>CM033429.1:7777198-10457198 GCA_019425775.1 Rafetus swinhoei | reverse complement strand
AACCTGCAGATGACACCAAACTGGGAGGTGCTGCAAGCCCATTGGAGGACAGGGTTAGAATTCAAAATGACCCTACGTGGAGAACTGGTCTGAATTCAATTCAGTTCAATAAAGATGCAATTCAATAAAGACAAGTGCAAAGTACTTCCTATAAGAAGGAAAAAATCAAATACACGCCTGTCAAAGGGGGACTAATTGGCTTGGTGGTTGTGCTGCTGAAAACAAGCTGGGGGTTACAACGGATCACAAATTGAATATGAGTCAACAATATGATGCAGTTGCAAAAAAGGTGTGAACAGGAGTGGCCTATGTAAGACAGAAGGAGGCACTTACCCCACTCCACTTTGCACTGGTGAAGGCCTTAGTGGGAGTACTGTGTCTGTTCTGGACACTTCAGGCCAGGCGAGGGTTAAATTAAGGGGACTTAATCTCTGGAACAGGCTCCAAAGGGAGTTTGTAGAATTCTCCTCACCAGAGGTTTTTAAGAGCAGGTTGGACAAACACCTGTCTGGGTTGACGTGGTCTTGCCACAGTGCAGTGGGCTGGACTCAAATTCTCCTTCCCCCCCCCCCCCCCACTCCAGTCCGGTATTGCTGTCATTTTATGAGGTAGTATTCTCCACATTTTACAGAAGGGGGAAGAGGCTTGCACATATCCTGCAACAAAACTGAATAGAAATCAAAGGATGGGATATGTCTTTCAACTCCTGCTCTAACCACTAGGCAACAGAGCACTGGACCTCATTGCACCTCTGTAGTAATACAAGGAGATCTCAGGACACGCTCCTGAAGGGAGCCTGTGGGGGATCCTTCTTTTAATGTGCTGCGATTTTATTAACCACTTAGAGTTCACTTTTTCTCCATGTCCAGCCCCAGACCAGGCTGTACAGCAAGGGGAAGGGGCTGATGCAGTGATGAGTTGCAGGCACCAAGAGTGCACCAGGACCCGGTAGATGCATGCAAGGGAAGAGACTCATATGGTTGAAGAGAAGAGTAATTGTAGCGGAAATTCAGAAATCACTTCGCTGAGCCTGTTTCGTTCAGTCTCTCGGGCTCTTGTAAATCAGGAGCAGTGGCAGCAATTTATTCTGCAACAACAACACTTTGGAACAGGGAGGAAAATGAAATAATTGTGTTTTGACCAGCTTGAGACAATTCCTCAGTACGTAGATACATATTTATAAACACAGGTGTTGAGTGTAAAGGCATTTCATCAAATTCATTATCTCCCTCCACACACCCATCAGAATCAATAGCTGGGAGAGGGTGGGAGGAATTTTTCCTTTAAAACTTTGGCAGGATTTTGACAGTCCCATATATTACTCACAGAACCGAAAATGAGACGTCAGGGCTGTAGAGTAGCAGTTAAACAAAGCCCTCTCTGCAACTCAGTACTAGTGCAGCCCAGTGCCAGACCTCTGCTATTCCTGTCCCGGTCCCCAGGTCTCTGAACGCACCTCTCGATCCTGGCCTCTAAAACCCCCTGCTGTTTCAGTCTGTCCACTCCTCAACCAGATTGGCCAATGCCCCTGCAAGTCTGACCCTGGCCACACACAGCCATCCCCCCTGCTGCCCGTACACTGCTAATTATACTCACGTGAGGTCAATGAGAGCAAGAGTGAAGATGGAGTCTGTGCGTGCACCTCTCAGAACCTCACCCTGTGAATCTCTGCAGTGGATGTTTGATCTGTCATTTTTCGCCACTCTATGCGGCACCCTGAACTGTGTACCACCTTGCCTCACCAGGGCGGGGAGACAATGGTGCATTGTGGGAGATGTAGTCCGACCACCTTCCAAGTGTGTGTTATGTGGATGTTATCCGCCTGAGCTACGTAACCTGTGCTGCTCAGTCACTTCTTTCTTTATCTGCAGGAACCCCACTATCCCCCTGCCCCTCCCTCCCCACAAGGACTGCATACACCTGCCATAGGCTGCTAGTGTAGGTATGGCAGGCTGCCGGGCTGCCTTTGTCAGTCCAGGGGGCATTTCAGCCCTCAACTAGACCACAACCAGCAGAGTGAAGAGCTGGCTTGAGGCCTCCTCTCTCCCCGTTCTCCTGGCTGTGTCCGGGGCTACATCTACACGACAGGTGTGTGTGTGTGGGGGGGGGGGATTCCACTGCTAGCATACACACACTGCACTAACTCTTGTCAAGCACATGTAAGTGTACGTAGCTGTGTAGCCACAGTGGCATGGGTAGCACCAGCAGAAGCCCAGCCAAGCCATGCCAAGAGCAAACCCTCCTGAAATTGGTGTGTACACACGCACAGCTCAGCCACACTTCTGCCACCTCTGCTAGCATGGCCATAGTGCTATTCAGTGAGAACTAGCGTTAGTGCACGCAAGCAGAGAAACGACACCCCTAGCTTGTAGTGTAGGCATAGCCCGCGAGTGCACACCTTGCAATCTCACCCTGTAAATCGAGGTCTAGGTTAGGTTTATTGGCTTTTTGAAATCCATGCTCCAAACAGGACAGTGCACCACTTTGCCTCACCCAGGGGCCTCATGGCTCGTCATCAGAGATAAAGCCTGACCAGGGACCCCATTTCTAGAGGGGAATTAGTGCATGATGCTCTCAACCCTTCTTCCCCCACATGCATCACAGCAGTGCAGGATCGGAAGAGACCTCTGTATGTCTTCTAGTCCAGCCCCCTGCTCTCACAGCAGGACTAAAGAATAACTGGACCATTCCTGACAGGTGTTTTTCTAACCTGTTCTTAAAAACCTTCAATGCTGGAGATTCCATGCCTTCCCTAGACTTACAGAATCCTAGGGTTGGAAGAGACCTCAGGAGGTCATCAAGTCCAATTCCCTGCTTAAAGCAGGACCAACCCCAACTAAATCATCCCAGCCAGGGCTTTGTCAAGCCAGGACCTAAAAACGTCTAGGGATGGAGATTCTACCACCTCCCTAGGTAACCCATTCCAGTGCTTCCCCACCCTCCTAGGGGAAAAGTTTTTCCTAACAGCCAACCTAGACCCCCACTCCCCCCCTGTAACTTGCTCCTTGTTCTGTCACCTTTCTCCACTGAGAACAGCCTCTCTCCATCCTCTTTGGAACCCCCCTTCAGGTAGTTAAAGGCTGCTATCGAATCCCCCCTCACTCTTCTCTTCTGCAGACTAAATAAGCCCATATCCCCCAGCCTCTCCTCGTAAGTCATGTGCTCCAGCCCTTGAATCATTTTTATTGACTTTCGCTGGACTTTCTCCTGTGTGTCCACATCCTTTCTGTAATGGAAGGGGAAAATTGGACGCAATACTCCAGATGTGGCCACATCAGTGCTGAATAAAGGGGAATAATCACTTGTCCTTGTTGAACCTCATCAGATTTCTTTTGGCCCAACTCTCTAACCTGTCTAGATCACTCTGGACCCTATCCCTGCTCTCCAATGTATCTACCTCTCCCCCTCGCTTAGTGTCACTGGCGAACGTGCTGAGGGTGGAATCCATCCCCTCCTCCAGATCTTTAATAAAGATATTGAAGAAAACTGCTCCCAGAACTGACCCTAGATTAGAACAATGGCAACATTTTAGAAATTAAGTATTTGTGTTTAGAGCTAAAATGTTTTGAATTCAGATTTTTTGCCAAAATCTCAAATTTTCTTCCATGGAAAGCTTAAAGGAAAATATATTTAAAAATTATGTGGAAAATGCCCGTTTTCCAACAAGCTCTGCACAGACTGCCCCATCTCCCCTTTCTAGACCCCATGAATAGCCATCCCCTCCAACTCCAAGGCCCGGTAGCCCTCTGGCAGCTGGAATGCCCTCCATCCCCTTTGTTTTCATCTTCTTGCTAACTTATTCTCTTTAGTTTTTCCTCTTTTTCCACATTAGCTCCTGTTTCTTTTTTCAGTCCTAGGGGAGGAGGAGGTTGTTTTCATAGTGAAAATGCAGCATCACAACAGGGTTCCTCAGGTGAAAAGGAATCGGTAATTGAAACCAAACCAAACCCAAATCTCATTAGGATACATGTGCAAGGAATACCGTGCAGTTCTGGAAGGTCTGCCGGGGAAGTGGCTCATCTTGATTAAGATGCAACTGCGGACTATCAGAAATATTATTCTCTTTGTAGCTCCTGAAAAGTTCTGCACCCCAGCTGCTGTGCCAGGAATCTCAAAATATCCAGAGTTCTTTCATTTTATTTCATTCCCTCTTCTCTACACCTGAAAACATCATTTTGTGGCATTTTGACCTTCAAGTTTTACCTCCAGAATGAGAGCCCCATGCGCCTCTCTCAGCCAGGTCCATTAGTAAATCGTCGGCATGACACTGGCTGTCTCTGGCCCAGGGGGCTTTTGGGGGAGCATCCGCAGAGTGCTTGAGTTTATTCAGCCCTCGGCCACAGGCTGCAGACATCAGACTATGTCAGGGTTTAATGATGTAGCGGGCAGCGGCCAAATGGCCGCAATTCTGCCAACACGCTGAGGATGCGGGAGCTGCTGGCAGCTGCCGTTTGGGGTTAATGTCATTAACAATGGGTTTGCCAAGTCCTGTGTCCAGAAGGACAATAACTAGAGATGCATTCATGGATTGAGTCCCCCGTTGAGCTAAGAGTTGTTCACAGCTATATGGCAAAGGCAGCCCCTGCCTCGGAGAACTCACAATTTAAATATACGATGAGGGACAGCAGGTACATGTAGCAAGTAGCTAGGATGACAGCAAGCAGCAACAGCAAGATGATGACGGAAGCGTAATATGTAGCGGTCACCGCACTTGTCTATATGGAGAGTTAGTGTATGGCCAGGTGGGGTGTAAATATACAGTGCAATAGCCCACTTCAGGCCACCTGGCCATGTGGACTGAGTTACTGTGCACTAAAGTGTTTATTGTTCACCTCAATCGATTGCTGTATGAAACAGCACCAGCTCCCTGCTTCACAGGCTTCATGGCAGTGGTGAGGTTTTAGGATGCTGGCCCTTTACACAAGGGCAAATTTCACTCTGCAAATTTTTGAAACTAGAATGAGGCACAAGAGATGGCTCCCGACATTTGGGGCCATTTAGATCTGGGAGTGGTCTCTCCTTGCCCTCCTAGGTAGTGTTTGGGATCTCAAAGCACTTTAAATATTTATCACCCTATGAGGTGGGTATTCTCACTATCTAACAGGTGGGGAAACTGAGGCACAAAGCAACCTGGCTTGCCCAAAGTCATAAAATGAGTTGGGGGCAGGAAGAAAATCCAGTACGGACACCCAGAGAATCATTCCAACAACACAGCTACATTACCAAATGGCATGTCGTGCCCAATCTTCTCTATCCTCCAATGGTCCCTGGAGGAACCCCCCTCCAGAGCATCAGCCCCTTCTCAGGGAGTCCATTCTCTCTTGGGGGTTAGCCCCACCGCCTCCTGGAGCTGCACCTCTCTGAGCCTTCATCAGGCCTGTCTCTGTTGTGGGCCCCCTAGGGGAGTCCACTTGCTCTGGACCCCCGGGGCCTCTACTCTCAGAGGGAATAGTGCAGCCCTGTTCTCCAGACCAGAGCGACTCTCAGCCACATAAAACAGGAAGGTTTATTGAGCACTGAACATAGCAATGGACCTCTGCAGGCCTGGCCCCCCCTCAGCCCAGCACGTCTGAGTCTCTGCAGAGAAACTGGGCTCTGCCTGATCTCCGTCCTGCCTGGTCTAGAAGGCCCCTTCTTCCCGCCACGCCTCTAATATTCCCCACCACAACCTCCAGGAGCTTCTCCCTCGTCCTGTGTCTTCTGTGCAGGTTACCTGGGCCCCTCTTTTCAACTCTCCTCTCATCCGTCCTTGGTTTACCTGGGCAGGCCACCAGGGGCCTCTCTCCACAGTCCATTGTCCTCCCACTGGTCAGAACCATCTGTGCCATCTGAGCTGACCCTCCCCACCACCAGTCACTGGGGTTCCATTCTCCAGGACACTGGCTGAGGTCCTCAGTTCTGTGCTGGTCCATGTAACAACAAACTCCTTCTCCCCTCACCTCATTTAACCACTAACACTGAGTGTGATCCCCTCTGCATGCAAACTCTTGGAAACCTCCACAAACCCCCCACTTAGTCAGACTAATTTTGCCAGTGTGTTAACCCATGGTTGCTGCAGACAGACACAAAGGCTTTGAAACATTTTTCTGTCAAGTCTGGGACATGTACCATTTCCATAGGACCGCTAAACCCCAGATTCTGTTGCTGGCTAGCGAGTGATGCTATTTTGTGCAGGTGGCAGAGACAAACACGCGATGCTCTCTATCTCATGGACAGACCCAGCCTCTACCCCAGATGATCCTGTTTCACCCTTAGCACCCACTGGTTATATTATGGATGATTATTTTATTAAGATATTAGCACCATTGGTTTGGCAGCTTCACCTCCACAGCGGTTTGCATCAGCTGATTCTGCAGGATGCTGCCTATAAGTGGGTGACATTCACCTAGGAGAAATCACTAATGTTTTAGTACGTTGCTACCAGCTGCACTTCTGTAGCCTGGATGGAGGACGGCAGTCCACTGACTCTTTTCTAACCTGCTTGTTTTATGTTCACTTTGTTTTTGCTATCAACTGACTACGCTCAAGGGTAAGGACCCCTCAGGGACCGGTGATACTTACTATTGCTAACTCAACATCCATATTTGTTGCCACGGTGATGGCTAATAACATTATAATGGAACCTGGGATATTCTGCAACAGCACATGGCAAGCTGATGCATCTGCAAAGGCATACTACCTGGAGGGAGAAAAATAAGCCCATCTTCCCTGGCTAATTCAGGTGTTGTGGGGTATCTGTATGTGTGCACCCAGAGGGTGTGCCTAGACTACAGGGATTTTTCGTAAAAAGTGGCCTTTTTTCGAAAAGTCTTTACCTGCGTCTAGACTGCCGCTGCGTTCTGTCGACAGTAAATCGAAAGAACGCGGTGGTTTTGTCGACCGCAGAAAACCTCGTTTTACGAGGAAGAACGCCTTTTTTTGAACGTGCTCTTTTGAAAAAAGGTGCTATGTAATACAAACTGTTTTTCGAAAGAGAGCATCCAGACGGCCTGGGTGCTCTCTTTCGAAAAAGCGGCTTGCTTTTTCGAAAGTACTGATTATAGTCTAGTCGCTCTTTTTCGAAAGAGGCTTTTTCGAAAGTATCTTTCGAAAAAGCCTCTTTCGAAAAAGGCGTGTAGTCTAGACGTAGCCAGAGACTTTTATTTTAGCAAGGAGCTCCAATGAGCAAGTTTTCCTCTTCCAGCCCGACTGCTGGCAGCAATAATGGCAGATGCTTCAGTCTTACTGGGTTTGTGGGATTTCTGAGGTCTTAATACATGGAGAAAATTACAGTTCTGGACCGTCTGATTTCTCTCCTAGCTGTCAAGATCATCTAAGTTCTGTGGAGTGCAAAAGTCTTCAAGATGACCTTTCCCAAAGAGAAGTGAAAGCTGCGAAGCCTATTACTGAGCATAAGCCAATTTGCTTTGTAAGTGTAAGTGGCAATTTTCCTCCTAAATACATTACAGTGGAAGGTAAATGGCTATAAACAGAAAATAGCGCTTTCTCTGCCCTAGAAGAGCTCTCCGAGTGCTGTTTCTGAGATATGGCCTTTGAAAACACCCTCCCAGGACATCAGTAGCACAGGATATTGATTTGGTGTCATGGGGTGATTTTCATGCATACTTTTTATAGAAAAAAGATAGAGGTGGGATGTGGGGAGGGGCCTCTTTTAAACCGTGGCTTTAATAGGCACTGACAAATGAGAAGGTTTTGTTATTAGGGACACTGTAGAACAAAGGTAACTTCTAAAGCATCAGGCAAAAGTTCAAATGGCCAGATCCTGTGACTAAGCCAGAGACACGGATACTGAACTCCGCCGCGGCATCTGACAACAGAACACGAGCCAGGCTCCAGGCTGCATCGACAGCACTTTGGCCCCCTAGCATCATGCCAACCGACAGAGCCGGGCCGATGCAAGTGTGAGTGGGAAGGGAGCAACTGCATCCCTTCTGCTGGTCACAGAATCACAGAAATGTGGGGCTGGAAGGGACTTGAGGAGTCATCCAGTTCGCACCCCCCACCAGCACTAAGGCCGGCCCAATGAATCTAGACCATCCTGGGCAGATGTCTGTCTTAGGCACTGTGCTGGCTAAAACAATGACTGGGATGCTCTGGGCCACCCCTGCCATCCCACCAGCCCCTGCAGGCAATAGTTTAAAAATCACATGCTTGCTGGCTAAGAGAGGCTATTCCACTGTCCCAGGCAATGCCTGGGCTATCCTGGGCCCCGTCCATAGATGGTTGAGGTGGCCGCCACAGAGCCCCCCAAGGTGCGCAGCCTGGGGCAGCCACCCCGAACCCTGTTCTACGGGACGGCTCTGGGAATCTATCCTTTCTGTTTAAAATCCCTTAATTACACTCATCTTTTTAATAAGCATAAGATTTTCCACCCCACCACCTTACCATCAGGGTGCCCCTTAGCCCTGATGGTCCATCTAGTCTGGCATTCTGCCCCCAGCAATGGTACACCATCTTCAGATACACCAACGAAAGGCACAGTCATAGAACACACCTCAAAGGATTTAATCCCGTTTATCATTGTGGTTTAGCATTTCTGTTCATTAGGAACACTCTGTGTAGAAGGACCGTCCATCTTCATTTGGAACCCACCATTTCTATTATTTGTAATTATTTCTCTCTGCG
This sequence comes from Rafetus swinhoei, assembly GCA_019425775.1. Classification (NCBI taxonomy): domain Eukaryota; kingdom Metazoa; phylum Chordata; order Testudines; family Trionychidae; genus Rafetus; species Rafetus swinhoei. The sequence goes on along the minus strand of CM033429.1, from coordinate 10,448,573 downwards.
GCTTGCATGCTAGAAGAGGTTACCAAAAAGCAAGTGCATCCACAGGAAGATATATCAGGTCGCTGGCTCATTATTATTCACATTACTGTACAAGGCACTCAGTCCAGGACTCTGTTGTGCTAGGCACTGTCCAAACACAGAGCCACACAGAGCAGCTAAGGCTTCGGGACTGGGGAATGAAAAGGAAAACCTGGGTCGCTGAGTCAAGTACTCCAGCATTCCAGAAAACCCCGGCATATAATCCCAAGATAGTAAAAAAAAATTCATTTAAAGTTTTCAGCCAGAAAACACAGTTCACTAAACCAAAATATTCATGAAGTCATGTCAATGTAGATAAAATGTAATTGAAATTGAAATTGAAATTTAATTGAAAAACATTTTGAAAACATAAATATCCTGTTCCCACACTTTCAGCATTTTCATTTCAGAATTTACTGTAAGGTATAAATGTAAACTAAAAAGCATTGAAATGGAAACTAAATGTTTCTTTGAACTGACTTGAAATGAATTTTCTTAGAAGTTTGTCATAAAATATTTCAAAATGTTGGCTTTTCATTGAGATTTGAGAGGACTTTTTTTTCTCAAATTTGTGAAATGACTGAGAGAATGGAAAATCTGTTTTCAACTCTACGTATGTCTTCTGTCCTGCGTTCCACTCCAATGCCTCACTCCTTGCCCATAGTACCTAGCCACAGGGACAAGACTATTGGAAAACCCGGATTCTCAGCTAGAGTAACGCCACTCAAGTTAATAGAGCTGCACTGATAAACACCAGCTGAAGGTCTGTCCTGTAGTGAACAGCCAAGGTAAACCTAGATATCAGAGTTGGCCTGATACTAATCAGCTCATTTCTCCCTTGTCAGAGCCCTTTAAAATCCTGAAGTTCTCAAGAGTTTTCTAGCGGGTCTACCTTGCTTTATTAGAATAGGTTTGTTCAATAGCAAGAGTATATAATCAGCATCAGACAGACATCACAACAACTTGGGGTACTAGTTAGAAATGGAGATTCATGAATATATTAATAGACTGGCATTTTCTAATACTAAATAAAGATGCAACCCACAAATCCAGCTCATGAATGCTTTGCTGAGTCAGGGGTCGCTAGATGTGGTCCCTAAATGTGTCCAGGCAAGTAGCATTTCCATGGAAGTGGGTCTTCACCCTATCTAATTGTTGATAGCAGAGCCTGTTGTAATAATTGGGACTACAAATCTACTCTAATTGTGAACTCAACGCACAGAGTATGCAAAACTTCATAAAATGTCACTATAACCTGTAACCAATGTTGACTGGAAAAGGGAGACAGAGAAACGGAATTAGTCTGAACAAAAAGGTCTCCTGATACAACTCAAAGACTGTGTTAAATTGTGTCTGGAAAAAAAGAGATGATATGAAACTGAAAATTAATGAACCAGAATTGCTCTATCAGATATGAGGCTGTATTGGCAGTCAAAATAATAAGGGAGTGAGCTATTCCACCCACTATTCCCTTTGTGGGTCCTTAAGGAAACAGAGTAGTGGGGGTGGGCTGATGGAGAGAAAGAAGAATGAGGACATGTTGAACTTCACCATCAAGGTTGCTGCTCTCACCACCACCTGGGACCCCAGACCTGGGTTACTTAGGGAGGTGGTGGAATCTCCATCCCTAGAGGTTTTTAAGTCCTGGCTTGACAAAGCCCTGGCTGGGATGATTCAGTTGGGATTGGTCCAGCTTTGGGCAGGGGGCTGGACTCGATGACCTCCTGAGGTCTCTTCCAGCCCCAGGAGTCTGTGATTCTTCATCCAAATCTTGAGGGCTGAATCCCAACCCCCTCCTGAGATGAAACAGGATTGAATGGTAACAGCAGTAGCACCAACAGCAGTTCCAGCCCATTTCAACTCAGTTCTTTTCCTTTCCCCCAAAGGGCAGTTTGATACCATCTAAGAGACTGCCAAAATAGGGGGGGAGGAAGTCCTCCTTCTAAAGTCTCCTTCTGGCTGAAGGGAAAGGGAATAGGAAGTGTTGCTAAAATAAAGGCCTTGCTTCATACTTTACTTTTCAAAGGCTTGAACTGATGTTCCTTCTTTGCTGTATCTTTAAGAAAAGGTTGGAGGATTTTTAATGGTGTGTTTGCCATGGGACTAAGCAGGCTGAGGTCTCTGAATCCCAAACCCCAGACTTTGTTTAACAGTGTTGAATACTGGACAAGGACAGGGTTATGTAAGCACTTTCGGCATACTGATTTCATCTACATTATTACAAACAGTCCTCTCTGAACCCCTTCCTCCATCTAGCCTGGGCCCATTTAGCAGTGCAGCGAAGACAAGGTGGCCATGACATGCTGACAAGCATTCAATACATCCCTGGGAGTCCGCAGCACTGAGAACCTAGGGTCTGTCTCAATATGAAGAGGCCACTCTTTTGGTTTTAGAATTCAGATCCTCAGCTGCTCTCAATGGGATCATTGCACTGGAGCCAATCTGCATAAGTTAAGTCTCTGGCCCACAATTCTTAACAGAGTCAAGGAATAAAAGATACCGTTAACCTGTGCCATCCTCAGCTCCATCATTAATTAGCCCCTTTTCCCACCCACACAGAAATATCCAACCAGAACAAAAACATGCCATGAAGGAAACAGCAAACAAAATCCCTCAAACACATTTGTTAATTAGCTCAGGATCTCACAGGGTTGGCTCCTAAGAACCAAGGTACCTTTGGAGAGGGAGCTGGAATCTCTGGTCTACTATCGTCATTTTGTGCCATTAAGGTGGTGCAAAATGGCCAGATGCTCGCTGTGGCTAGCCAGAGATCTCTGCCTGTGGAGTGGAGCTATGCTTATTAATTGCTATTATTATGAAGTACCATTATTATTTGTGTTGCCATAGCACATAACCCCAGTCAAGCACACTTGCACTAACATACCTTTTGTGGGTGATGGTAGCAGAAATAGGAGGTGGGCCAATTTTTCAGGTCACAAAGGGTATGTCTACACTGGGGAGTTATTTCGAAATAACTCCCCTTATTTTGAAATAACAAGGTAAGCATCCACACTACCAAGCCTGTTGTTTTGAAATAAGGGGCTTGTTATTTCAAGATAACTCCTGCTTGTGAAGAGGAATAAGCTTATTTCGAAATAGTTATTTGGGGAGTCATTTCGAAATAACCTGGTAGTATAGACATAGCCTAAGAGACCTTATGCCAGTGGGTTAAGTGAGAGCAGCCCGAGATGCTCTAACTTACACTAGGCCTTGACAGTATAGGGACAGGGTACCTGATAGCCCCCGTTCACCTGTGCTGAGCCAAGCTGTGGTGTGGGAGAGAGTTCAGCACAGTGTTTATTAGCTCAAACCTGGTGTTCATACTGCAAACTAACAATCTGTCTACACTACAATCAGAGGCATGACTGCTGCATGTGTCAGTGCATCGGAGGTAGCTCTGATCTAGTTAGATCAAAATAATAACAGCAGGGAAGCTGCAGCAGTCCAGGCCATACACCCTTGCCTTGGACTCTGGGTATGTACACAAAGCAGTCAGCCCAAGCTGCTGCAGCATTACTGCTACAGTCATTCAAGCTAGATAGATCAAAGCGAAGTCAGGAGTATCTCTACACTTGCTGCATTCACATCTCTGATTGCAGTCCAGACAGGCCAGACGCTCGTAGCGACACATTTGTAAACCTGGGGATTCCATGAAACAGAAATCAGTTTTGTGAATTGTCCTCGAAAACATTTTGCTTTGTGCATTTTCTCCTTTATTCTTTTTGTGATAAAAATCACCTGAAAAAATAATATTTTTAATCCACAGCCACAGCTGAATTTAAACACATGAGGTTAAAGATAATCACTGTTATCAAGGAAGCATATTCGCACTTCCTTTAGCTTGTCTTCAATGACACACATTTGCTAGAGACTGAAGCTCTGTATATTTTTCACCTTGGCCCATGTTTGTGGAGCGAAATTGATTTTTGCTGTTAAATGTTTTCCTTTGACCTTTTAATCTTCCTGGCCTTCTTCAACTCCTTTATTCAGTCTGATGATTGCAAGCCACTGTTAATATTTCTTTGTGCTAAAGGAAAAGTGCAGGGTTTAATCATAAAATCTTTGTTAGGAAATAGATTAATATTTAAAAATTACGGGTGGAATGTTCAAAAGCATTTTGCATTGGCCTAACTCTGAAAGTGAATGAAACTGTTGTTTGAAAAGTCATTGTCTCACCAGCTCCATAAATGTGACTTTATATCTCAGTGGAAGCTGCCATTTCTTATCAATAGTTCCCAGCAAGAAAACTAGCCTATTGATATAGAATAGGATGCAGGAAATTCAGCTCCCATAGAAGTACACCCAAAAAGGGAGAAGAGCGTCAAAGTTGTTTGAAGGATAAAAGAAATTAAACCACTAGTTAATTACACTTGCTAAATTAAAAATAATTGGCAAATTAATGTAGAATTTACCTAGCGACAAACTTGACCTCCATGTTTTCCCATGCATTAAGGACCAGTCCATCAAAGCCATTACGAAACATGTGCTTGAGTTTAAGCATGTGCTTAAGTGCTTTGCTGGATGGGACCATAAACTGGAGCTGACTTCCCCAAGTCCTGTTTTGTACCATGAAACAATCAAGAGAGCAGCGTCCTGACTGCAATTATGTTTTCCTATTATATTGTACACAAGCCTTATCTAGGGATGTGCTCTCTTTGTACTTGGCTGTAATTATGAGCATCCCTTTTGCAGTATTTTACATTGGGTCTTCATTAGAGACATACAGGCTTCGTCTACACTGCCAGTTCTTCCGGCAAAAAATATGCTAATGAGGGACTCATTAGCATAAGTCACAATTTCATTTGCATATTTTCTGCCAATCCGTTTTTGCACTAGGGGTTTTTGCACAAAAACAAGCAGTGTGGATGTTTCCTTTTTGCGCAAAACCCCCGTTTTATACAAGATACCTCCTTTTTTGAAGGATAAGGATCTTGTGCAAAAAGGGTTTTTTGTGCAAAAAGGAAACATCCGCACTGCTTGTTTTTACGCAAAAACCCCTAGCGCAAAAACGGATCGGAAGAGAGTATGCAAATGAAGCATGAGAAAATGCTAATCTGCACTTCATTTGCATAGGCTCTTGTGGTAAAACTCGTAGTGTAGACGTAGCCACAGACACAGGGGCATGGCCCTCATCATATGACCCAGGTAGTCTGCGACAACAATAGCCAGCATTAAACCCTTGGTCAATTATGAAACGCAAAGATATGGGAGTTAATTTCCCTCCAGCCGTCCACACACATTTGCTGTGACCCCGGAAGCATGACTGGTTTGCCTTAGAACACCATCGTACCCAGCAAAATCACAGGTAACACTTAGCAATTACACAGCAATTTGCATCGGCAGCACTTAATCCTCACGATATCCCTGTATGATCCCTAGCTGAGAGATGGTGGGCAATGAGGCACAGAGGTATCACCGAGTATCCTCAGTTCCCACTGATATCAGCATGGTCAACAATAGAACCAGCCCCACATGCATGGCGATGGAACCAGCACTCAGCACACCACAGGAGGCACTGGCACACTTCAGGATCAGGGCATTCGGAACCAGAGCAGCCTCATGCACTGAGCCACTGAAGGAGCTAAGGGCTGGTCTCTACACAAAAACTGTACTGCTTCCACCAGACTGGCGAGGTTACATCTCTGCAACACTTCCCTCCCCTGCACCCTCCGAAGACTAAAGGTGCTTTCTGCCAGCAGAAGGTATTCTCCGGGCTATATTGGTATAAAGCACCCCCAGAGCAGGATAATTGCATCCGTGCGTGGGGTTGTAAGCAGCATAACTATTTTGGTTAAAAAAGTCACACCCTTAACCAAAATAGCTATGCCTGTACAAAATCTGCATGCAGGCCAGGCATAAGACACCTCTGTTGGTGTCACTGACATGTTGGTGTCACCGAAATGCAAGGAGGGCATGGGAGTAAATTTCCCTCCAGCCATCCACACACATTCCTTGTGCAGCCGGAAGCATGACTGGTTTGCCTTAGAACACTAAGCGCTCTGAGATGTTACAAATGTTAGAGCCTCAGTCTTATAGTTCTTTCTAAGGATGTGAAAGACTAACCAATTAACTGGTATATATCACCCTTAACAGGTGATGCTTAGCGGTTCTGGTTAGCTGGTAATCAGTGGGGGCTGGAGCAGCTCCCCGCCTGCCATGAGCAGGGGGCTACACCCCGCAGGGGGCCCGCCACAGATAAGGGCTGCTCAAGCTATCTGGAGCAGCCCCTGCCTCCAGCCCAGCCTCCTCGCTCGCCCACGCCCCCTTTAATCGGTTAACTGGTTAAGCATAATGTTTAACTGGCTAACCAAGTAATCAGGATTTTACATCCCTAGTTCTTACTCAGCAAAACCTCCTGGACTCTTCGCTAGATTTGTCTGCACTGTGTGACCCCGGGCACTTTATTCCACAGGCTGACAATCTGCTGAACACACAGGTATTTGAGGTTTCCTTGACTTTACTTATAAATCAATTTTAACGACAACAATGACATCAGCAACAAAACTGAGCCAAACTGCATGGCCCATTCTTCTCACCCACTAACTATCGCAAATTAAACAGTGAATTGTATTGCAGTCTGGGTATTGTCATGCAAACGAAGAAAAACAACTTGCTTTCCAATTTCCTCATGCAAATCCAAACTGAATTGTTGAGACAGAGAATATATTTTGCCATCTCAGTGGTTCGGCGGAAGATAAGAGGCACTGCAAAAGTTCCGCATTTTGTAAGCTGGCAGGTTATTGAATAAATAAATAAAAAAAAAACACCCAGCAAAACCAAATGTTTAAATAACATTCAAAGGAAACCACCAAGATCAGCAGGTCCGGAATTTAATCAGTCTTTTAGTCCTTATGCCGTTTTGCATATGCTATATACTTCGTGGTTTATTTCCCTTCAAAACAAATGCTTCAATGCTACTATTTTTCTAAGGGCGGGGGCTGTAAGCAACTTAGCTTTCATAAGAAACTCTTCTTTGTACTTGCATGAAACAAACAGGCCTCAAGAATCATTTCCCCACACCACTGCCCTAAGACCTTATTTACACAAAATAGTGTACTGCTCTCACCAAGCCAGTATCATTAAAGAGGTACCACCCCTTCCAGTTACTCTGCTATAAAGGTGACCTGAACTGGAAGAGCTACTATTCCCACACTAGCCAATTAGCCCGTCATAAGACGGGATTTTCTCTCCTGAGCCTCCAGTCTCTCTCTCTCTCTCTCTCTCTCCTCCTCCTACTTTCTGCCCCCCCCCCCCCCCCCAGCTCTCCTCCGCCTCCTGCCTCTCTCGCTGTCTCTCTCTTCACTTCTCCTCCCTCTCCTGCCTCTCACTCGGGGGACCGCGGAGCCCAAATGGCCGTTTGGGCTCCCCCCTGCTGCATGGGGAGCGCGGAGCCCAAACGGTTGCTTGCGCCGCTTGCTCCCACGCGGCAGCCCGGCTGAGCGGCGCAGAAGTCAGCCAAGCGGCACGGCAGGAGGCGAAGGGGGGTGGGGCAATGATGTTCACGGCCAGGGGGCGGGGCCTGGAGCCGCTGTCACACCGCACGTCACTGCCCCACCCCCCTTCACCTCCCACCGTGGCACTCGGCTGACTTCTGCGCCGCTCAGCTGGGCTGCCACGTGGGAGCAAGCGGCACAAGCGGCCGTTTGGGCCCCGCACTCCCCATGCAGCACGGGCCACCCAGAGGGAACAGCCAGCATTTCAGCAACAGCGCCGCCCAGAGGGAACAGCCAGCATTTCAGCAACAGCGCCGCCCAGAGGGAACAGCCAGCATTTTGGCGTTACAGACTCTCAGACACTGGGCTACTATATATATGATTAGAAGACAAAGCACCTTTGTAACTGCATGCATGTGAGGGGTTGAACCAGTATAACTATTTCTGTTAAAAAACATAAATAAAAACAAATCACGCCTCTAACCCACCCTGTTGCACCGGTAGAACCGCTCACTGTGCTACACTCTGCAGCACAACGTAAGCAGAGATTCACATGGGGCAGAAGTGTCACACAGTGATACTTTGCTGATCCTGTACATTCACTCTTTTCTGCCTGGAGGACTAAATCAAAGCTCTGGGCACAAAAACCTGGGCTTTCCTCCCAATCATCCTAAGTGCTTCATCTCCACAGCTTTACTTCCCAATCCCCTTTTTATTCCAGATCCAGACTAGGGATGTGACATGTTAACCCGGGGGTGGGTAAATTCCGGCCCGTGGGCTGGATCTGGTTGGCAGGGTTAGTCCCTGCTGGGGCCCCGCCTCTATGTTTACCTGCGCCTTCACAGGTATCAGGCGATCACAGCTCTCATTGGCCAGGGATTGCAGTTTGTGACCAATGGGAATGGCAGGAAGTGGTACCCTGGTCCACGATGCTTCCTGCTGCTCTCATTGGCCGTGAACCGTGATCCATGGCCAACAAGAGCTGTCATCGCCCAATACCTGTGGAGGCACAGGTAAATACAGCGGCAGCGGCTGGGCCAGGGACTAACCTTGCTGGGCCGCTGCTTTTTTATTGCGCATCCCTGGGTTAACTGGTTAACAGGTGATGCTTACTGGTTCTGGTTGACTGTTAACTGGTGGGGGCTGGAGCACCTGCCGGTGGGAGGCTACTCCAGCCCTGTGGGGGGCTTACCTCAGTCAGGGGCTGCTCTGGTCATCTGAAGCAGCCTCTGTCCATGGGGAAGCCATGCTGGAGCAGCCCTTGCCTGTGGCAGGGGGGGCCACTCCAGCCCAGTGGCGTTGGAGCATCCCGCAAGTGTGCCCTTTAATCAGTTAACCAGTTAAATATAATGTGTAACTGGTTAATCAATTAAACGGGATTTTACCTCCCTAATCCAAGCATGTCTCGCATCTGAGCTGAGCCACCTCTATGGCCAGCTAAGGTACGAAGGACGCGCTACCTAGTCCGCTATAGAAGATCTTCACTTTGTGCGTTCCAGCCCTGTGTTGCTGAAGACTCTGGGCTCCTCCCCGGGAGGACAGCTGGGAAGCACTAAGAATCCAGAGCTTCTGTCCATGCTTTGGTCTAGCACAAGCTCTGCTGCTTGCACTGGGAGCCCTTCACCTAGACTTCCTTGCAATGGCCATTGTGAAATATGCAGCTGGGTGTCATCACCCGCCTGTGGTTGGCAGCATCGTCCTGACCTTGCCCCACCTCTCCAAGCACACACTGAAGACAGAGGATGGGATGGGGCCAGTAGGTCTCCCCAGGTGACTGCGATAAGGAAACAATGAGCAGATCCTTTCAGGATCCCGCTGCAGAGGAATGACTGGGGTTGTCACAGAGCAGTGTTGTTTGCTCAAGCTGGGATGGGCGAGGGGATCATCAGAAACCCGCAGCCGACTGTGTCAAAAGCTGCAGAGAAGTTGAGTCGTATGAGCACAGAGATTTGATCTACATCCTCACTGCCACCTCTCTTAGCGCTACTAGCTCTAGGGATGCCCTGCTGCCGCCGGCTGGCACTGGATAGTGAAGCATCCAAGATGTTGGCAGGTGTCACATTGTTTGAGTGTGGTTGTCACTCTGACTCTTCTCGATGATTTAGCCTAAGAATGAGGTGGTTGGAAGCGAGCGGCTAGCTGGAGAGGGGTTCTGCGGAATAAAAGAATGAAATGGAGCAAAGAAAAAAAAATAGTTAAGACTAAATACTAGGAAAATGTCCTAAAATTGAGATGTATTGAACTAGAAAGGCAAGCCCCATTACTGAAGACACTGCCAACTAAATTGGCCTTCAGAATAGAGCAGGCGATGTATAAATTCTGGTAGCAGTAGGTTTGAAACTCCTGCAGTGTCCCCGAATGGGCTCTAAGAAGGCTGTGTGATCCAGCTTCAACATTCAGCCCTGGATTCAACGTTTCTCAAACCTTGTGGATGTCCAGATCCAGGGGTTCAAGGCCCTGATCCCTACATTCCCCTGTCTGGCTTCTTGGCATGTGTCAGAAATTATAGGAACTAGAGAAATGGATTCGGAGCTCCTAAAGGGGCCCTCTCCCCACCAGGCTGCCATCAAATTCCTGTTCTCATTCCAACACTTCACGGGGGAATTCAATCAACTCCAATTTACCCAGCTTGGCTGGCAGGAGTCACAATGCTCATTTCCAGCCTCTTGTTAGGGGCTAGGTGTACGAGTGTCTCCCTTCCTTCGCTGTATGCACAGATGCTTGGTATGCTCTGTCTCTAGAAATAGGTTCCTGTCACTCTTAATAACAGCCCTATCAGATTTGGTGGGAGTGAGCTAACACTGAGTCACTGACCATACCAAGCTGGCAGAGAAATGGAGTGGAAGGAAGATTTCTGCGGAGCAGCTGTCAGCGCCATTCGTTTGCCAGTGACTAGAAGCATGTAATTCACAACTTCAGTAAGCTGGGGAAGTTATCATTTGAAAGTTGTTGCTCTGCAGCGGCTTGACAGTCTAACAATACAAAATAAATCTCCTATTCACGCCACTCTGGCAAGCCTGAATTCTTGGAATGTGCAGCAGCTGCCGAACGCAGCGATAAGTTCTTGTTACAATGCTGCAACGTACAGCAGCTGAGCGCTGCTCTCATTACCATACATTATCTTACTGCACACACAGGAAACCTTTCCAGTGGACTTCGCCGTCGCCGAGCCTCTACTCCCCTTCAGTGTTAAAGCTGAACATACTCTGTGTAAGCCCAAAGCCCAAGCAGCCCCACTGATATCTCTGGTTTTGAAGTGTCTGGAAGCTGCAGCATTTTTGCCCGTTATCTGGCTCGTGCATGGGAGTCCAAACAGTTTGTAAAAGGGATCTGGAGCGGAGGACGAACATCTTCCTGTCTTGTAACAGGCAGGACAGAGCGCTGCAGCGTCTGGTCAGCCCCCATGGAATTGGGCTTCCGAACAGAAAGGCAGATCCTGGGAAAGGAAGCGTCGGAGCAGCTGAGAAAATGAACAGCTGTGTCAGGGGAAGAACAGTAATAATAAGATAAATTCACAGGCTCTGAATGATAGACACCAAATTAATCAAAGGGGACGGGTAGGGGAACAGCGCCGCATGTATCACTGGGATCTCGGATGTGCTACCGCGCACGAGAGAGGACAGCAAGACATCTTCATTTGTGGCTGCTTGTGCGCGGTGAGAGATGTCTGGGCACTTCCACACACATAAACAAGGACACAGATCGTCATCCTGTTAGGCAAACCTCATCTACTGCCTTTTGCCGCCCTGGGCTCCTCAAGACTCAGGACAGGCGCAAGAATACCCTAACTGCCAAAGCATGGTGGCCAAGGGAATAGAGGCCAATGGGACTGGGATCCCCCAAATCTGAGCTCAAGCCTTTGCTGAGTGAACTCTGGCAAGTCACTTCCTGTGCCTCGCCTCTCCGTGCCTCAGTCTCCCCCTATACAAAATGGCGTGGCTTTGAGATCTTGGGAGGAAAGGCGCTTGGTTAAGAGGCGATATTACCTGAACTGATGCCTTGATTGAGGCATTTTTAGCCTACTGTTTATTTTGGGAAGTTACTATGGACTCTGGAAGGAGGGGAGAATCCTCAGCACTGCCCCATGGACGTCACTGGAATTCCCCTACTTTACATCAGCTGATGGGCTGACCTGGGGACTAACACAGACATTTTTGCAACCTGTTTCAGGTTCATAAGTTAACCATGGGGACTTTACAGACAAAAAAGATGTTGCCTGTTAAAAACTGGCTCCTTGGGCGGAGAGAGCTGCTCCTGCCAAGGATGTTATCCTGAAACCCCCAAGTGAAAACATCCACTTTTGCCAAACAAATGAGCTCAATTTATTATGGGAGCTGTGTGCATCTTCTCTTGGCAGAGACAGCAACCAGCGTGAAGGGTACAGGAGTGATTTCCATGCAAACCAGAGGATTTGAGTGTAAAAGACCGAAAGCATTAGATTCAGCAGCCTCATAACACAACTCTGCATGTTCCTTGGTGCAGCATAGTTTAGCATGATTTCCCCCTAGGTGAAATTCTGTGGAGGTAACAGGTCTGACATTCACAGACACCCTGGAGACCAAAGTCCTCTATTTATCACCACACAGGTACAACTTGGGCAGTACACTGCCAGTTTCCCCCGCAATGCCCTGCTGATGTGTAGCAATGCCCATGGACAGGAAGCAGTCATAGAAATTAGATGGAAAAGATCTCAGTCCCCAGGTCTGCTCCCTAGCCCAGCCAGCTCCAGCCAAGAGCAGGAGTTCTCCCTACAGTTCTTTTTTGCCCAGGCTAATTTGCAATGTCACAAACAGAGGAGCTAGTGGGTGGGTGTCAAAGATGAAAGAAGCAGTTTCAGTGCTGTGGAAGCACTAGGGAGGCTGGGAAGGTGCCAGTTAGCAAATCACCAGAAAGAAGGACGGATTGAAGGTTCGTGTGTGTGCAAAATCCACCATCAAGCTTCGGAATCTTTTGAGCAACCCCAGCTGGTTTTCAGGAGCAGCTCAGTGATTGACCTCTCTTCTCGAACAAAGCTGAGTACGCTGACACTTACTCACCAGGAACTGTAAGAGAAACCTTCAGCTTAGTTGTAAGACATCAACCACCCATCTGACAGTGGCAACTTTTAGTTAAACCACTGGGACCTGTTGGATTAATTAGATTGAAGGAATGGACCAAAGGGGTTAAGATAACCCAATCGCGCTCAAATAGTAAACACTGTTATACCAGGGTGGGGGTTGGTAGGCAGAGACCTTGGCCTGCTTAGTACCATGGCAAACACACCATTAAAATCCTTTTTATATGTTATTAAAAGCACCAGAAAAAAGGAAAAAACAGATAAAGCCTTTGAAATGTAAAGTATTAAGCAAGCCTTTCACGGTAACAACATTTCTTGTTCCCTTTCCCTTTAGCTGGAGAGAGTTTCAAAAGGAAAAAAAACCCTTTTGTTTGACAGTCTCGGAGAGGGTATCAAAGATGCTAATATCTGTCCTTTTGGAGGGAAAGAGAACGAGCTGAGATGGGCTGGAGCTAGGGCTGCTGCTGCTGTTAAAGTCTTACAGCATTCATCCCAGGGAATGGTTGGGATGCACCTGGGCCCCCTCTCTGTCCCAGTCTGATCAGGACACCCCTCAGGAGCAGGACAAAAATGGCCCAACATCCCAGCAGATGGTGAAGGTGGCACCCTTGTGTAGTTCACTCCAGGAACCTCCAGCTGTTCCTCCTTTCCATTCTTCTTTCCCTCCATCTCTTCTTTCTTATCTCCCCCACTCACACCAGTCTCTTACTTCAAGTTCCCAAAACAGGGAATTGTAGGTAGAATAATCTGCCCCCTCATTATTTTGCCCACTAATTAGACCTAGTTTCCAACACAATAATTTTGGCTCATTCATTTCCAGTTCCACATCTTCTGGGCTTACAAGCACAATTCCTACACCGTCCTTGAGTTATATCAGGAGGCCTTTTTGTTCCGTCAAAGGGTTTGTCTATGCTACAGCAGCACTGATGCTCAGACTATGCCAACTGTAGGGGTTCTCCTGTCGGCACAGGTACTTCTCCTCCCTGAGAGGCAGAGCTGTGTTGATGGGAGAATTCTTCTATAGTTTAGTGCAAGTGTTTAACCGGGGTTGGGTGGGTATAGCAGCATCTCTTGAGGGTGTGGATTTTATTTTTTTCACACCTAGTGAAACTCCTGGAGTAGGCCAGATCTAATTCAATCTCTCCCCCTTTCATACTTTTTCCCACCACCAATTGTTATTACTGGGTATTGTGACGTTTATGCATTTCCATATACTTTTTAAAGCTGAGCAGACTATTTGTTGTTTTCTAAGTTTTTCAGGTTACAGACTAACTCGGCTACCCCTCTGAAACCCACAAGTACGGTACATTTGAAGGTCTGTTGTGATAATTGGGCCTCAGCACATGCTTTAAAAGTAAACACAGGCATAAGGGTCTTTTTCTGAGCTGTGGTGTCAGAGTCTTGGGCTTGGGCAGGGTTGGAAATACCATGAGATGTTATCAGATTCTTTTGGGATTCCCACCTTATTTCTAACCCTGCCTAAAACCAAGGTGTGGTTGAGTGGGGAAGCTGTAGAATGGAATGCACATGCAACGTAACCAACTTTTACAGACTCAAAAGAAAAGCACCAAGTTTCCAGTTATAATTTGGTGCAAGCTTTGAGGAAGACGACTCAGGCTGGCTGTTATTTCAACTGACTGGAGTTTCTCATCCCTCAGTCAGGGGAGCAGCGCATCCAAGGTAAGTCTGAATATATTCTTACAGTTGGATGTGTTTAAGCAGGTGTCATCCTTAAGCATTTCTTGACAGGCACTTGGAAACATAGTACAATGTGGGCTCTATTTCTTTTCTCTTGCTGAAAGGCAAAGCTCTGTTTTCAAAAGATTATGCTTGTGTTTTAAGCTGTTTTGTTAGTATGAATGATAATGTAGTCAACACAAGGGCCTCAGCTTCCCTTGAAGTACACATGTGTTTAATTCTCATTCACCTTAACACGTATGCATCAAGCTGGTGAATAAACTTTACACAAGCCTTGCTTGAATACGTCTTTCTGGAGAATTTGGTTCCAGAGATAAGCCAGGGACGGAGTGAATGATATTCCCTTCTATTGGCTTACCAAGAGGTGTACATGAAACCTGCCACTGGAGTCAACTAACAGAGTTCCTAGTTAGCTGAAACACTAGAAGATTTGGGAGCTGAAATACCAGCTTTCTAGTTCAATCCCTGAAATGGATTCTGTTCACAAAATCTGGGCTGTTCCTTGTTCTGCCACAGGCTTCCTGTATGACGGTGGTAAGTCATATGGTCTCCCTGTGCTTTAGCTTCCCATCTGTAAAATGGGAAGATAAATGGATTAAGAATGTGTGAGATGATCAGGGGCCACAGAAGTACCCTAGATAGATGTTTCTCTCTGTCAGATTGTGATGGAATGCACCCCTGTATTCACACCTTACACACTGTTGCAATAATCTTGGTGCAAAACATGCCCTGTGAGGTATCATTTGAACACTAATAATCCACTGGTCAATAATATCATGGTGAAATGTATGTGCCAATATTAAATGGAAGTTATGAACATACACTGAAATCAGGACTGAAGTGCATTTACCAGACAAGTCTCAAAGGCAAGGGAAGTGGACGCCCAGCCAGGTGTCATCAAGACTGATGGCTATTGCTTTTCAAGTGATCATTCATAGAATCAGAGAAGATGAGGGTTGGAGGAGACCTCAGGAAGTCGTCGAGTCCAACCTCCTTCTGAAAACAGGAAACCCCCAACTGAATTGGTCTTTAATTAAAATTAATCCAGTGTTGGGTAACTCCATTTATAGTGTCAAGTTGTTGCACACTGTTCCATTATGGGGACAACAACAGACCATTTTATTGGAGCTGCCCAGGAAGGAGCTGGATGGTGCATACAGAATACACACTTCCTGAGTGTTTCAGGGTCATCCTGCATGTGGTGACCAAGGCTGGTAGAAGCCACAGTGCAACTGGAGTGTGCTGGCAGAGTTCAGTCACTCTCTCTCTCTCTCTCTCTCTCTCTCTCACACACACACACACACACACACACACACACACACACACACACACACACACACACTTTCTCTCTCTATGTGACTTGCAGGCTGGAAGACTGTTCGTTAGCAGCCCAGGTGGGGGTACAGCAGCAAGGCACTGCAAGGCACCCAAGATTGCAGAACCAGGGTAACACAACCTGCCCCCCCCCCACACACACACACATACACACTGATCTGGAATGCACCCCGAAATGTTACAGAGATGTATATAATAATTGTGTCTCTCGCACACAGGCACTTTATGGCATCTGGGCCATACTTAACATACCACTCATTGACAGACTGAGAAACAAGTATGCGTCAAGCCCTATTTTCCAAGAGCCAGACTCGTAAACAAGAAGCCATTACCGAAGCAGAACTGCAAGTGGTCCATAATAGCTGTGTGATAGGAACGTGACTAATACACTTCCAAACTCCTAGGGCTCGGCAGAAGTATCTGACAGGCAACAGGTAGGACATTATCATGGGCCTGTGCCTAACTGTAACACAGTGACAGAAAAGATTCTCAACAGGTTTCCAATTTAAAAAAAAATAAATGGAAAATGGCAATTTTTAACAAAATGCTTTGGCCATTTTTTAACCAGCTCTATCGATGACTCTGAAGAGATTTCCATTTAATCCTGCCTCACCAGTAAGTCAGGGCAGAGTCAGGAAATGAAGCCAGGAGTCCTGGCTTCAACATCTGAGCTATGACTTCTAAGGAAATCAGTGGTAACATGTTGATCCTTCCACCCTTAGGTCTCCTGCATAGATCCAGCCAGGTCAGAAAGGACATAAAATTATTGCCAGCTGTGGCTCTTTGGTTGCTTACTCTGGCAATACAAGTTGCCCAAAGTGGCCTCAATGAACAAATGTCCATATCACACAACATATAACTGACAGACAGTACAGAGCAGACTCAGGGGTTATGGCCCTGATTAGGTACCATCAGGGTTCCAGGGGCCAGCATAACCTTTCCTTTCTTTATGGCAGTGGTTCTCCAAAGCTATTTATCCTTGTAGGCCACATATTCAGCTCTTTCTGTGTTATGTGGCCCACATCCACACAATATATATATTACCTGTATGGCCCTGAGGATGTCACATGGGACACAGCTGTGTGCTGATTGGGCCACAGGTTGAGAACCTCTGCTTTATGGCTACATAGGAAGAGGGGATGCTGAAATCTCATCTTATAACAGGGAGTCATGATATGGCAACACTTGAGAAGGGCTGATGTAGGCACAGACACACCTATGCAACCTCAAAACAGCGGGGAAGCAAAGGGCTGAATAAGTGAATGTAACAAACAACCAGAACCAGAAGGTGATCCAAATATTAGTCCAGCACCTAAAACCCCACTTGGATGATTCACTGGGAAGAATAAACCGCAGCCAGCTATAAGCTATACTGCTCTGGAGATGCTGAGACAGAGAGGTCTTTGTGTTCCATTGTCCCAAATAGGAGGGCGTCTGAGCAAGATGTGTCCCTTACATTATCAGGAACCACAAAGACATCTCATCAAAATGCCAAGTTAAAACTGAGCCCAGCCCTGGGAGAAAAGAGAGAGATGGCATTGCTCAAGTGAGCGACCTGCTAAGGAGTGAAGAATAGACACTAATGACAAACAGACATAGGGATCAAACCCCAAATGCATCCTGTAACCATAACCAGGGTGGATCGTTCTTTGCCAATAGTTACCCAAGGGATCATCTGGCAACACCTGTATAGCTTCCTAAGGAAGCCTTCTTGGCAGAACTGGAATTAAAGTCTTGCTGAACCATGGAGACTCACCTGCTCCCTGACCACTGGAAATGGCCTCTTGAGGACCATTGGCCAGATGGCTTTGGAGGAGCTAAAATTTTGCACATGCTGTTTTGAATATCAAGGACACCAGCCCCGTGGCTGCCAATCCAGGTTCTTTCATGGGCACTAAAATTCATATGGAAAAGGGGGAAAAGAGGTATTTTAATTGGCAACTGCAACATATCTTGTAAAATAAAGAGACAGATTCATGCGAAGGAGAATGCAGAGAGCCGGTTTGATATCTGAATGCTAATGACTCCGTGGCATCCCCGTTTGTTATGTATCTGCTTTCAAAATGTCATGGTTGGCTCTAGTGGTAATTATTGAATTTCAACATTTATAGAAAACAGCACATACAGTACGGAGATAATTGCCCAGTTGGATATTTATGAAGGATCCTGATTTTTTCCCCCACCAATAAATACAAAAAATTATCACTGGAGTTACTTGTTAAAAAAAATCAGAACACAGGTAAACAACAAACACCAATGTAGATTTTTTCATTATAATTCAAAAAACACATTATCACGTTGATCTTAAAGTGACAAACTACTGCCTCTTGTGGAAAAGCACAGTCACAAAGCAATGGCAAAATTTAGCATTGCTGCACACCACAGTACAATAGGTTTCCACTGGCTGATTGCTGTGCAATAAACACTACAACATGGCATTTACAGGCAAATCAATATACAACCCAGGTTTTGCCAGTCGTGATGATGGGACCACGAAGTTTCCTGAGGTTTAGTCTGGCTCTGCGATTAACTCCAAGGTGGGGACAACTATTCATACTATCTGAATCTACTGAGTCTATAGAATTTGTGGAAGAAGCTGTCTGGGAAGCACTTTATAAACCTTGTCAATTCACCCCTTCTGTAAGGAGATGGTGAAACTGAGGCACAGAGAAATGTTGGGCCTTTCCCAAGGTCACCTAGCAGACCAGTGTCAGGACAGAGATTGTGTTAAAACTTTTTTTTTGCTTTGCTTTTTATTTCTTACAGTCAGCGGCTGGCATCCAAAGCACATATGAGACCCACCAGAAAATTAATATCCAGCTTTCAAACAGCCCAAGGTTCAGAGGGTTTCAGATCTGGGATTTTGGACCATCTCCATTTCTAATCAAAAGCACATAATGGGAGAGGGGGTTGTGTTAGAAGCAGGGGTGAAGGTAAACACAGTAGTATATAGTGAAGGGAGCAAAGACAGAAGCCTAGTAAGAAAGAATCACACAGCATTTCAACTAACAGTAAAGGAAAAGTCCATTATACATACACAGCAGATAAGTGGATACAGTGAGTTAGCCTATCTAAGAATGACAGAGGGAAATTGGAGGCAGAGGAGGATAAGAAGCTGATACCGGCACTACTAACAACATTTACTTTTGCATCTGTCTTTGCAAATGAGGAGCACGAGGATTTGCCCTTAAGTCAGGGATCAGATCTCCAGGGAGGAGAAATGAGGAATTAAGGAGAGTGCACATAAATGAGAAATGGTCAATAAAAGCTTAGAGGAGCTTAGAAGTGACACAAAGCATTAGGGCCCACGCGACAACCTGCACACGTGGGATTTAAACTACCAGGGGTAATAGTGACAAGGCGGGAGACTTTGTTCAGTCTCAGAGATGCCCCTTAAAATGGTCTGAAGTGAGAACTTGGTAGGCTGAGGATGAGACAACTGAGAGAAATATGAAGAAGGCACCAGATATCTCATAAGGAAGCTGGCTGACATGGACTACCTATCCCGGTTTCGCAGGCTAAAGAGATCTGGGTGCTTTGGCAAAGTCACCAAAGACTATATATGGTTGTGACTATTTTCTTCCACTATTTGATCTGAGGAAGTGGGTCTGGCCCACGAAAGCTCATCATCTAATAAACCATCTTGTTAGTCTTTAAAGTGCTACATAGTCCTGTATCATATGTGCTCATTTTTTTTAATTGTATCCTTTGGTATATATGGTTGTGACTATTTTCTTCCACTATTTGATCTGAGGAAGTGGGTCTGGCTCACGAAAGCTCATCATCTAATAAACCATCTTGTTAGTCTTTAAAGTGCTACATAGTCCTGTATTTTGTTTCAACCAAAGACTATGTTTTCAGAAATGTCCGTTAATTTGGGGTGCCCTGTTGTTGTTTTTTTAATTTTCCTTGCACCTGGTTCTCAAAGGAGCTGTGAACCTACCACTCCCATTGACTTCGTCCCTGAAAAATTTGGCGCTGGGCGTCTCCAACTGGGGCTAAGGTTGCCAATTTTGGTTGAGCATATCCCAAGATATTTCATCACATGACAATCTTTAATTAAAGATTAATCACTAATTTTTGGAGACTCCAGGACAACCCTGGAGGGTTGGCAACTCTAGCTGGGGCCCCAACACAGACGTGCTCAAACTTAGAGGATCCTTTAGGAAATAGGGACCCACCCTGATTTTTGAAACTTAAGCCCAGGTTCAGGATCCATCTTGACTCAGAATTGAACTTAGCCATGTGTTTAAGTCTTAAATATCATCCGAATTATAGAGAAACCTTCATAGTTCGAGGTCTTGATGCAGCTGTGAGAAGAGTATTTATTTGGAAGCCAATTTTTAAGGGGAAGAAAAGGCTTGAAAGTGTCTCGGTTGATTAAGGACAGTCCACATGATCTCAGGGACAGGAGATCAATCTTTATTAACTTGTTAGAATTCTTTGGAGAGATTCCTAGCTTGGTAGACAAGTGAGATGCAATTGCCATGAGTCTCTCAGATGGAAAGGGAGCATTTGACACAGTTCAGCATGTGAGGGTAATATTCACGGTGAGGACTGGAAGTCACTAACAAAGAAGAAAATGAGCCAGTTAGCTACAAGGTGTGTGGGGGAAGGGGAGCGGGAATGATACTGGGCTATGTAGCATGGGAAAGGGATCTGCCTCAGAATAGCACACAAGGATCTAAAGCAGAGCAACAGGACAAGTTAGCGGATTGGATAATAGAAGGGAAAAGATTATAATTCTACTCCCAGTTCTGCTAGTGATTTGTGTAAATCCTTAGTGCCTCAGGCTGCGTCTAAACTCCATCCCTTTTTCTCGAAAAAGGGATGTAAATTAGACACTTCAAAATTGTAAATGAAGCCAGGATTTAAATTTCCCACGCTTCATTTGCATAATGGCGGCCGCAGTTTTTTTCGAAACGGGGCTTTTTGAAAGAAAAACGGCCTTTTAGATGGGGATCGATTGACAATAAAACCCTTTTTCGAAAGATCTTGTACTCCCTGAAAAAATGAGGACTAGGTTTAAGACTGGTCAGGACAGGTGTGGTTATCTACTGCATACGTGGAATTTGTTGCCATCTCCACTTTGTGATTGTGGCCGTCCGCAAACTATGCATCACATTGTTGCGGAATGCCCAACACGAAAATTCACTGGCTCATTGGAGGATATCCACAATCTAACCAGCGACGCTGTTCACTGTCTGGAGAGCTTGGATGTCCAACTTTGACAAAGAAATATAGCATTGAACACAACATTTGAAAGAAGAAGAAGAAGAGGTTGGGTTGTCATCCAAGCCCCCTCCATCTTTGTCCAAGGCAACGCTGAGTTCTACCTGCTTACCATCTACTGCTTCCTTGGCTTTCATTGGGCTCTCTTTCCCAGCACCCTCTCCTGCCTTGCTAGCTTTACCAGGGTGTCTTCTTTCATCCTGGTCAGCCTGAGCATGACACCCTGATCCCATTAAAGTCAATGGTAAAACGCCAGGTGTATCAACGGGATTCCACTGGCCCTAACACAATTTATCTCACTGTTGGAAGAGAGTAGCTAGGGTACTTTGTGGGGAGAAGATGATTCCTGCTGCTGCTCCTTCTTTACCCGTATCTTGGTATCACCAGTCTATGTCTCAGGGACTTCACGGCAGAGAACGGAAATGTGTTCTGCTGCTACTACGGGCGGGGGAAGCTAAAAACACTATTTGGAAAGATGAGACTCAAATACCATTGCAGAGAGTTAGTATCACTTAGCCGTCATTAAGAGCAAACACTCTCCAGATTCAGCAGTGGAACGGGACGAGGAGGTGTGCGGAGAAGGAGTCTGGAAGCCTGCCAGCCAGTGGGAGGATGCCATTTCCTCTCATTTTTCATTGGCTGAATTGATAGATGGTGTTTCCAGCCTCTCTCTCAATTACACAGAGCTGTATCAATCCCGATTAAAAGAAACACCACCAATCTCCTCAATTAACCCAAGCAGGACACGCTCTGACTGACTCCCCTCCCCTCGCTAATACACAGCACTCGGTGGCATCGCCCACATGCACCAAAATCCAGGCATGTAACTCTCCGAGCCAGGAGAAAAGAGCCTGTGTCCGCTGGGATTCACGTCCCTGGAGAGAGCACTTATGTTGCCTCCTTTGGAGATCTGTGTTGCCACAGACCTTTACTCAGCTGAAGGGGTGATCTTCCAGCCAGGGCCCCTCTTCAGATATCTCCCAAATGAAAGAGACGATTTACAGGCAACAGCCCCACTGAGGATAGAATACGTGCCCCTCCCAGGACCGTGCTGAAGCTTACCCTTTCTTGTGCATTGTGTTTAGGTACCACGATGAGAGCCTGCAGGTTAGCCAAAGCTGTGGCATGGACGCACCATCCCAGAGCACCTCCTCATGACCAGACTCACCATGGCAGCCCCTCTGCCTCCCCCTCCTTCTCTGGGCGGTTAGGTGATGACGTGGCTTTCTGGCCAGGTCACATGAAGAGCCCCGTCCCTTCCAAGGCAACAACATACAATTCAAAAGAACAAACCCTGCCTAGCTCAATTCCAGATTCCGCAGAGTTCTTCCGCATTCCACTAGAGACTGTGGCCTCCTAGGCTTTCTCCTAGGAACCGCCTGAGACGCTGACCCTCAGGTTTGTTCCCTGGAATCCCTTCTCCCAGACCTGCTATAGGATCCTGCAGTCCTTCCTTATAGGAACTACTCAGTCTGGCTCACCCCAGATATGACTAGCCCTTAATTACCTGTCTGCCCGCCACGTGCCACAGAATGGGCTAGTTGGGCTCCCTGGCTCTCCTTAGCCCTGTCACTGCCAGTGTTGGGTACCCCCCATCATAAGCTTATTATCCGGTCAGATTCCCTCACCTCTGCTAAAGAAGGGGGCTCTTGCGCCTTTCTTTGAAGCATCTGACGCTGGGCACTACATGGCCTTAGGGTCTGGGTCAGTCTAGCACTGCCTATCACAGCTGATACCAATTGGCCTTGATGCTGGAAATCTCAGCCAAGAGCAAGGAGAGACAATGATTTTCTCTTATCCTGCCTTGCCCATGCTGGAGCTGGCTCCAGTTCTGGGGCAACCAATGTTGGCAGTCCTGCTGCTCCCGGGGTGGGGAGGGAGGAAAGGGGGGGACTCAAGCCCACCTCCCTGCGCTCCCCAGGCAAATGCCCTATCCCCTCAACCACATGTCACTTATCCTGCCAGCCTAATGCCGGAGCCAGCTCCATTTCTGGGGCAGCCAGAAATGAATTTTGGTACGTGGTCATAGGTTGGCCCTGCCCCTGGAAGAGGCGGGGCCTGGGATAGAAGGGGGCGGGGCTGGGGACTAACCTCTTCCCTGAGTTGTCTGGGGCTGGAGGCTTGAATTAAAAACAGAGCAAAGGGCTCCCAGCTCGGCCCCGCTGCTACTCATTGCCTGGCAGCTGCCCGGGATTGCTGGAACTATGTGACCTGGAGCCCTCTAAATAGCTGCAGCAACCCCGGGTGCCTCCCAGTTAACTTGATAGCAGCAGGGTCAGGAGCCGCGAGCCCTTTAAATTACTGCTATTTAAAGGGCACGCAGCTCCCAGCCTTGCCACTACCATGTTGCCTGGCAGCTGTGGCTATTTAAAGGACTCGCAGCTCTGGCCCCTGCCAGGGTAATGCCATGACCAGGAGCTGTGAGCCATTTAAATATGATCCTGCTGCCATAGCCACCGCCTGGAAATTCGATGGCACAGGAAGCAGGAAAGTGGCCAGATGCAGGCAGCAGGCTGGATCCAAGTATTAGGCGGGCCGAATCCAGCCCCCGGGCCACATCTTGCCCAGCCGTGGCCAAGAGTATTAAGCGTTGAACAGAGCATACAGGCTGCTCCCTTGCTACAGCTCCTGGCCTCGACAGAGCGCATAGTGCCTGCAGGCAGTATCCCAGGGTGTGTAAACGCTGGAGACAAGGCCAGTCTCCGCATGAATTATTTTTTACAAAAGGAAGAAGTTTGCTTTGAAATTAAAAAACACCCTCCTGCCTCGTGTGTTAATACATGGACATAAACCACGGGCGTCTGTACCATGTTATACGACTCCAGATCATCTTCACTCTGTGCAATGAGCTTTGGGAAAGCTTTGGCCACGGCACCCAGCGGTGAATGGCTGGTGGGGGCCTTGTCTGGGGAGACCTGCAGGTCATTTTTTGTTGTTTTGTTTAATATCTGCACTTCTCTAAAAATAAAATCAACTTGACATTGATTCAAGCCGAAAAACCCCACCAGCCCCGCTCTCTGTGTGCCTGACTCTAGGGCCCCTTGATCAAATTGTTTTTCTTTCCCGTGCTGATCCTCATGAACTCCTCTGCTCAGCTTGCTTCACCCTGGGCAACAGGGCTGGAAATGGAAGCACAGGTTTCCCCTCGGCACCCAACTGTCAGAGCCTACTCCATGACATTGCTTCCGCCCCTGCGCCTCGTGTGTCGAGACAGAGCTTTGGAGAGGGAAACACACAAGACATACAGGACCCAAATTTCTCCTGTCTTATTTAAACGGGGAGGAAGGAGAAAACCATGACTAGGATAAGAATGGGAGAACTGACAGACCAGTGATCCACTTAGACCAGTATGCAGTCTCTGGGGCAGCCAGTACCAAATGTTTCAAAGAAAGATGCAAGGAAACCTTAACTGGACAATCATGGAATAACTTGCCCATCATGGATATTGCTACCTGACCTCCATCAGTTAGCAGGTGGCTGAAGCAGGAGAGTGTATAGCCATCTGAAATGCTCTGTTGGGCCTGTCTAGTATAAGTGCCACTATTCTCTTTAACCATAAAAGGCTTTGTTTAACCCTAGGACTTCTACCTCTAAACAACTTTCTAACCATGGTTAGCACTGGTGTGGTGCCAGAAAAGGCACTAGGGTATAAACATGCCCCGTGCGGGCTCACATAACACTTAATTACTATGACAACAGCACAAAGAGCTGCCCCCACCAGTAATACTGGGCATGATGCAAACACAAAAGCCACCCTCTTGGCTGACACAGCAGGAACAGAACCTGGGAGCTCTAGAGTAGAAAACTGAACTCCTACAACATGAACTAAAGAGTGCAGGTCTGTAGCATGGGGCTATGACAAGTCATGATCTCTGGATTGGCACACTGTGGATTGGACCCGTAACATGGACTAGACAACCACATAGAGACAGTCCCATTCCCAGACAGCTTACAGTTTAAGCAGAAACACAAAATAGAAAGGATCATCTAGTGGTTAGGACACTGCCCTATCTCAGATTCCCCTTTGTGTTATGGGCAAGTCACTTCATGTCTCTCTGTATCGGTTCCCCATTTGTCGCATGGGGCTACCAGCACCATACCATCTGACGGGATATTAGAAGGGCAAATAAATACATTAAAATACTGGTAGGTGCTTGGATACCAAAGGAACAGGTCTCAGCTAAGTCCCATAGAATGGAAGATGTATTAGCCTACTTAACACAAAATGGAACTGATGCACAAGAATGATTAAGTGATTCACCCAAAGTCTCATAGGGCATCTGTAGCAGAGCAACAAACTGAGTCCCAAATCCAGTGCCTTTCTCACCTTTTCTCAGCCACTATATGGTAGTAAAGCTTTTTATTTTATATTTTTACTATTATTATTAATGCTGCTATTACCATCCAAAACTCCCAGATCCCCATACTCTCCCAGTAAGAGTCCAGGAGGGACGTATCGGCTTTCACTGTGCCCTTCATAAATTGGAAAAACTCCATCAAGTACTTCATTAAGTTCTTTTTCTTGCTAGGCTGAACAACCTTTCATCGTAAAAGAGGTGAGTCGCTGCAACAGTTGCAGTTTTATTAGCTCAGGCTTCCAGTTTTCCTTCGGGGGGAGAGGAGAAGAAATAATGCACTTTGCAGCCCCTGGAAATCAAATTACTCTCTAGCTCGTGTGCAAAGCCCGTTCATGAATTAACAACCTCTTGCTAATCACGCCTAGTTGATATTTATCACAGGTACATTTTACAAGATGAAGCCTGTCATGGTGCTGGCAGACGGTCACCAAGTCCCACCAGCAGCTGCAAATATTCATTAATAATCTTTTGTTGTTGTTCTTTTGTTTTGGCTCTGGACTGCCACTTCCCACCCTCCCTCTTGGTAAGTCTGGAAGAGGATCATTACCAAGCGGCGTGTGCAAAAAGCAACTACGAAATTTTAAATGAAACCAGATGTTGAGAAATGCCATTATCCAGCGCGTGCTACAATAAAGCGCATTAACATTTCTAAGTGATGGGCCCTGGAAAATTGGACGATGAGAGCGCTGCATTTACAATTAAGCCGAGGGACTTCTCTGAGATTCTACAAGTGGCTGGGTGATGAACTAGGGCAGATTCAACCCAAGGTACCCATGGGGAGTGGGTAACCAGACATGTGGCTGCCAGCTGCATTTGTTGCCCAGCTGAAGTTTGAGAGCCCTTGAAATTATTATTTCCTAAGCTGCCTGCAGTGCTTTGTGCCTGCGAACACACAGCCACCATGGAGTTCCCTGTGGCCAGACAGAGCCCTGAAAAGCTAGAACCTCGGAGCCAATCCCTGAAAGGGAAGGTTGGGATTGAATTCTCCAGATCTGACCTCGGCCCCTGTGGCTTCTGTACCAGGATGGATCTCTGGAGGAGGAGAGACCCCAAGAGCTAAAAGGATGAGTTGTTAGCTGTAGAGGAGGTGTGAAGGGCTCCAACAGAGACCTAGACTCAGAGGAATACAGTAGATTACATGATGGATCTGAACCTGCTCTCCTGAATGACAAGCCGCTGCTCTAGCCACTAGTCCATCCTCCCTCCCAGAGCCTTGGAAGCGGCAACATTGGGCTTGAGACTAGGCTCTCCCATCGGACTTCTAATCAACCCATTAATTCTTCAGGCCCAGATATTCCTGAGCTGGTATTGGACCAGTCCCATTGAGGAACTGGTGCTATTGGAATGGCTCTTGGCATCTCTGGGTTCCATTCCTGGCTGGAATATACATGAAAATACTAACAACAGTAGTGTAGAGAAAAGGAACTTAACCCCCCACAATGGCTTGTAGACTTTGCTGGCTGTTAGCTCCGTATCCAAAGGCTTTTCTCTAGTAAAGACTGAATCAATTGGACTTTAGGGAAAGTCTGGATCTGAGCTTTGTGGCTCGGACTCCTTCCAACCCTGCCAGCAGGTCTCCATTGCTGGAGGCTTTGCTGTTTGCTACAAGAGAGCGCCTTCATGCAATGGATCAATTCTTTTATCAGGTCAGCTCTCTAGTCTCCCCCTCCGTGCTCAGGAAGTTCGTGTTTCAATAGGCTGCGTTCCTTTACTGTGTGTTTTATTATTAAGGCCGTCAGTGTATTTCTTTGTGTGTGTTCTGTAGCTGGTGGATGGAGCAGCATCACTTTTAACAGGGATTTGTTTGAATGGCCTCAACGGCAAAACCCTGAACGAGCCCCGTTAAGAGTCTAAATTAAACCAAGCAAAGCCAGGAAATTCAGAGTTTAAAGCAACCTCACCCCCCCTTTAAATCAAATGAATGTTTCTGTGAGCAGCCAGGTACAGTCTCTTCCCACTGCTGTTATTCTGAGAAGAGGATCATTCAAAAGGTCTTTTATCAAGTCTCCTGGATGCACTGTTCTGATGATTTCAAACAGGAACAATCCGTCACCCTGCACCATTCCCTTCACCAAAGTACCAGTGCGGCTGTTGTGCAGCCCAGTTTGGGGCTTTTATCTAGTGAACCCAGGATGTTGTGGGCTTGTGCACCATGCCCTACCCCGCACCATTGTGACTTTTCACCCCACTGGCCCTTCCCACATTCCACACCTCTGCCGGGTGCCCCGTTTTGCAGTAGCACCTTGCAGCCCCTAATTTAGCTCAGGTGCTGGACAAACACACACAGTGAGAGTCCCTGCTCTGGGAGAGCTTGCTATCTCAATGGACAAGCAATGCTATAGCTCAAAAAGAAGTTGTGTGCTTGAGCAAGAAATTATTGAGTCAGGCTCTCTGCCCTGTAGGTCAGACTAGATGATCCAAATGGCCCAGTCTGGCCATAAAATCAATGAATCTATGAAGAGAAGTAAAGGATGAGAGGGGATAAAGAAAAGATGCAGAGTTGACTTGCCAAGACACACAGCAAAGCATCAAATAGAATCCTGGTGTCATGGGTCTTAGTCTGAAGCCCTTTCCACTAGACCAAGATAGATTTTCTCCCCTTTCTTTTGTATCTGCCATTCACAAAAGTGTTTCCTCTCCACTCAACTTTTTACAGACCGTTGAACGGCAGCACGGAGAGAGGGGACTAGCCCCAGGTCACACCAGGCACTCAGTGGTAGAGACGGCAGCAGAGCTCAGGTTTCCTGACTCCCATTCTGTTCTCAGCCTCCTGATGCATCCCCATCCCATTTTTCAGTCCGCTAAAGAGCTGACTGAAAGACATCAACTTCCGAATGTCTACAGGCAGGGGGGAGAAAAATTGGGGTGGGGGGATATTTTCCCGTTGTCTCTCAATAACCATAGCAAGTGCTTTGAGTGGCTCAGATGGCAGGTGCTGCAAAAGGGTAGTGAAACAGGCTCTCCAAGGTGCTCTCCATGGTGCTGAACCAGAACTGTTTCTCCTAGGCTACGTCTACACTGGCATGAATTTCCGGAAATGCTTAAAACGGAACAGTTTTCCGTTATAAGTATTTTCGGAAAAAGAGCGTCCACATTGGCAGGATGCTTTTCCGGAAAAGCCCTTTTTCCGGAAAAGCATCCGTGGCCAATGTAGATGCACTTTTCCGGAAAAAAGCCCCGATCGCCATTTTCGCAATCGGGGCTTTTTTTGCGGAAAAGACTACTGTGCTGTCTACACTGGCCCTTTTCCGGAACAGTTTTCCGGAAAAAGGACTTTTGCCCAAGCGGGAGCAGCATAGTTTTTCGGAAAAGCAGCTGATTTCTTACAGTAGATCATCAGTGCTTTTCCGGAAATTCAAGGGGCCAGTGTAGACAGCTCACAGCTTATTCCGGAAAAGCGGCTGATTTTCCGGAATAAGTGGCCCAGTGTAGACACAGTCCTACTGTCCTGAAACAAAAGACAGGACTACGCAGCACTTTAAAGACTAACAAGATGGTTTATTAGGTGATGAGCTTTTGTGGGCCAGACCCACTTACTCAGATCAATTTGTGGAAGAAAACTGGCATGACCATATATACCAAAAAAAAAAAAAAAAAAAAAAAAGTGAACACATATAAAATTGACAAATCAGATTTTAGAACCGGGGCGTGAGGGGAAGGTTAGTGTCTGTGAGGTAATGACATTAGGGATGATAATTGGGGAAGCTATCTTTGTAATGGGTGAAATAATTAGCATCTTTGTTAAGACCCATACGTAAAGTGTCAAATTTAAGCATGAATGACAGTTCTGAGGCTTCTCTTTGAAGTCTGGAGTTAAAATCTCTTTGAAGCAATATGCATGTTTTCAGGTCATTGAGAGAATGGTCAGTTTGGTTAAAATGGCAAGCAACTGTTTTCTCTCTGTGAAAGAGCCTGATGTCTGTTTTATATGCATTGATTCTTTGGCGAAGTGTCTGAGAAGTTTGTCCAATATACATAGCAGACGGACACTTTAGGCACATGATGGCATAAATTATATTTCTGGATGAACAGGAATATGTGTTCTTGATCTTGTAACTGGCATGGTTAGGTCCAATAATGGTGTCAGCTATCGTCCTACTATCATAACAGCCCTTCTCCATTTAAACTGGGCTTGATCTGCGAGGCATGGGCCACCCTGAACCCCAGGTGAACTTGATGAATCAATGCAGCAGTTCTCCTGCTAGTTCATCTCCATGCCCCGTTATATCGTCTAATTGTTAATATTCTCATTTTACAGATGGAGAACAGGCAGGGAGGTGAGTTACTTTCCCCAAGGCCATGCATGGCCCCAACTCCCAGTGTGGGTGTGTAGCCCAGGAAGAGAAGAGCACTCAAAAGAGATGGGGAGCTTCCTGATCTTTAAAGTCTTGATCTCTGGACATAGGGAAGTAGCACATATATGGAGACTCACAGATTATACATAATTTAGCTTCTTGCTCTTTGATTGTACAGCACCTAGCACAGTGGGGTTGTGGTCCATGGCTGGCAGTCAGAGGTGCTACAGCAATGCAAATAAGCAATAAGTTTGTGTGAGAGAGAGAGAAAAGCTCAGTCTTAGTTGCCCATTTTCTTTTTGGTCCTGTTCGCTGAGTCTTCCTACAAGAGGACCAGTTTGTTACAATTGCAATGGTGACCTTTTCTCGGTACATATCTGCCACCTGGGAATAAGTCTGAAATTGTCAAATTCATGTCACTCATCAGTCACCAGGCATGAAATACACCGCTGTGCACAGAACCAACATAAGACCTGTATGCCACTTCACTCCCATGGATGAATTTTATCCTAGGTCACCACTAACCACTTAGCTGGGTTAAGCATTTTGTTGCTGAAAAGTGCACACGTGTGCATGCAAGTGCATACGTGTGTGCATGCATACACACACACACACACACACACACACACATTCCACAGCCAATGTCTGACATAAAGACTCAACAGTAAAGCTCAATATTGTTTTGTGCCATGCAGAATTCCAACTATTTATGTCAATATTCACACAACTCCCTCATTCCCCAAACTGCCTCCTACTATTTCACTATGCAGATGGTAGTAATAAAAATAACCATGTGGACAATCATGAGGCTGAAAAGCAATAAGAGACAATGACTCCAATGACTGGAATGAAGGAGAAAGATGGTTAATCAAAAGTTTCCCACCGACATTTTAATTTAATCCACAGAAGCGATTTAAAGAAACAATCCTGTCATCACGTTTAAAGAACATTGACTTTGTCTTCTTTTGTTTGTTTGTTTCTTTGTTTTAGTTTCTAGGTTTAACACACACGTGAAACACTCACTTTCTTGGGCTCCCAGCAGGAACTTGTAGAAAGAAAAATTTATTGAGACAAAACTGAAGTAACTCCACTGACAGAGAGCCCCTTTTAGAAAAGTTCTAATAAATCAACAAAAACAAACTGCTGCCCCAATATCATGTCTGACAAACAGAAAATAAAGTGTGCCAACTCTGTGGGAGCCAGAATGGCCCAGTTCAGTATTTACTGCCTAATACATTCATATGAGTGTGTGTGTGGGGAGGGGAGGAGGGACAGTAAGCTTAAAAAAACAAAAACAAACAGACTGATTAACTGTCTGTTCCTTCCAAACAGATCTGTAAATAAAGCAAAGACTGGATTCAGTGATACTATATAAGCAGATATAAGTATATAAAAGTGATACTATAGAAGCAAATACAAGAGCATATTTATATTTTATGTACTTCTGTGTGTGCCATCCCTGCTCGCACCTGTGCCTCTCCTATGGTACAAAAACACAATTAGAAATTCTGTTTTAAGTGCAATATTTTGAGACGTCCATTTAGGAACTCTCCATTTTATATATTAGATTTGGAGGATGGATGGATGGATGGAATTAAGCTAACTTCCTATTGTAATCACATCTATTATTGTGTGTGGGCATACACATAACGGTGTAACACTTGGTAATCTAGTTCTACAGTCATGTGTAAGGCTGTAGCACTTAGAGACCCCATTTGAGATGGCATCCCAACTGTGCTAAGCACCATTCACACATATAACAAGAATAAAGACCTCCAGTCAGCACCTCAACCCACAATCTCTTTCCTCACTGGCTTCCAGGCCCATTTTCCCTGCCTGGGTCAGCTCCTTGTGTCTTTGCCCCAGCCAGTCCCCGTCTCCCAACCCCCCAGCTCGTCAACGAATTTCAGTCCCTCTCCCCCCCACACACACCTCTTGGCTTCCAGTCCTCACTCCCATTTCCCTCCTGAGTCCTAACTGCACTTCCCCCTTCAGTTCCCAGACCCAGTTTCCTTGTCCAGACAATTCCAGATTCCCCTTCCAACTGCCAGTCTCTCAGCCTAACCAGTCTCACATTGACCTCACCTTAATTCCCAGGCCCCCCCCCACTCCTGCCCAGACCCAGATCCGACATGGCACCACTGCATCCTGGAACTGCCATGCTGGGAACATCTAGCTTCAACCCCACATTGCAGCATGTCCCGTGCGGAGAAAACTTTTGGAAAATGTAGCTGCTAAACCCTAAGAGGTCTCAACTGAGCATGTGCAAAATGTTGAGAGGCCCGAAGTGAGTGAAGTAATATCTTTCCTTTTATTTAATACTTTTGCATTGATTTTTCAAGTGAAGTTCCCCTAGCCTCCTTGTTCTCCAAAGGAGAAGAGCAATTTTGGCGGAAATGTTCCAAAATAATTGAGCCTGGCATTGAAAATTCCAGTCCTGACAGTTAAAATTTGGTTAACAGTATAAGCAGCTGAAAACAGGGTTTATTGTGGGAAGTATCTGAAAACCAACCCTGCCTGTAAAACAGACCTGGATACAAAGACATACACACTGATTTATACACACAGGAGCAATCTAGGTGTACACATTTACTACATGCTTTACATGCATCCATGCTTATGCTTGCCCTCTCTCTCTCTCTCTCTCTTTCTCCATCTCTTTCTCTCTATCTCTCCCCCATCTCCCCCACCCTGAACCAGGGAACAGTCAAGCAATCTCCTACTGCACTAAATACTTCTGCAGGAATTCTGCAATTGTTGCATTTAGAGCCATAGTAAAATTGCAGCATTTCAATAGGCGCACACACTCACAAAAAGAGTCCTAACGCTACTGCATGCTGGCAAATAATTGCATATTTCATCTCTTGGGGATAACTGCTATAAGTAGTTGTGCATAGAGTCTTTTGCCTGCAGAAGGCACCACAAGGGTCACTGTGTTCTGTGAGCCAGGCCTCCCTTAGCTGTTGTCCATATCACATGAATCCTCTCATGGAGGACCAGTGATGTGGTTTATCCCAGGAGGTAGAATCGGGGCTGCCAGCTCCCTCCTTGTACCCCACAGCTGATCCCCTGAAGAAGTGGGTTTTGCCCACGAAAGCTCATGATACCATCTACACGTTTTGTTAGTCTTTAAGGTGCTACAGGACTATTTGTTGTTTTTTAAGTTTTTCCTTGTACTCAGTCACCCCTGGAGATTCCATCCCCTAAGCTCTGTTTTAATTCTGCGAATTATTATCTGGGATTTTTGCAGGCAGTGAATTTTCCCTCTTATCAGCTGTCAAGGTGGGGGAAGAATATACAGCTGCAATAAGGGGAGGGAGAGGGGCTATGCCATCCATACATAATGGGAAACTGAGCCCATTTGATGTTATAAAGTTTGAAGGGCCTCAGCAGCTCAGGTTCCACAAATTCCCCTCCTCTGCTCCATCCCCCTTCTGATTCCTCCCTCTCCCTTGTCACTAAGTGCATCCAGCCAGCACGGCTGCTCTGTATGAAGCAGAAGGTTTCCTTCCCTTTCCTGCTTTATTTCTTTGTCATCCTGGCACAGTAGAAAGCCGGGCTGACAGCGGGAGGTGACAGCAACATGGGGACTGTTATACTTTTTGGTTGTCAGTGCTCTGAACAGTGCCACGCCAGGCCCAGCTGCAGGAGGAGAGATCCTACAAAGTTGCAAGATGGTGACTATAAATATCAGCTGGTTGTTTATCTATGGCTCTGTGAGCAGAACGACGGCATCAGTCCTTCCGACAAACCCAGGAGAGGGCTGCAAGGTGAATGCTTGAGAAGGGGAAGGAAAACTTGGGAAGCCTGATTCTTCTCTCTTCTGGGCCAGGAGGACTCCACCAATTTCCTCTTTCTCTGCTGTATATTGGGAGGAACTCCACTGATTTCAGAGGTAGCAAGACATACAGGCTGCGTCTACACTGGCATGATTTTGCGCAAATACTTTTAACGGACAAGTTTTTCTGTTAAAAGTATTCGCGCAAGAGAGCGTCTACACTGGCACGTGCTTTTGCGCAAAAGCATCCGTGCCAGTGTAGACACTCTCTTGCGCAAGAAAGCTCCGATGGCCATTTTAGCCATCGGGCTTTCTTGCACAAGAAATTAACGTTGCCTTGGCCTCTTGCGCAAGAATACTTGCGCAAGAGGGCTTATCCCTGAGCGGGAGCGTCAGAGTATTTGCGCAAGAAGCACTGATTTCGTACATTAGAACGTCAGTGTTCTTGCGCAAATACTCGTGGCCAGTGTAGACAGGCGGTAAGATTTTGCGCAAAAGCGTCCGCTTTTCCACAAAATCTTGCCAATGTAGACACGGCCACAGAGTAACTCCATTCAAATCCCTGGAATTACACTCGTGTAAGGGAGTTCAGAATCCAGCCTGCACGGGGGGAACATTCAGAATCTGATGCATGGTCCATCTAATCTTTCACCAACCATCGGCCAACAGCAGAGGCTTCAGAGAAAGATTACAAAGCCCATAGTCTAGCTGGCCAGCTGTGCAATGCTGCTGATAGGAGGGTCTGGCCTAGGAAATTCTTTTCTAATGTACTAAGCATGAGATTTCATTACCCTGCACAACCACTATTAATACTGGGGTTTGAAATCCTGGAGTCCTTGAAATCCAAGTACAATATATACTGTTAGGTCTCTCGCAGGTCCTTATCAGGGGAAGGAACAGAACCGAGGAGCCCTGACGCTGTCCTTGCTCCATTTTTTAGATTACATCCCTTCCTAAATGCTGAGATTAAGCAGCTGTGGAAGATTCTGTGATGCATCTGAATAGAAGTCGCTATGCCATGAGATGTGAGCATGCATTGTCTAACTGAGCACACAGAGGAGAGGACTGTTGCAGGTGCTCAAGTATGGAATCAGTCCAAATCCAAGCCAAACCAGTGGCAAAACTCCCGCAGAATTCAGTAAAAAAAGATCAAGCTCTTAGGAGAGGATTATGAGGCAGTACTGCAAATGTTGCCAGCAAAGGTCTTCTGACTAACTATGGCTTGAACACTAAAGAAACTGGGTTCCATGGTGACCCCGTTAAAAAAATGGGCCTCTTCCATTATGGGAGCCATAATTCTGAATCAGCGCATCCCAAGCAACAATCCTTTGCAATTGTATTTGTCTCTCTACTCAGGGTAAGAAATTAGTTATCTCCCTAAAACAAGCAGGCAGTTTCAAATGCAGTATTTGTGTAATTTGCATGCCTCAATAATGTTTTATGTATTATGCTGCTTATAAGCTAAAATGTACATGCACGCTCCTGCAAATTTAGGTAAATTATGAATAAATTAAATCTTATCTAAATAAACAAGTGTCTTTTTGAACAGAAATGCGAGCTGTCATGAATATTTAAGTGGACAAGGATAAATCCTCTTCATACAGCGTTACTTCAAAGAGGATTTTCTAGCTTCCTGATTTTTAGTTATAGGAAAAGACCGAGGGAAAAAATGTAGGCCCCACTATTCTCTGGGGAAATAACATTGAGAATCTGGCACTGTAGAATTGGGAGGCAAGAACACATTTCTGGGGACCTGTCAAGGTAGATTCTGCATACTTGAAGGAATCTGTATAAGCCCCCTGGTGAGTTTTGTGGGTGGGGGGAAGAGTTTGGTTAAAAGATCGGGAGAGCTAGAACACACACCATGTGTGGGCGAATGAGGTTGAAGCTTGTAACACTGGGCAAGTTGCTAACTCCTGAGCCTTGCTTTTCACATCTGAGAAGAGGAGATAACCATGTAAAGTAAGAGTTTGGACCTGTTAGATCATCTACTCTGTCCCTTCATCAGAGCACCACTTCCCCTTACTGTACATGCCAAGGATTAATTATCTGAATGTTTGTAAAGGGCTCTGTGATCCTTGGAGAAAAGGCGCTGAAGAAGGGCAAACCATTGTTAGCAGCAAGAAATTAACCCTAGATAATCTCTCATCCACAACTGGATGTTTCCTAAGAATCCCCCTTCAGTACTGCAGTAGGCCTGATTAAAGCCCTCTAGTGAGTCAATGAAGTAACATGAGTCGTCAGGAGAAAAGAAGGTGTGAGGCACAGCAGCAGCTTTGGTTTAAATAATTTCCAGCCCATGTCTCAGCTCTCGCTATTTTCAGGGTGTGAAATCCAGCTCCTCCTACCACAACCTCCAAAATCTCCAGAGGAAAAAGGGGAGGAAGGTTGGGGTGGGAAAAAAATGATTTCCAGAATGTAGCCAGTGAGCAAGACATCATTAGGTAATTGTAATGATCAGCCTGTAAGAGATGGATGTAACGAAATGAAGTTCCCTGCTACACCACGTAGTCTGTTAGCAGAGCACAGAGGTCGGCTAGGCAACCCCAATTAAACTGTTTAGAGGAACAAGCCAGCTAATTACCATGGGACTGTATAGACCCCTTTGCTAAGAAGGAGGACATGAAGATGATGTTGGTGCTGAGGTGATTATCATAGGATGTAGAGCCTTTTATCCCCAGGGGCAAATCCACCCTGGGTCAGTAATGGCCAGAAGCTGTTTGCCTTCGAATGGCTTGTGCACTGGCTCCAGGAAAGATATTTTGGGTTTGCAGTCCAACCCCCAGCCAAAATGGTTTCCACATAGAAACAAGCGCCTCGAATCAATGCCACATTTGCACATGCCCGTGAAGTACCTAAGGAGGGAAGATGCAGAGAATTGGTATCCTGCCTGACATTCTCAACAAAGGCAACAAGGACTGAAAAGAAACCTGCTCCCCTTAGCAGATGCCCCCTCAGGGGTAAGGCCCACTTGCGAGGGCGGGGAGGGGCCAGAATGGGAGCTGCCTGCTACTGGGCACAGAATTTTGTGTTTTATGAAAAATATCAAATTTGTGGCTTTTGTCCTGATTCAGGAGGGTTTTTTAAAATCTCAAAATGTTTCATTGACTAGAAAATCTGTATTCTGACCAGATTTACTTAAATTATCTATCCCGAGCCCCACTCCAATGCCCTACTTCCCCTGCCCCCACCTTCCTACATGATACATAAACCAGATCCTTCACAGGTGTTTGCAGAGGCGCCCTGCCGAAGCACACCGATCTGGCCTTGCAGCTCCTTTGACGTGAATGGAGTAAGGCCAATCCACACAGATGAGCAGCCACAGTCAGACTCCAGTCCTTCCTTTAATTCACGTCCATCAAGGACGTGCTTACAGGCATTTGTCAGTTTTTCCCGTTCGTGTTCGAGTATCTAGTTTTTATGTGTCTGTAAGTGTCCTTTAAAAGCAGTTTCAGAAACAAAAATGTCACGGAAGAGTATGGCAGTGGTTCCCAACCTGTGGTCCGCGGACTTTTGGGGGTCCGTGACAGTACCATAGGGGGTCCGTGGAAAGTTTAGGAAAGGAAAGGAAAAGAAAAGTAAGGATCGGACCCACTGGGGGACTGGGACTTTCCGCCAGGCGATTCTCGTCCGGGAATCACCATTCGCAGCTGCACGCACGTTGCCTCCCGCCCTCGGGATGGGACCTTGATACCCCAGAAGGCACCATCCGCTGCAGTTTATGCTCCAGCCCTCTCCCCCTCCCAGTCCCCCTCCCAGTTACTTTTCTTTTCCTTTTCTATTTTTTCTCCCTCTGGGCTCCATGCCCAGCCAAGGGCGGAATGCCAGGGAAGGAGCTGCCTTCAGCCACGAGAGCCCCCTCGCCGTATACTCTGTGGATGGGCAGGGGACAGGGGGGCGGGAGCCGAGAAAGCAGTGCAGGCCAAGGGACATGATGGCCACTGCTTCCCACTGCTCCCCTTGGGCAGGGTCTGTAAAATGTTAACAGACTGAAAAGGGGTCTGGATGCTCGAAAAGGTTGGGAACCACCGGTCTATGGGGATTAATCAAAGGGGCCTCACTGAGTCACTGGTGTCACTCTGGAACTCTGGGCATGGAGTAGGGATGCGATAGTGAACAGGGTGCATGGTTAACCGATGTACCGATGTACCTGGGCTCATCAGTTCGCCTTCACGGCAGCGTGTCCTCTCAGAGGTGCGGCAGCACAGCCCTGCAGCTGCTTAATGAGCCCCGCCCAGCCAGGGGCTCCAGACTCGTGCACGGAGCTGCCTGGTGGGGGCAGGGACACTTCTCCCTCAGTGACAGCAGCAGCTCCCTGCTGAGAACAGAGCAGTGAGTCTCTCCCAGACAGCAGGGACGCAGAAAACTGGTGGTAGAGCCAGATCTCCTTGGCTACGTGTCCAGAACTTAGGCCACTAACCAACTCTCCTTCCATGCTTCTCCTGCCCGTCTCAGCTACTCTTCCCATTGGCCCTATAATGAGACAGTCCCCGTGTTCCCTCATCAAAATGCTTTGCTATTACACACCTAGGCAACTGACTTTGCTGAAGGATGGAACAGGAGAAGGCGATGGGTGACAACAACTGAAAAAGCAAACAAAATCCTACTCAAGCCACAATGCTCAAAAATAACAGCCAAGGTGTGGCAGAAAGCAGCTGGCTGAGTGATTGCTGGGTTTTTTTTTTAAACAAATGTTCTCTTCTTTCAAGTTTTTTCTGATGTGAAAGTAAAAGAGGATGGGGGGGGAAGAGAAATCCTTCTTTAAGGTCTATCAGCTTGTCAGATTTTAGACTTTAAATCAAAGCGATTTTTGGAGTGATGCTAGAGCAAAGAGGCTTATGAAATTGGTACAATTGGATTTTTTTTCCTTTTTGGTGTGTTCATGTAACTTACAAGATGCAGAATCCATTTTTTCTCAGGTTGAGACCCAGAGACCAGAGCCTTTGACCAAGGCAAGCATCCACTGAAGTGAATAGGGAACTTGGAAGCAACTATTCACACAAGGGTCTCTCTAGCCCCTGTCTCTACAGAATCTGGGCGCCTGTCATGCATTAATGAATGTCTCTCCAAAGAGCCCCAAGGTGGTTGGAAAGCATCATTATCCCCATTTTACAGATGAAGAAACTTAGCAGGTATCCATACTTAAAATGTGGTACTGATGCACAGCTGTAACACTTTAATGATGATGCCCTAGGAGGGCAGGACAGCATTTGCCCATCAGCGTGGTAAATCCATCTTCCTGAGAGGTAGCAGCTTTGTCAACTGGAAAAGCTCTCCTGCCACCCCAAAGCTGTCTCCATACGGGGTCAGGGCAGTATATGCTTCGCTCAGGGGTAAGAGTTTTCCTCACCCTTGAGAGATGATGTTCTGCCAGTACAGGTCTGTGGTGCAGACCAGACCTGAGGAATGATAATCCACATTAAAGTTGTGCATCTGAGGTTCATTAGTTAAACGGCATTAAAGTCCTGTATGGACGCCCTCATTGAGGAATGTCTACACTACAAGTGCTGCAGCCACACCACTGTAGTGCTGCAGTGTAGACACCACAGTGGCAGAAGGGCTTTTTCCTCCCTTCTAATAAATCCTGCCCCACACACACTCCTCAGGAAGCAATAGTTAGGCCAACAGAAGAATTCTTCTATTGACCAAACTGCATCTACAATGGGAGCAATTTGGAGACCTCCAGCTTAGGTCCCGTGAGGATAAAGGGAGTGAACCTACACCCCAGAGCTGCAGCACAAGAACACCATGCCACAGAAGCACTACAGAGCCTCATGTGATAATAGGTGTCTACACCAAGACTGCAACATGTGCCTACGGGAGGGTACAAAAGGGGCAAGGCACCGGGCTGTGCTCAAAGGGTGTGTGACTGGGTGCAGAGGTGTCTGTGCATGCTCATTGTGCACACAAAGTCACAAGCGGTGCACGAGTGTGATTGATGGACATGGTTAATTCTTTGCAACCTTCTGAATGCATACTCCACAGTCACACAATGAGAGGTGCCAACGTTGGAAGCAGTAACCCCAGCTACCCACTTCCAGACTGGAGATTTTATTTTTTTATCGGTTGGCAATTTCCATCCATAAACCCCAAGGAAATGAAGTCTGATAATGAAAGTGCTGACACGACTGAAGCAATAGAGTGGTACTGTGAGGCGTGGTGGAATGGGTCTCTTAGGAAAGCAGTTTAGAGCATTCCTTCTTATCCGTTTTTGTCCCCCGTGACATTTAATCAATCAAGCTAAGTTGGGAGCAGGCTGTGAGAAAATTCTTACAGATGCCTTCCATTTACTCACTGCTGCCACGAAAAACAAATTTAAACCATGGGGAGTGAGGGCAAGGGGAAAGGAATGAAATCGTCTAAGAGGGGGAAAATGAGCAACCCAAAAAAGCTTTGCCTTTATTTAAAAATATCTAGTTGAGAAGTCTAATCACAGAGCACTCAGCTGTGAGGTCTATCCATTATCAAGAGACTGACAACACATACTAGTAGCCAGTCTGGGAACTTTACTTAATAAATCAAAGCTGACAAGCTCTCCCAAACTGATATAAAAAGGCTCTTTAATGTCTGTGACCTGCATAAGTTTTATTCATTTTACTTTCTGAAATAATAGATGAATAGCAATCGAAAACAATCTACTCGCCTCAAGTAGGGGCCATATGTCTTTATTTTCAAGAGGGGTAGGAAGGTTGGGGCCAAAGGAGCAATTCCCTGAGAGCGGGAGCACATGGCTGGCAGTGGTATATGCAGATGTCAGGAGGGCTAGGGATGTAAATCAGTGCATCCTCCTGTGTGGCAGGTGCAAACTGATGTGTTTATAGGTGAGCAGGGCTATATAAGTGCATCTGTGAGAAAGGATGGCTTGGTGACTACTGATCTGGGCTTTGGACATCCAGGTTCAATTCTTGGCTCTTCCAGACTCCAGTTGGCTAAGTTAGCTAGTCTCTCTACTTCCCCATGTAAAATTGGGATGTCGAGACCACCATAACACAGAGGGACATTGTGAGGTGCTGTAATGGAGGGATGAGAGCCACAGAAGTTGGTTCAATATTACCTCATCCCTCTTCTCTCTCTCTCATGCAGATACCTAGACAGACTGATAGAAAGCAAATTCATGGAGTAGCTGAGTTAGTCTGTACAAGATAAACTTAAGAAACAACAAATAGTTTGGTAGCACTTTAAAGACTAACAAAACATGTAGATG
The DNA here is from genome assembly GCA_019425775.1 of Rafetus swinhoei. NCBI lineage: Eukaryota > Metazoa > Chordata > Testudines > Trionychidae > Rafetus > Rafetus swinhoei. Next base: position 10,408,166 of record CM033429.1, on the reverse strand, counting down.
GTATCATGGGCTTTCGTGGGCACAACCCACTTCTTCAGATGACCAGAGTGTTGGATGTCCAGGACCAAAATAAATAGGGAAGAAGGGAGGGAGGATGGAAGAAGGAAAAAATGGGAGGGGAGGAACAAGAAGAGACAGTGGGGTTAAAAATATCAAGGGGAAAGCCTAAGTACCTAAAGGTTGGATAGTCAAAAGAGGCAGATAAGACGGAAAGCAACCAGCCATGGGATATATCTCCCTCTCCAGTCATCTATCAGCTGAACTTCTACCTGGCAACCATCATATTTACATTTCTGCATAACCTAACCCACATTCAGTGGTCATTCCCTTCCCAGAGAGAAGCATCCTTGGCTTTTTTCCTCCCTCAGTTCAGGGTGTGTGTGTGTGTAAAAACTAAACCTAGGAATCTGACCATAGCTTTCTAAACATCATCAAATGTGCACCTGTAACTTCTAGAGATGGGCCTTTCCCAATCTGGTCTATAGTCCCTATATCATGTAAACTCCAAATTCACCCTTTCTGCGGCTGTGGCTTTCTTAACAAATAAATGTAAGATCACAACATTTCATTAAAAACATCCCTCCTGATGTGGCTGCTCTTAACACACATCCTGGATCCTCTTCTCAGAAACCCACTTGTCCTTCCTTATATCCAAGTGAGGTAATGAACTACCTTCCTTAATGAACGTAACCTTTGCGTAGCACAATCCACTGCTATTCACAGGGTGGGTTATTCCCTGTTCCGGTATCTAAATGACAACCCTGGATCTGTACATTGTAGAGCTTTATAGGCGTTTGGTTTCAGATTTGAGCTTCACTGATGCTCTTCTGTGTGTTCAATTCAGAATCAAAACCCTGGAGCCCAACATGCTCACAGTTTTTGGATGCGGATCCAAATCTGCAACACTACCCACTCTCTGGTAACCAGCCTTTGCTGATTTCACATAGAAAATCATCACCCGCACTAACACAGTCTGTTAATCACACAGAATGTATCCGTGTCCACATCCTATGCACTGTTGTGTATTTGTGTGCAAAGTAGGGCTGTGAGGTATTATTTGAAAGCACATAATTTGCTGGTCATTGTTGTTCTCTGCCAAGGCTCAGAGGGGTAGCTGTGTCAGTTTGTATCTGCAAAAACAATGAGTAGTTCTGTGGCACCTTAAAGACTAACAGATTTATTTGGGCATAAGCTTTCCTGGGTAAAACCCACTTTGTCAGATGCATCAATGAAGTGGGGTTTTGCCCCCAAAAGCTTATGCCCAAATAAATGTGTTAGTCTTTAAAGTGCCACAGAACTCCCCGTTATTATTGTCCTGGTTAAATGGGTATGCCAACATTGTATTTGAAGTTATAAACTAACCCTCGGTAGTGTTATTAACATGTTCTAAAACTCACAGCCTTGCCCAAACAGAAGATGGCAGACAAGCCTGTCCTAAACAATGTGTGCTCTGTTTACTGCTTAAATGCAAATTAAGCAGTCATTAAGTGGTGTGTGAAACTAAGAAAGCTCAAAGAGGTGAGGAAAAGCAGCAGGGAATGTTCTTTCACACAGATTTGTGTCGCCGGGTGTTCATCCAGTATTGTTTTTCAAGAGTGGGACTGAAATTATAAAAAGGAAGAATAAATACCCCAAGGTACCACCTCTTTCTCCTTACCACCTCAGCCTATCATCTTCACCACCAAAAGCAACAAAGGAACCATTCACTGGTTCTAGGGGAGAGTTCCTGACTTCTGGTATTTATCCAGGAAGACTGCTGGAAGCATGTCGTGAGAAACGTTGCTCGACTGTTTCATCTGAAGAAGTGTGTTGTGCCCACAAACGCTCATGATACCATCTACATTTTGTGTTAGTCTCGAAGGTGCTGCAACACTATTTGTTGTTTTTTAAGTTTTTCCGACTCTGATATAGTTGGTTAAGCTAGGAAATGTCTTTATTTTTCATGTAACCATTTCTGACTGTTATGCCTCATTACTTGTGTTCACTTAAAATCTCTCTCCTTGTAGTTAATAAACTTGTTATATTGTTTTATCTAATCCAGGGTGTGTAAACTGAAGTGTCTGGGGGAGACTACTTTCAGGGTGACAAGTGGAATGCGTATTATACTTTTAAAGACATAACTCACTTAATATAAACGTGCATTGTCCAGGACAGGCCTGGGCAGCACATGGCATATATGTCTAGGGAAAAATCTAAGACTGGAAGTGTTGGGGTCACCCTATCAATAACAGCTAGAATGTAACCCAAGCGTGGCTGGCAGGCTGCAGTTACACCCCGACACTCCGAGTGGGGCTTGCATGCTGGGGGGCTGTTTGGAAGAGGTCCAGGTGGGAGCTACTTCAGCAAGGCACGGCAAGCACCCAAGGTCGCAGGGCAGGGATGACACAGCTGCTCATTACTCTGGATTGTACCTTGCTATGTCACTGTTAACCACTCTCATTGTGTGAAAAGAAAGCTCTCTCCTACTTGACTTTGGCAATGTCTTCAAGTGGCCTAGAGGAATTGTCAGACTCTGCACAAGAATCGCTGCCTATGGGCCTCTCTTGCTCTCATTGGGAAGGGGCTTTTACATTCAGCCTTTTCATGGGGGGGCTCTACAGAGTTTCTATGAAAGGGGAACTGAACGCTAGCTAAATTGACAAGAGTTTTCAGGGCACAGATAATTCCAGGCTCACCCCAAAAGGCCTGCACTGTAAAGGAAGACACTCCATCTAATTGGGGGTGTTGTTTTGGGGAGACACTTAGCAACCACTGCTTTGGAGTTAGTACAGCCTCCCTGGCAACAGAAACTAACAGCAGCCCTGGCACTGTTGTTAGTTTTTTAAAAAATAGTTTTTCAACTGCTATCATTTCTGATCAAATTATGTATATTGCACAATGGCAAAAAAAAGAGGCTTAAACTGTTCCGTATGCGTCTCTCCTCCTACCCCAGCACTCTGCTTTCAGGAGAAATAAGGTTTGATCTTTTCAAATGTAAATTAAGCAATTTGCAAAACTATGTATTTTGGCATATAGGCAAGCTGGCGTTCAAAACAAACTGGGGATTTATTGGATTCCATGAACCACCATGTAACAGAGTTATTCGAGGCCCATAATTTTCAGCTTTAATGAAAAGGGACACTGTTCATTTATGATGATATTGGCCACTCTCGTATGGCTTCACCCAGGCCCCCTTCTCCCATTGGTTTCTGGCAGGAGGGGATCAGCAGGAACAGACTTGTTTTCAAAGGCCTGAGCCACCAAATCCCATAGAAGTGAACAGAAGCTTTGCAATTGATTTCAGTGGGCTTTGGATAACTTCTTGGATGCAGGAGGTTAGGGAGGCTGATTTGCACCTAATAGGAAACTTCACCTAATTCTAAACAAGCCAAAACGGAACCTTCTTTTGAGGTTTGAAAAGAAAATTGTAGATAATTTTATACTCATTTTTCTCTGGCTTTAGCTCTGGGAGCAAATGCTAAAATGCTGACTGCAGCACTCTTCATCTGCACAGCACCTATAAACCATTAATTAATCAATCCTCCTCCTCCTCTACATCTCTGAGAGATAGGGGAATGCTGCCATATCTGTTTAAGAGTCAGGAAAGCAGAAACAGGAAGGTTAAGTAATTTGCCCAGCGCTAGAGTATGCCTGAACTGCAATAAAACTCCTGCGGTGCCAAATGACTCAGGCGAATGGGTTTGGGGGCTATAAGGGTGCATCTACACTGCACCCTTACCTCAAAATAAGCTACACAATTTGCACTACGCAAATTGCGTAGCTTATTTTGAGGTAATTTCGAAATAGCATATTCGAGAGTTACAGGGACACCGGAATAGCTATTTCAGGATACTTCCGGTAACTCGAACTAGGTCCGCAGTGTAGACGTGGTCTAAAATTGCAAGTGTAAACATCCATGCTGGGGCTGGAGCCCAGGCTCTGGGAATGCCCCCCTTTCATGGGGTCCCACAGCCTAATGCCTCCCTGCAATTTTATAGCCTCGCAGCCCAAGACCAAGCTAAACGACACATGCTAACTGCGGGTGTTTGACTGCAGTGTAGACATACCCCCACGGACCATCTGAGGATCTCACCACCTAAGGAACTGGCCCAGACAAGTCCCACAACTTTGCAATCAGTGGCAGAGCCCAGAAAAGAAACGAGGAGTCCTGACTTCCTGTCCCCTGCTGTAGCCAATGGATGCAATAACCCCCTGGAAATGGACATTCAAAAGACTCCTCACTAACCTGGACAATGAGTTTGGATGTTTCCTATCCCCACTCCCACCCCCGCCTGTTTTGCCAAGGGTGGAACCTTTGTCTCACCCCTAGAGTCACTGCACTTAATTCTTTACAGAAACCCTTACTGCAGGGGAGATGGTCAGAAGCACGAACAGGAATCCTGCCTAGTCTTTAGATGGGAAAATGGCGGCTCTGTGAAACAAGATGCTCTGAGGGAGGAGACTCCATGCCAGAGCCTGGTGATTAAGAAACTGGACTGGGAGCCAGCAGATGTTGGTTCAGTTGTTGGGTCTGCCACCATAGAATCATAGAATCATAGAACCCTAGAGCTGGAAGAGACCTCAGAAGGTCATCAAGTCCAGCCCCCTGCCCTAGGCAGGACCAATCCCAACTAAATCAACCCATCCAGGGCTTTGTCAAGCCAAGACTTAAAAATCTCTAGGGATGGAGACTCCACTACTTCCCTAGGTAACCCATTCCAGTGCTTCATCACCCTCCTAGTGAAATAGTTTTTCCTAATATCCAACCTGGACCTCTCCCACCACAACTTGAGACCATTGTTCCTTGTTCTGCCATCCGTCACTACTGAGAACAGCCTCTCTCCATCCTCTTTGGAACTTCCCTTCAGGAAGTTGAAGGCTGCTATCAAATCCCCCCTCACTCTTCACTTCTGCAGACTAAACAGACCCAAATCCCTCAGCCTCTCCTCATAGGTCATATGCTCCAGCCCCCTAATCATTTTGGTTGCCCTCCACTGAACCCTCTCCAATGCGTCCACATCCTTTTTGTAGTGGAGGGCCCAGAACTGGACACAATATTCCAGACGTGGCCTCACAAGAGCCAAATAAAGGGGAATAATCACATCTCTGGATCTGCTGGCAATGCTCCTCCTAATGCAACCTAATATGCCATTAGCCTTCTTGGCTACAGGGGCACACTGTTGACTCATACCAGCTTCTCATCCACTGTAATCCCAAGGTCCTTTTCTGCAGAACTACTACTTAGCTGGTTGGTCCCCAGCCTGTAACAATGCTTGGGATTCTTCCATCCCAAGTGCAGGACTCTGCACTTGTCCTTGTTGAACCAACTCTGCCTGACCTTGGCCAAGCCACCTTCAGTCTTTGAATGCTTCATGCAAAATGGAACAGTGTGGCAGATGAATTCGTTAATGGCTGTGGGACACTGAGATGCTCCAGCGACGGGGCCGTCACAGCAGGCCAACAGCTTAGTGCTGGATGTGTCCTGAGCCTCAGAGCAAGACGTTGGGTGGAAGGTGGAGGGGGCCCCTGGCTTTCAAAGCAGCCAATCTAGAGTGCAGGTGCAGAGTCTGATCCCAATGGGCATCTTTCCATTGACTTCAGGGGGTGTTGGACCCAGACCAGGGTTACATGCAGGGAAAGCTCCACTAACCAGCAACGGATCCTTCAGAGACACCCTTTTAGCAACTATCATTGAAGTTCTAGGGTTCTGCTGTGCAGCAACTCCACCTGCGCTGCCCTGCTTCATGGTCTCAGCTGGCCTCTGGGTTCTGACCTCAAATGAGACCAACATAATCCGGGGAAGAAGAGCCATGGCAGCGGTGTTCTGCACGGGTCAGCCTGCGAGGTGGATATGGCGCACTGCCTGAGTCTCAGCAGCAGGCTGCTTCCTCGCGAACTGCAGCCAGGAAATTGGGCTGCCTGATGACAGCTGCGATGCAGAGTTTTATTAAACACAATACCAGGAGGTATTGTATCTCCTAACCCATCTCAATTACTGAGTTATTTATAGGCGCGGATTGCAGCCTTCCTCCGGCCATGCGCTGCTCATACAAGGCACCGGCTTTCCCTCTGGTGACCGCTCCAGGCACTCACAGCCGTCCGGCACTGCGATGCATCTGGTTGGAGAATCAGCTGCACCTGCAGACTTCTGTGGCCTGGTGGGGAGTCTCTGAATAGCTTAGGCACCTCACGGGGACCGATAAGTGAAGGTCAAAACAAGAAACTCTCCAACCCACACTGCATCCCGTAGGGACTATGAACACTGCAAGCACCACACTGGGGGGCAGAGAGGAGACAGCCTGCCACTGTTTCTCCAGTGCCTGCCTGCCATGGCATCGCCCCTCCTTGGCAGCAGAGTGGCAAGACACATTCCCCTGCACAACGTCTGCAGCTGGCACCTGCTTTTCCAGGAGCTCCCACCAGAAGGGAGAGCTCTGTCTGCTCCCTTCTCAGAGGTCCAGCCCCAGTCTGGTCCTTTCCTGGCAACTGGCTTTCAAGCACAGAGCCAGCTTGAGGCACTGGACTATTGCTCTGCTGTACCAGACACATTTTATTTCTCCTTCCCACCATCTACTCACACCTGGTGCAAACGCCTTCTCCTCTGCACCCCACGCTGCCTCTCATCTCTCCGTGTCAGGGGCGTCACCACAAAAATCAGATCTGACATCCCACCTTCCTTCTCTTTCCCCCCTTTGTGGCCTGTATAAGCGCGAAGGGGGAGGAGGCTGTAGAACGCGCACGACAAAGCGCAGCTGCACTTTCGATTGCACTTTCCTTCCCAAGACCCGGCAGCACCCCAGAGAAAGGCACCACTGTCCCATTAAAGAGATGGGGAGGCCACCGCCAAGTCCTGGATCATACGGGAATGGGAATAAAGCCGGTATAAAAGAGATTCGGCTAAAAAGTGCCCAGGTGCTTTTGTAGCTCATCGCTGTCCCGTGGCTTGGAGTGCTGTGGAGAGAATCACAGAGGAGGCCAGGGAGGAAAAGAGATTAGCAGCTAAGACTTTGAGAGAAGGAGATTCGGTGGCTCAGCAGAGGGGAGGATTTCTAGATAAGGACGCTGAGCAACAAGGAAAGAGCTCCTGACCCGCCCACCATTTCTTGCAAAGCAGAATCTCAGCGAGGGGCAAGGAGGATGCCAAGGTGGAAGGAGCAAAGCAGCAGAGCTGAGGGGCTGGGGGCTCTGGAGATGGGCAAAGAGAGGACCCAAACATCTGCATAAGACTGTAACTTTGCTCCATCAGGTATAGAAGGAATGGGAAGGGAAGGAGCCAAGAGCTAAACTCGGGGGTGATGTGTCTGCAGGTAGAAGTTAGAGACCATCAGACACCCTTAGGCTAACCCACACCCACTGACTCATGTGACAAGGGGAATAAGACAAAGGAACCTGGGCTACGTCCATTCGAGGAGCATGACAGAAGCACGGGTTCAGTGCAGTCAGCTTCCGTACGTCTGTAGTATGGAGGAGTCCCAGGGTGACAGAAGGTGTTGTTCAGTCAGGACAGGTAACCCTCCTCCCTGAGCAATGGTAGCTAGGTTGATGGATCGATCTAGCCATGTCTAGACCAGGAGCTAGGTTGGCTTAATTATGGTGCTCCGGGGGGAGGGTAATTTTTTTTTCACATCACCAAATGGTGTAGCTGGGTAACCTCAATTGTACGAGTAGACCAGGCTTTATGCCCTGAGTAGCCAGAAGGAAGTACAAGCAGCTGCAGGTGAAAAAACGACGTGAGGCTAATTTAATGGAAATCGTTGTATGCCCTCCTGCCAGACGCTTTCCTTGCTGCTCTCCTCCTACCTGGCCCTTCTGTGGGTCAGCTACCCCAAGATGCCTTCATTACACTCATTGAGTGACACTGAGAAGGGACTTCTAAGGGGAGTGTCTGCACAGTTACACTTTCCCAACAGTGTGTGACTGGGTAACACATCGGGGGGAGGGGAAAGGGGGCAAGTGACACAAACTCAGACACACGGATTGTGGCTCTGTATCTATGGCACAATTGAGCAAGTCCATGGAAAGTCCAGTCACCAGTGGGCAGGCTTAGATGGGGAGGGAGCCAGTCAGTGATGGAGCACAGAGACTGGGGATGGGGCCAGTGTTCCCTGTAAACTGAGCCAGGAGAGATTCAAAGGCCGCCACGCTAATTAGTAGAGTGCCCACAGCGCTCATGGCAGCATGTGTTGGTGGTGCACACCTACACATGCCTTGGTACACATAAAATTTATTCTGCACATGGGTGGAAAAAATTAGAGGGAACATTGACTGGTGCCATTCCTGGTGCAAGTGACCCAGTAGCAGACTTCATGCAGGAATGGTTGCCATTTTCAGGCTAGATGACGTCACAACAGGGCTTAATCCTGTACCTCAGAGATCCTTAAGGGCAGACATGAACCACCAGGCCTACGAAGCACTGCTGGCACTGTGAACCGGCGCGCACAAGAAGCCATTTTAGGCCAGGCCTCTTTAGTATGGCCATGGATGCTTCCAGATCTCTTCAATAGTAAAATGAATATCAGTAAAGCATTAATGAGTAATTTCCCCAGCTCCACCGAGTCTTACTGGAAATAAAACCTGACATCTGTTATGGGCCTGATGACCTCCTACTTATCGGCTCGCGCGTACTGACAGATAGCCAATAGTGTCTGCCTTCCACTCGCCTCCCGCAATAGAGGATTTCTCCAGGGTTATTAAGCCATGTCTGGGTTTTGGCTCACCTCTCAGACGGTCTCCAAAGGCTTTAAGTCCTGGCAAAGGAATATGCAAGCCCTTTCCCTTCTCGCTCTCTAGAAAGATAGGCAATGCTTTCTGAGTGAAGTCCTGGAATGCAAGGGCAGAGGTCAGACAAAGGCTGTGCTGTCATGCATGAAAAGGGGACCATAGATAAAGAAGTATTGTGGCCTATTGAACTCCACCACATTGGAGGTCTAATTTTGCTCACTGTGGCCACTACAGCTCACAGGACAGGGTGGCAAAAGCCATCTCCATAGCTAGAGAGTTGCCTGCCATGATCTCCCAAACCCGTGTAGAACCCTACCTCTCAATGCACACAAGTTACAGCACATTCCCATTTAATTCTGCTCAGCAAATTCTCTCCCACCTACTTCACTCTCCTCCTTTCACCCCTCTCCTGATGCTCTCCGATATATAGCCAAGAGAGGCTGCAAGGGGCCCCCTTGTGCACAATAAAGTATGGGAAAAACAAGAGGTGGAGCTCTTAGCTATCCAAGTCAATGGCGAGTTTTGCTGTTGCATTCAATGGGATGAGGATTTCACCCCCGAGCATCAAAGCTGAGCCAACCAGAGGGAGTGCCTGTTTCTCCATGCACATACGTAGAATGGAAGAGGCGGGAACAAATATTTGGAACAGGTGACACAACAAAGAATGATGGAACGTTTAGCACAGACCACAATTTACGAAAACTTGAATAATTAGCTCATTGGCCAAGAACAAAGACTGATCAGCCAAAATGCCTTTGACACCTAAGCAGGCTCTCAGGCGATGGGTGACCCAACCCAGGCTGTTTTCTTTCTGCACCTTGCCATATCCAGCCTTTGCCAATTACTGATGCTTCTAGTGAAAACTTTAGTTTTCCTCCAGCCCATAGTATCAGGGCTGGCCCTACCATGAGGTGAACTGAGGTGGCTGCCTCAGGTGCCAGACTGTGGGGGGGCGCCACTAGGACCCAGAGTGTAGAAAATTGTGTCTGCTGCTGGTGCATATATATTCTCTCTGCTCTAGATACACAGAGATGGTGGAGTGCTGTGCTGGAGGAAGGAGGGCACAAGAGACATAGCAGGCAGGCAGGAGAAAAGGGGGCACGGGGACGTCATTTGAGCTCCCCACCTCAGGTGCCAAAATGTTGTGGGCCAGCCCTGCATAGTATTGACGTCTACTTGCACGGGGTGGTGCTGTGAAGGGGAAAAAGTCCTTCTCCCCCACTTCAGGATAGTAACTTCTGGTGGCTGTGGATGGAACGGTGATCTCATGTCTATGGTACAGTTGGCTGTCAAGGTGTAACCCCTCCTGGCTCATTCTTGCTCTTAAACCAGACACATACCAAGCTCTAGGAGTCTGCTACTGACTTGGAACTAATGGACCCATTACTTTAGCTCAAACAATAGAGGTCCAGGAGTCAATCCCCATTAACAGACCTAACCACCGGCATAGCTACAAGTGAGAGCCCCTTCAGGGAATTGAAATAGAATGCAGGTCAAGCTTTCATGGCCAGGGGCCATGTGTAACCCTTACTAACTCATTGCTGTCTGTGGTTTAACAGGGTTAAAAGAACTGATGTTTCTGATGCCGTCAGTAGATTAGCTCTGGTTCAACCCCTGTTCTAGGGGTATCACAACAAAGACATCTGGGCTCTGCCTCTGCCATACACTTCTTCTGTGACCTGGAGCAAATCACCTTAGCCCAGTGTCTCCAACTTTTCTAACCACAAGATCACTTTTTCAATTTAAGTGCAATGTAAGATCTACCTCAAACCCAAATACCCTTGCCCGGCTTCCTTCCACCCCTTCTCTGAGGTCCCGCCCCTACTCCACCCTTTCTCTGAGGCCTCACCCTGCTCACGCCATCCCCCTTCCTCCCCGAATCTCATTCACTTTCACTAGGCTCTGGTAGGGTCTTGGGGTGCAGGCTCTGGTCTGGGGCCAAGGGGTTCAGAATGTGGGAGGGGACACCCTGAAGGTAGGGAGGTGGGGGGGTTCTGGAGTGGCCTAGGGGATACAGAATCTGCCTGGGGAGCACAGAGTTGGGGGCTTTAGTCCCACCCACCCTGGGAGTGGGTAGACAGGCTGCCCCAGGGATGGAGCTGGCTCCCGCATTAGGATGGCAAGATAAGGGATGTCCTGAAGGGAGGCTGGTGGGTTCTGGAGTAGCTTAGGGGATGGTGCATTTGCCTGGGGAGCACAGGGTGGTGGGCTCGAGTCCTGCTCCACCCACCTTGGGAGAGGCCTAGCAGCCAACACCAGCTGCCCCAGGGATAGACCTGGCTCCTGCATTAGGAAGGCAGGATAAGGGACCTGCTGAAGTGATGGCAGTGGGTGATTTTGGAGTGGCTCCAGGAACAGGGCATTCATCTAGGGAATGGTGGGTTCAAGTCCCATACCACTGCGCCCCATGGAAGCAGACAGCCAGCCAATGCAGGCTGCCCCAGGGATGAACCCAGCTCCAGCATTAGGGAGGTGGTGTGGCTCTGGAGTGGCTTAGGCGATAGGGCATTCTCCTGGGGACCACTGGGTGGTGGGCCTGAGCACTCCCTCCCCCCCAACCTGGGAGCAACCAGACAGCCAACACAAGATAAGAGTCCCTCTGAAGTGGGGAGGCGGTGTGGGTTCTGTAGTAGCCAAGGGGATACAGCATTTGCCTGGGGAGCACAGGATTGGGGGCCTGAGTCCCACCCACCATGGCAGCAGACAGGCCACCCCAGGGATGGAGCTGGCTCCTGCACTAGGAAGGCAGGGAAAGGGACCGTAGGGAGGTGGGGTGGGCTCTTAAGGGGGATAAAGCACTTTTCTAGAGACCACAGGGTTGTGTGCTTGAGTCCCACCCACCCTGGCAGTGGCCAGACAGCAGCCCCAGGGATGGAGCAGTGGAGCAGGCCTACTCCTGCCCTGGCCCTGCACCACTCCTGAAAGCAACTGGCAAGTACTGCAGTGGCTCCATGTGCTGCCCCTCATCCACAGGCTCCAACCCCACAGCTTCTACTGGCTACAGGTCTCCATTATTGATGAGTAGGAGCTGCAGGTGTGGTGTCCATAGGCAAGGCAAGGACAGCATATGGAGACTCTCCGCTCTGACTTTCTCAGGGGATGCAGGGACGTGCCAGCCAGGAGCAGCAATTATCACAGGGATAATGACTCCAGACATGACAGGTTAAGTATTTTAGAACTCACTACTCAGAGAATTAAATGTAAGCGTAGAGAGAAATGAAAATGATGAAATGCACAGACCAGTCAAAACCCAAAAATAACCCCCCCTTCTCCTTCCCACACCCTGCACAGCAAGCAGGAAGCTCCCAGGGGGGCAGCTCCAAGGCAGAGGGCAGGAGCAGCATGACAGTGGGTGGAGGGGCAACTGAAGTGCCAGTGTTTGATAGTTTCCCAGCCAAACCAGTCAGGATCACCTGTCAGAGGCTCCAAGATCTACAGGTAGATCTCGATCTACTAGTTGGGAACCACTGCCTTAGCCCCTCTGTGCATCAATCTACCCATTCTGTAAAATGGGATGGGATTCAAGAGTCACTTCCTCTGTTTGCGTGTTCTCAGCTGAAAGAACGTCCAGAGTGCATTCAATCTGATGAACGTGCAGGCCCAGAACTGATCATCAGAATAAGGAATTTTACTTACAAGATTCCCTTCTCCTTCCCCATTTTAACTCCCCTAGCTCCTTGTGCTCAGCAATATCAAAGCTGTGGTACATAAGAGACATGTAAAAATCATTTCACCAGCCACTAACATGGAATCAGCTCTGAGGAAGGGACCCAGCAGCAGTTTAAGGAACGTACAGAAAAACAAAAACAGCTGAAGACAAGTGAGGAAGATTATTTGTTCCCACTGGAAACGCATGGAGATAAAATGTAGCTGCATTGTGAGTTGAAACTGGGCCAAAGCCCTGCTTTGTTCCAAACTCAGGAACAAGTACCTCAACCCCCGTTCCTGTTGCTGAGGATTGCAGGAAGGCCTCCAATTCGAGCATAAATGCTTAGCTTGGGAGTTAGGAAATGATTGTAGGGCAAGGTGTTACAAGCGCAAAAAGTGCCATCGGCATCCTAAAAACAACAGGGAAAAGGCCTCAAGCTTTGAAGGAATCCTTGACCGTTGGGGTTTTATCTGGAACCATTGACTGTGTTTGAAATGTTTCCCTGACCCAAATGTGTCAGCTTGAGTTGAGGAGGGAGGGCGAGTGGGAGGAGGGGGAACCCTAGGGAAGTGAGAAAGGAAAAAGTGAGATGATGGTGAGTTTCCTCTTTGGGAGCCGAAGGTTTCTGACCTGTGAGATTTCTAGGGGGTATGGTTAGAGTCCAAGAGAGAGACTCAATGCACTGCGGAGCCTCTCCCCGCACCAAAGGCTGTCTCATTTCATATATCATTTACAACCGGCAGCAGCAATTTGCCAGTGTTAGTTCGTCTCCTTCCAAACAAAGCAAAGAAAACAACTCCATCTGCTTGTGTTGTTGTTTCCTTCAGAGTCGGGCGTCTTGGGCCTGGATTTCCCAGCCACGTCGCAAGCTGAAGTGACAGCCCAGAAGCTATAGATCTTCGGCACGAAACAGAGAAGAAAAACTATGGACAGGATCCTGAAACTCTGCCACACCAAGACTCAGTCGGAAACCTCTGGTTGCTATGAGAAGGCTCTGACACGCTATCATTCCGAAACTTCCCTGACGCCACCCCTTGAATTATTAATACATAGCCCCGGCCTACACAGAGAGGTGTGATAGTTTAACTAAAGGTCTGACGTTGCACCAATTCAGCTCAGCCAGTGTCACTTTGTGTGGGGCTCCTCCTATATTATCTAAAACCAGGCTTGCACTGGTGAATTCAAATCAAAAGAGAGTCAGGTTTAAACTGACGTCGCGTTGTCATGAGGGATGTAAAACCCCGGTTAATCAGTTAACTGGTTGTAACTGAGGTTTAACCGGTTAACAGATTAAGCGGGATCCCACTCCTGCCCCCTCAGCCTGCAATGGGCTGTTGCACCCTGCTCCCGCCCTTCCGCCACACACACACACACGAGCAGCCATCTCCTGCTCCAAGCTCCCCCACATGTGCGGTGTGGCTCCTGACCCCATGGGGGCTGCAGCAATTCTCCATCTGAAGCAGGCTGTGGGCTGGGGGCCTGCTCCCAGCTCCTTACCGGGCACCGGTTAACTGGTTGCCCATTCACATCCCTAGTTGTCACAGCCAAAGTGGCACCAATTTAACTAACTTGGTGCAACACAATACCTTGTAGTGAAAATGGGGGTAACTGTGTGTGTAGACCAACCCCTCATCCAAATATTATTCTCCATTAAAGATGAGTTATAAATGGGGACTTGTTATAAATGGGGACACTAAAGCAGAGGGGGAAGATGCATGTTTAAAAGTGGCCCCTAGCTGTGAGTGCCTCCATTTCCTGGTGGCCAGGTGTGGGCATGGAGAAGCAGGTTCCCAGGGGTCCTGAGAACACACAGCTTCAAGGGAAGTCTATGGGAGCTGCAGGTGCTCAGCACCTCTGCAGATGAAGCCCAGGGGTTTTCAGGTTGGGCACATCTGAAAATGAGGCCTGACACAATTTGTTCATGACCCCACACTGAGTCAACAGTGGAGCCAGGAGCAGGACCTCATCCCCAATGTCAGAGTGCCCCCCACCAGCCCATGCCCCCCAACTATTCTACCAACCAAGCAATCATAGTTAAACTAGTCCAACGGTCAACACACCATGCCCCTTCTATCCAGATCTAACACACACATCGAAGCAGCAAACAAGGGGCAGGCAGCACTTTTCAAAATCATCTAATTGAGGAATGAAAGTCCCATCTTCAACAAAAGACTGTGGCCAGATTTCAAAAGAGTTCACACCTCCATGCTTAGCTTTTTTTGAAAATGAGGCCTCTGATTGTGATGTCTGAGTGATAAACCCTCTAGACCAGTGGTCCCCAACCAGCAGATTGGGATCTACCGGTATATCCTGGAGCCTCTGACAAGGAAACCTGACTGGTTTGGCCAGGAAGCTATCAAGCGCTGGCACTTCAGTTGCTCCTCCACCCACTGTCATGCTGCTTCTGCCCTCTGCCTTGGAGCTGCCCACCCTGCTGTGCAGGGTGTGAGAGGGAGAAGGGGGGGTGCTGATGTCAGGATGTCCCTCCTCCCCCCACTCCTGTACCCTATCTCCACACAGAGAAAAGGGGATGGAGGGAGCTTGGCAATGCAAATCTCTGTCACTCTCACACACTGTGTGTGTCTCTGTCATTCTCACAAACACACACTGTCCTTCCCTCTCATCTCCCGACCCAACACGTACAAGGGGGGTTGTTACTACTTTTATTGCTTGCAAAGTGGGTTCTTTTTGGTTTTTGACTGGTCTGTGCATTTCATCATTTTCATTTCTCTCTACACTTACATTTAATTCTCTGAGTAGTGAGTTCTAAAATACTTAACCTGTCATGTCTGGAGTCATTATCCCTGTGATAATTGCTGCTCCTGGCTGGCACGTCCCTGCATCCCCTGAGAAAGTCAGAGCGGAGAGTCTCCACATGCTGTCCTTGCCTATGGACACCACACCTGCAGCTCCTACTGATCAATAATGGAGAACCGTAGCCAGTAGAAACTATGGGGTCAGAACCTGTAGATGAGGGGCAGCACATGGAGCCATTGCTGTACTTGCCAGCTGCTTTCAGGAGTGGTGCAGGGCAGTGCAGGGCCAGGGCAGGAGTAGGCCTGCCTGCCTTAGCTCTGCTGCTCCATCCCTGGGGCAGCTGTATGGCCACTCCCAGGGTGGATAGGACTCAGGCACACAACTCTGTGCTCCCTAAATGCCCTATTCCCTAGGCCACACAAGAACCCACCCCCCTGCCCTACTTTCAGTGGGTTCCTTATCCTGCTTTCCTAATGCAGGAGCCAGCTCCATCCCTGGACTCAAGCCTACAATCCCTGTGGTCTACTCTCTCCTCCCTGCCTTCAGCTGGTCCCCTTTCCTGCCTTCCTAATGCAGGAGCCAGCTCCATCCCTGGGGTGGCCTGTCTGGCTGCTCCCAGGGTGGGTGGGGCTCAGGCCCCCAACCCTGTGGTTCCCCAGGCAAATGCTGTATCCCCTTGTCTACTACAGAACCCACACTACCTCCCTGATGCTGGAGCTATCCCTGGGGCAGCCTCTGTTGCCTGCTTCCATGGGATTCAGTGGTATAGAACTTGAACCCACCACCCTGTGCTCCCTAGGTGAATGCCCTATTCCTTAGGCCACTCCAGAACCCACCTCCACAACTTCAGCAGGTCCCTTATCCTGCCTTCCTAATGCAGGAGCCAGGTCCATCCCTGGGGCAGCTGGTGTTGGCTGCCAGGCCGCTCCCAGGGTGGGTGGAGTGGGACTCGAGCCCACCACCCTGTGCTCCCCAGGAAAAAGCACCATCCCCAAAGCCACCCCACCTTCAGGGCAGCCCTTATCCTGCCATCCTAATGCGGGAGCCAGCTCCATCCCTGGGGCAGGCTGTCTAGCCACTCCCAGGATGGGCGGGACTAAAGCCTCCAACCCTTTGCTCCCCAGGCAGATTCTGTATCCCCTAGGCCACTCCAGAACCCCCCCACCTCCCTACCTTCAGGGTGTTCCCTCCCACACTCTGAACCCCTTGGCCCAAGACCAGAGCCTGGTGAAAGTAAATAACATTCAGGGAGGAAGGGGGATGGAGTGAGCAAGGTTAGGCCTTGGAGAAGGGGTGGTGTAGGGACAAGGCCTCAGAAAAAGGGGGAAGGAAGCTGGGCAAGGCTATTTGGGTTTGAGGTAGATCTTACATTGCACTTAAATTGAGAAAGTGATCTTGTGGTTAAAAAGGTTGGAGACCACTGCTCTACAAGACCGTGGACTTAGAAACTTACATCTCAGTGAGTTTCAATGACATAACCTAAGAACCTAAATCACTTTGGAAAGGGACTTAGGCTCCACAATGACTGGTGACTTGTCTGAACAGGGACAACTCAGGCAAATTAATCTGAATTAAATAAATTGTGAATTTAAAGTGGATCTGTTGAACCCTCATGTGGGCAAATTCATTCAGAATGAAGTAGCTCACTGGTCTACAAGAGCTAGTGGACTAGATCAAAGCAGTCTAACAGTTAACACATGTCAGCAGAGGGAGTGAAAGACTGCAGCAGGCTAGTGTGGGGTAGAGTCAAACCAAGTCTATCCCAAACTGAATTAAGCGAAACTGAATTAAGGCCACTTACATGCTGAAAAAGAGCACCCCAAACTGGGTTTTTAAATGCAGATCAACTAATCCATATTTAAATTCACCATTTTTGTTAATCCAGATTCTTTTCCCTGAATGTCCCTGAGTAGACCTTAGGAACTTTTGAAAAATGTCGCCTACTGCAGGTATACTTTGAGAAACTGCCTTGAGTCACTACCAGCCGAGCAATGAAAATTTTCTTCTGCCTGTCTCAATTCCCCAGCCTGTCCCCCATCTGTACGCTTCCTTCATCCTAGCAGGACCATAATATTGTTCAAACCAAATAACCCACTTCCACCCTGACTTGATTAGCTTCATTAACACAAGCAACTTCTATCTTATAGATACTCCTGCTTCTGTAACTTCCACTCCACTTCATCTGACAAAGTGGTTTTTACTCACGAAAGCTTATGCCCAAATAAATCTGTTAAGGTACACCTAGACTACAGGCTTTTTTCGACAGATACTGTCGACAAAGCCTCTGTCGAAAAAGAGCATCTAGACTACAACGAGTTTTGTCGAAAAAGCAAGCCGTTTTTTTGAAAGAGAGCGTAGACGCTCTCTTTTGAAAAAGCACAGTGTGGATGCAATAGTGCCTTTTTTCGACAGAACTCTGTCAAAAAAAGGCATTACTCCTCATAAAACAAGGTTTACTGCCGTCGACAAAACTGCCGCGTTCTGTCTACTTACTGTCGACAGAATGCGGTGGTAGTGTAGATGCAGGTATAGTTTTGTCGACAAAAGTCCACTTTTGTTGACAAAACCCTGTAGTCTAGACACACCCTTAGTCTCTATGTTTACATCTACACTGCAGGGTTTTTGTGCAAGAAGTCTTTTGCAAAAGAGTTCTTGCGAAAAAACTTCTTGCGCAAAAGCGCGTCCACACCTCAAAACGCATCACGTTTGTGATGTGCCTTTGCACAAGAGAGCGTCCACACTTCATGGATGCTCTTGCGCAAAAAAGCTCTGATGGCCATTCACAGAATGGCCATCAGAGCACCTGTGCTTTTTCGAATAGGCTCTATTTGCGCAAGAAACCCCTGTGGAGCTTCCATGCATGCCTTTCTGCGCCACAGCTGTAGAGCAAAAAGGAGTTATGCCTCGTAGAAGGAGGTTTATCTACACTGCAAAAACCCCTCTGTTCTGCCGTTTTACTCTCGATTTACTAGCGCAAAAACGCACTTGAGGTGTGGACGTAGACGTAGCCTACAGTGCCACAGGGCTCCTCGATGTTTTTACTCTTTTACAGGAAGAAAACAACTTGTTGGAAGCACTAGTTGAGGCGGGAGGTTCATATGAAACCGCTGCAGGGCATTGCAACTCTGCAACCCAAACTAACTTTAAAAATTAAACCAGCTTTGTTTACGCATGTGCTTAAACGTGAGCATGTGCTTAAGAAATGTGCTAATTAACCTCTCCCTGGCTGTAGGATAAAACTCTGCTGGGTGAACTTAAGTGGGCTGCTCAGAGGATGTGTTAGTAGACATATGAGACGAATGCTGCAAAATATAAAAAAATAAAAGCAAGGTGAACTTCCTGCATATCGGCATAACAGTCTTCATTATCCTGCAGATAGAGCCAGTCACCCCTCTCCAGCTGCTCTCAACTGCAACCCGAATCAGCCCAGCAGCTCCTGATTTCAGAGCACGCAAGTACACTGCCTAATAATCATCTGGCTAGAAAATTAAAGCTAGAAAGCTTTGTCAAGGAATAAGAGTTCCAAAACAGGAAATTAATAAATCTCCCCTGAATCCATAATAGATACATCTTTGTTCAGCCACACAACTTTGATATAAATTGTAGCTTTTTAGGACTGCACTGTCAAAAGCAGAATATATCACTAATGAGCGAATGCAGAGTTCAAAAGTACATATAATAATATAATTAAGATAACTTGACAAGAATGTATTTTAAAAGAGTAAAATACCTACAGGTATAATGGCTTCATAAAGTCTGTCAGATTTACTTCTGCTGTGAAGAAATTTAGAATGTTTTACTTTAATGCCATGCAAATTAAGCCAAGGATATTCATATAACGCAGCCCTTAACTAAAAAAGGTGAAAAGAGAGAAAAGAATAAGAAGTCAAGAGCAGGCCAAACAAGACATTCAACTTTCCAGGTGACTTGGCTGATAGATCAAACAAACAGACTGTGGAGGGATATTGTTTACTGAACAGCCCAATTTCTAATGGGTTTCTTTTCCAAATGCTGCAGGAAGGGAAGCTAAATTAATGTCACTCGCTATATATTTTTCTTCTTATTCAAAAGCTCCTGATACAATATTTAAGTGAGAGCAATTTTTAGGTAATTATTGGTGTGTGGAAAAGTGTTCTCTCTTTTCCAGTGTGCTAAAATGTTAGGAGGAAAGGGGTGGGGAAAAGGTGAATGAGATCTTGCAGAAGTTTAATCAATTCCTTCTCCTCCCGATCATTGTTCAAGCAGCCCTAATTTGAGCCTGCCAAAACAACAAGTTTGGGTGGATCATTAGCAGAGTTTGAACCCAGGACCACGGCGCAGGATGCCACCACTTAAATGCTTAACGGAGTCGCTGTAGAAAAAGCTATAATATTGCAAGGCAAAACTGATGGAGCGTGTTGTAGAAGAGGCACACACCCTGCGCTCTCATTCACACGTACGCATGAATTTGTTTTTTCTTTTAAGTGCAAGTTTCTCATTCTGAAAGTACAGGGTGGTTCTTTGCATACAGAAAATACGAAATGATCGGATTGTCACACTCAAGCCAAGATTTGTATTATATAAAGTCTAAAAAAGTGTAATAAAACCTCTCTCCTGTTTATTAATAATTATTATTATTTTATTGTCTGTACTTTGAAAATGCCAAGGATCAAGACTTCATTGAGCTAAACTTTGTACAAAAAAACAAGAACAAAAGGACAGGTCCCTGCACCCATCTAAATCAATGTTTTCCTGGCTTCTGGAAGGGACATTTTGAAATACTTTTAAATGTTAAAGTCCCTTCCTTCCCATGGCTGCCTTAGGGATTTAAGCTCCACAGCACTCCTGGGAGGTAGGGAAGTGTTAGCCCCATTTAACAGAAAGGGAAACTGAGGCACGGAGCAGCAACGCGAGTTGCCCACAAACACATGGTGAATCTGTAGCAAAACCAAGGATAGAAAAAGCAGATCTCCTGCCTCTTCAGCTTAACCTTAGGTACCAAAGCTTCAGGCAAGGGGTAGCTGAGTTAGTCTGTTACAGAAAAAACAACAAATGGTCGGGTAGCACTTTATAGACTAACATGTTCATATGTTTTGTTAGTCTATAAAGTGCTACCAGACCATTTTTTGTTTTTTTCTTACGTACCCAGTTAGTATCCAAATCAGGCGACCACTCTTTCTTTTATGGTTCACTCTTGCATACATTGGAGTTTGCTGGCTGACCTGTGATTCTGACCTCTACTTTGCTTTCCATCATCCCACACGGTATTGCATGTGAAGCTCTTTGCAACAGACAGGGAGGGAATGCATGTGTCCCTGCACCAGGTGTTAGCAGCCATTGCAAGGAAGCGTTCTAAGGCACAAGAAACAAAGATGTGAACAGTCTATGGGGAAACTTGGTAGGACAGAAATCAAGACACATTTCCCAGAGTCTGTGCCAGGTGGAAAACAAACGGTGCTGATTAAATCTGCTCTCACATCAGGTGTGGAGAGGGCTCCCTCCATCTGTTAGCTCACCAAAGAATCCCTTGGCTGGCACTCCAACATGGCTTAGCCTTTGCCAATTACAAGTTAACGCTGATTGCCCCGGAGATGTGCATGCGTGCTTGTGTGGGCATCTTCTCTGTTTTCAGAAACAAAACCCTTGGCAAATTCGAGGGTGGCAGAACGAGAGGGAAGGCTGAGCGAGCCCCTGTGTGTTAGCATCCTGGGGTCTTATTCCCAGGAGAGACTGGGTGAGATCTCTGGTCTGTGTTAAGCAGTAGACAGACCAGATGACCAGAGCGGTCCCTTATGACCTTAAAATGTAGGGATTTACTTGGCCTCATTTGAATCCCTTCTGTGCATCAATTTTTCATGTTCAAGATGGGAGAAATAATAATTGCCTTCCTCCCAGGGCAGCTGAGGACACATGAATGCCTTGTAGGGTGCTCTGAAGTTCTTTGGAGAGACACTTCTCTACATGCAAATAGTACTAAACTTCATCTACAGAAAGTCAGGTAGCTATTTGAACTCTGGCATCTATGAAGCAAGCACAGTCCTGGAAAGAGAAGATCCCACCAGGTGACAGAGGGGAGGCACCATCGAACGGGATAACAATAAGTTCCATCATAAGAACAGTCCTGCGCCGCCGCACACCAGCAAGAATATGGCTGTATTCTCCAGTGCAGGCTCTGCTCCTCCTCGGACTTTGTCTCTTGCGTGGGACCAACGTGCAATTCAAAGTGAGATATTAGACACAACTCTTCCTTTTATCAGATGATTAAGGTGCTATCAAAGGCTTTATCAACCACAGCCAAAAATATACTATTTATGTCCCAGGATCTTTTCTGCTGAGCACTCCGTCTGAGAACGCTTTCTATGAGGTCTGGTGATAAGAAAAGCTTTCCAGTATTTCAGTCTTTATTGGCAATCCATTCTCATTAAACCTAATGCATTTGTCTTCATAATGTGTACTTCCCAATTACAAACCTCTGATGTTGTAGCTACATAATAAAAATGATCTATAGAATGATACAAGGGGAAAACATCATAATGTGATGTGGTTATTAATGAAGTACCTGGGATGCAGCGGGATCCTATTCTCCTGGGGAACGCTGTACCATACGCTGTAGGCCATTATAAAGGGGGAGGGCTAGGAGGCCATGGTATGCAGGGAAGGGATAGAAGGTGACAAGTGGAAGGAGAGTCACATGCCAGTGGTAATTATGTTTCTGCTGGGGCTGTCAGCAGGCATTAGAACCTGTGACATATGGGTCTAGCAGAGTGAGTTGCTAGCGCTTTACCAAAAGGATCAGGCATGGTAGCTTAGCTGCTGTATGATACTACCAACATCTTTAATGTAGGTTGCATGTTCCCTCTGGGCTGAAATACATTCCAATACTATGCAGATCCCCGACCTGTATCAAACACCCATAGATGTTTGATACAGGGACTGAACCAGGAATCTGTACAATGAATGCATTTCTGCTACAATAGTTAGAAGACCAGGTCCACTAGCTTCCAGCCATTAGCAACCTCATGAAGTTGGGTGCTCTGGGTTTGATATTCAACTGGAATCAGCCATGTCTTCTGTTCAACAGCTCAGCTCTTCAGATAAAATGTACCTATCACTCAGGTGCCTCGGGGGGAGGGGAGGAGGATGTCCCAGCCTAACCAACAGAGCACGTAAAACTAGTAGATCAGCCCTGCCAGCTTCCCTTTGCCCCAAGTTCAGTGTGCGTCACAGACAACAACATAAGAACGGCCATACTGGGTCATACCAAAGGTCCGTCTAGCCCAGTATCCTGCCTTCCAACAGTGGCCAATGCCAGATGCCTCACAGAGAGTGAACAGTGATCCCTCTTCTGTCATCCATTTCCTGGGACACTATTTCTACCCATCCTGGCTAATACGTATCAATGCCCCTAACCTCCTTCAATTTTTCTAGTTCTTTTTCAAACCCTGTTAAAGTTCTGGTCTTCACAACATCATCTAGCAAGGAGTTCCACAGGTTGACTGTGTGTTGAAGAGCTTCCTGTTGTTTATTTTAAACCTGCTACCCACTAGGTGCCTGCCCTGCCACGTGATGTGCAAGGTGCATCCTTGAAGGGCCACAGGTCTTAAGTTGCAGTGGGGGAGGTCTAGGTTGGATATTAGGAAAAACTATTTCCCTAGGAGGGTGGTGAAGCACTGGAATGGGTTACCTAG
Source organism: Rafetus swinhoei (assembly GCA_019425775.1). Classification (NCBI taxonomy): domain Eukaryota; kingdom Metazoa; phylum Chordata; order Testudines; family Trionychidae; genus Rafetus; species Rafetus swinhoei. Next base: position 10,385,393 of record CM033429.1, on the reverse strand, counting down.
GGTGGTGGTGGAATCTCCATCCCTAGAGGTTTTTAAGTCCCGGCTTGGCAAAGCCCTGGCTGGGATGATTTAGTTGGGATTGGTCCTGCTTTGAGCAGGGGGCTAGACTCGGTGACCTCCTGAGGTCTCTTCCAGCCCTAGGATTCTGGGATTCTATATCTGGAATACAAACATCTTCTGCCATTCTTACAGCCCTGAAAAGTCCCAGTTGTTCCCCTGGGGATGCACAGGAGTCTCAGCTCTGCCATGCTAATGCTTGAAAAACAACCAACAAGTTGAGTGAAAAATATCAGGCACATCCCCATGGCAGAAGAGGCGATGCAGAGAGGTAAAGTGGTGTGCCCAAGGTCACACAGAACATCAGTGGCAGGTGAAGGACAGAAATCATGAGGACAATGTGTATCCTGCAGGATTAATGCAGCATGGGATGATTTAACAAGAACACAGGCAGTCTGAGCTCTTTTGCTATGGACCACCAGGGAAACCATTCCCAGCTCAAACTAGGAGAGGTTGCTCTGTCCATGAAACAGTGGTTCCCTGCTACCACAGGAACTGCTCACCATGTATCAACTGCAAAGCCAGGGTAAACATCTCACTGCTTTAATTCTTTTGTCTGTCACACAGAGGCAGAATTCAGAGGATCACCATGGGGTTGATTAAGCTGGCATTGTGCAAGATTACGGGGTGTGAGGATAAATAAAAGGGAGAGGTTACCAGGGCCAACAAGGACATTCTGCTCCACAGAGGGAAGGGGAAATGCTAGCAAAAGGCCAATGAGAGTAGAACTAGTGCACTAAATAGGAAGTTGCTGAAGCTGTTCAGAACTATAGACAGTTCAGAGATACCAAACAACCACAGGGACAGAGTAAATCTCTGGATATCTGCTTTATAGCCATGGTGTGCGCAGCCGCGCAGGTGGATGTAGATATCTGCAGTGTATTTTAGTGGATATGGATGCAGATGTGGGGCTCTACACGGAGAATGTGTGCACAGAAACACACACACACACACCCTGTGGAGAAGAGACTGAAGTTAAACTTGAGTGAGCACCCAAGGGTGCAATGAAATCCTGTCCTTGAGTCTTCACCTCAAACGCAGCCTTTTGGGGAGCTCTGTGCATTCACGAGCCTCTGGGCTCCTGAATCCCTGGCCCGGGATTGGACGTGCAAGAGGCATCTAGGCAATGACAATCACTCGGACCTGATGAGGAAGCGCAGGAAAGCACTTGTGTGATGGCACGTCGGGGAAGCCCCCGACCCTGCACCCTCATCCGCAGCCAGATGTGACTCTCTGCCAGCCAGTGGAATAGAAGGTTTTATTGCTTCTCAGAGATACAGCGCAGCACAGGCTCAGTGTTGACATAGGAGCCAGGGCAGATAGCCTTAGTCCTCTGGGGGGGAGGAGGGGATTCATCCCCTTCCTTGGTCTAAAAACATCCTCCCTTCCCCCTAGCCCAGCCCAGACTGACTCAGCTCCCAGACCCTACGCCCCCAGCCAGATGGCCGACCCGCCTCTCTTCCTTTGTCTCTCTCTGCCTTCTTATCTGCTCAGGCTGGAACTAGGTGTCTGGGCCAATACACATGTGGAATGAATCAAACAACACAGCCAGGAGAGAGAACTGGGTTACAAGACAGACAGCACCCCCACTACATCACAGCTTGCCCTTTGAACTTTGGCACAACTTTCCAAACCCAGAAGCATGGGCTGAGCAATTAAACCTTTGGGGGATGTGTGAAACAAGGCAGAACCACCTGCCTTCACCTGCCCCACTGGCCTGAAATACTTGCTTTCTGCAGCCTTCACAGATACTTGGTCTGTAACTTGAAGTGTTTGTAACTCGAATCCCATAGAGTTACATGGCGACCGCGCTGTTCGAAAGCGTGGATCGCTGTTCGTAACTCGGATCCGCATTTACAACCGCTTTGGTCGTAAGTGCGGATGGTCGTAAGTGGAGGTGGTCGTAACTCAGGGAGCGGCTGTATATACCAGATTCCTGTGGACATCTCACCCATGCCTTCTAAGAGCTTTACCAAGGCAGTTGAGTATCAATAAACAACTTTTACATATAAAGAATCAGACACAGACCAATGTAGCAAACTGTCCAGGGTCCGGCAAAAGGTCTGATTCCGCCGTGGGGGCTTTGTCCATTCTACCAGATAGCGGCTTCCCTTTCAGTACTCACTTCCCCATAAAAGGCTATTTCCCCCTTACAAATTCTGTTGCTAATCTCGGTGCACTACCATTTCTCTAGGAGGGGAGAACTGCTCGCTCCTTTATTATTGAAAAATGCATTCCAAAAAGCCCCCAAAAACCTCTCTTTTGTAAGAAAGATTAAAAAAAATCAAAACAGGATGAAAGAGCATGACAAATGCATTTTAAACCATTTATTTCTGTCCAGTGTTGCGACTCTATAAAGCGTTCACAGAAACCCATATTTAAATGTAAATTCACTGCCAAAGGAAAATGAAGCGCTGGAAAGACAAAGGGGAATCTTATGTTCATTATGACCAAGTAATAGCTGGGGCGGGATAAATGGCACAGGGGGTGTTAACCCCAGGATTAGCAGGTATGAGTAGACACTGTAGGTAGAGCCCTGCGGATCTGCCAATATCCACTTTATAGCTGTGGGAATCTGAATCTGTGGGTGTGAATGCAGGTGTCTGTGGCTCATTTTTGCGGATGCGGATACAAATTTGGAATCCGTGCGGGGCTCTAACTGTAGGCTCCAATCCTGCAAGTGCCATTTGAAGTGCGTACCCAGGGACAAGGATCTGTCTGCATGGAGCCGGATACAGGACCTGTTGCCTGGCTAAAAGGCAGACTAAAACTCTCTGCTCCCAGGTGGGATGCATCACATCATGTCTAGGAGGAGGCTTGGAAGCCGTGCGGCAAAGGACCCTGGCACGGAGATGTTTTCACTCACCGCTCTGAACCCAATGCAGAGGGGGTTTGTTCTCTCTTTCTCAGAGGGGTGTAAAGAGAGCTGTCCTCCACAGAAGAAGACAAAGCAGAAGGTTAAATGGGAAACTGAAAAAACCCCAACCCTACGTGTTGTCATTTATTTCCCCACCCAGCACCTTTTTCAGTGATGGAGCCACGTCTGCTATAGCCCAAAGTGGAATTATAAGAGAGGGCCCGATACAAGGCACTGCTAGGCCTCCCCGGGGTAATGCTCTGCCCCTCATCACCTCTTGAGTCCTGCATCATGCAGCACTGGCCCTGGCGTCCGTCTCTTTGTCACCGGCAGCATGTCCGGGGGGATTAACCTATCCCAGCTGCTCTAAAGGTAAAATACCAGATCTAATTTCTGTATATAGGGCACAAGCCTATAATCATAAAAATACAGATGTTGGATACAGATGTTCTGTGTACGAGCCAGGGTACATCCTGTTAATATATCTGTTCAGTCTAGTGTTGAAGCTGAGCTAATACCAATCTCCTTAGAGGATTAATATAGACTAGCATCGCATTATCAAACCATTAAACACACTTGGAAATACAGGCCACCCAGTCCATCTTTAATGCTTCTTATTACTGAAGTCACCATCTGAACAAATCCAGCAGCTTTCCTCTCCCCCTGCTCCTGACTGGATCACACATGGGGCCGCTTAATCCAGCCAGTGCTGATCCCTTGATAAGCCCACGGGATGACCTCAGCACGGCAAGCATGTGGCTTGTACAAAGGGGACTGGCTGGCTGGGACAAGGGAAGCAAATGGATGTGCTGGTATGGGGACAGTTGAAAGGCACTGGAACTGGGGTGATTGCAGTGTAGGAGCAGGAGTCTCATGCAGACAGCCCATAACCCCAGCTTTGGGGGGCTGCCAGCATCTCTCTGCTGCTAGGAACAAACAGGGACAGCAGATTCACCAGCCATGTCACCCCACAGAGCATGGAAGGGTACCATGTGAGCACCTCCATGACCTGGACCAAGACTTCTTCCTATCCTTCTCCATGCAACATAGCCTAGGAAATGTGGAAGAATTTATCCCATTAGAACTGTCTGAATGTTGCAAAAAGCAACCTGCAAAGATTTTTCACCTTCCTAATCAGGGAGTAGGCAGTGAAAATGTTTGTTCTTTGAAAAACAAAATCCTTTTGAAAGGCCGTAGATGGAAGGGGGGAAGTAAGGCCATTAACACAGGCTTGCTTGCATCTGATCACGGTCCATCACTGCCCCACTGGCTTCTATTTGATCATGGTCCATCACTACCCTACAGTTCTGCCTCTGCAGGAGGAGGACACCTACCTCATGGCAGGGGAGGGTGCATGCTTCATGCTCCAGGTCCCTGCTGGCAAGCCCTGAGAAACGTTGTTGTGAGTGAACCAGCCCTGAACATTTTCCCATTCACAAGTACACAATAAGTAGCCTGGATCAGTGGGTGAGCACTATGCTGGAGAAAAGCCAGAGTACAAGTACAAGTGTCTTAGGATGCACTTACAGTACTTGTGCTCCTCAGAAAAGTGGCCAGAGCAGCATCCCAGAGTGTGTGGTAGGATCCAAGTACTGATTTGAATGGAACAATCTTCAGCCGGTGACAAGCCCTTTCAGCTCTTCCTGGCATGTGTCTGGTCATGCAATATGGCTTTCTGCTCCCAGACGGGATGGCTGACATTTTTTAAGAGGCTACTGAATGACTACTGAATGATATGCTTTTGGATCTGAATTTGCAAATGATGAACGCTCTCTCACACCCGAAGCTGGGATGCTTTGTCCACATTTCTACCACCTACTCCCCAGTCTGCCAACCCAGAAGACTGATCTAAACTCTAAATATCACTTTGCAGACCCCACTTTTATTGGTGAAAAATGTTCGCAAGTTGCTTCTTGCAACGTTCAGCCAGTTCTAATGGGATAAAAACCTTCCCCATGCTGGATCTGGTGTTCCATTCTGGATCTGGTGTTCCATTCAACTCTGAGCATGCTAGCAAAACCCTCGATGGAACATTAAACACTCGATCTCAGCAATGCCCACTAGTGGAGACAGAACCTGAAAGCCACATAAGCTACTGTGCTCATTCCATTAGTAGATAGCAACAGCAGGTTCTTACTCTCTAAGACCATGCCAACACTACAGAGAAGATCGAAGCAGCCGCAGTCGATCTTCTAGGGTTCGAATCAGCGGATCTAGTAAAGACGTGCTAATTCGAACTGAGAGGGTGCCCCCGGCGATGCCAGAAGTCCTGCTTCCATGAGGAGCAAGGGAAGTCGCAGGAGGAGTGCGCTCCCTTCGACTTCCTACAGTGTGGACAGTGCCAAAATTCGAGTTAAGATACTTCGACTTCAACTATGCAATTAACATAGCTGAAGTTGCGTATCTTCATTCAAATTTATCACCTAGTGTAGACCAGGGGTAGGTGAGCCAGCCAAGGTAGCATACTTGGCTTGCGTATTACATCTCTAATAGCCTGAGAGAACAGCGTGGGGGATATTAAAGCAATCGTTTAATTGACAACTTGAATCTCTCCTTACACAGAAAAAATAACATATATTTTTTCTCGCCCTCTCATTCAAGTCTTTCAAGACCTGTCTTGAGAGGCCTATTGACTGATGATCAGTGAGCTTTTCCCCCTCCATGCTTGGCTCTGAAGGGGGAAAAAAATTCTTGGAATTATTTGTATTCTGCTGGATAATACCTCTTTCAGTGCCACATCTGAAGAGTCCTTTAAAAGCGAGGAAATAGCCAATATTTTAGAGACTGCACAGAGGCGCTTCAGCTCAGCTCTCTTTATTGTAAAATTAGATGTCATTATGAAAAGCACGGATATCAATATAAGTGCAAAAGGGCCCTTTGGTTAATGCAGAAACCTGACTTAACAATATCCTGTTTTTTTCTAGTCATCAGACACGTTGCTTGATAGCTTTGCCGATACAATGCACAGCATATTTACACTGAGCATTAAATACTGATTATGCAAAATCCAAGCATATTTATGGAAAGCTAAATTACATTGCCAGGTTTATTTCAGCCCAAGAAAGCCCCATGGGAGAAGGATCTTGTGCATTTTTTAAGAGCAAGTGTAAACTTTTCACGAGAGACAGAAACCACTGTTCTGGAGACATGCATTGTACCTGGGTAAATCACGGTGCAATTACACAGGAAAGTTTCCTTGATGAGGCAGTGATGTGATGACATGTCATTACTTTTTCAATGCGGCACAGTGTGTTTATCAAAATGTTAATGCAAGCATAATAACAGGCTGGATGTTTGTGCCGAGAATGTCAGAGCCTTCCAGCTGTCAATCACAGCTGAAAATAAAAATAGCAAATAAGCAGCCAGGCTTGGTGGCACAACTGACAGCCAATACGCGGGCAACTGACAAGCAGGCGGCTTCCCTCTCCCCAGGCGCTTTATCGCTGTAATGCACCTAATAGGAGGGATATTTCTTTCATTAACCCAAATGGAATTGGCTGGCACAAGCAGAACAAACCAGATATATCCATGTATACAGGGATTCTGTTAACGGCAGGTTAGTAGGCAAAGTTGAATGGGCTATTAATTTTTCCTTGGCAAACTTGCTCCCTGCAGACCACGTGGGATACCTCACCAATCTGCTGCCAGTACAGAGCTCAGCTGTGCCCTGAACTTTCCAGGCAATTGTAGCCGGGACCTGATTTTGATCTTGCTTCTGTTGGTGTAAACTGGAGTAACACCCTCAGCAAGTTTGCAGATGACAGTAAGCTAGGGGGAGAGGTAGATACATTGGAGGGCAGGGATAGGGTCCAGGGTGACCTGGACAAATTGTAGGATTGGGCCAAAAGAAATCTGATGAAGTTCTACAAGGACAAGTGCAGAGTCCTGCACTTGAGACAGAAGAATCCCAAGCATTGTTACAGGTTGGGGACCAACTGGTTAAGTAGCAGTTCAGCAGAAAAGGACCTGGGGATTACAGTGGATGAGAAGCTGGATATGAGTCAACAATGTGCCCTTGTAGCCAAGATGGCTAATGGGATATTAGGGTGCATTAGGAGGACCATTGCCAGCAGATCTAGAGAAGATATTATTCCCCTTTATTCGGCATTGGTGAGGCCACATCTGGAGTACTGCGTCCAGTTCTGGGCCCCCCACTATAGAAAGGATGTGGACACATTGGAGAGGGTCCAGTGGAGGGCAACCAAAATGATTAGGGGGCTGGAGCACTTGACTTACGAGGAGAGGCTGAGGGATTTGGGCTTATTTAGTCTTCAGAAGAGAAGAGTGAGGGGGGATTTGATAGCAGCCTTCAACTTCCTGAAGGGAGGTTCCAAACAGGATGGAGAAAGGCTGTTCTCAGTAGTGACGGATGGCAGAAGGAGGAGCAATGGTCTCAAGTTACAGTGGGGCAGGTCTAGATTGGATATTAGGAAAAACTATTTCACTAGGAGGGTGGGGAAGCACTAGGATGGGTTCCCTAGGGAGGTGGTAGAATCTCCATCCCTAGAGGTTTTTAAGTCCTGGCTTGACAAGCCCTGGCTGGGCTGATTGAGTTGGGGTTGGTCCTGCTTTGGGCAGGGGCTGGACTCGATGACTCCTGAGGTCTCTTCCAGCCCTAAGATTCTGTGATTCTATGGACTGCACCAAGCTCACTGGAATGACACTAGCTTCAGCGTGGATCTCGGGAGCAGCATTGGGTTACACTCCCAGGCTTGAGACAGCTTCGCGTGCTCCCAAGCAACGGGTGAGCTATGACCCACCAGTAACCTTGTATTGCTTTGATCCTCCATTCCCCCAGCTGGTAAGAGAGACTAGGGTTTGGAGAAGCCTGGTCTCCAGCATGTTTGAGAGAATACTATTGAATGGATGATCAATGGGACGTGAGTACTGGTCCCTATTACAGAGGCTCCTTGTTTGACCTAGTGGTTAGTGCATGAAAATGGGACTATGGGCAGTTACGATCTATCCATAACTCTTCCACTGGGTGAATTTGGCAAGTCAATGACCCTCTGCATGCATCTGTAAAATGGGGTTAATCATACTGATCTTCTTGGTAAAGAGCTTTGCGAGTACGCATATAAAGTTTGCAGATGATACCAAGCTGGGAGAGGTTGCAAGTGCTTTGGAGGATACGGTCATGATTCAAAGTGATCTGGACAAACTAGAGAAATGGTCTGAGGTAAACAGGATGATGTTTAATAAGGACAAGTGCAAAGTACTCCACTTAGGAAGGAACAATCTGTTTCACACATACAGAATGGGAAGCAACTGTCTAGGAAGAAGTACGGCAGAAAGGGATCTAGGGGTTATAGTGGACCACAAGCTAAATATGAGTCAACAGTGTGACACTGTTGCAAAAAAAGCAAACATGATTCTGGGGTGCATTAATGGGAGTGGTGGAACAATAACTATGTAGTGATTCAAGGAAAAGACCAGTCCCGGCCCTTCAAAATTCCTTATGCTCTGCCAGGGAGTTCCATGAAAGGGCTACGGGGATATGTTAAATAGTTTCGATCAGTGGGTAAATATTGTGCTGGAGAAGTAGGGCTAAAAGGTAAAAAGATTCCCCATTCATGGGACAGAAGGAAATTCAAAGAGCCAGGTCCAACCATAGTGTACAGATGCAAGAAGACGCTCCTATATAATGTCCATAGCATCAATGTGACTGTGTTCCCCTCGCATGTAGGGTACGGCATGTGCCTTTCTGTTTCCACCGCACTGTCCATCACTTTGTTATTAGAGAACAAGGGCGCTCATTAATGGATCTCAAAGTCACTGTATTATTTCAAACCAATTTCAAAAGCCAGCTCAACAGGGAAGCTACAGAACTTAATTTCATTTACAAGTTTGATTCCTACAACAGAAGTCTAAACAAAGACATTGGCTAGATGGCTACATTCCACATCCTAATGACATAAAAAAACAAACCAAGGGTACTTAAAGTGGGTACTAAGTATTCTTATCAGCTTAATTTAGCATGGACACTCTAATTGACAATTTCTTTCCCCTTTTTCTTCTTTTTCCTCTTCCTCCCCGCCCCCCAATCCTCTTTCTGTGCTTTTTACTTGAAAACTGGACCTCTTAAACTTTATTCATCTGAAGAAGTGGGCTGTGCCCACGAAAGCTCATGATACCATCTACACATTTTGTTAGTTTCTAAGGTGCTGCAAGACTATTTGTTGTTTTTTAAGTTTTTCCAGTTACAGACTAACCCGGCTACCCCTCTGAAACTTTTAAACGTCAGGTTAGTAAGGCTGGTCAAAAATATTTTATGAAAACTGGTTTGGGATAGAAAATTGGGTTTCTGGCTCAACTTTTTTTTCGGAAAAAATAAATCTCCTTTATGCAGAAAAAATTATTTTTTTAATTGAAAAACCAAACCACAAAAACCTGACATTTTTGGATTACAGAACTATGTTTCCACGCCTCATGGAAACCGTGGTTCCCTTTCCTTTAGTCCTCTTTCTCCATCATGGACTGGGCTCCCTGGCTGGATTACATTTCTCATGATGCACCTGTCCTCTCCAAATACAGACTGACCAGGGCGCCCAGCTAATAGAAGATAATGAGCACATGGGACAGACCAGCTACAAGGCTATGTCTAGACTGCAGGCTTCTTTTCCGGAAGAGATCTTCCGAAAAAACGTCTTCCAAAAGAGAGCACCCGCACTGCAAAAGTGCATCAAAAAAGTGATCTGCTTTTTCGACAGATAGTGTCCACACTGAATGGATGCTTTCTCACATGTAAGCTGTGATTATTATGGACAGAGTGGCCATCAGGGCACCTGTGCTTTTTCCTCTTTCCTCTACTTTCAAAAAAACTCCTCTTCCCTGTCCACACACGCCCTTTTCCAAAAGAGCTCTTTCAGAAGAAGGCTTCTTCCTCATAGAATGAGGATTACCAATGCCAGAAAGAAAGCGATTGCAGTGTGGGCGTAAGTGAAGTTTTTTCGGAAAAAAGGCCATTTAAAAAAAAAAAAAAAAAACACCTCTGCAGTGTAGATATACCCCAACTTGCAGGAGGCACCAGAGCAATATCCTTGGGAATCTTTCAGACAAAATTTTTGGCATTTGATTTCTCGTTGAAAAATCAAAACTTTTTTTGACCAGCTCGCCTGACAAAACGGACAGAGTGTCATGGTTGTGTGGATGCAAAGTGCACAGATGTTCATATGCAAAAATAATCATTTCCATGCACTATACTGGCTCATGTATGGGTGGACTAATAAGGGAATCCATGAAGTTCTCAGAAGCCTAAGCCCATGAGCGAAAACTGGGCAATCGGACAGTGGATTTTGAAGAGACAGTACCAAAGTAAGGTAGAGACAATAACAAAATAGAAAGAGAGCTGTCTGGCCTTAGCAAAGCCCTCTGCTTTGTGAGAATGTAATCTATAAGAATGTAACAATTGCGCTAGGAACTAACATATCCCAGACTGTAAGAATCTTAGAAAAAACAGCTGATGGTTGCTTGGCAACTGGTGTTCCAAAAGGTTTTCAAAGTAAGCAATAGGCTCAGGCTGGCATATGGAAAGTTTAACATTACAAGGGGTTTATAATCCTTGCCTTGTCTCCAATGTAAGGAGAAAGAGAGAGAGAGATTTAAACAACAAATATTTTAAAAGCCGTGGGCCCATAGCTGTCCTCAGATCCACACGTGCAGCTTTGACCAAAAGCGCCAGGATTGGAACACACATATCAGAGGTGGGAATGAGGCCCTTGTGAGTACATCATGCATGGTCTTTAAGATTCAAACTGGAAACATTCTGCACAGAGTAGGCAGCATAGCCCAGAGTATAATGCACAGGCCACAGAGCTACAAGGCAGGAGTCCTACGCCCAACTTGACCATCGGACCTCAGGCAAGCTGCTATGTCTTCACTTCCCGATTGATAAAACAGGGATAAGAATGCCCTTTTGTAAAGTATATACAGATGAATGGCTCCTGGTAAGTAGTACTACGTGGCTTGTAAATACATAAATGTGCCAGGAAGAAGGGCTTGGACTGTGTAAAATTCAAAACCACACCCGCAATTCCATGACAAAATGTGTTTTACAGAAAACGAGTGAGCTGCATAGTACAATGTCTCCTGGACTACTCCAGTCTGTGACTGCTCGTAAGGCAGGATGCTGATGCTGGCGATAATCTGGAATACTCTGGCCCTTATTGTGGGACGTCGGGATGGGGGAACCAGGTTCTGAGCAGGATGATGATATCCTTTGGCAGACCACAGTGTATTCTTCCAGCAATGGAAGCAGCGAGTTGTTTGAACTGACAGGTGCTTTTGGGTCTTATGTAGTGCCCAAGAGAACTCAGAATCCTGTGGGAGGAGGGGCCATTTTGAAGTTTTTCTGCAAATCAGGGAGTCAGAATGTGGATCGGGTTGCTCCATTTATGTCTGCACACTGGAATATTTATATTAAAGAAGCGAATCAAAAAAGTTTAGGCCCCTGGAGGAGGAGGACTGAAAAATGAGCAGGATCAAACATCCACGTGCAAGAGACAAAAACCAGGCACAGCATGGGCTGCGAAGAAAAGCGAAGCATGAAGTTTTGGAAACCAGGCAGAAAGGGGAAAGCAGACACGGAAGGTTTTTTAATCAGATGCATTCAGGAGCTTTGAAGACATCTAAGGCAACAGTAACACTGCACTTCTGCAGTGCTTTTCATCTGAGCCTTTCAAAGGGCTTAGCAAACATGTGATCCCCAGTTTATAAATAGGGAAACTGAGTCACAGAGAGGGAGAAGGATTTCCGCAAGGTCTCTTAGGCACTGATCCAGCTATAGGGTTAAATACATTGCTGAATGAGGCCCACACAGACTCAGTGGAAGAGCCAAAGCTAGAACCCAGAACTCCCACTATTTTGTTAACATGAGTAAGAGATACTTAGACTTAGACTTTAAGGTCAGAAGGGACCATTTTGATCATCTAGTCTGACCCCCTGCACAATGCAGGCCACAGAATGTTCCCTCTCTTTCTCCCTGAAGTACCGCTCCTCCTCGGCCGCCTGCCTCTTCCCAAAGGCCCCGCCGGCTTCATGGATCGAGCTGCCGCCACCGCCGCCCTTCCCAGCGCCATTGCCCAGCTCGCCCAGCTGGTTGACGCCCGAGCCCGAGCCCGAGCTCCATCCGCGGTGCTGCTGCAGCGCCAAGGCCCCGCGCAGGCCGCCACGCAGCGCTGCAACCGCCATGGCTCGCCCACTGCCCTTGGACTCACTGCCAGCTTCTTACAGGCAGGAAGCTAGATAAGAATGGGGAGAGGGGAGACAAGGGCTCAGATAAGGTGGAGATACAAAGAAAGTTTGTTAGAGTTCAATGGGAAAGTCAGCAATGGAGAACACCTACTGAGGTATTATTAACATTGTTGTTTCTCAGTATTGTGGTAGCATCTGGGAATCCCAGCCATTTCCATGCAATATACTGGTTCTTCTTCCTGCTTTACAAACACAGAGGAAACAGGCGGCCCCTGCCCCAAAGAGCTGACGAGAGATGGAGACAGACAAATTGATGCCAGTGAGAAAATACTGGTCAGAATGAGCATACCAACATCCTCACCACTGTCAAGTTGGCTGTAGCCTCACAGCAAAGGACAGTTTTGTAAAGGGAGGTGAAGGTGGATGAGGAAGTAGGTTTGCAGAGGCTGCAGGGAGCTCCACCCAAACTCACGATGCAGCACTGGAGAAAGCACCCAGGGACTTCTCAGAAAACATAACTAGTGGGTGACAGAGGCTGGCATCATGGGCTGCTAGGAGGAGGGAGACTTCCCTCTCAAGAGCAAGTAGCTCAGGTGGGACAGGTCCTGAAGGGACATCAGACCGGTTCAGCAACTGGGAGAAATGAGGAGAAAGTGTAACCCAGAAGGATATCGGTGGAACAGACATTGGTCTAAACCCCCTCCATGAAGCTACTGACAGAGAAAGCGTAAGGGGCTCACAACTGAAAATGCCAGCAATAATGTATTCAGAAGTGTGCAGCCTCAAAAGCCGGATGTTAAACCTGACTTACCCCAAAGCCCTTGGGAGGCCGGTCGGTTGGGAAGTATCATTATCCCCAGTTTCTGGGATTGGGTGAGGAAAAGGCTGACGGCCACAATATGAAACCTTTGCTGAGTAAAGGCTCCCCACCATCTGGACATAGACATCTTGAGCTGGACTAACCAGGAGGTCAATGGCAGCGGTAGGATCGGTCCACTAAGCAAGGGTGGAATTTCGGGTGCGCTCGGGATGCAGCTTGCTTTTCATCCCATTCCCTGGATGCCAAAGAAGTGAGGGGAAAGTACACCAGCCAAGTGTGAGAGGCATGCACAGAATGCAAGTACTGTCCCCTCACTCCCTTAGCATCCAGGGAACAGGATGAAAAGCTAGCCGTGTCCCGGAGCACATGGCTGCTGCCCCCCCTACCCGCCCAAAATTCCACCCTTGTCACTAAGACCCATTAATAACCTGAGTAGACAGAGGGGCAGGAATATCTTTAGACGCTGTTGAAAAGCCCTCCAATTCCTGCACATCGCAAAGCAGAGAGACTTTCCCAACAGTCAAAGGTCACATTAGATGCTGTTAAACAGAACCATCTCCCTAAAAAACAACCCACTTGTGATCCTCAGAACAGCTCTCAATTTCTGTGCCTGTTGGGCAAGTATAAAAATGGCAGCACTTAAGTACCTTCCAGGGTAAGTGGCTTAATCTCTAGGAAGGAGAACAAAGAAATGGCCATCAACAGGTCTGGCTTGGGATGAACGACACTCCGCTATGCGTTCTACTTCCCGCTTGGGGGAATGTTTTGAAAAATAACAATTTTTTTAATCCACCAAGAAAACTGCTTCGCCAAAAAAAAAAAAAGGGGGGGGGGTGACTTCTAAGGGCTGCTGCTGCTGGCTGATTTCACTGATGATGAGTAACTGCAACTCAAACCAGTGTAAAGGAGACACACAGGGAATACAAAAACCTCACCCTTTTCCCCTCTCTGCCCACCACAAATTATTTGGCTATGGAGCCATCTAATCTTTTGCCCTCTTTTGCCCTGAATTCTGCTACAGTTAGCCCCTCCACTCAGCCCTGTAGCAGCTGCAAAATGAATCCAAACATTTTTCTCCAAAAGGCTTCAGAGCAGGCAGTAAATCGAGTGTCCTTTGGACATTGACATGGTATTTGCAAAGCTGGAAGAATACACTGTGGTCTGCCAAAGGACATCATCATCCTCACTACCACGGGAGCATCCGATTTAATGTGTGGAATGCTTCTTAACTGATTTTCTTGCGGGCTCAGCCTGGTTGCCATGGGTCAAAATAAAGGATACGAGTTCATTAGAGGAGTCCTTACATCAAACTCTGAAAGGTTATGGGGGCTAAAAAGGGAACTAACATCTCGGTTGTACCATTTGCTTCCCCCTCCAAAAGCACCTCGCTTGTACAAGATTGACTCAGATTCCTTATGGTGCAAAACATATTTATATTTCGGTACGGCTCTCAAGAGCAGGTGTTAGATAATTCGGTAATTAGTATGCACATCTAACTCCACTGCAGCCTCTGTTGATCTCTCAATTACAGTTAGCTGGGTCCTCTGAAGTTTGCAGTAGTTAATTAGAGCATTATTGAACAGCCGGGCTCTGCAGCCAAGCTTCATAATCAGATGACAGCTTGGTCCCACATACTTAGAATCAGGTTAGTCCTTGGCTTGTGTGTATCAGGCTGGAACTGGGGATGCCAGATGCCTCTTCCGCCGCTGCATCTCAGGAACATTTCCCATTGAGGTCACAGGTGTAAAGCCTGTGTGAGAGAGAATATGTAGGTGGGCACCACTTGCTGTTCACCTGGTTTCTAAGAGGAATATATTTGGTGCATTAAAGGCAGTGCTAGAGAAGGCCCCTGGGTCAGTACCACGTGTGGGAAATTCACACCACAGTTCAGCACTGTCACATGGCTGTAAGTGAAACGTAGTTCCTCCCAAATGCAAACTTCTATTCACCTGGTCAAGTCATGTCTCTGTAGTAGCTTGATGTCCTCTCCTACCCCACGCTGCATATTCTACACTCAGTCGGTGCTCAGCTAGCCCACTGGCAGACATGTGAGATAAGAGCTGAATATACAGTTGGGATCTGCCCGGCAACTACAGAATCCAGGATATGGCTCTGAGAAGAATTTCACCTTTCCTGGTGAGGACACTGGATGGAAGAGATCGAATCCTTTTTACCGACTCACTTGGTTTGGGTGTCTGACTCATGACGAACAACACTCCCCATTGTAGCTCTGTTCTTGCTCAACAAGTTACAGGACTTGGCTATAATGCATCACATATTCAACTTATAGTGGACCACAAGTTGAATATGAGTCAGCAGTGTGATGCTGTTGCAAAGAAAGCAAACATGATTCTGGGATGCATTAACAGGTGTGTTGTGAGCAAGACATGAGAAGTCATTCTTCCGCTCTACTCTGTGCTGGTTAGGCCTCAGTTGGAGTATTGTGTCCAGTTCTGGGCACCGCATTTCAAGAAAGATGTGGAGAAATTGGAGAGGGTCCAGAGAAGAGCAACAAGAATGATTAAAGGTCTAGAGAACATGACCTATGAGGGAAGACTGAAGGAATTGGGTTTGTTTAGTTTAGAAAAGAGAAGATTGAGGGGACATGATAGCAGTTTTTAGATATCTAAAAGGGTGTCATAAGGAGGAGGGAGAAAACTTGTTCATCTTGGCCTCTGAGGATAGAACAAGAAGCAATGGGCTTAAACTGCAGCAAGGGAGGTTTAGGTTGGACATTAGGAAAAAGTTCCTAACTGTCAGGGTAGTCAGACACTGGAATAAATTGCCCAGGGAGGTTGTGGAATCTCCATCTCTGGAGATATTTAAGAGTAGGTTAGATAAATGTCTATCAGGGATGGTCTAGACAGTATTTGGTCCTGCCATGAGGGCACGGGACTGGACTCGATGACCTCTCGAGGTCCCTTCCAGTCCTAGTATTCTATGATTCTATGATTAAAGGGGATTCCTTTTGAGGTTTCTGGACACAGACCCTGTAGCTGGTTGCACTTTTCCTGCGCTCAGACTAGCTAGAGTCTTGGGATGTGTGTGGGATTGCAGCTGATGAACTTGAGAAGACTTAAGCACCATTATTGCGTGTGGTTAGCAACGGGCCCTGCGTCAAGAAGGTTTCACGCAGGAGATGCAGGAACATCACAACATGCCGGGTCTGTTATTGACACAAAGTTCCACCACCACAAACCTCAACTGTGTCTCACACGAGCACTACACTGCAGTATTCTCTCAGCACCGGGCTCCGGACCATGGGTTCAAAGCAGCATCAGGGTAGGAGGCGAAGGCTGCCTCAGAAGGAGCTCTCTTCCCAGCTTTCATGTTCAGTGTGAACATGGAGAGACACACACAAAACCAAGGAAGAGGCGTGAGAGGGCAGGGAGTCCAGGGACCGTCTTTTTGTGAGGTGTTTGCACAGCTCCCTACCCCTCTGGTCTTCCAGTCTTCAGGTTAGGCCCATAGGCACTGATACTAATCCATGGAGACGCTAAATGGTTCCTTAAACAACAGATAACAGGGAGCGCACAGATCGGAACAAGAACAGAGGTTTCTTTTCTAGCTAGCCATTGACCTTCTTTGGGGTGGGAAATCCCCAACTCTTTGAGACGCAAGTGTGGGCTCTTTGGCCCAGAGGCAGAAACCATGACAGAGTGAATTTAAGATGGGGAAGGAGGGTTGGGGGAGGCTAACCGTACTATCTGCCCACTTGTTTAGGCATCCACAGATGAACACTCTGGAGATGAGCAGATAGGGCGTCACGTTGGTAGCCCGGAGACATGTGCCCTAGTCCCAGCTCTGCCACTGACTTGCTGAGTGGCCTCAGGCAAGTTGCTTCCATCTCACTGAGCCTCTGGTCTCCATAACTAGATGTCAGGAGTGTCACTTGGAGCCTAGGATGTCTGCAGAGGCAGTGGGTCAAAGGAAATAGCTACAAGCATGGTTGAGAGATCTTTTTGTTCTGGGCATCACCAGGCTGGATCGTCACAGGGCTTTGCCATCTGCTACCATCCAGTTTTTAACTTCTCTGCCATGCTGACTTTACATATCACACCCATGTGGTGCACACACATAGCAGGCGGCACATAAGAACTGTCACACAGTAACAGTAAGGCATTTGCAGGCTGTACTCTTTTGGTCTGACTTACAGTTGTGGAGTTAGTGTTCAGGTGCTGGGCGCTGTTGGGGGCTTGTGTTACACAGGAGGTCACACTCGGGTCCCTTCTGGCCTTGTACTCTATGGCTCTATTTATGCCATTCCAAGAGTCCTACAACATTGTGACATCACAGATCACTGAGCTAATCACCATCCTTACTCTACAGCTAATTTGCATACACCAATTTCATTGTTCATAGGGAGACTTCCACTTGCACAAATCAACACAACCAGCATGCACAATCATCACACCTACACACAGCCCCCCAAACATGGGAAAACCACCACAAATCTTGCAGCAGTGTTACTCCGTGCATCATTTGGAAGCTTGGTGAGCCAGTGCAACATAACAAAAAGAGCTAGAAGCACGGGAGAGAGCTATTTGTTCAGACTGTTACCAGGTTCAGTTATCACTGGGACTGGCCATCTGTTATCTTCCCAGTTTTAAACTCTCAGTCATTTGTTTGGCTTTTCACGTTTTACGAATTAGGCCTGTACAACAGCATGGGCTTTCGCCTAGATACATTGTAAGCAGGGACACGGGCTTTATTTGGTTGCTAGGCACTCTGGGGACACAAATCATACTAAACACAACCAGGAAAGAGAAGACGACCAACAACAAGAGTCCTCACTGCTTTCTGCACAAAACCCATTTGTAGTCATACCCACAGGTGCAACAAAGGGTGGGGATGCCCTCGGAGCTAAGACAGAGGGTATTAAATACAGAAGAGGACACACCGAGGAAAAACAAAAGTTCGGATGACAATAGGGAGCTAGTTTGGGTTCCTCGGAATGTCTCATGCTGATAAATTGCACCCGGCAGCTCGAAAGCAGTTACCACTAAATAATTGAGGGTGTCATGTCAACGCCAACGTTTGAAATCTGATTTTCAGAAACTCCTGATAATTGCTAAAGAGCGGGTTAGCATTTATTCTATAAATATTAGAGAGGGTGCGTGCATACATCATTTTAAGTCCAGAAAACAAGCCTGTCTTGTTAGCTGAATTTGGGGGAAGCATGTTTAAGAATATATGAAATGGCGGAAGGAGGCCCAATGGAATATGCTCAAAAACAGTCTGCTCAACCATGTCTCCTTGCTGCAGCTTTGACTGCTAGCTTACCCCAAACTCTTATACAGGCCTAGCGGGTTATACCATCAGAGGGGAGAGAACAAGTTTGGGGGTAATGCGACTACCCCAGAAATTCTGCTCAAAGACAAATTCCTTTTGTGATTTCAGGCATCTTAGTGGCCATCGTGCCAGGACTCCTGCGGTTCAAGGGCCCAATCAGAGGGTACATGCCCAGCTTGCAACACCACTCTTTCCCATTTGGGCCCTCTAGCAGAAGCATGGACCAAATTTGAATGATGAGTGGCATTGTGACCGGGTATGTGCAGGTTGCTTTGCCACTCATGTTTGACCTTGCTACACTTCTGTCCCGATGGGGGGAGGAAGGGGGAGGCATGGTCAGGCCAAATTTGAGCAAGTAGCGCTTGAACTTGATACATGGATTCACAGCACCCCTCATCACTCAGACTCGGCCTGTGCCATGTGAGTCCAGGGCGAGTGACAGGATCAGCTGAAGTCACTGGGCAGCCAGGATTGCATGGGGCTGCCCTAATTTTGGCCAGAAATGGAGCTCTGCCTGAGTGCGGAGGGAGGGAATCTCAGTGGTGTGAGGGGTTGGGGTTAGTTGGAAATGTTGGGGGGGGTGGGGTGAGCTGTGGGTACTGTGGAGGGAATGGGACATGACAGGGTAGGCGAGGAATTGGGATTAAGCTAAATTTTACATTTTGGAATGGTGAAGAGGGCCCCAACCTAATTTTTGCACTATAGTCCTGTGGGGCCTTGTTATGCCATTGGCTCTTTCGTTGAGAGTCTACAGGTCGGTCTACACAGCAATTAGAAGGTGTGATCGCAATATATGTTGACTTTAATCTACCTAGTTTGCTAAAAGTAGTAGCAAAGCCACGACTGGACTAGTGTTTGGGAGGGCTAGTCAGTACGGCCCCAGCTTCATTGCTATTTTTAGTGATCTAGCTAGATCCGGTCTGTCTACCTATTCTGCAATCACATCTCCCAAACGCGGTCTAGATAGCCCCGACACGGATTCCATTATAGAGGCTTATGGGGTTTTGTCCATTTCAGTGCCTGTCTAGAAAAGAGCCAATTAGTCCTGAATGGAGTCTGAAAATGCAGCAAAGGATGAAAAATAAAGCGGGGAGGTAGGACAAACTCTTCCAAACCTCACCACACATTCCGGGTGAGTTTGATTCAAGTTCAGGGTTGCTTCTGTGTGTATCAATACTTCTCTGCCTTCCCTGAGATCAAGTGGAGCGCGGACTCAGCCCACGGTTACGCTCACAGCCGGGTTCAGCTAGGGAGTGCCATTAGAATAGACAAAAGAACCACACAGCAAATTAGGGGCTGTGGCACCTGGTATCAAAAGGGAGCATGTTCTTAAGTGGCTTTATTGCTGTTGCTGACCTGCATCTGGAGGTGGATTCTATTGCAGCCCACAAGCAGGGCTCAGCAAAAGGCATAAACATAAAGGCACTTTTTGAGAAATTAAGAAAGCAATTTAAAAGTGGGTAATTAGATCTCCCTTTTGCACTGCACTGGGAAAATTAAATTACTTTCTTATGAAGGTGTGTGCATCAGCTCAGAGAAGTATTGTAGTGACAGATTATTTTTCAAATAATTCTTTTTTTCCCTCCATCTCCCCCCTCTCTATTCCCCTACTCTCTGTTCCCTGTGCATCCAAGGAAGTGGCACTTTTAGCCTTCAGCTGTGGCAGGCGTTCATCTCCAATAATTGCATTTGCTGCATAAATTGCGGTGACGTGAGGAATAAAATTAGTTTAAAATGAACCCAAATGGCAATCTCAAGCAAATATCAGATGGAGGAACCAATTTGTCCTCGTTTGAGGAACAGGCCAGCAGCAGGGACAAGTCAGTTCGGCATTTAAAATGACAGTGTTAAAAAAGGAGGAGCAATTGCAAAGCGGGGTGGGGGTTCATTTGGGAGGATGGAGTGATCCAGGGCTGCTCTGAGCTGCAGTTATCATTGCTAAATCTTCAAAACCAAGGCACAACATTCAACACACAGGGCAGCCTGACAAAGCCAGGGCATGAGTAGCTCTCAAAGGTTTGTGCTGGAGAGCTGGAAGGGGAGGAGGGGTGAGAGGGTAGCATCCTACGTTAAACAAGGACAGTTTTTGGGTGAAGACATTGATGCATTCCAAAGAGTACTCCTAGGGGAATTCTGCACCAAAAATTTAAAAAAAAAATCTGCATATTTTATTTCTTAAAATTACACACCGGTTTCAATTATTTTGGTAACTGATTTAAGCTTCAGTATGGTGAATGGAGAACAGAATTGGGGAACACTGGAGGAAATCCGCAACCTCCCCCCCTAACATTATTTTAGCTAGTATTGACCCTTTTCTTCTAGATATTAGTTAACAAATCTATGCAGCCATATGCTCAGTGTTACCTCACAGGCAATGATGAGGAAAGGTACGTCTACACTAGTGTTAATTCGAAATAACTTGGTCCATGTCTACACAGCAGGCAGTTATTCTTATTCCGATTCCTCTAACCCTCATTGTGTACAGTAAGGGAAGTCAGAGGAAGAGTGCTCTATTTTGAAATAAGTGCTGTGTAAACGCACCCAATTTCAAAATAAGCTATTTTGAAGTAAGTTACACAATCGACGTAACTCAATTTGTGTAGCTTATTTCGAGTTAAGGCCTGCTGTGTTGACTCACCCTTCGTGAGGGCTGGCGACGCAAACTCTCAATTTATATAGACTTCTGAGCATCTCCAGGAAAGTCAGCAGCAAACAGTTCTTGGATCACATTTCTGATAGGATTTTTTTTCAGTCCAAAAATGTAGACCAGCTCTAACTACGAAAGTACCATAAGCATTTATAAGGCCATATTGTCCTTTACAGTAAGTCTTTTTAATGCCACTCGGGCAACGTGAAGGAGTCTTAAAGTTCTTACAACTCCTGTTTTATCCTCCTTGGGGAATTCACTAAGAACAATGGGAACAATTCACTAAGCAGGCAGGCTGCTACATTCTGCTCTGAGGGACAGAGCCTGCCCCCTACCTTTCTCCTCAGAAACACCCCAAAGCCCTGCCCCTCCACGCCAAGTGTGCCCCTTTCATTTTCACACACAACTGCCCAGACCCCCTATCCTGGCTGCTCTAGGGCCCCTTACCGACCTGCCTGCACTGCTGGGGAGGGACTCCTTAAAACTTGTGTGGCTTCCCTTTGCTTCCCCATCAGAAGTCATTCTTCTGCGGGAAGCAAAGCAGTCTGAGGGGGGCATGAATTCTGCACATGTGCAGCGACACAGAATCGCCCAGAAGCATATACTTCAGTCTAATGCCAATTTTTTGGGCTCAGTACAGGGATAAGAGAGAAATCAGCTGAGCGATCGAATGTCCTCTTCTAACCTTGTTATAACTTCATTGCATGGGTGGGGAAGATCGTTGTGGACATCCACGCAGGACTCAAGGTGCTCAGACAGAACCCTCAGGAAGAGGAAGTGCACTCATTGCCTTGTAATTAGAAGTCACAAGAACTGGATTCTACTCCCAGCACTTCATGTGGTCCACACACTTCTTCATCCTGCCTCCTTGGGAAACTGCTAAAAATCCCACAGCTAGCGAGCCTGTATGTCCATTTCTGCCTTTATCATCTCCTGCCTCTAGTTCCTCCTTACTGGAGTTTCAAGCTGCTTTCGCTGACTTTATTTAATGAAGTTTATTGTTTGCTCTGCATAATTTTCAAAAGCATGTCACCCACTTGGAGATTGCCGTCAGATCTCCGGCTTAAGGAAGGGAGGAGGGTCCTTTGAAGCTACCTTCATTAATTCAGCAACTAGTTTCTGTATTTAACAGTGCACGTGTTTGAGGCACACAGAAGCCACTGTGGAAACATCTAAGACAATTCCCAAGACACTGCATATTAGAAAGAACCATTACAAAAATCACTGGGCTTGCCGCCCTTCCCTGCTTTGTTAACTTCTCTCCAGATATCAAAAAAAGTAATCTGGAATATCAAAATATCACCACCCAGCTCTGATAATGACTTCCCAGGGCTTGAGACATCATAGAACAAAGCTTTAATTTTTATTATTAGCAGTTCAATTTTCCCCATCCGCGGTTATTGCAAAAGACAAAACAATTGGGAAGGGGAAGTTGGAAGAAGAAGAAGAAACGCATTTATAAATCAGTACTGGCCATATTTACAGTGATGCAAACAGAGTGGTCTGGTCCGGAACACCGTACCAGTATGGGATTTATAGTCGGTACAGCCACCTGGAAAGACACAGGAGGAGCCCACCTCCAGCCCTGCCTCTGCTGAGTCTTCTTGCCTGGAGTCTGTGCAGCTGCCACGCTGGAGGAGCTACCAGAGTGGGGCTTCCCTGTGGCCCTATGTTCAGACTCTCCCAGGAACCACAGTGATGAAAGGAGCAGACGTCCTGGCACCCAGCCCTTCCAGATGCAGCTGCCTGAGTCCTCCTGTCTGGGGTCTGTACAGCAGAAGTCTCCAGTGCAGCAGGAGGAGAACAGAGCTGCCCCCAAGATAATGTGGGATGGATGTGGAACATGGGGAGGGAATAGGGAGTATGCAGGAACCCTGGGATGGGGGGCGGGGGGGAAGGAGTCAAATAGTGAGGTCACATTCACTCCCTTTGTGTGTCCCTCCCATGAGTGCAGCAAGAAATTATTTCTACTTGCGCCCCTGCATCCCTCTAGCCTGAGCACTTGTTGCTTCTAACAGGGAGCTATTGCCTTGGATTGTATTAATTCTTGCTTTGGTTTGTGCTTGTTTGTAATTACCTTGCCTTGAACATGCTGTACACCCTGGTGCACCATGCCTCCCTGTTACATTAACCTTTGTAGTATCCCTGTCATGCATCTATCTTCCTTCCCATCGTGCCTCTTCTCTCTTTTTCTCCATCTCAGGCCTCGCCTGGTGTTATATTTAGAACATTGTTCACTTACTAGGCGAGAGGAAGACAAAATTGTTCTGTATGTAAAACCTGTTATCAATTATCCACACACATAAAAGAGCAGCTCTGTTACCTCCTGTCACCGCCACTGCCAGCAAAACAAATTCCCGGGGCCCCATTAAATTTGTTCTCAGCTGATTCATACTGGATCCTTGACCCGTTTGGCATCAGACACAGAATACTGGGCGTCTCCCTGGATTCCTGGACTTGGCCCAAATGTTCCCTGATCTTGAAATTTTGCTCACATTTAGATTTTAGAGAGACAAATGGCCACTGGTGATCACAGCAAGTGGATAATTTTATGCCAAATCAGTAACCGGAGCTTCCTTCCAAGTTATACTTGTGTGTGAATTAGCCCAGAGGTATTTCTGTTAATGGCCACTGTTTTGGTATTTTGCTCCAGTCTATCCCAGCTGGTTTTAGTCAGTCAAAGGACTTTAATACGCTGCTAATTTCTGTTCATTGCCTAATATTCATGAAAGATGCTGGGGAATATTACAGAATCAGAAAATATCCTTAACTGTCAGATGCACACAAACAGGTACATTTAAAAAATTCCCACTGAGGTAAGTAAGTTACCATCACCCATGATCTTAGTACATTTCACTTCCTTGCAAAAATGGAAGCAAGGGTTAGTCTTGCTGGTTCCTGGAGTCAAGCATGCATTTATTTTATACACCTCAGCGATATGTAGCAATTAGTAAAGGTAACTCCAATTAGGTTTTACATTGCAATGTGAGTCCCTTTCAACTTAAGTCATAACATTTCAGGCTTCTAATGACTGCAAGGTCAGTTCAGTATTCTGCATAATAGCCTTGATGCTAATGATTATATCTGATATGCATGGGAACGTCACATGTTTTCCCTTTGTGGCTATTAGCTCTTATTGGTGGACACTTTGCTTCAATTGCTACTGAATCCAGCGTGGCCTAAGAGAAGCCACCTGAACACCCCAATTAATTGCAGCAAGGCACAGTCTCCACAGACGTGCGGCTCAGCTCTTGCTGGTATGCCGTGGGTGGACTGTGTGCTTGTTTAAAAGAACTGGCTTTAGATTAGAACACCATGAGCCTACTGCGGGCTGCAAACTTGAATTTCCTTTGTAGCCCAGAAGGTGAAAGTGGGAAGACAACTGACTTATGATCTGCTTAGTGCAGCGCCTGTGTCTATACACTGCATGTGACAAGCTCTTCCCAAGACAGTGCAGCATCTTTCTAGAAATGGAGCTTTCTACCCGGAGTCTGAAATGGACATTCCATTTCCCTCCAGTTTCCCTGCCTATGAATGAAAAGCTGGATAAATGGGGATGTTTGGGATTTGGATTTTAAAAGTCAAACCAATATACAAGGAATTCTCGTGGGGTTTTTTTTTCGTATTCATCCATATTAACTACTAAGGACTCTGATTCTGCCAGCATTGTTCACATTCAAATCCAAAAGCAGCCCCATTGACGCTGCCTACAGAGGAAGCTATCACTCGTGTATTAATGCTTGGGTTTTTTAGCAGGCATCATAGCCTAGGGCATCATAGCCTAGTTCAGTGGTTTTCAAACTATGGGTTGTGACCCTGCAGTGGGTCTCATTGCTGCAGGGGGATCAGGTGACCAGTGGGGGTGCCAAGGCAGCTCCCTGCCTGTCCTGGCACCGCAGACTTCGCTGTGCCCCAGAAGTGGCCGCAGCACTCCGTGCACTGCCCCTGCCCTGAGTACTAGCTCTGCACTCCCATTGGCTGGGAACCTGCTGCTGGCTGCTTCTGGGGCGCAGCATAGTCTGCTAGCTACTGTTATTACCAAACATGGGGAGTGCTGGCAGCCCTGGACCCTATGGGCATGTCTACACAGCAGGGCAAAAGTTGAATTAAGATACGCAACTTCAACTATGTTAATTGTGTAGCTGAAGTCAAAATAGCTTAACTCAGCTTTTGGCACTGTCTACGCAGCAGGAAGTCAAAGGAAGAACACTCTTCCTTCGACTTCTCTTACTCCTTGTGAAATGAGGGTTACAGAAGTCGGAGTAAGAAGTCCACCATCTTGAGATTATTTCAAAATAACAGCTTGCTGTGTAGATGTGCACTTTGTTATTTCAAAATAATGTCAGCTATTTTGAAATAACACTGCAGTGTAGACATGCCCTATGAGAATAAAAATTCCTTGCCCCAACTTGTCCCTGGAACTCTAGTCCTCCTTGGTAAGGTATCCAGGAAAACTCAGTCTTTGAGGAGAAGGCATGACAGAGGATTTGTCATATGGCCTCAGAGCACTGGTCAACCAAGCCCAGCATCCTCCCTCTACTACCCAACGAGGCAGCAGTTGTGCAAGTTTTTACATGGGAGCAGGGAGATGTTGTAAATTTCCTCGTTTTATGTCTCTGGGAACGTGAGATCTGTACCCTTACATTGGCATTATGTGGCGAGAGGAGTGGAAGCAGATGAATTACATCTGGAAGGGCTCGCTGAAGGCATGAGCAGCAGCTAGTCAGATTTATGTTTCACCGACAGCATCCCACAGTACGTCTGCTGAAATCAGGTTTGCTGCACAAAAGCAACAGGAATCCGCCCTACAAGTCCTATATATCAATATCTGCAATAAGGAGGGAGCTCTGCATCCATTGGCAGTAACCGCTATTTCCCGTCTCATACTGGGCAATGCTTAATCTCCAACTCCTAAATGGTGCACAGAATGACTTATTTTTCCAAACATTGGCTTAGTGCATATGATCATTTCTGGCCCTAACAACCATAACAGCCTGCCATTTACATAGTTCAAGTGGTAGAGGCCGATGCTTTTGGTGCTGAACACCCTGGCTTTGAGCTCTGTGCATCTATGGTGGGTTACACAACAAAAGCAGCAGGTCAAAGGCTTTGTGGACCACAGGTGGCTGCTGGCCACGTGCCCCATGGAGAGGTCCATGAACTGCTAAAGTTGAACATGTGTATTTGGAGCTCTAACACGGGTTTCCTTGCAGAGATCTGTCTATATTCAGTTTACCAACAAAAGAAACTCAAAACCGCTGACTGTGAAGGACAAAATGGTCCACTACCAACTAGTTTGACTATAAGCTCCAAGAGACAAGGACCATGGTGGTTTTCAGAGCAGCCTAGGGCATCTCTTAGGCTAGGTGTACACTACAGCTTTTTCCGATTTTTTTTCCGGAAGAGGCTTTTCCAAAATTTGGCCCGTCTACATTGGGACAAATTTTGGAAAATCCCCCTCTTTCAGAAGATCCCCTCTTCCTCATGAAATGAGGAAGACAGGGCTTCCAAAAGAGCGCATTTGCACGTCTGCAAAAAAAAGCAGAAGAACAAACGCGTTCCCTGGACACGGCAGAGTTTTTCTGAGATACTTCCGGTATCCTGGAAAACCCCTGCAGTCTAGACATACCCTTAGTCTACAGAAGAGAAGAGTGAGGGGGGATTTGATAGCAGCCTTCAGCGACCTGAAGGAGTGTTCCAAAGAGGATGGAGAGAGGCTGTTCAGAGTGGTGACAGATGACAGAACAAGGAGCAATAGTCTCAAGTTGCAGTGGGGGAGGTCTAGGTTAGATATTAGGAAAAACTATTTCCATAAGAGGGTGATGAATCTCCATTCCTAGAGGTTTTTAAGTCCTGATTTGACAAAGCCCTGGCTGGGATGATTTAGTTGGGGTTGGTCCTGCTTTGGGTAGGGGGTTGGACTCGATGACTCCTGAGGTCTCTTCCAACCCTAGGATTCTGTGATTTTACCACATATCTTTCCACAGCAGTCAAGAGAAGGTTGGTGTCTATATTTCCTTGACTGCTTTCAACAACCACCACCTGTGCCTTTCCAGCAGGTCTCACACCACACAGAGCGCACTGCCAGCACTAGAATAAATGCCAGTGAGATTTCACTAGTCAAAGTGCACCCTTTGGGAGTCACCAACCAATGGGGAGGTCAGAGGTTGTAGCACCACCCACCACTCAGGAGAAATGCTTTGAGGAAAGGCTACTGCGCTGGATTTGTTGGCTGAGCGAACAGTGCGTTCTCATGCTCAGATAATGCAGAAATAAAGTGCATTTGTAACTGACAACAAAAGGATTATCCCCCATCCATTTCAAAGCACCCTTCATGCCACTCAGGGATTACATTTCCCTTTACTTATCTTGCAAATGGTTTTTCATAAGAGCGCGTGGCTTATGGCACATACCGAAATGTGCCCGGGACAATGAAAGCCTGTACTCCCAGAGAGAGATTCCATTCACCAGGACACACTCACGGCTATAATCTAGTCTGACTCAGAGGCGGTGCAGACTTCTGAAGATCAGAAACCTTGAACAGGTCAACGTTCAAACCACAGCTGAATAAAAAATAAATTTCGGGGGGTGTGTGTGGGGGGTGAGCAATGGCAAACCTACAGCCATTCACCTTTACTCATCAGCTAATTGCGATATTTGCATTTCTATAGCACCTGTCTGTTGAGAACTTCTAAGCACTTCACAAACATCAGTTCCATCCAGATTCACAATGCCGTTTGCGTCCTGGAAAGAAACAGCTCTCCCATTCACACAAAGGGAAATGATGCACAACAGACTCCGATGAACTTTGATTAAACACACAACATAACAGTGCTACCAACAGAGACGGTCAAGGGCCATGTTCTAAGCTGAATGCTGAAAGCTGATGACAAAGGGCAGAACTGGGAATGGAATCCAGGAAGCTTGACTCCTACTCTAACCACTACACCACGCTCCTCCCTACCATGCAGGAGGGGTAGCAAGTACTGCCATGTGAACACACTGCTGCAGAGCTGGGAACAGCAGTGACACTGGAACTGGCGCTGTTCCCCGGGGGTGCTTTGCAAATGTCTATAAGGAGCCACACCTGGCCTCAGAGCACAAGCTGTTCCACGGACAATGGGACAGAATTCAAGAATGGGAGATTTCAGCTGAACAGCAAGAGATCTCTGGGCCTTACCTCATTGGGAAATAGGGATGTAAAGGGTTAACAGGTTACCCGGTAAGCATTAGCCTGTTAACCGGCGGCTCAGCCTGGCCGGAGCAGCCCTCCGCCAGTAGTGCGGCAGACTTGGCCGGGGATGGAGTAGCTCAGGGTGGGGCGTACCATCATGTCATGTCGCGGGCAGTGGGCTGCTCTAGGGTTAACCTGTTAAACAGCATTTAACTGGATAACTGGGAATTTACGTCCCGATTGGGAAAAGGGTGGGATTTTTCTTTGGTGCAACCAAAGGCGTGAATTTCAACCAATAGTGTTACACTGGGACCCGCATGTGGCACACTCATTCCAGTATAAGAGGTGGCTTTCTTCTGCTGAGTTGATTCTATGGATGAAGAGAAACTGGAAAGACCCAGAATAACGGTTCATCCCAGACTTCACACTGGTACCCACATACCGGTATAACAGGTCAAACGTTCCCGTGCGGAGACCTGAGGCTGTCGGACACCCGCCCAAGGGACGGGATGAGCCATGCAAGGGATGGGATGAGCCATGCTTGCCTTATTTAATGCGAGACTGGATGCCACCGGATGACTGCCCTGCCCAAGTCAGAAGTTCCAATCGGAGAATGGTTTTCATCTGACAGGCACAGTCCAGGGCTCTCAGGCTGGCACCTTGCATCCAGCCCACCGCCACGCACAGAAAACGTAAAACAAACAGAAAACAAAGTGGACTTGAGGCGGTAGGGAGCAGTGTGACAGATGACGGTCGTACTGTGGGTGTCTGCCATCTGTGAAGCCTGTGAGGTCTCTGGAGAAGCAGCTCACAAGCCCAGGGGAAAGAACCCCTTGCGGGACTTTGAAGGGGCTAGAGCGCAAACCAAGCATGAGCCCATATTGCTACTCAGGGTATTTTATAGGCAGTGACCAAAATATGTGGCCCTTGCATCATTTTGCAATAATGGACGTCAGCAGTTGGGGGGAGGGGATTATCTGGGGGAGATAAACCAGCACAACAGTGAAGGAAAACGGACTGGCTAGCTGGGGGATAGAAGGAAAGAGCAAATACCGGAAAAGGAAGGAAGTGTACGTTGTCTAAACTCTTCGTAGAAAGGGTCCTTAAACAGCAGTAGTGCATCTCACTGCACGTCATGGATGTCCCAGAATTCATAGCTGGGCTCCAGAAATTAGGAGGATTTGGTACCTGCAGCCTGCTCATTGCTAGAACTTTTCCGTACTCTGCTGATGAGCCAGTTTTCATGGGAAGGGGAGGGGAGCGGGGGGGTGGAGAGACAAGAACAGGGTCTATCAGATCTGCTGGATTCTTACTTCTCCCTTCTTCCCAACCCTTCTTATAAAGATGGGACTGGCTTCTCTCTCCCTCCTTTGCCCTATCCAAAAACATCTCTAGCTGTCTGAGGGGACAAAATGCAGCTCTCCTGCAGCAGCAGCTCTAATAGGGATGTGGGGAAAGCAGCCAGTCTTTTGGGGAAGGCAGTCAATGAGATAGGAATTTCCCCTGGGCATTCTGAAAAATCACTTGATGGCCGAGGCTTCTCCTGTCATCAAGATCTTGGCTCTAGCGGGGTCCAACCAAATTTTATCATGACAGATAACACTGTTGCTTTCCCTAACTGAATTACCAATGTACTGACTAAACAGTTTGGTGCAGCACATCCGGTACCACAACTGTAACAGTACAGTAGACTTCCAATAATCCGGAACCTATGGGATTTAGGTGGTGCCGGATTATCAGATATGCCGGACTATCAGGAGGTACTATAAGCAGGTTATATATATACTGTATACATTATATACTGTATATAAAGTATTCTTAACCCTTTTTATTGTACATACTGTATACAGTATACTGTAATGTTTTAGTTTTTTTAAGCCTTTTTTACCCTTTTTGCTCAGTTCAGCTGCTGCGCTGTTACCTTGTGACTCATTTTTTGGCGAAGCTCACTCACTAGGCTCTTGCCATTTTGATGCCGGACTATCAGGAGTGCCGGATTATTGGATGCCGGACTATTGGAGTTTTACTGTAGTTTGTAATGAGGCAGTGATGTTGCGATAAGTAGCTGTGTGAACATGTGATCATGACTAGTTTTTCCTCTGGACAATTTTGACAAATGAAAATAATTTCATTTCCTTTGAAATTTTCAGTGGAAAAAAAAGACTTTTCATCAAATATCCAAGATATTTTAGGAAAAAATTGCAATTTTTTGTTTTCACATCTCTAATTAAAATTTTAAAATTGAAGGCAAGCAGCTGATTATTATTAAAATGTCCATTTAATCAAAAACCTAATGATGCCTCAAAAATATCAATAGAAAATATGTATCCAGTCCTTCTCACTATTGCTTTTCATAGTAGGAAGAAGTACAACTTCAACAAGACCTGTGCAAAACTGTCCTGATAAACAACACGAATTCCTAATGGTTTAATCACCTATGCTTCCAAATTTGATTTCTATGGGGCACTTTATACCTATTAAATTATGCTTCATATTACAAAGTGCAATATTACCCTTTGGTGGAAGGAAGGAACAGACTATTTGATTTACCCAGATGTATATTAGCTTCCTTTGGAGCCAAGCAGCTAGAGGGAAAGGCCAAAGCTCTTGTGTATTAGCTGAACTCTGAGTTCAATTCCCCATGCGGCATGCATCTGCTAAGCTATTATGTGTTTCTGAGGCCAAAAATCATTACAATTAGTCATTGCATTGACACTCAACATTGTCATTGTTTTTAACAAGTCTGAATCTTTAGTGGATCACATTTGAGCCATAAATGCAGCCCTCAGCCGGCATGCATTGGCCCCATTTGACTTGGCATTGATTATTCATATTGAGCTGGGTTCTTCTGTTTTGTTTATGCAATTACTTGGATTGGTATAAACAGCAACATTTTTAATGGACTGAAAGGTTTGGAGAGAAAAAAAAAAACCAAGGCAACATGACCAGAATCTGCCAAATTGACGTGTCTTGTGTATAACAGCACTGGGCATTTATCTAATTGCTTTAATTAATAATTGCAGAGTGCTTTGGAAATATAATTAGCATTCAGAACGCCAATGTGGTTGGCATATATCATTAACTACGTTTTTCAGAAGGGGAAGGAAACTGAGGCAGTGAGCAGCCATGTGATCTAGTAGACTCCGAAATCGTAACAGCCATATGGACCAACTCTGCCCCTGCCCTCTCAGCACTGCTGGAGCACAGCTACCAGCTGATTTGTGACATTTGGGAGGTTTCAGGAGGATGGGGTAGGAGAGAGGATAGGGCGCACACTTGGGGGAGGAGACGGGGAAGAGGTGGGGCAGAGGTTGGAGGGAAGGGGTGGAATGGAGGCAGACAGGTATGGGGCAGGAGCTGGGCTTAAGGAAAGGACGGAAGGGGGCAGGGCGTGGGGTGAAGGGGAGGGATCCAGCACTCCCCAGCTAGAGAAATGTAAGGAACGATGTGGGGGAGGGGTTCATGGAACCTTCCTGCTAATAAACTGTAGAAATGGGTCCCAAAATGGCTTGTGTATCTTGCACCATCCTCCTGCATTGCTCGATCCCACATTCAGATAACATTTGCAATGCTTGTTCTTTTCAGAAAGTGGATAATTTGTGCAGCTCTTGGTGGTCTTTGGAGCCACGAGTTGTTCCAGCTGCAGCACAACGTGTGCCAGCAAAAACCCATTTCATCCCCATCAAGAGACACTTATTGGACCTCTGCTGAACACTGATCCTCTGCTCAGATGGCAGCTCTGGCCCTGGTGTCTCTGGTTATGCATCAGGGAAGGTTGCCCCCACCCATGCAGGAAAATGCAATCCAAGGAAAATGGGAGGACCCTTGACTAAAATACAGGAGAGCTGGGCTCAGTTATTGTGCCATTATCTCCAAGTGTTACCTTGGGGGAAGCCACATAGTCTTCTCTTGCCTCAGTTTCCCACCAATTTGTTGTTAAACCCATTAATGTTTGGGAAGAACTCAGAGGCTCCGGTGGTAGGGACTTGTACCTTGAGATTTGATACAGCCACTCAGCACTGTAGCAAGAGCCGCTTCCGTACACATGTAAAGCATTGACCGACTGAAAAAGAAAGGGTGACCTTAATCCTGATTTTAGGCTTATACACAAGGGAGCTCTGCAAAACACAATGCACCCAGGGATGGGCAGCACTGTGTGTTATGCTGCCTAATGGGAACACCTGTCGAAAGCCAGCGGCAAACTCCTGATGAATTCAATGGAACAGAATCACCCCTAATTGATCGACACATTACAGAGCCTATGGGAAAACTAGGAAAGATGACAATGCCCCATCAAACATCTTAGCCTGCAGTGCCCCCTGCAAAGCAGGGTATCCAGACAGAAAAAGCTCATTTTATGTGCATGTGAGGAATTTAGCAGAAGCAGACAGAGTGATACCATCAAAGCTCTTGCTGATTATTGACTCCCAGTCATGCATTGAACTTATAATGCCATTGGCCGGGGTGAGGGGGAGTCACAGGTTCCAGCAGTCAAAGGACTGGAAAGATGCATGGAAAACAGATTCTAGCTGCAGAAATGCTACTGACACAGTGACAGTGCCTAACCTTGACTGAGTCCCTTAAAGAGGAGCTTCTGTCAACCCAGATGGATGTGGGAAGAAAAATCAGCACTGTTCTGACAATCGCACCATATTGCAACACTCAGGAGATGTCTACACTGCAGAGTTTTTGCTCAAAAATGGCCGTTTTCACGCAAAAAATCATGGCGCGTCCACACCTCAAGCGCGTTTTTGCGCAAGAAAACTTACAGTACATTGACAGAACAGAGGGGTTTTTGCAGTATAGGTATTCCTCTTTTTACGAGGAATAACTCCTTTTTGCGCAAGAGCTCTTGCGCAAAAAGATGTGTGTGGATAGGAAACAGGGATTTTTTTGTGCAAAAACAGCCTATTGAAAGAAGCACAGGTGCCCTGGTGGCCATTCTGTGAATGGCAATCAGAGCTTTCTTGCAAGAGAGAGTCCATGCAGTTTGGATGCGTTCTTACGCAAAAGCACATCGCTTTTCCAATGCGCTTTTACAGTGTGGCCGCGCTCTTGTGCAAGAAGCCTGCAGTGTAGATGTAGCCTCAGAGATCCAGCCAGCCTGGACAGTCTGCACCACACCAGAAAGGCTCCCCACTGCTAGGGGCAGCAAGATGGTAATTCTGACTGCAGGGCTGAGCCAGACCACAGCTGGCGGGTACAATCGGCATGCAATTTTAAAAAATATATTCCAGACTCCCATGTTCCCTTAGGATCCCACTGTCTAGGAAGCCCAATGTTGTGTGAACCCACAACACCAAATATCACCAGTTGGTGGGCAGCCGGGACAAAATATAACCCCAGTGTATGGCAGATTTGGAGTAGGGGGCCTTGGGAATGGCTGCTGCTAATGCACCCTCTCCAGGAAGCAGGGGATTCCAACTCGAGGGGCATAGCACTGGTTCTTATGCCATAGTTATGGCCACAAGGGATCGTGTAATTTGACCCAATTTGTGCATGTGAGGAATTTAGCAGAAGTAGCCAGATGCATAGTGCAAATAGTGCACAGATGCATAGTGCAAATAGTGCACTAGTGACAGCAGGCCTATAGGAAATTAATAGTTTCCCACTCCAATGAGCTGGAAGGAGACACACAAGGGCAGGTCCTGACCCTGGTCTGCATTCAGCTCTGTGCTGTACAGGTACCACTGACCTACAACAGCCCCACACTAACCCACGCACAAGACCCTTCCCCAGAGGCACGCTGCCGCTGGGAGATGGGCTCCTAGCACAGAGCAGCGTCTGAAGCCTCTTTGTTAGCAGGTCCCCAGCTCTGTCACCGGTGCCCGGGGTGGGGGGGGGGAATTCGAGAGGCAACAGCCCACCCATTTGTCACACCTTTGCCACCCTCGTCACCGTGAGGCGTAGAGGTGAATTGGAGGGGGCAGAGAGGAATGGCAAGAATCAGCAATACTAGCCACATTGCCAACATACTAGCAGGGGACACGAACACAAAGTCAGCTTTCAGCTCCAAGCTGCCCCTCCCTTCTCCAAAGGGTTAAAAAAGTAATGAAATGATTTTTTTTTGTATAAAGGCTGGACTTCTGAGGCATGTTTTGCTTTCCCTTCTCCTTCTTTTTGGGGGGAGGGGGGGAGATTTAAGATAATGGCCCAATTCTCTTCTGAATAAATTAAGCTCCAAGCCAGAGAATCCCATTACTAATGCCTCTCAGCAAAGCCCAGGCAGTCTTTTAAAACCAAACTTTAAAGCATAATGTGCCCTGATCTCTCTAAAATCTTCCCCTGGAACGATATTTAAGTGATGGGCTAGTGTATCAATGGGTTCAGGCGGAGTATCGATTGTGTCTCTTCAGGGGCATGGAGCCACTGCAGAGCACACTGGCAGACAGAACATGTGACGCTTATTTAAAGATACTTTGGTTGGGGGCCGGGGAGCAAAATCCCAGCCCCCAAGTAACTAATTATTCTGGGAGAGTCATGGGAGCAAGGCAAACAAGGGGAGAAAACAACGCAAAGGATGTGCCGCAAGGCGCAGAATACGGGACGTGACACCTGGGTGTGATGGGAGAGAGCTTTGCCCTCACACATTCCTGCATATGCTTCCCAAATCCAATTTAATATTCTTTTCAAATTCCCTTTTTTTCCTTTCATTGCAGAGGAAAGCGGACAAAGGAGCAATCTTCACATACGTTTGGTTAAAAAAAAAAGGGGGGGGAGGGCTTCTTGCCTGCACTGATGGCGAAGGGAGGCTGCCTTTGAAAGCAGCTGCTGCTCATTTGTCTGCTTCATAAAAACCTTTTTCCATTCACTTGTCGACAAGAGGAATGGCTTATCTGCGAGATGCTCCATGCCACAGGTGGGGTGGAGGGAATGCTCAGGCACTGTCAGCAGAGCCTAAGCACAGCCAGTAGGTGGGAAGAGCTACTCTAGGTCCCTCTAGCAACCACTCCTGTGAAGTATGCTGTTATTCCTATTGTCCGGGTGGGAAACTGAGGCATGAAGCAACTAAGTGTCCATCCCAAGGGCATAACAGGATGTCTCGAATGGCGCAGGCAGTTGAACTGGGTTAGCGCCCTAACCACTTGACCCTCCTTCCTTTTAGCGGGCAGAAGTCAAGCAAGCGCCCAGGATATCCGCTCTACCCAGGAAAGGCTGCCACTACATTTGCATGCCAGTTTCGTCAGTGCCACCAATGGAATCCCACGGGGTAGCGCTGATGACCGCTTTTTGCACTGGCTGCTGGGCTGTCACGGCGAAGTTCCAAGCAACTGTGGTGGGCAGCACCATGACAAAAAGGGAAATGCCCAGGTGGCCCAAGATGTGTTACAGCAGGAAGCACCTGGTTCTTGCTCCATATACAGCACCTGTCACCCTGAAGGATTACAACAGGAAGTGATGTGCTCCACTCCAGAGGCATCTGCATCTCAGTGGTAAAGCCATTCCTGTGCAAAATATGCCCAGAAGTGGAGGTAACCGTCAGAAGAGGGCTTGTCTGCAGACAGACAAGAGTGTAGCTTCCTTTCTGCTCCTGATTTATGAAGTGCTTTGACACCACTGTATAGACTTAGGTAAACAACATATCACTGGCTGCTAGGGGCTGGGCAGAGCTGCATACATCTCCCCTGCTATGGGATATGTATCTCCTTCCCTTCCCATGAACAATCTGTACCTGAGCATTCACCTCCCACTGGATATGTGGTCTGTTAGCTTATCCAGCTCTTTCCAAAACATGAACTAAATCCAAGGTACCTGGAGCCTTGAGCTGTCAAATCAGTCCAGGGACAGTCCCTCTGTCAATGCAGGACATGCACAATTTGTCCTGGGGACGCTTGCGGGACAAATGGTAATGGAGCAGTGCCAGATGCAGTCTGCATGAGCCCAGTTTAGGATCTAAATGCCACCCATGCACAGAACTCAGTGACCCTTCTGAGCAGGGCTGTGCATCCCGTTAGCATCTAAGAGCATGAGAAATTCACAGAAAAGGCCCTAGCTATTGGGATAGCCCATCGATTAGCAGTCGAATCAGAGTGCTTAGGGAATGGGGAGGGAAGGAAGATCCCCTCCATTTTCCAGCATGGGACTCCTGCCTCAGAGTCTGAACCAGGACTCTTAAAAGTCCACCCACTAATACCACAAGCTGAGGGAAGAGAGAAGAGAGGAGAACAGAACAAGGCTCTGGGGGAATCTGGCACCACTGCTTCTGCTCCAGGCTGAAGAATGCCAGTGAAAATTAATGGAGGGGAGGGGTAATTATTTCTATTCGAAGGCAGAGCTGTAGAGCAAAATTTGGGACTTGCAGTGAAGGGGTTGGGCCACTTTTTAAAAAAAGTGTTCCCATCTTTACAGCAACTTAGATGCAAGCCTGGAATGTGGCTTTTAATCCAGGTATCAAGTCTGGCTTTCAAATCTCTTGATTTAAATTTCACAGGGGCTGGGATTTGGCATTTCAGATGAACCTCATATAGACACGGAACTTCTTAACTTAGACATTCTGATTTAGTTTGACAACCAGATTCTGGGAGTGGCATTCAGACCCAGGACTTCCCTTTCTAGGTCATCTTTATTGAACCAGGGTACAAATGTGCAAAAGGACATGCACACTTCCATGAGAACGTGAGTTACGAGGGTGTGCAACACTAGTGTACACACTTGGGAGTGTTTCCAAACATTACTCTGTATGTATGCAACTTTAACTTGGGCAAATCATGCATGTGCATGGATCACTTATTTCCACCCATATATATATATATATATATATACAGTAAAACTCCAATAGTCCGGCATCCAATCGTACGGCACTCCTGATAGTCCGGCATCAAAATGGCAAGAGCCTAGTGAACGAGCTTCAGCAAAAAACGAGTCACAAAACAGCAGCAGCAGCAGCTGAACCGAGCGAAAAGGGTAAAAAAGGGTTAAAAAAACTAAAATGTTACAGTATACTGTATACAGTATGTGCAATAAAAAGGGTTAAAAACACTTTATATACAGTTATACTGTATACAGTATATATATATAACCAGTTTATAGTACCTCCTGATAGTCCGGCATATCCGATAATCCGGCACCACCTAGGTCCCAAAGGTTCCAGATTAT
Organism: Rafetus swinhoei; assembly: GCA_019425775.1. Lineage (NCBI taxonomy): Eukaryota > Metazoa > Chordata > Testudines > Trionychidae > Rafetus > Rafetus swinhoei. The sequence continues at coordinate 10,348,258 of CM033429.1, read as the reverse complement.
CGGAAGTCTACTGTATTAGGCATAGAATCCTAGGGTTGGAAGAGACCTCAGGAGGTCATCAAGTCCAACCCCCTGCCCAAAGCAGGACCAACCCCAACTACATCATCCCAGCCAGGGCTTTGTCAAGTGAAGACTTAAAACCTCTAGGGATGGAGATTCCACCACCTCCCTAGGGAACCCATTCTAGTGCGTCATCACCCTCCTAGGCAAATAGTTATTTCTAATATCCAACTTAGACCTCCCCCACTGCCCCTTGAGTCCATGGCTCCTCGTTCTGTCATTTGTCACCACAGCCTCTCTCCATCCTCTTTGGAAACCCCTTTCAGGTAGCTGAAGGCTGCTACCAAATCTCCAAATACAAACAAAAGTGGTCAGGAAATTTTCAGTGAAACTTTTTTCAGTCTGAAATTGCAAGTTTGTCACTAGCGGGAAATTTGTGGAAACGCATCGGTCCCAACAAAAAACTCATTGGGAAGGCTTCTTAGGATGAACTTCTCATCAAAACCAGAAACAAGAAGAGAGCCCCTAGAATAACCCCAAAGCCCAGTGGTTAGGTCACCTACCTAGGTCACAGCAGGAACTTCACTCCAGGTCAGCCCTAGTGAAAAGCTCCCAGTGCACAGTGAGTAAAATTAACCCTACTCCAGCGCTAGCCCCACAGGAACATTGAACAGTTATCAGTCAAGCTGTAAAGTCTCATCTTGATTAGAGATGTTGGTTTTATTGTTATGCATTTGAGTATTTAAACTGTTTTAGTTACAATAAGATAAAGGACCAGATTTGGATGAGACCAAAAATTGAAACAAATTCCATCAAAACTGTAGTACAACACCTGGTGTCCCAGGGAACACCACAAATGGCTTCAGTTTGATTCCAAACCAGTACTCGCCTTGCTCAAAAAACTTCCACACATAGTAGCAAACCCTGTGGAGGAGACCAAGCTGTGCTGTGAATTGGGAATGAAAGTCTGGCATCTGGTTTCATGTTTAGCAATGAAAGTTCCACAGCGCTCTATTCTCTAGCCAGAGTAATTATCCCCAAGCAGACTAAAGTGTCCCATAGAGGCCCCCGTTCCCCTTCTATAAATATGCTTTTGATTTAAGGAATTATGAAATCTGGAAGCCTTACAGTCATCTACTGTGCATTTAAAGGGAAAACAAAGTCGCTTTTGCAATTACCATTCCCTAAGAACTTTAGGCTCCACATTTTTCCGTTAACAATGTGGGGATCATAGTTACACATTTATTAAGAAGAGGCCACTTACATTCATCTCTGCACAGATACAGTGTCTGTGGCTGTGTTTAATTAGAGATTAAAGCCGAGGTATTGAATAACCAGGGCTGCTAATGAATTAGGAAGCTCAGCACGGCCAAGAGAGCTGAAGATTTCTCAGCTTTGCTTGGCTCTAGTCTTCCCACCTCTCCATTGCTGCACCCCACCTCTTTGCTCGGGAACTTGACGACTGGCTGGAGCTAAACAGCACCAGCCATGTTCTACCCCCAGCGGTCTAAGAGAAAACAGAAAGCTTTAACAGACTAGTCCTCCTACGTCTGAAGACGCCTTGCCAATGGGATTTATAGGGTGCAGAGTCTTTTGAAGTTATACAGAGCGAGACGCATGGTTGGGCAAACCACCAGCAAGCCCTGTGCTTGCTTCAGCAATGTAAATCCAGCTCATGAATATCACCTATCCACAGTGATGAGCAAACAAACCATGGGTGTTGTGACACCCCACCACCCCCTGAACTCAACCAGCTTTCAAGGTTCTAACAAGTCTGTTCAACTTTCACACACCCCATGGTTCTTCACACCTCAGACTGTCCATTCTTCCGGCTGGGAGTCAAAGCCCAAGCCTCAGGATCTGCAGCAAAGGTTGTCTGTGTAGCTTTTATGAAGGAAGATGGGTCCAGTGATTTGGGTGCCAACCTTGGACCCGGGTTCAATTCGCTGCTCTGCCACAAACTCTGTGTAACCTTTCATGAGTCAGTTAGGCCTAGTCATCATTAGGAAACCTAGTATGTTCTTACCCCAGCTTAGTTAACGAGGTAAAACCCTCATGAAAACATGACAGCAGTAGTTCTCATAAGAAACCACACTAATGCCAACCCTGGAACTAATTACCACACTAATGCCAACCCTGGAACTTTCCCTTGCAACAAACCCCGTTGCCAGCTTTGTCCACATATTTACTCTGCTGACACTGTCATTGGACCTAACCGCGTCAGTTACAAGATCAAGAACACATATTCCTGTTCATTCAGAAATATAATTTATGCCATCATGTGCCAACAGTGTCTGTCTGCTATGTATATTGGACAAACTTCTCAGACACTTCGCCAAAGAATCAATGCACACAAAACAGACATCAGACAGTTTCACAAAGAAAAAACAGTTTCTTGCCATTTCAACCAGACTGGGCATTGTCTCAATGACCTCACTACATGCATCCTGCTTCAAAGAGACTTTAACACCAGACTACAAAGGGAAGCCTCAGAACTGTCATTCATGCTTAAATTTGACACTTTACGAATGGGCCTTAACAAAGATGCTAATTATCTTACCACTTACAAAGACAACTTCTCCAATTATCACCCTTAATATCATTATCTCATAGACACTAACCTCCCCCCCGTCACCCTCCGTCTGTTCTAAAATCTGATTTGTCAATTTTATATGTGTTCACTTTTTTTGATTGTATCCGTTTGGTATATATGGTCATGCCAATTTTCTTCCACAATTTGATCTGAGGAAGTGGGTCTGGCCCACGAAAGCTCATCACCTAATAAACCATCTTGTTAGTCTTTAAAGTGCTGCATAGTCCTGTCTTTTGTTTCAGCAAGACCAGACTAACACGGCTACATCTCCATTACTGTAGTTCTCACAAGAGTTAGCAGAACAAAGTGAATCTGAAGCTCTTGCATAGTCCTTTCCTCAATTTACTTTCATGCGTAAGAACTACAAACTGCCTTATCTTCAGTAGGATTTTACCAGAAGTTAGTTAGCATGAGACAGGACACCCCTTTTTCACTAGGAAGAAGACACGTGATTAGCCTCGCAATGCCTCAGTTTCCCCATCTATGTAACGGGTATAGCAGCACTACCCTCAGTGTTGAGAAGATAAAGACATTAAAGATTGTGAGGTGATCAGACATTACAATAATGGAAACCTTCTAACTACCCAAGAAAATTATGTAACGATGTGGTGCTAGACTCTCCCCAGGAGAAGTCAATTCCCCCAAGGAGAAGGCAGGGAATTATTCACTGTAGCTTCTATCTGCCAGAATTCTTGGCTATTATCCATCTCAGTCTGTCACTGCTACATCACAGAGAAGTGCTATTTCTCTGTACTTGCCTCAGTGGGCTAGCTTCCTACCCAAAGTCAACCTGGGCCTCTTCAGAACACCTCCACACACTAACCCTGTGGAATATAAGGAAAGTGGCCACTGACACATGCATTTTGGGGACAGTTGCTAGGGTGCAACTACGACAAAAGGGCGAATCGCTTCTTCCACAGTTGCAAAACAGCTACCTTGCTTTCAGGCACCGTTCCACCTATGAGTCAGCATTCTGAGCACATGATACTTCCATTTAATCTTCCATTGGTTCAAGGTACTGTCACATGACATTCTGGGGATCTTGGAGTTCTGTAGTTGAATTCAACTTCTTAATAAAACTCCATTATTGTTGTGTCTCTGGACTCTTGCTGTTCTAAAGAGCCGCTCAGAATAAGCTCTGCTTAAACTTACAGCTTCCATGTGGCCAGCATTCTACTCCTGAATGCATGCATGATTAGCTTCTATGGGAGCCATGCACACACGCCTGTTGGAATCATTTTGCCCTTGGGCTGCAAAAAATAATTAGGGACTTATTCACCACAATGATTTGCAGACTTATGCCCTAAAATGCCAACTTCCTTGGGTTTACTCCTATCGTTAACAGTAAAATTACATGAATTATAAATAATAATATAATTGGAAAGGCTTCATCTTGTATAAAAGTCTCAGAGGGGTAGCCATGTTAGTCTGTAACTTTAAAAACAACGAGTAATCCTGTGTCACCTTAGAGACTTATAAATATATATATATAGTACCATGAGCTTTCCTGGGCAAAATCCACTTCTTCAGATGAGAAGATCTAGAGTGGACCTTGAGTGGACATCCTGTGGTTCCGAGAATCAAATGTGGACTATCTGCAAAGGCTGTATGCAAGAAATCAACCTGTGATCCATCCACTGTGTGTCTTCTGATTAGCGCATGGGACTACGAGACAGGAAGCTTGGATTCTAATCCCTATTCTTCTACTTCCTGCATGACACTGCACAGGTGACCCCACCTTTGTGTTTTGAGGCTCACCAGCTGTACCATGGGTTTAATACATAACCTCAAAGTGGTGCCACGGGGCTTAATCAAAGCATTATGAGGCGATTTCTAACCCTTGAATACAAAGTGCTTTCGAAAACTGTTACACATTCAAGAGCAGGAATACTTGTAAATAAGACCAGCCTCCTTTACTTTCACTCTAACTCCCATTGCTAGCACTGGACCCAGCCCTCACTACTGTGGTGGGGTTTAATGGGAGGAAACATCTAATTGTTAAAGTAGGGCCTTGGACTCACAACTCCTGGGTTCCACGCGCTGCCCCTAGCTTACTGCTCTTCGGCTGCCTTGTCAGACTGCCTTGGGCAGGCTGCATTGTCCCTGTTTACCTACCTGTAAAATGGCTGTCTGCGCAAGCTAATCTTGTGGAACAAATAAGTTCCTCAGTGCTTGGCATAGTGAACGTTCGTAGCGCACTAGGAGATCTTTGGACAGACAGTGCTATGTAAGGACGCTGCACTCTTTACGCTGATCCCCGATAGCAGAGGAGAGTTTTACCTTTTGCAGAATGCTGCCAGGAGGAAGATAAAATATTTAAGGCGATTTTTATCGGTTGGCCACTGTACACTGGCTGATGCATTTCAAGCCTCATTTGGTACAAAATTGAAATGGTTTAAGTCAACATTCAAGGTAAACGTCTGCATTTTTATGGCCAGAGGCCCCAACTTGTTATTATTTGCTTCTGTGCCGCTGGTTAAATTGAGCTTTCGTATATTTACTGCATCATCCTAATGTCTAATCAGGCTGATTGCTGGCGGGGATATCATGGTTGGAAAAATAGGACTTTTGCTGAGACAATAACAGGGTAACAGACTTTCGGTCACAAAGTCTTTCATAAATAAGAGGTCATATCTAATAATGTTTGCTTAAAACTTCTTAGTGGAGCTGATGTGTTCTGATGCTGCTGGGTGGTTAGTCTCAGCTTTAAATAAAAAAATATCGATGTGCATGTGTGTGCATTTGCTGTGGGGGAAAGAAAATAATCCCCCCCTTTTAAGCCATCATCTCCTCTGCGAGAGAACATATCACACCCCCTCCACACACAAGGAGAGACTGGTGGATACTGAAAGGATAATGAGTGCTGAACATCTGGGGGGGAGGGAAAAGAAGATGGAATTTATTCCAGAAAGCGACCAGGAAAATCTCATCATGCAAAGCCTTATACTGCTGGAACTGCCCTACCAGACTGCAATCCCAGGAGAGGGGGAAAGAAGTTTATTCTGGGGGGTTTGCTGGAAAGCAACCATCAGCTGTAATGAGTCAGAGATAGTTTTAGTAATAAAGGCTGGAGGCTGATGGGCAGCCAGGAGCTCACTGGTGTTAAGGATAAACTGTAAACAACAGGCGCTCCGGTTTAGAGGCCAGTTTTTCTCGGAAATGCAGAGAAATGTGAAATAAAACAAAAAATGTATAAATGTTTTAAAAAAATCATTATAAACAAAATCTTTTCCCATCAGCCCCGACAGATTCAGTAGCCAGTGGACACACAGGACAATGTGTGCAGTAGGGATGTTAAATATCAGTTAATTGAATAGTTGATTAACCTCATGAATTCTTATCGGTTACTTGACGAGTCTATAGTACCTGGGGGTGGGACTGGCAGTCAGTGTGCTCTGGCCTCACCCCCAAGGAGCCTCCTGTCACTCCATTCTTCTGCCTCTGTATCAGAGGCAGCAGCACAGGGTGCCAGGTGGGAGCTGGTCCGCGAGGGGAGCCAGTTTAAAAACAGATACAGAGGAAGCAGCGCTGGGTGGCAGCAGCCCCTGTCCGGGGGGATCTGAGCTCTCAGACCTGGCGTGAGCCAGAACTGAGCAGGGCTGCCTGCCCGCCTGGCTCCTAATTCTCCTAACAAACCCTGGGTCTGCTAACTTAAGTTCTACTAACCCAGGGCTTATATTGCAATGTATTAGAAGCTACAGTGGGGGTAAGTCCTGGACCCGGCGTAAGCCGGGACAGAGAGGCTGCTGGACCAGCCTGCTAAAAAAATGTACTGGCAAGGAGGGGTGAGGGGGACTGCGTGTAGTCTATAGCATTGACCTATAAGCTTTTGCTTATCGGTTTATCTATTACATCCCTACTGTGCAGTCAGTGGCAGGTGGTACGTGGGTCAGATGCATGCACGCCATAGACATAGAGCAGATGTGCTGAGGAGCTGGCAGGTGGGTTTGGCAGCACCACAGAGTGCGAGCCAGATGCACACATCACAAGCCCGGGCCTGAGTGAGGGGGCCATGGCAGGGAAAGGACTAGAGGTTGGAGACATTCAGCCTGCCTGAACACATCCCACAAGGGGTCCTGGCATTGTGGTTCTCACCCCTTCCATGGAAGGGGGCGAATGAGGGGGTGTGACAGACCGGGCCGGGTCTGGGCACAGCTGAGGATGTCTGTTCAGGGCGAATTGCTCAAAACTCGGGGCTCCTTACAACCTCAGATTGGAGACCTTCCAAACAGGTCACAAACCAGTCACACCGAATGCTTCAGCTACCAATCTGGCCAGCCAGAAGCCTCACGAGCAAAACCCCTCTGACAGCCCAGCTCTTCCTGTGCCCCGATCAGCCCCAGGCCTGCACACAGGTGAGGGGTTTTAGAACCCAATCTCACCTACCCCGAACGGGTTCTTCCGGTCCCAAGAAACCAGCCACAGGTCGCAGTCAATTTACACTCTGGCTCTTACCCACAAGATCACGCTGAGCCAATCCTTTAGGATCTAAAATCTAAAGGTTTATTACTAAAAGAAAGAAAAGCATGAGAGTAAGGTTGTTAAGGAGAATACATTACATGCATCAAATCACCGAGTTCTCAATGCAGGCTCTTAGCAGAGATGTTATAAACTGCTATCTTATAAGTCTCTGGTGTACATCCTCTGTGAGGATGGGTCCACTGTTCTTTCCGGCTCGTTGTTCCCTGCAAGGCTGCATCTGGGATCAGGGACTGAACTGAAGACCAGATGGAGATTGCCACATGGCATTTTATATCCCTTTCCTGGCCTCTTCCAAGCTGGAGCAGGTCACATGGCCCAGTGACCTATCCTTGTGTCCCAAGTCAGCAATCACTATTCTGGCTGGTCTGCAGGTTCCAGACACATTCCTCGGGTGTGTATTGGCACCTAGAGATTCATCGTCTCTGGAGCCTTGCTAATTAACATAGTCACTGGCTGAACATTCTTTTCCCATTGCTACATATCAGACAGATCATTTTCCAGCATAAGCACAGATGACATATTTATAACTCCACATACAGATATCATACTAGTACATGAATAGCATATACAGAATCAGAAGAACATAAGCTTTCATTTAACATCTCACATGACCCCCTTTGTACAGACTTTTGGGGCAAACACTGCCCCGTGGGTGCAACAGTGATCTTTAGAATCGAATAACGTGACAGGGGGCCTGAGCTGAGTCCCCAGGGGAGGAGTCAGGGTGGGCACTGGGTGTTGAAATAGAGGCCTGGCTGTTGGGCAGAGGTGGGATGTGTCTAGGAATCTGAGGGACAAGATTTTGGGGGAAGGACTGTGGGGAGTGAGGTAGATAAAACAAAAAACACACAATTCCTGGGGGGGAAAAAATAAAAAGAATTCCATAGGGCACTCTCTGTGTTTCTAGAGCACCTCCCCATCAGTGTTAGGTGGAGTGTTTCTCTGGCGGGATGACAGCCTAGCAACAGAGGCAGCATAATTCTATCCACACAGAAATGGCTTCTCCCACCCCATCTCTGTCTCCCCACACCGCAGCATTTCCCACTCTGTGGGGAGAGCTGCTGGGACAGGGCCATGGCATGGAGGTGTCACGCTAGCCTGAGGGTGGGTTTGTCTGCCCACACGGGCCCTGCAGACCAGAGCTGTCTTGGTGGTCACAGATGCCAATAAGCAGTCTCCGCAATAGCTTGGTCCTAAAGCAAGGAACGGCTCCCTGCAAGGCCCATAGAAGGCAACGGGAGTACTGACATCAGTAGGCATTAGCTCAGGGTGTTATAGACTTCGTAGGGGAACACTCAAACTTGAAATTCAATGCAGGAAGCCCCTGGAGATCACAGAGCTTGGCTATGATGTTGTCAGTCTTCAGTTAACACCCGATGTAGGATATCTGCCTTCTGCCCCTGGCAGGAATTGCAGTGCCCTGGCTGGAAGCAGGGCAGGACCAAGAGCAGGACCTTTCCCTGAGAGAAAGAGGATTGGGCTCCTGGCCAGACAAAGCCCAGAAGCCATAACTTGTTGCAAGGCTCAGCAGGGAATCTAAGGTGATGCTGAGGCGCTCCGCCAAGGGTAAGATCATGCCCAAAAGTCTATGAAGAGAGATCAGCCCCCAGCATTGGAATGTGGCTACTTCTGGGGTGGGAGGCAGCAGACCGTTCAAGAGCACAGAGCAACAGTTTGGGCTGAGAAGTGACTAGGACTCTGCCTGCCTGCAGTTTGAAACTGGATGGGGAGGGGAATTTTAAGGACACAAACTATCATGACATGACATGGAATCAGAGCAGACGTCCAGTGTTAATTGTCCTAACACTTGTCATAAAAAATAAAGTATCCGTGGTTAGAAGGCTGTCTCCTAGGAGACATGACTTATTTGGCTCCTTACACAAAGGCCAAGCTTTTTCAATATCGCATGTGAAACATGAACTCACAGACTGGCCTCTGGAAGGAGGGGACGATGCTATTTAGTGCTTTATACAGGCACTGACTGAGCGCCCGACCAATGGCTATTAAGAAGGAAGCAGAGATGAAATGCTAACAGTCTTAACACCTATCTCACATATAACATTTATCAAAGTGCATTATCCTAATTTCACAGACTGGGAAACCGAGGCACAGAGAAGCAACTTGTGGAGGTCACCCAGAAACAGACCTGGGAACAGAACCCAGCTCTCCTTAATCCCCAGGTGGTTTGCTATCCACTAGGAAACACTACCTTCCTTACAAACAGGCAGCCCTACCCAGCCATTGAACTACACCAGTCTGGGTGCAAGGACTCATCATGGTATGGGGAGGGGGGCAGCGCTGAGTCAGTCTCCAGATGCAAGCCTGTAAATGTCAGTAAGCAGTGTGGAAATGAAACAGGCCTGACAGACGAAGCCATCCTGGTTTTTGTTTGTCTTCAGAGTTGTCAGTTCAGGTCTCCAGGTCAGAAATCATTTTATCTGCTAAACCATATGCTTTGTAGAACAAAACGCCTGGCAGACTTCAAGACATGTGTATTTTAAGGTGCACAATAACATGCTGAACATCTCTAGACACTTGCTTCTTATTTCTTATTACCACACAGTGGGAAAGGTTTTACTTTTCTATGCCTGGCCTGTACTTTATAAATCACCTTCAGAAAGGGCCCCAGAGGTTCTCTCCAATGTTGTCATTTTAAATACTTTTCTAAAAATTCAATATATAAAAAATAAACTAATCTTCCCTTCCACCGCAAAGGTATTTACACACACAACAGCCACTGAGCAATAACCTTGCTGGACGTTGAGGTACAACAAAGTCACTCCGTGACGTAGTGTGGGTACCTTGCTGGTTGCTAGGCTTGGGTTGTGAGTGACCTCCACTGGCTGCTGGCTGCAGCACGGCCCAGCAGGGTAGGGGATGAGTCATTATGCAAGGGGGCTTCGAACCTGTCTGACCAGTTATCTCCCAGGGAGCAGAACAATGGGAAGAAGGCGGAGTGGAGCCCTGGCTGGGGGCAGGGCTGGAAGTGAGTTAGTTAGGTTTCTGGCTGGTATCATGGAGGAAGCAGCCTAGGCAATGGGCTGGGATTTAGGGGCCCAGGCTCCCCCATCTCAAGGGGGGCTGAGGCATCCTAGGCCTGCCCTGTAACCAGATTACATCTGTACTGTGCTGTATCCTGGAGAAGCAATAAACTCCCTCTATTCTACTGGCTGGTGGAGTCTGTCCGTGCCATTACGGGGGTGCAGGCGACAGGAAAACCCCAACGCGCCGTCACACTCCGGCGCATGGCACTTCTCTAAGAGCCGTCCTGGCTGAGGACAGTTATAAAGCTTTGCAATTGCTAGCTAGTTAATCCTTGCCACACAAAAGGAACGTGGAAGAGGGACAGACAGAAGAACACTTTGCCAGAGAGATATGGCTGACTCCAGAGCATGCATTTAACAACACAGCAGCAACATAGAATAACAGTTTAGAATGGGGGTGAAGAACCTTTTGTGGGTTGGGGGCTGCTGACCCACAGAAAATCAGTTGGGGGCCGCACACAAGTGAGAAGCAAAACCAAAAACCACACACACAAAAACCCCAACACCCTCACTGATGTGGCTGAGATGCAGAAAGAGACTCCCCCAATTCTCCTTGCACAGCACAGCCTAGCAGGGCCAGGCTAGTAGATTTTGTGTGCTCCAGCCCCACATCAGGGTGACAGGAGGGGGTGAAGTACCAGTGTGGGCTCCCCAATGCTGGGGGGAGCCCCAACCCTCGGGGCCAGATTCAGACGAGTGGGCCCCGGGTGGTTTAGAACCAGAAGTCAAAACTACCATTGCCCAGCTAAAATGCAGAAGGGATTCATGTTAGAACTGCAATATGCCCCAAATATTTGAATTAACATCCCTACATTTACTCAGCTGCCACTGGGTCTTCAAAAAACACCAGGTAACAGATAACTGTTAACAGGTACTGAAAGACAGTACGCCATGCAGTGGCATTGATTCCTGAGCTACGAAACAGATCCACCATATGCAGCACCTGGTGCTGTCCCATTTGTGTTACATTTGCTTCCTTCCTTTCTTTGGCAGGATGAACCACGGCAGCCTCAAACCGTCCTGTCTGGACCAGATTTTAGCATGCTGGGGGCTGACCAGCTTGGAAAATGTGGTCCTAGTTGTGGGTTCTGAGTACTGGACAAGCCAGCCCTTGCAGTGAAGAAAATGCAGGGCGAGGAAGGACAGAGACAGTAAGGCTAGAAGGGAGCCATGAGCATGGCCAAGAGGAGTATGTAGGATCCCCTTTGCATCTCAGAGGATAATTCATCCAATTCTAGGTGATCTTTTGCACTCACTAGAGGATATTATAAAACACACAGAACAGACCCTCACCTGCCCATGGGTCACTGGCAAGGTACACAGGAGACTGTCTGGTACAGACTCCCTAAAGCCAGGAGAGTATACAAAGCTGGGCTGCCTGCTTTGCAAATATTTCAGGGAGCACAGGAAGAGAGGCGCACATCCAGAAGGAGAAAGGGAGTGTATGTGGGGGGGGAAGGGTGACACAGACTAGGTTTGGCACGCAACAAATTTAAACATTACACCAGAGCACTATGCTGAGCTTTCTCCACATCAAGCCGTTGCTGGGTTCAACTGGCTTTTACGCTAAGCGGGGCAGGGAGAGAATCACATTTTAACTCCATAGGCAGCTGAGGTTGGGGGGGTGGGAAGGGGAGCAGGATCACCACAATTCAGTGCAGCATGTTCGGATGCCCTGGAAGGCATGTGCACCAGGGGCCAGAGACAAAGCAAGTTGTCTCTGTAGAGCAGTGTTTCTTAAACTTTTTAAGACCGAGGAACACCAAACAATAATTTTTTTAAATGTGGAACACCAAGGACTTTTTGTTAAGAGAGAAAAAAAAAAGGTCAAGGGGGAAAAGGGTCAGGGGAAAGTTATTGAGAAAAAAAAAAAGGTTCCCTACCCCTTTAAGGGTGGCCATTTTGAATTCTGTTGTTCTCCACAGCACACCTCCAACTGCCTCACGGCACACCAGTGTGCCACGGAACAGTTTAAGAAACACTGCTGTAGAGGTCTCCACCTGAAAATGCCCAGGGCAATTTAGCTCAGGCTACATTTATACATGGCCCTGTGTGGAACACCCAGCAGCGCTAAGTATGAGCAAGGAGTGAAAATGGTCTAAGCCACCCATGCAACCCTTCAGTAGCTTTCATTTGCAACAAGCCTACAGGGCCTAAGAGCCCAGAGGCTCATGTTGCCTTGTGCCCTTGTGGGCAGTAGATAATCATTATCAGTGTCTCTCAATTTTGTCCCTCCAAAGTTAAAAAAAAAAAGAAAGGAAATCAGTCTCTGACTAGCTCAACATGGAAGCAGCAGCTTCCAGACGTCACATTAAGAGTCATCTAATGCAGCACTCAAAGGAACGCTCGGGTGCATCAGCGTATGCACTTCACTGCCAAGGTTCAGGCCCATGAGCTCAAAGCTCAGCAGGTTCGGGCCAGCATAAGCAGGTGCTGTTAAGATGAGGTCTCCTGAGAAAGTGGGATGTGGCAGGGTGTGTGCCGGTCTTATTTATGTCAACAGAGATCCCTAGCTCCAGAGGCTATTTCACCATCAACACACAGAGCCAGATCCTCTGCTCACGTTTCAACACACAGAGCCAGATCCTCTGCTCACGTCCATTGAAGCTAGGCCAGGAGAGGAGCGGACCCACTCTCCACATAAAAACAGTAGGAAAAGCAAACCAGCAGTCAGTCCCAAACACATGTGACCCGGGCACAACAAGTACGGGCTGCACCATCTCATCACCACTCTGGCTGCCTTGGCAGCCTCCCAATGCCTCGAGAAAGCCACTATGCACAAACCCCTGTGATGCCATTTCCCCCTCTCCTGTGGCAGCCTCACCTCAGGCACAGCGCCCTGACTGGACCAGGTTCAGCAAAACGCCTCTTGTGAAGTGAGAGTGCAGGGCGCATCTGGAAGCTGAGATGCTGAATCCCACACTCAGCAGCCGGCCGTATTCAGCTGACGGCTGCACAATGTCCTATAGACTTTCAAAATGCTCTCGGCGTGTATGTGCATCATCCACGCTGAGAGCACCCCAGGCTACAGCTGCTACTGCCTCTCCTAGGGCTCGATGCGGGACGGCAGCAAACGCGGCACGGCCACAGCCTGCTGCTCGTCCGTGACTTCTGAATTCACAATTGTAGCCAGGCCTCACGCAGGGCTGTGCTGACACACCTTCCACTTTCCTGGTGCCCCTACACCCCGTTTTTACTGAGAGCTGCCCATAAATGCTTCTTGCCTGTGCTGATCACATTGTCCTCGTCAGAGTGGCTGAGCGCCCCCCTGTCCGTCAGGGAGCAGAGATGTCTCCAGAACTCTGACAGCAGAAGGCCACTGTGGACAGAGCTGTTTTTATTCTTAGCCAGAAGGACACAGGCATTGTGCTTTGCTATTGATTTCTCTCCACTTGCAGCGTACAACCTCTCCCTCTCTCTGGAGAGGGCGGGAGGAAAAAGACACAAGGTTGGAGCTTGGGTGGCTGATTGAGGAGTCAAGAATGGAAGGTGGATCGAAAAATTTGCATTGAAACTGGTTTTTATGGAAAATTGGGGGTTTGACGGTTAGTTGGAAAAAAAGTCTGTTTTCTGACCAAAAAACTCACTTGTGTGTCAACCCCTCCCCATCCCCCCCCCACACACACACACAAAACAGTCACCCAAAACCCAAAAAGATTTTGGCCAGAAGTGTGAAATGGTTTGGATATGCCACCTCAGTGCCTCACAGGAGTTGCATTGTGGTTGCTTCATGTCCCAGTCCTTCTTGATGGGCTGGACCACATCTCCCATGATGCTCAACAGACTTATAGCCCGTACCACCTTCCCTGACAAAGACCAGAGACTGGTGCATCATGAAAGATGTCATTTCATTAGAGAGCCCAGCCTATAAAGGAGAATGAGAGCATGAGGCATCCAAACTTCAACTCCTATGAAGCATTCAGAATAATGTAAGAATGGAAATAGTTCAATTTTGGGGTGAAGTATTTTCGTTTTGCCCAGAACTTAACATCTTCAATGAAACAACACAGAGACTAACAAAGGTGTAGGATCATGAACTTTTGTGGGTAAAACCCACTTCATCAGATGAGTTGGAGTGGAAATACAGAATCCAAGATCTACAGAACAGCAAAAAACAGGTACCTGTCAACTGTATTACCCTTCTTAATGAGCTAATTAAGTAGGCTGGATGTGTCCCGTTCATAGCTCTTGATGTGAAATGCTAATGTCAAAGGCATTGGGAATTTCCTTTGTTGTGTGTTAGCCAATTAATATCATTATTCAGCGAAAAGATTTGAAGAAAACATTTTCCCCCATTTTCATCTAAATTTCCAAAGGAAGAATGTTCATTTTCTGGCCATCTCTACTCCTCACGGTGAGGCATTCAAAAGAGCAAAACTGTTTCCATTCTAAGTCTGTTTTAAGTGCCTTCAGATTTGGGGTGAAATTTGACAATCTTATTTTTTGCCCACACTCTCCTTTTCCCCACGGCCATGGGAAGAGTGCACAAATGGATCCGCCAATTTTGATTGGGGAGGATACATTCCCCCTCCTTATAAAACATTCCTTGCAACCTTTTTCCTTTCTGTGAGAAGCAAAACGGCTAGGATTTGCTAGTTGAAATGGAACTCAGAGTGAGCCTTGAGGGTGAGCAGCACATCACCTGCTGGAGGAAACCCACTCTGACTGGACTCAGCTCACTTTAAAGTCACACACAGAATCTGTGTCCAATAGTAAGTGTGTGCTAAACTCATTAAGAGATACTCATTAAGGGTTGAAACCTGTTCACACCGGCCATTTTAAGCACCATTCCTGTTCGTGTGGGTCTCTGGAGCTTTCTGTCCTCCTTGCCCCACATCTGCCCTGGAGAGCGCAGGAATTACGCTCCCACCAAGCAGACTCACAAGGTGCGCTAGACAGAGCCTTGAACTCCTTGACTAGCTGTGCTTAGCCGGACCATTACCACTGCTGAGACTCCAACAGGGATTCTTAGGCAGCAGCTAGGTCTCCGTTGGGAGCCTCTCCTTGTAGATGGGAGAGTCCAACTGAGCTAATGATAAGGGGAGAATTAGTCAGGGTGGCAAATGGTCATTGGCATACAGCCACCCCTCTGTATTTCCATGCTGCTGAGGCCATAAGTCCATGGAATTGCTCTTCACTCACCATAGATTCAGAGTGATTTAAAGGATGCTATATTTTTGCCTCTTTACCGACCCTATGTGTTGACAATGCTTTAACTAATTGCCAGCTTGCCTTCCCGCTGCTGTTGTCAGATCCTCTTAATGGACGGCCCATTCGGACCTGGGATACTACTCACTGTAATAAAACAATGCAACCCATTCATCTCACAGGCTGTACATTAGGATCTTGTAGCATATCGACGGTGGCTTGAAGCTGCATTTAATATGGTGTTTTATCTTGGGGGCATCAGGGATCTAGCAGCTGCAGATTTTCATGTTCAGATCCTGCAGCAGACAAAGAGCAGAACAATTCAGCAGACATCAGGATGCTGCTTCCTGGCCTGAGTTCTTGCAGCGCTTTGATCCAAAAGCCCACCGGCGTATAGCTCCAACTTCTGGTCAAATCCATGGTCAATATTTCTTCTACCTTCTAGGGAAGCTGGGCTTGAGCTATGGCTGTGACTCCAGGCAAACTCGCTCTCTGGGAGGAAGGCTCGCCTTCTGGTTAAGGAATGAGACTGGAATGCAAAAGAGCTCAGGTTCACTTCCCAGCTTTACCATGGACTTGCTTTGTACTCTGCAAAAGTCACTTTAGCCTCCCAGCGCCCTGTCTTCCCCTCAGCAAAAAGGGGCTAATACTCCATCCCTACCTCACACAAAGCCCCATGAAAGTAAATCTGTGAGACGTCCTGTTTCTACAGCAATGGGAACCAAGATGTATCCAGAGGGAGACTTTTACTAAGAGAGTCTGGATTCACTGGAACTTGAAACATTTAACTCAACAATTGACCTTCTCTCTCAAAACCATCTCCCGAGCCTATTCCCGCCCTTACAGGGGAAACACTGATGGGGTAAAGGAAGCCATGTTTTTCTCTGCGGAAGAGAGGATCTGTAGTTCAGAGATGCAAATCCTCAAAGGCACCTGGGTGTTGCAATGTGCAACTTTTAGGCTCCTCATGACCTAGTGGAATCCACAACTCACTACATGGGGAGAGAGAGGCAGCTAAGAGTGGGATCCATGAAAGCCAGGATGCGTGCTGGCTAATAGGTATTATGGAGAGTAGTGCATGCTAAGTCCTGCACCTCTCACAGAATTAGGTGCCTACTTGTGAACCTTTTTCTGGAGATTTCTCCCAGAACTGCAGGGACACATGCCTAATTCTACACAGGACTGCCACTGGGCAAAGGGAGTTAGGTGCCAAAGTCCTTCAATAGCAGAGGTGCGCAGCCATCTCGACTTCCTTTCCGAAGAACAAAAGGTTGAGGTGCAAAATAATCCATCAGCTCAAGGCAGAGTCTACGAGAAAACAGGAAAGGAAAGGACACAGTGACACGGTCTAATTAAAAAGAGCTAATGGAGATTATTTTTTAATTCCAGCCTGAGAAAAATAGCCCATGTATCCACTGGTGAAAGCTCCATATGGCTTCTCTAGTTTGTATGCCACTCAGATGGATTGAGCACCCTTGGTATTAAAACTCCCCACACATTAAATTGCCTCAGGGGCCTCTCCAGCCATCAATGTAAATGGCAAAGAGGATGCATTTAAGTCACCATTTATTCAAAGCAGGAAGTTGGACATCGGGGAAGGAGCAGAGTCACCAAGGAAAAAGAGGGGAACATTCCCTTAGAGACATACTCTTCAGAAATATCTAACCTCCCCTCCTCTGTGGGGAGAAGACTCAAAGCGCTTGGCTGGTTTTGCCTACCAAAGGCTGAGAAGGTGGTTTTCTATAACTATATCAGGGGGTAAGCAACAGGGTCAAAGAAGAGCTATTGAAGCTCAAGGTTGATATTGGCACAAGAACAAATTGGTATTAATGGGCCATGAGTACATGTAGGCTGGAAATCAGAAGAAGAGGTTGTGGATCAGCCTCCCAAAAAGTTTCTTACCCTACTCTAAGTAGTTTTAAGATGGAGCTTGACGTATTTATGAATGGGATATTTATGAACCCCATGACGGGGTTGCCTATGATAATGGGAGAGAAAGACCCTTCCAGTGCTGTGGTTTCTGTCCATTAAGAACATAAGAACGGCCGTACTGGGTCAGACCAAAGGTCCATCTAGCCCAGTATCCTGTCTGCCGACAGCAGCCAGCACCAGGTGCCCCAGAGAGGGTGGACCAAAGACAATGATCAAGCGATTTGTCTCCTGCCATCCTTCTCCAGCCTCTGACAAACAGAGACCAGGGACACCATTTCTATCCCCTGGCTATCCCCATTGGTTGGTCTGAGAGGCCAGCTGTGAAGCAAGAGCATCCTGAGGAGAACCAAGGAAATGGAAACAATGGCCAAATGAAGACCAAGGATCTGAAGCTGCGAGGGCCTTCCAGGATTGGCCCAGCCATGCCTCCATCGTGACAGCAATGTCTGTGGGACTCTGTGACTTATGCGCCAGGTCGCAATGCCCAGAGCAGGCAGCCAGGGCTAGCCCTGTGGGACAGGAAATACTGGGGTGGGCAGAGTGTAGGCTGGGACCAGTCCTACCTCTGAACCAGGCAGGAAGAAGCTCGTGTTTGCCTAAAGCTCTGTAAGCCACCTAAACGCTTCCCTCAATGTACTGGTGACCAGGGATCAATGTGCTAGAGAAACTTCTCTGAAACATGGCGGCTCTCTGGCGATCTAGGTTGTAATGAAGTCGTTCCTCACCCTGGTATCTCAGGGCCTTTGCCTGCGATAGGAAAATTGGCACCCTTTGCCAACAACCCCACACACTAGGCCATAACACCACTCACTCCAGTTTGGCCTGGCTGCTCCCTCGGTGTGACAGAGGGGTGGCTGAGCCAAGCCTGAGCGGCAGTGGGACACTGGGGGGGAGGTTGCAATGCCCAGAGTAGGAGGCCAAGCCCAGACCCCTAGCACAGGCACCAGCGCTGTAGGAGGTGTGGGGCAGGCCCACTCTCCAACCCGCTCCTCCCCCCCCCCCCACTCTGTGGCTCTAATGCAACTACCCTGTGTGGCAGAGTAGTGCTGAAGATAAATACCTTACCAAGGGAGAGATGCTCCGATGTTACAATCATGGGGGCTGGATAAGTACCAAATACAGAAGAGAGACAGAAATGGCCACTTTATCCATTTGTTTGTAACAAAGAAAGACTGACAACAATAAACTAAGAGCCGATAAAATCTCCGTTTCTATTCCCTGCCAAATTGCTCGGATCCAAAGTTCCCTTTCCCACCACTCATCTATTTTTTACCATCGCTGTTTAAAAACGATACGGAAAACATCCTTCTCCTCTGCCCGCCCGCCCCGGCATGCTAATTATCACCCTCTCCTTTTGCTCCACTTACCACTGAGGAATGAGGAAGAGTCCGTGGGGACTTGTGCAATAACAGATCCCGTGATAAAAACTGCCACAGACAGTGAGTGAGCTATAAGTGCACATGCTGTTCTATCAGGATAACAAACCGGGGCCGGTTGCGGAGCATGGAGCACAGGGGGTCGAGTCACAGGAGATCGTGAGAGACGAGTTTCATCCTCTCTCCACCTCTGGACATTCTAGGAAGAGATTCGGGTTTAGCTCGGACTCTGTGCACCTTGGTCACTTGATGGGGGACCCCACGCCATTTGGCCTGACTTAAGCAATGATGTAGTAACTCTGGGTGTGTCTTCTGAATGGAATCAGTCCAGCTCAGGGGTTAGCAATTACATCAACCACAAGGGAGCAAATAATTAAATAAATAAATGCCGCTAGCTCTCAATTAGTGCTTGTCATCAGGAGGTCTGAAAGTGCCTTATCAAACAGGTCAATATCATTAATACCATTGCATAGAGGGGGAAATTATGGCCCAGAGAGGGGGTGTGGCTTGCCCAAGCTCAGGCAGTAACAGGGAGAGGAACTGAACTCCTGCCTGCCAGCCCACTAGACCATACTGTCTCTGGAAGCTCAAAGACTAGCAAACTTGAAGTGACTGCTGGTAACAAGTGGAGTTCCTCCTCTGCCTTATCTGGCAGAAGCCAGCATCTCTGAGCCAAAAAATACGGAGTTATATTCCCAGAGGCTATGTCATCGCCATCCGACTACCAATCATGTTGGCTAATGCAGTGTTTCTCGACCTTTTTTTTATAAAGTACCCTTTTTTTAAAAAATATATATATATATATATAAGTACCCCCAGTACCTACAGTTTTCAGACACACAGAATTTTTTTCTACCATTGCAACACATTCGTTTAAGCAACTTAATCGTAACTGGGCGGGCGATGAAATTTTTGGGTGTAAAAGGTACAAAAATAATAAAGCGCTGTAAAACAAACAAAAATTCAGTTTTCTCCAAATGTCAGTTGTGTTGACGTACGCCCCAGACTTCTCTCGAATACCCCTAAGGGTACTCGTACCACTGGTTGAGAAACACTGGTCTAATGCATGCAGCTGCATTCCTTCCCGGTTCCCAACCAGGCCCTGCAAACATCCCCGAGAACTCTGTTGTGGAATAGGAACGGGGCTCAGTGCAGGCTGGGACAGGAGAGTGGGAGCTGAGTCCGAGGTAGGGATGTAAACGGGTAACTGGTTCCTGGCTGGTGCTTACTGGTAACTGGTAAACTGGCGCCCGCCCAGCTGGGAGGCTGCTCCAGCCTGGCCGGGTCCACTGTGTGATTAACCAGGTAAACATATAGGTGAACATTTTAAATGCTATTTTACATCCCTAACCCATAGAGTGGCCCATGAGCAGCAAAGCTCAGTTCACACGAGCAGCTTCGGAGGATACTCGAAGGAGCTCCCAGGAACAGATTTGTTACCTCCGCCCCTCCCTTTGGTTTCGTTCCTCCAGCCTGGCAGAGATCCCTCTCCAGCCACTGAAACCCTGACAACTCCCCGGGAGCGCATCTTGCAGAGATGCTGCCTGCGCTGGCCACGTGTGGTGCTGATCCAGGGTCCCCCGAGGGAGTGTGTCGGGAGGGAGCGCATGCTGGAGTTTGCCCTCCAGCTGCACAGGCACAACAGCATCCAGGAATCAGAGCCCGATGATCCGTAGCGCAGCCACTCTCCCGGTGGAATCTGCGGCTACTTAGCACCTCTGAACGCCAGGCTCAGGGTCCCCTCCTCTGCTGGCCGCATTGCCCTGTACGTTTGGATGAGGCTGGACTTCATGTCTGCCCGGCGTGCAGGCTGCTGCCAGCCTCCTCCATCCCTCTCCCGCCTGAGGCTTCTACGACTTGGAGTCTCTCACTTTCATGTTGGAACGAAAATACCATGATGTACAAATTATCACTTTATAATTAATTATGCAGAATAACTAAAGTGAACATGACTTTGGTGTTATGACAGCTTTGAAATCTAGCACTTTTTATGTTAATAAGTAATGAGCCCCCCCCTTGCTGGGTGCCGGCTGAAACCAGGCGAAGGTTACCGAAACAACAAAAAAAAGGAGATTTCAACAAATTCATCTAGGGCAGAGCTGCAAGGAGGTCTGTAATCTGGGCTGATGGGGGGAGGGGATGTGAGGGAGGGACTAACTAGAATGAATTAAAAATAAAAGAATGGGAAAGATCACTGAAACCGTCATGTTTAGAGCCAGCACCTCTGAAATCCATGCAATTTAACCCAGCCACAGTAAGCTCAGCTTGCAGCTAGGGATGTTAGTGAGTAGTTGACTACGAGAGGCAGCAAGAAGAGGGGGAAACAGGAGCCAGTGCTGGGGGTAGTCAGCTTAAAAACTGGTTCCCCCCAAGACCGTCTCCACGGTGCTGCCCTGCCCCCCCCCCCCCATTAGAGGCAGCAGGGAGCGGGGATAGAGGAGGTTGCTGAGAAGCAGCCCCTCTCTGTGGGGGTCCCAGCTGGGAGCTGGGCCCCCCCACCAAGGACAGGGGGTGCTGCTGCCAAGCAGTCCCTGTTCACGTGGGCCCAGGCTGGCCCCGCGCAGGGACTGCTCCGGCAGTAGCCCGCAGCAGCTCCTGTTCGCAGTGCACAGGGCTGGCCGTGGATAGGGGCTGCTGCCGGAACAGCCCCTGCCTGCAACCAGCCCTAGCTGCCGCAAACAGAGGCTGCTGGACTCAGTGCAAGCCAGGACCAAGCAGTCCCGGCTTGCACTGGCCTGGGACACTGAACCTCTGCATTTTAGATGCAGTAAGAACCCAGCAGCTCTTACTACATTTAAAATGCAGAGCTGTAGTGTGGGTGGCTCCCAGAGCCAGCAGGCGAAAGGACTGCTCAGTCCCAACTCGAGCGGGCTCCTGGAGCTACCCCCACTGCGGCTCTGCAGAGCAGCCCTATCGACTAATGGTGTAGTCGATACAAATTGTATTGACTACACGATTAGCCAGATAACCACAATTTAACATCCTTATCTGCGACACCTAAGGGTATGTCTATACTGCAATTAAAACCCCACTGCTGGCCCGTCCCACCTCGCAGAGTCCTAGAACCTGGGATCCAGCCTAAGCACGAACATCTACATTGCAAAGAAGCAGCCCCTTCCCTTCAAGACCGAGTCAGCTGTGCAAGTATTTAATTGCAGCGTAGACATACCCGAAAGCATTCGAGTGCAGGATTTTAGATAAGGCCCTGTTTCCAGCATATATTTCCTTGCAAGGTAAATGCTGGCCAATCGTGACCATGTACCATCCTGCAGCTGATCAACCGAGGACAGCCACCTCTTCCCACTCCACCTATTGGGCTCAAGTAGAAGAGGCCAGCGGGATGTGGGTTAGACCTAGATGCCCTGGGCTCAGCCCCTGGCAATGACATACCCAGAGGGTGATCACAGTACCACCTTTGACGGGGAGAAGGTTGATGAGTGGGAATGGGAGACAGTCACCCAAGGTCACAGCACACACCTGGGGTTGAGGTGGGGAGTCACATGCAAGTCCAATGCCAAACTATCCTTCCTTTCTAATGCCAAAAGAGTTATGGTGTTTGGGAGTCCAGTGTTATATGGCAACCAATGACCCCTCTAATCTTTTCCATCCTTGTGCAGAATAATGCACCAAGGCACATGTGAATGTGCACCACCAGTAGTAACAAAAATCCGAGCAGTGGGCACTGTGCTAATCAGCTGGGCAGCATTTGAATTTCTCCTGAGTGGCCACACAAGTGCCCAGCCGACAGGGAACACTGACAGCAACCCATGGCAGCTTCCATATCACCTTCCGTATTACTACCCTGGAGTCGGGACGGTTATGCTCAGTTCCTATTGGCTCCAGGTGGCCATGATCCATGCGGGATGGACTGTCACCACCACACTGAGCGGGAAGGAAAGGCTGTCAGAGAACATGGCCAGACAGTCAAAGCCAGGCACCGGGAGGCATTCACATCCCCACGAGTAACAATCTCTGAGGGGCTTATTATCTGGGGGGGGAGATTGCCCTGCCTCCCAGGAAGTGCTTTGAGATCCTCTGATGAACATCTTTATGGACACGCCAAGCTTTGTTATCACCTTATCATTGGTCAAAGGGCAGACGCCATCAAAAGCAGTGACCGCCCAGCTCATCAATCACTTAAATCACTCCTGCTAAGCTGGCATGGTTGGCCCTGAAAGTGACAGGCTAGCATACAGATCTGCAGTTGAGGGTCTACTTTGGCAGCCTGAGCTATGATGGGGAACAGCAATTAGAATAATTAGCAACAAGTTCCTCGGCCTCTGTCTGCCAGGAAAGGCAGGCAGGAGAGCTGCAGAACACCTGTGCCCTGAGTCAGTGACTGTCAGCTCCAGGGCTGTGTTTTTCCTAGCGGTTGTCACTGCAATATGCCACCCACGGTAATAAGTCTGACAAGTGTTCCTGTTGGCCACGCTCTCAAACAGAAGGCGGGTCCCTCTCCCAGTGAATGGCACAGAGAGACAAGGATGTTCTCTTGCTCCGTCCAGCAGGTTGGTCTGAAGGATCGATTCAGAATGCTCTGCAGATTGCAACGTGCCGGGCTGATACAAAGTCCAACTATGTCAATGGAAAGACCCTACAATTAAGCAGGCCATGCAGCCTCAATGAGTTTCTTGTCTAATACAGGACAACAGCCCACCTCAAACACCAGGGAAATGTCCATGGACAATATTGTGACCACGAGGGAAATCACTCAGGCTTATTCTTATATGCAGCTAGTCAGACACAACAGACCTGTTCTTATCTGCCACAGAAGTTATGCAGATCTAGGGGAAATAGCTGACCAGAGACACTGAACTTACCAGGATTCGCTTATCGCTGGTTCTGGTGCCTAGTCGTTTAAGGCTAATTTTAGGTCAGCCAGCCCCGGGGAAAAAATCCCTCGGAAAACACACAACATGCCTGGACAGTTGGTGTTAAGTAAGTCTGGCAATGCAGCGCTTCAGGTGTCCACAAGGGGCTAAGTGGCTGCTGTGTGCAATACAGGCTGGACCTCGCTGGACCTGACTGGTCCCGAACGAGGGAATTTGCAGGACCAGAAGAGGTCCCCTCCTACCAGCTCCCCAAACCACCTTCCCTCCCCGCAGCCATCCCTAGCCGTCCCCCTACCCTGCCGGGCTGCTGTGGCTCCAGCAGCCCAGACTGCCCCAGCCCCACTATCGCAGCTGCCACATCTCCAGCCCAGGCCCCGCTACTGCGGCTGCCGCGGCCCCTGCTACGCTACCAGGGCTCCTGTGCCAGTCCCAGCCCCGGCCCCACCAGGCTCCAAGCTGCCAGCCCTCTTGCCATTGCAGCTCCCAGTCAGGACTCCCTGGTCCAGGAACACCCATGGTCCTGCCGGACCATGGATGTTGCCGGATGAGGGAGTTCGGGTTTTGGGATGTCCAACCTGTATTAGCATATTTCACAAATGGACAGGATCCAACAGAAACTGTTAATGGTGCTATTCCTCTCACAAGGCATCTCTTGCCTTCTCTATAGGAAGGGGAGGGAAGGAACCAGTTGTTTTCAAGCTGCCTGGGCCAGGTTCTGTGCATTAGATGGGCTTCTGCCCAGGCCCCTTGGTACAAACCAACCTCCACAAAGCCAGTGAGCATCAGAGGCCCAGATCAGGGATTCACTGCGCTTGGTTCTGTATAGATATGTAAGCTCCAAAGAGTCCACATGGCTCTCAGTGTGAGCTCTTGGGAGCGGGCGGCGTCTCTGCAGTTTCTGCAGCACCTAGAGAGGAATGGGGCTGAGGACTCGGCGCTACTGCAGTGCAAACAGATGTACCTTGTCACTCATGGTAACGCAACAGCAGGACCACACAAACCTGGGAGGGAAGGAGGTGGATGAGGTTGGAACGGTGAAATAAGCGAGTGCTGTGCAGTCAGCAGTTGTCCATGGCTGACGTCTGCGTACCCATGGTCAGCCGGCAAGTTAGACAGATGTTATACATGAACACACAATGTACCTGCACATTTCTAATACAGATCAGGGAACAACCCACAGGAGAATCCTTTGACCATTCTTGCCCGTGGTTGCCACTTCTTTTCATTACCCATTGTACAGCCTCCTGCTCCTCCCCCCTATTGCACCAACAAGGCAATCTCATCCATGACTGCCATGGTGAAGCAGCGCTAACACAGTACTGCATGCATGGCAAGTTTCTTAGCCCTGGTCTACACAAGGGAATTTCGAACTAACAAGCGGAGCATCCACACTACCAAGCCCGTTATTTCGAAATAATATACCTCTTGGAAAGCAGGAGTTAACACTTATTTTCGTTACCCTCTGCTGGAAAGGGTCCAGTAGAGGGTAATGGAAATGATTCAGAGCCTGGAGCACATGATTTACAAGGAGAGGCTGAGAGACTTGGAATTGTTTAGTCTGCAAAAGAGAAAAGTGAGGGGGGATTTGATAGCAGCCTTCAACTACCCGAAGAAGGGTTACAAAGAGGATGGAGAGAGGCTGTTCTCAGTGGTGACAGATGACAGAATAAGGAGCAATGGTCTCAAGTTGCAGTGCGGGAGGTCTAGGTTGGATATTAGGAAAAACTATTTCACTAGGAAGGTGGTGAAGCACTGGAATGGGTTACCTAGGGAGGTGGTGGAATCTCCATCCCTAGAGGTTTTTAAGTCCCAGCTTGACAAAGTCCTGGCTGGGATGATGTAGTTGGGGTTGGTCCTGCTTTGGGCAGAGGATTGGACTCAATAACCTCGTGAGGTCTCTTCCAGCCTTAGGATTCTGTGATTATTTCAAAATAGTTATTTTGAAATAGCAGCACCGGAGTCATTCAAAGAAATTACTGCCCAGTGCTTCCTGGGGCTCCAAGTCAAGGAGGCGCATTCACATTAAGGGAGCCTGCCTTGGACTACTTTTGAGGCTTCCCTGTAGGGTGGACACGCTATTTTGAAAGTTATTTCGGGAGTTGTTATTTTGAACTAATTTCCTAGTGTAGACATGCCCTTAGAACACAATGCAGCAACTGGAAACAAGACAAGGCTGCAGTACCCCGTGAGCAGTCAATACTCTGCGGTCCAGCAGCCAGCACTGTACCGGCCTGGGCGGGAGAACCATTGCTCTGGTGAGAACAGCTGGTGTCAGATGCAGTTTTCCAGCTAGAGGGTTCAGCATCACTCCCAGTTTCACAGCTAAGAAAACTGAAGTGCAAGGAGATAAAGTGACTGGACTCCCAATCACCCAGAAATCCAGCAGCAGAGCTGGGAGTAGGTCTCCAGTCTCCTTAGCCCCAGTTGAGTGCTCTACTATGCCCTCAGCCAGATCTTTACTAAATCAAGATCTTTGCCCTTCTCCTGCCCATGTTGCAGGAGGAAGCATCCTTGCTGGATGCTATGGGTTCTCCTTCAGAAGACTGGGCGCTCAAACTTATTGGCGGCCACCCTGCAACCCAGATGAACACATCACAATTCAGGCAAATAAATGAACGTTCCTCCCCACTGGTCCCTTCTCACAGGGTTTGAGGCTGGTGTAATTAACATTCGTGTGCGTCAGTGTCAGCTGCGGGGTGGGGGGGGGAGGCATCTGCATTGGCAGGCAAGGCTGCAGTCTCTTACTGGGGGTGTATCATGCCCAGCAGCTGCCAGGCTCTGCACTGCCTGGCGCGAGACGGCCCATTAGCCAGGGCGGGGGGGAAGCTTTGGCGGGAAGGCAGATTATACGGATATGAAGTTTTAGGGTGCCTGGCTGCAGCAGATTGGTGGGATTTAGGGATTAGCAAGAGAGGATTGTCAGATTCGAGCAGGGATCAGTGTGAAGATTGAAGTCAAGAGCAGATGTCGTTCATTTCCCAGCTCCCCCCTCTCCCCACATGAATGTTATCCACTCGCAAAGTCAATGATCTCCCAGCGTCCTTTTTTCCCTCCCATCTGCCGGCCTGGCTGCACAGGTGTCAGATGCATCCCAAATCCGCAGCCAGAAACTCAGTTAACGTGAAAGATTAAAGGCATCTATCGGGTTGCCTTTGCCCACTGCTTTCCCTTTTACTCTGTCACAGGCTCTGTCCATCACTTCACATTCAACTGTGGCTCAGTTTCCCTTGGCAGCATTGTCATCTCCTTCCCCACACTCCTCCTCCCTCCCTTGGAGGCCGTGTCCTATGATTCCATGTGCATCTATGCTACAATCAAAGGTGCTACTGCAGCTCAGGTAGGCAGCTCTACAGTAGCTTTTAACAGCTGTGAGGATACCCCGGCATAGAGCCCAACAGAAACTTGCAATGGTCTGCTTGACCTAGATTCAATCATACTTCCAATGGCAGTGTGGAGAACCCTCTGCTGGTCCCAGGAGATCTGTAGAGCCCTGGGTAGCCGCATGTATATCTGCAAAAATGAGACACAGATATCCACATCCACCTCCTTAGCTGCGGATACCCACAGATATAAATAAAGCGGTATCTGCAGCTTTGCAGGGCTCTAGAGATCTGGACAGACTTTTAGCTAGGGGAAGAGGTCTTTACGCAAGCTAATAACATCTTTATATTAATAGATATAATAAACAACACCATGAACAAAGCATTACATCTAGCTATCGCAAAGCACCTTTTACATGCATCAATTCAGCTTCCGTCTGCTCAGGGCAGGAGTAATCATCAGCATTTTTCAGATGGGGAAACTGGGATACCAGTTAAGTGACTTATGCAGAGTCACAAAGCTAGGAACAGAACAGGATTAGAATCACAGAATCCTAGGGCTGGAAGAGACCTCAGGAGGTCATCGAGTCCAGCCCCCTGCCCAAAGCAGGACAAACCCCAACTAAATCATCCCAGCCAGGGCTTTGTCAAGCCGAGACTTAAAAACCTCTAGAGACAGAGATTCCACCCCCTCCCTAGGGAACCCATTCCAGTGCTTCGCCACCCTCCTAGTGAAATAGTTTTTCCTAATATCCTAATTCTTTGTCCATTCTGCTAACCTCCCACTTACTGACTGTCAGCAACGAAGTATTACACATTAAACAGAGAGACCATGCAGCCCCGTCAACAGGACACAGCTGGAACTCACGAGAGCTGGGTTCAATGCCTAGTTCTGTGGCATGACCTTTCAAACGTGGCCTCTCCATGCCTTCCCCTCTTCTCCCATCCACTCTTCGTCTTGTCTATTGAGACCGTGAGCTCTGTGGTACAGTGGCTGGCTATATGTTTGTGCAGTTTAGTGTTGTGGGAGAGACTTTAGTAACAAAAATACTAATAAACATACCTATGTTGTTGGCAGGTGCATTTATTTTGAACTTACCAACTGGCTCTGTCATAAAAGTCCTGCCAGAATTTTTCATCTGATGACGTTGGAGTATCAAAGGCTTCATCAATGCTCTGTATCTGGAATAACAGCTTCTTAATGCAAACCACCCAAGTGGCTCTCATAACCTGGCATGGCTAGTGCTGCCTGTAGAGTTGGGCCCAATTAGCAGCAGACTAAAATGATTTTGAAAGGAATGGGAGCTGCTGCTTTCAGGGCAGGACGGAGCTAGCAGGCACACATGGGGTTAATGTACTAGCCTTTACCATCTGGGTTCAAAGCCCATTTGAAAGTAAACAAAAGCGCCTTCACACTAATATGAGCATTTGTCAACATCTCGGAAAAGTCCAGCACGCGCGGCAGAAAGGTCAGGACTGGAAAAGCACAGGGGGAGGAGGGAGAATTTCAGTACTGAGGGGCACTGGCAGAACAGGTAGACAGGACTGGGATGTCGGGGGAAGGGGGAAAACTACCTGGCCTCAATTCAGCACTATCTGCTTAGAAATTTCTCCCCCTTTTGGGATCAAAATTTTCACTTTCTCCCCTCCCCCCCAAAAAACCAAGTAGGTGCCGAACATTTCAATCAGCTACTCACACTGCCCTATGAAATGCTGAGCACCTCAGGTCGCACTGTCAAAGGAGCTTAAGAGAAGCTCAGCTCTTGACACCATGGGAGAGAGAAATGCTCAGCATCCTACCAGAAAAGCTCCTGAGATGTAATTGCATCAGGGAACAATGGATATGCAAGACCACAAAGCCACATGAAGAGTTAAAGCGAGGAGGAGTCCTGTGGCACCTTATAGACTAACAGATTTATTGGAGCATAAGTGGGCAAAGACCCACTTCGTCGGATGCATCTGACGAAGTGGGTCTTTGCTCACGAAAGCTTATGCTCCAATAAATCTGTTAGTCTATAAGGTGCCACAGGACTCCTTGTCGCTTTTGCAGATCCAGACTAACACGGCTACCCCTCTGATACATGAAGAGTTAAAAATCCCTGGCAGCCAATGATTCCCTACTACCACCCTGCTTTAAAAAGACAATTCAAGGGAGAGAAGGGGGGGGGGGAGGAATCTATGCATGTGTTGCTTATACAGTAGACAAGATTTAATAGACAGAAGATACTGAGTCTTATCAGCACAACTCATGCTTGATAGTGCAATGGAGGGCATCATACATTAGCTTGCTTTGACCTGCAGGGCCCTCAGCTGGAATTTTCTCTACCACACTGACATTATGTTGTTTAGATGCTATGCACATCCTGCCTGCATGGAAACATGCTGACACTTCGGAGGCTTCTGAATACAGACAGGGAGGGCGAGTGGAGAAAAAGATGTCTGAGTCGAAATGTTTCTCTAATAGTTATAGATCTGATTCTTGGGTTTGGGGAAGGGGGGAATTTCACCTCCCCTTTTTAAAGAAAAAACCCCCAAAAAGCAGATTTCCATGTTGGGCTGCTTTCCCTTTCTATCCTGTGCTGCTGTTTCCCTCGCCCTCCCACCCCTTCCTCCACGTAAAGGGGCTAAGAGAGGATCTAAGTAAAATCATAGACAATTGAGCCTAGATTATTAGTTCCAACTTTCTCACAAACAGGAATCAATTAAAATAGGAGCTTTCAAAGCACGGTCTGAATTAGCTCCCCATCCTCCCTATTTTCCAAAACATTCTAAATGCTGCGAGGATGGGACTGAAATACATGTTGTCTATTGCTGAAAAAATTGGGGAGTTTACATTTCCTGGGCTTATGTGAGGATCCCTAAACTTCATACTTTCCAGCTGTATTTGGGGCCAGGAGGAGATTTCCCTCCTTTATGTCCCATGGGTATGTGGATTCCCATGCCTGGAAAGTTGGGAGTGTTCTTGAACCTTCCCCTGCTTCCGGTTTTATTGGAGATAGGCCAGGAAAAGATCTCTGAGCCAAAGTTCTCCAAAAAATGTCAAATACAGGCGAGTGAAAAATCAGGATTCCCAGAGTCCAAGCAATGTTCCCGCTAATATTTTCCATCCATGGGTGGAATAAATTTTGGTATGTGCACTGAGGCATGTGTGAATGTGCACCACCAATAGAACACATGCTGCCGGCTGTGGGTGCTCTGCTAATCAGTTGGCAGGCATCTGAATCTCTCCTGGGTGGCCGCCTAAGCACTCAGCTTACAGGGAACACGACTCCCAAGAAATTCCGATAGTTCAACACTTGTTTTCAGACAAAAAAGCAAAAAAATCAATGTCTGAACCTGTCATTACACACACACACAATTCACTTTGGAAACATCAAAATGATTCATTTTAAGACAGTTCAACATTTCACTGGATCTGCCTAAGATGTCCTCTGGGAGCTGTAATTCCAGTGCCTCATGCTTTCTTTCTCCCTGATGGACTAGTCTCCTCAACCAGACTACATTTCCCAGAATGCACCACACTTCTAAGACTTCAGGACAAACCAGGTGGCTCTTTCAGTGGCGAGACAGGAGAGACACAGTCCAGACAAGGAAGCTGGCACATAGGAGAGAACAATGCTCTGAAACACCTGAACTACAATTCCCATGAAGCAGCGTGGTGCCCTAGAGAGATGCATTTTAATGTCAAGCCAAGGAAATGTTTCAAAAGATGGATAAATTCCTGACCAGCTTTACAGTCACATGGTAGCTAAGTTTTGGATCACCCTAGTGAGTAGATACGGTGACAATTGAGAAACACAGCTCTATACTCATAGCGACTTTTCAGTAATCGGTGATTTTGTAAGTTCCCGTCCCGCTATAGCAAAAAGATAAATGGAGAAACTAAAACAAAGAGCTGATGTAGCCAGTCCAAGTGACAAGAGAAACAGCAGAACCTCGAAGTCCAGAAACTCAGTGTCTGTGTGATTATCAGGCAACATTTCTTGTCTCTAATCCCCACACTTTCTGTACTGCCAATGCCAAGCCATGGGCCAAGCCCCCAAACAATTACAAATGTGGCCAAAAAAGTATGTGATTTCAAGAAATGAAGTTATAGTTCTTCTTGCTTTAGGGGCTACATTTTCAAGCTTTTCTCTGCAAACGTGAGTGATAGATGCCGTTTTTAAAGAAAAGCTGAAGGTCATCACTGTCACGTGACTCCAGGAGCTGGGGCTTTATTGAAAACACCAGGGACCACAAGAGCTGGCAATGCTGCAGGTCTCATCCTTCCCCGTCTCTCCTCCAAGCTTATCAAGGGGAGATGCCCTCTGTCCATATTCCTCCCTGCCACGGGCTCATATGAACTGAATCCACACTCTAGGTCAGCGATGATGGGCAACCCAAAATAGGGAGCGGGACACGTGAGTGGAGCTCTGTCCCCCTCACTGGGCTGCAGCAACCCGCACCCCACTGGGGTTCCACCTGTGGCCCCATGGTCCCGCTGTCTGCCTCCCTTCCCCATGGGCCTCTCGTGCACTGGGGCAGTGGAACCCCACACTTCCAACTCATCCCCCTTCCTCGCAGCACTTTCAGAACGCCATGAATCTGCTGAGCCGCATTCCATCCCCGCTCCTGCCCCTCTTTCCATGCACCTTTGGAACGCTGTGAATCAGCTGAATGGTGGCTCTTCTAGCTTTGGGAGGGAGAAAGCCGGGACGGAGTGCAAGCCAGCAGATTTGTGGCGCTCCTTTGCCTTTAATCTGTGCTGGGAGGCAAATGTCAAGGCACTGTGCAACTCTTATGGCAACATCCCTAGATGTCTCCAGACTGCACTACCCTCAAAGAGGTGATGGAGTGTTTCCACAGCTGGTTGGGTTCCTTAAATCCCTTGACACACTTATCTACTATATATCTGAAAGAGTTTGTCTGTGAGCGAGCAAGTCTGTCAGTCAATTTGTTCAAGAATTCCTCCTAAACGGTAAGAGCTAGAACAACCACCTCTTAGGATAACTTAAAGCAAGGTAAGGGTTTGGTGGAGGGGGCATTATGCATTTGGGGACAAATAAAACCATACCGAAAAGAGACAGAATTGCCAGGCAGGTGAAAGGGGCTGATTGGGGGAGCCCCTAATCTGTGACTGGCTGAGTCCCGATCCTCCAACCTTTAGGTGCAACCCCCCTCCCATTTGTAAGGGAACATTGCTGGCTGTTCCCCTTCATCAGGGAATGCGGGGAAAGAGCACAATTTACTGCATTCTACACTCTGGCTGGAAAGCACAGGGGGCAGACAAACCTGGACCTGCCCCAGCCATGGGGACATGCTGCAGTGGCCATGGAGAGGTGCTTCTCACCTGGACCCAAGCTGCTGCAGTGACAGAGGGCTGGGGTTGTCCTCTATCCCCATGGCAGCCTGCACACTGGGTGTAGGATGATAAATGCGTCAAAGACTGTGAGGTGCTCGCATCCTGTGAGTTGGGCCAGAGAGATACCATAGATAGCTTAGATACAAACCCCACAGCAGGGATTGAGACTTGGACCTTCACAAAAAAACCAGCAGTCTTCCCCCTGTATGCTAGAGGGGAATTCTGCGCCCCATGGATAATTACTAGGCTGTATGGGCCACTGGGTTCAACCACTAGAGGCAGGTACTGAGCCACTGATAGGCTCCTGGATTTTAAGGCCAGTAGAAACTAGACTACGCGATCATACCACAAAACATTACACAGTTACATTGCCTTTGGGCACTCAGGTATGGAGTAGGTAGGGAATTTGGCCTTTGAGATGTTCAACTAGAGGCAGATGAGTTTGAGGGAGCAGTGTTAGGCTGAGTGTGGTTTCACTTTTAATAATTTTAAATGGGCAGTGTCGGCATTTCAACACACTTCTTAAACAATGAGTTTTCAGCCAGAAAGAAGTTAGAAAGCAGGTGCTATTTGTTATCTCTTAAAACTTTATTCATTACATCTCAACTTTTGTACTCATTAAGAAAGAAAGAAAAGTAACACATCATGTTTCCTATTAATTTCTTATTGATTGATTGCAGCTTGTGCATGTACCAGTCTCCTACAACGGAGACATAAATTAAGCTTCCACATCTGCTCTTTTTAATAATTATGAAATTAAATTAGTTTCCCCTATCCTGTAACCACCAGTGTGTAGGTGAAGGGAGAAGTCAGTCATCAGTTACTAAGGATAAAAGTCAAAAGCTTTAAAATGGTCACAAACTGAAATGAAAAAAAAACAAAACAGATCACTGGTAATGGCAAAGAGTTCTGTTTTTCTTTCAACCTTTTTGTTTTTAATTTTTTAGTCTAAATGTACTAAATTTAGAAACAAAACAGCCATTTCAACTAAAAAAATCCCGTTTTTAAACTTTTATTTCCAAAACTCTGTCCAGTCAGGAGATTTGTCAAAACCTACCACTTTCTAAACTTTTGCTCCCAATGAATCAGCATTTCTGGCGATTTGTGACCAATTCCAGTGCTGGTGAGAATCAAGGGCGCTCAATTTCACCAAGAATTAAGAGTGCTCAGTCACTTCCAGGATTAGACCCTAAACAGAATCCTTCCAAAATATTATGAGACCCTGAATTACTGGAGCATGTGCACCAGAGTTCAACCATCTCACACCCAAAGAGAAAAGGCAGGATGGCCCAGTTTCTAGCAGATGTGGCAATGGAATGGAAGTCCAGTCACCTGGGCTCCATTCTGAGATCCACTGTAGGAACTTGGGCAAATCATTCACTCTACTTTCTTTCCCACCTCTTGGGACAGGGACTGTATATATCATAGAAGTCTGTACATGGGTCTTTGGTTTTGTTTGGGGCCTATTGTTGCTATTGTAACAAACAGCAGCAGCAAAGCCTTCTTTAAAAAAATATGCTGTGCATTCCCTCTGTATATGAAAAAAAATCTATTCCGCTTCTTTTGTTTTTCTCCTCCTCACTAAGCATTCCTTACATTTATCTAAAAGCAATTCCATGCTGTAAAACTGCTGCATTTGAAACTTGGGTTGTTTCTTCCTCGCTTTTATCTTCACACATCTCAGTTAAAAAAAACAAAAAAAACACCACTGAAAAAAACAAAATTTCTCCATTAAGGGTTTTTTTTTTTAAAAATCAGTATCACTTTACGAACTCCAGCTGACATTTACAAAGCCACAAAACATGGCTTTGTAAATGCATTGTAAGGAGCACAGATCACCAACTGCCTCTCCTCAATCACCCTCTCTACCTTATTCCCCAGGGGGCAGCAAGGGGGGGGGGGAGTTAACTGTCAGTTTCTTCCACTTACTTTCAGCATCAATTATTGTATTTTCACCCCTTCCCTGTTTATCTAAGACAGCCCTCTTCTGTCCCCCCACCCGCACCCCAGCTTTTACAGACCAATTAGTCATTTGGAACCTCTATCCAAAGAGCAAATTGGGTGGATTTTGAGTTTGGTTTTTATTCCAGATCTTACAAAACTCTGGACGTGTTACTGTGGCAACTGGGAAAAGCTTAGCAAGCTCATGAATGAAACTCATTGTGACTCTTCCAGAAATGTTACCCCACCCACCACTGCAACATCTTAATGTTCAACTGCTTGTCAGCCACTTGATTGCTGCACTTTGCACCCACCCATCCCATGCTTTTCCTACACTATCCCTAACTCCAGCAGTGAACAGCCACTAGGGGGAGCCATTCTAGTAACGGAATCTAATTTATCAAGCCTAGGACTTCTAGCCATGAACCACGAGCCCACTGCACTACACACTGTACAAATCCTGAAGAAAAATAATGTCGAGCTCTCGTAGAATTATTTTCCTCAGTGAACTGCAAAGCTACTTACAAAGACAACATCACTCACACCATCTTCTGCCGGGGGAAACTGAGGCACAGAGGGGCAGTGACTTATCCAGTGTCACCCACCAGCCAAGCTAGAACACATGTCTTCAGAGTGGCAGTGCGCTGCAATGTCCCCTGGGCCCCATCATAGGGTGCCTGTCTCCTTTAAGAATCTGCACCAGTCAAGAACAAAATCATAGAATACTAGAACTGGAAGGGACCTCGAGAGATCATCAAGTCCAGTCCCTGCCCTCACAGCAGGATCAAGCACTATCTAGATCAGTGTTTCTGAAAGTGTTCTGTGGAATCACTCTCAGAAACACATTAACTGGCTGCCCCGGTTTGTTTATTTACTGGCGCTGCGAGGCTCCGGGGCCGCAGCGCTGGTAAATAAACAAACCGGGGCAGCCAGTAAATGTGTTTCTGAGAGTGATTCCACAGAACACTTTCAGAAACACTGATCTAGATCATCCCTGATAGATGTCTATCTAACTTGCTCTTGAATATCTCCAGAGATGGAGATTCCACAACCTCCCTAGACAATTTATTCCAGTGTTTAACCACCCTGACAGTTAGGAAGTCTTTCCTAATTTCCAACCTAAACCTCCCTTGCTGCAGTTTAAGCCCATTGCTTCTTGTCCTATCATCAGAGGCAAAGATGAACAATTTTCCCCCCTTCTTCCTGTGAAACCCTTTTAGATACTTGAAAACCACTATCATGTCCCCTCTCAGTCTTCTCTTTTCCAAACTAAACAAGCCCAATTCCTTCAGCTTTGCCTCATAGCTCATGTTCTCTAGACCTTTCATCATTTTTGTTGCTCTTCTCTGGACCCTCTCCAATTTCTCCACCTCTTTCTTGGAATGTGGTGCCCAGAACTGGACACAATACTCCAACTGAGGCCTAACCAGCACAGAGTAGAGCGGAAAAATGACTTCTCGTGTCTTTCTCACAACACTCCTGTTAAAGCCTCCCATTGCTACTTGCTCCATGCCAGAAGAGTTCTTAGAAAGTATGTGTACTGCGTCATCTATAACTACACCTGCCACCTGGCACTAGCTCACAGCACTGTCACTCTCCCCTCCCCTTGTGATTGGATAGGCGAGGAGGCACTTTCCATTTAAAGGTGCAACACACCAAAACTAGAGAACCACATTATGACCCTTCCCTTTACATTGCACCAATATCACCAGAGAATTGGCCCATCCTAGTCAGAACTACAGAGATGTGGAAAAGAAGAGCGGGAATTTACTGAGAAAGAGATGCTTTTCCAAAGCTCACAAAAGCCGGATGCGAGGCAGACACACTTCTTGGTATCCAAACCTGTTTCCTCAGTCCTAACTCAATAAGTGAAATATTAATTAATATTAGGCAAGCTACACTGTAATTTTTCTCCTCATAATAAGCATGAGGGAACTTGGGTCTTATAGTCAACACATAACCAAAAGAAATCTATTGAAGAGAGCTGGTTGGGAACTTAAAGATGACAAAATTCTGGATATGCAACAGAAATTAGTTTTCCTGAATTCTTCCCTTGTTTCAACTATTTTTAACTTATTTCAGTTGAAATGGAAGCTAAACAGATGCCTATCTGAGGCTCTAGGCATCCTAGCAGACCATTAACAAGTACATCTAAACAGCATTACAATGATAAATGTATTAAGATGAATTATCCACTCAGCTCAGACAGATATCTTTAAAAAGTCCTTTCTAGCTCTTCATAATCTAGGAAGAATATCCCCAAGGTTTCTCCCAAAACCCTATCAAATAGATGCCCATCAAAGATTCTGTTTGAGCAAAGACTAGATTAATTGACCATATGTCTACAGTTAAAGTCACATGCCCTCAGAGCTAGTAAATGAATCTTCTGAGAAGATCTCCTGTGGGTACTGGAGGATGTTGCAATTCTAGGACATGTGGCTTTGGCAGCCACGAGACCAGCAGACCTCCATTCTGCACATGTAGTTTGCAAAGGATGGAAATCCAGTTTTGTGAGGTGGGTTTGAGGTTGTCACATCTGGTTTCATCAAAAATTGGAATAAAACCTGAACATTTAAAAAAATTCTTCAAAAAGGAAAAATTCCCAAAAGAATTAATTGTAGGCCAATCAAATCACTCTGATGACTGGTTTTTTGGGGGGTTTTTTTTAATGTGCTTAATTTTTAATTTTTAAAAAAATTCTAAACAAAAAAGTCATTTCAAACTGAAAATGCAAAACAGGTTAATTCTAAAAATGCTGCAACAGGATGTTTTGATATTGCCAGAACTCGTCCTGCCCAGGTTTCCTTCCAAAATAATCCTGCAAAATCAACAGGATTTTACAAGAACCACATTACCTGGCAGACTACTTTTCTACTGAAATTTCTCCAACCAGTGCAACACATATTAACCCAGGGTTGAGGCTCACCCTCCCTTTAGTGACTGGGCCATGTAAGTGATGTACGAGTCTATTTCTGCCTCCCAGCTCTTAGAGTTCAGGCAGTAGAGTAAGGGTGGGCAAACTGGCTCACAGGCTGCATGGTCCACTGAGGCTCCACTTGACTCCTGCAACTCCCTCCCACACACACACCTCATGTACTGGGCACCAGAGCCCTGTACTTCCTACAGCTCCTCCTCCCTCCCTCCCAGCACTTTGGGAGGAGCTGCAAATTATCTGACTCGCACTCAGTCCCCGTTGCTCCCCCTTCCTCCCAGAGCTGGAATGCCATGAATCAGCTGTTCGCAGTGTTCAGGGGAGGGGAGGGGAGGACAGGAGCAGAGATGGAGCGTGAATGCTCCAAAAGTGCTGGGAAGGAAGGGGAGGAACAGGTAAGTTCAGGGCTCTGGCGCCACAAAGCATGAGAGGCATGGAGTCCGACAGAGGGGCAAGCAGGGCCATAGGAACAACCTCAGTGGGCCCAAGCAGCTGCGGCCGTCTGAAGTGAAAAGGGCCACTCATGTGGCCCATCCACTATTCGTGGTTGCCCATCCCTGCAGTAGAGCCAGAGATCTGAAAGTTCAATTATCGGAAGCGACCAATGACTGGGTGTCAGCACATAGCTGGTGCAGAGACAATTCATGCTGGAATTATTGGCGCTTTCTGCCGCCAGGAGACCAGCCGGTGTAAAGTCACTGTCGTGTTTCAGAAGGTATTTGCACCTGGTTTCTCAGAGGCCCATTTCACATCACCACTATGGTTGCTAACGGGCAGACGAAGCAGAGGTAAGTGGAGAGGGGGAAGGGGATGGTCCTGCTCTTGTGGGGAACTTTCCTGGCTCCTACACGACCCTGCTGAAATGGGCTCACGAAAGGATCCGAGTCGCCGCTCCTACTTCCTTCACGCAGAGGCCTCCCTGACCTCAAGGGCTTCCCTTCCACCCTCGTGTGTGGCAGAGTCCTCATCACCCCCAACAAGGCTGGGCCCAGGATTCCTGGGGGTTCGACCCCCAAACTTGTGGTGGTCACCTAGGGCAGGGGCTGGGTGTCCCCACTCCGGGGTGCTCTCTTCACACTGAATGCTTTCCTGACGCTCTGAGGATTACAGACAGTTCAAAGGAAATACAATTTATTAAACCAAATAGGGAGAAAAATGGGAAAAGTTACTGGCACACACCTCACTCCGCTCTGAGGCAGGGAGACCTCACCCACAGCGCCTCTGGAATGTCAGGGCAGAGCACAGTTTGTTCCTTGTAGGTCCCCGGCCTCCTGCCCAGGCCCTGGCTTTGCTGCAGGGTCAGACACTTGCTCTGGGTGGCAAAACCCTTTCCCCCAGTGTCAGGCCCTCCAGTGTAGCCAGCAAGGCCTTCTGGCTGGTGGAGTCACCCTGTGCTGGGCCTCCACCCAGGGTCCCTCCTGTCTCCCCTGCTGCTTACCGCACCCAGCTCCAGCCTGCCCCAGCTCCACTCTCTGCTGCTTTGCCTTCAGCTCCTGGGCTGCTTCTCTGGCCCCTCTGGCTATGGCTGCAGCCCTGTGCCTAGCAGATTTCTGCATCTGGGATGTGTCTCAGGATCTCTGGCTGCAGCTCCTCCCAGCATAGATCTGCGGCTGGGCTGCATCTCTGGCTGGCCCAGCTTAGTTTTAGTTTAGATCCCTGCTCTCTGCTTAGCTCGGCCCTGCTCTATCTAAGCCAGGGCCGTTCCAGCGCATACAGAGGATGGATTCTCCACCCCCTCTGTCTGTTGACTCCCTCATTAGCCTGTCCGCCCAGTCAATCAGGCTGACCAGGAGCACTGGTCTCTTCCCATTGTTCCTGGGCACTGTCCACCAGGGCAGCTAATGAACCACCTTTTTGCCAGCACTAAATGTGTCCTTTTGAATTGGGCGAGTGAGCGCCATAACTTTTCCCCCAACGTGCGGCCACGGATCTTGCATGAAGTGCCGCACATCCCTGGAAAGCAAACAAATCTCTGTACATCAGCTCAACATTTAACGGCCTATTAGCAGCCAACAAAAGGGAACCCTGCTGATGGGACAGTCTAGGAAAGGTTTATGAATTGTGCAACCTTTGTGTCCCCCTTGTGCAGGTGGAACATGCCTTCCTGGCCAGCATGATGTAGTTGTGGGGGGAGGTTTTACAAGGATGCCTAGGGACTGCAGCTCGGGCTACAGCATTAATCATCCAGGTGGGTGCCAGCTTTGTCACATCCAGTCCCGACCCACAGTTTTGTGAAAAGAGGTAGCAGGAGGCAGATGTCTGGCATTCCCGGGGCTTGGCGTGAGCCATTAATTGCAAAAGGTACAGAAGAATGACGCCACGCTCTCAGCCCCCAGAAAGGCAGCGTCGTTCATCTCCATCAGGCACAAATGGGCTGCTCAGCCTTTAAGAGCTTAATTAGTTTCTCTTTGTTTTTGGAAAGAAGGATTGGGTGATGCACTCACTTAGAGAAGGGGGAGCCGGAACATGATGGATGGGCCTCTTCCATGGGCCGGAGATTCCAATCCTTCAGTCTCATCCTCTTGGCATCTGCTCAGGCACAGCTGTATTAGTGCAGGCCTGCTGGCACACTGCATTTCCAGCTTCTGTCGGTTTGACCGCTACTGTGAGCCGAGCCAGCCTCTGGACCCACAGTTCTGCTGATGGCATCACCGGCTGAGGGGCTTTCCTAATGGCGATGGGCCATAATCCACCCTCCCTCTTGCCAGCACTCATCCTGACTTTAGCAAAGCTCCACATGCAAAATGAGGGTCCAATGCAGCCCCCTGCACAGTAGTGTACAGAGAGCAGCTAGTGAAGTGTTTGTGGGTAATGGCCAGAATAAGAAGAGAGCTTGTGGAAATTCACAAAAGCACAATTCCAGGGGCACGCAGGAGGAAAGTCAACATTTACCCACCCACTCCCACAGAGGAATCCTGTTCTACGTCATGGGAATCACCTGACATAACTCTGGGTGAGCACTACCCATCTCAGGAATTTCTAAAGTATTTTTAAATAGCAACCACAATGACTTTTTAAAGGGCAACCACTCTACTTCTGCACTCCAATTTGCCAGCAAAGACATGGTGAGCAGTTTTCAAAACAGGACCATCTGGGTCAGGGCCTGTGGCACCTCATTCACACATAAAAATGAACATCCCTAAATACTACTTCACACTTCTATGGCTCTTTGCACCAGTGTTCCCTGTAAGCTGAGCGATTGGGCAGCCACCTAGGAGAGATTCAGGTGCCGCCCAGCCAATTGGCAGAGCGCCCACAGCTGACCACAGCCAGCAGCATATGTTTATATTGGTGGTGCACATCTACACATGCCTTGGTGCACGTACCATTTATTCCGCACATACACAGGAAAACGTAGAGGGAACATTGCTTTGCACCTACGAGCTCACAGCACTTTACAGACACCGATACAGAAATGGAAGTACTGAATGGTTAAAATGATTTGTTCAGAATCACAGAGGAAGCCTGTGGCAGAAGCAAGAACAAAAGATAGGAAACCGGGTTCCCAGCTCCTTGTGCTCACCACTAGCACAGACATCTTAAAAAAAAGAATCCATCCTTACCTAAAATTCACTGCTCTGCTTGGACCAGAACCTCAACAGGTTCAGCTCCACTGAAGAGAAGCTGCTCCAATTTACACCAGCAAAGAATCTGCTCTTTTATCTCTGTGTCCTTCATTCTCACCTCTTTGTTCCTCACTGACACGCTAGCAGGGATGTACGGTGCATTTGGTCACAATTTTTCACCCTGCCCATCTCTGCCTCTAATTTGCTTTCCAGTATGAATGGCAAAGTTTTCATAGATTCCAAAGCCTGAAGGGACCATTTTGCTCCTTATAGACCATCTAGTCTAACCTCCTGTATGACACAGGCCAGAGACTTTCCCACAAAATAATTCCTAGAGCTCTTTTAGAAAAACATCCTATCTTGATTGAAAAATGATCTGTGATGGAGCATCCACCACTGAGCCTTGAAGGCATCCGAGTGGATGAGCAAAGCATTTGCAACAAAAGCGCTCTCACACACTCATTTCTTTGCAAACTCAAACCTCAGGTAAGCCTTTGTTCAGCTTTACAAACCTGCCCATCAAACTCAGGCCAGTCAAAATCATGCAAAATTCCTCGTTTGGAGAGGACGCTGAGTAGGTTTCATTTTGATCTTCTGTGTTAATTCAAACATACACACAAAACTCAGGAAACATGCAGGGATCAAAACAGACAGATACGCTCATGAATCCTGATAGCCAAGTTCCTATTTCTCAAGCCCTGAGTCCCTTACGGTTTTTTTTGTCTCCTGTCTAACTCTTCATAACTTATTTAATGCCAAACCCCCTCTTTCCTCTTAAATAAAAATATGGAGCTTTTTTTTATTCCAGCAATGCTCTAGATAATAAAAAGATTTATAATTAAGCCAGTAGATTTCCTTTTGCTATGCTGCCTTAGATTATGAGAGAGTATATTTATATGCAATTATGAAATGAACAGTATTTCTTACCCGAGTGAAGCTTTAAAAGTCATTATGAATCCATTAACTCAGCAGACCTTACAAAAGGCCTTCTCTGCTCTGGATTTATTTTAATTTAAAGCAGATAGGAAACTTTCCCCCTCCCTCCTTTTTAACCCTCCTTTGCTGCAGTTGGAGGATGCAAAATCTTCAACTATATATTTTAGAGAGTTTATGCATCTGTCTGCCTCTGAGTCCATTTATTCAAGAACTCCTCAAAACCAGGAAGAGCTAGGACCACCAAATATAGTATGCAGCATCCTCTTCATAGAATCATAGAATGCTAGAACTGGAAGGGACCTCGAGAGATCATCGAGTCCAGTCCCCTGCCGTCACGGCAGAACCAAGCACCATCTAGATCATCCCAGATAGATGTCTGTCTAACCTGCTCTTAAATTTCTCCAGTGACGGAGATTCCACAACCTCCCTAGGCAATTTATTCCAGTGTTTAACCACCCTGACAGGAAGTTTTTCTTAATGTCCAACCTAAACCTCCCTTGCTGCAATTTAAGCCCATTGCTACTTGTCCCTCAGAGGCTAAGGAGAACAATTTTTCTCTCTCCTCCTTGTAACACCCTTTTAGATACTTGAAAACCACTATCCTGTCCCCCTCAGTCTTCTCTTTTCTAAACAAATCAAGCCCAATTCTTTCAGTCTTCCCTCACAGGTCATGTTTTCTAGACCCTTCATCATTTCTGTTGCTCTTCCCTGGACCTTCTCCAATTTCTCCACATCTTTCTTAAAATGTGGTACCCAGAAGAGGACACAATACTCCAATTCAGGCCTAATCAGCACAGAGTAGAGCGGAAGAATGACTTCTCGTGTCTTGCCCATAACACTCCTATTAATACATCCCAGATTAATGTTTGCTTTTTTTTGCTAGAGTATCACACTGTTGACTCATATTTAGCTCATGGTCCACTATGACCCCTAAGTCCCTTTCTGCAGTACTCCTTCTTAGACAGTCGCTTCCCATTCTGTATGTGTGAAACTGATTGTTCCTTCCAAAGTGGAGTACTTTGCACTTGTCCTTATTAAAATTCATCCTGTTTACCTCAGATCATTTTTCTAGTTTGTCCAGATCATTTTGAATTTTGACCCTCTCCTCTGAAGCAGTTGCAACCCCTCCCAGCTTAGTATCATCCGCAAACTTAATCAGAGTACTGTCTATGCCAATATTTAAATCGTTGATGAAAATATTGAACAGAACCGGTCCCAAAACAGACCCCTGCAGAACCCCATTCGTTATGCCCTTCCAGCAGGATTGTGAACCGTTAATAACTATTCTACGAGAACGGTAATCCAGCCAGTTATGCATCCACCTTATTGTAGCTCCATCATAACTCAAAGCAAGGTCAGGGTTTGATTGTGCCAGGACAA
The DNA here is from genome assembly GCA_019425775.1 of Rafetus swinhoei. Lineage (NCBI taxonomy): Eukaryota > Metazoa > Chordata > Testudines > Trionychidae > Rafetus > Rafetus swinhoei. Next base: position 10,305,435 of record CM033429.1, on the reverse strand, counting down.
TGGGATGTGCCTGGAATGTGATTGTTTTGCATCAAATGGAAAGGGAGGGAGGGTGAGAACAGGAACAGTTATACTCACAAATGACCACAGGGGGGCAACAAAGGGAGCAGTCACCATCCGACAGCATGGATAGCTGCCAACCATATCATGCCGTGTTCCCCCCGGCCCCTTGGAGAAGCCAGCAGGAGGACCATGCAGCCACCCCATTCTTGGCAACATTGGGTAAAGTCGTCTTATTTTGTGGGGGTATATATAACACATATAATAAAAATAAGAATATATTTATACATAGACACATCCAACTGAGCTCTATAGACCATACTCTCTGCTAGTGTAAACAGGCAACTAGAAGTTAATGGAGCTTTGACTATTTACACCAGTAGAGAATTTGGCTCATATCATCTGCATGCCTGCACTGTAGTACTGGATTTGCAACCACATGCTTGGATCTGGGAAATTCATGATGTCTGGAATCTTCCTTGCACTCCACTGTAGAGAAACTTGCTCAGATCTTGCCTAGGAACAAGTTCTTGGTGCCTTAACGTTCCACATGCTGTGGGAAGGGAGTGTTATCTTCACAGAAACTCAGTGTTATTCAGTGAAATACACAGCGGAAGGCTGCAGGACTACAGAGATAGGCGATGCAGTTTGCACAGGATAAAATATTTATCTTAAAATCTAAGCATTTTTAAAAAGTCCCCTTATCTTAGCTGGAGCCTTATAGATGAGGAGTATATCGAGGGAGATAAAGTGCCATCTATAAGTGGAAAACTGCAGGAGGGTAGAGAGGCATACAGGAGACAAGAGCATGTGGGGCTTATGCCTCACATTACTGAGTTGCAGAGCTTGAGGAAAATAACCTCTTGGGTACAAACAGGGCATCTACTTCTGTGGTATGAATGGCTGGATCCATCCTTCCATCTTGACACACCCAATGATGTCACTCACCAGAGAAATGCAGCCACCTCTGGGGTGGATCTTGGTGGCTGTTTAACAGCTCACAGCAATATTGCATCTCTCTATTTTTATTGTGATAATGCCTAAACACCCGTTGTGATGACACAGTCGGGGTTCCCCCATTCCTGCACCCCCGTAGCAGCAAGAACAGACTCCGCCAGTCGTAGAATAGAGAGGGGTTTATTGCTCCTTCAGGATACAGCACAGCACATATGTGACGTGGCTAGAGGGCCCAGGGCCAGGATCCCTCTGACCCTAGGGTTAGGGGTCCATCCCCCTAGGCCCCAGCCTAGCCTCCTCTCTCCATGCTTCCCAGACAGCCACTGCCTCCCTCCCAGGACCTGCCCCCCAGCCAGGTGTTGGTCTCCACCTTCCTCCCTTTGTCTCTCTCCCAGGGAGGCTGAGCCTAGGTGTCTGGGTTAATACACATTTGGGATAGTCAGTAAGAATCTCACATCACAGTGCAGGGGGAACCCGGGTTACAGAGCAGACAGCACCCCCACTACGCCACACCCGTATCACAGATTAGGTCCCCACTGTGCTGGATGCTGCACATAACATATACCAGAGACAGTCCCAGCACCAGAAGTGAAGAATGCCATTGAAACTGCTGGGGAATGTTAGGGAGCTAAAATGCAATTAGGTACGCTTGGCCAGGGTGCCACACTGCCACCTCTAATCAGGGCAGATTTGTAATGAGTGATTGTGACCACGACTGTGTCACTTGTCAAAGACAATAGCTCCAGAAATGCAGTGTCCATTAACACCAGACCAGGACACTCACTTAATGCCCAATGTCTCCCAGCTCTGTTCACTGCTTCTTGCTATGCATGTCGAAGTGAGGCATGGGGCGATGGTCGGGCTGGATATCTGCTATTCACATGCTAGTCAGGCCCCGCCTTGCTCAGCTTACAAGTTCTGACAAGTATTAAATATTTTTGGATCGTTTCTACATTTTCAAACATACCCATTTCAATTGCAACACAGACTGCAAAGGATACAGGGCTCACTTGATATTACTTTTGATTACAAATATTTGCACTGTGAAAATGACAATCAAAATAAAGTATTTTAATTCACCTCATGCAGGTACTCTTTACAGTGAAGATGCAACTTATAAATGTAGATTTTTTTTTTGTTACATAACTGTACTCAAAACCAAAACAATGTAAACCTTTAGGGCAGGTGTGGAGAATCTGAGGCCCGGGGGCCACATGAGGCCTCCCAGCTTGCCTGCATCCAGCCCCCAAGGCTCAGAGCTCCCCTGCCCCAGCATTGGGGAGCCTACAGTGGTGCTCCATACTCCCACCTTCCGCCTGTGGGGCTGGAGCACACAATCTCCTAGCATGGGCCCCTCTAGACTCTGGTGGGTGAGGGGAATGTGGGGAGTTTCTTTCTCCTTCCTCTGAAACTTCTGAAACATCAGTGAGTATTTGGTTTTCGTTTCTTTCCACTTATGTGCGGCTCCTGACTGATTTTTCTGTGGGTCAGCAGACACCAACCCAAAAAACATTCCCCACCTCTGCTTTAGGGCCCACAGGTCCACCCAGTTTTACCTCTTGTTCAGCCAATCGCTAAGAGAAACAAGTTGTTCCAAATTTAAGAGAGATAAAGCTACTTGCTTCTTATTTATAATGACACTCAAAAGTGAGAACAGATTCGCATGGCACTTTTGTAGCCAGCATTTCAAGGTATTTTTGTGCCAGATATGTTAAATATTTCTATACTCTTCATGCTGCAATCACCATTCGACAGCCACACTGTGAGCAGAGATGCATACATCTCCACAGGGCATCAGAGACTGTGGTGGTGAGAACAGGCTCCAACAGCCATGTGCATTAATCGCACAAACAGCTTATTTTGGAGTGCAAGGACTGTGGAAAAGGGAGTCTTCCTCTCCAAACACACTTACTGTGTGACATCCCAGCCTTGCTCCATCTGTGTTACAGCTCAACAAGAAAGAACTATCTTCACAGTCTGAGCAGCAAGTTCAAAGGTAGAAGGAATGACAGTCGCCCAGCAAAATCTGCTGCAGCGCTGGCAAATCGTCACCCTTTCTTCTCTCCATGCTGGGTGAGGAGGGCTCATTTTGCTCATCTTAAGAGGAAAATCCATCTTCAGAACTCAAAGGAGAAGACCTTGGCTTTCATTAACACACCAGCAGCAAAATGCAGCAGCATCCCATTGGTCACATTAAAAAGGATTGGGAGGAACAGGGAATTACTGCTCCCGTTTCTTGCTAGCTAAAAGAATTCCACGGGTCAGAATCCCTCTGTCCTTCTTCCAGCTTGGAAGAACACCAGAAGATGATTTAAACTGGCCTCTCACAGGCTACATCTGTCACTCCCCTGCTTTCTGATTCCATTCCATGACTCCCATGAAAATCAATGGAAAGGCTTCAAGGGGAGCTGGACTGGGCCCCCAGAGACACACACACACAGAGCCCTTTGAATTTCTCGTCTCTATCAGTTCCCCGCTGTGTTCTTGGTCTCAGGCTTGCCAGCACGAAAGAGAAAATTCTAAGCCATCCCTTAGCTTGTTTCCCTTCATCTGCCCTTGTTTTGTGTGGAGGCAAGCTAGCAGCTGATCAAACAGGGATGATGCAAAGCAGTCCTGAAAACAACAGCCACTCCACTGCTTGCATCTTGACTGCAACGTGCACTGAACACTGCTGAAGTCTACCTCATTCCAGAAGAGACCATCTCAGAGGTGCCCAAATAAGGCTGCTCTCATGTTAAGCTTCCGGATCTGTCCTGAGGAATCCTGTTCTCATGCAGCATTATGCCCAGCACTGTAGGCTCCAAGGGGTACGTCTAGACTACAGGTTTTTGTCGACAGAGGCTTTGTCGACAGATACTGTCGACAAAGCTTCTGCCGACAAAGAGCGTCTAGACTACATCCAGTTCTGTCGACAAAGCAAGCTGCTTTGTCGACATGAGAGTGTAGACGCAAAGGACAGTGTAGATGCAATAACGCCTTCTGTCGACAGAACTCTGTCGACAAAGGCGTTATTCCTCGTAGAATGAGGTTTACCGCCATCGACAAAACTGCCGAGTTCTGTCAACGTTATGTCGACAGAACTCGGCGGTAGTGTAGACACAGGTATAGCTTTGTCGACAAAAGTCCACTTTTGTCGACAAAACCCTGTAGTCTAGACACACCCCAAGAGTGGGACAAGACCTGATGGTTTAGAGAAGCAGCCAGGCTTTTGGGTGCCCACCCCGTATAGAAGCCCCGCCATCACCCATCACCAATTCAAACCCATCACCGCCTCCAATGATCCATTTAAAGTCAACTCGGGGTCGTCTCCTTGCTCCAAGCACACCACTGGAGAGAGGTACATGTACCCAAGCTGAAAATTACAGCTGCCCACTGCAGTGTGACCTAAGAGACAGTCCCTCCCCACACAGCTCAATACACGAGGAGTAGGGGTGGGGACGAAGGGAGAGTTTTCCTCCTTTTTACACATCTGGTTAAGTGACTTGCTCACAGGTAACCCCCACGGCGGAGAGCTCCAACGTTCCAAGATGCAGTCCACACCCTCAGCCCAAGCGCCACCCATCTCTTGATGGATAAGGGCAAAAATCCACCCAGCGTGTCTCCTAGACACCTGCCCTAAGTGGACAGGATTACACACAGCCTCCTTACTCAACATACTAATAGCGAGCAGCTCCTTCCCTCACCAGCTCCCAGAGCACTTGGCCAATACAAAGCAATTGGGTTGCCTCATCCCTGTGAGGCAGGCTGTCACTTTCCACAATTTGTAGTCAAGAATTGACATGTACCCCCTGCCAGAGCTGTGAACAGCACCCTGGTCTCCTGATTCCCAGGCACATGCTTAAAGTACTAGGCAGCACTCCCTCTGCCAGGATGTGCATGTGGGAATGTGGGCTTGGCTCACCAGCATCGTTACTGGGCTAGTGTTTCCACCAGTGATGACAAGTTAAGATGGTGAGGAGCTGGGAAGGCAGCCAACCCTTGGGCACTCGCCTGCTGTTTGAAGGCACCTGCTGATGGAACGGCTCATCCTCTTGCACCAGGCTGCATGAATCAAGCTCATTCCTACTCTGCTGATTTCCCTTCAGGCTGCTAGTCCACAACTCCCATTCAGTCAGCAACACCGAGCTCGCATGCAGGAGAGGGACGTCTCACAGGGTGACCAGCCAAGGTGTGAAGAAAAAAAAAGTCAGGAAGGGTGCAGGATGGGAAGAGATCCCTGAAAAAGCCCCAAATAACGGGGGTTTCCCTATAAAATCATGACACCAGGTCACCCTAACGTCAGATATTGGTTCAAAGACTAAGTAAACTGCCCCAGTCCTCCCAGGCCCTCTTACTGCTCCTCCCCAGGGGCTCACTCCTCCCAGGTATCCTACCAACCTGAGGCACATCACTCTGGCTTTCTCTGGTACCCATCTCCCCACTGTCTACTCCCATCAGAGTCCAGTGAGTACTTTCAATTCCCAGACAAATTACATCTCTCTGACAGACTCGATCTGCCTCGAGTTCTCCATTACGCTTTCGCTTTCAGTTGGGCCTGCTAGTGACAAACTTGCTTTGACACCTTCACTGTTTCTTGGTCTCATTTTCTGTATGCTCTCTTTCTCCCTCTCTGTCATGCCATGTGATTTTTGCTCGGACAAACCTATTTTGATCCCCTCCCTGCTTCCCCGTGTCTGCAATTCACAAGCCTTTTGGGACTACATAACTGGCTTATTAACTGGGGCGGGGGGGGGAGAAAGACTTGGGGCAAGACAGATGTTTGAAAACTCACTTCTCTGGATTTAATTTGGGCAATTCACAGTTGGATTCACTATGCTTGCCCTTTTGCCCTGACATATTCTGGCTTGTTGTCTTCACCAGGAGACAGTTTGTCCTACTTTGCAGGATCAGGTGTTAAGCCCTGGGCATTGCTACCATTTTAATCTCTGCTTGCAATTTTGAAAAGCTTTGGCTAAGGGTGCAAGATTCTGCATTTCAGTAAGGTGCCTCACAAGGACCTTAGCTAACCTGTATCGCTAGGCACTGCCTTGACACAATACAATGGTTTGACTTTAAAAAAAGTTCACTCCATTCTTAAAGTATTTCCAGTTCCAACAGTTTCCCCACATACTAGCTACAGAGAGCAGCATTCAAACCTATACTGTCCCTATATACCTGCAACAATCTTTAAATGCAGTGAGTTCATTCATGGTTGTCACCATAGATGGACAACCAACAGTTGTGGAGGGTTAAATTTTTTTATTAATGCAAAGTTAAAATAAAATGTGAACATACTACATCATATGTTACTTATTCAGGATCAGGTTAATATCCAAGAACTTGGGTTTAGATTTGAGAGTTTGCTGGCAATCTCAAAAAAATTGTTTTCACTTAAAGAAATGTTTTTTCACGTTGACAAAAAAATCTAAATGTTTTCTTTCAATGCCATCTTTTTTAAACATTTTGATTGATAAAGATAACTTTTAAACAAAAAAAATTGCTTTGAATGGATATTTTTCAGTTAAAAATGTGCAAACAAAGTTGAGAGTTTTTTCAGAATTTTTTTAAAGTTTGTTTCACCAACCCGTAGTGGCCAAGGGAGGAAAAGACAGGAATTCATCTTCTGTCCATCCCAGTTGTTATAACATCCCATCTACATCCCTTAATCACTTCATTTTTGAAGTTATATGAATAGGAACTGATTAGAACTGGTTGAGTGCTACATTTAAGCTCATCCATAACACTTTTCACCCATCAATCTCACAACACGTTACAAGGAAAAACAAACAATGTTTTCCCCATTTCATAGAAGGGGAAAAGTGACACACAGAAGTGGGAAGTCACAGCAGGTTTGTGGTAAGGCTGGGAATAAAACTCAGATTTCCTGAGTCCCTGCACTATCCACTAGACCACACTGCCTCACAAGTACAACACAACAACAGTTTGCATGAATACTCAGCGATTGGCTATTTTCATGCATGGCTGTGCTAGCATGTGAGTAAAAGGTCTTGGTGTGTCAACTACAGAGTCTCTTCTTCACAGCTTTCTTGTTTTAAACAAGTTTCACTCATCCACTCAGGGTACAGACTCAGTTGTATGTAACTTAGGCCAATGGTTCCGGGCCACAGTCCTGGCTGCCGGGTTGCAGCGGCTCTGGGGGCCAGGGCTGGGGTACACTGCTCCCACTGCGGCTGTTGGGAGAGGCAGGTCCTGCCCCACCTCTCAGCCAACCAGCGCTGGGCAGGGGCAGGGTCTCTTCCCGGACACGGAAGAGCGCTTTGCTGCTTGGCGGGTTGGCTGCTCGGAACCCAGCATGGCAGCCTTAGAGCAGCCGTGACCTGGGCAGCAGCGCTCAGCTGGAGGCTGGGAGGCGGGGCAGGGCAGGGCTAGGTGAGGGGGGGTGGGGCAGGCACTGAGGGCTCCAGAGGTGAGGCTAGTGCTGGGGAACTCTGGGGTTGGGGGCTCTAAGAGGCAGTGGGCTGGCACTGGGGGGCTCTGGGGATGGGGCTAATACTGGGGACTCGGGGCTGGTACCTGAGGAGGGGGTTGGGGCCACTGAGGCATTTGGGATGGGGTTGGCACTGGGGGCTCTGAGGGTGGGAGGCTGGCACTGGGGTTGGCACTGGCAGGGGACTCTGGGGTCAGTGGCTGACACTGGAGGGCAGTGGAGGGGTGGAGGCCTCTGGGCGTTACGGCTGGCACTGGGGGGCTCTGGCGGCCGGGGCTTTTGGCAGACCAGCAACATTTTATTTGCATATTTGCATATTCATTGTTTGTATAATAGATATGCAAATATGCAAATAAAATGTTGCCGGTCCGCCAAAAGTTTGTGAATGGGTTTGCTGGTCCCCGGTACAAAAAAGGTTGGGAACCACTGACTTAGGTCACACTCATCACACCACAGTCAGTGTTAAAAAAAAAGTGAGCTGTCTGCCAACTATCCTCAGAACTGGGATAAATCATATTATGGCTCCCCCAACCTTGCCCTATACCAACCTATGCCAAAGAAATACTGGTTCCTTATCAGTCCCCTTCTTAAGGGGCATGCCATGCATATAATAGATGGGACTTTAGTGACTGATGATCACAAAAATTTGCTTTCCCAAAATCCAGGACATTTTGTCCCCACCTCCAATCACTCGACATAACCAGTTTGTGATCCCTCCTTCTGGTGCATCTGGTACTGGCCACTGTCGGCAGACAGGATACTGGGCTAGATGGACCTTTGGTCTGACCCAGTATGGCCGTTCTTATGTTCTTAATTTTCAATTATCATCACTCTATCAAAAGCAATACAGTGACCTATGGGTTAAAACTAATTACAAAACACTGTGCAATTGATTTTACATCTATTGCATTGTACTTAAACCTCAGTGCCATCACATATGTTTTACTAATCAATGTAAACAAAATACAAGAACCACTGCAAATAGCTCTGCAAGACAACAAATCTATTAATGAAGCATCATTTGCTTGTCAAAAGCACATGTAAGTTTGCACAGTGATACAATTCAACCCACATGCTTTGACATTCCCCACTGCTAAACTGGAGTATTTGCTCATTGAGAAGTAGGTTGGGCTCAAAAATTGATCATTTAATTTTTTTTCTATCTGGTGGATAACACAATCATGGGTCTTTCAAGAGATGCTGCAAGGCTGGAAATCATGCTGTTAACATGGCCGTAAGATTAATCCAGCAAGAATGTTAAGAAATTAATTTGCTTTTCATTTGGGATACCCACAAGAGTCTTGGCATTTCAGCAGGCTTGCGTAATGGAGAGGAGATTAAACAGGAGTGAAACTGATGACCCATGATGATGGGACAGTTTTCATTTTGTGATGGCCTTACACAAGCATAGGGTTGTGATGCTGGGAGTGGCAGTGGAAGCGAAGGGTTTGGGTTTTTTTTTAATAATAGATCAAAATAAGAAACTTTTCAGCAGCACTGCCATCAGCTGGAACTGAACCCAGCAACTCCAGCCCCAGAACACAGGTCTTGCCTGCGTGAGCTAGGAGTGCGATGCCATTCACGGACAGCAGCAGGGAGCTTAACAGCAGGTCAGTGAAAAAGCTGGGACTAGAAGCCCAGTCCCGATTCCCACAGCTGTGTTATCTATTAGACAGAGGTTTTCAAACTACCGGTCGCGACCCAGGCCTGGGTTGTGGAATGTCAGGCACTAGATCTCGTTGCTGCAGGAGGATCAGGTGATCAGTGGGGGTGTTACGGCAGCTCCCTGCCTGTCCTGGCACCGCAGACTGCGCTGCACCCCAGAAGCGGCCGGCAGCAGGCCTGACTCCTAGGTGGGAGGAGGGGAAGCACGCAGGGCTCCATGCACTGCCCCTGCCCTGAGCACTATCTCCGCTCTCCCATTGGCTGGAGCACAGCATGGTCTGCGGTGCCAAGAGCAGCAGGAAGCTGCCCTAGCCTCTCCGCTGCACCGCTGACCAGGAGCCGCTCGAAATAAACCCCTCCTGTCCCAACCCTGACCCCCAAACAAAGCCAGAGCCCCCTTCTGCACCCCAAAGCTCTCATCCTCAGCCCCACCCCGGAGCCCGCATTCTAGTCAAATTATGTTGGATCACGGCAGCAACAATTTTCTTCAACATGAGAAGGGGAGTTTGAAAGCCACTGGCCTAGGGAACACTGCCTCCCAACCAGCAGGGCTGGTTCCAGTGGCTCATCTCTCTATAGAGCAACCATTCAAGAGGAACTTGGCATATTAGCCCACCGTGCCACAATTTACAGGGGGGAAAAAAGGCAGAGATACATTGCTCTAACCCAGAACCTGGTTTTAAATTTGGAGCGTGAGAACAGCCCAGATTTCTTGTGAACCCACCAGTGGGATATATGGGTACCAAGTGCAAGACTGAAAGTCTGCTTGTTGTCCAAACACTATCTCTGTGAATGTTCGATAGGGTCATGTTCTATGCATTTTCTCAAGCAGATGATATGTAGAAAGACAGTGGAGAAAACCCCCTTTAACTCTCAGGGTGTGTCTAGACTACAGGGTTTTTTCTTCCCCTGCATCTAGACTGCTGCCGCGTTCTTTCAACAGTAAATCGAAAGAATGCGGCAGTTTTTTTGACCGCGGAAAACCTCGTTTTTCAAGGAAGAATGCCTTTTTTCGAAAGTGCTCTTTCGGAAAAAGGCACTGTGTAATGCAAACTGCTTTTTCGAAAGAGAGCATCCAGACTGCCTAAGTGCTCTCTTTCAAAAAAGCGGCTTGCTTTTTCGAAAGTCCTGGTTGTAGTCTAGACGCTCTTTTTCGAAAGAAGCTTTTTCAAAAGTATCTTTCGAAAAAGCCTCTTTCAAAAGAGGCTTGCAGTCTAGACGTGGCCTCAGTGTGGTCTCTGAGAAAGACAAGGCACTGAAATGGTGCATTCATTGGTCCTGAACCCTATACAAAGCCAGAAGATAAGCTCCCATCAGTGCGCTGACTTGGTAAATGAGTGCAACAGGCCCAATTCGTTCCTGAGGTAAATCCACTGAACTCGGCCAAATTACAGCCTGGAGGAATGTGTGTTTAGCAGTGGCTGCGCGGACAGCCTTCATAATTAGAACTTCTTTTATTGAGTAGAAATGCTACCCTCTAGACACAATATTTTATATAATTAAGCAATATTTTCATTTCACTCAGCAATCTCCAAGCCTTTTTGCAAAGATTTAATTCCACATCATCACTGACAGAAAAAAAAACATTAGCCACATTTTATATATAGATACAGTAAGGCACAGAAATTAAGTGACATACCCAACATAATCTAGAAAATCAGTAGCAGAACCAGTAACAGACTTGGATATAACCTCCAAATAAATAGTGTTTTGGGGCTCCATATGTTATGTAGTACCTCCTGCATTTTAACTTCTACCAAGCTAGACAGACATGGAGCCATTAATTCATGTTTACACAACTCTTTTGTTTAATGTTTAATTAATTTTTGTTTTTTGTTTAATAGCAAGAAAAGAAATCTGGTTCCAAGGCACTTAAGAGGGTTTTACAAAGAAGGAAGAGTACAACTAAAAGAAACCCAACCTATTTTAAAAGCATCGCATCTAGTATTTATCTACTGCTCAACAGTCTTCCTAAATCTAAATGCAATGGGTCTGTAATGTGTATTTTAGACACATAATTTAAAGTGTTACTGAAATGTCTTAACACACAGAAGATCAGTTTTGAGATCAAAGGCTGATGTATCTAGCGGCTGTCTGTGACAAAAGAGGGAGATTTCTAACAGTGAATTACAGTGTTAGACAAATTGAGCTCATCTTCCCCCAAGAACACTCTCCTTAGCAGTCAGAGGAAAGTTTATTCGATATAAGCCACTTTCCAAACAAAATGCTATCCAGGGAGTGACTGGTGGTAAAAATTACTATTTTCAGCAGAGTATGGTGCTTTGAAGAACTAAAGGAGGAGGATGGTTGTATACGCAAGGAGTTGGCACAATGGAACAACTCCAACGCAGTTTCAGTCAGCAGTCCATTCCATGGCTGAAGAGTCCAGCCCATCATGTAGGGAGACCCAGTGTGGATGCATTAGGCAGGCCAGGTTGCACTATTCAGGGCTTGTCTACAGTTGAAATGTGACAGCAGGAAAGCTGCACCACTGTAACACTTAGCGTGGACATCACCTATGCCAACAGCAGGGGACAGCCCATGGGTGTAATTAATCTACATCCTCAAGACTGAGGAAGAGAGACTGAGGGATTTGGGTTTATTTAGTCTGCACAAAAGAAGAGTGAGGGGGGATTTGGTAGCAGCCTTCAACTTCCTGAAGGGAGGTTCCAGAAAGGATGGAGAGAGGCTGTTCTCAGTAGTGACGGATGGCAGAAGAAGGAGCAATGGTCTCAAGTTGCAGTGGGGGAGGTCTAGGTTGGATATTAGGAAAAGCTATTTCCCTAGGAGGGTGGGGAAGCACTGGAATGGGTTACCTAGGGAGGGGGCCGAATCTCCATCCCTAGAGATTTTTATGTCCCAGTTTGACAAAGCCCTGGCTGGTTGGTCCTGCTTTGGGCAGGGGGCTGGACTCGATGACCTCCTGAGGTCTCTTCCAACCCTAGGATTCTGTGATTCTAAGAGGCAGTGTAACCCACACATCTAGGGCTCGTCTAGACTACATTCCTCTGTCGAAAGAGGAATATAAATGAGCCTGATCAAAAGTGCACAAGCTCCCAATGGGGCAGACCAGGGAGGTTCTTAGTGCTCCTCCAGGTGGAAGCTATTTCAAAATGCATTTTGTGTGTAGACGCATTATTTCGAAATAACTTATTTTGAATTAACTATTTCGAAATAAGATATTTCAAAATAACACTGTAGTGTAGACATACCCACTGGGAGCAGCAGGAAGGAAGGAAAGAGCCCAGGTATCCTCAGAAACTCCTCACTGATACAGGTGGCAGTTGCCTGAGAAATGCTGCTTGCTGTTTTCACAGCAGAATCATCTCAAGTTTCAAGAGACGCCACGGCCACAGAAAAGCCCCCGCCTGGCCCAAAGCACCAAGGCATCTTCTGTGTTTCACCCTCTCATGCCACACCCTTTAATTTCATTTGCCTTTAGAAAGGACTTCATGCCTCCCCTTCACTGACACCCCTCACCCGCCATGCCTGCTTCCATTCCTCTGTCAGTTCGCGTCTACCGACCCATTCGTCCCCTTCCCATCGCTGTATCTTTCTCTTTGGGTTAGCGTTCCTAACGTCAGATTCATTCCATCTGACAAAATCTCCGCTCGTCCACGTCTTCCTGTCTCCTTGCATCTGTGTCAGGCCCTTTTCCACATGTCTAAGCATTTTAATGACATATGGTTTCGGGGGGGAGCAAAAGGGAATCTTCAACTGAAATGAGGCGGACGACCGGAAAAAAAAAATCACTAGCAGCAGGACTAAATTCAGTGCACCCGGGAGGGTGCCATGAAGAAGATGGGATGCTCTTTCATGGCCACCAATCATTACGCTAGTAATGACTTTTAGCGGTGGCATCAATAGCATATTCCCTTTGTGGGGGGCCAACCTCCTCCACCATCCTCCCCCCTCCCAGCATCATTAATTTGTCTTATTTCATTTTCAGCTCTTGCCCGCTGTGCCGACTCAATCGGCTGCCTGTCTGCCCAGCAGAGCAAGTTGCACCTTCAGAGGATATTCGACGTCTTCAAATCTCCACTGAATGGGGCCCCCTTTTCTTTTAGGGTCATTGATTCCAAGGCCAGAAAGGACCCTAGTGATCATCTAGTCTGGCCTCTTGAAGCACACAGGCCAGAGAATTTCCCCCAATGAGTTTAGCTACTGTTTGCATTTGTGAGCATCTTATTCATAGGAGCTGTACACATGCTAGTGTGCATTGACTGGGCCTCCAGTTTAAAAACTGTCCTACGTGTCGTGAATTTTAATGGCTGAAACAAATCCTTTGGAGCCATGTTCTCAAGTCATATAGCTACCAGCGACGTCAAATCTAGTATCCTGCACTCTCCTTCCTTTCCCCATCTCCTCTCCTTCTGGCTACCACTCTGCCCAGATCAATCCGTCGCTCCATTTCAGAGCCCTGGCCAAGGAAACATGGTAATGGATTATAACATTTCATTTGCAGGATGTTACTTTATTGGCGTGGATTGGAGCAAGCGGTAACACCTACAGCCCATGCGTCTCTCAGGCTGGAGATTAATTGACAATTAATATCTAATTCTTTTATGGTTCAAACTCAAAGGAAGTGCGTTTTGTACATGTGTCAAGCCCGCTGGGCAGTCTGTTATCTGTAGCCAAGCCCTGGATGCTGAGTAATTACTCATGCGGGATGATCTCTCCAATCTGCAAAGCCGTTCCACACGGGCTATAATCATGCCAGAGCTTGCTATGTAAGGAAGGGGGAGTTAGCTCATCACTTGGATGGGGAACACTGTGGGGTTCTCAGAGTTTGTTTTATTAATCGTTTATACGGCACGTTTCATCAGCAGATCTCAGAGCACTTACAACGGAGCCTTGCTCTTGCGCCAAACCCCAGCCATTCTTGAAATGCAGGGAGTCCCACAAAAGTCTGCTTGTCCCTAGTCCTCACGCCTCTGCTGTCTGACTCAGTCGTAAGTGGCTAGTGCCCAAGCCCTTCACAATCATGAAAAAATGTCTGCTCTCAACGCCCGCCTGGGATTGGATATGAGGAAAAACTATTTCCCTAGGAGGGTGGGGAAGCACTGGAATGGGTTCCCTAGGGAGGTGGTGGAATCTCCATCCCGAGAGGTTTTTAAGTCCCGCCTTGACAAAGCCCTGGCTGGGATGGTTTAGGTGGGGTTGGTTCTGCTTTGGGCAGGGGACTGGACTCGATGACCTCCTGAGGTCTCCTCCAGCCCTGGAATTCTATAACCCAATCCACCAACTTAATCATAAGATCAGTTTTTCCCTCTGGAAGATCATTTTGGATATTCATGTGGAAAACAGCACACAGAGGCTATGTCTACACTGCAAGGTTTTTGCGCAAAAACCCGTGGAGCGTCCACACCTCAAATGCGCTTTTGTGCAAGGAAATCAAGAGTAAAATGGCAGAACAGAGGGCTTTTGCCAGCATAGGTAAACCTCCTTTTATAAGGCATAACTCCTTTTTGCACTACAACTATTGCACAAGAAGGCAAGTGTGGATGCTCCAGAGGGAAAAAGCACAGGTGTTCTGATGGCCATTCTGTGAATGGCAACCAGAGTGTTCTTGCACAAGAGCATCCATGAAGTGTGGATGCTCTCTTGCACAAAAGCACATTGCTTTTGTGATGTGCTTTGAGGTGTGGATGTGCTCTTGTGCAAGAAATTTTTGCGCAAAAACTCTTGCGCAAAAGGCTTCTTGCGCAAGAAGCTTGTAGTGTAGATGTGTCCCTAGAGTACTACTGATCCACAGTGGTAATGGAAATGGAATTCCGGTGGACAGCTATAGATAATGGATTTTATTTATTTATTTATTTATTTTAGGTCATCTGATGCTTTATCAACCCTGGTGGAAGTGAGGTCAGATGAATATCCCCTCCCCACCTCCCACCCAAACACAGTCAGGAGACCCAGTGTTTGGTGCAAAGAGTGACAGCTAAGGAATGCATCAAGACAAATCCTTACAGATTTAGCCTTGTACCTCTAGGCTGCAATCAGACAACAAACTCGCCATCCTAGCTGGCCCCAACTCAGCAAAGAAACCCAAGACTGACCAGAGATGGAATCATCCTCCCCTGGCTAGAACTGAGCCTGGATGCAGTGGGAAAAGGAGATTTTGCACTGCCACTGCCCAGCCTGTAACTGTTCGGTGCATGGACAGGACAATGTTGGTCCATCCCAAGATCTCTCACAACTATCAAAGTCACTAAATAACAGACAGAGCTTGGTGGAGAGGGAGGAGGACAAAAGTTACAGACATAAAATCACAGACAAGATGCCCTTGCAGTCTGGGTTCTCCACCTCCTGCAACACAGTAATTGTGAAAGCAAATAAATCAATAAGAAATGCCTTAAAATAAAAGAAGCCTCATTTGTCAGATGACAAGAGAGGAGCCGTCGGGAGAGGGTCACACGAATTTATCAGGGAAATCTGTTGAGCTGTGCAACATTTTTTGGAGCAGGATACTTCAGATGGAATGGACCTGACCCAGCATGCTGGCCAAAGACACACAACGCAAAAATAACCCCTCTCTTTAACCCCTGGGCTGATTAACTGCACATAGCCAAGGCCAGGAGATGAAAGATGGCCAGCGCTCTGCTCCTCTAGCAGCAGCATATCACACGCTCCTTCCCGCCCACTGAGTATTACAGAAAAACAGCCACTGAGGAGCTCTCTGCAACCCACTTTCCCCTTTCCGGGTGGGATTTCCAAAGGGCTTCGTGTTGGGTGAATTCTGATTGCACAAATATCAAATTGAGGCCGGAGGGAGCAGGGTTAAACCAGTGCTCAGCAACTCTGCAAATCTTACCCCTTACCTGTGGCTATTTTTAATGCCGGGGCAGACTCCAGAAATGTGTGCGTCACCAGGGAGTAAAACCTCGCCACTTGCTGCCTGATCTCAGTTCTAAGCTGAGCTGGAGGTTTTGTGAGGACTCAGACAATCCACGTTTTTCCACGCTAGTGTCGGCCTGGATGTAAGCCCCCATGCTTTTGAGCACAAGCCTCTTACAGACATGGTCCTGTTGGCAAGTTATTTCCTAATTGTCTACTAGGATTTTTGCCTCTTCCTCCAACATGTCTGGTAGCAGGTGTGGTCAGAGATGGGGCATGAGCAGAGGGGGACCTCTGGCATTTTGTATGTTCCATGCTCAGAGAAGTCACATCACCGTAAGACTCACACAAGTGATGACCAGGAGTGACTGACAGTTCAATGCAGTACATAAATATCTCTCACAGGAAGGTGTAGTCACTCACTCAGACTGAATGGTTGCTTCTGCAAGGCCACAGGTCAAGGTCTGCTATGAAAAGCATAAGAGTAAATACTTCGCATTTCTAGAGCATCCTTCACCTGAGCAACTCAAAGTGCACTGCAGATATAAACAACAGTGACTAAGCCTCACAACAGGAGAGGAGAACACAATGTTCACTCCACCCAGTGCATGCAGAAGGGCAGTAGAGTGTGTCACAGGTGTGTCACAGAACAAAGTTAATGACAAGTTAAGGTGGAAAACAATAGGTCCAGATGAAATTGGATTAACTGTGCCAGAGAGTGCCTTTCCATTTCAACTCCACCTAGCAGGGCACAGAGCTCCCTCAGCAGACAGAGGTTCACCACTGAGTCAGAGAGAAGCACCTCAGCTACTGAGCTCACAGCCAGATACAACCAGGCCCAAACATGCTCAGCTTGGGAGAACAAAAGCCACAGCAGGAGCGAGCTCATTCGCTTCCAAATGATACATGCTACTAAGCGGGGAGGTCAGGACTCAAATTCCAGGGGGGGATGCCCCTGCTTCCAGGACCACGAGTGACATGTGGAGTGGCGACCAGGCCCAGGATACCAGGAGCCCAAAGGTCACTCATCACCAGCACTGCATGGTAGATGGAACCAATGCATAGGGAGCGGAGGACAGCAGTAGTGACCTGGAGGCTGTGGGCAGGGAAAGGGAAACAGAGCAGGATGCCCCAAAAATCTCGTACTCCCGCCTTGGGGGGCCTTAGTCTGTTTGGTTCAGTGCAGATTTCACAGGGAATGTTGCAGAATGCAGACCAAAACAACTCCCATTCCAAAGTAGCAGCGGTCTTGCCCCCTGTGAGGCTTGTACTGTGGGCTGCAGGTCTGGGGCTGGGATGTACCTCAGATAGGAGTGGCCAGAGGGGGACACCACGGCCACAGCACCATAGAATCATAGAATACTAGGACTGGAAGGGACCTCGAGGTCATCGAGTCCAGTCCCCTGCCCCCATGGCAGGACCAAATACTGTCTAGACCATAGTGAGTGTCTCTATAGGGTTCCAGTGTGAGATTGTAGGAGAGGGAGGTGACACAGATGGTGTAGCTCTGGGCATTGTATGCGAAGAATAGTTCTCACATGGTATCGGGGTGAGGCAACATAAATGGAGGTAGTGCCAGCTCTGTGGGGCTGGTCACTTAGCAACCAGACTCCAATTCCCTCTTTAGATGGAGTGACTGGGTTTAAGATACAGGCATGAAATTCCTCAGGCTTTCCTTGGAAGGGGCCCAATAATAGCTACAAATAAACAATGGGAAAACAAGTATTTGTAACTAAAATAGTGATGGCGCCCAACCAAGATATCACAGTCAAACTCTAGGCTTCTGAAGAGCTACTGCATTGAGGCAATCAGCATGATTTATTCACTAGAGAAGAGAATATTGACTGACGTGAAGACCTGGTCAATACTGAATCCAAGAGAGAATAAATCTAACTGGTGACCAGAAACAGTCTCTGTCTCTCTCAGGGGTGGGCAAGTTCTCTCTCGTGGGCCGGATCCAGCCAGCCAAGCCACCAGATCTGGCCCGTGGACACCCTGCTGGGACCCTCAGGCACACAGCCACCGCTGTTTTAAGCGCAGGGCTGATCTGTGTGGCTCTGTGCCCTAGAGCAGGGCTGGGTAAAATACAGCCCAGGGACCAGATCCGACCCACAGACCACCCTGCCGGGACCCTCAGGCACACAGCCAATAGGAACTGACCCCAGCCTCTCTCTCATCTCCTATTGGCTGGAAACAACCAGCCAATAGGAGCTGAGAGATTGGCCTGGGGGAATCTCTTTCCCCTCCCAGAGCTAAAAGCCACATGGAGGGAACAGCCTGCAGTTTCAAGTAGGGCTGCAGCAGGCAGGGAACCCAGCCTGCTTTGGGGGTGCCGCAGGCTGGGAGATGCTTAGGTAAGTACCTCCCAGCCAGAGCCTGTCTCTGGCACCCCTTCCCCTCCCACACCCCAACTCCCTCCCCCAGGTCACCTTCTAAACCCTCTGCACCCCCCTTCCCCAGGTCACAACTCCCTCCCAGACCCTGTGCCCCCTCCTACACCACTCCTCCAGGCCAGAATCCTCTCCTGTATCCATACTGCCTCCCTGACCCTACACCCCAATCCCCTGACCCAGGTTACAACCCCCTCCTTCACCCAAACTCCCTCTCAGACCCCACACCGTCTCCTGCATCCCAGCCCTTACCCCGTGTGCCCTTCTGCACCATCCTAGGCTCTGCATCTCTTCCGCAGGAAAGTACGGCCCTTGACCACTTTCCAAAATCTTGGAGAAGCCCCCCCCACCAAAAATTATTGCCCACCCTGCTCTATCTGGATTTTATTCAATGTCCAACCACATATGACAACATTTGGGAATGTTTCCATATGGCCTGTGGTCAGATAGGGACTGCACAGCAATCATAGGATCATAGAAACGTGAGGCTAGAAGGGGTCTCCAGAAGTCACCATCCCTGACAGGGGTTTGTCCAACATGTTCTTAAAAGCCTCCAATGACGAGATTCCACAACCTCCCTTGGAAGCCTGTTCCACAGATTAACAACCCTTAGAGCAAAAAAGTTTTTCTAGTATCTAACCTAAATCTCCCTTGCTGCAGTTTAAGCCCATACTTCTTTTCCTACCTTCAGCAGGCTTGAAGAGCAATTGGTCAGATCCTCCTAACAACCCTGAACATATTTCAAGACTACTATCAGGTCACCCCCTCAGTCTCTCTCTCCAGATCCAACATGCCCAGATTTTTTAACTTTTCCTCAAAGGCCAGGTTTGGTGACACTTATTTTTCTTGCTCTCTTCTGGACTCTCTCCAATTTGTTCACATCTGTCTCTAAGTATGGTACCCAAAAATGAACTCCAGCTGAGGCTCCACCAGTGCTGAGCAGAGGATAACAATTACCTCTTATGTTTTATACGCAACCGTACTGTTAATACACCTCAGCATTGGCTTTTTTTCACAACTGCGTCACATTGTGGACTCACGTTAAATTTGTGATTCACTTTAACCCGCAGATCCCTTCCAGTAGTACTACCATACCTAGCCAGTTAGTACCCATTTTATAACTGCACATTTGATTTTTCCTTCCTAAGTGTAATACTCTGACTTGTCTATATTGAATTTCATCTTTCAGACCGACTCAAATTTGTCAATTTCGAATCTGTCCTCCCAAGTTCTTGCAACTGCTTGCAGCTTGGTGTCATCCACAACTTTTACAAGCATACTCTCCACTCCATTCTCCAAGTCATTATGAAAATATTGACTAGTACCAGACTCAGGATTGAGCTGTGAGGGACCCCACTGTCTACACCCTGCCACTTTGACACTGAACCATTGATTACTACTCCTTGAGCAAAGTCTTTCAATCAGCTGGGTATCCATCTTACACTAGTCTCACCCAGACCGCGTTTCCCTAGTTTGCCTATGAGAAGGTCATGTAAGATTGCCAAAAGCCTTACTAAAAATCAAGATACATCACCTCTACTCATTTCCCCCAAATTGCTATGCAGCACAGCAGGGCTATTCGTAAATTCCTGGTGACAGGTTTCAGATCCTACTGTTACATCTGCACAGGTCCCTCCTTGCATGAGAATCACCAATAGTTACTAACAGTATAGAGTACATGACACACAGCTGCCAATTTCCTCTGCAGAAGGACAGGCCACTAATACATCGTATCAAGTAAATCACAACAAAAAATTCAACTGACCCAATGATCATTATAATCAGTCCCTCCATCACCTTTGGAAGAGGGATTGGGAAATATAATTGCATTGCAGCATGCCCTGAAGATTAAAGTGAGGCTATGTTGGGTCAGGACGTGCTTGGGGGAGGTAAATTTTAGTACTGTGCCCCCTCTCTTTCACGTTGAGAACACTCTGCACACAGCCACTAGAGAAACACACCTAAGGATTACGTTCTGCTGTCCCCAGAGGGATCTCAAACATCAAATTAAGCCTAATGAAAGTCAGAATAATGTTTTCAGAAGCTAGCAAGTCCCAATACACTTCTGCCAACAGGACTGGGATGCTTCTGAGAATTCTACCCTCTCTCCCCAGACACATTCCATGTGGCACACGTTAAGTGTTTTGCTTTGAGAACAGTCCAAGTCGAGCAGGGCCTTGCCCCTATATATAAAGATCAAGAGATTCTGGTGCCCACAAGGTGCATGACCACTGAGCAGACTGTAACGGATGGAAGCTGAAGTGTTTATTACCTGCCATGTCCCCTTTGTGCCAGTAGCAAAGCCTGGTAGGACCATGGACAGGATGGGAGGGGAAGTGCACAGTACGGGATCCACATGCGGCTATGTTGGGGGCTAACGGGTGCCATTGTGGGACACAAGTGCACAATCAGACAGGATCTCAGAATGGTATCTGACTGACAATACATAAGAGACATGGGAAAACATTTAGGCTTTAATATTGAATCATGCCGAATGAAGAGAGCGAGCAAGTAAAACTGAAGATCTAGGATGCAGATGAAAAAACCTGTCTCACAACAGATGTTCTGCAAATCGTCACCGGCTCCTGCCCCCCCAGTAGCACCTTGACCAGCCAGGTGCTACTCTGTGGCAAGCCCTCATCTTGGGTGCATCGATCGTGTGTTGGACACTCAGGTTCCCTTCGCCCCGGTAAAAAGGTCCTGTAGACCGTACGCTCATCTCTGTCTTGGAAGAAGAGAAGGTGGAGCAAGTAGCTCCTTGACACGTAGCATGGGACAGGAAAGGAGACATGCCCTTGTCAGAGCCATTCTGCAGATAGCTTTGAGAGAGAAGTGCAGTCTAGGGCAGGGGTGGGCGACCTGCAGCCCATCGGGGTTCTGTGTGGGGCTGACATTTTCTTTACTCTTGCCCACATGCAGGGTTGCCAAGTTCTGCTGGTTTTTGTCCACCTAGGCTTTTCTCCCTACTGGCATTTCTAAAGTGACACTCACAAAGCAAGAGCACGTGACGAGAGGTGCGTGCTGATCGCACACAGCATTGTGAGAGCCACATGTAGTTCTGCATCCAGCCAAAGCGCAGCTACGGTTCAATCGGCACCCCCCACAAATTGTATGTACACAAGCCCAGTGAGCAAAACCACCCTATCCCAGGAGACCATCTTGGTTAGGATAATCTTGTGGCCCACTGAGATGAAGGAGGGCCACTCATGCGACCCACTCAGTAGCATAGGTTGCCCATCGCTGGTCTAGGGGGTAAAGTGAGGACTACAAGTCAAGGCGCCCAGTTCTGCACTGAGCTTGTGTGTTTGTGGGTGTGCTGATGTGGGTCTGTTTCTGTGTCACCTTCCATCTGTAAAGCGGGGCTAATGACTACCCACAGGCAAGAATGCATGTAAGTATATCCTGCCTGTGAAACATGGTGCCTCAGGTCCCCTCTAAGGGCTAATCCCCATGAAAGACAGCCTACTAGTGGCAGCCGGTGGGACTGCTTCTCGAGGTGTTTTGGAGCTGACGGTACTCCTCTGAAACCCAGCAGAGGACTTCTGGTGGGAGGGGTCACATGTAGAGAGTCACCTCCTCCTCGCCCTTCCCTCTGTCCACCCTACAAAACAGTGGTTTGAATTTGGGCTCCTCTTTACTCTGTCCAAGCTAGTTTGTCCACTGCCAGGTGTCCCTGAAGGCAGCCTGGGAGGACACAGTTACCACCACTGCATACAAACCCTTTTTGTCCACTTCTGAAAGATTAGCAAGTCTATAAAGGAGTCACTGTTCCAGCTAGAGAGTAGCAGGAATAAGTGTGTGTAAACACTGCTATGTGTCCCTCTGTCACATGGAACATCAAAGGGAGGCCAGCTCCATCCACGTCACACTGAACAATGCTGGGGTTTCTGCTGGATTATCACAGTTAGCAAGAATGGTTGACCATCCAGCTAGAACAAAGGAACAGTGTGAACGGAACAGCCGTAAGAGACAGGAGTGTTGTATATTAAAAGGGTTCTGTTTGTACACAGGGTAAGGAACCTGATCCACAGAAATAAAGATTCACTCAGACCTAAAGATGGGTTCCCCCCTATGACGTATGTGTAATGATGAGATTCCATTAGGCTAAGCTGGGCTCTAGACCAGCACATCTGTTTAGGAAAGCTACAAATCAGCAGTATTTGTTAAATACCAATGAGGACTAAGGAGAATTCTCTCCCATTCCCTTAAGACATTAGTCTCTCCCCCTTATCTTTTTTAATTTTTTTAATGTGTGGGGAAGCGCAATCGCAAGGAGGAGAAGAAACCTATCGCTACAGGAGCAACTATAGTGACCTCACTGCTGAGGTTTCCCCAGAGAATGAGAACACACAGTATCGATTTCCAAATTAGGGTCAGTCGCACGGTTTCCCTATGGTGGGTTTATAGCACCAAGATACACTCTCTCGTGGCAGCATGGTCAGGAATCCTGCCTGGAGCAGAACTGGAACTCGGTGGTAGGTAAGGAAGATCTGCTTACCCCCTTCCCTGCAGTAGATTGGGCTTTGAGCTTTCCAGTTTTATAGGACTGCAGCAATGGGAATCATCTTGGGAAATGAGGCTACAACATACAAGCTTTTATGGTAGCAGCCCAGGTCTGGGAATTCTGTCACGTGATGCAACGTGTTTTTGGCACTATTGGGGACAGGTTGCAGAACTTTACTGTGCAGGCTTAGGTAGCCCCGCTCAATGAGTCTACAACTGCAAGCTGATGGTTTGGCTTTTAGCTCAAGTGGCAGCAACACAACCTGTTATCCCCATTCCGTTCCCAGTGATGACACAGGAGGGTGCCCATTTCACTTACTCCAGCCCTGAGTGCTACTGCTCACATGCAGTCACCTTTGCTTTATTTCACACGCTGGGCTTAGTTAACTTTATGTGTTTTCCTTCTTGTAGCAAATCCTTAAGCTCTATGGCTCTCAATAAAATATAACTTACCTGTGTCTTTCCCAGCTGTCCAATCAAGGTGACCCCACTTGCATCCTCCTGAGATGATTAAAAGTAAAGATTCTATGGTCATCCAGCTAGGTTCCTATTATTCCTTTATTTGTTTCCACTATTCCCCATCTGCACTGCTACCCACTAATGAAATGTTGCTCTAAGTCTTTTCCCAGCTTCCTTTACATGACACAATAAAATGGGAAACTTTCTCCACCTGTAGCCTTCAGGTAGGGAGAGACGTGACCATATTAGGACCGGAGGAGGTGAGCACATAACACAACACCTCTCAATGGATCATCAACAGCAGGAATCAAACATGGAACCTCCATCTTGGCTCACATGCTGCTACTGCCTAAGCCAGCAACTCAAGAACCTGCGTAGAGCCCCGCCGCCTCTACAAGGGAACCAACCACTACACTGACTGGGTGTGGGTACAC
This sequence comes from Rafetus swinhoei, assembly GCA_019425775.1. Taxonomy (NCBI): domain Eukaryota; kingdom Metazoa; phylum Chordata; order Testudines; family Trionychidae; genus Rafetus; species Rafetus swinhoei. The sequence continues at coordinate 10,281,766 of CM033429.1, read as the reverse complement.
ATAATTACAATGCATTGTGTTGGAGTTGTTCAAAACACAATATCTCGGCAATTTACAAATATTAGCTAGCTAGCTGAAGGCAAAAATGGACACAAAGGTGAGACAAATTACCCCAGATGCCGTGCTTTGATCATCTCTTATTTAAACACATTTTGAAGTTGGTAAAGCTAAAATTAACAATAGGAAACAAGGAAGAATTTATTGTTACTCTATAAAGTTATGGTTGTTTCCACTGAAGGTTGCCATGTCTCAGTATACAAGGCAGAGGTATCCTTTCTGCCACTTCACTTTTTCCATAAGATAAATCCTTACATGTTAACACGCCATCTGTTAAACTGGAGTATTGTGCGAAGATTTCTGCACCGAGATGTGGTACCACTCCAGCTAAAAGTAAGCCCTATTTTTGCAGTTACCTTTGCTAGATAGCATTGACAATAGCAGATGAGAACTGCAAATCTGTTGGAAGAGTAGTGTTAGACAACCCTTTTCCATCCAGAGTACAGACTGCTAAGGGCGGTATTCACACATCACAGCATGGTGCTTACAGAAGTTCTCTGCATGGGACAGACAGCCCATAGTACCCCAACCAGTCCAGTGGCTTGTCTAGGCTGAAGTCCCTGCTCTGACACAGACTCCCTGTGTGAGTGTGGACAAGTCTCAGTCTCTGTACCTCAATTTTCCCATTTGTAAACAGGAATAGAAGCAATGTCCAATCCTCCATGGGGGCTGAAGATAAATACATTACAGACCAAGGTGCTCGGATACTGCGGCAATAGGGGCCATTTAAGATCCTAAGATAGATACTGAGTTCAAGCAACTGACCCTGTGGTTTGCAGATGAATGAGAATTATCCAATACAGCAACCAAGTAGGGAGCAAGTGTCACACCACAGGATCAACTTCTGCAAATAGTTCGTGTCGGTGCCGTATCTGGCTCATGCTTCAGTTAGATGCAAACTAGCCATCTCCGCTTTCACATATGACAATTGCCATGCGATTTCTGTCTCATTAAGCTCTAAAATGCAAAACAAATGGGGCTGATGCAGCTGTACGCAATGTTCGCTTGCACAGTGTCAAGACTTGTGACTTTTTAATAGCTCTGCCCGCTCATCAGTGTCTAAAGAGGCCTGTCCTCATTTGGTTTTTGAGGGTGAGCTCAGGAGGCTTGAATATTTGCGTTCCCAATATCAAACGCTGCACAGGGAAGAGGCAATGCAGCTGGCTAGACCAGGAGTTTTTAACCTTTTTACATTTGCAGACTCCTAAAAACATTCAACTAAAGGTGGAAGCTCCTTTGGAAATCTTAAAAATAGTCTGCAGACCTCCCAGGGTCCAGGGATTACAGGCTGCAAAAACCCCTGGGCTAGAGGCGAGAGGAGATGCATGCATTGCTCCTGGATCCCTGTTCTCCAGGTTCTGGCATTGACTGCTGAGGCATCTTGAATAAGGCACTTCTGTGCCTCAGTTTACCTAATTGTCGGTGTGGTTAATGCTTACACTGTTGTGCAAACACACATAGTTTCCTTCTCTTATATTTGCACATATGCAATATAGTATACATGTATGGCCAGGTGACTAGATGTTTTGGGGAGCATTTTTGAGTGCATAGCCATTAGCACTGAACTTTTGGAATTTTTGTCCAATACACACAGGGATCAAGGAAAAAAAGTGGTTCTAATTCATGTGATTTAGTCTGTGCTATATTCAAGCATTATTATCTCAAATACCATGCACAACTTCTGGTAAAGAAAGCTAGTAAGAAACATAAGTATTTAGGCTGTCCAACATGAGAACATTAGTTGCACAGAGGTCTAGTTTGGAACCAAATCTGAAAACAAACTTCACCAAAATTGGGCCCAAATGTTGGATCCACACATCACAGATAATGGAGACAAAAATACCATCTGATAGTCTAATTTAGTTCGGGGATTCTTCCAAGAAGCAGCAGCATATATGGCTGCTATTGGACCAATAATAACTAAAGCCATGCCATTGTTCACTGAACTTTTCAGAACTAAATAAAAGGAAGTCTATTACAGACCAGTGTTTGCATTATTGTCTACGGAGGTCTCAAGTTTCTCTTTGATACTCAAAGAGAAACACCCTATGCCTTGGCCTAGATCCACCTCCCTTCACTCTTCTACAAAGGCAATTTAGCCTCACCTCAAGAAACACCCCTGTAAAGTACATCAATTTGCAACGTTGAACAGTGTGAGCCCCAAAGGAATGCTGGAACAGACGCATTTACAGAGATTTGCTGCTGCACAACCAACCACAGCTGTCCCCATCCAGCCCCTGCCGGGATGGTTGGCATGTTCACCTCCTCAGTCCGGACATAATTACAGTAATTAAGCCTCGCTCCGCAGCTGCATGAGCCAGGAGGTTTGCTGAGATGAAGCCACTCACCTGCGTTAGCCCCAGACATTTCCTTGTTGTTCAGGAGCACAGAGCAGTGACGCTCAACAGCTTTGCCATGCTGGTCAGGTGCAGACAACATGCTGGTTGTGTGGCATACAGAAATCTCCTCATAACTGCACAGCGCACAATGACAACACAGCGGTGACAGCCAGGTGTCCCTTCTTTCCCCCATCCCTTGCAATTGTTGTTTTTTATCTGGAGTCCCAATTTTCTACCAGGAACTCATTCTGCTGGGTGCTATACAAATACTGAGCAACGACCTCTGCTCCCTGTTAGTAGGCATCAACAGGATGGCCTAGAGACGGGAGAAAAGTAACATCCTCCTCTTGGTACAGATAAAACAGCAAGGCTTAGATCAGGGGTGGCTAACCCATTTAACAAAGAGAGCCAAAACAGTGGTGGAAAAAATGCAAAGAGCTGCACCAGAATTGTAGAGCAAAAACAAAACAATTTTTTTTTTTAAAAAAAGGAGGCTTCCCCTTTAAGACGGCCACCATCTTGAGCACCATTTTTTAAACTCCACAGCTCCGACCCGGTAAGTACAGGAATCCAGCGGGGGTGGGGCTGTTGGGGGAGGCGCAAGAGCGGCTTCGCGAGCCACACTTTTGGGGGGCAAGAGCCGCATGTGGCTCGCGAGCCGTGGGTTGACCACGGCTGGCTTAGATGTTACAGTGTCTGTTCTCTCAAAGGGACTAGTGATTTCACGTGCCCAACTTGTGTTGCCAGAAAAGAGCCTGATTTACTAAGAGTGCTACGCAACCACCACCTGAAAATTCAGCTTACTTAAGCTGCCTTGAACTGGGCATCCAAACTCTGAGTTGCCCCAATTCATTAACCACTTTTGAAAAGTCAGGCCTGACTGCTTTGCCCAAGGCTGTGAGGTTGTTCAATAGGAGGGTGGGGAAGCACTGGAATGGGTTACCTAGGGAGGCGGTAAAATCTCCATCCCTAAAGGTTTTTAAGTCGCAGCTTGACAAAGGGATACAGACTAGTCGACTATCGGATAAGCAAATGCTTATCAGATAGTCGAGACTAGTCGACTAGTCACTTCCGTCCCTTGCCTCAGAAAGAGGCAGCAAGTGGGGGAAAGAGGAGGGGGTACTTCAAAGCAGCAGTGCCGCGTAGAGCCTGGGGCCAGCTTGGGTGTCCCTAGGCACCCTGCAGCGTTTCAAAGCAGCCGCGCCGCATGGAGCCTTGGGTCACCGGGGGAGTCCCCAGCTGATCCCGGGCTCCCCACGGTGCTGCCACTTTGAAATGCCATGAGGAGCCTGATGCTGGACTCCCTGCAGCATTTCAAAATGGCAGCGCCGCATGGAACCTGGGGTCTGCTGGGGAGCCCCCAGTTCACCCCGGGCTCCATAGGCACAGGAGTCCTATCGACTAATCGAAGGCAGAGGCATCCTATCGACTAATCAAATAGTTGATGCAAAATGCATCAACTATTTGATTAGTTAATTACTCGCAATTTAACATCCCTAGCTTGACAAAGCCCTGGCTGGGATGATTTAGTCGAGGTAGGTCTTGCTTTGGACAGAGGTTGGACTCGATGACCTTCTGTGGTCTCTTCCAATCCCATGTGTCTAAGGTCAGGGCAGAGCTGTGACTAGAGCTCAGATCTTCCCATGTCTTAACTAAGAGATCATCCTTCCCAGAAAAAAAGGTAAGACCATGTAGGTTGATGAGTGGTGCAAAATGTGCAGTGAGCAGGCTGCAGCCTCACAAATTTGCACTGTAAGCAGTTGTTAATGCAAGAGCATGTTGGATGTCATGAGCCCGGCAAGTGTTATGAAAAGCTTCAGACACTAACAGCGGAGGGGAAAGCAGAAGTAGAAAACGCGATTTCTCCGGGTGGGATAAAGCAGGACATTATTCAACAAAGCCCTGCTCTGTGAGCAAAGGCAGAGAATCTCACAAAAAGTAACAAACCCCCACTGATGCCATTGTTAAGCCTGTAGAGTAGAAATTTCTCTGGAATAAAAGCAGCGTCTGCAACAGTTATTTATCACCATGCAAACATTTTCCTTCCCCTTTCATGGTTAGCGCAATACAGACCACCTGTGTCTCTGACAAGGCGAGGGGAAAAAAAAGGCAGACGGGATCAAAACAGGCCAAGATTAATTTGGTTTTATATAGACAAAAAGCCAAGTAATCAGTTTTTAAATTTAATATGAAAGTTATAAGTCACCTTTGACTATGTTAAAAATATAAACTAGTGCATATAATAAGCCCGAGCAACATGACGTTAGCAGTTAATGTAGAACAGCTCCCTTATCAACTTACAATGCTCCTAAAAACTAATAACTGAATTCAGGACTGACTCAATAGCAACTCCTTCTCCTGGGGCAATGAGGTCTGACCAACCCTCTGCTGACACTTTGGAAGCCCTCACTCAATTTCTTCAGCTGCACCAGTGACAAATTCAGATAGCAAAAAGGGGGGAGGGCAGGGGAAACTGGCATGGAAAGACAGGAAGGTCACCAAATCTCAAGTGCATGCAATGCGTTGGCACATGCACACACTTGGATCCTGCAGTAGGCAGCTGGGATTTGATGCATTACTGCCTCTCAATGAAGAGATGATTTCTGGGAACCAGCCCTCAGCAGGGAACCTTTTCTCAATCAAAGGTTTAGAGACATACAATTTTCAGAACGTCGACGATGGAAGGCTCACTTCTTTTCAGGCCAACAGTAAGGGGAACAGCAAGACACCTATCTAGAGATGTTAACAGGAGATGTACCACAATGGTATAAGTACAGAACCCTACGCTGTCATGGCAGCATACAAAGAACTCCCACTGAAGCAAATGGAAGTAGGTGTATGAACTATCAAGGTCCGAGTTCAAGACCTCCCCGTAGTCACTGGAAGGCAGCCACTGGAAATAAGGGCCACCTGGCCTCAGTGGGACATGGCGTATAATAAATCTGGAGAAAGGAACAGGGGTAGTAGAGGCTGAACAGGTACCACATGGAACACATTAGCTTTCGCCAAAGTAATAAAAGGTTTGGACTATTTCATGAGTGGACAATCTTTTTTCAGGCTCAAGCCAGTCACAAATGGATTTCAGCTAAATCGACATGAGCCACGTGCATAGTTAATTGAGCAGGTCAAAAATTTCCTTGCGCCAAATAATGATTTATTCAGAATCCAAACATGGATCCAGGTCAGAATTTCACTGCTAGCCCAATCTCTATCAGTCTGGGATAGACTGAAAACCTGAATTTATAGAGGATTAGGGTTGGAAGAGACTTCAGCAGGTCATCTAGCCCAACCCCCTGCCCAAAGCAGAACCAATCCCAACTAACTCATCCCAGCCAGGGATGTAAAAATGTACAAAACTAGAAATCATGTAACCAATCAAAATTCTGTCGGTTGCATGTGTAACCCACACACCTAGTGTGGTTCACTGACCAATGCAGTGGCACCTAGACCACAGCAACAGCTAAAATCAAGTCTTCTACAACATGGGCTGGAAGCCAGTTATCTGTTAGCTCAGAGGGTAGAGGCTCCTACAGTAAGCTTCAGAGCTACCACGTTCAAATCCACCTGGTGGTGGTTACACATGATTCAACGTTTTACCTGGGGACATAAGGGGAGGGAGGGAAAGGTGCTGGAGGGAATGTCCCCACATAAGGCTATGTCTATACTGGCGGGTTTTTTCGGCAGAAGACCCGTGTCCAGCCACGGGCCATTTGTCGAGAAAAAAACTTTTTATAAGGTCATATTCCTCAAAAAATGAGGTTTATGGGATCTTGCACACAAGGGCTTTTTTCCGACAAATGGCCCCGTCTACATGGGGCTTTTTATCGGCAAAACCTCTGCCGCTAAAAGGATCGGCAGAAGATATGCAAATGAGAGCGCGATTTGCATATCTTCCGCCGGAAAAAACAGCAGTGTAGACATAGCCTCTGGGTTTCTGTTATCAGTTAAACTCTGACGTTCCTAATCCTAGCCAGGGCTTTGTCAAGCCTCACCTTAAAAACCTCTAACGATGGAGATTCCTCCCGAGGCAACCCATTCCAGTGCTTCACCACCCACCTAGTGAAGTAGTTTTTCCTAATATCCAACAGAGTCCTCCAAGATTGCAGCTTGAACCATTCCTTCTTGTTCTGTCGTCTGCCACCACTGAGAACAGCCTGGCTCCATCCTCTTCGGAATCCATAAGCCTAAACCTAGGTCCTTCTGCAGCCCAATATTCCTTGAGAAACTACTTTGCTTCTGTTAAGAGAGTGCAGAGGAAAGGCACTTCCTAGATCCGTCCACAGCCCAGCCTGACCCAGCATGCTCCTCCCGCCCAGAAGTTTCTCCACGTGCAGCAGGACAAAGTATGCAAGGGCTGCCATCCCAGGCAGCACACTGGCAATTGAAGCAGGAACCTGCAAGAGCTAATTGCCTCAGTCCAGATGCCCAAACTGGGGCTTTAACAGACTCATACCCTCAGCGCATCAGACACTCGGCTGACCACTAATGCACACTCACAATAGGGATGTAAATACCCAGTAAACCAGTTAACCTATTAAAATGATATCGCTTCACTGGTTAACCATTGGCTGGCTGGTGCAGAGCAGCTGGGGCTGGAGTTCCATCAGGGCCATGCCCGCACTGCCTCTGTAGGGAGGGGTCTCGCCATCCCGCTGCGGGCAGGGAGCTGCTCTAAGTCAGCTCACTGCAGGCAGCGTCCTACTGGCCAGCCCTCTGTGGCTGGCCAGCTACCAGAGTTTGGAGAGGTTCAGTTAACCAGTTACCCAATCAGCCTAATTAACCGATTAACCAGTTACCAGCTCTCTACCTCAAGTGGGATCCATGTATTCCTCTCCAGGGCATCCCTGCCAGCCTCAGAAGACTCCAAATAGATAAATAAAAGGCCAACCTTGTAAATATTCAAATCTACTCAACACCTCCCCCCAATTTCAATTTGAATTCTATGCATATGATCAGCCAGTAAAATGCAAATGTATACAAATGCACCCATAGGAAGGAACAAACGGGAGCTCTGCATAATGGGATTAGGATCCGATTGCTTCCAGTCGAGGATGACAGTACCAAGAGCTTTTGTTTGAGTGCACTGACAGCGTAACTTTTATTGGAGGCTGGCCGCGCAACAGGGAGCTGTGGGTACACACAGCCTTGACAGGGATGCTCTCTGCTGCAGGATGCTGCGGGGAGAGGGGACCCCACAGCCTGCCATTGCCAGCCCCTGGGGAAGGACAGCTTGACACACTGAGGATGAGCACAGGACTCTGCAGGCCACGTAAGTTGCTTTGGGGGCAGGAGCGAGTGGGTGAGTGGTGAGAGACTGGGTGGAGGCCACAGCAATAGCCTCATGGGGTTGGGATCCTCTGGGACACATGAACCAGTGACGGTCATTAGCCAGCCTCTACAGGTTTGGGGTCTGGACCGCAAGAGACCTCTTTGCCCCACAACCCCCCTCTCCCAACAGCTTCCTCCCTGTCACATTTGTAACCTTTTCACAATCCCTCCCCCCTCCCCCTCCCCCTCATCCACTGGTTTTCCAGCCTCCTGCACTGTCCTCTTCATCCTCGCTGACACTGCCAGAAGGGGGCCTCTGAGGGGAGAATTAGGAAGGGGGAGGGTCTCTGAGGGGAGAATTAGGAAGTGCCTGACCCCGACAGCGGCCCAAGTCACAGAAGGAGTTGGGACCCCCCTGAGAGCCCCTGGGGTGGACAGCCAGCAAGCGATGCCCCGCTTCTCCCTCCAAACCACTGGTGGTGTGAGGAGACCCCTGGGGCCCTATGGTGCTGAAATGGAACAGGCAACTTGACTCTTCCCCCCAAGCACACTCCTAACTGCACAGACAGCCAAGGGGCCCCAAGAAGAGATGATGGAAGCAGCACAGGGGAACAATGCCAACTCAGGTTGGAGGCGGCTCCACAGCACGCAGGCCTAGGCTAGTCACCAGCACCCAGATTCACGGTCTGGGGTCCAAGCTCTAGGTCTGTCAGCCTGACAGCTCTTGTCAGGACCCTGGGTTCTCTTCGTCAGCCCGCAAAGCACCCGTGCCTCAGTTTCCCCATCACTACAATGGAGGTAAGAGTTGTCTCCTTCTCAGATCAGGAGATTTGCAGCCAAATCTCTGAAAACTCCCAGCCACAAACAAGCACTTCCAAAAGCAAATAGCCAGCTCCTCCAAAGGCCTCCATCTGCTGCACCTTGGCTGTATCGACAACCTGACCCCAACCGTGGGTGCAGAGCACTTATACAGCCAGGCCTACATCTCTGCAAAGTGCACTGAGCGCGTAACAGAGGCAGAGTATCTGCTGCTGGGTGTGTGAAATTCTAAACCCACCATCTATTGTATCTGTTTTCATTTTAAGGAAGTACTTGTTTTCAATGAGTACTTCCCGGGAGGAGCGTGCCTCACTCAGCGAGCTCGGTTTGCTTCTCTTTGTTATTAGATTAGGAGCCACTGAAGTTTAACTAAGCGTATTTAAGAGATCCTGGTACAGAACTGTTCTGCAGCTGCTAATCCACCTCAGCCCTGACAAGTTCATGAGTCGGAGGATCTCTTAGCCATTCTGACCCACCGCATTTGTCTGCTATCCCACCACGGATCTACTGCAACCGAGACAGTGTTTGGAGACCACTTCTATGTCCTGCAGATGGATTTTCCTTACACATCTCCCTTGAACACCAACACTCTTAGGTATTGATAGGGTTGCTTTTCACAACAAAATCTGAACATCCCCAATCTGTAATGCATGCTTCCTCATGCACCTCTGAAATAGCTCAGTCCTATCAGCCCTAACACACAGATGAGGAAGTGCAACACAGAGGCTAAGGGACTTGCCCAAGGTCATATTGGAAATTTGTGGTGAAGCAGGGAATCCAACTTAATAAGTGCCCTAACTGCTAGGCCACCTTTCCCAGGTCGCTCAGTGGTTTGCCTCACCAGAGACTCTTCCCAGCTGAGTCCTAGAAGAAATCCCCCTCTGGCACTAATGTCACTATTCCCGGTGAATTCTCTCCCCGGCACGCTCACTTGCTTCCTGCTCAGCCCTCCGCCAACACAGTAAAGTCATAACGATAATGACACTATTATACTTTGCTCATTATGCCTCATTTTTATTGCCTGGCCTCATTAAGTTAAGAAGCCTCTGTGTTTAACTGCATCTCTTGGCCTCTACACGGGGACTCCGGCCTGCATTCATCATCAATCACTTTATTAAAAACACAGGACAAAAACTACTATTAAACACATTACTGCCCATCAATCTAGTCAATTGCCTCTCAGGACCTTTCTCTACCTGATCAATGCACTGGGGCCACATGAATGTCACTGGCACCTTTTTAATCTTTTGAATTTTCTAATGCTTATGAATGGATTAAGGGTTCCTTCAGAGAAGAGGCAATGGGAGAAACAGATGTCTGATTTCTCTCTCTTACAATGCATACAGGAAAGAAAGTCATATACAAACAGAAGGAAATAAACTGTCAAAGACCAAAGCCTTATGGTATTGGATCAATGGCAAGATAATATACAGAACTCTAGAACACTTACAGAATCCAATTGATACAGCTGCGGAATTATTATATTGTAACAAATCTGAGGCCTGCTATAAGCATTATGATCATCTCTAGACTGCACATCATGGCTACATAACAGTTCATGACAGCATCATGGCTAGAACTCATCTTCTCTCAAACTAAGGAGAATCTACTTTGGCTATTAGCAGTGTAGAGTCTATGATACACAGTTTATCAGCTCCAATTCCATCCACTAGAGGGCAACAATGCAAATGAGCCAATCATATATATAGCAGCCCAATGTCTGAGAGTCTGTAACGCTGAAATGCTGGCTGTTCCCTCTGGGCTGCCCGTGCTGCATGGGGAGTGTGGGACCCAAACGGCCGCTTGCTCCCCCGTGGCGGCCCGGCTGAGTGGCGCAGAAGTCAGCCGAGCACCACGGCGGGAGGGGAAGGGGGGCCGGGCAGTGATGTGCGGCGTGACAGCAGCTCCAGGCCCCACCCCCTGGCCGTGAACGTCACCACCCCGGCCCCCTTCGCCTCCCACCGTGGTGCTCGGCTGACTGCGCCGCTCAGCCAGGCCGCCGCGTGGGAGCAAGTGGCGCAAGCAGCCATTTAGGCTCCACGCTCCCCATGCAGCACGGGGAGTGCGCGGAGCCCAAAAGGCCATTTGGGCTCCGCGGTCCGCCGAGTGAGAGGCAGGAGGGGAAGGAGAAGAGAAAGAGAGAGACAGAGAGAGAGGCAGGAGGCGGAGGAGAGCTGAGAAAGAGAGAGGGGAAGGCAGTAGGAGGAGAGAGAGAGAGAGAGACCGCCGGAGGCTCAGGAGAGAAGACCAACGTGGAGGAGAGACCTGAAAATCCCGTCTTATGACGGGCTAATTGGCTAGTTAATTGCAATAAAATTCTGTGTTGCACACACTACAAATCTACAATTGAGAAACATGAAGGTTGCAAAGTCAGAATGAAACAGAGTTCCAGTAGGGTTTCCACAAGAAGACATTTCTGAATTTCTAGTCCATTTCAAAACATTGAAATTTCCACTGGAAGGAAATTTGTTTTCCCCACCAGGTCTGGTCACAAGTGACTTGTGCAAGGTCACACTACAATGGAATTTGGTCTTATTTCCATTTTGAGAAGTTTCCAATGAGCTTGAAAAAACTCAAGCCACAGGGATGAATCAGCTGCCTGTGGATATCCATTTGCCAGCTGAAAGGCTGTTGTGATCTCCTTTGCTAAGGTGAGAACAAAGGTGTCCAGCTATTTAGGAGGTGCATGCAGCCTCCCATTTTTCCTATGCATATTACAAGTTGCTTTTCCAAGTCCATTTTGTTTGGGTGAGATTTTTTTTCCCCTCTGGTTTGATCCCATTAGAGGGACACCCAGGGCATTCTGGAGGTCAAAAATGGCAGAGACACACAGCGAAGAGACAGTGCAAATGTAGCAAGTGCCTCCCACCTTGTTACAGTCGGAGCTTCCTGCTGAAATAGGGGAAAATGGTGAATTAAAAAGGAAGGGTGTTTAGGAAGAACTGTGTGTCTTAAACGCCTGGACCTGAACGCCTCGCTGTTCTCCTTTCCAGCTGACCAATTTGATCGAACAGAGCTTTGAAGATTTCAAAAGACACCATGTTTTCTAGTTTATCATAAGTGTATATCTTAAACCAATGTTATCATTTTAAGCATGACCAGAAGAGAGAAGAAGCTGCGGACACAATTTCTGGCATGGAAGATAGATGCTTGCACAAGAGGCAAAAGCATGCAGGTTAACACAACCCGCCCCCACCTCGCATCCAGCCTAGAGTTAATCATCACAGAACTGTGGCATCTCATGGCATTTTTACTATCAGAGCAGTGACAGAAAGGATGTTTCTGATCTCCGGGAAAGCTTCCTCCCAGGAACGCAGAATATCTACATCCCTGACACAGTTCTGCCAATAACGGCTCAACCTCTCTCTACGGGAGAGAAGCGTATATCCTTCGAGGCATCGACTGCCCCAGCCCCAGCCATTGATGTATTCTTGCGGTATCTGAAGTGCAAGGAATGATAGATCAACTACTGGGGACCAGCTGAGTTGAAATTTGCCTCTGGGCATTGGACCAGGAACACCAGGACGGCACACTACTTGAGCCTGCAAGAGAGAGCATGGACCTATTACGGGTGTAAAATCCCATTTAAGAGGTTAACCAGTTAAAGTTTAAGCAGTTAACTGATTAATGGTGAGGTAGGTTGGGGGGGCTCTCCAGCCCCCTCCTCCCTACCCACTGCGGACAGGGGCTGCTCCGGCCGGCTGGGTGCGCCCCCACCCATGGCGGGCCCTATGGGTCTGGAGCAGCCCCCTGCTCACGGTGAGAGGGAAGCTACTCCAGCCCTCACCAGCTTACTGGTTAACCAGTTAACAGTCACATCCCTCAGGGCCGGCCCACAACATTTTGGCACCTGAGGCAGGAAGCTCAAATGACACCTCCATACCCCTCGCTTGGGCCAAAATTTTGAAAGGTCTCAATTCTGCCTTCTTCCTGTTCTACTCCTCTCATGGGACTGCTCTGCTACCTACATATGCACCACCAGCAGACACAATTTTCTACACTCTGGGTCCTAGTGGTGCCCTCCCTCCCCCCGCCACAGTCTGGCACCTGAGGCGACTGCCTCAGTTCGCCTCATGGTAAGGCCAGTCCTGACCCTAGTACGTATCCACCATCTTGATTAGCCCCCTTTGGAGTCATTTCTTCAACAAGACTTAAGCCTCAGTGCTACACAGTCTTATAGGATTGCCAGGAGTCTGGTTTTTGCCCAGACAGTCCAGTATTTGTCGCCCCTGTCCGCTAAAAACAAAAAACAGAAAATACCGGACATGTAAATTGTCTGGTATTTTTTGTTTTTCTTGGACAGAAACCCGGTGAGGACATTCTTCCCCTGCCACGTCTGGTGGGGAGAGCGAGGAGCGTGGGGATTTTTAAAGGCACAATTACTTTTTTTTTTTTGCACAACTTTGGTCCCCCGGTTTTTGTCTTTTTGGCTCAACCAATTTTTTTCCTGTCGTGTTCAGATACTTTCACAAAAAATCCCAGCAACCCTACGTGAGTCTAATGCTCGTATTTAACTGAATGCACCATCAGCATTCTCACTGACGTCTCTGGGGCAGCAACATGAATGTCTGAAGAAAAAGGGCCAGAGGACGGAGTGAGCCCTGTAACCTGTTTGCCTTCTGCACTGTCCTGGGGGTTTCTCTGTTGGGCCCTGCTGAGGACCACTGCCAGGGGAAGCCACTTCCAAATGGAAGAATTCTCTTCAAGGCTGTCTGGTGCTTTTCACTGTTAACAGAAAGGAAGCATGCTCCCTCCACCCACGCAAGAAAGTTACCAAAGGCTTCTGATCTGCCACTAGGAAGCGGGCATCTCTGCTCCAAAATGTTTCATGTGTTAATTTCAGACACACCCACAGCTTTATTATTCCCCCAAGTCCCCCTGCACACAGACGGAAGCATGATGCCCAAGCAGCCGCAGACTTTGTGAGCAGGAGGACAAAGTGCTGCGAACAACGGAGCCTAATTTTAGCATCTGTTTGTTCTGCTTCTTCGACACGTAAAGGGAGGTGGGGGGGAGCAAGGACTGGACTGGCTGCTCCCAGCTTATTAAAGACACAGCCAGGAGCGCGGCAGAAAAGCGTTAAATCACACCCTGGGATTAGCTTATGAAGGAGGAAGAAAAATAACAACCCAGCAGGCACCTCTGGCTGGCGATGCCAGCTTGTTTTGTGAGCTGCTGAAGGTGACTGTGCTCCCGCCCGACACACGCTGCCTGCTCTGCGCCTCCCTTCCCTTCACCAGGAGACCCAGCTCATTCATCATTAGTCACCAGGAATTGGTAGTCTAGGAACAGCATGGACTGTGCTCCCTCTCCCCACTTCCTTAATCAGCAAGGCCACACAACTCATCTGTGGCATGGCACACCCCTGGCCCAGCCAGGTCTTGCTCCACCAGTAGGGTCACACTGGAATCTGCCCCGCTCTGACTCCCATTGCTAGCAGCATGGACCTGGCTGGCTTTGACTTGGGAAGGGAAATCTAGCCACAAGTATCATGGCCAGCATGCAACAGCTGCCTTAAAAACACGGGGGAGCTCAGATCCCCTCAGTATTCTGTCTCGGGATGACGACGGGTAACTGGTTAACCCAGGGAGCAGCCAGCCACAAGCATAGGGCTGCTCCAGCACCGCCAGGCTCCTGCGCAGGGCAGGAAGTTGCCCCCTACAGAAGTGGCTCCTGAAAGTGGTAGCGGCCCTGCCGGCCCCATGCCAGGCTGCCCCTTCCGGCCCTGTGCAGGCTGGGAGCCGGCAGCCCCATGCAGCACTGGAAGCAGCCTGGCTGGTGTAGCCTCTGCCTGCAGCAGGGGAGGCACTCCCACCGCCCCCATTTAATCAGTTAACTGGTTGAACTTAATTTTTAACTGCTTAACTAATTAAATGGGATTTTACATCCCTAATTCTGACCACCTCTCTCTAGAGCACAGAGCTGCACAGGGGATTAAGCACCAACATCTTTCCCCTCGTCCTCCCCCAGACTCCAGCTCTGCCCTCAGCCTTCCAGGAGAGTGGGAACCCGGCAACCGCTGCCGGGAGCCCTGTGCCGGCAGAACGGCTCTCCTTCATGCAAGGCCGCTACTGCCACCACCAGGCTGAACGGGAAAGTGAGGAGGAGCCGCAGCTCTCAGCCTCTACCAGGTGACCTGGCTCATTATCGGAAATACAAGGGTATTTTCACACACACACACACACACACACACACACACACACACACACACACACACACACACACACACACACACACACACACACACACACACACACACACACACCCCCCTGTCTCTGGTTTGCATTTTTAAACCCTCCTCCCAAAGTCTCCAGGCTCTTTGCTCAGCATCGCAAATGCATGAGCTGGGCGAGGTGAGATTGTAATTGAGAGAGAATCTTGTTTGACTCGGCAGCAAATGCCCTGCCAGTGACCGACGGGACCCCAATTAGGATGTACTGCTTGAATCAGCTAAGACTGGAGAGGGTGGATACTAGACAGACACTGCAGGGGAACAACCCCAGAGGTACGAGAGGTGGGTTAGCTAACCTAACAGGGCTCTCTCCTCCGGTTTCTGTGGATTTCGTCTGCCGCTCCTTTCCAGCTAGGGAGAGCGCAGCTGCTTTGCAACTTTGGGAATGCAACGATGCCAAGACCAATCCCACACCTTGCTGTGTGATATCTGCCCAGCTCACGCCCGGCTTGCAGCCTGCCTCATACAAGACACAGCATCCGGTGACATCACTGCGGATGGAGATGCAAAGTGAGGTGCAGCAAGGAGCTGTGATGGATTCTTCCTGCACAGGCCACTTGGGAGTGGACGTTGGGCTCTGGGGGTCTGTCAAATGTCATCTCAATTTATTGGCCTAGTTTTAGAACCTCCTCCTCCTCAAAGAAGACCCACATGGGATCTCCTAGCCCCATGGCTGCTTGGTACAGAGCAGCTTTGATTCAAGAAGCTGAAGACAGCTCAGGGATGCAGCCTCCCCTCCAGCATCTATTTGCATGTGCGGTTCGCCACGGCGGGCGCATCTCATTCACGGTGCACAACAGCAGAGATGAGCCAGGGGAAAGCTCACATCTCAGCTGCTTTTGGGGAGCCTGGATCCAGATCATTGGCTCTAGAGACTGGACTCTGCCCTCCAAACACACATTCAACGCCAAGCTGCAAACGGCTCCATTCGGATCTCTGTGAACCACTTTCATGTCACGTCTGGAGTTGGTGGCTCCTGATTTACACTGCTGAAAGATAAGGATCCCCCATAAGTTCTATTGTCCTAGGCAAAGTCGCAGGAACATTTATATTCACTAATGAAAGGCAGTGGCTAAAGCTAACACAGGGTTATCAGGCTTTGAACCATGGGGTATAAGTCTGGGGCTGGGGAGAGCAAGGAGTAGGCCCCTCATGCTTCCCACTTCCTCTGAAGGATCGGGATGCCAGATCTCATAGACCCCCGGGGCTGCTCTGAACTCCCCTCTGTTCCTCTGCTGACCCAGCTTGGCATTATCAGCAGCAGCTGGCAAATCACTGCGTAAGAGGACAGCAGTTGACAGGCAGTTGATAGGCTTTCAAGGCAAACAGGAAGCCTCCAAGATGTTGGCCACCTGGCCACTCATAAGAGTGGTAGGGGGCAGCTGGCTTCTGCCCTGAAGCAATCGTCAGGGGCTTGGAACCTCCTCAACCGTCCTTTTTGCCCACATCTAAGGACATCTGCTCTCTGGCCTCTTCGCTCCTGCTCTCCTTGTACCCGATCTCTACACACCAGGCAGGCCATCTGCTCCCCCAGTCTCAGTGCAGCTCTGTTCTCAATTTGCTTGCACTGTGGTTTCCAAGGTGCTACACAGCTGCATTTTTAGTTATCCTTAAAGAAACCTGGAATCTCCGGAACACCGACCCTTCCTTTGGTCCTTCACTCCACAACTTTCCTTCCCTAATTGTGTCCCTTTTCTTAGAGATATCTGCTCAAATGCTCTCTCCAATGCATTTTTATCCCCTGCCACCCTTTCTCTTCAGCCCAAAAGCAGGCCAGCCACATGCCTAAAGGAATCAGACTCTCACACGACAGCTTAGATCTCTGTGTGTCTTTGCTATCCTCCAGAGGCAATACCATCTTCCCTTCCCCTGCCCCTCCCCTCCATCCTCCCATGCAGAGCATGTAATCCAACCTCTACGACAGGAAATAATTCCTTGCAATAGAGAGTTGCAAAGGCAGTCCCCCAACCCTCCAAGAACCCAAAGGCCAGTCCTGTCTTGCACACTGTCATCCAGAAACAAGTGCTGCCCAAGACTGACTCACTTGGGCCTGGTAAAGGACTGCAATTACTTATCCGAGTTCATCGGCAGGTCCCGGTGCAAGCTAGCACCTAGTGAACCTTGTACATTGCAGCATTCACAGCGCAATGGGCTCTTCCCCCGGTCTCCTATCCAAACAATAGTTTGGACCAGTGACATCTGCTGTGTTAGCAACCATGCCACAGTCCTCAGCCCATCCTCCTTGGAAGACTATATTTGTAATCCACCAGCCAGTCTGTGGTGAAATCACTAGCTAAGGCCAGCTAGCGATACAAGTTGGACCGGATCAGGTCATAGTGCTACCAACAAGACCACTTTATTTTAGGCTAGTGCAGGTCACACCAGCGCTTAGCTCCTCTCAAGTAAGCGGGGCACAGGAACGTCCCAAGGGGCAGCGCTTTGGCAGCATATTTATGACCAGGGTCAAAGCTTTGTCCATTCTGGTTGGGAACTCAATGTGTGTGTCAAGATCCATCCTTCGGGGAAAGAGCAAATCCTTGAGTTTCACCCACTTGGCAATTCAGGTAGAGTGAAAGAAAAATGCCATTTTCACAGCAAAGCCCAGCTGCTTTTCTTGAAATAATGTACAGCTTGCCAGACCCATGAGCGATCAGCCTCCCACTCCAATTTTGAGTCCCCATCACCCTTTGCTGCACCTTTCCCATCCCCCCCAAAATGGCTACTTCCAGCTGCCCTCTAGCTGCAGGAAACCACAGGTCACCAAGTAATCCCGCCACTGAAAAAACCAGGCTGGCCATTACACGAGTTCAGCTGTCTTAACATGTTACCAAGTGTACAAGCAGGGCTGACATTTATTTAATCCTCATAGTACTGTTGACTGTGTACTTACGGAAACATCGCATGCTTATGGGAGACATTTGTTTCCAAGCAGCTTATGCTAAATTGCAGTGATATAAAGGAAACACTTATCCAATATTGACATTTACTGACTCCTGGCAGTATACTGCCTGAATACTCATTTATGCCACTAGAGAGGGGAAGGGGAAATGGAAATAATCCAGGCCCTTTAGTTATGATCTCTTTTCAGGAGTTAAGCATTGTTGAGTTAATGACAGAAATGGAAGGGTACATGCCCAAAACAGCAGGAGTAGACAGAAGAGCCGTGCAACTTTCCACTCATTCACAGTCACTTCCTTCTTCAGGAAAGCATCATCATCTGGGATCCATGGCGCAAAGCTTTGATCCCCTCCTGCCTGAGAGTAGCCAGGAGAAAGGCCACCAGTAAGGAAAGAAAGGTGTATTTTAGCTGTAGTTATTAAGATCCCATATGCTCTGTTGCATGGATTCCAGACCCTGAACACACTATTCCTGCAAGATCCTTATATATTCTCACACAGGAACACAGAGTTATTCAATCAAATTCACCCACACAAGAGCTGGAATTTCCAGCCTTCAGTTCCACTGATTTCAATGCTGTGATACAAGGGATGAATCTCCTCTTTACTGTGTAGAAAACTATTGCAATAAACCCAACCCCACAAAGTTTTTCTTGCACACGGAGGTTAATTATCCATTGCGTGAGCGTACTCCATTGAACACTGATCCCGATGTCTCCATACATGGAGGCATCTATTATTTTTTGCTGAAGATCTCATTGGGTCAAATTAGTGTTAATGACTGGTAATTATTAGGAATGTGAAAGTGTAACCATGTTACACCATGAGCCAGGACTCATTGGTTAACCTTTA
Organism: Rafetus swinhoei; assembly: GCA_019425775.1. Lineage (NCBI taxonomy): Eukaryota > Metazoa > Chordata > Testudines > Trionychidae > Rafetus > Rafetus swinhoei. The sequence continues at coordinate 10,263,302 of CM033429.1, read as the reverse complement.
CGTTTACACTCAGGCTCCCAGTATGCGCAGGGAGCCGCCGCTGTCTCACCTCCTCCCCGACATGCAAGAGGGACAGGTAGGAGCCAGTACATATGGGGAGCCAGCTTAAAAGCCGGCTCCCTGCGTGCACCGGTACTGGGGAACAGATGTCACCCTGCGCATAACCACTGAAATTTTCAGCGGTTACACAGCTACTTCATTAAACACATTTTAACATCCCAATTAATTATGGGAATGTCCTTTTAAAAGTAGTACAAAATTCTATAGTTACAGCAGATTCGGGGGTTACTGGTGTAGTTTTCTCCTCACGTGGGGGTGCTGCATGAACAAATGAAGATGAGATTTCATTTTAGAGCTGAATCTAACTGTACGAATCTTCTACCTCCCACTTATAACGTGACATTTAAAGAGCGCCAGCAAGTGCACAATCAACTGCTAACCGGTGAATGGAAAGCATGTTTTAAACGTTGACTAATGCTGAACAGTAAGAGGCAGATCCATCCCTCATGAACTCTTTAGACAGCTCTCCCTGCTCAGCTTTTGGGGTTGATAATGTCACTTTGCTGATCATCTTTAAATGGATGCTGTTGGATCAAATTGGAAACTGTGTGGGTTTGATAAAGCCTACATCCAATAGAGATGATCTCATAGTCATTTCCCTGCAGTCTTTGCAACCCAAACCTGGCAGCATCAGGCAAGCACAGGAGAAGCCAAATGTAAGAGACAATAAAACAAAAAGTGAAACTGACTAGCCTGTTTTCTATTTGTGCAAGCAGAGACAAAAGAGGAAACCCGTGCCATTAATTTAAAAGGCGCATTGAATATTAACAAATATTTGTGATTTAATAACATACAACATGAAAGAGCAGTGACCCCTTGTTGTGACTGAATGAAGTGGGTAGTGGAGATACTGCTTAGAAAGGGCCTCTTTGGTCCTGTACTGAATCTCTCTGTAGAGGCTCTACTGATGGATTTCTACCCCCCTGCCCATTTGCATGTGCAAGCCCGATCATCAGAATCATATGGAAGTGGGCTGGACAAAGCCCAGAAAAGCAGTGATGCTGCCTTAGCCCCTGGGATGACCTGACAGCCCTTTTGCATCTACAATATGGCATTGATTCTAGTTGCCCCCAGTGCAGTCTTGCCTTGGGCTCCTCGACATTGTACAGAGAGGAGTGGTTAAGTCACCAGCCTTACATGTAAGTCCTGTCAGAGGTTCGTCTTTCTTTTTTATCAGCACCTTTCTGCAAGTTTGTGGTCCTCTCGAGGGATGTTAATGGTTAACAGGCGAGGCTTACCAGCTATAGGGGGCCTTTGTGGGCTGGTGCAGCCCCCACCCACTGCAGGCAGGAGGCACTCCAGAGCTGCCAAAGCAGCCACCTAGGTGCGCTCTGGGTTAAAGGAGCCGCCCTCCCCCTTTAACCGATTAAATGGGGGGGGGAACTAGTTTAACTGGTTAACTAATTACATCCTTAGCCCACTCACCATCACCCACCAACCCCATTCTCTTCCCTCATAGCATTACAGGTAGAGGCAAATGCCTCACCTGGGTATTCCCAGCCCTTTGCTATACCTGGATTTGGCATGATTCCCCTCTTCACCTTAACTTCATGGCATTTGTTTTCTGATCGCCAGCCCTGATAATGGTCACACACTGCAAATAATACAATGCTGCATGGTTTGGTTTTAAAGAGCCCTCTGCAAGGACTGCAATCTCTTCAAAGCTGAGTGGAGAGGGGAAAGTTCTGTACAGATCCTACAGAGCCAGTTCCTTTATAATCCCATAAGAATGCCAGTAGCAGATAGCCAGAGACTCACATGCAAATAGGGTACTTCAGATCCTGGAGGGCAAGGGCTACTTTCTGAAAACCCCCAGACAGACACTTCACGGGCATTGCTCTACTGGCTCTAGATTTACACCAGGGGAACTGAGATCGGACTCTGGCCCAAGGACATGCCCCACAGAGCTTACAGTGAGACAGACATAAGAAATTGGCATGACAATTCCGACCAAGGGCCACCTACGCCAGATCATGTCTACAGAGGAAAGACTCCCGACAGAGGCCTGGGTCAAGGAGGCACTCCGGAGATGGAAGAGAAGCCGAGGTCTGTTCCAGGCGAAGAGGCATATCAAAGGAGGTACTAAGGGAGTGGGTAACCAAGGCAACGGTAAGACGGTGGGCTAAGGAGCACTCCCGCATCAGGTCTCGGCTGGGGTGGGCAATTGGACATGGTTCCCCAGGGTTAGCCTGTGGCAAGCCGCTATTCACTTTATTTACCTGAGCATGCGCAGGTACAGCCGCTCGCAGCTCCCGTTGGCTACGGTTCGGTTTCCCAGCCAATAAGAGCTGCAGGAAATGCTGTCCCAGCATGCACCACTTCACACAGCTCCCATTGGCAGGGAACGGCAAACCATGGCCAATGAGAGCTGCCAGCAGCTGTACTTACAGACGCTTAGGTAAATAAAGCATCCAGTGGCCGGCCAGGGGATAACTCTAGTGAACTGCATCTGGCCCGCAAGGCACTTATTGCCCACCCCTGGCCTAGCCATTGCCCCTCCCATAATGAGACTGTAGGGCTCACACTGCTGGTTCCCATGCATTTATAAATGCTCCTCTACAATGAATGAGTCACCTTCATGGTACCTGGCTCTGGGTTGCACAGAACCTCCACCGTTCTGTTGCACCAGGCCATGGGACCGCCCTGGGTAGACTGAACACAGTAGATTCACGGGCTCTCGCTGTGAAATTCTACATGAGTGCACAGCAAGGTTGGGATTTGACTGTGAAGGCACTTTCTCGGGACCTTCCCATGACTCAGCATCTGACAGATGGCAGGTGGCTCCCATGTTGCTATTTGTTTCTTCCAACTTCCGTTCTTTTGGGTGAAGGGGAAAATAATTGAACATGATTTTTAAAAAGCCAAGGTAGTGAGCTTCATGCTTGTGGATGACAGCATCAATTCTCCTCTCAGCAAAGGACATATCTCTACGCAGCAGGAGGTAAATTTCATTGCGACTTTAGCCTAGCTACTACCAGGCACTATGGTACTGACAGATTAGGGAAAAGCAGCAAAACCCAGGAAAACAAAAACAACTGAACAGTCACCTCAAAAAAAAGAACCCAAAGAGGCTCTACAGACAAAACACAGTTAGCTGTCAACTTTCAGAGCCCGAAGTCAGGGGTTTAGGGCTATTTGCTGAGGAATCAGAGAATAAAAGAACCATATTCACCCCATACCACCTTAACAGAATTTCACTCTGAGCCTTTAAAGACACAGGAAGCAGTTGCAGGAGAGACCATCATTGTCCTCCTTCATTATTCCATAACACTTCTCAGTGCAAAAAAGAGATGGCTGTGGATTAGATTGATGTGGAGATCTGCTTGAGACCTGGCATTGTACAGCGAGTCTCAAAATCATTCTGGTAACATGCTTCAAAAGGGCCTGCCAGGAAACAGAGGTATGTTAGTGGACCCACCTCCTACAGGAAAGATGCACTTGTGAAATCCTTCCATGGGCAGGGAACAGGGAGGTCAAATCCATCTCTCCTCAGCCAACCCGTAAATGGGAATCCACATCAGCCTGAGGCGACATGACAGACCCCCCTGCAGGTGGAACCCAGGGATGTATGGTCATCCCCACAAGCCCTCTGTAGGTCAGCATCATTTCTTGGGATAGCATCAAACCAACGTGCCACAAAAATACATGGGGTCAATTGAGGACAAATCCTGGGGCAGAAATTCAGTGACCTTTTCTGGAGAATGATCAGTTACCTGAGGTGGTCATGTAAGGTCCACGCCTGAGATAAATGTCCCAGGCACGATCCTTGCATCAGACAGAGATGATCCTTGCTCATCTCCTGTGCTGGACTTGAAGGAGTAGGAATCCTGGGTGTGCTAGTCACACACACCCATCTGGGCAAAATTCACTGGTCGTGTCAGTGAATGCAACTCTATTGACTTCCCTGGGGTGGCGGAAAGGGTAGGTCTGACTCACTGAGTTCAGGGGGTCTACTCATGTAAGTAAGACAAGTGAGGTTTGTATACATGCTCCTGCCCTCATGAGGTGTAAATGCCCCGTGGGTGCACACCACCTCCATCAGTCAACATGCCGCCTGTATGGCTCACCGCAGGAGTGGCACTCTTAAGACCATGGGTGCATGTGTTATTGAATTCATTGTCACAACAATGGGCACAATGCCCAGGCGAGAATAACCACTACCAGTCCAGATGCACAATCAAAATGGGGAATTCCAAGGGGAGAGGGGGCACCAATGTATCCCGGCAATAGCCTTCAGCTCCTGGATCTGTGCTACCCCTTCCACAACAGCCCCATATTGGAGAGGGGCTGGAACAAGACGCACGCCAGCGGGCTAGCAGCCTGGCTGCAGACCGTCACATTTCTCAGGCGCTGCAAGCAACAGCTACACCCCGCTGCATTTATCCTTCATACAGTAGGCACCAGCCCGTGTGCAACGTTAGCTGTGCTGCCACAGAACCCGACATGAATATGCAAGAGTACCACAGGCACTCTGCCAACAGGTCACCGCGGAGAGGCCGATCAACTAGACCACACAGCAAAGAGTCAAGAGTTGTGGATCTACACCGCAGCTTTCAAAGACCAAAGCTCATTAAAAAGTCCTAATTAGAAACAATGCCTGGAAAGGAAGGCAGAAGCAGGCCTTTCTAGAGCTGAAAGGCAAACTTGTGCAGCTCTGCTAGTAAACTGCCATGCAACCTACAGGGAGAGGAGACACTCAGGGGGCAGGGAGTTGACACTACAAGGAAAATCCAGGCAGCCAAACTGCTTATATACCTGACCCTGCCGCTGCCCCGGTGTTCCCGGAGAGCTCAGATTTGTTCTGCCTGAAATTGGCATGGCAGACACAGAGGGTTTCTTTTGTGCAGAAGCAACTGCAACTGCAAATGGCTCTGCCCTTTAGTACCATCGGGGGGGCATGGTGTTGGGGGGCACCCAGCAGCCCACAGCTCAGAAGAGAAAGCAACAAGTGGGTATCTGTAGAGTGCCATGACTTCTATCAGGAGCTGGCCACGAATGGCCTATGTTTGGCGAGGAAGGAGGGAGGAACTGTCGCCCATTACAAGCTGTGCTCTCCCCCCAAAAGTTTCAGCCTTTATTTAATCAACAGATGGGTCTTCTGGGTGGTTTCTTTGTACCCTCTGTGCCCTGCCCTGCACGAACACCTCCTTGTGACACAGCTGGCACTCGGCACTGGCACCCGGAGAGGGCACCCACCACTTCCATCTGCCAGGTCGCTAAACGCAACCCTCTGCATTCCACAGGTGACTGGCAACCGGTTTGACCTGGCAGCACAGCTCCGAAATGCCACCTTCTCCTGCCCGACGCCAGGGCTGGCTGCTCAGTATCAAAGTTGTGTGGGAAATTCCTCCGGACTGCCCGGCCCTCTCCAGGTTCCAAGACATAAGGCCAAAAGGAGCATGGAATGCCCCTGCCCGTGCCATGGGCTCCCACATGCACACTCATCTGAGACACTTCTTCCCATCACAACACATGCTGCAACTGCAGCCCCCCTGTAATTAAGATGCTCTCTTCCCCCCCTCCCAAGGTAAAACCACCAACCCAGGGACAAGAAGCTTCCCTTGCAAAACAAGCCTGCCCCTCGCTGGGGTCTACTGGGGAAGGAGAAGGAGGGAGAGGAATCCCGAGCCGCGTTTACACACAGACAGGAGCTAACGAGCGGAGCCGGAGCAGAAAGAAACTCATTTGCATGTTAAACATTTGTTAAGGCGAGCTGCCTGCGGAGAAAGCAAAACTCCAGGCTGCACTTGCCAGCGGAGGGACCTTCCCCAATGCGATCGCACCCTCGTGGCCCATCGCGGGGGCTCCCCAGCGGGCTGGATCTCCCCGGCCGGCGCCAGCAGCCCCCGCGCCCTGCCCGCACACCCCACTTTGAAACTCAGGCACCGCCGGGTCCTACCGTGGCTGAGCAGCAAGCAGCAGAGGAGCAGCAGGTCTGCCTGGAGCGCTTTCATTCCTCGGCGCGGGGCGAGCCGGAATCGGGGCTTCTCCGGCGCCTGCAATCCTCCCGGAGCCGCTTCAGCAGCGGGCGAAGGAGTCGCTCCGAGCCGCCTCTGCTGGTCTGGCTCCTCGCAGCTCCATCCTCGGTCTCAGCAGCCCCGCCGCCCCGCCCCCTCCCCGGGAGCTCCTCCCCCAGCAGCCGGGGGCTTGACTGACAGAGCCCAGGCAGGGGGGGGTACAGACTTGGGGAATGCAAAGGGCGGGGGGAGGGGTTCTTGCCTCTCCCCCTTCCCAAGCACCTGCCGCCGCTGGCATCCCGCAGGAGCCGGGCGCCGGGGCTTTCCGCGGGGCACCCGCTCTGGTGGAAGGGGCGCAAAGTGGATGCACACGCGTCGCTCCTGCTGCGCGCAGGCCGGGAGCTCGGTGCGCGCTGGGCGAGGAACGCACCACGCCCGTGGCGGGCGCAGCGGAGCAGCCCGGGTGGGGGGTGGTTTTTCCTTTGCTTTGGAAAGGTTCCCGCCCAGCCCCTGGGATCCAGCCCCGGGCTAGCGCTTTCTGCTCCGAGGCAGAGCCGCTGGCAAAGGAGCCAGCCCTGCGACGGGGCGGGTGCCCTGCAGTCCCGCTAACTTCTTAGTCCGCGCGACCTGCTCGCTCTCCGGCCTGGGGAACTGGCTCTGTCACCCAGCACGACTCAGCAGCCTCCACGGGCCATGCAAACTGGCTGAAGGACTTTGCCCAAACTCTGCGCTTCCCGGAGTGGCTAGAGCAGGGCTGGGCAATAATTTTTGAGGGGAAGGGGGCCACTCCAAGATTTTGGTAAGTGGTCAAGGGGCCGCACTTTTCTATGGAGGGGGTGCAGGGTCTGCAATGGAGGCTGGGTGCAGAAGGGAGCTGGGGGTAGGGGATTGGGATACAGGAGTAGGTGTGGGGTCTGAGAGGGGAAAAGGGGGTTCACAGCACATGAAGATCCCCCTCCTCCCACCCGGCACAGATGGAGCTGCTCCTTGCCTGGGGGTCCAGCCAGCCCACCTGAAAGGGTTGGTGGGCTGGATCCGGCCCTTGAGCCATATCTTGCCCATCCCAGGCCTGGAGCAGGGTCCCAACCTGCGCCACCTAGTTCTCACGGCAGCCCACTGACATCTTTCCCCCTGGGCTTCCCTGGGAGCTGAGCTGAGTTGAGTTGTACCGGCCTAACCTGCCAGTTCCAACCTGTGCAAATCTCAGACATCCTGTTCCAGGGCATGACAGCCAGCAATTGTCAGTGGTCAGGAAGGAACTTCCCCTCTGGTGCCCTACGGCAATTGCTGTGTCCTGACACAGAGGTAAATAGGATTCCAGCTGGGTGGAATTTAGGCCACCAGAAGGTAACCTAAATTCCACCCAGATAGAATCCCATCCTGCACTGTTGCTGTGCACCATTAGCCCCCTGCGGTGCTCCACCCCAGAGCTGTGTCTGTCTCTCGGCTGCAGGCTGAGTGATATCTGTGCACTGGGATCCTTCAGCACAAGAGGTGCTCAGAGAATGTAATGTTCTCTGCTTCAGACTCATTCTACACACAGATTTGATTCACTGGTAACACTTGCCCTATTTCATCTCGCTGTATTTACTAGCAGGGTGCAAGGCAGTTAATCCGTACCTGAACTGCCTGATGTAGCTCTAGGGAGCTGTGTGACAGTTTGTATAGAAGATGCTGCACAAATTATAATTGTTCAGTTGACGCTAGTGAATCACCACCAGTGTTTGCTAAGGGAATACAGTAGCATATCTAGAGCTATGACCTACCTTACATAAAGTGCACCATGACGCTCAGATCAGAGAGAATAGAGATCAGAACCTCTGCCTCCTGAAACACAGGCCTCTCACACATGACAGATTCTCCACTACCTCAGCACTATAGGGCTTATGACACATAGTTAAGCTTCTCTTTGAGTCTATCAAATAGAGGACATCAATGCATGTAGTGGCCAGGTCAGTAAGGATGGAAGATGCTACTTGCTTTGAGCAGCCACCCAGTAGCATCTCACCCTTGTGTTCACTGTATTGTTGTACGGCCACAGCAGAGCATGAATGCAGGCAGGCAAACCAGCACGAAAGGGCTGTCTCCCCCCCACCTGCCCGAGGGCAAGCAGGGCTGGCCCTACCATGAGGCAAACTGAGGCGGCCGCCTCAGGTGCCAGACTGTGGGGACGCCACTAGGACCCAGAGTGTAGAAAATTGTGTCTGCTGCGCTGCTGGCCCAAGCGAGGGGACATGGGGGCGTCATTTGAGCTCCCCACCTCAGGTGCCAAAATGTTGTGGGCTGGCCCTGAGGGCAAGGCAAGCAAAGCAGCTTTCAAAGCTGATATTCCCCTTTGCTACCCAATCAAGCGGTGCTTTCTCCTGCATCGCTCTGGTTAACAGGGGCAAGAGCAAGAATGTAGACAAGAATGTAGACATAGCCCAGAAGAGTTAATCTGGCTTGTGGGAAGCCCTGAACCTTCATCTTCCTTGCCCCATTTCCCCTTTCCTGCCTGTGGGGCTGGAGCACTAGGGGAGTGAGATGTGTTAGTTGGGGGCCACATCAGTGAGGGTTGAGGTTTGGGGGGGGGTTGCTTCTCATTTTTGCATGGCCCTCAACTGATTTTTCTGTGAATCGGTGGCCCCCCCCTGCCATAAATAAAGACAACGTTGAAAGCTTTTGGTTGGGGTTTAAATTAATATTTTACTTTATTTAAAATGAAGTTTGGTAAACAAACATGATAAAGTTAAAGCGCTTAATCTGTTTAATGATGTTGATTTTGATTAATAATATTTCCTTACTGGTTATCCATGCTCTCTTATGGCATAGCTGCATATTTTACTTTCTATGCTCCAGTAACCTACTATGAATAATTTAGTATTTAAGGTATTTAGAGATAAGTGAAGGCTTTTTGTCATCATGGCTGGCTGGCTGGTGGTCCATGGAAAGGTTTGCATTGAATGGGGAGGACCAAAATGTTTGGGAACCACTGCCCTAGACCAACTAGGTTAGGGAGAAAACAGAGAGCTGCTCCTCTCTTCCCAAGGACACAGCTCTTCACCCCAGCCTTGCAGTGCTCTGCTTCATTTTCATGACTTCTTCCAATTAGATCACCTGGCTCCAAACCCTAACAACCTAATAACCCACAGCTGCCAGCCCTTGTGTGCCACTAGGCAGTCTTTGATAGTTAGTGCCCTCCTTTCAGCCCACGGACAGGGGCGAGTGGGTGGGCGGGCTTTAATCCCTGTCCTGGTTTACACGGTCTCCCATCACAGACCTCTCTGATTGATAACCCTGAAAGTATTATCCCATATTTCCACAGCATTATTATCCAGAAAAGGGGTGGGGAGAATTTTAAAGTCATTTGCAATAGTAACTAAAAAGAAACACAAACCCTGCCCAGGGATCTCATCCCCAACTGCTCAGATAGGTGGTCACGTCTGGTGTGGAATGCATAACAGTTAAAGACAGGAAGTGAGGAAGAATTCTGCATCTATCTGAAACTGCAAGGGGGCACTTGGGGGCACTGAATGTAATTATAAAATGAGCTCTATACAGTAATTATGGCTTTGGAATCTAATTACTTACAGCTGTGCCTTTGTGCTAAAAGGTGAACTTCAAAGGGAAATGGCAGAGTTCTCCTGAGTTTTGTACTAATATCTTCAGAAAGCCCCCAAGAGCCAGGAAACAGGGTCTGACAATGAGCAGATTTGCGCCCGTTTCGTTAAACCGGTGAAAATCTCTCTGCGGATGCACTGACATTGATTTAGCTGGCACCTGTCTGTTTACAGGCTAAGCTAACAGAAGCCAGTTTACACTGATTTATGAACTATTGATTTATCCACACACTTAAGTGGCACCAATTTCACAAAATCAGTTTAGAACAGAATAGTGGTGAGCAACCTGCCGCCCACGTGGCACATCGGGATTTCTTTGTCTGGTCCGCAAGACATTTTGTTTACCATTGCCCATGTGCAGGTTTGCCAGGTTCCTCTGGTGTCTGTCCGTGTCATTTTCTTTCCTACCAGTGTTACTAAAGTGACATGCAAATAAAGCAAGTTACGTGAAGTGAGGTGCATGCTGATTGCACATGACAGTGACAGTGAGAGCCGCGCGCTTCCTCTGCAGCCAATCAAAGCGCTGCTCAATTGGTACACCCTGCAGATTCTAGGTACGTAAGCACAGTTAGCAAAACTGTCCGGGAGACCATCTTGGGTAGGACAATCTTGTGGCCCACTAAGATGAAGGAGGGCCACTAAAGCAGCCCACTCACTAGCGTAGGTTGCCCATTGCTGGTTTAGAATTGTACTTTTAGTTAAATTGCAGAAATCCACATGTGTGTATAGACCTGGCCTAAAACAGGCATCAATATGTTATCATCTAACAAGGGCAACTCACTTTTCTTCATGAGCTCAGTGATTACCAAACCTGCAATGAATGCACCAGTGCTATGCACCTAATGAACACTTGAGATAACATCACAATGTTGTTACCTTTGGAAGGATGGGATTTTCTGTTCAGTTTAGTCTCAGGGGGTAGCTGTGTTGGTCTGTAACTTTAAAAACAATGAGTAGTCCTGTGGGACCTTAGAGACTAATACTATATATACGATATATATATATGAGCTTTTGTGGGCAAAACTCACTTCATGACTTAATCATCTAATGTATGCATGCAATTACCACTGGAGTTTGTTTGACAGCAACTAATAGACTAGGAGGTTCTATTCCTGTTTCTGCCACTGGTCTGCTAGGAAACAAAGGGTAGGAATAAATGGTAAATTTTTCAGAATGGAGAGGTGTAACTAGTAGTGTTCCCCAAGGGTCGGTCCTAGGACCAATCCTATTCAACTTATTCATAAATGATCTAGAGAAAGGGGTAAGCAGTGAGGTGGCAAAGTTTGCGGACGATACTAAACTGTTCAAGATAGTCAAGACCAAAGCAGACTGTGAAGAACTTCAAAAAGATCTCACCAAACTGAGTGATTGGGCAACAAAATGACAAATGAAATTTAATGTGGATAAGTGTAAAGTAATGCACATTGGAAAAAATAACCCCAACTATACATACAATATAATGGGGGTTAATTTAGCTACAACTAATCAGGAAAGAGATCTTGGAGTTATCGTGGATAGTTCTCTGAAAACGTCCACGCAGTGTGCAGTGGCAGTCAAAAAAGCAAATAGGATGCTAGGAATTATTAAAAAAGGAATAGAAAATAAGACAAAGAATATCTTACTGCCCCTATATAAAACTATAATATGCCCACATCTTGAATACTACATACCATCTGTACGCAGTATTCATCTTTATCTCCTCACCTCAACAAAGATATTTTGGCATTAGAAAAGGTTCAGAAAAGAGCAACTAAAATGATTAGGGGTTTGGAACAGGTCCCATATGAGGAGAGGCTAAAGAGACTGGGACTTTTCTGTTTAGAAAAGAGGAGACTGAGGAGGGATATGATAGAAGTAAATAAAATCATGAGTGGTGTGGAGAGGGTGAATAAAGAAAAGTTATTTATTTGTTCCCATAATATAAGAACTAGAGAACACCAAATGAAATTAATGGATATCAGGTTTAAAACTAATAAAAGCACTTCTTCACACAGCACACAGTCAACCTGTGGAACTCCTTGCCAGAGGAGGCTGTGAAGGCTAGGACTATAACAGAGTTTTTAAAAGCGCTAGATAAATTCCTGGAGGTTAGGTCCATAAAAGACTATTAGCCAGGGGGTAAGGAATGGTGCCCCTGGCCTCTGTCAAAGGCTGGAGAAGGATGGCAGGAGACAAATTGCTTGATTATTATCTTCGGTCCACCCCCTCTGGGGCACCTGGCATTGGCCACTGTCGGCAGACAGGATACTGGGCTAGACCTTTGGTCTGACTCAGTATGGCTGTTCTTGTGTTCTTATGAGACCATGGGCATGTCACTTAACTTCCCTGCTCTTCTGTCTCTTCTGTGGAGTTCACCACCTGTAAAGTAGGACAATGTACTGGAACTGCCTGGAAAATAGCAACAACTGTGACAAATTTCAAAGTAAAATTAAAAAGGTTTAATTTTTCAATGAAAACTTTCATTTTTTGACAAACTGAAAAAATTTCCCTTCATTTTTTCATCCCCAGATGAAGGATGATATCAAATCCCAGCAAAAGGCCAAGCACTAGGTTTGTTTGGTTTTTTTAATTCCACATCTTGAGACCACCAGTTGAACACCTCCGGTGGTGTGAGAAATAGGAGCCCTAGTAAAGACAGGACACACATTTCTGTAGGCTTTTTAACCACTGTGTCATATAGCTTTGCAAAGTGCAAAAGGGACGCAGAGACTAATTAAACTTGCACTAGTTTGAAATGTGAAGCAAAACCCAAGCAGTGTTAAACCACATGGAGTGAAATGTCTGAATGACTTGGGCACAATTCTTGCCAGGGGAAGCCAGGAGGTTCTAAATGGTGCTGGTTACTAGCATAAGGCAGGAAGCCAAAATAAGAATGACTTTAGCCAGCTGAGAGAAGCCATAATCGCTTGGAAATCAGCTGCCAGGAGTCTTATTGCTTTTACAAAATGGAACAAAAACACATAAAAACAAGTAATTGGAGGAGCCCATTAGAGCTGTGGAGACAAATTTTGCTTTCAGTTACAATGGGGTGAAGCAGCACAAGTTGGTGGAGCTCCCCCAGGTTTGTGGGGGGCAAATAAGAACAAAATTTGGCCCATGACTGTGAAATTATCTAGGGTGAATCCGCCAAACTGGTCCAAAGCTACGTCTAAAATTCTAAAGCTACTTTTGTCCCAATTCTTTGCCCACTAATGATTGGATTTGTGGTGTTGGGGCAGGATGAAGGGTCATTGGCAGAACAAGATGCAGAGGGTGTTAGGATTTCAGGGACACCATGCAATGCAAGACTATCCTTTTTCTTTATCAGACTCTTATGTTCTTGCTGTACACCTGCTAGACGCCACTCTGCAACATTTGGCATTAAATCCAGGCCAGGATGAAGTCAGCTGGAGTTTTGCCATTGACTTCAATGAGGCCAAGATGTCACCATAGATCTTCTCCTGGATGAGCAATGGGCACATTATAATGTCCACCTCCACCACCATGTGCTCTCGAACAACTGGAATGGTTACGCAGAGGTGCCAGATGGCAAAGCCCTCCTTTCAGCAAATAGTTCCTTATCACACTTTTTGGTCATGTGTCTAATCTGTCTCCTTGGCAGCTGATGGCCAGCTGGGAGAATTGTGCCTTTTGTTGGGGGGGAGGGGTGGGGAGGGATCCTTCATGACAACTAGGATAGATGCAAAACATCAGAAGACAGCAAAAGCCGACACTTTTCTGACTCAGCTGATTAATGTCGGCCCGTTTGCTGGAGAGGGCAGGAAACAGAATGCTTGAAAATGCTGTGGCTAAAAAACTAAAGCAGCCTGACAAAATGTTTTTTTAAAAAACTACATGTATATGAAACAAAATACAGGACTATGCAGCACTTTAAAGACTAACAAGATGGTTTATTAGGTGATGAGCTTTCGTGGGCCAGACTCACTTCCTCAGATCAAATTGTGGAAGAAAATTGGCATGATCAATTTTCTTCCACAATTTGATCTGAGGAAGTGGGTCTGGCCCACGAAAGCTCATCACCTAATAAACCATCTTGTTAGTCTTTAAAGTGCTGCATAGTCCTGTCTTTTGTGTTTCAGCAAGACCAGACTAATGCGGCTACATCTCTATTACTATTCTACATGTATATGAGTGAGATTGGCAGAAAATGGGGCCTAAACAGCAGGACAGCTTGAGCCTACGTAGATTTTGTTGTTGTCTATTTTTAAGCACATGGCAGGGGGAAGGCGGAAATCACACTTTTCCCTTCTATGGTTTGTAAAATGTTTTTCTCACCATTTAAAAATGTGTTTGCCAAGTGCTGGGTGTTCAAAGAAGGCAGGGTAGTCGTGTGGTTAACACTAAACTAGGGCTTAGTTCTCTGCAACAGGCTTCCTGAACAAATGAGCTAGGCCCAGATCTGCTGGCATTATCTTAATTGTATGGATGGGGAAACTGAGTCACAAAGAAGGGAAGTGAAGTGTGCAGAGTCATCCAGCAGACCAGGGGCAGAGGCAGGAATAAGAATCTCTCTCTCACCTGGCTCCTCCTCTTGGATCTCATCCACCAGGTCACCCTGCTGGGCTAAATGCCACTCTCAGGGAACACAGGAAATAGCTCTGGAAAAGAGAGGCTCAGCAGAAGGGAGAGCAGCACAGAGCTGGGCTGATTACTGTGTATTGTCCCATGAGGATGTGACCACCTCACTCTCATGCAGAAAATCTGGGAGGGGAAAATCCACTAAGTAAGAGATGTACGTTGCTCGCTGTGAGCTCTCAGCTACAAGCCAGGCTCTGGGCTCTTCCTTTGCTGGGCCTTCCAGGTTCCTCAAATCCATGGAGAAGCTGCTCCCATAGAACTGTAGTGACCCCTGCCAGGGCAGGGTAGAGCAGATAACCGCTGGGGGGCCGATTTCCAAAGGCAGACAGGGGCCTCGTGGGATTTTCAGAAGTGCTGAAGGTGCCTTTCTGCGCACACAGCTATCTAAATACCTTTGCAAATCTGGCTCTTCTTCTGTCCTCGTAAATGGGTACACACACCACCACCCCATGGGTAGCCCCAAGATAGTGCCAGCGACACTGCCTCCAGCTATGCTGGAGCCTGCTAGCGAGGGCAAGGGGGTGTGGGTGGCACGGTGGCTAGATCAAACTGCGCATATGGGTACCCAGAACTCCAGGCATGCCCAGCAGAAGCCTGTGGCATACCTGTGCCCACAGGATTTGGGGCACGCCCTTAGCTGCCAATGGTACAACCAGCTGGGAGGTGCCAGGAGGCCCGGGCACGGTGGCTGCACACACAGAGCTATGTGCAACCCCGGGTGACGATGTCAGGATGCGGATGACACGCGTGGTTTTGTGAGGTTCCCATTTTGGTTCAATGGGTGTTGCCAAATCTGGGGCAGGCCGGAGGGAGCTTTCCCGACGCATTGTTCCAGCAGCTCGTCCAAGCCGGCTGGAGATAACAAATGTGATGAAGGGGCCACCCTCATCCAAGCCAAACCAACAAAGCTTAGTATGTTCTTGGGGTCTTCCCATTGGCCAGTGGTCACCAGAGGGATCTTGCCAGGCTTCCCTGCTGGAGTTGAGCCCAAGCCGTTACTGGTACCATACACAAGTGCGGCAACAACCACCTTGTGAAAAAGGAGGCTAAACAGAGCTCCCCGTAGCCTGGGGAGCCAGAGCCTGCCATGCATTTCCAGAGCTCCCTCCCCGCTTGCCGCATGCTTTGAAAAGGCTCCTAATCTGAAGAGCATCCCGTCTAGAACACTCCCACTCCCTGCTGCACGTCCCAGTAGACTCCCCTTTGAAAGCCATCCTGACAGAGGCCAGTAAGCCAGATAACAGGGTGCAACTCAGCTCTCTCTCCTGCCTGGACAGCTGCCAAAAATCTCTGCTTGTGGCACCTGATAAGCTCTCCTACAGCAGGTCTAGGAACAATGCAGGGAGAGATAGGCAGGCTGGAGAAACCCAGCCAGAGAAATGCTACGAGACTTCCCGGGTTAACCACAATGAAAGGGCTTTGATGACATTTCGTTTCATGCAAGCACGGCAAGAACGCTCAGCGTCCCGCTGCGGGCTGTGAGCTCATCCTGTCTTAGAGAGGAAGCAACATTGGGCCAGGTCATTTCTCGGATGATGTGCAAGGTGCTGGTGATGTGCATGGTGTACAAATGGGGGGAGGGGCAAGATTCAGCAGGTGCCACTTTTTTCTTTGCATTCCTATCAGAATCAATACTCCGGGGCGGTGACTGGAGGGTGGCCCCAATCCACTGCCATCATTTAACTCCCTGCAGCAGTTTTTCTCTCCAAAATAAAAGGTATTTCACATGCTGCCTTGGACACATTTCTGGTGTATGTAGGTGAGATGGTTGTAGGTGAGGAGTTCCCACCACTTCACAGATATGATCATCTCTCTACATCAGTGGCCCCTGTGATCCCATGATACGCTGCCGTCTGGCTGTCTCCAACCCCTTCTCTATTTGGCCCTTGTGAAAAAGATCCAGTCCATGACTAGGGCGCCTAGCTGCTATGGCGATGCAAATAATAAACAATAATTCTCAGAGAGCCCAACTGAACCACTGTGGGGCACTGTAAAACCACCCATTTAAAGAGAGTCCCTGCCCCCAATGAGCTTTCAATTTAAATACACAAGAGAAAGAGTAGGCAGAAGGAAGTTTCATTCGTCTCCTTCCTCCTGAGGCATATGAATTAAGTGACTTGCCCAAGGCCACATGGCAATCTGTGGCAGAGCTCAGAAATAAACATAGACCTTTCTCTGACTCTAGTGCTTCTCCCCACAAAGCCAGCCCCTCTGACATAAAAGGAAGAAAAGTTCTGTGATCTCAGCCATTGCTAGGATGTCCGGAGTTGCTGAGAGATTCTTGGAATAGGGGGTTAGGCCGGGCCCAGAAGAGATCCCTGTATAAATGCACATGTATGTAAGGGAATTGGGAAGGTTTATGCCATGTGCTTAGATAAACCCTGTAAAACTCATGCATGGTGGCAAAAGATTATGAGCAAGTGAGGGGAACAGGGAATAAATAATCTCCTGCTTAACTGGACAGCAGTGCAGTTGCACTGGTTATACTTAGACCTTGTGCACAAGCTGCCCAATTTTAACTTGAACTGGTTTTATACCATTTTAATTAAAACAGGGGCAACCCCTTCTTGCTCTGATTATGGTTCTAGAAGTGGTTTATTTCCATTTAAATCCCACTTTTAATTCAAGTGGTGCAACAAACTCTGAAAGCGCAAAGTGCCACTGCAGCTTTGTTCACAGACACTCCTACGGGGTTAACCCCGGCTTGCATCAGTGCATTGCTGTTTGTGTTCTAGGGAAGGCGTATCTCATTACACCCTGCACTCAGACTCTCACGTCAATTGCAGGGATAGGCTTTGCAAGACTTTTGTTTCACTGCCGCTGGCATGACCAGGTAATCTCCACTAACTATAGCAATGACACTCAGGTGTGCGTGCACACACACAAGCTCAACATATTGCACATCCTGCCTCTGCCTGTAACTCAAAAAATAAGTGCCAAAATATTAAGAGAGCAGCTTTTCTCAGTGTCATCCCTGATCTATCTGGGAGCAGAAGGTACAAGCAATGCTGTAAGAGAGCTTGTTCTTGTATAATTTACAGTTGCACTTGTGCTGATCAAGGGTGCTTTGGATCTGGTAGATCTGGCTAAGTTCAGGATAAGAATCTGAACTGTCAGTAATGAAGTAGCATGGACTCAAGAGCCCAGGAATTGTGTTTACTGATATGTCTGTTCTGCTCCTAACACAGTAGAAACCTGATCCTGAATTGGGGCTTTTGGGCACCACCACAAGACCCAAAATTAATAATAAATATATTTCCACTTCCAGTTCTAGTATTCTATGATTCTATCAGGTTGGATAGACAGCTATCAGGGATGATCTAAATGGTGCTTGGTCCTGCTATGAGGGTAGGGGATTGGACCTGATGACCTCTCAAGGTCCCTTCCAGTTCTAGTTTTCTATGATTCTATGCTTCAGAGGGGTAGCTGAGTTAGTCTGTAACTGGAAAAAACTTTAAAAACAACAAATAGTTTTGCAGCACCTAAGGCTACGTCTACACTGCAGGCTTCTTGCACAATAAGTCTGTGTCTACATTGGCACCCTTTTTCGGAAAAGGGATGCTAATGAGACCAGTCGCAATTGCAAATCCGAGGGGGATTTAAATATCCCCGCGGTATTTGCATTTACATGGCTGCCGCTTTTTCCGGCTCGGGCTTTGCCGGCAAAAAGCGCCAGTCTAGGACGAGATCTTGCGGAAAATAAACCCTTTTCCAAGATCTCTTATGCCTACTTTCAAGTAGGAAAAAGCGGCAGCCATGTAAATGCAAATACCGCGGGGGATATTTAAATCCCCCGCGGATTTGCAATTGCGACTGGTCTCATTAGCATCCCTTTTCCGAAAAAGGGTGCCAATGTAGACACAGCCTAACTGTTTTGCACAAGAGTTTTTGTACAAAAGGTCTTGAGCAAGAGTGCATCCACACTGCCATGTGCTTTCGTGCAAGAGATGTGCATTTGTGCAAGAGTGTCCATGGCAGTGTGGACGCTCTCTTGAGCAAGAAAGCGCTGATGGCTCTGTTGCCCATCCACACTGCCTTCTTGCGCCAGAGTTCTTGCTCAAGAGGGCTTATTCCTCGTGGGGGGAGGAATAACTCTTGCGCAAGAAACCCTATTTTCTGATGCTTTACTGTAAATTTACTTGCTCAAGAACAAGCGTGCAGTGTAGACGCTTCACAAGGTTTTGTGCAAGAACAGTTGTTCTTGCACAAAAAGCCTGCAGTGTAGACGTAATCTTAGAGACTAACAAAACATGTAACAAGTGGCACCACACACTTATTCAGATGAATGGAGTTATTAAAGGTCCAGTTTCTAAATAAATAGGTGGGGGCGGGGGTGTAAGACAGAAAAAGAAGGAAAAGAAAGAAAAAAAAAGGGGGAAAGAAATAGTCAGAGTGTCCCTACTACAAAAAGCTGATGGAGAAGTTACTAACCGTTCTCAAGTAGCCATTGTTTGTTCTTTTATGTCATTAGGATGTGGAATGTAGCAGGCCAACCAGCCAATGTCTTTATTCATTCCTCTGGGTATGGCTACACTGTGGAGTTTTTTTCAAAGAAGGTATGCAAATTGCGCTGACATTTGCATATCTTCTTCTGATTTTTTTTCCGGAAGAGGATTTTCCGATATTTGGCTCATCTACATGGGGCCAAATGTTGGAAAAAACCCACATTCAGAAGCCTCCTGTACGCCTCGTGTACACGGGCTAAATATTGGAAAATCCTCTTCCGGAAAAAAAAATTGAAAGATATGCAAATGCAAGCACAATTTGCATACCTTCTTCGAACCCCCTCCTCCCCCAGTGTAGCTGTATCCTGAGTTATAGGTATGAAACTTGTAAATGAAGATAAGTTTTAAGGCTTCCCTGTGGAGTTGGCTTGTGAAATTAGTCTGAAACAATACGGTGACTTAGAGATTCATTAATGAGTGCCCGGGCAAATTAAAATGTTCCCCAACAGGTTTCTGTGTGTTGCCTTTTCAGATATCTGATTTGTGTCCATTAATTCTTTCTTGTAGAGAGTGTGGCCAATATACATGGCAGAGGGGCATTGCTGGCACTTGATGGCACAGATCACATTAGTGGCTGTGCAGTTAAATGAGCCTCTGATATGGTGGCTGATGTGGTTAGGTTCTGTGATGATATCGCTGGCATAGATGTGTGGACAGAGTTGGCACCGAGGGTGATTTCAGGGCTGTGTTCCTGGATGATTATGATGGAGGCGTGCTGCATGGTTACCGGAAAGAATTTGTTTGACGTTAGGGGGTTGTCTGTAGGCAAGGATTGGCCTGTCCCCCAAGGACTGTGAGAGCGAGGGGTCATTTCCCAGGATAGGTTGTAGATTGTTGTTAATGCATTGGAGGTGTTTAAGTTGAGGGCTGTAGGTGATGACAAATGGTGTCCTGTTGTTTTCTTTTCTGGGCCTGTCTTGACGTAGCTCGTCTGGCTCTGTCAATCTGTTTTTTTCCCTTCTCCAGGTGGGTAGTTCAGTTTTAAGAAGGCTCTATATAGATCTTGTAGGTGTTTGTCTTTGTCTGTGGGATTGGAACAAATCCGGTTGTACCTTCGGGCTTGGCTGTAAACAACAGATTGAGAAATGTGTCTGGGATGGAAACTAGAGGCATGTAGGTAAGTGTAGCGGTCAGTAGGTTTCTGGTATGAGGTGGTAGAAATGTGTCCATCGTGTAATTGTACTGTAATGTCAAGGAAGTGGATCTCTCATGTGGACTGGTCCAGGTTGAGGTTGATGGTGGGGTGGAAGTTGTTGAAATCTCTGTGAAATTCTTCAAGGGTCTCTTTCTTCAAGGGTCCATATGATGAAGGTGTCATCAATGTAGCGTAAGTAGAGTAACGGTGTTAGGGGGTGAGAGCTGAGGAAGCGTTGTTCAAGGTCAGCCATAAAGAAGTTGGCGTATTGTGGTGCCATGCGGGTGCCCATGGCTGTGCCGACGACTTGAAGATATAAATTGTCTCCAAATCGGAAATAGTTGTGGGTGAGGACAAAGTTGCAGAGTTCTATAATCAAGTGTGCAGTGGTGTCATCAGGGATGGTGTTCCTTATTTAGAAACTGGACCTTTAATAACTCCATTCATCTGAAGGAGTGGGCTTTTTGTGCCCACGAAAGCGCGTGATGTTTTGTTAGTCTCTAAGATGCTGCAAGACTATTCAGTGTTTTTTAAGTTTTTCTATGATTTTATGATTTGCCTCTCATAAAAATGCAGACACAGATTTTAAATGTTACAGTGGCTGGATCTGCAATTCTTTTAATTGCAACAAATGAGATCTCTGAATCGTTAGAGGTTCAAACATCATTGAAAAAACCCAGCAAAACCAAAATTCCTTACTGTCCCCTGTGGTAGAAAACAGTCAGGGCTCACCTGGAAAGAATATAAAAGAGAATCCTTGTTAAGGATGCTGAAAGAAAACAGACCCTGTGGTAGACCTTCATGAGAGCTGGGCAAGAATGATTTGGTTTTGTTTTTTGGTTCGTATGCAGTTTTGAAAAGACCGAAAAGACTTGTTTGGAGTCGGACTGAAAATGAAATTTTCGGTGAATTCAAAAGTAAAAGAAATCATTTCAGGTTGAATGAACTGTTTTGTTTTGACAAAATCAGTGTCTCACCCTTTTAAAATGCATCTGGATGTTTTAAATTGAAACTAGAGGACTTTGGAAACAACGTTGTTTCAAACAAAAAAAATTAAAACGTTTTCTTTCAAAAATGAAATGTTTAGATTTTTGCATTTTCTTATGAAACAATTAGACAAAATCAACATGAATCCCCCAAATCTTGCTGAATCTGTGATTTTTAATTAAATCTTTTTGGCTAAAAAAAAATCACTCACTTTTCACTGAACCCAGTGTCTCTATGCTCAGTCTCCCGAAATCCTGGTCTGCTTGCAGTATTACACTCCGGGAAGATGAAATGAGTCTAGAATGTTTGAAAAAGAGCATTTGTATAAAAACAACAAATCTCATTTCTGCTTGATTGGCACTTTAATTAGACTCATGTCCTTTGGCTGCCACTGCAATCAGATTGGAGAAGAATGGGGAGCTTCTACACCGTTATATTTCTCTCGAGATTACACGATTGTTTTTTATTCATTTAAACAAATCCTTGTAAATATGGTGAAGGGAGTGATAATGTCTCGTTTTGCAGAAAGCACTGTTTTTTGATTGCGGCACAGGGCTTAATCATATTATGTTAACAAGGAATTGCTATGCTAAGGAGAAAAAAAGAGAAAAGTCCTCTCTCCTCAAAAGTCTTGTCAATAACCTGGCAAGGATTCTGCAGCACTCACGTTAGCCTTGAATGTAAGAGCTCCAGCAAAAAAGAAAGCAAAAGTCCTTGCTATCTTTACTAGGCAATTACCCTCTTTTCTCTCTCTTTTTTACTGCACTAGTTTGTATGGAGGCCGTAGCTCTGGCTAACGGTTACCAGCGACGGGTGAATCTCAAGAGGTCTGATTCAGAAAAGCATCAATGGTAAATACTAAGACCAAAGTACAATTCTGGGGGCCTAGATCTAGTTATAGATACACATTTAAAATGCTGACTGGAGGATTTTGATCAGGCAGAAATTTACACTCAGATGGAAATGATGACAGAAGGCAGGAGAATAAAAGATTCAGTGTGAACATGACTAAGGCAATGTCTGTGCTACAGATTTCTGCCAGCTGTGTCAGTCAGTGATCATACAGGCATCTAATGTGCCCATTCTCCTTTTCGGCCAGTCTATATTTCCCATGATGCACCACACTGATGTTGCACCACACCCTTTTATCAAGAGGGTGAAAGTGTTGCACCATGGGAGATGTAGTCTAGCCAGAGAGCCTGGCCCGCAGAGGAGAATGAGCACATAAAAACCGATTTTCTGACCAGCTCTAATCAGGGCTTTTGGAGGGGGAAGAATCTGGCTTTTCTCCACACATTCTGTGGGTCCTGGGGAATTGGTCATAAAAGTAAGATTTGAATACGCTGGTAAGAACCATACTGGCTCAGCCACTGAGCATCAACAAACCCAGAACCTAATTGCTATGAAGCTGGGTTAATTGATTACCCTTCTATACGTTTTCAGTTTGCAGCTGTCTCTGGCCTGACCCCAGAAAAGCCATAAGAAAGTCTGTTCTGGCAAGATTTCTAGCTCAGGGATGGCAGTCCCAAGAGGTTAGAAGGAGCTTCCTCAAGCTCTTAGATACTTAGCAGAACACCCAGTCCCCTGGAGACTCACCACGCTGTTGCTCAGAACTTTACGAGAGCATTTACTTTGAACCTTATTGGTTGGGACATTTCATCTTGCCAACAGGATTTCTTGGAAGAATTCTGGCCCTTCTTGGCTTGGACCTAGTTGGAAACATGGTGAAAGCAGCCTTAGGAGTATTTCAGTACCTCTGTTCCAGGCTAGAACCAGGAAAAGTTTGGGTGTGCATGCATGTACATGCAGCACATATGTACGTGTGTGCATGCACACATATGGACATGCACCTATGCATGACTGAGACCAATAGCGAATCTTTACTATCCGTATGTGATAGTGACTGGGGACCCCAGTCAAAGGTCAGGGCCATATTTATCCTAGGTGCTGTATATCATAAGGAGACCGTCCCTTACAATCCCCCTTACAATTGGTTGGTTATAAGACGGAAGAGTCCCATTTGGAAGGAAAAAGAAGAGCCTGGAATCAGTTCCTAGTATAGGGTGACCGTATAGCAAGTGTGAAAAATTGGGACGGGGATGGGGTTATTATTGGGTCCTATATAAGACAAAATCCCTAATATTGGGACATCTGGCCATCCTACCTTAGTCCCACCCCCAAGCTTGATGGCTCCAGAATGTTCTGGAAGGTTGGTGCATCTGAGGAAATAAAGATGAACCTTCTTGAGAGTAGTGAGTGAATTTCCAGCGCAGAGCTCTGATTTGTTTAATCAAGGCCAAGGAAAAGTCATTTCTAAAGCCATCCAATCAGTGAACAGAAGAAAGACTCTGTGACTATGATTGAAAATCATGCAATTTGAATGAATGAAGTGGTACCCAGTTGGATCAAAGTTGGTGGTTGGGTCAAAGGTTTGGGTTTTATAAAGGAACCGTTTTCCCAGTTCAGATCCTAATCCAGGTTTGGCGGAAGTGCCTGAAGAGTATGAGACTGCTGGGCATGGATCCAACCCTGTGATTTTATTGTGAGTCATGTAATGCTAGTGTTCATTTTTAAAGTCTCAGCTCCTGGAGTCATGGGAATGTGTTACTAAACACAAGGTGACATCTACCCCTGTAATGGTGGGGGTGAAAAGCTTGAATGCCTGACCTAGCTGCCCCCTCAAGGCTCAGAAACCAGAAGACAGATAAAAGTCAGACAAAAATATTATTTAAATAGCTGATGAGTTCATGCCAGTCTCGTGATTTTGGGAGGCCCCAAACAGCTGATATGTGAATGCTCTGGTTAAGCACTGCCGTGGCTCTCCTGTCTTGTTTATAACCCAAACCAAACTCCGCTGTTAGGGGAGCCCTTCGCCATTCTTACTGGAATTCATTACGTGTGATTGTGGAGGATTATTGGCTCCAAGGGGACTACACACGCGATACATTACTCTGCCTCCCTAAGGCTCACAGACTGCTACCTTCAGCTCAGGGATTATTTTAATGCTCGCAAAGGCAAAATGTAACAACTGCCACTGGGACTGTCCCCCTCCCCAAAAGCCAGCAGTGCTGACTCAGCATTACTAGTGTTGACAATGAGTTCCAAGGGGACAAATCAATGCAAAAAATGTAGGCACAGGGATATGGGTTTTGGGAATACAGACAAAGCAGGGTCTGCCCCTACACGTACTCTGTTGTTGCTTTTCATGGGAAAGCAGAACAGACTAGGAGTTATATCCCACAGACTGTTTAACCACAAGTAACTCCCGGTACTTCTCTGTGCCTCAGTTTACCCACCTGCACAATGGCACAATCTAACTTGCCTCCCAAGTGGTTTCACGCCTGCTTGGTAAATGTTGCAAAGTGTTACAAAGCTCTCCGATAGAGAAGGTTGTAATAATTACTCTGTATTTGGACTTGCAGAAGCCCCTGTGCAATGTGCTCAGTCTTTTTATGTGTGATAACAGGCAAGCACTTGTGGGTCTGAAAATGGTTGTGGCCTGTGAGGAAACAGTTCCATCCCCTGCCAGCCCACCCTCTCCTCTGCCTGTTCCTGTCATGACTAATTCTCAGCAAAGGAGTTTTCTCCCATGCAGGAGAGTGGCATTACCCAGCACTCCTTGGGTCATCTTGGCATCTCTTAATTTACTACAAAACACCTCTTGTCTCCGGAGAGCAAGGTGATGTTTTGTTATGTATATTAGGCCATGCCCCAGATCCTATGTGGCCTTGTTATCTTTCCCCAGGACAATTACAGGCCATGCTCTGGGAGGCAAAGTCACAGGGAGGGCCGTGCAGGGAGGTGGAGGGGTGAGAACGCCCAGCGGCAAGTTGCACGTTTCCCTGCAAAGCTCCACCAGCGCAGAGGAACCGGGTCACACTTGGGTAAGTTCTTGAAGTGCAGCTACAAAGAGATGAAATTGGTGCCAGGGAGATCAGCAGGGCTGGCTGCGTGGGCAAAGCAGGTTCTGTGAGGGTGATCGGGGCCAGGATATTTCGAGCATGGATCTCTCGAGTTAGGCACCTAACTCACTGGTCCAGGTTTCAGGGTGCCAGCTGCTCCCGCTGAAACTGGCACCTTTGTAAATCAGGCTATTTTGGCTGAAGAATTCTGGAGTCAGGGGCTGTGAGCAAGCACTTGTCCCAGCCTGCTCTATCTATGCACCTCATCACAGCCTCAGACAAGGGAACTCCCCAGGTAAGCTAGGATCTGGAGCCATGCAAACACCAGGAACTGTCCCTGCAGTGTCAGACCCGCTATGCTTTTAAAATGAGCATGCCCAGTGCTTACCTGTTGGGCTAAGCTAGCAGAGCATTGGCAGCAGGCTGTGCCACCTTCCCCCTGCCCATAGGGTGTGAATCTTCCCCTTCTCTTGGTGGATGTTGTCATGGGCTGGATCATGTTACTCCCACTCCAGCACCAAGGAGTTTCAGCTAGTTTCAATTGCGGCCATTCAAACTTTTGCTCGCAGGAGCTGAGCCTTTCCCAAAGCCAGGCCTGACAGCCCACTGGGGCCCGGTCCTTTATAGCAGGACATATTCATGTTCTGGGCTCAATGATGCAATGCTTGGCTTCGCTGAAAGGAATCAGGGGACCGAGCCCTCGCTGACACCCTAGCACCTACTCGGCAACCCCAGAAGCACAGGCTGGAGCCACTCCTGAGTATCTAGCAGTTCAAGGAAGCAAGAGAGACAGCGAACCCTGAGATGACAGGCTGGTCCATAGCTCTTTGCATGACAGATGCTCCTTTTCACCTGGCCAGTGCTAGGCAGGAGATCAGACTACACGTCCCTTAAGGGCTATGAAGCTCTAAGGCAAGGTGCACTCTCTGCCACGGAGGAGCCAGCTGGAGAGGACATTTCTGGCCTCTGAAATAGCTTAAGTGTCACAGTGAGAGCTGAGAAGCAGCGGCTGGGTCTCCAGGGTGCCGTGCTCCGAGGCCTGCTGAGAGCTGGTGTGACTGTAATTGCTAAGGGAGTGTTTCAGGTCCACAGAGGCACACTGCTGTGTGTGTGTATGTGTGTATTGCAGAGTCCACAGAGGCACGCTGCTGTGTGTGTGTGTGTGTGTGTGTGTGTGTTGCAGGGTCCACAAAGGCACGCTTCTGTGTGTGTGTATGTGTGTATTGCAGAGTCCACAGAGGCACGCTGCTGTGTGTGTGTGTGTGTGTGTGTGTGTGTGTGTGTTGCAGGGTCCACAAAGGCATGCTTCTGTGTGTGTGTATGTGTGTATTGCAGAGTCCACAGAGGCACGCTGCTCTGTGTGTGTGTGTGTGTGTGTGTGTGTGTGTGTGTGTGTTTCAGGGTCCACAGAGGCACGCTGCTGTGTGTGTGTGTGTGTTTCAGGGTCCACAGAGGTACGCTGCTGTGTGTGTATGTGTGTGTGCAGAGTCCACAGAGGCACGCTGCTCTGTGTGTGTTTCAGGGTCCACAGAGGCACGCTGCTATGTGTGTGTGTGTGATTCTGAGTGCCCCACCGGCACCAGGCAGCTATGTATCTCAGCAGGCTTGGCAGAATTTCCCCTCCTCCCCCCCGACACACACACTTAACTGTGAGAGGAAAGGTGGGCTAGTGGTTAGGACAATGCTGCCTCCTCTGATCTGGGCCTTCCCACTTTAGGGAGGAATTCACAAAGCACCTCAAGCAGCTAACTCCCACTGAGTTACTTTTGTGCATCTGGGTCCCATTTTGCCAGGGATTCGGGAGGATAAATACATTAAGGATACGTCTACACTGCAGGCTTCTTGCGCAAGAACTGTTTTGCGCAAGAGTTCTTGCTCAAAAATTCTTGCGCAAGAGCAGGTCCATACTGCCATGTGCTTTTGCGCAAGAGATGTGCTTTTGCGGAAGAGTGTCCATGGCAGTGTGGACGCTCTCTTGCGCAAAAGCTCTGATGGCCATTTTAGCCATAGGGGTTTCTTGCACAAGAAACCCCTGTTGCCTGTCCACACTGCCTTCTTGCACAAGAGGGCTTATTCCTCATGGGGAGAGGAATAACTCTTGTGCAAAAAGCCCTCTGTTCCGACGCTTTACTTTAAATTTACTTGCGCAAGAATGCGCGTGCAGTGTAGACGCTCTGCAAGTTTTTGCACAAGAACAGCCGTTCTTGCGCTAGAAGCCTGCAGTGTAGACGCAGCCTAAGAGATGGGGAGGTGCTCAGATGCATGGGGGTGGGGTAGCCACAGCACCCTGCTGGGTGACTTGTACGGACTCAGAGACAGTTGCTATCCTGCTGGTCCTGGCAGGTGTCCCACGCAAGCACCACATTGGGCAGCCCCAACCCAGTGTGTTCATACAGCCCAGTACGAGTTGTAGCCCTAGGGGAGAATGTCTGAAGCAGCTTCCACCTTCAATTGGCAGGTTCCCGCTTGCACTCATCCAGGGCTCTGTACGGACACCTTGTGGGCAAGGCCGGATTAAGACATGTGAGGCCCTAAGCTATGTCCAGTTTGAGAGGCTCCATAGCTTTACCCCAAAACTTAGTAATTTTTTTGTATTTAGAAGCCGCTCCTAATCCGAGGCCCTAAGCTGTAGTTGACTTAGTGTGTAAATCCGGCACTGCTTGTGCGCTGGTGTTGGCCAACCATGCTTGGAAAATGGAGGGCTTTCAGCAGGAGAGGGGATCCACTTGGGCTGGGTGGAGATGTTCTCCCACCTCCTGCCCTGCACATCAGCTGCTAGCTCTGGGGTGGCTTTACATGACAGCCCATAACACCCACAGTGAGTGTTCAGCTCACATAGCCCTTTGCAGCTCCTTGCCCTCCATTTTCACAGGTACAGTCAGAATCAGGTTGTCCACAGCAAGGCCAGGAAGGAGCAGGGCTCAGTCCAGGGCTGGGGACAAGCAGGCAGAGACATTATCACAGCCAGGGGCAAAGGCTTTCAGCCGTCACTGAATGGCTGCTGCTTGCCTCCACTAATGGGGCAGCCTGGTCTATGGAGGGGGGAGGCTCGTGTGGGGCCCAGCTGCACTTGTGAAGTGGCCTGGGGTTAGGTTAGCTACTGCAAGCCCTTACTCCTGCTGGGCATCAGGTACAGCAGCCTCAGGATGCCCCCAACGTGTGCTTTCTGGCTTTCCAGCTGCAGCCCTCCCCTGCATGGCACACTCCCCACCTCAGGGGATGTGAGCCCGGCCAGACTGGAATGGTAATGCCAGATCTACCCCTCCTCAGGTCCTCAAGGCCTCCTTTGCCTGTCTCCAAGGCTCCTTTGCCCCCCAAGAGCTGTGTGAAGCGGCCTTAGCACAGCTGTGAAGCAGGGCCCAGAGCATCAAAATTCTTTCCAAACCTGAACTCAGTTTGCCTTCCACTGCCCTTCTCTCCAGGCCATTGCCCTCCTCCTTTCCCCTAGATTGAACCAGTGCAGCATGGTGGGAGTTCCCTCAGACCTGATTTCCGTGTAAGTGTGGCCCATGAAGACTGAAGTCATCACGGGGAGAGAGGGGTACAAAAGGAATACGAGCTAAGGAAAGCTCAGAGTTTGGTGCAGCTCTTTCTGCAGCAGGGGCAGGAGCCGGAAGCAGTTTGCTGGTGATATCTTGGTTCCTTCTCTGAGATCCCTGGTGTGTCCGAGGAGCTGTTCTTCCCTTGGTCCCTTGCTTCTGGCCTTCCCTGAATCTTTCACTGTCCCCTTATCCGCCCCCTTCTCTGCACCCATCTCCCTTTCCCATCCCTTAGCTAAGCCAGACAGCAACTGTGCTGAGCAAATCTGTCCTGGCCCTAGGAACACTGCTGGCTCTGAGTTCTCCTGACACCGAAGATAGGAAAAGCTTGCGATGGTAAAAGAGGAGGCAAATGCAAAGGGCATTCTATTAATAACTCACGTGGCAGAGTGCTCATTTAACACCACGGTGAGCTACAGTCCACTGCAGATTGACGCTGGCCCTGCGTCACCATGGAATGAAACTCGCTTCGATGGCCTCCGCCACATGGCAGGTGCAGCCGGGAGAGCGCTGAGCACAGGACAACCCAGGGGAGATGACTCCAGGGGTTTTCGAAAGGATGAGTTGGCATGTGAGCAGGGCTGGAGGGGGGTCCAAAGGAAAACCTTCCCAGCTGTCATGGCTTGGGGGGGGTTGCATCTCTACGCTGGCAAATGGCTCATCCAACCGACTGCATCACCTTACACCCAGCTCAAGTTTTGCTCTGATCCTGACACAATGGCCAGGGGCTCTTTTCCTGCAATCCCTGGGTGTCCTGTAGGCTCGTCCAGGCCTGGACAAGCTGCTCAGCTTGTGAGACAGGCAGAGAGCCCAGCTCAAAGTGGTGTTGCTGGGAGCGGTTAAATAACTTGTTTCTTGTGCTCTCCCTCTGCGTCCCCTGGTTCTTCTGAGCTGTCTGGGTGCCCAGTTGTGTGAAGGGTTTGCTCATTATTTCCCTGGAAAGTGCTTGGAGACCCTTTGTATGAAAGTGGCTCTAGAAAAAGAAAAGGCTGCTCTGTCTCCATTTGGGGCCTGATCCAAAGACCATTAAAATCCAAAGGAATCTTTATGTTGATTTTCAGGTCTGTAACGGGGTGAGTAGCCCATCCCATGCTGGGGAACCAGGTACGGAGGCTCACCCAGTTGTCTAGCCCCAGTGAAAGTCCCTGTAGGCTGGGCGTTATGGCTCAGGGCCCAGCCCACCACACCCCGGTCGGCGGGGTAGCGCGGCCAGCGGCCGAGCCTATAGTGCCCCAGTCTGTGGGGTGAATATGGCCCAGCGGCCGAGCCTATAGTTCATTAGATTGGCTTCCCCCTCTGGGGAGCAAGGGAAGAGGGCACAGGGGCCCGGGCCCATCCTCTCCACCGGGCCCCAGCCCAGGGCCCTGTCAGCGGTAGGTGGTTCCCACCACTGGGTTGGTGGGGAATCTGCCCTGAAACATGCCAAGATGCCTCCTGCTCCCTACCCCAGGGCTGCTTCCTACCCCTGTCCTGCTTAGTCCCCACCTGTGTTGGCGGATGAGGATGAGGATGTGGCGGTGGTGGCTGGTCCGGCAGCGGCGGCTGCTCCTGTCAGGAGCTCCTTCCCCTTCGGTGGTCAGCCCCAACTGAGCTGCTCCTCTGGCCTTTATACTGGGTCTGCAATTGGAGCATGCCCAGCAGGGATGTTGGGGAGAGGCCCTCTCAGCCCTAGTTAATCCCTCCCAGGCCAGTGCAGGGTTGGTACACCTCGTCATGGGCGGCGAGTTATATGGGCTCGTGGTGCCCGTGCTCCAGCAATATTCAGAGCCAGGGGCCCTGCTCCAGCAATATTTGGAGCTGGGTCTCTCCCCCAGCCCTGCCTGGAGCGGGCCCTGGCCCCCACCTGCCGGTCCCCCCGCGCATCCCCCCCGTCCCGTCCCAGTCCCATCCCTGCCATGCACAGATTCCAGTCGGCTCCCCTTTACCAGCTGCTGCTGCCGGCATTTATAGGTGAGCGGGAGACGCCCGGGCATGATGTGGCGTCATGGCCTGGGACTTTAAAACTGCTTGGCGTGGCGTTGCACCGCGCGGCCTAGCTCTGGGTTCGGAGTTCGGGGACTTCTGGGGCCAGAGCGCAGGCTCCGGCCCCGCAAAGTGGAAGACAGAAGGTAGGGAGGGGGAAAACTAGGGGGAAGGGGTGGGAGAAGAAGGGGCTTGTGCGGAGGGGGAGGAGGCTTGTGCAGAGGGGAGGGAAGAAAGGGAAGGCACCAAGGGACAGCCTGGAGGAGAGACAAATGCCAGGGGCCAAGTGCAGACAATGAGGAAAAGGGCAGGAGGGGAGGTGTCAGTGGGAGGGGGGGACAGGGTGATGCTGGGAGAGGAGAGGGTAAGGGCATTGGGGGCTAGAGGGGGGAGGGGGAGGTGCTGGGAGAAGGCTTGAAAGAAGGGGTGGGCATGAGAAAGGTGGAGATGGAGCAAGTCATGTGTGAGGGCACAGAGGGGCATAAGGGAATGGAGGCAGAGGGTGGTGAGGGGTGGGCATCAGGGAAAAAAGGGCAAAGGGGCAGGGGCAGTAAGGGAAGGGAAGGCACCAGGAGGGTGCAGGGGTAAGGAAGGTGCAGGTGCCATGGGATTCTGGGGTGAAGCAGAAGGCAGACACCTGCAGGGGAGGGACCAGCACCAGAGGAGAGAGGCAGGGCAGGTGTGTAGAGGAGGTGTTAGAAGAGGGGATGAGGAGGGTAGCTCACATGATCAGAGTGGGGCTACTGGAGGAGTGGGCACAGGGGGAAGAGAAGGCTGGTGGAGGGGGGCAGGTCACAGGAGGGCTGAGGGTAGTGAGAAGGGCAGGAGTCAGGACAGCAGAGGAGGGTAAGGAGTTGGGGGGCAGCAGGCACCAGGGAAGCTGATGGAGCAAGGGGAGGAGACATGGCAGCAGAGAGAAAAGGTAAAGGTTTATAAAATATTTATTAATAACTTGGGTGCCACAGTGGCACATCCAAACAAGCCACATGAACTCAGTACTGGTGCACAACACATTCTGCTCATGGGAGGAAACTCTTAGGCTGCGTGTAGACTGGCAAGTTTTTCCGCAAAAGTGGCCGCTTTTGCGGAAAAACTTGCCAGCTGTCTACACTGGCGGCTTGAATTTGCGCAAGAACACTGACGATCTAATGTAAGATTGTCAGTGTTCTTGCGCAAATACTATGATGCTCCCATTCAGGAAAAAGCCCTCTTGCGCAAATGTATTTGTGCAAGAGGGCCAGTGTAGACTGGGGAGGACTGTTTTGCGCAAAAAAGCCCCAATGGCGAAAACGGCGATCGGGGCTTTCTTGCACAAAACTGCGTCTAGATTGGCACGGATGCTTTTCCGCAAAAAGTGCTTTTGCGCAAAAGCATCTGAGCCAATCTAGACGTTCTTTTCCGCAAATGCTTTTAACGGAAAAACTTTTCCGTTAAAAGCATTTGAGGAAAATCATGCCAGTCTAGACGTAGCCATTGGCTATGTCTACACTGGTGGCTTCTTGCGCAAGAACATCTTGCGCAAGGGTTCTTGTGCAAGAACACATCCACACTGCCATGTTTGAGCTGTGCTTTTGCACAAGAGCATCCATGGCAGTGTGGACGCTCTCTTGCGCAAGAAAGCTCTGATGGCCATTTTAGCCATAGTGGTTTCTTGCACAAGAAATCCCTGCTGAGCATGCACACTTCCCTCTTGTGCAAGAGCAGGTGGGCAGTGTGGCTGCTCTGTGGGTTCTTGCGCAAGAACGGCTGTACTTGCGCAAGAAGCTGCGAGTGTAGACCTAGCCTTAGAGGGAACACTTCCCCCAGCCTCTCTGCCCCCGAGTTAATGTCACACACATTGGGTTAAAGCAATTGCAGGATAGTTGCATGGCGGGGGGTTGGTGGGGGCCAAACTAATCCCTGTTGGTAGGAGGATGGTGGGAAAAGTCCTTCAAGAGGGGCGACATGACGCCTTTTACTTCTGGCCATGTGTCCATCTTGCCCCAAGTGCGTTACCTCCAGAGACCTGGTTAACAAGGGTCAGGGGGTGTGGCTAATGGGGGTCAGTGGGTGTGGCTAATGGGGGTCAGGGCGTGGTTAACAGGGGTCAGGGGGTGTGGCTAATGGGGCACCACCAAAAATTATACAAAGCTGCCCCCCCTGCACCCCGTCACAAGGTCCTTAACGGGTTTCAAATTCCCAGCAACCATATGGCTGAAGCTCGCTTCCACCTTTCCCCTGCAATTGGCAGGGTGCTGTTGGGAAGGGCATCTTTGCTGGGGATAGCCACCAGCTCTCCAATCTGTCTGTCTTAGCTGTATTCTTGGGGTGGTGGAGGACACAACCTGTCCATTCGATTGCTGTGACAGTGGAGTCCAGTACCCAGGGCTGCCTGTTTTTTGGCATCGGGAAGGAAAGATACTTCAGTTTTGTTGTGAATGAGCCGGAGTTATCATTGGCGGGCGGGGGAAGCTGGACAGCTCTGCAGCTTTTTGATGGCTCCCTGGGAGCGGACTTTGTGTGTGTCGGGTGGGGGGGGGGCTGAAAGCTGTTCCCAGCTAATTCAGGGGGGCTGCAGGTGATCTTATGCCATGCAGCTTCCCCACCCAGCCCTCAGCTAGGAAATCAGATGCAATTCATTCCTCCCTGTTCCCCATGGGCTCAGCAATTACCAGCCCTTTATCTCTCTTATTTCTTAAGGCTGTTTCTTCCCTGCTTCATCCACCTCTAGGCCAGACTGTTTGGGGGCTATTTTCTCCACTGCAGGCTGTGGCTGAGTGCTGCTGGGAGCAGCATTTAGCAGAACCAGGCAGCAGGCCTAGTGTGAACTCCAAAGACAGCTCTGAAAAAGACTTATTACGCCAGGAAAATGAGTGCTCTCGGGGTTAACTGTAACTGGGGCCAGGCGCTGCCAGGCCTAGGAGGACCCCAGCTGGCTCCTTTTCATACACAATCAGGCCTGAGAGAGGGGATGGGAGCTGCTGGGCTATTGCTTGGCATTATCTTGTGGCCGGGGGGGAGGGGAGGGGGATGAGGAAGGAGCCGGACTCGAGGAAGCCGCTGTTTCTTATTTTCTGTTTTTAGAAAAAATCCGCTGCTGAAATCAGGAAAAACTAGGGCAGCGGCTGGGAGGCACCTGATGCTTTCTCAGCCGATCTTCCCTGCCCCCAGCCTCCCCCCTGTCCTGCTGAGTCAAAATACAAGATGGCAGATGGGTCCAGACAGGGACAGGAGATTCTGGATGCTCCTCTGAGTAATGCAAATCCCACTATCACTGGCTTTATCCAAGCTGTCCCAGATAGTGACACATGGTTGTATCGGGGGCTCATGGAATCCATGTACAATGTTATCACCTGCTGGAAGCCAGCAATACATTCAGCGCGGCACACAGCAGAGATGGATGGGAGCTGGACTCACGGACTGAGTTCAGCAGATGGCCAGTGGTGTTTAGCAGCTATACAGAATCATATCCATCATGTTTTCAGGTGTCAGCTAGTCCTTGCCACCTACTGCTTCCTGCACTGGTGACAAGTGAACTGTCCCCAGCAGGGGTCAGATTCAATTTTCCTTCTGTTGATAACTGTCTTGTAAGCATTTTCCATTACCTATCTATCTATCTGTCCCCATGTACACCCTGTCTATCTATTCATCTGTCCATCCAAGCTAGCTGACTAGTAACAAACATTAATTCACAAATATTTTTGTAAATAAACATACAAATGTGGGCTTGTTCTGGTTTCAATGTCAGTAGATGATCTAATGATTCCTCTGAGCTTAAAATCTGTGAATCCCTGAATGATGAGGTTTTATTATTCCTTATTGGGAGTATTCGGACAGTCTTTGGGCATTAAAGTGATCACAACCTCTGTAAGTTATTTCAGCATAAAATCAACATCTAAACTGCATTGTTACCTATTTGTTATGTTCCTGCACACAATGTTTCCTCAGCCATGTAAGGAGCCACTATAACACCATGTGAACAAACATAACTTCAGCAGTGAATAGCAAATCACCATAGTGAACAACAACAGTGTAGGGGGTCTGTAATTGTTGGCTGAGCACGACCCGGTTTTGGGCATAGCCACTGAAACCAGTACTGGCTCATGAGCAAGATATACATTGTCTATTATTCTTAAAGGACAGTTTGACTGGCCCTACTTAATGCCAACTGAAATCTCTCTATATATTTTAGAGTGTATTATCTATCTGTGAGTCTGTCTGCCTGTGTGTGAGCAAGGCTGGCCTTACCATGAGGCGAACTGAGGCGGCCGCCTCAGGTGCCAGACTGGGGGGGGGGCGCCACTAGGACCCAGAGTGTAGAAAATTGTGTCCGCTGCTGGTGCATATGTATTCTCTCTGCTCTAGATGCACAGAGATGGTGGAGTACTGTGCTGGAGGAAGGAGGGCACAAATAACAGGACAAAGGCAGAATTGAGACCTTTCAAAGTTTTGGCCCAAGCGAGGGGGCATGGGGGCATCATTTGAGCTCCCCGCCTCAGGTGCCAAAATGTTGTGGGCCGGCCCTGTCTGTGAGTCTGTTTGTTCAAGGACTCCTTCTAAACAATTAAGTGCTAAGGCCACCAAATGTGGTATGCAGCTTCCTCTTCTCCTAACGTAGAGCAAGGGGACTGTTTTCCAGAAGATGAAGGTTACGTCTACACTGCGGTGCTATTTTGGGATACTGGAGGTATCGGATATTCGGGAGGTATCCTGAAATAGCTATCCTTCATCTTAATAGTGCGCCCATTATTTCAAAATATAATGGGCTCGCTATTCTGACGTCCCTGTAAACCTCATTCCACGAGGAGTAAGGGATGTTTTGGAATAGCGGGTTATTTCAAAATTTGGTGTTGTGTAGACAGCGCCAAATTAAGAAATAAGCTATTTTGAAATTGACTCGAAATAAGCTACGCCGTTTGCGTAGCTCAAATTGAGTAGCTTATTTCGAGCTACGGGTGCAGTGTATCCCCCCAAAAGGGATAGGGCTACTGTTCAGAAGGTTGCAATATTTCAGAGTGACTCTGGGGACCATAAGCGCAGAAGAGAGCTATACTGCAGAGTGACACTGGGGCAGCCACACCACTGAGAGCAGGGGTGGGCAATAATTTTTTATGTGTGTGTGGGGGGCAATCTAAGATTTTGGAAATTGGTCAAGGGCCGCACTCTTCCATGATATTAATGGAGGAAGTGCAGGGTCTGGGCTGAAAGTTGGGTGCAGAAGGGAGCTTGGGGTAAGGGATTGAGGAGCAGGAGGAAGAGTGGGTCCGGGAGGGAGTTTGGGTGAAGGAGGAGGTTGTGATTCGGGGCAGGGGTTGTGACCTAAGACAAGAAGGGGTTGTGATCTGGGGTACAGGGTTTGAGTTGTGACTTAGAGCAGGAGACGGTGCAGGGGTTTGGTATGTGACCTAGGGCAGGAGGGGGTTGTGACCTGGGGCAGGAGACTGGGGTGCAGGATCCAGGAAGGGTATGGGTCCAGGATGGGGGAAGAGGGTTTGGGTTGTGTGGCATAGGGGAGCAGAAAGAACTCAAATATGAAATTGCAGAACTATTAATTGTGGTTTGCAACCTATCCTTTAAATCAGCTTCTGTACCTAATGACTGGAAGATAGCTAATGTGACACCAATATTAAAAAAGGGCTCTAGAAGCGATCCTGGCAATTACAGACTGGTAAGTCTAAAGTCAGCACCTGGCAAATTAGTTGAAACTATAGTAAAGAATAAAACTGTCAGACACATAGAGGAACATAATTTGTTGCGGGAAAGTCAACATGGTTTCTGTAAAGGGAAATCGTGCCTTACTAGAGTTCTTTGAGGGGGTCAACAAACATGTGGACAAGGGGGAGCCAATGGATATGATATACTTAGATTTCCAGAAAGCCTTTCAAAAGGTCCCTCACCAAAGGCTCTTAAGTAAAGTAAGTTGTCATGGGATAAGAAGGAAGGTCCTTTCGTGGATTGGTAACTGGTTAAAAGACAGAAAATAAAGGATAGGTATCAAGGGTAAGTTTTCAGAGTGGAGAGAGGTAACTAGTGGTATCCCTCAAGGGTCTGTCCTGGGACCAATCCTATTCAATTTATTTATATGATCTGGAGAAAGGGATAAACTGTGAGGAGGCAAAAATTGTAGATGATACTAAATTGTTCAAGATAGTTCAGACCAAAGCAGTGTGTGAAGAGCTTCAAAAAGATCTCACCAAACTAAGTGATTGGGCAACAAAATGGCAAATGAAATTTAATGTTGATACACGTAAAGTAATGCACATTAGAAAACATAATCCCAACTATATGTACAATATGATGGGAGTAATTTAACTATAACTACACAAGAGAGAGATCTTGGAGTCATTGTGGATAGTTCTCTGAAAACATCTAGTCAGTGTGTAGCGGCAGTAAAAAAAGCAAACAGAATGTTAGGAATCATTAAAAACAGGATAGAGAATAAGACAGAGAACATCTTATTGCCTCTATATAAAGCCATGGTAGGCTCTGGCCTGGAGACTTATTTGGGTGACTCCCAGCCAGCAGCCCAGCACATTTCTGAGACAGCCTCCCTGTCTGCTCCGCCCCTGCATAGGATGCAGGGGCCATATGCGTGTGTGAATAAATATGAGCTGGAGGGGAAGGGGGCATGGTGCTTTGTGTGCTGCCTGTGGCTCCCTGCTGCGTCCTCAGGCAGGATCTGATGGCTTGGTGGGCTGGATCTGGCTCACGGGCTGTATTTTGCCCAGCCCTGACTAAGAGAGTAGCAAGTGGGGCTGGAGCTCACCATCTTGCCTGACATCAGATCGGGCAAGTAACTCTCCTGCCCCAAACCCTTTCCCCCCCACCCCAGCCTTTGGCTGCAGTGCTGGGGGAGGGGAGCAAGAGAAGGCCCATGCCAGCTGGAGGAACTGAGGGGGGAGAGAGAAGGCCTGTGCCAGCCAGAG
Organism: Rafetus swinhoei; assembly: GCA_019425775.1. Taxonomy (NCBI): domain Eukaryota; kingdom Metazoa; phylum Chordata; order Testudines; family Trionychidae; genus Rafetus; species Rafetus swinhoei. The sequence continues at coordinate 10,226,173 of CM033429.1, read as the reverse complement.
GGGTTGGCAGGAGGAAGAGAAAGCCCCGCCGCATGGGACCCTCCCACCATGAGCCCCTCTGCACCCACGAACCCTCACTCTTGCATGTCTACAGCCTCCTGCCCTGCTCCCCCACATCCCAAGACTCTGCCCTGACTCCTATACCCTCCCACACACAAGCTGCCATCCCCTGGCTCTGAAGGAACCAGGCAATGCCAGGTAAGTCTTCTAGTAATAAAATATAGGCCTGGTTCCCTCCCAATGCCTTGCACATGTTCAAGGTCATGGATAAAGCAACTTTTCTGATTTGGCACGTCACTTCAGAGAAGAGCCATGAGAATGACGTAAGGAATGGAAAACATGTCCCAATGCACAACTCCAGTAGCTCAATTGCCGTAACTTAACAAAGAGAAGATTTCTTGGGTCACAGTGCGTAAGTACATAGGTGGGGAACCAAAATTTGACACAGGGCTCTTCAGTCTAGCATAAGAAAAGCATAACAAAGATCCAATGGCTGGAAAACTGAGACTCGAATTAAGATACATTTTTTTAACAATGAGGTTAATTAACTAGTGGAACAATTTACCAAAGAACTCTCCATCACTGGCAGTTTTTAAATCAAGACTGGAGGTGCTCTCATGCAAACAGGAATTAACTCAAGGATGTTCTCTGGTTTGTGTTATATTTGTGGTCCCTTCCAGATTTATAGTCTATGAATCCCCCTTGCCCATCTGTAAAGCAGGGATAATACTATCTAGTTCATCTCCTTTGTTGAGATTTATGGACGAGATTCCCTTTTTTTTATTACTGTTGTTATATTGGATTCTGAGGTGCTTTGGTTTCCGTGGGAGTTTTGCAGGAGAAAAGATGGAAGAAACTAAAAGAACAAAGGTGCCTAAAGATGCAGCTAGGAACCTCCTTGGATGTTTGAAAGTACCTAGACACCTAACTTCTGTTTGTTGCAAAATGAAAGTTAGGCAGATTTGAAAAAAAAAAAACCTAAAACAACCCAGTAGGATGCTGATCTGCATCTTTAGGTGCCTAAATACGTTAGAAAATCTTGGCCCATTAATATTGTGAGAGAAAACCTCTTTCAACAGAAAAGGGAATGCAATAAGTGCAAATTCCCACCCACTCCTAATCCCCTTGCTGTTTTTCACTGTTGCTCTTTTGACGGCTTTGTCCACAATAAGCTGGCAGCGTAATTCCATTGGCATGGGCCACTTCACCTCTTCCACTGTACCTGCTCCTAAACCCCTCTCCTGCTATTCCCTTTGATGACTTCTCTTCAGCTGCTGCAGAGAAGAAATGCTCGTATCAGCAAACAGATGGCGGCTGAGGCATGTAGCATAAAATATATTTATCAAGGCAAACAGCTGTAGCCCATTTCATTCCGAAGATTTCTATTAAAAGTTCTCTGGAGCTACAAGCTGCTCCGACTTTGCAGTTGGAATAAAGCTGAGGGGACAAATGGCTTTTTCCAGAGCACTTCTTTCCTCTTCCTTAGCACATTTTTTTCATAGGCCCAAGGAAAGAACAGCCTGGCTCTGTTCACAATGCTGAGGTTAGGAATCATTAAAAAAGGGATAGCGAATAAGATAGAGAGTATCTTACTGCCTCTGTATAAATCTGCAGCACGCCCACATCTTGAATACTGTGTACAGATGAGGTCTACCTCATCTCAAAAAAGATATCCTGGCATTGGAAAAACTTCTGAAAAGGGCAACAAAATGATTAGAGGTTTGGAATGGCTATCATATGAAAAAGGATTAAAAAGACTGAGACTTTTCCACTTAGAAAAGAGGAGACTGAGGGGGGATATGATAGAGGTCTATAAAATCATGACAGGCATGGAGAAAGTGAATAAGGAAAAGTTATTTACTTGTTCCCATAACATAAGAACTAGGGGTCACCAAATGAAATTCATAGGTACCATGTTTAAAGCAAACAAAAGGAAGTTTTTCTTCACGCAGTGCACAGTAAACCTGTGGAACTCCTTGCCAGAGGATTTTGTGAAGACAAGGACTTTAACGTCAATACTTATTAGCCAGGGTTAGGTCCATCAATACTTATTAGCCAGGATGGGTAGGAATGGTGTCCCTAGCCTCTGTTTATCAGAGGCTGAAAATGGGTGACAGGGAAGGGAATTACTTGATGATTACCTGTTCTGTTTACTTCCTCTGGGGCACCTGGCATTGGCCATTGTCAGCAGACAGAAAACTGGGCTAGATGGACCTTTGGTCTGACCAAGTATGGACGTTCTTATGTTCTTATGGAGTTGAAGAATGGGAAATACGACACTTGAAATGCTGGTGGTAACTGGTATTGGCCAATGGCCCATTAGTATGAGTGATGATATGTGATTTTCAGTGGGCCTTACACTTATCGTGGGATCATCCCCATGTATGTCTGGTATATCCCTTATCACACATGCTGTCTAGCTACCCCGTACTTAATTTTTGCCAGGGCTGAGCTCTGGCACCTCTGGGCTTGGCAGGTCATAGCCCCAGCACCACTGGGTCGCTGCATCAGTTATCAATGAGCCTCGACACCTCTTTCATTACACATTCCTTCCACCAAGGAAATTTGCAGAGGTAGACAGCAGCCCAATATCTAATTTGAATAGGGACCCCTCCCTAGGTGGCCAGGGATAGATGATGGGAAAACTTTTGAGAGAACCATTTGGCATCAGGGACTCCAGTTTCATTGAAGCTGAAATGCTTTGCAAAATCACGTCGACTTCACTGGAATTTCATGTCGGAGGAAAAAAGACGGGCAGAGAACATCAGGGATCTCAGATTTAGTCTGAATCCAGTCAAAGTGCCTGTGCCTGAGATAGTCAGCTCAAGGCCCCCAGGCTAGGAATGGTTTTGTTCTATGGGATGAGCAAGTTCTTCAAACTGGATCATATGGGGAGTGTTTTGTGCACCTGAGTCAGTTACTGCCTCGATACTACATCTAAGCGTGCAATGGGGTCATAGTGGAACTTCTGTGATCACTCACTGTCATGGCTGACCTTAGCCTCCTATTTGCTAACCCAGCCCCCTGAAACAAGGGATCTCTGTTTCTGTCCTTTCATGTATGGATGTTGCTTAGCTCAATGGCTGGCTGCCAAGACACCTCCCGGAAGCACCCGGAGGTCAGTGCAAGAGGTTGTGGGGCATGTCTGGGAACCAAAAGGAGCTGCAGCATGGGAAGCAACACCGCTGTCACAGAGCAGAGGGGGAGGAAAGGGCTAGGACAAGCTCGATGTTTGCATTGCCATACACCTCACGCTTTTCTCAGCACTGCAGTATGTCTTGTCACGGGGACAACAGCAGTGCCAGGCCCTGGGCAATAGAGGGAGAAAGCAGGGAGGCTGGCTCTGTGCTCCCAGAAGGTGCAAGACTTTGGAAGGAAGGGGCAGAGCCCTTGGTGCTGCCTGGACCATGCCACAGCCCCCCCCAGCCAGCCCTTAGCGCCACCCGGAGGATACCACGTGGGGACCAGGAGTGATTTAAAGAGCCTGAGGCTCCAGCCGCTGCTGCCAGAGTAGCACTGGTGATAGCGGCATTTGGGAGCCCTGGGCCCTTTTGAATCGCTGGGCCCTGGGGAAATTGCCCCTTCCCAGCAGGCCTGGACCTCGTTTTTCACACAGGCTCCAGCTACCAGGCAAAGCCCAAGAGGCCAAATCCACCTCTGGCTGTGGAATTTCTGTCTGGGTTTTCTGAAAGGGCCATAAAAAATGTACAGTGTGTGCAACTTTTCCCTCTCTGAAAGAGAGACTCCTTTTATTACTGGGATCACAGGCAGCATATGCAGTGAATAAAATATTCCTGGCAGCCTCTCCTTTTTAATTGAATGCAGTTTCCCCAGCCAACTCCTGTATCGTGCCTCCGAAATTCAGTCTTCTATTTTGAGCCCAGTGTGAAGCGGGATGAGAAGTTTGCCCTAAAAATGGGCTTAGCAGCCTGGGGATGCCATATGGGTGCCACACTCTGAGGTGCTTGTCACCAGCCCCTGACAGGGAAGCTGCTAGTGAGCTTTCACTGTGGGGGAGGGGGGTGCATTAATCAGGGGCCACTGACTTGAATCCCAGCAGCTGGTCTGCATGGGGAGCTGGCTCACTAGGGAGGCAGGAGGGCCTAGTGGATGGAACACTAGGCAGGGCTGGACCGAGCCATTCCGGCGCCCCAGGCAGACAGTTTAATTGCACCCCGGGTTGGCGGGGGCGCATGCGCAGCCCCACCCCTGCCCGGCGCGTGGGGGAAGGCGTGCGGAGCTGGCGGCGGCAGGACGCACGTGCTCAGCCCAGCCTAGCCCGGCTACCGTCGCTGGCACGCAGCCCGGGGCCACCTGGGGTGGGCCGAGCCTGGCCGTGCCTAGCTGTGCAGGGCCCTGCGGCCGCGGGGGGAAGGGCGCTGCTGGCCGACGCTGCAGGGGTTAACGCGGGCCCCGCCTCGGGCGGCCGCTGCAGGGTGGCCTCTGGGAGCTGCTGCAGCCCGGGAGCCGGGCGCGTGGCACCCCTCCATAGGTTGGCTCCCCGGGCAGCTGCCCGGCTAGCCCATGCCTTAATCAGCCCTGACGCCAGGTTAGCATGTGGGTGCGTGGGGAGTTACACCCAGCCCTGCTGCTGTATGGCCTTGGGCAGGGCATTCCCCTCTCTGATCAGCCAGGGCACATGGCTTTGTAAGGCTGGTGGGAAGCACCACAGGGGAGTTCAGTTCTATTGGGAGGGCTTGATTGTCACTAGCTCTGGGCATCTGTGCAAGCAAATACGGAGGGGGGGTGCAAGGTGCTCCCCTTTGCCATAGCTTGCAGCATCCGAGGAGAATGGTGAGGACAGGCCGCTGGGTGGGACGAGAACTCCCTGGGGCAGGGGCTCTTCCCCCAGCCAGCAGAACTGCACCCGAGTGCTGGGTCACATAGAGGGCTGCCCTGAGGCCGTTTGCTTTCTCCCCAGACACACAGCACTGGGGAGACAGGGAGGCAAATTTGGACTTTCCCTGTCCTGCTCTGCTGCTGCTGGGGGGCCCGTCGCCCAGGGAAGAGGGCAAAGCATGGGCCTAGGCATGGGGGTGCCCTACCTGAGCAGCTCCCAGGTGACCATGGATATTTGGTCACAACCCTCTTAGGAAGCATCATCTACAGGTGAGGAAGCAGGCACTGAGACAGTGAGGGATTTGCCACAGGAGGATTGCGTCCGTGACTAAAAACCCAGCATGGATAAGGCCTGATTCCCTGGTGCAAAATGGCCTCACTCCAGTTTGGCAGCATCTGATACTAGTTTTGCCTTCTCCTTGCACTGGTGTGGCAAGGCCGGGGACACCCAGGACTGGAGTGTGCCTGAACGCCCCCTCCCCACCGGCCACCCCTGCTCTTGCAACTGAAGACGCTCACCTCAGTTTACCCCTTTTCACTGTGTGTTGCTGGAGGAGCACTTGGGTACCACCTCCCCCCACACCTTAGGGCACAACTGCATGGCAACCCTGGGGTGTGAGTGCAGCTGGAATGGACATACCCAAGCCAGCTTGAATCTAGCCAGCCTGGGGACCAGACCAGTGAAGCTGCAGCATTGAGGCCTGCCTGCAACCCCAGGGAAAACCTGTGCAGCCTGAAGGTCATGGGGCTACACGAGCTGGCTAGTTCAGGCATATCTGTTTGCTGCAGTCACACCCATGACTGAAAGGCAGACATACCTGGCTGTGATGCTCGGGCCCTCTCTGGACCTCGGTCATGACACGCTGATGCAGCCATCAGAAAAAGTTTCCTATATAGGTATTAACCCTCCTCCAGAGGAGTGTTAATAGCTCGTCAGCTCCCTGTGATCTCATTGCTTCTCCTGTCAACAGCCCCGTTCCTTGAAAGAAGTGCCCTCGTGCAGTGTGTGTCTGCGGGAGCCCAGGAGGCATTCAGTCACCCTCGACGCTTGAGGAAAACAAGGCTGCCGCTCCCTTGGGAGCACAGTCTCTTAGCAGCAGCCTTTCCATTCCCTGCAGGGCAGAGGATGACAGCTCAGCTCTGCCAGTGTCCTCCCTGCTCTTGGGTGGCGACTGTAATTAGGCTGATGAGTCTCAATTCACCAGCTCCACATGGCATAGGTTGGCAGAGAGAGCCTCCATTCCCGGGGAACCTGTCCAGCGTAGTCCCAGCCAGCCTCATTTTACCAGTTTACCTGCCCTGAGTCATTCTATTAGCTATAAAAATATAAAACAAAGAAATACCAAAATCCCACGCCCAAGAAGTACCCGACCTCCTCCCCATCTTTCTCACTGCCGTCAAGGAGTGAGTGTTACTCGCTGTACTTGGGTTGGAGCATGGCCATGGTTTCCAGCAGCCACAAGGGAAGGGAGAAAAATCCGAAAAGTGAAGCAGCAACTGGAGACAGAAGGAAGGAGAAACAGGAATGGTCCCAATGCCTCCCCCCTCTCCCTTCCTTCTATTAAAAACAAAAAAGGAGCTTCACAGCAGAAGAGAGCAGCAGTTGACACTTTAAAGGCTTCCCTCCTCCTCCTCCTCCCTCCCCCCGCCCAAGGAAAAGGGTTCTGATCTTTGGTTAAATAGAGCCCTTAAATCTTGGAGTCCTACTCCCCATGGCCACACTAGCTGAGATTCTGGGTGCTGCCTCCTGAACCACTGGGCAGCTGCAAGAGGGCCAAATTGCCCCTGGGGCAAATTAGAGCAGGCGCTAGGCTGCTCTACCTGACAGCAGCTTTTCTTGGACTGCCTATGTGTGATATCTCCTTATCAAGGGCTACAATTACTCCCCTCCTGCCCCAGCACACCGCCAATGCTGGCATGCGCAATGACAAGCCGTGTGGGCCCACTTGCGTTGCCCCCTTTCTGAAAATTTCCCAACAACCTTTTGGCTCATTTCCAGCCCCTACACATACCCGGAGCAGAGCGTGCTTTTAACCCTGATCCTCCAAACGGCTCTCATATGTTGTGCTATGCTGAGCCCAGGAAGGGTCCATCCCCTGCACAGAGATGTGAGATACAGAGTCCTAGGAGCCTTCCCCACACCCACTGCAGGTCTGACAAAGTAGACAGAAATTCAGCTGTACTGAAAGCACGGGGGATTATTTACTGAGGCGGCTAGTCACAGACAGACCCAGTGGGTCTCTCTGGCGCCCAGGCTGAAGATATGCTTGCACTGGTGGTGCCAGCATGTGCAGCTACATGCCATGCTGAAAAGTCAGCAACATCCACACTGAGGTGTGCAGCTACCCAGGGCAATGAAAGGCCCTTGGGAGTTTTTCCCCATTGCTGGAGTCTTTCACTGCAGTGGGCTGGATGCCTGGGGAATGGCAGCCATGGGAACTCTTGCAGCTAGCAAGGTAGGCAGAGAAGGGCTACATCACAGCCCTGCCAGCCCTCCACTCCAACCTGTGGGGCAAGCCAGGACCAAGGCAGCAGAAATTCCCTCTGTCAAAAAATCCCCAACCAGACCCTGGTAAAACGATCCCTTCAACCAGTAAAATGACAGACCAGAACTCACGCCCTAGACACTCTCCTCAGAGTCCAAAGAGAGCTGCGGCCACATTCCTGTGCTCCTCTTGGGAAATAAAGGGAGCAAGAAATCCAGGTAGGATTCATGCTTCAAGTAGGAGCAGCCAAGTGGGCTCTCAACTGGGGGAAACAAACCTGTTTAAGGGACCCTACCCGCTCACTGCGGACGGGCGGGCCAGATCCCAGCAAGGAATGCTGCTCGCATTGGGCTGAGACGGCCCCACGGATGTTCAGAGATGGCGCCTCAGAGGTTTGCCAGGTTTTGAATCGTGATTCCTGGGCGAGAGGAGTCTCCCCCTGTAGCCTCGCTCCAGGCCCTCCTAGTTCAGCATTTGCCTCCAGCAGTAGTTCAGACGATCCAGGCGGGGACGTATGGCTCGCCCCATGGGAGAAGCGGGTGGAAAAGGAGCAGCAATCAGCAAGCAGCTGCCCTCAGGGCCTGCCACCCACAGTACCTCACAAGGTGCTTACAACAGCTCTCAGCACCTGGCCTCCTTAGCTGGCAGCTTACAGGCTCCCAGCTCCTAGGAGCAGATGCTATGCATAAAAGCCCCTTCAAACCTAAACATTTTTGTCCTGGTCAGTTGTGGACTAGCAAGTTCCCAGTCAAGGTGACTCCAGCTATTCAACCTCCCCCTCCCACCCTGTCACATCATACCATGAAATAGCCAGGCAGCAGAGAGGCCACCTTCAATTCCACCCCCCACCCCCCGACAGCACCCTAATTCAGGGGTGGGGAACCTCAGGCCCGGGAACCGCATGTGACCTCCGGCTTGTCTAGCTCTGGCCTGCGAGGCTCAGGGTCCCCTCTAGCACTGGGGAGCCTGCTCTGGCATTCAGCCACCCCACTGCCCACCATGGGGCTGGAGCACACAAAATCTACTAGGCTGGGCCCCCCTAGGCTCTGGTGTGCAAGGGGGATGTGGGGAGTGGCTGTCTCCTCAGTTGGGGGCCACATCAATGAGGACTTTTTTTTTAATTTTCACTTGTGTGTGGCCCCTGACTGATTTTTCTGTGGGTCAGCGGCCCCTGACCCAAAAAAGTTTTCCCACCCTTGCCCTAATGGCATTTGCTGCTTCAGCTGCGAAGAAGCTTGGCAGCGTGCCCCAAAGAGCTACAGAGTCAGACTGCATGTGTTTCAAAGGAAAGGGGGGGACACCCTTCCAGCCCCCAATATAATACACTGAGGGAGTCCAGTCCGAGAGTCTGCAGGGAGGAAGATTCTAAGCCAGCGGGTCTCAGTCTTTCCAGAAAACGGTTCCCCTTGCAGGCGGCTGATCTGTCTTGCGTACCCCAAGTTTCGGCTCACTTCAAAACTTCTTGCTGACAAAATCAGACACAAAAATACAAACAGTGTCACAGCACAGAGTTACTGAAAAATTGCCAACTTTCTCATTTTTACCACATAATTATAAAACAAACCAATTGTTCTCCCCCCAATCCCACCCTGCTGCCATGGGCCTTTTTTCTTCCCCCAGTCCTCCCTGCCCCCCGCCAGCTGCCAAGGTCCTTTTCTCTCCCCCTCCCTGGTGCTGCAGCCAAGAACTGGGAGGGGAAAAAGGGTTTGGGGGAGGGAGGCTACTTACCAGTGTGCTAGTAAGCAAGATGGCGGAGCCCCAGCCCTGCGGGTCACTCCCCTTGGTGGTACAGCTGCCCCAGCAGACACTCTGCAGGATAGCTCTCCCTTGCTAGCTCGCTGCCCCCAGTGGTCACTCTCAGTATGGCATCCCTCCAAACAGCAGCCCCTCTCTTTCCATGTTATGGAAACCAGTCCTTTTCCCAGAGCTACCAATTGCCCTGGCACAATGAAAACCTGACCTTGCTTTAAGCTAAGAGAAGAGGAAACTGCATACCAAATTTGGTGGACCTATAACTCTTATCATTTAGGAGGCGTTCTTGAACAAATGGACTTGCAGACAGACACACTGACAGACAGATGCATTCTAAAATATATAGAGAGATTTATTTTCCTCCCCTGTGGAACATTTTCACTTTTTGCCCCAAACCCGCAAAATAAAAAAAACCTGTTTGTGTCCAAAAACCCGAAAATATTCAGCCGAAAACAAATCCTACCAAAAACCAATAAAAAAATCATTTGGTGAGTATTGATTTTTCTATGAAAGACTGACATGTATGAAGAAAACTGATACTTTCTATGGATAATTTTGCTTTGCTGAAAGTCCAAATTTTCCATTAACATACTTTGGATAGAAGATTTTCAGCATTCCCAGCTTGGAGCCACCTACATTTCGCACCGTGTAACCTATCTGCATTTACACCAGGGTAACAACATGGTTGGAGATCATTTTACTCATGAGAATTCCTTTTGTGTAGACAGCTCCTTAGTTCTAATCTGTCCAACCTAATATGAAAGAACAGGGTAGTGTGCACCTGTGTTGTCCATGAAGCTCTTTCTAGCAAAACATTAACCACCCCACAAACCACTTGTGCCCTGAGAGCCACATAATTCCATGCTGTGGCTGAAGGAGATGAAGCGCAGAAGTCATAACACAAGGATATGAAGAACCATCCCAATTTTGAGCTCTGTAGGGGCAGAAATGCCTTCCAGTCCCAGCCTAAATTAAAACAGCCTGATGGCTTTCTATGTAATGGCAACCTCCATGCTCCCAACTAGAGCAATGTTAGGGTGAGAACAGGGGCAGAACCCCACTTTTAATTCTTTTGGAGGTAATTCCATGGCTCAGTGAAACAAACCAGCAACAAAACTTCAGCATTTGTGCAAGGTATTCAAAGGGGGAGTTGCAATTTTGACCGATCCATTTTTGAGGCTTCACAATTTGTTTTAGTTTATGTTTGTATAACAAATTTGCATGTTGGAATGAAAACCAAATCTTCGGAATATTGTCAAAATCGCTGTTTCTGGATTAAAAACATAAACTTAGAAGTGGCCTGAGGACCCAAGACCTCAAAAATCAGGCTGGATGGGGAAAGTTTTATTTTCCTTCCTGGGAATCTTTTTTAAGACTTTGAAAATTGCTCCCATCTCAAAGCAGAACAAAAAGTTGAATTCTCTAAAATTCTTGCAAACCAACTCCCCTCCCCCAATATTTTTTACTTGAGTCAGACTAAAACAGATCGAAATAAAAACAAAAGCTTTGGAAATACATGAAACAAAACATTTAAAATCTAATTACCTTACCCTTTTTTAGTCAAAAGTCATTCTGAATCAGAAAACAGGAACTTTTATTGTTAAAATGTCTACATTAAATGTTTCAATAATTTCAAAGTCTACTACCGCCTCCTCCCCAGTTTTTCAACTCCAGACTCCATCAAAACTATTCCTTTTTCATAAACAGTTTTTGTTTTAATGCACTGGTATTTTTTGAAAAGTTCCTGTCCAACTCTACTCAGAATCTTTCCTGATGAAGCAGGTATACTGCCACAAAATGTTTTAGATTTGACAAAATTACATATTTTGCTTGACTGAATTTTTGTCTACAATGTTCCAGCTAACTTTTTTTTTTTTTTTTTTTGAGTCTTATCTTCACTCTGACTCACCATTTCCCCCTGCTGGGGTATGTTTGTAGAAGAGCTCTGGGCATATATCAGTAAAAAATGATTCCAGACACTATTTGGAAAACTTTCAAAATCCATTTATAGTCACATTTTTGCCTAGCTCTGACAAAAATGTGAAAAAAAATCCTCATTTAATGTGGAAATTGTTGTGAAACTCACTAAGTGAAACAAACATTATCGAAGCGCCTCAAATCAATACATCCTGAACTAGGGCATTAGACTGGAACTTGGGAGTTGTGGGTTCTGTCCTGACTGGCTTGGTAACCGAGCACAAACACATCTCCTTGGTTTCCCCTTCCACCCTTTGTCTATTTTGAGTGCAGCTCTTTGAGGAAGAGACTGTCTCTTATCATGTGTTTGTACAGCACCTAGTGCAACAATCAGGGGTGTCCCTACACCCATAAGAAATATGTGGCTGCATGGGGCACCCAAAATTTGGGGCACCACATTTTCAGGTGCCCCATTCAGCTGCATGCTGTGTATGCCTTGGGCTGCTCTGGGAGGGAGACATAGGCAAGGCTGGAGTCCTGGCCCCCTCCTGCAGGCTGGAGCAGAGAGGAGGCTGCTCAGCTGTCCCCATCTCCTCTCTCTAGAGAGGCTTGTACCGTTTGATGGTGCAAGAGAGGGAAGAGTAGGGGCATCTTGGCGGCAGGTCTGGAGGGTCTGGCTGCTGTGCACCATGGACAGCAGAGCTTTCCTGTGGTGTAGCTCCCATCCCCCGCCTGTTCTGGAATCCCAGCTGGGCCAGAGCTGCCCTGGTGGATGGTGCAGCAATGCACCTGTCCCAGCCCCACTCCCACCTGCCCCACCCCCACCTGTATTTGAATGGGGAGGCTGGGGAGCCTGGAGATCCTGGACTATGTGGGGCAGGAGGTGGCACCGGCATCCTGTGATGGATACTCAACCAGTGGGTGCTCCCTGCTCCTTGGCTGGAGACCTAGTTCCTCTTGCCCTGTTCCACCAGCACCCCTGAGGGAGACCTCCAGTTCCCCCTGCTGCCCCATCTCTTCCCCATCAGCACCATTCCAGGGGGCAGACCCCCAGTTCACCCTGCCCCATCCCTCCACCATCACCAGTGCCCTTGCCCCTCTGGGTGAGGTCCAATTTGGAGGGCCTGCCTGGTCTTTGGGGGCACAGCTGGTCCTGATCCTAGTCTCTGTGCCTGTCTGCAAGGGGGAAGGGCCAGCAAGACTAGCAGGAATAAAGACACTGTCAGTAAAATGCAAACAAATTTTTATTTTTATTTTGAAAATATTTTAAATAGTTTTTACATTCGCCCTAATTTCATATTTAAGTCAAATATTTAAATGTTTAATTCAAGCGTTGGTAGTACCTCTGAGAAATGTGAAGGATGAGATAATGGGATGGGTCTCTGAGTGGGGGCCAACTGTGGTAAGCCAGCATGGAGTCACCGACCCTCCACCTGCCCCTGGACCATGTAGGAGGTATTGGGGGTGAGGAAATGGGTCTGGGGCTCCTGTCAGACACCCTGCACCATGGGCAGGTGGAGGGTCTACATGGTTCCCACAATTGCCTGGATTCCCCAGCCTGGCTCCACCTTGAGCCTTAGGGGTAAGAAGCAGTGAAGGGAGCGGGCCCTTCTGGCAGGCCAGGCCCTCTTTCAAAAAGCAGGAGAGCTATGGCTCCCTGCCTACCCCAGTCCTGGTGCCACTGCTGTGGAAGGGAAGAATGATCCAAGATTCAGCATCCTCGCCCACAATTCGACAGAACTGGGTGCAAGCCACTTCCTTTCCACAGCCTGTGTGAGAGATCCTGGCCTAGCCATGTTATCTCTCTGCATCTCAGTTTCCCTAGTAGTGAGAGCACGTTCCTTACCATACAAGGGAAGTATAAGGGATGCTCAGACACTATGGCAGTGTAAGAGTGATAACAGACAGCCTCCTACCATAACCCGTATTGGGCCTGGGTCTTGTAGGAAGTGGTCCTGCCAGGTGATCCCAAAAGGGGCATTCCCCTGGCCTAGCTGTCAGAGCAAGGCCTCAGCTGTGCCGGGCTCCCGGCTGGCTGGGTGTGTTGATGTCAGCAAGCAGGAGACAGCCCTTGAGACAAGTACCTGCTCTCGGTGCTGCCCTGTCAGCAGGCATTGGGCCGGCAGTGGGGCCGGGAGCTCACTCAGAAGGCACTTCCCTCACATTCTGTTCCAAAACTCGTGGAGCCCTCACAGTCCCTCAGAGAATGCCGCCAACCTCAGCTCCATGGCACCTGTTAAATGGGACCCTTACATGTCTCTCACATGCCCTGAGCCATTGAGACAGACGTCACGGCTCTCAAGCTCACAGCTAAGACTGACAATCTGCCAGCTGGTCCAATAAGAGATATTACCTCACCTCCACTTGTCTGTACAATCAGCCTGGTTCATGGGAGCTGGCTTCTCAAGGATACCTCTTGGTCAATGTAGTTTTTCTGATTGGTGACTAAATATTTCCAGCTAAGACCCGTAGGTGTTATTCTGTGAGCAAAAAAACCCATTTCTGCTGTGGCCAAGGGAGCTCTTCTTTAGAAGAAAGCTATGGTTTTGGCACTTAAACCCCCAGGTTCTAGCCCTCTCCCCTCCCCACCACACACACCATGTATTTGTGCTGCATAATGGTGGCTGTAAAAACGTGGAGTGTTCACAGGTCATGCGCTTTACCTCTCAAACGCCTTACATATTGCTGCACAGATTCTAAGGATGTTAAATTGCGGTTATCTGGCTGATCGTGGCGTCGATACAATTTGTATCAATGACACAATTAGTCGATGAGGACTGCTCTGCAGAGCCGCAGCAAGGGTAGCTCCAGAAGCCGGCTCCCCCCAGCACCAGCTCCCGTTCTCTCCCCACCTTGCTGCCTCTGATAGAGGCAGCAAGCAGGAGGAAGCGAGTAGTTGATACTCCACTTGACTGCTCACTAACATCCCTAATTTTGACAGAAGCACCAACACTAGTCGCTGCTGCTTTTAAGTCTCATCAGATTGAGGCACGCCAAAGTTTAACGGGAGAGTCACTGAATTACAGGTTCTCTTGGAATGGGTCACTCTCCTCCCAGGGCTGTACTCCTGTCCCCTGGCTCCCTGCCCACCTGGCTGGATTTGACACGCAGTGGAGCAGGTTAATGAAAGAGCGGCAGAGACACTCAGTCACTGTTAACCCAGGGAAAGGGGCAATTTATCAAGTGCTGGGCTGCATCCTTGGCCCTGATCCTGCAGCTCTTTTACACACGAGCGGTCTTGCTGACTCTAGGGACTTTGTTGGGCACAAGCGGCTGGGCGAATCTTTAAGTTCCCTCTTGTTCTCTACTGGTGACTGACACATGGGCCCCTCTCTCATGGCCCTGGTCTCTTTGGCCCAGACCCACATGACTGCTCAGGCACCGAACTCCTCCTTCAGGTGTTTCAGTCCAAAATTTAGGCACCACTTAAATCCTTACCTGTCCCCCCAGTTGATGCCTAACTCTGAATATGCCTAAAATCTCTCGGCACCTATGTTTTCTGCTGTTTGCACCTCTGGGCATGCTCACTGCTGCCTCAGTCTTGGTGGCCCAGGCCTATGTCCATCCTATGCCTCAGAATGATCCCCAAAGCACATGACAATAGGTGTTCCCTGGCCTACCTCACCTGCAATGTCTGGTCACACTTCGCTCCCCACAGGAACCCCTCTGCCTGAAGTCAAGAAGGAAGGCCAAACGTGGTCTTCCCACCTGCCAAGAGAGTGCCCTACCCACTGGGCATGGGGGCTCTCTCAGGCTCTCTTGTTGGAGCCATTCCTCTGCACATAAGCAATTAAATATGCACTGGGGCCCAATAAGCAGGTGAATGACCCTATCGTCTTGTGGTCAAGGTACTTACCTGGGAGGCGGGAAAGCCCTAGTCAAATGCTTTCTCTTCATGCACAGGGGAGAATTGAACCAGCATCAGTCACATGCAGGGTGAGGGTCCTAACCACTTAGCTAAAGGTTAGAAGGACCACCCTCCCCACCTGAGCTCTGCCCTTCTGAGTGCAATTAGATGTGACATTATTCTTGCAAGACCCAGCTTTGGTGCCTCCCATCCAGGAACGGCTGGAGATGCCAAGTAGAGCCAGGTAGCCTGACTCCCTGAGAAGGCAGGAGCTAGGACACACCCTGTTCTTCAGCATCTGCTTTTGGCTACCTTTGGCTACCTGCTGGCCTTTGTGGATCCCATTCTTAGGCACCTTTCTCTCCCCAGTGCATTATATAGATGAGCTTGCGTGCCTGCTTCCAAGTCTGTGGATTCCCTTGGGGCTAGGCACCTAAAAGTTAGCTGCTGGAACACTCTGTGTGCCAATACCTTTGTGGATTTGGGCTTCCACTCCTTCTTGCCTCCAATTTCATCCAGCTTTGCCTTTTCCCTCACCCTTCATGCAGTCAGACCACTGGTAGCGAGAACTGTGTCTTCTCGAACCATTGCCGCCAAGAACCTTCATCATTCCTCCTTCACCTGCTCCTCAACTCTCCATCCTACTTCAGGTTTCACAGGGGTAGCCTTGTTACTCTGTATTCACAAGAACAATGAGGAGTCCTGTGGCACCTTAGGTTAGGTCTACACTGACAGGTTATTTCAAAATAATAACTCATGAAATAACTATTTCGAATTAAGCATTTTCCTCTTCGCAAGCAGGAGTTACCATTTCAAAATAACAAGCCCATTTTTTTGAAATAACAGGCGTGGTAGTGTTATTTTGAAATAAGGGGAGTTATTTTGAAATAACTTCCTAGTGTAGACGTACCCTCAGAGACTAATAGATTTATATGGGCATAAGCTTTCGTGGGTAAAAACCACTTCATCAGATGTATCCTATTTCAGGCCACAGCTGAAAATGCCATTTATTCCTCTTTGCCAAAATTGTTTCCTTTTGCTTATCTGGTGTCATCCTCAGAGTGAGGGGTGGGTGCCATTTACTTTTTATTGCATTCTCAACTGATATGAGAATGGTTTATATCAAATAAGCTTATAAAAATGCAGCCTTTCCTGGGCTGACTAGCAAAATTAATTTCCATGTTCCTACTGAGCTAGACTCTTGAATTTTGACACACTCAGTCCCAAAATCTGACCTTTTTGCCACAACTCACCCGCACAAAGTCATGATTCTTTTTTACCAGTTTTGGAGTTTGAATCATGACGTTTGGGTTACTAATTCACAATGGGCCAGGAAAAAAATCCCAAAATCTGTGCTAAGACATTCCAATCAAGGTGTAGGAAAAAGAATGATGAATTTCTTTGACAAGGTAGCACACACGATGCTCTCTAGCCTGGAGAGATTAAAGCCACCTAAAATAATCAATTCTGTTTAGTCGATTTTAGCCAAATAAATGGTCAAATGCAAGCAAGAATGTCACAATCACAGACAACAACAGCCAGGTACATCCATCCGCCTAATAAACATGCTGATGTTAGCTAGCCCCAAACAAAACAGCATGGTACCTTATACCTAGGAATGGTAGAATTCATTTTCTCTAAAATTTCAATGGATATCAATGTTTGATTTATGCTCTCCCACCCTCAGTGTCTATGGCTTGAATTTTTCACAATTGTGCAAGTTTATGGGCAATTATGTCATGACAATAGATGTTGTGATTCACAAAGTTAAAGCTTTAGAACCTGAAAACAGGGGGTGTCAATCTCAGATGTCAAAATATACAAAGCAAATATCCTTAAATCAAAGTTCTCAAGCAGCATTTTTCAGTCTGTCCATTTCAGTTATTAACACTGGGAAAGTTTGTCCATCGGTCTGTGTTTGTCTGGTAGAATTGTCGTTTCATGACATTCATCAATACAAATCTAACTCTTCCAAGCTCACGTATAAAAGCTCTGTCTTTGAGCTGCCGGCCCGCTGCCTTAACTCACTAGAGTCAATTAAGACCCTGCATTTGAGTGAAGCAGAGAAGGCTGATGGCTCTGCTACTGTGCGGCAAGTGTACGTATAAACACACGGATCATTACAGGGCCATGCCCAATGTTCTCTCTCATTTTTTCCACCACCGAGCAGAATGAATTTTCTTATGCGCACCAGTGTGCAGGTGATGTGCAGCAGAAAGATGACGTGTGACACAGCACCTTCAGATTGGTGCACATAACAACAATCATGTGGCAGCTGAGAGGGGCCAATGGGTTCTGAGCATGGGAGCGGGGAAAGGGCTGGGCCAGGAGTGTGAGGACTCCGGCTGGAGGTGCAGGCTCTGGGATAGGGCTAGAGATAAGGGGCTTGAGGTGCAGGAGGTTTGGGGAGGGGCTCTGGGCTGGAAGTTGGGGTCCAGAAGGGGGTTCAGGCTCTGAGCTGGGGGCGTGAGCTTTGGGGTGAGGCTGAGGGTGGGGGGTTGGGGTGCAGGAGGGTGCTCAGAGCTGGGGGTGACTCAAGGTGGGAAAGTAGGTTGGGGTCTGGACTTATCTAGGTGTGTTCATATTGAGGCCGGTGGGGATGGGCTCCCTTCCACTGGCTATGGCAGCTCTGTGCTGGGGCCAGAGAGGAGGAGCTCCTACCTGCTGGTCCCAGAAACTTCAGGGCTTGGGGAGAGCGATCGCTCCCTAGTGTAGTCCTGAGCCCCTGCGCGGGGCTTAATGGGAAGCTGCGGGGACTTAGATCATGCCTGGAGAGATTGAGCCTATGCACAATGTGCCACGGATGGCTCGTAACCAGGATTCATCACAGAATATGGTCTGCTGGTTGGATCGATACTCGCTTCTTTGGCCAGGCCAGGTACTAATAAGAAAAGCCAAAAAGGAGTTTAACAAACAGCTAGCCAAAAAAATCAAAACATACATCAGAAGCAGGAAGCTGGCTAAACAACCAGTGGGGCCCCTGGATGATTGAGATGCCAAAGGAGCACTCAAAGATGATAAAGTCATTGCAGAGAAACCAAATGAATTCTTTTCTTCTGACTTCATGGCCGAGAGTGTTATGGAGATTCCCAAACCAGAGCCATTCTTTTCAGGTGACAAATCTGAGGAATTGTTCCAGACTGAGGTGTAATTAGAGGAGGTTTTGGAACAAATTGATAAACTGGATTGAATGACTGGAAGATAGCTAACGTTAATGCCAATATTTAAAAAGGGCTCTAGATGTGATCCTGGCAATTACAGACTGGTAAGTCTAACATCAGTACCAGGCAAATTAGTTGAAACTATAGTAAAGAGTAAAGTTGTCAGACTGTGACATATAGAGGAACATAATTTGTTGGGGGAAGTCAACATGGTTTCTGTAAAGGGAAATCGTGCCATACTAGAGTTCTTTGAAGGGGTCAACAAACATGTGGACAAGGGGGATCCAGTGGATAGAGTATACTTAGATTTCCAGAAAGCCTTTCAAAAGGCTCTTAAGTAAAGTAAGTTGTCATGGGATAAGAGGGAAGGTCCTCTCATGAAGTGTTAACTGGTTAAAAGAAAGGAAACAAAGGGTAGGAATAAATGGTAAGTTTTCAGAGGGGAGAGAGGTAACTAGTGGGGTCCCATAAGTGTCCATGCTGGGACCAATCCTATTCAATCTATTTATAAATGATCTGGAGAAAGGGGTAAACAGTGAGGTGGCAAAATTTACAGATGATACCAAACTGCTCAAGATAGTTCAGACCAAAGAAGACTGTGAAGAGCTTCAAAAAGATCTCACCAAACTAAGGGTACATCTAGACTACAGGCTTTTGTATGTCTACACTACAGGCTTCTGTCGACAAAGAGCATCTAGACTACATCCAGCTCTGTCGACAAAGCAAGCCGCTTTGTCGACATGACAGTGTAGACGCAAAGGACAGTGTAGATGCAATAATGCCTTCTGTCGACAGAATTCTGTCGACAAAAGGCATTATTCCTCATAGAATGAGGTTTACTGCCATCGACAAAACTGCCGAGTTCTGTCGACATTATGTCGGCAGAACTCGGCGGTAGTGTAGACGCAGGTATAGTTTTGTCGACAAAAGGCCACTTTTGTCGACAAAACCCTGTAGTCTAGATACACCCTAAGTGATTGGGCAACAAAATGGCAAATGAAATTTAATGTTGTTAAACGCAAAGTAATACACATTGGAAATAAAAAAAATATAAAAAAGCTTTTTAAAAAGACAATCTTTCTAAAAGCACAACAAAAGACTAAAAATAAGA
This sequence comes from Rafetus swinhoei, assembly GCA_019425775.1. Taxonomy (NCBI): domain Eukaryota; kingdom Metazoa; phylum Chordata; order Testudines; family Trionychidae; genus Rafetus; species Rafetus swinhoei. Next base: position 10,207,060 of record CM033429.1, on the reverse strand, counting down.
AAAAAAGTGCACCAAAAGGTCAAAAATAAAGTTTTAAACTAGCAATGTAGGAGAAAGATTGGATGGCTAAGTACGATTCAAGGTAGTTGCTAACTGTTAGCCATCTAATCTTTCTCCTACGTTGCTAGCTTAAAACTTTATTTTTGACCTTTTGGTGCACTTTTTTTTCTTATTTTCAGTCTTTTGGTGTGCGTTTAGAAAGATTGTCTTTTTAAAAAGTGTTTTTAATATTTTTTTCTATTTTTGTCTTTTTGGTCTTAAATCTAATGTGTTTCAACTAATAAAAACTCCAAGGTTCATTTTGATATGCTTATGTATTTTGAGCTAGAGTGTTTTACAAAATGTTTTTGCAGTAGGTATTTACATTTTTAATTAAAAACAGTTGTTGTGTTCAAGGCAAGGATAAAGTAATTGAGGTGATCGATCAATTGTTTTGTTGGTTAAAAGGAGGAAGGCTTTGAAGCTGCTGTAATTCTTCTAAGGCGTTTTTATGACAAACATTGTCACCCATTAATTTGTTTGGATCGATTTCATCGATCTCTATGCCTTCCAAAGAACGTACTTGACTGAGTGCAACAAATGGTTGAGCTGGCGCAAAGTTTTGAGAGCCAAGGTTCACAACTGCTCTCTCCACTGTGGTCCCTTGTAGTTCGTGGACGGTGACTGCGTAAGCGTGGATGATTGGAAGCATTCACTGCTCCACCAAGCTGTATCCAAAATTCACTTGAAATTGACATGATTGGCGCGATGATGTGCTTTGTGACATCGCCTTTGAATTCAATTTCAACTTTAGGGATATTGGGTTCATGAATTTGGTTGCGGCGGAAGTAGGGCCATATTATATTGGTGATGGTGCCAATTTTGCCATTGACCAAGACTTTTGCTTGGTCAACATTGTACCGAAACATAACTTTAATGCCCAAATATATTACAACTCTCTTTGGAATGCCTGCCGTTCGACTGACGTTTGTTGGGATAGCTTGATAAAGGTTAGGCACTCGTCTTTTCTGCTCAGTGAGGGTATCTTGTGCTGTGATTGTGAACATTTGGAGGTTCACATTGTCTAAAGCGGACAAAACTTGATTATTGTGGGCACCTACTATTTTACAAGTTGGCATGATTCTCAAACCTTTTCAGGGTGAAAAGTCCCCATGTTGTTTGCTTTCTTCACATTTACGCAGTAAAATCTTTAGTTGTTCTCATGTGAGTTTTTCCTCTCAAAGATTATTTAAAATTTCGATAAATGTCGCATCACTGTCGCATGTTTTCAGTCAATTCACAGAAGCTAAAGAGACACCAGAGTTGCACAGGGGGTCTCATTGAAACAGGTTGCTTATAAATGGGACTGTCTCATACTAGTGGAAGTTGAAGGAGATCACTGAAGAGCAAGATGTTCAAGCCTCCAAAAAGTTCATCAACATGTTTAAGTTCTCTTAACTGATGATCAGTGTACACTAACCAGTCATACGGTATCACAGAAACTTTGTCAATGATAACGAATCTCATATTACCCCATTGGTGTCTCATATGTTGAAGGTAATCTCTAGACAAGGGTGTAAAAGAGGGCATGTGGCGGTCTTTTTGAATGGGCAACTTGAGCATTGAGTGTAGCGTGTGGCCGTTGACCAATAGTGCAGCTACTTCATTGGGGCTGCCACTTTGATGAAGGTCCCAGCAGGGTCTATTGGTCGGTAAAGACCACAAATCAGTTCAATAAGCAGCTTGAGTAGAAATGTCTTGCTGGTTCCGGCGCCTCTAGTGACCAACAACTGGAGAGGTGGCGGCGCTGGATTTTGATCTGTTGCTGATAGCTCGTGCTGAACGTGGGATATAATATAGTTGAACACTTGTCTCTAAGATTCATTCGAGATCTTCCGCTTTTGAAACCTTCGTCAGGCATGTTAAAGTTCTATTCTTCCACCTCAATCAACTCAATTTCATCTGGATTTCAATTCTGTTGAGCTTCACCATCCTCTATCTGCATGAAAGTGCTAATTTGATCAATGGCAGCTTCGATTTCTTGTTCAAATCACCGGGATTCTTCGATGTTACTGTTCCTTGATTGCAAAAAGTCTTAATTGGCAATAAAGGCTTGCTCGGTAGTTCCGTGTCCTTCCAAAAGCTCAGATTCCTTTCAAAAAGGTTTGTGAAGAAGCAGCAAGTTATAGAAGTAGCCTTCTTTGTCTCTTGTGTATGAAAAGTGAGAGGTGTGTATGACAGCTGGTTTTGTCTGTCATGGGATTTTCAACTTTCACACACACATATATGTATACAAACATGTTTGAATACATGTAAGTTGAAAATCCCATGACAGACAGACAGGAACAGTGGCTGTTTAACAGAAAGAGTGCCTAGAACTGTCAAGCAAGCCTTTATTGAGCTGACAAGGGAAGGGGGGAGGGTGCACGTAGGATATGAACATCCAATGCTGCCTTCTAGAGGCAAAGGCCATAGCCTCTAGTCTACTCCAGAACTACTGGCTTTACTTGTATACATATATGCATGTGTGTGTGAAAGATGAAAATCCATGACAGACAGACAGACAAGAACGGAGGCTGTTTAATAGAAAGATTGTCTAATATTAATAATAATAATAATAATAATCCCAACTATACAAAATGATGGGGATTAATTTAGCTATAACTACTCAAGAGAGAGATCTTGGAGTCATTGTGGATAGTTCTCTGAAAACATCCACTCAGTGTGCAGCGGCAGTCACAAAAGCAAACAGAAAGTTAGGAATCATTGAATCATTAAAAAAGGGATAAAGAATAAGACAGAGAACATCTTATTGCCTCTATATAAAACCATGGTACGCCCACATCTTGAATACTGTGTACAAATGTGGTCACATCATGTCAAAAAAGATATATTGGCACTGGAAAAGGTTCAGAAAAGGGCAACAAAAATGATTAGGAGTTTGGAATGGGTCCCATATGAAGAGAGATTAAAAAGATTGGGAATTTTCATCTTAGAAAAGAGGAGAGTAAGGTGGGGGGTATGATAGAGGTCTATAAAATCATGACTGGTGTGGAGAAAACGAATAAGGAAAAGTTATTTACTTGTTCTCATAATGTAAGAACTAGGGGTCACCAAATGAAATTCATAGATAGCAGGTTTAAAACAAACAAAAGGAAGTTTTTTTTCACACAGCGCACAGTCAACCTGTGGTACTCCTTGCCAGAGGAGGTTGTGAAGACCAGGACTTTAACAGGGTTCAAGAAACAACTAGATAAATTCATGGAGGTTAGGCTGTTGGCCGGGATGGATAGGAATGGTGTCCTTAGCCTCTGTCAGAGGCTGGAAATGGGTGACGGGAGAAGGATTGCTTGAAGATTCCCTGTTCTGTTCACTCCCTCTGGGGCATCTGGCATTGGCCACTGTCGGAAGACCTTTGATCTGACCCAGTATGGCCGTTCTTATGTTCTTATGTACTGACAGGGAACATGCCAGGAACACTGTGAAGCTGGTGTGATGTTTAAAGCTTTCATTTCCCCTAAACCATGAGTGTGTGCATGTGCAGGCAATCGGCCTTATGGAGTGTGGAGTAACCTGTTTTTCTTTCCATGTCTAATCAAGCCAGCTGGAAAGTCAACTGGTTTCTTCAGCAGAGTTGAATGAAGGACATAGGACATACTTCTACCCTCATCACTTGCAACTGGGCTGGGACAGAAAAGCTTCCCCATCTGTGCCCAACTTCTCAGAGCTGCAGATGGTTTCTCAGGACTTGCCTCGGGCTCCTCTTCCAGACCAGGGACAGATTGAAAACTGGCATTTAATAAAAATTATCCCAGACCAAACACACCCAGCAGCCCTAAACCCCACTGTGTCCGAGTGGGGGCACACCAAACTCTGCCGCTGTGACCAGCCCCCGCTCCCCAGAGCAGTTCCTTTGACAGCTTTGCCCAAGTGCCACTTCTACAAGCCCCGGGGTGCAGGAAAAGAATCCAGACTGTCTCTTAAAAGTGCTATGTATTCTTTGGATTGGCCAAGATCAGCCTCCAACTTCAGCAACCAGCATCGCAGCATGAGGGCAAACCTCAAAGCGAGCTGTAATTCCGGCTCCCATCAGGACTGAGATGAACCAGTGTAAACGGCGCTTGCCTTGTTTTCCTGTGGGGTTTACATCTGAGTGGCTACACCAGTGGCTGGCTGCTAATGGTTGAATCCCAAGAATAGACAGACCATCAATGTCCTGAACATACCTCTTCTTGTGTATGGGGCAGCTAACTAAATCCCCATCCGGCTGAGGAACAGAGATGCTTCCAACTGGAGAGCACGTTCCCATGGAACCCCCAGGCTCACAGCCCCCATCGCTCTGCCACACAAGTGTTGTGATGAATTATTCTGTGGTGCATCGCTGTTTCCTTACTCCTTTCCCCAACACTGCTCTGGGCACTTGCTATTCTGAATTTCTTTCTCCAGCTCACTGATGTTCCAGCCTCACTGAAATCAGCCAACCCGCAGCTGTAACTTAGCACACCCCTTGCTTTCCCCCTGGAAGACGAAAACAGCACCTGTGTAATTATGACATTTTGCAGATAATTTTAACCGTAAGTCATAACTCGGAAACAACAGCCCCCCCAGCATAAACAGCTGATTCTCGGCACCTTGAACTGGCTGTCAAACATGCTAGCAGAAATAAAGAGGTGCTAATACAATAGAGTCTAGAAAGAGGAAATAAGATTAAAGGCGACATTTGAGGATTTTTTTCAGGCTTCTGGGGTGGGGAAAAAAATAGAACAGGGTTTAGTTGCCAGCAAAAGCTGACAGACAGGAGCTCTGAGGTTGTTAAAATAAGAGCCCTCATTATTTCATGCTGGTATAATGAAAGCCAGCTTGGTGGGCTCTTTAATTTGGCCTTGAAATTGAATTTCTCTTTTGCTATTGGAGGAAAAATGCTGGCCAGGTACCAGCCACATGTTTTGTGCCTTTCAGTCATCACTGTCTTGGAGGACTGAGTGGGTCATGAATTTCCTGAAGCAGGGATGAGCAATATTTTTATATGCTTGTATGCTCTTGTATGGACTCAGAGGCTATGGCTACACTGCCATTTTTTTGTGGAAAAGAATATGCAAATCACTGTTGCATTTGCATATCTTCTTCCAGTGCTTTTTGCGGAAGAAGTTTTGTCACTATTTGGCCCTGTGTAGATGTGGCAAGCGTCGGAAAAAACCCCTCTTTCACAAGATCCTGTAAACCTCAATTTACGAGGAATAAGGTTTACCTCGTAAATTGAGGTTTACAGGATCTTGTGAAAGAAGTGGTTTTTTTTCCACATTTGGCCCCATCTATATGGGGCCAAATAGCGGCTAAACCTCTTCCACAAAAAGAATCGGAAGAAGATATGCAAATGCGAGCGCGATTTGCATATCCTCTTGTGCAAAAAACCTGCAGTGTAGCCATAGCCTCTGAGTCCATACAAGAGCATACAAGCATATAAAAATATTGCTCATCCCTGCTTCAGGAAATTCATGACCCACTCAGTCCTCCAAGGGAGTGATGACTGAAAGGCACAAAACTTGTGGCAGTGTAGCTGTAGCCAGATAGATGTAGCACCAGATGGGACAATGAGATCATCTTGTCTGACCTCCTGCATAAGACGGGTCACAGAACTTCACCCAATGACCTGTGCATTGAGGCCTCTACCTTGTATTTGACTCAAGCATTCCTTGCAGAAAAGGCCTCCAGGGTGGATCTGAAAGCTTCAAGAGATGGAGACTCTGCCATTTCCCTGGATGGTTTGGTCTGGTGGCTAGTCACCCTCACTGTTAAAAACCCGAGCCCACTTTCTAATTTGAAATAGTTGGGCTTTAGCTTCCAGCCGTCAGTCCTTGGCGTGTCTTTCTCTGTTAGATGAAAGGACCTTGCAGCACCTCTATTGTCTCCTCATGAAGACACTTAGCCAAGTCGCCTCTATTTCACCTTGGTATGCAAACCAGATGGAGCTCATTAAGCATCTTACTTTGCAGGATTTTTTCCAGCTTTGAATCACTCACTGTTGTGACTCTTCTTTGCAGAGGGCAGGGCCAAGGCCCACCCATATCCTGCTTTTACTCACCCACCCCACATCCTGTGGGCGGTGCATTGGCAGACAAGGGAGGCTGCTCTTCTATTCACACTGCTGGAGCTTGTGCGGCGGAATAGGGGGGCATTTTATGCTCCCTGCCTCCTCTTGGTGAGCATGTAGCCACGGCCACAAGGCCACAATGTGTCCTCAGGGCCTGATTTCCAGAGGTGCTGAGCACTGGAGCGCCATTTGAGGTCGAATGCGGCTGTGGGCTAGTTGCAAGGGTCATGGCATTTGCAGAGCCCTTGGGGGACCCTTGCATGAGGGCTGCTGTAGCATTGCATTAGCCACACGTGAACAAAAGGGCCACACGGGCCTTTGACTGAGACAGCCCAGAGGCAGAAAGGAGAATAAGCTGCCCCTTCTGGGCTGGCCACTAGGCCTGCCCACATAGGAATAGGGAGCCATTGGGTGTCCGCTGCAGCAGGAGAGTGAGGAATGGGTGGACATCTGGCTCTACCTCCATCAATACACATGTCAGCTCAGCTGAGGAAGTGGGTGTTGTAGTTTGCTGGAGCAAGGTGAAGCAGAGCAGGAGCTATGGCTCCGAGGTCACCAGTGAGGCCTAGCAGCCCTGCTGCTCCTCCATTTTGCATACCACCCCTTGCCCAGGACTGGGACTAAGGCAACAAACTAGGTCACCGCGTGTGCATTCATTACTCTAGGGATCTAGCCGAGAACCCCACACCCCTCCCCAAGGATCAAAGGGGTTAACATTTCCCTCCCTAGGAGCCTCCGTGCAGGATCAGCCCTTTGCCGCCTCTCCTCCCAACCTCCAGCTGCACATTGTGGCTTGCTAAGAGCGACACTTCAGAGTGGTTAGGAAGCATTTCTTCCCTGTGCTGGCTGAAGCTGTTTTTCACTCGAGCCGCTGAGAGTATTTACAGCCCCCTCATCGCCGCTGGTAAGGCGCGCCCCCTCTCTCTGTCTGTCTCTCGCTCTTTTTCTTTCCCTGACACTTTTGTCGTGGTGACGGGCCCCGGTCCATGCAGAGATTAACACTGTGTTCAGCCAACGTCCCTGCCTCGGAGGAGAAGCGCTTGCTGTTTATCTCTTGAAAGCAGATGCTTTGGATTTGATCCCTGGGGGGATTTATTGGGGTGTCCTGAATCTGCCTCTTTCTGCCTCTCTTCAGACACATTCCCTGCTCTGTGCAGTGCACTATGGACATAAGGATGGATGCCAGGAGCGAGGGATTTGAGATTTCTCCTCCGAACAAGAGCAGTCCAGAGCATGAGCCAGCATTGCCGAGGCTCTGTAATCCCACGGTTTGCCATCATTTCTCGGGGTCAGAGCAACTGGGCTCCCTTCGCCGGGCCCCATGTGAGCATCTCTCTGGGCTCTGGCCTGCATCCCTGCGATTTGACCCCCAAATGCTCAGAACTACACTGAACTGAAGTGCCCCCCCTTCTCACCATAAATCAAGCTCATAGATGGTAAGAGGTGGGGCAGGGATTGTCTTTGTGCACCTAGCCCAGTGGGGGCTTGGCTCATGCCTGGAGCTCCTGGCCATTATGACAACACAGATTTGCACAAAGAGATTGGCTGTGCATCTGCTTGAGCGGATCAGGAGCCCTCAAGAACCGGCATGTGAGACACCCAGACCTTGGCGCGACACACCGGTGCAAATCCGCCTTGGCTACCTGTTTACATTCTCCTGCAGCACCTTGGTGAGTGGCTGTACACTGAGGGGTGTGGGTCCAATTCCTGCTCCACCCCACCATATACCAGCCCGCCCAGCTGAGCCACCACTGGGTTCTATCCTAGGGGTAGAAGGGAGGGAATCGTAACTTCCAAGGGTGCTTGCCTATCTTGTCTGTGCTTAGGGGTCAGGGAAATGCACAATCTCTCCTGAAACCATCGCCAACCTGGCTCTGTTTCCAGCTGGCAATGAACTCCCCAACCGTCCTCTCCCCCTACTGATCATTTGGAACTGAGGACACCGATTATTTCTCTTTAAAAATTAAATGATTAATTGTGTCAGTGATCACCAGCGTTTTCACAGCACCTTTCATGCCATTGCAGGCAGGGCTGGATTCAGGGCCGGCCCGAGCCCTTTTGGCGCCCTGAGCCCGGGCGTGTGGCGCGCCCGGGCGCAGGGCGCATGCGCAGGCCCGCCCGTGGGGCGCGGGCCCGCCCCCCCCAGGGTGCGTGGGCCTGCCCCCGGGGCGCACAGCACATGCACTGCCCAGCTCGGCCTGGTCAGCGCTGCTAGCGCATGCGCCGGGCCGTGCATGGCCCCACAGCCGTAGGGGCAAGGGTGCTGCTGTCCGGTGCCGCGGGGCCGGTGCTGCGGGAGCCAGGCATGCGGCTCCTGATGGCAGCTGTAAGGGATGCCCTGTGGGTTGGCGCCCGGGCAGCTGCCCGGCTCGGCCATGCCTCCGTCCGGCCCTGGCTGGATTACCCAATAGGCAGACTAAGCATGTGCTTAGGGCACCAGCAAAGCAGGGGCACCAAAAAAAGAGATTTTATGGTATAGTATTGTTTTTATTTTGAATTACATATGGGGGGGCACCATCATCTTTTCAGTGCTTGGGGCTTCTAAAGGTCTTATGCCGGTGATTGCAGGGCTGGGTTCTTTACAGCTCTAGGGAGTGACAGGATGAAATAAAGTCAGGCAAAACCACGGAGGAGAATACTCCTGCTCTGCAAGATGGCTGAACAGGCGAAAGGGGGAAATTCAATCTCATTCAAAGCCACGAGGCCTGGGTATCACTTCATCTCTCATTCTCACTCATAGCCTTCAAGGGCTCTGACCAGGCCTCATGGAAGTCAGAGGAAGAACTGAAAGATTAATGTCAATATTGAGAGCCACGAGGCCAGGCTTTTGTTCATGGGGCTGTTTTATACTGTAGTACAAAATTATGGTGAAATTTCCAATGCAAAGAGACTAACTGCTCATTAAAACAGGAGCCTGCAGGCCACGCAGCGTGTCCCAGTTATAATCCCGTGTCAGTGGGAAGGCAGAGTTCTTTGTAACAACGCCCCTCTAGTTCCATATTTCCCATATCTCACAGGGACCAGCATTTGGAATCAGAGGGGGAAAATACCCATGATCTGACCAGCTCCTCATTATCGATGGTGTTCAGGGAGAGGGCCACTCTTCAGAGGTTCGAAACTGGGAGAGGGGGAATTGGTTGGCTCTGGGGGGGCGTGCAATTGGACTCTACTCTCCTCACTACCTCAAGTGGAGGCTAGGGTGGTGGTGACTGATAGTTGTTGCTAGCTGACATCTGCTGGAGATTAGTTTCTAGGGCATAATGTGTGCAGTCTCATCATTTTTCCAGCTGCATCTGCCAATCTGTGTAAGCACTGGTGAGGTCCCCAGTCACTGCAGTATCTGAGGCCCTGATAGCCAAAGGTATTTAGGCACCTATATCCTATTGAAATCAATGGAAGTTGGGCTAGGGATGTTACATTGCAATTAATCAGCTAAACAAGTAGTTGAAATGGGGGGCGCTCACTACCCTGCTGAGGCTCAGCAGTTTAAATGTAGTAGGAGCCAGGTGCGCAGCTTCATTATGCCCATTTTACAGATGGAGGTAAAGTCACAAAGTGATCAAGATGTTCAAAACGTGACTAGCATTTTAGAGTGCTTCAGTTTCTTAAACAAAATACAGGACTATGTAGCACTTTAAAGACTAACAAGATGGTTTATTAGATGATGAGCTTTTTCGTGGGCCAGACCCACTTCCTCAGATCAAATAGTGGAAGAAAATAGTCACAACCATATATACCAAAGGATACAATTAAAAAAAATGAACACATATGAAAAGGACAAATCAAATTTCAGAACAGAAGGGGGATGCGGGGGGGAGGGGAGAAAGGTAAATGTCTGTGAGCTAATGGTATTAGAGGTGATAATTGGGGAAGCTATCTTTGTAGGGCTCTTAGTGCCTGTGACAAGACACACAGACCCTGCGCTGTTAACAAAGGGATTTAGAATCGCTCCAGATTTAGGCGGCCCCACCCTGCCACACCTGAATACCTGATGCTGAGGAGGCGCTACAAAGGCCAGCGGTCGGGGGGAAGTGACTGACCGGCACTCTGAGCTCTGGCTGCAGTTTGGTCCAACTCAGAGGGAAGGGATTTGGGCTCATCAGAAGATCTGAGACTTTGATAATGAAAAGAGGGGACTGGCAGGAAGTGGCCCAGGGAGGCAGCAGTACAGCACTTTGGGGTTCGGAGCTTAGCTACCTATCGCCGAGCTCTGAATGGAGCCCAGTGGAGGGGGTAGGCCTGAATTCCTCCACCAAACCCTGGGACACCAAAGGCAGAAGTCCAATCTAGATGGAAGCAGGCTCTGAAGACAGAAGGGTGAAGATCCCAACACCTCAGCCTTTGCTTTATCTAGAGCAGTGGTTCTCAAAGTGTGGTCCATGGAGCACTAGTGGTCCACGACCATCTTGCAGGCAGGCCGCAGGCTTGGGGCTCGGCCCCACCCCCGCAGTGGGGACCCTACACTGTGCCCCACCTGCGAGATTGGAGCATCAGCACTGGCTTCCTGTTGCGGGTGGGGAGCCTTGTGGGCCGGATAAGGCTTGTGGGGCAAGGAGGCGGCTCCATGCACTGCTGCTCTCCCTCCCCACGGCCAGACCCCACCCCTCCACTCCCTCAACTGCCTCCCAGGAGGTCACACATTTGAGGTCTGAGGAACAGAAATAGTCTTACAATGGGGTAAGTCTCTAGACCTGTGGTTCTCAAACTTTTTGGCCCATGGCCCACCCTGCTCAACGCAGACCTTTCCGTGGATCAACAGCCAACCACCCATGACGACAAAATGGGTGCAAGTGGAAGGCACAGACCCCAGTCAGCTGGCAACAGGGGTGCTGGGAAGAAAAGAACCTGCCCTACTCTGCCTGACCAACGGGTGGCATCTGAGTAGAGCCCTGCATGATACAAAATTTGTATCCACAGCTGTAGCCACGAAAATGAGACGTGGACATCTACGGATTTGCAGGGCTCTATGCCTGAGCTCCTTAGCAATGACTGTCTGGGCTACCCTCAAGAAAGGGCTTTCAGCAGATAGCTGGGGCTCAGCCATTTCTGCAGTTGGCAGCCAAGTATGCAAATGCGCTAGTCACTTCTGAAAAATCTTGGCATAAGCCATATGCCCTGGGCTCCACGGGGACATGGCAACACAGCTAGATCTGCTGAGTCTCTGCTCGCTGCCTTAACCTCTACCCACAGCAGCCATTCTGGCCCAGAAACGATCATTTCAAGCTTGTATTTCCTCACTAGGTCTTTACAAAGGAGGTTTCTATCATAATGCCCATTATACAGATGGGGAAACCAAGGCACACCGGAGGAGACGCTGATTAGATATTGCACGTTGCAATCTAACAGAGGCTGTTGTTTGCTTGTGTTTCCTTGTGCCACGAATTGCTCCTGGGTTCAGGCCCGACGCTCCTCTCCCCACCATCGTGACGGTCTCATCTCAGCTGCGATTCATGCCAGACATGTGGCTGGAGGGGTTTAGCTGGGGTTTTCTCTTGGAGCCACCATGTGATGCTGCTCTGGGTAACTCCTGGAAGGCATGGACAGTTCTGTGCTGCTTTGTGGATTTGCGAGAGTGTTTCCTGGGAGATAATGGGTGGCCGATGTTCTTTGATTACCCTGGGACAGCGCTGTCTTTATGTACCGGCAACCGCACTGTTTGCATCCATGGGTGCGCCCCACAGATGGGGGGGCTGTGACATCTTTGCCCATATCCCACCCCGCCCAGGTGGAGGCTGCTGGAGCTCATTTGGCGGCTGCTTACCAAGCTCTGGGCGAAGCGTTGCCTTGATTCCCCTTAGGAGGCGGAGGTGGGGTGAGCACTGTGGAACTATCAAACCCTGCTTCCCGTTTTCCCTTTATGGGGTGTGACGTATCTACACAGGGCTCTGCAGAGATGCAGAGAGAATGGCCATTAGGGCTGCCTTTTTCGCCTGAGTTGTATTCTGCTGTCCCAGCCAAGCCTCAGCAACCCTCTTTGTCCCATCCCAGCTGGCGGCAAGCCCCGGCACTCCACTCAGGCATGCGTGTGCCCCCGGGAGAGATCCCGGTTACAAGGCCTCTCGGGAGGTTTCACTTCAGGCTGCACTTCTCCTACGCACCATGAAAGGGACCGAATGCAAAGATACCAACGCTGGCAACTACAGTGTCCTCTGCTAGCAGGCAAGCTCTGCTGCCCCTCCAGGGGCATAAATCTGGTTTGTGGGCTGGGTCTGCCCCTTCGCCCGCGGCATAAGGCGCTGGAGCCTTTTTTGCAAGGGAAGAGGTGGCTGAGCGTTTGCAGCACGGGTACAGTATTTCACAGCTGGCTGACTTGTAATGGGATTCTCTTATCCAAAGTTACTTTCCTGGATCCAGCTCTGATTAGCAGATGCAAATCCTGCCCTGCATGCTGATGGCTGCAGGTGGTACAGGTCAGCCCTCTCTCCATCTGCCAGCTGAGGTGCTCCCAAGTCTAGGGGCTGGGAGTGGGATAGTCTCAGGGGGGAGCTCTCAGCTCTAGATTTGCTTCCTTCACTGGCCCCAGTCAGCCTGAGACAGTGGCTCTTTGGATTACTAAGGGGACATTTACACTGCAGTTAGACATGTGAGGCATGAGGCTCGGGCTAAGCGGTGCTTGGTTTGCGGTGGAAATGTTCTGCAGCCCGAGCTCTGGGATCTTCTCACCTCCTACAGCAGTGTTTCTTAAACTTTTTAAGACTGAGGAACACCAAACAAGAATTTTTGGAGAACACCAAGGATTTTCTGTTGAGAAAAAAAAAAAAGATCGGGGGGGCCGGGGAAGGGTTGAGGGGAAAGTTATTGAGGAAAAAAAAGGGTTGGGCAAAAAAAGTTTGCCTGCCCCTTTAAAGGCGGCCATTTTGAATTCTGTTGTTCTCTGCAGCATACCTCCAACTGCCTTGCGGCACACCAGTGTGTCATGGAACACAGTTTAAGAAACACTGTCCTACAGCCCAAGCTGGAACAGCCATCCTGCCATTAAACAGCCTATGAAGGAGTGAAGAGAGGAGGGCCCGGCATTGCAGGGATTAAACAAAGCCTTTTGGCCCAGCTAGCCCCGCCCCTCTTTACCTGTAGCCAATGGCAGGCCTGGAGGGAGGATAAAAGGAAGGTGCCAGGCTCTGTTGGGGGCAGACCAGCAAGGAGACAGGAGTGTGGTTCTGCTGTCAATAGGACACGAACCAAAGCCCGTCCACGTGGCCAGCCACAGGAACAAGTAGATTGGCTGAGGCCCTGGAGGTTTTTGCCTTCCTCTGTAGCATGGGGCACGGATCACTTGCTGGAGGATTCTCTGCATCTTGGGGTCTTTAAACCATCATTTGAGGACTTCAATATCTGAGATATAGGTGAGAGGATTATTCCAGGAGTGGGTGGGTGAGATTCTGTGGCCTGCATTGTGCAGGGGGTCAGACTAGATGATCATAATGGTCCCTTCTGACCTTAAAGTCTATGAGTCTATAAGTATGCCTCCAACCCCACACCCTGGAACAAAGGGGGGAACCTACTAGAAACCCTAAATAAGGGGGGAATCTGGACTCTTGGGGTCATGCCCCAAACTTAAGGACTGTACTAATATAGTGGGCTGGAGTTCCTAGGCTGGAGGCAGGATTCTACACCCCTTTTCTGCCAGCTAATTCTGTGACCTAAGCACTAGGCTACCCTGCTGCCAAGGAAACCCAGCCAGCCCCTTAGTGCAAGCTCTTGAGCCGAGTTAGTGGGCACAGGCCCGCCATGGATGCTAATTGTAGTTTAGACACACCCTAAGGCATGTCTCTAAGGCTTTTTGTGGAATGAGCCAGTAGTAATGGAGAGTTCTCTTGGTACCTCCCAGCCCATTCCCCCTCTCCCCAGCTCCACCTCCCCTCTCATTCCTCATTGCCCAGCCCCTGGATTAGCACCAGTACCGCTGGCCAATGTGTCCCTCTCTACCCTCTGTGCAGCATGGTCTGCACCTGTTGCCTGCCTGGTCGCACCACCCTAGATGCAGTAACCTCCAACAGCCACCATGTTCAGGGGGGATTCTTAAGGAGGAGAAGGGCAGTGGAAGTGTCAACCCTACAGCATGTTAACTGGTGTGCTGACATCTGACCCTGCCTCTCCGGGTGCAGCGCTGGGAGGGGAGCTGCCTTACCCAGGGTCAGTGTGGAGTTATCTGGAGTAAGATCTGTCAGATCAGTGCCTTTGGGTTGTCTCAGCAGTCAGTGATTTGCACAGCACAGCTGCAGCTACCAGGAGCAACGAGTTAGGCCCGCTATGCCACAGACCCCCTGCACCTAGGACCGGCCCCAGCAGCCTGGCTCTCTGGATTGGGGAACTCCGCACCAAACCTCCATGTGCACCTGCGTTCCAGCTGACATCAGGGTCCCTGGAGAACATCAGAGCCTGCCACAGCTCAGCATCTGCTTGGATCAGGTCAATTAACATCTCAGAGCTTACGGCTTCTCTGAGCAGCTTAGTTATTTGCCACAATGGGTGGAGCTTTGAAGGGATCACAGTGAACCTGGGGCCAAATGCTCAGCTGGTGGGAATGGGTGCAGCTCTGTCGAAGTCAGTGGACGTAGGTCGATTTCATTCATCTAGTGACATATTCTAGCCCTGATGGGCCTTTGGGATCATCGAGTCTGACCTGTACAACATGGGCCATAGCGTCCTAGCCAGGGATTCCTGCATCGGGCCCTTGAGTTCCTTCTGGATCAACAGAACTTTGCACCTGTGTGAGTTCACTGGTGAAACTCCTGATTTGCGCTGGTGTCATGCCAGCAGCGTCAGTCCCTTCAGCAGAGCTCCGTGGATCCTTCTGCTGACTGGAATCCTGAGCCCTCCTTGATGAGCCGCTGGTGTTGTCAGCCTCGGCAAGTAGACTGGGCCCTTCTGAGACCCTGAATTGTGCTAAGCATTACTGGGCCCACCTGGAGAGCCCCTCACTGACTCTCTGCCCCACAAGCTGTAATGGGCTGATATTCACAGCTCCCTGTGCCTGTTTTCACGTCCTGTGATAGGAGATGCTGGCTTGACACGCTGAGGCCAAGTCAACGTGGGTTGTTTTTCATGTTACTGCAGTGCCTGGGGACCCCAACCATGGTCAAGGGCCCATTCTAAGCAATAGACCAACAGATGGTGAGACAGTCCCTGGCCTTACAATCTAAATGGATATAGACAACAGAAGAGGCAGTGCTCTTAACCCCATTTTACAGATGGAAAACTGAGGAACAGAGATGATGGACCAGATTTAGAAAAACCCCAAACCAATAGACTAGTAGCACCTTAAAGACTAACAAAACATGTAGACCAACAAATGTAGATTTTTAAAGATCGTTAGGCACCTAGGTCACGTCAATCAGCTGATGACCAGTATCACAAAGGCTAAGTTTGTCCATCTGGAAAGTGCCACAAATTAGGGGGGGCATGGTCCCCATCTCTGCTGCTTGTACCCCCAGAACTTAGAGCTGTTGATTGGGGAAGGGTGCAGATAGACTCAGATTGACTGTGCTGTCAACCTATCGAAGGCCAACCCCTTCAGTGCACAATGACACTTGGGATCCAGGTTAGCACCCTCATTTTTCCTCCTTGTAACCCACTTCCACTCTGCCTGGTGCTCTGTCCCACTCCAGCAGTGTGAGTGCACAGACGGGCGAGCCCGCTAAAATTCTTGCTGATAGCGACAGCAGTTGTAGCTCAGGCAGCAGATCTAAAAGTCCCAGGTCTGATCCCTGCTCTGCGTGTCCCAGTCAGGGTCAGACTCCGGAAATCGGGGCCTTCTCCAAAACTGTCCTAGGCGTGCAGTGGAGGCAAGTGTGATATGTGGAGTCCCAGGGAAGCTGGCTGCAGTCATTCAGAATGCACTGCAAGAAATGGGATGGCCAATCCCCAAAGTTGGTGGTTACTCCAATATTTATAGTCCCCAAGGGTGTGTCTAAACTACATCCCTTTTCTCGAAAAAGGGATGTAAATTAGGCACTTTGAAATTGCAAATGAAGCCAGGATTTAAATTTCCAGTGCTTCATTTGCATAATGGTGGCCGCGTGTTTTTTTGAAACAGGGCTTTTCGATAGAAAAATGGCAGTTTAGATGGGGATCTTTCGAAAAAGGGTTTTATTTTCGAAAGATCCCTGTCTAAACTGCCATTTTTCTATCAAAAGCCCTTTCAATGAAGCACGGGAAATTTAAATCCCAGCTTCATTTGCCATTTTGAAGTGTCTAATTTACATCCCTTTTTCGAGAAAAGGGATGTAGTCTAGACACACCCCAAGCCGGCACTTAAAAGGACTTCAATCAGAAGTCCAAACCACCCAGTTCTCTTAAAGTATCCAGCCTCAGGCCACCACCCAGACACCCCAGCCAAATAAAGTTCTACCAATCTCAAAGGATCAGACACATTACCTTCCAGGTCAATCAATATTTCAGACCTATCCCAGATACATGCTTGTAGCCAGTTCTTAATAACTAAACTAAGATTGACTAAAAAAGAAAAGAGGGCATTGATTAAACACATACAGACATGTGTTCAAGTCTTGAAGTTCAGTTACATAACAGAGTTGAGAATCTTTTAGTTGCAAAAAGTTCTTTTAGAATTTAGTCCATGCTTCTTGTCCACAATCCATATCCAGAATGAATCCAGCCAATGACTGGTACCTCAATCCTTGTGGCTTATTAGGTTTCCCCTGAATGAAACCTCAAGCAGATCTGAGACTCTAAATCAATGTTTGAGGATATCCTGGGATCTCGTTTCTTCATTCTTGCAGCTTTCCCCAGGAGCATCCAAGCAGATATGAGACAAAAGTGATCAGGACACAGAGGCTTTTATACATTTGTAGCAGCCTCTTGGCACAGGAGGACACAATAGTCTTTTGATGTTACCTCATGGTAATTAATCAGGTAATTAACATAAGGTAATTTATCCATTAAGCAGTTAATCACAAACTTTGTAGAGATATCTTGACAATTACAGTATCTCATCCAAGATTCAGCTAAATGTTAATATTCCCTTTTGATCTCCAGATCAACAGTTATACTGATAGGTAGGAAATGTCTGTTCACTTATATCTGATAGATGCTAACCATGTAAATACATACAGGTTGAAACTCTCTAGTCCCGCACTCTCCAGTCCAGCAACACCCATGGTCGGGCATGATTTTAGTTAGCTGGATGTCCACTGATCATGGGTGAAGCCAAGTTTCCCACGGTCCCATAAAGTTGTTTATAGCCACCAGTCCTGGCTCTCAGTGTTCTGTGCTGTTATTTAGCTCTACTTTACTCCTAAATAAACTTAAAAAACAACAAATGGCCTAGTAGTACTTTATAGACTAACAAAACATGTAGATGGTATCATGAGCTTTCGTGGGCACAACCCACTTCTTCGGATGACCGGAGTCCACATCTGAAGAAGTGGGCTGTGCCCACGAAAGCTCATGATACCATCTACATGTTTTGTTAGTCTATAAAGTGCTACCAGACCATTTGTTGCTTTTTAAGTTTATCCTGTACAGACTAACTCGGCTTCGAACAGGAATTGCTAACAGGGAGTTTGGAGAGGGAGTTCTCCAGGTGAAAGAGGAGTAAAAACAGGACCCTTGTGGTAAGTGGCTGTCTGGAGTGTGTGTTTGTGTGTGGGGGAGTTATTTGCTGTGTGCTGAGCTTGTGTTTATCTGGATGGTTGGTTGGTTTGATTGTTTGTTTGCTTGAAGGAGCTTCTAAAAGGTTTGAAATCTAGAAGCCTCTGTTAATTGGCTAAGCCTCAGTCAGGGGGAGGGGCTACCAGAGCTATATAAGCCTGTGACTCAGCGACCAGGAGCTTGCGAACAGGAATTGCTAACAGGAGTTTGGAGAGGGAGTTTAGAGGGGAGGTTAGAGGGCACTAGTGACTTCTGGCCTTCTTTAAAACATAACTCTTATCATAATCTATATTCCAGAGGTTTAAAAAGAATCCCAGTTTATACTTAAACTTGTTCATTAGAAAATGGAGACAGAAGCCCAGCAGCAGAGTGGGGGCTATCCTGTTTATTGTGTCGAGTGTAACATGTATGATTACCTGCCCTGTGGGCGGGTGGCGATGTGTGCACCCGTTGCAAGGAGCTCCTGACCTCAGAGACCGAGTTCGGGCTTTGGAGGCCAGGGTGGCTGAACTGGAGGAGCTAAGGGAGGTAGAGAGATTTGTGGATGAGACTTTCTGGGACACTGTAGTACTGTCCCACCTCCAGTCTGAGAGCCCCAGTGCTCTTAAGGAGGATGAAAGTCTCAAGGGAACAGAGCATTCAATGGGAGCAGAGGGAAACCATCCCGTAGTTGGGACCCTCCTCCCAGAGGATGTTGGTATCCTCTCGCACTGAGGATACCTCTGAGGGGGAGGGAATGCCAGTTCGGAAGAGGCAGGTGTTAGTAGTGGGTGATCTGATCGTTAGAAACATAGATAGTTGGGTTTGTGATGACCGGGAGAACCGTGATGGTCACTTGCCTGCCTGGTGCGAAGGTTGCGGATCTCTCGAGGCATCTAGATAGACTTATGTGTAGTGCTGGGAGGAGCCGGTGGTCGTGGTACATGTAGGTACCAATGACGTAGGGAAGGGTAGGAGAGATGTCCTGGAGGCCAAATTTAGGCTGCTAGGAAAGAGACTGAAATCCAGGACCTCTATGGTGGCTCGGAAATGCTTCCAGTTCCACGCGCAGGGCCAGGTAGGCAGGCAGAGATTCAGAATCTCAATGCGTGGATGAGACGATGGTGTAGGGAAGAGGGGTTTGGATTTATTAGGAACTGGGGACACTTTTGGGAGAGGGGAGCCTATACAGGAAGGATGGGCTCCACCTAAACCAGGGTGGAACCAGACTGCTGGCACTAAACATTAAAAAGGCCAGAGAGCAGTTTTTAAACTGAGAGATGGGGAAAGCCGATTGGTGTGGAGATGCACGAATCGGAGGGAGACTTCTCTTAGAGGAGAATCCATTGATAGAGATTCTCTAAGCTGTAGTCAGAAAGAGAGGAGGGAGAGGGCAAACCATGGGCCAGAGCAGACAAACAACCGCATAAAGGAATCCAATGCATCAGGAAGGGCAGACAAATAAGCAGTGGCAAATTTTTAAAGTGCTTCTACACAAATGCTAGGAGTCTGACTAATAAGATGGGTGAACTAGAGTACCTAGTATTAAATGAGGAGATTGACATAATAGGCATCACTGAAACCTGGTGGAATGAGGAAAATCTGTGGGACACAATCATACCGGGATATAAAATATATCGAAAGGATAGAGCAGGCCGGGTGGGTGGCGGAGTGGCACTGTATGTGAAAGATAATGTAGAATCAAATGAAATAAAAATATTAAATGAATCAACATGTTCAATAGAATCGCTATGGATAGTAATTCCATGCTCCAAAAATAAGAAATTAGCAGTAGGGATATATTACCGACCACCTGACCAGGACAGGGATACTGACATTGAAATGCTGAGGGAGATTAGAGAGGCTACCAAAACAAAGAACTCTATAATAATGGGGATTTTAATTACCCCCATATTGACTGGATACATGTCACCTCAGGAAGAGAAGCGAGATAAAATTTCTCAATGGCTTAAATGACTGCTTCTTGGAGCAGCTAGTGCAGGAACCCACAAGGAGAGGCAATCTGATTTAGTCCTGAGTGGAGCGCAGGATCAGGTCCAGGAAATAACCGCTACAGGACCGCTTGGGAATAGTGACCATAATATAATAACATTCAACATTCCTGTGGTGGGAAGAACACCTCAGCAGACCAGCACCCTGGCATTTAATTTCAAAAAGGGAATTACACAAAATGAGGAGGTTAGTTAAACAGAAATTAAAAGGCACAGTGACTAGAGCCAAATCCCTGCAAGCTGCATGGAAACTTTTAAAGACACCATAATAGAGGCCCAACTTAAATGTATACCCCAAATTAAAAACATAGCAAGAGACCTAAAAGAGTCACTGTGGCTTAACCACCATGTAAAAGAAGCAGTGAGGGACAAAAAGGCATCTTTTAAGAAGTGGAAGTCCAATCCTAGTGAGATAAATAGAAAGGAACATAAACACTGTCAAATCAAGTGTAAAATGTAATAAGAAAAGCAAAAAAGATTTTGAGGAACAGCTAGCCAAAACTCAAAAAGAAATAACAAAATGTTTTTAAGTACATTAGAAGCAGGAAGCCTGCTAAAAACCTGTGGGTCCCTAGACGATCGAACTATAAAAGGCGCAATCAAGGACGATAAAGCCATTGGAGAAACTAAATGATTTCTTTGCTTCAGTCTTCACGGCTGAGGATGTTGGGGAGATTCCCAAATCTGCACCGCCCTTTGTGGGTAATGAATCTGAGGAACTGTCCCGGATTGAAGTGTCATTAGAGGAGGTTTTGGAACAAATAGAAAAACTTAATGTTAACAAATCTCCGGGACCGGATGGCATTCATCCAAGGGTTCTAAAAGAACTCAAATGGGAAATTGCTGAACTATTATCTGTGGTTTGTAACCTATCCCTTAAATCGGCTTCCGTACCTAATGACTGGAAGGTAGCCAACGTGACACCAATATTTAAAAAGGGCTCTAGAGGCGATCCGGCAATTACAGACCGGTAAGTCTAACTTCAGTACCGGGCAAATTAGTCGAAACAATAGTAAAGAATAAAATTGTGAAGCATGTAGAAGAACATAATTTGTTGGACAAAAGTCAACATGGGTTCTGTAAAGGGAAATCCTGTCTTACTAATCTATTAGAGTTCTTTGAAGGGGTTAACAAACATGCGGACAAGGGGGATCCAGTAGATATAGTATACTTAGATTTCCAGAAAGCCTTTGACAAGGTCCTCACCAAAGGCTCTGTGTAAATTACATGGCCATGGGATAAGAGGGAAGGTCCTTTCTTGGATTGAGAACTGGTTAAAAGACAGGAAACAAAGGGTAGGAATAAATGGTAAATTTTCAGAGTGGAGAGGGGTAACTAGTGGTGTCCCCAAGGGTCAGTCCTAGGACCAATCCTGTTCAACTTATTCATAAATGATCTGGAGAAAGGGTAAGCAGTGAGGTGGTAAAGTTTATGGATGATACCAAACTGTTTAGGATAGTCAAGACAGAAGCAGACTGTAAGGGACTCCAAGAAGATCTCACCAAACTGAGTGATTGGGCAACAAAATGGCAAATGAAATTTAATGTGATAAGTGTAAAGTAATGCACATTGGGAAAAATAACCCCAACTATACGTACAGTATGATGGGGCTAATTTGGCTACGACAAATCAGGAAAGAGATCTTGGAGTTATCGTGGACAGTTCTCTGAAAACTTCCACACATGTGCAGCGCGGTCAAAAAGGCAAATAGGATGCTAGGTATTATTAAGAAAGGGATAGAAAATAAGACCCGGAATATCTTACTGCCCTGTATAAAACTATGGTACGCCCACATCTTGAATACTGTGTACAGATGTGGTCTCTCACCTCAAAAAGATATTTTGGCCTTGGAAAGGGTTCAGAAAAGGGCAACTAAAATGATTAGGGGTTTGGAACGGGTCCCATATGAGGAGAGGTTAAAGCGACTGGGACTTTTCAGTTTAGAAAAGAGGAGACTGAGGGGGATATGATAGAGGTGTATAAAATCATGAGTGGTGTGGAGAGGGCGGATAAAGAAAAGTTATTTATTAGTTCCTAAATAGAAGAACTAGAGGACACCAAATGAAATTAATGGGTAGCAGGTTTAAAACTAATAAAAGAAAGTTCTTCTTCACACAGCGTGTAGTCAGCATGTGGAACTCCTTGCCAGAGGAGGCTGTGAAGGCTAGGACTATAACAGAGTTTAAAGAGAAGCTAGATAATTTCATGGAGGTTAGGTCCATAAAAGGCTATTAGCCAGGGATAAAATGAGGTCCTTGGCCTCTGTTTGACAGAGGCTGGAGAGGGATGGCAGGAGACAAAGCGCTTGATCATTGTCTTCGGTCCACCCTCTGGGGCACCTGGTGCTGGCCACTGTTGGCAGACAGGATACTGGGCTAGATGGACCTTTGGTCTGACCCGGTACGGCCGTTCTTATGTTCTTATGTTCTTATGTCCCCCTGAAGCTTACTCCTAAATGTCTTCTAAGAGCCCAGTAAGCAGTGGGCGTATTGGTAATGCTGCTAGATAATATTGACCTCCTATGCAAATTCTCTGGCTCAGCACTGGTCAGGTCCCAAGGGTGCCGGACTAGAGAGGTTCAACCTATATAATTAGTTCAACCTATATAACTGTATTTCTAACAATACAGGTTTGCATTTCAAAGTATCTAGCTTAACTAGCATTGAATTGACTTAATTACCATTTACATACTTTTCCCACAGGCTGGGTGTCTCTAAGGCATAAGGGATCGGTTGGAAAAGGCTTTCCTTGTTGACGGATCCCCGTCTAGACTGCTGCTTTTTGCCGGCAAAGTGCTGTGTCGGCAAAAAGCGGCGGCCATTTCTATTCAAATGAAGCGCGGGATATTTAAATCCCCCGCTTCATTTACAATAGCGATGTGCCTAATCTACATTCCTCTGTCGACAGAGGGGTGTAGTTTAGACACACTCGTTGACTCTGGGTCATTTGGCCTAGAATTGTTTAACTCTTTCTGGCCATGTAATCTGCTTGGCACAAGATGTGTTGCAGCTATAGAACAGTGAGCCGTATGGCTACATTTTAATCACAGCAAGGCAGTGCAAAGTGGAGATCAGAGCTGAGTTCAAACCAAAACCCGGACCTTGAGACCAATGAAGTTCAGATTTGGGTACTAGTTTCACTGGTCAGCCCTCTCTCAGCTCAAGGTTGGACTGATTCTGATCCAACATCACAGTAGCTCAACTTCGCACAATTTGCCTTTCATTTACACCGCAGTAACCACACGGATGCGAATGGGTGTGATTCTCCACTCCCGGCAATCTGTCAAGCTCCACCAAAGTCAGGGGGATGGAACAGAATCTGTGCAAGTCATTGGGGCTATGCCTATGGTACTGCCAACTTTGGAGATTTTATGGAATATTTTCTTGCCTATTTGGTGTTCTTCAACCTCTGTCTTCTGGAGTCACTTGAGGAAGTGAGGATTTTAGCGCTCATATGAAAACAAACAGAACAAAAACCACAATCCAAAAGTTTCTAGTCCTCCCGATTGAAAAGAAAAGCCAAAAAAGCTGAATCAGGGCACCCACAGTAGTCAGAAAATAGAGGACAAATCACACCCCTCTCAATGTATCACTTTAAAGACATCTCATGATTTTTATGTGGATATCATAACTGGGGGAGAGGGCTCCATTCATGTTTTTGGAACATATGGAGGTTGGTAAGATAAGACTGCTGATTTACACCAGCTGAGGATTTGGCCCAGTGATGTTTTGCTTATTTAACCCTACTGTCCACTGGGGTGTTACTTTCACACCAGTGTCCAGGAGATCAGAATCCAGCCCAACTAGAGTTGCCAGGTGTCCGGGTTTGAACCGGATAGTCTGGTATTTGAGCTTTCTGTCTGGGAAACAAAGTGAGAAAATACCGGACTTATAAATGTCCAGTATTTTCTAATTAAGTAAGTTTCATTATTATCATGAGTATCAGTATGTAGTTGCGAACTGCCTGGCTGGTAGACATGCTTACACTGCATGAGCGTGTCTACCAGCCAGGCACTACGCAACTACGCAGTAGAGAGGAGGGGGAAGGGGCGGGGCCAGGGCAGGATGATATCCCCGGGCCAGACTCACCCGTGCGCCCCGCCGGAACCATGTGCGGGATGGGCAGCACCCGGGATCTGCGTGCGCCAGGGCCAGCCCCACTCCCCGCCGGCTGGTTCCCCCCTGCTTCCCCGGCCAGCTCTGCTCCCAACCCACTCCCAGCCAGCCCTGCTCCCCGCCGGCCGGTTCTCCCCTCCCCATCTCCCCAGCCAGCCCCACTCCCCTGACCTCCTCCCAGCCAGCCCCACTCCTCCCGGCTGGTCCCCCGCCCCCCATCCCGTTCTGATATCACTTGTGTCTGGTATTTTTTTGAAACCTATCTGGTAACCCTAAGCCCAACATGTTTACACAGAGGCAGAGTAGGCGGTAGGTTGAATTAGTACAGTCAGGGCCGATTCACCCTTAAACAAACCATCCACTTGCTAAAAAGACAGCAATGATTTGGTACTTCCTAATTACCAGATCAAAATAAAGCAATTACTTCTTATTTATACGTGATTATTAAGAGTGGCTTAACATGAGTCAACATTATAAAAAACTACTTAGCAAATTTTCATTATCTAACCAAGAAATAAAGATCTTCATAAGCAAAGCCAGTCCCTATATATAATGGAAAGACATTACTCAGGAAATGAACGAATTAGCATTGTGCTTAATTGCAAGAAATTACTATCAGGTTACTACAATTACTACAAATTATTGGCAGGATGAAAATGTTTTTTTTTTTAAAGTAAAAATCCCACTGACACATATTATGCCACTGTAAATAATTAATTGTTTCCTTTGTTCCTCCGCAGAGTTAAGAAAGGAATAAAAAAAACCCCAATTGATCCCATCGGGCAGAGCCATTATTGTTTTAAATAACTTCTTTATACTGGAATGCCTCCATGCAGCCATTGGTTGCAATCCGCAGCATGCATTCAGTCACTGAATGAAGCAGTTAATTCATGCCCTGGAGGTGGCTGCATGAAGCATCATTTGCAGGGTGCTTGCAAGCCCTTATTTCAGGAGCTGCGGTTCCTGCTGCTAGTTCCTGGGGCAGCCTGGGCAGCGAGCTTGAGTGCCGATTTTGCAGGCCCATGCAAGCGGTTACTGTGGTCAGGAGAGCGTACATGCAGGTAGTGCCCAGAGAAGTGCATGAGGTGACCACGCACTTGTGGCTGGTGACATTATGTGCAGTGTACGCAGGCGTTGCAGCACATGTATGGTCACCCAGGTCAGGCGGCACTAGCAAAGCTTGCGAATTTCCTGCAGATTCACCCTTAAACAAGTAAAATGGCAAGTTCCAAGGGCCCGTCATTGATTTTAAAAGCCTATTAAGGGAAGAGGAGTTGCTATCTTTGAATGTCACATTTTCTCTCTCTCACACATCATGGGCTACGTCTGAACTATGCCCCTCTGTCAGCAGAGGGATGTAAATGAAGCACTTCGGAAGTGCAAATGAAGCGGGGATTTAAATATCCCGCGCTTCATTTGCATAATCGCGTCATGGCGCTGTTTCGAAGAAGCGCCATTTCGAAACCGAAACTGAAGTTTAGGCACGTTTTTTTCGACAACAGGGCGCCTTTTCGAAAGATCCTGAGGAGCACAGGATATTTTTTGATTTTTTCCTGGCCAGGAGGCGAAAATCCTGGGTGCTTACCATGTCCCTCAGGGGAGCTGTCCGGCCCGGCGCAGGGAGGCAAGATGGCGGGCGGCCGCTGGCAGCCTGTTAGGGCCCAAAAGCCTCAAAAGCAAAGCATTTCTTAAAGGGGCCACTCTGGGTTTTGTTTTTTGCTTTTTGTTTTTTGTTTTTTGCTTAACAACTCTCAGGGTCCTTTTTTCTCGGTATTTTTTCAGAAACCATCTGGCAACCCTACTTGCAAGGCACCCATTCTGGACATGACGTCACTTTGCAGGGCCTCTGCCATCAAGCTCTGCCCCTTCAGGAAGGGCTTCATTTATTTCTCCAAAACAACCAACACGCAATTACGAATATTAGAGAATTACTCTGCTGTCGTTAGTTTCAGCTCTTACTTTGCACTCAGTATGCCCTTCATGGCCTCCTGTCTAGCAATCAGCACAGCACTTTCCTTTTCCTGCTGTTCCTACAACTCTCTCAGCCTCACTGTTCTGCTTCTGCCAGTGTTTACAGAGAACCAGCTGATCCCTGCTCTGGTGTAACAGGTTGGTTAGGCCCAGGGCTCTCTGGTCCTTAAAGGAGCTAGTCACTCCATTGTACTGACCAAATAGACAGCGGCTTGACAGAATTTAATTTGTTTTACAGTTTTGACAGATAACAGGTTTGTTTTTAAGCCTTTTTTGCAGTTTTTATCGATTTAAATGTTCACAGTTGTGCCACATTATTGGGAGGGGGGTGTCAGACCGTGCAGGAGGGGTGTCAGACAGTAATTATTTAATGACAGTGGAGGCTGATTGGGAAAAAAATTGAAGTTCTATTACTGTTAAAACACAAACTGTCAGCATCGCCTGTCAAAATACATCAAGGAAATGTCCTAATAGGTTCTCAAGCAGCATTTGTCGTCATCGGCCTCTCTGTAAATGTCTACTATTATCAAGGGAGTGTTTGGGTCTTTGTGTAGTGAAATTGACGTTTGCCGCCATATATAATAATCTAATTCTCTCAAACCTAAATATATGCACACGGGGGGACCAACAGATTGGCTGGGCCCCTAGGCAAGGTGAAAGGTGGCTCTGTGCACCCGGAAGGGGTGGGGCATCATGCAGAAGGGGTGGGGCAGCCAGCACTCAGCACCTCCTAGAGTGCACCATGCTGCACCCCACTCCCAGGCAGCCTTCAGAGCTGCCTGGAGCATGCCACATGGTGCTCCAGCAGCAATTTAAAGGGCCCAGTGCTCCAGCCACTCTTGCTGCTGCAGTGCCAGTGGCTGGGAGCCCCATGTCCTTTTGAATCACTGGGGCCCAGGGCAGCTGTTCCCTTTGCATCTTCCTCCACCCCCTTCGGCAGGTCTGTGTTTGCAACATGGTACATGTCACCAAGCCTTGTTCTGCTACATGTATATGTACAACCCCTGCTCCCACACCCACCACCCCGCTCGATGTCTCTTACTCCCTGCCAAGTAAAATAGAGAGAGTGGACAGCCAAATAAGAAGGGGGAACAGCTGACTGACTCAGCAATGAATCACATGCCCCACCTTCCCCTGGCTTTGGGCTCACTCCCCCTATGTTCCTTAGATAGTAGGACAGCAATAATTGCTATTAGTTCTTTGGCATTTTATTACCTTTGGATGCGTGGCCCTAAACCAGACACAGTGTTCCCCAAATCATGGAGGCAGGGACCTCAGTGCAGCTTTCTTAAATCTTGGCATTTCATCTGATCAAGATGATGTTGTGCCAATGCCCTTCTACCCTTCAGACCCTCTCTTATGCCCACAATGTCCTGGAAAAAAGAATATGGATGGAGATCAGTACATTCCAGTGTCAAGGGCCCCTCGCGGAGGATGGCCTGCAGGCAGCCCCATCTCACTTAAATCAAATTCCCTGCCAAGGACATCTGCAACACTATGGCACAGAGAGCAAGGCAGCGCTCCGGTAGCAAGGTGCCAGAACTTGCATTGCCATCTCAAGGCACTCTCTACCTGCTCTGCACCTGCACTGCAGGTATACGGAAGCCTCTTACCTGTCTGGCACCAGTGCCGACTTTGGTAGCTTGCTGTTTTTCATTTTTAAATGGGACTCCCACAAGCGGAGTTTACTTGGCTGATTCCCAAAGCAACCTGCTACATCTGCCCCGGGTTCTGGAGCCTTCATCAGTAGTCCTGGGTATGCCAGGCAAAAAGACAGGGATGCGTCCCTCTGTGCTGGACACAGACAAGAACTGGGATCCAATCACTCTGGGACTCATCACTCCTCGTAGATGGGTGTGTGGTTACCAGAAAGGAAGTTAGTCTGACCAGCCCCCAGTGGATGACATGGTTAGGTGGACTTAGTACAGGACTAGGAGCTGAGAGCTGCTGGGTTTTGGTCCTGGGTCTGACACTGGCTTAAACATGTGGCTGTAAGCAAATGCCTCTGGATCTGCTGGTTATCTAGGACTGGGAGCATAAATCAGCATGCAGGTGACTTGCTTGCAGAGCCAGGCATCCCACTTGGGGCAGCTGTGTCTGCAAAACTGGTCTGCAAATCTTGTAACAGGAATCAGACATGCCAGGTTGTAGAGCAGCTCCACCAGGTATTGGGTGTAGTCTGTTGGGTCTCAGGTGGAAAGGGGCTACACAAGCACACAGCAGTTACTATTATTGGCATCGTTTATTATAGACGTTTAATACAAACCGTCTACATTTCCTGGAATTCGAACTTGCTGCTCATTGTAGCAGTTGCACATGCTTAGTTATTAGCTTTTGCCATTTAAAATAGACAGTGTACGGAGCACACAGGGTACAGGGCGTGTGAAGACTGTGGCAGGGTGGGAAGCTGCACTGTTTCCTTGAGTGCATGAATTCAGGCTTTCTCTGAGAGAAGACGTTCCCATGGCATGGGGACCAGAGTCAGTCAGATTTGCTCAAAGCCTCCTGTCACCCATCTGTCTCTCAGGAGGAGGCACTCTTAAGCCCTGTATGAAAGAAGCCCCGTGGGCATTTCTTAATTCATATTTGCAAGCATGGAGAGCTTTAGTAAAGGTTACGAGCTTCTAACACCCACCCGCCCACTCTTACTGAATCTGTCTCCTTCTCGCTCGCTCACACACGCTAATTCTGTCCAGCTCTCTGGGCCTGCTGCCCAAGTGGTGGGGAAGGGGGTATCCGTTAGGCCCCCATCATGCTCTGTTATGTCTACACATCAGCGGGGAGGGGGCCTTCCCGCATGGGAAGACAGTCCCAGGCTTGCTCAGCTCTGCTGAAACTAGCCACCAAACCTGCCACCTCTTGGGTAGTCCAAGCTGCTATCACTGCTGCTACGGACATTGCAGTTGGGCTAGCCCCTCTGTCTATCCCCGCTGGGAATAACCCTTCCAGCTGCTGTGTAGACAGACTCTTAGATACCCCTTTGACCAGGGATACTCAAACTTCACGGTTCCATGACCCCCTTTTGATAGCTACAATTAGTACATGTCCTCAGGAGGGTGGACTATAGGCTGAGCAGCCTGAATCCTGCCCTCCCAGGCTGATTGGGGGGAAGCCTGAGCCACACTGACCTGGGCTGGACAGGTAGGCAAAGCCCCAGGCAAGGGACTTGTCATCTGAGCCCTGCCACCCGGGGCTGAAGCCCGTGGGCTTGGAGCCCTGCTGCCCTGGTACTTGGCTCTAGCAATTCTGATGGCAATGTTGGTGACCCCATTCAAATTGGGTCATGACCAGAGGTGAAGGTAAAGGGGTACAGCCCGAGGCGCTGGTCTGGCCACGCACTTCCAGCCAGGCTCCTAGGGTTGCCAGGTGTCTGGTTTTGAACTGGACAGTCTGGTATTTGAGCTTTCTGTCTGGGAAACAAATTGAGAAAATCTCGGACATATAAATGTCTGGTATTTTCTAATTAAATAAGTTTTATTATTACCATGAGTATCAGTACGTAGTTGCGTACTGCCTGTCTGGTAGACACGCTCACGCAGTGTGAGCGTGTCTACCAGACAGGCAGTATGCAACTACACAGTAGAGAGGAGGGGGGCAGGGCCAGGGAGGGATGGAGTCCCTGGGGCTGGACACGCCCATGTGCCCTGACGGGACTGTGTGCGGGACAGGCAGCACCCTGGGATCTGTGTGCACCTGGGTGAGCCCCGCTCCCTGCCGGCCGGTTTCCCCCCGCTCTTCCCCCCCAGCCAGCCCCGCTCCCCCAGTCCCCTTCCCGGCCAGCACCACCCCCCACTGGCTGGTCCCCTCCCAGCCAGCCCCGCTCCCTCCGACCTCATCCCAGCCAGCCCTGCTCCCCACCGGCCAGTCCCCACCCGATCTCCCTGCCAACCCCGCTCCCCCCCCATCTGAGATCAAGCATGTCCGGTATTTTTGTCAAAACCATCTGGCAACCCTACAGGCTCCTGGACTCTCCTGCGGGCTGCCACACTAAGCAGCAGGCAGCCAGGTGGGTGAAAGGGGATGACTGGAGATGTGCCCCAACCACTGGCAGTGGCAGACTTCCCATTGGGCTAATTGGTCCCTGGCACCTGCCCACGCTCAGAAGGGCTCCATTTCTCTCCCTTCCTCTCCACTGCATTTTGCAGTGAGAGCCTGCAGGGAATGATGGAGAGCCCAAGGGACCCTGGGAGCCATAGTTCCTTGGCCAGCTCTGAAGCAGGGAATGCATTTCCCAGTATTCCCTTGGTCACTAGCTCGAGAAAGGGAAGCCATGCATGGCAGCTTGCAGTGAATGGGCTGCTCCTGTGAATGGGGAATGTGTGCACACAGGGAATAGGTGGCTTTGGCCCAGATCTCACTCTCAGAAGCCTTCCCCAGACTGGATTAGGGAAGCTTGAGGCGTCCGTTCACAGCCCTCACAGAAGGAAATGAGTGGACTGAGTGGACAATGTACATAGTGTAACTGCCACCGAGCTTACAGTAAGTATCCAGATAGCCGCCAGTCACACACACTGGAACTGCAGAGGGGGAGCCGAGTTAGTTTGTAACTGGACAAATTTAAAAAAAAAGGAATAGTTTAGCAGCACCCTAAAGCCTAACAAAACATGTAGAGGGTGTCATGAGCTTTCGTGGGTACAACCCACTTCTTCCGATGAATGGAGTATTAAAAATCCAGTTCCAGAATAAGTAAGGGAGCGGGGAGAAGGAAGGGAAAAAACAGTGAATTCGAGTGCTCATGTTACATGAAGCTGATAGAGAAGGTGCCAATTGTTCTTAAGTACCACTGAAACTTTGTTCCACTTTACTGGGTGCTGGGGAAGGGATTTGTCAGAACTGATCAGGTAGCTGCTGTCTGTGGCACTTTGTTGAGCTGAGACTCAGGATCACATACAGTGACTGGTGGGCTAGGCTGGTCCTGGAGACACGGCTACAGAACGCCTGGATAAGGAAGAGCTAAATCTGTGGGGCATGTCCCCTGATCACTATGAAGTTTCTATGAAAAACAGAAACCTGCTGGAGAACACTTTAACCGGCCCGGGCACTCATTAATGGATCTCCAAGTCACCGTGTTGTTTCAGGCCAATTCCACAAGCCAAATACACAGGGAAGTGTTGGAGCTTAACTTCATTTACAAGTTTAGGACCCATCACAAAGGTATGAATAAAGACATCACCTGGCTAGCACACTACCTTCCATATCCTAATGACTTAACCAACCAAACAATGGGTAATTAAGGACAATTTGCACTTCACCCCATGTATACATTTCTTACAGGTACTGTTGTATCACAACGCCCACAACCCCCCTGCCCTGAGCCTCTCACACACTACCCCACATATATATTTCTTACAGGTATTATCATATTGCAACCCCCCAACACCCTGTTCTGAGCCCCCCCAGGAGGGATGCGATACAACAGTACCTATAAGAAATTAAAATTACTTTCACACCTGGATGTGACCCACTTTGGGGTCCCCACCCACACTTTGAGAACTACTGTCTTAGACCTGTTTATTCTACTGAATGATGTAGAAAGGAGCCTATTTTGACATAACTTACACGGTACAGTGGCATTTCTAACTCTAAGCATTTAAAAGTCATAAATCAAGCCCCATAAAATCATGAGGTTTTTTTTTAACAGAATACATCTTCAGTTCTTTTCATTTGCTACCTGGTTGCTGAGCTTTTCAGTTGCATGTAGATCACAGTTTCAAGCTTTCCTTTGTAAGTGTGAGGATTAGAAACTTACTTTTTTCCCACCAGCAACTGAGAGTCTCACTTGATCACTTGACTCCAGGATCTGGAGCTTTAAGAAGAAATATCATCAGACGTACGATAAAATCACAAGAGTTTGCAACACTGCTAACATACCAGAGCAAAGCACCATTTTTAAAAAGCCTTTCTGATTTGCTTACACTCAACTCTGAAATTGCCCTCGAACCCCCTAGTAAGTTGAACAGAGGTAGAGGATGATGTTTGAGTTGAGGAGGGATCTAGTTAGGTGTAACACCAGCAGCTCAGGGATACAAGCTGTGGCCACGCTGCTCCCAGATGGACTCCAGAGGCATATTTCAGTGGAATACAATGTACCCTCTGTGTCCTCTAAGAAAGGAGATCTGGGCAGCTGGGTTCCATTAAGTGGACAGCAAAGTTGAAGAGATTTGGAGAAGGCTGGAGTTCTCTTTGCAGATTCTGAAGCATGAGGGTGACCCATCTCGCCCCTCTTGCACCTTCTCTTCCTCTCCCCAGATTTTCTGTAGAACACAGGCAAATATCCTATTCCTTTAATTATGCAAATCTGTAGAACAGGCCAGGCCATGATCATCTTTTAAATGGAAATAGCACAAAGCCTGCAGCTATCTCCTTCCTCGCACTTCCGGGCCAGATTCAGGCTTGATGGTAATGAACCCCAGCCAGGATGAAAGGCCAAGGAGCCAGGAAATTAACAGGAGGAGCAGAAAACATCACAAAAAATCAGGGCAGGGAAAAAGATGTAAAGGGCTGGTGTGAACTCGCAGCTGGAAAAGCCACCCTATATCTCAATCTGCTGGAGGGTTGAATGTGGACCAGCCTGTTGCCCACACCACAGGATCAGCAGCACTGCATTGACTCTGCCGAGCTATCTGGTTTTGTTTCAGATAGCTCAGGCCTTGGAAGGCAGCCAGTGTCTAGCAGGGCCATCCGCACTATCTGCTTTACAGCGGAGCTCCGATGACCCTGCAAACCCCTAGCTCAAACAAGCGACCTCGCTGTCCTCAATGAGCTTACACGACAAGTACGAGGATAATCCCTGGGGAAAGGTTTACCGGATCGGGTTGTGCTGTAGTAAATTAATAAGAAGTGATTCCGAGGCAGGCTGAGATTCTTATTGATCATAACGTGCTCTTCCCTTCTAGTTCAGCAGT
Organism: Rafetus swinhoei; assembly: GCA_019425775.1. NCBI lineage: Eukaryota > Metazoa > Chordata > Testudines > Trionychidae > Rafetus > Rafetus swinhoei. Next base: position 10,174,398 of record CM033429.1, on the reverse strand, counting down.
TCCATGGGGATCCGTCCTTCCGCTGGTGGATACAGTCCTGTGAGTCTTTAAAAAGTCAACTGATTAACGGTGGAGCAGCCTCCAAACTACGATGCGTTGTGGCGGGCCTGGGCAGGCTGAACCAATGCGTGTGGAGGGTTGCTCCAGCCCAGCTTAACGGTGATTCTTGTCAGGTAACCAGTTAATCAGTTACCTCTTGACACCCCGACTTTGGGGAAGCAGCTGCTCTTTAGAATCCAGCCCCCTCTGGGCCCATCCTACCGTCAAATGGCCTAGGGTCTGTTTTCCAGCAGCTATTCCCATTTGCCCTACTCCATAAAAAGCAAGGCCCTGCTGTGCTGCGTACCGCATGACAACAAACCTTGGTGTTATGAGCTGTGAAGACGGCAGATTTCTGAGTGAGCTCAGCTCCATCTGGGAAGCTAGCTGGATGTGAAGTGGCTAGATTTTAGTACACAGCATCTGTTACTGTTTCAATGCGGGGAGGCTTCTCCTCTGTTCTCACCGAGGCCTTTTGAAAACCTGGCCTTACTGCCATTCCATGTCTTCCCCTCTCAGTAGGTCCCTGTGAAATCACTTCACAAGAGCTTGTCTGGACATTCGGTGGCTTTGGCCTTAAAGCAAAACTCGGCTGAAACTGACAAGTGATACTTGTCAGTTTCAGGTCATCGGTTCAGGTTGTTGGTTTTGGTCTGAACTACCCAGATCCATGATTTCTGTGCAGTTTTGATGCAAAACCATTGCATGGCCTCAGGTCTGCATGAAACTTTCTCAACCATCCGTACACCTGTTGATGAGCAGGATTTGCATTTCTAATCTGCACCAAAGCTGGAGAGTTTGAAACCCAGGAAGATCGGGACTGTCAAACAGAAACAGCCCCGAGGTCCTTCTAGCCCAATAGCCTGTCTCTGATAATTGCCACCATGAATCAAGAGGCTGTGTGAGCCAAAGAATAGGGATGGGGAACTAGAATCAGGTAACTCTATTACTAATCTGCAGTGTGTGACATTAGGCAAATTGTTTGTCCGTGTCCCCGCTCCCTGTGCTTTGCGGCAGGAACTGTTCCTGCCATGTGTGCACATTGTACCAGGCACAGTGGCTCCCTGGTTTTGGTTGGAGTCTCCAGGCCTGCATGTAGTTCAGAGGAAGGTACCAGAAGCCCCCTGCAGTACACAGCTATGGCATAACCTGCTCATGTGGAAAATGTCTTCCTAGTTCCAACTGTTTTGTTGCAGGGGGTGACATATTTTCAAACTTTTCTCTGCTGGGGCTGGAAACTTGTTTTTCCATGAAAGCCGAAATTCTCACATAATCCCCTGACTCCCGGAACTGGGCCTTTAAGAAAGTAATCAAATACCTAAGGCTTGTGATACAATTGTGACATTTGGCAGTCCTGCATGTACCTTTAATCTGCACTGGTGGAAGTGGCCACATTACGAAGCCTTAATAATACACAGCAGCCTGTATTAGTAGATTGCCCAGAGTCATTGTCCCTATTGTACAGAAGGGTAAACCGAGGCACAAAGTGGTGAAACAACTTGCCCAAGGTCACCCGGCTGGGCCCATAGCAAAGCTGGGAATAAAATCCAGGTCTCCTGACTCGAGTCCCTCTTTAGTGCTCAGTCTACTAGACCTCACTGTCTCCCCAGTGTGCATCTGGTTTAATGTACGTGGACTCCTGCAGGACTTTGCTGCATAAAGGCACTGTAGTAACACAAGGTATCATGGGATTAAGGTGGCAGAGATTGCTGTGATGTCAGTATGCTGCTAGTCCTAGACTCCCCCAGCTGTCAGCGCAGCTGGGATTCAAAGTCAGACCCCTTCCCTATACATAGGGCTACTTCGTTCTTCCACTAGGCAAGTCAGAAAAGGGGTGTCCTGCAGAGCCACAGGGAGCTTGTGGTGCTTTGAAGCTTCCCAAGGCACGTCCCTGGCTCGATTCCAGCTGCCTGAGGAGATAAGGAAATACTAGAGAGGAGAGCAGGGCACAGGAGCAGCCTCTCTTGGCCCTTCCTAGGCATGAGTCAGCAGCATCATTGTTTTGGAAGCAGGATCCTCTCAAAAGAGCCATTTGCATTTCAGAGAGCTCCTGCTCTGCTCTACCACTGATAGTGCTGCGCCTCTGTTTGCCAGGAGTGCTCAGCGCTAGATCACAAAGCCAGGCTGCCCGGAGAAAGGAGTCATGAGCCTGGCTGGCTTGATTCTTCCTTCCCTTTTGCCGTCAGCAGAATTCTTTGCCAGGAGGTGGCTCTTCAAAATCTGGCACTCTGAAAACAGGGCTAAGGAAAAAGTCCGGGGCTGGCTGGCTGCAGATATGTGCTTGACTTCATGTAGGTCCCAGCAGGGCCCGGGTAGCAGGGCTTCTGGCTCCTGTTCCCAGCTGGGGCACCGTTTCATCAAGTGTGGCGATGAGGGTCATTTAGTCTCGTGTGATGGCTTCACTATGGGTCTGTGGGGCTGTCATTTCACCTCTAAGGTTTCCCCATTTGTGAACAGGGGCTAAATCCCAGGGAAGGTTTGTGCCTCAATCTATTTTAGGCACCTTTGCAAGAGCATGTGAGCACTTTACTGGCTTTCATGTGTTCCCATAAGTAGTGATGTCCCCATTTTACAGAGGGGGCACTGAGGCACAGAAAGAGTCAGTGGAAGACGAGGGACTTGAACTCAGAACTCTCAAGCTAGTGCCTAACCAACAGGCTGCCCTTTCACGCCTATGGGAAGAAGGGGGCCACCCAGGGTCCTGTCATGTGTAGTGTGCTACAGGTTGCACCTGTATAAATCGGAACGCTCTGGTTCAACATCTGTGGTTTGGCAGGACCATGGATCTAGGATCAGAGAGTCCCGGTGCACTATGGGGGGATGGGGTCCAGGGAGCCTGGGGTGATGTGGGGTGGGAGCCCAGTGCAATGCAAGGGGGTGGGGCAGGAAGCCCAGTGTGTGGTCCAGCTGGGCTGCGGGGTGGGGGAGGGAGAGGAGCTGGGAAGGCCAGTGCATGCAGCATGTGGCCCAGCTGGACTGGAGGGCGCTAGAGGAGGGAGTAGGGGGAGGTTTGCTCCAGTGCTCGGGGCTACAGTGCACTCTACCTGTGCTATGCAATGGCAGCATCACACTCCACCCCAAAGCTGGCTGCATTTCACTTGTGCTATTTGTTGTGAAACCGGCATGGCTCTCATCTCGTCTATTCTCCGCTCAGCTCCTCTTGCAATCTTAAAAGAGAGCTCTAATTTTAAACAAAAGCTGAAGACTTAAAGTCGGACACCTTAGGGATAAAAGCTGCTATGCAAAGGTAAATGATTGTCATTAATTCACCTTTATAAAATGCTTGGAGACCCCTTGGGACAATCCGATGCTATGCTAAACAGCAAGAGTATGGAAAGCCTTCTGGTTATGGCCTAGTGAAGACTACAAGTCTACTCCCAGCTCTGCTTTAGACTCACTGGGTGACCTTGTGTCAATCAGTCAATCTCTCTATGCTATTTCCCCATCTGTAAGACTCTTCTTAAGCCTCTCACTTGAGCATCGTGTCTAGATGATAGGAGAACATCATTTTCTGATTCTATGTCTGTACACTGCTCAGCACAACAGGGTCCTGATCGCCACCGGGGCCTTTTCATGCAGCTGTGGCACAAACAAGAAATAATAATGCAAATTACATTGGACTGACCATTGAGGTCCTTACTTAAGTTTTGGTGGAGCAAGAGCTCAGAATTTGGCCTGTTGGCCCAGTGCCTTCAGAGAGAGTTAGCCTGAGGAAGAAACTCGGAAAATGATCTTTGGTTTCAATGGAATTCAAAGGGGCTTGCTGGAGACGCATGAAAACCCTACACCTATTGGGATAACATTTACTTCTACATGGCAAGCCTGTCCAGAGGACTAAAGCCAGTCGAAACTTTTTCAAGGAATGATAGTTTCCCCCCACCCCACCCCACCCCATCTTCAAAAGGCTGCTTCATCAAAATGGAAATTGCTGGTGAAGCAGCATCCGTTTCAGTGAATCTCTGGCCTGGAACATTTTTGGAAACCAACCTTTTGAAACGGTCCCGCTTTGATTGACATTTTTCAACTGTAAGTTTTGTTTTCCCAAGTCAAAGCCACATTCCAACATTCAAAACCAAAAAGGTTAAAAAACAAAACAAAACCAACCAACCAATCAACCAAAAAAAAGGTCAAAATCCAAATGAAATCTTTCATTCCAGTGAATTGAACAGGTTCTTTTGGATAACTTTGAGTTTCTTGGCTTGTGAGAATTTTGGAGATTTCATTTTTTGGTCTCATTCAAAACAGGGTCATTTTTCAACCTCACAAACATTTTCACCGCATGGGAAAACTGTTTCCCACCCAGCCCTCCACAGTAACCTTCCTGGGCAAAACTGACAGTAGACCTGAGAGAGGGCAAATGCCACCCACCAGATTGGAGTGGGTAGTTTTCACAAAGCATAGAAAGAGCTGCATGGACTCTCTGGGCTCCTTTATTGACCTGGATGTACAACCCCATGCTCCAGCAATCCCTAAGTGTCTGCCTGCCAGTTGATGGAACTGGATGATGAGGGAATGGATCACTTGATAGTTGCCCTATTCTGTTCATTCCGCCTGAAGCATCTGACATGAGCCACTGTCAGCAGATGAGAAACTGGGCTCCATGGACCATTGGTCTGACCCAGTATGGCTGTTCTTAGGTTGTTAAGTCTTTTCTAATATCAGCTGCACTGAATAAATTACATTGCAAGGGGAAAAAAGACATATTTGCCTTGCAGTGAAAAGGCCCACAAGACTCCTCTTCAAGATTTCTGATTCCATTAAGACAGCCCCCAAAACTCCCTTTTATGTGCTGTTTATAGATATATTATTTTTAAATGTCTCATGATTAAGTCTGATCTGCTTAAAGGCTTTGATTAAATAGCCTTTGCTCTGCAGCTAGTGCAAGTTCATCATTTTCTATCACAAAATGTCTTGATGCCTGAGATAAACTCTAATGAAAATGTTATTTTAGCCTTAAGGACATAATGGCTCTTATTACTGGTATTTCTATTTTATGTTGTGACACACTCTGAGAGGCAGAGAATGCCACTTTTGTGCCCTCACCAAATCTTCTCTGCTCCCCAGCCCATCCCCCACAAGGTGGAACGTGAAGAGCAGCTTGGAGAAATGACTCTCCTTTTAGTTGCTCATAAGTATATTTTCAAATACGAGGAAGGTCCTAAGAATTGTTGCTCCCAGGAAAATGGCACAAGCTTCCTGATCATAAAGATTTCAGAGGGGTTTTTTGCATTGATGCTAGTCCAGGAATGGCTCGAAATAATCATGGTTAGAGATGCTCAAATTATCTTTTTGTTCTCTGTACAGTGCCTACCACAGCTGGGTCCTGGCCTGTGACTGGTGCTCCTAGACACAATTGCAATACAATACATAATTATAACAATAGGACAGTTTTTCTCCAGATGTACAGTGGTGTAGCTTCATTGACTTCGGTTTATTCCAGTAGAGAATTTGGGCCAAATTATGTATTGAATGTAGAATGAATCAGCCTTTCTTTCTTTCTTTCTTTCTTCTTTCCAGTTTCATGAGCTTTTTGTCTATTGAAAGCATTAATTTGATGCCACCAAATTTCAGCTTATGGGGAATTTCCAAATTGCTCATTTTATCTCATTGTGGTTTTGTATTTGCATCATGTGATGGATCAGCTAACTCATTGTATTGTTTCTGCTCCAGCATTGGTTAGTCACATGGCATTGTTTCTTCTTCCTGACTTCTTCCTAAGTGACATGGTAATTTTTTTGGTGCCTAACTGGATGGCTAATTTTTTAAACAGGAGAATAAAGAGTAGATGGATGAACAAAGGAGAGGAAAGACTGAACTCTGACTTACAAATATTTTGGAAGACTATTTATTTATATTTGTATGCAAGCTTTGGGAGTCTTGAACATTTTCACGAATGAACAGGCAGTGGTCCAACTATTCCTGGACAGCTAATAATATGACTTTAAAATTAACAGTATAGTGAATATGCTATGTTCATTCACAAAGCTCTTCTTGTTTTATTCAAACAGCACTAGTCATGTTGGCATTCTCTAATTTCCTTTCCCACCCCTGCAGTTCACACCAACATGAATCATTCTTAAGTTAATGTGCCCATAAGGAAGAATTTTAATTTGCCTGGGAATTTCCCTATGACAGCAACATCAGTGGTGGTGGATGAACCCCGAAGATGGAGCCAGACCTAAAAAAGGAGTTCCCAATCTGGATTCTGACTCTTCCATCAGTTCTAGCAATATTTGGGTTTCTGATTCTCGCCTAATTCAGACATGAGTTATTTAAGAGCCAAGGTTCTAAGGGAAGCTCATTTCTGCTCAAAAGGTAGGGAGTAGAGCTGGTTAAGAAAAAATCCAGTGAAAATTTCAGTTTTGTTTGGTATGAGATTTGTCATGATTTTTTTTAAGATAAAAAAAGCAGAAACTATTTTTTTAAATGAAAAGATTGAAAAAGATTTGAAAAGATTCAAATTGGTCTGCCTTTGAATATTTTCATTTCCAATGTCCAGAGATTTTTTCACCCTGTTTTATTCTCCCTCTTTTTTTCTTTTTGGAAAAAAAAAAAGACAAAAAGGTTTTTAAAAAGTAAGATTTCTCCCCTAACATTTTGAATTTTAATGTTTAAAAATGGTGAAAAACTTTGATTCTAGTTTTTTTTTCTAATTTTTTTTGGTTCAAAACCCCAACCAGCTCTAGTCTGGAGGTTCGGGACTGATGTTCCACCCTGTCTTTTCATTTAAACCAGTGCAACGTGAGAGAGGGAACGATCACCATTCTGAGTTGATTTCATTTTCATACACTTCAGAGGGGTAGCTGAGTTAGTCTGTAACAGGAAAAACTTAAAAAACAACAATAGTTTACTAGCACCTTAAAGACTAACAAAACATGTAGATGGTATCATGAGCTTTCATGGGCAAAACCCACTTCTTCAGATGTCTGGAGTATTAGAAGTCCAGATCCAAGAATAAATAAGGGGGCGAGGGGGAAGGGGGAGGAAAAAAGAGAAAAGGAGGGGAAGAAAAAAAAAGAGAGAGAAGGTGAGTAGATGGTGCAAGTAGTTACAAGAGGCTGATAAGAACAATTAGTACCTCCATTGTTTGGTTGGTTGGTTAAGTCATTAGGATGTGGAAGGTATTGTGGGAGTCAGCAGATGTCCCTGTTCATTCCATTTGCATAAGAATTAAACTTGTAAATGAAATTAAGTTCCAATTCTTCCCTGTATATTTGGCTTGTGGAGTTGGCTTGAAACAACAGGGTGGCTTGGAGATCCATTAATGAGTGTCCAGGCACATTAAAGTGTTCTGCAACAGGTTTCTGTGTATTGCCTTTTCGGATATCTGATTTGTGACTATGCTCGCTTTGCCCTGGGGTAAAGCAAGCACACCTTTTTCAAGGCCATGGAGCCAAAGGGAGGCAGTGTTACTGAGCCAATAGAGCACTTCCCTGGTGAACATGCGTGTGTTTTATACCTTTCAAAGGACTTTATTTCAAATGTAGGTCCACTTTGAGATCTACCTGTCCTTCTGTTCATGTATCCATCCATCTATTGGTCTGCATAAGGTATTTATATGTCACCAGACACTGTAACTTCGAGGCATAGAATTCTTGGTGGTGGGTCATTGATCGTCTCTTGGTTCATTTCCCTCACTGCTATTCCCTCAGTTCCGGATTGAGTGTTTTCTGGACTCCAGCTGCTCAGGTCACTCAGTGGAACATGCTGTGACTCATTCTTGTTTGGAAGGAAGGAGGTGATCGCTAGAGCAGTCTTGCTTGACAAGGGCTCATGGGAGCATCTGTATTCCAGACAGGTGTGTTCAAAGCCCTGTGAAACACTCCTTTCAATTTCCAGTTGAAACTAATATCAGAAAGCTCAAAGTAAAGCTCAGAGCAGATGGCTTTTCACCTGGATGGGCCATATGTTGGCTCTCTGTGGATCTGATGCAAAACCCCAAAAGGATTCTAGGTTCCTTTCGGTCTGAACCCAGATTCGTAGTGATCCCCTCCACGCATCTGGTCTGAGTTGCATCTTTGTAACAAAACTTGAAAGGTGGGGATGGTAAATTCAGGTTTTCCTCTGCTCCAGTGACAGTATCATCTCAGTAGTCCCCCTCCAGGCTTGCTCAGAGTCCCAAGGTGCCTGGCAGAGAGAATGGTGCTTGGGGGCGTTCGCAGCAGCTGAGCCAAGCAAGGTGGAAAATCAGAAGTTCTGAGAAGGAAGACAGCTCTGGAATGAAGAGGTAGCAGGTAATAAAGAGACAAAAATACAGGCATTAGAGCCCTAATGGCTGAGTAATAATAATAATAATACATTATGTCAACAGCGGTGACACAAGCAACACTTGGAGTATTTATAGTGCTAACTAAACGACAAAGCCAGGTGCCCCATTTTGACTCTGCACCACCTTCTCTGCTGGATTTTGTTTCTGCCTGAGGATTATTTTGGAAAGAGCTATTATTATCCATGATGTATCACTCTGCACTAGGGGGAACTCTCACTTTCCACTGAGACAATCACTGAACCCACACCGGGAGCCACTTAAAGGAACAGCAGACTGTTTTCAGCCTCGGATTCGAGGTAGGCAATTTAACGTTGGCTAATGAACTGGCACTGTTGGATGGGAATGTGACTTAATCTCCACTTTGCTCGTAGTCGGTAGTTTCATCACTATTAAATGTGCAATTTAATCCTCCCTAATTATTGAAAAATGAGCTTGTTTTTGTGAGCTTCTGAGTTGTTTTTGTGGAAAACTTTTCATGGAGGAAGCTTCTAAAACTAACTTTCTTGCTTGCTTGCTTTCTCCCTCACTCCCTCTACCTACCTACCTAAGTGTAAAATATGCAGTGTCTTTATAATAAAAATACAGCAGGGACAAGAAGCTAGGTTAGAAAGGAGGGGAACAAAGTCTGGGACAATATGAAACTCATTTAGGGGCCTAGGAGATGGAGGAAGAATTGTTTTGTCCTCAGCTCTACCCTGTTTCCTGAAGCTTCTGAGGCAGGGGTTGGGAACCTCAGGCCCGGGGGCCAGATGCGGCCCCCAGCTTGTCTGGATCCAGCCTCTGAGGCTTGTGCTCCCCCTCCAGGATTGGGGGGACTGGAGCACACAAAATCTACTAGCCTGCCCACCCCCCCAAGGCTCTGCTGTGTGAGGAAGATGTGGGGAGCATCTGTCAGCAAGGGTTTGTTGTGGGTTTTTTTGCTCCTCCCTTAGGTGCGGCCCCCGACTGATTTTTCTGTGGGTCAGTGGCCCCCAACGCAAAAAAGATTCCCCACCCCTGCTCTAGGGAATCGAGTTGCCTGACAGTGCTTATCCACAAGGATTTCAACTTGTGGAACAAAACCCTAGCAGAAACAAGGATATCCACAAACAAGGATAATCCAGGTTCAGCAGCCTTCCTGCCAACCACGGCCCAAGCTCCGGCTATTTGATCAGCTTTAATTGCGTGGGAAATGCTGCTGAACATTAAAACCGGTAACCCAGAGAACAATTAAGGAGCTGAAACATCTGCTGCACCGGGTGGAGAGGCCCATCTGTGACCGATGAAGCTGAGGGAGCTGTTTTGTCCTCTACAGAAGTCACGTCCGAAGGCCTGAGGAATTCTGCTGCCCCAGAAGATATTCGTGTACCTGGCTCAATTAACCTGTAGAAGGAACAAGGCCAGCAATTTGTCAGTGGTCTCTCCGGGAACAGCCAGGGGGACAGCCTCCAAGTTTTTAAAGCCAGTGTGTTGTTGGGAGAAGAAACCAGACCAACCACTCTAGGAAGGAAAATGTTATTTTGCCCCGTAGGACAGCAGCACTGCATGGTTTCCTGCTTCTCCGGTGCAGTTCAGCAGTGACCACTTGGGAAGTTTTGGGGATCACCTGGACCCAGACCGCCACCATAACCCTGGGGCTCTTTGTATTGTGCAGCTTTGGATCAGAGCTCCGACACAAGTAGCCTGCCCACTGGCACAAGATTTCACTCTGGCATCTAATAGGCTTGTAGGGTGATACCAGCGGCCCATTCAGGCCTGAGTTTCCTCAAATCTGTCCTGTTCTTGTTCTTAACCACCAGGTACTTGGAATTTTCCAGTGGTTCCTCACCCCTGTAGATGTGACATCTGTTCCCTAGACAGCTGCTCACTTAGCACACACACTCCCCAGAGTCTTCACACAAGCCGAGATCTGCTTGGGGTAGAAATAAAAAAAAAAAAAATAGAAAAATCATAGATCTAAAGATTGATAAGCTTTAACCCAGCATCAAAAGAGCAGAGGAAACTATTTCTGGTGAACAATTTATCCCAAGAACTTGGCCCTTTCTTTCCCTAGTCAATATCCATGACCAGACTTTTGGGTATGTGCCTTTAGCATTTAGGTATGTGCCTAAAGTCAAGCATGTGTTTTAGTGATTAACCTTTCCCTATAGTCTGCGTGAGCAAAAATTCATTTGCATGGATGTTGGTGAAAAGAAGAGCTCATGAGAAAATGGAGGGAAAAGAATTTGTATTTATTTCTATTTTTTCTTGAAGTTTCATTTTTCTTGGAACTTGCCCTCTGCCTGTAGTGAGAAGTGAATTGAAAGCTGTGGTCCAAGAAAACTGTTTTCAAACTGTGATGTATCACTTTAAATTAGGGCTGTCAAGCGATTAAAAAATGTAATTGCGAAAAAAAATTAATCGCGCGATTAATTGCGTGATTAATCCCGTGCACCTCCCCTTTGAAACGGGGGCAGTGCTGCATGGAGCCCAGGATCAGCTGGAGTCCCCAGCTGACCCCGGGCTCCATGAACCACTGCCCCCTTAAGAAGTGCCCCAGCGGCATTCCCAAGGGGCATCATATTAGGAGCCTGGGATCAGCTGGGCACTCCAGCTGATCCCTGGCTCTGCTTGCACTGCTCCTTTGAAGTGCTGCTCCGGCGCTTCAAAGGGGCTTTGCAACAGTGGAGCTGGGCATCAGCTGGGGACTCTAGCTCCGCTTGCGCTGCCCCTTTGACGTGCCGGAGCGGCACGTCAAAGGGGCAGTGCAGCATTAATGCCTGCGATTAACATATTAAAAAAATTAACATGTTAATCCTGTCCTGCGTTAATCACAGGTGCTAATGCTTTACATTCTCAGAGCATTTCCTTGTCCTGCTTGCAGGCAGGGGATTCTGTCTGTAGCGAAATGTGCAATCAGAGGCAAACTACAGCCAGCCTGCCTAGAGGTAGGAGGGATGAATTATGTCTCTGTTTTTAAGGAGCAGCCTGCTTTGCCCCTCTTGGTTTTCGGGTTCTTAGTGTTACTATCTGAATTCTAAACACTAAAAGCAGTGTTACCTTGCAACCTTCCAGCAAAATATCTTTATCTAATTCCTCTCTTTGTATGCTGGGAAATATAACAAAAATCAGTAGAGTTAGGCACCTGACTCACGTAGGTAGGTGTCTTGTTGAGTATACAAACATGCCTATCTGCATCTTTAGGTGTCTAAATAAATGCCTTTGTAAATCTGTCCCTACGAGCCAAGAGATTCCAATCCCTGTTGTACAAATACATTACAGAAAGATGGAGTTGACAGTCCAAACACAAGACTAGAGACAACAGCTGGCTACAACAAGGAGATGGAGGAGTGCAAATAAATAGTGCCACGGTTACAATGAGTGGGATAAGTCGCAGCACATTGGCTGCCGAACCAGTGTTGGGTTTTGAATATGCATCATGGCAAGAGGGGAGTTTTATTTTCAGGGAGAGAACAGAGCTAGCAGGAAGATCACGGGTGAGAACCTCATGAACCTAGCACCCCGACTGTGTGTTTTGCTATTGGCTTGCACACAGACGGTGCGTCTACAGTGCACCATTATTTCGAGATAACTAGCGTTATTTTGAAATAACAATGAGCGCGTCTACACAGCCATTCTGTTATTTTGAAATAATTTCGAAATAACGGATGGTGTGACGGGGTGATGAAACCCCGCATGGCCCCAGATCGGACCCCGGAGGAGGACGGTGGCTGGCCGATCCCCGTGGCGGGAGAAGGGACGGCGGCGACCGGAACATGCCAGGCAGGTGGTGGTCTGGCGGACGCTAGCACATGCGCCCTGGGAGAAAGCAGGGAGGACGCTGGTGCACGCGCATCAGGCAGCAGGTCGGGGAATGCCTGCGGGGGTGGGGTAAGCGGAAGTGCGGAAAACGCTGGTGCAGGTGCATGGGGGCAGGAAGGGCCAGGTGGATCTTAAAAAGGGAGGATGGACAACGTGAGGGGGGAGAGGAAGGAGGTGAAGACAGGTGAGAGGGGACTAGGTCCAACAAAGAGTAGTCGAGGGGAAATCAGGGAGAGCGGGGGTGAGGAAGTGGCCCAGGACGGGCGGCTAGAGTCTCGCTTGCGGGCTGACGAGTTTCGGCGGTTAGCCCCGTCAGCCAGGTGGGTGGTGGATGAAGAGGACACCCCACCTTAGGGTCCTGGGCTGGGGCCTGGAGAGAGGGAGGGCCCAGGCCCCCCTCACACCCCGCTCGGGGTAATAGCTTGCTGGGAAGCCACGGCAGCCCCCCCGACAGGCCAAGGCTTGGCAATACATAAAAAGGAAGAAAGAAGCGGTTTGGACCCGTGGGGACGGTCACACCCCTTCACAGCCGGCTTATTCCAAAATCTGCAAACCTCATTCTACGAGGAATAACACCTATTGCGAAAAAGCTATTTTGAAACCAGGCGTGTGTAGACGCTCCACTGCTGCTATTTCGAAATAGCCCCTCACCAGGGCCATTCTAAGTTATTCCTCCCAAGTGTCTCCTGGGGCTCTAAATCGAGATAGCACGTCTACATTAGGGAAGCCTGCCTCGGACTGATTTTGAGGCTTTCCTATAGTGTAGACGTGCTATTTCGAAATAAGCTATTTCAGAATAACTATCCCAGAAGAGCTTATTTTGAAATAACCGTGCAGTGTAGACGTACCCAGATACAATCTCTTTCTTTCTGATCAACCTCTCAATCATTTTAAATTTATTTTTCCTCTCAGTCTCTGAAGTAAAGGCTGAAACAGTGGTTTCCAGGGAGCTGGGTATCCCCACTCCCCCACTGCTTCCCCCCCCAGCATGTAGTGCCAGTTTTCACTTTTCAACGTTAACCATGTTCCTTTTCTTTTCACCATGTTCCTTTTCTTTAACCATGTTCCCGGCTCATTGCTCATGCTAACTGCCTCTTATCTGCTGCCCTTTCAGACTGCTGGGTTGAGTGAATAGGGAAGCTTCCTTTCAACTAAAACAGTCCTGTCCCCCCTGCATTTTTTTCTGTGTGCTTGGGGTTCTGCTATACATTTCAAATCAGACTCTAGCAGCAATACCCATAAAGCTTTCTCTTATGTCTATGCTTTCAAGCTTTTTGTTAGCCTTTGGTGGCTTCAGAAAAATGAGGTGACCTCTCCTAGTCTCTGTTACGAGGTGCAAGGTGAAGGGGGTTGGGAACATCATGCTTGTAACTGTACTAAATGTTTTGGAGCAAACAAGTTGGCTTCTCTTTGCAGGTCCTTGTTTAATTATCCAAACCTTGAATCCACAGTCAATACACTCTTATTTGATCCTCAGTGGATCAAGTGCTCAGTGGGTATGCTTGCTGGGCCCATTTCTGATCTTAGAGCTTCTTGACGTGGGGAAATTATTCCAAAATCAGATCAGGCACATTGAAGCCCATAGCTATTCTGTAAGCGCTGTTCCTGTCAATTTCGCTCGGTAGACAAATCCTTAGTTTTGATGGGGTTAAATCTAGAACAGCTTCATTAGTGAACCTGTTCCCTCTGAGGTCAGTGGAATTACTCCAGGTTTAGCTTAATGTAAACAGTGACTTTGACCTTGTTACTTTATGGTTACAGTTTGATTGGATGGGTCTGAAATGCCAGAGTAGCACTTGTAGTATTCAGCCATTATCAAAGGAAATCTCTCAAGAGCTGATGTTCTTTAAAGATTTTGACTATGTCCAAAGGGGGATGTTGGTCCTTCCCAAATGTGATCTGGTATTAGGAGGCTAGGTTGCAGATGGTCTCACCTGGTGGTTGGTCAGCACTGGAGGTCAGAACTAGAGTCAGAGGCTAAATGCCAGAACCAAAGAGCAGAGTCAGGGGTGTCTGGACTTCAATGAAGATTCAGTGTACAACATTAGTGTGCCCTTAGCATCGGTTCAACTACAAATAGTGAATGGATATCACCAATAAGGTAAATGAAGCCTCTCATTTGAAATCAAAGTCTTGCCACAGACCTATACCTTCCTCCGAAGATGGTATTTAACTGCATGACAACTTTGAACTTTGCAAAACTATCAGACTTGAGTTCAGGGAGAAGACCAAAAACAAACATACAAAAACCCAACCAACCAACCAACCAATTAATCAGCCAGCTAAAACTTAATAATGTCCTAATGCAAAGGGGCAAAATACCAACAATACAGGAATATGTTACTTATCTTCAACCCCATAATTTAAAAATGATTCATTTAATCCTTCTGAAAGTACTCCAAATAAATGACCGTTGTGTGGAGACACATCATGAAAAAATTCAGCCTGGGAGGAGAAAGCTGGAAGGGTATGAATACCAGGGCTCGGAATAAAAAGGCTCCTGTAACTTTGTCTAGAGTTACTTGCAGTTAGGACTCTACAGATCCCTGTTATAAATGATCTGATCCAGAAAGGTTCTGAACTCATGATATTCTCGTTGACTTCAACAGGAATTAATGGGGCTTGTGCTTCAGAAAAGCAGTCCACAGGCTGTATACTGTATGAATGTTCAATTTGCAACAGTGGTCTTACTAGATGTCGCTGAAATTTCTTAAATGAAAAACAGCTTTTTTTCCACAAATGAATATTTTCCTAAAAGCATTTCAACTTTCTTGATAATTTAAAACCCGATGAAAAAATCGCATTGATTTTTTTTGGACTTGGATTGTCCTTATGACTTTGCATTTTCTGGAGTTTGGAGATGTTTTTGTTTTTCTACTGTTGAGTTTGATTGGTTGGCTTGGTCACATGTTGTTGGTTTTTTTCCATGAACAAACTTTTTATTTCATAATTGAAAAGTTTCATTTCCAAGAGGTTGTCTAAGCGTTAATTGACAAGGTAATGTTATGGCTTGTCTGCACTCTGCTTGTTAGCTGAATTAACTTTAGAAACCAATTTAGATCAATCAATGCAAGCCCACTCCCCCGAGAGTGTGAACAGCCTTAATTCAATTGAGTTTAAATGGCTGAAAAGAGCCATTTATCTGTCTGTGCATTTAATCCTGCAATGGGCAACCTAGGTTAGTGAGTGGTCTGCAAGTGGTATCCCAGTGGGCCCGCAAGATTGTTATAACCAAGGGATGCATATTCATTTGCATATACACTTTATGGTGCTATTTCGAAATAGCGCTATTTTGAGATAACAGATGCTGTTCAGACGCAGTTATTTCGAGAGAAAACCCTTCTCTCAAAATAACCCTTATTCCTCATACAATGAGGTTTACCAATTATTTCGAAAGAAGGGTGTTCTCTCAAAATATCCGTGTCTTAACAGCGTCTGTTATTTTGAAATAGTGCTATTTTGAAATAGCGCCATAACACGAACATGCAAATGAAGCATGGCATATTTAAATCCTGGCTTCATTTGCAATTTCAAATGTCATCTTGAAAGAGGGTGTAAGTGTAGACATACCCCAAGACGGTCTCCCAGGGTAGGGTAGTTTTGCTAACTGAGCTTGTGTACCTAGAATTTGTAGGGTGTGCCGATTGAACCGACGCAGAGGGAGCACACGGCTCTCACAGTCAATGTGTGTGCAATCAGCACGCACCTCATTGTATGCGCCGTTGCCTTACCTGTGTGTCACTTTAGAATGCTGGTAGGAGAAAAACTATGCGGATAGAAACCAGCTGAGTCTGGCAACCCTGTGTGTGGGTAACGGTAAACAAAACATCTCGCAGGCCACACATACAACCCATAGGCCGCAGGTTGTTCACCACTAATTCAGTCTCTCCTCTAGAATCCTGCGCCGCTCTCATCAAATTATACTAAGAATAGCTACTTCCTATATAACACTTTGCATCATTGGATCCCACAGTGCCTTACAAATTAGTTTCATTAACCCCATTTTACAGATGGGGAAACTGAGGCACAGCGCGAGGCAAAGACTTGTGGCAGAGCTGGGCATCACGATGCTCAGTGGAGATTTGTTAGTTTTGGCATCTAAATTCCCTGCATATTCCATTTTAACCGAGCATAGCCCCTTACAGTTCCTGCCTACCAGCTAGCCTAGGGCAACTCAACTTTGGAAGCCGTGGGGGCCACAATGATACTCACAGCACATGCTGAGGACCGCAACTTAAGTGTGGTTGTAAATACATGCAAATATCTTCTTTCACACTGACAGGCATGAATACAAAAATTAAACCTTAAGCCACAGTGCCAGACCCAAATGTGGCCAGTGTGAGCCAGTCAGAACCTGGCTCTGCCCACAAGGCTAAGCAGCCAGCACTTCTGACAATGCCCCGGTGCTCCCGGCACCTCCTTTCTGGGGGCTAGAAACGCCGACACCCTGTACCCGTCTGTTCCAGCCAGCCCGTCCGCTTGCGTCTTTCAGTGCTCACCTCGCCTGGGAGACGCCTCTCCATTGTGGAGTGTGTTCCCAGTGGAGGACATGTTCAAAGGATCACATCCGAGGGCCACATGTTGAGTAGCCCTGAGCTAGCCTGTGTATGCGCCATCACTGCAGTGTCTCTGAGCTCCAGTGCTCCAGCCCAAGCCTGCAGAGCTGAGTACCACTTTCCCAGCAAATGTCTCCCCAGCTGCGGACACTGAGTAGGAGCCTGTCTTTCCTGTGCTCTCAGCACACCTATTCTGGCGTGTGTCTAGACTACAGGGTTTTTTCGAAAAAAGTCACCTTTTTTTGAAAAAAACTTCACCTGCATCTAGACTGCAGCTGTGTTCTTTCGAAAGTAAATCGAAAGAACGCGGCAGTTTTTTCAATTGCGGTAAACCTTATTTTACGAGGAATAACGCCTTTTTTCGAAAGTACTCTTTCGAAAAAAGGTGCTATTGAATGCAAACTGTGCTTTTTCAAAAGAGAGCACCTAGACTCTCTTTCGAAAAAGTGGCTCGCTTTTTCGAAAAATCTGCTTGTAGTCTAGATGCTCTCTTTCGAAAGAGGCTTATAGTCTAGACGAAGCCCAAGAGAAGGAGGAAGCAGCCTCGCTGGAATGCGGAGAGGTCAGAAATGGGAGTGGAGATGGAGCAGAGACAGGCTCTGCAGTGCTGGGTTGGGGGCAAGAGAGAAGAGACAGGCGGTGAGAGTGGATGCGGGGGTAGGGGACTTGAGACAAACTGAATGGGTGCATAGGATGGGGCAGAGAGAGGGGCAGAAGCAGGCGGGATGCTGGTGGGGAGCAGAGACAGGCCTGAGGGTTGGGAATGGGCGCAGAGGCACAGGGGGCAGGCAGGTTGGACAGGGAAAGAAGGGTACGTCTACACTAGCTCGTTAGTTCGAGCTAGGTAGGGTAATTAGGGCAAGCGGAGTTGCAAATGAAGCCGATTTAAATATCCTCGGCTTCATTTGCATGTTCGGCGCCGCCATTTTAAATCCTCTTAGTCCGAACTCGCGTGCCCGCTGCCACACGCTGCATGGAGTAGGTAGTTCAAATTAAAGATCCTATTCGACCACCTACCCGCGTCGCTGCAGCCTCGGGCACGGAGTTCGACTAAGGGGGATTTAAAAATGGCAGCGCCCGTGAACATGCAAATGAAGCCCGGGATATTTAAATCCTGGGCTTCATTTGTAACTCCGCTTGCCCTAATTACCCTACCTAGCTCGAACTAACGAGCTAGTGTAGACGTACCCGAAGTGGCTGTCTGCATTAGACTCTAGAACACAGTCCCTTCCAGAACCTGAGCTCAGGAAACTGTAGGACCAGTGTTCCCTCTAACTTTTTCCATCCATGGGCAAAATAAATTTTGTTATGTGCACCAAGGCATGTGCACCACCATCTGCTGTTGGCTGTGGCTGCTCTGCTAATCAGCTGTTTGGCACCTGATTCTGTCCTAGGTGGCCACACAAGTGCTCAGCTTACAGCACTGGCATCTCCTTGCTTTTGAGCACTTGGCTTTGCAACCAGTGTGATCTTTCAACATAGCCAGTTTGGTATGGAATACACATTTTTAATTAAGCAAAGACATTGGCTAAAACATCCAATCAGTAAGGCGAGGGGAGCCAGCCCTTTCTGCATTGGGCAAATGCGATCAGGTGTAGGCAGGACACTTTGTAATCCTCAGAGAAGTTGAACTTTGAAATCACCACTCGAGTATCCAGTGATAAGGTAGGAAGAAGAGTGTCTGGGAGTGGAAAGAAGGGGCTTAGAAGCTGAGTCTGTGCTCCGGCAGCGTGTGCAATAGAACAGCATGCAGTAATTGATTTCTATCGCACACCGAGGCTGTGCAGGTAGGTGATAGAAATCAATTAGAGGAATCAAATCAAACAGAGGAGGAGAACAAAACCTTCAGCACCCACTTCAGAACTTCTCAAAGTCTAAATTAATTCGTCCCTATCTCCTTACAAGGGAAATGTCTATTTCTCTGTCAGCCAAACCTAGTTAACCTCTGAGACTAGGGAAGAGGGGGGGAGAAAGATTCACCCTCTCCCAGACCTTCTGTGAGAAGTGGCACAGTTATCCAATTTCCTTCTAATTGCGCTAACAAGGATGAATTACGACTTTCATCAGCGGGGCGAGTGATCGGTTCGGAGTCAGCCATGGGCAACGGAGCCAGAGATTAAACAAAGCTACCATGTTAATGTCTAGTAATACAACGGCGAGTGGAAATTAACCACAAGACAAATATGTCGGGCCGACGACATTGGAGAGTTTGTTCTTGAAACACGCCGTTTTTTAAAAGCAATGCTATTATTAGGGCCATCTAACTTAATTTCAGAGGCATAATAGGAAAGCAAATGTGCTGCCGTTGTGCTTTTTAGGCAGTTCAAAAAAGCTGGTCAAGATCACTGTATGCTATTGAAATCACCACGCTGGTTAAATTCTTCTTTGATATACGTTAATTACCCCTGAACTGAGCGGAGCAATTCATTTTGAGATTGGGCACCTTCGCCGATTGCCATAAGCTTTGGGCAAGGGAAGTTAACACTCAGCCCATGCCTGCAATGCATGATGGATTTGTCGTGTGCCCTGGGGAGGCCCCAGATGCCATGTGCCCAGCCGTGGTGCAGTGTACTTGCCTCAACAGACCCCCGAGGGACATTCGCTCAGCTTCCCATGCCGTTGAATTGAGCTGAATTGAAATGACCCTCAGTCTGTACTGTGCATTGATCTACCCTATCTTAGCTAGAGATCTGGCTCTGATGTCCCTGTCCCTCGGGGACCTGCCACTGCATGGCTTTGGATTTCCAGCAGAAGTGCTTGCAGAAAGAGTGAGGCTTCCAGGAACTGGTGCATATGTTAGAACAGGCCGAGGTGACAGCCCTCCTTCCCCCCCACGGGCTGATTGGACCCTCCCCTCTCCCCGCCCCACCGACTCATCCGGGACAGATTGCAGTGACAGCATGCTGCTTGGTACTTGTGTTCCCCTGACACTGGCTGTGCTGCCGTGCAAGCTGCTTGGTGCCCCCTGAGAGCTCCTCACTCCCCAGGGATAGAGTGAGGTTCGATCCATGTGCACATAAGGCTGCCTGTTGGGCCTTGACTCAGGTCCCGAACCAGGATCAATGCGGGCCCTGGGCTAGGAAGGAGGCTCCCGGTGAGATGAGGAGGGAATGCCTCCAGAAACAGATACCCTAGTTTGCACGCTCCTGAGCTGGGTCTATCAGCCCCAGCACAAGCGGGGCCTTGGCCTGTGCTAGTTTGCTCAAGCCCTGTGGCACCTCAGCCACCCATCTAGCCACACGACACAGAAGACACCACTTGCGGAAAGGCTGGGGACACAGAACGAGGAGGCAGGGCCCTTGGTGCTGAGAGACGTGGGGAGAGGCTGCCTTTGTATACCCAGGAACCAGAAAGATGAGCCTTGAAGGCCCAAGTCCATAGAGGCTCACCATTAGGTGCCACTACCAACCTAAGTTCTGGGCTTTCTGGGACTAGCCTGATTTGAGCCACAACAACCGAGTCCTGGGGGCAGTGGTGGCTGGGCTTGGCTCTCCACTCTGGGCCCTGGGGCATTGCATCCTCATCCCGGGTGCATGGGATTGTGGCAGGGGCGCTGGAACCATTTCTACAGAGAGGTGCTGAGAGCCACTGAACCAAACCGTAAGCCCCGTGTACCATGGAAACCGCTTCAAGCCAGGGGGAAAGGCAGCAACCCAGTGCCCCTAGTTCCAGCACCTGTGGTGAGTGATGTTGCAGTCCTGTGAACTAGGGACCAGGTCACAACTCCGGGAAGGGGGAGCAGAGCAGCTGCTGTGGGGTGAGAGAGAGGTGGGGCTCTCCCGGCAACTGCCCCCCTTCCCGAGTCTCCCACCCTCTGGGATAGCACCCAATCCTCCTGGGCAGCACCAGAGCTCCCCGCCTTCACTCCCAGGACTCCTCTCCAGCCTGATTTAGCCACCTGAAATGTTGGGTGGCATGGAAATGTGCTTCCTATGCACACCCAGCTGGTTGGCACAGAGAGGATTAGAAGGCCATGGTCCCGCCTCCTCCTGGGGGGAGGAGGAGAGCTGCCTGGGAGTCCATTTTCCTGCATCTTATGCCATTAGCAGCACCGCACCGGCACAAAGTGGGTTCAGGACACAACATACCTGACGGCACAAGAATTGTTCCCAGCAGCGTGTGCAAGTTAACAAGGAGGAAATCAAGTGCCTACCCTCTGCCCGGTGGGGAGAGGTTACAGGTTCCCTGTGTGAGGCTGTATTCAAGTTGGCACAAACAGCAGGATTCTGTTCAGCTAAAACCTCCATTTTGCTCACGAAATGCAATCTAATGATCAATACAAGCACTGAGAAGCAAAATCAAATTCCCCTTTACAGAGTGCAGGGATGGGGATTTTGATATCCTTTTACCTTTTATTAAGTTGCATAAAAATTGTATCTTTAGTGCTCTAGTGTCTCTTCCTGCACTTAAGGGAGCATTTTAGATGAACAACCACATTGAAAACCCTTTTCTTTATTAATAACTAGCTCTTTTCATCTGTAGATTGTAGGCCTCTGGAAGTAGTTCCCTCCCCATTTTGAAGAGGAAAGAAAACCTAAGGAGATGAAGTGACTTGCAGGTTCACTCTTCGTGGCAGAGACTTTCTCTCTGTTGTGTGTTTGGAAAGCACCTCGTGCAACAGAGCTGGGATTTCTGGGAGCTACCACACCACAAAGGACAGTAGTTAAGAGTAGCAGCAGGGCTGGGATCAGAACACTGTTGTGGCCCATTGCTACCATTATAGAAGGGGTCCACTTGGTTTAGGCCTGACAGAACTTGACTTTTTAAAAATAATGTTAGCAATGCTAGGATGATAACAATGGTTCTTTTTGGGCATTTAAAAAAAGATTTTGGTTTATTTAAATTTTCAAAGTAGTGAGAAATTAGTGGGGAGTCAACATGGCATGCCCACATATGCACAAAGGAAATGCCCCAACTCAGTTCTCAGTTTCTTACTTTGCCTAGCTGTAAATTGAGATGATTATTCATGGAAATATGTTTTCAGTGGTTGCATTTGATGAAATTGACATTTACCAACAAAAATCGAATCTTTCCAAACTGATTTATGCTACACCAAGGCCTGCCCCAGCTGGCACCAGGAGTTGCCTCTGACTAGGAAGAAACAAGGTTTGGAATCCTTACCCTAACTCTAATCCATGTTGGTTCTATCATAGGGCGTGTCTAGACTACATCTCTCTGTTGACAGAGAGATGGAGATTAGGCACACCGAAATTGCTAACGAAGTGGGGATTTAAATATCCCATGCTTCATTAGCATAAACATGGCCGCCGCTTTTTTTGAAACGGAGTTTTTTCGAAAAAAAAGTCAGTCTAGACGTGATCTTTCAAAAATACAACCCTTTTTCAAAAGATCCTGTAAACCTCATTTTATGAGGGATAAGGGATCTTTTGAAAAAGGGTTGTATTTTCGAAAGATCGCGTCTAGACTGCTGGGTTTTTTTGAGAAAACTCCATTTCGAAAAAAAGTGGCGGCCATGTTTATGCTAATGAAGCACGGGATATTTAAATCCTGGCTTCATTTGCACTTTCAAAGTGCTTGATTTGCATCCCTCTGTCGACAGAGGGATGCAGTCTAGACGTAGCCATAGGGAGGAGGAAGGACAACATTTTCTGACTTTGCTCTAAGCTGGGAATGGGAGTCAGGATGGATCACGTGTTCTGTTCATTCCCTCTGAAGCACCTGGCTTTAGCCACCATCAGAAGACAGGATATCTGGATAGATGGACCATTGGTCTAACCAAGTATGGCTGTTCTTATGTCCTTATCTCCATGGTCATCACTTCGGACTACATCTCCTTCACCCATTTTAACTCGCTAGTGCATGTTTGCCCTGCTGTGTGAGGGTGCTAAGTGTACAACATTCACTGCACAGGGTTAGGCCTGTGGGTCTCTGCAAGCGCCTGTTTTTCAGAGCAATGTCAGGTGTGTTACAGTAACAAATCTTGCACAATCCGTCTGCTGTTCCACCTAGAGGCGGGCTTCTTGCAATCCGTCACTCCAGCTGCGCTACAAACCGAGAACCAGGGTAAGCAGTCAGAAACTGGGAAGGAACTCACTCACCTCCACCTAAAACAGCACCGAGGGACCAAGTCCAGGGGCTGTGTCACTCGGGAACCCTAATGGGATCCTTGTGGCTGGCATGTGCCCCCCAGTGCTCAGTGTTTTTGGTTGGGTTAAGGTAACTAGCATCATCCCTGGCTCCTCATGTCAAGAGGAAGAGCCAAAAGCCACCGATGGAGCCATTGAAAGTCTGATTCAGACCTTGATCTGCTTCCCATGCTCTTTTTGGCTATTGCAGGTGGAAACCTGCAATAACCCACCTGACTCCAGACACGGGAGTGCTGCCTCCTTTCTAGTAGAGTGGCTACTTGGCAATAGGCCCTGCCAGAAGCTTTGGGGAGAAGATGACTGTGAACTCAGGAGGCTGGGTTCTATTCTTAACCCAGCCATAAGGTTCTTGGATGCCCCAGGACATCTTGCTTCTATCCCTCTGTTCCTTGTGCCTTCAGAGCCTGCTCCCCTAGGGCTGATGAACACCCTCAGTGCCTGTTGAAACCCATAAGAACGGCCATACTGAGTCAGACCAAAGGTCCATCTAGCCCAGAATCTTGTCTTCCAACAGTGGCCAGTGCTAGGTGCCCCAGAGGGAGTGAACAGAACAGATAATCAGCAAATGATCCAGACCCTGTCACTTTGACAAACAGAGGCGAAGGACACCATTCCTATCCATCCTGGCTAATAGCCATTGATAAACCTATCCTCCATGAATTTATCTAGTGTTTTTTAAACTGTTAAAGTCCTGGTCTTCATAACATCCTCTGGCAAGGAGTTCCACAGGCTGACTGTGTGCTGGAAGGAGCAGGTGCTCAGAATCTTGGCAGATCAGGCCACTTACTCGAGCCTGACTTTATGCACCCAGATTTAAATTTATTCCATATTCTGAGGCTGCATGTCTCTCTACCACAGGTGTAAATCTGGAGTATCTCTCCAGTCATGTGTGGCAGTCTTGCTATGTGTGGTTGGCCAGCTCTGTGAATGTGAGCCTCGGGCTCCAGGAACTGCCCTAGCATGTGGCTGGCTTGCATGGCAGACGCAGGCTATTTCTGCTATGATGGTGGATCATCAGTGAAATGGTCATTTCAGTCTTTCTAACAAATCAAGCAAAAATGCAGAACAATCTCCCCCACACTTTGCTGCCCTGCACCCAGCCAGTGAAGGTCTCAGAGGGCATCTGGCAGAAAAGCAGGATGCTTTCAGAGGCTTCCTGTGTCCCATCCTTTATGTCTCCTCAGTAGTGAAATGCATTCTGCCCTCGCTGCTCCATTCAGTGCATATTAAATGGAATATGAAATTCTGCCTCAGAAAGCCCCAGAGATGGCTCTATTGACTGTCCTTTAAATAGAATTACAATTGATCCAAGACATATCTGCAAATCTATTGAATTACAAAGTCCACATCTGAGCCAAGGCTGGTCTTACAGGAGGCAATGAAGCAGCCTAGAGCAGGAATGAGGTGAGCAGGATGATGTAGGATGGCACTCCCTCAATGCAGGGTGGTGTGGCTGTCTTGGGTTTTGTTCTGTGTCGTGTCACAAAGAGTCTACCTGTTGACTGAAGAATAAGTCCCATTTCATTTCTGATGAATCCCCTGCATGAGAAAGAGAGAGATGGGAGTGGACAATATGCATGTGTACTGTCCACATGGCTGACAGTATGTAAAAATTGTGGCATGTTTTGTAATCTGTGTGATTCTGCATATTTGTATAGGGGGTGCATGAGAAACTCTGTGTGTGTGTGTGTGTGTGTGTGTTGTAGGCTTGTAGGAGGGCATAGTGAAGGTGAGTGTCGTTTCCTGTACTTATATTAAGCATGTTTGTATGGGAACATGTCCAGTGCATGTGAGATAGCACGATGAAAGCGTGTACAGGCTGTGAATGTATACATGTGTATTTGTGCTCTGTGTGTGTATGTGTGTGTCCATACGTACATGGGATGTAGATGTGTGTGACTGTTTTTATGGGAGAGCATTGTGCTTATCAGGTGTGTAGGGTGTCTGTGTTGGGACATGTGTGAATGACTGTGGCATGTGTGAGTTTATTTGTATGCACGCCAGAGGAAATTTGTGTGTGTCTGTGTGGCATATGTTAATACAGTATGTATGTGGATCTGGTATGTATTTAATATGAGAGTGCATCTGACAGCATGGTGTGTATCAATATGTTTGTGAGACCTAAATGTGTGTGGGTCTGTATTCACTGGAGAGCCTGTTGTGTCTCTAAAGTTGGGTGCTGTGTGCCAGAGTGTGTGTGTAGAGACACAAGCTTGTGTGTGTGCATGATACATCCCTACAAGATCAAGAGAAACTAAAAACCGCAATCATTCTCCCTGAAGCCTGATGCTAGAGAATTTAGCTATTTTTTGTGCCATGCTAATCTACTGCACTGGGCTGCAAATAGCCCCCATTAGTCTTGTTGTTGGAATGGAAAATGTATGTAATTGCTTCGCAATGCTTTTAAACTTTTGAATGGCATATATGCATATTGTGTATGTGCATCCAGCCGTCTATCTATAGGCCATCTAATGGGTTCCAGTGGGATATTGTGTTGTATTCCACAAATCGGGAAGCCTGAAAACTCCTCAGGGCTTTGGGCATGAGTGGCATTTTAAAAGATCTTTTTTTCCATGAGTGGAATTAACATGATACATCCCAAAGGAACCTGTTAGTTATTCTATTCAGACCCCCCATGGACGGGGGGTGGGTGGGGGGGAGAATCGCAGCATCCATTTTGTTTGAAAAAAATGTCTTTAGGGCATTTGTACTCTTCAAGGCTTCGTGATGCCATGAGACAAAGAGAGGAAGTTTATCAGCTTCCCTTGCTGGTGAAGGCCAAAAATATATAGGTCACTTGCTGGGGTAAGAATGAACTGTAATGCCTCCTTGTAGCCTCTCTCTATTAGGAAAGATGTGCCTGCCACACCACTGAGTGATACTGTGATAGTATCACTGCAAGCTTGTGGACCCACATTTGCAAAGTTTGACACATAGTCCATATAGCCACATACAGTCCGGTTAATGCATAGAGCCAGCTTCCTTTCTAGTGCACTTTACATGCACCAGGGGATGAATTTGACATATGAGATACAGGTAGGACTGGCTATAATGGGGATACCATGTTTGGACAGTGAGGACTGAAATATGATTGCCACCACAGTCTAAAACTATTCTCCACTAGAGTAGATGGGGTCTCTTATCTGTGTCAGCCAGTCCTAGGGGTGCGTCTACACAGCAGCGTTATTTCGGAATAATGGCGGTTATTTCGAAATAACAATGCGAGTATCTACAGAGCAATTCCGTTATTTTGAAATAAATTTGAAATAACGGACGGCTTATTCCGACTTCTGTAAGCCTCATTCCATGAGGAATAATGCCTCTTCCGAAACAGCTATTTTAGAATAGCGGTAGTGTGGACGCTCCACTGCTGCTATTTCAAAATAGCTCCTCCCCAGGACCATTCAGAGTAATTACTCCCCAGTTCCTCCTGGAGCTTTCATAGAATCATAGAACCATAGAGCTGGAAGAGACCTCAGAAGGTCATCAAGTCCAGCCCCCTGCTCTAGGCAGGACCAATCCCAATTAAATCAACCCAGCCAGGGATTTGTCAAGCCAAGACTTAAACACCTCTAGGGATGGAGACTCCACTACTTCCCTAGGTAACCAATTCCAGTGCTTCACCACTCTCCTAGTGAAATAGTTTTTCCTAATATCCAACCTGGACCTCTCCCACCACAACTTGAGACCATTGCTCCTTGTTCTAACATCAGCTTTAAATCGAGGTAGCATGTCCACATTAAGGAAACCTGCCTTGGACTAATTTTGAGGCTTTCCTGTAGTGTAGACGTGCTATTTCAAAATAAGCTACTTTGGAGGATTTCTTCCAGAATAGCTTATTTTGAAATAAGTGTGCAGTGTACACCTACCCCTAGTATCCATCAGGTTACAGTGCAGGAGAATATTTCAAAGTGCAAGACATCACATTAAAAATATCCAGAATCCTTTGCTCCTGGCACCTGGAATTGAGGCAGGATGGGAAAGGATGAGCACCTTCCCCCCCACCCCCCCCACAGTGCACTGATACAAGTAACACAAAGGTGGCTGTCCATGTTTTTTATGAGAATTGATTTTTTTCAACCCCACGCCCACTCCCCCAGCCATCAGCATTGCCAAGTTCAGCGCTCGCAATTATTGTTCCATACCCAAGCTCGTTAAACAAACAAAATACAAAGAAAAAAATCACAAAAATCTTTTTCAAACATTTTCCACCTTTTTTCAGTGTTTAGAAATTCAAAAAATTGAAAAAAATAAATTAAAGAAAAAAATCCCAAGTCCTATTGTTTGAGAAACAAAGGGGGAAAATCCACTTTAACATTTATCCAAAAATACCATTTTTTTCAAATGTGATCAAATTTTTCACATTTAGAAAATTTGAAGCTACTTCACTCAGACTTTGGATGATTGAATCTTGAGAGGGTGGGCTGTGGGTTGAGAAGAGAAATCCCCACAACTCCCCTCCCTTATAAAAACAGCCCTTCAGTACTCCCCAGGCATAGCCCCATACCCCACAACTACACTGTGGGACTTAGACCTAGTGCTGTTGGATGATAGAATCGCTTTTGGTATCCCTGGCTGTGGATGAGGGGAAAGAACTCCACGGGCTCTGTTGGAAGGGGCAGGAAGAATTTGTCCTCCTCTTCCTCTCTTTAGCAGACCTTCATCACTCCTTTCTTCCTCCTGCAGATAGGAAGGAGCCTGAATTTCATCTCTGCTCTCCCTTCCTGGATGAAGGGGGGGAGGGTAGTAATAACCCTCTGCAGCCTGGCACAGAACAATAAAAGCTCTAGATGCTAGACAGATGCCTCAGGAATGGCTAGGCTAAGGACACCTTGGCGGTTTGGCCCAGGACTCCCTGTGGCATCCCTTACTTCAAGGGAGTGGGGTGGGCAGATAGCCCCAGAGCAGCATAATTGGGAGAAGTGGTCCAAGGGAGAGATCAGTGCCCCTACTCCAGAAGATAAGAGGGACATTTGGGTCTGTGGACCAGAATGGAATCTGATAGAGAAGAAGAGAGTTCCTTTGGGATACTGAGAAGGGGGCCTATTTGGGGGCAGGAGTGAGCTGGCACTGAATTCTTGTCTGGCTGATAATCCCATTTGAGGATCCATAGGCTGTCAGTGATGGGGCTGACCCAAAATGGCAAATCTGTACACCACCAGTATTGGGAATGTTCACAGTCAGCCATGCTAAGGGTGGCAGTGTGGTCCCGTGTGAAAGGCACCAGCAGGCTGTAAGGAGCCTTGGGCATTAGACCCATGGCAACTCCAAACTTTCCATCCTGTTCCCCGTCCTATCTGCCATGTGTATTCCAATTATAACCTGTGTGAAACAAGGGCCTTGTGTTTGTACAGCATCTGCACAGTGAGGCCCCAGCTGCTAATGGAATCTGCATAATAATCTAGCAGCCAGCTCCAATATGATCATGGAGTGAATCAAACACCACTGAAATTGGGCCACACAAATCTGGAGCCAAACCACATGGGCATCTATAGACAGTGGACCTGGTTCTGTCTCCCATTATGCTTGTAGACAATGAAGGATAAGTCCATTGAGGGCATGTGGAGCTCTGGTCCTTTAAATCATTGCTGGGGTGCTACTCAGTGTGCTCTGGGTGGCTCTGAGGGCGGGGAAGAAACAATGGCCCAGGTAGTACTGAGGACCAACCCCCTCAGGGAGTATGGAGACCATCCCTGCTGTTGGCTCCCTGATGACACGATAAGCACTTCTGTCCGTGGAGAAGTTTCACTGAAATGCTACAGCAGCATTTCTAGTGTAGACCTGCCCTTAGTCACACACAGGCCTCAGAGGATTGTAATCCCTGTTCCTTTGGCACCAATATTTGTGTGAAATTTCCCTCACCTTTGTGTTTGTGAATTTGTGTTTCCAGATGGGAAAAAACAGGGATACAAATGAAAAGCCCCGTGCCCCGATTTATATCCAAACACCAGACCAGTATAGTCAGAACATGAAGGAGTCAGCCAGGTCTATTATTATCTGACAGAGTTTAAGAAAAACTGTATAAATCTCCCTTGGTGTGCCATAAATGCCTTACTGCCCTGGGAAACCAGAGAGAAACGCATTATGCTGCATCTGAGAGGCAGAGGTATGCCTCGCCCAGTGACACAGGACACATCCTCCAGCTGTGGGCCAGCTTTGCTAATTTGCTGGGCAGCATTTGAATTTTTCCTGGGTGGCCACCCAAGCTCACAGCTTACAGGGAACATGGGTGGTCTACAGAGAGAGGAGGAAATGGGGTACTTTCCCTCATTCCCTCATTCTGGTAGGGTAATGTGAATTAAACGTTAGAACAAGGAAGACTGGGAGGCATCTCATGCTGATTCTCTGTGAGAGCTGCCTCTGTTGGCTACTAGCACGATGCGGTAGGAAAGGAGCTAATGCAATTCTTAGATATATCAAGAGAAAAGCAGGGAGGCAATTTTACTTGTGGATATAGTACTAGCAGGGCCAACACTGGAACATCAGATGCCGTCCTGGAGTCCTCATTTTAAAAGGGTGTTGAATGCTTTGAGAGCTGGAAAAAATGCTTTACCAAGAGACGGAAAGAGCTGAATCTGTGTAGTTTACCAACAAGGAGACTGAGGGGTGACTCAGTGATGGCGCATTAATAGCTTCCTGGCGAAAAGATATCAGACATTAAAGGGTTCTATAATCTAGCGGAGAAAGGCTTGGTAAGAACCCGTGGTTGGAAATTAAAGCCAGATAAATTCCAGATAGAAATAAGGCCCACACTTTTGTCAGTAAGTGATCAGACATTGGGACAAACTGCCCAGGGAAATGGTGGATTCTTCTCTTAGGTATGTCTACACAGTAGCACATACCTCGAAATAAGCTACACAATTTGAGCTATGCAAGTTGCGTAGCTTATTTCAAAATTTGGCGCTGTCTACACAGCACTTATTTTGAAATAGGTCGCTATTCCGCTGACTTCCTTAATCCTCATACAACGAGGTTTACAGGAAGTCAGAGTAAGTAAGAAGCCCGCTATTTCGAATTTATTTTGAAATAATGGGCTTCTTGTGTAGACAGCGCATAATGGATGTTATTCTGAAAATATAGTAGCCCAATGTCTGTGACTCTATAACGCTGAAATGCTGGCTGTTGCTTCTGGGCGGCGCTGTTGCCTCCCTGGCTGTTGCCTCTGGGCGGCGCTGTTGCCTGAGTCACATCCTTCGCCTCCACCATGGCTCTCAGCTGACTTCTGCGCCACTCAGCCGGGCAGCCACGGGGGAGCAAGTGGCGCAAGTGGCTGTTTGGGCGCCATGGTCCCTATGCAGCACTCCCGTGCTGCATGGGGAGCACGGGCCCAAACAGCCGCTTGCTCTCCCTCAGCAGCCCCGCTGAGTGGCGCAGAAGTCAGCCAAGCTCCACGGCAGGAGGGAAAGAGGGGCGGGGCAGTGACGTACACGGCCAGGGGGCGGGGCCTGGCCATGTACGTCACCGCCCCGCCCCCCTTCGCGCCCCCCTTCGCCTCCCTCCGTGGTGCTTGGCTGACTTCTCTGCCACTCAGCCGGGCTGCCGCGGGGGAGCCCAAATGGCCGCTTGCTCCGCTTGCTCCCTCGCGGTGGCCCAGCTGAGCGGCGCAGAAGTCAGCCGAGTGCCACGGTGGGAGGCAAAGAGGGGCCGGGCGGTGATGTGCAGCGTGACAGCGGCTCCAGGCCCCGCCCCCTGGCTGTGAACATCACTGCTCCGCCCCCCTTCGCCTCCCACAGTGGCGCTCGGCTGACTTCTGCGCTGCTCAGCCAGGCCGCCGCGTGGGAGCAAGTGGTGCAAGTGACCATTTGGGCTCCGCACTCCCCATGCAGCACGAGAGCACGGAGCCCAAACGTCCGTTTGGGCTCCGCGGTTCCCCGAGTGAGAGGCAGGAGGGGGAGGAGAAGAGAAAGAGAGAGAGAGGGGGAGGCAGTAGGAGGAGAAGAGAGAGAGACGGAGCGAGAGACCGGAGGCTCAGGAGAGAAGACTGACGTGGAGGAGAGACCTGAAAATCCTGTCTTATGACAGGCTAATTGGCTAGTTCTGAAATAACTGCTGTGTAGATGTATCCTTAATATCTTCCGATCAAGACAGGATGCCTCTGTGGAAGATACTTTAGTTAAGCAGAAATTGCTGGGCTTACTACGGGAGTAACTGGAGGGAATTCTGTGACCTGTGTTGAGTGTTGTACAAGAGGTCTAGATGAGTGTAGGCTGGCAGGGTCCTTCTGTGTCTGTGGATGAGGGTGGACCATGTCTCCCTGGGTCTGCTAAAACCCTCTCCAAGCAGGAAAAGGGGGAATTAGCAGTTCTCAAGGGGCCTGTCCTTCAAGCAGGGCAGGCTGTCCCCTAGTAAGGGCTCTGGCCTGTAACCAGGGAGACTGATAGCAGTCTGTCTGGGCGGGGTGCCAACAGCCAAGGCTCTGGCCTGCAAGCGGGCAGAGCTGCAGCAGTCTGTTCACCGGCCTCTAAGCAGGCCGAGGCAACAAGCAGTTAAGCCTGGGGGCGCGCAGGGCAGGGGTGATGTCTGAGCACAGGCCTCCAGTCCTAAGGAGGGGGAATACTTCCACCTGGGTGTGCCGGGGGGGGGGGGGGGGGTGAAATCGTCCTGCCCAACTCCACCACACCACACCCCAGCCCAGAGCCCTAATCAGCAGGGATCCACCCTCCATCTGCTGGCCTATTTCAGGCCCGCTTTCAACCAGACTATTGCCTGGTTCCCCTGGGTTGCTTCCTTCTCTCCCCCCCCTGGACGTATCTGTGTCCAGGGGTTGTCTTCAGTCTGCCAGGATACACCACCAAGGGCAGCAATAGCCGCTCCTCAGTGTTGAGAATAGCAGGACTCCCTAGAAGCTCAAGCTGGTGACTGAGGCAGTAATGGTTCTCCTCGGTGCTCCTCTCCAGCAGAGGCAAAGAAGTGCCTGTCTCCCTCAGCAGCTGAGCTGCTCAGCCAGACTTTTATATGTCCCTTTTTGTCCCACCCCTCCACATCTGGGATGCAGGGCAGGGCTCTCCTCCCATGGCTTGCAGCGTTCCCTCCACATCTGCGAAGGAGGGGGGGGGCCATGCCTCCTCCCTACAATGAGTCACGTTTCAAATGGGACAGTGATGCCAACTCACGTGTGTAAATTGCCTTTCAGGGGCTACAGATGGAGAACTCTGTCTAAGTGCCTTGTAAAACCATTATAGTGACCAGCTGCCCTCTTTGTTCCCTTCAGCTCCAAGGGACAAAGGGCAGACTCAGCCCCAATGAGGTTACAGGCCAAAGCCCAGGGCGACATTGTGCATTAGTAGTCATGTGTCCCATGAATGTATGTATGGAGTAACAGAGTGCTCTTTGTGTTCAACGTGTATAATAACAAGCATGGGATGCGCAACACAACTGAGTGAGGATTGCCTCTGCAAACTTCTTGCTTGCTTTCTTAAAAGAATATAAAACATGCCTGGCTAACCCCTGGCTATTATGTGTTATGCGACCTGGTCTGTGTCTGAGTCATGGAGGATATGGTCTGTTACAGATCTTAGCAGGCTATCTAGCTCAAGCTATGGAGACTCACAGTTGTAGCTCCAGAGGGGCCCCAACTCAGTTCTTTCGGTGAGCATTTGTGCTGGTTGTTGCGTCAGCCTGTGAACTTTCGCTGCTCTGTCTATCGTTACAGTCAATTAAAATATCACCCAGCAGCCCAACGCAATAAAAACATTAACTCACCGGCCGATAAACCAGCAGCAAACTCCACCCCGTGCCCTCAATTCTCCCCAGAAGTCCTATCAAACAGATGGGCTTTTGCAGCATGACCTGAAGAGCAAAAAAAACATGAGCGATTTCGGACCAACAGGGATTCTGTGTTTCTTGATAAAACCATGAATCAGATTTGCGTGTCTTTAATTTCACAGTATTAACACAGCAAGCACTGAAGGCTGGATTGTGCAGAAGTTGGGACACTGGGAGACGAAGCATCAGCTGCCTGGATCACAGTGATGGCCCAGCTACGCCAGCAGAATGTCTCTGAGACTGGCCAGTACCAGATGCTTCAGAAAGAAGGAACAAGACCCCCTGCAGTCAGCAACTATGAAACACCTGCCCCCTGACAAAATATTCTTCCTAGCCAAACTAGTTAGAAGTTAGAAGTTGGTCTGTGCCCTAGACCAGGGGTGGGCAATAATTTTTGATGGGGGCCACTCCAAGGTTTTGGAAAGTGGTCGAGGGCTGCATTCTTCCATGATATTAATGGAGGAAATGCAGGGACTGGGATGAAGGTTGGGTGCAGAAGGGAACTTGGGGTAAAGGATTGCGGTGCAGGAGTGAGAGTGGGGTCTGGGGAGGGGGTTTGGGTGAAGGAGGCATCAAAACTCATTAGATGTTTTAAAGTAACTTTAATTCAGAGAAGTGGCTGAGTGGACAAATAAGGGGCTGCAGGTTTCAGACCACTGAGAGCTCTTGCATATATGGATGCAGGAAGGGGCAGATGGTTTGGGTATGTGGAGTAGGGGGCAGGATTGGGGGACAGAGGGGTTGAGGAAGGGAGGGGCTGGGGTCGCAGAGGCAGGCTCTGGCCAGGAGACTTACCTGAGTGACTCTTGACCAGCAGCCCAGCACTTTTCTCAGGCAGGCAGGCAGGGCCATGTGCGTGAGCCAGAGGAGTGTGTGTGTAGTGCTTTGTGGCTGCCTGTTATTCAAACAGGCAGCTCCCAGTGGCCCATTTCTGGCTAGAAACTGGCTGATAGGATTGTTCTGGTGCTGGGAGCAGCACCCGAAGCCTTTTCCCCTCTCTTTCGGGCTCACAGTTTTAAAAGAGAAGCGGCCCTGCAGCTGCTTTTCTGAGTGGTGTGTGGGTGCGGCGAGGCAAGCAGGGAGCCTGCCTGGGGCTCCCCTCTGGATCCAGGGCCGGATCCCGGTAGCTTGGTTGGCGGGCCGTCTTTTGCCCAGCCTGCCCTAGATGCAAGAGAGCTCATTACCCTTTCAAAATTCTTCATGGATTAATGGAGTTGTTTAATCTGCATTTTGATCCATTTTTGAATCCTCATGAAATCATGGATGGTCTAGTAGGTAGGGTGCTAGCCTGGGATTGGAAAAACTTGGGCTCTGCAAAAGAATTT
Organism: Rafetus swinhoei; assembly: GCA_019425775.1. Taxonomy (NCBI): domain Eukaryota; kingdom Metazoa; phylum Chordata; order Testudines; family Trionychidae; genus Rafetus; species Rafetus swinhoei. Next base: position 10,140,557 of record CM033429.1, on the reverse strand, counting down.
GTGTGATCATCAGCAAGTAATTATGCCTTTTTGTGCCTCAGTTTCCCATCTATAAATGGGGATCGTAACACTGCCCTACCCCATGGGGCAGTGAGAGGACAAACCCATGAAGGATTAAGAGCTACCCAGATACTGTGGGGCTGCGTCTAGATTGGCAAGATTTTGCGCAAATACTTTTAACGGCAAAGTTTTTCCATTAAAAGTATTTGCACAAGAGAGCATCTATACTGGCATGTGCCTTTGCGCAAAAGATTTGCTTTTGCACAAAAGCATCCATGCCCAGTGTAGAAGCTCTCTTGCACAAGAAAGCTCCGATGGCCATTTTAGCCATCGGGCATTCTTGTGCAAGAAATAAACGTGGCTGTCTACACTGGCCCTCTTGTGCAAGAATACTTGCGCAAGAGGGCTTATCCCTGAGTGGAAGCGTCGGAGTATTTGCGCAAGAACCACTGATTTTGTACATTACAAAGTCAGTGTTCTTGCGCAAATACAAGCGGCCAGTGTAGACAGGTGGCAAGATTTTGCGCAAAAGCAGCCACTTTTGCGCAAAATCATGCCAGTCTAGACGCAGCCTGGGTGATCGGAGCTGGATAAGTACAACAGACAGATGAATAGATGCAGCTTCTGCAATGAGATACCATTGGCTAGCTACAGAGTAACACGCCAGCAACTTTAAATTTGTACTGGCACAACTGAGACCAGAATCTGTCTCTAAAGGATTTTTAAATGTAAATGGATTTGGGGCCTAACCCTTTTTAAAAATTCCTTCTAGCACAGGCAGAATTAGATGAAAGGAAGCCGCTTAGATCAATAATTAAAGCGAGGGCAAATTGCAATATATGGGCTCTTTTAAAAGTATTTGTACCATGATTTTTTTAACATTTACCAGATTCTTTTTAAAAAATCTTTAAATTTTTATATATAATTCAGTGTAGAGCACTGATCTTTGTATGACAAAATAGATCTCCTTAACATTCAGAACTTGCCAACTGTTGGCTAACCTGCAATAAAGTCAGTTGTTGCAACAGTATCCCACTGACACTGACTGATCTAAAAGGAATGGGAGAAGAATTAAATTCTCTGCACCGAAGACCAGCCATTAGATTGCAAGAGCCGGGAAAGCTACACGGGAAGCAAGTTCTAGGGTATCATGTTTATTTGGCAACCGGAGAGTGAGAGCAAAGTATGCTGGGTCCACTTATGCAGATTAAACATCTGATCTGCTCCCCAGCTGCTGCTATGATCGGGTGTGAATGGGGGTTTAAGTGGATTGAGACAGGAGGGGATGCTTTTGCAGTGCCAGCCAAGGAGGAGGGGGACTGGGTGTGTGGGGCTCTGTCTACCCAAGCCAAGGAAGGGAGGAGGCCTTTAGCAAAGGATGTGGGAATCATTTCTCTCTGTGAAAGCGGTTTTTGCTTCTTTCTTTCTTTCTTTCTTTCTTTCTTTCTTTCTTTCACCTCCAGGAGACAAGTGGCTGTTCATCTTCTCTCTGTGCAGGCTGAAATTTATGATTGGCATGGCATCTAACAGCCAGGACAGGGTGTGATATCAGGGTGCAAATTACCCATCCATCAAGCTGTCAACCTGAGAGGTAGTTCTGAGCTTCCTCGGACCAGTGGACATCAAATGCGTTTTAAGGAGAGGCAATCAGGTGCCCTTCTGCTCTTGACTGAATCCTCCGATGGGCTAACCTGACCCAGATTCAAAGGGCTGTTGGGAGAGTGAAGGGACATCCATAATGGAACTTGTTGAAGCAGATCCCCAATCTCCCAAATAAATCTTTCTGCAGCTCTCTCAATACCCACATCGCACTCTGGTTTCCAGCATTGCTAACTTTTACCTCTCCTGCCACTAATACTTTGTACTACTTTGTGTACGTGACAGTTATGCCAATTTCATGGACAAAGTTTAGTGGATTAAATATTTTAGGTGGTCAGTGTATAATGCAAATGTTGATGTATGATTGTGGAATTATATGGAACTTCTTGAGGAGGAAGACAGAATGCAGCCTCTGGGATGTACTGTGAGTTTGCAAAGATGATGCTGAACAATGCAACAGACCTTTGGGTCAATAGATATGAAGTGGAACTCCTAGCATGTATGGGGGAGGAAGGGATTACAAATGCCTTTGAAACTTCACCCTGATCACCTGATGATCTTCTGTTACATGAGGACAGTTCAAAGACAAACAACACAAAAGAATAACTGACTTACTCATGAGTGTGTGTGCTTGTTCTAAGCAGAAGCTGTGATGCATCTTGTGACCACAGGGAAGCCCCTGGGAAGGAATTGAAGGGCTGGTCACAGGCCAGAGGCTTTGTGGGAGCAGGGAAGTGATCTCTGGTAAGCTTGTTAGCATGTGTGCAGGTTCTTGTATTGTTTTAAATGGTTTCTTAGCCATGCTTTTACCCTAAGGATAAATGTGCTTGCTTAGAAAGAGCTGAGTGGATTGCACAGTTTACCATCTCACTGAGGAGAAAAGTAAAGCAGGATGGCTTAGGCAGCCTGACTTTCCTTGGGAAGTCATAGTCTAGGTGGGAAACTATGAGGTTTGGAAATACCTAAGTCAGAAGGGAGAGAGACACAGGTTTCTACCCAACAAAGGTAATGGCTGAGGAGCTACTTTTGTTGGGGAATACAGGTGCAGTTGCCCTGAATTTTGGGAGTGAATAGCACTCCTTTCATCCAAGGATCATAACCAATTAAGCGTCACACGTAGAACTGGGTGAAGATTTTTCACACAGAAGTTCAATGTTTCCATCTAGCCCAGTAGCCTGTCTGCCAACAGTGGCCAGCACCAGGTGCCCCAGACGGGGTGGACCAAAGACAATGATCAAGTGATTTGTCTCCTGCCATCCTTCTCCAGCCTCTGACAAACAGAGGCCAGGGACACCATTTCTATCTCTTGGCTAATAGCCTTTTATGGACCTAACCTCCATGAAATTATCTAGCTTCTCTTTAAACTCTGTTATGGTCCTAGCCTTCACAGCCTTCTCTGGCAAGGAGTTCCACAGGTTGACTATGCGCTGTGTGAAGAAGAACTTTCTTTTATTAGTTTTAAACTTGCTACCCATTCATTTCATTTGGTGTCCTCTAGTTCTTCTACTATGGGAACTAATAAATAAATTTTCTTTATTCACCCAGTCCACACCACTCATGATTTTATATACCTCTATCATATCCCCCCTTAGTCTCCTCTTTTCTAAACTGAAAAGTCCCAGTCACTTTAACCTCTCCTCATATGGGACCCGCTCCAAACCCCTTATCATTTTAGTTACCCTTTTCTGAACCCTTTCAGGGTTGTAGCTAAAACAGAATAATATAGTCTTAGTTCTTGTTTATGTCTCATTATGACAGCACCCCTCTTACCGAACTAGTCCTAGTTGCTTATTATCTGCTCTGGGGTGCAGAGATAAGTTTGCTTCATAGGGGTGGCATGTACCTTAACTTGTTTTCTTGTTTCAGAGGTTTAAGTTGAGCCAAGTCCACATTCTAGAGGCACCAGGCAGTGCTGGTCAAATTTAACTCAGTTTGAATGGAGTTTTGGAGTAGTTAATAAATATTATCATCACATAGGAGCCTGCGTCTCAGGCTCATTGAATGTTTCCATCTACACCAGTTTTTGTTGGATAATTAGATATTAGACAAAACTTTTTTTGTGGAAAGTTTCTGTTTTCTCTAAAAATCTTTGACTTCATTGAAAAACTGAAAAATGTCCAGACACAAAGGTTTTCTCAGTTTTAGGTTGAACGTTCTTCCGTTTTCAGCACTGTTCACACGATTCTTTCACTGTGGGACAATTTTGGACCAAGCATTTTCAGATTTCAGGTTTTGATAACAATTAAAAATTTTCATAGGAAAAACAAATTTCAGTCAGCTGTACCTAAATCTCTCTCTCTCTCTCTCTTTTTTAAATAGATAAATAGCATCACAGATGAGCGTTTCCAAAACCCTGAACTTCAGGTTAATGAGGTTTTGGATCTGAACTTTGATCCTCTCTCTGTTCACCCTAGCCAAAATCCAAGATTTGGAAGAGTTTTGATCTCAGTCATCGATTATAAAGCCAGAAGTGATCACTCTGATGATCTAATTTGACCTTCTGTATAACACATCGGACTGAAGTTATCCCCTAGCCCTGGTCTACACTAGGGAGTTATATCGAAATAAGAAGCGGAGCATCCACTCAACATAGCCCATTATTTCAAAATAACGGGCTGGGTATTTCATAATCTGTACTCCTGCGTTCCTCGGGGAGTAACACTAATTTCAAAGTAGTTATTTCGAGATGGTAGTATAGGTGTTCCGCTGCTGCTATTTCAAAATAACTACTCTCCAGAGTAATTCGAAGCAATTATTCCCCAGTGCTCTAAATCGAGGTAGCGGGACCACAATAACGGAGCCTGCCTCAGACTGATTTTGAGGCTCCCTCATAGTGGGAACTATTTCGATTTTGTCCTTTAGTCCTGGACAGCCAATTGGTGGTGGTAGATGCTATTTCGATTTTGTTATGAGTTATTATTTTGAATTTAGTTGTTTTGAAAGAATTTCCTGGTGTAGCCATGCCCCTCGAACAGAGCTTTTAGAAAAATATCCAATATTGATTCCAGTGAGAGAGAATCCCACCATAATCCTTGGTAAACTGTTCCAGTGGTTAATTACGCTCACTGTTAAACATTTTCACTTTATTTGTAGCCTGAATTTTTCTGCTTACAGCCCCTTTGTCTGCTAGACTAAAGAGCCTTCTGTTACGAAATTTCTGTTCCCCATGGCACTTGTAAACTGTGATCAAGTGACCCTTTAACCTTCTCTTTCTTTAGGTGTTCATGTTGAGTTATCACTCTACAGTACGATTTTTCAATCCTCTAATCATTTTTGTGGCCCTTCCCTGAGCCTGCTCCAATGTATCATCATCTTTCCTGATGAGAGGACACCAGTACTGAATGCAGGATTCCAGTAGTGGATACACCAACTCTACATATAGAGGTAATTTAACCTTCTTCCTCGAGTCCTAGTGGATTTTCGTGTTTATGCATCCAAGAGTAACAATGGCAGCTCATGTTGTGCTGATTATTTATCACAACCCCTAAGTACTTTACAGAGTCACCATGGTATGTCTGGCCTGCATTTATTGTCCTAAAGTTTATAACTTTCCTGTGGTCATATTAAAACAGGGGTGGGCAATAATTTTTGCTGGAGGGGCCACTCCAAGATTTTGGAAAGTGGTCAAGGGCTTCACTTTTCTGTGGAGGGGATGCGGGGTCTAGGATGGAGATTGGGTGCAGAAGGGCACATGGGGTAAGGGATTGGGGTGCAGGAGATGGTGTGAGGTCTGAGAGAGAGTTTGGGTGAAGGAGGGGGTTGTGACCTGGGTCAGAGGATTGAGGTGTAGGGTCAGGGAGTGGGTATAGGTGCAAGAGAGGATTCTGGTCTGGGGGAGGGACTCTAGGAGGAGGTGCAAAGTCTGGGAGGGAGCTTTGACCTGGGAGAAGGGGGAAAAGGGATGCAGACTGCAGAGGGTTTGTGTGGTGACCTGGGGCACGGGAATGGGGTGCAGGGTCTTGGAGGGTGTTTGGGTGCAGGAGAGGACTCTGGCCTGGGGGAGGGGTGTAGAAGGGGGCACAGGGTCTGAAAGGAAGTTGTGACCTGGGGTAGGGGGGTGCAGAAAGTTTGGATGGTGACATGGGGGAGGGAGTTGGGGTTCAGAAGGGGCAGGGGTGCCAGAGGCAGACTTTGGTTGGGAGACACTTACCTAAGTGTCTCCTGGCCAGCAGCCCTGCAGCACCCCCAAGGCAGGCTGGGCTCCCTGTCTGCTGCAGCCCCAGATCACTTTAAATTGCAGACTGTTTCCTCCATATGGTTCTCAGCTCCAGGAGGGGGAAGAAGCTTGTGCTCCCCCCATCTCCCAAGCCAATCTTTCAGCTCCTATTGGCTGGTTGTTCCAGCCAATAGGAGCTGAGGATTGGGCTGGGGGCAGGAAGATCACACAAAGCCTCCTTCTCTCTGCAGAGCAGAGAGCCCTACAGACTGTGCTTTAAACGGTGGCAGCTGTGTGCCTGAGGGCCCCAGCAGGGTGGTCAGTGGGCCAAATCTGGTGGCTTGGCAGGCTGGATTCGGCCCCCTGGTGGTATTTTGCCCAGCCCTGTATTAAAATGTCTATTGTTTGCTTGCATCTAGCTTACATGGGATCCAGCTATGTATCAGAAACTTGCCCTCTTCATTATTTACCGCTCCTCCAAGCTTTATCATCTGCAGACTGATTTTATTTTGAATTCCACATCATTGATAAAAATGTGCAATAACATAGGCCCAAACCCCAGACCCTTGCAGGATCCTACTAGGCAATGATTTCTGTTTACGCTTACATTCCGAGGCCTGTCAGCCAGTTTTTCATTCATTTAATGTGTGCCATGTTGATTTTTTAAATTGTTCTAGGGCTTTTTAATCTAAATGTTGTGCGGTCTCAAGCTAACTGCCTCACAGAGGTCTATTACATCACGATTACTTTTATCAACCAGTCTTGTAATCTTATCATCAAATATACATCAATTAATTTGACAAGATCTATTTTCCATAAACCCATGTTAATTGGCATTAATTATATCAGTCTCTTTTAATTCTTTATTAAAAGAGTCCTGTATCAGCCATTCCATTATTTTGCCCAGGATCGATGTCAGACTGTCAGGTTGATAATTACCAAGCTCGTCCTGTTTACCCTTTTAAAATATTGGCACAATATTAGCTTTCTTCCAGTACTCTGTGTAACTTCCCCTGTGCCCCAGGCCTTATTGAAAATCAACATCTAGATCTGACCCGTATTGAACTGTGTGCCTCCGTACTACACCCTAATACGTTATGGCTGTGTATAAATTAGATGGAAGGCTGCTCATTGGCTTCCCAAATCTATGAAGCAAGACAGTGAAGGAAGCAGCTGTTGAAAGCAGCATCCTTCCCCACACCCTCTCGCCTTCTCTATTTGTCTACATACCTACAACTGGTAGGAAAAAAGACAAGACAAGGCCGGAAATCAGAAGGTTCAACAATAAGAGAGCTGGTGTCTGAACTCATTCGCAGCAGTGTGATTCTACGGCTTTCCAAGGAGTTTAATGTTGATTCCCACTGTGGATCAGGACCCATGGATGTGATAAGATCAGTCGGTGGTGTTGTATATTGGGTGGTAGATATAGATCTTGTTGTTATAGTAACTGAGTAGGTCACCGGGGTCAGCCCAGCTAGTTTGGGCTTGTTCTAGTTAGTTCTGTGCTATGCAATAAAATGGACACTTGCAACTACTCAAGCTCTCTGCATTTCCACTGATTTCTTCCTATACTGCAAAACTCCCCATGATATAACAGGTTGCAGAGAGCCTGGTGTGTCCTCCTGCTAATCTGGCTGAGACGCCACCAAAGCCCAAAGTCAATGGAGTTACACTGGAGGCAGCTTGGAGTTCATGGCCTCTTAGAGAGAGGGGACTAACGGGGTGAGGCAGGTGAAGGGACTCACCAGCAGGGTGTCCTTTCATGGCTTAATGGGGTGTAGAAATTCTTTCTGTTCTCGTGCCTCAGCCCGTTGGCCATTCTGGCCCAGAGATGGTGTCTCTCCTCCGGACTTGACAGGTCACGTTTTACTCCACCCCAGCTGAGGTAACCAATGCACAACTGAAAGGCCCAAACCACCTCAACACAATGGATCCTTTGGCCCCTCACATGGGTTATTCTTCAGCCCCTCCCTAGTTTCAATGGTACTTACGTGAAGCTTGTACACCCTTTCCTCGGTTTTGGAGGCATCTGCTCTGGGTTCCAGCCCAGGGACCCTGGATTGGTTGGCTAGGTCTGCTCCTTCAGTTGCCTCTTCCCACCTCTGGGCTGCTTGTGCTGAACACAGCCCTTCCCCTGATCCCCAGGGCCCTGGCTTTCCCCAAGCCTTGCCAGCTCCTGTGTCTGCCCTGGAAGGCCAATCCCTCAGGCCTGCCTCTCTGTGCCTTGGCCCTTCCCAAAGTGTGGGAATGTCTCACCTCCTGTCTCCTGAGTCTCTCTTCTGGGTCTTCTCTGTAGCTTTCCCTTCTTTTATGAAGAAAACTCAGCTGCCCCTCTGCAGAGTCTAATAAATAATCAAGCCTGATATAGCCCCAGGAGTGGACTCCTGGTAACCTGTTCTCCTGTGTGGGTCAGACACCCCTCCACAAGGGGACAGATGCCTTTGCCCCTAAGGTATTGCAGACAGCAGCAGGGATAAGAGGGATCCTATGAGGTCCACGCAAGCCCATGTGAGCAGATAGCTTCCTGGGTTAAAAGAGACAATTTATGAACACAGTCCTAGTGCTGCTATGACCTAACCTGGCTGCATTCTCTGTCCCATGTCCTGGTACTGGATTTTGAGTGAGGAAATCTTGGTTCTGTCTCTGCCACTGAGCAGCCGGGTGGCCTTGGGAAAGTCACTTCCCCTCCTTGTGTCTCTGTTTCTCCTTCCACCCTTTGGCTGCCTTTGCTGTATGGGGGAGGGACTATCTCCTATGTGTCTATCACAAAGGGGACCTGAGCTTGCACAGATTGTAAGTTCTGACCTGTATTGGCCGGGTTGTGGCATTTCACCCAGCTAACCCTGAACTGGGCCCAGCACATTGTGTGTCTGGCAGAAAGACGTCTGGTCTTGCTCTGAGGACATCAAGCAATGAGAGATCTGCTACTTCCTGCAGTCGTTTGCTCCAATAGTCAACCGCCCTGACTGCTAAAAATGTATTGTTCATTTCTGATTTTGTGTCTTCGTGAACCAGCCAGCAAACCCTTTGATGGGTCTCTCGTGCTTCATTGGAGGCAATGTGGTGTCTCCAGAAACGAGCCATTAAAAGAGGCCCTGTATGACGTTTATCACCAAACATGTTCAGGGTCAGACTAAGCCATCATCACTGAAGGTCCATGTCCAGGGCTCAAGCTTCTGGGGTTACATCATTAGGACACAATCCTACCTTAGCTTTCATTTCATAAACAGAGTGACACTTCCCAGCCCATGTGACTGTAAAGAAAAGCTTGAAAATGCTGCCTGATGCAGCAGTGTCTGCACAATACCCGGTGACGAAGGATGTTAAATTGCAGTTATCTGGCTAATTGTGTAGTTGATACAATTTGTATTGACTACACGATTTAGTCGATAAGGGCCGCTCTGCACAGCCACAGTGGGGGTAGCTCCTGGAGCTGGCTCAAGCTGGCACTGAGTGGTCCTGGCTCATGCCAACTCTGGGAACCACCCGCGCTGCAGCTCTGCATTTTAAATGTAGTAAGAATGTTCTGGACCAGCGTGAGCTGGGACTACTCGGTCCCAGCTTGCGCAGAGTCCAGCAGCCCCTGTTTGCAACGGCCAGGGCTGGCTGAGGACAGGAGCTGCTGCCGGAGCAGCCCCTGCCCACGGCCAGCCCGGGCCACTGCAAACAGGGGCTGCATGGTGGCAGTAGCCCCTATCTGCAGGGGAAGGGGACTCAACTCCCCACTGGGACCCCTGTGAACAGGGGCTGCTGCTGGAGCAGCTTTCCCTATCCCCTCTCTCCCCCCCGCTACCTCTGACAGAGACAGTGGGGTGGGGAGGTGGCACCACAGATATAGTGCTGGGGGAACCGGCTTTTAAGTTGGCTCCCGCCCAGCACCGGCTTCTGTTTCCCCCACTTGCTGCCTCTGATCCAGAGGCAGCAAGGGGTGGGGAGCGAGTAGTCGATACTCCACTCGACTACTCAATAAGCTTAAGCTTATACTTTTTGGGGGTAGTCGACTGCTCGCTAACATCCCTTCCTGTGACAACAGCTCTTGAAAAGGGCAGCAACTCCATGTATCTCAAAGGGGTGCTGCCTGTATGCCCGACTCCTCTGCTGGGCCGTGCCACTACCAACCCGGCAGGGCTCTGCGTAAGGGTGGGGCAGGATTGGGGCAGGATTTATACTACTCACCCATTAGAGCAGATGCTGGGTGTATGGGGGAGGCTCCTTGATGTAAATCCTGCCTCTTCCAGGGTGAGAGGGATCCCCTGAGGCACCATGTCTGGGCACACCTTAGAGTTCAGACATGTAATTTCAGGGGTGGCTGCTCCTTGCAATAATGTTTTGCCTTTTTCCAGCACCATTCATCCAAGGAGCAGTGCCAGATTAATTCTCCCTGCCTCTGTAAAGGACCTGTTTTGCCAGGAAATAGATGGGGAAACTGAGGCAATCCCTCCTCCAAGATCCCCCCAGAAGCATATGGCAGAGCCCAGGATCTTAGACACCCAGGCCAGCCATTTGGCCACACATCCTTTATTCCCCCTATACAAGCAGTGTGTGCTGGGCCAGCCGAGTTACTGAGCCTGGTCTTTACCCTGAAGATCTCATTTCATGTCAGCTTTGCCTTATCCCCTTTCTGGCATCAGTCAGCTTTCTCCTGAGGCCAAACTGGCAGAGGGGTAGCGTATCAGCCTTCCCTTTGTGAGTACTGTGCTTCCTCATCCATGGCTGAGTGCTTTGGGATTTTTGAATCCCCCGGGGGCTGAGAGAGCTGCCCAGAAGGGCCTTAGATCCTGGTTTTCATAGGACTGTACTCCAGCCAGAAGAGCTTGGCGTGGCCTCTGTGTTTGAAGGGGGCTTTAATGGCACCACAGGCCCTGTCGTTAGTCAGGGCTGGAAGCGAGGAAGAAGTAAGCTGAGTGTAATATATCAGGTTGGTCTGGGTACTGCTGAGAGTGTCAGATCAGGGCAAATTGCATAAAACCAGGGCTACTTACAGCCCAAGACTGGGGTCCTTCCCCATAAGGCATCAAACCAGTCACTCAGAGCACTTCAGCTGCCACTCTGGCCAGCAAGAAGCCTCACAAGCAAAACCCCTCAGACACCCCAGCGTTCCCTGTACCAGCCATACCTCCTACAGGTGGGAGGTTATAAAACCAATCTTACCCACTCCAAACAGGTTCACCTAGTCCCAAAGGACCAGACACGGTCCCAGGTCAATTTATACCTCAGATCTTACCCAAAAGAGCACACTCTACCAATCCTTTAGAAACTAAAATCTAAAGGTTTATTAATAAAGAAAGAAAAGACGGAGAGTGAGGTTGTTAAAGAGAATACATTACATACATCAGTCACCAAGTGCTTGATGCAGGCTCTTAGCAAAGATGTTACAAACGGCCAACTGGTGTACATCCTATGGCACGATGGGTCCCCAAATCCTTCCCGGCTCTCTGTCCATGGCCAGGGGGCTTGTGGAATCAGGAGCAGGATTGAAGACAAGATAGAGGCACCTTCATGATACTTTTATAATCTTCTCATGGGGAGGGAAAATCTATTGTTCTCCTGGTCCCTCTCAAACTGCAGCTGATCACATGATCAAGTGACCCGTCTTCGTCTTTCATGAAAGTAGCCAGGATGTACTTGCTGGTCTGCAGGTTCCCAGACACATTCCTCAGGTGTTTATTGGCAACCTTGAGAGCCTTTGTCTATGCAGCATCACTAATTAGTACAGCCAGTCATTGGATAACCATTCCTCACAAGAGGTGGTCGAGGTCCATTGCTCTTTCCCAGACAGAGAACATTTACATACAAGTACAGAGCCCCTATGCATAACTTTACCTATAGAAATCATACAAGTCTATAAGGAGTACACATAGAATCAGCATAGAATAAGCTCTCATTTGACACCTGGCATAGCCCACTTTGCACCGAACTTGGGGCAACCACACACCAGTGGGTGAAACCATGATCTGCCTGCTCACATTAAAACCCAACAATGTGACACTGAGTGATTAAAATCCCTTTTTGGGGACCCTTCTTTCCTTCCCCTGCCCCCCCAGCATCAGAGGATGAAGCCAGGGGTTTGTGTGGAAAGCAAAGAGCACGATTCCATCCCAGCCCTGAGCTGCAGAAGTCCTGTGGCACCTTATAGACTAACAGATTTATTGGAGCATAAGCTTTCGTGGGCAAAGACCCACTTCGTCAGATGAATGTCTGGAAGTGGGTCTTTGCCCATGAAAGCTTATACTCCAATAAATCTGTTCGTCTGAATCTGCATAAACAACGAGAAGTCCTGTGGCACCTTAGAGACTAACATTGCTACCCCTCTGATACTTGTCACCAAGCATAGGCAAAAGTGTTGCTTTTAGATACTCCTCCCTGGAATTTTTTTGATCTCTATGGTGATTTTTTTCAGATGGTGACAGCTCCATCAGTGGCCAGGTCAGGGTTGTTCCTGCTCCGTAGATTTGATTCTGCCCTCTCTATGGTGACCATGGGGCTGGCTTGAGGCCCCCTATCCACCATGTGTGTCCTCCCCCTGAACTCCTTGCCACCTATATAGGGCCAACCTGAACCCCACAGCCAGTCATCTGTGCATGGGGCTGGCCTGAGGCCCAATGCCACATGCCCATGCGGGGCTGGCCCAGCCTGAGCTGCTCTCCTGAGCTGTCTGTACTGTGAGGGCTGGTGTTGCTGCTTGCTCTCCCCTCTACTTCACATATTCCTCTGTATGCTGCTAGGGGCTGTACCCCACTTTTTTGGCAAAACATTTGCTAACTGAGGTTGAGTTGGCAAGTGTAAATGGGACGAATGCTCTGTTTTGCCAAAAAAGTCAAGATGGCTGGAGCAGAGCTTGGAAAAGGGACTGTCCTGGCCAAAATGGGACGTATGGTCACCCTACCCTCACTTACACTATCTTTACACACTAGACTTAAATGGATTATCTCCTGACTAATGTTACTGTAAATCAAAGAAGAATCAGGCCTGTTGTTCCATGCATGTTTCTGGGACTATATAACTCATTTATCCATACAGTCCCCACACAATAGCATCTGAGCACCTCACAGTCTTTAGCATATTTATCCTCACAACACCCCTGAGTGAAGGGTAATGCTGTTAGCTCCACTGTAGAGATGAAGAGCTAAGACGCAAAGAGGCTAAATGACTTGCCCAAGGACACATGGGCAGTGTGTGGCAGAACACACCTCCCACATCCTGAGCTGGTGCCCTGGCCATGGAACTGTCCTTAGTCACAGGTAACAGTAGAACCTCCTGGCCAGTCAGTCAGGTTCCAGCCACTTCTGGGCGCTGCAGCAAAGGAGGGTCTTAGCAAGGTGAGCTGTCGCGAGGCTCTTGGGGAAAGCGGGACAGAGAAGATGCTGTGTGTTCGATTCCTCCATGGGGAGCACAGCTGGCAGGATGATTCTGCCATCGAGGAGCCAGGGAACCCTGCCTGTCATCCTAATTCTTGGCCTCTTCCTCCTGGGCATCTGCTGCCCCCATTGACCTCATGGGATCTCTGGCCATACATCTGATGCTCAGTCCTATGAACTGAGGTATAAAGCTTTCCACTTACGAAGCTTTTGGGGCCAGCCAGCTGATTCCTGGATGCCTGGTGGGGAGCTGTAGAAGATGGGGAACTTAGGCAGAAGGGGTGTCTGGGCTTACAGGCTGGCAGGAAACAAGACAGGCAGGCTGGTTGGCTGGTTTCCACTGCACGTTTCAATGGAATCAATATGTTCCTGCATGAACAGGTGGAATCAGCATTTTCTGCTGGGAAGCAGCGTTGTCTGAAAATTTCCAGCCATCTCTCTATACTTGCTCCTTGCTCCTTTGTGCCTCCGACCCCCCTCTGTGCCCTGGGGATAGTGTCCCCGGGAGGCAAAGACAGCAGAGAGCCGAGGTGCAAAGGGGATGCTCAGGACAGCCAGACTTCCCTCACCGAGCGCTGTGAGAGGCACACATGAAAGCACTGCACAAGAGCTTGATATTGGTTTAAATGGGCATCTTTGAGGGCTGGGATGGTGCTTAGAGATGTACAGGTCACCCATTAACACTGTCTGCTTCAGCTGAGCACAGACTAACCTGCAAAGTGTCTCCTGCCACTGCCTCAAGGGGCACCTGGTCTAGCTGCTAACCAGCGAATGATAGTTGAACTCTAGCGTGAGAGGCAGAGGAGTGAACTCCCATCAAAGCCTCTAGATTCCTCTGTCTGTTTGAAAAGGCCCACGGCCAGGCCAAGACAGCCTGCCTCGTCGGTCTCCTTTGGCCCAGAGATTGTCAAAGGAACCTCCGCTCTGATCTGCATGCCGGGCATCTCCTGGCCTTTCAAACGAGCGACTTCAGTGGCTCTTGATAACAGAAAGCAGCTCAGCGGACATAGCAGAGAGCGATACAGTGCAAGTGGGAGGTATGAAAGGATTAAAAAAAGGATTGCTGGAGAGAGGAGATCTGATCAGCGCCAGCGCAGCACACACAGGAATGAGAATGACTGTAGGAAGGCAGGTTTTCTTTCCCCAGTGAAATCTCTCTGCTGGCATTGAAAGGCGGATTCTCAAGGGCTGGGCTCCATTTCAGTACCCACCGACAATATGTAGAATGGAGCTGGAAAAGCATAGTGGGGGGCACCCATTGTCATATTTGCCAGTAGCCCCAAGATGTCTAAGAGCCATGTCACATTAACTGCAGCTGCAAAATGGAACCTATAAAATGATGAGGAGGTTAAAAGGGGGCCAGCTGAAGAGCACCCCCTAAAACCCACAAAGCCAACACATTGTCCTGCAAATCTCTTACAACTCTCCTCCTGAGAACTCAACAATTGTAGGCGGCAAGTTCTTTGCCATCAGTCAGAACTTTCTCACGGTCATCTTGTGCTCCCCAGGTCAGAGTGCTGTACGCCCCTCTTGTCACTCCCCTATGCACAGATTATCAGTTCCTTGGGGGCAGAGACTGTCTTTCTGTCCTGTGCTGTACAAGGCCTGGCACACTGGGGTCCTGGTTCATGACTGGGCCATCTAGTAAGTCAATAACAATCAGCAGTTGAAGGCAATCACGGAACAAGGCTCGGAGGCAGTAGATCATTCTCTCTCCCCCAAACAAATCCCTATGCAAAGGACCAAATTAGTGCTGGTCAAAAAAAAAAAAAAGTTAATAATAATTTTCCATCAGAAAACACCATTTTGTCTAAACCAAAATTGTTGTGCAATTGTATCAATTTTGTCAAAATATTATTTAAAAAAAAATAGAAAATAATTGGGTTTTTTGTTTGTTTCGCAAAGGCTTTTTATTTTGAAACTTACCATGTGGAAAAAACGGTCAAAAATCAACACGAAACACACAAATAGAGGCTAAATTCCTGGGCCAAATTATCCCTAGTGAATTATTCACTCAGCTCCATTTTCAAGTCCATGTTCATGGCTCATTGTCTAGTCTGTGTCTGATGTTGTGCTCTTTAAGAAAGGACAGTCTTTTCACTAAGAAACGGGGCAGGACATCTGGAGACATGGGTGCATGATTCCTGGCTCTGCTTCATCCTTCTTCACAGGCTTTGGGGAAAGTCACTGGAGCCTACACTTTGAAATGTGGATTCAGGCTGGTTAATTTTCAGGTGTCCAACTTCAGATCCCTGGGTCTTGATCTTCAAAAGTGGTAAGCGACCACAAGTCCAGCTGTGGTCCAGGGGAGCGGTGGGGCTCAGCAGGTCTGAAAAAGCAGGCCGGAGTATCTCAAGTCAAGAGCACTAAAATGGAGACGTGCAAAATCAGATGCCACTTTTAAAAAATGTTGGTCTTAAGCCTTTTGTGCCAGAATTTCCCCCTCGATAAAGAGGGAATTATCATACTTACCTCCCTATCAGGGCCTCGGGAGGATGAATTCATTAGTGCTTGTAAAGCACACAGAAGCTACTGGATAGAAGGTACAAACTATTATATTCATAATATCATGCCAACAGTGCCTTGCGCAGCATCTGTCCACCGGGCTTTCCCAGCACAGAAGTACACTCTCCCACGCAGTCCCCTCCCTTGTGCCACCTCTCAGTCTGGTAGCCAGCCTGTTCCTTTTCTCTCCTCCTTCGTTGGATTGCCAGAGGTTTGGTGCTGCCGTCTTGCGCATCGACAGCACGGCACTTGGCTCCATGAGGAAAACACTTTGCAGATCGATAGGGACAACAGAGCTTTGTGCTGATGCCGACGCACTGCTCTCTTTGATCTTTCTGCTGTTAGTGGGATGAGGAGGAGGAAGGTAACAACAGCAGCTTGAATCCTTTGTTCTCGCAAGTGCCCTTCGTCTGAGTGACTCTGGCACTTGAGCATTTAGTAGCCTCCACGGCACTCCTAGGGTTATTAGACCCATTGTAGAATATGGGGAAACTGAGGCATGAAAGCTAAGGTTACACAGCAAGTGAACATTGCAGTTGAGAATCAAACCTAGGTGTACTAACTCCTAGTGGGCGATGTTTCTGCCCAGAGGCTCCAGCTTGCAAAGTGCTTGTGTGCAAGAGCAGTCCCATGTATGGCACTCACACTATTCGCTTGACGAAAATCTGATGTGTGAGTACCTGGCTGTTGTCTTCTGACCCCCGTGCTCTCAACTCCACTCTCCTTCTTAGGATCTCCTTGGATGTAGCTCCCATGGGTTTCCTGTCACTTGCCTATCAGGCTCACAGGTGCTCGGTTAATCCACCCCAATGACTTCTCCTCCGGCGCCTTTTCCAACACTCTCTTCTGATCTGCCCCCTGCCCGCCATGGGCACAGGGACCTCCTGGAACAAACAGGGAACACTTCCAGCTCTTTGATCTGAAGACATGACACCCTGAGGCCTGAGCCCTCCTTACCCATGGCACTGGGAGAAAGAGAGATCTCAGGGTGCTCCTGGAACATAAGTGCCGCAGGTCCCTGCACATCCTTGCAACTCACAGGCCAGTCCCCTCTCCTACTTCCAAGGCAGAACCAGACAGGAGAGCAATTCTAAACCCTCTCCCCCTTCTGCATGGAATGCTGAATTTGGGCCCCATGAAGTTGAAAGATTCTCACCTCCATGGCCGGGTGTCACTTTTACATCTCTCTCCCTCACTCTGGGGCATCACGTCTGCGACCAGCAGGCAGGGTGCTTTTCTCATTGGCCTCAGGCCTCCTTGGGGATCTGACAAGGCAGAACACATTACAGAGGGAATTCAAAATTATCTATCCCCGGCACCCACCTAATCCATCGAGAAGGGAAAGGAAAAAGCTCTCCAGGCCTGCAGCCACTCCGAAGCCGGCATTTCTTATTCTGCGCCTGTGTTCCCGCTTGTCAGTTTGATTTCTCGATGCTTTAAAATCGTTGGTATTCTCAGTTAGGCTACGGCGTCACGTCCATCACCCGTTATCACCAGGTCCCTGGGCTTCCTTTCCTTTTTCCGCGGCCTCTGAAATCTTAAAAAAGTAAAAAACGAAATAAAATAATAATAAGAAGGAGCTTTACAGATTCTTGTCTGCTGCAACCTGGATTACATCCAGGCCCCTTGCTACTTCTGGGTTGCTACTGAACTCACCCAGCAATGTTAAATCGACATCTCTGGATAGCCATTAATATTTCTAGAGACAAGAAGGCTGGCCTGTCTGGAGAAAAGGGGACTGGAACAGGTTATAATATTTCATGAGGCTGGATGGCGATGCACAGCCGCTTTGCTGACTCACCCTGTGGCTGGTTTCCGGTGCCCCGCAGAAGGATGCAGCGCTATTCTGCTGACTTATCCCTGCAACCATGAGAGGTGGGAATCTATTTGCTCAAACCTGGCTTTAAGTATCTCTGAGGCTCAGGAAGCTAGGGGACAGGGTCAGAGGATAACCTATTTTGAGTAGCTCTTGAAACAGCCAATCTGGACACAAACACAGGCTGAGACTATGCCTGTTGTTATTCAGATGGGGTGCGTCTACACAGCAGAGCTGAACTTGAAATAAGCTATGCAAATTGAGCTACATCAGTTGCGTAGCTTATTTCAAAATAGCTTATTTTGAAATTGGGAGCATCTACACAGCACTTATTTTGAAATAGAGCACTCTTCTTCCGACTTCCCTTACTCCTCATACAATGGGTTTTACAGGAGTCGGAGTAAGAAGTCCTCCAGAACTGACAGTATTTCAACATTATTTCAAAATAACTGCCTGCTGTGTAGATGCAGACTATGTTATTTTGAAATAATGTTGCTGAGTAGACATACCCATTAAGAATAAAGGAAATCCCAGCCCAGGAAGAGGATAAGTTTGGACCTTGCCCGCTGTGTGTATCCTCTGTAAGATGTAGGGTAGATCCAGATGTGTACTCCTCCAGTTCTGGCCCAGGTATGCTCCATTCCCGTTTTTAGCATAAGTAATGTGCTCTGCCTTGTCATACCCTCACACGACCAAATTGCCCCCCACCACTAGTTTGGAAGCCTCGGGAAGTTGTGGGCACCTAAAAGAGGCTGAGATTTGGCTCCACATCTTTCAATTGTTCCAGAAGCAGAAGAAAAACGAAAATGGGATCATGCACACTAATCTCTGCACCCCAATGCCTTCTCCACCTCAGTCCCATGTGTTTGATAAACACCGACAGAAATAGGAGAGGCCCTGTCAAACCGCAGATACTGTACAATATGTGACCTGAATGTGTTTTCGGTGTGAATGAGGCTCTCAGACAGTACAAGCTTAATATAGTGTGAGATAAAGTTTCTAAGAAGCTATAATTTGATTTTTCAATCCTGTTACTAAGATATTAGGGAAGGTGATTAATAATCCAGTGTCCTATCATAGTGCAGCAGCTCTGGTAGGAGAAGATTGTTAATGCAATAAAACAAACCCCTAAATAGACACGAGCAGGAAAGATTTTTTTCTCCACCTTGTGCCAGAATTCATTTGGTATAAGGCTCCAGATCCTCAGGAGGTGTAAATCAGCAAAGCCCAATTAAGTTCAATGGAATGACATGAATTTGCATCTTCTGGAGATCTGGCCCATTGACTTCTGTGGCCATATATTGACTTGCACCAGCTGGGTGCAGTCCCAGTGGCTTCAATGGAGATGAATTGATTTAAACCCTCTAGGGCATAGGCCCAAAGTGGACTTTTGTCGACAAAACTATACCTGCGTCTACACTGCCGCTGAGTTACAACCCTCTGTCGACAAAAGCCTTTAGTCTAGATGTACCCATAGTGGCATTGCAGTGTTGAGAGATACAGTTTAGATCTGGAATTGCTGGAAGAAAGTGGCATAACATCTCAAGGGCTGTGTATGATAAGTGAAGACTCAAAGCACAGACAGTGGTGTACCTCATCATGCTGTCTGATACGGAAATATGGGCTATAGAGCTGGCAGGTTCAATGCCTACAGGTGTTGAAGATGAGATGTCTTCACGACTTAGGAAAAGTCACACGAAGAAACGCAGAATTGTAGACTTGAAGGACAGGAAGGGGCCTCGAGCGGTCTTCTAGTCCAGTCGCCTGCAGTCAAGGCAGGACTAAGTATTATCTAGTCCATTATCTAGATAATACTACGTAGTCGAGAAGAGACAGATTTCAAAATGACAGTATTAGGGAGTCAAAGTCTGTGATGTGGCTGACAAAATCCAGGAAGTGTGACTTCACTGGTTCAGACACATGGCAAAGGTGAATGAAAGGGACCTGGTTCAGAAAAAGCAGCAGGAATGGGTGGCAGGATGAAATGCGGAAGCGATTGGTGGATTACATCTAAGAGGATGCTACAGTGAGAAAGTGGACTTCAGTGCTGCCTTGGCCAGAGGTGGATGCTTGCCTGACAACCTGGCCTCAGTTGATGGGACAGAGAGAAAAAGACATGTAGCAATGTTGTAGGTGGCCCAATCCCTATACACGATGTGAGCTGACCAAGGAGGTGTGTACTTTCAGAAGAAACTCAGTCCAAGTGTCTGAAGCCCACAGCTGTTCAGATACCAAATAAAAACTGAATCCCAGGACAACTGCCATCTTGGTCAAATGCCTGATATCAAACCAGGGTTCTCCAGTGGTGACAGATGGAGTTCACACAGCAGCATGGACAACATAGGCTAGTGAGTGGGCCACATGAGTGGCCCCCTTCATCTCAGTGGGCTGTAAGATTGTCCTAACCAATAGGGTCTCCCAGGACAGGGTAGTGTTGCTGATTGTGCCTAGAATTTGCGGGCTGGGCCGATTGAACAGTAGCAGCACTTAGATTGGCTGCACAGGGAGCACACGGCTCTCACAGTCAATGTTACATGCGGTCAGCACGCACCTCTCTTCACATGCCCTGGCTTTACGTGTGTGTCACTTTAGTACCACCGGTAGGAAAAAACCGACACGGATAGAAACCAGCGGAATCTGGCAACCCTGTGGCTGAGCAATAGTAAACAAAACGTCTTGTGGGCCACACAAAAACCCCCAATGGCCCTCCAGCAGTCTATGTGCTGCAGGGTGCCCACCGCTGTTCTACAGATTTAAGGAAAGAACCAGGCTCTGTAAGAGATGTTCTCTGGCGACTTGGCACAGAAGGCAACACACGGGGTGACACTGACCAGCAAGGCACAACACTAGGCTGTTCATGGGTGGCAGGTGAAGTCCCAGCTGGGGAAGTCAAGCCCCAACCCTGCCCCTTCCTCTGGAGGCCCGCCCCTGTAGCTAAGCCCCGCCCACCCCAGCCTGATCGTTTCTGGCCACCTGGAGGGCCGGGATGCTGTACTGCGGCCCTAGCTCCAGCCCTCCCTGGTGGCTAGAGAGCAGGGTGGCCATGCCGCAGCCCCAGCCTTCCTTTTGGAAAGCTGTGCCTTCCTGTGCCTACGTTATTGGCTGCCCATGAGTCTGTTCTTGGCATTCCTGCCAGGGTGGTAGGGGCTACGCAACCCCTAGTGTGTGGTTGTGACTTGGAGGCATGACTGAGCCCTTCAGATCCAGAGGGCTGGCCCTGCTAGAGCAAAGCAATTTGGAGGCAAAGGCCTGTCTGTCTGCCCTTTAAGAGAAAACACATGCCCAATTTCGGCCTAATGCTCGGGGGCCAGATCCTCAATCGGTGGCAGTGGGTGCAGTTCCAATTGCAAAGCAGGTTGGATCTGGTCCTCGGAGTTTTAAAACGGAGCAGGACACCCCACATTGCAGAGGCCAGCACCCCTTCCTCGGCCAATGGAGAGCATTGCCCACCAGTGAGCTCCCTCTCCAGGCCCCCAAAATATTGACACAGCCCCTATGTCTCCAGCCTGTAATTTCCCTCAGATATCCCAGCTGGTGTGCGATTCTGCACGAGGCTCTGGAGAGGTGCTGGATGGAAGTTAATGAAGAGAGAGAGACGCACACGCACACTCTGGGCTTGATTTGGAATCATGTATTATTAGAGTGAACAATGATGCCCAATTAAGAGCTATCCATTGCAAATCTGCAGCGGTAATTCAAAGCAGCAAAAATAAGCATTGAGTCATCTTGGACAATTTCCAAAAAATTAACAGGAGTGATTTTTTTATGCTTTAATTGCACATTGTATTTTAATGAGGGAAGGACTTGACTGGACATCAGATCCGCAAAGAGGCTTCTGCGAGTCATGTTTTCTACCATCTATGGTTGTCTAGAAAACGCTCTCCCTTCCCAGGGGGGCAACTGCTGACTGCTGTGTGGCCCCCACTGCCCTGGGCTGCCCTCTGGTCACCATGGCATCATGGCCCCCAACACCTCAGGTTTCTCCCAGTGAGCGGCCATCCGCTGAGTCATGCGGCCCCCGCCGTCCTGGGCTGACCCCGGGAGTGCCATTGTGCAGGCTGTGTGGCCCCTGCCACCCCAGGCTGGCTCTAGTGAGAAGCTGGCAGATGGGCTGCATGTCCCCCCGCCCTCTGCCCTGAGCCAGCCCTGGGGAGGAGCCAGTGGGAGGGCAGAACAGCCCCTGCTGCCCCGGGCCTTCCCTGGAGAGAAGACAGTGGGCAGCCTGTGTGTCCCCAGTTGCCCAGGGAGACGTCAGCAGGTGGGCTGCATGCCCCCCTGAAGGCAAGCATCAGAGGAGAAGCCAGTGGGAGGGCAGCACAGCCCCTGCTGGCCTGCCCTGGGGAGAAGCCGGCAGGTAGGCTGCATGGCCACACCTACCTTGGGCCAGCACCAGGGAGAATCTGGCAGGTGGGCAGTGCGGCCTCTGCTGTCCCAGGCCAGCCTCGGACCCAGGCACTGTGGGGTAAGTCTTCTAGTAGATACATACTTTTAAAAAATCTAAACAAAGCATTTCCTTGCCCTTGTTTCTTCCTCTGCGGGGTGGGGCGGATAAGAGAACAAAGACAGCAGAGGTGGTAGTTACATTGCTTCATGCAAGTGAAAGGGACACAGGTTCTGGGGGGATGAGTGTGGCATCAGAACCGGAACAGAACAGAACAACCAGAACAACGTGCTTGTGCAAAGCAGCGCAAGGACAGCTCAGAGCAGCTCACCCCTGTGACCTTGCTGCTCTTACAAGCTCAGCAAGAGGTGACCTGGGGACTATGGGAATGAGCGATGCAGAGTGCTCCAGAAATGCTGCCAGGCCTGTTTGAAGACTCCTGAAACAGAGCCTCCTCCCTCCCCCCCACACACACCCACCACCCATACGGTGTTTGGTGTAGCTGAATGAACATGATGCAGATGTTCCCTCTGAGGCTTAACTCCATTTCAACACAGGTTCTTGTCCGGGAATGTATACTACATTTATTTTTCTCTTCATTTATTTTCATTTCCCCCTTCCCTTGCCTCCTTTTCTTCCATATTCCTCTGTATTTATTTTTCTCTTCATGCCCTATTTTTTCAACTTATTACTTAGTTGGCTTCTCTTCCCTCTTCTCACCTCTACGCCACCTTACATTTTTTTAAAGCAATTTCTGCTCCATGTAATAAGAACCCAGCAACATTTGAGTTTGAGCTTAACCTTCGATCCCGCCTTTGCCTTCAAAGCGAGGAAAACAGGGAGCGCCAGCCTTCCTTTTGTTAGCAAAATTTCCTCCAGACCAAGGCACCACCTGCCCCAAAGGTCCTAGGAACCGTTTCTATTACAGACTCAGAAATAAAAATGTGAGGTGGTTGTCACCACTCATCTCTCCACCATGCTGTAGTGAATAATGCAAGGAAACATATATGTATTTATACAGCAAATGGGAAAATACATTTCATAAGATGAATGAGGCTGTTTTCAAGCTTAATGTGCCCAATAAAATAACTCAGTATCAAGAGAGAGGTTTATTTTGAAGCCTGGATGTGTCATAATATCAGTTCCCAAGCAGGACTTCAAAATGCATGAATCAGAAAGCAGAATAGAAGAGATAGGACAGAAATAAGCACTGGGTAAAGGTAGACACAGGGCATTTATATAAAGCAAAGACAGAGTGTGCACTGGCTGTTACGTGGGCTTAATGCACCCGATTATTTCAAAGATCATGCTTCTTCTGTTAAAGATCTCTGGTAAGGTAAGAGTTTGATCAAGACTAGAACTGGGCAAATAATTGATTTTTTTCATCACTGGAATATAAAAAAAAATCATTTCTGTTTGGACTTGTTGAAAATTCAAACAGTTTTGTGTTAAATACAACATTGTGTTTCACTTTCAAACATTTGTTAACATTTGGACTTTTGAAATAAATAAATGAAAAAAATTCTTTTGAAATGAAAAGTGAACAATTTGGTAAAAATGGCAAAATGTTTTGGTGTTGCAGAATCTGCATTTTTTTCTCCATAATGGTTTTGGGAGAAAAATTTCGCCAAACTGTATTAATTGATCTTTCTTTTCCTTTTCCTTTTAGGAATTGTGTTCCCTGCTCTACACAGTATCTTTGCTACAGATGAGGAGTTGCTGGCTCAGCACAAGAAGTGTGTAGATAAGGTTATGTTTACACTGCAGTGGCTACTATACTACATATTTGTAGTGTGTCGAAAAAGTGTAGATGCTACCTACACTGACAGAAGGGTGTTTCTGTTGATGAAATTATCTCACCTCACCCAGAGTTGGCAGCTCTGTCCACCAAGCTGTCCCTACACAAGGATTAGGGCCATCTATGTTGCAAAGCAGGTGAAATTTTTTACAGCCCAGAGCAGCATAGCCAGGTGGACCTAAGTTTCTGGTGGAGATTAGGACTGTGTCTTTAAAACACTCTGGATATGTCTACACTAGCCACCCTAGTTAGAACTAAGGTGGCTAGTGTAGACATACCCTCTGAGATTCAAGTGCAGGATTATTGCTATGATGTATCTATTCTGTCCTCTGGCTAAGAAGCCAGAATGGAGCTCAAATAAAAGGGTGGAGAGGATAGCTAGCTTCCAGGAATCCAAGGACTGGAAAGACCTGTTAGCTCCTAGTCAGTGCAGGATCATTCTCCCCATTGTTCATTGACTAGTGCTTTGCCCAGTTTAGCAATGGGGCTTCTACCCTGTCCCTTGGTTAGGGGCAGCGGGCGCAGAGATCGAGCTGAAGGAAGCAGCTGAGCAAGAGTTTGAGAGACACACAGGCAGGGAAGCAGAGAGAGATTGTTCCCAGAGCAGAGTTGACAGCTTAAACCACACAAAGTGCTAATGTGGTTTTATAAATCACACATGTCACAGAACCCTTGAGGCATCGGGATTTATCTCCAGTTGATGGGGATGTTGGGGGGATGATTACTCACTCATTTCTTGCATCGTAAGCGAATGATGGAACCAAATGGACCATCCCTATCTTTCCTGACGCCAACTCCCACATTTTCCATATTGCCAAGGCATGTCGGTCAAGTAGGGTATTAGAGGTGCCTGGTGAAGTACCTGCCAGAGTCAATAAGGCAAATATCGGAGTTTGTATGTGTGACATCCTCTCTGCACAATGTTGGTAGTCATACCTGTTCAAAATAGATACATAATGATGCTGCCGGTAACATTTTAGGTGTGCTTTGCATGGGTGTGAATGATGAAACCAGTGTAAGGTAATGAGGAATGAGTCCCAAAAGGAGGGGAAGGAAAGAGATCAAAGGAAAGAAATGAAGAGAAGAAGAGAGAGAAAAAGGAAAGGAGGGAGGGGTTTGGATGGGAAGGAAAGAAGGAATCAAGGGAGGCAAGGAAAGAAAAGCAAGAAGGAGGAGGAAAAGAGGAGAAAGTTCAATAGAGCTGCTAGGAATGTTTTCATTGAAATATTTTATTGCCAAAAAAATTGCTTGTTGGCTCAAATGATATTTTTGTTGCAGAAAATAATCATTCTGGTAGAAAGGCTTTGCTTTTGTAATGAAAAAATGTGGAAATTGAAAAAAAAAAGTGTGGTATCTGTTGCTTTCTGAAAAGAATTGTAACATTTTCACGAGAGATTTAAAAAAATATTTAAAATATCTGCAAAAATCATGGGCATGTTTTAGAACAGCTGTACTCACAAGGGAGAAAGCATAGGCGGCTGGTGCCCGTGCGGGGAAGGGGATGCAGGGAGAGCCACCCAGAGGGGCAGGACGAGGGCATATGGGGGAATAGGAGGGTGCAGCATCCCCTAAGTACTACTATGAGACATCTATGGGAGAAAAAAGGGAGGGGGGAAATATCAGAGGCTTTTATTGCCTGGTCCGGAACAGTAGGAAGGGAAAGTTGTTGCTGTTTGCTGGCCTGTGTGAATCATAGAATACTAGGACTGGAAGGGACCTCGAGAGGTCATCGAGTCCAGTCCCCTGCCTTCATGGCAGGACCAAATACTGTCTAGACCATCCCTGATATACATTTATCTAACCTACTCTTAAATATCTCCAGAGATGGAGATTCCACAACCTCCCTGGGCAATTTATTCCAGTGTCTGACTACCCTGAAGCTAAAATGAACGGGTGATCGTGATCCATAACAGTGAATGTGTGTCCGCCTTAGCAAAGACCTGCAGACTTGACCAAGCCAAGGATGCTGGGCTTCCCTTGCACCCTTAGAGTGGAGCTGCCAGAGTTGATTCGAGGGAAGTGTACCCTGCCTTGGACAGTGCTCTGGGGAAAGAAACCGAGAGCCAGCGCTGACTCCAGCACCTCCCCATGGGAGGTTCTCTCCACTGTGAGCTGTTTCTTCTGCCCTAGTCCAGACATGTGTCTGGGCAGAGTTCCACTGGGCCGTGGCTGCCGTGACGCCCTTGGCATCTTCTGGAGCAGAGTGCTGTCTGGGATCGTCTGCTTGGTGCCACCCCCTGTGCTCATCTGCTGGGCCTCAGACCTAGCCTCCCCCCATCTGCATTTTCCCTTTGCCCTTTTGTAGTTGTCTGTGTCTCCTTTCTGGCCCCAACCTTCTCTCCAGAGGGCGGCCATTGTGGTTGCCGTGGATGGGGCTTCCCAGGGGTTTCCCTCCAGCTGAGGACAGAAGGACACAACACCTTCCAGCCACAGGAAAACAAAAGCAGGCCTCTATGCAGACAGTCACTCTCCCAGTCCTGCCAGGAGCCAGTCCTGGGTGCTCTCAGGACCCTCTGACATCATCAGGCATGGAGGGGGCTCAACCCCCATTTTGGGGGTGTTCATTGTTTCTTGGTGGCTCCTGGCCAAGCAAAGAGAGGAGAGAGTCATTGCTGGATCCAGAGGAGGGAATGCGGAGATGTGCCACAGAGCAGCTAGCAGGCTGGCTTGGCATTAGGGTTGCCACCCCTCCAGGATCGGCCTGGAGTCTCCCCGACATCAGTCTCTTGGTGACAGTTGAGAGTAATCCTGGAGATTTTAATAGGGAGAGAGGAGAGCCGGGAGGGTCAGAGCCTCGTGGAATTCTTATACCCATCAGCACCTAGCTGGCCCTCTCCCCGCCAGCCCTCCCTGGTGAACAAGGAGTACAGACGTCTCAGTGTGACCTAGGCATCCCCATTGCCCCCCATTATCCCAGGCAGGCCAGGATCCCTTACCTAGGCCTCTGTTTATGGCAGGACGGCAGCTGTGAAGCACTGGTGTGTGCACTATCAGGTGCGGTGTGAAGGTGAGGCAGGAGAGGAGACCCTGACTAGGGCTGCATCCCTGTCAAGAGAAATTTGGGGTCCTGGTACATCATGTTTGCAGGTGCCCCATCCCTTCCAATTTTGCTTTGTTTACAGAGATGTGACAGGTGCTGTGCTGAGCTCTAGGCCTCAGTACCATTGGGGTATGTCTAGACTACATGCCTCTGTCGCCAGAGGCATGTAAATTAGACTACCTGACATAGTCAATGAAGCCAGGATTTAAATATCCCCGGCTTCATTAAAATAAAAATGGCCGCCGCGTTGTGCCGGCTCAGCTGATCGTCAGCACAGAGCGTGAGTCAAGACGCGGATCAGTCGACAAGGGAAGCCTTTGTCAACCGCTCCCTTATGCCTCATGAAACGAGGTTTACAGGAGCGGTCGACAAAGGCTTCCCTTGTCGACCGATCTGCGTCTTGACTCGTGCGCTGTGCCGACGATCAGCTGAGCCGGCACAGTGCGGCGGCCATTTTTATTTTAATTAAGCCGGTGATATTTAAATCCCTGTTTCATTGACTATTTTGGGTAGTCTAATTTACAGGGCTTGACGAACCGTGGCAAAAGCTGTTCACCTGCCCCGCACTGCGCATGCGCAAGAGCCGCATTGCGCATGCACGCGCCGCTGGTAAACAGGTGCCCGGGCTTCAATAGAGTGTCGAGCCCTGCTAATTTACATGCCTCTGGCAACAGAGGCATGTAGTTTAGATATACCCTTGTACCCTCTACCTTTCCCCCATTCCTCTTGTCAGCCCTGGGCAGATGGAGCCACGACA
This sequence comes from Rafetus swinhoei, assembly GCA_019425775.1. NCBI lineage: Eukaryota > Metazoa > Chordata > Testudines > Trionychidae > Rafetus > Rafetus swinhoei. The sequence continues at coordinate 10,113,147 of CM033429.1, read as the reverse complement.
TGTTGGTGGGGTGCAATAAGGGGGGAAGGGCTGTTGCCTGTTTGGAAGTGGGGGTTCTTGATCTATTGGGAGTAGGACGGGGTATTTACCTGTTGGCAGGGCATCTCAGGCACCACAGAGATGAAAGGCAGGAGACTGTCTTAAAGCAAAGAGAACAGGAACATTTAGGGAAATGAATGCAAATGTGCCCCCACGGGAAAGCTGGAGCGGTCAGTGTTATTCAGTGCATTCATCTTCTCTGCACTGGCTTTTATCTTTGTCATGGTATCTAGATTTGCCTGTCACAACAGATTTGTCTTGCCTCCGGATGTCTCACTTACAGGGAAGGTTTTATTCCCAATATTTTTTGGCTGTTCTCTCCTTATGATTTATCTCTTTTAGATATTTATCTCATTTCTCCCAATTGTACCTTTGTCTTCAAAAAATGCCCTATATCTTATTGCTCTCCCATCTCTCTGAATTCATCTTTTCGTCTTGATTTCTGCAATTGTCTTCTCCCCGTGTAGATTTTGCTCTCAGGATTTATCTCCCTTTTCCCCAAGATCTGCCTCAGGCTACATCTAGACCACATCCCTCTGTCGACAGAGGGATGCAAATCAAGCACGTCAAAATTGCTAATGAAGAAGGGATTTAAATATCCCATGCTTCATTAGCATAAACATGGCCACTGCTTTTTTTTTACATGGAGCTTTTTAAAAAAAAAAACCCAAAAAACCCGGCAGTCCAGACGCGGATCTGTCGAAAATAAACCAACCCTTTTTCGACAGATCCTGTATGCCTCAAAAAATGAGGGTTACAGGATCTGTCGAAAAAGGGTTTATTTTCGACAGATCCGCGTCTAGGCTCCCATTTTTTTGAAAAAGCTCCATTTAAAAAAAAAAAGCGGCAGCCATGTTTATGCTAATGAAGCACGGGATATTTAAATCCCTGCTTCATTAGCAATGTCGATGTGACTAATCTACATCTCTCTGTTGACAGAGAGGTATAGTCTAGACACAGCCTCAGAAACCAGCACTTTTGCCTTTCTCTGCTCGGCCTTTCTGTTTATTTAATACTTAACAGAATCTGTTTTTATAAAGTTTCTCTCCAAGATGGGCGGTGTGAGCTTAGAGCCTGTAAGCCTGGGTTCTTTTCATGGGTGTGTCAATGACTCATTGTGACACCCTTGGTAAGATACATGGGGATAGATTTCTCAAAGGTCACCCCCCCCATTTAGGAGCCTCACTAACGAGCCAGAGCCCCCAGAAAGCCCGCATTTTAGATGCTGGCTTCTTCTGAAAATCCAGTGCTGAGAGCGAGTGGATATTCAATGTCTCCTTTCTGTTTCTATCTTTTGGCCAGGGGAGATAACAAGATGCCATGGTGAGGAATGTGGGGTATGTGGTAGGTATTGCAGCGAGGGCATTCACCACTGCCCAGGGACAGCTCTTAGGGAATGCTCTGACACCTTTGGATAAAAGGCCTTTTAGAACGGCTAAGGATGGTTAGTATTTAGGCAGTGAAAGGGCACTGCTAAGGCTGTTATACCAGAGGTCTCCACAGACGCTCACTTCCTGTTGTGCGCTGTCTACCGTTCAGCCCAGACTTACAAGGTGACACTGTCCCAGGATTGCAATGGATGTGACCTGTCGAAACACTGGCTAGTAAGATTCGGTGGGGATTAAGGACATGGCTACATCAGAATTTTTTGGTGGGGCCCTGGTCCTAGGTTTAACTTAAGAAGCCTATTGAAAGTTCTCCTCATTCCTCCATGATGGCTGCTGCCTACGGGAACCGCCTTAATGTGTACTTCTTCCACTGCTGCAGTCTCGGGGCCTGGAGCAGCAGCCCGGACCTGGGGGTCTCATCCCTACACGATCCTCTGTGAAACTATAGCTGCGAGTGGCTCTCAGAAGTGGGATGAAGGTAAATGGACTTTGCTCTGATATAATATCGCATTGTTCAGAGGGACACATGTCCCTCAGAGGAAGAACAACACTGAAATCATGCTGGACTGACAGTCATGGGGTGCAATTCCTCTCATTATCTCGAAGGTGGACAACCATGTTCCAGCGAAACTCTTTGCTGATGGAAAATTGTGGGTTTAAACCCATTTTCAAAGAAACTTACCGCTTTCCTCAAAAAAATCTTTCATTTTTTTGGCGGGGGAAGGAGTTGGAAAACCTGAAAACTGAAACATTTTGGTAGAGCACTGAAAATATTTCAATTCTCAGCCATTTTAGGTCAAAGCTTTTGGTTTCTGGGCAGTTTGGGGCCAAAAATTGTCCTGTTTCTTGGTTGACACTTTTCAGTTGGGGAGGCAGGGGATTTCCACAGAAATAAAATAAAAATTTATTTGTTGAAGTTTTCCATGGATCCCCGCCCCCATACACACATTTCCCAACCAGCTCTGAGTGCAAGTTTCCCTACCTCTAACCCATCAAAGTGTCCCAACATGGTCCTTGGAGGGACCACCTACGAGAGGCTAGGATCTGCATCATCCCCACACCGCATTCCGCCAGACCCTCAGAGCGAACAGGTCATGGTGATGTCCTGCATGGTGATGTCCCACAGATGCTTGCCTGGCGCAATCTGAGCTCCTTTAGTTTTCTTTCTTGATGATGGTGGATCCTTGGAAGCAGAATCCAGCTAGCTCCTTGTGCATGCAGGAGTTGGAGCAGCCCGTCAGGCAGTGTCAGTCTCATCTCTTACACCCTGTGTCACTGTCTTGGCCACAGTGACATGACGTATTGTGCAATTTAAAGTGCTGTGTTTTATTCAGGAAAGTGCATGAGGGCAGAAGGGGAGGGAGGAAATGTGTTGCGGGGAGAAAACAAAAAATGTGTTGTGGGGAGAAAACAAAATCACATTTAGTACACCCCAATCTGACCTGCCACAGACTCTCCAGCCTTGTTTTTATCTTTGTAAGAGATTGCTCTGCTCTCTCGCTCCGGGAAATGGTGCCACATCACTCCTCCTCCATCCTCCGTCACCTTCACTCGCTTCCTCTCCGTCTCACAATGTAATTCAAATTTGCCCTCTGGGTAACTATCCACAGACTCTGTCTGCTATATTTCTCTGACCTTAAATCCCCTTCTCCTCTCCACCCCCGGTTGTAATGTTCCTCCAAGGGTATGCCGCTCCCACGGAGTTTCACGTGGCCAGTCCTGTTTTGATTGGGAACAGTTCTGGCACCCCTGGAGTGGCACTTGCAAGACCATTGAAATGCCCCCCACATTATTCTGGAGCTAGTGCAATGTTTTAGCAGGAGACCCTTCCCAAAGGTGACATGGGATGGTGCTGTATTGTGACTTGAGATGGGAGGAAACGGTGTCCACAGTGTCACAGTGCAACGGGATGACCATGTGATGCATTAAGTGGCTAAAAGGGGTGTTTTCCATTTGCAAATAGTGAGTACGTGGCTTCCTACTGTATTTTGAGCTCATCTCCCCAACCCCATTCCCATTAACCCAAGCTACTGAGGCACTTCTAGATCTGGGAGGGAACTAGGCTTTCTGTTTCATGGGAAATTCTGTGAGTTTGAAGAAAAATTCAGTTTGGAACAGCATGAGAACAAAACTCTTTCAAATTTTCTGTGAAGCAAAATTCCTAAGGAAAAAATAATTTGGGGGTCGATCGAACCACTCACTCCACATCAGAGCGAAACATGTTGTTCCAATTTCCACCTTTAAAAAAATCTTAACTAATGTGGGGTTTATATAGTCAACAATGGACTTCATTTTGGCAAGTCATTTTGAAATGAAAAATCAAAACCAGAAATTAATCCACTGGGAACAGCTAACCCCCATGGAGCCCCATGCTCTGTGTGTCCCTAGCTTCTGTTGCTAGGAGCTGGGTGTGTGACAATGGGTAGAACACCCTATGACTGCCTGTTCTTGTCATTCCCTAGGGGGCACCTGGAAGATGGGATACTGGATTGGATGGACCTTTGGTCTGACCCAATATGGCCGTTCTTATGTTCTTATCAAGATATTCCATTCCCAAAATGAAAAAAATGGGACATGTTAATATAAAAAACCCTTCATTAATTTCTAATAAAATCTTGCCAGAATAGACACTTTTTCTTAATATTTTGATTTAACCAAAAATGGGGTTTTTTATTCAAAAAAACCTTTTGACAGAACTATTCTGACCAGCTCTAGCTGATCCCTTTCAGCAACACTGATCCTGCAAGGTGACGAATGTCCTGGCCCCGATCCAGCAAAGCACTTATATACATGCTTAAATTTAAATCATTTGGGAGTAGTCATATGCTTAGATTTAGGCGGGTGCTTAAGTGCTCCACTGAACTAGCAGCAGCTTCCAAGATCAAGCTTTCATCTTAAAAACAGAGGGATGTCCACAGAGTAGCCATGTACATTCTCTATCCTGAATGATCACTACCTGCTGCTGTGAACAGTAGCCTTTCTTTGCTCAATTTTGTCTCCCACAACAGCAGCTTCCACAACTAACAGCTAAATCTCAAACCATGAAACATTCCTTGAGTTTTACCTCTGTAGACCCTTGTATTGAAATAAGAACAGGCTGCGCTCTGTTGGACAGCACTTTCTCAAAGGGCTTTAGAGGCATTACTGCCTAAAACCCCACAACCGCCCTGGGAAATAACTTATCCCCATTGTATAGACAGCTCTGTGCAGCATTGAAATGACTTGCCCCGATTCATACAGCAAGGGCATAACTAAGCTAGGACCCCTGATCTCTTGACCATCCCATGCTTCCCCACCAAAAGCAAAGCAAAGGTTTTGCTGGCTTTGGTTACTCATGGGCTTTCAGGGTGTGTCTAGCCTACAGGGGTTTTTCGACAAAAGTTGGCTTTTGTCGACAAAACTATACCTGCGTCTACACTACTGCTGCGTTCTCTTGACAGTAAGTCGACAGAACGCGGCAGTTTTGTCGACAGCGGTAAACCTCATTTTATGAGGAATAACACCTTTTTATGAAAGCATTCTTTCGAAAAAAGGTGCTATTGCATGGAAACTGTGCTTTTTCGAAAGGGACTGTCTAGACTCTCTTTTGAAAAAGCGGCTTGCTTTTTCAACAATACTGATTGCAGTCTAGATACTCTTTTTCGACAGAGGCTTTGTCGACAGTATCTGTTGACAAAGCCTCTGTTGAAAAAGGCGTGCAGTCTAGATGTAGCCTCCAAGGCTGAGTTGTTTTCCTTTCATACTGGGGGTATGTCTAGACTGCAGAGTTTTTCCAGCATACTGGAAAACTCTGCCACAATTTTTTTTGGAAGAGCAGATGCATTTTTTCAGCATCCCCGTAAATCTCGAGGAAGAAGGGATGTTCTGAAAGAGACATGTTCTGAAAAAGAAGCGGAAAAAGCTATGCAAATTGCGGTTCACAATTTGCATATCTTTTTCTGGAAGAACTGTGTAGTCTAGACGCAGCCTGAGAGTGAAGATTGCTCATTAGAAGGCAGGTCTTCTGGCCTGGAGGAGACTACACAGACCCATATTCCATGACACAGCTTAGTGCCTTTGGGCAGATTCACCATGAGTTTTGCCATTGTCCTAGTGGATTCAAACTTAAAATTAAATCCAAGGGGTACTGTTCTGCATCTGCACCCTTTGGAGCTGGAAAATGCTGAATTGGGTGGAGCATGTACTTTTAAGGTACCCTTTTCCTTTCCTTAATCTGGGTCCAGATGGGGACCTCCTTGTCTGTAGCATAAATAAGCTGGGGCTACTCTAATTAATACAAAACTGCTAATGGTTTCAGACACACCTTTTTCCCTAATCCCCTGTGGTAGGTTGGATGCTGAAGACCTATTTGGGATTCCATCTGTGCCAGGTTGTTCCCCAGGCTCCTCTGGCTGATGGTCTTCTTTTAGCAGCATGGGAGTGGCCCAAAGGGGCTTTAATATACTGGACAATCAGAAGTGTGCAGCTGCTCCCAGGCCTTTTTCTGCTCTTCCACAAGAGGCTGAAATCCATCTGGGTGAATGCCAAGGGCAAAGCAAATTCTGTTCTTACCATCATGGAGTTTCCTTATTTACTGTCATTTCTGACCAGCCCTATACCCAAAGTTGTAACTGCAAATCCCCGGAGAGGCTGAGCACTTCAAAGTATGATGACTTTTCTTCTAGCCACCTTGCAGGTAGGCACAACTTCCTGTTCCTCACTGAGATCTCGAAGGCCTAATGAGCTAGTTCGAGGTCTGTCCTGTAATTTTCATCCCTAACTTTTTTTACCCTCATTAAATTAAACTCGGGCTTGATTTTCTTTTTATCTTTTTTTTTTTTTTGTCTTTTTGACAAAACTCAGCATCCTGGGAAACCTTTCAAAAGTTCCATGGAGAGATGAAATGAAAGAAATGTCCCTGCTGCTGAGAGACCCCTCTGCATTATGGGAGGTGGTCAATGGAAATTAATGTGTACTGCAGATGCTGTGGTTCATGTCCTCTTTATCTAAACCCCAAGGGAGGATGAGATTAGGGAAGGGGTTTTATTAGCTTTTATTAGCCCACCTGTGTTTTTTATTTTCAGGAAATGAGGCCATCTCCCTGTTTTGATGGTTGGATCATTCTGAACTCTCTGATAATAAATTTGCTCCTTTCCCAAGACAGACATATTTCTTTTTTTAAAAAAACAGCTCTTCTGATATGCTAAGCAGCCATCCCTGTTATTAGCTGAAACGCATCTCCGGTTGAAGTTTAGGCCTGTTTCACGGTTAACTTCACTGCAGCCACCTGGAAGAAATTCCTGTTAAAGGAACCGAACTCCTGAAGGGAACAACCACCACCTCTTGCCCGTACAGCAGAACAAAAAGAGGGCACAAAGGGAGGTGGTGGCAAAGGGTCCATGATGAACCTACTGCAGAGAAGTTAGAATTCCTATAGACAAAATATATGGTGCCTGAGGTAAGTGCTGCCTGACCGGAGCCCACCCCCTGCCCCAGGTCGTACCCCCACTCCTGCAGAGTGGCTGGCAAGTCCCAGCGATGGGGAGTGCTGGGGTAGGAAGCAGTCCAGGGAGTAAGCAGCAAGGTTGAGGAGTCAGCAAACCTGTGCTGTGTGTTGTAAGGTCACTGGGCTGGAACCCGGAGTAGAAGGCAGGTTTGGGTTCCCCTCCCTGCCACTGGGGAAGTGGCACCAAGGGTCAGTGCTTGCATCACTGTGATAGTGACAGAGAACTGAAGGGATGTACCCCGGCAAGAGAGAACACTGGGTGAGCTGGCTGGATGGCTGAGTCCCGAAAAGGAAGCTGCAGTACCTGGAGCGAAGAGAAGGCCTGCAGACCAGAAAGCGAGAATGGGGTGCAGTTGTGGGAAGGGATACTGATGTGAGGCGCTAATGCCCAGAATGGCCAGGAGGGGGCGCAAGATTAGCGTGAGTGGAGCCTCTCCTCACAGGGGAGCATATTCCCCAAAGTGGCGGTGACCCAAGACACCTCCATCTCCCATGCACCCACTACTGCAATGAGAGTGGTGTAAAATGGGCCTTGGGGAGCTTCCATTGAAAGTGTAAGAATACCCTGGCCATTACTCTCATTTTGTAAATGTTCTATGTGATGTTCTGAATTCCTGCTGTGTGATGTCGCCAAAGTGTGTTTCAGAACAGCTATCCTCACATACGTAAAGGTCTGAGGGTTTGCCTCAGTGTACATACTGGGAGCAAACAAAGCCATGGAGCTAAATCAGCGGGAGTTCTTCTCCTGATCCTGAACTCCAAAGCCAGAAAATTAACATGGTTCCTCGGCCCCACCAAGACACAGGAGTCTGAAACCCCAACAAGCTTTCCTGCCTTGTGAGACAAAGGCATCCGGTTGAGGATGCAAGGAATAGAGGGAGACTCCATCTGTATCCCTCGCCTTAGCAGACAAAGCTGGAAAGTGGGTGAGCGAAGTCGTCTTGAACAAAGACTGTGTCTGGCTGAATTAAGTTTTGCTGTGCCACAGCTAAGAGTGCTTGTGTAGCTGTGTTATGCTGAAGGGAGAGAGCTGTTCTGCCAAAATAAAACCAGCTAGCTATGTTGGTGGGAGAGTATCTCCCACCAACATAGTGCTGTGCACGTAAGCACTTACGCTGGCAAAACTTCTGTGGCTCGGTGGAGTGAGTTTTTCGTACCCGTGAGTGACAAAAGTTTTGCCAACCTAAGTAGTGATTTGAGTACTCTTTTGATGTGTGTTTTCACTTTTATTTGCTTGTAACCATTTCTACATGTATCCGTTTCTGCTACATGATGCCATTTCCCCTGATCCTTTTTATTAATTAGTGTATTTTACTTTTACTCTACGACAGCTCAATGCTCTGTTTGAAGGGGAGGGTGTATTAGCCCCACTTAAGTGAACAGCCTGTAATGTACTGACTCTTTTAAAGAGAAATGAACATAAAATCTTTGGTGAATGAACAGTAGTAAAGGGCTGTGCACTGCAGACAAATGTCTCGGAGGACCCCATGGGCTGGAGTTCACTGCTTGTTACCTGCTTGGCAATGTCTGGGCTGCGAGAGCCTTGAGGAGTCACCTGGGGAGGAAGACAGATGGGAGGGGCAGGAACCTGACATGAGTGAACCTCCAGCAGAGTTCACTCTTGCTGAGCCAAGAAGGACACACAGTGGCTCACAGTGCTGGGTAGCCCCCGTACTGCGTCCCAGTGACTTAAAGCCTAAGCTCCATTTTCTTGAGTGAGTTAGGGTATATCTACAGAGCAAATAGAATTTGCAGTCAAGTTGCAGTGGGGGAGACCTAGGCTGGATATTAGGTAAACCTATTTCCCTAGGAGGGTGGTGAAGCACTGGGATGGGTTCCCTAGAGAGGTGGTGGAATCTCCATCCCTACAGGTTTCTAAATCCTGTTTTGACAAAGCCCTGGCTGGGATGATTGAGTTGGGGTTGGTCCTGCTCTGGGCAGGGAGCTGGACTCGATGACTCCTGAGGTCTCCTCCAGCCCTAGGATTCTATGAGTCTATGAAATAAAACAACAAAGCCTCATGGCAGCAAATCTTGGAGCCTCAGTCAACTGTCCTAGGCTTGCAGGGAGGTCGTTCCCACTGGGGCTGGCGCCCAGGCTGTGAGGTCCTCCCTCCTGACAGGGTTTCAGAGCCTGGGTGTGGGAATGCCTTCACTGTTGTTCTCAGCCCCATACACAGGCTCCATGAACATGAGTCTGTTGACCCAGGTTAGGCATGTAAGAAGCTCAGGCCCAGATTTTTAAAGTCATTAGGTTCTCAATCCCCACTGATTTCAGTCTTCTTTCGAATGTCGTGTTCAATGCTGTATTTCTTCGTCAAAGTTGGACATCCAAACTCTCCAGCCAGCGAGCAGCATCGCTGGTTAGATTGGGGATATCCTCCAGCGAGCCAGCACTCAAATCCCTTTGTGAATTCTACCCAATAGTTCTTTGATGTAGCTGGAACGCAAGGAGAAAGATAACCGGTAAGGGGCAGATTTGGGGCCCAAGCATCAAATTTACTTAAAAAAAAAAATCTGTATTTAAAACTACCTCACACAACAAGCTCTTTTCCTTTGGAGCAGGACCCGGGGAACCTCCTGCTTCGCAGAGCAGCAAAAAGAGCAGGCAACAGAACACTGCTAAGAACCTGACGTGCAGACACCGCATTCCCTTTTTATGACTACCACTGACGACCGGCGGTGATACTAATGAAATGGCAATCGGAGGGAACACAATGGGCTATTTATGGAAATGCTGCTGGCGGCGCGGTGGGGTGCACAATAGAAACTGAAGCGTAAGGGAAGGGCCATTATGTTGCTAACCTTGCTATTGTCCCGTCATAATTATTAGCTTTGGAGGAGTGGAGGAGATTACTGTCAGGCTGTGAGATAAAGGGGCTGGGAGAAGCTGTCATGGAGCAGGAGAGATAGGGGTTAGGAGCAATGGGGGGGCACAAACATCGGGCACTCCCAGGCAAGGGGAAATGTGAAGAGCTTTGGAACCACACCTGCTAAGAGCAGTGGGAAGTCCTGAGAGGTGACTCTAGAACAAGGGCTCCCGAGTGCATGCTCTGGTTCCCTCTGGCACAAGAAACCCAAGTCTCATTGTCAACCTCGGCAACCCCTGCCGAGTACCTGGTTTGTCACCACACTGGGGCACGGATGAGTTTAACCAGGGCAGCTCTGTGCAGCCCCTGCCGGAGCTTTGCTCCCACACATGCAGATGCTGGCTGCGTGGGATGCCTGTCTAGCAGCTGCACAGAGTTACATCTCTAGTGCTAAGACTAGGCCCATAAGCAGGAATTTTGTGGGGGAGGGGTGCAAGCTGAGGGAGGGGCTGGTGGCTGCCCTGCCCCCGGCCTGTCTCCTGGGGGAGAAAGAGGGAAATCAGACCCAGGCTTCCCCCATCTGGCCAGAGCATGGGGGAGGGAGGCTGGCAGGATGCTACCTCTGCCTTGTCCAGACCAGCTGGAATCAGCCCCATGGCAGACCATAAAGGACTGGGGTGGGGGGGCATTTGCACCCTTTGCACACCACTCCCCCCCTCCCCGCATATGGGTCTGTAAGATGGACACAGAGGTTGCCCCAATGGTGAGGCCTGGAACTGGAGCAACCCAGAGCAGGGCTAATGCAAGTGAGGGGATGGGACAAAATGACTTCTCAATGGCAAAAGACAACTGGGACTGGACGGATGGGGAAGCTGATGACTAGGGAAGATCTGCCAATCGACTTTGTTGAACGTTCTTGTTTATATGGGGGGCAGGAGAAGCTGGGGAGATGGGATTTGGGCGCTGCACCTGTCAATCTATAGCAGACCCGGCAGGAGGCCTGGGAAGGGCAACTCGACCCTGAAGCACAGGAATAGCCAGCACAGCTGTTTTCCTCATTCTAATAATGTTCCATGTTGAGCATAGGAAGAAAGTGGCTTTTTCTGCACCGTCTAACTAACTGTTTGCCACATGACATCCCCGCCTCCTCCTTCACAGAGGAAAGTACTGAAATCTTCAAACCAGACCCCTGGACATCATAGACACCGGCCCTGTGCTGCCTGCCTGATTCATCTTTAAATAGCCCTGTGAGCAGAGGCCCTTCCAAAAGGAACGTTAAAGGCACTTCAGACCCCGGTAGCACGGTGTGCATCAAAGGCTTTTCTCTGCTCGGCAGGGATCACAATTCCAATCCCACTCTGGCCAGAATTAGCCATAGAAACGTCTTCTCATTAAATGCTCGTTAAAGCTTGAAGTTTTTAAAAAAATGAAAAGACAGAGGAGGGCTCAGGTCGGTTATTGCTGCAGCCAAAATTATAAGAGCTCCACTACTGAGAACCTGCCGCGGAACCTGTATAGGCAGGCAGCCACTGGTCCAGCAGTAGGCATGGGGCATCTCTGCTGGGCTTCATTTGGGCCTGTCTTCCCCATCCCTCTCGTTAGAATCTATATAATGCACTTCTATGGCCCCCCATCACTGTGCTGAGCACCTCGCAGTTTTCAATGCATCTATCTCAGTGAGGCACTGCTATTATACCCATTGTACAGATGGAGAACTGAAGCCCAGGTAGATAAAGACCCAGATCCTCAAAGGTACTTAAACTGGGCCTTGAAGGCTACGACTACACTGCACGTTTATTTCAGAATAAGCTATTCCAAAAGAAATACTTGGAAACAGCACGTCTACACTACAGGGAAGCGTTGAAATTAGTTTGAGTCGGGATCCCCTAATGTGGATGTGCTACCTCAATTTAAAGTCCCAGGAAGCACGGGGGAGTAATTACTTTGAATGGCCTGGGGGAGGAGCTATTTCGAAATAGCAGCAGTGGAGCGTTCACACTACAGCTATTCCGGAAGAGCTATGAGGTTTACAAACGCTGAAATAAGCCGCCCGTTATTTCGAAATAATTTCAAAATAACAGGCTAGTTGTGTAGACGCTCACGTAGTTATTTTGGAATAACGGGCATTATTCTGAAATAACGCTGCTGTGTAGACGTACCCAAAGTGAATTGTCTTAGGAGTCAGTGGCAGAGAAAGGAACTGAAAATGAAGTCTTCTGAGTCCATTTGAATTCCTTACCACTGGACTGCCCTTCGTCTTCAGAGCATAGGAAGGGGGAGAAATGTGGGTTCCTGTGAGGACCGAGGACTCTGATGGTTATTCCAGTTTGGGTCTGTTATGTGGGTATAGAGTGAAGACACCCCTCAGGTAGTGCTTTCGTGTAGCCGCAGCCTGGCAAGGTAGGAGTGTGGTCCCAGTCTCATCACCCCATGACACTGGAGACCAGCAAGACGAAGATGCACCCTTTATCACATAGAGGCTTAGCTAAGGGTGTCTGCCAGTGACGTCCCTGATCACCTCCTAGAAGATATGCCGAGTCTTGCCCTGTATGGAGGAAAAAAGCTTGTGTGTCATACTGGGATGGGAATGAGAAACAGTCATTCTTGTAGTTTGGTCCCTGACTTGGCTCCTAGGGGCTACCATAATTCACGTAATAAGAAGACATGGGGCTTTGAGCAGGAGGCTGGTGGGTTAGCCCTGAAGGAACCAGATGAACTGTCCTGGGGACAACGTAAAGTCTGAGGGGTATGTCTACACTTGCCCCCTAGTTCGGACTAGGGAGGCAAATGAAGCATACCAAAGTTGCTAATGATGCGTGGGATTTGAATATCCCACGCTTGATTAGCATATTCGCGGCCGGTCGCCATTTAAAAATGCCGGTCGCCCGATTTAACTTGCCGTGTGTAGACGCGGTAGTCTGATCCAAAACCCTTCCCTCAAATTAACTGTTACTCCTCATTGCACGAGAAATGGCTTTGGCAGCTGCTTTTCTGAGCAGTGTTGGAGGGTGCACATGGGACAAGCAGGAAGTCTGCCTGGGGCTTCCTGCTGTGTTTGGGGGCCGGATCCAGTAGCTTGACAGGCTGGACCTGGAACCTGGTGGTATTTTGCCCAGGCCTGCTCCAGAAGGTCGTGGCTGTATCCCGGCATCTTTCCTAAGCCAAATTTAACTGACCGCTACCTGAACTCTAGGCTTGTCTGTGAAACCATAAATATGGCTGAGCAGACACTTCTATTCTAAGCCTGTTTTTTGACACAACCAAATGGAGATGGCCAAAAAAGAATGAAATCCCTAACAACTGAATATTTTCATGGAGAAAACCACTGAGTTCCTGTCTCTGTGATCAGAGGGTACGTCTAGACTACAGGCTTTTGTCGACAGAAGTTTTGTCAACAGATACTGTCGACAAAGCTTCTGTCGACAAAGAGCGTCTAGACTACATCCAGTTCTGTCGACAAAGCAAGCCACTTTATTGACATGACAGTGTAGACGCAAAGGACAGTGTAGATGCAATAACGCCTTCTGTCGACAGAACTCTGTCGGCAAAAGGCGTTATTCCTCGTAGAATGAGGTTTACCGCCGTCGACAAAACTGCCGAGTTCTCGGCGGTAGTGTAGACGCAGGTATAGTTTTGTCGACAAAAGGCCACTTTTGTTGACAAAACCCTGTAGTCTAGACACACCCTGAGTCATGCTCCTCACTGTCCATGAGCATCTGCAAGATTGCTCATAGACTCATAGACTTTAAGGTCAGAAGGGACCATTATGATCATCTAGTCTGACCCCCTGCACAATGCAGGCCACAGAATCTCACCCACCCCTTGCTAGAATAATCCTCTCACCTATATCTCAGATATTGAAGCCCTCAAATATTTTGAAGACCCCAAGATGCAGAGAATCCTCCATTGCTGGGCACTTGTGTAAAAAATGCCAGTCCCCAAAGTTTTGGGCATTGTAGCTAGATTGATGATTTGTCCAAAAAAATCATACTGGTAAGTTAGTTATTGACTAGGCCTTATTCTTAAAATTAGTAAGTTTCAGCCATGCAATCAGGAAGCACAGACAATGCACAGACAATGTGACTGAGATGACCAGGCAAGGAGTAGGAGTAATGCGATATGATAGGTGACCAGCCACAAGACGTGAATTGCAAATAATGACCAGCTGAAAGCCTGGGAACCTAATAATGGCTCCATCTCTGGTAATCATTGATACAAAGAGAGGCTGAATGCATTGAACTAGATTGTAACTCTGCCCTCGCACACACAGAAATAGGATTGCCAACTCTCCAGGCTTGTCCTGTGGTCTCCAGGAATTAAAAATTAATCTTTAATTAAAGATTATCTCATGCGATGAAACCCCCAGGAATATATTCAACCACAGCTGGCAATCCTGCACAGGAAAGTAAGGGGGAAGAAGATTAAACAGGGCTCTGTGCCCAGTTATCCCTCTCCCAGCAGTAGGTGCAGGGAATATTTGGAGCTGTGACCCCACCCACTTGCTGGCCAGTACACCTGGAACTGCCCAGAAGTGACTGACGACCCAATGATGAAGCAAGACAGGAACTTTGAGATAATAATAATGAATAATAATACCACCATTATACTAATACTTTATTTATTATCAATTATTGGAGTGGGACAAATTTTGCATTGCCAAGTTTTAAAGAGAATTTGCAATGGGCAGATATTTAACGACAGAGTTATGACTGCAAGTCTTGCAGTCACATCCTACATCAGCACCACAATGTTCTCTTAACACAGACAAGGCTTTTGCTGGCTTTCATCTCTGTAGTTCAGCTACTGAATTTTTCATTGTATTCCCATCACAAGCCACCTTTTTGACCAGGTCCTTTCTGTCATGGGCTTTTTTTTTTTAGTGGATTTGAATTGATCTTCTGGGCTTCTTTGATTAAATCCAGTTTTGGAGCCAAATTCAAGTGCTGACCCTTTAATATAATGAACTGAAGTTTAACATGGGTTTATATCTTACTCCTGTCTCAATCCATTTTGACCTAGTTAAGGTGTCATGCCTCAATCGCATCCCTCCAAAAGTTAAATGTCTCAGTCCATTCCAGGAAAAGCAAAATAGAAGCAATAGCCCTCCCCCCCCCTTCCCGAATGCTGCATATTGTAAAACCTGCCCTGAAAAAAGGATCATTTTTCTAACTTCCCAGAGCCATGGGGGTTCCAATAATAATGCAAACTAGATATCCCATCTTTTGCTGATTCTCCTCTCACTAAGCTGATGGAAATCAGCAGCAAATCCATGACATTAATGGAATGACACTGCTGTAGAGGAGAATTTGGCTCCCTGTATTGAGATTTCCAGAAACAAAATCCTAAGCAATGAGTTATTGCAAAACCAAAACCATTGTTTTGGTTTTTCCCATCTCTTGATGGGCCATGCTCTGAAGCCCTTATCTAAACACCTTTCCCTGCCAGACATTGGAATTCTTAAACATTTCAACTGGAGCTGGGCAAATTTCTTTGAGCAGAAAATGGAGATTCAACAACACCAATAATTACCACGAATTTGTGGGGATTTCACTTAGTTGTTGGTGTAAAAAGAATAAAAATCCAAATCTGACATATTATGTTTCAATGTTTTCAAAATGAAGCAGTTTGATTTTTTGATTACAAATAACTTTTTATTTAAAAATTTCTTTCCAGTTTAGTTTTTTTTTTAAAGTTAAAAAAATGTTTGACATCAAAACTAAACGTTTGGTTGGAGTCAAACGCATTTCCTTCAACCAAAAATGATTGTTTTATTTTTTACTTTTTGACAATTAAAAAAACTATCATTTTAGATTGTCCCAATTTTTTTTAAATAACTGAAAAACCAGTTATCTGTACAGCTATCTTCCCGATGTCTAGTGGGGGACCCTTGTAGTTTGGATTTTGCAAAACCCAAGCCTACTTAAGGGTTTACCACAATCCAAACCCACTGCACCCTCTTTTAGCTATATGTCTTGCATATCCACTCGAATTCTCCCCAATACTATTTTGTTTAATCTTTACTAATAGGGCCATCTCTGCTACTAAGCAATTATTTTTGGCTGTTTCCCAGAGGGATGACTTCAGACAGCTTCCACCATCATTTAAAAAAAGAAAAAGGATGATTCTGTATTTGGCTCGTGATTTGAATATGGCAGTGTATTAAAAACAGAAAAGCTCTGATAAGAGAAGTGGGTTTTTTCCCGCCTGGCCTCACCTTGAGAAAACCATCTCCTCCCATTATGTGTGACCTTGGATGTGTTTAGTGGGCAGGACAAGGAAAAGTCCCATTTTTCTCACAATGTCATCCATTACTCAGGTGAACACACATGCTATGACAGAACGGGAGAGGAAAGGTAGACTGAAAGAAAACACAAATTAAAATGACTGAGATCAAATAAGGAGGAAATACACTGACATCATTCCCTGGTGCCCTGAGGGGAAATCCATCTAATTGCACATTCTGTGCCACTCATTTCCCCCCCCCAGGCTGGGGGTGGGATGTGGAGCTGTGGAGGGAGGGAGGCAAAATGAAACTTTTTTTCTTCTTCTCTTCTCTTTCTCCTGTTTCTTCCCTGACCTCTGCAGTTATCTCCCGATTTATCAGCAATACTAGATGGCTTTTTTCACATCAGTAAGCACCATCCAAAATATAACAATCAAAAAGAATCAGAGAAAAATAAATCAATGTCCACAAACAAAAAGCAGCCAATTTTGGCAAGTACAATTTATTCATAAAAAAACCCAACCCCTACGGTGCACAGGGGATGTTGCTCCTCTCGCAGCCACACTGCCCTTGACTAGCATGCCAATGTGCACCCGCTACAGTGTACATTGTTTCCCAGGCCTGCTATTGTTCCATCAATGCCTCTGTTCTTTCTCTTTTTCTCAGTCTTGGGAAGGGCTCTTTTTTTTTATTAATGAATTCCATGTGATTGCGATCCTAATTAATTTAAGATTGCAATTAGAACAAAGCTTGCCCGGTAGAAAAGACAGGGTGGGTGTGGGGGGAGAGAAGGTGCCTGCAAGTTATGTCTGCACAAACTAGGCCAGGGCAAATGCCTGATGCATGTTTCTGATTGTTCATATCATTGCTCCTCTGAGCTTGTAATCATGCATTGGCAGAAGCCATATTAGCAAAAAGACCTCTACCCCACTGCTCTGAAGTCTTTCCAGTATTAATTGCTTATTTTGCCCTTGGGGAGACTGTTTCCTATCTTGAACCAAAGACGTTTTGGTCTCTCCTTCTGTCGCTCTTTCTTTTTTTACTTTTATTCATTTTAAATGAGACTTTTAATAAGCAACATCTTTGTTTCTTTGTTTCTTTCTTAAAATCCAGCCACTTGCATTAGAACAAGCAACTGAATGGAGCCCAGCTGCACACACACCAGTGAACGCTGCAGAGGTTGTTTTAAGCCACTTATTTGTTTTTGCAATCTTGTACCCCACTGGCTCAGTCAGAGCCCCCGGAAGGCTCTTGTGCCAGCCAGGACTTGGCAGGTCTCGAGGAAGCCTGGCCATGCAAGGAAAGGGATGGTGTCTGAGCAGCTACTTTGGCTCTATGCCACTGGGATTCCCAGCACCAAGGCTGGCTACACTGGATTCGGGGCCTCTTTAGTGAGGCAGCAGAAAGTGGCCAGGACACAGCCAGGAGTAATAATGGGCTGGTGACTAGGATCCTTCTGGGTGGAACAAAAAAGAAAGAAAAACTCAGGAAGGATGGACTAGAGAGGGGCAGCCAGGAGAAGAAAGATTCATGGATCTTGGTCCCAGCCATCAGGGGGAGATTTAACATTGATGGCACAGTGGCTGGGCATGATGGGGTGCACCCTCCCAAGGGAGGTCTAATGAGTTCCTCTGGCCTCAGCTGTACACCTGCTGAGAGCTTGTCACTGGACGAGGCAGTAACCGGGTGGAGGATGGTGTGTCCCAGGGTTAGCTGACTCTCCCAACAGAACCAGTGGGAGGAAGGCAGCATGCAGACTGCTACCACCCACAAAGTCCCACCAGACTATGGGCAAGCTGATTCGCAGCAGGAAGGGGTTAAGGATAAGCCCTGACCCAGGGTCTAGCCATATTCAACTTTCATAATCTAACCAGACCTCTGTAGTGAATCTTGAAAAACTTGCAGACCAAGCACCGCTGTCAGGGGAAGAACTTTTGAGGGGAAAAGGTCTCTGAAATGACCCGAATGTGACCTCAAAAGAGCCCACCTATCACAACCAGGTTTGGTCCTGTAGCGAGAGGATGTGGCCTCCCTCTCAGGCGAATGTGGAGGGGATGCTGCCAGCCGGCTGGTGGGTGGAGGCAGGAGGCCTACACCCTGCCAGCCCGAAGCAGAGGGGTGGGACAAGAGGTGAAGTAAAGAAGCCCAGTGGTTCAGGTGGGAGGGGGCCAACAAGGGAGAGAGATACTTTCCCCCGCTGCTGGAATGGAGCACTCACTGCTGCCCTGGGGACCAGCCTGAGCTTCCAGGCATCCCTGCCATGCTCAGCACTGAGGAGCGGCTATTGCTCCCTTGGCGGTGTGTCCTGGGGAGACCGAGGACAACCCTTGGGCACAGATATGTCTGAGGGGGAGAGAAGGAAGCAGCCCACAGAAACCAGGCAATAGTCTGGCTGAGAGAAGTCCTGACACATGGTCAGCCTCTTGTGGGTGGATCCCCGCTGACCCGGTAGCACACCACACTGCCATTTTTGAGGCTCTGGGCTGGGGTGCGGTGGAGTTGGGCAGGCCTGTGTCCCCCTGGCCACCCCACCCCTGGGGTAGCAGGACTCTCCTTCTTTAGGCCAAGAGGCCTGTGCTCCTCCATCACCCCATCCTGAGCCCCATGGGCTGCGTGGGGCGCTCACTCCTAGCCTGAGCCCCATAGGCTGTGCTGATGCTACCGCACCACCTGATTGTAAACCAGAACCTTGACTGTCTGCTCCCTGGCCCTGCTGAAAGGCAGAGTGAATAAACTATAAACTGCTACAGCTCTGCTGGGTTGTAGACCAGAGCCAGACTCTTGAAAGTCCTGCTCCTCTCGAAGGCTGAGGTCCATGGAGAACCACTAATTCCCCCCTTTTCTCTTTGTTTGGAGAAGGCTCCAGCAGACCCAAACTGCGAGGAGGCATGGTCTCCCTCAGACATGACAAAGGAAGCCCCCCCCCCGAGTTTATACATCCCATCCAAGGAGTTCCTCGCTCCCAGCCTGTCACATCTAGGGGATTAAGCAAGGAAGAAGCTACAGTGCAGATGTTCACAGAGGAAGCCATATTCCTAGCGTCTGAGATTACTGGTGAGATGGTGGAGCATACAGATGGGCTAGCCCGGATGTCGTTATCCAGATAACATTCCCATTTTTTCCAAAAGAAGGCCTAGCCTGAGTAAGGTAAGAATGAAAGATGGGTCCCAGGCAGAGCACAAGGCAGAGCTCACTGAATTCACTGCTCAGCCTGTCTCTTATGGTGTCAAACCAGAACCCATTCTCTCAGCCCTTCTGAATATTGGAGAAGTTCAGGTCCAAATCCAGAGTCTAGGCTCATCTCAGACTAAGGGCACGTGCTTCAGACTTTGCCAAAGTGTTGAGCACAGGTCCCCCCTTCTCTCCCAAGCATAATCCCCTTCCCCTCACTTTCAAGGCCCATCTCACTCAATCCCCCAAACCTATCATCTCTCTTTTGCTTCCATGCTGTTGTTGCTCACCTCTGCCTGCCTATGCAGCCAGCCTCCACAGCCCGCTTGGTAGACATTCAAACAAGCCCGTCAGGATATTCTCCCATGCTGTCCCTCACATTTAGGTGGACGCTTGCCATAAAGCTCTCTCACAATCCTCCTTCACATCCCTCCCGAAATCTCTCCTGTACCACAATGCCCATGATAAACTTGACAACAGCTAGGCCATGGGTGTGCTGAGACCATTGCTCTTGCTTCCTTGTTCTTCCCAGTCAACCTATATCTATGTGTCTCTTGTCCTGTACTTAGATTGTGAACCACAGGGGGACAGGGCCTGCCTTTTTATTCTTTGTATTGCACCTAGCACAATGGAGTCTGGTCTATGACTAGGGTGTGGAGATGCTATGGTAATACAAACAATAAGAATAATATACACCAGTGCATATTTGTTCACTGAAAGAAAGACACAAGCTTTGGTTTGCTTTGACCAGTCCACCATATTTTCATTTTCGTGTGTCAGGACTTCCTAGTAAGTACTGGGGCAGGGTAGTCCCATGGCCAATTGTATAAACAGATCTCTGTCCAGACCAAGGGTCTCAAACTCCTGGCCTGCAGGACATCCCTAGCCAGATTGAAATTGTGCAATCTGGCCCAGGAGTTCCAGTGGGTGGGGGGTGGGTCTGTCCATTGCCGGCCCCATAGCACCACCCTTTCCCACCATTACCCCGCCCTCTCCCCCCTTGGCATCCCGTCCCCCAAAAGAGTGGCCTTGGGGGTTACCAGAGGGACCTGGCATGGGGCAGCAGCAGCAGTCAGACCCTCTGCATTCCCTGCGGCGGCAGAAACTGCAGGGAAGTGGAGTGAGTTTCCCATGGGATCTGTTTCCCATGATTCCTGACACCACAGGGTGTGTGTGTGTGTGGTGGGAACTGCTGCTGCCACACCACAACAGCCATATCCTCTGGGATAAGGTGCCATGGAGCGAGAGGGCAGAAAGGTGGCAGGAAGGGGCAGGGCTTGGGGGCAACAGGAATGGCCAGGCCTGCTGGGACTCCCGGGGCTGGATTGCACAAGTGCTCCAGCTGGGGATGGCCCATGGGCCAGGACTTGGGGACTCCTGTTCTAGAGAGTACCACAATGAGACATTGCAAACTTTTCCTCATTTACATCTAAGGGTACGCCTACACTGCGACACTATTCCGAACTAACTAGCGCTATTCCAAAATAGCTTAGTCCACGTCTACACAGCAGGCAGTTATTTCGAAATAGTGTCAAAATACTGTCAGGCTGGAGGACTTCTTACTCTGACTCCTGTAACCCTCATTGTAGAAGGGAAGTCGGAGGAGGAGTGTTTTATTTCAAAATAAGTGCTGTGTAGACGCTCCCTATTTCGAAATAAGCCATGCAATTGACATAGCTCAATTTGTGTAGCTTATTTCGAGTTAAGCCCTGCAGCGTAGACACTCCACTGAGCGTAGTGCATTGAAGGCATTGTGGTGGTCTAGCAGACAGAGGATGGGAAATCAGGAAACCTGGGCTTTACCACTGATTTTCCGAGTGATTGTGGGAAGATTACATACCCGCTGTGCCCCTCCCTGTGTTTGCCCTGTCTCTTTAGATGGAAGCCCCTCAAGATGCAGGGTCTACTTCTCACTATGCTTTCGTACAGCACCTTGCACAATAGGACTTGAGCTCTTCTGTTGCTTCTAGGTGGTAATAATCCAAATGAATAACCATAATAAAGGGCGTACAGGAGAGCAGAATGTGGCCCTTTTGCAGTTGATTGGTTGGTTCAAGTAAAATGAATGCAGCCCTCTCTTTAGGTCTACATATCTTGATTTGTAATTGTGCAGCAAGGACAATTTGGAAATATCATGACAGAGCCTGTTCTGGGGAGATATCCAGTCAAATTCCTTGCCTCAAGCAATGCAAGTACAGCGGGATAAGGGTTGAATACAGCCACTGAGCTTGCGGACATTTATCTGCTCCAACCATAACATCCAAATCCTTTTGAGCTTTGCTCGCTGCCCTCAAAGACTGACTGTCAGGAAAACAAAACAACCCTCCTAGTGCTTCACACGAGTCAGACTGAAGTTAGCAACATGGGAGTGAAATGAAAAGAATCATTCTGGGCCTGCTCCACAGCCCAGGGGCTCTGAGGGGAATCCATTTCAGCAGACACGGGCTCAGGTCCTCTGGAATCTGGAGGCCTGGAAATGCATTTAATAGTTTTTTTTTTAATCTCTTCAGAGTCTCTCTGATGAAACTGGCCTTTAGCTGTTCTCCAAGGTCAAGTCTCTGCTCATACATTCAGGGCAGCAGCACATGGAGAAGAATAATTTTTTTTTCCCGACAGCATAGTGAGGAGGGCCAGATACGTGTCTAGATGGACTGAGATAGGTATATCTAGAAGACCAGATTCTTTTCTCACAGTGGTCTCCAGGTACCAAGGAACGAAGTGCTATTAGTTCCATTTCAATGGTGGAGAAACTGAGGCACACAGTGTAAAATGTTGTGTCCTCTGTTCTAGTCACCGCTGCTCTATCCACTGGACAACACTGTCTCCCAATGGCCATAGGAAGAAGAGGCTAGTGATGGATGTAGGGGAGAATCACCCCAGTGCCTGGAAGAGGTCTGGATTATGGGTAAACAGCAGAAAAAGTCTCTGCAGTGACAGGTGAGCGTCAAGAAGCAGGTAGGATTAGGTCTTGTGGAAATCGGCTCTGACATCTCTGTGGCGAATACATGCGGAGCTGGGACACCTTAATGAAGGAAGAACAGACCAGAGACGAGGACAGGGAGCGGGACCAGGCCCACTGGCAAGGATATCAGGAAGCCCATGAACCAAGGGCAAATTCCACGACTCTGAACTGCAAAAATATTTAAGTGCCCAACTCCCCACATATCCCTGAGGATCTGGGCCGGGGGCTGTGAATATAGGGGATAAACAACAAAACAACTCCAGGGGAAAGGAAGAGTGCTGAGACCCCCCTTCCTGGTCCTGCCTTGAGCCTGAAGACTATGCATAGCAGTGACTATGCCCATTCCCAGCCCAAGGCATAGTCACTTTACAGGCATGAGCTCATCAGAAGTTTGCTGCTCTGTGCTGCATACCTAACCTTGGATTAATGGTGGGGGATTTGGGAAGGGGGCAGGTGACTGGTTTGTGTTCCTTTGTACCTTAGTTTTGTTCTCTTTTGCTGTTCTTCCCTCTTTCCCTCTGCGCTGGCAGCTCTGACCACGTCACTGCACCTCCGGCTAAGCAGGCAGGGAGATTAGCTCTCCCCACAGCTGGTGCCCCACTCCTTGAGCTGTGTCCTGGATTAGCATTGTGCTTCTATCATGGTGGCTTGTTGAACCCAAGTGCTGCAGCATCTTTCCCTGGCTTTGAGTGAAGAAGGGAAAAGCCCTTAGTAAGAGAAGCTGGGAGGAGGGCTGATTTCCTTCTCCCATCTCCTGAAGCAGCCTGAAAAGTGCAGATACGTCCCAAAGTGGGTTCTATAACAAGCCCAGATCTTTAGGCAAAAGTCTAGATTGCAAGCCTGGGGCTGAGAGATGCAGGATTGCTGAGTGTTATTTCTCCTGCCTTTAATTTCAACATCAAAAGCTATGGATGGGACACATCCAGCCCACCTAATTAGCCTCATTAACACAGGTCCTACAACTGACAGGTATTTCTTCTGATGTTTTATATATATATATATGGAAATAACAGAAACATAGATATAGATATAGATAGATAGATATACAGTGGGGGTTTTTTGTAAAAAAAGGTGTCGTTACTCCAGGGGAAAGTTGTTGAGCAAAAAAAAAAAAGCAGGGAAGGGCCTGCCCTTTTAAGAGACACAGCAGTACGGTCACAAAAAAGCAGTGTGTGTGTGTGTGTGTGTGTGTGTGTGTGTGTGTATAAATTCATTAGATAAAGTGGGTTTTGGCCACAAAAGCTCATGATTCTGTATATTTTAGTTTCTGTATATGTTAGTTTCTAAGAGTATGTCTACACAGCAGGGCTAAAGTTGAATTAAGCTACGCAACTTCAGCTATATCAATTGCGTAGCTGAAGTCGAAATAGCTAAATTCGTCTTTTTGCGCTGTCCACACAGCAGGAAGTTGAAGGAGGAACATTCTTCCTTCAACTTCCCTTACTCCTCGTGAAATGAGGGTTACCAGAGTCAGAGTAAGAAGTCCTCCAGCTTGACATTATTTCGACATAAAGGCTTACAGTGTAGACACGCACTATGTTATTTCGGAATAACATCAGTTATTCTGAAATAACGCTGCTGTGTACGCGTACCCTAAGGTACCACAGGACCACTCATTGTTTTTAAAGTTACAGACTATCATAACTCACCTCTGATATCCTCTGCTATGAGTTAGCTGAGAGATGTTAGCTGTGTTATTAAATTCTTCTGGGTCTCAGTTTATAAACTAAGCACTTCTCTGGCACATTACATTGGAAGATCTCAGAGTGTAAGATCCAAATCAAGCCTAGAGACTTAGGCATGGTTTTGCTAAACTCTTATGGACTTCAACGTCAGGATTAGACTTTTTCTTGATCTAAGAAGTCAGACTGTGACTGTGACTTAATACTCCCCACCAATCAATCCATGGGGTTTCACTTTGAATATTAGGACCATTTGGAAGAGAAAATGACTTTTTTTATTTCCACTCCAGAATGGTCCTACTTTTCAGCCAATCAGGCACAGGTTTCATATTTTAATTTTTTAAAGTATTGTTCCATAGAAGATTGTCACAAAAAACCATCACACACATTCCAAAGTGAAACTGCCATTTCCAAATGTTACAGAATGCCCCTTTTTTTCCTGGCTGCAAAATGGCCCCAGATTTAAATGGCAAAAATGTTAACAACATTTCATTAAAAACCATTTCACTCTTTCCTTACAGACAATGAGGGTACTGCTATAACTCACTGGTGTGAGGATCTAAAATCATGAATGAGCCTTTGTCGACTGAGCTGTAAGAAACAGCGGTATTAGGTCAAAGGTTGTAGCTGATACAGAAGCTTCTATGTGTCCCAGCCACTAGAGAGAGACAAATAGCTCCATGGTATAACTCATGAATGTGTGTTATGTCTCCCCCTCTTTGCCCAGTTCACAGCATATAAAACAGTGGGGCTGTGTCTATACTGGCGCGATCTTGCGCCAGAGCTATGCAAATGAGGCTCAGGTGGAATATCGCCGAGCCTCATTTGCATAACTAATGAGCCGCCATTTTGCAGAAGAGGCTCTTGCGCAAGACGGAGCTGTCTACACTGCCCCTTCTTGCGCAAGAAAAACCTCTTGCACAAAGCCGTTATGCTGATTATTTTCAGGCATAACGGCTTTGCGCAAGAGGTTTTCTTGCGCAAGAAGGGCAGTGTAGACAGCTCCGTCTTGCAAGACCCTCTTGGGCAAAAATGGCGCTCATTATGCAAATGAGGCTTGGCGATATTCCATGCTGAGCCTCATTTGCATAGCTCTGGCGCAAGATCGCGCCAGTATAGACACAGCCTGGTAGTACTTCCCTTTAGCTCAAGCTGTAACAGCTCATGTCCGAAGGTCCCTGGTTCTCTAGGGTTCTCGAAGGTCTGAATTAAGTAGAACTGGGGAGGGAATTTGAGGTGAGATCCTGTACAGAATACCCATAGGAATTCAAATCAAACTCTGCTGTAAATTGAAGTGACAGCGGCAGCAATTATAAAAGTACATCAGGGCCAAACTCATTTATGCTGTAACTAAAACAAAGTTAAAATGCCAAGAATGAATGTGGCCCATGCTTTTTCAACTTTCAAAAGCCAGCTGACATTAGACAGTATCATTAAGAGCCTGATTACCCCCATGCTTTGCAGGGCCTGAGCAGTATTTTATGCCACCAAACTGCCTATGGACATGTCTCCCTCTTGTGGCTGGTCCCAGTGTCTGCAGTTACCTGTCTGACTCATTCAAGTGGCAGCTGCTTTGGTTTTGGGGATTCCAACTTTAAGGGGCTTTGAATCAGGACCATGGTCCTGGGTTCTGTCCCCTCTGGTCATGGCTCATGCATGTGTTTGGCCATGAGCCATGACAAGTGTGTGACTAACCGTTCCCCATCATTCTCCCTTCCACTGCTGAAACACAGAGTAGGCACTGGCTGGGGCAGGCACTGCAGGAATGAGCAGCAATAGCCGAGAGACTGCAGGCTAGTGGTGGTGATGGTGGGAAACAGTTCCAAGGATTGCGTAGCTGCTTTCATTAATACCCAGACTACACAGATGAATCAAGGAGCCGCGTGTCAGGGATTAGTTGGCCTGGAAAAGGAAGGACTTGTTTCTGGGGTTCATACACAGGGGCTACTTGTTTGGAGACAATCTCTGCCCCAGCCCCTTGATACAATTATTGCTATGTTGTGTGTGCATGTATGGAAGGAGGTCTGTCGGGAAAAGAAACTGATAGGACGTACAATTGTAGAGGCTTCAGGACAGAGTGCACATAATAGCTCTCAAAAGATCTCATCAGGGTAGGGGTTAGAGTGCATGAACAAGGGAAGAAGTGTCTGATTGTTACAGTTTCCATGTTGCCTGACCTTAATGTTCAGTGCAGACTGTAGGCCACCCTTCTCCCCGCTCTTCCTCTCTCAGACTAATAATCTGGAGAGAAATCAGTCTCCCAGACCTAACACTTAACCCTTTTCAGGCCATCCTTGTATAGATGCCCAGGGCAAAGCCATTAATGCGTAAAACAACTGGGCAAGCAGGTATCTTCCCATACATAGTTCTGCTAATGTACCTCCGTTTTCCCCTACAGCTACTGTTCCATTCCCCTACTTCCTGCTTTGCTAATGGATTTCAAACCTGACCTGGAGCAGCCTTGCTGTTATAGCTCTGTCCCTTTGACAGCAGTGGGTAAAATCAAACAGACTTGTAGGGTATTTTTGTGAAGAAGTCGTCTGAGGACCTAACCAAGATTCAAACTCAGATCTCTGGAGGTGAGGAACTCCAACGTTAACCTATTGTGTTCCCTTGCTTCATGCAATTTAATGAGTTGGTTAGTTTTCAAGGAGCATCACAGACTAGGGCATACAGTATGACCTGCTAAACCAGGGTTCAGCAACCTTTGGCACATGAGTCATCATGGTAGTCCATTAGCAGATCAGGAGACATTTTTTTTACTTGACCATCCACAGTCATGGCCCCTTGCAGCTTTCAGTGGCTGCGATTTGCTGTTCCCGCCCAGTGGGAGCTGCAGGAAGCAGGGACTACCACATCCTTGCAGCCCGCCCTGCTTCCTGCAGCTCCCTTTGGTCAGCAACAGGGAACCATGGTCAGTGGGAGTGGGGAGGGGCCATGCCTACAGTCCGCCAATGTAAATAACATGTTTTGCAGCCTGCCAGCAGATTACCCTGATGAGCTGTGTGCCGGAGGTTGCCAACCCCGATGCTAAACTAGCTTTTATTCATACTCATCTGGCCTTTGTTCCTGTTCTATTTAAATCTCTTTTCTTTGATACACGATACAACAATACACAGTCCTTTAAAAAAGGCAAGGAGGACAATCCAGGAACTACAGACTGGTCAACCTTACCTCAGTTCCTGGAAAAATCATGGAGGGGATCCTCAAGGAATCCATTTTGAAGCACTTGGAAGAGAAGAAAGTAGTCAGGAATAGTCAACATAGATTCACCAAGGGCAAGTCATGCCTGACCAATCTGATTAGCTTCTATGATGAGGTAACTGGCTCTGTGGACATGGGGAAGTCAGTGGATATGATATACCTTGATGTTAGCAAAGCTTTTGATACAGTCTCCCACAATATTCTTGTCAGCAAGTTAAGGGAGTATGGATTGGATAAATGGACTGTAAGATGGATAGAAAGCTGGCTAGGTTGTCGGATCCAATGGGTAGCGATCAATGGCTCTATGTCTGGTTGGCCTGATTTCAAGTGGAGTGCCCCAAGGATCAGTTCTAGGGCCAGTTTTGTTCAACATCTTTATCGATGATATGGATGAGGGGATGGATTACATGCTCAGCAAGTTTGCGGATGACACTAAGCTAAGGGTAGAGGTAGATACATTGGAGGGTAGAGATAGAGTCCAGAGTGACCTAAACACATTGGAGGATTGGGCCAAATGAAATCTGATGAGGTTCAACAAGGACAAGTGCAGAGACCTGCACTGGGGACGGAAGAATCCCAAGCATTGTTACAGGCTAGGGACCGACTGGCTAAGTAACAGTTCAGCAGAAAAGGACCTGGGGATTACAGTGGATGAGAAGCTGGATATGAGTCAACAGTGTGCCCTTGTAGCCAAGAAGGCTAATGACATATCAGGGTGCATTAGGAAGAGCATTGCCAGCAGATCTAGAGAAGTGATTATTCCCCTTTATTCAGCATTGGTGGGGCCACATCTGGTGTAATGCATCCAGTTCTGGGGCCCCCACTACAGAAAGGATGTGGACACATTGGAGAGGGTCCAGCAGACTAGCAAACTGATTAGGG
Source organism: Rafetus swinhoei (assembly GCA_019425775.1). NCBI lineage: Eukaryota > Metazoa > Chordata > Testudines > Trionychidae > Rafetus > Rafetus swinhoei. The sequence continues at coordinate 10,085,302 of CM033429.1, read as the reverse complement.
GATGTGACAAAGTCCCTTGTTAGCTCCCCATGGGTTCTGCGCTTCTTGCAATCCTCCTCAGAGACTCACAGTGACCCCTTTGTTGCCTTGGGACTTCCCCAGAGGCAAGGGTCCCTGCTTACCAAGTCATTCTCATCACAGGCAAGTCCTGAGTGTGGGGGGGAAGACAACCCCCCTTTTCCTGGTCTTTGGTCTGTTCTCATCTCCCCGGCAAGATAATCCTCCAAGAGAAGGGGGGTGGAAGTTCAGGCCCACCCACACCACTGGACTCTGGCCCAGAGGCCCTACAGGAGGGGTGGCTAGCAGGGCTTCTTGCCCCACCCTAACACCACTACCTCTCCCCTGGGCCACTTCACCCACCTCTTCCTTCTATTATCTTCCGCCTTTTACCTTGGGGTTCAGAACTGCTCCTGCTCAAAACTCTCCCCCCTGCTGCCTGGGAGGAAACCTTTTATAGGGACCCGGAGGCCTTAATGAGCAATAGGTGCTTAATTAACTCCTGTTGCAGGCTGATTCCTAATTAGGCCTCCATTGTCTGCCCTGATTGCTGGGCTGTGTTCAGGTGAGTCTAATTGGGAAACAAGAAGGCATTAACCCACCTCCAAATATAGCTGCCTTATATAAGATATTTGCAGTTCACAGGCTGTGGTTTGCCACAGGGGCTGGAGCATATGACCTATGAGGAGAGGCTGAGGGATTTGGACTTATTTAGACTGCAGAAGAGATGAGTGAGGGCAGATTTGATAGCAGCCTTCGACTTCCTGAAGGGAGGTTCCAAAGAGGATGGAGAGAGGCTGTTCTCAGTAGTGGCAGATGGCAGAGCAAAGAGCAATGGTCTCAAGTTACAGTGGGGGAGGTCTAGGTTGGATATTAGAAAAAACTATTTAATTAGGAGAGTGGTGAAGCACTGGAATGGGTTACCTAGGGAGGTGGTGGAATCTCCATCCCTAGAGGTTTTTAAGTCCCGGCTTGACAAAGCCTTGGCTGGGATGATTTAGTTGGGGTTGGTCCTACTTTGGGCAGGGGGCTGGACTCAATGACCTTCTGAGGTCTCTTCCAGTCCTAGAATTCTATGATTCTATGTCCCTCCAGGTGCTGCTGGCCAGTTGTACCCTAAGTCATCAGCAGTTACTTACATACAGTCCAGATCCTCAGAGCCTTGGGATGTGAAGCATTGGAGCCTCCCCAGTGCAGAGGCAATCCCAAATGGAATGCTATCAATAAGGGAATTAATATGCACACTCCAAACTAAACCTGCCAAAACTATTAGCTTGCAGGCACCATTGAAAATACTCTTGCGGTCTGAAGCTCAGACATAGCCTGCTCATCAACTCTCATAGGGTAGTCCTCATATCTGAATGGAATTGCAAATCTTTAGATCTAGGCAAAGCCAGCAGTTGCTTAGTTGTATTACTGCCTATTAGCCTAGTAATTGCCATGAGAATTTGCTCCATATGATCTGTTTTTATTATCTGGTTGACTTCAGCTTTTGCTCCATATCTCTCAGTGCTAACGGGCTTTATGTGGCAGCATATATATTTTAGCAGTGCAATGTTTATCTCTACTGACTTGCAAGTTGCAAAATGCATCATGTTGTCTTTTACAGAATGGTTCACTTTGAGCATAAGAGCCAACTACTGCTGAAAGCTAATGGAGTTGTGCCTTTAGTCCAAGTGGTAGAAGCTAATAGTTTTAATACTTTATCCAAAGCCAACTTGGAGTTTTTCTATAGCTTCAAAAACCTTTGGATCAAGTGCTGCAAGACGTGGGGTTCGATTCCTGTTCAGGGCCCTTAATAGGGATTGCCACCCCTTCTATGCATTGCGATAGCACTGGAAATGTACAAGCTGTTTAACAAACATAAAGCAAGAGGCATCCCCATCCTAAAGAAGCTGCAATCTCGCAGTTTGGACAGTGTGGTCTATTGGTTAGCAGGTTCCAAGCGCTGCAGTGTGACAAGCTGTGGAAATCGCCTGAGACCATTGGCAGCTCAGGCAGTACAGAGTGCATGTTCCCAGGGCTTTGTCTGCTTGTGCTGGATTTTCATGTCAGGTTCTCCACCCCACCTCCCAGTGCATCAGGAGAAAACGGGAAGCAAATGATGAGCTGAAAATGAACACATTCCTCTGTGGCTGTTCCCCAGGAGTCAGTCCAATAAGCAGCTTGTTCATGCTTGGAGCTGACGTCATATAGAGAATAGTCCCAGGCAGAAATTCAGCCATTTATTATCCATCAAGGTGACTTGCAGGGACTGCAAATTTCTCACCCTGCTGAGGCCCACCTGCCGGGAAAGAGACTCTGAACGAGGGACATAAGTAGAATAATGATACAAGCAGCTTAAAAGGAACTGGACCAGAGCACGAGCCACAGCCAGGATGACCGGATTCTGTTCCTACTTCTGTCACTGACATAATGGGTGATTGTGAGCTAGTCAGGCCATGGCGCTGTGCCTCAGTTTCTCCAACTGTAAAATAAGAATATTAATACACACTGTGGCAGCCCAAGAGCAGGGGGATACAAAAGCCTGGTGGAAGGCAGATACATGGGGAGCTGGATATGTGGTTTTATGTTCCCTGAATAGGCTGCCAGAGACTGGGGCCCAGCCAGGGCAACACCTGAAGCCCAGGCTAATTAAAACACTTGCTGCCAGTTAAGGCTGATGGGCCCATCATAAAAACCCTCCCTCAGGCAAGGCTGAGGGGGGAAGGAGAAAAGAGATGGACCAGAAGAGAACCCAGCCCAGCTGAGAAGACACACCCAAGGCAGCCAGCAATCAAGGACTGTTCCAAGGCATCGGGAAGGAGGTATCTAGAAAGGGTTGGGGAAGTGGCCCAGGAAGGAGCTGCTGTTCAGTGGGGCAAGGGCCAGGCCTCACAGCTCACTTGGGGTTACACCCTCCTACATTCCCACCCCCCACAGGGCCCTGGGCTGGAACCTGGAGCAAGTGGGTGGGACCGGGTTCCCTCTAACCCTCCTCCCAACTGGTGGGGTGCCAGTATGAAACAGGGGAGACTCTGTAGACTAATCGGAGGGACTGACCTCCAAAAATCCTGAACTGTGGCTGTTGATGAAAAGGGCTCTGGTAGCGGGGTACCCTTGCCTTACTCAGCAGTGATAGGGACACCACAAGCCTCTGAGGTGCACACAAAGACCCGCTAGGAAGTGCAGGACCCCGGGGGTTTAGCCCAAACCAGCCACATCATCTATGCTCATAAAATTCTGAGGCTATGTCTACACTGGCGGCTTCTTGCGCAAGAACATCTTGTGCAAGGGTTCTTGTGCAAGAAGTCTTGTGCAAGAACATGTCCACACTGCCATGTGCGAGCTGTGCTTTTGCGCAAGACCATCCATGACAGTGTGGACGCTCTCTTGCTCAAGAAAGCTCTGATGGTCATTTTAGCCTATAGTGGGTCCAAGTGGCCGCCCACTGAGCCGGAGGAGGAGGAACCCCTCCGGACGCCATGTTGGGCTGAAGCTAACCCCGCCCTGTCACCTGACCGGAAGCCAAGGGGTGGGCCCAGGACTATAAAAGCCCAGGCAGCAGCCTCAGTCCGGGCTGGGCCTGCCAAGAGGCGAGAGGCCTTCCCTGGACTCCCAGCCTGGAGAGTGGGGACTGAGGCCTGGCCAGGGCCTCCTGCCTGCCGGGGCCCAGAGAAAGACTACCGGCTTCCCGCCTGGGAGGCGGAGGCCCAGCGTAGCCCGCCTACCTGCCCAGACGCAACGGCGGAGCCACAGGGCCAGCCTGAGCCAGTGCCCCAGCTACGGCCCCAGCTACCTCGACCGGAGGCACCGCCGGGGACGTCCACGGACCCTGACCCGGAGGCCTGGCTCAACCGCCCGAGACTGCCGGCACCTGGAGCCCAGCCGAGCCCCAGTGACCTGCAAGCGGCAGAGGACTGGACCGGACCGCCCCGGTGGGACAAGACCCTCCTGGACTCCCTGCCTCCACCGCCCGACACCCAGGTACCGCCCGAGGGGGGAGAACGGAAGTGGCCCGGGGTAGTGGGGGCTGTTAAAGGTCCCTAGGCCGGCGCGTTTCGGGCTGGAGCCCCCGCTGAGCCGAAGCAGCCTGCACTGCTGCCCTGGGGCCCTGGGCCGGGGCTCAGTGGAGTGGGTGGGCTTGCGCCCCCCGCCACCACCTATTGGGTGGCAGTCTCCCCCCTCACCACTGCCACAGGCGATCCGCCTGCACCCCTCCTGAACAAGGAGCTCCCTGACTGTGTGTGTTTGCTGCCACGCCCTGAGCCAAGGGCCTGGCCACTTCTTATGAACTACTGGTGTTTGCTGGCCGCCACGCCCTGAACTGAGGGCTTGGCCACTCCTTATGAACTACCTGTGTTTGTTTGTTGCCACGCCCTGAACTGAGGGCCTGGCCACCCCTTATAAACTGACGGTGGTAGTTTGTTGCTGTCACATCCTGAACTAAGGGCTGGAACGCTCCCTGAGAACTAACGGGGCCGGTCGGAGTGGCCGCCCACTGAGCCGGAGGAGGAGGAACCCCTCCGGGCAGGCAAACCGACTACACTGCCATAGGGCTTTCTTGCGCAAGAAATCCCTGCCGAGCGTCCACACTGCCCTCTTGCGCAAGAGCTCCTGCGCAAGAGAGCTTACACCTGTTAGAAAAGAGCGTAGCTCTTGTGCAAGAACCCCTCTCTTACCATGCCATACTGTAAATTTCCTTGTGCAAGAGCGGGCGGGCAGTGTGGATGCTCTGTGGATTCTTGCGCAAGAACGGCCATACTTGTGCAAGAAGCCACAAGTGTAGACACAGCCTGAGGGATCTCTGGGTGGAAAGTGTTATAGAATTGCTAAGCAATAGCGATCAGTCATCTGCTAATTTTTTACATCCATGCGTGGATTTTTTGCCATCTATATGTGGAATAAATTTTGTGATGTGCACCGAGGCACATGTGACTGTGCACCACCAGTAGAAACAAAACCTAGTTGTGGGCGCCCTGCTAGTTAGCTGGGCCGCCTTGGAATCTCTTCTGAGTGCCCTCAGAAGCGCCCAGCTTACAGGGAACACTGATAGTGATTCCTCAAATTGGTACCCCTCTGAACTCTGAAAATCAGTCAGTTTCCAAAGTAGGGAGAGAAGCCTCCAGTGAAAGTCCAGGGAGCACCAAGATGAGCCAACACCCTTCTGAAAGCTGGTGTTCACTTTGGCAGCATTTCAAGTTTTGCAAGAGAAAAGAGTTTGGCAGATGTGAAAATATGCCCAGCATGTATGAGGGAGCCATGCACACAAGTACACAAGGCCCCTCTACAACCCTAGCTCATCCTGGCTCTACTGTGCATCTGACCTATCAATTGTATCCTCAACTGCTTTAGAGATGTAATGAATGCTGCGACAGGAAACTTTATATAGTGCACATGTTGCTTCCCCAGGCTGTCATCATCTCATGTCTCTATTAGTGCAACCACTTGCTCTCTGGCCTTCACAAATGCCATCTTGCTCTGCTTGTCTCCCTTCTGAATGCCGCTGCAGCAATCCTCTCCCTACTCTGTTGCTTTGACCATGTCGCCCCTCTCTTTGCATCTCTCCACTGGTGCCATCTTCCTTATCCCCCCAAGCGTAAGCTGCTTGCAGGAGCAGCCCTAGACGAGCTGCCGACAACTGGCACCATAGGTGAAACGCGCAAGCGGCGTGCAATCAGTGCCCCCGTCTCCAAAGCCCTCAACGGCCGTTTAACTTGGTGCCCTAGGCAACTGCCTAGTTCGCCTGTATTGACGGGCCGCCACTGGCTGCTTGCCCTCCCTTTAAAGGCCCTTCATGGTCAGTCCTTGCCCATCCCTCTTTCTCTACTGATCTGTCAGCAGCAGAGCTGACAGCCTCGTCAGGTAAGGCCGGGTGTGAGGGCCTTCTCCATGCCCCAGAAGGGGCAGACCTCCGGCTGAAGGGGTGGGGCTAGGGCTAGGCAACCCTTAATGAGGCTGGGAGAACACCACACATGGCGTGCTGAACAATGCTCCAGCCTTTTTGTATTGGTGGGCCCTGGAGTAATTGCTCCCTTTGCCCCCGCTTGTTGGCAGGCCTGACTTTTACGATGCCTGTCTCCGTTGTCCACTAGTTTAATCCTTGTAGCAGAGCCTGGACAACCCCATCTTGACCAGAATAATAATGTCTGCATTGTCTGGTCCTGCCTTGACCGGACTAACGACGGCTGTCTTGCCCAAAGTGCGGATTTCTAACAAAGCAAACCCAGGCCTGTCTCAAGTCTGGTGCACGTAAGCACGCAGGCCAGTCCAAAGCAGGGGGGAGCTTTGAGAGTCAGGAGTGCTTTAAACAATAGTGGGTAGGGAATATGGTATAGTGAAACCATGCCGAGAACATTGGGAGAAACTTGGTACTGGTGCATAATATTTCTGGTAAGTAAAAATCACAGATACAGCCATAGAACTGTCAATCAAGTATAGTACAGCCCGAATAGCAGGATGTATCCCAAATATGGGCACAATAGGTATTTTATGCAATATGTAATTAATTGGTAGATATTATTAGAATGACCAAGTTAAGTATAAATGCAGGTGTAGTAAAGATAATCAGTGGGAGGGAGTGAGCAGGATTGACCTACAGGTCCTGCTCGTTGTAACTAGAAGTAATGGATCCCTTCACACCGGCTGTAGCGGTGCATGGTGTCCTGATAGTGGGAATCAAAGGGACCACGACCTCCTGCCTGGTACTGTAGGTAGCATACGGGTAAGGTGTAAGTGAACTAGGCTTAATTATTGTATTACAGTAATGTTCTATTAATTGCTTTTGAAGTGCTTCGTGCTGTATTAATTGATTTAGCATTTATAGTATTTAAGGTTTAAATTGTGTAGTAATTGTTTTTAAAGCCTGTAAAATTTAAACAACTATATTAACTGCTTAAAGCTTGCAATAAATAAGTGAGTGGTTAAGTCTCTCCGGAGTGTCTTGGTTTCCCTTGGATCTAAAAATCGATTTCTAACAAAGCAAAGCACACGACAATATTCCAACTAATGACTTTGTTCTTTCTCCCACACTGCCCCTTGTGTTTGGGAGGAGTGCCCTAGATACATCCCCAAACCTACCTCATTATCCTCCTTCACATTCCTCCTCAAAACTCTCCTTAGCTATGATGCCTGCAAAAAATCTGAATGTCTAGGCTGCTGACATGGTAAGACCGCTGCCCAATTCTGTGCTCTCCCATCTGCATCCATCTGTTGTCGCATAGGTTTTGGGCAATGTGGATCAGGGAGTGTCTTTTTGTTCTGTGTTTGTACAGTGCCTAGCACAGTGGGGTTCTCGACCATTACTAGAGCTCCTACGTGCTGTGAGAATACAAACAATAAATAATGACTGGACCAGGCAGTGAGAGAAATGAAGATGCACGGGTCAAGGAGGAAAATCCATCTCCAATGGTGGTTTGAAATGAGGGTCTGAGTTGAAGAGGGAGGTTGTAGAAGGTGGTGAGAGCTGCAGAGGGCTGCCACACTGACAGTGGGGAGGAGGAAAGAAGTGGCTAATGCAGATAATAGAAAAAAGAGGAGGCCCAGACTGTGCTGTGCACCAGTGCAAGTGCTTGTCTTATGACAAGCCATTTGGGCTCCGCAGTCCCCCAAGTGAGAGGCAGGAGGGGAAGGAGAGCTGAGAGAGAGAGAGAGAGAGAGAGCAATAGGAGGAGGAGAGAGAGAGATTGACGGAGAGAGAGACCAGAGGCTCAGGAGAGAAGACCGACGTGGAGGAGAGACCTGAAAATCCCGTCTTATGACGGGCTAATTGGCTAGTTTCCTTATATTGACCCATTGCCCTATAGGAGTTGTAATTTGAGAGCCATATGCTTCTGTTCTCCCCAATGGGTCAGTCACCCAGGCCAGAGTACATTTCCCGTAATATGCACTAAATCACGTGATTCCCATGGTGCACCACATGTCTGTTAGTGTGAAATCCAGTATATTGGTTTAAAGGAGATGCAGTCCACCTGGTGTCTGGCCCATAGAAAAGAATGGGGACTAGAACTACAACTCCCACAAGGCAATGCACCATGATAGGAAAATACAATGTAATATTTTGTTGAATTGATCAGAAACAAAATATTTCAGGTGAATTCAAATTCCCAAATATTCCAAATTCAGGACAAACTGGGCCAAAATAAATGTCAATTTTCCCAATAGACATTCAGAAATTCTCATCAAAATGATTTTTTCCCACAGAACATTTCAATTTTGTAGGAAAGTATATTTTCCATTTGAAAATTTGATAAAAAATTCCTGACCAGCTCTAGTTATGGGTCTCTCTGGCCCAGCAGGGGATGCCAGTATGGTTCAAAACTTGGGATTTCAGCACCAAGGCATGTATCTCTAACACTTGAGCTAAAGGGGCAACTCCATTAGCTAACAGCAATAGAAGGCTGTTATCCTTCCTGTGAGTCAGTCTGCAAAGGGACGGGAATGAGGACACACTGTGGAAGTCCCAGGTGGATTGTTTGACTCAGTTATTCCATACCTGCATTTAGGGAGGGATCAAAGGAGTCTTTACCCCTTGTTCTTACTGGACATTGGAACTTCAAGGCTGCTCTAATTTGTACTTAGTTCTCATCATCACCTGAGAACCCCAGACTAGTCAAAGAGTAGTCCATTCCAGTCATAACCCCTCCCTCACAGTCCCTGGTGCAGGTAACATTTTTAGCTGCCTCAAAGGCGTAAATGGCCCTGAGCATAACTGAGAATCAGACCCCGAATGTGCTAGAAACCAAAGCATATGCACCAGCCCAACCCCTCCACCCTCCGTTTCCCCCCTTGTCCAGTTTTTCTTTTCCCCACTTCCCCTTCTCTTCTATCCTCCTTTTGAAGAGGCATAGGGTCTGGAGTTCAGCTTAATCCAGCTGCTAGATGTATTATTCATTTCTATGCTTTAATGATGTGATAAGGTTTCTGGAAATAGGAAAAAGCTCATTAAACTGTCATTTGAATATAGATCATAACTAAATTCTAAGGGAGACGGAGGCTTGCCAACAGAGCTACCCAGCCTTCCCTGTGCACACAGGCCATGCGAACCTCACCGGAAGGGAGAAATTGGAGAGAAAGTCTTATACCCTATCGATTCTTTAATTAATTCATTATCGTTTGTTAGCTGAATGGCCGCGGCGCATGCAAGGGGGAATGGAAAGAAAAATAATGCATAAGGGAGGGTATGTGAGCACCTCAGGCTCATTAATAGCTTGGATTCTCTCCCTCACCCCCTGGTAAGTATTAGCTTCCAGGGGCACCATTTCACATTTTAGCAGGGGGAGGACTGACCTGTGCATGTCATGATGGGGGGGGAGGGGGAGAAGAGTGGGGCAGGCAGACTGAGGACAGCAGATTCAGCAGTATTATGAGCATGTACAAGCCAAGCAGCAAATTGGGAGGGATTGACCCCATCCACACACACCCCCCATCTCCTCTTTCCAGGGGGCACTAAGGCACTGGGAAACTCTGAGGCTATGTCTACACTCACAGCATCTTGTGCCAGAAATATGCAAATGAGGCTAAGCGTGGAATATCGCTGAGCCTTAGTTGCATACCTAATGAGCTGCCATTTTTGCAGAAGAGGCTCTTGCGCCAGAAGGAGCTGTCTACACTGCCCCTTCTTGCACAACAAAAACCCTTTTGCGCAATGCTGTTACGCCGATTACTTTTCAAGAAGAACAGCACTGCGCAAGAGGGTTTTTGTTGCGCAAGAAGGGGCAGTGTAGACAGCTCCTTCTGGCGATATTCCACGCTTAGCCTCATTTGCATATTTCTCACTCAAGAAGCCACGAGTGTAGACATAGCCTAAGTTTTTTGGCAGATAACATAGCAATGAGCTGACAGGAGCACTGTATCTAATTCCTATAGAAAATAAAGAAAATTAAATAAATCTTAGACCCACTCAGCTCTAACTCATGTTCTGGTATCTTGTGGCAAGTCACTCAGGGATACTGGTTAGCCTTCAAATTTTAATGTATATTCTTACTTTGTTACTATCTCTCGCAGAGAGAGCGAGAGAGAGAGACAGACACTTTCAGGACTCTGGGCACTCTCTCAGCTCTGGAAGTGGAGGGGAGTCTAGTGGGATACAGCAGGGAGCAGATACATTTGGGCTCTGTAAGATTGGAATGGCCTTACTGGGTTAGACCAATGCTCCATCTAGCTCAGTATCCTGTCTTCCAACAGTGGTCAATGCCAGAGGCTTTAGAAGGCATGAACAGAAGAGGCAATCATCAAATGATCCACCCCCCCGTTGCCCATTCCCAGCTCCTGGCAAACAGAAGCTAGAGACACCATCCCTGTCCATTCTGGCTAGTGGCCATTGATGGACCTAACCTCCTTGAACTTACTTTGTTCTTATTGGAACCGTGTTATAGTTTGGGCCTTTCTGCCGTCTCCTGGCAAAGAGTTCCACCGGTTGACTATGAAGAAATAATTTATTTTAAATCTGCTGCCTATACATTTCATTGGGTGAGCACCTTGTGTTATATTAGTGAAGGAATAAATAATATTGATTTTCTAGACCTCTAACTTACATCCCCGCCCTTTCATCATTTCTTTTACAAGCTGGAAAGTCTCAGTCTTGTTAATCTTCACTCATATGGAAGCTTTTTCTTACCCCTAATCTTTTCTGTGCCCTTTAGATGGGGTGACCAGATCTGCATGTAGTATTCAAGGTGTGGGCATACTGTGACTTTATATCAAGGCAATATGATATTTTCTGTCTTATTATCTATTCCTTTCCTAATGATTCCCAATATTCTGTTAGCTTTTTAGACAGTCACTGCACATTGAGCAGATGTTTTCAGTGATGCCAAAATCTCTTTGAGTGGTAATAGCTGTTTTAGACTCCATCATTTTGTATGTATATTTGGGATGTGACAGAGTCAGTCCCACTCCTGGGTCTCAGACCCCCGTTCAGTCCATAATTCGCAGTCTAGGTACTGCAGCACAGGTCTTGCTTGCCCCTCTCATCATTTGGTGTCTGTCCCTTGCCTAAAAACAGGTGCTGGGACAGATGCTCTTGATCGAGTCAGGCTGGGCTGGGTTAGCAGTCCTCCCCCACTTACCAGCTGGACTGTCTGGTTACTTGAGGGAAAGGAGCCCAAACACTCCCTGTTGGAGCCCCTTACCTTTGGCAATGCTACCATTCTCTATATCAGCATTTCTGACTCTTAACCTTATCCCTGCCTGAAGTCAGCTCAGCTGGTCCTTATTTGTTTCAGAGCAGCCCTGGCCAGCTGCTCCTGATTAACCAGGGCTATTGCTGTTTTTCAGAGCTGCCTTTCTCCCCTTCTAATCAAGCCCTCTGCACTGTCCTGACACAGGGATTATATTTTGCCATGTGCATTACTTTGCATTTATCAACACTAAATTCCATCTGCCCTTGGGTTGCCCAGTCACCCAGTTTTGTGCAATTCCTTTGTGACTCTTAGCAGTCAGCTTTGAACTTAACTATCTTGAGTAATTTTGTAACCTCTGCAAATTTTGCCATCTCACTGTTTACCCCTTTTTCAAGAAAATTTATGAGAAGTTTAACAGCAGTGGCCCAAACCCAGATCTTTTTTCCCTATCTTTTAAGTGGAGTACCCAGCAATGTTTTCATGATGCTCTAATGATCCTTCAATTACTTGATTAACAAAGCCTTTTGTTATCTTCATCACCCAGCCTCCTCCAAAGGCAAAGCTGGGAGCAGCACAAACTCCATTGCAGTTAAGAACTGCCTCTGGAACTAAGGCATGCACTTTAAGCAGACCTCAGATATGAAATTCAGGGGTTCACACTTTAGGGGGGTTACCTCCCTCTTCCCTCATAAATGGTACCCTTGTTAGCTCCATTTTACAAACATGGAACAGAATTACTGGGGAGACTAAGGCCATGTCTACACTGCACTGTAAACCTGGGACTGTGGGATTAGGTTTGTGGACTCTCTGCCTATGCCAACATAGCAAAAAACAAATGAAAACTGAAACCTTGCAGAACAAGAGACCGGGTCAGCTGACTTGGGCTCACAGGGCTTGGGCTACAGGGATAAAAATAGGCTTGTAGATGTTTGAGCTCAGACTGGAGCCTAAGCTCTGAAACCCGGGGGCTAGGGAGGAGGATCTCGGAGCTTGGGGTCCAGCCCACAGTTAGGCTACGTCTACACTACGAGTTTTCTTGGCAAAAATATGCTAATGAGGGACACATTTGCATGAGTTGTGACCTCATTTGCATATTTTCTGCCGATCTGTTTTTGCTCTGGGGTTTTTGCACAAAAACAAGCAGTGTGAACGTTTTCTTTTTGTGCGAAAACCCTTTTTTCCGCAAGATCGGTAGATCTTTTCCTGTTTTTTCCTCTCTGAGGTGTCGAGATGTATTATTCACACCTGGACTCTGCCATGAAAAATCAGCAGCCATCTTCATGCCTATTTGTGATGCGATAGCACCGAGGGACCCCACCAAGAGCACTTCTTCAGATGCTGTTCAAGACAATCTGCTACTCTAGGCAAACTTAATTGCTGCTGCCCCTTCTCTTCCCAGATCAGTAGATCTTGCGGAAAAAGGGGTTTTGTGCAAAGAGAAAACGTCCACACTGCTTGTTTTTGCGCAAAAACCCCAGTGCAAAAACAGATTGGCAGAAAATATGCAAATGAGGTCACAACTCATACAAATGAGTCCCTCATTAGCATATTTTTGCCGAGAAAACTGGTAGTGTAGACATAGCCTTAGTGTCCACACTCCTGTTTTTAGCCACACAATCCAATGCCAGGTGGGCTGCAATGGCCTTCCACTAGAGGGCACTCGAAGGCATTGCCTTGCCCAGCAGATATGTTAGCAGGAGAGCTGGCTGCACAGGTGATGGAAAGGAAATGATTATAGGTGTGATATTGTTGAGGGAGAATCAGTCCAGAACGCCCACCCCCCTCCCGCCCACTGGAAAACTTTCCCCAGCTCAAAGCCCTCACTTGATTTTCTTTTATTTTTGATCTCCCTTTATTTCCCTGCATCTTAAAGGAGTCTTTGCTCCACTTTCCTGATCAGAGGTGAGCATGGAGAGCTTTGATCTCCCCCAGCACAGCTCGCTCTGTGGAGAGGCACAGCAGTCGTGTGAAAATAATTGCGCCTCTGCTCAGATGACAGGAGAGAGGCCTCTGGTTTCTTTCCCATGGCTGGTGCTGGCATATTTAAAACAGGGGTCCCGAATGCTAGTTGGGCGAGTCCTGTCTCCCTACTCACCTCCTCTCTGAGGTGTCGAGATGTATTATTCACACCTGGACTCTGCCATGAAAAATCAGCAGCCATCTTCTTGCCTATTTGTGCTGCAATAGCACCGAGGGACACCACCAAGAGCACCTCTTCAGATGCTGCTCAAGACAATCTGCTACTCTAGGCAAACTTAATTGCTGCTGCCCCTTCTCTTCCCAGGCCTAAGGTGGCAGATTTGTCTTGACTGCCCTTCATCAGGACAGGAGATGGCCAGGACAAATTGGAGCGAATGGCAGTGTAATCAGACACACAAAGTTTCAGTGCCCCTCAAATGTGGCCTGGCTGTCCTTCTCTCAAGATGGAGAGATGGTGGGCCAAAAATGCCACCCCAGACAGCTGCCTAGTTCACAGATAGCTCGAGTGGCCTATGCACGTAGGGCTGGCCTTACCATGAGGCGAACTGAGGCAGCCGCCTCAGGTGCCAGACTGTGCGGGGGCGCCACTAGGACCCAGAGAATTGAGACCTTTCAAAGTTTTGGCCCAAGCGAGGGGTTCTGGGGGTGTCATTTGAGCTCCCCGCCTCAGGTGCCAAAATGTTGTGGGCCAGCCCTGTATGCACCCCAGTATGTTAGGTGCTGTACAAGCACATCTTAACAACGTGCCAGGGAACAGTGCATTTCATGATGGGGAAGAAGGCCTTCTGATAGATTTGTAAGACCCAGCTGCATCATCAGAGATCTCAAAGCACCTCAGGAAGGCAGGGCAGTGCCATTAACCCCATTTTACACGTGGGGAAGCTGAGCCAGAGAGCAGCGCAATGAGTCACCCATGGTCACTGAGAAGATCAGTAGCAGAGCTAGGAACAGAACCCCGGTATTGTGACTCCCCAGTGCGATGCCCTAGCAATTGACTGTCAAACATTAGTGAAAGAGTTGGGAACCCACCGTTAAGGTCTGACTTTCCTAAAAGCTCCACCCCTCGTTGGGCACCAAAATAACCAAAATATCTTCCAAAGAGCTCAGCCTGCAAACAGTTGTCAAAATGAGCCAATTTCAGCAATATGTAACCTGGGTCACTAAGCAACACAGCTGGCTCCGATTCTGCTCCCCAGTTATACCAATGCACATCGAGGTAACACCACTGAAGCCATAGAATTACACTAGTGTAAGAGAGAGTCAGTGTAATGTGCTCTTGCTAGGGAGTAGGCATTTGTAGTCCGCTCCTGGTGCTGAAGTAGGCCTGGAATAGAGTGATTCTATGATTCTATGACTCATAGCCTGTGGAGTCGGCTGTATACTTGGTATTACTGGGGAAGCTGTAGGATCTGGAGGATGGAAAGTAACATGATCTCATGGAGACATAGATTTAGCAGCATTGCTGCCACTGTAATCCTCATATTGTTCTATTCCAGTAGCTCCAGCTTCATTAAGGCACAAAGCCAGGTTGTTCCTTATCAGAGCATTTGGTTTTTTTTCATTTTGGGTTTGATGAACAGATTGAATCTGTTCTCGCTTTGAGTTTCAATTTCTCTATTTTAAGTGCCACAGAAATTAAGGATAACAACAATGCTATGCAGAGTCTAATTGCAGCTGAACTACGAGCCACTCACATCTGAGTGCGCCCGTTCCACCGGGCCAGGGGCTCACCCACACTGCAGTGTGCCTGTTCACTGAGCAGGGGTCTCACCCACACTGCAGTGAACTCATTCCACTGGGCAGAGCTCACCCTCTCTGCAGTGAGCCCATTCCACTGGGGCAGGGGCTCACCCACACCACTGGGCCATGGCTCACCCTCACTGCAGTGAGTCCGTTGTGTTGGGCAAGGGGGCTCACCCACACTGCAGTGTGTCCATTCCACTGGGCCAGGGGCTCACCTGCACTCCAGTGTGCCTGTTCCATTGGGCTGAGGTCTCACCCACACTACAGTGAGCCCATTCCACTGGGCCAAGGGCTCACCCTCACTGCAGTGTGCCCGTTCCACTGGGCAGAGCTCACCCTCACTGCAGAGAGCCCATTCCACTGGGGCAGGTGCTCACCCTCACTGCAGAGAGCCCATTCCACTGGGGCAGAGCTCACCCTCACTGCAGAGCGCCCATTCCACTGGGGCAGGGGCTCACCCTCACTGCAGAGAGCCCATTCCACTGGGGCAGAGCTCACCCTCACTGCAGAGAGCCCATTCCACTGGAGCAGGGGCTCACCCTCACTGCAGTGAGTCCGTTGTGTTGGGCAAGGGGGCTCACCCTCACTGCAGAGAGCCCATTCCACTGGGGCAGGGGCTCACCCTCACTGCAGAGAGCCCATTCCACTGGGGCAGAGCTCACCCTCACTGCAGAGAGCCCATTCCACTGGAGCAGGGGCTCACCCTCACTGCAGTGAGTCCGTTGTGTTGGGCAAGGGGGCTCACCCTCACTGCAGAGAGCCCATTCCACTGGGGCAGGGGCTCACCCTCACTGCAGAGAGCCCATTCCACTGGGGCAGGGGCTCACCCTCACTGCAGAGAGCCCATTCCACTGGGGCAGAGCTCACCCTCACTGCAGAGAGCCCATTCCACTGGGGCAGAGCTCACCCTCACTGCAGAGAGCCCATTCCACTGGGGCAGAGCTCACCCTCACTGCAGTGAGCCCATTCCACTGGGGCAGAGCTCACCCTCACTGCAGTGAGTCCGTTGTGTTGGGCAAGGGGGCTCACCCTCACTGCAGAGAGCCCATTCCACTGGGGCAGAGCTCACCCTCACTGCAGTGAGCCCATTCCACTGGGGCAGAGCTCACCCTCACTGCAGTGAGTCCGTTGTGTTGGGCAAGGGGGCTCACCCTCACTGCAGAGAGCCCATTCCACTGGGGCAGGGGGCTCACCCTCACTGCAGTGAGTCTGTTGTGTTGGGCAAGGGGGCTCACCCTCAGTACAGAGAGCCCATTCCACTGGTGCAGGGGCTCACCCACACCACTGGGCCAGGGCTCACCCTCACTGCAGTGAGTCCATTGTACTGGGCAAGGGGGCTCACCCACACTGTAGTGAGCCCATTCCACTGTGCGGGGAGCTCGCCTCCATGGGGTGGTGTGATAGTTGTGTTAGACAGGGGCTCCCCCGCATTGTAGTGTGCCCATCACACTGGGCAAGGGGCTCGCCTCCACTATAATGTGACAGTTGTGTCAGGCTGGGGGCTCACCCACACTGCAGTGTGCCTGCTCCCCAGGCAAGAGGGTTCGCCCACACCGCAGTGTGCCCATTTTGCTGGGCAGGGAGCCCACTCATGCTGTCACCATTGACCATACCAGCTCACGCTCACCTGATTTTGGGAAAGATCCAGATGGTGCCAGGGCAGGGCGGGAGGTAACTTCTGTTGGCACCTTTTCCTTTCCACTCCTTTGACTGAAACGAGGCCCTTTGATTGTTATGGGTTCCTGAGTGACTAGCTAGAAAATCCAGCGGTGAGTCACCGCACACGCTCAGTTGCCCTGTTTTTTTTCCCCAAAAGCAAACAAATAAAAAGGCCATTTCAGCATGTGATTTCTTACTGTGAGTTCCTTCTAATCAGAGAGTGGCATCTCTCTGTGCATTATGATTATTGCAGTTACTGGATATAATATCTAGCTTTTATACAGCGGTTTTCATTAGTAGCTCTCAAGGCACTTTACAAAGATGATCAGTGGCATTAGCCCCATTATACGTATGGGGAAACTGAGGCACAAAGCAGCAAAGTGACTTGCCCAGGATCCCTCGGCAGGCCAGTAGCACACCTGAGCCTAAAACACAGCTCTCCTGAGTCCCACTGTGGGGCTTCATTCCCTAGGTCAGGGGTTGGTAATAATTTTGGAAGGGGGACCACTTCACAAATTTTGGAAGTGGCTGTGGGCTGACCCGAAAGGGGCGGAGCCTCAGGCAGAAGGGGCAGGGCCTCGGGTGGAAGGGCAGGGTTGAGAACTACCCTACCAGGAGCTTTGCTTGGCCTGGGTTCCTCCCCCCCGACTTCCGGTCAATGGAAGAGACCTGGAGCAGATGGCAGGGTGTGGGGGCTAGCCTCCTCCCCGAGTTGTCTGGGCTGGAGGCTTAGAATTCACATAACACAGCTCACAGCTCCTGGCCTCGCTGCTAACCTGTAGCCTGGCAGTCGTCCGGCAGGCACAAGCCCTTTGAAGAGAAGCAATTGAAAGGGCTCGTGCCTCCTGGGCAACTCCCAGGCAACGGGCCAGTGGGACCAAGAGCTGCGAGCCCTTTCAATTGCTTCTGTTCAAAGGGCTTGCGCCTGCCGGGTGACTGTCAGGCAAGGCAGACACCCAGCAGGCGTGAGCCCTTTAAACAGAAGCCGTTGAAAGGGCTCGCGCATCTCCAGCTCCGTAGCAACGCACTAGGAGGTGCTGGGAGCTGCGAGGCCTTCGCACTGTTTCTATTTAAAGGGCTCTCGTGTTCACTGTGGCTGCCAGGCAACACGATGCCCAACAGGTGCGGGGAAGCACTAGCCCTTAAATAGAAGCAGTTAAAAGGGCTCACGTGGCTCCAGCACCCAGGCAACGCGCTAGAGGGCAGGGCCTGGAACTGCCTCGCAGGCTGGATGAAAGCTCTAGGTGGGCCGTATCCAGCCCGCTGAGAGGCTTTTGCCCACCCCTGCCCTAGGCTGACAGTGTGCTAGGCACGGTACAAGACACCTAGCTGGAGAAGGAAGGCTGCCTTAGGAAAGCATGGCTAGGATATTGTTCATGATGTTCTTGTTGATTCATATCTCATGGGCATCTTGGGAGACATGAAGCTGAAATAGACAAAAGGCAGTGAGTAACTATTTATTACATAATTGCTTTATCTTCCTAGGCATTTACACTCTTCCATGGCATTTGAGTGTTTCTATGTCTAACCCAAAGTCAGGTTTCCCTCATGCCCTCGGATATACAGGCTGGACCTCCCAGGTCCAGCACCCCTGGGACATGACTGATCCCAGATGAGCGATTTTGCTGGACCGGGAAGGTCTTCCTGTCCCCCTAGCTCTGGCTTGGCTACTGGCCGGAAGTCGGTCCCCTGCCCCCACTGCTAGCCCTGCTGCCAAGCACCAGGCTTCCCAGACCCACAGAACTCTTGGCCATCAGTTTTCATTGGGACTCTCTGGTCCTGCAACATCTGTGCCAGACCATGAATGTTGCTGGACCAGAATCCCAGTGAATAGAGGTTCAACCTATACTTTCATAGATTCATTGCTGTTAACGCCAGAAGGTACCATCAGGATATGACTAGTCTGGCTTCCTCTAGAGCACAGAATTTCACCTGTTACTTTCTGGATGGAGCCCACACTGTCTGAGTTATCACATCTCTTTTAGACAGACACCCATTTCACGACCCCCCCCCTACTTTATGAAAATTGGCTCATGACTATGAATATGTGTAACTTGAAGCCACTTAAAACGCATCATGTGATATACCATTTTTTCAAGTTACAATCTGCTGAATGTGTATATTCTGTTTCTGTGAAGGTATCACTCTTGTATGTGAAGTTTGAAATACAAAGTATGAATCTGTTTATAATTCTAAATATGCTCATGAGGGCCATTAGTGCTACTTCCGAAACATAACGGCTCGGTACTCAAACCAACAATCTGCGAATGGCTTTTTTCCCCCCTGTAAGCCCAAAGTGTAGTTGGCCCTGCCAGGATATGTGGCCAGGCCACCTGATGCTGGAACCCTTTTTGAAGCTTGTACTTTTCCGCTCAAGGTGAGAAAAGTTTGAACTGAATTCTTGCCTTGGGCAGTGGGTATATGAAAGTGGGAAACCAAACACAGGGGGAGTGGCCAGACACCAGGAGATCTCCACTTGTCACCCACAAAGCCTGCTGGAAACATCTAAAACTGAATAAAGGGAAGGATCAGATCCAAGATAGGAGGCTGCCTACCTTGTGAAAAAGATTAGAACTACTGTTAGGGTAAGAATGTAACAAGTTTCTTAGGCCAAATCTACACTAGACCCGGAAGGTTGGGTTAAGGTACGCAACTCCAGCGATGTAAAATATGTAGCTGGCTCCAGCTACATATTTTACGCTGTGCTTGGAACTATCTTCACAGGCGCAATCTTCACAAACATTCCCATTGGCTTCCCTTGGTGAGGGAAGCCTTCCCTTGGCTTCCCTTGGCAAGGAGGACTGGCACAGATCAGAACCACCCTTAGTGTTTGATTTAGGAGGTCTTAACTAGACCCTCTACATTGAAGACCAAAAGATCAATCTCCAACGTGGTAAGTATAGATGTGGGCTTAGGGTGTTACGATTAACTGGTGTGTTCTGTTTATTTTGGTTTAGTAATCTGTTCTGTTTTCACTTGCAATCACTTAAACCCTACTTTTTATACTTAATAAAACCACTTTTGCTTATTATCAAGCCCAGAGTAAATAATTCTTACCTTGGGAGGAGGGGAGCCACAGCTGTTTTGAGCTGATCTTATAAGTTTTCTCTTTGTAAAACTTTTACACAGAGTAAGATGTATTTATTTGGGGTTTTGGTCCTTTTTGATAATTGTTTTCCTGGATGCTGTCAAGGCCCAATAGCTGAGTCCTTCCACAGTGAAGCTGGTTTAGTGTCTGTGTTGCTCTCCTGGGGAGCTGTTACCACAACTCTGTGCCTTGGCTGAGGGAAACTAGAGCTTCTGGCCCAGCAGGACAGGGTGGTGGGGCACCCCAGAGGGCAGGTAGGAGGACTCAGTGGCCTGACCAGCACAATTGGTGATTGCCCCAAGAGGACCTCTGTGATCAAACCTGTCACACCCCACAGTTGTTTGGAGAACCCACCACAACCCTCAGTAGATTGTCCCAGTGATTAATTATGTATTGCTCAGTTTTATGTCAGTTAAACTCAGCTACAAAGAACAAATTAATTACTTAGTTTTCAGAAATCCCTTCCCGCATGACTGAAAAAACAACTGAGGAACATACTATGAACACAGTTTTCTCAATCAAAAATACAGTCCTCAAGAGAAAGACTTTGATAAGAACTGGAGTTTTAGTCCTAGTGTCTCGACCACTCACCATCACAAACTAGTTATATTCCACTTCCCTAAATTCCCTCTGCAGCTTCACCTAGAAACAGGATTTTTTTTTCATCAGCTCTTGCCTGAAAACTGCTGTACAGTGTGGCTGTTAATCAGTTCCTTCATTTCAGCTCTAATCCCTAAATTTGCTGCAGTTTGTATGTCAACTTAAGCTTTTAAAGTGCTTTGGGACCCTGAGGAATGAAAGGAAGCATGGAAATATGCTTATATTAATTGCTATTAATTAATATAAGCATATTGTTATTAAGAAGTTTAGAAAACATGACGTAGGAGGAAAGGTTGAAAGAATTGAACATGTTTAGTCTAGAGAAGTGAAGACTGAGAGAGGATCTGATAACAATCTTCAAGTATGAAAGAGTAGTCATTATAAAGAAGATGGTGATCAATTGTTCTCCTTGTCTATTGGGGATAGTACAAGAAGCAATCTGTTTAGTTTACAGCAAAGGAAATTTAAGTCAGATATTAGGAAAAGCTTTCTAACTCTAGGACTAGTTAAGCAGGGAATAGGTTACTTAGGCCTTGTCTACACTAAATGGAAGATTGCCGCTGCCACGATCGATCTTTCAGAATTCGATTTAGCGAGTCTAGTTAAGACTCTCTAAATTGAACTCAGAGGGCACACCTCCCCCTGCCAGCATCCCATACTCCTGCTTTTGCAAGGAGTAAGGTAAGCCACCAGGAGCATTTGCTTTTGTCAGCCTCCTCTTGAGGGGACTCCGCCAAGCTCGGCTTAAGGTAATCCGACTCCAGCTACATATTCTAGGTAGCTAGAGTTCCGTACCTTAAGCCGAGCTGCCAGGTCTAGACCTGGCCTTAGGGAGGCTGTGGAATCCTCATCATTGGAGGTTTATAAAAACACGTTGGTCAAACACCTGTCAATGGTGGTCTAAGTTTACTCAGTCCTGTCTCAGCACAGGGGCCTCTTGCGGTCCCTTTCAGGCCTACATTTCTATGATTATGTTTATTATTATTTGTTGTTGGTGATGTAATGCCCTAGCATCATTACATGCAATATCTGACTATTTCAGGACCATTGCTGGCTCTCTCAGGTTACATTTTGCTGCCACAAACCCAAGCACTTACAATAATATGCATACAAAAAAAGCTCGGAGTATGTATGTGTATACATATATCATGTGAGTGCGATGGGGAAGCAAATTCTATAAATAAATCCCATTATCTTATTACACTGTAATTTTCTATCATTATCTCCAGTGCAGGTCAGATCCATCTGCAGGCTGCATCGAGAGAAAGAGAAATGAAGCAGGAAATGGTAAACTCCTTAGCCTAACAGAGGTTTCCAGGGTGGGAGAATAGGGTAGAGGTTGGGTCAGATTTGCAATATCTACGCTAGCTTGTAAATTAGTGTGAGTCTCCAGTGGCAGCAGTGTCCATGCACACAGCTGCTGGTGTCTGTGAGTGATCTAGCTTCTACCTTAGGGCTGGATCCTGCTTGGAAATCTTCCTTCCATTGAAGGCAAGGAGCAGGCTCCGAGGAAGTGCTCAGCACCTTGCAGAACCATGCCCGGAATGGTGAGCCTGTGTGCTGAGCTTGTGTGTTCTCATGCCCTTGCTGACTCAGCCACTATGCGACACAAGCGCTGCTGAGAAGGTGATTCTGGAGCTGGGGGCAGCTCAGCTTCTGTGGTGGGTTCCAACTAAGACTGAACTTCAGGCAAAAAGTCCAGACACAAACTGCCTCGAGCTCTTAGGGATGATCTAGATGGTGGTTGGTCCTGCAGTGAGGAGAGGGGACTGGACTTGATGACCCTAAAAGTTCCTTCCAGTTCTAGTATTGTAGGAGTCTATGGGTGTGCTTGTGTGCACATGTGTGTGCATAGTCAAAACCCAAAGCCAGATCTGCAGGAGAACTTTGCAAATGGCTCCTCTTTTTCCAAGGGATTGAACTAAACCCCCAGATTAAAACACCTCCCCAGACTTTGGGGTCAGCAAGGTATGGCGTGAAGCCACCTCTGGTCAGGAACACATTCAACTCGGCTGGAGATGGTGGCTTTGGCAAGGTCTGTATCTAGGAAAGATGGTTTTAGAATTAAGACACTGGGCTGGGAGTCAGGTGATCCTTGGATTCATAGAGTTTATGGGCAAAAGGGACCATTTCATCAGACCTCCTGTATAATGCAAACCATGAACATTCATGTATGGCTAGGGCTTCGAGGTTACTCCAGCAATGGGCCCTCTGACTGGGGACTGACTAAAGTGTTTCTTCCAGAAAGGCATCCAGGCTTGATGTGACAACATCAAGAGATGAAGACTCCACCACTTTCCTTGGTAAGCGGATCCAACACTTAATCACCTTCGATGTTACAAAATTGTGCTTAATTTTTCATTTGACTCGATCTGGCTTCATCTCCCAGCCACTGGTTCTTGCTACACCTCTCTCTGCAACAGCCTTTTTGGTACCTGGCATTTCTTCCTGGTGAAGGACGGTAATCAAGTCCCCTCTCAGTCTCCTTTTGGATAAGCTAAGCAGACTGAGCTCTTCAGCTCTCTTGCTGAACTGTGTTTTCCCTGGCCCCTGAATACTTTTTTTGGTGGGTTTGCTGCACCGTCTCCATTTTCTCAACATCCCTGCACAACATGGACACCCAAACTGGATGCAGCACTCCGGTATTAGTCACACAACGGCTGTCTAGGCTCATCTTGTTGTTCCACTCGAGGACTCATCCTAGCTTTCCCACATGCTTCTTGGGCAACCTGGGATAAATCAGTCTTGATGCCTCAATTCCCTGTCTTAAAAATGGGAGTGATGTGGCCTCCCTGTTTCACCTGGGTGCTATGAGTGAATGGTAAATCCATTAACTTTTGCAAAGCTCTTAGGTGTTAGAATGAGGAGTGCAATAAAAAAGACCATCTGGGATTTTCATACCTGGCACCTCCTCCTCATTGGCATTTGTGTACCCAAAATAACACTTGTAAACAGCGGCTTGAATTCTGGGGCCTGCAAGTGATAACTATGCTTTTCTACCAGAGCTGTCCTGTAGGAAGCTGCCAGGCTGTGCAGCTGGTATCTGATGTTGGGCCCTCTATAACCGAGAAAGGGTTTTAATTGTTCGCTTGACTCAATGCCCAGTGCAAAGATTAAGAAACAAAATAAAACAAAACAGACAAGAAAGTCTCGGTCTCATTTGAAAACCAATAACAGGCTTTGGGATTTTGATTTAAAACATTTTTGGATAATCCTATTAGCTGGGAAGGGAAACAGGGCTGTTTTAATGACACAATTTTTTTTCTCTCTTTTCCTAACACTGGGTCTGAAGCGGATTAAACGCACCAGATGAAGTAGATCCTCTTTATTAAGATTGTCTGTAATGCAGGTTTTTACAGCTTCTGTAGTTGTGTGAAGAGAGGGTGGTTATTATCAGCTTCTCCTGCTCTACAGAGCCTACCACAAATCAGTCACCCACAGCTGGGGGTGTCTGAGATTCCCTCCCATTACACCCAGTGCTCAGAGACAGGGTTAGAAAAGTGGTTTAATTTGGGTCATTTTTATGGCCACAAGACCAAATGAAAAAATATTTTTTGTATTAAAGTAGCTTCTGTGAGATACAGCTGAGATCAGGTCCTCATTGTTCTGGATGCTGTGAAAAATCAAAGAGTGGTTTGTGATTAGCAACTCATCTTCAAGGCTAGAATCTAAAACTAGTGACTTATTTTACTTAACCATAGTACTACTGGCTTAGTGAGCCTTTTGATATAGATAGATATAAATATACAAAAGAGAGAGAGAAGGTATGCTGTAATTAGACCAGTGTGGGAACTAGCATTTCCATTGAGTAAACTTTTAATTTAGCCTAAAGCAGACTGTGAAGAGCTTCAAAAAGATCCCACAAAACTAGGTGATTAGGCAACAAAATGGCAAATGAAATTTAATATTGATAAATGCAAAGCAATGCACATTGGAAAAAATAATCGCAACTATACATACAAAATGATGGAGCTATAACTACTCAAGAGAGAGATCTTGGAGTCATTGTGGATAGTTCTCTGAAAACATCCAGTCAGTGTGCAGCGGCAGTCAAAAAAAGCAAACAGAATGTTGGAATCATTAAAAAAGGGATAGAGAATAAGACAGAGAATATCTTATTGCTTCTATATAAATCCATGGTACGCCCACATCTTGAATACTGCATACAGATGTGGTCGCCTCATCTCAAAAAAGACATATTGGCATTGGAAAAGGTTCAGAAAAGGCAAGAAAAATGATTAGGGGTTTGGAACGGGTCCCATATGACGAGATTTAAAACACTGGGACTTTTCAGCTTAGAAAAGAGGAAACTAAGGGGGGGATATGATGGAGGTCTGTAAAATCATGACTGGTATGGAAAAAGTGAATAATGAAAAGTTATTTACTTATTCCCATAACATAATAACTAGGAGTCACCAAATGAAATTAATAGGTAGCAGGTTTAAAACAAGAAAAAGGAAGATTTTCTTCTTGCAGAGCACAGTCAACCTGTGGAACTCCTTGCCAGAGGATGTTGTGAAGACCAGGACTTTAACAGGATTCAAAAAAGAACTAGATGAATTGATGGAGGTTAGGTCCATCAATGGCTATTAGCCAGGATAGGTAGGAATGGTGTCTCTAGTCTCTGTCAGAGACTGGAAATGGATGACAGAGGGGATCACTTGATGATTCCCTGTTGTGTTCACTCCCTCTGGGGCATCTGGCTTTGGCCACTGTTGGAAGACAGGATACTGGGCTAGATGGACTAGTCTGACCCAATATGGTCGTTCTTATGGTCTTATTTCCACTGAGTGGGAAATTCTGTGATTTCAAACTTTTTTTTCTTCTACTAAAATCTAGAGATTTCCCAACAAATGGCATTTTTTAAAAAGAGATGAGCTTCAAGTTAATCAAAGCATTTCATTCTGAAAATGTGGAGACTGAACTTTTCCACTATCAAAAACACTTTGGCTTCATTTCTTTCTCCCAAACTGAACTTTGTCAAAATCAATACATTTCCATGGAAAGCTTAGATTTCAGTGAAATTACATTTTGTGTGGTAAAATGTTCCATTGGAAAAGTCTGACCAGTGGAAAGTCAATGACGCAGTCCCTGCCACTCAATGGGTATTACACAGCGTGTACATAAATATTATGTGACATCTGTTCGCCTTCAAACATCTCCTGTCTCAGTCTGGTCCACCCTAAATGTGGCATTTCCAACCCTCCTGCCCCACAATTATCAAAGGCCCAGGATAGGTGAGATACAGTCCTGGATCAGTGGTACATTTCCTATACTTAAAAATGTCATTCCTTTAAAATAGGACATCTCAGCCCCACACAACTAGAAACTGGAGCAATGCCACTGGAGCAGGGCAAATCCCAGTTCCTAGTGGAGTTCTTCCTCCTACTCTTACATAGGCCTGAATATACAGACTTTCAAGCCAGGACATTTTTAGGTCTAGAAAGGCTATTTTAGGTCACTTTGGGTTCGTCTACAGTGATGTTATTCCAAAGTAGCATAGTCTGTGTCTACACTACAAGCAGTTATTTCAACATAATGTCGAAATAATGGCGAGCTGGAGGACTTCTTACTCTGACTCCTGTAACCCTCATTTTACAAGGAGTGAGGGCAGTCGGAGGAAGAGCGCTCTAACTCGGACTTCCTGCTGTGTAGGCAGCGCCAAAAGTCGAGTTAAGCTATTTCGACTGAAGCTACGCAATTGACGTAGCTCAAGTTGCATAGCTTATTTCGTCTTTAGCCCTGCTGTGTAGATGTGCCCTTTTGGAGAACTTTATGATGGCTGCTACACTGAGAACAGTCAGATCCCTAGCAATGAAAGCACCTGGCTGTATAGGTCAGTGATGGGCAAGCTGCAGCCCATGAACCCCTTGTCTGTTTCCTTCCCCCATGCGCCTCTTACACACAGGAGCCCTGGAGCTCTGCGCTTCCTATTTCTCCCCCTTCCTCCCAGCACTTTTGGAGCGCCGTGAATCCGTGCTCTATTCCTTCTCCTCCTCCCCCCTTGCAGAGCTGGAACGCCTGGAATCAGCAGTTTGAGGCTGTTCACTCTGTGGGAGGGAGGGGCAGGAGTGGGGATGGAGTGCGAATCAGTGGATTTGTGGTGCTCTGAAGGTGCTGGGCAGGAGGGGGAGGAGTAGGAAGTGCAGGCGGTCATGAGGGGGAGGGGGCAGACAGGGGACCTGCAGGCCACAGGTATAACCCCAGCAGGCTGCAGGTGACTGTGGCCCAACGAGATGAAGGAGGGCCACTCACTCTTCTTGGTTGCCCATAGCTGGAAGGACACAAACAATAGTCCCACTCCCCACTGATTTTTAAGCATTCGCACATATTCCTATAACAGGTTTTTGTCTACCATTTGTTGTTGTAGATGTGGCAAGGCGGCGTCATCTCACCCACCGGTGGATGTATTCACCTTGCAGTGGAACGGTTCATGTTTTAACCGCCTGTGTGGCCTCTTCAGAGCAGTGTAGGACCGGGAGAGAACGCTCTATCCAGCTGCAAAGGTAGAGAGGGAGTCAGGTCAGCAAAACAGAGACAAAGTGGCAAAGATCTAACCAAGACAACTCCACTGCTCTTCAGAAAAGTGACAGTGACTCTTTCATAACCACTTAGCAGCAGAGACCGCCACTGGACTGGGATGGGAATCTGGCATCTGGCTTCTATCCCTGGCTCTGCTGGGGACCTGGAATGGGGCCAGTGAATTCCTCTCCTGTCATTTGTCTGTCCTGGTTATTTAGACTACAAGCTCTTGGGGACAGGTGCTGTCTGTACAGCACTTAAGACAGTGGGGGCCTGATCCTGGATGGGGCCTCTAGGTCCTACAGGATTGCATATAATAAGTGAAAGTCTCTCCCTTTCTTTTTGTATCTCGGCCCTGAAAATGACACCCCCATTGCTAGTGAATCAATTTAAATACCATCTGAAAAGGAAGAGGGCCAAGAGCTATCCAGTGACTAGGGCACTTGAGTGGGAGTCAAATAACCTGACCTGCTGCATGATCTTGAGTAAGTCATGTTCCTTTTGTGCACCTCAGTTTCTTCATTTTAAAATTGGGACAATTATGCTCATGGTTCAGGATCATTGCATAGGTTATTACACCACCCTGGGATTTCCTCTGTGTGTTGGGGGAAGGGAAGACTCCCATACAACTGCTGACCCAGTCCAACTCTGCTTAGAAAAACCTGACAGCATCACAGCCTAATTAAGAGGCTATGATTGTATATTTTTACAGTGGAGCTGTACTTCTCTTTATTCTCCTCCTCCACACTGCCAGGAATGTGTGTGCTGTGGTTAGGTTAAAAGAAAAAAAAACTATAAAGAAGGAATATTTATTATTTCCATCTCAAGCACAAAATAGGCACAGCAACAAAAGATGCAGGGTCAAAAGAGCCTATGTTACCTAGCTGTATTGATTTTAAGCACTTGTCTTTCTTGATTTTCAAAAGTGTGTTTGATTGCTGGCAGGATTATAGAATTATGGGTTTAATTGGATACCGGTGTTTTACTGGATGTAAGGGAAATATATGGCTGTAGTGTAAAACAGCATTCTCTGCCATCCATCCGCCCCTTGTAGGGAGATCAGAGAGGGCGGAAGCCAACAGAGCAGGTAAATAAACAGCAGGGTTAGAGTTGTTGTTTGGTTTTGGTAATGTGCAAACCATACTAGGAATTTTCTAAGAACTCCCACAGGAGTTAAAGGCCATCACAAACCTCCCCACCTCTCACTCCAAGATCAAGGTGAATGTCTCTGACCTGCCTTCTCAAACATAAAACAAGCATATTAAAAAACCCAGTGCAAACCCTACCAAAACAAAACACTTGACTGCATGTACATGCAACTCATCCCTTATGGGGAGAAAGAGAGAAAGAGCAAACCATGCGTGACAGACATTAGTCACATTGCTTAACGCATAACTGGTAGGTGCCCACATTGTCCAGTAGTATAATTAAAGACTGTATTGTAATTACAGCTGTATGAATAACGGATTTTTTGGGGGTTGATGGCAAAAAATTGTTGGGAGCTACCCCAAACAACAACAAAAATATTTTTGGCGAACTGCAATTCATACTTAAATATATTTTGTTTCAGTTGGAATAAAATGTTTTGTTCAACCTACGTTTGACCTTTAGAAAATATTTAAAAGTGGTTTTTAAAATAAAATCGACTGAAATGCTGGAACAAAATATCTTTCCAAAATGAAAAGTCAAAATGTTTCGTTGCAGCAATGTTGAAATGAACTGTTCCAAAATTTCTGAATTTGTTTTTCTTTTCTTTTTTCAAACCAAACGAATTGGTTGATACAGACCCAAAGTTGCCAGTTGTTTTGCATAACCTTGCTCTGCATTTTTCAGCCAAAAAAAAAAAGTGTACAAATAATTTTCCCATCTCTAATCATAATGGACATGCGTGAGGGAGTCAAATTAAGGTTCCACAGGCAATCTTAATGCTGGCATTTACTAGCTTTTGTGTGATTGTATTTGCAAATTAACAATGTTCTTTTAATTTAGGGTTTTTTTAGATGAAGCTTGTGGTGACACTCATAGTTAAGGCCACCTGACACATTGTGTTACAAGACCCTGTTTTTAGTTGTTCGTAATTTGTTAAATTTCAACTGTTTGGACTGAAATTCCCTGTCCAGGGTACCTCCCTCAGCAATTATTAAGAGCAAGGTTAAGGGAAAATATGAATTTTGCCCATTAAAAACATTCTTACAACTATGTAGTTGAGAAGATCTTATGCCTGTATGGTTTGCAGCAGGATCTTTAGATTTGGCAGGGGTGAAGGCTGCCCTGATGTAAGGGATATGGCATTTACCAGCCTTATGAAATCATAAGAACATAAGAACGGCTGTACTGGATCAGACCAAAGGTCCATCTAGCCCAGTAGCCTGTCTGCCGACAGTGGCCAGCACCAGGTGCCCCAGAGAGGGTGGACCGAAGACCATGATCAAGCGATTTGTCTCCTGCCATCCTTCTCCAGCCTCTGACAAACAGAGGGCAGGGACACCATTTCTATCCCCTGGCTAATAGCCTTTTATGGACCTAACCTCCATGAAAAATCCTTTCAAATCTGACCAAGTGATAAGCTTCCAGAAACCCTACATTTTGCTAGAGGGGAATGATTTTTTTTTCAGTTTAGGGACTGAACTAGAAGAAAACCAAACATCCAGGAAGGTTTGAACCAAAACCAACTTCATTTTTTGTCTCTCAAATAAAAAAAAGTCACAAATTTCATCTGGACTCAACCAGCTTGGGAGAACATGGAATAGAAGGAATTCAATGTAGCTCAGAGCTACCATGTCCAATAGGAATTCTGTTGTTTCCAGCTCATTCTAGTTTCACTCTTCCTCTTTTCAGTGGCTTTGTTCTGCCACAGGTGGTCTTTGAATTGCCGTAGGTCCATCTGCTGCCCTCTTTCTGGGCTCCATCTGACAGCTTGGTGGGGACAAAAGATAGCTCTCATTGTGGTGGGACAGGAACATTGGCAAGTGTGAGGCTAGGTCTACACTACAGAGTTTTTGTCCAAAAACTCATGGAGTGTCCACACCTCAAGCACGTTTTTGCGCAAGTAAAACGAAAGAACAGAGAGGTTTTTCTGGTGTAGGTATCCCTCTTTCTACTCTTGCGCCAAAAGGTGTGTGTGGATGGGGAACAGGGTTTTTTTGGCAAAAAGAGGTAATTGAAAAAAGCACAGGTGCCCTGGAGGCCATTCTGTACATACCAATCAGAGTTTCTTTTCGAGAGAGCGTCCATGCAGTCTAGACGCTCTCTTGCACAAAAGTGCATTGCTTTTTCAATGCACTTTTGCAGTGTGGACGTGCTCTTGTGCAAGAAGCCTGTAGTATAGACATAGCCTGAGTGTGAAATGCACAAACAGGACCAGACAGTGCCAATTTCCTTAAAACAGCCATCAGGACCCCCAAACCACACTCCCCGGATTCCAGGAACTCTCTCTACCAAACCCAACTGAACAAACTCCTTGATTCACTCAAAGTTCTTCTCTCTGAGGCGTTCCCTGCCAGCCAAACTTTTCTAGTGCCTCAAAGCCCCATTTCACCCTTAGAAGTGGAGCACCCACAATACTTGTCTATTTCCTTTATAATAGTTTATTGTTTTTTTCTGGCCTCTGGATGGAATTGGAAGAAAATCCCAGCTCTAGAAAAATCTCAGGATTCATGGAGCTTTCAGATCTTGTCCCATCGACTCTTCTGGGTTCTTCTTCTTTTCCTCCTATGTTCCCTGTTAAATCTCTTTATAGCATTTCATTTCCCTTTTCTCCCTCTTCCTGCCTCGCCTCTGGGCATCTCTTTGGCCAAGGGCTCTGTACCCAGCCACTCTGCCTCCACGGTGCTGAACTGCTGGGTTGGTTCTGGAAAGACTCAGGTACTGTGCTGAGTTCATGATGCTGGGCTTTGCCCTGGCAGGATGACATCACAGTGCAGAAATGAGATGCTCCCTGCTGTCTCCCTGAGTTATAAGCTGCATTTTACTTGCTCCCATTTGCATGGAAAGTCTGAGTGACAGATAGCGGGAGGAAATCAATTCCACCATCCCTGCTGCTTTGAACAGGAGAGCAGAAACTGTCACTAGTTTTCTCTCTTTCTCACCTTTGCCATCTTCACTGCATAATCATTCATTCCTCTTTGTATTTCCATTGGGCTTTATGTCTCCCATTTTCTTTTTCCAGATTGTGATCACTCATGCTCTATATTTTACAGCTCAGCCTTGTTTTCCATATCGCACTGTGGAGCGAGTCTGTGAGCGGAAAGGGTCTGGCTTGGGACTCGTAGGGTATGTCTAGACTGCATCCCTCTTTCGGCAGAGGGATGCAGATTAGGCAGGTCGACATTGCAAATGAGGCAGGGATTTAAATATCCCGTGCCTAATTTGCATAAAAATGGCCACCACGTTTTGCCGACTCAGCACTTTGTCAGCAAAAAGAGGCAGTCTAGAGGGGGATCTGTCGAGAAAGAAAGCCTTTTTTGACAGATCCCTTATGCCTCCTGCAAGGAGGTTTACAGGATCTGTTGAAAAG
The DNA here is from genome assembly GCA_019425775.1 of Rafetus swinhoei. NCBI lineage: Eukaryota > Metazoa > Chordata > Testudines > Trionychidae > Rafetus > Rafetus swinhoei. Next base: position 10,054,095 of record CM033429.1, on the reverse strand, counting down.
GCTTTCTTTCTCGACAGATCCCCCTCTAGACTGCCTCTTTTTGCTGACAAAGTGCTGAGTCGGCGAAACGTGGTGGCCATTTTTATGCAAATTAGGCATGGGATATTTAAATCCCTGCCTCATTTGTAATGTCGACCTGCCTAATCTGCATCCCTCTGCCAACAGAGGGATGCAGTCTAGACATAACCGTAGTGAGGTGGCTTCTTTCACTGTCTGATCTATGTTTATTTTCCTTTTAGAGCCTTTTGTCATGCCCTGTCCCGGCATCAGATCTATCCCTGGTCACCGGCACCCAGCAGTGGGATAAGTCCTCATGGCTGTACCTCCTAAGGATTTCCCATCTAGTCCTTTCCATGCACAGACACACATTTGCCCCCTGAAACTCCCATGACAATTGCACCACACAGGAAAGGGTCCTTCATCTGATCTTATTTGGCACTCGGGTCCCTGCTCCCCATATCTACCTCCAACCTCCTCTGACCCCCCCTCAGGGTCTGTCCCCTTCTATCCATCCACCACCAGAGTCTAACCCCTTTCCTAATCCTCCTGTCCCAATTCTCTTTGCAGTGTAGACAGACATGAAATGTGCAGTCAAAGAGAGGTAGGTGGAAAATGCAGGTGCTTTGAAATTGAAACACTTTGCAGGAGCATGTCAAATTTGATGACATTTTCAACAGGAAAATGAATTGTTTCAACTCTCTCATTTCATTCTGGTAACAGAAAATCATTTTATTTTGATTTTTATCTTTTATTTCATTTAATTTCAAATTGTGTATTCATTATAACATAGTTAAAATATAATTAATAGCCAGCACCTGGATTTTACAAACACTAGTCTTATGAATGACAAGTTATACAAACCATTTTTTCAGACAGGTAAAAAAAAGTTCACACAAGGACAGTGGCACTGATGGGGATCATGTTGGCAAGCTGATACCTTCAGCGCAGTGGAAAAAGCTTTCGCGTGGTGTGAAGAGGAGCAAAGTGACTCAGTTCATCATCTGCAACGTATGCACCTGACTTATGGCCATTCTGAGAGGTTCAATTGTAAGGACGCCTCACTGCCCAATTAGTTCATAATAGAGGGATTGGGCAGTATAATACTTCAGGAACATCAAAGAGAAACAGTCACATCTCTCCCTCTCTGGCTAATGGGAAATCAGTCCTCATGCCGCAGTGTAACTGACAAGGTTGGACAGAGCATTCTGCTCTGCCAAAGTCAGCTTTAATCTTAATCAAACCCCAGGGTGCCTGCCCAGGATAACCCAGAAGACAGGGACATGGAGCCTTTCACCTGTGATATGAACCAGCATAGAAGGGGAGTCGTAATGGAAATTTGTTCCTGCCCAATGGCTTCTCAGCGTGGGTGTGAAATGAATTACTGGCCCTTGATCATCTTCTTCATGGACAAACGTACGCCTCCCTGTGTCTGCCAGCATGTTCGGCCATTTCGCTGACAGCTGTGGCAGAGGCCAATGATATGAATGAAGACTTTGGTCCCTCTGGTCAGTGCTGCAGCAGGTTGCCTGGGGAGCTTGAGACCTGGTTGTGCCACTGCCAGACGTGATCTTGTTCTGTGGATAAACTTGCTGGGGTGTCAATCTGCCACAGGCATGGAAATTCCATTGAAACGTCACCCCTCCTTGTTCTGCTTTTGTCTGGCAGGACCTGAGGGAGGGCAGGGGATGGATCTGACTTCAGCTGTGCCCAGGAACAGCAAAAGGGAAGTCAGGAAGAGAACCCGGGTGTCCTGAGTCTAGCCAGCACTGTAGGCTGGAAAAGCAGAGATAATGGCAGGACAATCCCACCCCCCAAAGTCAAGCTGGCTGTGCCCTGGGGATAAAAGGAAAACTCGAGCCCACGTGTCTGTTGAGCTCACACTCTTTACTGCATGCACTCTGAGGCAAGACCAGAATCCTGGCTTGTAGAACACCTCAAAGTCTGGGGCCTCCATCTTGCTTGAGGCCTGGGGATACTGCATCAATATTAATACGAAATTATAACAAATCTTCAAAAGCATTAAATGTGGCTAACCCTCATTTTTTGAGGAGTACAGGATCTTTCGAAAAATCACCCCATTGTCAAAAAAACCGTGACTAAACCGCGGTTTCAGTTTCGAAATGGCGCTTGTTCGAAACAGCGCCATGACGCGATTATGCAAATGAAGCACGGGATACTTAAATCCCACTTCATTTGCACTTTCAATGTGTCTAATTTACATCCCTCTGCCGACAGAGCAGAGACTATATGACAACATGAAAGCGACTGTTCTGAGCAGCACGGGCTCCCAGAATGAACCTTTCAAAGTACAAACAGGAGTCAAACAGGGCTGTATCATCGCCCCAACCATGTTTGTGGTCTTTATTGCCATCATTTTCTACCGAATTGCTGGGAAGCTCCCAGCTGGCGTTGAAATCATCTACAGAATGGATGGAAAACTGTTTAGGCTTAGCAGGCTGAAAGTGAAGGGGAAGATTTCCACCACGTCTATCATGGAACTTCAGTATGCTGATGGCAATGCAGTTTTTGCTCACTCTGAGGAAGATCTTCAAACTATCCTGAATGTATTTGCTGATGCTTGTGCATGTCTTAGTCTCACCCTCAACATCAAGAAGACCAAAATGCTCCATCAGCCCTCTCCAAATGAGATACCGTGCACCCCTTCTATTAAAATCAATGAAGAGGCACTGGAGAATGTCGATCATTTTCTCTTCCTTGGAAGTTGTCTGTCATCTAAGGCAGACATTGCTGTAGAAATCCAACATCGTCTGAGCTTTGCCAGTGCATCCTTTGCTCATTTCTGGCACAGGGTTTTTGAAGATCATGACAGTCAAACAGACACCAAACTTCTTGTCTATCAAGCTGTCATTCTCCCAACACTATTGTATGGGTCTGAAACTTGGACAGATTACAGACATTAATTGAAAGTCCTTGAGAGGCATCACCAACGCTGCCTCCCCAAGATCTTGAAGATCAAATGGAAAGATAGGTGCACTACAATGAGTGTTCTGGAAGAGGCAAAGACCACCAGTATTGAGACAATGATCATTCATCAGCAGCTTCGCTGGACTGGTCACGTTGTTCGGATGCTAGACCATCGCCTCCTGAAACAGGTCCTGTTTTCTCAGCTGAAAGAAGGACACCGTCATGTGGGAGAACAACGGAAGTGTTATAAGGACTTGCTAAAGGAAAACTTAAAGAAGTGCAACATTTATGTTGACACTTGGGAGACACTTGCCCAGGATGACACAAAATGAGCTCATACTAGCTACGGGAATAAAGGGAAACAAGAAGACTTTTTATAAATACATTAGAAGCAAGAGGAAGACCAAGGACAGGGTAGGCCCACTGGTCAGTGAGGAGGGAGAAACAGTAACAGGAAACTTGGAAATGGCAGAGATGCTTAATGACTTCTTTGTTTGGTCTTCACCGAGAAGTCTGAAGGAATGCATAACATAATGAATGCTAGTGGGAAGGGGTAGGTTTAGAAGATAAAATAAAAAGAACAAGTTAAAAATCACCTAGAAAAGTTAGATGCCTGCAAGTCACCAAGGCCTGATGAAATGCATCCTAGAATACTCAAGGAGCTGATAGAGGAGGTATCTGAGCCTCTAGCTATCATCTTTGGAAAATCATGGGAGACAGGAGAGATTCCAGAAGACTGGAAAAGGGCAAATATAGTGCCCATTTATAAAAGAAATAAGAACAACCCAGGAAACTACAGACCAGTTAGTTTAACTTCTGTGCCAGGGAAGATAATGGAGCAGGTAATTAAGGAAATCATCTGTAAACACTTGGAAGGTGGCAAGGTGATAGGGAACAGCCAGCATGGATTTGTAAAGAATAAATCATGTCAAACCAATCTGATAGCTTTCTTTGATAGGATAACGAGTCTTGTGGATAAGGGAGAAGCAGTGGAGGTGGTATACCTAGACTTTAGTAAGGCGTTTGATACGGACTCGCATGATATTCTTATCAATAAACTAGGCAAATACAACTTAGATGGGGCTACTATAAGGTGGGTGCATAACTGGCTGGATAACCATACTCAGAGAGTAGTTATTAATGGTTCACAATTCTGCTGGAAAGGTATAACTAGTGGGGTTCCGCAGGGGTCTGTTTTGGGACCGGCTCTGTTCAATATCTTCATCAATGATTTAGATATTGGCATAGAAAGTATGCTTATTAAGTTTGCAGATGATACCAAGCTGGGAGGGGTTGCGACTGCTCTGGAGGATAGGGTCATAATTCAAAATGATCTGGACAAATTGGAGAAATGGTCTGAGGTAAATAGGATGAAGTTTAATAAAGACAAATGTAAAGTGCTCCTCTTAGGAAGGAACAATCAGTTTCACACATACAGAATGGGAAGCGACTGTCTAGGAAGGAGTACGGCAGAAAGGGATCTAGGGGTTATAATGGACCACAAGCTGAATATGAGTCAGCAGTGTGATGCTGTTGCAAAAAAAGCAAACATGATTCTGGGATGCATTAAAGGTGTGTTGTGAGCAAGACACAAGACGTCATTCTTCTGCTCTACTCTGCGCTGGTTAGGCCTCAGTTGGAGGATTGTGTCCAGTTCTGGGCACCGCATTTCAAGAAAGATGTGGAGAAATTGGAGAGGGTCCAGAGAAGAGCAACAAGAATGATTAAAGGTCTAGAGAACATGACCTATGAAGGAAGGCTGAAAGAATTGGGTTTGTTTAGTTTAGAAAGAGAAGACTGAGGGGACATGATAGCCGTTTTCAGGTATCTAAAAGGGTGTCATAAGGAGGAGGGAGAAAACTTGTTCATCTTGGCCTCTGAGGATAGAACAAGAAGCAATGGGCTTAAACTGCAGCAAGGGAGGTTTAGGTTGGACATTAGGAAAAAGTTCCTAACTGTCAGGGTAGTCAAACACTGGAATAAAGAATAGGTTAGATAAATGTTTATCAGGGATGGTCTAGACAGTATTTGTTCCTGCCATGAGGGCAGGGGACTGGACTCGATGACCTCTCGAGGTCCCTTCCAGTCCTAGTATTTTATGATTCTATGAGGATCACTCAAAATGGAGACAAGTCCTACGCGATGGCCCCCTGCATTTTTAATTTGCCTGTGACAAGCTGAGGAGGAGGAGAGGCGCAGGAGGAAGGGGAGACTGGCTTCTAGTCCTGGTCAGCAGCCTCCTGCTGTACCTGGAAACATCTGTCCTACCTGTTACAGAACTTGTGGCTCCAGGATCGGCCTTATCAGCCACCTGAGGTTCCACGGCCCCCATGGAAGATGATCACACTCGGCAGCGAGTCCATCATCGGCATCACAGATGGAGAGTTGAAGCCCAGATCCAAACTATCTGGCCCTGCTACTGTGACGTGGCTGGCAAGGCCTCTTGCCATTCGGGGTGGGAAAGCTCTTGTTTAAAGGCTCCTGTTGAGCTCTGATTCTGTGAAGCTGGGCCACTGATGGTCTCTCATGGCTGTTTCTCTGTGCTGCTCAGCCAGGGCACCCTAGGAAAGCAATAAGTGCAGCCTTATTTGCATGTGTCTCTGCAGTGGGTTTTCTCACTCTGGGGTTCTTTGAAGCATTCATTAGCTCCTCTTTAATTAAAAATGTAACACACACACCGCCATACAGCATAAATATAGATCTTCCCAACAGCTGCCTCTGCCCCTAATTAAAAGCAGCTGTCTCCTGCATCTGCGAGTGATTTGAGAAAGACGCTTTCATGTGCAGGAGATGCCATTGCCCAGCAAAATGGACCAGACTGTCCTACTCCAGCATGCCAGGAGGTTGCCCACAAAGGTCAGAAAGGGATAGATGTCTGCACTAAGTGGTGGCGAATCTCCAGCCTGCTTGCTCCCGGACACTCCAAGGCAGGGGTGGGCAATAATTTTCACTTAATGAGTTTTGGTATGTGGTCATGAGCCAGCTCCATGCCCCTTCCCCAGAAGGGGCGGGGCCTAGGGTAGAAGGGGCGGGGCTGGGAACTAGCCTTCCCCCAGAGCTGTCTGGGGCCAGAGGCTTTGAATTAAAAACACAGTAAAGGGCTCATGGCTCCCAGACCCGCTGCTACCGTGTTGCTTGGGAGTCACCTGGAGTCGCTGTGGCTATTTAAAGGGCTCGCGGTTCCGGCCTCTGCCAGGGTAGCACCATGACAGGCACCCTTAAATAGCCACAGCAACCCCCGGTGCCCCCCACGCAACACGTTAGCAGCAATTTAAAGGGTTCATGGCCCTGGTGCTATTGCATTGCCTAGCAGCCGCCCAGGGTTGCTGCGGCTGCTTAAAGGGCTCCCGGTTGCGAGGCAGAGGTGGGCGGCAACCTTGCAATGTGGTAGCAGTAGGGCCGCGAGCCCTTTCGTTGTGGTACTTAAAGGGCTCATAGTTCCTGGCCTTGCTGCTACCGTGTTGCCGTGGCTATTTAAAGGGCTTATGGCCCCGGCCCCTGCCGGGGAAGGGATGTGACTGTGAGCCATGAGTCATTTAAATACGATCCTGCTGCCTGGAAATGTAGTGTCAAGGGCAGCAGGCTATGAATAGAAAGTGGCCAGATGCTGTCCATGGGCCGGATCAAAGTGTTAGGCAGGCCAGATCCGGCCCTCAGGCCGCATCTTGCCCAGCCCTGCTCTAAGGAATAAAAAATGGCGGGACCTGTGTGGAAAATGGATGAGCCCTCCCTTGCAGCTGTGCGAAGCTGGTGTCAAAGCAGAATCTGTCCATTGCTTGGCAGGGTTTTACACCCATTTTGCATTAGTGTAAATGACAACACAGGGTGCAAGACCATGACAGGCTCCATACCTGTGTACCTGGGTGCATATGAGCCTTTCAGTACTGCTCCGCTGACTTCAGTGTCCATTGCTTCCAAAGAGCTGTGCTGATTGACCCAGCGAGGGTTTGCCACTTTGTTCATTTGAGAACCCTCACTGCTCATACCAAGAAAAGTAAAATTTCTAGTGAAAGAACAGTCGGCTGAGCACTTATTGGACAAAATACTGATGGTTTGTGGGACTTCAGTCAGTTCTGAAACATTCAGATTTGGCAAATAAATTGGTGGTGATGGTGGTGGGGTTTTTTTAATATTTACTTCTCCTTACATTTTATGTATCTTGGCTTTTCTCTCAAAGAATGGATCTAAAATCTGTAATTACCATCCAAAACCAAGGAGAAATTAAATCAGTAACATTCAACTCAGTGTTATCCCTCACATCTGGATGCTTTTTCCTTGTAATAATTAATTGTAAAATTCTATGGCAGCAGATGCTCCAATTCAGTTTTGGCCAGGTCCAGAGCAGGTAGAAGTTGGTAGCTTCACAGTGGAGCCAAACTGATTTGCTGTGGCCTGTTGTCTTTCTAAGCATACATGATGCCAGGCCTAACAACAATACTAATAATGAATAATACCTAACTATTAAATAGCTCTGTATTCATCCATAGATCTCAAAGCAAATAAAGCAGAAAGACATAAGAGGCAGATGTGAAGATAAGGGTCTTGATTCTCTTCTCTCTGGGTATGTCTACACTGTAGAGTTTTTTTCGGGAAAACGGCCGAGAATGCGAGATAGCGTCCATTCAGTCTGGACGCTATCTTTCGAAACAGCAGATCACTTTTTCGATGCTCTTTTGCTCTGTAGACGCTCTCTTTCAGAAGAAGGTTTTTTGGAAGAGCTTTTTCCGAAAGAAGCCTGCAGTCTAGACATAGCCTCACTAAAGTAGTTCAGGAATAACCAAAGTGAAAAGACTTACTGGCATAAGAGGGCCAAGTCTACCATTGTCCTGCTTCTTGTGCACACCAGAGCTGAGTGAGAGCTGACTGGGTGCAAAAAGTTACCGTTCGGCTCCAAGAGCATTTGACGGTCATTTTATTCTGCTGTGGACAATGACCTAAAGTGTGGAGCTGCAGCAATGTGGACCCAATGAGAAAAGAATCAGGCCTAGAAATGCATCACATGATGTAGAAACAAATGGACGTGTTTTGCCCTCAGTCAAACTGGCCTCAAGCCAGTGTAACTCCAATGAAGTCCATGGAGCTCCTCTGGTTTGAGTCCAATAAAACCGAGAAGAGGATCAAGTCAGTGGTATTTGTCTAAGATGAAATCAATGCTGCCTCCACTTGTGGCGTAGAGGCAATTATAAACTCTCATGCATTCATTAGGCAGTGTAAAATTCAGAATTGGAGTCCACTAATTAGTGCATTTTTCCACCACGGAGGGCTACGATTTAGGAGCAGGCTGTAGTTATAAAGTTGTAGCTCCCTGTTGTTTTGTTACCTGCTCAATATTTTGGTAGCCTTAGGGCTTCAGCATCTACACTCTATTGGTAAATTGGACTCCTGCTATTGATCACTTTGCAGAGACAGCGTAGAGATGTGAGCCAAAAGCCCCAGATGGTGTAAATTCACATACCTCTGAGACAGCCTGTAAGCTTTGCGTTGTAGCTGCCAGGCCCAGTGGACACAGAATGGCTTCCTAAGCTGTAAACAACTGGTGGTGTTTATTGGATTCTACAGTACTTATATTTTCCACTCCCACCTGGTTTAATTGAATGGAAATGGACATGAGTGATGAAATAGCTGCTGTGGAGGGGTCCATCTGTTATACCCATTTCACATTGAAAATCAAAGTTTCCCTACCTGGCTGCTCAGCATTTCCAGAGCTAAAGGGCTTAATTCCCCTCTCACTCCTACTTGCGTGTAAATCAGGGCACACATGAATGAGCCCGAGGCAGTTACATGGTGTGGAGGAGAATCAGCCTAATGTCAATATCAGTAGTATATAGTGATCAAACAGAGTGTAAGGTGCTTACAAGAGCTCTGCTTCATTGTATTTCGTTCTAGTTGGCTGTGCATAACAGCAACAAAAGGGCCCCAAACAGACTTGGTGTCTGGAAAGTTCAGCACTAAAAGACATAGCCCCTAAGACCATGGTACTTCTATATTTTGAGATCAAAGAGGAAGTGCTATGCCTCTGGACAAAAAAAAAGGACAACCATCTCTTCTTCTCCCCCTTCCCCGTATCTTGGGATTCCTCTATTTGGAGACAAAGCACCAGTTATTTTTATGGATTCTTATGGCAGATGTCACTCTTGCACATGGTCTCCCGAGTACTTTGTCTTGGTGTGTGAGCAAGTTTTGATTCTTGGGGAGACCTGCTGCATTGCTGTTTATTTTGGGTGACACCAGGCTGTGGCGTAGAGACAACTTGGGGAGAGAGCTAGCTGTGCGAGCAGAAGACCTTGCTCTCTGCCTGAGGCTATGATTAGAAACAATCCTGCAGACAGAGTGGCTCACTGGGAACTAGTCATTGGTGTTGGGCTCAGTTTCCTGGCAGATGGGATTGCCCTGCATGCTGTTTGATCACCTCCTTCCAGGCCAGCTGCCAGCATGTAAATAAAGCAAGTTACACTTGCATATATGCAGATTCCAAATCACTGATTTCTCCTCCACTGAGAAACATACTGGCAAGGCCCTGGATAACTGCTTCCTCTCTGCAAAGAGGATACTCTGATGTCAGAAGAGGCACCAGAAGTATTGAAAAATCAGGAACAGAAACCGCTTAATTCTCTGAAATTTGATAGCACCTTCCATTTACAGAAGTGGTCACCAACCAGTAGATCGGGATCTACTGGTAGATCTTGGAGCCTTTGACAGGTGATCCTGACAGGTTTGGCCGGAAGGCTATCACTGACACTTCATCTGGTCCTCTCAGCACTGCTGTGCTGCTCCTGCCCTCTGCCTTGGAGCTGCCTCCCACCCCCGGGTGCCTCTTGCTTGCTGTGAAGGGCCCAGGAAGAAGAGGAAGGGGTGCTGATGTCAGGGCGCCCCTCCCCCCACTCTGTACCCCATCTCCACAGAGCAGAGGGGGGGCAGGGATGGAGAATTTGCTGGCTGCTTTTGGGAGTGGTGCAGGGCCAGAGTAGGGTTAATCGTGCCTTAGTCCACCACCCAGAAGCCACCTGTTGTAAGCGATGCCCAGCTGGAGTCTGCATTCTGAACCCTGGCCCCAGTCCTGAACCCCTTCTGTACCCCAAACCCCAGCCCTATCCCTGAGTCCCCCTGCACCCTGAACCCCTTCCTGCACCTCAGCTCCCTGCTCCAGGCTCAGCTCAGAACCGCTCCAAATCCTTTAGTCCAAGATCAGAGTCTGCATCTCCCTCCCCTGCATCCCAGCCCTCTGCCCCCAGCCTGATAAAAGTGAGTGAGGAGTGGGGAGGGAGGGAGGATGGAGTGAGCAGGGTTGGGGCCTCGGAGAAGGGGAAGGAAGGAGGCCGGACAAGGGTGTTTGGGTTTGAGGTAGATCCAGGATTGCACTTACATTCAAAAAGTGATCTTGTGTTTAAAAAGGTTGAAGACCACTGATTTACAGGTTTCAATATGCTATAGAATCATAAAACACTAGAACTGGAAGGGACCTTGAAAGGTCATCAAGTCCAGTCCCCTGCTCTCACGGATATGCCCTACACAGATGCTAAAGGATTTAGCTTCGTTGCTTCCCTTTTAAAAGCATATTGCCATCCCCATCTGACAGATGGGGAAACTGAGGCGAAGAGAAGTTAAAGTGACTTGCCCATAGTTGCCTGTTGAGGCAAACATACAATCCAGATTTCCCAACACCCACTCCTGTGTGCTGGGACCACATCCTTTCTCCTCTGTCCCATTTACTGCATCCCACTGCAACTTGATAGGACAGATGCTGTTCTCAGCATTGCCCTTCCCCCCAGACCCTGTCTAGACACAAGGTGCAGCTAGCTTGTTCAGCCGCTTGTGGGCACTAAACGGAGACAAACTACGGCAAAATGCGTGTCTGTGTACGCACCGTGAACACCGCCACATGCAAAACGAAGCTGAAACGTGGCCGCTGTTTATTCTTTTGTGAAGGCCAAGTCACCTTAGTGTGATTGTGGTGGAGCGTGTTCCCCACGCTGGCTCTGCAAGAGCTGAATTAAGCCAACTGGGCCCAATCAGCCAATTAGGCTGCAAAAGGGGGAGATGAAGCTGATTAGAAGGAAGCCCCCTGTGACCAGTGGAGTTTCTATAAAGCTAGGAGGCTGGGAACAACAAAGAAAGCTAGGAGGGAGGAAGCCTGCAGTCCCAGTTCCTGAGGTGAGGGAGAAAGAATGTGGCCGGCAGGGCTGAGAACAGCTAATCTCCCTGTGCTCACCCCCAGATTGGTGTGAGGTTTCTGTTGCTATAAATTGAAATCTCTCCATTGAATCAGCAGAGCGGCAGTGGGCTGGTCTGAGGTGCTGACTTGGAACGTCTGGTGCTCTTCTGTTCTGTTCTAACCTATGCTACAAGCTGGATTTAACACACCCACCAGCAGCCCGTGGACCAGGGGAGCACAAACAGGCATGTGGCTTATCTCTTGGGTGCTCTACTGAATGAGCTGAAGAACCAAGTGCTTGGCCTCAGTTCATCATGTGGCAGTATGTTCCACAGGTGAACACAGCAGTATTCAAAATAAGCTCACATCATCGATTCCTATACCTGAGCAATACATTTTCTGTTAGATGCTTTGTGCACATTTGAATGCATTCAATGACACATTCTTGTTCTTAATATAAGAAGTGGGGCCACCAAATGAAATTAATAGCTAGCAAGTTTAAAACAAACAAAAGGAAGTTTTCCTTCTTGCAGCGCACAGTCAATCTGTGGAACTCCTTGCCAGAGGATGTTGTGAAGACCAGGACTTTAAAGTGTTCAAAAAAGAACTAGATAAATTCATGGAGGTTAGTCCATCAATGGTTATTAGCCCAGATGGGCAGGGATGGTATCGCTAGCCCCTGTTTGTCAGAGGCTGAAAATGGATGACAGGAGAGGGATCATATGATGATTACCGATTCTGTTTACTCCCTCTGGGGCATCTGGCATTGGCCACTGTTGGAAGACAGGACACTGGGCTAGATGGGCCTTTGGTCTGACCCATTATGGCCATTCGGATACTCTTATTAATTGCTGCTATGCATGGAGCAGACACTTCCATCAAGTTGTCCAGAATGATGCTTGGATGGTTTCCTGACAGGCAACAATTAATTCATAAACCATCAGGGTGCACAAGTAGTTTAGTTGTTCTCCCCAATGCACATTATCTGGGACTTGTCTGTGCTGAATAACATCTTCCATCTCGCTGCCCAATTGTTGTACCTAGCTTGGTTGGATCCTCCTGGAGTTCTCTCAAGTCTCCTCTGACGTGACTAACCTAAATGCTTTGCCTCATCCCAAAACTTTTCTGCTTCAGGTCTTTTTTTCTTGTACCATTGCATCTGTTCAAGCTAGATATTTCTAGAACATCGCTAACTTTGAGGTCAAGGCACTATGGTATCCATCTCTTCCAGGTTATTCTAAATACGTGACTACTATTCCTAGTCCTCCAAAGTGGATAAGCCGGTTCTAAGAGCCCAGAATTTGGAACAATCATAAAGCAAACCATTCCTGGGGACAATACTAAACACCAACAGTGTACCCCGAAGCCAAGTGAAGTCAATGGGCAATCCTGGGCCACAGGGATGTGCTGGCAGTCGTGTAGCTTTAGTGGATGGAAGCTGCTCTATCCCTGATGTGCTGTGGGTGATGGTTGCCTGGGGATAGCAGGCAAGGCCAGGGGATATGCAGTGGAGAGGGGCACTCGTGGGGGTGACAGATGTGGCCAGAAGGGAGACAAAGCCCCAAATTTTTGTGGAGCCAGGCCCCGGGCCAAAAATATCCCTGGTGCCCAAGCACGCCACAGTCTTTAATGCACTCACCCTCACACAATCTGGGAGATAGGGCGGTGCCACTATGCTCCTTTTACAGACATAGAACTGAGACACAGAGGGTACTTCTACACATCAGCGTTATTTCGGAATAACTGACATTTTTCCAAAATAACATAGTTCGCGTCCTCACAACAAGCAGTGGCAGCCCGTCAATACAGGCGAACTAGGTGGTCGCCTAGGGCGCCAAGATAAACGGCCGTTGAGGGCTTTGGAGGCGGGGGCACCGATCGTGCGCCGAACGCGTGTTTTGCCTAGGGCGCCAGTTGCCGGCAGCTCGTCTAGGGCCGCTCCTGGCGCTTTATTTCAAAATAATGTTGAGCTGGAGGACTTCTTACTCATGGTAACCCTCATTTCACAAGGAGTAAGGGAAGTCGAAGGAAGAGTGTTCTTCCTTCGACTTCCTGCTGTGTAGACAGCACCAATCGCTGAGTTAAGCTACTTTGACTTACACTACGTAACCGATGTAACTGAAGTTGCGTCGCTTAATTTGACTTTAGTCCTGCTGTGTAGATGTACCCAGAGAGGCTGAATGAATTGCCCACCCAGGAAGACTATGGGGCAGCAGGGTCTTGAATGCAAGTTTCCCATGACCAAGATTCATGCTCTGGCCATTAGGCCATAATGAAATGAAAGTTCAGATTCTTGAATAATCAGAAGATCCCAGGAATTGGAGCATCAAGAAAGCCAGCAAATCCCATGAGACTTGCAGTAAAATCTGAGAATTAGTAGCTGTGCATTAAGACCCCATCTATATGGTTCTCAGTCATCATGCTTGAGCACAGTCTAAATCCATGTTAATTAGGTTTTAATGAAGAACAAGGTGGCAAATCTATGCAACCAAAACTGGGCATTAACGATCTTGGGACCTTTGATTCACATGCCCGGATCTATACATTGTTCACCCCTACCCTACTGAAGCTTTAGATAATTTGCTATAGGACAAATGCTGTGTTTTACATCAGTTGTGCCCAATGCTTAATTTGTGCGAAAACTTGCTAGGGTGTTGAGCCCCTGTATTTCATACTTAAGGTCTGCTGAAAGTCAATGTCCTGACTCCAGAGGCAGCTCTTAAATGCAACAGAGTTTGAGCTGCTCCCAGCTTTTCCTTTGGGGCAGGGAGTTTGTTATAAAAAGAGGGGGAGGCAGGGTGATTAAGAATAACAAAAGGGTGGGCATTCAAACAATTGAAGAATCATACAATTAGCATGAAAACATTGTCAGGGTAATCCACTTAAAAGATGGCGGTGGGGGGGAGGGAGGGGAGAGAGTAGTAATAAGTGTTGTGCTGCAAGGATTTGCATTTGGATCACTGCTGTTAAACTTCTCATAAATGTTCTTGAAAAAGGGGTAAACAGGGACTAATCCAAAGCTGACTGCAAAGAGTTGCAAAGGGATCTCACAAAACTGGGTGATTAGGCAACACAAGGACATTCACAACACTGATGAAATTCAGTGTTGAGAAGTGCAAAGTAATGCACATGGAATATATAATCCTAACTATAGATACAAAAATAATGGGATCTAAAATAACTTTTTAGTTTTTAGTCTGCTACTGGACATTGAATAGATGTTTTCAGGGAACTATCCACAAGGATTCCAAGATCTCTTTCTTGGTAACAGCTAACAGAATATTGGGAATCATTAGAAAAGGAATAGATAATAAGACAAAATACCATATTGCCTTTATATAAAGTCATTGTATGCCCATATCTTGAATACTGTATGAAGATGTGGTCATTCCATCTAAAAAAAGATATATTGGATTTGGAAAAGGTACAGAAAGGGAAACAGTAATTATTGGGGGTAAGGAACAGCTTTTGTATGAGAAGGAATTCACAAGACTTTTCAGCTTGGAAAAGAAATGATTAAAGGGTGGGGGATGTGTAGAGGTCTAGAAAATCATGAATGTCATGGAAAAACAGAATAAGGAAATGTTATTCATTCCTTCACTAACATAACACATGAAGCTGATCCAATTAAATGTATAGGAAGCAGATTTCAAACCAACAAAATAGGTGACAGGGGATGGATCATGATGATTGCCTCTTCTGTTTATTCCTTCTGAAGCAGCTGGCATTAGCTACGGTTGGAAGACAGGATACTGGGCTAGAAGGACTTTTGGTCTGACCCAGTATGGCCATCCTGATTTTCTTATATAGAGATGAAATGTATCTGCTCCCTGCTGTAACCCACTAGACCCCACTCCTCTTCTAGAGTTGAGATAAAGCCCAGGAGTCCTGACAGGGTCTCTCTCACTCCATAGAGTTAGTAACAAAGTAAAAATATACATAAAAATTTTTAAGGCTAACCAGTGTCCCTTAAATGACTTGCCACAAGATGTCAAAATATGCGAGTGTTAGAGTTGAATGGGTCTAATATTTATTTAATGTCTTTCTTTTATATAGGAATTAGATACAGTGCTCCTGTCAGCTAACTGCTAGGTTGTCTGCCAAAAAAGAGGAGAGTTTTCCAGTGCCTTATTAGCCCCTGGATAGAGATGATATGTGTGTGGGTGGAGGGCGGAATTGATTGGTTCCCTCCCACCCTATTTGGTGCTTGGCTTGTACTGGGCATGCTCAGTAATACTGCTGCAACCTCTGTCCTGAGTCTGCCCCCATCATGCTCTCACTCTCTTCCTCCCTCTAGGCTTGGCAGTTCATAGACCCTGGCAACTCATTGCTGCATGAGTTTTGAATGTTAAAAATTTGCTTGAGCCCCGGCATGTAATTGCCTGAGTCCTGGCACCTCTTTCATTACAAATTAAACATGGTTTGTGCTACTTTAGAACTCCTTAAAAATACTGAATCACACATCTAGAAGGGACATGTGGGAGGTGAATTGTGAGCTGTCTGCCTAACTCACTGACAACACTTGCCAATTGAAGCTGAGTTGATTACGTACGTTGAGTTGAATCTTCTGTGAAGATTCTCAAAGAAAGAAACTGTCAGTCAATGTGTGGGGATATTATATGAAGGCCAGAGACCCTGCCATATTGTCCTAGATTAGAGATTAACTTGTTTCTAATTAATTTCTATTCTAGTGTAATGAAATAATATTGTGGCATTTTTTTTCTTTTTTGGCGCTGGGTAGCTCATAATCCAATCTTTAATTATTATCTCTCATTTTCTAAAATAAAGAGTCTATTATGTTAGAATGCCAGTTGGACAGAGACATGTGGAAAGCCAAGAGGTTTATAAACGCGCAGAGGCAGGGAATGTAGAGGGTTTATTTTTCTTAATGAACTGCAGTCTCGAAAGCAGTAGAACAGTTGGGGGTTTGAAAGTAAATACTCTTCTGAGCTAGTCAAAAAGCCTGCTGTGTTTCACTGTCAGAAGCTCATGGAAACCACAGATGGAAAAGAAGGTGCAGAAAAGAACCGCCAAAATTATTCAAAGGCTGGAGAAGATGCTTTAGTGTGGGATTTCAAGAGCTCAATCGGTTTCGTTTATCAAAAAAGATTGAGAGGTGACTTGATTGCGGTGTCTAAGTACCTTCACAGGAGAAAAATATTGGATACTAAAGGGCTCTCTAAGTCAGTGGAGAAAGGCAGAACAAAAGCCTCTGGCTCCTAGTTAAAGCCTGAGAAATTCAAATTAGAAATAAGGTACAAATTTTTAACAGGGGAGGGTCATTATCTATTAGAACAAATTACTAAGAAAGTGGGTTTGCCACCTCTTGAGGTCTTTAAATCCAGAAGGGAGCTTTGCTGGCAGAGGTGACTTAGCCAATCACAAGTTATTGGGCTCAATACAGAGCTATCTGGGTGAAAGAAAGTTAATGGCTGATGATATATAGGAAGTCAGACTGGGTGATTTAATGTTCTCGCTGGGCCTTAAGAATCTATGAATCTATGAAACGTGCATAAAATGTCTTTCATCGGCTTCATCAAGGGACCTCCTTAAGTCCCTGTCTCTGTGCCATGCTATTGTCCTAGAGCAATTGCACCAGTTCAGAGCTCATTGGATGGATCCTGTGGCTGTCGCTGCTGCCATCATATTGGCACACACTGGATCCTGGTGTTTCCAATTTATGTAACTGTATGTCAGAAATATACTCTGTGGGGAAAACGATGGTAATTTTGGCAAAAAAGAGCCCTTTTAAAAAATCTGTTTATGAAACCTGAAAAGAGATTATTTGTTTTCTGTTTGGTTGGTTTTTTTTTTTAAAGGATTAACCCCCCCCCCCCCCGCCCCAAGTTTGGTTCTTCCTTCTGCCCCTTTCAATGACACAAATGGAAAAAATGAAAAAAGAGGGAATGAGGGGGAAAGGCAAAAGCTGAAATCATCAACATGTTTGAAACTGCAGTTTTTCCATTCAAATGTTGAATAAATGAAATATCCGCACCCCTCCCCCCCACTGAAACTTGCTGAATGAAAATGATTTGGATTTTTTTTTTAACAATGCGTTTTTTAACCAGTTCTAGATCCAGGGTCAAATTTTCAAAGGCACCTACATGACTTAGAGGAATAAGTCTAGTTTTCAAAAGTGACTCAGGACCAGATTTTTAAAGGGATTTCCCTGGGAGCGAGGTGCCTAAACATCTCTAAAAATCTGCACCTTAGGCACTGAGAGCATGAATCCCTTAGATTCAGCATTGCAGCATCTAATTTTTAGGCCCCCTACCACCTGAAGGAATCCACAAGTTCACTCAGACTCTCTCTATATAATGCATGGAGAGAGTTTGTTACCTGAGACTGGTTCACAAAAGCCAGTGTGCTGAGCAGGGAACCTCCTAAACTAGCTAATAGGAAATAGCTAGGTGAGGGGTGTGGCCTAAGCTCAAAATGAGTCTTTGATTGACAGCACTGAACTCTCCTATATAGTCACTGTAGTCAAGAGTGATGATAACTCTTCAGCCCAGTGGTTTGGGCACTCAGATGGGAAGTCAGGCTCCAGTTCCTGCTCCAATGACGAATTATTTTGTACAAAGTAGAACAGCTGCAGTAGGACAGATTGGGAGAGGGGCACCTTGGGACACCCACTGGTGCAGGGCACGCATCTGGGTGGTGGGAGACCTAGTATCTACGCCAGCGGTGGGCAACCCACTGGCTATCAGGGTCATCTGATACCATTGACAAGTACAGACCCTGCAGCTCCCAGTGGCTGTGGTTTGCCATTTCCTGCCAATAGGAGCTGTAAGGGTGGTGCCTGCAGGCAAAAGTGGTCCATTGAAATCAACAGATTTGGAGTGTGAGTGGATAATTGGGCCCGTAGGCTGAAATGTAAGGCGGGGGGAGAGGGAATCTATTTTCACTAGCAACCTTTCAGGTAAATGACTTAAAAATAAAGATGATGTATTTTTTAAAGTACTCTTAACCTCGTTGTTTAACTTTCCACAAAACTTGAAAAGTAGTTCATGTTGTTCAAGGAAAGTAATAAAGCTACTACATCTGTCAATTTATGTGCCCTCAATAAAATCTCCCTGTAACATAAGCCTTAACACTATTCTGTTACTTCTGTTTAAACTGAACTAACTCCAGTGAATTACTCCAGTGCTAACCAGGAGTAAAGCAATGGTGAATCATTCCCATTTCCCTAACTAGGCTGTGTGGGTTTGGCAGACCCATATATATGCTTCAAACATTTTTTTTAATATGTGCACTTTAACTGTGAACTCATTTTTTCCACCCTGACAATCTTGCAGATATTTTTAATGAAGTGAAATGGTTTGAAACAGGGAACTCATAATTATCATTTTTAATAAGAACGGGCCACTGCATCGCTATAATGAGACATTTGGTGCCATGTTGGACAAAACAACATATTGTAATAGTTTATTTCTTTAGGGGGTACATGGGAGATTTGACACTGAATAACATCCGCATACTTACCAACTATAATGATTCTGCACCACATACCCACATACTGTACTTAAAAATGCCACAGTACTTCTGGCCCTGTCATAGTATAAAATTGCAGCTTTAAGTTGCTACTTATATATTGTGTAAAGAACAATATTATATGTGTGCTCATGGATCTTTGCCTGTAAATAAAAATACCACACCTAACCCTAACCAGTGTACCCTCCCTGTACATAACTTGTCTGCAAATCTTTGTGTACATTCAAGACCAGTAATTGTCCCTATCCTATAAATACAAAACTGTATAATCACCAGTAAATATCTCTTGTAAATATCTCCTTGTGTACTTGCCAATATCCCTTATGTATACATTTTAATCTGTGTAATCACTTGTACATATCATTTATCTATAAACAGTGCCATGTGGACTTACCTATACATCTACCTGACCTGGAAAGAGAAAAACTGAAAAAGTTTAATGAGGAGAAATTATGAGTCCCACGTGAATTCAAAGACATGTACAGTGTGAGTATGGGATTAAGACAGGGTAGAGCTGTGAACCTCTAGAATTGAAGAAAGGCTATTCAGCGCAGGTACAATGTTAGACCTTCTTTTTGAGGTCCCATTAATCGCCGTTGGGAGGCTGGAATAAACTTTTTCAGTGGTTAACCTTAGACTTCAATTTGGTTTAATTTATCATGTCATCAGGCATAATTAGCAAAAGCAGAAATATTTGAGAGCTATTGAAAATGGTGTTAATGAAGAGCAGCTTTCATTCTGCAGGAGTCCCCGGTGTTTTGCAAATCAAGCCGGTATATAGCACTGCGTTCTTGCAATGCAGCCCCCTCTGGGGTGGAGAGATTTACGCAGCATGTGCAATGGAGGGGAATTTCTGTCCCAGGTCTCTAGGCAAACCTGTGCACATCCAGAAAGTGCCAAGGTATCTTTAATGTCCACATATAACTAGAGAAAGATATGGATCTGAATTTTCCCACAATGTCTGCGGTATTTAGATGCAGTGTTAATACCTTCAGTAGGGTCGCTGCGATTTATATCCACTTCAGATCTGCCCCGTTGGGTTCATATTTGCTAACACAAGGCCTGATTCTCATTACCACATAGGAAGCTGCCACAGTGGGTGAGTCCAGAGATCTGTCTAGGCTGGTATTATGTCTCCAGTAGTGGCCAATACCAGATGCTTCATGGAAGAGGCAAGAGCTCAGGCAGCAAAGAGATGGGAAATTGACCCCTCACCAGGTAACAGCAGGAGCGCTATGGTTAGTTTAATGAGCAGCGACTGCAACATGCGCTATTTATATTATAACTAACCGTTCTCTGATGAAAATGGGGCCTGGCGAGGGAGTTGCACTACATCCTGGCCTGCTCATCCCCAATTATCTCACCCACTTGATCAATATCACCCACGTTATTCCTAAATGGAGGCTTCCTTTCTATAGCTCTGTTACCATAATATCTCACCAGCCTTACTGCATGTATCCTGCGAGGCAGGGCAATGCTACTATTCCCATGCTCCCAATGGGGAGCTGAGGCTAAGGGTACATCTGCACTGCAAGCAGCAGAGCATGGGAGTGAGTCTCACAGCCCCGGCCTACTGATTCAGAGATGTGGGGCTTGTGCGGGGGCCTGAAAAACAGCTGTGTAGATGGTCAGGCTTGGGCACTAAGGAGGCCTGTGGGTCTCAGGGCCTGCGCATCCACCCAGCTGTTTGTAATGATGTCATGCAAGTCCTCTGAGACAGGAGCGTGGCTGCATGCCTGAAGTGACTTGTCCAAGACTTGTCTAGAGAAGTGATTATTCCCCTTTATTCGGCTCTGGTGAGGCCACATTTGGAGTATTGCACCCAGTTCTGGGCCCCCCACTATAGAAAGGGTGTGGACGCATTGGAGAGGGTCCAGCGGAGGGCAACCAAAATGATTAGGGGGCTGGAGCACATGACCTATGAGGAGAGGCTGAGGGATTTGGGGTTGTTTAGTCTGCAGAAGAGAAGAGTGAGGGGGGATTTGGTAGCAGCCTTCAACTACCTGAAGGGAGGTTCCAAAGAGGATGGAGAGAAGCTGTTCACAGTAGTGATGGATGGCTGAACAAGAAGCAATGGTCCAAAATTTTCCTTCCAATGGAAAACTTTGCATTTCCAAGTTTTTAGTCTGATTCAGAATTACATTTTTTTCTCCATAAATATTACATTTTTCATAGGAAGGAAATTCTCTTGCTGTGACCTCCTAGTACACTTAGGCACCGTGGCTTTTACTTCAACGAAGGCAGCCATGCAAAACACCAGGCTGGATTGTCGGGCTGACCTTGACTAGCTACACGAAGGTGAAATCTTGTCTTCAGTGGGATGTAACATGGAGAGAGCTATCAGTGTGTTAAAACACGCCTGTTTTTGTAGTAAAGATGGTGAGCATGGCTGTTTTCTGAGATGGCCATTCTGCTCTGGCTGCTGTAAAAGTCAGGAGACTTTTCTATAGACATTTGTGATGCTGCAAACATTGTTGGCAGTGAGTGATGGAAGGGGTGGGGGGGAGATCATGTGTTAATGTAACCACCACAGGCAAATTCAAACCTGGGGCATCTGGAGCTTAGTGTAGGAGCCTCTAAAGCTTGAGCTAAAAAGCCAGCTACCTCGCCAACCTTTTTAAGTGCAAGATCACTTTTTGAATTTAAGTGCAATCCAAGATTCACCTCAAACTGAAGTACCCTTGTCCCACCTCCTTTGTGCCCCTTCTCTGAGGCCCCACCCCTGCTCACTCCATCTATCCTACCTCCCCCCATGGCCCCACCCCTGCTCACTCCATCTATCCTACCTCCCCCATCCTCCCTCACTTTCACCAGGCAGGGACAGAGGGTTGGGGTGCAGGCTCTGGTCTTGGATTAAAGGATTTGGAGTGCAAAAGGGGCTCTGAGCTGATCTTGAAGCAGGCAGTTGGGGTGCTGGAGGGGGTTCTAGGTGCATGGTCTGGGAGGGCATTTGGATGCAAGGGGTGCTCGGGGCTAGGGCAGGGGGCTAGGGGTGCAGGAGGGGGGGCTCATCACTGCGGTAGGGTTTTGGGCTCCAGCTCTTGGGTGGTGGTGCAGCGAAGCTAAGGCAGGCTCACCTGCCCTGGCCATGCACCACTCCCTAAAGCAGCCAACAAACTCCATCTCAAGTCCTGTCGTGCCCCCTCTTCTTTATGGAGATAGGATATCTGAAGGTAGGAAGGGTTCTGGAGTAGACTAGTGGACAGGGCATGTGCCTGGAGAGCTCCTCCACCCACTGTCATGCTGCTCCTTATCTCTGCCTTGGATCTGCCCCTTGGGAGCCTCCTGCTTGCTGTGCAGGGTGTGGGAGGGAGAAGGGGGGTGCTGATGTCAGGGTGTCCCTCCTCCCCCCACTTCTGTACCCCATCTCCACACAGAGAGAAGGGGATGGAGGGAGCTTGGCAATGCAAATCTCTGTCACACTCACACAGTGTGTGTGTATGTATGTCTGTCAAACTCACAAACACACGCTGTCCTCCCACTCATCTCCTGACCCAGCACAGACGTGGGGGGTTGTTACTACTTTTACTGCTTGCAAAGTGGGTTGTTTTTAGTTTTTGACTGGTGTGTGCATTTCATAACTTTCATTTCTCTCATGCTTACGTTTAATTCTCTGAGTAGTGAGTTCTCAAATGCCTAACCTGTCACGTCTGGAGTCATTATCCCTGTGGTAGTTGGGCTCTTGGAAAGGGCTGGCATGTCCCAGCAGCCCCTGAAAGTGTCAGTGCAGGGGGTCTCCTTGCCTGCAGACACCACTCCTGCAGCTCCCATTGGTCAGTAATAGAGAACTGTGGCCACTGGAGGCTGTGGGGTCAGTGTCTGTGGATGAGGGGCTGTACGTGCCAGATGCTTTTGGGAGTGGTGAGGGGCCAGGGCAGGGGTAAGACTGCCTTATCTCTGCTGCTCTAGTGTTGGCTGTCCCACTGCTCCCAGGGTTGGTGGGACTTGAGCCCACCACTCTGTGCTCCCCTAGGGAATGCTTTATCCCCTAAGCCACACCAGAACCCATTCTACCACCCCATGATCCCTTATCCTGCTTTCTTAATGTGGGGGGGCAGGTGCATTCTTGGGGCAGCTGGTGTTGGCTGTTCGGCCACTCCCACGATGGGCAGAGGGGAGGCGGGATCAAGCCCACTACCGTGTGCTCCAGTGGCTGAAGCTATAGCCCCACGTTCACTGGATATCCCACTTCACCTCCCTACCTTCAGCGGTTCTCTTATTCTGTGCTGGCTGTCTGGTCACTCCCAGGGTGGACGGGGGGGACTTGAGCTGCTGAGGGGGGAGGAGACTCAAACCCACCACCCTGTGCTCCCCAGGTGTTTGCCCTATCCCCTAGTCCACTCCAGAAAAAATACCACCCTATATTTTTGTCCTCTAGAAGTTTAGAGCTCCAGCTGAAAGCTAGCGTGACCATTAGTTCAAATAGTACATTGGAAACAACAATCAACATCAGAATCATGCCTAGAGTTGTTTTAAAAGCTGTAAAGCTTTGAACTTCTACACCCATGTTAACTAAGATGTACAACTGTGTTCCCATTTAAAACTGGGATACGGAGTGGGAGAGGGGGTCCCTTGACGTCAGAGCCCCTCCTCTCGCTCCCCTGCCCTGCACAGAAAGCAAGAGGATCCTGAGGGGACAGTTCCAAGGCAGAGGCGAGATGTGCAGCAGTGGGAGGAGGGATTAAGGTTAGGTTTAGCATTTGGGTTTGGGTTAGGGTTGGGGGGGTCAGGGTTAGGTTAGGGTTAAGGCAGTGGGGGAAGGAAGGGCACCCTGACATCAGCACCCCTCTCTTCCCCCTCCCACACCCTGCACAGCAAGCAGGAGGCTCCCAAGAGGCAGCTTTAAGGCAGAGGGCAGGAGCAGCAGGACAGTAGGAGGAGGAGCAGCTGAAGTACCAGCACTTGATAGCTTCCTGGCCAAACCAGTCAGGATCACCTGTCAGAGGCTCCAGGATCTACTGGTAGATTCCGATCTAGTGGTTGGTGACCACTGGCTTAGGCTGTAGAGCTCGCTCATCCTTATCTCTCTGCTGTAAATGGTCTAAGTCAGTGTTTCTCAAACTGTGCTCTGCGGAACCCCAGGGCTCCGTGAGACATCTCCAGGGGCTCTGCGAGGTTGACAAACTGGAAACATCGATAGGTACAACACATACAATCAGTGGACCGCTGGGGCTCCGCATAAAATTTTATGCATGTAAAGGGCTCCGGAGCCCAAAAAGTTTGAGAACCGCTGGCCTATGTGCTACTACATGGGACAGTGAACCACACCCACTAGGTGTGTGGGTTACATTAACAGCACCAGGAACTATGCTATAAAGTTGGCAGTGAGAAAAGGTCCTTCCTTGCTGTTCCAGCCAGCATTTCACAAGATCAGTAATGAGGTGTTAGCTTCTGCCCAGTGCACCTTGTGGCTCATACTCTTTCTTCATACCTTGTCGCTTAATTGATTAGCTTTTGATGCTCTTGATTGCAGCAGCTTTAGGGAACTGCAGCAGAAGAGGAGCAGGAGGTGACAGGAAGTGTTAGCACTTCATTTAGAGAGCCAGGCTAATGACTTGTATGGGGAAATTAGAATTAATTTAAGGGAGGAAATCCTGTTCTGACTAAAGTGTGATCCTGAATCTGCTAACGACTTGTCAAAACTGGGCTCCTGGAGGTTACCACCCAGGATTTATCTGGTTTCATGCTTTAAGAGTGCAGTGCATTCAGCTTGTGTGTATAGGTTTGATGCCAAGCACTGAATCCTGCTGCTTCCAAACAAAAAAACCCGCCCAGGTGACTTTGCACAACTCCTGGGTGAGATGCAGACATGTTCTAGGCTCCACACAGAAGGGGCAGAAGGTCCCGATGTTTTTAGGTCCATAGTGGGATTCATACACTAGGGGAGGAATTTTTAAACTGTACCGTGTGCAGGAAGAGTTGATGCATGGCGAGGGTAGCTTTGGCATTCAGCACAGGCTAGAGAAGAGAGCTGAGGAAAGGTTCAGGTGGAGCTGAGGCAACGCCTCTCCCAAAGAGTTTTGTAAAGTGCCAGTAGATGGGGTGTGGCAGGAGATGGAAAGCTCAGGGTGATTTTTACCTCATGCAGGTGCCGAGAGGCCAGTAGTGCAATAAGGCCTATCACAGTCAGTGCTGACTGGCTTGGGAGAGCACCTGGCCACTGTGGAACAGACGGCAACCCTAGAAACCTTTGGCAGAGGCCTGCAGAGTGTATCCAGGAAAGGTCCATTGAGACCTCTCGGGAGCAGTCATGGGACATCCCGTGTGCCAGAACAAAGAGCTTCCCACGGCCTGTCTTGTCTAAATCTAGAAGGGGACTGAAAAACAAATAACAGCACTTCTCCTGGTTGTACCACTCAGGGGTGGTACCTCAGCCCCGCCCCTTCCACCTGAGGCTCTGCCCCTTCTGCCTCCACTGGCGCCCAGAGCCACCCCTCCATTACAACCTGTCCAGTCACACAGCTAGGCCCCCAAAGGAGCACCAGAGGGCAGGCAGTGTGCAGCCCCACTCTCCCCAGCTCGGAGCGAGGGATAGGTGGCCCAGCAGGCAGGCCCCAGCCGCAGCCACCCCAACTCCGGAGGGCGAGAAGGCAGGTGGCGTGCAGCCACAAGGGGAGCCCTGGGGTTGGGGGCTGGAGGACTGGAGCCACACGCAGGGAACAGTCACAGCAGGGGGTGGGGACAAGCCTGGCTATTTAGGGAGGCTGAACCTTCCCTAGCCTATGCGACCTTCTGCCGCTCCAAATATGAGTAAATTAAGGAAAAGATGACATCCGTGTCCTGTGAAGTTGGGGGCACCCTCACTGTTATGGGAAATAAATGTGCACACTTACCTGATGATTTCTCCCCTGGACCGGGCTTGCCCGTGTTTGGATGCAGAGACTGACTGGACCATGGTGAAGTCCAGAGTTCCCTCTACTTTTTCTCACCCCTGAGTGGAACAACTTTTCTTAATTGCACCAACATGGAGGGGTCGTGTGACGTGGAGGTGATGTGCAATTCATCACCTTCATATTGGTGCATAAAATACATTTCATGTGGTGGGGGTGGGGCTAAGAGGTTATGAGTGTGAGAGGGGGGCTCAGGGCTGGAGCAGAGGGTTGGGGTGCAGGAGTGTGAGGCTCCAGGTTTGGGGAGGGGCTCAGGGTTGGGGATTGGGGTGCAGGAGGCGGGTACAGGTTCTGTAAGGGGGTGTGGGCTTTGGGCTGAGGGGGCTGGGATGAGGGCTTTGGGATGCAGAAGGGTCTTATGGCTGCGGGGGGGGGGGGGAAGGGGAAATCAAGATGGGGAAGAGGGTTTGGGTTTACCTGGGCTGGGCAGCTCCCTGCTGGGGCCGGTGAGGAGAGCTCCCTTTCCCCTGGCCTCGGCAGCTTGGTGCTGGGGCTGGCAACTATAGCTTCAGGGCTTGGGGAGAACAATGTCTCCTCGCTGCAGCCCTGAGCCCCTGCGTGAGGCTTAATGGGAAGCAGCTGCGCAGCTTCGGGGCACTTAGGTGAAGTCTCAAACGGATCTTGGCTTGCGGCATAGCTGGGCCCCTGGTTGCATGTCCCCCATCCCCCTCTGTTTCCTCCACCTCTTCCTCACTGTTCATGCCAGAGGCCCATGACTCAGACTCCTCGGATGTATCCGCGAGGTTCTATGGGGTGGCAGTGGAGTCTGCCCCATGCCTGGCAAGCAGCTCTTTCTAAAAGTTGCTCAGAACTGGATCAGCTATTGCCCACCCTGGCCTTCTGATTCGCCTTCCACAGTTCCTTGGCTTTCCTGCTGCTGCTCCTGTGATGCCCCTTCCTGCACACCCCATGCAGTCTTCTCTTAGCGGTCAGTGTTGCTGTGGCTGGACTGAAGCAGGGCCTGCACAACCTCGTCTCACAGCCCTGGAGAGCCAGGATCTCCTCTCTGCTCCCCACTGGACAGAGCTGCTAGGTGCGCCCTAAGCGGGACAATCAGGAAAAGGGATTTCAAAAATTCATGGGGCTGTCCAGTAGGGATGTGAGGGCTTTTTGGTCTCTGGACAGTGGAGGTCGCAATTCTGACCAGAGCAGGCAGTGTCAGGCTTTGTGGAACCGCTTTGTGGAACCGCCGCTAGAGGATTGGGAGAGTCAGCATTGGCTACGCAGTGTCTGCACTTGCATTGCCTCGATGGCAGTCTGACCCAATGGTGCTTGGAGTGGAGGGGGCAGGGCGTTACTGTGGCCACTGCCCTGAGGGGTGGCAAATGTCAGGCTACACACATGCACAAGCAGGTCAGTGCAAGGCACATCACATCAGTCTCCCTTTGCTGTGTAGCTCAGGCCTTAGCTATTGGCTCTATCCAGCCTATTGTGACTTCCGCAGGGGGCTCTCGCCCAAGAGGAACTGGGTCTGAGCTAAGCCGCGTCAGGGAGCTGATGCAGAGCCATGATGACTTGACAGAGCCTGTCAGGCAGAGTTTTACTGCCAGGGATTGTTGGGGATGTCTTCCAGGGTCACTGAGGGAAGGAGCGTGGTGTTGTGGCCGCTCATATCTGCAGTGGCTGTGGAATGAGAGAGGACCCAGGATCATGCACCTAGGTCCACTCAGACAATGTTCCCTGCTTGAGTAGCCTCCATTCTCTGGACACAGCTCAGGTCTCTGTGTTGATCTGGAACTTGGGGCAGGAGGACAGGGTGTGGATTAGCTGAGGGCGAAGAGCTAGTGTCTTCCCATGCACCTCGCAGAGATATAAAGCCACAGCCCCTCTAGGGGACGGATCCAGGCTTTGTCTGAATCCACTGACTCTAGCATCCCGTCACACCCTAGGCAGCCAAAGTCATGCTCCGTTGGAGCTGGGCTGCTACCATGTGGGGTCAGAGCTGCCTGATCGCAGAGTGCAGCTGGGTCTGTTGTCCTGCAGCTCCAGAGGGCCTGGAGGGTTTGGGGGCAGGTCCATGGGGGAGGGGCAGCTCCCCCTCTTCCTGCTCCCCAATTTGTAGCATTTCCTTCCCTTGGGGTCTTTACTAAGGAAGGGCCAGTGCACCCCCAAGGCATTTCCAGACTGTGTGAGAGGCTGGGCAGAACCCACCCCACCTCCCTACCTTCAGGGTGTCCCTTATCTGGCCTTCCTAGCAAGGCAGTTGGTGGTGGCTCCCCTGGGCGGCAGGGCTCGAGCCCACAACCCTGGGGTCCCCAGGCCAATGCCCTAACCCCTAGGCCTCTCCAGAACCCACCCCACCTTCAGGACCTCCCTTATCCCGCCTTCCTAATAGGGCAGCTGGGGTCCCCAGGCCAATGCACTATCCCTTAGGCCACTCAGGAACCCACCCCACCTCCCTACCTTCAGGGCGTCCCTTATCAGGCCTTCCTAATGGGGCAGAGTGAGAGGCTGGACACTAACAGAGCGGCTCCAAAAACCACCCGCTTCTCTTTGCAGGACTCGTTAGCAATCACTTCTGCCCCTCCTCAAGTCAGTGAAATACTCCGGCTTTGGTTTAAAAATCCATTTTGAAAACCAAAAGCTGATCGTATGATTAAAAAAATCTTCGCCCCAAATTCAAAACCCTTTTCCTGGAACCATGGTGGGTTTCCACGCCTGGATTTTTCCATTGTGTGAGGGGGAGGGGGAGGCATTTCTGCTTAAATAAACATTGTTGGTGAGGTCCCCCCTCTCTCCTCCCCCCAATCAGTGTGAAACAGAACTGACCTGGAACGTCTGCTGGGCTGATACCTTTGCTCCAAGCACACGCCTTCCAGACAGCCCCTGAGGCTGCCGGCTGCCTGACTAGCAGGGAAAGGAAGCAGTGCCAGGCCCAAGACATTGGCACGTGGCAGTTTATTCTTTGAGCACAAGACTCACAAGTTGCATTGAGATGAAGCGATTCCTTGGGCCGTACTCTTGATGGGGCCTGGATCTACGAGCCCTGCTCTGGCCTGAACGCCAGGCTGCCTGCTTTGCTCCCAGCAAGCCAAATCCCTGGTCCTAGCACCCTTGTGCTCCCCTTCACCTGCTAAGCCTGGCAGAGGGGCAGCTGAGCCCCCGCCTCCTTAAAGGCCAACTTGTCCTGTGACACACGGGCCTTCTAATTCAGTACAGTGACTGGAGAGAGAGACATACAGAGGCAGCGCATCAGCCTCATTCCTGGGGAGTCCAGAGCAGAGCCGGAGGAGCGTCTCATCAAATTTCTCATGCATAATTCCATCCGTTTGTTCCTGGCAACCCTGGTCACACCCTAAACAACCCTGCTCCCCGGTGGATGTCAGTTTACATGCTACAAATATCCACAGGCTGTTATCCTGCCTCTAAGGGTACGTCTACACTAGCCCCCTAGATCGATCTAGGGAGGCTAATGAGGGCAACCGGAATTGCAAATCAAGCCCGGGATTTAAATATCCCGGGCTTGATTTGCATGTTCCCAGCCGGTCACCATTTTAGAAATTGACTAGCCTGAAGTAACTGCCCGTGTCTACACGCGGCAGTGAAACAGGCTTCCGATTTAAAGCCCTAAATCAAATTAGGTGGTATTCCTCCTGCAATTAGGGGCTCCGTTCCCCCTGGCCCCCTCCCAGCCAGCCCTGCTTCCTGCCAGCCAGTCTCCCCCTCCCCCCCCGATCTCACCCAGCCAGCCCTGCTGCCCTGACCACCCCCAGCCCTGATTCCTGCTGGCGAGTTTCCCCACACACACACACCTCCTCCTAGCCAGCCCTGTTCCTCCCAGCTGCCCCCTGAAATCAAGTGCGTCCGGTATATTTTTTTGAAGCTACCTGGTAACCCTATTAATGACAGGCTGAGCAGGGCCCGTATGGTGGTCGAGGGTGCCTTCAGCTGCCTCAAGACACATTTTAGATTCCTCCTCACCTGCCTGGACCTCGGAGAGAACAACATTCCACATGTGGTGGCTGAATGCCGTGTTCTGCACAACGTGTGGGAGAGACGTTCTTGCCGGGAGGGGGAAGGGCATAAGCAGACCACTTAGGCAGGGCCTATGAGCAGTCACACATGGCTGCCATTTGGCAGGCCCATCAGGGAGCTGTGCGCATCCGGGAGACCCTGAAGGAAAGCCTCTTCCCAGGGGTGCACTGATACTTTTTCCTGCTCTGCCCCAATGGGGGCTTTTGCTTTTCCCCTCACTGCCATCCCTCCACTTCCCCCTCCCTTCCCCCTTTTCCTGACAATAAAATAAAGATGCTTTTGTTTTGAACAATTAAAGAGTCTGTATTTTCCATAACTGGGGGGGGGGTCAATGAGGCTGGGGAGAGGGAGGAGGGAGAGGCTCAGGGATTGGGTTGGGAGTGGTGCTGGTCTGAGTGGATCCCACCACTGTGGATCTGGAGGCCTTGGTGTCCATGGGAGGGTTGTGGGAGGAGGAATGATGGCAGGAGGGGGAGCAGAGGCTGGAGTGGAAGGAGGCAGTATGCTCTGCACAAGGGTGTGCACAGCACTGCATAGGGAGCAACCCTGTGCAAGCAGCTGCAAGTCCTCCATCCAGTGGTCAATGGTACCGTGCAGGGCTCACAGTGCTGCCAGGTGCTGTTGCTGGTACTTGCCCATTGGATGTGCATGTCTGTGGAGGCCTCAGGTGTGGGAGGCTGTCCTGGGTGGTGGGGACTGCTCTCCACTGCTCTGGCGGTGGGGAGGGGGGCTTGAACCCACCACCCTTCTCTTCTGAAATGAACACACTAGCCCCTAGGCCATGCCAGAACCCACCCCACCACCTTACCTTCAGGGCATTCTCTTATCCCACCCCACCACCTTACCTGATCTGCCTGTGGAGAACAAAGCAAGATGGTCAGTCATCCCAGGGGACACAGCGCCTATTCCAAAATATCTATTTTGGAATGGGTGCTATTCCTCATAGAATGAAGCCTACAGAACTCGAAATAAGCCGTTTGGCTGTGCAGACACTTGCAATGTTATTTCGGAATATCGGTTATTATGCCGAAATAATTTTGCTGTGTAAACATACCCTAATTGCCCCATATCACTTTTTTCCCGCTCTCCTTTCCATAGCTGTAGGCACCTGTGGGCGTAGCTAATGATTTAGTCATATTGAGCCTCTTTCCACTTGTTGTGCTTGGATTTCACAGTCCCAGTGCGGAAGGGAAGAAGTGGTTTGACTCAGTCGTAGCACAACACTGCATGTCCAACACCTCTAAGATTTAAGGCTAACCCAATAACTCTGCTGTAAAAACATTTCAGGCAGCCGTGTTACTAAATCTCCTCTTTGCCAGGTCTCGCTAGAACATGATGTCCGAAATTCCCAGATTAGCCACTGAGTGCTGCGAAATATTTTTTCCCTCAGCAGCGAGGTGATTTGACTCAGCTGTCCTTTGGGAGGCAAGGAAATGTTCCTGTAAAAGGCAGCTTTGAAATCCATTTCTATCTGAGGTATCTCTTTTGCAGCCCCTCAATCCCTTCATAGGGGGGAAAAAAATTGATGTGGTCCTACCAGACACCACTTACTGTAACGCTCCAGAGCTCAGAGCCAGCCACCTGCCAGTGAAAATGGCTGGCTCCTCTAAACTACCAATATGCAAGTAATAGGAATGATTTGTTTCAATACCATTTAACTACTATTGGCTCAGCAGCCCTGAGCCTGGTGTGATTAAATATTAATATTCTTCTAGCCTGAGAGCTTGCTCTGTTTTTCTCTCCGCACCTCTGTATTTATACATTTCCTAAGAGTTTCCAACAATGTATTTTCTAAATGAAACTAACTGGTCTTGGCTCTCCATGAAGTGTCTTGGGAACGGGGGTTTTGTTCATCCTGGGCAGAGGTGGGTGAACAATTGGCTGGGGGAGGCCAGATCCCAGCCCCTGAGGTTCTATCCTTTTTGGGCTATGAGAGACACCCCTCACCTTGCCCAGGGGCCCAGCAAGTCTGTCTCCCTTGTTAATGTCCATCAGAGACTTTTTTCTTCACACCGAATGAGTCTCATTTCTTCTTTTACACTTGATTTTAATAACTAACGTAAGTTGTAAGTAAAAGTTTAGCGTTAGTGTTATCACAATTTTTACAAGTGTTCACAAAATGGTTTGCAATATAAATTGCTTTCTAAGATGAGCTTTGGATAATCGTATATTCAGGTAATTGTTATTAAGTGTAATTACTTTGTTGTGTAAAGAACTTAATGGGGTCTTTTACAGTAGATGGTGAGGTAATTTCATTAATATCGTAGAAATGTGCTATCCATAATGACTTATCAAAATTCGTGGAGTGGCTCCCTGATCCTGGGGAATGGTGAGCAGTTGTTGATCAGCTGAGCCCCGCAAATCTGCAGATAGCCACTTTATATCCACAGCTCATTTTTGCAGGTATGGCTGCAGATACATATTTTGTATCTAGAACATTTGCGCATATCCACTTTATATTTGTGGGTGTCTGCCTCCGCAGATTTTGGGGCTACAGATGCAGAGGTGGATACAAATTTTGTATCTAGAACCCCGCGTGTTTGCAGATATCCACTTTATATTTGTGGGTGTCTGCCTCTGCAGATGTCAATTTTGGGGCTACAGATGCAGAGGCAGATACAAATTTTGTATCCGCATAGGGCACTATTTATCAGAAGCAGTCATCTCGTGGTATTGGGCAGGGGAAACGCTGCTGGGATTCTTTCTGAGGGACCGGCCATAGAAATAGACAGAGGGGAGATGGGGCAGGGGGAAGTATGATCGTGGAAGAGGATGATCGTGGAGGCAGAAGAGTGCTTGGTATAGAAGGAGGGAAATGAAGGGAGGGAGTGATCACTTTGGGAATGGGGCCCCAAAGGGAATGGGAAAGCAGAAGATAGGGTAACCCAGGGCCTTCCTTTCAGGTGCTGGTGTCCTGTGCAGCCTGTGAGGTGGGGAAGGGGCTGAAGCTGAGGGAAAGAGGTTGTCAACTTTCCTGGCCTGGATGGACTGGATGCCATTTACTGCAGTGGTATCTGGTCCAGCTGGTCTGGGAGAGTTAGCAACCTGGAGCTGGGCCAGGAGGGAGGCACAGGCCAGAGGAGCAGCAGGAGGCCATGCAGCCAGACAGAGGGAAGCGAAGTTTTGAAGGGGAAAGCGCCACTTCTCTCTAGACCCCAGCTGCTCAGTTCTCCAGCCTGGGAGGGCCGCTCAGCTGCCGCCTGGTGAGTGGGGCTGGGCGTGGAGCCTGGGAGGGGGTAGCCAAGGGATGGGGTGAGGGGCACCCTAGATGACTGTGCGTTTTGCCTATCAGTAGCAATGGCCCTACCACTATAATGAGGGAAGACCTGGAGGAGAGAATGACCAGAGCTGAAGGGAATGGGGGTGTGATTGTGACTAATGAGTGACTCTCCAGGTTGGGGTCAGCTGAAATACCCCAAAGTTTTGATCCTTTTTTGCTCTGCTGAAACCTCCTGATTTTGCAGAATGGATAGACTTCTGGATGTCTTCCAGGCCAGTATGCTTTTCCTCTGAATGGAGATGAAAGGTCTGGCTTGGAGCGTCACCAGAATTATTGAGCAAAAAAAAAAGGAGGCTGCCCCTTTAAGAAACAAGCTTAAGCTTTTTGGCCAAATCAGGCCGCCATCTTGGGCGCCATTTTGAATCGCCACCCCAGTGAGCACAGGGGAGCTGAGGACTGGAGGGAAGCCGGGGTCCGTTTGGGGGGCGGGCGCAGAAGCGGCTTCACGAGCAGCACTTTTGGGGGGGAAGAGCCGCATGCGGCTCGTGAGCCACAGGTTGGCCACCCCTGCCCTAACCCATTGCTCTGCCAGCTCCTTGCCCTGCCCCCAAAAACTCTTGGGGTTTTTTTTCAGCCCTTCACCTTTTTATTTAAAAAAAACTCCAAACAACCCAAACGAAACTAAATTTAGAAACCAAATGGTGATTTGAAATGAAAAATCAGAAGTATTCATTCTGAAATGGCTGTAACAAACCAGTTCAACTTTTTGGAATTTTTGCCCCCATTTTTTTTCAGCCAGAATTGTTTGCCAAATTGGGAATTGTTTTGGCACCCCTCCCAAAAATGCATTTTTGAGCTAATTTACTATTTTCCAAGGGGGGAAAGTAAGTAGCATTTTGTTCCTCTCAGTCTCTTGTTCTCAATAGAGTCAAGCGCCACTCAGCCAGAATTAGGAGACTGGAATAAAGACCTTAAGGATGGTGACTGTTTGTGAGCTGGACTCCTCTTTGTTACATCTAGGGATCTGATGAACTGATTTCAAATAACATGCATCTATATAGCACAAAACAAAACCACTGCACAGCAGTGAGTCCCAAAGCCCAGATCAACTGACATGGGCTAAAAATACTGGTGTGGATGGTTGGTATCAGGTTGGAGCCAAGGCTCTGAAACCCTATGACGGGGGAGTCCAGTCTCAGAGTCCAGGTCTTTTTTTGCTGTTTCAGTGTTCCCACGGACAATCCAAGAGTGTTGATTTGCTGTTGACCTGTGTTGGATTCACTGTTGTTGAAATTCCCTCGACCCTATTGCTGACCCCCTGAGTTACCCAAGCCTCCTCGTATCTAAGTACCTCTCTGCTAGTAGTGAAGAAGAATAGCTGGGTACAAAGTTGCTGAGCTCAGGGGAATTTAATGCAGACAATCCCCAGCTAAACGATCAAATGTTAGTCCCTAATTCCATAAGTGCCTACCTGATAGTTTCGCCGGGCTTCTCACAACACAATATAACTAATCTGTCTTGCAGCTGCAATGTTAATGGGCCAAGTGTGTTATCACACATTTGCCTGTTAGAAACAGTAAAGCCTAAATGAATTGCGGTGATTTTTAATACAGATATAGGCACCGGGGAGACACGGCCACAGGTTGGCAGCTGCCTGGCGGGGTGCAATAATGGAGTATTTCCCCATGGTTATCACCCCTCTTGCAGCTGCTGCAAACTGGCAGCCTTGAATCGGAGAACAAATGGGAGGAGGAGGAATGTGGCGCTGGAAGGGAAATGCTCCCAGTGCAAGAGGAGAAAGCCAGAAGGGGGTTATCTCTGGACTGCACTTTGGACACAGGCTTCAGGTTAATATTGGAAGGACAGTTGGATCTAAGCAAGCAGGAGTTTGGGGTACAGGACTCCTGGGGTCAGTTTCTAGCTCTGGAAGGGGAGTATATGCCAATGATTAGAGTAGGCAGTGGAAAGCAGAAAACCTGTGTTTTATTCCTAGATGTTTGGAGGGACTATAGTTTAGTGGTTAGAGCAGATGGGGCTAGGCCTTAAGATACCTTGGTTCTCTGTCTGGCTCTGTCACCATAACATAGCACGTGAGTCACTGAAGCTTGCTGTGCCTCAGTTTCCCAATCTATGTAGCAATTGTGCTAATATGCCTTTCCAACAAGAGACTTCTGAGTGGAGCTGAGCAAATAATTGATTTGCTGTCTACACCAAAAATCTGGAAAAAAAATCAATTCTTTCATCTTTTCATGTTGAAATGCAAAAGTGGATAAAAATCATTTCAAGTGAAGTGAAATACTTAAGATCATATATTTTTATTTAGTTGAGGGTCATTTTTTGATTTTTTCACCACTATTTTAATTAGCTAAATTTCTCAAAGAAATGCCATTTCAAAATGGAAAGTCAAAACGTTTAATTTTGAAATGACCTCAATGAACCATTACAGCTTTTTTGAAACATTTCCCCCAATTTTTTCAGATGAATCTATTCACCAAATTTGATCTAAATTTGTGAACAGTTTTGGTAGCCTGAAAAAATGTTTGTTTTTTTCAGTAAATTTGCTGTTCATGGAAAAAAAAAAAAATCGCTGAGCTTGCCTTATGAGGATTAATGGGTGGCTCTTTATAAAGTGCTTTGAGTCCAAGGTTGCATTTTTTGCCAGTACTAATGCTGAGATTTCAAAGCATCCTAAGGGAATTGGCTCTGCTGAGAATCTCAGCCTGAGGGCTTTAGGGATTTAGCTGGAGACAGAGAGACAGACAGACAGCTAGGTAGATACAGCTTTAGCCAGAAAGATATGCAACATGATGGGCTGTGAGTATGGAGATGTCACAGAGACCATTTTCAGATTGGGCCAGCCAGTCATACCCATTAGGAAGAAGATGAACTCCAGGTCTATAGTCGTTAGAATTCTTCCACCTTCAGGGAATGATTTGACAATGCGAGTCGAGCTCCCTGGTCATGCCAGACCCAAAGGCTAGAATATCATGACTGCCCATCACTTTGAGGTGCTTATCACCCTGGAGGTATTTAGGCTTATTTAATCCCAGAGGTACCTCAGCCAATGTGCAAAGACTGGACAGGTTTTGTGCATGATCCTCTGGGGGCCACATACAGAAATTAGGAACCAGAGTGGCTGATAGAGCAGATGCCACTGAAAAGATGATCTTCAGACAGCCGGGAAACACTTTGTTGGATCTCTGTGACTGCTGGCTTGGTGTTTGTCTTCTCTGTCCGCCGCAGCCTTTGGATGGAGGCAACTCCAAGAGCCACCTGGGCTGATACCAGATTTAATAAGGCCTGGTTCTCCATCTGAACCGCTCCTGCATTGGGGCAGCTATGCTAATGGAGAAGCTGCCTTTCCGCTGAACTGCACAACTGAAGGCCTGAGCACTAAAGACGTTATGGGACAATTTTCTAAAGGGATTGGAATATATTAACCCTGATTCCCTGTCCCAATATTTGTTTGGGTCATGAGCATCTTGCTAACCTAATATTGCCTTGTAGTTACAATTGGGTACGGGATCCTTCTTCACTGTCTGCCCTAAGCAGTTGTGCAGCACTTGTGTACTTGCTTGAAAAGCTGTTGCATTCCACTCCAGAGGTGGTTGCATCTGGGCGATGGATGAAGTGTTCCTGGTGTCCTTAGGTAGTGACAATAATGCCTTGCATTCCCACAGCCTCTTCCATCCAACAATCTTAGTGTTCAAACACACACCCTAATTAAGACCTTTAACACGGGAGAATAATTGCTTCAGATGGGGAAACGGAGGCACAAAGCCTTCGGCTGCTCTAACTTCTGCTGAGTTAGGACAACTCTTGGTTTTCCAATGGTGAGAATTGCAGGCACACAGTCCCACCCTCATTACAGCCCCTGTGGCAGTGGGTACTGACTTAGCTTTACACCCTCTGGGCCATTCCCTTATGTTAGTTTCTTAAGGGCAGTCTTGCATTCTCCAGGCCACAACGTTCCCTCTAAAGGAATGGAACCCCGAGCCCCTGGCTGGGTGGAACTGGAGCAGCTGCAGGGCTATGTTGCCATGCAGCTTAGAGGCAACCTTGTTCCAGGGGTCTGGCCTGGCTCCCAGAATTTCCAGGTCTAACCACTTAGACACATTAGTAGATTTCAAAGTGTGGTACCAAGAGCACTGTCCTTACCCCATTCTACAGCTGGGGAAACTCAGGCAGAAAGACGGGAAATGACTTACCCAAGACCATCTGACAGCCTGGGTAAGGCACAGAGTAAGGACTAGAACTCAGGTCAACTGCTGTTCTATCTGCTAGGCAATCCTGCCCACAAGTATCTCTGGCTCACACTAAATGACAGGTCTGGTGAAAGGAAATATTTAATAACCGCTGCTGCTTGCGTTCTGCTTCACAGTGCTTTCAATAAAAAGAACGGGAAGGGAGAATGAGACCTGGGCTCTCTTTTGAATGTGTGTGTGTGTGTGTGTGTGAGAGAGAGAGAGAGAGAGAGAGAGAGCAGAATATTGCTTTTTAATTTTTATTCAAGAAACAAGACAAAAAACCCAAACAGCAACCAACAAATATCATTAATGGAACCAGCTTTAATGAAGAAATGAAAGCCAACTGCAAAACTGCCTATTTCTGCCTGTGTGTTTTTGCTTCAGTGCCCACTAGTGAAAAATGACCCATCGGACAAAAGGCTTGGCTGGTAATTGGCTCTGCCATCAGCCACTTCAGTGTTGCTGGGTCAGTTTTCACCAGTGGCTCTTTTGGCTCCATTATGACTAACCATGGGCAGAGTTGGGGGTTCTCCCCTGTGCACGTCACACAGTTTGGGGATGTGACTGAGGTAAAATGCTGGCTATCGGAGCTAGAACCACAAGGAAAGGCAGTGACTTAGAATTCGCTACCATTATGCCTCTCTATCATCAGGCAGCAGGCCCCGTCGTTACAGCATTTGGGTGTGGGGGGGAAGAATTTCCTTTGCTTATGTTTGGCTGATAAATAATAGTAACCATCCTTGTTCTAATG
This sequence comes from Rafetus swinhoei, assembly GCA_019425775.1. Taxonomy (NCBI): domain Eukaryota; kingdom Metazoa; phylum Chordata; order Testudines; family Trionychidae; genus Rafetus; species Rafetus swinhoei. The sequence goes on along the minus strand of CM033429.1, from coordinate 10,016,444 downwards.
ACAATCATAATAAAACCCATCTGTTCCCTCCCCTCCCCCCATCCCCATTACAGAGAAAAAGCAACTTTCTGGGTCTATTTATTAATCAGTTGGAGGTGGGAATGCGAAATGGTTAACTTAAACTCAATCTGTTGCTGAACAAATAACCCTGCAGCATATTACGTACGTATTAAAACCATTTTTCACGGATTAAAATCTTCCCAATGGGCCCCTCTGTGCACTAATTGCTCAGGATCAGAGCAATATGGCACCGAACACCCAGTCAAACTGGAAAATTTCCTTTCCCTGGGGTTCACCGGGACCTGCAACTGCCTTGAATTATTTGCACCAATGCAAGAGGGGTGTGGAAATGCTAGCAGATCGTTTCCCTTGTCTCCTTCCCTCCATCTGTCTGTACCCACTTGCTGCCTCTGGGCTTGTACTTGTTTTTAAAGCAGGCAAAGGTGTGATTGTACCGCAGGTTAGTGCACTCGAGCTAGTCTTCTTCTAGCTAGTGTAGGCAACAAGAATAGTGAGCTGCAGCAGTGGGTGTGTACACTTGGGTTGCTAATTCATGCTACTGCCTGCACTTACAATTGCTATCTAGATTAAACCTAGTCTGGGTCTTGCTATCCAAACTACAGTCACACCCGCACTGTGTAGCTCTTTGGGGCAGTGTGATGCTGTGTCCACCCTACCTAGGGCTTCATAGAGGTTAAGGTGGCCAAGGAGGCCAATGAACACCACTGGCTTCCTGTGGAGGAGGAGCCAGGGAGCAGGAAACTAATGGGAAGCAAGGTCAACTGTGTAGGAACAGATGGGGCCTGCATACAGCCCTGGACTTATGGGCAATCAAGCTGCAGGAAGGCAGGCAGCTAGGGTTGCTAGGTGTCCAATATTGAACCAGATGGTCCGGTATTTGCGCCTTCTATCCGGTAAAGAAATTGAGAAAATACCGGACATACGAAATGTCCGGTATTTTCTGCTTTTTCAGGCTTGGCGCCTGACAGACACACAGTGGGGCTGGAGGAGTGGTATGGGAGCGGCTTGCACCCTGCATTTTTCGGTGGCCTGGCTTTTTTTTGCTTTTTTTTTCCTCAACAAAATGTTCCCGGTTTTTTGTTTTGTTTTTTTTGCTCAACAAAATTTTCCTAGAGCTTTTATTTGGGGGGGTCTGGTATTTTTGGTTAAACCATCTGGCAACCCTACAGGCAGCTGTCGCTCCCTGGGAAGAGGGTTCTTGGAGCCGGGGCACCCTGAGGCTGATGGGGAACCAGGTGTGGTAGGCAACAGTCCAGGGAGAGAGCAGTGAGGGCTGGCAGAGGAAAGCCCACCGCTGCTGAGCTGAGGGGCCTGGACTGGAATCTGGAGCAGAGGGCAGCCTGGCTTCCCCTCCCAGCCACTGAGGGTGTGTCTCTGGGGCAGTGAAGGGCAGAGTGCCTAGGACACACCCCTACAGAGAACACCGAGTGACGGGCTGGAGGACTCAGTCATGAGGAGGCTGTCTTGGTTCCAGGGTGATTCAGGACCAGCGGTGAGGGGCGCACCCTGTGCTAGTCACAGAGTGTCTATTTGTACACTGTCTGGCCCACCAGGGCCCTGGTCCATGACTAGAGCTCCTATGTGCTACAATAGCCCAAATAATAACTCCACATAAGTAACCGCATGGAAGTGTTTGCTACCCGCTGTGCAAGTTGCAAGGCAGGGGTGAATAGCTGTGATGCAACAGTAGTTGCCAGGTCCCACTCTGCTAGAGGCTGTGCCAACATGGAAGGAGAGGAAGTCCCCGTCCAGAAGAGCTGAAAGTGTTGCCATTCTCATGTGTTCAGAAGTCACAAGCCAGACTCCCAGAAATCATGAGATTGGCTTGGAAATCATGAGAGTTCATTGGAAAATGAACCATTTCAGGGTCTTTTTATTTCTCTGCTCCTCTTTGATCCTTTCGGATGCACTCGCGTCATGTGTTCAAGATTTTCCTTGACACCAGGAGGGCTAGAAACCTACTTTACGCAGCAACCACCCTTTGGGGCGAGGGTAAGAGAGGTAATGAGAAGTGATGGTAAACAGGCAGGGAGTGGGAGAGCTTGAAAGGGGAGTGGAAGAAGCTGGCACTGGATGTGATGAGGCTGCAGGAGCTGGCAAGGAGATTCAAAGCAATGGGCAAGGGAGAGGATCTTAGCTGATGCGTGGCTGGAGCAGTGTTTCTGGGGGTGGCTGGTACTATAGTTAAGACAGGCTTTACATGAGAATTAGTTGGCAAAGGATTTCTCTCCTCCAAGGTCATGGAGCTATTCTACAATCTCTGCTACGGCCTCGTAGCTGGACTAGTCCTCTCTGCCTGGGGAATCTGCTTGGTTACGGACCCACCAGCTCGGTTCTTGTCTTTCCCCCATGCAGCGCCCAGACCCAGCAGGTACAAGAGGACTGAAGCCGCGCTGTCAGAATGTTCCGGTTCCAGGAGCGAGAGGGGCCACGGAGCAGAGGGAGAGACACAGAAGGGGGCATCCACCTCCAGAACTAATCACCAGGGTGACCAGCAGGAGGGGACAGACCAGCGGGGAGGGGCACACCCTGTAGTACATGGAATTCAGGGTGCAGCAACTCTCTGGGCTCCTTCCAAGCCCCCAGACAAAGTCGGTCCCACTGTGGTTACACCCCCTGGTGAGGCCCAGGAAGTGGATTCACCCTGTTACATGAATAATATGCAACAGGTGCCAGACACGTTGCGTGGCCCTAAGTGGACACTGAGGGATTCTAATAGTGGGGGCAGGGGGAGCTGAGGCTGAAGATTCTGTCATCGTTCAAACTGCTCCTTGGGAGGCCACAGAACGTCTTGGAGGGTTGGAAGTGCCGAGTCACTTCTGACGTGCCACGTCATAGCGGCCATGTCTGCGCTGGATAATGGAGCCTGGCTGGGAAGCACAGCAAGGGTCAGACGTCTGCATGTTGCTGGCTGCGCTGCAGAGGTAATAATAGAATCATAGAACACTAGAACTGGAAGGGACCTCAAGAGGTCACCGAGTCCAGTCCCCTGCCCTCACGGCAGGACCAAGCACCATCTAGACCATCCCTGATAGATGTCTGCTAACCTGCTCTTAAATATCTCCAGAGATGGAGGTTCCACAACCTCCCTGGGCAATTTATTGTATGGGATTTGCTTCTTTCCCTACTAGGGCTTGACTCAAAGCACACTGGAGTCAGCCAGAGGATTGGTGCTAACCTCAGGAAACCTGGGGTCGGGTCCTGTAGGCTCTGGCAGGAATGTGGAGAAGCCGTGAGATCTTGGACCTCAGCAGGAGGACATGCTGAGTTTTGAACCCTCTGTAAGTAAGGGTGTGCCTTGACCACATGTTTTAATTGGTGTTTTACTCTGCTCAGGAGATCTGTGCAAAAAGGGGGGAGGAGGAAATCGAATGGTAAAGTGAGAGAAATTCATGGCATCCCTTATCCCACCTCTCCCAGAGTGGCCAGGACTTGGATTTGAACCCACCACCCTGCTCTCCCTGGCATAATTTAGGACTGACCCAGTCTGGTGACTCAGGGCTGCTGTGAGATTCAATCTAGGAGCTAGAGCAGCAAGCCAGCCAGGCAGCAGTGAGTGCTGGTGGCTAGTGAAGGGGACCACATGTCTGATTCCTGGCTATGCCTTTCAGTTGCTGGGTGACTGACTCAGTCACCTCACCTCTCTGTACATGGGTTCCCTCCCTTGCAGTTTGCTTCAATTCTAAGCTCTCTGGGTCATGCCTCTAATACAAATAAGAAGAACCGCCAGGGCCATCCATGTCCAGCAGCTTCAATAAAAAAAATCCTTTTCGGTCATTGTAATCCAGGCCTGCCTTAACACAAGAGGCAGCACCTCCCTGCTGAGGTAACTTTGAATGAAGAGAATGGCTGAGACGTTGCTTTATGATTCCCCTCTGCTTCAGATGTGAACAAGAGAGAACCTCCTATTTCCAATAGAAAAATTAGCCCTCCTGACTTCCAGGATGCACTTTTATTTCTCTTCCTGAGAAAGCACAGAAGTGATGTCAGAAGATGCTGCTGCTGCTTTTTCTGCAAGCTCCCAGCTAGCCATCACATGGCTCTTTTCATGGCCCAGGCACACAAAGGGTACGTCTACACTCCTGAGGAAGATCGAAGCTGCCGCTGTCGATCTTGCAGGGTTCAAATTAGCAGGTCTAGTTAAGACAGCTAATTCGAAGCGAGAGGGGCACTCCGGTCGATGCCGGTAACCCTGCTTTCACAAGGAGCAAGGGAAATCGAAGGGAGAGTGTTCTTCCTTCGACTTCCTGCAGTGTAGACAGCGTCAAAAGCCGAGTTTGGTTACTTTAACCTCAGCTATGCAATTAACGTAGCTCAAGTTGCGTATCTTAATTCGACTTTGTCCCGCAGTGTAGACATACCCATACTGTGGATAAGCCCAATGGGGAGAGGCAACGCTGACTTCCTCCTGCAATGCTGAGCGAAGGACAGAAGACCATGTGACATGAGCAAGCAGAACGATCAACACAACTGTTTTTAAGGAGGCCGACAGCCCCAGATTGTCTCAAATGGTCCCACTCTACATTGCGGGTTTTTTTGTGGAAGAGGAAATGCAATAGAGCACTCATTTGCATATCTTGCACTCTCATTTGCATATCTTCTTCCAAGCCTTTTTGCGGAAGAGGTTTGTGCGATAAAAAGCCCTGTGTAGACGGGGCCATTTGTCGGAAAAAAACCCTTTTGCGCAAGAGCCCTTATTCCTCAAAAAAATGAGGATTTTGTGGCAGCTGCTGTGAGGGGACATGTGCTGTTTCTTGTCAACTGAACCAGGAAGCAAAGCAGGAACGCAGGGCTAGGGAAAGGTCAAGGGAGATGCCTAGGGCCAGCTTTTCAACCACATTTAGGCACCTTAACTCCCATTGATTTCAAAGTTTGAAATCCCACCAGGTTCCCATCTGCATCCTTAGGTGATACACTGAAAAACGTTCAATAAAGTTCCTGGTACAGTGTTAGAAGAAAACAATTCCCTGTGTTTATTACTCTTCTCTCACGGCAGCTGTGATGTCACAGCCTGGTGCATGCTGGCATGTATCCTAGAACGGGCACGGTGCAATGCAAGTCAAGGGGACAGGAGCAGCTCGAGGAGAGCTGCCGGCAACTGGCGCCCTAGGCGGAATGTGCGATCGGCGCCCCCGCCTCCATAGGCCGCAACGGCATGACATCATTGGGTGCCACGTTGAACGTGGCACCCTAGGCGACTGCCGAGGTTGCCTATATCCATGGGCCGCCCCTGCAAGGGGAATTAAAACAGAAATAAAATGGTAATATGCAGCTTGAATACAGCGTTTTCCATTCGTAGACTTCAGAGGAGGGCCAGTAGCTTGACTGCCGTTTTACTAATGGGGAAACTGAGCCACAAAACAGAGACCTGACTTGCCCGAGGTCTTGCAGCACAGCAGTGATCCTGGGTGTGGTTCCTGTGTTGTGTTTATGCCAACTGCCCCTCTGACCAGCTCTTTAACAGAGTGAAGCATGAAACCCCACACGGAGGGAAAGACGAGTCTAATCTGAGTAGAGCGATCACATTTCTGAGACACTTGACAACCCCACAGATGACGCGGTGGAAGCATCCTGCCTGGTGTTATTAAGTAGTGGACTGGGTAAAGTGCAATCCTATATTGTAGGGAATAATCCTGTACTATCATCCAGGGGTTGAACTGGATAACAGTATCTTACAGAGCAGCTTTCATCCCAGAGGGCTTTACAGACTAATCACGCACCGCACTGCTGAAATGCAGCCACCTCTGGGGTGCAGAGCAGATTAAAGAGGAGACATTTTTGCCAAGGACATTGACAGAAAGCCCTCCTGTTACTACAGGAAAAGTCCCAATGCATCTTTACAGCCCCGGCAGAGCAGCGGGGGCTTTGGTTTACTGAGCTCCTTTGAAACTGCAGGAAGCTCCATTTGTCTGCAGAACAAAGACCCTGTCCTAGTTGAGCAGCCTGGTGCTTCAGAGCTATCTTAGAGGTTATAGGAGGGGAGCTCAAATGACCATCCACAGCTCCTCCGGCTACCTTGTGCGCTGCAGCCAGTGCTGCCTGTTCTCAGAGCTGAGCCAGCCCCCTGGAATACTCTTCCAGGGGAACATGTGGAAGCTCCCTCACACCCGGGATTGAAAGCTGACCTGGACAAGACATAAACCAGAGGAGCTTTAGGTTGGACATTAGGAAAAACTTCCTAACTGCCAGGGTGGTTAAGCCCTGGAATAAATTGCCTAGGGAGGTTGTGGTCTATCTAACCTGCTCTTAAATATCTCCAGAGATGGAGATTCCACAACCTCCCTAAGCAACTTATTCCAGTGTTTAACCACCCTGACAGTTAGAAAGTTTTTCCTAATGCCCAACCTAAACCTCCCTTGCTGCAGTATAAGCCCATTGATTCTTGTCTTATCCTTAGAGGCCAAGGAGAACAATTTTTCTCCCTCCTCCTTATGACACCCTTTTAGATACCTGAAAACCGCTATCATGTCCCCTCTCAGTCTTCTCTTTTCCGAACTAAACAAGCCTGATTCTTTCAGTCTTCCTTCATAGGTCATGTTCTCTAGACCTTTCATCATTCTTGTTGCTCTTCTCTGGACCTTCTCCAATTTCTCCACATCTTTCTTGAAATGTGGTGCCCAGAACTGGACACAATACTCCAATTGAGACCACTCAAGGTCCCTTCCAGTTCTAGGATTCTATAATAGGGAATACATGACCACAACCACCCCACACTGTTCCACCTATGGCTGAGAATGCTGATTTATGCCAGCAGAAGCCAGAGTCAATCTGGCCTTTTGTATTCACTAGAAACTTAACTGTAGTCACTGTGCTTCATACCACAACCACTCAGCATGTCATGACAACAACAGGGCCAGAAGCTAGATCCTCCTGCTCAGGCTCCTGCCATGTGAGCTAAAGGAGAAACTCTCTATACAGTACAGGGCATATGACACACAGTTGATCAGTTTTGATTCCAAGCACTAGAGGGCAGTGGTGGTCATCCCTCATAGCTAGCTCATTATTCTCCATTTTAGCCCACACTGCATGTGTTCAGATGATTGTTTGCCCTTTCACGCAATTACAGTGACTATTGATTTTAAAAATCATTTGAAAAATGGCAATGTTAGAAACCTTTTTCTGTCCATAAAGGTACAAACCAGTATTCACTATGCAGTATGGATTCCAATATGTCATTTATCATGAAGATTTGTATTCTATGTCAGAACATGGGCTATTCCATGTTTATATTTAATAGATATAAGAACTGCTGCTTATACTCGCAAATATCAGTCATGAAGCATCATGTGCTAATGATCTGCTCTACCAGTTTTAATGTGCACCACTCTGTGCCTCACTTTCCCAGTCTGTATCACAACGAGGAGAGGAATGGTGGACTGCCTGAGGCTGTTGCATGGATTGATTGATTAATGTTTCTCAAGAGGAGGGCCTTCGTGCATGAGAGGCAGAAGATGGAACTGGTTAGAAAAATTACAAAAGATTAACACTCTTCAGATATTAAAAAAAAAAGGTTTTGAATCTGGGCTAGAGCCACTGCAAGTATGAATCAGCATAACTTGACTGAGGTCTATTAAGTTATTCTGGTTTATACCAGCTGACAACCTTGACACGGTTATGTTAATAGAGAAATTACAATTTCACAGACCTCTCAACTGTGCGTATTTGTACGGCCTCCATTGCCAGAGTATCTGAGCACCTCCCCATCTTGACTGTACTAATCCCAACACTTTGGTGAGGTAGAGCAGCACGGTTATACCCATGGTACAGATGGGCAGGTGAGGCACTGAGACCTGCTCAGGGTCACACAGGAAGAAATGAATGGAGGCAGGAGTCTCTGAAGTCACAATCTAGCACCCTCATCCTTGCATCACAGAATCCCAGGGCTGGAAGAGACCTCAGGAGGTCATCGAGTCCAACCCCTGTCCAAAGCAGGTCCAGACCCATCCTTTCTCCTTTGGTTTGGGGTAATGCTAACCCACATTAACACAATCCCCTGCGTAATGCATGGCATAGCCTCTTTTGTTTGCCAGGTCGAACTTCCATGGCTTGCCTGGATTGGAGTGATTTGCCCGGGGTAACTGGTGCAACCCCCAAATCAGACACACTGGACTGTTATAACTCCCTGGAGCAAATTGCCTAAATACAAGTGTAAATACAAGCCTTGGGAAATGGCCAGCTTTCCTTGTAAGCTGGGCACTGGTGTGGCCACTCAGAAATTCAACTGCCACCCAGCTGAGTAGCAGAGTGCTTACAACCAGCAGCATGTGTTTTTACTGGTGGTTCACATTTGCACATGCTTCGGTGTATATAAAAATATTATTCCACACATGGATGGAAAGAAGTAGAAGGAACATCGGCAGTGGCCCCAGCATAGCTAGGCTGATGAAGAAGAACCCAATACAGACGGGGCCTCAAACTGTCAAGCTAGCATTTTCCAAAATCAGCCAATGATGGGGCACATCCCAGATTTTGGGGCCCTGACTTGACAGGCTCCCAGAATTCAGGAGTCCCTTTTCAAAACGTGACTGCATGTTCTCCAGCACAAGGACTCATCTTATAAAGGAGGTTTGTTGCCTCAGCTACAAGCCTCTGACCTTGCCACAGGCCTGGACTCCCACAGAGCTCCTTCTCTCTCCAAGAAACTGTGCTAAGGTAGCCCCGATATGGTGATGGTTTCCATAACCTACATATGGGCACAGACTGAGACCTGCCAAACTCATTTCACCCAACAACCTTCAAATAGGTAACAACTTCCAATACCAGCCAGGGAGCTAGTGCAGGAACCATTCCCAATTTCCAAGTCATTCCACAGTTCTCCATCAGATAGGCACAGAATGCCATCCTCTATTGCTCACCACCATAAGTGCCGGACAGAGGGCACAGGGCCAGCTCTGTTTTTATTGCTTCTTTCCTTATAGTTTTTCCTCTTTATCCTTTGGCTCTTCTCCTGAAGTACAAATTGACCTTTCAGAATTTTGTCCTTTCATGTCCTTGTTCTAAAATGTTAATAACTGGTCAGTGACAGGCTGATTAAGCCTTCCCGGCTCCCTTATTTAGATTGGTGTTGCTGCACTGGCTTTAACGGAGCCGTAAAGAACATTAACACCCCGTGTGCGGTGACAGGGCAAACCATTCCCTGGAAATTGATAACGGCTTTTTCTGGAAATGAATTTGGCGCTGGCAAAGCTAACGGAGGCCCAAACCTTCATCCATCTCCCTCCCTTTAATAACTTTCATTTGTTTGGCGCTATCTCCTGCACCGATTAGTGTAACAAATGCTTTTGTCTCTGAAGGATGTTGCGGTTGAAGTTTTGAGCTGCTCCCCTTTCTCTTTAAAATTACATGAGCATCCCGCGTTTCCCAGAAGGCTAAGACCAGGGTCCCATAGTGCTAGTGGCTGTAATGACACAGCAAAAGAGAGTCCTTTCCATGAAGAGTTTACTATCTAAACAAAGGGCAGGAGGGGAAACTGAGGCACACGGATGGGGGAGAGGGGACTTACTTACTCTAGGTTACAGAGCAGTCAGTGGCAAAGCCATACCTAGAGCCATGGAGTCCTGCTGCCCATCCTGTCATCTCAGTCTCAATAGCCCATGCTCACTCTGCAACATACTTGGGAAAAGTCGCTGGCTGCTGTTTGTTGCCCCAGTAGAAATACCTCGTCTTACTGTTGCTCCTCTGGTGAGTGACTGGTAAAATGGTTGCTTTTGTGCCCTGTGTCGTATATCAGAGTCATAGTATAAGCAAAGCTTTTGATATGGTCTCCCACAATATTCTTGCCATCAAGTTAAGGAAGTATGTTTTGGATAAATGGACTGTAAGATGGATAGAAAGCTGGCTAGAATGTCAGGCCCAACGGATAGTGATCAACGGCTCCATGTCAGGTTGGCGGTTGGTTTCTAGCGGAATGCTCCAAGGATCGGTTCTAGGACCGGTTTTGTTCAACATCTTTATTAATGACCTGGATGAGGGGATGGATTGTACCCTCAGCAAGTTTGCAGATGACACTAAGCTAGGGGGAGAGATGGATATGCTGGAGGGCAGGGATAGGGTTCAGAGTGACCTGGACAGATTAGAGGATTGGGCCAAATGAAATCTGATGAGGTTCAACAAGGACAAGTGTAAAGTCCTGCACTTGGGACGGAAGAATCCCAAGTATTGTTACAGGCTGGGGCCAACTGGCTAAGTAGCAGTTCTGCAGAAAAGGACCTGGGGATTACAGTGGATGAGAAGCTGGACATGAGTCAACAGTGTGCCCTTGTAGCCAAGAAGGCTAATGGCATATTAGGTTGCATTAGGAGGAGCATTGCCAGCAGATCCAGAGAAGTGATTATTCCCCTTTATTTGGCTTGGTGAGGCCACACCTGGAGTATTATGTTCAGTTCTGGGCCCCCCACTATAGAAAGGATGTGGACACATTGGAGAGGGTCCAGCGGCGGGCAAGCAAAATGATTAGGGGGCTGGAGCACATGACCTAAGAGGAGAGACTGAGGGATTTGGGTTTGTTTAGTCTGCAGAAGAGATGAGTGAGGGGGGATTTGATAGCAGCCTTCAACTTCCTGAAGGGAGGTTCCAAAGAGGATGGAGAAAGGCTGTTCTCAGTAGTGATGGATGGCAGAGAAAGGAGCAATGGTCTCAAGTTACAGTGGAGGAGGTCTAGGTTGGATATTAGGAAAAACTATTTCACTAGGAGGGTGGTGAAGCACTGGAATGGGTTCCCTAGGGAGGTGGTGGAATCTCCATCCCTAGAGGTTTTTTAAGTCTCGGCTTGACAAAGCCCTGGCTGGATTGATTTAGTTGGGATTGGTCCTGCCTTGGGCAGGGGGCTGGACTTGGTGTTACCTCCTGAGGTCTCTTCCAGCTCTATGATTCTATTATTCTAAGCAGAGCTCAAGACACAGTGGCCTGGTAGATGGATCAGACTCTACAGTCATAGGATCTTGTGTGAACCCTGGTCCAACGAGTGATCTCAGGGTAATTTGCTTTGTCGCTCCGTGACTCAGTTTCTCCATCTTCATAATGATGCTGACCTTTGTGAAGTGCTTTGCTGTCCTCTGATAAAAAAATGCTATGTGAGAGCTAGTTACTGTATTATTAGAGTTGCTAATTTTCCCTAACTAAAAGTTATGGGGCTGGTAGTTAGCAAAGCCCCTTCTCCCATTATTGTATTTGAGCTGATTTCCTGTAGAACGACTGAGACAAAATAAGCATAGAGCCACTACAATGCCATTTTGCCAATCAGTTTAACAGCACTTTAAAACAACACTGTCAAACCCATGTTTTCTTTATTCAACAAAGGCTTTTCCAGGCACTCAACTGGAAACGCCAGCACGAAACAGCATTTTAAATTGCACTGCAAAGAAACTTCATTTAATTCCAGACCTCCCCTGCAGTGTCTGGCGAACCCAAACACAACAGCACTGCACAAGTCCCAGAGCTGTGGACAGTGAAGCTGATTCTGCGTGGTGGGTGTGATCCTGCTGGCAGCGAGAATGGCGCGGGGTGTGAATAAGAGCAAGGGAAAACATGCTTTGCAGGGGGCCAGATCTTGCACTTATGAGAGCCCGCCACACAGATAAATGATTGTCCTCTCATAACGGAAGTAGGGCACAAAGGGAGCTCTCTGTGAATTGTGTACTTATGGTCCCACTAGCAGACTAACCCGGCGTTGCTCAGGTGTGTAACTAAAGAAATGGTTCACTGGAGGAGCGGCATGGAACGAGGGGAAGGGGGAAGAAGGAGGGCACAGCCTGGCCTCATGAGGAGAGAGGGAGGGGCGGGAGGGAATGGGTGAGTTGGCGTAGTGGAGGAGGAAGGGGGAGCAGGGAATCTCTAGGCCCCATCAGGAGGCAAGGGGGTGGGAGCGAAGGGAATCCTCACGCTCCGGGTAAATTGGCACAGGGTGGAGGCATGTGGAATTGCTAGGCCCCGTAGGAGCCTCACAGTTGGGACGGGGGAATCTCATAGAACACTAGAACTGGAAGGGACCTCGAGAAATAATCAAGTCCAGTCCCCTGCCCCTCGTGGCAGGACCATAGCATCTATCCCTGATAGATGCTCTTAAATATCTTATCCAACCTGCTCTTAAATATCTCCAGGGATAGAGATTCCACAACCTCCCTAGGCAATTTATTCGAGTTTTCAATGTCCTAACAGTTAGGAAGTTTTTCCTAATGTCTAAACTAAACCACCCTTGCTGCAAATTAAGCTCATTGCTTCTTGTCCCATCCTCAGAGGCCAAGGAGAACAATTTTTCTCCCTCCTCTATGTAACACCCTTTTAGATACTTGAAAACTGCTATCATGTCCCCTCTCTTCTTCTCTTTCTAAACTAAACAAGCCCAATTCTTTCAGTCTTCCCTCATAGGTCATTTTTTCTAGACCTTTCATCGTTTTTTTGCTCTTCTCTGAACCTTCTCTAATTTCTCCACATCTTTCTTGAAATGTGGTGGCCAGAACTGGACACAATACTCCAACTGAAGCCCAATTAGTGCAGAGTAAAGCAGAAAAATCACTTCTGCGTCTTGCTCACAACACTCCTGTTAATGCATCCCAGAATCATGTTTGCTTTTTTTGCAACAGTGTCACACTGTTGACTCATATTTAGCCTGTGATCCACTATAACCCCCAGATCCCTTTCTGCCGTACTCCTTCCTAGACAGTCGCTTCCCATTCTGTATGTGTGAAACTGATTGTTTCTTCCTAAGTGGAGCACTTTGCATTTGTCCATATTAAACGTCATCCTATTTACTTCAGACTGTTTCTCCAGTTTGTCCAGATCATTCTGAATTATAACCCTAACCTCCAAAGCACTTGCAAGCCCTCCCAGCTTGGTATCATCTGCAAACTGTATCAGTTTACTCTCTATGTTATCATCTAAATAGTTGATGAAGATATTGAACAGAACTGGTCCCAAAACAGACCCCTGCAGAACCCCACTTGCTATGCCCTTCCAGAATGACTGTGAACCATTAATAACTATTGGCTGAGAATGATTATCTAGCCAGTTATGCACCCACCTTAAAGTAGCCCCATCTAGGTTGTATTTCCCTAGTTTATTGAAGGTTATGTGAGATCATATCAAATGCCTTACTAAAGTCTAGGTATACCACACCCACCACTTCTCCCTTATCCACAAGACTTGTTATCCTATCAAAGAGAGCTAGCAGATGGGTTTGACATGATTTGTTCTTTACAAATCCATGCTGACTGTTACCTATCACCTTATTATCGTCCAGGTTTTTGTAGATGGATTCCTGAATTACTTGTTCCATTACGTTCCCTGGCACAGAAGCGAAGCAGGCAGGGGGGCTGCAGACAGGGGAGTTTGAGATGGAGTGCAAGAGAGTCTGCCGCAAGAGGTCTCCACGTGTCCATGTGGAGTGGTGGGGAAGGGGGAGTGTGCAAGTCCCCATAAGTGGGGGCGAGGAGTCCCCAGACCCCATAGCAGGATGGGGGGTAATGCCCTGTCCCTGTAACTGTGGGGAATTGGGGGAGAAGGGGAACCTTACCTGTAGATGGTGGCCTGGCCAGCAACATGCAGAACCCTGTCCCCAGCCGGTCAGTCTTGTATTGGTGTGGCTGTCCCTAGTGCTCACTATGCAGTATCCCGTCCCCGCTTGCTGCCCCCTGTGGTGAGTGTGAGGATGACGTCCCGCCTCTCTCTGCACTTCCCTTTCCACTTTGGGGGGAAAAGCCCCATTCCTGCCAGTTTCTGTGTTCCTGGAACAACCAAACCCTGACCTTGCCCTAAGTTAGGGTAAGAGGAAGCTGTCTATCAAATTTGGTGGCCTTAGCTGTTATAACAAAATACAGGACTATGCAGCACTTTAAAGACTAACAAGATGGTTTATTAGGTGATGAGCTTTCGTGGGCCAGACCCACTTCCTCAGATCAAATTGTGGAAGAAAAATTTTCTTTCACAATTTGATCTGAGGAAGTGGGTCTGGCCCACGAATGCTCATCATATATATAGTAGCCCAATGTCTGAGACTCTGTAATGCCGAAATGCTGGCTGTTCCCTCTGGGCGGCACTGTTGCCTCCCTGGCTGTTCCCTCTGGGCGGCGCTGTTGCCTGAGTCACGTCCTTTGCCTCCCTCCGTGGCGTTCGGCTGACTTCTGCGCCGCTCATCCGGGCCGCCACAGGGGAGCAAGCGGCACAAGTGGCCGTTTGGGTGCCGCGGTCTCCATACGGCCACTTGTGCCGCTTGCTCCCCTGCTGCGGCCTGGCTGAGTGGCGCAGAAGTCAGCCGAGTGCCACAGCGAGAGGCGAAGGGGGGCAGGGTGGTGATGTACATGGCCAGGGGGCGGGGCCCAGCCATGTATGTCACCACCCTGCCCCCCTTCACGCCCCCCTTTGCCTCCCGCCATGGCACTCGGCTGAGTTCTGCGCCGCTCAGCTGGGCCGCCGTGGGGAAGCCCAAACGGCCACTTGCGCCACTTGCTCCCCTGTGGCGGCCCGGCTGAGCAGCGCAGAAGTCAGCCGAGCGCCACGGCGGGAGGTGAAGGGGGGCGGGGCGGTGACGTGCAGCATGACAGCAGCTCCAGGCCCCGCCCCCTGGCCGTGAACGTCACTGCCTCGCCCCCCTTCACCTCCCGCTGTGGCGCTCGGCTGACTTCTGCGCTGCTCAGCCGGGCCGCCACGTGGGAGCAAGTGGCTCAAGCGACCGTTTGGGCTCTGCGCTCCCCATGCAGCACAGGGAGCGCGGAGCCCAAACGGCCGTTTGGGCTCCACGGTCCCCCGAGTGAGAGGCAGGAGGGGGAGGAGAAGAGAAAGAGAGAGACAGAGAGAGAGGGAGGAGGCAGAGGAGAGCTGAGGGGGGGGGAGGCAGTAGGAGGAGGGGGGAAAGAGAGAGAGAGAGAGAGAGAGAGAGAGCGGAGACGGAGCGAGAGACCAGAGGCTCAGGAGAGAAGACCGACGTGGAGGAGAGACCTGAAAATCCCGTCTTATGACGGGCTAATTGGCTAGTCACCTAATAAACAATCTTGTTAGTCTTTAAAGTGCTGCATAGTCCTGACTTTTGTTTCAGCAAGACCAGACTAACACGGCTACATCTCTATTACTTAGCTGTTATAGTTTAGGAGGAGTTCTTGCACAAACAAATGGACAGACAGACATTTCATATATATATATATATATATATATATATAATGTAGGAACTGAACACCTCGCAGTGTTTAGTGGATTTACTCTCACAATATCTGAGTAAGGGAGGGCACAGTTATTATCCCTGGATCACAGATGCAGAAATGAAGTCCAGATGGAAATCAATGGGGGTCAGGCACATAAATCTCTTCGAAGATCTGGGCCTAAACGGCTTACCCAAGGTGACCTGAAGTAGTGCAGATAAATGAACGGAGCTCTCCTAAGGCCAGGCTACTGCCCTAACCACTGGGCCATCCTTCCTTTTAGCAAACCCCTTTGCGCATGGGAATTTTGCAGTGGGGAGAGAGACAAAGCTACTGGATACTGAGGCTATGTCTGCACTACACTGATCTATCGGCAAAAGGTATGCAGATTGCACTCTGCAATTTGCATACTTTATTCCAATAGTTTTTTTGGAAGAGGCTTTTCCAAAATTTGGCCCATCTACACTGGGCCAAATTTCGGAAAAGCCTCCTCTTTCAGAAAAGCCCTTCTTCCTCGTGGGAGAAGGAAGACAGGGCTTCTGAAAGAGCGTGTCTGGTCTTCCGCAAAAAAAAGCAGAAGAGCAGACGCGTTCCCTGGACATGTGGGTAGTTGGTTGGGGAAGGGACACTTCAGTCTGGTGAGTACAGAGGACCTCTTTCCTTGGACAGTGCATGAGCTTTGCAAAAGTGAGGTGGGAGTTTTAATTACCCCCACGAACAAATTCCCCCTCTCTCTTTGCTGACCCCCACTGCATAGAGCTTTCAGAAGCTTTTCTTTTTATAGACTTTATCCTGCTGTTTGAAAATGATCTCTTATTGAGCAAGAAATAAAGGTCACCCTAAGATACCAACTTTGATGAGCTTTTATTTTATAGCAGTCGATCATGTGCTTAGAGTGCTTTTCCTTTGCCTAATCCTCCACTTCACCTAACTAAAGCAATAAATATAGTCTCAGATCTTCCCAGACAGCTCACCTGAACTCTACAGCTTAACCCTTTCAGGGACCTAAGCTACTCAAAACCTTTTATTATTAAGGCCAGGTCTAAACATTGATCATAAACCAATACACAACTAGTTCAGTTAGGGGTGTGCTTTTTATGGTTATATGTATTTTTATATGTATTTAACCAAGATAGTTAAAGTGGTACAACCCTTTTGGACAGACATAGCTAACCTGGCATAAATATGCTTTATACGTGTGTAGCATATTCCCCTTCCCATGTGAGAATAAGCTATCTGGGTATAAACCTTTTACAGTAGTATAACTGCACTCATGCAAGAGGGGCTGTACCACTTTAATGTTCCCAGTATGAAGAAAGCACCACAATTTGTGTGCAAAGAAGGCTTAACATGCTCCTCCTTTGAAAGAGTGTGTCACTTGGAGTAGGAACAGCTGGCCCAGCCTCATCCTTGCTGGGGTGTTTATCTCCCCTAGACTTAGGGAGTCAATCTTCCTACATTCACCAGCAGGTGCAACACCCTGGTGTCCTGCCAGACTTGTTGCATGCAGGTTTTTTGTCAGTGATTTTTTTTTTTTTTGGCATAAAGTAAAAGAGACAATTTTGTCAAACAAGTGATTTCGTTCTAATAGCCAACTGGAATCAGTGCACCCTTTGTTGGACGTTATCATTCATTATTTGTAAGACACTTAGTAAGCTGTCTTACGATTAACTTGCCCTAGCATGTCTCTGTCTCTGTCTCTGTCTGTCTCTCTCTCTGTATATATATATATATATATATATATGAAACAATCTTTCAGGCAGACCCGAGGAATGCAAGAGAACGGCTCTGTATTCCAGTGGTTCGGGCTCCCACCTTGGAGCTGGGAGACTGTTCTCAGTCTTCCACTGGGTCTTTCATGCTTTGACAATGCTTATCAGATTGGGACTGATTCCAAGTCCATTCAAGTTGGTGGTTGCCTTCCGGGGATTTAATTCAGGCCTGTAAAGCCTCACAACACCATTCTAAGGCAGGGATGTAGGAGTGCATCCGTTTTACAGGCAGGGTAACAGCCAAACTGAGGCTATTAAGTGGCTTGTCTAAAGTACCTGTGAATTTTTAGAAGCACTGGGACTAGATCCCAGCTGTCTCCCTCCTGCTTTGCTCTAGCCAATAGATCACTCAGCCCCTGCTATAGCAGCATGATTTACTACTTTGAAGTCCAAAGGGTGGTTGCTCTGCCAATGAAGGTTGGCATGATGGGCAATTTGGAAGCACCAAGCAGTCGTGTGGCATCTGGGCTGATAGAGACAAGGTAGCTTCATGGGTTGGGTGCTAGATGAAGACTCATCAGCTCTGGGCTTTATTCCTGGCTCTGTCATAGACTCACTGTCCAGTCTCAAGCAGGTCACTGCCTCTCACTTTCTCTATCTCACAGCGTTGTTGGGAGGGCAAAGCCCATTGTTGACTGCGAGGGCGATGAATGCCAGATGCACACCTAGCTGGACAGCAGGGTTTGCCAGGGAGCTGGCAACTCTGTAATGCAGCATCTAAGTGGCCAAGCATAATCATGAGTCCAAAGCATACTGGAGAGCCTTCCAGCCTGAGACATTCTCATTAGCTTGATAGTTGCATGGAATTGAAGGCCAAAAGACACCAACCACTACATCACACAGGCTGACATTGGAGTCTATTACATTTCAGCCGGTTACCCTTGTCCTTCCTATAACGTTGTGTAACACAGTGTGACTCTCCATGGGGTGCCTCCTGCCGGTCACTCGAGGGCACTCCCTTCACTAATTTTTGGAGCGAGGCAAAGGGGTCCAGCAGGCAAGGCAGGAGAAGGGAGGCTGTGGCCAAGAGGAAGAAGGGAGGGAAAGAAAAGGGGGACCAAGCGGGGGAGAGGCTGGGCTGAAAGCGTCGGGGCGCTGACTTCGGCTTGGAGGGCTTCTCCCGCCTTGTCTCCTCACCCCACTCCAGCCATCTGGGTAGTGACAGCCCCTGCTCAGCCCCAGCCACCCCAGCAGTGGGTCCCTGAGCCAGCCCCCAGAGCTCAGCGTGGCTGGGCAGCCCTGCTCTGCCACATGGCCCAGCCACCCTGGAGCAGCCCCACTCAGCCATGCAGACTGGCCAGCCCAGGAGAAGCTCCATTCCCTGGAGCAGCCACCCACCACATGGTCCTGCTGGCCGGGCCGCACGGCTGCTGTGGAGTTGGAACTGGGGCCATGGTGAGGTTGCCCCAGTAGGAACAACCTCACGGTGGCCTGGCTCCAGCAGTGGCACATGGCTGGGGGCATGGCCTGGCAGAGTGCCACCGCCTAGCAGACAGGGGTTTGTGGACCAGTGGTGGTTGGGAACCTCTGCCTTAGAGGAGAGCGTTCCATAGGGCAGTGCTGGGCAGGGTCATGGAGCAACAGGAAGCTCCAGTCTGATGACTGCTAGACTGAGGTCACTGATACAAAGGGCCAGGAAGGTGCTGGGGCTACAGGCAAGTGGCCCAGAGAAACAGACGCTGGAGCTGGAGGAGGGGCAGCACATGGATGCCAGCTACAGGGTCCCTTGGCCAGGGCCCAGAGCAGAGGGGGGTCCTGCCCCTCCTTTTACCCCACTTGCCACTGAGGGGAGGGGCCAGTGTATGAACTTCAGCCTGCCACTGAAGAGAATGGCTAGACCAGAGACTGCTGTTTGCCATCAAGGCAAGGGGCTGGACTGAGGATTTCTAGTCTCCTGGAAAGGGGAAGGAACCAAATGGGGCATGGCTGGTGGGTTGTGCCCTGAAGAGGATGCCAGGAGCAGGGGAACAGTGTGGGTCCCAGAGGTGGAGCAGAAGTGATGGCGCCACTAGAGGACTGTTGTTGGACTGAGCTAATTCCCAGAAAGGCCAGCAGGAGGCGCCATGGTGGTGAGCCGTGCACCCTGTCAGGAGATGCGTGCTTTGGGTGCAGAAGGCCCCTGTGGTCAACCCCTGCAGAAAGCCTAAGGTGGCTGAAGGTATTTTCTCAGTAGAAAGGCCCTTCTAAGCATCCCTATGCTGGGACATAGAGTCACGACCGATACATTATAGAGGGGTCACTGACCCATGTAACCCACGACCCTGCTTCCAGCAGCAGCCAGTATCTGACTTGATACCCCGCAAAAAGGCATAGCACTCTTGCCAAATGCAACAAGTTTGTTCCTTCTGAGGGAGGGGTGAGTAAGGAGAGAGAAGAACTTGCTGAGGATAAAACTATAGTTGCAGTAGCACAGAAAGGATTTTAAAAACCAGAGAAACTAAGACAGAGCCGTGGGCTTCAGTCAGCTGTTACTAGTCTGCAATAAGGATGGAGGAGTTTCAAGCTCCTCTTTGCGGAGAGAAATCCTATTTAAACACAATCCTCAGGAAGTGCTGAAGTGGGGAAAGTGGCTGGTGCCGTGGTGAACTGCCAGAATGAAAGCCTTTAAGGCAGGAGGATCCTGCAGATAGAAATCTCTCATCCTGAACTGAGATAAAACCTTGTGACTTGTGCTGCTGATACTCCAGTGGAAAAAAAACAACCAAGGCTACTTGATCTCACTCTCCTGCTTTCAAGCACCCTGATTTTCTGTTTGTGGTTGAAGGGCTTTTCTCATGCTTCCCCGCACACCCCTTCCCCCCCTTTTCAGCTCAGTCGTGTAATGAACCAGATGCTGAATCTGGGCTTTGACGGAGGAACAACTTTGGGCTTGCTTGGTTTTTTGTACGTTGCAAAGTGTTTTGCTCTTTTCTCTGCCCGTAATAAAATAAAAATAAAAATCCCCATTTGCTTCTCTCTTCTTTGCATTGCAGCTCTAGCAGGTGGGCTCCTAGCCCAGGCAGCACCATCTCTGCTGCCAGCGAAACGGAACGACGGCTCCGAAGCCCCAGTGCTCAAGCCAAGAAGCCTGCACCTCCGGCAACACATGGAGGAATCCCATTTATCAGTGCAATTGAATGATCGATGCGCTGTTTAAAACAGAGACAGAAAGGGCTCCCTGTACAGTGCAGGGGGCTAATGCATCTCCCCATTTCTTGCTCTGTTCACATCGTATCTATTAGAGCTGAATAGGAGAAAGTTTCTCTGTCCTGAATGGAAACAAAAAAATCAAAATCTCAATGTGATGGGGTGTCTACCCCAGCCCCGCAGAACTGGAAAGGGTTAAGGGGGCCAGGTAATTGCACAAGCTGCACCTGGAGGAGTAGCCATGGAGCAGGGAGTTGACTGGAAGCAGGCGGGGCCTAGCTAGGCCAGGAAACTGGGACCAGAAGGAGCAGCAGGGAATCATAGAATCTAGAAGGGGAAGGGATCTCAAGAGGTCATCTAGTCCAGTCCCCTGCCCCATGGCAGGACTAAGTATTATCTAGACCAGGGGTCTCAAACTCCCAGTTGATGGGTCATCCCAGACTGGAACAGTTGTGCAATCCCACCCAAGAGTCCCGGGAGGTTGGGGAAGGAGGTGCTCCGTTCCTGTCTCCCAAGCCCCACCCCTGCCTGCCATTACCCCGCCCTCTTCCCCCCATGGCACCTCATCCCCCTCATGGATGAGAAGAAAGAAAGAAAGAAAGAAAGAAAGAAAGAAAGAAAGAAAGAAAGAAAGAAAAGCCGTGGCAATGGAATAATTCATAATGACTGTGTTTGTGCAGCACCTAGCACAAATGGGTCCTGATTCTGACTGGGATTGCTAAGATCCATATCATCAAATGTATTTAGACACCTAATGCCCATTAAATTAGGCCCCTAATTCCCTTTGAGGATCTGGGCCTTAGAGCTGCTATAATACACATAATAACACTTGAAGGAATGCCAGATTGAGGACTTTGGAGTTGAGTTGTAGATCAGCCACTTCTGCAGTCCTTAGTCTCTGTGCAGGGTGTGCGTACTGGGGGACGGAGGTCAGAACTCCTGGTGAATGCCAGATGAGGAGGCTACAGTGATGGGAGAGACGAGATGATTCCGGGGCACTGCTAGCCTGGGTTCAGCTCCTTACTCTGCCCACAGACTTCTTGCATGGCCTTGGGACAGCCTCCAGGCTCCCATCTGTGCAGTGGGGTAACAGAACTTGTGGGGATCAGCTTGCTAAAGAGATTCTCAGACACAGTGGTGCTGCCATAGGGAGACACTTGCTTTGGTGCAGAGGTTGTTCCTTTGTATCTGTCAAGCCAGGGAGGAGACTGTGAGCGACTACATAGCTCCACCGTGCTGGTGTGCCAGAAACCCATGCTTTGCTGAGGTGTCTCTCCCCAGCTGTTCATTAGCTGATCCTCTGATGTTGGGAAGGGTGTTGCTCACCTGAGTGCTCCTTAAGACATCACAAGCTCTTCTCTGATTAAGTGCTCTGGGAAGCTCTGGAGAGGGTTGCTTTACTGCCCTGTCCTAGCAGATTGACTGGAGCGTGGATGTCAGAGGCAGGCCGAGAGAGGACTCAGTGAGCTGTATGGCTGCAGCGCTCTGTGCATCACAATCCCAGGAGCATGTGATCAGGTTAAGGGAGTAGAGACACCGGGCACTTGCCCCACACCAAAGGAAGAGACAAGCTCTGGAGAGGGTTGCTTTACTGCCCTGTCCCAGCAGATTGACTGGAGCGTGGATGTCAGAGGCAGGCTGAGAGAGGACTCAGTGGGCTGTATGGCTGCAGCATATGCTGCAAAGCTGGAAGGAACCACTGGATCATCCCTTCCCCCTAATCCAGGGTCTTCTGCTAGGGCCGGTCTATTGCCTTTAGGCTTCCATTCCCAGTTCAGCCTGGTGCCTAGGTGTAATCACACGAAATGGAGCTATGCACGTGATCATCGATGCCAAGGGCCTGGCTGAATGACATTCCAAGGGGACAGTGCAGGAGCAACTCATGAGCTGCAAATTATTGGTTCAACAATGAAAATCCAACTGATTCTCTCACCAAAGTGGAGGCTAAAGAGCCAACAAGTATTATTTGTAAGGGGCCATTTGACCTGGTGCAGCTATAGCCGTAAACAAGAATGGCAGGCCCTGAGAACCTGTGGTCCTTGCCATAAAAATAAGTAGGATTGGCAGAATTTGTCATTTTTAAATCATTTTGGGGGTTAATATTAATGCTTATTTTAAGCATTTCCCCAATTTTTATCAGTTTAAATTTCACAGTATTGGGGGATTACGGGGAGGGGTCAAACAGTAATTATTTAATGACAGACTTTGAGATTGAAAAAGTTAAAGCTTTATAACCATTACGTTGTAAACTGTCAGCATCGCGTGTCAAAAAGTACAAAGTAAATATCCTTAAATCCAACGCTAATAGGATCTCAAGCAGCATTTTTCTTCATTTGCCTCCCTGTACATTTCAACAATTAGAGATGGAAACATTTTTCACTCATTTGTGCGTGTGGGGAGAAATGGCTGTTTACCGACATTTACCGATAAAAATCTCATCCTTCCCAGCCTAAAAATACCACCTCACGCAGTGCCTCTCCCACATACCAACCAATCTGGGAGCACTGCACAGAGCCCGATAACATGGCCCTCATTGCAATTAGTCAGGCGAAAATGTACATCAGCATAACTCTGATCATGTCATTTTCCAACGACCCCTCAGGGGCGCTCCATACAGCGCAGAGGCTTCTTCCCAGAAATCTCTATTCCATTGGCATCCATTTTGCATTAGCCCTTTTCCATGTTAAGTCTCTGAAACACACCTGGAGGGTTTCTTAAACACATTTCTGACAATATTAAGGGAATTATTCCGACAGCTGAGTGACTTCAACCAACTGCAGAGTGGAAAAAAAACCCTCTGAGATTCTCTGCCTGCAGCATTCTTATTGCTATTATTAAACTATTATATTTGTGTGTGTGTGTGAATGCATACATATATTATACATATGCTGATATATTTATAGGGATGCACATTTATATTTCTGTTAGACTCACAAAAATCTATTAGGACATAAACACAGACACATGTAGAAATACACGTATTTATGAAGATATACAGATTTATATGGACATATAAAATATACGTATTTTAGGGATGCACAATCATACATTTGTATTAGATGAAAACACACATTTTATGGGATCACATACATAAGTTTATACAGTCAAAATCACTCACATATATTTATATTTAACACACACACACGCACACACATATGTGTGAAGAAGGGCTTTTTTAATTCACTGGCAGTCCCACAGAACTATTTTGGGTTGAGCAGAAATGTGAAACCTTTTGAAATCTTTGGTGAATCAAAGGGTTGGAACATTTTTGGGGCGTGTATGAAATTTTGTCATTTAAATTTAACCATTTTTAAATGGTGAAACTGATGTGAGTTGGTAAGCATTCTCAGTGCTGGGGAATGTGTGTTTTCATCAATAAAGTGAAAAGGCTGAAAAATTTGTCCCTGCTCTAGACCCAGTCTTATGAGGTACCAAGTATCTCCTACAAATATCCCTGAATTCCTGCTCAAGCCAGCAAAAGCATAGGGCACCAAAAAGGTTTCATGTGAATGACTTGGGCATCACATCTGAAGGAGCTCCTTTAAACCATGTTTGTACTACCACCTTAAGTTGTCTTAATTTACATCAGCATCCAGCCCCCACTGTTAGTACATCGCTTGTGTAGGCGATGCATGTGCTCACCAGAAGTGCTTGTAGCAATGCAGTGTGCAGTGCATCATGGGTAGGTGTCCCAGTGGGCAACTCACCACCATCCAACATACTATCTTTTGGGAAGTGATGGAGTCAACATGATTTGCATAGAGATGAGTCGGAGTAAGTGTTTGCAACTGTCTCCATCCCATAATATTATCCGTATCCCATAAGTTTCACACCTCTTTTTCAAAATCGCCCAAACTCATGCAGACATCCTCACTATCTAGCACCTCTGACAGAAGCACGGAGCCTCCACAGCTCTCCACTGTTGTCATGAGCACTGCAAGCACAACGTGCATAATCCTGGAGTGTTTGCAGAGCCACAAGAAGACCCGAATGAGCAAGGAACAGGACAGTTCCTCAGAGGATGGACTCCTCTGTGGGGCAGAATGAAAACCAATTCAGCACTGCAGATGGTGGAGTGCTGCTTCTGGACCTGAGAAACAAGCACTGAGTGGTGGGATCCCCTCGTAATGCAAGTTTGGGGTGATGAGCAGTGACTGAAGAACTTTCGGCTGTGTCAGGCCACAGGCTTGGGTTTGTGTGCCGAGTCTGCCCAGGCCTCCAGCACAGGAACACTTAAAGGAGAGCTGCCAATCTCATCACGGAGCTCCAGATGCCGCGCCGAGGATCTTGTGGTGCAAGTACGTAGGGCCATTAATCACCTGCTACAGGCTCATGACTCTTGGCAACATACAGGGTGAGGGTGGATGGATTTGCAGCAATGAGGTGGAGCACACACAACCCTATTTTGGCACCAGCCCGCCTTCCCACAGTGCACAGCAACAGAAAGGGATAATTTTCTATGCTTATGCAAGTCTGTGTGGATCTCCAGGGACATCATGGACACCAATGTGGGCAGGTCCAGGACTGTACGCTGACTGGTGAATTATCATAAGTAATGTTGAAACTCCAATGGTGACCCAGACTACCCCTTGCTCCCTTGACTCATTAAACCATACACTGACCACCTGCACCGCACCCAGGAACAATTTCACTACTGGCTTAGCAGGTGCAGAATGATAGTTGAATGTAATTTTTGTAGTTTAAAGGGCATTGTATACTCAAAAGATTGGACCATAGTGAGGAAAAAAAAACCCTGTGGATATTAGCTGCCTGCTGTGTCCCACATAACATCTGTGAAACACAGGAGGAAAGTCCACTGGGATGGTGGTGGAACGGCAGTCTGCTGATTTGACCAGCCAGACCCAAGAGCTATTACAAGAGCTCAAAGCAGGGATGCTTTGAAAGACCACTTTAATAATGAGTCGGAGTAATGCGCAGTGGTGCTCTGCCTGGCCCTGCTCTTTTGTGGTCTGGTAGGAAATGTGTGGGGATGGCTGTACGTGGGGGAATATATCCATTGTCAGCGCACCTGTTAATTTTGATTGTGACTGATCCTATGAGTTGTGTGACACTGTGCAGTGAGAAGTAATTGGCTGCTTTCAGAACTGCTGAGCACTCAGCAGCATATGTTGTGAACTAATAGAGATGAATTATGCTCTAAATAATAGAATTTTACTCCATAACCAAATCATTCCCCCAAAATCCCCATGCATTTTGAGCACAAGTAACTGAAAAACTTAATTAAGAGACTTAACTTTTGAAAGGAAATCAACATTCATGTCCATTTCAGCTACACATACGCCAACCAAGGCCCTCTCGGGTCAGTGTGTGTGAAGCTGCGATTGCCATGAGTGTCCCCCAGAGTGGAGTGACAAGGGTAATGCACTGACCCTTGTGCCACCCAAAATGTTGAGGAGGGGGAAATAAAGGGGTCCTGACATGACTTCTCCATGGACTGCAAAGGGAGTGAGCCTGACTCTACTGAACCTGCAGGTTCACCAGAGTTTGCAGCATGTGTGTCTGCTTCCAGAGAAATTCCATTAAGTCTTGGCGCATCTCAGTCTCCTTTTCCTCCTCTCCACTCTTTCATTCTCCAGGTTGTCTGAAAAGTTCATCCTCCAGGTCCTGTGCTTATGCTGTGATGCAGCTCTTTGAACACAGTCCTCTTCTTTCTCTTTCTTTTCTGCCTCAGGCATTCTTTAGGGGCCAGATGGCCATAATGGCCACAGCTGTAGATAAAATACATGTTGCAAGCATATTTACCACAGAAAGTGAAACTATCCCCACAGGCCCAGAAGATCCAATATCTCCTCAAGTGTGTATGAGCACGCAGCCGGCATGGTCAGCTAGGCAACTGGAAAAGGGCTAGCGGCTTGTCAAGCTGGGCTATCAGGAAAAGGAATTTCAAAATTTAATGGGGCTTTAAAGTGGAGGGAGGCTTCTGGTCTCAATGGCCCCTGGGCAACGCAGTTCACAATGGTGACCTGAGTGGTCAGCGTGGGGCATTGCTGGTTCGTAGCTGGAGGTCAATTGGAGTCAACATACCTGTACCTAGTACAGTGTTTACACACGCCTGTGGTAAACCTAAATACAGCAACTGTGGCTCTCTGCCAGTCGAGAGGTGTTACACTGATGCTTACATGAGTGGGGGACCAATTTCAATGTAGACACATGCACAAGATCAGTGTTAGCTGTCTTCTGTTGACCTAACTTTGTAGTGTGTAGACCAGGCCTGAGTGGGGCAAGATTTAAGGCTGTTTCTAATGCTAAAGCTCACAGGATATCCCTGGCTGGGGTCATTGACTGGTTCAATGGGTGACACTTGAGTCTGCCACTTGCCACCTCCCAGCCAAATTCCAAAGTGGCTAATTGGAAGGTGAGACGTCTAGAATGTCATCCCATCCCCAGGCACAGGCTGAGTAATTGCACCCTACAGGGTGCACAGAACGAGCCTTGTGCGGTGCTATTTCCTCTACTTTATGAGAGAGGGACCACCAGGTCTGCATTTCTCTGCCTCTGCACTGATTTCCCCGTTTCCCTGGGCATCTCCTCCTCCAGCAGCTCCCGTGGCAAATTGCTGAGGACTCAGCTCTCTAGCTGACACCCTGGTCCTGTGGTTTAAACAGGCTGCACTCATGTTTGGTTCTTTGGGCTAGGAATGTGAACATGATAATGCATCAGAGTGGGTGGAAATAGTTTGAAAGCCGAAGGTGGAAGAAGTCAAGTCAGGGCCATAAGTCAGGGCAGACTTCCTTCTCCCCCATACTGTCTCTCCCTTTGTTCTCTTGCTTTTTGGAATTTAGTACTTGCCAAAGTGGCTGATACAACGATCCTACCATGCCGAGGAGACCTGGGTGTGTCTGCAAGGTGACCAAAGAAGAAACCTTAAAAAAGTGTTACAGGACTCCAGCCAATTGAGGTCCAAATCCTTCTCTTTCCTGTGCTGACACAAAGGACATGAGGCTCTGTGGCTCAGTTACACAGGGAGAGGGCAGGATGAACGGGTCTCATGCATAGATTAGAACTTCCAGCACACTGCAGGGTCTGCTCCAAGACAAGGCTTTCAGATAGCTGCCTGTATGTCTTAGCTCCAAGGGGAAGGGGATCTCAGATTTCAGGAGCATGGGCGAAGCATTGCCAGCCAAACAAGGGAAGTGATTATTCCTCTTTATTCAGCACAGGTGAGACCACATCTGGAGTATTGTGTCCAATTCTGCCCCACCCCCGCAACTACAGAAAGGATGTGGACACATTAGAGAGAGTCCAGTCCTGAAGGGAGGTTCCAAAGAGGATTGAGAGAGGCTGTTCACAGTAGTGACGGATTACAGAACAAGGAACAATGGTCTCAAGTTACAGTGGGGGAGGTCTAGGTTAGATATTAGGAAAAACTATTTCCTTAGGAGGGTGGTGACACACTGGAATGGATTACCTAGGGAGGTGGTGGAATCTCCATCCTTGGAGGTTTTTAAGTCTCGGCTTGACAAAGTCCTGGCTGGCATGATTTAGTTGGGACTGGTCCTGCTTTGGGCAGGGGGTTGGCCTCAGTGATCTCCCAATGCCTCTTCTCTTCATAGATTCTATGATTCTGTGATCTCTCCACCCTTGTAACCATCTTGCTCCTTAGCACCCAGGCGTTCCTCGGACTCATGGCAGGAATACATGAGCAGACTCACAATTTACCTGCAAAGCTGATTGTTCTGCACCTAGCAACGTAGCTGGGCAGGGCACTTAATGAGCAGACAACAGAAAGGCAAGGCCCTGGCATGGAAAAGCTTCCAATCTCAAGCTGGATTGAACAAACCGCTCTGCCCCAAGCAGAGGGTTTGGGTGGGATGGCAGCTCACAATTGGAAGGGCTGCAAGTGAATGGAGGAGCAGCCTGCAGCATGAGTTGTGTGACAATTCCTCACCAGTGGGCGGTGTGCTGGGCAGGTGGAGCTGTTGGGAAGAGATCGTCCTCATACAGCCTGAGAGAGGTTATGGTTCCACAATGAGGCTGTTGAGTTGGAGTACACAGAGCCTGGTACACGGAGCTCCTGATACTGCACAGATCTGTGTGCCTCCTGAAGCCTCTTTGTCTAGCTCCACTCACCATAGAACCATAGCTGATTAGGGCTGGAAGAGACCTCAGGAGGGCAGCAAGTCCAACCCCTTGCCCAAAGCAGGACCAACCCCAGCTCAATCATCCCAGCCAGGGCTCTGTCAAGCCATGAGTTAAAAACCTCTAAGGATGGAGAGTCCACCACCTCTCTAGGGAACCCATTCCAGTGCTTCACCACCCTCCTAGGGAGATAGTTTTTCCTCATATCCATCCTAGACCTCCCGCACTGTAACTTGAGACCATTGCTCCTTGTTCTGCCATCCGTCACTACTGAGAACAGCCTCTCTCCATCCTCTTTGGAACCCCCCTTGAGGGAGTTGAAGGCTGCTATCACATCCCCCCTCACTCTTCTCTTCACTAGACTAAATAAGCCCAAATCCTTCAGCCTCTACTGCACAATTCTCTTTTAAGTTGTGCTGCGGAGTTGACAGGGAAGTGTGTGTGTGTGGAGTTGAGTACATAATTCAAAACTGCTCTGTGGAACAGCCCTGATACCACCAGGGCTCTGACCCAGTACAATGCTGCCAGAAAGACAGGAGATCCAGGTATCTCCTGCACTGGGGGATTTTCAGATGGAATATCACTGGTTCTATAGGCATGGTCCATGCACCTGACAAAGTGATTTTTACCCACAAAAGCTGATGCTCAAATAAATCTGTTAGTTTTTATGGTGCCACAAGACTCCTTGTTGTGTTTTTCAGCTACAGACTAACACAGTACCCCCAGTGAGACTGGTTCTGTAGCACTGGAGCAATGACAGATGGTGTGTATTGTGTTGTAGATATAGATCTTGTTGTTATAGTAAGTGAATTAGGTCAGTAGGGGTCAGCCCAGCCGGTTTGGGCTGGTTCTAGTTTGGTTCTAGTTTATGAAATAAAATGGACACTTGCAACTGCTCAAGCTCTCTGTGTTTCCAGTGATTTCTTCCTAAACTGTGGAGCTCCAAACTATATAACAACAGGGACAAAAGGAGCACTGCTGGGGCTTCTTGTAGTCCTGACCCTGAAATGGCCCCATGGAGTGCCGATCAGTAGTTATGCAGGGCCCCAATCAACTGTTTGGCTGATCAAGGGCACTACCCAACAGCTGACTGGCAGTGCTTCCGAGACGATGTGGATGGTTCGTGCTGAGCACCTCCTATTTTTTTCCCGTGGGTGTTATGGGGCTACGGAATTGGTGTCTCTGGGGAATAATCCCATTAGGCCAGGTTCTCAATTGGTGTACACAAGACTAGACTCCAGAGAAACTGCACTGCTTTCCACTCACCTTTGCAGTATCAGGGCCCTCTCTATTGACTTAGGAGCTTATACATGAACCTGCCTTTGAAAACATTGGCCCTGTCTCCCTTATGTTCTCACCATGCAGCTTACTGCCTTTACAATTGTTTCTTCCATCTGTTCGCTCTATCTGAGGATGAATAATATATTATGCCTGCCTGGTTGTATAAAAAATGTAAGTGTGAGATTTCCTTGGAAAACGCTTGCACGTTATCTTTTGTCTCACACTGAATAGTGATCATTATGTTAACAAAGGACATTTAAATACCCCATTGTACATAGCAAGTACCATCTTATTTCCTGTCTAATTGTCCCACCTGGATTTAATGCCAACAATAGTTCTGTTATTTGTACGATGGCGGTTATGCCATTGTGTGATTGTCACAAATAACAAATCCATCAAAAAAGCAAAAATGAAAGGGGTGGAGGTGGAGAAGGTATATACAGGGAGAATTGAAACGGACTCTTTTCCTCTAGCTCTGCTGAATTAAGTCTACATCAGGTGGGTAGCGACACAAGGTTTGATAGCCATTTGGTAGCCTGTGGGAAATGAGTTAATGGATCGCGCTGTTGCTTGAGATATGGATTTTGTATTAATTATATTGATTACTTATGAATTCTCAGTGAAGACTGTGAGGTCTGGGAGGTTCTTGTCCGAAGATTAGGCCTCGTATTGTTGTAATTACAGTTCAGCTGGGCACTCGGCATACACAGTCATAGCACTCATACTTAAGAAAGACCTTCTGTAGTTGTCATAGTTTTATCTACCCAGTGAACAAAGTTACAAGCACATCCAGTTGGGGAATGAACACAGAATGTGCATCTGCGCATCCAGATACTCACACCCTCTCTTGCAGAACAACCTGCAGGGTTAGCTATTATCTTCCTCCTCCTCATTATCTTCTTCCGCTTCATCTCCTTCCTCACCATCACCAGTGGGCATCATTCCAGCATTGCATTGCAGAAGAACTGCATCTTTCACTCACTCAGAGCCCGCAGGCTGGGATACAACTTTTTTATTGTATTACACTGACAATGCTATGCCACATGCATATTCATCAGTGGCTTCTTCTCTTTTCCTTACTAATATAGGGGTGCCTTTCTCCTGGAGGTTGCTAGGCCTTTTTACCTTAAGCTTATTAGAATGTACATCTGTTAGTTGCCATGGCATTTGTGGTTTGACATTTGTGGATGTCCCTAACTAAGAACAGATCAAGCTGGTACAAACTAGACTCTTGCGGTTACCTGTTGGCAGTTTAGTTCCTACAGCATTCGAACTTAGGATCTAGGGTTATTTCCAATTAACTATAGGTCTTATTGCATTACTGCCATAACTTAGGCTATGTCTACACTATAGAGTTTTGCGGAAAACCAGACATTTTTCTGCAAAAACTTGTGGTGTGTCCACACCTCAAGCGCTTTTTTGCGCAAGTACATTGAAAGATCAGAGGGGGTTTTGTGCAATTGTTAATCCTCATTCTACAAGGAAGAACACCTTTTTGCTCAAGAGCTCTTGAGGAAAAAGGCATGTGTGGACAGGGAAGAGGGTTTTTTTGCGCAAGAAGAGGGGAGAGGAAAAAGCACAGGTGCCCTGGTGGCCATTCTGTCCATAGCAATCACTGCTTACGTGTGAGAGAGCATCCAGGCCGTCTGGATGCACTCTTTTGCAAAAGCGCATCACTTTTTTGATGCGCTTTTGCAGTGTGGACGCTCTTTTGCGCAAGAAGTTTTTGCGGAAGATCTCTTCCGACAAAAGCTTCTTGCCCAAAAAGCCTGCAGTGTAGACGTAGCCTTAGCAATGCTGTAACTTAGCCTTACTTGCATATACCTATAGGCTATGTTGGATCGGTGCCCAGAGAAGAAAAAACAGCACACCTAAGGCTAACTGATTGCCAGGATGGAAAACTCAGCAGAGAGCAAGGACTGAATAGTTAACGGAGAGCAAATTCCCATCTCGTATTTAGAGCTAGCCTCTTCTGGTTAGTATTGGAGCATGTTGGCAGGGAATTTGTATTCTACCTTTTTTTATCTTTTTCATATCGGTAGTGTAGAGGGTCCCCTTTATTTGCTAGTGCTGGGTAGGCATGTAAAGATACAGCACCTGTCCTGAAGCTCTTAGAAGCTACAAGAGAGGAAGCCGGGACTTGTCTAAGCCTCACAGCAGGTCAATGTCAGAGCAGAGATAGCACTCAGATCTCCTGATCTCTAGTGCAGTACCTTAGCCATGCTGCCAACTCTATTCTGTGGACAAAGAGCTGTTCATACGTGCATTCTCACACGAAAGTATCAAATGCATTTGCATTCCCAGTTACCTTTAACTAGACACGTCAGAATTCAATTTTTATCTTTTCTATAATTGCGACAGATAACATCAATGTTCATTTTAAGCATTTTTTTCAGTTTTTATCAGAGTGAATGTTCCCAGTTGCAGGGAATTATGGGGGAATGAGGCAATGGGGGAGTCAGGCGGTAATTGTTCAATGAAAGTAGATGTTGAGATTCAGACATTTATAACCATTAAAAAACAAATAGTCAATATCACATGTCAAAATATACAAGGCACATATCCTAAAATCAAATGCTAAATTCTCACTATTTTACTTACTTTGCCTCTCTGTACATTTCAATTATTATGACATCGCTATTTTGCTGGTTTGTGTGTCTGGTGAAATCGACAGCTACCAAGATTTACCAATGAAAATCTAATCCTTCCAAACCTAACTGTAATTAACTTTTTAAATGATTTTCTGTCTATGCTATTTCTAATATGCCCATCACCATAGTATCTTAGTATCTCATTAATTCCCCTTTCTTATCTTGCCTTGTAAATTTCAGTACTCGTCCAATTCCATTGTAAGCTCTTTGGGGCACGGCCTAGCAGTTTTATTTCTGTAAACCATCATGCTAACCATTTTTAGGGTGCTGGTGGAAGTGATGACTGTGCACTTACAACCCCCTTCCCCAATCAAGTAGATAAGTCAGGCAGGTTACTTAGATGACCCTTTGGGTAGGGGGTCATCTTTTTGTCCTGTGTTTGTACAGCCCCCCTCGCACAAAGGGGCTATCTGGGCACTGTCACAAAACAAATCATAATGATATTTTCATTTTACAGATGGGGAAACTGAGGCACGGCATGGGTTAAGTGACTATGACACATAATACCAACCAAATTTTTTGACTCCCTGGGCTGTACTTTAACTCCAAGGCATGTGTAAGAAATATTCATGTCTGCAGACCACACCTAGCTAATTGTAATGCTACTCATATATTACATTGATTTGTAACAAACAATTATCTTCTTGTGCAACTGGAAATGCTGATATCACGTTAGGGTAAATTTGCCAAAACATCACTGAAGTGGATGGAGTCACTTCAGATTTGCACCAGTGCAAAGGGATCAGAATCCATCCTGTTTGCTCAGTCACAGATGTTAGAACCTCTCAGGTTTTCTCTACCTGATCATTCACTAGATGGTACTTTTCATACCGCCCTTTTATATTAATTTATAAAAGGGTTGTTCTGCATGCTGCTTGGGACTGTTCACCAAATTGCTATCATGTGGCTCACACATATCTGGCATCATGCACCCTAGTGACACCAGCCCTCCCCTTCTCTAGTATCTGTGAGATAGAATTTCAGGCTATAACCCATCTCGGTATGTCCGTGATTGAGAAAATCCATCTGAATCCAAATAAAAACATGACACTTCACAAATGACTTCCTAGCTAATTCCGTGCTCTGCGAGAATAAATTGGAAAAAAGGGACAGGACCATTCCATGGCTGTGAGAAGTAATTATTCTGACACGCTACCTTAATTACACCAGCAAAAAATGCAAAGTGCTTGGTAATCCTCATCTAGAAGTGGAAACAGCCCTTAAGTCCGTGTCTGTATAAGCTGACTTTGCATTGCACTCTGGGAGATGTTAACTGGTTCTTTTCTCTTTTCCTTTTCTCCTAGTTGTGTTTGCGAGGCTGGAGTACGAGTGTGTGTCTAAGGGTACGTCTAGATTACATGCCTCTGCCAACAGAGGCATGTAAAATAGGCTACCCGACATAGTCATTGAAACAGGGATTAAAATATCCCCCGGCTTCATTAAAATAAAAATGGCCGCTGCGCTGTGCCTGCTCAGCTGATCGTCGGCACAGTGCGCGAGTCAAGACGCAGATCGGTCAACAGGGAATGCCTTTGTCAACCGCTCCCTTATGCCTTATGAAACAAGGTTTACAGGAGCGGTCGACAAAGGTGTTCCCTGTCGACCGAGCTGCATCTTGACTCGTGCACTGTGCCGATGATCAGCTGAGCCGGCACAGCGCAGTGGCCATTTTTATTTTAATGAATCCGGGGATATTTAAATCCCCGTTTCATTGACTACGTCAGGTTGCCTATTTTACATGCCTTTGTCGGCAGAGGCATGTAATCCAGACATACCCTAAAACCTGGGCCACACTACAATCATAGAATCATAGAATCCTGGGGCTGGAAGAGACCTCAGGAGGTCATCGAGTCCAGCCCCTGCCCAAAGCAGGACTAATCCCAACTAAATCAACTCAGCCAGGGCTTTGTCAAGCTGAGACTTAAAAACCTCCAAGGATGGAGATTCCACCACCTCCCTAGGTAACCCATTCCAGTGTGTCACCACCCTCCTAAGGAAATAGTTTTTCCTAATATCTAACCTAGACCTCCCACACTGTAATTTGAGACCATTGTTCCTTGTT
Organism: Rafetus swinhoei; assembly: GCA_019425775.1. Taxonomy (NCBI): domain Eukaryota; kingdom Metazoa; phylum Chordata; order Testudines; family Trionychidae; genus Rafetus; species Rafetus swinhoei. Next base: position 9,982,303 of record CM033429.1, on the reverse strand, counting down.
CTGTAATCCGTCACTACTGTGAACAGCCTCTCTCAATCCTCTTTGGAACCTCCCTTCAGGAAGTTGTTTTGTTGAGAGAACTGGCTTCCACCAGTATCCTACAATGCCTGCCCTGATGGCTGTGCTCTGTGTTTTGTGATCTCTGCTACCCTACAGTCATGTGCACCTCCCCTTTCAAAGCTTGAGGAACTTATGTTGATAGAACTACATTGTTCAGGGAAAATCCATCTCCTTGGGTGACATGGTTATATTGACCTGCTTCCTGGTGTAAGACAGCTGTGTCAACGGGAGGGCTTCCTCTTGGGGAAGTGGAGTACCTGCGCTTGTGGGAGAGCTTCACTAAGGCTGTGTCTACACTGGGAAGGTTTTGTGACAAATGTGCTGTCGACATGCAAAAATCACCACAAGTGAAAACTGGTCAAACCATTTTTTCTGCCTCCCATTGTCAACCTTTCACAGACACATTGATAGCACCCTGATGACAGATAGAGCAAAGCACTGTGGGTAAGCATCTCGCAGTGCAGTGTTGTGGGAAGGCAGAGCTGATCCCTGAACTTTTTGGGATTCCCTTGTAGCTTTGTGGGCTCTCCGAATGTCAAAGAGCAGAGCAGACTCTCCAGCCCTCCCTATGGAGCAACAGTCAGCCTGCTGCTGTGTTCCTAGCAGGGCAGAAAAGAAGTGTTCCAATAATTTTCTCTTTGTTTGTTCCCCAAAGGGAGCAGCTCACTCAATTGTCAGATACTTCCTGGAGCTTTGAATGGGGAGGGTCACATGCCTGGAGGGCAGCAGACATCACAAAACACTGAGAACAGGCATCAGGGCAGGCATTGGGGGATACTGCTGGAAGCCAGTTCTCTCAACAAAATAAACAGCAAAGTCCACACTGACTTTTTGTCAACAATAAAGGGAGGGGAAAAGACTAAAGCCTCTTGCAGGGGTGGACATTCTTTGTCATCAAAACTGTGTGGTTTTCCTGACAAAAGTTGCATTGCAGTGTAAATACTCTCAGGCTATGTCTACACTGGCAGCTTCTTGTGCAAGAACAGCCGTTCTTGCGCAAAAACTTGCCTGCTGTCTACACTGCACGTGTGTTCTTGCGCAAGTAAATTTACAGTACAGCGTCGGAAAACAGGGCTTCTTCCGGAAGAGTTATTCCTCTCCCCACGAGGAATAAGCCCTCTTGTGCAAGAGCTCTTCCAGAAGAGGGCAGTGTAGACAGGCAACATGAATTTCTTGTGCAAGAAGCCCCTATGGTTAAAATGGCCATCAGAGCTTTCTTGCTCAAGAGAGCGTCCACACTGCCATGGATGCTCTTGCGCAAAAGTACATCTTTTGCGCGAAAGCACATGGCAGTGTGGACGCTCTCTTGTGGAAGAGTTTTTGCACAAGAACTCTTCCGCAAAAGAGTTCTTGAGCAAGAAGCCGCCAGTGTAGACGTAGCCCCAATGTTTTGTCATCAAAAGGCAGTTTTTTGGTGACAAAATGTGCCAGTGTAGACAAGGCCTAAGTGCCACAGTGGCACAGCTACGTCAGGGCACCTGCAGCACTGTAAGGGTATGTCTACACTACATGGCTCCATCGACGGAGCCATGTAGATTTGTTTACTCAGCAAAGGGAAATGAAGCGGCGATTTAAATAATTGCCACTTAATTTAAATTAAAATGGCTGCCGCGCTGTGCCGATCAGCTGTTTGGCGGCACAGCGCTGTAGTCTGGACGCTCCGCGGTCGACATCAAAGGCATTTGTCAACCTCCCCAGTAAACTTCATCCCACGAGGCATAACGGAGAGATCGACAAATGCCGTTGATGTCGACCGCGGAGCATCCAGACTACAGCACTGTGCCGCCAAACAGCTGATCGGCACAGCGCGGCAGCCATTTTAATTTAAATTAAGCGGCGATTATTTAAATCGCCGCTTCATTTCCCTTTGCCTACAACCCTAATCTACATGGCCCCGTCGACGGAGCCATGTAGTCTGGACACACCCTAAGTGTAGATAAGCCCTTAGAAACACAGTCTTCTTTGCTCCTCTTTTGAGTGCGCTGGTTGAGAAGTCTTTCATAAGAACCTATTGCAGTAAGTATGCACTCATACGCAGGCCTGGTATAAGTTCTTAGCCTGTCAGTAAGATCTATCAGTTTACCTAGATTATTACACTGCACTCCTCTACATGTCATTTGAGGGCCTTTTTGCTCCAGTCAAACTACGACAGGGTCTCTGAGGGTATGCAATTAAATCTCTATGGCTGGCCCATGTCAACTAACTCACACTGATGGTGAGGCTATGAGGCTGTAATATGGGCTCTGAGGCTGTAATATTGCAGTGAAGATGCTACGGAGCATCCAAACCAGAGCCCTGTGAGCCTGAGTCAGCTGACGTGGGCCAACATGGATGTTTAATTGCAGTGTATTCATAGTCCGAAAGGGCCTGCCAGTCATAGACAGCAAGCTAGACAAATGAAGAGAGAGATAGGTGGTGCACATACTGGTAGACAGAGATCGTGAGCTATTATGTGATAGACAGGCAGACACATAGATGATACCGAGAGAGATCTCATTAAGAGCTTATTTAGAAATCTAGATAAAGTTGGCAGTCAGTAGAATCTGCCTGTCTATCACCTGATAGCTTACCATATCTGTCTGTATCTTTTTCATGATGGTAGCAAAACAGTTTATAAAAATTCTTAAATCCATGCTGTTGCTCTCCACATCCATCTGAGTTTTCTCTTCTCCATACAAGAGCAGGGAGGGTTGGCTAGAATTGTATTATTTTTTTCTTTCTAGCCTTCTTGTTTTACACCTGCCTCCGCTGCCCTAGGGACAGGCTGAGCAGTGAGAGAATTCTGTTGCTAGTGTTTGTTTCAGAACCGGGACGAAACCAGAATTGATCGCTTAAAGACTTGTACAACATTTAACAATGCCAACGCCCTTTGTTGCCTGCCTCCTTCCCTGAGTTCCTCCTCGTGCTCACAAGGGTGTATTGCATTTATAGGTTCATACTGTGTTGGGGCCAGATACAAACACTTCTGCACATGCTTACAGCTCATCTCACATGTAGTCTCATTGACTCAACGGGGCTACCCACATGCGGAAAGTTAAGTGTGCGCATAAGTGTTTGCAGGTTCAGAGCTTTATGTACAAGAGATAACTCAACACTTAGTTGCTCCACTTAGGAATGCACAGAGAGACAGCTATTCACATCAGCTGTCATATTTCATAGACAGCCTAAATTCTTCAGAAATATTTTGTTGAGAGGCAGTGTCTGGAGAGCAGCACGAATGGACAAAGCACAAGGGAAAACCCCAGGGACACAAACGTAATTGGGAACTGGGGTTGGTGAAATAAAGGAATAGAAACTGTCAATTTAAAAAAAATCCTGTTTTTTGTCAACATTTGTTGAACATTTGAAAATGGTTGGCCATCTCAATAGTCAATTGGAAAACAGGAAAAAATTATGAAAATACTTTTTTTTTTTTTTTTTAAGAAATTCAACAAAGAGGGTTTTTGGGGGCAAATCTTTTAAATCTGAGAAATTTACAGTCAGCTCTTGCACTTTTAAATTGAATCAGGTTAGCTCTATTGCAGGTCTCTTCCTTTGTTTTGGTTTGAGATATGCCTGTCTCACAAATTAAAATACGTATTAAAATGTATAATAGAAAGCACTTCTTGTCCTGACTTGATACACGAATCCTCGCAGAGAAAAGAAGTTAAAAATGCACTTGCTGCCTTCATAATATTGCTTGTCTGTGTAAGCAATTGTTGTCGTGGTCAAAAAGGTGACAGGCTGAGGAGTCAAATCCCCAGCTGATGTAAATTGGTGTAAATCTATTGATGTCAATGGGCCAGATACCTGGCTCGAGTAAATCAATGTCAATTCATTGACGTCAATGGAGCAATGCCCATTTACCCTACTTGTCAATTGGGTCTGATGTTTCTAATGCCATAACCAAGCAGATAAAACTTTCTTCTTCCGAAAGAAATAAAACCACTTTCTGTGTCTTTATATATCTTAAAAGTGCCAGAAAGGGCACAAACACCATTTTTATTTTGTAGCTTTGCAATCCACTTTTAACCTGGATCCATCCATTTTGCCAGTGGCGTGGCAGTTGGAGGGGCCTGAGATGTCCATCTGCAGATGCATTCTGTGTCTAACTCAGACAATTTTCAAAATGCTCAGAGGCAGGTGGCCCTTGCCATTTTCCGGAGTATCTCTGGACGTATCATTAAACCTGGCCCATTAATAATGATGGGGATATGATGCCTGCAGAAATCTAGTGTGGTGTATGGAAAGCTGTGTTAAAATGACAAACTACCCCTTCAAGAGTAAGGAGTTTCTTGGCGCTGTCTGCAGGCTGAGGGACTTTGTAGAGACATGTGCAAGCCAGGTTTTCAGAAGGTAGTCTGCAAAGAGCCATCTTAAAGTAGGGTAGGGTGGGTTGTGCCTCTCTGTTCGAGGGAGCAGCCTGTTTTCTTTCCCTAGGGGACCGGGTTTTTGTGGGTGGTTGTTCTGAATTCTAAAAAAATAAAGTTGTGACACACTGCAACCTTCCAGCCAGGGTATTTTAGGGTTTTGTCTAACTTCTCCGACCACTCAGGCCCCTGGACAAGGACGGGGCATTAGTAGCAGCGCTGGGAACAAGATTGTGTTGTGCAGCTTTTAGAAGAAGCTGGGGACACTGGGACATCAACGTCAGGCCTTCCCCGCCTCCTCCTACAAGCCCTTTTTTGAGGGAAACGATCCCTCTGGCAATGCCTACTAGGTCCTGAGATGGGCAACTGAGCTAACCAGCAGCACCTAGCACATGCAACGAGGACAGGGAGTGGTTAAACAGAATTCCCATTCCCTGCCCACAAACAAGCACAGGAGAGTGACAGCCGACGGGACAGGGCTTTTAGGGGGATATTGTCTGATATGAAGTGGAAGGGTCCTGAGGAAATCCCAGGGGAAGGAAGAACCCATGGGTGGGGAGAAAGGAGTTTCTGGGGCTTGTTCTAAGGGAAGGGACGTTGTGCAAAGGGAAATCTTGGTGCCTGTACAGCAGGGGTCTCAAACACAATTTACCTTAGCGACAGTGCCAGTCCTCAAATCCTCCTAGCGGGCCAGCTCACACCTCCCTCCGGCAGGGCCTCCTCCCCCTGCTGGCCCATGTGCTTGCCCTCCATATGCATCCCTGGGCACTGCCTGCCACCCCCAAGTAATTACAAACCCACTGGGGCCCCCCATCACCATCAGCAGCAGTGCAATGGGGCAAGAGTGGCTTCCGGCTGCTGGCACATCCCTGTGGCCATGGGGAGGTGTGCGCAGAGTCATCCTGTGCACAGGTGTAAGCTTTGCAACTATTAACTCATTTTGTGAAACTGACCAGATCTCATTGATGCCAATGTAATCCACACACCTAGTGTGGTTACTGAGCAATGCAAGTGGTACCTAGACCACAGCTACAGTTAAGAGCAAGAGACCTTTACAGAACCAGCTGGCTTTTAGCTTAGAGGGTAGAGACTCCTATACTCAGCTCCAGAGATCCCAGGTTCAAATCCGCCTGGTGATGGTTATGCCAACTCTCCTGATTTGATCACAAGACTCCTGATAATTGGGGCTTTTTTTCCCTCTTGAAAGCCCCAGGCACATTGTCAGAATTAAGCCAGATCCGGGTGTTTCGCTACCTGATGCCCCATGCATAGCTAGCAACTGTGATTGCTCTGGCTCAGTAGATAATTCTTATGGGTTGGTGCAGGGTATTAGAAGAGAATCCCAGCTGTCTTTTTCTTTCTTTTTTTCCCCCCTAAAGGAAGTCTTTCCATCTCATGGCTTGTGGAGAAATGCTAGAAAATGTGCCCTGAGTTCAACCAAAGACCTCAGACCCCAGATGCCACATTAAAAGATCCCCACGTGTATTTTAATCTGTGATTTCAAGAAGCCACTCTCTTCTGCGGGGAAGCTGATTCATGAGTTTTCAATGCTTGGGGCTAGCAATACAGGACATGCAAGTTGATAGTGTCTCCCCCATGGGTCCAGGAGCCCAGACTGAGACCAGGATCCTACAAAAGACTCAAAACTGAGTCCTCACCCTGACACCAACCATGTCCTGGCATTGGAAAGTCCCCCTCCGCTAGCATCCACACCTTTGCAATGGAATCCTGCCCCCGCCTCCCACTCTCCTGCTAACATCCATGTCCTCATGCTGGGATACAGTAACTGGAAATGAAACCCACCGGCCCTGCCCCGTTGACTATCGAAGCACATCAGCTCGGGCAGGGCCCAGGTGAGCACTGCAGTTTGTATTGTGGTGGAGGCAGCCAGCGCAGCTTCCTGGACTGAGCAGCACCCATCTGTGGCCGGGACTATGTGGGCGCTGGGGGCCTGGGTGCTCCTGGGAGACATGTGCTAGGATGAGTCCCTGCATTGTCGCCCACTCCCGGCCCCCGGGCCAGTAGCCACACGGGCCTGATCCAATATCTTTTCCAAAATATTTCATGGGCTGGGTTGGGGAAGTGCTCAGGCTGCAGATGGCACCAGGGCTGGGGGTCTGAGACCCCTGCTGAGCAGGGACAAGCAGTGAAGCACTTACCAGTTTCATGAGAAACCAGTGAGGTTTGAAGAGGGGCAACCTCCAATTGCCACATGCCAGCGATGAGCTTGGCGATCCAGGTGAAATGGCACTGATGTGTGCCGCAGAGCCCCAGGATCACCTCACACAGAGGGCAAAGCTTCTGTGATATTTCTAGGCCCCCCGCCGCCCAGGGAAACCCACAGGCTTGGCTCCCTGTGTGATGGGTGGGAAAAGTTTGAGAATGGGATTCCCAAAAGCTGAGCATGGAACCGCCTAAACTAGCCAATAGGATATGCCAAAGGGAGGGGCTTGTTCTAAGTCCTGCCTCTCAAAGGGCCATGGGCAGTGCACATGCCCAGCTGTTGAAACGTAGGTGTCTCTAGGATGTTACGAATGGAAATCCCAGGGCTTCAGGGCTTTATGTGCATCCAGGGCTAGGCAGCAGCTCAGCAGTGGTTTGTGAACACATAAATATTCCTAAATACTAGACTCCAGCCCCTAAAGTGGGAATTAGGCACCTAAGCCCCTCAGTGAATATAGTCTCTAGTATAACTCACTGGCAGAGTGGGTCACGGCTCCTTCTAGTGGCTGAGCTACTATGGGATAACAACCTACTACTAACAGCTAAAAGAATTGCTCCATCAGTTCAAGTGGTAGGGCTGGAGTGCCAGTGCTGACGGGGGAGGAATCAAACCGTGCTGGTGACACATATGGACAGCACTGATGCTGCTAGCATAGTCCCGCTTGCTGTAATTGTGACAGCTGGATTTTAGGGCTATGCCCATATCATGATCAGTTGTTCCCCTTTCCCACTGGTGCCTTTCCCACTGAACTTTGCTCTGTCTGGGGGAAGGGAGTAAGGAGCCATGCAAAGGGGCTCTCTTAATTGAGCCACGCTCTCCCTCCGTGGTGTAACTGCTCCTGCAGGTGCTATACAATCAGTGCAGCGCTGTGACCATCAGCATGTCTTGCTGCTTTCCCCACCTCCCAGCTGTATGGCAGCCTGCGAGGCAATTTGAGGTTGTTTGTAAGATGATTATTATAATCACTGCAGGGACATTTCCAAGCACTGGCATTAAGGAGGATGCTGAGTGACTCATTTCCAGGGGAACTGGTAAAGGACATCATGCATGAATGCTGAGGTGCATCAGATCCCTGTCCACATGCTACATCAGCCTCACTTCTGGGTGTTCTAGTAATAGGGCAAGAGGAGGCATCTAGTGGTTAGACTGGGAGATAAGTAATCTCCAGTATTCAGTCTGTGGAGCTGGACAAGTCAGAGCCACTGTCTGTGCCTCCAGTTTCCTAATTTTCATAATTGGAATAGTAATATTTGCACAGCTTCCAGTGCTTCCAGTTCTTCCACACAAGGTAGCACCAGAGTAGGCCACCATACACAGCTGGTCGGAAATCTTCCAAAGAGATTTTTTTTCATTGGAAAATACTGATTTGTTGACACCAAAACTATTTTCAGGAAAGGGGCAGGGGGAGGGGTTTGAAAAATCTCCCGGTTCAAAATAAAAACGGGGGAAAAAAAGTTTCAGAGTTGCCCAAACTTCCCATTCTGACTTTTTCCGAACAAAACTTTATATTTTTTTGTTCAAACCACATTTTCATTTAGAAATTTTAAGCAATGTGGAGTCTCCTGTAAAAGACCCACCCCTGCTAAAAAGATGGATCTCAATCTGAAACATTTTGAAACAATGCAAATACTTTTTGACTGACCCTGCTGGAAATGTGTTTCACCGTTTTTTTGCAAATTGTTTGCAATTTTGACATTGCATTCAGCTTTGGGAGAGGAAAATCTTTCCAAAACTTGAAATTCTCACAGGACAGAAAAGCTGTTTTTCTGCCCAGTATTAAGCACCTTGAATTTCATCGCTTTTGCTGCGCACGATTGAAGCAGCAGTAGTATAGGATGTAGAACCTTTTTGTTTCAAACAATGAATGGTTTCTACTCCTTAAGTTTAAGGATAATCACTGACAACCATATACGTTGGGTGAAGTAGTTCCGATTCCATCAGCTAGATGGCAAGGGCATGCGTACACACCACACACACGTTCATTATAGTATCATTTATTCATCGAGTGCCTGCACTATACTTGGCAGAGAAAAGCGGAGGAAGACATGGTCCCTGCTGTTAATTATTATTGCTCACTATTAACTTATAATGAAGGAGTAGCCAGCATTTGGGAAGATGCTAAGCTCTGAGAGAAAGGGAAAGGTTTTAAACAGACCCCAGAGATTGGGCTGTTTCCCCTGCTGCCCGGCGCGCTCTGTCTGCAGTGCATAGAATAGTATTTTATTTATCAAAGGACAGGCCATCGCAGTCAGAGATAGAGATGGGGAAGGTGTGCGTGGATGTATTTTTAAAAAATAGCTGGTTTAATTTTAGCTGCAGTAATTGCTCTCCTGGTTTTCCCCAGGTTAAACAACTAATGCTGTGTCTGCTGCTATTGAGATGAGTGCATCTAATGGGCAGGGCTGGGCTGTGAAAATACAATCCCACTCCCCATTTCAAGCTCGCCTTTAACAATCTCTGTGCTGAAGTGGGATCCTATCTAGCTGGGCAAGCCTGGCTCAGACTGCAGCAGCCCTAATAGCCAGTCCTGTTCTCTAACCACCAGGTAAAACTCCCCATACAGCCTGAGAAGCACAACTCCCAGCTGCCCGGCCCCACTGCTCTACCAGTGCCCCAGCTCTAACTATTAGACAAACCTCCCTTCTCAGAGCTTGGAAAACATCCCCAGAGCCCTGATTCCAGTCCACCTCCCAGGCAAGACTTTTCTCCAAGAGCTGGCTATTGGAATCCTGGAGTCCCTAAACAACATTGCCATCACAGAGGTGGGAACCAAGAGCCCTGATAGCCAACTTTCTTGCTCTAACTACTAGATAACGCTTCCCTTGAAGAGCTGCCAGTGGAATTGAGGAGTCCTGCCCTTTTGCCTTGCCAGCCTGTAACAGGACAGGACTCACTGCCACAACGCCTCTGTGACGACGCGTTGGGGTCCCCTGACTCCTGCACCCCCGTAATGGCACGAACAGACTCCACCAGGTAGTAGAATAGAGGGAGTTTATTGCTTCTCCAGGATACAGAACAGCACAGATGTAATCTGGTTACAGGGCAGGCCTAGGATGCCTCAGCCCCCCTTGAGATGGGGGAGACTGGGCCCCTAAATCCCAGCCCCTGGCTTAGGCTGGTTCTTCCATGATCCCAGACAGAAAAACTAAAAAACTACTCACTTCCAGCCCTGCCCCCATCCAGGGCTTCACCCCCCTTCTTCCCATTGTTCCGCTCCCTGGGAGTTACTGGTCAGACAGGTTTGAAGCCCCCTTTGCGTAATGACTCATCCCCTGCCCTGCTGAGCCATGCTGCAGACAGCAGCCAGTGGAGGTCATTCACACTACGTCACAGCCTCCTGCTGGTCACTTGGAAAGTAGCCCCCTTCTGGCCAGTGTCTCAAGTACTGCATCCTGTTAATGGTTCTGCTTCCTTACATTAGGGCCACATCTCTAGCAGACTGCAGCGCCGTCTCCTCTAGCTACTGCCCTGCTGCAGCACCCCACACTCTGCGGTCCTTCCCCTCAGGGAACCCCCAACCCCCTATACCCACCTTGCCTCAGTGAGATGAGGGTTATCATCACGCCCCTTACCTCCGGGGCAAACTGCAATCTGAAACGGCCACTCGTCATTGGCAAGGGGGTGCGGACCTGCCGCCTTTGCCTACCATGGGCTGCCTTGCTGTAGGGCTACTAGCCTCAGGCCTTGAGAGCCAGGCCTCAGCCTGGGAGTGTGCCTGGCCAGAGTTCTCTCTCACCTCAGTGGCAACCAGGTTCCCCCTGCTCCATGGCTGGAGCAAGAGTAAGTGAGTTGGCCCCTCAGGAGCCCTTATTTATACAGCTGTCAGCTGGGCCCTAATTGGCCGCTCTCTGCCTCAGCTACTTGCTCCACTGGATTTAACCCATCTGAGGCCAGTGTGGGGCAGCTGCCCCGTCACATAGTCCTTTAGTAGAAAATGGCTTTATCGGCTGGAAATTCGCAGTGGGGGCGGATAGTCACTCCAGACTGAGGTTTCTTCTTCCCCTGTACCTGGTCACGGCTCTCACCCAGCCTGCACAGACGGAGGTTTCGGACGTGGGGGCCTAGTTGCTAAATAAATAGAAGGCATCGTGAGTGCTGATAGATTTTCTGTTTTCTCTTGGCATTGTGCTCAGTGGAGGATTACTGCTGTGTGTGTTTAAATGTGACAGCTGTTTCATTCATTCCCCGGCGTGGTGCAGGAGCCCCGATAAGGCCTGTGATACGCTGCTGGAATGCTTAAAACAATCTCCTCCAGAGCAACTAACTCCCCCTTCCTCCACCCCTCGTCTTCCCTTACCCGGCACTGATTTGGAGCCGATGGCGCTAAGTGCCAAGGCTGAGCCCCACAGGAGTTCCCTACCACAGCCAGAGGGTGAGACTGGCCCCGCAATCTGCTTTATTTGGTGCCCCAGTTGTTTAGATGCCGCTAAAGTGTTTAGCAACCTTAATTAAAGGGCATTTAGAGAGCCAGAGTGAGGAAGGGTGAGATTAACAGTGGATTATTCCACTGCCTGGATGTGACCTTATTACATTATTACTTTGGAAGGAGAGTGTTCAAATTGTGATTAACTCCTCTGAACGGTTCTTCTCATCTGCTGTGGGATTCCATTTAATTGAGATGATGGGTAAACTGACAAAAGCTGCATTTGGGGGAGGCATCTTGGTCTACGGGTGAGAGCAGAGGAGCGGGAACAGGGCTTTGGGAAATGAATACTGTCTAGTGGTTAGAGCAAGGGAGTGGGAATCAAGATTAGAAACACTGGGTTAGAAGGGACCATAGAGGTCATCAAGGAAAACTCCCTGCCATGACCCAGGATTCGTTATCTCTAAACCATCCAAGGATTCCTTGATTCCTTTTCACATAGAGCTGGTCAAAGTTTTTCAAATAACAAGTTTTTTCCATCTGAGGAAGACCATTCTGTCGACTGCTGATGTAATAATCTTATAAGCCCTCTATTGGACTGCTCAGCAAGGGGAAGTTATTATTATGTTGGGACAGCAAATGTGTTGTTCTACCTTACTTGGGGAAACACAAGCTGGGACATGACACATTGGCTCAATATAGACAACCTTTGAACAAACACACGGGGGACAGTGACAAGATATACTGGGTCTCTGGCAGAGAGGCAAGCCTTGTTCTGCCAGGCTGGGAACTCGGATCAAAAGAAGACAGATTCAGTGTACAGAGAGGCTGGCAACTGTATAAACCAGTATACAGTTTGAAAGATCTCTTTCCTTGAGAATGTCTTTGCTTTAAATAAATAATTAGGGACGAGTATCTGATTGATTTTTTTTGGCTCATGGACCGAACTGAAAGTGCTGGAAAACTATTTGGTTCAGCTCTGCCGCAAACAAATTTTTTTTTGTTTTGTTTCAGGTCATTTTGGAGAATGTTTTTTAACCCTTGTTTGTTTTGTTTGTGGGTTGTTGTTTTTTTACAAAGTTAATTTTCAGAACCAAATGCCATTTTGGAAGAAAAAGTCCAAATGGTTCATTTCAAAATGACCCAAATGAACCATTGAGATTTTTGCAAAGGAAAAAAAAATCCAATTTTAATTTGCCCCAAAGCTGGGTCTGCTGAGATAATTATGGCCGATTCCTGGGGACTGCAGCCCAGACCCTTTCTGACAGTGGGAGAATGGTATGATTCCATCCCAGCAAGGAGATTGGCAGAGGATGAGACATGTGGAGGGCTGCACTCGACTTGAACAGGAGGGATCAGATGTGAAGTAGGCGCCTCTAGATACAGAAAGGAGCCTAGAGAGATTTTCAAAATCCCTGTGGATAGCTCTTTGAATCTTTAAATATTATTACAGTCTGGTTCCAAATGCCCCCTGTTGTGTCACCTGCTGGGCCTTGTCCTGAGCAGCGCAATGCAGGTGAGGACAGCCCTCTGCTCCTGGACATCACAAGGGGAGGATGTGCAGGGAGGTACTGTTGGATAGGCGCGGCACCAAGATTTCAGAGGAGTGTGGTTGGAGGAGACCTCAGGAGGTCATCGAGTCCAACTCCCTGCCCAAAGCAGGACCAACCCCAATTAAATCAACCCAGCCAGGGCTTGGTCAATCCAGGACATAAAAACCGCTAGGGGTGGAGATTCCACCCCCTACAGTTCAAGACTTTACCTAGACTAGGAGTTTCTAAGGGCCTGAGGTATGGTTATCTCACTCCTCCTCCTGCTTTAAATGGCTCTGAGGAATCAGATAGGCTGGACTTCAGTTGTCTGGCACCTTTTTCTACTGTGGATTCTGCCACTCCTGCACTGAGTACCCTATAGCGCAGTCCCGCTGATTTCAGTGGGGCTACTCATACGGGAAGGGAAGGAAGGCTGGCGGGATCTAGCTTAGCTGGCCTATTCATGCAACTCAGAGCTCTGAGAAAATTGTTGACAATCAGCCCCTCAACCAACCCAGACAGTCTGAAATGGCAATCGGGAAAAAAATGAGGTGAGGCGACTTACCTGGCTCTGAGTGATGGCTTTTTGCCGCACGTCTGCAATTTAAAAGGGCTTTTGTTTTATTAAAATGAACTCCTGCTGCCTGCTGATCCATATTATGGATTAAACCTGCAGACAGGGAATGAGGTGGACAGCCGCTTGTGCTCTCAGCACTCAGAAATCTAACAAGGCCTCGCGGAGACTGCCTGAGTAGCCAGTGCTTCCCTGAGCTGTCCTGGTGCAAACCCCTGCACAGGAAGGGAAAAGTGCTCAAGGCTACAGTTTGCATTTGGACAGCTCCTCCCTGATTCACTGCAGGGGCTGATCTCAGATTGGTCTTCTGCATCTGTTATGCTAAGTAACAGGCTTCTGTGCCTCCACCGTGTAACCCACACTACTCCTGAGTGTGGTGTGCTGGCCTTCGCTAATAGACAGCTGGCTTTTAGCTCATGTACTAAGTTCCAGAGGTCCCAGGTTCAATTCCACCACAGATGACTGACCAGAGTCTGTAGATGTTACAATAGCATCTGAACACCTCTTATTTATTTACCCTCACAGATCCATGAAATAGGGCAGTGCTGTTTTCCCCAGAGTACTGAAGGCAAACTGAGTCACAGAGAGGTTAAAACAGAGCAGGGACTTGAACCCACACCTCCTGAGTCATCAACTGATGCCCTAACTACTAGACCTTACTGTCTCTTTTTCACCTAGGAGTTGCGTCTCATGGCTGTAATTGGGACACATTGTCAGTGTACAAAGGGGCTGAAGTCGGAGTTAAAATTTCCATTTCCTACCACACTGCTCCCTCTCCCTGAAATGAGCCACCTGTAGGGCACAGAAATCAAGGGAGCAGAGTATCATGCCAACCTTATGATTAGCAAGCCAGGCCCCAAGTGGGAGGTGGACCTTTGTGTGAGTTGTTGTTTCTTGGGCTGGTCCTGCTGTGGTGGGAAGGTGCTCCTGCTGGGATTAATGAACTCCAAAAGGAGTTCCTTAGATTCATAGAATCCTGGGGCTAGAAGAGACCTCAGGAGATCATCAAGTCCAGCCCCCTATCCAAAGCAGGACCAATCCCAACTAACTCATCCCAGCCAGGGCTTTGTCAAGCCAGGACTTAAAAACCTCTAGGGATGGAGATTCCACCACCTCCCTAGGGAACCCATTCCCAGTGCTTCACCACCCTCCTAGGGAAATAGTTTTTCCTCATAGCGAACCTAGACCTCCCCCACTGTAACCTGAGACCATTGCTCCTTGTTCTGCCATCCGTTGCCACTGAGAACAGCCTCTGTCCAGCCTCTTTGGAACCTCGCTTCAGGAAGTTCAAGGCTGCTATCAAATCCCCCCTCACTCTTCTCTTCTGCAGACTAAAGAAGCCCAGATACCTCAGCCTCTCCTTGTAGGTCATGTGGTCCAGACCCCTAAGCATTTTGGTTACCCTCCGCTGGACCATCTCCACACCCTTTCTATAGTGGGGGGCCCAGAACGGGACGCAATACTCCAGATGTGGCTTCGCAGTGCCAAATAAAGGGGAATAATCACTTCTCTAGATCTGCTGGCAATGCTCCTGCTAATGCAACCTAATATACCATTAGCCTTTTTGGCTACAAGAGCGCCCTGTTGACTCATATCCATCTTCTCATCCACTGTAATCCCCAGGTCCTTTTCTGCTGACCTGCTACTTAGCCAGTCGATCCCCAGCCTGTAACAGGGACTCTGCACTTGTCCTTTCTGACCCTCATAAGATTTCTTTTGGCCCAATCCTCCAGTAGATCTGGCCCTTCTAGCCACTGGGAGCCTGGGCCTGATCCAAGGTCAGGGAACTCCAGGGGAGTCTTTTCTTGGGCTTCCATTTTGGAGGAGGCCCATAGAAGCTGTCTGTGCAGGAGAACAGAGAGATTCCTGCTTGGGTACCGAGGCATTTTCCTTTCATGTGGGCACGCTACTTAGGAGAAAATGAGGGGAAAATTCAGGGAGTGGGAAAGTGTGGGAAGGGAAAGTGGTGTGGGAAGGAGAAACTCCCACCATTTCCTGCTGCAGGCTAGACTAAACGTAGAAACCAGGCCTTGACTAGCAGCAGCCTCTCTAAAACTATATCCTTAAGCACTAACAGTCAGGTCTGGAAAAAGGGATAAAAAAATCAATGCAAACCACCAAAAATAACACACCCGATTTGGCTAAATGGATGCTGTATTTATCAATCCAAAGTGCATCATTGTACTCGCTACAAAGGAGTTGTAATGCATGTTCTGGATGTGCAGATTAAAAGAAATGAATTCTGAATGTGGTCCAATGACAGGATGAAGGGAAAAGAACTGCAGACAAATGCCAGAACAATCACACTCCTTTTTTTCAGTATTGCAGGTTGTACCCTCGGGATCTGACTGGAGCCAAACAAGAGAATTTGACAAACCATGGGAGATCGATATTCTCTATCAGCATTAACAACCCTTCCACAGCTTACTGGGCTCTTAGAAGACATTTTGGGGTAAAGCATAGCTAAATAACAGCACAGAACACTGAGAGCCAGGACTCGTGGCTGTAAACAAACCTTATGGGACCGTGGGAAACTTGGTGACAACCTTGATAAGTGAACATCTGGCTAACTAAAATTATGCCGGACCACGGATGTTGCCAGACCAGAGAGTGCCATCCTAGAGAGGTTCAACCAGTATACTAATGAAAGAAAAAGAATCACATACTCACCCAAAATATATTCAGACGATGCAAAAAAGATTATTGAAACCTCAGGAAATTCAGTTATGGCTGGAGATTTTGTCAAATCAATCCAAACCACTTATTCAGTGAATTTAGTTGTTTTAATCTTGCCTATGAATTGCCCCCAATTGTAACATGAGTTTTTAAAATTGTTTGCTATGCAAAATTGTGCAATGAGAAAGTTTTGCATGCCTGATACTGTGGGTTGTTTATGAACTCGCCTTGGCCACATTCCTATAATGAGTTCTGTGCAGGCAGAACCTTGCTCTTACATAAGAACATAAAAAAGGCCATTCTGGGTCAAACTAAAACTCCATCTACCCCAGTATCTTGTCTTCTGACAGTAGCCAATGCCAGATGCCCCACAGGGAATGAAGAAAACAGGTAATCTAATCATGTGTTTGATAATGCTATTCTTTGATATAGTTTCAACCAGTTTTCCCAATACTGAAGTTAGACTTAAAATTCTGTAATTGCCAAGATCACCTATAGAGCGCTTTTAAAAAAATGGGCATCACATTAGCTATCCTCCAGTCATTAGGTGCAGAAGCTGATTTACAGGATAGGTTATAAACCACAGTTAGTAGTTATGCAATTTCACATTTGAGTTCTTTCAGAACTCTTGGGTGAATTCCATCTGGTCCTGGTGACTTATTACTGTTTAGTTTATCAATTTATTCCAAAACCTCCTCTAATGAGACCTCAGTCTGGGACAGTGCCTTAGATTTGTCACCTAAAAATAATGGCTCAGGTTTGGGAATCTCCCCAATATCCTCAGCCGTGAACACCGAAGCAAAGAATTTAAATTATCCACAATGGCCCCATTGGCTTTCCTGGAGCTATGTAAAAATGCAACAGGTTGTCTTGCACAGAACTCATTAGAAGTGGCATGCCTTAGAGCACAGCAGATCAGAAAGCAGGAAAAGTGTTACATGAAAATATTTTTTAAAATGTTTTCAGGGTTCCCAAATGATATTCCTTTTTAGTGTCATTTTTCATATTAGAACCAAAATTTGTATTGACATTTTTAACAATATTATTTCTGAAATGTTTTGTTTGCCAGCACTCCAATTTTCAGTAAGAAAATGGTTTTCTGTAAGGTCTGGTCTACACTACAGCAGAAGGTCGAATTAAGATACGCAACTCCAACAACGTTAATTACGTAACTGGATTCAACATATCTCAAATCAAGTCAGTGGGAGCAATGTTCCCGTTGTCTTCCCTTTCTCCTCATGAGAAGCAGGAGTACTGGTGCTGATGGGGATGTCTTCTGATTTTGATTTAGAGGGTGTAGTCGGTTTGCCGGCCCAGAGGGGTTCCTCCTCCTCCGGCTCAGTGGGCGGCCACTCCAGCCCACTACACTGTCCCTCTTAGGCGAACCCGGTTAGTCCCCGGGGCGCGGTCAGGCCCTTAGTCCCGGGCGTGCCAGCCACAAACCGACCCCTTCCGTCTCTATCGCTAGGCCAAGCCCTTGGTCAGGGCGTGGCAGTAAACCCACACAGTCAGTTATAACGTAGCCAGGCCCTTGGTTCAGGGCGTGGCTGCAAACAGGCCCAGTCAGTTATAAAGTAGCCAGGCCCTTGGTTCAGGGCGTGGCAGCAAAGTAGCCAGGCCCTTGGTTCAGGGCGTGGCAGCAAACAAACACACACAGTCAGTTATAACGTAGCCAGGCCCTTGGTTCAGGGCGTGGCTGCAAACAGACCCAGTCAGTTATAAAGTAGCCAGGCCCTTAGTTCAGGGCGTGGCAGCAAAGTAGCCAGGCCCTTGGTCCGGGTGGGCAAACCCCAACAGCAAATGGGGAGCGCCTTGTTCAGGGCGATCACAGGGTACCGGCCTGCGGCAGCAGCCAGGGGGGAGACTGCCACCCGTTGGGTGGGTGGCAGGGGGGGGCGCAGGCCCACCCACTCCACTGCGCCCGGCCCAGGGCCTAGGAGCAGCAGTGTGGGCTGCTACGGCTCGGCGGGGCTCCGGCCCGAAACGCCGGCCTTGGGCCTTTACCAGCCCCACCAACCCCTGGGCCACTTCCCTTCTCCCCCTCAGCCGGTACCTGGGTGTCGGGGAGCGGAGCTAGGGAGTCCTGGAGGGTCTCGTCCCATCGAGGCGGTCCGACCCAGTCCTCTGCCGCTTGCAGGTCCCTGGGGCTCAGCTGGGCTCCTGGTGCCGGCTCGGGCTGGCCCTTTGGCTCCTCTGGGGCTTCTGGGACGGAGGCCGACTTCGCTGGGTCTCTGGCTCCCAGGCAGGGGGCCAGTAGTCAGTCTCTGGGCCCTGGTAAGTAGGTGGCCCTGGCCAGGCCTCAGCTCCCACTCCCCAGCCTGGGAGTCCCGGGGAGGCCTCTAGCCTCTTGGCCGGCTCAGCCCTGTCTGAGGCTGCTGCCTGGGCTTTTATAGTCCTGGGTCCGCCCCTTAGCTTCCGGTCAGGTGACAGGGCGGGGTTACCCTCCGCCCAACATGGAGCCCGGAGGGGTTCCTCCTCCTCCGGCTCAGTGGGCGGCCACTCCAGCCCACTACAGAGGGTCTTCACTAGACCTGCTAAATCGATCTCGGAAGATCGACCACGGCAGTGTCAATCCTCTGCGTAGTGGAGATGTGGCCTAAATGACCATTTAAAAAAATAGTTTAGGTAAAAATGTTGGTTAAAAATAGTCACTTCAAGAAAGACAGAAGATGTGAATAATGTCAGTGACCATTTTTTTTGTGAAAAGATTTGTCTTTGGAAAAAAGGCCATTTTTGACCAATAAGCCTTTGTGTGCAATAAAATTTGACCAGCTCTATTTATTCAGACAATTAGTTGATTTATGAGTCTTGTAACAGGACTCTTGAAATTACATGGTATTTTCTCTGTTATCTGATCAGATGACCTAACCCTCTTTCTTTCCCATCTGAAACAAATGTTGTTTCTTACTTTCTGTGAACAGCAACATGAGCATAAATCACGCCAGTGTACAAATGGGCAAGAAAAATCTACCTCTTTGAGCTCCATGATAAAGAGGAGCATAAAAATCCCTCCTGCACTAAAGGATTAATTAATCAATGTTACCAGTTCTCTGTGGATGGTGATTCAGACCTAGCTGTCCCTACAAAGGCCAAGAGGAGAAAGAGACAGCAGAGGCAAAAGTTCAATGAGCTGGTTCAATTAAACCACCTTTGGCCAGTGGGCCAACAGTCTTGCCAGGCTCCTGGGCAAAGGGGGAGCACTCATCATGCTGGAAGGGGCAGAGCCTTGAGTGGAAGGGGTGGGACTGGGTCTAGACTCCCCTAGGCAGAGCTACCTGGAGCACGCTGTGTGGGGCTCTGGTGGCAATTTAAAGTGCCCGGTGCTCTGGATGCCACTGCTGCCACTGTAGCAGTGGGGACAGCCAGGAGTCCTAGGGCCTTTTGAATCGTTAGGCCCCAGGGCAGTTCCTCCTCCTCCCCCTCTCTCAGTCAATGCTGTGTGCAATCAGCACGCACCTCACTGCATGTGCCCTTGCTTTATGTACAGGTCATTTTAGCAATACTGATGGGAAAAACACGACATGGACAGATACCAGCGGAATCTCGCACCCTTGTGCATGGGCAACGGTAAACAAAATATCTTGCAGGCCACACAGAGAATTCCAATGGGCTGCATGTGACCCTCGGGCTGCAAGTTGCCCACTACTGCCTTACATCAACACTACTGCCGTTATTAACCACCTTGTGTTAAAAAGAGATATGCTTTGTTGCAGCCACGTTCGTCCCAGGATTCAAGAGAGACAAGGTGGGAGAAGAAATAATCTTTATTAGAGCAATTTCTGTTAGTGAGAGAGACAAGCTTTAGCATTTCCACAGAAGTTGGCCCAGTAAAAGATATTACCTCATGTGCCTTGTCTCTCTGAAAAATAGGATACCACATTAGTTTGACAGGATCGATTTTCCATAAACTCTTGTTGATCAGCATTAATTATATTACTCTCCTTTCATTCCTTATCCATTGATCCTATATCAGCTATTCCATTATCTTGCCCGCGATTGATCAATTAGGGAGCTCTTCAGCTAATAAAGACTTGTTGCTGGACTTCGCATTCTCGTGGGACACATCACAGCAGTTCCAGTGCCTTCAGTACAGGGAATGGTTGATCCGAATGACTGGCAATAGGGTATGGAAATGTTCACCTGCCTCACTGGCACTCCTAGACAATAGTGACTGAAAGCCAGTGACCTGTGTAAATCAAAGCTAATGATTACAGGTCCTATCTAGGGTTGCTAATGGCTGCTGTCCAACACTCCCCCTCCCAAACATTCTCTATACTCTCAGCCCCTCCCCCTTTTTTGCCCGGGTCACACAGATGGCAATGCAAGTGGGAGGCAAGAGATGGTTTGAGGCCTTCTCAACTCTTGTCCTTCCAGTGCCCTCACCCCCTGTGCTTCTTGGGATTCCCTCCGAGTTCTCCCAAAGTGTCCTCAGCTGCTGGGAGCAGCATCATGAGTAGCTCTGTGAGCTCTGCATGCGGAGGAATGTCAAAGCAGCATAGCAGTCTCTCCAGCCCTCCCCCCTCTAGCAGCAGTCTGCCTGCTACTATGTTTCTAGCAGGGCACAAGGGGAACATGCCAATGATTTGCTCTTTTTTTGTTTCCCAAACAGAGCAGCTCACTCAGCTGTCAGATACTTCCTGAAGCTTTAAAAGGGAAGGGGCACATGCTTGCAGGGCAGCAGAGATTACAAAACACTGAGCACAGTCATCAGGGCAGGCATTGTGGAATACTGGTGGAAGCCAGTTCTCTTGACAAAACTGAGTCTACACTGGCTCTTTGTTGACAATAAAGGGAGGGGAATACATAGAGCTGGTCAATAGGAGGTAGTGGAGGCTGTATCAATGTCAAGAATGGCTTGATAGTTAAGAAGTTGGGAGAAATGGAGTGGAAATTAGGTCCAGTTGGACAACCCAAGTGGCTCAGATGCCCCAGGGAGGGGCGTGGTGTAAAAAGAACAAAACAGAACAGAATTTCTTGCCCTGTTTTGATTCTCTTAGCCCAGCTGAGCAGAATGACTGTAAAACAGGCTTGCCTTTGCCATTTGCTCCATTCTATTGTCCACGAGAGAACGAGCACAAGTAAACTTCAACACACAATATGGGTTGTTTTTGTTTGCTGCAGCTTAATTCTCTGGTTTCATTGAGTCTTTTCTGTCTTTCAATTCCTGATGGGAAGTCTCTGGGTTTTGATGCATCCCACTTGTGGATAGTTTTATGGAACAAAACAGAACAATACCTTTGTTCTATTTCTCTCCAGGGTCTGTTTGGGAAAATGCATGAAACCTTAACAATAATGCGCATGTCAAGAACACTTTCCATTCAAAGCTTATCAAGGCACTGGACAAACATCAATGAATTTAACCTTGCAGTAGCCCTGCAACATCAGTTGTATTCCCGTACCACAGATGGGTAAACTGAGGCATGGACAGGGTCACGCTCAAAGTCCTTTAGCATATTGGTGGTAGAGCTGAGAAAGAGAACCAAGATCTCCTGAGTCGCAAAGCTGTGCGTCCATCAGTAGACAATACTTCCTCTTTGAAAGCTCACACCATCATGTTTTTTAATCTGTGCAGAACATACTTTCCGATGGATGGATGAGTCTTCAGCATCACTTCAGCTGGCTGAGAGCACTCTGCCCTGACTATCTGGCCCAGGTGATGGAGTGCCTCATTGCCAACTCTCTGAGCGAATTTCAGAGTTTCCAGGGGCAGCATCAAATCAGGGCCCTGGGAGTCACACTGCAATGGAAACAACTCTTTTGTTTTTAGCAGGATCTGGATATGTAGATCATCTGAGAGTGGAGTAGAGGTAAGAGCAGACCCCTGACAAAATCTATGTCTGGAGTCCAATTAGACACTGAAGGTTAGATTATCAAAGGTTTCTGGACACCAACAAATATATCTAGACATCTAAATCAGTTGGAGTTAGGCACCTGCATGCAAACATACTTAAAAAAACTGGCCTAGTCAGATATTACAGGAAAGGATATATAGATAGATAGATAGAAGGTGTGTATGAGGATACTGAGGCTTTGTCTACACTGCAAGTTTTTGTGGCAGAGAGTATGCTAATGACGGACTCATTAGCATGAGTCGCGATGTCATTAGCATATTTTCTGCCGATGCTTTTTGCGCAAGGGGTTTTTGCGGAAAAAGAAGCAGTGTAGCTGCTTCCGTTTTGTGCAAAAAAACCCTTTTGCACAAGATCCGGGAGATGTGGATGAGGGCTGGTAGATAAACAGGCAGACAGACATCGGTAAAATATAACTAGCTAGTTGATCCATTCTCTGTTATGCTGCTGTAAATTTGGCAACACTTCTACTGACTTTGCTGGATGGATCTTAGAGTTAAACCCCTGATCCCTATGGAGACCCTCCATCAGCCACTTGGACCAGCTCCACATGGCTTCTTCCCGTAGATCAGCCCAGCTGCACAACTTTGGGTTAATTAATTCAACAAGCTCTACCGGGTTTCCAGAAATAGCCTTCTCCATTCCCTGCCCTGCCTGCGGGGGATGGTCTGCTTGTGACAGGAGAAGATCGTGATGTAATGAAGCCAGCACTAGGCGTTATTAAAACAAATGACACTGCAGTCCCCCAAGGAGCAAAGAGGTGGGGGAGGGCTGAAAGCCCCTGGGTCTTTTTAAACACAACACAATTTTGAATAATATAGCTGCTTACCCTGACGGCTGCCTGAAAGCAAACCTCTGGCAGGCAGTCATCCTCCAGCGCGCCTGGGATGGGGTCGCCGGGGCTGGAACACACTTTCTGAATTGAAGCAGTGGACTGTGAAATAGGAATTACTGACAGCTCTTAAGTATATCAAGAGAACGGCCCTATTCCTTAATACAGAGCCACTAATAGACATCTAGAAACCTATAAAAGAGACAATTCCTCTATATCATCCTAGTTAAATCAATGTACTTATATTACCCTCATCATTTTCCCTTTAACGTTTATTACATTTTTGCCACTGTAATTTATTTTTTCATATCCATCAGCCGATTAAAGACTTTATTCTGAAGATACACAAATCCTTGCGACTGAGTTGAAACTGACCTAAACTGTTCAGTAAAACAATGTGAAGGAGCTTGGGATTTTTCTCCGCACTTTCTCTCCTTTCTCTTTAAACTCATTCTCCTGCTTGAACCAGCACCTTGCTGTCCAGGAGTGTAACTTAGGCATCGTCTCCTCTCTCTCTACCAATGTGAAAAGTCTCAGAGAGGTAGCTGTGTTAGTCTGTATCTGCAAAAACAATTAGGAGTCTTGCGGTACCTTACAGACTAATATGCCGTAATAAAACGGGGAGTTTCTAACTTGCTACAGGACTCCGCATTGTTTCTACCTATGTGGGTAATTTCATGGGAGCCTTCATTCTAGTTTCCGACTCAGCTGAGGAATGTTGATGTCTGGGAGATGGGAGAGTAGCAGCATTCCTGGTTTACACAACGATTGTGCAGCACAGAGAGAACCAGGGCTACATTGTCTCGTGATGACCAGCCCCGTGGGAGGTGTGAAACAGTTGTGCAGTACCATACTTTGCCACCAGCATGAAGTCAATTGCTACTGGCCATGACCAATGACATATCACAAACTGCTTCCCTACCAGCTCAGCTGTGCTGGCCAGTGCCTTTGGGATGGACAGTTCCCAGCTTTCATGGCTCACTTGCCTGGAGGTGGGTAGGAAAATCCCAGGCATAGATCCCTCACTATCCCATCCTGCCTCAGTATGGTGGGTGTATCCCATGTGACAGAGCAGGTTAAAGGACTTGGTGGAAGTGGAAAGAGGCCGCTCTGGCAGAGGGAACAGCAGCAATCCTGGCTAATTAGGGGCAGCTGAGACAAGGCGGCTGCAAATCAATTAAGGCCCAGGTGAAGCTGATTGGGGCTGCCACAAGGCCTCTTTAAAAACCCTCCCTGTGGGGGAGGGAGGGAGAGACAGAAGGAGCGTGGAGAGGAGTAAACAACCCAGTGTTAAGGAGACTCAGAGTGGAGGAGCAGGAGGAACCACCAGCCCTGCTAAAGGCTACAGGGGGAGGTGAGGAGTTGAGCAGGGAGTGTTGGAGGGCTCCTTTACCCCCCGCCCCCCGGGGCAAGAAGAGGGCTTCCTGGTCAGCCGTGACTGGCCCAGGGCTTCAGATGAAGGCAATTTCTTGGGATTTTCCCAGGAAGGCCCAGGGACAAAAACTCTGCAGGCGAGGGCCCTGCTGCAGCCCTCAAAGGGTGGGACAGTGGACAGAACAGTGGTCAGGGTCTCAGGAGGGAGACTGACCCTGCCACACCCAGTACTGCCACCAGTTCAAGAGCTGCCCACGTGCTTGTCCTTAAACACCATCTACTGCTGCCTTAAAATCAGACTGTGGCCAAGAAGGGATGACCTGGAGAGTCAGACTCCCACAAAGCCACTTTCCCTACATGCCCTATCAAAGAGAGATGCTGCATTTATAAGACCGGGTCTACACTACAGCGGAAGGTTGAGATATGTTAACTATGTAGCTGGAATCGACATATCTTAAGTAACATTTCCACCCTGTCCACACGGCAGATTTGTTCCTGTTGGCTTCCCATATGCCTTATGAGGTGCAAGAATACTGGTGCTGATGGGGGCGTCCTCTGAGTTTGATTTAGTGGGTCTTCACTAGACCTGCTAAATCGAACCCCGGAAGATCGATCGTGGAAGTGTCAATCTTCTATGTAGTGTAGACATGGCCTAAGTGACTTGCCCTGTTGCACAGCCAAGAACCAAACCCAGTCCTCACAAATGACTTAACCTCAAGATCATCCTTGCTTTCACTCCTGGACTTCAGAGGAGAGACTCCTGATCTACATTTCTGGGCAAGGAGAATCGGGATTTCCTCTGCCCTGATCTATAAGCCACACATTGCCCTTTTTTAACACCCTCCCCGACACTGGGCATGGGTACATTTTGCAGTTCTGACCTGAGCACAGGTAATTTGTTCTGAGCTGTTGCTGAAGTTTCGCTATTAGTCTCCTGGCAAACCTGTCACTGTATCCCTGAGATGAAGGCAATTTCTTGGGATTTCTTCCCTATGCTGTTCCCTGGCATTTATTTGATTTATTTAAGCATTTCCCATTTGCCAGCTTATGCATCTGGAACCCCTGCTCTGCCTCTACTTGCAGAAAATGTCATCAGCCAGGGCTTAAGCCTAGGCACATGAATGTCTTTATTTTATTTTATGGCACTGAATACATACCATTCCCGAGGTTTGCAGAGGATACCCATGGCAAGTAATAAGATGCAGTGCCTCAGACCCAGACAGCTTGGGAGTGTTACCTGGGCATATCTTGTTCAGCACAAGGCAATGGAGGTGATAAAATGGGAAAGCAGGCAGCCAAAACTGGGCGTAATGTGCATAAAAGAGGAGAGCACAGCTGCTTGGGAAAATGAACCTGGGGGAATGACTGCAGGACATTGGCATGGGATAGCGCCAACCTTGGCTGCTGAAGATGGAGCTGGAACTGGAAGTCCAGGGCAGGCCTGGGTTCTTCTACCAGCCACTGGGGATGTGGTACAGTGCAGGCAGTGGAAAGCAGACTGCCTGAGACAGTTTGTCCTGAAAAGCTTTGGGACCCTGGAAGAGGAGGACCCTGGTGATCTGGTTGGAGGGCTAAATTGCAAAGAAGGAACATCTGGAGTTGCAGGGATGGATGGAGAGACCACCACAGGAAGCAGCTAATCCCCAGAACACGCAGGAAGAGCCCCCCCTTCCCCAGAGGTAAGTGGACCCTGTGACAGTGTCACAGCCTTTGCAACTGTTGAGTGGATCAAGAACATATGGCTGGGGAAGTTGCAAGTTAAACAAGCTAGAAATGTGGCTGCAAAATTAGAGGCCCAGAAATCTAAGGCACGTGATTTCAGCCAAACTATAAACAAGTGACAGAGTCCTGCCCTTGAGACAGAAGACTCCCAAGCACTGCTACAGGCTGGGGACTGACTGGCTAAGCAGCAGTTGGGCAGAAAAGGACCTGAGGATTACAGTGGATGAGAAGCTGGAAATGAGTCAACAGTGTGTCCTTGTAGCCAAGAAGGATAATGGCATATTGAGGTGCATTAGTGGGAGCATTGCCAGCAGATCTAGGGAAGTGATTATTCCCCTTTATTCAGCATTGGTGAGGCCACATCTGGAGTATTTCATCCAATTTTTGGCCTCCATTACGGAAAGGATGTGGATGCATTGGAGAGAGTCCAGTGAAGGGCAACAAAAATGATTGGGGGCTGGAGCACATGATTTACGAGGAAAGGCTGAGGTATTTGGGCTTAGTCTACAGAAGAGAAGAGTGAGGGGGGATTTGATGGCAGCCTTCAACTACCTGAAGGGGGATTCCAATGGGGATGGAGAGCAGCTGTTCTCAGTAGTGACGGATGGCAGAACGAGGAACAATGGTCTCAAGTTGCAGTGGGGGAGGTCTAGGTTGGATATTAGGAAAAACTATTTCACTAGGAAGGTGGTGAGGCTCTGGAATGGGTTACCTAGAGAGATTTTTAAGTCCTGGCTTGACAAAGTCCTGGCCGGGATGATTTAGTTGGGACTTGTCCTACTTTTAGCAGGGGGTTGGATTCAATGACCTCCTGAGGTCTCATCCAGCCCTATGATTAAGAACATAAGAAAATAAGAATGGCCATACTGGGTCAGACCAAAGGTCCATCTAGCCCAGTAGCCTGTCTGCCGACAGTGGCCAGCACCAGGTGCCCCAGAGAGGGTGGACAGAAGACAATGATCAAGCGATTTGTCTCCTGCCATCCTGCTCCAGCCTCTGACAAACAGAGGCCAGGGACACCATTTCTATCCCCTGGCTAATAGCCTTTTATGGACCTAACCTCCATGAAATTATCTAGCTTCTCTTTAAACTCTGTTCTAGTCCTAGCCTTCACAGCCTCCTCAGGCAAGGAGTTCCACAGGTTGACTACACGCTGTGTGAAGAAGAACTTTCTTTTATTAGTTTTAAACCTGCTACCCATTAATTTCATTTAGTTTCATTCTATAAACCATACATTGTTTCCTTGTAGTTAAACGTACCATGCATAATCTGCCTTTTACCCCAAATTATAATCTGCTCATTTATTTGCCTTGTAAATCAGATCTACATCCTTCTACATGTGGAAAATGTCTCTTGTTCTATTGGAAATCCTAAATAATGTAAAATGGTTAGTTGGATCAAAGAATGCATGGCATAGCTGTCCCAAATTCAGAAATGTATAAAGATTGTGTTGGTTGTTATTGTGAGTAATTGTTGCACTCTAGAAGTAATAGGAACTGTCAGTTACAAGGAAAGAGAAATGTTGTAAGATATAAACCAGGGTGCAACTATGGGATATTAAGACAAATTGCTTAAAAGGGAGCTCTCAACTGATTGCAGGGGCAAATAATGAAATACAATCCTTGAAATGTTTCTGAGAAGTAGCCATGTTCATCTGTTTCAGCAAACACCCCCATCTCTTCAAGTACTATGGTAAAGCTCTGTCCATGCCCAATGTGTCTCACGCTACGGGTGGATAATATTAGCCTCAGAGGCTTGCTGTGGCCCTTCACATTGCCTCTTTCTCTATTCAAGAGGCAGGGTCCCAGCTAATTGAGCCATACTCATCACAGGCCAGTTCGTAGTTTCAGGGTGAAAACCCTTCTATAGTCCTGGTCTCCCTTCTCGGGGCAATCTCTGCATTGGCATGGCGGAAGTTTGGGGGGAACCCGGGTCCACCCACTATTCCAGGTTCTGGCCTAGGAACCCTAATGCAGCAGTAACAGGGTTGGTTTTGTTTCCAACCTGGCAGCTTTTTCCCTGGGCCACTTCCCCAAACAATCCCTCAACATGCCTCTCCCCTGGTGCCTGCCAGCCAGTCCTCAGAGTTCTCGCACTCCCACTCCCACTCCCCTTCTTCTGTACTACACTTCCTCCTTCCAGTCTGTCACTCCTTGTCTTTCCCCTCTCCTTACATGGGGGAAACCTTTTAAAGCAACCCCACTGGCTTTAATTGGCTGCAGTTGTTTAATGATTTGCCTGAGGGAGCAAGCTAATTAACTAGCCCCAGGTGTCTGCCTGCCTTCATTTTGTGGCAGCAGTCTCTAGGGGTACGTCTACACTGCAAGGCTATTTTGGGATACCAGAGGTATCCCAAAATAGCTAATCTGCATCTTTTGAACGCATCTGCTATTGGAAAAGATAGTGGACCCGCTATTTCGGCATCCCTGTAAACCTCGTTCCATGAGGGATAAGGGATGTCTTGAAATATTGTGTTATTTCGAAATAGAATCGAAATAAGATATGCAATTTGCACTACGCAAATTATGTATCTTATTTCAAGCTAAGGGTGCAGTGTAGATGCACCCTAGGAGTTTACTCTGGGAAGATAAATCAATTTATCCAGTGCCCTTCCACCAGAGTGCAGCAGGCTGCTGGTTTGGATCTGTCACAGAGTGTAGATATCCCTGCCATCAGATTCTCATGAAAGCTTATGCCCTAATGAATTTTAGTCATTACGGTGCCACCACAATCCTTGAAAGGAATGACACTTAAAAAAAGGCCCTGAGAAGAAAAGCATAAAGCAAATTTGATACCTACCATTTCCATCAACTGGATGTCAATGGAAGGAGTAGAGGAATTAAGAGCTGAAATCTGAGGACTCCCTTGGCACATGTCCTGTATGAATCAGAGAGTGAGCCCTGAACTGAGGGTAAATGAAATCAAGTCATCATGCGCACAGAAGAGTTGACTGAACCTGGCACAGAAAGCTGCAGAATCACAAGTGAGACGTGATACCTGGACGAGCCATGTGGAAGTTCTCTCCTCTATCCCAGGGTGAAGAGGATAAGAAATGGTGAGATTTCATCTGGAAGATTGTATTCTCCTTTCTATTCTTTAATACAAATAGCTGTAGGTTATCTTGCTGAGTCTGCACTCTCTAATGAGACCTCAAGTAACCATGTTTCTCAGTAAGTCCAAGCAAATAGGCCTAAAAGAAATTGAAAACAATAACTTCAAGCATTTGCTCTTAGTATTCGAAACGTGTCCCTTTTGGACCAGTCTCCTCAAAGAGAAGTAAACACACTTTTCAAAGGACTTTAAAGACAAGTGCACCCTTGGAAATGCGATAAAGAATTGAGAACTGTTAGTAATAAGGCATCCTGTCAATTTGCATTGTTCTTTGAGGTAACTGAAAAGCGTCTACTCTAGTCTGTGGTAATTGCTTGCGGGTCTGTTTTGTGTGGAGCGCACACGATCAATTGTGTGTACTCGGAAGTGGTGAACTACTGATTCCATATTTACATGGTTCTGGGTGAATTAATAAATTGTTGGCTGTTTAGGAATAAGCAAGCATCTTGATTTTGGGAAACACTATTCAAGTCAATGGTTGACCTGGAAATAACCCAGCATTAAACTAGTAACCTTACGCTCCAGGGACTCAAGCTAAAGGGGTCATCCCAGTGAATTCTGTCATGTATTTGCAAACCTAGTTTGTTAGGTATAGAACCAACTGGCACTTGAGCAAATTCATCAGTTTTGTGTTTATAATTGCAAAGAAGGCATCTCCAGCCTTGGCCTGCCCTTCACATGCCTTGGAGCTGTGCATCGAATTTATTGCGTTTCAGAGCCAGCAAGTCCCCCAAAGTTTGCAGAAACAGAAATAATGTGAAGTTTATGGGGCTGGAGGGAGTAAACATCTCGTTTCTCTACTGCATGGCTAACTTTAAAGCATTCAGCCACGCCGCTTGCTGTTAGCTCCCCCTTAATGCTCTGCCATTCTGAGCTTGCCTGTTGCACTTCTTTTTCTATCCATCACCCAGGACAGCCCAAGGAAACAAGAGCTCAGGATATATATATACATCTATATCTATACACACACATTTACACACACAGGAGCTCAAGCATAGGTTTCTTCTGCAGCAGCAGGAGGCCTGGAAGAATGGTAGAATGAGGGATGTTGCCCTTGTCCACACCCGTAGCTCTTTGCTGCTTTCCCTCTTCCCGACTATGCACGTGTTTAAAGGGCTTTCTGCTACCAGAGAAGACAGGAAAGTCTTACTGACCTGATTTCTTTCTTTCGCTTGTTGGTTGAATTTCAGCAAAGTACACGCAGAGTGGGGTCTCGTACGCCCGTGAGACCAAGGTGTTCGGTGTCCAGGCTGGGGGGCAGGGAATGCTGCTGGAAGCAATGTTTTGTGGATGTGCACCTGAGTGTTGTAAGCAGACCCTGGGTGTGGATCTGTGCCCCTCTGCTGTTTGCTTCCCTCCATGAGTTCATGTGCAATCAGGTTTGTGGAAACTGCAAATTTCCAGCAGCTCTTACAAAATACTCACAGATAGCAAAGTGTAGGTTCAAGAATGTGTCCTTTTGCACCATAATCCTGATGCCAATCCATCCGGTCACAAAGCAGAAATAATATCATGGGACCTCCAGGGCCAATCTTGAATTTGGAAGTTACCTTTCCACCTACAGGGCCTATACTACTCACTTGGGGAGCTGTGTGGTATCATGTCAAATGGCTGATGGAGCATCTCCATGGAGATAAGGGGCTAGATGGGGATCTCAGTTACATTGGTGTAAATCCAGAGTCACTCCTGTGAAATAAGACAAATATGAATTTGATGGCACAGGTTAAACCTCTCTAGTCTGGCACTCTCGGGTCCAGCAATATCTGTGGTCCGGCATGATTTTAATTAGCTGGATGTCCACTTAAAAGGATGTGGCCAAGTTTCCCATGGTCCCATAAAGTTAGTTTACAGCCTCCAGTTCTGGGGCTCAGTGTTCTGTGCTGCTATTTAGCTCCAATTTACCCCTAGATGGCTTCTAAGAGCCCAGTAAGCAGTGGAAGTGCTGGTAATGCTGCTAGACAATATTGACCTCCAATGGGCCAGCAAATTCTCTGGTTCAGCACCAGTCAAGTCCCGAGGGGCTCAACCTGTACCACTATCTAATATACCTAGCCTCTGTGATGTCTGTGGAGCAGCCATCGTGACAGGTATTGTAACCCCATGCTGGGTCTCCTGGAACCACTGCACTATATTTAGGAATGGCTTATGCAGGATTGTGTTCTGTTCCATTGGGGAGAGTAGATCCACAGGTCCCCCTGGAACTAGAAAGCAGTGGGTGGTAATTAAGGGGTGTCATTGAGACTATACAACTCCACTGATTTTGGGGTGTGTAAAGGAAATAGAAACAGGCAAAAAATAATCATGATGCCAGATGAAAAGCTCCTTGAAACCAGTCGGAGTCTTTGTATTGCCTTCAGTTTGGCGTTGGATCAGGCCCAACACCATAAAAAGGATTCAGGCTTTCCAGGGCTTGGAACTTTGGCTCCATTGTTGGTTTGTCCCATCTCTGGAGAATCCATTCTGCCATGCCATTGAAATACTCCATGAGCTCTGAGGGTACTGTCTGCTATTGCACTGGATTATGGAAACCAGCCAGCTTCTCCCAGTGGAAATCACACACAAAGAAGGAGAAAGAACCTTATTAGTGGGGAAGGGCGAATGTGGCAGGAATAATCCAGCCTCCTTCCTCCCTCTGCATATTTCTCTATGGGCTCTTATTTTGACTCAGTGTTTCTGAACACGCAGAAGCACAGCTGTAGCTCCCGCTGGCTTTCCCCTCCCATTCCTCCTCCTGCGTGTCTGGATCAGCTCAGTGCCTCTGCACAATGACAGCTGATCATGAGCACCTTATGTGCTGTTAGGCTGGGAGACAGAGGCACCGGTGATGGTATTTGTACTTTGCCCTGCTATAGCATCTACAGCTGAGGTTCTCCTGGTGCTTTCCCTATATTACTGAAATGGTCCCAATGCATCTGTGATGAGTGACATCTGTGAGACCCCTATGCAACTTGAGGTGCAGACTGTGAACTCTGTAGCAGACAAACCCTCTTTTTTCTGGGTATGAACAGTGCCAAGCACAGCGGGGCTCTGGTTCACGCCTGTGGCTGCTAGTGTTACTGAAACACAGACAAGAAAGAAGCATAAAGGATTTGGGGTTGGTCCTGCTTTGAGCAGGGAATTGGACAAGATGACCTCCTGAGGTCTCTTCCAGCCCTAATCTTCTATGATTTGTTTAAAGTCATGCAACAAACTTTTGACAGCATATAACAGAACATTGTCTTCATCTGCTAGTCTGTGGCATCTAGTAGCTAGCCCTGCCTGTCATGTTGCCTCAAGCATGCGGCATTATGGTTGTTACTAATAGCCCCATTTTACAGCCAGGAAAGTCTCCTGGGTAGGCAACTTGCCAAAGACTCTCCAGGGATTCTGTGGCAGAACCAGCAATAGAACCAGAGCTCCTTTTGGGGGCAAAGGCATGATATCTCTCCTCTCCTTATGAGATCCCTTGATTATCCCACTGTGTCCCTTAGAGCCACAGACAACGAGAGGGATGTGCCAGGCTCTGAACCCTCTCTCTCTGCAGACATGGGCTCCATGAAAGGTTACCACATGATAAATAGACACTTTGGGGATGTCAGGAAAGCCAACTGGATTTGGAACCTACCTCCAAACACAGGAATGGTGTACTGAAACCCCATATGTGTAGGGCTAGCAGGACTTCTGAGCGGAGAAGCAGGGAGAAGTTGTGCCCTCTGTCTGTAATTTGGACTTAGTTACCTTGGGAACTAGATTTATCTCTCCCCTCTTAATACTTAATATAGTACGTCGCAAGGAGAGCACTTTTAATAACCAATTGATGCAGAATTGCTTGTATAAATTATGTATCCCTTGTCCAGCTGTAACACATGCCATGAGTTATGGAGTATCCTTCCTGCTTCATCTCATGAGCAGCAGGCTCCGTAATACCCTGCTTGGCCTTTAACAGAATAGATATCCACTTAGGACTGGTAATTTCTTCCCATAATAATCATCTCCAGCTATTATACAGCACATTGAAACTACCAATCCCAAAGCACCTTATAAAGGAGAGTATCACTCTTTCCAGGGTAAATGGATTAAGTGACTAGGACAAGGCCATGAATTGAATCAGTAGCAAAGCTGGGAGTAGATGCCAGGAGATGTGAAGGCTAGTCTTATGCCTTGGAACCCATCACTTCACACAATGTCACTCAGCCTCGATGGAAGACATACTAAGAAGAATAGCATTATATTAGGGGCTGGACTCGATGACCTCCTGAGGTCTCTTCTAGCCCTATGATTCTGTGATTCTATCCACATGATTCTATCCAGTGTGCTGATGACAGAATAAGCAGGAGCAATAGCATGGTCTAGCAGCATGAGCACTGACTTGATTTGATTCAATTCCTAGATCTGTCGCTGACCTGTTGTGTGGCCTTTGGCTAGTTACACTAATCTCTCTCTATGCCTCTGTTTCCCCTCCCACCTTTTGTCTGTCTTGTCTATGCAATTTCCAATCTCTTCAGAGCCAAGGCTGTCTCTGACATGTGTATAGCACCTAGAGCAATGGATCCTATTTGGGGCTTCATTATTCAAATGATGAATCCAAATATCCAATTGCTGGGCTAGTTTATGAGAACAGGAAAAGGGAAGTGGTCAGAAAATTAAAGTGATTTGTTTAGTGGTATTGTCCAAACTTAGTGAAATGCAAAAAGTAAAGAGAGGATAAAATGGAGGATATTATGATTATTGTATTTGTTATACTGCTGCAAAATCCTACCTCAACGCCTCATTGTGGCGCAGCGGTGACCCTGGCCGTCTGACAGCTATGGTAGCGGGGCGTATGCTCTGATAGGTCTAACCATGCTACAAAAGTGTCGGACTATCCAATCCAGGGAGGGGATTGCTCTCTCAGTTTTCCCCTCTCCTTAGAGGTTGGAGGCTAGCTAAGTTTGAGGAGGTACGCATGCCTGCCCACCTAGCCAGTGGGATGGCTTGAAGTTAATGGCTAAAACAACACAAGTAAATGGGTTTTGGTCCCCCTGAGTGTCATCAAACCGTTCTACAGTGGTGGAGTGGAAATTGAGTGACGAGAGGCCAACAAAAATGTCAGGTGCTAGGCCAACATGGAAAAGGACAACCCTCGCGGTGTGTACTTACAATTGTAGGTCGCTGGCGAGGGAGGAAACGTTAAACCATTTGATGGAGGAAAAGAAAAAGATAAGATGCGACATCCTCGGTGTCAGCGAAACCCAACGAAAGAAGGAGTTGGAAGTCAACTGGAAGGAAGGAAGCGCTGTGAGGCTCGGAAAGGGAGACGGTGCTAGAAACGTTGGGGGGAGTCGGATTTATCATCAGTAAGGACTGGTCTTTGAAAGTTATATCATGCCAGCTAATATCATCACGTATTGGTGTGCTTCATCTTCAGATGGAGTCAAAGGCTACCCTTAAGGCCATCCAGGCCTATGCCTCCACAAGTGCAAGTGAGGACAAAGAAGTGGAAGAATTCTACCGAGAGCTCAAAAGAGCCCTCACGCAAAAGTCCACTTACACTGTCACGATGGGAGACTTTAACGCCAAGGTCGGATGAGGGAAAGCTGGGGAAAAGTTCATAGGGAGATACGGCAGTGGCGAAAGGAATGAAAGATGAGAAAAGTTAGTAGCGATGGCAGAAATGAAAGAACTG
Source organism: Rafetus swinhoei (assembly GCA_019425775.1). Classification (NCBI taxonomy): domain Eukaryota; kingdom Metazoa; phylum Chordata; order Testudines; family Trionychidae; genus Rafetus; species Rafetus swinhoei. Next base: position 9,947,993 of record CM033429.1, on the reverse strand, counting down.
TACGTGTCAAACACCTGGTATAAAAAGAAGATCACAAGAAGGTGGACGTGGATCGCACCAAATGCGAAGATCGAGAATGAAATCGACTATATTTTAGTCAATAAAAGGCGCATCGTTCAAGACGTCTCTGTGGTGCAGCCTTTCAACATCGGCAGTGACCATCGCTTGCTTAGAGCGAAGTTGATTTTCAATGAAGTGGTGGAAAAGAAGGCGTTACAGATGGCAAATAGGAAACAGCGGCTGAAGACATTCGATAAAGCAAAGCCGAAGAAAGCGACTTCTGGGTTTGACTGGAGCCAGACAGAAAAGTGTGATGAGGACTATAGTATCTTTGCTGACAAGCTGAGATGTTGCTTAAAAGCAGCTGAAATTGAAAAGTCGAAGAAGGTGAAGGGAAGAATCTCAAAGGAAACGAAAAGCCTGCTGGAGAAGCGGAGTAACATGAAAAGGAGCTCGGATAACAACTTTGAGTACTCCATTCTGTGTAAGCTTATGCGGCAAAAGCTGAAGGATGACTTTGAGAACTTCTAGAAAGAAAAACTCCTCAAAACAGCTGAATCACGCAAAAGCTTCAGGACATGCAAGCGGGAATTGACGCAGTATAGACTGAGTGTATCAGCATTGAAGAACAAAGATGGAGAGACAGTAATCGACAGAGCAGGGATGGAGGAGGTCTGTAAGGACTTCTATACAGAACTATTCAAATCAAGAATCAACGTCCCTCTCCCAATGCTCCAGGAGTCAGAAGAACACGTCCCCCCAGTAATCATCAGCAAAATCCAAAGCACACTATACCAGATGAAGAAAGGAAAAGCTCCAGGCAAAGATGGAATAACGTCAGAAATGTTTTCTGCAGGAGGCGAAAAACTTTGGAAGGCTCTCGCTTTAAGATTCAGTCGATATCTTGAAGAAGGAAAAATATCATCAAGCTGGAAGGAGTCAAATACCATCTTGCTGCACAAAAAGAGCAATCGAGAAAATTTGCAGAATTTCCACCCTACATGCCTACTCTCTCATATTTACAAGATCTTTACAAAGGTGGTAACGAACCGACTTTTGCAGAGCCTGGATGAACAACAGCCAAGAGAGCAGGCAGGGTTTCGAAGAAATTTCAGCACGATTGACCATATATTTACCCTTAGCCAGCTCCTAGAAAGAGCGAGGGAATACAAACTTCTGCTGTGCATTGCTTTCGTCGACTATGAAAAGGCCTTTGATAGTGTCGAGTTCAACACAATATTAAAGGCGCTCGCAGAGCAGGGCATTAACACGCAATATATCAATTTGTTGAAGGAAGCGAATACTGGATGTACAACAGATATTACTCTCCTCAAAACTCCCCTCCATATTCCAATTGAGAAAGGCGTGAAGCAAGGAGACACGATTTCACTGAAACTATTCACTGCATGCCTCAAAATGGTTATGAACAAGTTCAATTGGAAGAGTGGTGTCAACATAAACAGAGAACGATTATCCTATCTCAGATTCACAGACGACATTGTATTAATTGCTGAAAGCACCAAACAATTGCAGAGCATGCTACGAAGACTTGACAAGAAAAGGTTGGTCTGAAAATTAACCACTGCAAAACGAAATACATGTGATTAGACGTCTTACGAAAAGCCCAAATAACGATAACAGGAGAAGAAATCGAAGAAGTGGAACAGTACATATATTTGGGTCAAGAAGTTAATATGCACCAAGACCTGAACGGAGAACTCTCGCGAAGGATTCGGGCAGGATGGTGTGCGTTCAATTCCATCAAGGACGTCCTCAAAGGAAAAATCGATAAGACCACACGTACAAATATCTTCAATTCAACAGTGCTGCCAGCCATGTTGTATGGCAGCGAAACGTGGGCACTGATGAAGAGAGAAGAGCAGTGACCATTGGTAGCTGAAAGGGCAATGGAGCGAGCTATGTTGGGAATTTCCCTTCTGGATCGTATTCCAAATGAAATGATCAGAGAATGCAGCGGCGTGAAAGATATTATCGTGGAAAGCAGACATAACAAAACGCGATGGGCAGGCCACACAGCACGGCTCATGGACAATAGGTGGACCGCCATTATTGCTGAGTGGTACCCGCGAGAACAGAAAGAAGACTGGAAGATGATATTGTTAAATGTTTTGGACGAACGTGCAGAAGAAAGGCAAGAGTGCAAGAAGAATGGTGGACGTGTTGTGATCGGCGCAGTCTTAACGATAGCTGAAGACCGATCGATCCAGGTGATCCAGGTGATTATATATATTAAATAAAATTCATAAAGTACCTATAACCACAGAGGAATCAATAAAGCAATGGTCCCTGCCTGAAGACATTACAAACCAAGTGAAGCACTTTCAATCTAGGCTGCGAATTATGCTTATAAATTCATTCACTTTAAAATATTAATCTACCACAGCATTAATAACATGGGTGAAGGATATATATATATATTTAAAGGGCTTATTTTTTATCAGCCTGGTATCCTTTTAATTTGCAGTTTGTCCTTCCCAGGCAGGAATCTATTTTCTAAATATAATTAGCCTGATCTTGCTAAGCTCAACTTTAATTGCCACTTTCTGTTAAAATGTTTCATCTGAGCCTGTTTCTATTTTAATATCCTGTTTCGATAGATTAATAATGTGATTTTAACTCAAGTATATTGAAGGTAACTATGCTGTCATTTTAAAACATAATAATGTGAATCACACTTCCCCAACCTCCGTCCATAAATGCGGACCTGATTATAAAGGGATGATGCTAAATAGATACACAATCTCTGTATGCCTCAGTCTGAATCTTGCAATCATAGGTAGATCTTAATATCTGGCAATAGAGAGTTAATGATCAGTGTGAAATACTCTGTGAAAAATTAGACCCATGCAATGACAGTCTAAAAAGGGCAGTATTCAACCCTACAAGTAAGGCTGAGAGGTGAGCAATTTAAGCTACAATAAGAGCTGACCTGACCACTGCCAAAATTCAGACCAAGCCTGAACAATTTTCTGAGTTTCAGAAAGTTTCACTAACTATGAAACATATTTTCCCCCACGCCTTTGCCATTCCTGTTTTGAGCTGTAATTGGAAACACCACAAAATTGGCCACCTGTATATCGGGGCCACCAAAGCCATCCATCTACCCCTGCCCCAGCTCTGTGTGTGCCACAGGCAGTGAACAGAGAGGACTGGGGTGCACCAATGCCTGAGGCTCCTGGGAAGGCAGGGAATTAATTTGATGAAATCTTGTGATTTTTTTATGGATCTGGGGTTGGAAATAGGGAGTTTTCCCATGCCTAATTTGCATAAAAATGGCCACCGCGTTTTGCCGACTCAGCACTCTGTCGGCAAAAAGCGGCAGTCTAGAGGGGGATCTGTCAAGAAAGAAAGCCTTTTTCGACAGATCCTGTAACCTCCTTTCAGGAGGCATAAGGGATCTGTCGAAAAAGGCTTTCTTTCTCGACAGATCCCCCTCTAGACTGCTGCTTTTTGCTGATAAAGTGCTGAGTCGGCAAAACACGGCGGCCATTTTTATGCAAATTAGGCGTGGGATATTTAAATCCCTGCCTCATTTGCAATGTTGACCTGCCTAATCTGCATCCCTCTGCCGACAGAGGGATGCAGTCTAGACATACCCTCAGTGTGGGCAACTCAGGCAGTCATCTACATCAAGAGCCTAGAATGCCCATTTTGGCTGGCAGATGTAAGTCTGCATGCATAACCCCCATAATGCTGCACATGTAGATGTTGGGACATAGCATTGCCAGCCTAGATCAGAGCTGTTCTCCATCTCATCCAATGTCCTGTCTGTGAATGTGGCTAGTACCCACGGTATATAAAAATAGTAATAGTAATAATAACAATAATAATAATACTAGGGAAAGCAACAGCTGCATTCAAGACTCTTCATCCCATATGGAGTTCACAAATAATATCTGTGAAGATGAAACTGCAAATCTTCAACAGAAATGTGAAGAGTGTGCTCTTGTATGGATGCGAGACCTGGCATACTAAAAATTCTTCAAATCACAAGCTACAGACATTCATAAACAGATGCCTGGGGTACATCCTTCACATCAAATGGCAAGACTTTGTCACAAATGAGGAGCTTTGGAACAGAGCAGGACAAAAGCCATTTGATGTTCAGATCAAGAGAAGAAAGTGGGGATGTCTAGGCCATACTCTCAGAAAACCATCATCCAGCATAGTCCGTCAAGCTCTCACATGGAACCCGCAAGGCAAACGCAAAAGAGGAAGACCTCGGACAATGTGGAGAAGATCTACTGAGACTGAAGGACAACAACTGGGGTACTCCTGGAGTCAGCTAGAAGTTTTGTCTCAAGACAGAGTGAAGTGGTGGAGACTTGTAGATGACCTATGCTCCACTTGGAGTACAAGGGTTTAAGAAGAAGAAGAAGAAGAAGAAGAAGAAAGAATAATAATCATAATTAATAATACATCCCAAGCTGTCATTTCACTTTTCATAAGTAGAAGCACTGGAATGGGTTCCCTAGGGAGGTGGTGGAATCTCCATCCCTAGAAGTTTTTAAGTCCCAGTTTGACAAAGCCCTGGCTGGGATGATTTAGTTGAGATTGGTCCTGGTTTGAGCAGGGGGTTGGATTCAATGACCTCTCTTCCAATCCTATGAGTCTATGATTCTGTGATCTCAAAAGCTCTTTACAAAGGAAATTGGCATTATTGCCCCCATTTCACAGATGGAAGAACTGAGGCATGGAGAAGGAAATGACTTGCTCAATGTCCCCCAGCAGTACAGACAGGAATAGAGACCAAGCCTCATGAATCCCCCATGCACTATCCACTAGACAACACTGCTCTAAGAACTCTATTGGAGACAGCTGTGTAATGATAGCTTGATACTGGCCTAATATGTTACCTGGAGAATGAAAATCCCTAGGGTATGTCTACACTGCAGTTATTTCAGAATAAGCTATTCCGGAATAGTTATTCCAAAATAGCTTATTTCGAAATAGCACATCTACACTGCAGGGAAGCCTCAAAATTAGTCTGAGGCAGGCTTCCCTATGCAGACGTGCTATCTCAATTTAGAGCCCCAGGAGGAATAACTTAGAATGGCCCTAGTGAGGGGCTATTTTGAAATAGCACCAGTGGAGCATCTACACACGCCCTATTTCGAAATAGCTATTTCAGAATAGGCGTTATTCTTCATAGAATGAGGTTTACAGAAGTCGGAGTAAACTGTCAGTTATTTCAAAATTATTTTGAAATAACGGAATTGCTGTGTAGATTCTCGCGTAGTTATTTTGGAATAACAGCCATTATTCTGAAATAACTTTGCTGTGTAGACACACCGGTAGAGTCACAGCAGTAAGAATTAAGAAACAACAACAGCCATCCACGTTTTGGAAGAGGTATAGGCCCTCCTCCTTCAGCCTATCACTAACTGATGGAGGTTAAGAAAAAACTTCCCTTATGGGCTGATTTTTCTATCATTGTCCTTGGGGGCTGGTGATTCTTACACCTTCCTCTGGAGCATTTTTGATTGTGGCCAGCATCAGAGACAGATGCTTGACTAGATGGACCCGGGTCTAATTTGATCTGGTAATATCAACATTCTGACCCTTTGAGGGTCCGCACACTACTCTCATAACACCGTATCAATGCAGAGTAACTCCGCGGAGTTATTCTGTATTTACACCAGAGTAGCTGAGAGCCTCTAAATGCAAAGGTTGACAGCTGTACCTCTATTAATGTCAGAAAATCTGTCTTAACAACCTGGGAGAAAGCAGCAAGGAGGCTAAATGCAGCTAATGTCAAGGGAGTTTATCAAATGTGCCAATTCTTCTGTTTGGGATGTTGTGGGATTTGATTTTAATTTTTTTGGGGGGGGGTGGGGGGAGGACTGCACTCAGTTTTCCAGCTCATACCAATTTGCCACTGCAAGTGCCTGCATGCCAGATGTCCCAATGTTTCTTGTGCTTATTTAGCAGCCTCTCACAGCTGGGAGAGGAGACCATGTGCACTGGTGATTTGCCGCTGGTAACTGTACAGACACTCAGCATATGTGTGGGGGTCAGTGGAGCCCATTTCAGATCATTTGCTGCCAGGTTGCTCAAAGCCAGGGCAACCCCGATTCCACAGGAGGAGCTCTGTGTCTCCAGTGCAAATCTGGAGTAATTTCTCCATGTGCAATTGGTCCGTACATTGCAGCTAATGGGCACCGTTCACTATGGCTTTATAAACCTCATGCATCTAAGGCACTGGGACTAGAACCCTCATCTCCAAAATTCCCAGACCTCCAGCACTCAAACTAAAGGAGCAATCACAGAGGGGCTGCTACTGTTTCATGTCTTAGCCTGCCTGAAAGCAGTACGAGGGTATGTTTAAGGGCCCAAAATCCTTCCTCCAATCACATTTTCCAGACAGCCAAATTCTGGCCTTGCTTACACTGGGGTAAATCAGGAGTAACTCCAGCTGCCTTGTACTGGCTCTGAACGAGTGTAAAATATTGCTTCGAGTGGCTGGGGCTGCAGAGAGGATAAAGGACTTACTACTGGTGTCAGCCAAAGGAATTTTCCTCTAAATCAGAGGGGGAGAGAGGCACTGGATTTATGCCCGCATGCTGAAAGCACACAATCTGTTCCTTGGGGTGCAATATGTATTAATGCATGTCTTCTCCCCCTTTTAGGCAAAACATGTATTGTTTTCCTGAATATGTTCAGTAATGATCATAAGAAAAAAACCTATACATTATGCAGATGGTGACTGTCATACAAATTGTAGCTATGAGGGAATGCTAAGAGTCCTGAGGGAGACTCCTGAGTCCTAAGCCTCGCTCGAAGGCAAGGCAAATGGAACAGAAGGTGTATGGTGAGTTTTACCCTCCCCTTCCTCTATTCCCCTATTTAGAGCATTGAGCTACACTCACTCTTCCCTTCCCTCTTCCTGCACCTCAACATATGTGGACTTATGGGTTCTTAAGCAGAAGGCACTTATTAAAGCTACAACCAGGGAACCAGCCTTCCACACAGCTCCAGCTCTGACTTTGTCTTATTTCCTTATCAGGGACCACACCTTGTCTGCAAGGCTGTACAGCCCACAGCGACACCTATTGGCTGCATAATATGCTGCAAGCAAGGTTTCATTACACCCCATTCGTGGCGCCATGCATCCTCTGCCACCGAAAGGGCATTACATCACCAAATGCACTAGCCCCACCCCAGCAGCATGCAGCATCTGCAGAGTCCCTCTGCCCCCTTTGCATTCTACTCTTCACAGGCCTGCCATATGGGCTAAATGCTATTAAGGATCCTCTCCATTAGGATGAATCTGTATCACCAGATAGATTTGAATGACTTGTAGGATTATTTTTAACCAAAACTAGTCTTTTGCCCCCAAATGCCTCAGCAATATCCCTTTAAAAATTGATTAGTTCAAGGGACGAGGTCGGGGCTCCTGGAATGACATTCTCTCTACTGCTTTCTTGTTCTATTTTTAATGGCTTTTGTTGGCACTAATTTTACAGCGAGCCCTTTCCTGATAGCTGCCCCTTGATTTTCTGGCGGCGAGCGATGGGTTGACTCCATTTCCTCGCTTGCTAGGCTGTGCAAGATGCAGCCTGGAAAGTATTAATCATCTTGCTTTTCTCCGAGAGCCCAGAGCACATGAAACCAGCCACCTTCAGAGTTTCAGCTGAAGGAATAGGTGGAAAAAAATGTTAAACTATGGAACTTCTCTTCATCCTGACTTATCTGCCTTGGCAGAAACTCTGTCCTGCTGTTCTGGATGCTTCTTCCATTTCCCTGGGTCTCCTGGGTCGCCAGTCATTGCTAGCATTTATTTTGCCCCCCCCCCTCGCCCCGCTCAGAGCTGCCTTTCCCTCTGTATTAATGGCTATTTCAAATAATACACACATCTCTGAATTTATTCCCGGGAATGCATCTGAAATCGATTTCTCCTGATGAAGGGTGGGCTCCCTACATGTGAATGTAACAATAATTTTTAATTAAACTCACAGCAATGGGGCTTTTATCACCGGCATCAGGCAATCAGCGCCTGGCTCTTACCGTCTTTCGCTTTCACGGGCTCCCATTAAAAGCCGCCTCTCCAGAATGTCTCGTTGTCAATAAAATCTCTATCGGGCCGAGGTTGCTCCTGCAGCTCTTAGGGGAGGGGGCGATTGCAAGCCTGCATTTCAGGTGGAGTTTAGCTTGGTTAAATTGCACGCAAGGGTTTGGATCCCATGGGGTTGTGGGGCTGTTCACCAGGATTCCAGCTGCTTTGGACCCCTTAGTGGAACAGGTGCTACTGCTGCATCATAGAATCCTAGAATCCTAGGGCTGGAAGAGACCTCAGGAGTCATCGAGTCCTGCCCCCTGCCCAAGGCAGGACCAATCCCAACTAAATCATCCCAGCCAGGGCTTTGTCAAGCTGAGACTTAAAAACCTCTAGGGATGGAGATTCCAGCACCTCCCTAGGTAACCCATCCCAGTGCTTCCCCACCCTCCTAGGGAAATAGCTTTTCCTAATATCTAACCTAGACCTCCCCCACTGTAATGTGAGCATCATCTTTTTCTAGATGGACCCTTCATCTTGGGGAGCTAATGTGGATCAGCGGGACACACCCACAGCATCGTAAGCTACCCACCACCCTGGGGCAGCCAAAGCAATCAAGCAGTGGGCCTCCCCTCGCTCTCACACAGCCCTGCTTAGCATAGCATCTGAGCACCGCACTGCCTTCTCCTCGTGTCATACGATTATCTCCACATCTCGCAGGGACTCTGAGGTACAGAGGAGTTAAATGACTTGCCCAGAGTCACAGAGGAAGTTTGCATTAGAGCAGAGACTTAAACGCAGTTTGAGGCTAATAGACTGAGCTCCGGACTGTCCTTCCATGGGATAGAGCAGGGGATTCCATTGCCAGGCAGAAATGCCTTGTGCACGGCCCATGTTTTCAGGCTTCATGCAGAAGCTTGCTTGGTGCAGACTTCAGTGGAGTAATGGTGATTTGCACGCATTGAGGATCCGGCTCAGCATCAGTTCCTCCTTTAGCTGGTTCAGAGTTCCACGTTGGGCCTGTAACAGCAGTCCCACACATTTAATACCACATGGGCTACATTGGCCTGATGACACACTCAGGGGAAGGCAAGAAATTGGCAATTACAAAAGTGGAAGCCAGGAGTCTGCTTTGTTTCCAAGAGCAAACTTTGTGAAAGGGCTGCAGAGTGGGGTATCTGGCCAGGAATGGAGGAGGGGTGTTTAATTAAAAAAAAGCAGGGCATGGTCTGTATGATTCACTGAATTTCTTAGGCTTGGAAATGTGCCCTGCGTGATCCATTTCCACCCAGCTCTGGTCCTGGTTCTGGTTGGTGTTAAAGATGCCTGTGCATGTGAGAGAGCAGGATTCTTGTCAATGGAAAATACTCCAGGCAGGCGTTGTGCCATCCTAGCCTCCCATGGTGGAGGGACGACCCCAGCCAGCCTGCCCCCAGACCCTGTAAAGATGGTGAAGACTTTTTGAAGTGGGGCAGTGGCTAATTGTGGACGCAAGCGGTGCTGATGGACCAACAGCTCTCCCCACACCCCACTGATGGACATGTGGCCTTTGCAGAATCTGTGGCACTTTTTTTTGCAAGAGGTAGTTGCTCAGGCCAGCCCGCTGACTACAGGAAACGGCTAGGGTTCCAAAGAGAAGAATCCATGCACCACTACTCGGAAACATCTTACTTAAACATTTCAATTCATTCATTCTGTGCATCTTGAATGTCTTTGATTCCAGCAATGCCTTGGAAACACATTGATCGCCTGAATTTTCTGCATTATATCGATCTTGCTGGGGCTTTCTTCTTTCTTCTGGTTTTTTTTGTTTGTTTGATGACAAAAAATAAAACAGGAAATTGATTATGAAAATGGGAGGGAGGTTATTCGTTCCTGGCTGGCTCTTTGTGCGTCTGTGCTTGTACTTATCAAAGGTGGAGCGTGAGGGGTTAACAGGGCTGGTGCAGGGGTTAGCTTCTGCCAAAGGGAATGGCTTTGTGTTTTCTTAGCAGAGTATGATCCAGACAGTATGAATTCCTGTGGGCTTTGAATCAGGCCTTTATCCTGAGGTAAATAAATCAAAAGACAGCAATTTACTGCATATGAAAATAAGAGCTGCCCTATTGGGTCTGCTCATGGTCCATCTTGCCCAATGGCCCAAACCACTCCCTGTGGCGGGGAAGTGGGAGTGTACAGAGCAGAATATTTATTGGGTTGGTCTTGGGCATGAGATTAAATGACGCAAAGGGGGGGGGGAGCCTCCTAACTGTCATCTACATTTTGAGTTACATCCCAAATAATTTGGGGGTGTTTGGATTGGGAGCTTTGGTTTGGTCCATTTTGAAGATAGGTATGAACTGAGTAATTCAGTCTAGTCTTACTCAGAGACCAGATTCAGGTCCCTTCCTAACCCCATCTCTGTTAAAAAAACAGACATGCCTTGTTCTCAACTCACATACGCTGCTATAAATCGGGAGTAACTCCACTGAAGTCAATGAAGGCAAACGATGACTATGGCTGGTGAAAGGGAGAGCCAAACAACATTCTTTTGATCCCTGTGGCCACATGCATGGTCCTGTAGCATTTTCCCATACAAGGTCCCAGGGCATTTTCCATTAGAGAAGAAAGTAATGTCATTGTGTCTGGGGAAAATATTTAGAGCCCTGTGGAGATACAACATTTTGTATCCACATCTGCATCCATATCCACAAAATGAGCTGTGGCTATCTGCATTCACCTCTGCAGATGCGGATACCCAAGGATATAGAGCAGATATCCATACATCTGCAGGGTTCGAGATACAAAATTTGTACCCATGTCCGTATCCACAAAAATGAGCCGTGGATATAAAGTGGATATCTGCGGATTTGCAGGGCTTTAAAAATATTTCCCTTCCCTGCTTGCTGTTATGAGACCTGTGGGGCTCCTTCCACCCAGAGGAGGCTGCACTTTGGTGGAGAAATGATCTCAATGTGTCTACAGTTTGTTCTGTGGGATGTATAAGATACTGTATTGGACCTGCAGCATTTCAGCATCCAATGGTCTTCTGCCTCCGGACTCATTCCAGGTGCATGGTTCTCAGCCCTGTTGGTTGGGGTAATGTGTGTTCTGGTGCCACCAATGTACCAGGTCATGTCCGTGATGTGAATTCAAGGCTGGTATTCCAAGGAAATGAGACCAGAATCGTACCTCCCCAGGCCCTCTATGAAGCTACTGACCAGTGTTGTCGTCAAGTCCAAGTTGAGTCTCAAGTCACTACAGTTCAAGTCTCAAGTCGAGTCTCGAGTCCCTAAAGTCACTCGAGTCAAGTCCCAAGTCGAGTCTCAAGTCTTAATTTAAAAAATGTCAAGTCACTTTTGTACAAGCCATCAATATCAGCATTTTCGGACAATTTTTTTCACCAAGTCGATTTAACAAAATTAGCAAGTCTCAAGTCGAGTCTCAAGTCGAGTCTCAAGTCACAAACAATGAACTCGAGTCGAGACTCAAGTCGAGTCTCAAGTCACAAACAATGAACTCGAGTCAAGTCTCAAGTCGAGTCTCAAGTCACAAACAATGAACCCGAGTCGAGTCTCAAGTCGAGTCACCTAGGTGACTTAAGTCGGACTCGAGTTCAAGTCATGGGACTCGAGTCAACAACTCTGCTACTGACTAAGGATAAATCAGCCCCTTTCCCTTTGGAAAGCTTCAAGCACGGCCCCTACCATGTGTGGTGGAATCTGGGGAAGGAGCTTTCATTGCAGCTGGATTGGAGAAATGCAAAGGGTGTGAATTCCCCTGCCAGATGCGGGCAGGGCACAGCTCCTTTTCCGCTGGGAGAGGGTCAAGGACCCCGCAGCAACTGGGGCTTAGTTGTCAACAGACAAGCAGAGCACGTGGGTTACCTAGACCACCATGGATGCCAACTCCTTGGCTGTGACTTTTGGGCTGGCCAGAGGCTTTCTGAGAAGGCCCAGAAAGGTAAGGCTGGTGGGCAACCCCACAGCCACCTCTCTGGGTGGCATCACTTGTTTCTGCGGGCACAATGCTGCTGCTCCCTGACAGAAGGATGCAACAACATCCCACTTTGATGTGGAGGCCAGACCATGGGGATTATTGGGCTTCAAAGGGAGGCTGGAGCCATCTGTCTTGGATGGTTCAGACATAACAAATCCTGCATGTTGGCAGGGGATACGACTTGATGACCTTTGTGGTCCCTTCCAACTCTGTGGATCTATGATTCTTGCTCCAAGCCAGGACATAAGGTGATTATGCTGAGTAGCAGAAGCTGTGTGAGTCAGTCTGGCAGCTAGAGAGAACCACAGGGTCTGTTTGCAGCAGCATTGGTAAAGAATCACTTTTGTGTTCATTGCAGCTGAGGCTCCTCTCCGCACACTTTCTTCATCCTTCAGGACAGGAAGGGGAGGGCTGTTGGATGGACCGTTCTACCCTGCTCACCTAGGACTTGAGCCAAAGCCCACTGAGGTCAATGGGAGATTTCCATTTACAGCATTGGACTTTAGATCAAGCCATTAAGGCCCTGTGCCCCAGGGTCTCCTGGCGTGTGGCTGGTTTTGTCTGAGTCACCATCACTAGACAAACTGGCGGATTGGGCCAAAAGAAATCTGATGAGGTTCAACAAGGACAAGTGCAGAGTCCTGCTCTTGAGACAGAAGAATCCCAAGCATTGCTACAGGCTGGGGTCTGCCTGGCTTAGCAGCAGATGGGCAGAAAAGGAACTGGGGATTACACTGGATGTGAAGCTGGAAACGAGTCAACAGGGTGCCCTTGTAGCCAAGAAAGCTAACGGCATGTTGGGGTGCATTAGTAGGAGCATTGTCAGCAGATCTAGGGAAGTGATTATTCCCTTTTATTCGGCTTTGGGAGGCCACATCTGGAATATTGTGTCCAGTTCTGGAATATTGTGTCTTCAGTTCTGGACCCTGCACTATAGAAAGGATGTGGATGCATTGGAGAGGGTCCAGTGGAGGGCAACCAAAATGATTAGGGGGCTGGAGAATTTATAAGGAGAGGCTGAGGGATTTGGGCTTAGTCAGTCTACAGATGAAAACAGTGAGGGGGGATTTGATAGCAGCCTTCACCTACCTGAAGGGGGATTCCAAAGAGGACGGAGAGAGGTTGTTCTCATTGGTGACAGAAGGAGGAGCAAGGGTCTAAAGTTGCAGTTGGGGAGGTCAAGTTTGGATATTAGAAAATACTATTTCCCTAGGAGGGTGGGGAAGCACTGGAATGGGTTCCTTAGGGAGGTGGTGAAATCTCCCTCCTTAGAGGTTTTTAAGTCCCGGCTTGACAAAGCCCTGGCTGGGATGATTTAGTTGCGGTTGGTCCTGCTTTGGGCCTCAATGACTCCTGAGATCTCTCAGTGACTCCTGAGGTCTCTTCCAACCCTAGGATTCTATGATCATGGGAGCGAATTCCTACAGTCTTCAGTTGCTTCCTTGGCTTTCTGCCTCAGAGCCTCCCTGTGTTAGCAGCAGGGCTGGAAGAGCCCATTGCAATGCAGAAGGTGACTCCATCTCTCTGGATATGATGGTAACACAGTCAGAGGTGTGACTGCAGCGGGTGGAGCTTGGACCGGGGTACCTTGAGTAGCAACGGCAGTGACCCTGTATAGGACAAATTAGTGACTTGAGTTCAGACATGGGGTTGGGGCCTTGTACAACCTGTGCCATGAAGGGTGTCCTGTTATTGGTACTTGAGCTGGGTAGCTCAAAGCTAGCTCTGGGGTATTGATGCGTGTCGCAGGCACACCTCGGATTGCGTTGGTAGACAAGCCCTCAGGACGTGGTTATGAAAAGCATCAGAGGAGGTTTGGGGAGGGAAAAAGTGACAGCCGCAGTAAGCAACACCCTGTAGTCAAGAGACTCTCTTTTTTAATTAAGTGTCTTGCGAGTGAAATTGGCACAGGCTTATCTCTTCCATGCACTTTCCTCCCTCTGACATATTCCAGCATCCCTGCCTGTCAATGCCGGTGCACCTTGAAGGAGAAAAGGGACAGAGATTGCTGTGCTGTCTTGCCAAAGGGCCAAAATAACTTTCCCAGCAACAAGTTGAGCAGATCCGGAGGCCAACAACAGGGCTGGCTGTCCCCACACATTGCATTCCCTCTGAGATTCAAATGTGGAGAGCCAGTTCACGTAAACATCCTTTGCCAAATCAAGGAGCACACTCAGGGCTCACTGATGAGGCCTGAGGCAAACACAGCAGTGAGGTAGGAGTGTGCTGCAGCTTTCATTTATTTATTGATGAATGGCTGTTTTTCCAGCTGCCCCCATCATCCCTTGTCTTTAGGGCAAAAAGTCACAGTTGACTTGACTGTGCAAAAGTCCAGTTTGCAATGGCACGTTGGCGCATATGGGCAGGTGTAGGGGGGCAGAATGGGAGATGAGTCATCTTTCTTTTTTTCATGTTATTGTTCTTTTTTAAAGAGCAGTTTTTAAAACACAGACATCAAAGGCATCATTTATATTTCAAAATGTGGGGAAATAACTTTATAATGAGGATTCATAGCAGGGAGTGAAGACTCTGCCTTTGGTACAGCCCCAGCTTCAAAACCCTTCTATTGTTCTAGTTGAAAGAGAAAAAAAAACCCTCTGAATGAGTCAGTAAATTAGAGGGAAAAGTAAAGCTGGAATGAGCTATTAATCCTTAAAGAGGCAAGGCTTGTGATGAAAATCATGCACCATTCATAGCGTTACATGGTTGTTATTAGAGAGGGATTAGAGTTGCAGCAAGAGGCCCACTGAGAGCATGCCCCCACTGTGCGAGGTGCTGTCCAGAATCAGATCCTGATTCCGCAAGTGTAGTAGAAGAAAGTCTGAAGCATAAGCAGGCCCGGCCAAACGTTTGCGGGGCCCAAGGTGCCATGCTGACAGGTGGGTCCAGCCGGTGGATGCCGTGGTGCAGATGGAGCCCCAGTGAGTGAGGTTGGGGAAGGAACCCCCTCCTCATCCCTCCAGCCTTCTGCGGGGAGCTCCCCTCCTAGCTCCATCCACCTGCAGCCCCGGGTGAGCATTGGTGGGGCCACGGGAGCCAGCCCAGTCCAGCCCCGCTCACCTGGGCCAGGCAGCAAGCGGCAGCAGCCAGCAGCAAGGGACAGGAGCAGCAGGTGGAGCACGGTGCATCTCATGGTGTGGGAGCAGACAGGAGAGAGCGCAGGGAGTGCAGGCTCCATCACGGCTTTATCCCCGGGCCCAGGCTTCATTGGGCAGCACGAGAGCAACCGGAGCCAATCACCACTGTGACTGTTGCAGCTAGCAATCCATAGCCAGGCACCCCTCGGTGGGAACCAGGCAGGTTTGGTGCTTGAGGCATTTCTTGTGAGGCAGAATTAGCCACCTGCCTCACTGCGCACTAAACAGCTGTCAACTGCAGCACAGGGCCCAGACGGCAGGGGCCCCAAGGCAACCGTCTTGCTCACCTGGCCCTAAGGCCGGGATGCCTGAGCATAAGCTCTTGTATTAGAGGCCTGCTATAAGGCAGGGCCAGCTTACAGAATCTGGCAAGAACAGGCCTAAAACTGCAAAAATACTCATTCCTAAGACGTGCAGGTCACACTGTACTCACCCACAAACGTTTTGATATTAAGTGGTACCAGAACATCCTGATATTAAGGAAGGTACAAAAACATTCCTTCCTCAGGGATGACAGAAGCTCACTCATAGATATGGTCAGAATAACAGTACGTAATAAAGATATTTTAATCAAACCAACATATAGGAGGTGATGGGTAATAACAAGCCAGGTCAGGTGGCTATGTCAGAATGGAAGTACCTAGTTGTTTGTATCAGGGTATAAAGATGTATTTCAGGGGAGTAACTTTGTCTGGTCCAGGGAGGAATAGAAAGTCCTGCCGCTCAATGAGCTAGCCTGTTATCACGGGCATACTCATATTAATGGTCTGCAGTACTGTGCTTCGTCAACAATAAACCTGGCTGGGTGCCTTCATCCCTTAACAGATCTTGTTGTCATTGGGCAGGGTTGCTCGAGGTCTGTGGTGCTGTCTGTCTGCACGGGGCTGGCACGGCACACAGATGGAATGCACAAACACAGCTGGACATCTGTTGACATCTAACCACAGCAAGCTGCATGTCTAATCTGAAATGCATGAGGTTGGGTACTGTGGTGAATCAACGCTTTTGTGGGTAACATTTGTTGCTTCTGAATGCAAAGTGACATCATCTGGACCCAGGAAAATTCCCCAGTGAAAGTCCAGCTGAAATAAAGCAGTGAAGCAGGGACTTTTGCCAACTGTTCCTAACTCTGTTGTAGGATGTGTGCATGTGTCTAAGCTCTATCAGGATTCTGCTAGTGGGTGGTTTCATACAAGGGTCTTTACGTAGCTTAAAATTTATACTGGGGAAACCAACAACAACCAAAAAAAGGATCAATACCATTAATATACAGATAGGAGGATTCCCAGCTGCACTGTGCTTGGGTGTGAGGCTGTTTGGTTTTGGTTCACTGAGTCTTTGTATTTCCTGCCCTCTGTGCATAGACCTCAGCTGCCATTTTGTCGCCAGTGGTCAGGACAGACTGGTAGAGGTGATGTCCACACACTCTGCTCTTTTTGGGTGGAACTCTACTTCAGCTCTTCATTGATTATAAAAAATACAAGGTAGCCTGAGGTTGCACTATGCGAATGGAAAGACAAGAAATAAATATTGTCCAAAATCTGTAAACTCTTTGGGGGCAGAATCGGTGTCTTCATATGTATTTGTGCAGCACCTCGCGTGGTAGGGCCTTGACTGTGACTGGGACCAATGGGTGATACCAGAATCCATAACTAATAATCTTACAATGGACAGTGCAGCACAGCTCAGATATAACTTCCCTATAAGAGTTGCTAATGAATTACCCGGTAATCCTGACATCTCTCTCTCAGACAAGCGCAGGGAAAACATATACCTCACAAGTTACCCTGAAGACCAGCCTCAGTTGGAGCAAGGTGGTGGGAGTTGATGGAGTCTGTTGAGATTATTATTATTATTTACAAAATGTTTTTCTGTGAAAGTTTTGGAATTTGTGGAAGCAGAAAAACTCAGAGCCCAGAGGTCAGGGGTTGACTCAGCTGGTATATGGGGAACCCAGGTTTGAATCTTTCCTTCCAGCAGAGTGGAGACTGGCAGTTTGGTCTCTGATATCATATGCAGACACACTATGGAGTGTGCTGGAGAGGGGTATTTTGTGGGCAAAACTTACTTGAAATTTTTCACAGGGTGGGGAATCTATTTCCCATCCAGCACTACTCATGGAGTGTGTCATGCCTGGAGCCTCCACCCAAGGAATTCTGGAGGGTCCAGTTGCCATGATACCTCTCTGACACCTCAGATAGCCATGACCCAAGCCAGCAAGAGCCTTGAAGGGCAAGCATCCAGTTCAGCATAAGGCAAATGTCAGTCTAGACTATGTAGCATCTGTGTGCTCCCTGCAGATAGGTCTGCTAAGAGGGGCAGTGTAGCCTAATGCATAAAGCAATGGGTGGCATATCAGTCTAGGTTCTACCTCTTGGGGGGAAGGAGTATCTCTTTGCTGTACAAATGTACAGCGCCTGGCACATTAGCACCCGATTTCAATAGGGAGCTGTTCTACTATTTATTATCAGCTACTCTCAGTGGTTCCAAACCTTTAGAGACTCTCCTCTGCTGTAGGACATACTGGTCTCCGTATAGAGGTACTCGGCGTTAGTCACTGAGACACGCCTACCAGGGCCTGAAAAAAATCACTGTTTGTTTTTCCTTGCACTAATCACCATAGTAAACGGGGCGAGGATTAATTAGTTAATGTCTGTAAAGCACTATATAACCTGCCAAGTATTATTAATATTATCCAATTCAAAAGCAAGAGCTTTACTTATGATTAATTATTATTATTACAACCACTTTGGCAACGACAGGGAAATTCAAGGGTTTATGTAGAAAGCGAGCACTCGGCCTCCCCTCTGGAGCGCTTGGGAAAACAGGTTGGGTTGTTTGCATAGCAGGAGCATGTCCCTGTGGTGAGATAAGAGCTCCAAAGGACGTTGGGGAAGGGACGGCCCCATCTGGCGTGTAAAGAGCTAGATGCACTGATGCTAAAATGGGAATAGTTTTGGTCAGGGCTCTCCTGAGGGGGATGCAGGGCTTGGGGTAGCCCCCACCTGCTGCAGGCCCTGCCCCTTTCCTGCTCCGCCCTCATATCCTGAGCAACGTGGCCCAGGGAATTATGGGTGCCTGGCATGGCAGCAGCAAGGGTCACTTCCCTCCCACCCCCTCTCTTACCACATGGGCTCTCAGTTTGGCCCTCAGGGTGTGTCTAGACTACAGGGTTTTGTCGACAAAAGTGGACTTTTGTCGACAAAACTATACCTGCGTCTACACTGCCGCTGAGTTCTGTCAACATAACGTCGACAGAACTCAGCAGTTTTGTCGATGGCTGTAAACCTCATTCTACGAGGAATAATGCCTTTTGTCGACAGAGTTCTGTCGACAGAAGGCATTAATGCATCTACACTGTCCTTTGCGTCTACGTTGTCATGTCGACAAAGCGGCTTGCTTTGTCAACAGAACTGGATGCAGTCTAGACGCTCTTTGTTGACAGAAGCCTGTAGTCTAGACGTAGCCTCAGAGACATAAAACACAATGATTACAACTGCCTCTGCCGTGATCTGAGTGTTGCCTGATACACTCCCACTCCGAGATTCAACCCCGCAAACTCTCACCCTGCCAGTCACTCTCCCAGATTCCTGCCCCCCATGTTGCTCTTATCAAGCACTAGCAAAGCGAACACGGAGAGGAAGTCTGTTCTGCGAGGCAGAGATCCCCCCCAGAAATGGGAGTGAGCTGTACCATGGTAGGGGCAGCCTGATCACATCCATGTCACCTGGCTCTTCCAGAGCTATGGTTTGCTGGTAAAGTGTGTCATCGCCTCTGCTGGCTGGAGCCCACAGAGGATTAAAAACCTACTACTGCTAGCAGCTAATGGAATTAATAACCCTGGAGGCGGGAGCCTCTACTTTGGAGGTGCAGGTCCCCTGTTCAAACCCTAGTGGCAATGTGTGACTGCCTGAATAGCCGGGCTGGGGTCCAAGGTTACCTGTGGCGTCCATGCCTTTGGGCCACCTGTATGTATGAGAACAAAGACTGGAGGTTTGTGTAGGGGTCAAACCTCACTACACTGGCAGCTGCCCTCGTTCTGGCTCCGTGCAGAGGAAATGATGTCACAGTGTGACACCGCCTATTGCGCCCTGCTGTTACCATGATGTCATGACACGGCGTAACGATGAAGACACGGCCCCAGAAGCAAACACCGTTCAATGTGAAAGGGTTTCAAAATGAATTTTCATTCCCCCTCTGCCCCCCCAGATGAAATCTTCAAAACAATTTTCTGGTCAGGGGAGAGGAGGGGGAATTTCCATTTCATGGACAGTTCCAAGTTTCAACCAGTTCTGGTGCAGCTTTCCCATACAGAAGCCTGGAATCCCACCTATCCAAGCACCAGGATCACCGCATTTCTGCTGGGTCAGGGCAGGATCTGCACATGAGGTGGCACTGTCCCTTGGTACTTCCCGTCTCATGTCCAGGACATGTGCAGCCTCCAAGGTATATTTGGCGGGATGGGACACAGTTAATCCAGCATGGCTTGGTATGTCAATCCACCGCTTTAATACCCACTGTGGGCACACCATTTGCCTCGGGGTAGAACGTGACACCCTGTCAGTTCATAAAACATGGATCAGACAAACAAGCAGTGATGTGTGTAGTAGTCAAATCAGAGCTAAACATGCAGAGATGTCATTCCAACAAGGCACAAAGCCCGGGTCCTAAATACAGTCACTCTAGATCACAAGGGACTTTCCCTCAGGGTGTTTTTAATCCCAAATATCCTGGCTACATTTCAGCTCAGGCTGGAATTCTACCAAATAAAAAAAATCTCCTCTGCAGTTCCCAGTTTTAGAAAGGGATTTCTCACTCCCACTCCTGCCACCAGTAGAGAGTGTTGGCTGTGCTCCACCCCAGAGGTGGCTGCATTTCAGCAGGGGGCGAATAATCTCTGTAGCACATCAGATAAAGCATTTGGGGTAATGCATGTTATGTGACCATAATTGATTCCTGTTTGTTTGTGGATTACTGCCCCTACCAATAATGTCCTCTGTCATCTCCTGGAGACCCAGTGCTCCTGTTTCTGTACTTGAAAATCTCCTCATTTGTGATCTCTTCCTTGTCGCCCCCTCACCCCTGCCTTTCCCGTAGCTAGTAGAGTCAGTTACCTTCACTCTTGTCATGGCTCCGCTTTATCAGATGTTTGTATATTTCATCTTTTGTATCCTTGCTTTTGATTCCTGCACCTTCTTTCTTGCCTCATAGTGGCCTTGTACTGTTTTTACTCTCGGTCTAGTGGCTGCAATTGTGCTGCCTTTAAATAAAACTATGTTTTGTTGGCGTATTGCTGTTAATGTGTTTATTTACTTAAAAGTCCAGTGAAGGCTTTTGCAAGGCGATAGCTGGCACTGGAACAATGAAAGCAATTCGAACAGAAAGTGGGGAGAGAGACAGAGGCAAGCTGCTAACGTACAAGCTGCTTTGCCTTGATTTGCTTGAGGCTCAGGAGAGAATTTAGGGGCAAAAGAATGGTTTTATTGTAAAGTTGCTGGCTTGGGACTATTTATATCTAGCTCCCATGACCCCAGTATCTGAGTGCCTCACAGTCTTTAATCTGTTTATCCTCATCACATCCCTCTGGGGTAGGGCAATGCTATTAGCCTCACTATACAGATGGGGAAACTGAGGCACAGAGCGATCATGATGTTCCCAAGGGCACACAGACAGTCTGGGACTGGAATCAAAGGCTCCCAATTCAGACATGTTTCTTTATGCTGAGTTTCTCAAGGCCACCTAAGGGATCTGGACACCCATTCCCACTCAGTTCAACTAATTTTGTTCAGTTTAATGGGACTCTGTTGTCTAAACCCCTCAGGCAGCTTGTCAAATCTCACCCTTAATCTCCGTATGCCTCAGTGCCCAGTCTGTGAAATTATAATGCTACTTCTGTTGGCCCAAGCCGTCGGCTGGCTGCTCTGTTGAGCCAGGAGTGGTTTCGGGGCAGAGGCTGTCTCCCATGCGGCTGCTTAACACCTAGCACAGTGGGACACAAATAATGAGGGCAACACTCTCTGGGTTTTTTGTGCCCCATTGTAAACATGGAGTAGTGAGACCAAAGGACATGCCCAAAGCCATACCCCCTCTCCCAGGCGGCTCTGGTATTTAGGTTAGCCAGAGGCCTTGCATTCTATGCCTCTTAGGTAAGGAGCGGGGGTGGGTGGAAAGGTGCAGGCTAAACATTTTTCCAAAATGCATTAACAAAGCAAAGGAACCAGTCCAGCCTTGCTCAGCACTGGAGGCCAGGGTGGCTGGATGCTTGTGTGGAACCATAGCTGAATGCTTGATGTTCATATTTCTCTTTGTGGGCCTATGATCCACTGCCCCTGAGTCTTTGGCTCCCCTCCTCAAATCAACCTCCTGCTGTAGTCTAAGCAGCATGGCCTGGCTCCCCAAACCCAACCCACATGTCTTCCGTTCTCTGCCCTGGCTGCCCATAGACTAGTGTCAAGTCCAAGATCTTGGTCCATGGCAGGAAAGGGCCTGGTCCCAGCACAGGGAAAAGAATGTAAAGGTCCAGGACAGAAGCGTGGCTGGAACCTCTACTCCTCAGATACACTGGAACGTTCTACCATCTCTTCTACCGCTCTGTGTCTGTGCAGGAGATG
Source organism: Rafetus swinhoei (assembly GCA_019425775.1). Taxonomy (NCBI): domain Eukaryota; kingdom Metazoa; phylum Chordata; order Testudines; family Trionychidae; genus Rafetus; species Rafetus swinhoei. The sequence continues at coordinate 9,926,250 of CM033429.1, read as the reverse complement.
GAGCTTTCGAGGGGGCTGGTCCCAGATGGTGGGAAAACTCCCGCAGGAACTAGTTCCTTCCCTTCCAAGTGCCACACACATTTCTCCAACCTGCTTTCTCTAACAAACACACAAGAGCCTGGACATGTAAAAGAAAATCTAACTCAAACCAACCACCGCGCTGCACGCACAATTCTCCCCTGGGAGGAGGGAGAACAAATACCCCATCCCAGAGATCAGGCATGTGACTGGAGGTGCTCAGATATTGCGGTGTTGAGCGTGCTGCAAGAAAGGATGATGCACAGAACAGAGGTATCTGTCACTGGACTGCCAGAGGTGGGCACGTGGCCCATGAGACTGACCCGTAGGGAAACAACCCACAGAAAAACGACTTCACACCCACGTTTCAAATATTGAAGTGGTTTCTGTTTCACAAGGATCAGACTAGAAAATTTGACTCCCTTTCCCAATCCCATTTTTTGTAATTTTTTTAAAATACCAATTTGTCGCTTTTCTGACTTCTCCTCGCCTGCACTCTTTGCCAGCGAGAGCGCAAAAGCACGAGCGCAGGATATTTCCAAAATGCTCACTGCTTTGGGAAAAAAGAGTCTGAAAGAAAGCGAGAGGACGTCGTGCTCTGAATTTTGGGCCCTCGCATGGTTTCCTGTTACTTTAAATCAGGGGGAGGGAACCTTTTTTGGGTCAAGGGCCGCTGGCCCACAGAAAAATCAGTCTCACACAAGCAAGAAGAAAAAAACAAACAAACCAAAACCAACCAAACAAAAAACCCCTCACTGATGTAGCCCCCAACTGAGGAAAAAGACACTCCCCACAATCCCCTTGAACTCCAGAGCATGGGAGAGGGGGGCTTAGTAGATTTTATGCTTCCAGCCCCACAGTGAGGCAGCAGGGAGGCTGGATCACCAGTGCAGGCTTCCCAATGCTGGGGGAAGGCCCTAAGCCGAGGGGGGCCACATCCAGACAAGCAGGGGGCCGCATTCGGCTCCCAGGACTGAGGTTCCCCAGCCCTGCTTTAAATGATGCACCGATTCACAAACAAGCCAGTTATTCAGTAGTCTTCTCCTAACTGAATACGTCAAAGCCCAGGAAAGTTTAAACTGAACAACCCCGTGGGCTGCCAAGAGAATATTCACAGCTTACCTCGACAAATCCTCTTCTGGAAACACGCAGAGCTCGTGCGCCCTCGCTCCCTCCCAGCCCCTTTTAAATGATTCACATGGCTTAAAGAGCTGAAAGGGACGTTAAGGCAGACAGACAATTAGCAGTTGTGCTTGCCAGACAAACCCAGAAAACGAGGGAAAGCACATGCCTGTTCTACAGCGCCTACATTGGTTTAATGCCGCCCCAAACTACTCTCTTCTTGAAATTCTTGGCTCCTCAGAAGATGTTATGCTTCTCCTGTCATTGGGTTTCCGAGGCCCCTTCAAAGGTGTGTTTATTTTGGATGTTCTCCTGATGGAGGTATTAGGGCTTTTCCTTCCCAAAGGAAATAGCTTAAAAGGCAGCATGGTCTAGTGGGTAAGGTATTGATCTAGGCATTAGTGTTCTAAGCCTGGCACTGGCCTGCTTTGAGTTCTTGACTAGAACCCTTTCCCATCTGAGATACAGAGACCCACTTTTCTGAAACACTTTGAGATCTATTCACAGCAAGCACTGTGTGTTGTCGCCACACTGCAGTTATCTTCTGGAAACTGGTATTCTCAGGCAGTCCGTTTACCTTTTAGGGCCTGAACCCAAATCACCAAAGTCAGCGTGGGGGGGGGGGGGTCTTTCCACTTATTTGAAAAGGCTTTGGATGAGGCCCATAATGACTTCACACTGAAGCTGCTCAGCTTACCTGGAGGTAGATGTTTTCTTCTGGTGGCTAGTGCCACAAATTCCACCTTAAACCTCAAAGTCATTTCTGCTTCTCTCTCTTTCTCCCCACTGCCAATACAGACTATAGGCACTGACTCTGTCAGTGCTCGGGAGCTCAAGTTTTCTGGTGGCTGGCTGGAGGTGCTTTGGGGAGGGCAGAGAGCTGAGAATGGGGAAAGGAAAAGGCAGAGTGAAGAAGGCTTTGGGAGAGGGCGGAGCTTGGGTGGGTGAAGGCGGAGCCTCGGGAGTTGAGGGCAGAACAAGGGCAAACCTCCAGCCAGACTGAGGGTGGAGCGCCCACAAATAAAAGTCAGTGCAATGGTACAGGCAAGCAGTTTGCAATGAAGAATCAATCTGATAACTTGTCTATTTTCATTGGTCAATTAACTGGTCATGGGTGCATCTTACAAGTCGGGCATGTATTTGTTATTCAGAATTATTCACGCAAATCTTCCTTGAGTAGTGTTTTATCTGTGGATTGTTCATAACTAGATGTCAGTGTCAGTTAGTTATGTAAAACATTAGTGTTCTGGTCCCTGAGTGGCTGATGTAGGTCACTAAGCAACACGGCGCAAACTGTAATTTGTACAATCAAATAAACAAATTTCACTTCCTTTTTGTGTGAACCTATTCAGAGCTTTAAAGTTGCTTTTTGTCAGTAGTCATGGCATCATGGCTCAAAGACGGACACTTCATGGAAAGCCAGCACAAAAACATGGTCGAATTGGACAAATATTTGCAGACAGTTTCCCCCACAACCTGCTCAGTTGCATGTGACTGACACCCCGCCCGTACTTTAGAAAATGGAGTTGTGGACACAGATATGCCTATCTCAAAGGTGCTTTGGACAAAATATCTCATCTAACCTATCAATCTTCATGTCATAATCCTCTGGATCTGTATATCTTATTGTGGTGTATGTATCATTCTTGTGTGTAAAGTTAGATCTATGGAGTATGGAATGCTTTATGACCTTTATGGTTTTAAATATGCAGATGAAAGCCATCAAGGGTGTTTCCAAGGCTGAGATGCCTCAATATCTGGGCAATTGTATGTAAACACTTTCTTTTGTCCTTTAAGTCTTAGTAGTGGTTGGTCTTAGGAAGTCACATGACCTCCCTTACTGGTAGGCACTGGCCAGGTAGCTCCCCCATCCATGTAAGGCTATGTCTAGACTACAGGCTTCTTTTGGAAGAAGCTTTTTTCGGAAGAGATCTTCCGAAAAAACTTCTTGTGAAAGAGAGAGTCCACACTGCAAAAGTGCATTGAAAAAGCAGGGTCTTTGTCTTTGGCTGGCGTGACACACCCAAGGGAAGGAACCAAAGACCCCAGGAAGAAGGAACTTCCCTGATTTGAAAGTTTAGCTGGAACAAGAACAGTTTTAGGGTGAGTGTGTAATAAGTTTGTACTGAGGTTTTAGTATTCGAGTTATCTAAGTGTTTTCTGTTATTTTAAGTTTGTAAGCTGTGATTGCTGTGGATGGAATGGCCACCAGGGCACCTGTGCTTTTTCCTCTTTCCTCTTCTTCCGAAAGAACTCCCTCTTCCCCATCCACACACGCCTTTTTGCAAAAGAGCTCTTTCGCAAAAAAGCTACTTCCTCGTAAAAATTCCAATGCCGGAAAAACCTCTCTGTTCTTTCGATTTTCTTGCTGAAGAATGCAATTGCAGTGTGCACGTTCCTCAAGATTTGTTGGAAAAACGGTTGTTTTTCCAACAAATCTCTGTAGTGTAGACATACCCTAAAAGGGAATCCATAAAACAATAGGAAGTTTAGCAGGGTCTTTGTCTTTGGCTGGTGTGACACACCCAAGGGAAGGAACCAAAGACCCCAGGAAGAAGGAACTTCCCTGGCTTGAAGGCTTAGCTGGAACAAGAACAGTTTTAAGTTGAGTGTGTAATAAGTTTGTACCAGTGCCAGACAGAGCCATAGCTGCGCCCTGGGCAGTGGGCGCGCAGCGCATGCACGGCCCTGCCCCGGGTGCATGGTGCATGCGTGGCCCCACCCCTGGGTGTGCGGCGCCCCTTACCACTTCAATCAGTGCCCCCCATAGGTTGGCGCCCCGGGCAGCTGCCCGGCTAGCCCCCCCCCTTAATCTGGCCCTGGTTTGTACCCAGGTTTTAGTATTAGAATTATCGAAGTGTTTTCTGTTATTTTAAGTTTCTAATCTACTTTTCTCTGCCTGTTCTCACTTATAACCACTTAAATCCCACTGCTTGTTCTTCATAAAATCACTTTTATTTACTATCAAGCCCAGAGTAAATAATCGTTACCGGGGGAGGGCAATCAGTGTGTACATTCCCCCTTTCATTGCTAAGGAGGGCTTACCTAAATAATTCATTTGGGGTTCTGGTCCCATTTGGTGAGTGGTATCCAGGGAAGCTGGGCCCTAAACTTCATTTTCCTTGGACCTGAAGAGTTTCAGTGTCCGTACTGCTCCTCGGGGCAGAGGGCAGTAATCCCAGCTCTGTGCCTGGGCTGGGGGAGACCAGGGAGCTGGCCCATCAGGACAGGGTAGCAAGGAGCCCCAGAGAGCAGGAAGGCAAGGGGCAGTGGTCTTGTCAGAACCCCAGGAAGTACCCCCCGGGGTCTTCTGTGACCGCACCCCGTCACATTCCAATCTCCAGTAATCCTGTCCCAATCAAAGCCCATGACACCTCTTTTAACTGGCACACTATGCAGAGTGAAAACTCCTCTCCTTCCCTGGCATTCGGCAAGTAAGTTAACTGTAGTGATACCAACATTCAGCTCAGACCTTATCTCCAGTCTCAGCAGCTCCTGGGGCTCCTCTCAAGACTGCTCAGCCCACCCCCTAGGATTCTCTGTCCTCCAAGTGCTCCAGTATATTCAAGTGGTACAATGAGCTACTTACCCCAGAACCCACTGCACCCCTTTCTTGGCCAGGATTAACATTTGCTAACAGGGTGGGCATTTCAGGCTAACACCGAAGGCTTCTTACAAAGTGTTATAGTCTAACTGAGTGGTACAACAATAATCCAGCTGAGCGGGTGTCAGAGGTACTGGTCAGTAAGAAGGAAAGAAGCCAGCTTGGCTTTCAGATCCCAGGCAGTTAGAAATAGCCCATCTTCCTACCTGCAAGTGGAGAAAGTCTGAGCTGGATCCATGGGAAAGCTACGAACACAGAGCCCCTGGGAGATATTTGCAGAGGCACTTTGCAGAGCAGAGTGGCCCTTTCAGCTTTGATTAACTGAACTCTGCACTAATCTAAAGACCATTACACAGAGGCGCTGAGCCCTCTTTGATGCTGCAGCACTGAATAGCAGCTCGAGTGGGTTCTGACTCCCCCGGCTTTCCTTATGCCAATTGCAGAGTCGGATCATTAGCTTTCATGCCAGCCACAAGGCGAAGGTTGCCTCACATGGAGGGCAGCACAGCATCACCCAAATCAGGATCTGCTCCCGGACAATTCCTGAGCACCATCAGGGATTAACGACCCCAGTAAGCTGCTCAGAGGGAAGGGATTGACCCGTTCTAGTTTGCCTGATTCAATTCACATCTGGCTACTCAAACTGGCCCATTGACAGGTAGGAACATTAGACTAAACGTCCATTTTGGCACTTGTAACACCATTGCCTCAACAGAGATGGAAGGTGGGATTGGAGCATGCCTGGGGTCGCTGTTGTCTTGCTAGCCTGAGGATCAGCAGCTGTCAAGCTGAGCACAGCCATCTGGGACTGGGATCCTGGGCCTGGACTTGGGCTAGCCCTTGTTGCTGCCCATGCTGTAATGGCCACACTGCTGCAGTAGGGAGAGCTAGCTGGAGCAGAGCTGGCATGGGAATGTCTAGATCACATCTCTGACTGCAGTGTAGCCAGAGCGAGTTTGTTACTGTTCAGGGCTCACTGCGGGGCTTGGCGTTTCTAAGCAGTGTGGAATGAAGAATTTTGCATGGGTGGAGGGGAGAGCTGATTCTGGGGGTCTTAGCCCCTGGCAGTCTTTATGGGCAGAGTGGACCTGAGCCATCTCTCACTGACTCCATCGGAACTGTTCATATCTCTGGGAGGGGAGTGTAGCTCATTATGCCAGGGGTCTGTGGGTAACCATTGTACTGTGCCCCATGGGAGCGCAAATCCCCATCCTGGCTACCCCTTGGTAACATAAGTGTATTTTGATTGCAGGACATTGGCCCCCAAAAGCACAAGTATCTCCCACAGGAGCTAAAGGAATAACAAGCTGATGGGGTAGCAGTAGTAGGTACTTAGCATCTCTGTGAATCAGCTACATAGACTTAGCCACCGTGAGGCATTGTTAGTACATGAGTGACGCTGATCGCTGCTCAGCCAGTAGCCCTTGGGTTTAGCTTCAGTTGTGTTTTTGGGTATTCATCCTGCGGAGTGTGAAAATATCCTGCAGCTTTGCTGTGTTCCAGAAGTGCAATGGGGGTAGTTACCAGCTGTGACTGATAACCGGGCGTGTGGCATTGGCAGGTTATGTGAGTGTGTGGAATTATGCTAAGGCGGTAGGGAATGTTGACCTTCCAGCCTTAATTGGGACTAAATAGGGAAGCTATCTAGGAGCATTCTGGAAGCATATTGTGTTGTGATTGCATATTCAGATGTTGGAACTCCAGTGCGTGTCATGGCTGGTCATTTTTTCCCAAGAGTATTGAGGGACAAAGGGGTCTGGCAGCACTAACAGCACCACCGTCCTGTTGCTAATGCTTTTTCATTACTCTCTGTACCTTCCAGTTCTGAATATTGATCTCCTTCATAGCAACAACACATCATTTGTAGCAGAGTGCAGTTCTGTCCCCTCTGATCTTGAGAAAGTCATGTCACCTGCCCAGGGCCGGCCCACAACATTTTGGCACCTGAGGCAGGGAGCTCAAATGACGCCCCCAATGCCACCTTCTCTCCTGCCTGCCTGTTATGTCTCTTGTGCCCTCCTTCCTCCAGCACAGCACTCCACCATCTCTGTGCATCTAGAGCAGAGGGTATACATATGCACCAGCAGCAGACACAATTTTCTATACTCTGGGTCCTAGTGGCACCCCCCGACAGTCTGGCACCTGAGGCGGCCGCCTCAGATCGCCTCATGGTATGGCCAGCCTTGCACCTGCTTGTGCCTCAGTTTCCCCATTGCATTCATTAATGGTCAAAATTTACCCTGGCCCAAAGGGCCAGAACAAAGTCCAACCAATACGTAACTCTGACTTAGTTCTCAAAAGCAAGACGAAAGAGGTGCTAATTCTGTATACCAGCCCCCAATGTATGCAATGGGTGGAATTACAGCCTAAATGCATTGATGTCCTCTGATAGAAGGGTGCTTTAGGAGTACAAAGCACTGTTGTTTCATCCAGCAATGCTGTTGACAATGTTTCAGGGTGTTTCCCTTCCCGCTCAGCAAGGATTTTCTCTTACAGTAGATGGCAGATGTAAGTCAAGTCAACACTTGCTGGAACTGCAGCTATGAATTTTTCATACAAACAAGGAAATTTGAGACCTGGTGTGGGTTGTTTTATTAAACATACAAGCAGGACTCCTTCGGGGAAGACATCCCATGCAATTATAGAGCTGTGATTGGCATTGTGGATAACATGGCTGTACAGATGTTAATGCCTAATTTGTTGCAGCGTTTTGCTTCAGGGAGATCTTGCAAGGAAAGGAGACAAATTGCTTCAGTTCAGGACCTCAGAGGGAGACCACCCCACCGGAAAGTGGAGAAAAACCTTGGGTATGTGGCTCAGCTGTCATGGGCTTCCTCCACAGTGGTCAGTGAGGTCTTCTAGGCACAGAAGCAGTAGGGGGCTTATGAAAAAGATTATTAATGGGGATGAGAGCTCCATCCTACAAGTTGAAACTCTCTAGCCCAGCACCCTTGGGACCTGACTGGTACCAAAACAGAGAATTTTCCAGACCATAGGAGGTCAATTTTGTCTAGTAGCATAATCAACACTCCCACTGCTTACTGGGCTCTTAGAAGACATTTAGGGGTAAATTAGAGCTAAATAGCAGCACAGAACACTGAGAATTAGGGCTGGTGGCTATAAACAAACTTAATGGGACCACGGGAAACTTGGCCACATCCATGATTAGTGGACATCCATGCTGGATCACAGATGCTCCCGGACCAGCGAGTGCCAGACTAGGGAGGTTCAACCTGTACTTATCATTTTAAAAGATTCTGGCAAGTGATTTGGACCCCACTTATGGGAGTGTTATTTTATGTAAAATAAAATAATGATTTTTTATCTTTCTCATTCATTAACATGGAATCTGTTGCATTAAAACTCTGTTTTCATTTTAGTTAAACGTAAATAGTCTCCTATGGATGCACAGGGAAATTGCTCTATGTGTGTTATACATCACCTATAAGTGGCCGATCCACCAAAGACAGGCGTCTATTACTGCTGCTAGCTAATGAAGCTACTCCTTTAGTTCAGGTGGTGGCAGCTCGTGCATTTAGCACTGAAGGCTCTGGGGCCCACTTGGTGATTACCTGGTCTGTTCGTTCCCTTTGGGGCAGCTGGCATTGGCCACTGTCAGAGGACAGGATCTTGGGTTAGATGGACCTTTGGTCTGACCCAGTCTGGCCATTCTTATGTAGGACCAGCTGATTGGCTGAAGGGAGTCAGCAGCAGGCCTGTTTTTAAGCTCAGCAACGTGTCACTACTTTTGCCCCCAGCTGTGATAGCTCCTATGCCTTGTGCCTTCCCTGCGCCAGCCTGGTCCCCTGCTTGCCCATGACTTCACTCTGGATTCTGGCTCTCACCCTTGACTCCCAAGCCTGGCTCCTGACTACTGCGCCATTAGGCCTTTCTGCCCTCATCCCAGTGGTGACAACAAGGAACCAGGCCTGGCTAGCTTTGCTTTCCAGATGGTTTGAAGGTCAAATGACATCAGTGTGGAGATGTGCAGGAGGGGAGAACAATTCTTTCAGTTTTTGCCTTCCACTTGTCACCCTTTGAAGTGCCTTTTCCTGAGGGTTTACCCTAGACAAAGGTTATTCCCACTGTGGGGGTAGAGAGGAATCTGGTGGTAAAAGATGTTCCATGTAGTTGTTTGCTAAGGTACAGATCTGTTTGTTCCTGCTCCCCTTCCTTGCCAAAGAATGGCCACTTGATAGATGATTTGACGCAGGGCTTGAGGTGTCAACTTGCCCTTTGTCTTCAAGAAACAAGTTTACACCCTCCCCAGACTTGTATGGTGTAAACAGCTCAGTCCTGATTTCAGCTTCTGTTCCTAATGTTACACATAATGTGGGTATTATTATTATTATAGACCATGATATTATTGACCCGTGAGTGATTAGTTTTCAGATGGTACCTGTAACAGGGTTGGCACTCACCTCATGCGAGCACCCCTGTTTGGCTGACTGCAGATTCCTGCAGTGCCTCAGTTTTAAAAGGCTTGCAGCTAATCAGCCCTTTGGCTGAGTCACACTCTGTGCAATCACAAACCCCTTTTGGGGGTACACCTCTAACAGAGGCCCATCCCGGTGCCCTTGGTAGGCTGCCCCTCAGTTCGATGCTGTTCCTTCATTTTATTGCCTCACTCTGAACTAGTGTGGCATCTCTAGTGCTTCCCTTCCTGGAAACAACTCCTTTGCCCTTATCTTAGGACTACCTTCAAGTCTAACAATCTCTCAACAGCTCTCCACTCTGAACTGTCCATCGTGGTGGTGGTGGTGGTGTTGCTGCTACTGCTCTCTCAGGGTATGTCTACACTTCATTCCTCTCTCTCTCGAGGAATGCAAATGCAGACACCTGAAATTGCAAATAAAGCAGGGATTTAAATATCCCATGCTTTATTTGCATAATAACATTATGGTGCTATTTTTCTCTCAAAATAGCGCTATTTCGAGATAAAACCCTTCCCTTAAAATAACCCTTACGCCTCAAAAAATGAGGTTTAAGGGTTATTTCAAGGGAAGGGTTTTATCTCGAAATAACCCCATTTTTTACCTCAAAATAGCGCTATTTTGTAATAGCGCCATAACACGATTGTGCAAATGAAGCGTGGGATATTTAAATCCCCGCTTCATTTGCAATTTCGGGTGTCTGCATTTGCATTCCTCTCAAGAGAAGAATGCAAATGCAGCTGAGCGAAATTGTAAATGAAGCGCAGATTTGAATTTCCCATGTTTCATTTGCATAATCGTGGCCGGACGCTTTTTCGAAATACCCTATTTCGAAATAAAAAACGCTGTTTAGACGCGGTTATTTTGAGAAAAAAAACCTGTCTTTCGAAATAACCCTTATTCCTTATAAAATGAGGTTTAAGGGTTATTTTGAAAGAAGGGTTTTTTTTTTTTCAAAATAACCTCATCTAGACTGCATTTTTTCTTTCAAAATAGGGTATTTCAAAAAAGTGCCCAGATGCAATTATGCAAATGAAGTGTGGGAAATTCAAATCCACGCTTCATTTGCAATTTCACTCAGCTGCATTTGCATGCATCTCTCAAAAGAGGAATGCAGTGTAGCCATACCCTCAGGCAGCCCCCAACCTTTTCCCTTCCAGGTCTGGGCTGCAACTGAGCTGCAGCTAGTCCCACAGCTCCTTTTGTAGTCCCTGCTGGCCCCTGATTGGCTGGTTTCCTCCTAGCTACTCTAGCTGCTTGGAGGACTTCTCTATGGCCCTTTTGGCCTTAAGGCCTAGCCCCATTACAAGGTAAATTTGCACAAAGATTATTACAATAGTGTGGAGAGTGTGAATATGGGGTATGTTTGGTCACATGTGTCCTGCAGTAGCTGGCTAGTGAAGCATCAGAGATTGGGTAGATGAGTGAGGACAGGCCAAGCGATGCAATGGGAGGAATTAGGGTGACTGAAATTGCCCTTTATATTTCTAGCAGGCACTGGCTGCACTGCAGAAACAGCAGCTTGAGTTTGTTGTTGGTGTTTTTCCCTGGTATAAAAGTCCAAGAGACCCGCAGTGAAAATGGGAAGCTGGAATGCGTCATACTCATCCTGGCTTTTTGCTGAGCGACATTACCTGTTGTAATGCTATCCAGGTCCCAGGGTGAACTACAGTTTTAAATGCAGCAGAAGTAAACAGCATAAGGGGGAATAAAACCCACAGAAAATGAAGCCAAAAACCATCCACCTGACAGAGCAAGGGTACCTGAGAGAGTCAAAGCCAAAGAAATTAGACTGAGCATCACGGATATTTTCCAGCCTGACTTGGCAAATGGCCCTGATATAGCTACAAGTTTTCTTGTATTTTTTAAAAATGTACTGCAATGCTAGCATTAAGAGCATTACACTGGAACTAGTTCTCTCAATTATACAATTCCACCACAGCCTTGGGAGGGTTCTTGCGATCAGGTAACCATTAATGATCTATAAGTGCAGTTTTATCCTAAGAAGCAATCAAGTGGTTAAAAAAGAGCAATATAAGAACAATAGGAGTGAAAAAAAAAGAATTTTCAGAACAATGTGCTAAATTTGCTCACTTGAATTGGAAAGCATCTCTGGAGAGCTTTGGTAGCAGGATTAGCAGCATCAAAAGCTAAGCAAAAAAAGATGAATTTTCCAGTGAAAATTTTTGAGATTTAGAAAAAAAAATTCACTTCACAAAGTGAACCAAAATGTTGAATTCTTGGAAACTTGCCCAAACCCCAAATAAAAAATGTTGCAGCATGGGTCCATCAAAACATTTTGTTTCAATCATTTTGAAAAAAAATCAATTTGGACTTTGAACTTTTTTTTGGCTATACATTAGCTTAGAGATTGAAACAAAAATGTCTCTAACTGAAAAAAAATTGGAACTTTTCATTTTGAACATATGGACAAGACCTATTTCGACAATTGCAGCATGTTTTCCCCAAAACTATGTTTAAAACAAACAATTTGTCAAAACTGGCCCATTCCCATAACGTTTCAATGTTGACAGATCAGCATTTTCTGACAAAAAATAGTTTTGCAAAAAAATTCCTGATCAGTTCTAGCAGAAATGTCCTATCGGTATGACTGTGTAAACCTACCTTTTGCATATTGTATCAGGAAGTCCCTGGCTATTGTGAATGATTCATATTTCTGGTGTTCTCCAGACCCATTCCTGTGCCATAGTCCTAGGACTCAGACCATCAGGAGCAGGGAAAAAGGGAAGGAGAGGAGGAAACTAGAACCAGTCACTTGCTGGTAATATAAGGGTTAGGCGTCTTTGTTGCACTAGTTGTCACTAGTCTATTCTGTTGCAACAAAGCCTGTTTGTTGCTGTACATAATGACTGGAGCACAATAACATTTCCAGTTGGGAACTGTTAGTCATTTTGCTGTCAGGAAAGCATGTAAAATCCACACAGAATTAACGAAGCAGGTTGGGGGAAAAAAATGAGACTTTCATTCCTCACACATGATCCCCTGCTGTCCAGGTGCTTGTTCTGCATACTCGATGGTGCATCCCGGCAGATGTCAGCATGCATGGGAAGTGGAAGCAGACACTGCCCTGTACAGGAAGGAGTATGAACTCCTCAGTGGTGGGTAAATAGGTCCTTTACTACTAATAGTGATTCTTTTTTAGCACAAGTGGTTCAGGCCTATGTTTTTGGCACATGGGGAACTGGGGTCTGTTCCCCTGTGGCTTTCTGAACAGACAGGGTGCGTGGCATAGCAACACCTGTGAATTCTTTGCTGGTTATGAATTTGTGATGCTGATTAGCAGAGATTTGATCACATGTGAACTCCTGAGGCTTGTTTTACTAGGGAGAGTACAATATGAGAGAAGTAGAGTGTGTATGTAACACTGCCCTCTGTGGTATGGAATCAGAAATGCTGTAATATGCAGCATAGGCCCCTCTACTGCTGAGGGTATGTCTACACTGCAGAGTTTTTTTGGAAAAAAATGGCCGTTTTTCAAAAAAACTTCACTTACGTCCACACTGCAATCATGTTCTTTCAAAAGAAAATCAAAAGAACAAAGGGGTTTTTTCTGACAATGGTAAACCTCTTTCTACGAAGAAGAACCCTTTTTCCAAAAGAGCTCTTTCAGAAGAAGGCGTGTGTGAACAGGGAAGAGGGAGTTCTTTCGAAAGAAAAGGAATGAGGAAAAAGCACAGGTGCCCTGGTGGCCACTCCACCCATAGTAATCACAGCTTAAATGCGAGGTAGCATCCAGTCAGTGTGAACACTCTCTTTCGAAAAAGCAGATCACCTTTTCAATGCACTTTTGCTGTGTAGACGCTCTCTTTCGGAAGAAGTTTTTTCAGAAGATCTCTTAAGGAAAAGCTTCTTCCGAAAGAAGCCTGCAGTCTAGATATAGTCTGAGAGTTAAGGGAGATTCTACTTTAGCTAAATAGTATTCAGATGCTCAGACACAACCACATTGTGAACGGTGTCAAGAGAATCCTTAGAATGGAAGGCTCTGCATTCTCTCTGAGTTGTAAGCAGCCAAGTTAACAGAGGTTTGTTATAACAAGTTACTATTTTAATTTCCTAACCAAATACTGGTAGAATTAGCCCTGGGACTGGATTCCTTTACCAACATTGAATAGATTTTGACTTTGCCTTAACAAAGTTTCCTTTTAAGCTAAGTCTCAGCTTATGTGGAAGGGAATTTTATGTCAAAACTGATTTCCATTGGAAATGCTACATCAACTACATTTTTTTTTCAAAATCGATTGCAAGAAAACTTTCATTTTGAAAAAAAAGAAAAAAGAAAATGGGGCATGTAAAGTTTCCACATTTTTTAAATGAAAAGGTTCCATTTACCTTTCTAAAATTACATTTTGTTTTGAAATGCTCTTCATTTTATCTTAAAAAATTAAAAATGAATAAAAGGGATAAAATAAAAAAAAAACAACATTACAAATGACTCCAAACAATTTCATTCCCCAGAATTTCATTTTGTGAAACAATTTGAAATGTTGGCTTTTCCCTGTGATTTGGAATGATCTCCCTGTGCCCTCAAATCTAGACTTTCTTCTGTGAGGGAAAATCCATTTTCTAAGCAACTCTAGTTCAAACCCTCTGCCTGTTCTCTTTAAATAAAGTGTTCCTTGGTCCTTCCCAGCAAACCTTGGGTCCAGTCGGGCCTGTGATGAGGGAATTCTGCACTGACCACTCCTGGACAGCCCCTCCTCTGGTGTGTAAAGACTGGAGCAGAATCTCACTGCCATCTCTGATGATTTACGAAAGGCCTTGCTGAACTTTTCCCAGCACTTGGATGTGGAGTAAATCGGAGATTTCTACCAAGAGAGCAATAAACGATTAAGGCCATAACTCTGTCAAGGAAATGACCCTCCCATAACCCCTGACATCACTCCATCTCCACCCCTTGTGTTCATATCCTGGGAGACGTGTATCAACTCTCTTGATCCTTTGGAACTTGATGGCACCAGTTGCCATGCATAACGCCAGACAGCACTGGCTATATCCCTATGCTACCTAGACGGCTGTGTATTCCATTCCCACCTGGTAACAAACCCAGCCATAAGCCCAGTTACAGAGGAGGAGAAAGCTGCTGGGGGCTCTGTTTATTTTCTCATGCATTGCTCCTATTCCCAGCCCTGGCTATGGGGTGCTAATGCCGAGAGGTTCTCTTCCCTTTGCCAGAGACCCTATCCATTTGTCCCTGTTATTTTGTGCCTCCCCCTCCAGCCATGTGTGATTTCATTTCAGACTTTATTAGAAGCTCCCTGAGGAGCCTGGCAGCCGGCGTTCTCCCTTGTTCAAAGGTCTCCCGTTCGGTCTATAAATCACTATTAGGAGCTGGCTGCCTTAGCTTATTATACGTTGCAGCATCCGGGCTGCTCCCGAAGAGAGCAGTGGTGTCATTCACTCTGTCCCTTGGCCAATTACATTGATGGCTTCACCTAGGCTTCCCCAGCCTGGAGGCCTAATGAGTGGTGCTGCAAAATTTGCCATTAAATGCACTCGCAGTGGGATGGAATTTGGTGCAAAGGACCGGGCTCTGGGCGGGGAGCCAGGACACCTAGCCCCAGCTGTGACCTTCTTTAAGGCCTGCCTCATTTTCCTCTCTGTAATAACAGGGCAGATCGTTTCTCTGCATTGCCAAGTACTGCACACGACCGGGGTGTCATTTATCTGTGACCTACACTGTTAGCACGCGGGCTGTTTATCTGATCTGCACCCCTGCCCAAATCCTTTAGGATCCACTTTGTATCTCCTGTAGAGTAGCTGCTGCAAAATTACAATGATCATAAAAGCCCACCCGCGACCCGCCTGAGGATGTCAGAGAGCTTGACTGGCAGGAATTTATTCATCCTCCCAGTGCCACTGTGAATGTGTTAATGGGTCTTATCCAAATTTTACAAGCGGGGACACTGAGGCAACAGGGGTTCAGGTGATGTGACCAAGGGCAAAATAGCAACCAAGGGAAAAAGTCGTGAAGAGAATCCAGGAATTGTTTCTCCCTCTCCCCTGCCTTACACCACCTCCTTTCTGAGACTGATTGTGTGTCTGTGGAGGGCTGGGTTGTGCCGAATGCCAAATCTGCCCCTTCCCAGGGGAAATGTGTGTTGCTGGGGGAGAAATAGGAACAGTCCATGCAGACTGCACAGAGGAAAGGCTGATCCACTTACAGAGCCCCTGTCTGACTTGCAGGCCCATGTGAGGACTAGGCAGCCCTTAGCATTAGTCATTGCACTAAGCATGGTGAGGAATCAGCAAGCCAGGCTCATAATGAGAGGATTCTTCTTGCTAGGGCTGCAGGACCGGGCCCTACTAATGCGTAGGACCAATAGGTGACCTGAGGTGGCTGCTAATAGGGAATCGCTGCACCACATGCTGTTGGATTCATGGCTTAGGGGTATCTAAGGGCTCAGTCCTGAAAAGTACTGAGTATCCCTGGCTCCCATTGACTTCCATGCAAACAGAGTGGTTCTCGGAGCTTCACAGGATCCAGCCCCAAGGCCCCAAAAAGGGACATTCTACCACCCTGCTCACCATCCATGGACGTGGCCTTGTGCCCACTGAAACCAATGGGAGCCTTTCCACGGACAGCTCAGTTGAGCCCGTGACAAGTAAGATCAGCTGGGCTTGAGCTGAAGTCCATTGAATTCCATGGAAAGTTTGAGTGCTGGATCACAGAGCGCAAGGGTGTCCGAACCAGCCTGACGTGAGTTGCGGGCTTACGTGGGGGTTGATACAGTAGCAGAGAGCCTAGGAGTAGCAGCTTGAGCTCCCAGTTCGCCAGCTGGCCTGGACAGGAAGCACATGGAAATTCGGCTGGTAAAACACCCAGCTGTAGCCACACACACAAGAGACCCTACCCTAGCTACTCCCTCTCCTCATGTGGAATGCAAGCGGGGCACAGTCTCTCTAGGTCTGCTGGTTTGTGTCTTTCCTTCTTGCAGAGTTAATAGTGGCTGCCAGCCGGCAGTGGCAACACTAGAATTTAATGTGGACTCCCCTGGCTCCTGACAGCTCTGCTCCTATCCAGGCTGTGATCAATGGCTGTTCCCAGCCCCTGCGGGCTCCCTTTTCTTCACCTAGATTAATATGGGAACCTGGCTGAAGAAAGACTAAGGACTTTAGGATCTGTCCTGAAGAGAAATTGGGCATGGGAGAGCCCCATTCAGTCCTTCCCAGTCCATTCTCCTGCAGTGCAGGCTTGTTGTCTGCAGTATATTGTTCTTTCTCTCCATTTTTCCTCACGGCAAGAGGCTAAGCTTAACACACACGCAAATTGATCAAGTTAATTCCCCTCCTGGAAATCTGCATAGAACAAAACTGCTTCCTATGCCTTTTACCTCCAGCATGTCGTGTTTGCTCTGAAAGGCAGCAGCAGATTGTCAGGCTCTTTGACAGCTGTCAATCGTGCCTGCCGCCAAAGCGACATGCAACACTTGAAGGATTACTCTGCTGTTATTTACCAAACTCCAAGTCGAAGCCCAGCTTGCAGGAGCGCACAAATGCCGACTGAGATTGCGCCGTCGCCTTATGGGCTCGCACAATTTGTTTCCCATTATGGCTCTGCTGATGTTTAAAGACATCAGAGGGGACTATTTTTACTCCTGAGTGCTGACGCGGCACACTGAGAAATAATAAGGCTGATTCAAAATGTAGTTCCGGTGCATGCTGCTAAAATAATTCCTTTCTTCCCTGAGCTCCCAGCCATGAGTGTCCTCACCTGGTGACTAGAGAATGGGAAGGAATTCAGGGCTGGAACTGCAGCTGAGAAATTGAAAATAGATTAAATTCTTACCAAGAGGATTTTAAAAAAATAGCTTCCTTTTATTGGTTTTTATCCCTATGAGTTGTTTGCGAAATGTCCAGCGCTATAGGATCTAGGCAGCAAATAGACAGTCAAGTCTAGGCCTCACACACACAACACCGAGGCTCTAAAAAAAGGTGAGGCAGACGTCTGAGCACAATTAAACGTCTGGATCCCCTAGGCAGTGTTCATCCTCTTCAGCCTCCATGGCTTTCTCAAGGGTGTGGCTTTGTGCCAGCCTCTGATTCTGGGGTTGAGGCCAGACTCTGATTTCACTTACGCTGGTGTAAATCCAGAATAAGCCTTCCCGAGGTAGCAGGTGTGAGAGCTAGACTAGGACCTGGGTGCACTGTCATGGAAGGGAGCCCTTCCTTCCTCAGGCCAGCTATCTCAGTCTAGAGCTTTAGGGGTACAGGAATAAGCAAGCTACTTGCCCTCTTCCTTGAAGGGCGGCTAAGGGGATCAGCTTTGTCTCCACTCTCCCGACCCTTCTCTCTGGCCAGCATGAAAACAGGGGTGGTGTCAAATGCTGCTGCTTTAGGCCCAGAGTAAATTGCTAGCCCTTGGCAGAAGAAGGAGCAGAACTGTGACTGTACTCTCTGGAGCTACTCCAGGGCTGTGCAGATTATACTCCACCTTGTTCTAAGGGCAGACCCTAAAGCCAGAGCCTAGCCTAGAATTTTGCTCCCCCTTTCTTCAGGGCTGTCTTTCCACAGGAAAGATTTGCTGGTTCCTGTTTGCACATAGGTGGGTTTTGCTTTAGCTCAGGTGCATTTCGGGGAAGACTTTTGCAGCTGAGCTATTTAATACACAGTTGTGAAACAGAAAACGTTGGCCTCTACAAATTAAAACCCTCAGAAGAGATTTATGAGCACACAAATCCAGGCTTTTATTTGTTTACATTGCTATCTTTACCACGCAGAGAGTCTCTCCTTTGTCTGCAAACCTGCTACGTGACAGTAGGGACAACACAGCTGCCTATGGGGGTGCCTTGAAAGTTGTGGTTCTATGCGGAAAAATGACACCATCTTACTCACAGATTTGTATTCAGAAGCCTAATCACTCATTCTAGTGTCAACAGGAGGGTTTCCCTCCTTTTAGTTCTGGTCCTCCCAGGAGAGCCAGGGCAGTTCTGGGAAATATTAGGTGAATTTCATTTGGGCTTAGGTGGCCATCCTTATCAAAGTTGTTGCAAATATGGGAACTCTGTTGTGAGCGATGAGTGAATCACCTCCACCTGTCCGGTTTTGGGGGAGTTTGCCAGACATTCTGCTCCCCACCCCACAGCTTGTGAACAGAGAAGATTGGATCTCAAAGTCTTTGAGACACACTCAATGTAGCCTACTGTTTTAACTCAAATTTACCATGCCATAGTAAAGGAGTATTGTACATTCAACATGTTGCATTCACTGTAGTTCCTCGTACGTGTCCGTAAACAGTCTTTTATTCAATGAGCACATGCTAATTTTATCCAAATGGCTTATCCTCAGGGTTTGAACTACAACTGTACCTTCACTACCACATTGGCACAGACCTCAGCTAGTTACTCCACAGGAGCAACGGAGACAGGAAGCGATCAGTTTCTTACAGACATCTGTAGTGGGTTAGGAAGTGAAAGGAAGCAGCAGTAGTTGCTTCTTTTGTTCCACATGCTGCGTATGTGATCTGGATTGGAGTGTGGGATGCTATTGTGCTAAAACACAAGCTCACCCTCCGCGCCAATATTCTGTACAGTCTCCCAATGAAATTATAACTTGATTAAATAATAACATTATTGACTTTAAGGTTACAGCTGCATCGTCTTGCTCTTACATGTTGACTAAGTGTGAGGGCACACAATGAGACTTCATACATCAAAAGGAGCACAAAACATTGTGGTATTCTGAAGAGCTGGCAAAGAGGGGGTTTATACATCCACTCCCTAAAGTACCTGCTTCTTGATAAATTGGCTGTATTATCTCTGTCCTCTAGAAAAGACTCATTCGCCTTCTGAGTGGATAAAAGCCCCAGGAATTGTCACACTCACATACAAAAGACACAACGGGCTGTCAATTAAGAGAAGTATATTTGTGTAAACAATACACAAAACCAAGGAACTAGTTTAATTTTCCATGGCCTTGTCTCGGAGGAGGGAAGGACACGTGTGACCTAACCCTAACAGACACACAATGGGCTGTGTTGGTAAATGAATTTCCCAGGTATTTTTGCTTTTAAGTTGAGAATTCCAGGCACAATACTAGCTGCTTCTGAGGAACAATGTCTTCGTGGAAGTCACAGCCCCGTTTAAGAACATTTCCTAGGGTGAACTTCTCCATGACAGTAGCTGCTGCTTTGTCAAAGATTTTCCCCTGTGGAGTATGCAAAGACACTCATTTCATCCCGCCATGTGTGCAAACAGCCAATGGTGCTTTGCTCTGATAAAATGAATGATTGGAAGCTCTTTGGGGCAGCATTATCTTTTTCTTCTGTGTTTGTACAGCCCCTAGCATTATGAGAGTCCTGGTCATGGACTGCAAGTCCTATGCACTTCTGCAATGCAAATATTAATGGCTCAAACTTATGGGGCGCAATATTTTAAATAAAAAAAAATCTGCTTTAAAAACAACAGTGGACATGAGAATATTGATTTTTCTCAAAATATTCCATTTTTAATTAAACTCCCCATTTTTCTACTGCCCAGGCTGATTGATGGGTTTACTAATTGTGTCTTCCACAAGCAGACTAACAAGCAAACAACAAAAAAAACTCACTCTCAATTTGAAAACCTTCCAGATAGTGCATCAGCGAGCAGAAGTAGCAGATAGTTCACGTTAACTGCCAATTCCTCATTTGCTCGTAAGTTCTTAGTTTTGTGAGGTGACAAACTATTTTATTTACTCACACAATGGTTACATCTGAGCAGTGTCTCAGTCTAGCCATGGATTCTGAACTTGCATGGTCATTACATATTATAGTTCCTATAAACTAGGAAGGGCCAAAACACAGGAGGCTGACTTGCCTATGAGCAAATAACTTGCGTATACTGAAAAATGATGGAGTGGGCTTAGTTTTGGTGAATGGTGATGACTTGATGGTTTTTGAGTACTGGAGATTGAAGGTCTTGCTTTCTTGGCAGAGCATGCTTCCCACATGTAGAACTGGGCAAAATCCCTGAAAACGAAAATGCAACGTCCACTTTGAAATTAAACTAATTTTTTTTGTTCCCCTTAAAAATTTTCCATGAATGTTCGATTTGACAGAGCAATTTTTCCTTAAAACCTTCCAATCAGTTTTACGCTGAAGATTATTAGCAGAGACCTGAGGTCATCCGCCTCTTACCAAGTGTAATTGTTATGCTTTTTTGACAATGAGTCCTGCCTTCTGGAAAAAATGTTTATTAAATAATTCCAACTCTTTGGTGCTTACACACTCATGGCCTTCAGCTCATTGAACCCATTAGGCATAACTTCACCCATACTGCTCTGCACAAACCTGGAAACTGCCCTGCCCTATTCATAAAGAGACAACTCAGATAAGCAAAAATAGACACCAAAAATACAGGAATAAAACAAATATTAACACAGTACCCAAATATATGGTGAGCTCTTTTCCCATAGAAAATCATCTCAAGAACTTCCCTATGGTCCTTGCACTAACTTACACAAATTTTTCTCAGCAACTGGGACTTTTCAGTTTAGAAAAGAGGACACTAAGGGGGGATATGATAGAGGTCTATAAAATCATGAGTGGTGTGGAGAGGGTGAATAAAGAAAAGTTATTTATTAGTTCCCATAATAGAAGAACTAGAGGACACCAAATGAAGTTAATGGGTAGCAGGCTTAAAACTAATAAAAGAAAGTTCTTCTTCACACAGCGCGTAGTCAACCTGTGGAACTCCTTGCCAGAGGAGGCTGTGAAGGCTAGGACTAGAACAGAGTTTAAAGAGAAGCTAGATAATTTCATGGAGGTTAGGTCATAAAAGGCTATTAGCCAGGGGATAGAAATGGTGTCCCTGGCCTCTGTTTGTCAGAGGCTGGAGAAGGATGGCAGGAGACAAATCGCTTGATCATTGTCTTCAGTCCACCCCCTCTGGGGCACCTGGTGTTGGCTACTGTCGACAGACAGGCTACTAGGCTAGATGGACCTTTGGTCTGACCCAGTACGGCCATTCTTATGTTATGTTCTTATGTTCTCCATATGCCTTTTCAGCAAAGTTTGAATCTACCACATTGACCTCTTCTATTTCAGCTCAGGAGCTGCTGGTGGGGCAACCATGCAGCAATTCCGCCTGTGGGCCACACCACAGAACCAGACCTCATGCATGCTTTCCTGGGCTGTAAGTAGTTATGTGATCCCTCTAGCAATGTAAGCAGTTATGTGATCCCCTGGCTATCAGGGTTCCAGCCCTTCTTCTGGCATGCAGTCTGATCTGGGTGTTTGAGACAGGCCTAGTAACACACCTGCTTGCTGTAACCGAACGTAGTAGGCCTTTGGGAGCTTCGGCCACCTCAGCTAAAGGACCAGGTCTGTTTGCCTGGAGGCAATGGCGGATTGATAGCCCTCTACATGGACTGTAGTTACAAGAGGAGGAGAAAGAGCAGAGCAGCTCCCAGCTCCACCTGAAGTGACAACGTAGCACCTGTCCATTATCTTAAATTAGAAGAACAATAGTTACCTCCCCTGAAAAATAGTAGGAGGCCTTAGTTAATAAGGGCTGTGAAGAGCACAACAATCTGAGGGTAAATAGGGCCAGAGCTGGTGGTCTTCAGGCATGAGTCATGCTGTATCTTCTGTTGGGCTGGAAGATGACAGTAGGAGAGGCTTTATCTCCATTATGTGGCACTTCCTTAACTCTCCAAGAATGCATTAAAGAGCTGCCAAATGTGTGCCTGTCACAGGAGATAGGACGTTCTTGGGGATCTTGAACTGGCTTGCATGTTCCTTTGCAGCTGTAAAAAACAAGTGCACATGGCTACCCTGTCTGCATGGAAAAACATTATGCTCACTTGGCACTCGTTTAGTCAGTTACAAAGCTGAGGTGAGCTCTGGTCTTCAGAGATCCAACAATTGTCATGAGGCTCTACCTTGTGCAGGAGAGACTGAGAGAAGACACATCCATCAGTCTGGGTTTCTAATGCCCAGTCAGATCATCAACCCTCATTCCACATTGTAATGACTGAACGCCAAGGGCCAAATCCTTCTGGCAGAGGGTGCTTACAAAAGAGCCCTGCTGTGTGAGAAAGAGGCAATCTGTCCTGAGTGACATGCAAATGACAGATGCCCATATTGCCAGTAAAATATACACCAGAGAAGATGGGGAGCTGGTTCCTGACCTTTTCTTCCCTGGACTGTCGTGCTGGTTGGAAAGAAACCAGTCAACGCATTGTCCATTCCGTGGCTTAATGTTCATGACCATGTCTCCCCTTAGTGGCTGATCCAAGTGCCTACACCAGCTCACTACTGGGGACAAGGAGAGGAATTCTGTAGATCCACTAGGGACAAAGGAATGTGGGTTTTGGTGCCACCGTTCCTGAATTTGATACTCTCTTTTCACGCATACAATGGTATCGCTCTGAGTGGGGCTGAATTTAACGATACTTGCACATTCGACGGGCCTATTCTGGACCACAAGAAAATTCAGTATATTGAGAAAATGTGTCTCTGGTGTCTATCACTGAGCAGTCAGATTAAAAGAAATTATATGCTCTGTCTGCCACTGAAATGGTTCACAATATCACTGAATAAGAGGGAAAGAGGAGACCAGAATAGCTCATATTAAGTGGCTTCCATGCAGGGCTAATGAGGCAGACTCCAGGCTAACAAAGGTGGACCTTTTTAACTCAGTTGTGATTAGTGTATCTTGCACTGCACATGGTGGCATAGGGGGCCATTAGCTGCCTTGTAAAAAGAAAATCTGTCCAATAAAAATCTCTGTTAATGTGCTGTAAATGGTTCTCTTATTAATATAAGGGCAATATAAGCTGACCTGGTACAATGTTTTCTGAGTAACGAGATGGCTGCCTTTTGCAGTGTGTGAATCAAATGCACAAGAGTGTGTACATGTGAGATCTATGGAATTTACGCCAGCAGGTAAAGGTTAAAATAGTAGTCAGCTACAAAAGAATACAGGGAAGAGTGCACACACAGGCAATCAGTTTCAAAATGGTCACTACTATAATATTCTGATTATTTAACCCACCAAATCTGCCTTAATCCATCCTCTCTTAGGTAATTACTGCTCCATTACACCAAGTCTACTATGATCCATTTGGCATTATGAAATGAATTAGACCCTAATAAAAAGGGGAGGAGGGGATGAGCAGGAGGAATAAAGACCAACAATACAGATCAATGCATATTTCAATTAACCCACAACCACAAAACTCCACACCACAGCCCATTTACCATGCTGGGCTCATGAGTTAGCAGCTTATGGGCAGACGACGTAGAAACAAAAGAACAATTATAGAATGGAATTAAAACCTACTGAAATGAAGGAACCTGAATGCACATCCTGTTTCGAATTAATAAGGCCAGTAAGGCATGTCAGCGTAATAACTGATTATTAAATCTCTATAAATATGTGTGTGTACAAAGATGGGCTCCAATTTCCCAGCTGTAATAAATATGATCCTTTGGCGTTTGTGTAATATACGTCTGCCCGCATGCATTTAAATGATGCATATGCGGGAGCCTTGATATAAAGCAGAGCCTTAGCAGCACCACCATCCATCAGGCACTAAGTTGCTGTTAATAACCTTCCCTTGGGCAAATGGCAGGCAAATGGTTATGAATCTGGTGATAGGGGGCCTTCAGCCAGTCAAGCTGGGGAACTCAATCTTGCGTTTCCCAGGAAAATAATAGTGGGTTGGTGAGAGGAGAGTGACAGCAGGGCTACAAAGCAGGATGCATCACTCCCACAAATGCAGGACAAATGGACTGGTGGCAAGAGGGGATTTTTTTCCTCTGGCATGGAAAATATATCCTTCCCTCGCAAAGGCAGCCTGCCCTATTCTCCAAGGTTAAGGCTCAGGGTTCCTGGGAAAGGGACACAGCATTGCAATGAAGCCACAGTCGTGAGAAAGCAACTCCGGCTCTCAATTGATAAAGTCCTATAGTAAGGGTGGCTGTTCCTCGCATTCTTTTTTCCTTTTTCCTCCTTTAGGATCATCAATCACAAACTCAGTGCAATCAGTTCCTCTCTGCTAACCTGTCTGCACAAATAGAGTTTTCAGAGCAGGTGTTATTGCTGCGGTAGGAGATGGGGACAGACGGGCTTGCCGAGAAGAGGGGATAGGGGGTGACAGTGCCACTGGACGCCTGCATAAAAGCAGTCTCCGCAGCAGCACGTTGTGGTCTGTGGAGCGTTGGTTGGTGGCTTGTGGAATGCTGATTGGTCACCATGTGGGCTCCTTCTTGTTGTTTCTATCTGCACATTGCATCACAGACAGCTGAAGTTACAGCAGCGCATCCCTGGGGTTACTTTCCATTCAAAGCAAATGGTAGGGGTGCTGTGTGATCACAGGTGGGAGGAGCATCTTCCCTAGCTTTGAGGATTTGCCCCACCTCGTGAAATAGATTGGGAATCCCTCTGCTTTTCTTTGTGCTGAAGGAATGGTACTTGATAATGGCAACACATAGGTGATGGCGGTGGTTTTTGGCAATTGTGAGTTCAAATGCATTGGACTGGGACCCAGGAAATCTAGATTCAAAGTTGGTTCTGTGACAGAACTTCCTGTGGACTGGGGGTGGGGAGGGCAAATCATTTCCATCTCCATGACTCAATACCCCTCTCCCAGTCTCAGCAAAATGTTATTGTTAGATTTTCCTTCCCTCACCGGGATGCTGTGTGGACCTATCCATTAACATCTGTGAAGCACTCAGGTATAATGGGATCTACTTAGCTGGATGATGCATGTCACTGGTGGGACAATGCAGGAGATGTTTGTGTTGCTTATCATGGTGCTATACTTTTTTTCAGTAGATAAACAATAGTGATACCTGGCTGGTCTTACATAGAGCTTTTCCCCTGTAGATCTCAGAGCGCTTTACAAAGGAGATCGGTATCATTATCCCCATTGTACAGATGGGGAAAGAGAGGCACAGAGCAGGGAAAACTTGCCTAGGCTAGTAGAAAAGCCAGGAATACAGCCTAGAACTTCCAGCTCTCTATCCACTAGGCAACACTGCTTATCTCCAATGATGGCTTCGATGGGACTATTTCCTGGAATAGTGGGCACTGTTTATTTAGCGTTCTCAGTGTCAGCTTCTGGTTCCCTTGTTTTGATTTTACAACCCTCATCACTGGGCCTGTTTGTTTTCCCATCTTTGTGGATTTGCTGGCCCCCTTCCCTCAGTCCTAGGATTTAAACAGGCATGAAGTAAAGATGGGCAAAGGCAGGGGAGAATGTTATATGTGCCAACAGCTGGGCCAGATATTCCAGTGAACTTGTCCAGTGACAGGAGTGCATATATCCAAAGGGTTTCACTTGGCCCAAAGATCACGTGACACCATCATGGAGGTTTGAACTGGGTGTTGAACAGTCCTACGAGTGAACTAAAAATAGGCTTGAAAAGATGAGCTTTCATTGGTAGATATCAGTTTCCAGCAACAATAATTGAAATGTAGACAAAGACAGAAAAATGCTGCTTGAGAATGTATACGAGTATGATTTAAGGGTATTTATTGTTGTATATTTTTGACACATGATATTAACAGTTTGTACTTTAATGGTTATAAAGCTTTTATTTCTTTCATCTCAACTTCTAATGTCACTAAACAATTATTTTCTGTCCCCCTGTTGTTTGAGTCCCAATAATTTCCCACAACTCCTGAAAATTTAAATGGATAAAAATGCTTAAAAATAAACATTGATATCATCTGTTGAAATTATGAAAAAAAAATCAAATTTAGCTATGCCAAGTAGACAGTAGACAGGCTAATGACGTCTAAATGGAAGCCTGAATGGGGCTTGAAAGTTGTAGAAATTGCGAACAGTCAAAACAAAATCAGAAAATCCCAGAGCAATCCCTCCAAAAGCAACACTTTCACAACAAAAGCAAAACGTTCCCCGTGAAAATCTTCTGCACCACACTTTAGTAAAGAGCTTCTCAGCAGAGGTGACTGAGATGTGATTTTAAAATACTTCATTGTCACATTGCAACGTGAATGTTAGGGGCTGGCTTTCAAAACAAGTTAAAAATGCATCTATGATGAGGCAGACTTGGCCACAAAAGCTGCTCCCAATTTTGTCTCTTCCTCTCAAGAGACTCTTCTTATTTGCACTCCAGTGAAATTCTTTAACCTCAGGAAGGTGAGTAGGGAGGAAATGGAGCCTGGAGGATGTTGAAGGGGTACTTGGTAATGGGGAGGATGGAGCGTCTGCCAGAGGAAGTTTTTAAATGGACGGGTGGCCTATTAGTGCAGCGGCATTGGAGGCATCAAAGACTCTAATGAGTCTAGTTTATTGTGGATGAATGGCAGAATTTGCCAGTGTTGTGGATGATGATCTGGTGACCTTGAAGGAGAGATAAGTGGAGCCCTGAATTTCAGCTGTCTAGCCCCATTTTTGTGAGGATGTAATACTTTGTACCAACTAGAGGAAAAGAGATCCAGTAGTTAAAGAAGGGGACAGAGAATCAGGACTCCTGGTTCTGCTTTGGCTAGAGGAGAATCTTACCAAGGATTCAGCGCAAAGATCCTAGATAGCCCTTCCTATATTTGGGGGGTGGCACAAGGGGAATGGCAGTATGTCCTATTGGATAGAGCACTAGACAGGCACTTGGGAGTGCTGCGTTCTAGTACCAGCTCAGCTAATGAACAGCTGGGTGACCCTGGGCAAGTAACTTCCTCTTTCTGTGCCTCAGTTTCCCCAACTGTACAAGGGGGATAATAATATGGGGGCTCTACTACATTTTATCTAGCTGTCAAATAGTGCCCCTGGAATTGGGCCCATAAGTAGGGCACTGCAGAGAGCACCGTCGAGCATATTCCAGCCTTTGGCCTTAAACAGACTCTGTGTAGTGGCTCCGTAGACCAAGTAAGCAACCTTCTTTCTCTCATCCCTCCCAACCCAGTGCCAGGCCCAGCTACTGACTTGAGGCCTTAATGTATTTGGGTCTGATCCTCAAGCCAGTAGGTGCTTGGGCTGACTAAGAATGCCCGGAGCAGACCTTTACTTCATGTAAAAGACTGTATCATTCACTATCTGGGCCAAGTAGGGAAGTGAATCCCTTCTCCACCTACTTTCTTGGCCCAAGTATTACCCACTCTGAGCACATGTGATGGGCAAGTGGTGGAGAGAACCACAGAATGGGTGGAGATTTCACTTGACTTCTCTATTTGTGGGCTAGGCAAGGAAGGAAGTTACTTCTGATCTGGAGCAAAATGGGGAATGTGTTGTCATTCTCGGAGTCACGATTCCTTCCCAAGGTAGCAGGTACCACTTTCAGGGACAAGCCTACAGCCCAGGGATGGGCAAAATCGGGCCTGGGATCCAGATCTGGCCCGCCAAACATTTCTCTCCAGCTGCCTAGCTGATTAGCAGAGCATACATAGTTATAGCCAGCAACACATGTTCAGTTGCTTCTCCTTCCACCTTGCTTTGTCCTGCAGCCAGCCAGCTGCTCCCAGGAGTCTCCTGCTAGTTATGAGGAGTGGGAGGATGGGGGGGGGGGCAGAGAATGGAGGGGAGTGCTGAAGTCTGGGGTCAGGGAGGGGGAGACACACAGCAGACCTGCTCCAGTAAGTGACTCAGAGGAGTGAAGAGCAGGGGGGAGGGTGGAGACAACAGAGCAGGACAGAGTTCCCTTAAAGAGACAAAGCGTGGCTTCTCTCAGAAACCTACCCAGCAGCAGCCAGCACATAGCTTTCTGTGTCACACACACCCAGTCTGTGCCACACTGTCTCGGTGTTTCACACACATGGTCACTGTCACATACACACACTGCCGCACACACTCAATCTGTGTCACAAAGTCTGTCTCTCTCACACACAGCGTCTCTCACACACACACACTCTCTTTGTCTCTCTCTGTAGCCCCCACTCCCCGCTCTTCTGCCTGAGGCTCTGCCCCTTCTGGGAGGCCCGGAGCTGGCCCACGATCGCGTACCAAAATTCGTGAAGTGCCCCCCCCCTGCAAAAATTATTGCCCATCCCTGCTACAACCTCACTCTATCCCGTCAAAATCTTCTAGTCACTGCACAGTGTCCCCAAGAAACTGGTGAGAGTATTATTACTAGAACCACTGAACCCCGGATGGGCTGAGGACAAGGCACCTGCGAATACCCAGGGAAGAATCCTGCTCTGGATGGTGAGGAGGGGTAACGTAAGAGGTCTTTGCCATCTCTCCTTTATACATTTCTGCCTTGGGTTTAATGCCGTTATTTGATTCGGGCTAA
The DNA here is from genome assembly GCA_019425775.1 of Rafetus swinhoei. NCBI lineage: Eukaryota > Metazoa > Chordata > Testudines > Trionychidae > Rafetus > Rafetus swinhoei. The sequence goes on along the minus strand of CM033429.1, from coordinate 9,897,878 downwards.
AAATGAAACAAGATCAGAATAAGCCGCTACTGAGAATAATTTTGTAGCTATTTAAAAGTCCACAATGAGACAAAGAAATGATACATGGTTCAATGCAGAGTGAATACAAGGCAAGCTGTCAGCGCAACAAGGTGCAAAGCACCAGATCCAATTTAGATTGTGTGACTTGAGACTCATTGCATTGAACTGCAAATTAGGTGCCTAAATACCTTTGAGCATCTGGGCCTGAATTTCTCTGGGTCTCTGAGCCCCATCCCCAGCTGGCTAATAATTCTATCTTGTCCATCAGTGCAAGATTTTCACATGTGACTTGTCACTTTAGATACATTCAACTTGAGGCTCTTTACAAGGCTCATGATTTTCAGAAGGTGTCGAGCACCTGCCTGCTGAAAATTAGCCTTCTACTCGGTGTCTCAAGGTGGGCACCCAAAATCATGAGTCACTTGAAAATCTTGGTCATTACACAAGTTCTTCAGGGAAAGGACAGTCTCTCACTCTGTGTTTCTATGTAAGTAAGGCCTTGATTTCAGTAGGGGCTTATATGTGCTACAGTAACACAAATAATGAATAGTAATTAATACTTTTAACCCCCACAAGGTCCCTTGTGGTCTGTGGCAAACTGAACTGTAATAGATATTATAGCCCCCAAAATAGCGTCAAAAGAACATTAAGGTTGCAAAGTCAAACCCTTTAAAGTTGGGGAACTCCAGAATTAAATTTGCCTATGCACCCTAAATTCAGCCCCATTGTGCAGATGCATGGCAATCGTCTTATACGACATAAGCATGTATATTTTTCCCCCGCAATAAACATTTTTATCTCCTATTTACAAGAAGGGAAACTGAACCAGGCTGGGTCTCGGCTGATCTAGATTGTCATCTCACTGATGAATTCAGCAGTGCTGACTTACACAGGCAGAGTATCTGGACTGAGATGAGCCAAGATAGATCATCTTCCTTTATATCTGTTTTTATGTATGTCTCCTGCCAGGGAACAACAAATGTTATTCATAAAAGATTGCTGGCGTCCTGTTATTTGGGAGTGATATCGCCAAAGCACTGATGGGGCTTTTAAAGGTCAGGTTATATAGTTTTTAAAAGATATTTTTCAGGGTTATCTTTCTTCTGCAATCTACCTTGCTCCCATCCCAGCTGTGGCGACTCAACACCCGTGTGGTTGAGGGTTAGTAAATCACAGCCCCAGTGTCACTTTCTGAAAGGATAATAGTTTTCATTTGCAGGATATTTATTTTCCCTCACTATGATTTGACAGACAAATCACATCATCCCAGGATTTCCCCAGAGTGCTTCTGAGTTGATAGCATGCCCCAGTGGATTTATTCTGCAACCAAAGAGTTTTGGGTTTGTTTAGTTTTTTGTGTGCACAGAGACTTCACCCTGGTTTTGCTGTGGCTCGCGTGGAGTTATTTACTTTCCCTAGCTGGGGCTCGTTTCGGTTTGGGTTTAAGGTTAGTTAAATTACAAGGCTGTTGGCAAAGGTTTTCAGGTTGGCATGGACTGTGCATTTGATTAGGAAAGAGATTTGTGGATTAATTTTAACACAGTCAGGGAACTGGACTCAATGACCTTTAGAGCTCCCATCCAGTCCGACGCTTCTATGATTCTGTGTTATCTGGATCCTCTTCCTAGCTTTCCCCCTGTCTTGCAGGATTATATTCCGGAGCTGTCAAACTCCTCAAGGCTTTTAAGTAACTAAAGACTACTGGCTTGGGACTCATTTCCCCTGTCTGTAAACTGAGGTAATGATGACATAGAAAGCTGTTGTTATTTATGTATGGTTTGTGAGCAATGTTCCCTCTAATCTTTTCCACCCATGTGCTGTTTTTTTCCATCCATGTGTGGAATAAATTTTATATGCACCAAGGCATGTGTGAATGTGCACCATCTGTAGAAACAAAACCTAGCTGTGGTGGTCTGCTAATCAGCTGGGTGGCACTGGAATTTCTCCTGAGTGGCTGTACAAGCACACACCACGCAGGGAACACTGATTGTGATCTCCTCAGGAGTCCCAATTATGGATCATCGTGCTAGGTGCTGTACAAACCCAGAACAAAAAGATGCTCCCTGCCCAAAAAAGCTTTCAATCCAAGCAGTCTGTGAGGCTCAGCCTGCTAGTGTTGTAAAGTGCTGTGCGATTCCCTGATGGAATGAGCTATGGAAGAACAAAGTGACTGTGTAAAGGCATTTCCAGCCAGGTGGTACAAATGGACATAGTACCACTGACAGAGCATGCTGAAGAGCTGGTGTTTGACCAGTTTCCTCTGCTGCTGGATTTCATGTGGTAACTAATCACTTTCATTTGTACTCCCTGGCGATAAGGCCCACAGCTGTACTAAACAAGGCTGGACAGATTACTCACACTACAACAGCAAATCCCTATCAGTTGGTATCTTTTCTAGGAGGAGCTCAACTTCTTTACAGACATTGATGACTTGAGCCTCACAACACCCATGACAGAGATAGTACAGAATTAATTATCCCCAGTTTAGAGGAGAACAAAGAAGGATACCAAGATATTAAATGACTTAGATCAAGGTTACACGATGCCTTACCAAGAATTGTGGTAGATTCACTAGCAGTCAAAGTCTTTACTTAAAGACCATAACCTAGTTCAGGCAGAAGCACAGAGGGGTTACAAAAAAAAAAAACCCCAAAAACAAAAAAAACAAAGGACTTTTTTCATGACAGTGTTTTTTGAAAGTTATGTCCTTTTTTTCATCAATTTCAAAATTCAGAATGTTTCAACTGGCTGTAACCAGAAGTTATTGGGTGCACAAAAGGACTCCTTGGATGAAGTTCTGTGACTTGTGTTATGCAGGATAATTGTAATGACCTCTTCTGGTCCCCCCATAGAATCTATGAAGCTAATCACAGAAGTGAGAATGGGTCTCTCTCCTCAACTCTGCAAGCTAAACCAGAGTATCTGCTATGTCAAAAGCTGTAATATTCAAAGTCACTGTATTATATTAAAGTATGCATATTTAGCCAGTATTGTTTCCAAATACGGGCATGATCCAAACCCCCAGGTCCAATGACCGCTGAGAAAGCTGTGGAACTCATAAGAACATTAGAACGGCCATACTGGGTCAGACCAACAGTCCATCCAGCCCAGTATCCTGTCTGCCGACAGTGGCCAATACCAGATGCCCCAGAGGGAGGGAACACAACAGGTAATCCTCATTTGATTCCTCCCATGTCACCCACCTCCAGAGAAACAGAGGCTAGGGACACCATTCCTACCCATCCTGGACAATAGCTATTGATGGGCCTAACCTCCATGAATCTATCTTGCTCTTTTTTGAACCCTGTAAAAGTCCTAGCTTTCACCACATCCTCTGGCAAGAAGTTCCACAGGTTGACTGTGCACTGAGTAAAGAAAAACTTCCTTTTGTTTGTATTAAACCTGCTGCCTATTAATTTCATTTGGTGACCCCTTGTTCCTATATTGTGGGAATAAGTAAATAACTTTTCCTTGTTCACTTTTTCCACACCAGTCATGATTTTATAGACCTCTATCATATCCCCCCTTAGTCTCCTCTTTTCTAAGCTGAAAAGTCCAAGACTTTTTAATCTCTCTTCATAAGGAACCCGTTTCAAACCCCTAATCGTTTTTGTTGCCCTTTTCTGAACCTTTTCCAATGCCAATATATCTTTTTTGAGATGAGGCAACCTCATGTGTATGCAGTATTCAAGATGTGGGCATCCCATAGTTTTATATAGAGGCAAGAAGATATTTCTGTTTTATTCTTTATCCCTTTTTTAATGATTCCTAACATTCTATTTGCTTTTTTGACTGCCACTGCACACTGAGTGGGTGTTTTCAGAGAACAATCCACAATGACTCCAAGATCTCTCTTGAATAGTTGTAGCTCCATTAGTCTCCATCATATTATATGTATAGTTGGGATTATTTTTTCCAATGTGCATTACCTTACATTTATCAACATTAAATTTCATTTGCTATTTTGTAGTTTGGTTAGATCTTTTTGAAGCTCTTTACAGTCTGCTTTGTTTTTTTTCAATGAAGATATATCTATCTCATAGATCTGGAAGAGACCTTGAGAGATCATTGAGTCCAGGGCCCTGCCCTTGTGGCAGAACCAAGTACCATCCCTGACAGATTTGCCCCATGTTCCTAAATGGCCCACTCAAGGAGTGAGTTCATAACTTTGGGTTTAGCAGGCCAATGCTCAAACCACTGAGCTATCCCTCCCCACTTTGGCTGTAACTCTCTTGAGCATTGTTTACTCCTTTCTCTAGATCATTTATAAATAAGTTGAATAGGATTGGTCCTAGGACAGACCCTTGGAGAACCCCCTAGTTACCTCTCCCCACTCTGAAAACTTACCATTTATTCCTACCCTTTGTTTCCTGTCTTTTAACCAGTTATCAATCCATGAAAGGACCTTCCCTCTTATCCCATGACAACTTTCTTTACTTAAGAACTTTTGGTGAGGGACTTTGTCAAAGGCTTTCTTCAAACCTGAGTACACTATATCCACTGGATCCCCCTTGTCCACATGTTTGTTGACCCCCTCCAAGAACTCTAGCAGATTAGTAAGGCATGATTTCCCTTTACAGAAACCATGTTGACTTTCTCCCAACAAATTATGTTCATCTATGTGTCCGACAATTTTATTCTTTACCATAGTTTCAACTAATTTGCCCAGTACCGAGGTTAGCTTACCAGTCTGTAATTGCCAGGATCACCTCTAGAGCCCCTTTAAGATATTGGCATCGCATTAGCTATCTTCCAGTCATTAGGTACGGAAGCTGATTTAAAGGATAGGTTACAAACCACAGTCAATAATTCCGCAATTTCCCATTTGAGTTCTTTCAGAACTCTTGGGTGAATGCCATCTGGTCCCGGTGACTCCTTGCCAGAGGATGTTGTGAAGACCAGGACTTTGACAGGGTTCAAAAAAGAGTTAAATAAATTCATGGAGGAGAGGTCATGGATGGGTAGGAATGGTGTCTGCTTGTCAGAAACTGGGAGTGGGTGAGAGGGAAAGGGTCACTTGCAGATTCCCTGTTCTGTTCACTCCCCAGAGCACCTGGCACTGGCCACTGTCGGCAGACAGGATACTGGGCTAGATGGACCTTTGGTCTGACCCAGTCTGGCTTTTCTTATGTTCTTATGAAGCTCAGATCTGGATTGGAAGGCTGTGGCTTGGGATAATTGTTAACAATTTCATTATAGCAGAACTACACCTGAGTTGTAGTTAAGACTGAGAATCACTTAGGGTATGTCTATACTAGCCCCCTAGTTCGAACTAGGGAGGCTAATGTAGGCATTCGAACTTGCAAATGAAGCCCGGGATTTAAATATCCCGGGCTTTGTTTACATGTTCCATCGTCGCCCATTTTTAAATGCCATTAGTCCGGACTAACTGCCTGCGGCTACATGCGGCAGTTAAACGGTAATTCGAACTAAGTCCTTAGTTCGAATTACCTGTTACACCTCATTCTAGGAGGAGTAACAGGTAATTCGAACTAAGGACTTAGTTCTAATTACCATTTAACTGCCGCGTGTAGCCGCGGGCAGTTAGTCCGGACTAGTGGCATTTAAAAATGGCAACCGGACGGGAACATGCAAATAAAGCCCAGGATATTTAAATCCCGGGCTTCATTTGCAAGTTCAAATGCCTACATTAGCCTCCCTAGTTCGAACTAGGGGGCTAGTGTAGACATACCCTCACTGATTAACAGCTGGGGTTAGTAAATGCTGCAGAATCCACATGCTGGGTCAGATTTGCCTGTGTCTCATGGAGGATCAAGGGTTGAATTAGTGGTCCAAATTTGGGTTCCTCTGAGCCAAGGAGTTCTAAGATACAGCCTCCCTGAAAAGTCAATTGATATCATTACCCTGGGTTTTATATTCTCTCTCTCTCTGTGTAATATATGGGGCCAGTCCTGCCACTTAGGACACTCTTGACATCAACTTGCTGAGGATCTGAATATGGAGAAAACTTTCTGACTTCCTGTAAGAGAAGGCACCTTCATGTGACACTGAACAGCAGAATGCTGAGGTGCTGTGGATCGGTCAATACTAGATTAGAGGCAGCATGGATAGATAACATAACCAGTCCCTGCAGAAAGGGAGACACGCTGGACTTCTTTAGAACTTTGTTGGATTTTCACTGGGGCATTGATCCTGCATTGACCCAAAGGGAAGAATGTGTGTGTGGGTGATCCCAGTGGAATCACCACTAGTACTAACAGCAAATCAGCTGACCCCATCACCATGCACGAGTGTTCATGCATAGGGAAGTAGACCGCTTGCACGAGTTGGGGCTGCTTCTGCTCTGAGCAGGGGGTTGAACTAGGTGACTGTCTGGCGTCTCTTCCATCCTCCATCTTCTTAGTTTCTGAGTCATCATTATAATAAAAGGGCCCCTTAAAAATCCAACCTCTCTGCTGTGCATGAGCTCTCTGACCCCCAGATTGGTTCTTGTGGCTGGGAAGGCAATGAGCAATGTCACCAATGTGAGACTAATGCACTGAAAGGCAAATATATTGGCACAATCCGTAATGCTGACATCTTGATAAAGTACCTCTGGGCCCAAATGTGAGGTTGCATTGATTGCCTTTGAGTTTTTCCTTCTAAGACAGTCACCTCAGTAGCCCTCTTGCACATGGTTCTTAAGCACCCGAGGGCAGCCGGCCAGCTTTCTACTCGCATGCCTGCGAGAGAAGAATAAAGCTGGAGAAATCCCAAAGGCAGAGGGATAGAAAATCACAGACATTGGGGGTGGAAAAGACCAACAGTAACTGCCTCACTCTTAAATCATTCCCTGGTTGACTGAATCCCCTTTTGACCTCATCAGAACCTCAGAGAAACCGTTTTATTTAGATCAGTGTGGGGCACGTTCAGCAGGATGTTTTTGAGCATAGAAAGTTGATAATTTGCTTAATTAGGAAGGGGCTAACATTTGTGAAAGAAAGAAGAAAAGGCTGACCCCTGATAGTCCAACTCCAGCTCAGACTGAGTTACTGATGCATATGCTCTGCTCTGGCTAACAATACAGGGGATTGAAAGAGGCAGGATTTTTTTCTGAGGGGTTAAATTAAACTCAGATCATTCTTGGTCCTCTGGTTCCTAGAGAGTAGGCTGGGAGACTCAATAAATAATGGCTACCTAGCTCTTATCTGTAGAGTTCCAAACACTTTACAAAGGAGGTCATATCCTCACCCCACCTTACACACAGGGCACCGAGGTACAGGAGGAGAAGAGACTTGCCTCAGCTCAGCAACTGAACATAGATTTGCTGAGCCCTAATGTCGTGGCTTCATCCACTAAGTTACCCCGGTGAAAGTGAGGCACTTCTGGGTAGGAGGTCAGTCCAAGCACTCTGCTATATTCTCTTGACTGTGCTAGAGGGATGTGCCTGATCAGACATAGTTTGTGTCCTGATGTGCTGCATCTTCCTCTGGGAACTCATCCTCCTGCCTCCTAAAGTGTCTGTGGGTAGTTTATCTTCTGGAAGAATGGAGAGGAGACAATGACCCCAGACCAGAGTCACGGAACAGAGACTCTTTTCCCTGTTTCCTTCAGCTAAATGCGACCACTGCAGAAACTTCTCACAGAATAGACAGCAGCTAATGGGGGCCACACACATCTGCACAGCAGGACTAAAGTTAAATTAAGCTATGCAACTTCAGCTACGTCAATTGCGTAGCGGATGTCGAAGTAGCTTAATTCGGCTTTTGGAGCTGTCTACAGAACACTCTTCCTTTGACTTCCCTTACTCCTTGTGAAATGAGGGTTACAGGAGTTGGAGTAAGAGGTCCCCCAGCTCGATATTATTTTAAAATAATGTCTTCCTGTGTAGACACGCTTTTTGTTATTTTGGAATAACGTCAGTTATTCTGAAATAACGCTGCTGTGTAGACATACCCTTAGGATCCTCAACTGCTGGGCCCAGCAGAGATGCAGCATGTGACTACAAGAATCCCAACTCAGATTAGTTTGCCTGTAGTGTTTAGTGGCCGTTGCACAGCTACGATCTCTATTAGAGCAGACAGGAACTGGATTTTCCATGTTGGGGGAAATTTCACAATTGCAAAAATTTGGATATTCAGAAAGGAACCAAACCCAAAAGAATCAATTTCCCATGAAACAAAAAGTTCTAGCAGGAGGGGGTAAACCCTCATTTGGGGTCAATCAAGATGTTTCATATTGATAAAATTGTGACATTTGGGGCCAACTTTTTCTTTAATTTTAGATTATATCCTCTATTGTAGAAATTAAAAATAAAATTGAAACAAAAAGACTTTCCGAAATGAAGAAACAAACCATTCAACTCTGAAAAAGCCTTATCAGGCCCTCGTTCCCTTTGTTCTCCCAGCATAATTTCATCCAAACGGACACGATACCTGCAAAACATTTTACTTTTGATGAATCAACATGTTCTGATGGAAAACCTTGTCTCAACATTCCTGACCAACTCTCCTCCAATGTTCCCGCTATTTTCCCATCCATGTGCAGAACAAATTTTGTTATGTGTGCTGAGGCATGTGCAGATGTGCACCACCAATGGAAACACATGCTGCTAGCTGTAGGCACTTTGCCAACCAGCCAGGCAGGAACCCGAATCTCTCTCAGGTGGCCACCCAAGCATTCAGCTTTCAGCTATGAAATGCATACTCTCCAGTGGTCTCTCACCTGCCTTTGTAGACGGAATAATCTTGGGAATCTGTAGGCAGCATGAGATTGATAGGAAATCAATAGCGAAAGTCTGTCAAATCAAATCTTTATGTGCTCTGCTAGCTCTTTAAAAACAGCTCGGGCAAAGAGGCAGAAGAATGCACAGATGGTGCCCTTCAGAGTGGCTGAAGCAGCTGTCAAAAATTCCCTTTCGTTCTTGAGACTGGACTAGAGAAGGGAGTTTCTGGGTGCAGTGAGCAGAACACACCCAAAATCCAAAGGACATCATTAGATTCCAGAGTCAAAAGGAGACTTTAGTCAAGAAGTCCAAGCGAGCGCTGTCCTATGCTTGGACTTACGCTAGCCCTGCCGGGTTCAGAGCTGTGACATTCATCAGTTCAATGAGCCTTATGGATCTGTCCATGGATACTGATTTGCAATTTCTGCCTTTTAAAGTTATTGATCTAGTTTATACTCCAACTGGGGCAGGCAAACCTGGTAAGGAAAATATAGTGAAAGATCCATCAGGAGAAAATGATGTCTTCTCCATGCAGAGGAATCAGAGGCTACTGTGATAAAGTGGGCGGCACCAGAAAAATGATGAGTGGGGGGAAAAGATAGCCCTGCAGAACTGTCATTCAGCCATGTCGCTCCATGGTGAATATTATAGCTGGTGACTGGTCACATCATGCACAGCAAATCACATATTCAACCCGTGTTGCCAAGCTTTCTGTTTGCAAATTGCCTGCAAACAGATGGGAGGAAAATCTCAAACAGATTCATCATTATTTGAAATGATTTGCAAATTTCTTCCTGCTCCGAGGGTGAATTGAAGCTGAAAATGCTATTATTGAATCTACAGGTTGCATTTATATATGCCACACTGACCTGGCTGTGGCCTTCAAGTCCTGTTGCAATATGAATATAAACAAAAAGCTCATAGATTTTAACACCAGAAGGAAACATGCTTGTCTCATGTGACCTCTGCAGAACACATGGCATGATATTCCACCGAGGGATTCCAGCACAGAGCCCAGTGCTTAAAATTCAAAATGTCTTTTAGAAAGAAACTCTGTCTTGATTTAAGGACTCCTGAAGTGATTAAGAATTTTCCAAACATCCTTGGGAAGCGTTTCCGATGGTCATTTATCCTCACTGTTAAATATGTTTCTTGTTTTCAGTTTACTTCTAGCTTTGGGTTTTGTTCTGCCTTTGATCAAAGGACTTTCTCTACTCTCAAAAATCTCCTCCCTATGTAGCTACTTTTTGACCATAAGTGAGCGTGTTTACATCAGCAAGGCTGCTTGCATACCAAGCACTATGCTCATGGCTTGTCTAGAAAAACAGCATGTGGCAAACAGAGCTAAATCTACAGCATACTAGTGTGCGTGCGATGCACTAACTATCCATGAGGATTAAAAGATCCGTAGTGCACACTTGATTTACTATACATTCAAAGCAGAGTAGTCCAAAGCTCATAAATGTTTTCTATGTGTTAGCTGGGTCCAGCCAAATAGTTTGTGTGTGGCTGGCCAATGTGTTGTAGCTTTACATCCCAGCTGTCAGTGCACTAACTCTTCACAGAATCATAGAATCATAGGGCTGGAAGAGACCTCAGGAGGTCACCGAGTCCAGACCCGGCTCAAAGCAGGACCAACCCCAACTAAATCATCCCAGCCAGGGCTTTGTCATCCTGGGACTTAAAAACCTCTAGAGATGGAGATTCCACCACCTCCCTAGGGAACCCATCCCAGTGCTTCACCACCCTCCTAGTGAAATAGAAGTTCCTAATATCCAACCTAGACCTCCCCCGCTGCACCTTGAGACCATTGCTCCTCATTCTGTCATCTACCTCCACTGAGAACAGCCTCTCGCCATCCTTTTTGAAACCCCCCTTCAGGTAGCTGAAGGCTGCTATCAAATCCCCCTCACTCTCTTCTTGCCTCAGCCTCTCCTCATAAGTCAGGCTTGGGTAAAATATAGGATGCAGGCTGAATCTGGCCCACCCAGCCACTAGATCCAGACCGCGGATGCAGCAGGGGGCCCCAGGAAAGCTTCCTTACTTGCCCCGCAGCCTGCTCAGAAAAGTGGCTGTCGGGCCATTTCTCTTGAAAAACTGTGAGCCTAGAGGGGAGGGGGGAAGGCTTCAGTTGTAACTCCCACCCCCAGTACAATCCCATTGGCCGGCTTCTGGCCAGAAACTGGCCAATGGGATCTGCCTGTTTGAATAACAGCCAGTGCATGAAGCACCATGCCCCCCTTCCTTCTGGCTCAGTTATTCACACAAGCACATGGCTGTGCAGCCTTTGCGGGTGTGAGGCAGGCAGACGGGCTGGGTGGCTGAGAAACTTTTTACACTCTGCAGGCAGGCAGCCTGGTTGGGCTGCTGGCTGGTACATCTCCGGGCCTCTGGCACCCCATCCCTCTCTTCCCTAACTCCTCTGCCTCCCTCCCACTCAACATACTCAAACCCTCTGCCCTGTCCTGCACCCACACCCCCACCCAGATCTGGTGTCCCAATTCCCTAGCCCAGATCACACTCCCCTTCTACCCTAGGTTACAACCCAAACTCCTGCACCCCAGCCCCCTGCCCTAGGTCACATTCCAAAACCCTGCACCCCAGCCCCCTGCCCTAGATCACATTCCAAAACCCTGCACCCCAGTCCTCTGCCCTAGGTCACATTCCAAAACCCTGCACCCCAGCCCCCTGCCCTAGGTCACATTCCAAAACCCTGCACCCCAGTCCTCTGCCCTAGGTCACATTCCAAACCCTGCACCCCAGCCCCCTGCCCTAGATCACATTCCAAAACCCTGCACCCCAGTCCTCTGCCCTAGGTCACATTCCAAAACCCTGCACCCCAGCCCCCTGCCCTAGGTCACATTCCAAAACCCTGCACCCCAGCCCCCTGCCCTAGATCACATTCCAAAACCCTGCACCCCAGTCCCCTGCCCTAGATCACATTCCAAAACCCTGCACCCCAGTCCTCTGCCCTAGGTCACATTCCAAAACCCTGCACCCCAGTCCTCTGCCCTAGATCACATTCCAAAACCCTGCACCCCAGTCCTCTGCCCTAGGTCACATTCCAAAACCCTGCACCCCAGTCCTCTGCCCTAGGTCACATTCCAAAACCCTGCACCCCAGCCCCCTGCCCTAGATCACATTCCAAAACCCTGCACCCCAGTCCTCTGCCCTAGGTTACAACCCAAACTCCTGCACCCCAGTCCCGTACCCTAGATCACACTCCAAAACCCTGCACCCCAGCCCCCTGCCCTAGATCACAACTGCCTCCTTCACCCAAACTCCCTCCAAGACCTCACTCTCCCCCCTGCACCTCAGTCTCTTACCCCAACCTCCATCCCAGACCCCACACTTCCTCCATTAATATCATGGAAGAGTGTGGCCCTCGACCACTTTCCAAAAACTTGGAGTGGCCCCCCCCATCAAAAATTATTGCCCACCTCTGTCATAAATCATGTGCTCCAGCCCCCAATTATTTTGTTGCCCTTCACTGGACTGTCTCCAATGCATCCCTGTCCTTTCTGTAATGGGGGACCCAGAATTGGATGCAAAACTCCAGATGTGGCCTCACCAATCATTCCCTAGATCTGCTGGCAATGTTCCTCCTAATGCACCCCGATGTGCCATTAGCCTTCTTGGCTACAAGGGCACATTGCTGACTCATATCCAGCTTCTCATCCACTGTAATCCCCAGGTCCTTTTCTGCCCAACTGCTGCTTAGCCAATCAGTCCCTAGCCTGTGGCAGTGCTTGGTATTTTTCCATCCCAAGTGCGGGACTCTAGGTAAGTTCTCAGTGTTTGCAAGATTAGTCTTTAATTTGCATTAATTATAAAACATCCACTGAGCAAACAGAAACAAGAAAGCATTTCTTAGTTAACCATGAATTTTTCAATCAAATATATGTTTGGAAATGCAACTGCAGCAAATACTTCAGTTGAAAGTTTGCTTTCTAGGAGCATTCATGCTCATAAAGTTTGAACACTTGAATGTTCATGGCAAGTGAAATCAAATGGGTCAAACTAAAGTTCTCTTTTGAATTAGAATGAATTATCCTCCGTTATATTTCCTCCTGAAGTGTCATTTCTGCTGTGATCTATACAGAACACCGCTATCTGAAAATGCCTAGGTAGGAACTCGGCTGAGACATTTCTTAATGATCAGTTTATTAATCTGTGAATTAGGCACACAGCTAGTCTATTCAAAAGTCGCCCATTATTATTATTGAAATTGGGAGGAGAATTTGATGGTTGGTGTGCTAAGACCACTGCCTACCAAGATGACCAGTATTGTGTTCTTGCTGCTTCATCTGTCTGCACCCTCCTGCCGTTTTCTCTTATCTTACACTTTGCAAACGCCTTTGGTCTGTTCTGGGTTTATACAACACTTAGCACCAAAGGCTCCTCTGGTCCACAACTGGGTTTCCTACTTGCTATTTTGAAACAAATAATAAACACTATGATTAATCATTATCACAGCAGCATCTAGAGGCCACCACCGAGATCAGGTGCCCGTTGTGCTAGGTGCTGTACAGATCAACAATAAGAGACAACCCCGGCCCCTAAAAGGGTATAATCGAAATGACAAAGTGCAGCTATCTAGGGCTCCCATGTTCCCATGTTACATCCTTGTGTTTTGAGACTGTAAATTCTTCACAGCAGGAACTGTAGATCTTACTGCACGTCCACACAGCACCCAGAACGATGGAACCCAGATCTGGTTGGGGCTTGCAGATGCTAATGTATTCTAATTATTGTTACCTAATAATAAGTGTGGGAATTACTTGTCACTATTTGCTTAGTTCTTGATAATATCCACTTAGCACTTAAATACAACTTGAAAAAATGTAGGACAGAGAGAGAAGTGGGAGGGGAAGGAGACAAACTGGTCCTATAGGATGCAATTGTTTGAAGCTTTGATCTGCCTCCTTTCAAGTTCTGCATGGTGGCATGTGGCCGTGCCATCAAGTGGCCGATGGATGGATTGTACGCGGCGTGGGAGGGGGGTGTCTTTTGCACTTTGGTAGCCCTGTATTTCATTTATCTGTCACCTTTGTTTACTCTTATTTGTATACTTAACTAATTTTACTTGACACAATAAGGGCATGACCATGAGATGCAAAAGACATCGTTTAAATATTTTATATAATGCTTAAAGAGAGAGAGAGAGAAGTAGTGAATCCTACGTCTTGCTCATTTTTATTAGGAAGAAAGGAGTTGGGGGAGGGGGGGTGATGGGCAACATTATATCCAGTGTATGCATGAATTCATAATAAAACTCCCCAAAGATAAGTAAAATATCAGTGCATTCACTAATGGGAATTGATTCTGAATTTTATTCATTTTTAACAAGGTTTAATGAAGTTTCCTTGTACGATGCTCCCAGTTGCTCATTAGTCCATTAAGTGCCATTTAATCTGGGAGATGCATGTAGAAGATAACATCTTGCGATGGATTTTGTTCAGCAACTCCTCCCTGGCTCTCAGACGAGCTGAGAAGAAGTGACAGGTCCCAGTTCCACATGGCGGCCGTCAATGCCATGTCCTTTGAAATTGCATGAAAGATAAATGGGATCAGTTTGGAGTCAACTGGTTTCAGCTGATGCACTTGTAGCTGATTTGTTTGGAGGGGGATTAAGAATTTATAAGGGACGTGTCTTGTGTTTACAAGCTTGTGGTTCTCATAAACTGTGTCTCCCCTTCTCTAAATGGCTGCTAAGAATTCAGTTAAAAAAAACCCCAGAATCTGGATAAAAGGTTTTCATGTAATTCAGAGTGTTTTTCCTGTAAATGTCCTTGTTTTGCTATTCTAGTTACATTGCAGCTTTGTGTACTCTAATGGAGCACCAGGTGTTGTTCCCTCATCAATATTGAATATGGCATGGTTCCACTCTCTCCAGCCTTATGTTTAGATCAAGTCAGTCACGTCTAGCATCTACTGCAAGAGGAAGGTGAAGGCTGAAGGGTTCATGTGAGCTGGCAGGTGCTGTTGATGGTGAGGTGACATTCACATGTGTCTCTACAGTTGTCCTTGATCAAGCTATACTCTGAGCTAATGTTGGCATGCCACACCGCCAGCTTCCCTCTCCCACCCAGGTCCATTGGGTGAGCCTGGACATCTTTCTTAGACATGGCAATGCCACCTCCTCCTCTGAGGAGCTGCATGGTACTTTTTCAGGGCAGCTTCACAGACAGCTGGATGTGGTCCGCACCTGTTCCTCCAAACCTGACTGTAACTGAGCCCCATCTGTTAGCCAACTGCATGGTCGTGTCTATGGTACGTGGTGCATGGACAACTGTGTGCAGGGTGAATTGCACCATTAAGGTAATCTTAGATGGTTGTGGAATCTCCATCACTGGAGATATTCAAGAGCAGGTTAGACAGACATCTATCAGGAGTCATCTAGATGGTGTTTGGTCCTGCCGTGAGTGCAGGGGACTGGACTTGATGACCTCTTGAGGTCCCTGCCAGTTCTAGAATTCTGTGATTCTTTACCATTCAGAGCATCTGCAATAGCCTTTGCCCATGCTACCTAGGGCCCAACCTGCCAGTGGAATCCTGTGCACATCCAGCAGCAGCTATCAGAGTGGAATCATTGCCCAGATCTTAAATGTAGGGTGATGGGGCTGGACATGGATGAGTCGGACCTGGAGGTGGTGCTGCAGTTGGTAGTTCTCACATAGTCTCAGGAAAGCTTCTGATGCCTAATCAAAGGAGATAAACCACACTGGGCCCTGGTTATTGGCCAGCACAATGAGTGATAGGGGCCCCTGAGAAGGGAGCAGAGATTCGTGCTGGTTAATCATGCCTCTATTCTGAATCTTCCTCCAATATTGCTGACCTGCAGACTCTGTAGGAATGGGATTTCATGAGAAATTTTGGTAATAGGAATCCTGATTTAATCAGGCCAACCCCTCCTCACCCCAGCACAGTTTATCTGGTGTTACTGGTGGCTTAGAACCGGGCATCCGTTTCCAGTTAGAAACTGCACTTGACAATGACAACAAAATGGACCGGCTTTTCTCTAAATTAGCTTCATGCAAATTGCCCCAGCCTTCATTGCTTCCAGGTAACTCCATTGGCTTCAGATTTACAAAGCAAGTGAGATCAGAATGCAGCCATAGGCCTCCCGTTGCCAATTTCTCTGCTCATTCACAGTAGCTGTGTGGGGCAAATTAAGTACCCAATTGTACGTACATATTTGTACACCGCACAGGGCTTCTGCTCTTAGGAAAATTAGCTCACCAAATCCCACCACCCTTTGGTGTTTATAGTGTTTGGCCAGACTTCTTCCTTAGAAAACAAATAATAGCTCATTGCAAAGACTCATGTACAAAGTGAGACGGAAACCACAATGAGACTTCAGGATGTTGCCTGGGGGTTATTGTGTGGCTCGTAGGCTCTTTATTGGCCATGGCTTTAAGGATGAGTTCATTGATCTGAGGCTTTTAGCAACGCGCAGCACATCAGAACGGGACCACGTGTGCCATAGTTTTACAGTAAATCCAAGCAAGACAATAAAGTGCTGTTTGGATGGCAGGGCTAGAAGGGGAGGGGAGAATAGGGGTGTAGTTTGCTGAGCCTCAACAGTCAACTCAAACTTTCTGGCATGGCTTGGGCATGACATATAAACTTAGGAATGGTGGCCTGGTCTCTTTGTGCACACAAAGAGTCACTATAGTTGTGCAAACCATGAACATTTCAGTTCCCAGGGCCTCCAGGAGAACCTTTATAGGGTTTGCTTGCACAGGGGTCTGGAGGTCAAACAGCCACATTGTATCTGGTTTTGGGTCTTATGCCTTATAAAACTGGAACAAAAGACAGGACTATGTAGCACTTTAAAGACTAACAAGATGGTTTATTAGGTGATGAGCTTTCGTGGGCCAGACCCACTTCCTCAGATCAATATGTGGAAGAATTGGCACAACCATATATACCAAAGTGATATAATAAAAAAAAAAAGTGAACACATATAAAAATGACGAATCAGGATTAAGAACAGAAGAGGGGTGGGGGGGGGAAGGTTAGTGTCTGTGAGGTAATGACATTAGGGGTGATAATTGGGGGAAGCTATCTTTGTAATGGGTGAGATAATTAGCATCTTTGTTGAGACCCATATATAAAGTGTCAAATTTAAGCATGAATGACAATTCTGAAGCGTCTCTTTGAAGTCTGGAGTTAAAATCGCTCTGAAGCAATATGCATGTTTTAAGGTCATTGAGAGAATGGTCAGTCTGGCTGAAATGGCAAGCAACAGCTAGACCAGCTATCTGTTTCAGCTAGACCAGACTAACACGGCTGCATCTCTATCATTATAAAACTGGAGTTTCAGATGTTTTTGACTCAAAACCCTAAAACGGTTTTGCTTGATTTAGCCATTTGTGTGTCTCTAATGCTATTCTATTAGAGCAGGGGCATTTAAATGGACTGTCTCCTTGGTGATGCTTAGATGCTGGAGTGATGGTTGCGACAGAAAGCCTGTAGATCACCAGATCCTAAGTGTGCTATACCGGGCCACATAGGAAGCCTGCACTAGAGCCAGCTGACCACAAGATGGTTTTCTATCTCAGGAGGACATTCAACATTTTGAAAAATTTTCCCTTCCAGAACTGGGAGGAAATGCGAAAAACAGCATGAACCAAACATCCCATAATGTTCTTTGTTTGGTTTGGGACAATCGAAACCAATTTGGACATTTATTTCTTTAAACAAAACCAAAAAAAAGCTTTTGTGGTATAAATTGAATTCTCAAACAAAAAATCCTTTCACAACGAACCACTGAAACGTTTTCCTTTTTGAATATGTTGAAATGGGAAATTTCGACAATTGCAGAACTTTTGTTTCAACATTTTCCCGAGTGGGAAAATATGTCCCAATTAAGATTTGATTAATAGATTTTTTTTTTACACAAGTTTGGGCAAAAAATTCCCAGCCAGCTGGGAGCCACCTTTAGGCCAGTGAATTATCCACAAAGCCATCCTTCTAGCAAAAATCAAAGCAGGTTAGAAGATATTGCGGCAAAGCTCTGGGCTTAACAAAACTAGGGCGGGGCTTAATAAAGAGGCAGGAAGGCAGTTGACGTAAATTCCTCTCAGGATCTAGGAGATTGGCCTAGTGAGAGACTTGATGAGCTGCAAGTCTGGGAGTGGGCCCAGGGCCCTGAGGAGAGGTCCTGACTGTTTGTGTATTGTAATTGCTCCTGTCCCAAAATGGAGACACACTATTGGTTAGTGTGTGTTGGTTTCTCCTTGCCTGGGGCTGCCCCAATCAGGCGGCCAAGGAAAGTGGGGGAATTAGGAGAGGTTGAGCCATAGGATTTCCCAAGGGGGCACTGGAACTTCTCACACCTTTACTCCCTGACAGCCCTGTCCCAGATTTCATGCCATTTCCAGCAACACACACCCATGCGAAATGCCTGCATCTTTCACTTACCGCAAATTCAGTGCCATGACCTGTAAATGACACCTCCCCTGCCCCCAGCAGGTGGCTGCTTTCCATCCCGGTGACCTGCTGGAATAAAGAGAAATGAATATAATAGGAAATAAAGCTCTTCAGAAAGGGAACAATGATTCATTTTATTCTAAAAGCTTTTTCTCACCCCTCCCTCCCCTTCTCCCGAAGCCGCTGGCATCGAAGAGCGATAGAGCTGTGCTGGCGCCACTCCAGTAATTACAGTGATCAGGCGATTTGAAATGTTTTTGCAAAGCTGGCAGAGCTTTTATAGGTGAGCTTCGTAACAGGGCAACTTGGAAGGCCCCTTGCTTTTAACTGAGCTGCCATTTCATTATTAAAATAAGCAGGTACCATAACGCAGCCAGTGTCTGTCTCTGTGTGCTTCCCATTCACCCTGGCGGGAGGTCGGGGGTCTGAGACCTGTATGCCCAGGGGAAAGGCACATAACATCCCAGGTGCCTGATGCTCACTATATAATGGCCTGGGTTCTGTTCCATCAGTGTAAAGGGTATGGAAATGTCTCCTTGAGCACATGTCTACACAGGAGACTTCCCTCACTTGGGTAGGGCTGGAGTAAGGGATTGGGCCAGGCTACTCATAGTCCCCCAGTGCAGAGGGCCATTGGATAGAGGTGTGACTAGAATGCACTGTTCAGTCTACAGCTTTTCTTGGCCTTCCAAGGCCGGGAGCTGGGCAGGTCTGTGGCTGCAGCAGAATATGGGGAGAGCTAGGGTGGCTGGAAGCCATCTAAAACTGTCTCCCCAGTCCAGCCTTGCCTCCAGGGCAGGGCTGGATTAAGGGGGGGGCTAGCCGGGCAGCTGCCCGGGGCGCCAACCTATGGGGGGCGCCTGATTGAAGTGGTAAAGGGCGCCGCGCGCCCCGGGGTGGGGCCGTGTGTACGCCGCGCGCCCAGGTGTGTAGCGCCCCTTACCACTTCAATCAGGCGCCCCCCTTAGGTTGGCACCCGGGGGCAGGGCCACACATGCACCGAGCGCGCCCGGGGACATGGCCACGCATGTGCCACTCGCCCGGGGGCACGGCGCCCCTTACCATATCAATCAGGTGCTGTGCCCCTGGGCACAAGTATGGCTTGGTCCGGCACTGTTCCAGGAACCGGGAAATGGAAATCCAGGCTGCTGGGGGCCAAGGTTACAGTAGGAGACAGCAGACAGCTCTGTGCAGCTGGGGAACTGGGACTGGTTCCCTTATCCTTCAACACAGGAAACGTGAGCTAAAGGAACTCTCTCCCTGGGGATGTAGATGTTTTACCTTGCAGGCCTAGCCGCAAGAGGGGGAACCCTGGTGTAGAATGAGCCCCACTTAATCCACTCCCATTAGCTCCTGTCTGTGCCTCGCAAAGGATGAGTACCGCTGAAGGCTTAAGAACATAAGAACAGCCAAACTGGGTCAGACCAAAGGTCCATCTAGCCCAGTATCCTGTCTGCTAACGGTGGCCAATGCCAGGTGCCTCAGAGGGAGTGAACAGAACAGGGAATCATCATGTGATCCCTCTCCCGTCATCCATTTCCAGCCTCTGATAAACAGAGGCTAGGGACACCATTCCTACCTACCCTGGTTAATAAGTATTGATGGACCTAACCTCCATGAATTTATCTATTTCTATTTCTTTTTTGAACCCCGTTAAAGTCTTGGTCTTCACAACATCCTCTGGCAAGGAGTTCCACAGGTTGACTGTGCACTGCATGAAGACCCCAGAGTCTAGTCTAATGAAGCAGGGATGAGTTTGAGATCAGTCTAGTGCGATCATTCTTAATGTCTAAGGTCTGCTTCTCCCCTTTCTTACACTGGAGAAGTGCCAGAACAACCCCACTGAAGTCAATGGAGCCACCATGGTTGTAAAACAGCTGCAAGTGAGAGGAGAATCAAGCCAGCAGAGTTTGGTCTAGGATCTGCTAATTAAGAGGGTTCTGAAAGAAAATGAAAGGGCAGCCTCTACTGGTTGGGGTCTGGGGCAGGAGTCTAGAATGAGAAGTGGGAGTTAGGGAAAGGCTGGGATTGGCAGTGGCAAAGGGCTCTAACTGGGCCGGGGGGATTTAGGGAGGGGACAAAATGGGACTTGTGAGGAGAGAGCTGGCTTTGTCGTATACTGGCCTTCTCTCTGTGAGGGTAAGTAGGAGCAGATGATGATTCAACATTATTGCTATTTATCATGTATATTGTGGTAGCACCTACCGGCCACAACCCTTCAGGCTGGCATTCTCTGAAATGAGCCAACAGACCTAACTCTTATCTGGTGCTTTACAGCAGCAAATAATTTTACAGAGCCAGTCGGGATCATTATCCCCATTTTGCGGATGGGGAAAACTGAGGCATAGAGTGACAGTGTGACTTGCACAAGCTCACCCAGCAGGCCAGCAGCAGGGAACCCAGATGATGGCACTTCAGATGCACGGTTATTGCTCTCTAATAGCCAGCCAAGATCGGTTATTAATCCATAACCTGTAATTAGCTGCTAACCTGCTTAAAGACAGTCTAATACCATACACTCCTCCACGCTACCTGGCAAAGGAGAGTACCCGGCCCAGGAGCCCCTGGGAAGAAGATTCCTGCCTTGAACAGATGCATATGTGAAAGGATCGGCAGGCGGGAGTGTTTTTGTCTCCTTATTGAAAGAGACACTTTTCAAAAAATGTTATTTAAAGGAGAAAAGCATTAAAAAAGAACCACTTTTGACTCTTAAATAACAGAGACGGAGTCTGAATCCTGCTCATCATTTTAAACTGCTGACTCATTTGCCACTTGAAATGAATTGAGGGCTGTTAGAGGTTTTGGAGAAGATTTCATTAAATATGTGTTGAGCTGGCTTAAGACGGAAATTGTTATAAAAACTGGCACTGGTTCAAACAGCCAAATGTTTCGGTTTATTACCGAGATATTTTATTCCTGCCTGTGCTCAGGCCCCATTAGCCCACTGAAACTTGTAAGGCCAAAATAATCTGTATTGTGGACCGTAATTGCTGCTGCTCCATGTGTGTCTGCCTCCAGAGCCGAGTGGCGCACTGCTGGCTGGTTCTCCAGAGCCGTATTGGACTCGGCAGGTTTGATGTATTCCACCTGCAACCTGGCAGTGTTTTTTCTTGCCTTATAAGCCAGCGAGGAGGCTTATGCCTAGAATAATGCACGGGCCAGGAGCGATCGTAGGGAGGAATTCCACTGAGAGACGGGTGATGCAATGCGCTTCCACTGCATAGGGAGGGTTAGTCCACGTGGCCAGTGGGAGGAGCAGAGAGGGAGAGAATACAAGGCATGATTTCAAAGGGGCATTGCCCCCAGGGCACAGTGGACGCATGACAGTCCGGGGATGTGAGAGGCAGGGATGGGAGACAGGGTGCTGGGTACCAGCAGCATGGAAGAAGCAGGGCTTGAGCCACCCTGTTAAGAAGTTGGGGAGTCACTGAGGGAGGGGAGAGAGGACATTTGTGGGGTGTAGTGGCAGCCGAAGAGTGACTCCTTAGAGAAGCGAGGAGGGAGCAGCAGAGGTCAGAGGGACTGAGGGGGGATAATTGGGAGAGATGAAGTCATGGAGATTTTCAGTAGTCTTGCCATTATTTTAGTGCATACGGCAGGGATGGGGAACTTAAGGACCGAGGGCCGGATGCAGCCCCTGGCTTGCCTGGATTTGGCTCCCAAGGCTCCAGGCTCCCCCCCCCGCCCCCCTCACCCCAGCATGGGGAAACCTGCGCTGGTGCTCCAGCCCCCCCCGCTACCCCACCGCAAGGCTGGAGCACACAAAATCTAGGAGCCTGGGCCCCCCGGCTCTGCTACGCGAGGGGAATGTGGGGAGTGTCCTTCTGCTTCTCAGTCAGAGGCCGTATCAGTGAGGCCCCTGACTGATTTTTCTGTGAGTCAGCGGCCCCCAGCCCCAAAAGGGTTCCCCACCCATGGCACGAGCAGGTTAAGAGCCTTTGGGGGGGGCGGGGTTCCAGCTGGGGGGTGACGTGAGCGTGTTTGCATTGATGCGATGAAGGCACTCTTCTCAATATGGCTGACTCGCACTGAATATTGGGCCTGCTGGCGCATCACACGCCTGCTACAAGCTGGCCTGTTGCCTCTCATTCAGCCCGTTGCATCTGCTGCACACTGCAGACTGACTCATCCGCCTCTTCTGTGGGCTGCCAACCAAACGATCGCTTCTCCTGCCCCTCGTGTGCCAGAAGGGGGCAAGCAGAGTGCATGTGTTTAATTAGGCATCCATCTAGTTATTAGCTAATTACAGGTTGCAAATTAATAAACTATCCTGGCTTGATGTTATGGCTCAGCAGTAGAGAGAGTCACCTCGATCACATGACTCTGAGGCGCCAACACCCAGGAGTTGAGCAGTTCCTGTTTTGCATTTCCTCCCTCCTTCCCCAGAAACCTGCGACAGAGTGAAGACCATTTCCTCCCTCCTCCATCCTATTACCCACAGCGAGTGGCTGCCGTGGGAGCAGGAGCTCCTGGGCCATTCCTACATCACTGTCTGCCTTCCGAGAGCTCCATGGCGGAGGTACAGCCTCATCCTCTCAGCGCTGCCCTTCTGTTGTTGTCCTGCACCGTGGGCAATTTTCTCTCAAGGGCAACAGCACTGTTCATAAACTATGCACAGGTCGTGAGAGCACTTTCTGGAGAAATAACCATTTGTTAACACAACATTAAATGTTTAATAGTCCATTAGTGTAAATTCTGTGTGGGGATTTGATTTGGTAGCGGGGAATATTTTCCTGTGTGTCATCCTGCTCCCAGATAAGTACTCGGTATCTACATTCGCAATTACCCAGGCTCTTGTGACCTCACTAAAGAACCAGTTAGGATCCCTTTTAAGCTAACTGTTGTATATTGGGTTGTAGATATAGATCTTGTTGTTATAGTAACTGAGTAGATCACTGGGGTCAGCCCAGCTAGTCTGGGCTTATTCTAGTTAGTTCTGTGCTTTGCAATAAAATGGACACTTGCAACTACTCCAGCTCTCTGCATTTCCACTGATTTCTTCCTATACTGTGAAACTCCCCACGACATAACAAGTGGCGACGAGGATGGGATGCCTGTGCTGCCTCCAACAACAAAAGAAGTAGAAGTCAATGTAAGAAAACAAACTTTTTTTGGCTGTTTTGGAAGGTGGGGGTAAGAACTGACTGCTACACTGTGCAAACTGAAACTAAGATCAAGGAGCCTAGAGACTGAAAAAGAAAAAAAAAAAGGAGGGAGTGCAACAGCCATGGCTACACTTACAGGGCCACTGGGACCTTTTGAGGAGACTAGAGAGCAATGGCACGTATATACTGAGCGTTTTGAACTTTATTGCAAATGACATTAAAGAAGAAAAGAAAGGTGCCAATGTTTTTAAGTGTTGTAGGGGCTAAGACCTACTCTCTGCTCACAGTTTGCTGCTCCCGTTAAGCCAGAGACCAAATCTTACAGTGACATTGTGGAAATCCTGGGGTCACATTATGCTCCAAAACCATTGGTAATTGCAGAAAGGTACAGGTTCCATAACAGAGACCAAAAGAAAGTGAAACAATTGTACAATTTGTAGCCAATTTGAAAAAGCTTGCTGAACACTGTGAATTTAAGGAGATGTTAAATGATGCCATACGTGACAGGTTAGTGTGTGGCCTGCACAGTGAAGCTATACGGGCGTCTGTTAACAGAAGCTCAGCTCACCCTACAGAAGGCCATTGATATTGCGGTCTCCATGGAACTGGCCACACAGGAGGCACAATACCTTAGTGCACCCCTGGGGTGCATAAAATGTCCCAAGAACCTACTCACAAAACAGTGGGAGCCAGGAATGTTACCGCTGTGGTAAGCCAGGTCACCAAGCATCAGAATGCTGGTGTAAGAACCTAGTGTGTCGACAGTGTGGAAAAAAGGACACATTGAGCGTGCCTGCAAACAAAAGAAAAAGAGGCCTGTGGGCTGGCGGAACAAAAGGAAAATCTGCATACCATCGAGCAGATGTCTGATGATCAAAGTGACACCCTGTCTGAAGAAGAAGCGCCATGCTATGTTTTGTCTTTGCAAGGGGGCTCCCATGAATACTGGGTAACCCCACTGTTGGATGGCAAACCGGTACGCATGGAAGTGGACACTGGTGCAGCAGTTTCATTGGTCTCAGACACGGTGTATAAGGAAAAGTTGAAGCATCTTCCACTTAAGGCAACAAAGATCATTCTGAAGACATACACAGGAGAAGCAGTACCCCTGTTGGGCACTACTGATGTTAAGGTGGAACTAAATGGACAGACTGCAGAATTACCACTGTTTGTGGTGAAAGGCCATTACCCAGCCTTAATGGGGAGATCATGGCTTAGGAAGATCCCACTGGACTGGGCAGAAGTGCATGACTAAAGAAGAAACAGGTCTGACTGATATATTAAAGAAACATGCTGCTGTTTTTGGAGAGGATCTGGGAAGTATGAAGGGAATCACCGTGAAACTGAACATTAAACCTGGTAGCCAACCAAAATATCTGAAGGCCAGAACTGTGCCATATGCTATCAGGCCAAAAGTTGAAGCAGACCTGGAGCGCCTAGTCAAAAATGGAGTCCTAATACCAGTCACCCATAGTCCATGGGCAACTCCAATAGTTCCAATATTGAAGAAAGACGGTTCTATTCGGATTTGTGGGGATTTTAAGGTCACTGTTAACCCTGTTTTATATGCAGAGCAATACCCCTTCCTCGCATCGATGACATCTTTGCGGGCCTGGCTGGAGGACAGAAGTTCAGCAAGATTGATCTGAGTCAAGCATATTTACAGATGCAAGTTGATGAGGAATCCCAAGAGCTGTTGACTATTGTGACTCATAAAGGGCTTTATCGTTACTGTCGCTTACCCTTCGGAATAACTTCTGCCCCAGCCTTGTTCCAGAGCTATGGACCAGATCTTGTGCGGCTTGCCAGGAGTTCAGTGCTATCTTGACGACATCCTGGTCACAGGCGGGAATGAGGAGGATCACCTTAAGAACTTAGAGGCTACCCTACAAAGACTGGAAGAGTATGGCCTACGAGTCCGTAAAGATAAGTGTGCATTCTTTCAGCCCTCTGTTGAATATTTGGGACACATCATTGATGCTACTGGTCTTCATAAGTCCCCTTCAAAAGTTAAGGCTATTGTGAGGCTCCACCCTCAAAATGTTAGTCAACTTCGCTCATTTCTAGGACTATTGAACTATTATGGAAGGTTTATTTCACAGCTAGCCACACTATTAAAACCACTTCACGAGCTCCTTGGCCAGAACAAGGTCTGGAAGTGGACTGACGCCTGTGATGTTGCATTTAACAAGGCTAAATGTGCATTGCTAAGCAGAGGTCCTGACGCATTTTGATCCATCCTTACCTTTACAGTTGGCTTGTGATGCCTCCCCATATGGAGTGGGAGCGGTCTTGTCACATGTTATGCCTTCAGGAGAGGAGAAACCAATTGCTTTTGCTTCGCGCACCTTAAGCAAGGCTGAAACTAACTATGCGCAAATTGAACGTGAAGCATTGGGAATCGTTTTCGGAATTCGGAAATTTCACCAGTACCTGTTTGGACGGAAGTTTACACTTCTCACTGACCATCGACCTCTGACGGCGATTTTTGGTCCACACTCAGGTATTCCACCAATGGCTGCTAGTCGTATGCAACGATGGGCATTGTGGCTTTCAGGACACACATATGAGATCAGATATCGGAAAGCCACTCTACATGGCAATGCAGATGGCCTCTCTAGGCTGCCTTTGCCAGTCAAACATCAAGATAGTGGCCAGAAGGAAATCTTTTACTTTGAACAGGTGGAGAACATGCCCATCACTGCAGCACAAGTTAAGAGAGCAACTCGGGTTGACCCAGTACTGTCCCAAGTAATGGAACTAGTGATGCGTGGAACATCTCTACGGAACTCTCAGGTCTCATCTGACCTTGTCCCCTACATGTCCAGGAGAACGGAGTTATCAACCCATTCAGGGTGCTTGTTGTGGGGAATGCGTGTCATTATTCCAAAAATACTGAGACAACAGATGTTAGAGCAGCTGCATGCAGGTCACTGTGGAATGGTGCGCATGAAAGAAATTGCACGGCTATTTTTGGTGGCCTGGCTTGGACAGTGACATTGAAGAGAAGGCAAGAGCTTGTATTTCTTGCCAGGGTGTGAGGAATGCACCTCAATTGGCACCTCTACACCCATGGGACTGGCCTGAAAAACCATGGCAACGTATTCATGTTGATTTTGCTGGCCCATTTGAAGGTAGCATGTTATTGGTGGTGGTAGATGCTCATTCCAAATGGCCAGAAGTCTGTATAATGCCTTCCACTACTGCTGAGAGTACTATCCAAAAATTACGGGAATCTTCTGTCATCTGGGTATTCCTGAACAACTTGTGAGTGACAACGGTCCACAGTTTGTCTCTCAGGAGTTTGAAAATTTTATGAAAGCAAACGGGATCCATCACATCACTTCAGCACCCTATCACCCAGCCACAAATGGATTGGCTGAAAGGTTTGTCCAGACAATGAAACAAGCTTTGAAATCGGTTAGAGGACATTCACTCGTACAAAAGAGTCTGGACACATTCTTACTGTCCTACAGAAACACTCCTCATGCTACAACCAAAGTGTCCCCCTTTTCTAATGATGGACGTCAGCTGCGCGTGCTTTGATTTGCTGAAACCTTCAGAACCGCGACAAATTGTGCAACATCAGCAGCAAGGTCAAGTCATCAGGCGTGCATCCAGAGCAAAAGATCGAACCTTTAGTCCTGGACAGCCAGTTTTGGCTCGGAACTATGCTTGTGGAGCTAAATGGGTCCCTGCCACTATTATTGCTCAAACAGGACCTGTTTCCTATACTGTCCGGACTGCGAAGGATCTCATCTGGCGGCGGCACGTAGATCAGTTATTGACAGGTTATTCCTGCCCCAAGACACATCTCCAGTTGAGTTGCCCGTCCTTCCCACTGCTGGTGAGCTACCGTGTCAAGAATCACCTGCTCCTGACTCTCCGCCTCCATCACCACCAGCGGCGAACAATAACCCCTCCTGAGCAGGCTGATCCAACAGCCTCACCTGTTCACACTTCAAGTTCCCAGCCCCGTGTCAGGCCTGCACCCATAACATCTTCGGGTGCGAGAATGCCAGACGTCCGCCGTAATCCACCTAGAGAAAGGAGGCCTCCTCAACGGCTGGACCTTTAGTTGAGATTAACTCACAGATGGGGCAAAATAATCCCCAGGGTTAGCTGGGAACTTGAGGCGGTCTACCCTCATTTCATAGTTAGTTTTGTTTTCTTAAAGGGACGTTTTTATTAAGGGGAGGAATATGTTGTATATTGGGTTGTAGATATAGATCTTGTTGTTATAGTAACTGAGTAGGTCACTGGGGTCAGCCCAGCTAGTCTGGGCTTATTCGAGTTAGTTCTGTGCTTTGCAATAAAATGGACACTTGCAACTACTCCAGCTCTCTGCATTTCCACTGATTTCTTCCTATACTGTGAAACTCCCCACGACATAACAATGTAATTACTTCTGAAATGCCATGGCTAATTACAGAGGTGTGCACAGCAGACTCCGTTCCTGCTGGACCTGATTGTGAAGATCACATTGAGTTCAGACGGAGTCCGTGAGTGCTCACCACTATCAGGTTCACTTTATTGTGCACTTAGCTGCATTGTGCCTCTAGCGTAGGCGGGGAGGCACTGGATAGTTATAAGTAAAACGAATAGGTATCTTCCTATGGGCCAGTGGAATTAGCCCCATTCAGGGCAGGCCCGAGTTCCTGTTACATTCATGTTACAGAGAAAAAGACTTGTTTGCTGATCTAGCTACACTGATTTGCCCCTCCTGAAGCCCTGCCTTTAAAATCAATGTTCCAGAAGAGCTGCTAATAAGAAACCTTAAAACTCAGGTCCTACGTGGATGTCATGACATATGCCCTGACAGTTGTTGTCAATAAAGTGGCCAGATTGCTTTTTCTTTCACCTGTCCAGCACCCTCTCTGCCCCTACTGTTTTGCTGTCTGCTGAATTGCATTTGGCTGCTATAAAAAGAAAGTTAAAAAAAAAAGTGTTTCAGGAAGAAAAGTTGTAATTTACATTAACAAACATTGCAGTTTGGCTGGCATCGCTGACGTCCAAAAAAGGCCTCCTGCTGTCACTTCCTGGCCAACTTGAAGTTAAGCTCTAGCAGTCAATGTGAATTTGCCAAGCACCTGCCAAGAGACCGGCTGGGAGGGAATGGTAACATATGTTTACGTTCTCCAGGGCTCATTCCTCTGTGGATTTACCATCCCAGGGGGTAACTTGGGAATACCAGGGTGTTTCAACACCTTGAAAGTCAAAACTCCAGGACAGAAGGGGGATAAAATTACTTCCCCCAAAACTTCTACTTCTGTCTGCTTGAAAGAAAGAAATATGCCATTTAAGGTTGTTAACGAAGCTGGAATAATGACTGTGGCATGCCTAGGAGCACCTGGCCCGATCCCAAGTGGTGTAAATCAACACTGACTACAGTGGACGTAATAGTGTAGCCAATTAACCGATTAACCAATAAGCAAAAGCTTATCAGTTAACACTATAGACTTTATGCATTTCCACCCACCTCCTCTTTGCCAGTAAATTTCTGAGCAGGCTGGCCAGCAGCCCGGTTGAGTCCTGGCTTGCACCGGATCTGGGACCTCCCCCTGCTGCGGCTCTGCATTTTAAAGTGTATTAGGAGCCAGGTGGGCAAGAAGTCCGGCTCAGTTCTGGCTCGTGCTGGGTCTGGGAACTCAAACCCCACACTGGACAGGGGCTGCTGCCACCCTGTGCTGCTGTCTCTGTGTCAGAGGCAGCAGCGCAGAGTGACAGGGGGATCCTTGAAGTAGGACTGGAGAGCACTGGCTGTTGGCCCCATCCCTGGGGATTATAGAATTGTCGAGTAACCAATAAGAATTCATGATGTTAATCAACTATTCAATTAATCGATATTTAACATCCCTACTGGGAGTCTGGTCTATTGCCTCCAGTGCTTTGTTAATTTGCACGACCTGGAGATTTGGCCCATTATTGTTACCCCATTCTTTGTTAATTCAGTCAGCTCTTCCTTTTCTTTTACGAGAAGGGGGAAAAATCGTGACAGGCACTGGAGTCACATCATGCAGGTAAAGGAACCAGCATAAGATCGGTGTGCGAACGAAACTGGTTTGTCAAGATCGGGACAATGTGGCTGTTCCCTCAGGCTAAGCGCAGATGCGCTTCCCTTATAACATGATCGCTACAATTAAAACAACTGTACCAGCATTTATCATATTGATGGAAACATGCTCTATTGCACTGGGAGGCAGTCTGTGAGTGCATTATTTATGTGTCTTAATACATCACACAACTATTTTCAACTTGCTTTGTAAATGCTTCTGTGTATGCAGGAAGAAGTCCATCTGTGGGAGAAGAGAATTGTCGATCTAGGCATTTCTGGCTTGCTATCCACATGGCAGCTAGGTACCAATAAAACGTGATCTAAGTTTCTATCTGGTTTCACAGTTTTATAGAGTTTAAGATGATCACCTAGTCTAAACTCTTTTATAGCATGGGTCATTTAATTCTACTCCACTACCCCTGGACTGAGCTCAATAACTTGAATTAAACCAAAGCATTTCAGGATGCAGAAAACTAAACTGTTGCATGCCCATTAAACCCCTTTCTTCTTGTCCTATTATCAGAGGTCAAGGAGAACAATTTTTCTCTGGCCTCCTTGTAACACCCTAACCCTTTAGGACTGCTATCATGTCCCCTCTCAGTCTTCTCTTTTCCAAACTAAACAAGCCCAGTTCTTTCAGTCTTCCCTCATAGGTCATGTTTTTTAGGAAGATGCCAGCCAGCCATCCCTACAAAAGAGGATTCTCTGTATCACTTCAACGCACTGGTCCACCTCCCTTGCTGTCTTATTTGCAGCTGTGACCAATTCCTGATGCTGCAGAGGAAAGTGTGTATGTGTGTGCTGGGGGTGGGGTATGTATAGAATACATCAGATTGTGCACTGGAGAATAATAAAATTCCCTCCTGACCCCTTCAAAAGACTGTCTGAAGCTCTGAAGCATGGATTTGATCATAGTCATTGTCCTAATGCAAGTGTTTGAGGAGTGCTGGGGGCAATACAGAGCATCCTATTCTCCTATAGCTCAGGAAGGAAGGATATGAACAGGTGGATTCACAGAGTCCAAGGTGAAAAGGCATTGCTGCAGCCACTGAGCACATGGATTTGGGTAAAAAAATTTCCTTAGGCACCTGAGAAAAAAGAAAGGGCAAGACTAGAAAAAGGAGCAGATTCTCTATTTGGAAAGACACAGCTGTTATTGTGACATGTTAACTGCACATGGAGATTGGGTTCAGTTTGCTGAGCCTGTCTGATGTCAAAATACAGCAGACATTTCTGACCTAATTCAGCCTGATATGCTTTGTCTAAAGGGAAAGGCATCTGACCAGATTGGCCTGTTTAAAGGGTTAACGGAGGACTGACCCCAAAAGGTTAAAACCCTTTCCTCAAAAACAGTGTTTTGAGATCTTTATTGTCCATGGACAGCAGACAGAACATGCCACATACAGTAAAGAGTGTGGTGATCAATTTGCTTCAGCAGTAGGAAGAGGTGAACTGTCACAATGAGTTTGACTGTCAGAACTGGTTGAAAAAATAGGGTGAGATCTGTGAAGGAAGCATGGAAAATTGCCTTGATTTTTCACTGAACATTTTAACATTCCTATCCATCTCTAGTCACTATGGGTATGTCTAGACTACATGCCTCTGCCGACAGAGGCATGTAAATTAGACATACCGACATAGTCATTGAAGCGGGAATTTAAATATCCCCCACTTCATTAGAATGCGGCATAAGGGATCGGTCAACAACGGCTTTCCTTGTCGACTGATCCCCGTCTTGACTGCTGCTTTGAGCCAACTAACAGCTGAGCCGGCACAACGCGGCAGCCATTTTTATTCTAATGAAGCGGGGGATATTTAAATCCCCGCTTCATTGACTATGTCGGTATGTCTAATTTACATGCCTCTGTCCGCAGAGGCATGTAGTCTAGACATACCCTCTGAGTCTGAGAGAGGACATTGGTTTCCTGTGCACTGTATTTTCTACAGCCTGCCTGAGGAGACAGCAGCCATTTTGTGTTCTGAGCTGCCCTGAGATATTACAAAAAAGAGTTAGACACACACGCGTGCACGCCTTTCCTGGAGACCTTATGTTTGTTCTTTCTTGTGTTTGATTTTACTCTAATCTACTATATATTTGAGAGAGTGAAAGAGTTTGTCTGTCTGTCTGTCCATCTCTTTGTCCATCTGTGTGTTTCCTCAAGAACTCCTCCTAAACGATAAGAGCTAGGACCATGTACAGCTTCGTCTTATCATAATTTACAGCAAGGTCAGGGTTTGATTGTGGCAGGACAATGAGATTGCTTCTCATAAAACCATACAGAAGAGACAGAATCACCAGGAAGCTGAAAGGGGCTGGCTGGGGGGTGAGCCCTCTATACAGACTTGTTGCTGGCTGTTCCCCTTCATCAGGAAGTGAGGGTAAAGTGCACAGTTTGCTGCACTCATCACTCTGGCTGGAGAACAGAGGGCAGAAGAAACTGGCCTGCCCCAGCCGGGGGACATGCACCGCTCCCCTGGTTGTGCCTGCTGGAGCTGCAGTGGCCATGGACAGGTGCATGGAGAGGGCTGGGGGTAGTCCTCTCTCCCCGGGGGCAGCCTGCCTACTGAACCCCTCATCCTCAGCCCCATCCCCATCCCAGAGCAATGATTTAAATGAAGAAAAATGAAACTTCTTTGAGTTAAGGAAGTTAAGGACCTGAGCAATGTCAGGTAAATCTATCTATCTATCTATCTATCTATCCTAGAAGATTTACCCAGCACTGCTTAACTCAATTAATTCTTGGGGGGGGGGGGATAAAGTGAAAATGTACATGGTCCTAGCTCTCACCATTTAGGAGGACTTCTTGAACAAACAAATAGATGGACACACAGACAGACAAAATCTCTCAACTATATACAGGTGGTCCCCAACTTACGAACTCATCGACGTGTACGACCATCTGCACTTACGACCACCCTCCCATACAGATGGTCCCCGACTTACGAACAGCGATCCGTGGTTACGAACTGTGTGGTCCCATTTAAATGAATGGGGTCCGACTTACGAACAGATTGAGTTACCAAGTGCTTGGTATGTAACTCGTTCCTAAGTCAGGGACTATCTGTATAGAGAGATCTCATGGCCAGGGTGGAATTTCTGGTGAAAGAGAAATCCCAGTAGATCCTTTAGCCTGGGGATTAGGACACTCATCTAGTTTGCTGGAAACCCAGGTTTAGGTTCCCCCCATCCCCAGTGAGCAAAGCACAAGCAAGTATTTGAACCTGGTCACCCATAGCCAAGGTGCCTGGAATAGCAATCTCATCACTGGACCAGTCTGGGGGAAAGAAATCTCCAAGGTCTTTGTGTCATCCCACTGTAGAAGAGGCAATGTTTGACACTTGGAGCAGAGCAGGAAAATGGTTCCCCATTCAATGTCCATGGGAAACTGGAACGGTGCACTGTTGGCTTCCCACTGGGTCTTTGCAGAGGGGACAGTGTCACCCTGTGGGTGAGCTTTTGCATTTCATCTAAACAGCAAGCACTGACCACTGCCAGAGGTACACGCTGAGGATCTCACTCATATTGGCTTCCATGGGAGTTTGGCTGGACCAAAGGACCTTCAAGGTTTTAGCCTAAGAGGGAAGATAACACATTTCATAGTCTATCTGGAAAATCCCGACTCTGATGACCAGCTGGTGTAAATCAGCACAGCTCCTCTGAAGCCGGCATAGCCTTGCTGAGTTACCCCAGGACTGATTCCCTCCTCTCCCACTGATGGTGATTCTGACCTGTTGCTTGCTGACCGGATTCACAGCAGGTCCAGGGGCTCTTTCTCCCAAGCAGGGAGCAGAAATTCTCACAGCTCTTTGCTTAGAGGACAGCCAGTTGTTTTTACAAAGGAACCAAATATTTTGCTTCACTTTTCCTGAACTTTACAGTCTGTAAAGACAAGTGGGGCTGGGGGAGTTTTCATTTATTGAAAACTTTCGATTCTTTCCGGACACCTTCCCGGTAACAATAAATATATCTCCTCATGTCCCTGTACTCCAGTTACTGCAACAAAACACAACAAGCTTCCAGCCTCTGTCGCAGAAAAGCCTTGGCTTGTAATAATGCCACCTTGCCCACTCCTCTGACTGAGACACCAGAATTTATAAGCAACACAATAAAAGATCCCACAAAGCAATGCACTGAATGGAGAATGTAGGATCTGTGGGTGCCACCTTTTTTAAACTAAGCCCTGAAAGCTCAGTGTGATTCGAATACACTGTCTAAGGAACAGGTAGGTGCCTTAGCTGTCGCAGAATAAAAAGCGGCATCTCTTGCTTTCCAGGTCCAACCAAGAGGAGCTGAGGCAGAAGGGGCAGATGTCACACTAGGGCAGGGTTTGTCTCCATCATCATCATCCTTGTTAGGAAAGGTCCTGAACAGATTGCCGTTGGCAATTGAGCAGCCAGTGTGGGGGGCTCAATGCTTTTCTCCCCTTTGGAGTGTGTTTCTTGTGGCTGGGAGCAACAAAAATGATTAAAGGTCTAGAAAACATGAGCTATGAGGGAAGACTGAAAGTACTGGGCTTGTTTAGTTTAGCAAAGAGAAGACTGAGAGGGGACATGATAGCCGTTTTCAAGCATCTAAAAGGGTGTTACAAAGAGGAGGGAGACAAATTGTTCTCCTTGGCCTCTGATGATAGGACAAGAAGCAATGGGCTTAAATTGCAGCAAGGGTGGTTTAGGTTGTACATTAGGAAAAACTTCCTACCTGTCAGGGGGGTTAAACACTGAAATAAATTGCCTAGGGAGGTTGTGGAATCTCCATCACTGGAGATATTTAAGAACAGGTTAGACAGACATCTATCAGGGATGATCTAGAAGGTGCTTGGTCCTGCTGTGAGGGCAGGGGACTGAAGTTGATGACCTCTCAATGTCCCTTCCAGTTCTATGATTCTATGATTCCCAGAGCCCATCTCCATGGTATGAACATGGAATTGAGCGAAAGCTCTGTTTACTTCCCATAGGCTGGGGAGATCCAGGTTGACTCTGCCTCATTGCGGGAGGCTTTTGTTAACCACAGCTCACTCTGAACCAAGCAGAAAAGGGACATGAAGCAGGGTCTTTCACCAAGGAGGCCAGTTGCCTAACCACCAGCTCACAAAGTATAAACAAATGAGACATTCCGTTTCTCTTTCTAAAAGATGAAATATTGCTGAAAGTGTTCTAACAACCTCTACATACAGGCAGCAATACAGAAACGTCTCTTAAAAGCCAGGGCAGGTGGGCCACCCTAACACCTCTGTGGCTCCAGAGAGTTCCAGAACACTTTGCTTTTGATGTATCCGTGCAAACCATGGCCCTTTGCAAAGCAGCATTTCCGCTTGTGTTCCGTCTCGTAACAGCAATCTCTTTTATCACAGAACCCATTAGCCCTCTTTAATAACATTTCAGGGGTGGACAGGACTGTGGCACCGGTCAACTCCTGAAGACTAACAAACTGTGGCATTAAAAGCACTTGCTTTAATATCTTCCTGTTTCATCTGATTAATGCTGTAATAGCGGGAGGCTGCTCTGCTTTACGACCCCGCAATGGCTCATTAAAGACCCATCCACCTGATGAGCCTGATCTGGCATCTTACGCAAAGGCTGCCAGTAGAGTTTGAGAGCTCCATCCTGTACTGACACCATGCATGGAGGGGCTGCACACTGCCCACACTGTGGGAGAAATCCCAAAAGAGTCTCATGAGATTTCAGCTGCGTGGAGCTCTAAGAGGCGCTTACTGAGATATGGGCCCTGTCGTGCTAGGTGGTGGATAAATACAGAGCAAGAGACCAAGGGTTTACACTGTAAATAGACAAGATATATAGGATGGAGGTGAAACATTCGGAGTAGTGGGGGCAAAAATCAAACTGGTTTGAATATGGCATTTGATAGGTTTCTGAATGGGATTATATGACAGGGTTGTTTGCAATGTCAGGGGTCTGTGTTCCTATGCTAATCTCCCCATTTTACAGAGTGGTAACTGAGGCACGGAGAGATTGAATAATTTGCCCAAAGGTCACAGAGGAGGAGTGTGGTAGAACTAGGCATAGGGTACCTCCACACTCAGGTGGGGGTGTAACTCACAGCTTGAGCAGACATACCCATGCTAGCTCAGATCGAGTAGCCTGCTAAGAATAGAAATGGCAGTGTGGGTAGTGGGAAGGGCTAGTTGCCCAGGTATGTACGTATGGTCTCAGATGGGATTGTATAGTTAGCCTATTGTCACAGCTACACTGCTATTTCTGGCACAGTAGCTTAACTGCACAAGTACATCTTGACCTTCCAGTTTCAGCGTAGACATGTCCATAGGGTAGATGCCTCAGCCATAAAACCACGCTTCCTCTGCAAACTGGGCATGGATTTTGAATGTGACCTGAACTTTAAACTCCCTGGATGAGTTTGGACCTCCTTGAGATAACCCAACTGAGCTGGAATTGGAGGTTCTGGATTTGGCTCATCTGTAACGATGACGGCTGCCTCTCATGGGTTTGGTAATGATCGCCTGGCTGATGTCTGTGCAATGCCTAGCAAATGTTCTACACTGCTCGTTATTTTACATGATGCTGCAATTTCCCTTTAAGGGTCCTCTCTCCCATTTGACTCTCGTTGACTAGGGAGACTGGACCAAGCCACCCATCCCTTCTAGTTACATCCTTGTGTTTATTTATAGGCACTTCTCATCTTTCCCCTCAGCTAGTTTCTCCTCCGGGCTGTCCCTGTTTGCTTCCCTTCACCTCTCCTCACATGGGTCATCGTCTTCAAAGTTGCTGTCTGTGGAGCCCTTCTCTGGATTCCTTCCAGTTTCTCAATACACATTTTAAAACAAAAAGTGACAAATAAGCTGGGCTCCTTCACTGTGTGTTAAAAACACGTCACCAAGCTAGAGGCAAATTCTGCTCTTTTTGGATCATTCCGTTCATTGCAGGACATGGAGCAATCTTGGCTCTCATTGCTTGCTTTTGGGATCCTTGAATATTCAGGGAAAGTGGTTAAAAAAAGAGGTTTTAAAGTTAACAAGATTTTCTTTTAGATTACAAGCCAATGTGCCACTCGGGACCTCACTTTGGTTTTTGGTGACTGGAGGCCAGGAAGTATGTGAAGTGTTATAGTGCAGGTCTTCAGGACGCAGACGCTATGAGCAAATGTAGTCTGCAAATGATACACATGCGGAGTGCGTGGGTTATGGAACAGACCAGTGGTGTACAATGCATTCATTAGATCTGGCTGGCCATGAGGTCTTTGTGCTCCCTTGATCCTCCCCATGGCCAGCTTGTCATGGTAAAGAGACGGTAAAAGTAACGCCAATGACGACTGCA
Source organism: Rafetus swinhoei (assembly GCA_019425775.1). Lineage (NCBI taxonomy): Eukaryota > Metazoa > Chordata > Testudines > Trionychidae > Rafetus > Rafetus swinhoei. Next base: position 9,861,304 of record CM033429.1, on the reverse strand, counting down.
CACTCATGCTTTCATCATAGGGCTGTGTACGTAGCCAAGGGCTGTCGTTGCCATAGGTTTGTTTTGTAATTGCCAGGGGATTACACAGTTGCCAGCCCCAAGTGTTTCAAAGCCCATATGTGAGGCCTCAAAGTCATGAGATTGGTTTACATATCGTGAGGTAAAAACAATGTCAGGGTGGGCCTCCTCTTTGACTTTTGCTCTCTGAGCCTTAAAGGGTCACTCTAGTCCTGCTTTCAAGACTGTCTTGGCATCCAGGAGGCCTAGAAATGGCCTTTTCTAAAAAGGAAAGCTAAGCTACTCACCTAATCACATGCCTCCAAACCCTGGGCCTTTCGGAAAGACAGAAAAGAGGGCCATGCTGTGATTGTGAATGGAGTGCCAGGTGGCTCTCCCATTCCCCAGCAGCCTGGAAACATCCCCATCCCTCCAGGACTCTGTGACTCCCTTATCTTGCAGATCAAATGCCCACAGTATGTTAATGACGTCTTGTAAGTCCCTCCAGAAACACATTAGCTAGACAGAACCAGCCCTCCTCAGCCATTTTCTGGTGCAGCTCAAGATGAGGAGAAGGTGAGTATGTGGTTTAAGTAAAAGACATTGCCCTGTAATTCTGTAGGGAGGGGCCTGAGCCAAAGGAAACTGAATTCAGGAGGAGTTTTTCTGATGATTTTAATGGGTTTTGGATCAGGGCTTGAATCTGGAAACTGGCCAAGTTTTGTAAACCATGCTGGATTTTTATTTTCTTACACTGGCATGTGGGTTTTCCCTTCATCTCCTATCCTAAAACTAGCCAATTAGCCTGTCATAAAATGGGATTTTCAGGTCTTCTCTCCTGAGTTCTCTCGCGCCGTCTCTCTCTCTCTCTCTCTCTCTCTCTCTCTCCTCCTACTGCCTCTCTCTCCGTCTCTTTCTTTCTCTTCTCCCCCTCCCAGGGGCGGCCCTAGACTAGCTGCCAGCAACCGGCGCCCTAGGTGAACCATGCAATCGGCGCCCCCACCTCCAAACCCCTCAATGATATTGCGCCACCATTTGGCGCCCCATTTAACTTGGCACCCTAGGCGACCGCCATAGGCTGCCTAGTTTGCCTATATGGACGGGCCGCCCCTGCCCCCTCCTGCCTCTCACTCTCCCTTTCTCTTCTCCTCCTGCCTCTCTCTCCCCTCCATCTCTCTCTGCCTTCCCCTTCCCCATCCCTCCCGCCGTGGAGCTTGGCTGAGTGCTGCCTGCTCAGCCGGGCTGCCGCGAGGAGGGGGCGGGCGGTGACGCACAGCCAGGGGCGGGCCGCACGCCCCGCCCCTTCCTCCCACCGCGGGGAGCCCAAACGCCCCTTGCGCTGCTGGCTCCCGGCGGCCCGGCTGAGGGGCGCAGCACTCAGCTGAGCGCCACAGCGGGAGGGGAAGGGGGGGTGGTGACGTACACGGCCCCGCCCCCTGGCTGTGTATGTCACCGCCCCATCCCTCCTCCCCACGGCGGCCCGGCTGTGCGCGCAACACTCAGCCCAGCCGCCACGGAGGAGGAAGGGGGCGGGCGGTGACGACACGGCCAGGGGCGGGGCCGCACGCGTTACCGCCCGCCCCTTCCTCCCACCGCGGGGGAGCCCAAACGGCCCCTTGAGCTGCTGGCTCCCCCGGCGGCCCGGCTGAGGGGTGCAGCACTCAGTTGAGCGCCACAGCAGGAGGGGAAGGGGGGGTGGTGACGTACATGGCCCCGCCCCCTGGCTGTGTATGTCACCGCCCCATCCCTCCTCCCCACGGTGGCCCGGCTGTGCGCGCAACACTCAGCCCAGCCACCACGGAGGTAGGGGAAGGGGGGCGGGGCGGTGACGTACACGGCCAGGGGCATGGCCGCAGACTCATCGCTCCCCTTCCTCCCGCCATGGCGCTGAGTGTTGCGCCAGTTGGCCTCGCGGGAGGTGAGGCAGCGGTTATTTGGGGTCCGTGCTCCCATGGATGGGGAGCGCGATCAAACGGCCGCTTGCCGCCGCTGCTCACTGGGCTGCCTGGCTGAGCGGCACAGAGCGCCACGGTGGAAGGGGAAGGGGGGCCGGGCACTGACGTACATGGCCAGGGGGCGTGGCTGTGTACGTCAGTGTTACAGACGCACAGATACTGGGCTACTGTATATATGATGCTATCAAAATGTAATACAGATGCTCAGAGCATGTGGCCATGGCAGTCTTTAGTGGCTGGCTCTGGACACTAGGGATGTAATAGTGTAGTCAATTAACCGATAAGCAAAAGCATATTGGTTAATGCTATAGACTACACGCATTTCCCTCCCCCCCTTGGCAGTAATTTTTTTAGCAGGCTGGCCAGCAGCCTGGCTCTGTTCTGGCTTGCAATGGGTCTGGGACCTACTCCTGCTTGGCTCTGCATTTAAAGTGGAGTCTGGCAGGTAGGCAGCCTGGCTCAGTTCCGGCTCATGCCAGGTCCAGGAGCTCAGACCCCCCACAAACAGGGGCTGCTGCCACCCCACATGGCTGCCTCATTATCAGAGGCAGCAGCACAGGGCAACAAGCAGGCAGTCTGTGAGGGGAGCTGGTTTTTAAACTGACTTCCCTCGTGGACCAGCTCCCGTCTGGCACCCCGTGCTGCTGCCTCTGATATAGAGGCAGAAGCACAGAGTGGCAGTGGGCTTCTTGGGAGTGGGGCCGGAGAACACTGGCTGCCAGCCCTTCCCCTGGGGTCTATAGAATAGCTGAATAACTGATAAGAATTCATGAGGTTACTCGACTATTCAATTAACCGATATTTAACATCCCTACTGGACACTATAATAGACAGTTGCTTGTTCACAGGTAAGGTCTGGATCCTGTGTTTGCTCTGTGTTTGTACAGCACCGGGCACAAAAGGGGGCTCCGAGATGCTACAAAAATAATCGTAATATTAGTAATAAAGTGGCAGAGGCCTGACCATTTTGCATGGAAAAACCTGGATTCAGTCCCCACTCATGAGTTGTGTCCATGGTTGCTTACAAAAAAAATGTGCGTAATATTAAACAGCTGCCTTGTTCCACCCCAGTGGTGGCTGTATTTGCGAAACTGGTAAAGAATTTCCTGTGTCTACACAGTCTGTACATGGCTTTGGAATGAAAGATGCCAGGTGAAAAGTCATCTGTGTTAAGTGTATGAGAATTAACATGTGAAAGTCCTGGGTTTTGGTGCATTTTAGAGAAAATTCATATGCGAAGCTGACCTTATGTTTGTCAGGCACACAGTGTGGGCGGGGGTGAGTGGTTGCTATTCTCAAAAAGCAGAGGACCTGCAAAAGAAGAACAGTAGGTGCAGACAGCCCCACGCTTTGCATGTGGACTACAACAAGTTTGGGGCCCCTCCGGCTTCCAGGCTCCCTGCCACAGAGCTGGGAGCTATGTGACCCACATGGCTAAACTGGGGCTCAGCTCTCCACTCCACAGTAGTGAGCCTGAGAACCCTGGCTCAGTCCAGTGATAGGCCCTAAAACATGCAGGAAGCTTGTAGTTGGGCTGGGAATATACACCATGTGATCATCCTGAGTTCAGTGGTGTAATTACAAAGGTAGCTGCTGTTGCCCATACTCTGTTGAGTTTCACTGATGCTTGCCGTGTGGCTAGGAATGCTTGTTCTAGCCTGGGAATATTTTCCTGCTCTACAGCCACATCCTCCCTCCATCCAGACAACATTCTGCGTCTCCACGTCCCTCTACAGAATCTCGGGAAACAGGCCAGGCAGCAAACTCCTTTCGCTTTCAAAAGCACTTGGATACTGCTGCAGTGCTTAAAAGAAGGCTCATTTGGCAGGTGTAGCCGAATAGCAAAACAACTGTCCATCTGCTCCTTTGCTCGGGCTTGTATTTTTAATTGTATCTTCAGGACACGGAATCCACTCCAAGCACCACTAGAAGTGAATCATTTAAACAAGAAGTTGATTTCTTTACAGCCTCCCTGTGTAGTCCGATGTCAGACATGGTTCTTGCATGTTTTCTATGCATGGGGCCACACACACACACACACGCATACATATACATATACATATATATATATATGCCACCAAGCCATTAAGTCACAGGCACGACCTACCACTGAAAAAAACACAGCCCTTCGGTTTTGCGGCACCCTAGGCTGTCAGGTTCAAATCCCAGGATCTCTGGTTTCTCAAAAGGAAAATAAAAGAACAAATGCAAATAAATACACTCTGGGGGATTGGCTTTCCTGGCATTGGCAGTTGGTGGCTACAGATGGAGATACTCTTCCTGGGGATTCAGAAGAACCAGAGAAATCTGTCTCATTTATTCTAAGATACAAGCAGATGAAATATGTGTGAACAATGTGGGGTAATTTGTCTTGCGTGGGCTGGTCTTTGGATCTCTTTGGAGTGGGGGGGGTGCATTCTTGGAGATAACACAGCAGAATGTAGGGGCTGGCGCAAGGGAACGGCAGTCAGAATGGCTGGGTTCACTTCCCAACTCAACAGCTTTCTCGTCCTTGGTTAAGTCACTGCCCTCCTGTAAAATGGGGATACTCCTTCTGGCTTACAAGGGTGCTGGGGGTTGGGGTGGCCGGAAAACAATTCCACCTCAGGGAAAACACTGGGCAAGGTGGAACAAGATCTTTCCAATGTTTCTGTGACAGCTTGCTTGACAGCTGCTAGCCTAAGAGGTGAAGCCAGGACCCGAGCCTGGCTTTCTCACAGTACCCCCACCGCCCTAACAACTAAGAATCCAACTGCCAGTACCATATGATGGTGGTGAACTCTGAGTACAAGAAGCAGCTGATGTTTGTTATAGGAACCCAAAGCCAAAGGGACAGACCTAGCTAAATACACCAAGCTTCGCCTAGGAGTACCTGGGGACGCCCTCCAGGAGTCCTGGCCTCAAAACCAGCATTGTTCAACCCCTTGCCTGCAATCTTCTGTTACAACCTGATCACCATACCACACCCAAGCAGGCATCCATCCTCCTGGGGAAGCATTTCCAAGCATGCTCTCTGGAGAGCTAGTCCTTTAAATATAGACAAACACCATCAGCCTTAAAGTGGCCATTTCCCATGTGCCTGCTACAAATTGCACCTCTGTCCTTTCTAGTGAGGGAATGTTTTGGGCTCCTAGGATGCTTCCCACTCCTTTTGTAGAAGATATGCCTTAGCCAAACACAAGTTATTGGGCTCAATATAGAGTCATTGGGTGAAATGTAACAACCTGTGTTAAGCAGGAGGTCAGAGAGATGGTCTAAATACCACTTCTGGCCTTAAACTCTGTGAATCTATGTTTTTCCCTTCCCATATTCGCAAACACAGAGTCATTGCTAAATTCCTCCAACACGCCTCCCAAGTAGCTGTGCCTCTCAGGGTACGTCTACACTACACGCTTATTTCGAAATAAGCTATTCCGGAAGAAATACTCTGAAATAGCTTATTTTGAAATAGCGCGTCTACACTACAGAGAAGCCTCAAAATTAGTCCAAGGCAGGCTTCCCTAATGTGGATGCACTATCTCGATTTAGAGCCCCAGGAGGCACTGAGGAGTAATTACTTTCAATGGCCGTGGGGAGGAGCTATTTCAAAATAGCAGCAGCGGAGATCCACACTACAGCTATTTCAAAATAGCTATTTTGGAATAGGTGTTATTCCTTGTGGAACGAGGTTTACAGAAATCAGAATAAGCCATCTGTAATTTCAAATTTATTTTGAAATAACAAAATTGCTGCGTAGACTTTCGCATTGTTATTCTAAAATAACGCTGCTGTGTAGATGCACCCTTAATGTCAAGCCACGAAGATGCAATACAAGGAATATTCTACTGATCTATCCATTACAGAGGGCAGCTTTCCTCAATGATCACTTGTAGAATAGGGTATAGGTGAGTAGGTGGGACCTGGTGGCCATGCGGATTATAGAGACTGTTGAATTTCTTTTGCACCAAAATAAAAATCTGCATGGAAATCATTTGTAAATTTTTTTATTAATATGTTCCATTTAATCATTTTGTTCTGGTTTTGGTGGGGAAAAAAAAATCACTTTTTTTTTTAGTCTTCCCTCCAGAAGAAAAAAATTAAAATGTGAGAGAAAGTGATTTTGTTTCAAATTTATGGTGGGGGGAGGGGTATGAATGAATGGGGAAAAAAACTCTTTCCAATTTTTTTCACCAAATACTCCTACTTTTGTTTTCACCCCTTTCTAGTCATCTGACAGTCGTGCCCTTTTGTCTCCTTCCAAACAGGAAGGTTTGCTTTGGAACCTGTTCTCTCTGCTGCTTCCAAAGTACCTGATGGCCCAGAGGAAGTGGTGTGTCTTGTTATTTGACCGCTATTGTGCCTCAAGATTTCCAGAAGTGGCTTAAGACCCATTGACATCCAGAGGAGCAAAATTAAGCCAGTGTTGACAGTGCCTTTGAAAATCCTACCCTCAGAGTTTGAAGCTGAGGTGGAAGAAAAACAACTGAGTGATGCCAAGAGTAAAAGATGAATTCAGCTCCGTTGTATTGAAACCGCATGAGCACAGCAGAAGAATTTCTAACTCTGACACTGGTTCCACATAAGTGTTACAGCCAGGGCCATTGATGGGGGGGCAAAGGGCTCAGTTAAAGGGCTCAGGTCCTTTAAATCGCTGCTGGATCCTTGCACAGTGTGGTCTGGTGATACTACGGGCTCACTGAGAGAGACGTGGCACACTCTGGGCGGTGCTGATGGCTGGCTGACCCTAGACCATCCGTTTCCACATGAGGTCCTACCCCTTCTGAGGGCCCCAGAGCTGAGCCCCACACCCCACATTGTCCAGGCCCGGTGAAGTCTGTTGCCCTTCCAGCCCTGGATACAGCCAGATAGCCTGATACATCATTGGCAGGTTAGATCCACAGGTCTAGACACTGTTTTTTCAAATGTTTCTCCCCTCTTTTTTGTGGGGAGTTATACACCATACAGCAACCCATGGCTTCCAGACACACTGACACCACAGTGTGCTTTGACAAGAGCATTACTGAGTCCAAAGGGCCATTATGGAAATGCGAGTTACGCAAAGCCAATGAAAAACAGAATTGTGGGAAGGTGTCTGTTCCTCCCTTTGTTTTCTTTTCTTGCCTTGATGCTGGCAGCCTTCGAGAGATGTGGTATCCAAAGCACAAAGGCCAGATTTAAGCTATGGCACACAGTAGGGATGTTTAGATCCAGTGTTTGAGTTCATAGCCATCTTTGCCTTTCATGCAGGGAGAAGCAGATGGGGAAAGCAAGAGGATGAGCAGAACTGAAGTGGATGGAGAGAAACAAAAAAACTGAGGAATTAAAATAAGAATGATTCCTTGGGTCAACATAGATTTATCCCTGTGGCAATGAGGTTTATGGATTCCAGCCCTGCTTGTGACCTTTGGATGCAATCTCTCTACATATATTTTGGAGTACATCTCTCTGTTTGTGTGTCTCTCTGTGACTCTGTTTGTTCAAGAATTCCTCCTAAACGGTAAGATCAAGGGCCAACAATTTTGGAATACAGCTGTGATGGGGTGCAGTCACAACAGCTTCCTTTTCTCCTAATTTAAAGCAAAGCCAGGGGTCTGTTGTGCCAGGACAATCAGAACCCCTGGAAAGGGACAGTCTTCCATAACGTACAAAAGGAGGGGTGCTGTTGGGAGGGACGTGATACTGAGAGTGGCCACTGGGGGCAGAGAGCCCGCAGGGGAGAGCTAGCCTGCAGAGTGTCCACTGGGGCAGTTGCACCACCAAGGGAGTGGTCACCAGGGCTGGGGCTCCACCATCTTTCCTGCAAGCACACTAGTGAGTAGCCCCCCCCCCCCCCGGCCCAAACCTTTCCTCCCCCAGCTGTTGGCTGCAGCGGGAAGGGAGAAGGCCCCTGGTGGCCAGAGGGAGGCTGGGAGCAGGGAGGAAGAAAACACCCCTGGGGTCTGGGGCAGGCTGCAGTGGAAGGGAACCCCTGGCAACTGGGGCGGACTGGGGGGAGAAAAATCTCCCTTGGCATCCAGAGGTTGTGTGGGGAGAGAAAAGGCCCATGTCTGGTCCCCGCCTTGAGATCTTCCTCAACCACCAACCCTTACTCTTCCACCTCCCCACACACCTTCAGCTTCCTGCACTTCTCCCACACACACATCCCCAAGGCCCTGCCCTGACTTCCCTCTCCCCCCAGCCAGCTCCCTGCCCTGAAAGACCCGGACAACATCAGGTAAGTCTACAAGTAACAATATAAATATTAAATAATAACTAGCACTGACTGAAATAATTCCTTTGGGCAGATTTTTTTTTTTTACCGAAATGAAAATTCACACAACAGATGTTCATTTTATTAGATTTTTTTGGTTTGTTTTTGATGTAATATTTCAGTTTATTTTGGGAGTGAGATAATATTTTTTTAGACAAAAAAACATATTTTGGTGGAAGAAAAGTGAGAGGAATGTGGGATTTTTTTTTTATCCTCACCAAAATGAATTATTTATTAATTTTAAAAAAATGAAAAAATTTCACAGAAACTGAAAAATATTAATTTCTTATTATTTTTTCCACCAAATGTGCTTATCTTTTTTAGTAGCTCTGATAATAACAACATTTTTGAAAATAAAAGCAACAACAAAACCCTTAGCATTATTTAAATTGTTTATCAGAGAGCTACCCTTTGTTTTTACAGTAAGAATAAGTGTCTTTTTCTGTAAAAAAGAAAGAACAAAAGTAATGCCTTCAAGAGAGTAAGCACAGTGTATATGTGCCTCTTCTTCATGGAATGCAACATATCTGTACATGAGCTGGCAGCTATCTTAGTAGCACATGTGGGGTTGGCCACAACTTTCCATTGAATGTTGTGTGTTGACACAAAATTCATCATCATAGATGAAAGCTACATGCACCCTTGAAATCACTTTAAATGAATGAAATGTGTAGCGCAGAGCTTTGTAGCTTTGAGCCAGTCTGTCTTCATTTGATAAGTCATCTAAGCATCCTGAGCTGAAATTCTATCCTATAAATCCCTTGACAAGGGATGGATCTTACCCTGAAGATGGCTCTCTGAGGCAAACCAACTGCTGGGCCCCAGACTCCATTCGGTGCCCACCACTGTTGCATTCTTCAATTAGCCAATAGAGGGACAAGTCTCAGAGGAGGAGAAAGAAATATTTTATAATGGAGCCTCCTTCTTTTTCCCAATGTGTGGGGCATGCTTTTGTTCTGACTTCTTTAAATGAGCCGACCAAAAATGTGAAAGGAACCAGAAAATGGACATTTCAGATAAGCCGGGTTCAAACGAGAAGAATGGAATTTGCCTGAATGTGGCTCCAAGCTTATCCAACTCTAGTTCACAATGGAAAATAAATGTAATAGAGATTTAATTTAGATTTAAGGAGACATTTATTTTGTTATAGAAATACACTCATCATTAATTCTTCCCCTTTTTGTTTTGTGTATATATAGATATACACAGAGATACACACCTACACCCTCCACACACAGACAGTCTCTTATTGGTACTATATATATATTAGTATATTGTTTAGTTAAAGTCAACTTAGCGATGTTGGATAGCATTGGGTTGAGAGCTGTGGAGATTATATCTGTAGGGGTATATCTACACTAGGAAACTATTTCGAAATAACTAAATTTGAAATAACTCCAAATTTCAATAACAAAATTGAAATAGTGCGTTCCCGCTACGGGGGAGCCTCGAAATGAGTCCAGCGCAGGCTATCTTAATGTGGATGCGCTACCTTGACTTAGAGCCCCAAAAAGCACCGGGGAGCAATTACTTTGAATGACTCTGAAGAGTAGTTATTTTGAAGTAGCAGCAGTGGAGCGTCCACGCTATTGCTATTTTGAAATAACTATTTTGAAATAAGTGTTATTCCTTGGGGAAAGCAGGAGTTATTATTTTGAAATAGCCAGCCCCTTATTTCCAAATAATGGGCTTGGTAGTGTGGATGTTCCACTTGTTATTTTGAAATAAGGGCTATATGTCCTACACAGATCTGGACACTGAAGTCTTTTGTTTATCACTTAGCAGCATAGGAATTAATAGGGCAAATTTCTCCTCTCTATCACTACCAGTGTTCCGTAGCTCAAAACTGAAAGGGATTATCTTTATTAAATCTTTGGGGTTACTGCTGAGAATGCTGAGCCTAGTTATACTGTGTTGTCTGTTGTCAGTCAGGGTTCGGGATTTGTCCTGATAGGTTCCTAACAGGTCCTCTGCTCTGTCAATGATGATAAACTTTTGGCTGTGTACATGGGTGCGTTTGTTCCCGTCTAGCGTGTTAACCATGCACAATTAGTTAACACGACAGATTCCTGAGAGAGCCCCCAGAGACCACAAATCAGATAACGATTGAAATCACCTGAGCAGGTTTATTGTCAAATGACATACAATAATAGTTGTCAGCGAACAGACTTACCTCTGCGCCACTACACCTTATGTGTAAGCCGTGGCAATGGACTAACACCTATTAAGCGCCATCCAGCGACCCCCCCCCCGGTCAGCCTGCAATCACTCTTCGACGTGTATCTTTTATACACAGATACAAACAATACACACATCACTGATGTATCAGGTTGCCACTCTCTGTTACCTGGTTACCGCCCCTTACCTCACAGAAGAGGGGATTTACTTACTAATCATCATGCTGTCAACTTTGACACAGTCCTGATCCTAGGTCAGTATGTACTTTATTTCTGTGAAGGCAGTTGGTACCAAGATGTTTCTCAGGTAGGCATTCTGTTACAACCCCTCTGAAATGTACTTGCAGGCTATGCTTGGTACCTGGTACCTCTTGGCATTCTTTATGCTTGACCTGGCTTATACTGTTCATCTTTAACCAAGTCTCTTTCCTGCTTACAGTTCTGAGCCAAAGTCTTGCTCACTAGATTTCAGGTTACAAGCCTTTATTCAGGCCTGCTGATTTTATGTTACCGACCCTCAAATTACTACATTGTCAGCTTTCGTGGGAGGTGATTTTTTTCTTGAAGCCCTTGCTCTAGAAGTCAGGTGATGAGGTGAGAAAAAGAGTAATCTTCTAGCTGCCGTATTTGTGAAGGAAAGTTTGAAACTGTGACCAAGGTGCAGCACCCTAACAGCTCAGAAAACCATCCTCCACCCACCACAAATTTATTATCAACAACCCTCATAGAATCATAGACTGATAGGGTTGGAAAAGACCTCAGGGGGTCATTGAGTCCAACTCCCTGTTAAATGCAGTAACAACCTCAACTAAATCATCCCAGCCAGGACTTTATCAAGCCGGGACTTAAAAACCTCTAGGGATGGAGATTCCACACCTCCCTAGGTAACCCATTTCAGTGCTTCACCTCTCTCCCAGTGAAATATTTTTTCCTAATACTAATACTGAGTTTCAAGCTAATCTCCTTATTTTGGGGGGCTGACACATTTTTGTGAACACTCAGGGTTGGCAATGCTGGTTATATTTTTGATGGGGCAACTTGCCCACTAGAAGCAGAAACCAATACATCTCATTTCATGGCTATGTTCAGCAAACTCAGTGAAGAAACCCCTTTATATAGCTTATAGCTAAGTCCTGCCTCTCTGTCTCTTATTTGTATAAACACATTGATTGCAAAGCAAAGGACTGGCAGTTCCCCCTACAAATGAGCATAGTGCAAGAGGTGCTGGCTGAGTTTCCTGCATTGCTCTCCCTACATCTCCCCCCTGTAGCTCCTTTTCCCACTCTTGTCTTTGCATGTTTTGGCCTGGTGCCTAGATGGTCTTGTGGGTAAATCACTGGACTGGGGCTTGGCTCTCCAAGGCTATGTCTAGACTGCAAGCCTCTTTCGAAAGCAAGCATCTAGACTACAACCAGTACTTTCGAAAAAGCTAGCCGCTTTTCGAAAGAGAGCACCCAGGCAGTCTGGATGCTCTCTTTCAAAAAAGCACAGTTTACATTATATAGCGCCTTTTTTCGAAAGAGCACTTTCAAAAAAAAGTGTTGTTCCTCGTAAAACGAGGTTTTCCGCCATCGAAAAAAGTGCCGTGTTCTTTCAATTTACTTTTGAAAGAACGTGGCAGCAGGGGGAAGTTTTTTCAAAAAAAGGCCACTTTTTTCGAAAAAACCCTGTAGTCTAGACACACGCCAAGCAGTGGCTTTATTCTAGTTCCAATAGGAGATGCTCTGAAAGGCACATGTGGCAGCGGAGTGTCTAATGGCAGTTAGGTGCATCATTGTCAGTGGTCCTTTACAACTGCCCCTTTCCCATTAAAAAAAAAAAAATTACTCTGTGCCTCAGTTTTGCCACCTGTAAAATGGGCCTAACAATTCTTTCTTCCTTACTTGTTAGATCGTGGTGGAAAGGGCTGTCTCTTATTGCTTGTTTGCAAAGCACTGATGGAACTATGATCTTGGCTGGAATGTCTCGATGCTACTGTCATACAAATAATGCACGCACATGGCCCAGGATGCTGGTAACTAGCCAAGGAACGAATAGAGATGGAGCTCTTCTTCTGCCACTACAACTGTGGTCCCTTCTAAGTCAGGAAACTTTGACAAGGTTATGTTGGGAAACTGCCCTATCTACTGCCACACTCTACTTATTCTGCATGGGCAAAAATTCCCCATGGGAAGCCTGTGCACTATTTTGAGGCTTTGAAAGTGGGTTTTATGTGGTATACCACCCTTGTGCCTCCCCCCTTCATCCTGATGGAACAGAGAGCCTCATCCTTCTTCATTGTCCTTCTAACAGTTTACCCTCATGGAAATAAGCCTAAGGAAATTGAGCTTTGCTTCTCTTCAATCTAGTCTCCTTAGCACGGCCTGGGTTATAAATAAACACAAACCTCCTGGGTGCACCTCTCCAATGGATTCAGTGCAGCAAAGCTCCAGAAGTTCGGAGTTTAATGCAGATGTAAGAAGCAAACACAATGTGTTCTAAATTGCTTCACTTGATCCCGTGACCCTGGAGAATTATCACTTGAGAAGACCTCTGGATTGGCAACACTGAAAGGCAAACAGGCAAGAGGAGGAGGTGTTGCTTTTCCTTGCGGATCCCTCCTTAAAGGAGTTTCACTGGAGCTGCACAAACCCTGCCCCATCTGCTGGCTCTTAATGCGGTGTCTGACAAGGCAGTCCTGGAGAGATGAGCCACCTTTCTGCCAGAGGTCACCCCTACATTGCTCAGGCAAGGAGCTGGTGGCTGGAAGTCAAAGCCAGTAAGAGGGCTACCCATAGTTTTGGTACTTAAAATAGCCTTGATTGTTGTTCCTATACCACATGACAATGCTACAAACCCCATAAATTGGGGAACATGACATCCTCATAAATTGGAAGGGCTCGTTCTTTGTGCGGTGTCGACTCCTTCCCCACTCTGGCATGATAAATGCAGAAGTGGGGGCCAGCAAAAGTACCCCAAAACCTTATCCACCAGGCTTTGGTATAAAACTTCCCCCCAAAATCTTAACAACCTAGATTTTGGGAATAAAATCTCCGCTGCCACCACCCAAGTATTGTACAAAAATCAGGGGAAAGATCACTTGGGAAATCTCACTCCTAAAGTACAAACTAGGACACAACCATTAACCAATACCAGGTTAATAAAAAGGAAAGAGAAAGAACTTGTATTATCACCACAATATTCCTGTTGCAAGCATAATGACTAGATGGAAGAGTAACAAAATAATATACTCATGGAGGAGAAATTTACCATGGGCCAGGAACTTAGTTACAAAGGAGAGCAAAACCTGTTGTTAAATGCACAGACAGCAGATCCCATTTCCCAAACCATAAAACAATAAAACGGATTTATCTAAACTTTATCCTACTTACAGACTGTGACGAGTATTTTCTTAGAGGGAGACGTCCTGTCCCCTTCAATAGCTGGAGAGAAAAACTACTCAGGACAAAGGAGGGGAAAACCCCAAAATTCCTTTGTCCCAGTTTGAAATTCCTACCTACATTTCTATTGGCTGCCTGCCACCTGGTTTAGGTAAGGGACATATTTAACCCCTTAGTCCCCAGGATGCTGGCTAACACTCATAATCATGACAGGGGGCTAGCAGGCATGTGACAATCCTGATGAGCAGCCGGCTTCAAGTCCCCAGGAGTAAAGGCCCCTCTAGATCTGCAGAAGGCTTCAAACTCCCACTTTATTTGTTGATATCACAGTCTCTTCTCATCAGCCAACGAGTGCCAAGAGGCATGTATGACTTTGCACTAGATGCTCATCCCCCTTGGGGCTGCAGGCACCATGAGCCCTGGCCTCTCCGCGGGGAGGCCACTTCACAGTTGAACTCCTATGACATAGGTCTCTCTACTGCAGGGCCAGCTGCATTTCAGCGCCAGGAAGCCTGCAAGCGTGTGAACGGGGCGGGGGAGGGGGGGGCGGGAAATGTAATGATGCAGTGTCTAGATACCGTGCCAGATCTTCAGTGGATGTAAACTGGCACAGTTGTATTGAGTTGAATGGACTGATGCAGCATCACACCTGCCTGGTATATTTTTTTAATAGACTTTAGGAACAGCACTGAATTAATGAAGATTTCCTTTCTCTTGTCTTTTGCAAGCTCAACTGTAGAGGAAGGCAGGCTGGCCTGGTATTTCTAGCACTGGATAGAGACTCAAGAAATCAGAGTTTGAAATCTCCCTCTCCTATAGATTGCCTGTGTGACATCTGGCCAGTCAGTTGCTCTCTGCCTCAGTTTCCTTCTGCAAAGCAGACACTTAGGGCTCATCCGAATTTTTTTAACCATGTTGTTTGTTGGAATAATGCTGTTTGAAGCTGAAACAAAGACTCTGGAAACCCTTGGATTCTGACAGGAAGGTTTCCGAGAGCTCCAGGGAAAGGCTTGAATCCAAATCTGAACTTTTCATTCTGAAAACAACCTGAATTCCATTTCATCTAAAGGTTTTGTTTGGAATCCAATGGGGAACAAAACATGTTGAAACCTCAATGGTTGTCATGAAGTGGCTTTGTCATTTTCCAGCTGCTGTAGTGATGTTACTTCCTTGTCTTCTCTGGGTAGACTGTAAGCTTTTGGAGGCAGGGACAATCCCTGAGTGTGTGCATACACACTGCCTGACACAATGAGGCCCCAGGCTCAGCTGGGAGCTGAATGTGCTGTTCTGTAACCATAAAATTGACTGACGAGTTAATCCCATCAGGAGTGAGGCCTTGATTCTGCAAACAGCTCTGCACGGACTGGTTCCCCCGCTCATGATACGCTCCACTGAATTCGACAGGACTGTGTGTAGACATAAAAACATCTCCAAGCAGATCAGATTGGAGAAATGGGAAGAGCATCTCAAATTGCTATTCAACTCCCAGATTTCTCCAGAGACGAGCTGTATGGGCTGTGCAATGAGAAGTAGCCTTTTCTTCTCTTTCAGGAGTCTGCTATGCTGGAGCTGGAGTGGTTTAGGTTTTGGTGCTTTTGCTTTGCTGGGTCTATCTAATATGCTAGATGTAATACAATATCACCAGCTCATCACCATGGTCCATGACTGACTGTAATGCAAATCCCTGACAGTGGGTTCACAATGATGTCATTTCAGTCCACAGGTTTCTCCATCCAGCTGAAGTTTGCTTTGAGTTCTGGGGTCAATGGAGCTCTGGATCTTCAAGACAAAGTCAGCTGAGATGGGTGAGCTTCACTTCGTTTCATCAAATGTTGCATATCATCTCTACTGAGCCCTCAATTGGCCCCCATGATTTCAGAGAAAGTTTCCAAACCGGGTGACTTATATGACCGTTGCATATGATGGAACAAAGCTAAGCAAGATTTATCTGCTTCCCGGGTTCGCCGTGAGCATGCTGGAGAGCTCTGCTCTCGTGAAATATCAGGAGAGATATTGTCCTGTCCCCAGCCTGGATGAAGTGAGGATGTTTACAGATCTCTCAGAAGCCGGATGTCTTGAGAGTTGTAGCTCACATAGAATAAATTTGCCACCTGGACCTTTCACTTTATGTCCACATAGATCAGTCATATTATATCAGAGAATGGAAGGTTAGACTTTCACTACCTTCTCTGGGGAGGTATAGAGTGAAGGCATGTTGCTTGGGTTCTGCTTGACAGGCATATTCTGAGGCAACCTATGTTACAATGACTTTTTGCATTTGAAAACCAGGCAGTGTTGGCATCCTGGATTGATATGTTGCAGCACATGTTATTTGGCTTTGATCAGTTAAATGTAACCCTTACACACTGTAAACATCCCTGTGGGGAGGAGGTGTTTTGTGAAGTTTCTATCTTCCTGAGGTACACAGGGAAAAATTCCCTACAATCCCATGCTTTGATGAATCTTCACTGTTCCAGTCTTTGTTTCTGGCTCTAAGAACAACACTAAAGTTGTGCAAAATTTGGGTTCAGAGCCAAACTGCCCACATTTTGAGGTACTTGGATCAACAGCTTTGATTTGGCTTGGCCTATAATGGAGATATGAGTCAATGACAAATTTTGACTCTGAACCCCGAAAAAGATTTAGGGATGGGGATGGTTCTTGATTTCTGACTTGGTCATTTGTCTACAGCAGAACCACCTGCTTGGGTCTTGTTTCCTGCATGTAGCCACAAGATTCGTTCTCACTGATCGCACCATATTCCACATAAAAGTCATTCAGAATTCTCCTCCAGAAAAAAAATGCAAATGAGGTAATTATGAACTCCACTTAACTTTCTAAACCCTATGCATTACGTCTGCATTAATACCTCGTGTGTGTTCTTCAGTGGAAAAAATCAGAGAGATGGGGAGGAAATTCTGCTTGTAAAGATGATCATGGCTTATGCAAGTTGTGGGGAAGGTTATTAGAAATTAATAAATGGGGTGAACATTAACCTTCATTGCTATGTTTTAAGGACAGACAGACTCAGTTCTGGCACAGGCAAAACACACATCAGAGTCACTAACTATTGTAACTGATAGAGCACTAGAGGATTTGGGCTAATAATACTTTACATTTGTGTAGCATGATTCATCCCTAAGTGTTTAGTCTAGTATATGCATCTACAGAGGAATCACTTTGCAATTGAAATGTAGCTACCTCTGGGCCAGAGGATCACATGCAGTCTGCCCTTGGGAGGGAGTGAACATATTGGCCAAGGACAAGATCTCTGTTCTTAAACAAGATATGACGAACTTTGGCCTCAGCCTTTCAAAACTTCCTAAAGGATTTGTAAGGTGTCCCAGTCTGGAAACCTAAGGATGAATGCCTATTTGGAGAAGATACAGGACATTGCCAGAAGAGGTTGTGAAGACCAGGATTTTAACAGGGTTCAAAAAAGAACTAGATAAATTCATGGAGATTAGGTCCATCAACAGCCTGGATGGGTAGGAATGGGGTCCCTAGTCTCTGTTTGTCAGAGGCTGGGAATGGGTGACAGGGGAGGGTTCACTTGATGATTCCCTGTTCTGTTCACTGCCTCTGGGGCATCTAGGATTGGCCGCTGTCAGAAGACAGGATACTGGGTTAAATGGACCTTTGGTCTGACCCGGTGTGGACGTTCTTATTGTTGGAAGTATTATTATGAATATTAGCAATATAGGGGACCACAAGACACTAACTTAACCAGAAATTTATTTCATAAATCCAAAAACCAAATAGTATTTATTCAAATGCTCTAAACATGTCTAAAATCATACATAATACTAAGCAATACTGCATCCAAACAGTAACAAATATTCATAGGTGTTTGATCAATATACTCACAAAATGCTTAAACCCAGAAGTCCTGGTTGTTGGGCTACAACTTGGTTAGACAGGTATTAGCAATGAACCCTTGAAGAGTTTACACTTTTGTACCCTTTAAAAATAACTGATGTAATTGCTAATTTCTGACTGTGACGGACCGGGCTGGGTCTGGGCACCGCTGAGGGCATCAGCTCAGGGCGAATTGCTCAGAACCAGGGCTACTTACAGCCCTTGACCGGAGACCTTTCCCAAATAGGCCACAGACCTGTCACACAGAACACTTCAGCTGCCAATCTGGCCAGCAGGAAGCCTCATGAGCAAACCCCCTCAGACAGCCCAGCTCTCCCTGTGCCACAGTCAGCTCCGGGCCTTACACACAGGTGAGAGGTTATAAAACCCAATCTCTCCAACTCCGAACAGATTCTGTTCCCTAAGAACCAGCCACAGTCCCTGATCAATTTACACTTTAGAACTTACTCACAAGAGCACGCTGAGCCAATCCTTTAGAATCTAAAATCTAAAGGTTTATTAATAAAAGAAAGAAAAGGTTGAGAGTAAGATTGGTAAGGAGAATGCATTACATACATCAATTCAAGTTCTTGATACAGGCTCTTAGCAGAGATGTTACAAACTGCTAGCTTAAAAGTCTCTAGTGTACATCCTGTATTAGGATGGGTCAGCAATCCTTCCCGGCTCTCTGTCCCTAGCAAGGATGCATCTGGGATCAGTAGCAAGATTGAAGACAAGATGGAGACAACCTCATGGCACTTTTATATTCCTGGTGTCTCCCAAACTGGAGCTGGTCACATGATCAAGTGACCTATCTCTGTTTCCTATGCAAGTAGCCATTATGCCTGGCTGGTCTGCAGGTTTCCAGATGCATTCCTCAGGTGTGTATTGGCCACTCCAAGAGCCATTGTTCCTGAAGCAGTGCCTGCTAGCATAGCCATTCACTGAACAATCCTTCCTCACAATAGGCAGTCCAGACCCATTGCTCTCTCCCAGACAGAGAACATTTACAATACAAGAACAGAGCCCATATTCATAACTCCACATGCAAATATCATACAAGTACATGTGTAGCATACAGAGAATCAGTGGAGCATAAGCTTTCATTTGACATCTCACATGGCCCACTCTGAACAGAATTCGGGGTAAATACCATCAGTGGGTGCAACAATGATCTGTCTGCTCACTTTACAATCCAATAACATGACACTGACCTTACCTAAAACACAGGTTTTTGTTGGTCTGGGGTCACTACTATTTCAGTATGCACATTCCTTCCTTATTATTAACTATCCTTGATAATTAGGGTCTCTTCTTTGTTCTATCTTACCAGTAACCTTTCAGGTCCATTTTTTTCAATCAGATTGCATTGCTGTAAGGCCTTCCCACAAACCTACTAATAAACTTGCACTTGCCTACAGAAACACATCTGCTTTTCTTTTTAAACTAATTCAATCCTTTATTTTACTTCAGCTACAAAAGATGCACATTTTTCTTCATTCCTACAGTCACCCACAGGGCAACAAGATAATTCGAAGAGCCTGATTCTTCTTTTACTCTACACTCATGATTCATGAAGTTAGTTCTGCTTTACAATACAGGACAATGAGACAAATATATATCCCTGTCTAAGGCACATCTAACCTACATTCCTGTTCCGAAAAGGGGAATGTAAATGAGCCCGATCAAAAATGCAAATTTACAAATCTCGTGCTTAATTTGCATAATCACGTGAGAGCGCTTTTTTGGAAAGGTTTTTTTTTTGAAAAAGAAACCGCAGTCTAGACAGGGTTCTTTCGGAAAAAAAACCCCCTTTTTCGAAAGAACTCGTACTCCTGAAAAAAATGAGGACTCATGCTGGCTGCAAACTAGCTATTACAGAGAGCCAAAGTATGGCATTTTTAGATCTTTATACCATCTAAAAGCATGTCAAGTGAAGGACATGAGAAATGAGCTATAATCTAATGAGAAATGCTAAGCCATGTCAAGAAGGAGAACACAAGAGTTTTTCATAGGGTGGAAATGTCATTGCACTATGGAACTAAAATAAAGAATGGAAAACAATAATTATATCTTAGTTTAGCTTCATCCAGAGCACTGAGACAGCACCAAATGTGACACACCTTCATACTTTATCCCTGTTTTCAGAAGTATGTGGCTAAGTCTAAGAAGACTAGGGACAGATTTGAACCAAACCCCTGGATCCAGGACAATGCTAACATTTTCAGGAGGTTGAAATCTAGCTCTGAATTGTTTATCTTGTTCCTACCTTCATAATGGGTCAAATGTGCAGATCGAGATTACATTATGAGGCAGGCTGTGATATTGTTACACTAAGTAGGACATAAGAACATAAGAACAGCTGCACTGGGTCAGACCAAAGGTCCACCTAGTCCAGTATCCTCTCTTCCAACAGTGGCCAATTCCCGGTGCCCCAGAGAGAATGAACAGAATATTTATTTCTTTATTTTATTGTAAATATTTTTACCCTGCCTCTCTATTTAAACTATTCAAGGCGGCTTACAAAATTTGTAAATACCCTCTTCAAAGGGGGGGATGTAAAACCTGCTAAGACACCTTAGGAGGAGGGATACACACACATACACAAACTCAAACACCAATAAAAGCAGGGGTGAAAAGGGTGGCTGTAGCCTGGGGTGAAAACAGTGCCAGCGTTGCCACCAGGTGAATATTCTGAGGGAGGGAATTCCATAGCTTCGGGGCAAAGGCTGAGGAGGCCCTGCTCTGTGTAGATGTCACCTTATCTCCATAAGTGGAAGAACATGGAGCAGAGCCTCCTCGGCTGATCTCAATCCCTGGGCAGGTTCGTATGGGAGGAGACGGTACTTCAAATACCATGGATTCATGGCTTAAGGAGTTGTGTGACGCTACCCATGGTTTAAGTACTAGTCACCATAGGTGTGGGGATTGCACACTAGCTTGACACTTAAGTAAATAGGAATCATTGGTTGAAGATTAACATCAAATTCCTCCTTTTGTAGGTTGTTTTTCTTTGCCAGAAAAACAGATTTAAGAAAGCAGCTGGTATTCTACAGTGTTTAAAGTAGAGTCGATGGAGGGAAAGATGTTATTACACTGAAGCTCTTGTGGGCCTTTATCTAATTAGATTTCTTCAAGACTATCTGATCTGATAAGGACACATATTTCCCATGCTTTAGAAATAAGGGCTATGGATAATTACAGAAGATGGAGCAACACACACCATTACAGACAGATAGAGATTAGTGTTATGGCTAAATTGTATCTTGGCCCAGTAGCAAAGTTATTTCTGTTTCCGATACAGTATTTAAATGACTTAAATGATGAAATCAACAGCAGGAAGGCCTGCTTAATTTGCTAATAACAGGAAAGCAAACAGAGGATAAACTAGTCTCAGTGACATTGGTGGGATTCAGCAGGCTTTTGGCAGATTAAAACTCAGAGCCCCTGTGTAGCAGATGGCACTTCCATGGGCGGTATCAAAATGCAAAGTTAGTTAATGAATTTCTGATAGGGAAAGGCTCAGAACCAGAATTCTGTGCAAGGCTTGCCTGAAACAGAGCGGAAAGATCTCAATAAAAGGAGGCAGGAAGGATCAAGATCTGTTAATCCCCGTAGCCTCCCTTGCAAATATATTTCTTAAGAGGAAGAATAGGAGCTCCAAACTCTAAAGCACCGGTATTGGTGGCTATTCACATCAGGTGAAAGAAATTCACCCTGTCCAGTTTTGAATCAACTTAGAAACTGGCTTCTTTTCCCCTACAGAACATTGTAGGCTCACTGGACACCTCATTCTTACCTAGTACCTTTGAAACTAGCACTTAAAAAGTTAATCCACAGATCCCTAGTAAAATCCAAGCACTTGTATCTGCCAATCAGTATGGAATCAGGGAAATAATTGGTGTACTATTCAGTTTGTGTAAGAGTTTGAATAGTTTGAACAGTGCATGAGACATTACAATGACTGTGGCCTTATGTATACTGGCATGCTTTGTCACCAAAACCTGCCTTTTGTTGACAAAACAGTGAGTGTATACACACTACAATGCAACTTTTGTCAGGAAAAACAACCAGGTTTGGTGGCAAAAAACTTCCATCTCTGAGAGAGACTTTTGTCTTTTTCCCTCCCTTTATTGTCTTATGGCTACGTCTAGACTGCATCCCTCTGTCGACAGAGGGATACAAATCAAGCACGTTGAAATTGCTAATGAAGCAGGGATTTAAATATCCCACGTTTCATTAGCATAAACATGACCGCTTTTTTCAAAATGGAGCTTTTTTGAAAGAAAAAACGGCATTCTAGACGTGGAGCTGTCGAAAATAAACCCTTTTTCGACAGATCCTGTAAACCTCATTTTTTGAGGAATACAGGATCTGTCGAAAAAGGGTTTATTTTCAACAGATCTGCGTCTAGACTGCTGTTTTTTTTAAAAAAGCTCCGTTTCGAAAAAAAGCAGCTGCCATATTTATGCTTATGAAGCAAGGGATATTTAAATCCCTGTTTCATTAGCAATTTCAATGTGCCTAATGTACATCTCTCTGTCGAAAGAGAGGTGTAGTCTAGAAACACCCTGGGACCTCTGCGGACATGCGCCCCTCCCCTTTCAAAGCTCCGAGAAGTATCTGACAGCTGAGTGAGCTGCTCCGTTTGCGGAACAAAGAACAAATAATTGGAACGCTTCTGTTCTGCCCTGAGGCTTGGAAGGAGTCCCAAGAAGTGCAGGGATCAGCTCTGCCTTCCCACAACACTGCACTGTGGGATATGTCCCACAATGCTTTGCTCTTATCTGTTGTCAGGGTGCTAGCAATATGGCCATAAAATGTTGACAATGGGAGGCAGAAAAACTGGTTTAACCGGTTTTCACTTTTAGCGACTTTTGCATGTTGACAACACTTTTGTTACCAAATCTTCCCAGTGCAGACACTGACTGTGTTATGTCTGGTGGAGTATCTCTATCAGGCAAATGTCCACACAAAGGCTGGAACAAGCACACACACTCTGCACTTGATCCATAGCAACTGCTCTCATAACAAGGATCATTAATTAACATGCACTTGTCCCTCTTTTTTATTAACAATTCCTACTTTATATTCCTCTTATAAAGAAATGAAAGGAAACTACAAAACAAAATTGTCAGTGGAGCCAAGAAAGAAAACTCAGATGGACTTTTCCCACCCTTCTGAAGTCCAGATGGAAACAAAAGAAAAGAAAAACCTATGATGACTAGAACCTCGCAGAAGTAAACAAATAGGGAAGAGGAAACATGCCCCAGAATCCAGCAGCGTATGTTTTTTATCACATCGTCTCCACCAGTCCAAACCTTTAGGGAGATATTCAAGAGATGCGATTCCAGTTTTAATGAAGGGCTGGAGAAGAGAGGTTAGGAATGGGCCAATCGATAAAGCATAGGTGCACCCAGAAGTCGTCAACATGTGTGTTCTAACAGAAAACAAGGTAAACAAAGTCCTGCAAGTGGAGAATATTATAGCACTTTTATCTATGCAATGTACAAACAAATATCTTGGTGGGGCAAAAGATTCAACAGAGATGCTCTGAGTTGAAGCAAGTATATAAAGGGCAGTGAGGAACTTTTTTCCGATTTGTATGATGCATTCAATGTATCCCCTTATGCTCAGAAAAGTCTGCAGGAGGGAGACTTATTTAATGAGGAAGAGCAAATGACTGGTTTTTGAATGGTAACGTCCTGGAAAGGGTCAGAGAGAAAGCTGGTGGCACAAGACCAGAAAGTAGAAAGAGAAAAGGAAAATTTAGAATTCCTGTGCCTGAGTATTTTTGTAGGCGTGTCTATAACCAAAGGAGGGTTGTTAATAGGCTATTATGATGTAGCTGTTAGTACAGATTGTACATTCATTTCTGTCTGATCATTTTACATTTAAATGGCTGGATTGCCGCTTGAGAGATGGATGTTGCACATGTACATCCCCTTCACTGACTGCTCCGTAGGGAGTTTCCTGCTTGTGTCACTCCCATGTAGCACTCAAAGGGTCTTTGGCAAGGACAGTGGAAGAATCTCCAAGGAGGTGATTCCTTGTATCAGACCATCTTCATCTCCCTCCCCGGTGCTCTGAAGTCACCCTTGATTCATTTGTATCCCCTTCATTCTTCATAGCTCCTGTGTGATGTACAGAAAGGATGGCTGACTTGTGCTCAAGGCAAAGCAGGAGTCAGAAAAACTGGCTTCTACTCCTGCTCTGGGTTTGATTGTGGTAAATCCATTTAGGTCCTGCTCCAGTAAAGCCTACACTTCATTTTAGTAATCTCACAGGCTTAACTGAATACTTAGACATCAGCGAGGCTGTTCATGTTTTTAAAGCAAAGCAAGATGCTTAAATGCTTTACTGTATCAGGCACTTGCATGCTTTGAACCTCAGGCCAGGTCCTCACTATGCAAGAAATTTGATTTAAGATATGCAACTCCAGCTATGAGAATTGTGCAGCTGGAGTCAATGTACCTTAAATTGAATTTCTCTAACATTCCCACTATGGGAGGCTGATGGGAGAAACTCTGCCATCAACTTCCCTTACTCCTTGTGACCCCATGGCGTACCAGGGTCCACAGGGACACCATCTGCATTTGATTTAGTGGGTCCTTACTAGACCTGCTAAATCGAACCCTGGAAGATCAACCTCAGGAGAGTTCATCTGTGTGTAAGTATAGACAAGGCCTCAGTGTTCTCACTTGGAAAAGCAGGGCAGTACTGTCCTACCTGGTGGGATGAGTAATGGGTTTACGTTCATTACAGCCTGGCTCAGCTGCCAGGCTTCCAAGCACCAGAGAAGTTGGGAGCTTTCTTCTTCTTTTGTACATTTACTTTCTGTGGGTGGGCTTCCACAGTTGGAGTATGTGCAGTTGGAGTACGTGCTGTCCATACATGTAATTCAATAGCATGCCTTCTAGAAATGATCAAAACAGATCATTTTGCTCAATATCATCATCATCGCATCATCATACTTCGAAATAACAGAGAGTCTACACAGCAAGCCCATTATTTAAAAATAACAGAGAGTCTACACAGCAAGCCCGTTATTTTGAAATTTTCTTAGTCCAACTCCTATAACCCTCGTTTCATGAGGAGTAAGGGAAGTCGAAGAAAGAGTGTTCTTCCTTCGACTTCCTGCTGTGTAGACAGCACCAAAAGTCGAATTAAGCTATTTTGACTTCCTCTACACAATTAACATAGCTGAAGTTGTGTATCTTAACTCAACTTTGTCCCGCAGTGTAGATGTACCCTTAGAGATTTAGGTTTTGCAGTGTGTGGCTTGAACCAGGTTCCTATTTCATCTGAATAAACTTGCCCTTCATTGACAACCACCAGACAGGAAAGGCAGAGTTTAAGTCCAGACCAAGGAGTTCTAGAAGACTATTAAATAGGACACTGGGTTTGGGGCTGGCCAGGAGGAAAACAATTGCGTTTTCTGAGTGCATAACAAATATGCTCAGCTTGGCAACCAGCATTCAGTGTCTCGCATGGCACCAATGCCTCAGTGATTAGCTACAGCTAATTGTTGACATTTTACACTCATCTCCATGTAATGGGTTTGTTTTGTGCAGCACAGACTAGGAGGCTTATGGAAGAAATTGGCTACTTTGAAATAGCTTGCGTAATTTTATCAAGATGGGCCAGGATTCAAAACATTTATACAAATCCCTGGTGGCTGAATGCTCCATTTAATTCCCTTATATCTCTGCCTGTGCAGGCCTTAACTCAGCTACATAGTTGCTGTTCAGCTTTAGGAAAGTTATTTAATATCCTTGCTTCAAGCAATTTCTCTTAGTCTGGACAGAGCTAGCAGAATGGAAACCACCCTACATGTGCCATGATAGGGATGACAATGGAAGCCCTGCCCCTGGGGAACGGGAGGAAAATTCCCTTTGGAGAAGGATGTAAGCTGGTCACTGGGGATACGTCTGCACTGCAGCGTTATTTCGGAATAACTGATGCTATTTCAAAATAACAAAATGCGCGTCTACGCTGCAAGCCTTTATTTCGAAATAATGTCGAGCTGGAGGACTTCTTACTCTGACTCCTGTAACCCTCATTTCATGAGGAGTAAGGGAAGTCAAAGAGAGAGTGTTCTTCCTTTGCCTTCCTGCTGTGTAGACAGCACCAAAAGCAGAGTTGAGCTATTTCGACTTGACGTAGCTGAAGTTGTGTAGCTTAACTCGACTTTTGCCCTGCTGTGTAGACATGCACTAGGAGAATAGGAAATCCCTGGTCTAACGGAGCTGGTCCCTCACTGCTCTGCCGTAATGGAGAAGGGGTTAGCAGTCCAAGAAGACTGAAGAGTTGGCACTGCTGGTAGAAGCAGTGTGGACAGGATGCAAGACTGGTAACTGGGGGTTTGCCTCTCTGCTCCAAGACTAGTGTGTAGACAGTGTTGGGATGCTGTGGCTCAGGCTGGCAGCTCTGACTGTGAACCTGGGCGAGGAGTAGGCTTCACAGCTCCACCCTCAGCCGGGCTGCAATGCTGCAGTGCAGTCTACTCTGCTATTTGGAGAGTGCTAGCGTGAGCCTGCTCGCCCAAGTCTGTCACACCAGGATGGGAAGCTCACTCCAAAATGCTGTGTAGACGGAACCTTGGAGCCAGAGGTAGAAGCCCCCCTCACTCTGCCACCGATCTGCGGTGGGACTTGTGATGGATCACATCATCTATCTCTCCCCATCTCTGTCCTGTTTAGACGGTAACCGTCCTTATTCTGGGCTAGTGTACTGTGCTGGTCAATCAAGTGAGCCCTGCTGTTGCAGGTTCATGTTTCACCATCGTGGCGCCCCCCACTGCTCAGTCCAGGAATTAGCTCAGTCCAGCCTCAGGGCACCTTCTCCTGGCACTGTCTTGCCCTCTATTACCCTTTTGTTCATTCTCCACCACTCGTCAGGACCTGCATTCCTCCAAGATCCCATTGCCCTTCCCTCTGGTACTGCCCTATAGCATTGCACCACATTCTGGGGTCCTCCCCTCCCAGGGAACCCCAGCCCCCTATACATACCTTGCCTCAGTGACCCACTGCCAGTCATCCGCTAGTTCCTGCCTTGGGAAAACTGCAGTCTGAAATGCCCACTCATCATTGGCAAGGGGGTGTGGACATGCTGCCTTCTACTGCCCTGGTTCTGCAGCTCCAGTACCTCCCCAGGCCACTGTGGTACTAGAGCTGCAGACGTTATTTAGGCCTGAGCTTCCCTGGCTCACCCTGCCTTCCTGCAACACTGCTCTGTCCAAGGTACCCCTGCTAGCAGGCAGCTAGATCCATCTAGATCCATGATATTCTTATCAATAAACTAGGCAAATACAACTTAGATGGGGCTACTATAAGGTGGGTGCATAACTGGCTGGATAACCATACTCAGAGAGTAGTTATTCATGGTTCACAATCCTGCTGGAAAGGTATAACTAGTGGTGTTCTGCAGGGGTCTGTTTTGGGACCGGCTCTGTTCAATATCTTCATCAACACTTTAGATATCGGTACATAGAGAGTGCGCTTATTAAGTTTGCAGATGTTACCAAGCTGGGAGGGGTTACAACTGCTCTGGAGGATAGGGTCATAATTCAAAATGATCTGGACAAATTGGAGAAATGGTCTGAGGTAAACAGGATGAAGTTTAATAAGGACAGATGCAGAGTGCTCCTCTTAGGAAGGAACAATCAGTTTCACACATACGGAATGGGAAGCGACTGTCTAGGAAGGAGTATGGCAGAAAGGGATCTAGGGGTTATAGTGGACCACAAGCTAAATATGAGTCAACAGTGTGATGCTGTTGCAAAAAAAGAAAACATGATTCTAGGATGCATTAACAGGTGTGTTGTGAACAAGACGTGAGAAGTCATTCTTCCACTCTACTCTGCTCTGATTAAGCCTCAGTTGGAGTATTGTGTCCAGTTCTGGGAACCACATTTCAAGAAAGATGTGGAGAAATTGGAGAAGGTCCAGAGAAGAGCAACAAGAATGATTAAAGGTCTAGAGAACAGGACCTATGAAAGAAGACTGAAAGAATTGGGCTTGTTTAGCTTGGAAAAGAGAAGATTGAGAGGGGACATGATAGCGGTTTTCAGGTATCTAAAAGGGTGTCACAAGGAGGAGGGAGAAAACATGTTCTTCCTGGCCTCTGAGGATAGAACAAGAAGCAATGGGCTTAAACTGCAGCAAGGGAGGTTTAAGCTGGACATTAGGAATAAGTTCCTAACTGTAAGGGCAGTTAAACACTGGAATAAATTGCCTAGGGAGGTTGTGGACTCTCCATCTCTGGAGATATTTAAGAGTAGGTTAGATAAATGTCTATCAGGGATGGTCTAGACAGTACTGGGTCCTGCCATGAGGGCAGGGGACTGGACTCGATGACCTCTCAAGGTCCCTTCCAGTCCTAGTATTCTATGATGCTATCTCCCTCCAGAGCTGGAGCAAGAGTGTGCTCCTCCTGGCCAGTTATCTTTTTATACAGCCCTTCTGCACTCTGTTTGGTTGCTACAAGCCCTCTCCCAATTGTCTCCCAGCCTCAGCCCTCTCCTAGGGCTGTTTTAACCCTTTTCATTCCAAGGCAGGGCAACCGCTCCATCACGCCTGCCCACAGAGGATCTGATTCTGTTTTTGCTCTTGTCAGGGAACTTGGCTCTTTGCCTCCAGAGGTGCCTGGTTCCATCATGGATGGTGGCCAGTGCAGTTGGACAGACTTAACACACTGGGGACGCTAGAGGCACCTGTAATATAAATGAGAAGTGGAAATGGGGAGGCATCTCTCCCATTCTGAGGTTCATGCCAGTTGTCAGCAGCACCCGTTTGAGATGGTGCTGTGTCCCATCCAGACTGCGAACAAGCTGGACTTTGAAGAATTGAGACTGAGATGCCACATCTGGCCCTAAAGTCTGCAGCTTGGCCTCATCAGTAATATTATTGCATGTCCTGGCCGTAGGGAGAAGAGGATCCTCTTAGGCAATGTAAGGAATCTGCTGGCTGGTTCATAAATTGCCAGGAGAGGGGAGTGGGTGAGATAGGACACAGTGACTTCCACTTAGGAGCAGCATGAGCGAAAATGTGTGGCGCATTTTGATACCTGTTAGAAATGGATCCAGCACAAAAGAGGCAAAGAAGACAACAGAGGAGCCTGCTGCTGGTTACATGCCCTGTGAGATTTTCACTTTCCTCTGCAGCGTGGAGCATAGGTCACTTGCAGGTTTAAACTAATGTACATAAAGGATTCTCTGTAACTTTAAACCATGATGTGAGAACTTCAGTACCTCAGCCAGAGGTTCGGTGTGTATCAAAAGAGCGGGTGAGTGAGGTTCTGTGGTCTGCAATGTGTAGGAGGTCAGACGAGATGATAGTGCTGGTCCCTGCTAAACTGAAAGTCTATAAGTCTATTGCTCTTCCCACCTTGCTTCTCTCATTACTTAGACTCATCTACCATCGTAGGAATCTGTTTGTTTATTTTGATTTTTTTCTCCATCAGATGGATGGATCAGCCTGTCAGTGTCAGATGCACATTAAACCACACCTCATATGGTCTCGTGCATTCACTCACCCCATGGGGCCTTGAGAAGTGGACCTGTGCTTTCAAGTTGCTTCAGAATTGATGTGCCAAAATTCGTCTTAATTTGCCCTCTGTGATTGTCTTTGCCTCAGTGAGTGGGGTGGGGGCCGGGGAGGTGTGTGTGGCTAGAAATGGAAAAGAGTTTCCTTATTTTTCATTATTTATTTTGCGTGGCACAGAGCAGTTTTCTTCCTCCCGGGAAGCTGCTCACTTGAACTTATTGCAGCAAATAAATAAAACAAAAGATTCCAGGGAATGTCCTGATTTGATTAATTTTGCTGCAAGGAACTTCTTACAAAACTAAACCCCCCACCATCAGAGCAAAATAAGGCTTATTTTTAGTGTTGTCCTTCAGTGCATTTCTTACTGACCTCCTGCTGGCTCTGAGCCCTTGGAAATGATGGCAGCTTTACACTGAGACTGAGGTTCTCTGGCAACCCCTGCTATTTGCCTCAGTTCGGGGAAGAACTTAAATACGCTCTTGTCCCTCTCTATTGGGCAATGTGGAAGTGGTTTTCTGACTATGGATGGACATAAGAATGTGCTAATGAAATGCACCTGCTTAAGTTCACTGTTAAATCTGGATGGACTTAAGGAGATGCTTCTAGAGCAGTGTTCCCTCTACGATTTGCCAACCATGAGTGGAGTGAGTTTTGGCTTGTGCACCAATATTGAGGTCATGTGCGCTGGTTTGGATGTGTGCCACCGTGGCACCCAATGTATTAACACACATATGTTCCTGGTTGCTGGAGCAGACATGTCCCCTTCCCCTCCCCCCCATGCAGCAGGTCCCGTTCCTGGCCTCAGCCACCAGAACAGGCCCCGGCTCCCCCCTGCCCGATGGCAGCCCCGGCCACTGGAACAGGCTGCCCAACCCCCTACCTCATTGGCTCCCTCACCACACCGTCTCAGCCGGCCCCGCCCGCCGGAGCAGCCACCTGCCGTGTGAGTGCTGCTCTGTGGCTCTCCAGAGGAGGTGGGCGGGGGAAGAATTTTTTGTGTGTGACCGCGCAGGGGTGCACTTTAGCAGCACCATTAAGATGCATGGGCTTAAGTGCTGTGCTGTATCAGGGCCATGAAGAGGAACCGAGCTAGTAGTTAATGCAAGGGATTGGTGCTATGCTGGAGAAGGCAGCAGCTGGGAATTGAGACTCCTCAGCTTTTTCGTGAGCCCTGCTACTATAATATTTCATGGAGCATGCTGGGGAGCATGGATCTAAGTTCATGTTGCACCCTCTGTCAGTATTGGGCCTAAGTTGGAGAAGCTAATGATCCAACCAGTGGAACAAATTCAGGGATGAATCCTTGTCTTGTTCTGCAGTTTCCCAGACAGTGTGTGTGTGTGTGTGTGTGTGTGTGTGTATGTGGGACATCGCAGTGGTGATGTGAGGCTTATGTATGTACACTCTTCCTCACACTGGGGCTGCGTCTAGACTGCATCCCTCTGTCGACAGAGGGATGCAAATCAAGCACATTGAAATTGCTAATGAAGCAGGGATTTAAATATCCCATGCTTCATTAGAATAAACATGGCCGCTGCTTTTTTTCAAAATGGAGCTTTTTCGAAAAAACCTCGGCAGTCTAGACGTGGAGTTTCGAAAATAAACCCTTTTTCAATAGATCCTGTAAAACTCATTTTTTGAGGAATACAGGATCTGTCGAAAAAGGGTTTATTTTCAACAGATCCGCGTCTAGACTGCCGTGGTTTTTTGGTTTTTTTTTTTCGCAAAAGCTCCGTTTCAGAAAAAAGCGGCAGCCATGTTTATGCTAATGAAGCACGGGATATTTAAATCCCTGTTTCATTAGCAATTTCGATGTGCCTAATCTACATCTTTCTGTCGACAGAGAGGTGTAGTCTAGACACACCCTGGGATGCAAGAAGCTATAGAAGGGAGCGTGTCTGCATTTCTGCACAGACTCTGGACTTCTTCGGAATGTGCTGGCACTACAGCCAATCTGATCATTTTCCTTTGCAAGCCAGGCTACTCATGCTTCAGATGTCTGGGTGGTGCTCGTTTGATGTGCATTTCCCCCCTGGGAATCCACTCCTTGGATCAGCCTGGCTCAAAGCAGGGCTGCTTTCTGGGCCATCCATAGAGTGCATCTCAACTGCTTGACTGGCTAGTGTTGCCTGCCACCCACTGACATTTGGAATGCTCTGCCATCTGCTAACACACGTGAGGTGCACTCTCTGTCCTCTGATTAGTTTTCAGGAGCTCAGAATTGCCATATCGCCACTACTCAGTGGCCTGGGTAGCCTACAGGGTCTAGATAGCTTTTCTGCTCTCCTGCTTCCCACCACACCAGGACAGAAAAATAGACACATGTAGCCCAGAAAGCTGCCCCCAGGTATCCCAGTCATCCATGTAGTTTGGCATCTTTTCTGACAATGGGAAGGAGTGTGTGTGTGTATGTGTGTCATTCTATAGGGCCAGGGCCCAACAGAGTTGTAGATTCGCTTCAACACAGTGCCGATTAGGAATAATGTACTTTATTAAGCTCACTACTCCACTGCTACTACACTTCACAGGGTACACTCTAGCAAGCAAACGCACTACAGGACAATGCTTAAAGCAGTAAAAGGCCTTTTGGAAAGCTTATGTCCCTTCAGGTCTGCGGGGAGTCCCGTTCCAGTTACCTCGCACCCGGCCACAGTGGACGTGGCTCCAGCATGGGGGAATCCTGGTCAGCCCTCGAGGTTGGGGCCCTGGTTGACACTCAGCTAGGGGTGGGACTTTCTACATTAATTATACTACAGTTGTTTACCGGGTGTGTGCGTACCTGGCTCAATGCCATTCTTATCACTCTTATGGGCTGAGACCAAGGTCAAACTTATTTACCGCTTAGCAGTTTCCCAGTTCAAGGCCTGGGTTAACGCTGATAAAGCCCACAGCTGCTTTTTGGGCTTGCAGCATCCCTATGCTAAAGTGGGTACAGCGGGGATGGAAACTTCCATCCTAGACCTTCTAAGCTGCAAGACCCACATATGACTTTTAGTGACAGGGTGGAGTGCGTAGGGGAGGAGCCTCGGGAAGGGGTGGGGTAGAACAAGGATGCTCAGTTTTCTGGAATTAGAAAGTGGACAAGCCTTCTTTGAAGGTCAAGCTCAAACTAAGATGTGCGAAGTGCTTTGAGGGACTGAGACTTTCAGTAGAGACCTGTCTCCCATGGGCAGCTCCCTCATGTATAGCCACGTGCTGAATGTAAAGCAGGAGAAGTGATGGTGAGATAACAAAAACCCAAGAAACATTTTCCCTGCCTTGTCATCTAGATTTAAAAGCATTTCACCTGAGCTCAGATGCCATTATTTAGTGTCAATTACCCTTCTGCTGACAGCTGAGAGGGGTAGTGAGGCTGGCATTTTTATCTCATTAGCATGTCTTCCCTGTTAACCATTTGCAATATTAGCTCCCTTTGATCCCACCTTTGATTATGTTGTGCAACAAAAGCCCATGTAATTGGCTATTATTTCCATTAGCAGCAATGCTGCTCTCTTCTTTAACAAGCCAATTTGTTGTCCTCGTCTCCTCCTTATGACTATCAGCCAGGATGTCCCCCTCTCCCCACCCAGTCTGGATAGAAATGACAAGTGCTCATCCATCCAGGAAGGCACAGTCTCCTGGCCTGATGAATGTAACTAAACAAAGGCCGGCTATTAATGCAAGGGCGGGAGAACTAGATGAGGACTGGAATTCAAATTTTTTACCCTTCTAGCTGGCCAGGTCAATATAAGTTCTGTGCCCTGTGAGGTTGCTATGATCAAAAGAGGTAAGAGCAGATCTTCAGCAAGTAGTATTTGGCATAGCTCCCAGGTCTAGCTCATTCGCACCTGCTCAATATTTGGTGGCCAGTGCAAAATTAACTGGCAATCACACCCCAGATGTTGGTGTGTTGGGTAAACTCTAGAAGATAGGGTGGTTCAAAAGGCACAGAGTGGACTACAGAGCATTTGGCAGGAATGGGGAATGGGGAAGCAGAGGTGGGGAGGGTGTGGGGCCTAGTGATGGGGGGGTGCCCTTGGCCCTGTGCCTGGGTCACTGGCCCACACCCTTCTAGGGATATCCCTGATCCTGGCTAAGAGCCATTGATGGATTTATCTGTTTACTAGAAGACTTACCCAGCATTGCCTGGGTCCTTCGTGGCTGGTGGTGTGGGGGGTGCAAGAGATAGGGTGAGGCATTAGGGTGATGGGAGGGAAGTGCAGGAGGCTGGGGTGGAGGGTGCGAAAGTGAGGGCTGAGAGGTGCGGAGGGGCTCGGGTGTCACTGAGCATGAGCCTTTTCTCTCCCTCCGGCCTCCTGGCCACCAGAAGTGTTTTCTCTCTCCCAGCCCACCCCCATCTGTGAGGGGCATTTTCTGTCCCATCAGCCCCCAACCACCGCCAGGGGCTCTCCCACCCCCGGCACTGGGGCCAAAGGCTGGGAAGGCAGGAGGGGTTTGGTGCAGGGGGCTACTTGTGTAGTGTGCTGGCAAGCAAGATGGCAGAGCCCTAACACTGCTGGCCACTCCCGTGGTGGTGCAGCTGCCCCCAGAGGCCACTCCCATATTGCTTCCCTCCAAACAGCAGCCCCTCCTTTTCCATGTTATGGAAAAAGTCCCTTTCCTGAGGCTTCTGGTTGTCCTGGCTCAAACAACCCTTGACCTTACTTTAAGTTAGGAGACAAGGGGGCTGCCTACCAAATTTGGTGGCTCTAGCTCTTACTGTTTGGGACCAGTTCTTGAACAAATGGACTCGCAGACACACACACAGACAGACACACTCTAAAATACAGAGAGAGGGTTTTTTTGAACCTCGTAAGTCTGTTCCAGAGCTTAACTACCCTTGCTGTTTTTTCCCTAAGATCTAGCCTAAAACTCCATTGCTGCAAATGAAGCCCATTATCTCTTGTCCTACTCTTAGCAGACATGGGGAACAGTTGATCGTTAGCCCCTTTATAAGAGCCATTAATGCATCTGAAGACTGTCATCAGGTTCCTCCTCAGTCTTCTTTCCTTTGGGCTAACCCTGCCCAGGTTTTTTAAATCTTTACTCAGAAGTCAAGTTTTCTGAACCTGTTTATCATTTTGGTTGCTTTCCCCTGAACTCGCTCCACTCAAAGTGCGGTGCACAGAATTGGACACAGTACTCCACGGAGGCCTCAGCATTGCCAAGTAGAGGAGAACAATTACCTCCCGTGCCATATACACAACATTCCATTTAATATGCCCCAGAGAATGACATTCGCTTTTTCACAACTCCACCACAGTGTTGACTCATATTCCATTTGTGATTCACTATAAACCCCCTGATTCTTTTCAGCAATAACTTAAATGGCACTTAAATGATACCTTGGCCTTATGTTAGCCCTCTGCACAGGGGTAAATTTCATATCTATAACAACATTTGTTCCCAATACCATTGAACAACCCAAATAATAGACCTCTATTTACTTGCAGCACAAACATAAGTGTTTCCAGTGCAACAGGGATGATTAAAACAAACCGTGAGCAACGAAAATACCAATGCTTGGAAGATACAAAAGGATAATAATCATCCTTAACTTGAGCACATGGTGTGGCAGTGCCCAGGGATTCCATTATTAGTTTTTCATGCTTCTCTGGTGCTAAAAAGCGATCGGGGGTTATAAAACTTGGAGGCCTCTTTGAAGCATAAAATGGTCTCTTGGGCGAATCAGTTATCTGCTCCATTCCTGGTGGCAGCTGCATGGAGGAAAATATATCTAACCCATTAAGGACAGTGTAAATTAGTGGTGAGAGGCCCATGCTGCATAATGGAGGATTCTCTTTTGCAGCATAGAAGAGGCAGGACTAGATCCACAAAGGGATTGAGATGCTGCACTGCCACTTTAATCACTGAAAAGCCCAACATGTAGTTCCTAAAAACTCCAGTGCTTCCCCACCCTCCTAGTGAAATAGTTTTTCCTCATATCCAACCTAGACCTCCCCCACTGCATCTTCAGACCATTGCTCCTTGTTCTGTCATCTGCCACCACTGAGAACAGCCTCTCTCCATCCTCTTTGGAACCCCCCTTCAAGGCTGCTATCAAATCCTCCCTCACTTTTCTCTTCTGTAGACTACATAAGCCCAAATCCCTCAGCAGGCCCGGCCAAAGAGTTCGTCGGGCCCAAGGCAGCACGCTGTGTTTGGCTGAGCTGCGCAGCTCCCAGTCAGGGCAGCGAGTGAGCAGCCAGGTGGGCAGGGCCAGGAGCTGTGCAGCGCGGGGCCCAAGGCAACCGCCTCACTCACCTTGCTCAAAGACCCGGGCCCGTCCCTCAGCCTCTCCTCCTCAGTCATGTCGCCATATTCGGGTACGGTTGCCAGATGGTTGAAACAAAAATACCAAACCCCCCTCAAAAAAAAAAAAAAAAAAAACAGAAAAAAAATTCTGTTGAAGGGAAAACAAAAGGGAGGGAGACCAAAGTTGTTGAGAAAAAAAAGGACTCCAAGGACTTATTAAGCAAAACAAAACAAAACAAAACAAAACAAAAAAAACAGCATTAAAACAGCATGTCCCCTTTAAAAGTGCAGGGGATAGGAGTGCAGGGATAGGAGAGGTTGAGCACTAAGACCCAGGGGCATTGCTTCCCTTAGGTCTTTTGGCCAGAGAGCCATTTTGTACCGGCAGCTTTGGGGAACCAGATAGGCATGGGGGCTGGGGTTGGAGGACTGGGGGTGTTGGGAGCCAGGTGGGGGCTCGAGGGGGAGGCCGGGCGCTGAGTGTTTGTAGGGTTGCCAGGTGCCCAGCATTTTCGCTTCCTGGCCGGGGAAAAATTCAGAAAATATTGGACATTTTAGGTGTCCGGTATTCTCTGATTTTTTTACTGGACAGGAGCCGAAAATACCGGACTGTCCGAGTGAATACCGGACAGCTTCAGGCACTGATATAATCTTACTTGCCCCTGAAGCAAGATTCAATATAGGGAAGTTCTCCAGCCTGTGTTATTCTGGACACTGGGCTAAATGGTCAATGGGGTTTTC
The DNA here is from genome assembly GCA_019425775.1 of Rafetus swinhoei. Classification (NCBI taxonomy): domain Eukaryota; kingdom Metazoa; phylum Chordata; order Testudines; family Trionychidae; genus Rafetus; species Rafetus swinhoei. The sequence goes on along the minus strand of CM033429.1, from coordinate 9,825,187 downwards.
TGCCCTTCAAGTATATGACTCTCAGGGCCATATACAGAATTTCCAGCCAAATTTTCTATAGTGGTCCCAAGTTTTCAGGTGCGCACATTGAGACCCTTCTGTCCCAATCAGCAGACATGCTGGGCCACCTGTGGACCTCAGTGGGCGCCGTGGTGCCCTGCACTTTTGGAAATCAGGCTTGTGGTTTCTCTTGTTGAGCACCCAAATGTGGAAGCCACTTCTGAAAATTTTGTCCTTGCCTTTAAATGGGGTTGAAAGCTAGAAGAATCAGCATGGATGGGGAGGAGTTTCTAGAGATTAAAAAGAAAGCCAATGAGTCATCTTCACCCCACGAGACAGCCTGCTACTGGGAAGAAAGATCTCGTAGTAATTTTAGCTCCAGTCTGTTCTGACCAAAGAAGCCCAGAGCTCTGAAGGGCATCCCTTATTACCCAGACTTGTCAGGAGCTAGTCACCCACATTCCAGGTTTGTAAGGTTACTTTTAAGGTTTACTTTCACCTTACCTCACAGAGGAACATTTGTATGGCTACAGCCTGATAACAGGGCCATTAGCATTCATTAAGTGTGGCCATAAATCTTTTTCTCCTGAAATAGCAATAACGGAGCCTTCTAGCCATTCTAACAAATGCCATGTCTAATCTTTCCCCTGCAATGTTTCGTGTGTAGCTCACCTGCCTAGAAAAGCCTGCGGATTCTAGGCATGCTGGAAGGCGAATAGGGCCTTCATCATCATTCCTGAGAGCACCAGAGACTTGGAAAAACAAAACGTCTGACTTTCTCCCAGAAAGGGGTTTCTATATATTCTTCCATCACTACACAGGGGAATAGGAGTTGCCAGGTTGGATTGGTCAGTGGTGTCCTACCTGTAATCAGCAGTGGATGCAAGAAACTCCATAACAGGCCATCATGGAAATATTGATTCCTATCCCAGACAATTAGCAGATGACTTATACCCTGGAGAATGAGGGGTTGTTTCCTTTATAAATGACTATCCTGGATATTTATCTGAATTCCCCAATTCACAGTTATCCTGTGGCCACGGTTTCCATACGTCACTTTATGTATTTTGAAAGAAAGGGAAAAAAAGTTTGATTTTGACTTTTTTAAATGTTGCGTACTACATTTCACTGAGCGTTCCTTGAGTACCATGGCACTATGGGAAAGGGTATGAAAGCGAAGTATGTCCTATAGTCCTATGCTTTATATACATTTAACATATCTCCTCCTATTGGGACCTCTCCATAATATATAATGAATGCGCAAGGCAATTAAGAGAAAGAACGAAGAAGTAGGAGGAGATGGTGTCCAGCAGCAGAGAGAATTGTTAAAAAGGCATTTAATGGACATTCATATAGTTTTACAAAATCCCACGGCTGTGGCACAAAAAACCTTTGAGATCATCAGAAACGAACGCACTAAAACACCTAATCTACTTTTCACCATACAAAGGGCATCCTCCTGCATTCAAGAACGGCTGCTGGTAATGGGATGTATCCCTTGGAGCAGAGGTGCTGTCCTCACTCAGGGGGGCTTTAAATTGAGATTGGGTGTCTTTTTACACATAGATCCATTCTATTTCAACTGCAAGTGACTGGCCTCGAAGCAGGAATCACTGGGGGAAGTTCTGGACATCAGACTGGATGAGCTAATGGTACCCTCTGGTGTTACGAATCGATGCATTCTGACAGTTTTTGTTAGTTCATAAATAAGTGAACGGAGCCAGTGGAAAATTTGCAATATTTGGCATTCTTTGATGAAAAGAGAGGTAGGTGTGTGTGTGTGTGTGTGTGTAGGTGGGGGGGAGGGTGGCCCGTTTCCCAACATCCCTATAGCTTTGTTTAAATGCTATTAATTCTATTCTTATTAGAATAAAGATTTCATTACAGTTGGTAGAAGAACCCTCTTCTGTATACTGTACCAGCAGGCTTGGAATGCAGTAAGAACACACAAGGATGATTTTCCCAGGAGGTTACAAGCAGTTAGAATTCATCAAACAAAAACCAAAAAAAAAAAAAAAAAACCCCAAAACAAAACAACAGCAGGAGTCATACCGTTGTAAGCCCTAGTGGCTTGAAACATAATTTTTATTTCAATGGGATAGAGAAAGGAGATGTTGCTAAACTGAGATTTGAAATGAGATGGAGAGTTTGGTGCATCATCCATTAGGGTTGCCAGATGGTTTAACCAAAATACCGAATACCCCCCTACCCCCATCAAAAAAAAACCACCGGGGAAAAAATTCTGTTGAGAAAAAAAAAAAGAGGGAGACCAAAGTTGTTGAGAAAAAAAAGGACCCCAAGAGTATTAAGCAAAAAAAAAATTAAAAAATAAAAAACAAAACAGCATGGCCCCTTTAAGAAATGCCTTTGAGGCTTTTTGGCCTAACAGGCCGCTGGCAGCCATCCGCTATTTTCTCTTCCTGCTCCGGGCCAGACAGCTCCCCTGCAGAACCAGGTAAGCACCCGGTATTTTCACCAGCTGGCCGGGAAAAAATCAGAAAGTACCGGACATTTTATATGTTCGGTATTTTCTGAATTTTTTTAACGGACAGGAAGCAAAAATACCAGACTGTCTGGGTCAATACCGGACACCTGGCAACCCTATCAGCCATAAGCTCAGAGAAGTCAGCGAGGGTCTTTCTATCGATGGGTTTTGGCTCAGGGAGAAAAACACAGATTTATATACGGGGTTGCTGCTCCAGACCAGATGGCTGCGTAGGAGAAAGCTCACAGAGCAAGGTTAGTGGCGTTTTGTGAAGGACAGTGCTAGGTCAGAGAGCTGAAAGGATGGTGATGGACAGAGGAAAAGCCCTAATAGGTTTCACCAGGCTACTACTTTGGCTTGATGCACCAACCCTGCCCTATTTGGCAAAGCACCTCAGCAATTGCTTCTCTTTAAAGCCACCCTAAACCATGTGCTTAGTACGGAGCATTTTCTTAAGTGCTTTGCTGAGTCAGGGTTTCTATGATGACAGTAATAAAAAGACTCTGAGCACGGGTAGACTGGGTGAAGAGTTGACCGATGAGAGAAGACTGAAGAATTGGGTTTGTTTAATTTGGAAAAGAAGACTGAGAGTGGGCATGTTAGCAGCTTTCAAGTACCTAAAAGGATGTTACAAGGAGAAGGGAGAAAAATTATTCTCCTTAAGCTCTGATAATAGGACAAGGAGCAATGGGCTTAAATTGCAGCAAGGGAGGTTTAGGTTGGACATTCAGAAAATCTTCCTAACTGTCAGGGTGGTTAAACACTGGAATAAATTGCCTAGGGAGGTTGTGGAATCTCCATCATTGGACATTGTTAAGAGCAGGTTAGATAAACTACTGTCAGGGACGATCTAGATGGTGCTTGGTCCTGCTGTGAGGGCAGGGAACCGGACTTGATAACCTCTTGAGATCCCTTCCAGTTTTAATATTCTATGATTCTAAGAGTAAATAAGCAATATGATCGAATAGTCAAGAGGGGCTAATGATTTTGGATGCTCATCATGAGGTACCATAAAGGGGCCTGATTTTCAGAGTGTGGGTGCTTAGTGCTTCCTGAAATCCAGATATTTTAGTTGGCTCTAGTTGGCTCCCAAAAATGTATGTCCCTAAAATCAGTAGTCACATTTGGAAATTCTGGACCAATTCTGTATTGTTGAATGCACTATTACAGTATGGCTGCAGTTATCATATATATAGTAGTCCAATGTCTGAGAGTCTGTAACGCTGAAATGCTGGCTGTTCCCTCTGGGCGGCGCTGTTGCTGAAATGCTGGCTGTTCCCTCTGGGCGGCGCTGTTGCTGAAATGCTGGCTGTTCCCTATGGGCGGCCCGTGCTGCATGGGAGTGCGGGGCCCAAACGGCCGCTTGCTCCCCTGCGGTGGCCCGGCTGAAGGGGGGGGGGGCGGTGACGTGCGGTGTGACAGCAGCTCCAGGCCCTGCCTCCTGGCCATGAACGTCACTGCCCCGGCCCCCTTCGCCTCCCACCGTGGCGCTTGGCTGACTTCTGCGTCGTTCAGCCAGGCCGCCACATGGAAGCAAGTGGCGCAAGCAGCCGTTTGGGCTCTGCGGTCCCCCGAGTGAGAGGCAGGAGGGGGAGGAGAAGAGAAAGAGAGAGAGAGAAAGGCAGGAGGCGGAGGAGAGCTGAGAGAGAGAAGAGGAGGCAGTAGGAGGAGGAGAGAGAGAGAGAGAGAGAGACGGAGCGAGAGACCGGAGACTCAGGAGAGAAGACTGACGCGGAGGAGAGACCTGAAAATCCCGTCTTATGACGGGCTAATTGGCTAGTTCTCCACAGAAGGCAATGCACAAATATTTGGCTGGCGATTCCAGGTTAAAATCCTGCTTTGCACGGGTTTTGATGTTACATTTCAGCTCGGTGTAGAGCATGACCATAGAATTCTGAATGAGATAAGAAAAGCAAACAGGGAAAATCCCATTTTGTGTTCATGAAAGAGGTACTTCATAATTATTTCATTATCTATGCATTATTTTTTATCACCAACTTCCAAGTCTTATTCTATTATCCAAAGCCCTCAGGAGTGAATATAATAGTGTGTTCGCAAACAGGAAGAGAGACTTAAAGACTCCTTCAGAATAAATTAAAAATAAAACTTAGGTGAACTTATCAAGCTTTATTATCTTCAGAAGTGAGTTTTGGATCTCCCTAGAAAATTAACCCCTTGAGTATTGTACATTCAAATATTTCATTAGAAAATTTTTTGGGCAAGTATTTAACTCTTTTGACTCAACTCAAGGAATTGATGACTTGAGCCATTTTCCTGGATTCAAATCGTCTGATACCAGCTTTTATTTTCTGATCTATTTATTCCTAGAAATTATTCCGAAATATTTCCATATTTCCCCTGTTTCCTAGCAGCTGGTTTGGAATATTAGCTAGACAGATCGATAGATTCATGGGTAGATCTCCTACACTTACCCAGTGTGCTGCTGTGTCCCCTTCTAGTGGCTGGGACACACATAGTAGTTCATGAGTGTGTTCCAGTGTGTGTGCTAACAGAGATGAGTCTTTTAGATGGGGTAACAGAGGTTTGTGGGTTTTGATCTAAAAGTCTTCGATTCTACCCCGGATGCAAATGACCCAGCAGAGACCCCAACTTTAGGTTTTTTAAAAGCAATGCCGCATCTTTTTAATGGGACCAGGCTATTTGCTAACCTAGGGGGCCTGCTTTTCACCAGCCCAGTCTGTCTTTTTGAGGAAAATGTCTGAACATCTCAGGTTTGTTCCATATCGGAACGGAAAAAAAAAAGTCAAACCTGCACCATTTGTGGCAAAGCTGCACCATTTGTGTTTTCCCGAGAGCCCTCAAAGTCAGCATTCCAATGGGAACATGCATTTCATTTTGCATTACTCACCGTGTTTATCACAGCAGTGCCTGCCGACCAGCCACGATCACTTGGGCACTGGACACATGTCTCTGAAACGTCACTGTGAGCAATTTTATGAAATTAGGAGAGAACATGGGGTCCTTTCACAGGTATCTGTGTGATAACCGTCTTCACCGACTGACTTGTTAATGGCAACAACAAGTTGCACATTTCCCTTGAGAATCCTGTTCATGTGCTTACAGAGTGAAATTCCTCCTAAGACAGAGAACCTGCACAAGGATGAAGGACCACTTATGCCCAGAGGAGTTTTACTAGCCATCTACCACTATTATTCGTATAATAAAAGCAGCCCAAACAAGGTCAGGCTCCATGGTATGAGATGCTGTACAAGCACATACTATGAGACAGTAAACAATGAGGTAGAGAAAAGAATGGAATATGTCTAGGGATAAGCACCCTGCTCTCTTGGTTGCTTGCCCAAGTGCCTGTCCACCGAGCCACATGATCACTCCAAGCGCTTGCTATTATTTTTTCTTGTGAAAGTTCACCCAACTTTTTTGACCTCAAGAAAGAAAACACTTGTGGTTGAGTTTGAGCCTAGGGAGTAAGCTCAGGTCAGCTCTTCCTTTATTCGGCCCTGTTTGTTCATCCCTGACATGGCACGTTCAGCCTGCATCACACATCACCCTTGCAACAGGGGGAAAAAAATCGCTTTCATTACCCAGAAGTCTTTAGACACATTCATCTTTCATGACTAGCTCTTATGCAGTTCAAGGGAACCGAGCCCTCCACTGTCAGCAGGGGGAGGGGAGGAAAGGAAGAGAGAAGAGCTATACGGATGAAATACAAAAGAAGTCCATTTCCAAAGAGGTGCTTAAGACACGGTACATAGAGATCCCATTGACAGTTAATGAGATTCGTGCCCAAGTCTCCTGTCCGTTGTTCCGCAAACATTTGTCAAGGCGCCACATTTGCAGTGATCTCAATGAGCGGTGTGAATGGTTTTAAAACACCCCTGTCCCCCATTTGCGGCTGGTCTGAAAGCTTTATGGCTCCCCGTTCCCTTGCTCATGACCTAACACAGCGGCGTGTGAGCTGCTGATACAGAACACCTGCTCTTTGGAAAAAGGCAGCAGGGTTGGTTTGCGAACCCCTGGGGGATGATGGGACCATGTGGGAAGAGCTTCCTATGGGCAAGTGATGGCAGAGCTTGGACTCCAGCCAGAACAGCTACATCACAGTTGTACAGCCCCAGAGCTTGATCCTGCAAGCCTGAGCCAGCTGACCAGAGGGGCTTGCCAGAGATGGTTAATTACAGAGCAGATGCAACCTCACTGCAAAGCATGTCCAGTGCCTGGCCACCTCCTCCTGCACTGCCCATCTGCATCCACACTGACAGAGACCTCCAGGGCTCCTTTCCACTCCCAGCCCACCCGATCTCTTTGTGCTGCTTGCCACACCCACCACTGCGCTGGTTGCCTCCAGCCTGCCAGTGATGCCAGCTTTCCTCACCCACACGCTGCATTTTCCAAGTAGTGCCTTCATTGTTCTCACGTGCTGGTGACAGCTGCAGAACCAGCTCATTGTCCCCCTTCAGGTCCCCCGTGAAAACTCTACTCTACCGTGATGCCTACAAGAGCCTTGATAACACTTAGCCTGTGTCGACATTGCACACTCCCTTTGGTGGCATGCGGAGTTCATATGCGGCACCTCCCCTTTGCACAGGAATAAATAGTTGTGGAGTCAGGGAGGCACTGTGTAGCCTCAGCCCAGGTGTAAGTACCCTACCCAGCTCTACATACAGACATGGTCGCCTCATCTCAAAAAAGATATCCTGGCATTGGAAAAGGTTCAGGAAAGGGCAATAAAAATGATTGGGGGTTTGCAACGGGTCCCATATGAAGAGAGATTAAAAACACTGGGACTTTAGAAAAGAAGAGACTAGAAAAGAAGAGACTAAGGGGAGAGATGGTAGAGGTCTATAAAATCATGCCTGGTGTGGAAAAAGTGATTAAGGAAAAGTTATTTACTTATTCCCATAACATAAGAACTAGGGAACCAAATGAAATTAATAGGCAGCAGGTTTAAAACAAACAAAAGGAAGTTTTTCTTCATGCAGAGCACAGTCAACCTGTGGAACTCCTTGCCAGGGGAATGTTGTAAAGACCAGGACTTTAACAGGGCTCAGAAAAGAACTAGAAACATTCATGGAGGTTAGGTTATTATTACCCACTTATTAGCCAGGAAGGGTAGGAATGGTGTCCCTAGCCTCCGTTTGTTAGAGGCTGGAAATGGGTGACAGGGGAGGGATTGCTTGATGATTACCTGTTCGGTTCACTCCCCTCTGGGGCATCTGGCTACTGGCTACTGTCACTGGCTACTGTCGGCAGATAGGATACTGAGCTAGATGGACCTTTGGTCTGACCCAGTATGTCCAGTCTTATGTTCTCTCAGCACTACAAAGCTGTGCATTTCTTTATAAATGTTGTCTGTTGCCTGCCCTCTGCTGAGGTTTTTGGACGAGACTAAGCTAGGGACAGAGGTAGATACATTGGAGGGCAGGGATAGGGTCCAGAGTGACCTACACAAATTGGAGGACTGGGCCAAAAGAAATCTGATGAGGTTCAACAAGGACAAGGGCAGAGTCCTGCACTTGGGATCAAAGAATCCCAAGCACTGTTACAGGCTGGGGACCGACTGGCTAAGCAGTAGTTCAGCAGAAAAGGACCTGGGGATTACAGTGGATGAGAAACTGGATATGGGTCAACAGCCAAGAAGGCTAATGGCATATAGGGGTGCATTAGTAGGAGCACTGCTAGCAGATCTAGGGAAATGATTACCGGTATTCCCTGTTATTTGGCACTGGTGAGGCCACATCTGGAGTATTGCATTCAATTCTGGGCCCCCCCCATTACAGAAAGGATGTGGATGCATTGGAGAAAGTCCAGTGAAGGGCAGCAAACATGATTAGGGGTCTGGAACACATGGCTTATGAGGAAAGGCTGAGGGATTTGTGCTTATTTAAGTCTGCAAAAAAGAAGAATGGGGGGGGGGGAGGGATTTGATAGCTGCCTTCAGCTACCTGAAGGGGGGCTCCAAAGAGGATGGAGGGAGGTTGTTTTCAGTGGTGGCAGAAGGAACAATGGTCTCAAGATCCGGTGGGGGGAGGTCTAGGCTGGATATTGGAAAATATTATTTTCCTAGGAGAGTGGTGACACACTGGAATGGGTTACCTAGGGAGGTGGTGGAATCTCCATCCCTAAAGGTTTTTAAGTCTCAGCTTCACAAAGCCCTGGCTGGGATGATTTAGTTGGGTTGGTCCTTCTTTGGGCAGAGGGTTGTACTCAATGACCTCTTGAGGTCTCTTCCCGCCCTAGGATCCTGTGATTCTATGATTAAGAATCAAGCCACGCTGGGTAAATCTTCTAGTAATTAATCATTAAAACAATCATAGGCCCTGCCCCTACCTGCGTTGCGTCTCTACCCATTTCATAATTAGTTGGACATCTTCCCTGATTCCCCAGATGTGTCCTGAGAAACAGGTGACCACCGAGCCCCACTCTCCAGCCATTGATTTCTTCTCTTGCTCTTTGTCTCACTCATGTCCTTCATTTGCCCGCGAGTAGTGGCAGTAGCTTGAATTCTGCATTTTTCCCAACACAACTGGAAAGCCAGGCAAGATGTCTTCCTGCAGTAAGAACCCAGACACCCAGAAAGGATGGCCCTTCAATTAAGGCACTGCTCGGGGAAGCTGAAAATCTGGATTCAATTAGCATCTCTCTGCCACAGACTTTCCATGGAACCCGGGCCAAGTCACTTAACCTCTCTATGAGTCAATCCTTCAGCTGTGAAATGGGGCTAGGTCTACACTTCTGCTTTTTTTTGGGAAAAGCTACGCAAAATGCTTTTTCCAATTCTTTTGTCGGAAGAGGCTTTTCTGACATTTGGCCAGTCTAGATTGGGCCAAATGTTGGAAACCCCACCTCTTTTGGAAGCCCCCTTGTTCCTTGTGGAATGAAGAATACAGGGGGCTTCCGAAAGAGTGCGTTTGCTCTTCTGCAAAAAAAGCAGAAAAGCAAACGCGTTTCCTGGACATGGAACAGTTTTTCCGGGAATACCTCCGGTATCCCGGACAAACTGTGTAGTCTAGACATAGCCTGAGTGTGGAGAAGCTAAATGAATTAATGTTTGTGTTTTGCTTGGATGCTCTGCAGAAGCAAAAGTCCAGTGTTCTTGGATGCTTTAAACTCCTGCAGGAATGGGCATTTTCTTTCTAGCAGGAACTCAGTTTGTGCCTTGGAATTCAGGGCTGGGGTTTCGCAGCTGGCTAGCAGGTAAAGCTGCACAGGGGTTGCCTCATGAAAAGGGTTTGCAAGCTGCCCCAACAGTCAGGTGAGTTGTTTTCCAACTACTCTTGCAGGTGAGTTGATTTACTGCCAGGTTGATGGGCTTCGGTGGAGTTTCTCTGAGCGCACTTCCATCCTACCAACACCCTGGGAATGTGTTGTCTCCAGAACTGATCACTAGCCACGAGGCAAAACAACGGCGCCTCAGAAATGTGCATTCAAATGTCCCTGAGTCACTATATTAGGAGTCACTGGAATGTATTGCTGGCAAACAAAGAAACAAATAAAAAAAATTAATCACAGTGTCCTACTTTAGCATGGCTGGCAGCGGCAGAGCGGCGGCCGTTCTGCAGAATTGATTAACTACTTATTAAACAAGAGCAGTGGTGACAGGGTTTTAAAGCACATTTCAAATGAAGGGCAGTGAATCTTCTGCAGGGGGCGGGGAGAGGGAGGACAAATGCAAGTGAATGTGAGCTTCAGTCACAACCTTGCACAATCCATGGGCCGTGGTCCCAGTGGTGATTGGCTGTTGTTATTACTTGTTTCACAGCCAAAGCTAGAAGACCCTACCCAGAATTGGTGCCCTGTTGTGCCCCACTGCCCAGAGAAAGACAGCCCCCTCCAGAAGGAGTTCTGATTTTTGTAGACAAAGGGTGGGAGGAGAAGCAGCGGCACAGGAGACACGAAAGGACTTGCCACCATGGCACAGCAAGGCCTGTGGCAGACCAGAGAGAAGAACCAGGTCTCCCGAGACAGTGCCCTAACTACTAGTCTGCACTTCTTCTGCAGTTCTTGCCCACTGAGTTCTGCTGTGGTTTGGATGGGTGTGCTTCTGGGCTCCACCTCAGAGAAACAATTGTCTTCAGCTCTGTGTCTTGCTAGAACTGGAGAAACACGACCCCCAAAGGCTTTGAGTTGTGCTGTTTATCACCATGGTCGTCTGCACTTCTGGTAGGAGAATCCCCCAACATGGCAGGTTTTGTATGTGCTCCTTTGTCAGGTCCCTGGCATTATGCCCAAGGGTGGGACAGAGCTAATGCTTACAAAGTGCTATTCTGGCTGGTCATGGGCAGCCCCATCAGTTTCAGCAGGTTTTAACTTGCATGAAAAAGGTAACGACCTTGTAAATTATGAGACATGTTGCCCTCTGGTGACTCTCTCTGGGCCTCCTGTTGGCTTCTCTGGGATTGGTTGTGTTACCTGGATGCCTCGAGGTGCCTATCTCCATCACTCTGGACTGGGAGATCTGATCCCACCTCCCTTTTGATTGGCTGAGGGCAACAGAGGCCATCGCCTGTCACTTTGGAAGGGTGTCTTTTAGTGACTGGTCCATCCAGACCCTGCCAGGGGATCAGGTTCCAGTTAGAAAGAAGACACATTTTTGTAAGAGTGAAGGAAATTAACCATAACAGCAAACTCCCAAGGGAAGTGGTGGCGTCTCCATCTTATGAAGGCCTCTGATGACGACTGAGCTGCTTTGTGTAAGCGATGCTTTAGTCAAGCATAAATTATTGGGCTCAATACAGAAGTAACTGGGTGAAATCCTCTGGCCCTGTGTTCACAATGGAGATCAGACTGGACCCTCTAATGATGAAGCCTTCTGGCCATAAAATGTATGAAAAAAGCTTTTGTTGGAATGCCTTTTCAGTCCCTGTGCTATCTGTTAAACCCAAAGCACTTGCCTCTAATCAACTCTAGTCAATTTTTGGGGGGTTTCCTAATTCATGCTTAACTATGGCACCTAAATATCAGTCTTCCTCACCTTTCAAGCCTGCTTCTTCAGGCTCTCAGATTTGTCCACTCGTCCCTTCAATAGCTGTCATGTGGAATGGAAGGAGTCTGTCATGAAGTGGTAGAATCTTAACTTTCCCTCATTCCTGAGGGAAGAGTCGTCTCTCTTACAGGAACAGCGTTATCCCACACCATTCAACCTGCCTCAGCCTGAAATCCCCCAGAGGGTTGGTGAAATCCTATGGATTCAGGGTTGTATGGTGTAGCTCAGCTGTTTACTGACAAAATTTTACTATAGCCCAGCTCTCCTCTGCTACTAATTGGCATGACCTTGGGTGTAGCTGCTCTTTACTATCCGTTGACATCCGTGTGCTATGAAGATGAATTAGTAATTTAGGTAGCAATCAGATTCCTTGGTTTAGCCAAAGTGCATCCATTCCTCTTCAGACCTATTAAGGGCTGGGTAAACTTTCAAGCTAATGCACATTGCAAATCCACTAGCACTCTGGAGATGTCAGCACCTAAATATTTTCTTACTCGCTAATGAAAAAAATCTTTAGGGGGAAAAAAAAAATCCACATACTCAAACCAGGGGTGTGGGAGAGGAAAGTCAATAGATCTTCTGAGTTCCAATTAACAGGGTTTGGGGAGCTGTCTGCCTTTATCAATCTCCTGCTGCAACTGAGCCCGCTAAGGTCAACAAATGGCCAGTGAGGTGCCGGGAATTGCATCTCAGAGGCAGTGCTGGCCTTTCTCCAAGGAACGTGGGCAGTTTCCAAAGGATGCTGTAGTCATGGGTGATAACAAGCCATTCGTTCTGGGAGAAGGTCGATGTTCCAGCCCTCATGCCTGGATCCTAGCAATGCTGGAATCGTTGTACGGTGGACCCGGGGCTTCCTCCCAGCACCTCCTGGCAATGCCCGCTAATAAATCAGTGTTCTGATTTCAAGGTGACATGCAAAGCTTTAAAAGGAACCCGATGCTCCCCTCGGTAGGGTAACAATGGCTGGTAGCAGGAGCAGTGCCCATGTACATGAGAGCAGAGGTGTTCCAGCTAGCTAGACTGAACGCAAGATGCATTCACACCTCAGGGATACAAAACACACATACCCCCAAATGCTCTGGTGTGACCTGGGTTTAGCTGTTACTGTAATGGGTTTACTGGATAACCTGAGTTGTACAGTCTTTCGGCAAAACCATTGTGCCCTGCTGTGCCTCAGTTTCTCCATGTATACATTGGGGATAATAAGACTGGCTTACTTTGCAGGGGCATTTGTACAGCTGGATCAGTAATAATACCTAGCAATTAATAGAGTGCATAGTAGCTTCAAATTATTGCGTGCAATACTTACTGTATCTCGATCATGCATAGTTATAACTGTGTCAGTCTCAGTTCATGAGGTGAGATAAGGTAGGAGTTTTTATTGGAACAGCTTCTGTTGATGGGAGAGACACGCTTTTGAGCCCCACAGAGTTCTTCTTCAGGTCTGGGAAAGATACTCCCAGCAAAATGCAAATTGGAATAGATTGTCTAATGTATAACCGCTCCTTTGTTCCAGCTTGCTTTTTGCTGTGACGCTAAGACCTTTACCAGCCCTGAAGAAGAGCTCTGAATAGCTCGAAAGCTTGTCGCGCTCACCCACAGAAGTTGGTCCAGTAAAAGATCTCACCTCACCCAGTTGTTCTTTTTAATATACTTGTATCAGGCAGACAAGATGATTCTGTTCCAATGACACCAGGAGAGGATTCATGTTTGCAGAATGAGTTGTTATTCTTAGATGCCAGGTTTGTTACGCAAAGTCATTGTTCATTGTTATTTTTGTTATTACTGAATATTTATTTCACTGATCCAGCTTCATGAGCTGATTTACACTAAGCCCAAGGAACATCTCCATGTAGACAAAGGATGAAGAGTTTCAATTAACAAGTGATCTGCTACTGTTATAAAAGTGTCGGGGCATTTCACACGGATGAAGTGCGACACTGCGGGTATGTTTACGTGTTTTGTGCATCCGACAGCCGTGCAGGGAATCGCATGGTTCCAGCAGTGGTAAAATCCAGGCACAGCAGAGAGGGGAGCTAGGTGTTGTGTTGTGGGAAACATAAAGTGTGGGCCTAATTCTGATCTCACACTGGTTTTGCACTGGATTCTCAGCACTGGCATCAGGGGGAATGGAGTAACGCCATTCCCGCATTGCTGAGAGCAGAATCGGGCCCAATATGTGCACCCACTCATGATTTGCAGAGACCTGAGCGCTCTGACCCGGAGGCTAAGCAAGAATGAGGAGCCTGGACTTGACACATGGCCTCCAGGCAGGAGGATCCAGCCAAGCCAAATAAGCGGTGTCTCCCGCTAGCCATTCAGTGGAGTGACAGGACTCCAGATGGCCAGCCTGCCTTTCCAGCTGAAACTGGTCTTGCACAGCAGCTGATTGAAGGAGAGGCCAGTTCAGGGTGAAGGTGCAGCGAGGAGGCTGTGGGGAATGAAGAGCACAGATGAAATCCTGCTCCCCTGCTCTGAGCAGAGAGGGGTGGGCAATTCAGTTCCGGAGTCTACACAACTGCAACATTTGTTTTATGTCTAGTCTGCACACCGTCCTCTTGTGCTGAGTTCCACTGCTCCTTTGCCCTCCGAGCTGCTGCAGCATGTTGCAGGAGAGCCCCGCCCCCCCCCCCCCCATGCACGTTGTGCTTTCTGAGGGTACGTCTATACTACAGCTTATTTCAAAATAATGCGTCTACACTCAAAATGCATTTTGAAATAGCGTTTTGCTATTTCGAAATAGCGCGTCCACACTGAGTGGACGCTGAATTGCATTTAAGGCCGGCCGGAACCAGGTCCGGGCAGGGCATCAGTTCAGGAGGTACTTTGTGTGGCTGCTGCCTGAGGATATCTGAGGCCTGTGCTTAAAGAGACCCCCACCCACCCCCAGACAGCCAGTTCTCAGCTTTCCCTGCTTGCTTGCCTACCTCGATGAGGGACAGCAAAGCATTTTGTCTCTGCATGCTCTGGTTGCCCTCACTCGGGACACCACAGCACTCTTCAGCATGGAGCCAGAGCTGCCCCTGGGCACTCTGGTGCTTCTCGTGGATGCGTTGCTGCGAGCCTGGCTGCACTTTCTGCAGGCTGCCATCTGGGAGGTCCATCGGGGGCTGTCAGTATCCAGGAAGCCCTGCAGGAGAGCTTCCACCCTGAGGAGCACTAAGAGCCTCTCTGGTCTGCCCCACTTGGGGCTTGTGCCTCATTCCTCCCTCACGTCCTTCCACTTACCCCTCCCTAACCCCCCTTCCTGATGTCAAATAAAATACATGTATTTTCATGAACACAAACTCTCTTTATTTAACAAAACTGGGGGGGGGGGAATGAAACTCTGGTGAGACTGGGGAAATGAGGCGGGAGAGGGGAGACGAGAGGGTGGGAGAGGGGAGGGGGAAACCTGGGAGGAGGGAGCTGGTAGGGGGAAGCAAGGGGAAGAAGGGGGAAGGGAAGCTCAGGGCTCAGGGTTGGGGGTCTTGCTGGACCAACTTGGTTTTCATGCAAACCTGCTCCTGGGTTCGCATGTGGCCTTTGGTGGCCAGGCTGGCAGCTATCCTGCTATAGACGGCCGCGTTCCTCCATCTAGTGTGGAGATCATGGACGTTGGAGGCACCCCCCCCACCAAACCTGAATAAGGTCCATGATCTCCACCCTGGATCAGGAAGGCACCCGCCTTCTCTGGGCCCTGGCAGGCTCCTGGGAGCTGGCAGACTGCTCCTGGGGAGCGGTGGAGGGCTGGCTGCCAGTGGCTTGCTGGCTCATGTTTTGGGGCCACTGGGTCAGGGACAGTGACTGCTGGCTCTGGGCTGGCAGGCTTAGAGCTGGCACAGGCACTGTGGCCAGAGTCAACCCCTTTAAGGGCTCCAGGGGGGCCGGGGAAGGAGTGTTCTTGGTTGAGGCGGGAGTGGCCACCAAGGCACCCTGGGAAGGCTGGAGGCCCCCTATTTCGATATAAGTGTCTATACAGCAGTTATTTCAAAATAGCTATTTCGAATTTGGCGTTATTCCTCGTGGAATGAGGTTTACCTAATTCGAAATAAGCACTCCACTATTTCAAATGAATTTTGAAATAGTGGTTTGGCTATGTAGATGCTAGTAAAGTTATTTCGAAATAACTTTGCTGTGTAGACATACCCTTAGAGTGCCCAGCCCAGCAAGCACTTAGGTACAAAAAAAAAAAAAAGACCTTTTCATGCTCCTAAGGAGCAGTTTTAGCATCCAAATTATGGATTAGGAAATGCTGTTCAAATCCCTGCTCCCAACTGAAAATTAGACACTAGGTCTAAATGGCTCCTGTGACCATCACGGAAATGCAGCCACTTCTAGGATGGAACATGGCTGCTGTTCCGTGCCACACAGCACTGTTCAATATTTTCAGGAGTGGAAATAAAGAATAACTTCTGCATTAGACACTGCTGAGAGAACACAGGGAGACTGAGTGAAATCGTCCACTTTGGAAATCTGCCAGAAGAAGAGGTTAAAACTATAACAAACATTAAGTGCAGTGTTACATAGGTAAACCTTCCATTATCCTCACATTGGTGGAAGGTTTTTAGGAAACCAGAGGCCAATTTATTTTCAGCCATGCAATCTCAATTCTCCTGTAGGATTATGGTGCATTTCTGCACAGGGTCTAAAGTAGATTAAGAAAAATGACAAGAAAAAAAGAAATCGAGTGTCTCAAAGGGTGCATCTATGCTCAAAATATGCAAATTGTGGATCTTATTTCGAAATAGCTCATTTCATAATTTGGTGCTGTGTACACAGCGCCAAATTCAAAATAACCTGCTATTCTGAAATGTCTCTTACTCCTCATGGAACGAGGTTTACAGGGACGTCGGAATAGCAAGCCCATTATATTTCTAAATGACGGGCTTGCTGTGAAGATGCGGGATAGCTATTTTGGGATACTCCAGTATCCCGAAACAGCGCTGCAGTGTAGACATAGGTGTGTCTACACTGCACCCTTACCTCGAAATAAGCTACGCAATTTGTGCTACGCAGATTGTATAGCTTATTTCGAGTTAATTTCAAAATAAAGTGCTATTCCGACAAGTCCCTTAATCCTTGTGGAATGAGGGTTGCAGGGATGGTGGAATAGCGCATCCATTATTTCAAAATATATTTTTGAAATATATTTTTCAAAATTTCAAAAATATATTTTGAAATAACAGGTGCATTTAAAGACACGGAATAGCCATTTTGGGATGCTTCTGCTCTTAGATGTAGCCTAAGGGTATGTCTATACTACGTGGGGGCGTTTTCGAAAGGAGATATGCAAATTTGGCACTAATTTCCATATCTTCTTCGGATCGCTTTTTTGAAAGTGGGTTTCTCGAAAGTGAAAGTAGTCTGGACGCGGGGTTTTTTGGAAAAAAACCCCTTTTTTGAAAAACTGCGTAAACCCACCTTATTTAGGAAGAGCGGGTTTTTTTCGAAAAAGGGGATTTTTTCTGAAAAAAAACCGTATCCAGACTACTTTCACTTTAAAAAAAAACCACTTTCAAAAAAGCGATCTGAAGAAGATATGCAAATTAGCATCGAATTTGCATATCTCCTTTCGAAAAAAATGCGTAGTCTAGATGTACCCTAAGTTTTGCCTTGTGCAGGGATGGGGAACTTCAGGCCCAGGGGCTAGATGCATCTCCTGGCTTGGCTGGATGCAGCCCGGGAGGCTCATAGCCCCCTCAGCACTGGGGAAGCCCGCTCTGGTGCTCCAGCCCCCCTGCTGCCCCACCACAGGTCTGGAGCACACAAAATCTACTAGCCTGGGCCTCCCTGGGCTCTGGGGTGCGAGGGGAATGTGGGGGTTTGTCTTTCTTCTGAGTCGGGGCCACGCCTGCTTCTCAGTCAGGGGCCAACAGATTTTTCTGCAGGTCAGTGGCCCCTGACCCAAAAAAGGTTCCCCACCCCTGGCCTACTGTCTAAAACTGCTCTTTGATGCACTTCATCACTAGAGGGAAGCAAAACTCTGAACGATTAAATGACGAGGTGGCTGGTGCACTAAGACCAACTGATTATGCTGAACAATATTGCTTCATTGTTTCTTTGTCTTATACTTTGCTTGTAAGCTCTCTGGGGCATGAGACATCTTTTTGCTCAGCTTACACAGTATTTAGCACAATGGGCTTCTGAACGATGACCAGAGATCCTGGGTGCTGCAGTAAAACCAGTAAAAATAAATAATAAAATAAACAGGAAGTCTCTGAACCTGCTGGGTAGTTGGAATTCAAATCTGGGCCCAGATTTTGCCAAGAGCTCTTACATCTAAGGGCCATTATGGGCCAAACCTAATTCTTTTTCTGAAACATCCTGCTACTTGAAATCCAGATCCCGATTCTCTGCTCCTGGTGAAAGGAACTCTAGAAAGAGTTTGGTGGGATTCTCCATCTGTGGATCGGGGGTGTTCAGTGGAAATAAGTTACATTACGGAGATTGTGCAGCTTCTATACCCGAGTCCCAGAAGAAAATGGATTAATTCTTAGTACAAATGAAGATGATCATTATCACTTATCACAACGAGATCTCTCCAGGGGTGATAATTATAAAGCTGGAACATTTTAGCAAATCCTGGGGGGGGGAAAAACCTTTCCTAATGACACATGGGGTGTGACCTTCACCTGCAAGAAAGACCTTCGCCCTGTGGGTATTTGCATATACAAAATGGCAAATGAGGCATATCATTATCTTGTCATCAGCTTGCCTCTTTATTTGCATCTTGCTAGATTTATGCAGCTGTGGGTTTGTTCTTGTGTTTCTCTGTGTTTGGCACTGCCTCGAGCTGCCTACCCAATTGTCTGGCCCCATGAAATGTCAGAGAAGAGATAGCACAAAGCTTCATTTGAGCTGGCTTGCACTAGGAGCAGCATCACACCGCATGACTGAACTGTGCTAGTGCTTTGGAAGGGATGTTGTCATCAGCCTGAGTTGCATGGGCACTAATCATTGTGAGACCTTTAGAAAATGTCCTGCAATACTATTTAGGAAAAACTATTTCCCTACGAGGGTGTCTAAGCATTGGAATGGGTTACCTAGCAAGGTGGGGGAATCTCCATCCCTAGAGGTTTTTATGTCCCAGCTTGTCCTGTTTGGCCAAGAGAGTCGAGCAGACAACATCTGGTCATTTTTAGAACTTTCAGCATTTTGCCCATTTTTGACGTATTCTCCCCAATTGAATATGGCCACCCTCAAATCTTAGGGTGTGGAAATCTTTTTGGTGACATAAAAATGTCTATAAAATGCAACCAATGCTCTGTTCAGGGTCGACGATACTCCTATATTGTCTTGTCTTTCATACTGTCCTTTATTGTACTAGTACACTTACATTCTCTGCTACCATACCTTATCTCTAACTGGGACCCCCTCTGCATACGCAGAGTGACGCTGGTTCCTTCATCTCCCGAGGAGCTGCAGGAGGGTGTAAGTATGGTGTTATGCTAAGTAATTGCAATCAACTATAGAGGGTGGAGGGATAGCTCTGTGGTTTAAGCATTACCTTGTTAAGCCCAGGGTTATGAGCTCAATCCTTGAGGGGACCATTTAGGGATCTGGGGCAAATCTGTCCCTAAATTGTACTACAATGAGGGTAGGGAATTGGACTTAATGACTTTGCAAGGTCCCTTCAGCTCTATGAAATCAGTATATGTCTATATAGGTTATATAAAAAACAACAAATAGTCTAGCACCACCTTGCTGACTAACAAAACATGTAGATGGTATCATGAGTCTTGGTTAGTACAACCTACTTCTTCAAATGATTGTTACCTTCACATTGATGAGGTGATTGCAGCTATCACTTTAAGTTTCTTATTGTGTCTAATCGTAACATTCTTTACATTAAATTTACTAAGTTTCTGTTGCCAATGGGGTAAGTGTCTTTGTTGTTGTGGATCCCAAAATCTGGCTCCTGACAGACAGCTGTCCTGCTCTTAATTTCTGTGGCCAGGGCAGAGTAGTCTGGTCAGATTGGCGAGCCATCCCGTAGTAAATTCCCAACAAAAACTCCAGTCAACACAACCCTATGATTCTGTGAATACAAGGCCATGACTGTGGGAGTTGGAGCCCACTGGTGGATTGGGCATGTATCTATTATAAAGCAGTCCAGGGCAATGACACTAAAGCTTAGCAGCAAATAAAGTGTTTTCCCATCCTGTGAATATTTTCCAGATCTCAACCAAAATTTTCCCTCTTGAGGTGGGACGAAAAGCCAAAATCTTATCGTAACACCCTCAAACCTAAACCCCGCAAACGATTGGTTTCAGTCACTCCAAATGTTTTGTTTTGATTGTTTTGAAACGTTGTACTTGGATTTTGACGATTTCTTTTTACTGTAATTAGCTCACAGTTCAAAACAAAATCATTGAGAAGCAAAACACCAGAACTCTTTGTTTTGAAAATGTCGATGAGACAGCTGTGGCAATTTCCTGGACAAACCTTGCTGAATTCAATTAAACCTTAATGAATTAACTTTAAGCATTTTAGGAGTTAATTGTATTAAAAATGCAAATGTTTGTGCATTATTGTGGGATTTCACAGACCATTTTTGCGGAGAGACATAGCTAATGTAAACCATGGGAAATGGTATAAGGTTCAGACAACTGGTTGAAACAATGGCTCAGTGAACAATGAACTTTAAAAGGTAAGTAGGTTTCTCAGGAAATCTCTAAGGGGAACTGTATTCAAATATACCTCTTCTATTTATGCAAGAACACTGCCTTTCAAATCCTCATCCTGAGGAGGGGACCTTTGTTGGCTGACCCCCTATTATATAAGGAGAAGATCAGAGACCCAAGCTATCTACAGGAGTGACTCGCACATTCATTAATGTGCCAGCTCTGAGAATCGACAGTGCTATTAACTTCTAATCACAGAACCCCTGCTTAGTGTTGTTTGATGGCCTGGAACATACCAGAGTGCTTGTTGGCATTGGGGTGATCTTTGGGTAAGCTTAGTAGAAGGCGTATAGGTTCTTTTACTGTTTTAATGTTTTCTCTAGAATGCTTTCACCTTTAAGAATAAATGTGCTTGATTTAAAAAGTGTGGTGTACTAACATACACCTGTGGGCAATTATGCTGTTTATCACCTCCAAGGAGAAAGCCAAACTGGCCTGCCTTAGTCTGACTTGCTCAGGAATTCACAGTGTAGGCAGGAAATGGTGCAGCCTGGAAAACCCCCAGTGAGGAGGGAGAGAGATGTGGGTCTCAGCCCAAGAGAGGTGGTAGCTGAGGAGAAAGTGAGTGCCCTGCTGAACCACAGATGGGGAACATAGATCAGTCTCCCTGAACTGTGACAGTTGAAATGGGAGATTTTGACAATTAACTGCCCCTTTAACATCCCTTTTTTTGAACATTTTTGAGTCCTACAATTTGTCCGAACCGCCCCTTTCCCCAGTTTTGTTTCAAAGAATTTCTAGTTTTGGATGAGAAAATTATTTAGTCAAAACATTCCCAACCAGCTTGAAAGGAAACTTCTTCACCTTTCTGAACGTGTCCTGTTAAATCACAGGATGGGAATGGAGGTATGTTTACTTTGCCAGGGTGGTATTTTCTCATCTCCTTCAGCTGAGCAGGCAGCCCCAGAATCACAGCTGCCACCAGTTCCAATGCCCCTTATCTCGTTTTACTTTTACTCAGGAGTTGAGCTTTCATATTGTTGCTTCCACGTGAGTCATGGCCCCTGATCTGGAATCACAGCATCATGGTCTTTAAAATGGAGTCTCTAGCTAAGTATGACAGAATGCAGCTGCTTTTTGGATCCAGATAGATCCCTTAGGCTAGATTTAGACCATAGTCACAGGGTGCTAATCCAGAATAATTCCTTTTATTTGAACTGAGTTACTCTGGATTTGCAACTTGGTATCTGAGGTCATAATCTGGTGCAGAAGCTGCAGCAGAGCCATTCCTGGTGCCATTTGTCAATGACTATATATGTACACACCTACTCTGCACTCACAACTGAAATAAAACCTCCAGCAATGACATAACATGGGAAATGGTGTCATCCATTATCAGATTAGTGGTGGCCTTTAAATGGGCAGGACTGAAGATAGCATTTATCAAAGTAATCAAAGCAGCAGCTCAAAAGCCATGTGAAAACCAGTCAGTTTCTGTTAAGAACAGAGGAAAATGCAGACAAATAAGGGAGCCGTCAATCTGAACCAGTTCTCCAAATCACTCACTCCTCTTCCTCTTTGTTTTTTGTTGGGGATTATATATATTGCCCAACAAAATTGGATTAAGCCCATTCTACAACTGTTTGATTATCCCCACGACATCCCCCTCCTGATGAGCTTTAAAGCCAGGAGATGGAGCCCTGTCAGGCACAGAAGTTATTCAGTGTGATATTCCACACTCAGAAAGGGATAATATATGGGGAGAAATTGCCCTCACTAGCTCCCCCAGCAATGCAGGGAGCCCACAGAGGCGTGGAAGAGATGCCTTACTGCCCTGAAATGGGCATGCAGCAGGGTTCCTGGCTGAGACCCTCCTCTGAGGGACTGTCTGGCATGTTTGTCCAGGAGGCACCTCACACAGCGGGGCTGTGATTTTTGCAGATGCTCATAAGCGCTACTTACATTAGAGCCTGGAAGGTAACTGATTGTCTGGCTTGCTGGCATTTCCAAAACAGAAAGCAAGAAAACCTCTGCTTGACCTGACTCTGCAAATCCAATAACAAAATTGCAAATTAAAAAAAAAAATCCATGTTGGGTTGAACAAATAGAAACATTTTGTTTTGGGGCATTTTAAAGGGGCCCAACTCACAAGAGGGCACAGCGGACGGGAAGCTGCCCCCTTCTTATCCTTTAGCCCAGTGGTTAAAGCGCTCACCTGGGATATGGACGGCGCAGGTTAAGTTTCCCCCTTGGGAGCAGGGATTTGATCTGCGCTCTTCCCGGTGAGAGCCTGATCACTAGATTCAAGGATTGGGCTTGCTCCAGCTTTCCCGTGGAAGTGTGAGCCACTTGGAATCATCAGCTGAATAATCGTTGGGCCAGAGAGAGGGGTGTGAGAGTCTCTATTGCTGGGTGGGACGGGCGCTCACCTGGGAGACAGGTCCGAGCTCCAGGGCCCGCTCCAAAGACTGTTTAGTTATGGATACAAAGTGGAGTAGCATCGGCAGGGAGCCTGAGAAGCCCAGCCCACGGTATCCTATAGCCTGTTGTTCAAGGTATCCAGCTCACCTCCTTTCTAATGCCTGCTGTAGGACAGGGGTTCAACACTGGGTCTGCTGCATCCCAGCCCTCACCACCTCCAAGCTTTCTCAGGGAACTCATTTGAAAATTATTTTCCTGGGGCTGCCACTGTTCAGTGACTTTGTGTCAAGTTTGCGAAGAGTTTCGGGCCCACCAAAACCGATTTTCATTAAATAAAGAAGTTGGCCAAAAAACGTCACCCAAGTGGAGCTGAAATAGGAACGATTTCAATAAAAGGTGGTTTGTTTCTAACAGGTGGTGGTGGTGATTATGGGGTTGGTGAGAGTCTGTTGTTAAGCACAGATGCTGCTAGTGCGGTAACCAAGGAATTATCAGATGGAATCGAGATTGATGCAAATTAAACAATTATCATAATATCATAGAATCGGAACCCTAAGGCTCGAAGAGACCTCAGGAGGTAATCGAGTCCAACCCCTGGCCCAAAGCAGGACCAACCCCAACTAAATCATCCCAGCCAGGGCTTTGTCAAGCCTTCTCCCTAGGTAACCCATTCCAGTACTTCACCACCCGCCCAGGGAAATAGATTTTCCTAATATCCAACCTAGACCTGCCCCATTGCAACTTGAGACCATTGCTCCTTATTCTGCCATCTGTCACTACTGAGAACAGCCTCGCTCCATCCCCTTTGGAACCGATCTTCAGGAAGTTGAAGGTGCTATCAAAGCCTCCCTCACTCTTCTGTAGACTAAACAAGTCCAAATCCCTCAGCCTCTCCTCATAAGTCATGTGCTCCAGCCCCTTAATCATTTTTGTTGCCCTCCACTGGACTTTCTCCAATGTGTCCACATCCTTTCTGTAATGGGCCCCCCAGAATTGGATGCAATACTCCAGATGTGGCAAGGGAGCAACTGATAGTCATTGAGGAAGAAGCATGAAAGCTTCTGGTGTGACCAGACCACCCACTTCCCTTTCTTTCCAGAGAGGCATCTTTGCCAGCTAGCTCTGTGCACGGTTGACTGAGTGTTGTCCACCCTGAGTCTTGCATTCTTCTTTGTAGCCTGACACTTTTGCTCCATTCACATTGCTTCCCATGCACGAGACAACTTCGTGAAGGTACTTCAGGATGATTTAGGCAAAGCAAACTCCAGAGCACCCACTTCCATCATTTTTAATGTCAAAGGGAGGGGATATTACTTGTATAACAAGCCATTAACATGACAGGATATTGCTTCCTTTCCTGTTCAGCTGCAGAGTATGCTGTGACTTTCCATTTGGAAGCAATGAGATATAATCTGTTTAATTCTAGTCTTTAAGCTCATTTAGCTTCCCCTTTTTATTCCTCTCTTTCAATGTATATATATATATTTTCTTTTTAAAGGAAAACGCCATCATGCTGCTAAAGATTCTCTAATCACTGTCTCTAATTACAAAGCAAAGTAAATTGCTATATATTTTCTTTTCCCCAAATTGCCTTAAATATAATGAAGAATAATTAAAAATCAAAGCAGCAGCTGTAGATTTGACTGCGCAATGCGGGTTAGGTCACAAAATTCTGCCTTGCTCCAGAGACTAGCAGAGCTGTGAGAGAACTGTTTGTGTCTCGGGCCCAGGTTGAAATCCAACCCAGAGTAGCAATGACACAAAGTTTTCACCATGGTGGCCCATGTGAAATGAGCCTGCTGATCTCAGTTTGCTGGAGATTTGGTCAGATCACAAAAATCACCAACTTGCCCTGTTGTTCTGTTGGATGGAAGGAAAGCAGAAGGGATGGGGACTTAGATCCAACAGTAATTGCAGACCTAAAAGCCAATGGATGGGCCTCATGGAACTGGCTGGAAAAAGTCTGACAAAATGATTTTGTTAAGAGTATGCTGATTCCTTGCCATGGGGATGGTTTGAATTTGATGGTGTCTTTGCAGCAATCAGGCAACATATGAAACCAGTGTGGCATGAAAGCTTCTAATAGGAACCTAACTGGTTTCTGCCAGTTCACCTCGCCTCCTGTCTGCCCAAGGTGCCATGAACTGGGGCAGCCAACCAGGCTGACTTTCACAGACAGTTTCTAAACATTTGGGTTTTGTTCGGAGCTAGCACAAAACCAAATTTTGAAACATCTAAATCCTCCACAAAATGGATTTTCCCTTCTCCCCACCACGCTAGGACCAACAACCTTCCTTCAGGTCCTGAAGGGGCAATCAAGTCCTTTGTGTACTACAAACAACAGCAGAAGAGAAGAGATGTAGAGCAAGAAAAGAAGTGGACTGTGACACTTTCCTGGGCCATTTAGAACTGTACCTGAGGATATGTCTACACTGCAGAGTTTTTTTCGGAAAAACTTCACTTACGGCCACACTGCAATTGTGTTCTTTCGAAAAAAAATTGAAAGAACAGAGGGTTTTTTCCGACATTGGTAAACCTCTTTCTACGAGGAAGAAGTCTTTTTCTGAAAGAGCTCTTTCGGAAAAAGGCATGTGTGGACGGGGAAGAGGGAGTTCTTTCGAAAGAAGAGGAAAGAGGAAAAAAGTACAGGTGCCCTGGTGGCCACTCCGTCCTTAGTAATCACAGCTTAAATGCGAGATAGCATCCATTCAGTGTGGACATTATCTTTCGAAAAAGCAGATTGCTTTTTCGATGTGCTTTGGCAGTGTGGATGCTCTCTTTCGGAAGAAGTTTTTCGGAAGATCTCTTCCGGAAAAGCTTCTTCCGAAAGAAGCTGGCAGTCTAGACATAGCTGTGTTGTCCCCCTGCCTCAGTGAGAGAGAGACTTTTTGGTGCTAATCTAGGTGACAATTCTCCATCCCCCAGTCTATTAGACATCCCAGACACACTTCTCAGGTCTCAGTTTCCCTTACTTTGTCTTGCAGGTTAATAGTTGGTGTAACCCTTTTCCCAAACTTCTCAGGAGCACCGCAATGCTCCCACTATTGTTGGTCAATCAGTAGTCACCAAGGGTATGTCTAGACTACATGCCTCTGGCGTCAGAGGCATGTAGATTAGGCTACCCGGCATAGGAAAATGAAGCGGCGATTTAAATAATCGCTGCTTCATTTAAATTAAAATGGCTGCCGCGCTGAGCCAATCAGCTGTTTGTCAGCTCAGCTCGCTAGTCTGGACGCTCCGCGGTCGACAGCAAAGGCAGTTGTCGACTGCCCCGGTAAACCTCATCCCACGAAGCATAACGGGGCGGTCAACAAATGCCTTTGATGTCGACCGCGGAGCGTCCAGACTAACACGCTGAGCCGACAAACAGCTGATCGGCTCAGCGCGGCAGCCATTTTAATTTAAACGGCGCGATTATTTAAATCGCCGCTTCATTTTCCTATGCTGGGTAGCCTAATCTACATGCCTCTGTCGCCAGAGGCATGTAGTCTAGACATACCCCAAATCCAAGAAGACAGACTAAATATCAGCTAACTTGATTCAATTGGCAAGGCACGTTCTACTTAATATCACAGCACTAATTTCATAGTTAGAGTAGAATAAGTATTGTAAAAAAGAACAGAGTGATAGATTTGTGTGTGCATTGAGTAAGGATAGAGGAGACAGAAATGTTGTATATAAAATTAAAGTATAACAGGTGTCTAGGAGCCCAATTGTAACTTTTAATAGGCTAAAGCCTTTAGCCAAGGTAAGTTTCTCACCAAAGCAACCTCCCAGCATCATGAGCACACAAGAGCAACATCCAGCATGTCCTTTTGGCTCCTTTTCTCGGCAAAAAATATGCTAATGAGGGACTCATTTGCATGAGTCGCAATCTCATTTGCATATTTTCTGCCAATCCATTTTTGTGCTACCGGTTTTTGCGCAAAAACATGCAGTGTGGACGTTTTCTTTTTGTGCAAAAAACCCTTTTTCTGCAAGATCGGTATACCTCCTTTTTTGGGGCATAAGGATCTTGCAGAAAAAGAGGGTTTTGTACAAAAAGAAAACATCCACACTGCTTGCAGAAAATATGCAAATGAGATCACAACTCATGCAAATGAGTCCATCATTAGCATATTTTTGCCGAGAAAACTTGTAGTGTAGATGTAGCCTCAGTGATGGATAACAAAGGATTTTTCCCCCTTCTTCCTCTTCTCCAGGAGACCTTGGAAAGGCATGCTTCTGAAGTGTATCCCCCGGATAAAGTCTTTCTTCCCTGCAGCTCTGTGCTCCAGTACCCTCCCACCAGTCTGCTTTCTCATTCTCCTCTTAACACGTTCCATGTTAGTCCTTGTTGCTTTTCCCCTTCCTGTTTACCTCAGATGCAAATGAGCTCCCAGTCTATTTGGCTTATCCTGCTGAATTGACATCAGAGATCTAGGATGAAAAGACAAAATCACCACATTTGTGCAGGTGAACCCTTTCCACAAAGTGGCCACATCATACCGGACCTCTCAGGCTATGTCTACACTGCAGGCTTCTTGTGCAAAAAACTTTTTGTGGAAGAGATCTTCCACAAAAAGTTCTTGCGCAAGACAGCGTCCACACTGCATGGACGCTCTTGCACAAGAAAGCTCTGATGGCCATTAACAGAATGGCCATCAGAGCACCTGTACTTTTTCTGTTTTTGCACAAGAAACCCCTGTTTGCCATCCACACACCTTTTTGAGGAAGAGCTCTTGCGCAAAAAGGCTTATTCCTCATAGAAAGAGGAATAACTCTTGCACAAAAAGCCCTCTCTTCTTACGATGTACTGTACATTTTCTTGCACAAAAACGTGCTTGTAGTGTGGACCCTCCACAAGTTTTTGTGCAAAAACAACTGTTTTTGCACAAAAACTCTGCAGTGTAGATGTAGCCTCAGCCCTCTTCCTCAAAGGAGATCTGTGCAACACTTTCAAAAGAGACGTCTGGGAACTTACATTCATACCTTTGTTAGATACTAAAGATCATGGCAGACTGGATTTTTGGTTTATGATGCTAATCTGCAACCCACTAACCCCTTGTTGTTTTATGCCTGCAGAGGTGTTAGTGGGCCATTTCACCTTGAATGATCTCTTACAATACGTGCTAATTTCTGTTGCTAAACAATCTGTTCCAGGTTGTGTTTAGCTAGGACACTCTGAGTACCTTTCCCAGGCGGAAGCAGCACTCTGGGTAGCGCGAAAGCTTGTCTATTTCACTAACAGAAATTGGCTCAGTAAAAGATGTTACCACCCAGCTTGTCTCTCAGTTCTCCCGGGACCACCATGGCTACAACTACACTGCAAATATTAGATCTCTAGGCAGACAGGTAAATCAACATTTCTCTGTCTGTGGCAAACTTATTTATCAGTGCCACCTGGTTACAAAGTTTAAATATAACCATAATACATGCATACAACTTGAATGACACCCCTATGGGTGTCACCTCACAGCATTTGTGATAAGCTTTCATTTGCTACCTCACACCACATTCTTTATAGATAAATACCATGACAGCAATGTGTTAGGTGCACTGAGTTTGTCAGGCCTGACAGGACAGCAAACCTTTGCCCAGTTGGCACCGAGGGGCTGTTAGGGTCAGAGGCTATGTCTAGACACCAGGCTTCTTTTGGAAGAAGCTTTTTTCAGAAGAGATCTTCCAGAAAAACGTCTTGTGAAAGAGCGTGTCCTACACACAAGCGCATCGAAAAAGTGATGCGCTTTTGCAAAAGAGAGCATCCAGACTGATTGGACGCTCTCTCACATAAAAGGCCACCCGGAACCACTTCAGGCAGAGCTTTAGGTCAACAAGTTGCTTCCGAGTGCTGATGCCGGAGCCTTGCATAGACACGCACTTAAAAGGACCCCTCTGGACAGCCATTTCTCTGCTGCTGCTGCCTGCTTGCGTTCCTCTTCGAAGGACAGCAAAGCTCTCGCAGTGCCTGCTGTGGTTGCCCTGTTGTTTTTGGACGCCACAGCTTTTTCCTTTGTGCCATGGAGCCGGAGCTGCCCCTGGGCATGCGATAGCCCCTACAGCCATGCTGCAATTTTTGCAGCATTTTCTGCCATCTGCCTTCCTGGTCCTGCACAATCTGGACCCTGAGCTCATTTTGGGGACCCTCTCCATGGCTGTGGCTGCTCCACTCTGGCAACCGCACCCCACTGTGGAGAGGCATTTTTGGAGGCTCAACATCAGTTCCGACTGGTGGAACTGGCTGGTCATGGAGTAGTGGGATGACCAAAAGTGGCTCCAAAACTTCCTCATAGAGCTCGGTGCCTGGCTCGCCCCTGCCCTCCAGAGATGTGACACTCACCTGCGGCCTGCCATCCCTCTGGAGAAGCGGCTCGCAATAGCCCTCTGGAAGCTCGCCACCCCTGACAGCAACCAGTTTGGTGTGGGGAAGTCCACCGTTGGGGCCCTCCTCATGGAGGTAAGGCACTCTCAGGCTGCAGTCCCTGCAGGGGGGTGGGGAGAGTGTTGGATAAGGGGGGCCCTCGGGAAAAGGGGGCTAGGAGCTGTGGGGGGGTGGAGTGGGGTGAGGAAGCCCTGTCCCCCGGGGTTGTACACCCTGCCCTCACACAACCCTGCTGCTGGTGTCGGGGGGGAGGCCTCATAGAAGGTGGCTCCTGGGGTGTTGGGGGGACAAGGGAGGGGAGCAGGGCAGGCACCTCCCAAGGGCTCAGGCACCCCATTCTCTCATTCTCTGATTTGTGTGTTTCTTTGTCTCCTTCTGCAGGTTGTGAGAGCCATCAACTCGATCCTGTTGCGGAGCACCGTCCGTCTGGGAGACCTGGACGCGACCGTGGCCGGATTTCCTGCCCTGGGGTTCCCGAACTGCGGCGGAGCCATAGATGGGACCCACATCCCGATCCGGGCACCGGACCATTGAGCAGCCCAGTACATTAATTGAAAGGGCTACTTTTCAATGGTGCTGCAGGCCCTGGTCGACCACTGGAGACACTTTACCGACATTTTTGTTGGGTGGTTAGGCATGCCTGAGTGTTCAGAAACTCTAGCCTGTACTGCAAGCTGGAGGTGGGCACATTTTTCCCCCACCGTGAACTTGCCACTGGGGGATGTGCAGATGATACTGTGCATCGTGGGGGACGTGGCCTACCCCTGATGCCGTGCCCGGTGAAACCCTATCCCAGCCACCTGGATCCCAGCAGGGACCAATTCAATGCCCACCTGAACCAGGCCTGGATCCAGGTGGAGTGCACCTTTGGCTGCCTCAAGGCATGTTTCTGGTGCCTGCTGACCTGCCTCGACGTGGAGGAGTACAACATCCCTCAGGTGGAAGTGGCATGTTGTGTCCTCCACAACATTGTGGAGAGGAAGGGGAAGGCCTTCCTCCCCGGGTGGGGGGCAGATGCCGGCCACGAGGGGCGAGCCTTCCAGTCGGGGCGCCCTGCCCCATGCGGCAGGATGTGTGGCCTCCCCTGAGCCTGGGAGCAGGATCCCGGGCATGCTCAGGAGCTGCCTGCTGCATCCACGTGCCACACAGTAACAAGCACATGGTTGCATGTGCACGGACTGCAGCACGATGTCCAGCTTGAGCAGCCCGAGTGACACTCGTCCCCCTCCCCCTGTGCACCCGTCTCCCCCACCCTGTATGTGTGAAAGTGAGACCACTCACCTGAAGATCCCTCCCAGGCATCTGAGGAGGCCTGGGAGACGTCCTGGTTCACTTGCACTGGCTCCAGGGAAAGGGTCATGGTGCCCGTCTCCTCCTCCTCCACCTCTGGCTGTCCCTGGTCTTCTGGCTCCTTCTCCACGGAGACCTCCAGCCGGGTGATGACAGGGATTTTGAGGCCGGAGTCGACAATGATGGGTGGGGAAGACATTTCCCCACCCCCCAGGATTTGGTGCAGCTCCTGGTAGTAGGGGCAGGTGTGGGGTCCTGCCCCTGAGCTCGAGCTGCGCTCTGTGGCCCTGATGTATCTCTGACAGAGCTCTTTTACCTTACTCCGGACATGTTCCAAGGTCTGGGGTGGGTGTCCATGCTCCGCCAGGGACTCGGCCATCTGGCCATAAATGTCCACGTTGCGGCGCTTGGCCCGGGGATCCTGTAATGTCTCCTCCTTGCCCCACGGTTCGAGGAGGGACTGGATCTCCGGACCTGACCAGGACGGGGCACGCCTCTTCGGCCCCCTGGGTGGGTCCTGGGACCCCTGGGGCTGCTCCCAGTGAGAGCCAGGGGGATCGCAGGAGGCTTGAGGCTCAGCCATCACCAAGTAGGCCTGCATCAGGGAGAGCCGTGCGGTGAAGTGCTGCTCTCTGGCCAGGTTCCTGCCACAAGGCTTGTCCAGGTGCCTGCGGCTTTAAGAGGGGCCAGGACACAGGAACTATAGAGTTGTGATTACTTCGTATGGAGTGGCCACCAGGGCAGCTGTGCTTTTTCCTGGAGGCCTCTTCTTCAGAAAAAAACCCTCCTCCCCATCCACACACACCTTTTTGTAAAAGAGTTCTTTCGCAAAAAGGCTTCTGCCTCGTAGAATGAGGATTACTGCTGTCGAGAAAAGCCCTCTGTTCTTTCGATTTACTTGCCAGAGAACACAACTGCAGTGTGGACGTTCCTCAAGTTTTGTCAGAAAAACAGCCGTTTTTCCAACAAAACTCTGTGGTGTAGACGTACCCAGAGAGACGGAGTCAGAGCCCTGTGGAACCTACACTAAAAGTTGGGGGAGATGTGAAGAATCCACCAGTAGACTGAGTGGGGTGGTTGGAGAAGCAGGAGAGGATAGATTCAATGGAAGTCTCAGCTACCTAGGGTATGTCTACACTACAGCGTTATTTCGAAATATCTAATTTTGAAATAGTTATTTCAAAATATCTTATTTCGAAATAACACATCTACACACAAAAGGCATTTCGAAATAGCTTTTTGCTATTTTGAAATAGTGCGCCCACACCGATTGGACGCTGAATCGCATTTAAGGCCAGCTGGAACTGGTTCCGGTAGGGTATCAGGTCAGAAGTTACCTTGTGGCCAGGGCGGCCAGCAGGGCACCCTGGTAAGGGCTGGAGGCCCCCTATTTCGAAATAAGCGTCTATACAGCGCTTATTTCAAAATAGCAATTTCGAAATTGGTGCTATTCTTCGTGGAATAAGGTTTACCAATTTCTAAATAAGCCCTCTACTATTTTGAATTAATTTCGAAATAGCAGTTGGCTTGTGTAGATGCTAGGAAAGTTATTTCGAAATAACAGCTGTTATTTCAAAATAAGTTTGCTGTGTAGACATACCCTAGGACTCCTCAACTGGCAGAGGGAGGTATGACAGGAGGTGATGTAACAGATCGCCAGCGTTCAGGAATATATTTAATAATCACAGCAGTTTTCCTTCAGAGACATCAAGTGGATTCACTGGTGTATTTGGCTGTTTACACCACTCTAATCGAAAAGGGGATCCCAAACCAGACATATCTAACCCGCTAAGAACTCCCCTGGCATGGGAATGCTTGCAGTAGGCAGGAGGTGTTCAAACCCCAGCTCGTGTGTGGTCCTTTAGGCACCTTTCCCAGCTGTGTAGGTTACAGCAGCTCCCTGGGGAGATGTAACATGCTCCCTGGTGCCCCTTCATTCTGACCCCACTGCTGTGTCTTGGCACAGAGGATAATCTTGGCCATGTTTTCTGACAGAAACTTCCATAAAGACAGATGTCATTGTCTGAAAATTGTACATGGGAGAGTGAGGTTGGGGAAAGACCAAATACAATCTACTTAACGTGACAATCCATGTGGTTCATTCTATTCCCTGTGCTTTAAAAATTCCTCCCACCCTGCAGAATTAATCCCATTGAATAAGACTGAGCTTCAGTTCTGCAGTGGAGGAATTTTGAAGGTTTAACACACCATGGATTCAATGTACTGTGTGATACTGAATGCCAGTAAGGTTGTAAAATACAACCAAATCGGGGCTGTACAGGGTTTATTACATGCAGTGATAGTTTCATATGGTTTATAAATCACTCTATTTCACAGGTGTCAAGGTTGTCTTTGGAGCTGGTATGTGACAGTGATTGTATCCTAGCTGGGAACCATGCGACCCAATTAAGTTTCATATCTGTTTTCTGCTGGTGCTGTGATCCCGCAATTCTTGTGCTCAGTAAAGCTGGAAAGGGAGCTCAAATAAAATCCAAGTCTTTGCTCCTCTCATATTACTCTGTCTGCAGTATACAGTCTTCTTTATTTCGGAGTGAATTGCATGCTGGAGAAAGGTGCTGAACTAAGCCCTGAAAACAGACAATTTCTGCTCATGCCCAGAATAGGGATTGCATGCAAGCAGCTATGTAAGGCTGGCCCAGTGTGCCTCATACCTTGACCATGAAGAGCCACTTATAGGCTTGATGAAGGCGAAAACACTCTTTAAAAGATCTGTTTGTTCAGCCATAGCTATGGGATTTGAAGCAGGAATTAACTCATGGAGACCCTATGGGCCATGTTATGCTGAAGCTCAGACTGGATGCCCACAATAGTCCCTTTGGGGCATTAAATATATTGGCAAAGAGGATTAATGGCTATTCTATGAGAGTCAGACTGCGTAAGGTGTGAAGTTATCTCTTGTGAGTGCCTTCTCCTCCTAGTCCAGCCAATGCATAGAGCTGTCCAAATAACCAATTTTTCAATTTGGAGGTCAAACAAATTAAACAAGACACCTGAAAGGAAAGCATTTCAGCAAAAACAAAATACCTTTTGTTTCAGGTTGAACAAAGCATTTTATTTTTTAGGATTTTATCAATTCTATATACGTTCGACTAAAGTTGAAGGGAAATCCACATCAAAAAGCCTCAAACTTTCATTTCAGAAAGTCAATACAAATGACTTTCTCAGCGGTCTGTTTTTGACTTAAACTGGCCAATTTGATGCATATTGTGCAACATGTTTCAGTCAACCCAATTCTGCATTTTTCTGGTAAAAAAATGTTGCCCAGTCATGCTTAGTGCCTCACATGGGGTGCCGATATTGTAAATCCAGCTACTCTGGATTAACACTGGTGGATCAGAGGGCAGGATTGGGCCATTTAAAAGCATATTTGGACAGGAGCTGGGTTTTTTCTGTGACTTGCTGGGGGAAGCAGCAGAGGGTTAGGTCTTCTGGGATTCCTGCAGTCCCAGCTCAGTGAAGTAGAGGTGACTAGAGATGGTGGAAGTTAGATATACTGGGTGAGGGCTTCTCCTCCAGGGTGAAAGCTGGATAGTGGTGAAGAGTGGAGGGTTCATTCAGCAGCCAGGCAAGCTGATGAGGGGGACTGCACGTGGGTGCCATGGGTTGTGATTGTGTGTTGGGGTGGGGGGGCAATATCATTCCTCTGCTCACTGCAAGGATGGAGGGTGTTACACGTTATGGGCGAAGTGCCTGGTTTGGTTTTGAAGCGTTTTAAGGGGTTCCAAGAGGTTGGAGCTGTGTGACGGTTGGGACACGAGCAAGTTGGTCTCAGTTACTGGGTTGCATGTCCCTGTACCTTTTTGGTGCGGCTCCATGTAGGTTTGGTAGCTAGCAATGGGGTGCTGTGGGTGGCACATTGGGTCTGAGGACAGATGGCCAGTGGGTATTTGGAAATGCCTCAGCAGCAGGGGCAGGGAGCAGCTGGGGAAGTTACTGGTGTCTTTTATTCCCCCTGCTCCTCACAATGTCTGAGGAAACCGTTCACTGGGGTGATTAACAAAGCTACCCAGAGTCAGCTGCAACTCCTGTCAGTGCTGTTCCCCTGGAGACTTCACTGCTGAGCCATAATGCTTTGGGGCCACATCCCGGTCTCAAATTGCAGGCAAGAACCCCACCTCCATTCCAGGGGACTTCTGCATGCAGAAGCTGAAAGGGAAAGCCCAGGCTATGTCTACACTGCAGGCTTTTGTCGGCAGAGAGTATGCTAATGAAGTGCTCATTAGCAACTTCTCGCGCTTCATTTGCATAATCTCTTCCAATGTATTTTGCACAAGAGGTTTTTGCGTAAAAACTAGCAGTGTAGACGGATCTGTTTTGTGCAAACCCCCCCCTTTTGAGCAAGATCCTTATGCCTCAAAAAAGGAGGTATACAGATCTTGCGCAAAAGGTGTTTTTTGCACAGAACGGACCCATCTACACGGCTTGTTTTTGCGCAAAATCCTCTTGCGCTAAAAGCCTCGGGCAGAGATTATGCAAATGAAGTGCAAGAAATTGCTAATGAGCACTTCATTAGCATAGTCTCTGCCGGCAAAAGCCTGCAGTGTAGACAAAGCCTCAGTATGCTTGACAGGGATGGAGCCAGCTCAGGTCTCTACAATACCTTCAGAAGACTACAGAACGGAGCAGTGACGGCTCTCCTTTCTGTTGTGAGTTTTTGGAACTGTCCTGTCGAATTCCATAGCAGGGGTAGCATCCCCTTGTCCACGCTACAGCTTGGTAAAGAAAAGAAAAAAGCAACCGTCACCTTTCATTCAGTCCTATATGAGGGTATGTCTACACTAGCCCCCTAGTTCGAACTAGGGAGGCTAATGTAGGCATTCGAAGTTGCAAATGAAGCCCAGGATTTAAATATCCCGTGCTTGATTTGCATCTTCCCATCCAGTCGCCATTTTTAAATCCTTAGTCGAACTAACTGTTACGGCGTAGTGAAACGGTAATTGAACTAAGTCCTTAGTTCGAATTAACTGTTACTCCTCCTGGAATGAGGTGTAACAGTTAATTCGAACTAAGGACTTAGTTCAAATTACGCTTTCACTGCCGCGCGGTAGCCGCCGGGCAGTTATTTCAGACTAGTGGAATTTAAAAATGGTAACCGGACGGGAACATGCAAATAAAGCCCGGGATATTTAAATCCCGGGCTTCATTTGCAACTTCGAATGCCTACATTAGCCTCCCTAGTTCGAACTAGGGGGCTAGTGTAGACATACCCAGAGAGAGACAAGGAGAGCAAGGTTGTAGCTACACAGGACTCTTCTTCGGGGCTGGCGAAGAAAGCAGAGTGTCTGAGCTAAACACAAGTGGGGACAGATGCAGAATGGGGACTGTCGGAGGCGGCCCACGCTATGTGATCATTCTGTAAAGGACCAATTAGCAGACACATCCCCTGCTGCTCAGTGTTAGCTCCAAAGGACTTAATACAGTCCTACCCATGCAGCATTCACTGTCATTAACCCTATTGGGCAGGAGAGCTTTCTAGAGCACCAAGATCATGCAGTGTACCCATCCTTCCTTTAGGTTCCCAGAGAGTGCTGTTGTGTGTCCCATAGGACATTCCTTTCTTACATAAGAACATAAGAACGGACATACTGGGGTTAGACCAAAGGTCCATCTAGCCCAGTACCCTGTCTGCCAACAGTGGCCAATACCAGATGCCCCAGAGGGAGGGATCACAACAGGTAATCCTCACGTGATCCCTCCCCAGTCACCCACTTCCAAAGAAACAGAGGCTAGGGACACCATTCCTACCCATCCTGGCCAATAGCCATTGATGGACCTATCCTCTATGAATCTATCTTGCTCTTTTTTGAACCCTGTTAAAGTTCTAGCCTTTACCACATCCTCAGGCAAGGAGTTCCACAGGTTGACTGTGTGCTCAGTGAAGAAAAACTTCCTTTTGTTTGTTTTAAACCTGCTGCCTATTAATTTCATTTGGTGACCCCTAGTTCTTATATTTTTTCCATACCAGTCATGATTTTATAGACCTCTATCATATCCCCCCTTAGTCTCCTCTGTTCTAAGATGAAAAGTCCAAGTCTTTTTAACCTCTCTTTATATGGGACCCGTTCCAAACCCCTCATCATTTTTGTTGCCCTTTTCTGAACCTTTTCCAATGCCAATATATCTTTTTTGAGATGAGGAGACCACATCTGTACGCAGTATTCAAGATGTGGGCGTACCATGGTTTTATATAAATGCAATATGATATTCTTTGTCTTATTCTCTATCCCTTTTTTAATGACTCCTAACATTCTATTCTTCCTACTGTTTATTTCAGGCCTGTGTTGCAGTACTACTTTGAGGTGCTAACTGTGATCAAGATCTCCTTTATGTTAGGTGCTGTAAGTCCCCACAGTGAGAGCCCCTGGCTCCAAGAGCTTGCTGGTTAAATAGATAAGACAGACCGTGTTGCTTCTAGGCAAAGAAGGTTGGTGGACCCGCCCCCCCCCCTTCAGATCTTATCTATGCATCCAGAGGGCACTAGTGAACTGCACTGTCTATTTCTCCCCCTTTATCCCAGAGGAGCTGAGAATACAATAGCTGCTGTGGAGCCAGCATCCAGTTTCCCAGAGAGACTGAGTGATCTGGGTTTGTTTAGTATGTAGAAGAGAAGAGTGAGGGGAGATTTGATAGCAGCCTTCAACTACCTGAAGGGAGGTTCCAAAGATGGCAGATGGATGGCAGAACAAGGAGCAATGGTCTCAAGTTACAGTGGGAGAGGTCTAGGTTGGATATTAGGAAAAACTATTTCGCGAGGAGGGTGGTGAAGCACTGGAATGGGTTCCCTAGGGAGGGGGTGGAATCTTCATCCCTAGAGGTGTTTAAGTCTCGGCTTGACAAAGCCCTGGCTGGGTTGATTTAGTTGGGATTGGTCCTGCTTTGGGCAGGGGGCTGGACTTGATGACCTCCTGAAGTCTCTTCCAGCTCTAGGATTCTATGATTCTATGAATACCCAGTCATTATCGGAGTCATCTGAAATAACGGCTACAATAATTCTGCAGGAGATTGGCAAGGCTGGGGGGGGTAAATAAATAGTTTTGGAGGGCATTATTTCATTACATTAATCAGTTGTTGTGCTCCTGCTCTCCCCGATCCCCTGCCCAAACTCATTTATTTGCTCTGCTTTTTATTAAAATCCCACTGCATGAAGGCTGGGCAATTAGCACGTCCTTTTGGGTACACCTACCCTGCAGCAAGCTTCCCTGGGGAGTCAGACTTGCACTGTGGATACTGTGGCAATGGAGAAGAATCAGGCTGTCCACCCAAGCTAGGACCCAGGGGGCAGGGTGGGCTAGTCCCATCCTCTGTTGGTGCCACAATATTCATGCAGCTGTTTGTAGCATGCTAGTGTGAGTCCTAATACCACAAGGCAATCTGGCTGGACTTGCTCCCAGCTGGGAGGTATACCTAGCCATTGAGGTTTACAGTGCAATCTAACCCAGGGGCTGTGCCAGAGCTGGGTCAGGACTTAAGAGTGCTCCTTTGTGATTGACAGCAGGTCAAACTGGCTACATGATGGGTGGCAAGGGCTTGTGGGGAAGCACCGGGGTTTATGAGTGAGGAACTAGGGGTCACCCAATGAAATGATGAGATAGACGGTTTAAAGCAAACAAAAGAAAGTTTTTCTTCATGCTCCCCTGAGCCTTCCCCTACCTTCCTGACTGCCCCAGGAGTGATTGCAGCTTACTGCCCTGTGGCCTCCAGCTGCTCTCAGCTACTGGTCCCTGCTGTTCCCCTCCAGCTGAACCCACTTCCAATTAGTGACTCCCTCCCAGTCTTAATCTCTCTCCCTGCTCTGCTGGTTGATTGGACTCACCTGGCCTAAGTCAGCCCTCCAGGTCCAGTACAGAGAATACACTGCACCATGAGCATTGCTCAGCCTGGATCTTAAGCACTTGAGGGCTATGTCTACACTGGCGGCTTCTTGTGCAAGAACCCACAGAGTGTCCACACTGCCTACCTGCTCTTGCGCAAGAAGATTTACAGTACGGTGTCGGAAGACAGGGCTTCTTGCGCAAGAGCTACGCTCTTTTCTAACAAGTGTAAGCCCTCTTCCACAAGAGCTCTTGTGTAAGAGGGCGGTGTGGATGTGCGGCAGGGGTTTCTTGCGCAAGAAAGCCCTATGGCTAAAATGGCCATCAGAGATTTCTTGCGCAAGAGAGCATCCACATTGCCATGGATGCTCTTGCACAAAAGCACATGGCAGTGTGGATGTGTTCTTGCGCAAGAACCCACCAGTGTAGACATAGCCAAGTAGTAGTGTGTCCGTAGTGCCTAGGGCCAGATCCTTTTCTTTCTCAGTGCACAGTCAACCTGTGGAACTCCTTGCCAGAGGATGCTGTGAAGATCAGATCTTTAACAGGGTTCAAAGAAGAACTAGCTAAATTCATGGAGGTTAGGTCCATCAATGGTTATTATCCAGGATGGGCAGGGATGGTGTCCCTAGCCTCTATGTGTCAGAGGCTGGAAATGGATGACAGGAGAGGGATCACATGATGATTAATTGTTCTGTTCACTCCCCCGGGGCACCTGGCATTGGCCACTGTTGGCAGACAGGATACTGGGCTAGATGGATCTTTGGTCTGACCCAGTGTGGCCCTTCTTATGTTCTTATGATTCCTGGGTTCAATTTCTGGCTCTAACATTGGCCTGCTCGGTGATGCTGGGCAAGTTATTCCTTTGTTTGGTATTATAGGGATAATAATCCTGACTTTCTCAGAGGCTTCAGGTGGTGTTTGTACAGTGTCTGGCCAGTCCTGGCCCTAGGCACTACGGACACACTACTACCCAAGTGAGTTGACCAGAGGGCTGAGTCATGAAGAGGAGGCTGCAGGGTCATCCTTAGGCCTACGTCCTAAATTAAGTACTTCCCCATGTTGCGTATGCCCAGCACTGGGCCGAGGACAGAGCCAGCTCCCAGAGTCCCAAGCTCTCCATGCTGACCCAAGCAGCCCCAGTCCCCTGGCCCACAGCTTTGGCAGGCTGCGCCTCTCCCCCTTTCACCTATTCCCCTAACCAGTCTCCCTGCCATGTTCCTGCCCCCATAGCACTCCCGCTGCAGTGTTGCTGCCCTGCTCCCCGGTGGGGGATGGGAGCGCTGGGCATGAGAAAGGATGAGGGGTAAGGCCTCCCCCAGAGGAAAGCAGCACCTGGCAGAGCTAATCCTCAGGAAGGCCAGGAGGAAGTGTTGCTAGTGGTGAGTGGACCCTGTGGAAGTGCGAGGGTTAGAGCTACGCAGGGTTATTATTAGTGCTGTTGAAAAAGGCAGACAGTTCTTTGTTTAAATCACCCGTGCAGCATTCCCTGCTGCTTTCCAGTTCACAGGTGGCTGCACTTTTGTGGCGGCTGAGTTACAGCAGTCGGGGGATCCTACAGCCTGCAGAGACCCAGGACAAAGTAAGGACCCTAACGCCACTATTTGTAATTCCCAGTGCAGGCGTGTTAGGTATGAGTGTGGCACTCATTTAACATGTACACCTGTCCTTAGATGGGCTGTTCTCCCTCCCCCACCCCGTCAATTGTACAATGATCACATTGTAATTTATTCCTCTTCGCATCTGTGTTTTCTTCTGGGGGCTTATTTATGCACTTGATGTGGAAAAAGGGGAGATGCACTGAAAACACACTGTACAGGACTATTTTCTTATGATGAATTAATTATAGCATATCGGAGAGAGGCATGGCCCTTCGACAAATACATATAAATGCTAGCTGCTCCATAGAAATTGCAAGCTGTTACTGCTGTCCCTACTGTTGATGTAATAGCCCACAGGTCCCAACTAAGATCCAGGCTCGCTGTATTCATTTAGATGGACTAAATGAGCCCAAAGTGTTAACATGACACAGGTGCTGTCCCACACTGAGCAGTGTTAAACGAGGTCTAGGGGTTGGAATACAGACACCTCCCTTTGCTCAGTCCCATGGCAAACACACCATTAAAATCCCCTTTTCATCCTTTAATTAAAGATGAAGAAAAGAGAAAACAAAGCCTATGAACAGCGATGTATAAAATAAGGGTTCAACTTTAAGAACATAGTATCATAGAACCAGAAGGAACCTCGAGAGGTTATGAAGGTCCAGTCCCCTGCCCTCATGGCAGGACCAAGCACTGTCCCTTCTTCCCTTTCCCATTAGATGGTGAGAATTTGAGAAGGGAAAGGCCCTTTGTAGGTCAGCCTCTTAGAGGGTATCAAAGATGGTGATCACGGTCGTTTTGAGGGAAAAAGAGAAGTTAGCGACTGCTCTAGCTCTCTCAACTAATGTTCAATTCTTGTTTCATTCCAAAGGGTGGTTGGGATTGAGCTGGAGTCAGGAGAGGTGGTGACACCCTCAGAGTCCCTTTCTCAGCCCGAGTCTGGTCAGGGCATCTCTGAGGATCAGAACAGCAAAAGGCTGGGGGTCCCAAGAAACACGGTGGCAGCCAAGACAATAAAGCTTCCACCAGCTGCCAGTTTTTCTCTTAAAGCCTTTTTTTTAAAAAGGACTCAAACAGGCATGCTGGGCAGAATAGCACATCCCCTTGTTATTTTGTCCACCACTTAGGCCTAGCTTCTGACACCAATTATGTTTCACTGGTTCTGTGCTTCTCTTGTTTATCTAGCATAATCTTAACCCCATCCTTGAGCTGTGTTGACAGGCCCTTTTGTGTGAACTAATTCCATCTGTCACACCTGTGCACCTTTGCTTATCAAGTGTCTTCCCCTCAGTTACCGGTCTTCTTCTGCGCTACTTCAGGCCCTCATACTCTGGGGTCTTCCACTCCCAGGGAACCCCAGCCCTCTTTATCCACCTGGCCTCAGTGACCCACTGCCAGTCATTATCTAGCCCCTGCCTCAGGAGCAAACTGCAGTCTGAAATGGCCACTCATCATAGACAAGAAGGTGTGGACCCGCTGCCTTCTGCTGCCCTTCTGTAGTCTTAGTACCCTCAGGCCTTGAAGCAAGGCCTCAGTTTGGGAGTTTGCCGAGCCAGGCCCTGCTACTGTTCTATCTCAGTTACTCTATCTCCCCAGGCAGCCAGGTCCTTCCTGCTGCGCCCTTTTTATAAGGCCTAGACAGGCCCTGATTGGCTGTTTCTAGCTCTCTTCTGATTGGTCCATGATTCCCAACTCTCCCAGGTCTGGGTTTAAACCTTACTTCACTGGAGTGGGGTGACCACCCCTCTACAATGTACTAATAACCTGATTATGATTAAAATGCTCACAAATCCACCAAATCTCAAATTGCATCACAAATATAGCTGCTTGAAATGTTTCAAACCTTTCGTGAAGAAAACAACCCACATTCTACCTTTGTTATGAACTAGCTATAGAAGGAGACTGAAAAAATGATAATTTTGATGGAGAATTATTTTGGAAATTTCTGGAAAAATCCTGGAAAAAAAGTTGCCAATATAAATGTTCGTAGAAATGTGGAGCTGTTAGAGACTTGAAAGGTAATTTAATCCATCCTCCCTCCCCATGTTAAGGCAGAACCAGGTATATCTATACCATCCCTGACAGGCATTTTTCCAACTTGTTGATGAAAATCTCCAATGATGGGGATGTTGCACCTCCCTGGTTAACCTACTCCAGTGCTAAATACCCTTCTAGCTAGAAAGTTTATACCAACGGTTTATACCATCCAGCAGGCCGGATGTGGCCCACGGTTGCCTCGCTGACACCCTTAAGCACAGCGCAGCAGCAGCCTCTTTAATTGTGGCTGCTCCATTCTGGGCACGAGGTGGGAAGCTTTGTGTTCTGACCTGCCCTCCAGCAAAATCTCTCAGCTCCAACTGGCTAGTTTCCAACCAAAAGCAACTGAGAGATTTTGCTGGCAACAGGGGCAGCCAATGAAGCCTCCTCACTCCTTCCCTCCCCCTTCCTTCACCATTTCCTGGAGCAGAGCCACATGGAGCAGCTTGCAGGGCTCCTGCAGGGCTGCTGGCTGGGAGCTGCCTAGGTAAGCACCTCCCAGCCAGAGCCTGCCTCTGGCACCCCAGCTTTCTTTCCCCCCTCAACTACCTGCCCCAGGCCACCACCCAAACTCTCTGTATCCCTTTCCCCCAGGTCACAACTCCCTCCCAGACCTTGCACCCCCTCCTACACCCTGCCCCCAGGCCAGAAACCTCTCTGGCACCCACACCCCCTTCCTGGCCCTGCACCCCATGCCCCAAGTCATCACCCAAACCCTCTGTACCCCCTTCACCCAGGTCACACCTCCCTCCCAGACCCTGCACCCCTGCCTAGAGCCCCTTCCTCAGGCCAGAATCCACTCCTGCACCCAAACGCCCTTCAGGCCTCTGCCCCAGATCACAACCCCCTCCTTCACCCAAACTCCCGCTCAGACTCCACACACCCTCCTGCACCCCAGTCTCCTACCCCAAGCTCCCTTCTGCACCCAGCCTCTTGTTCCAGACCCCAACCCCTCTTGGTAGAAATGTGGCCCTTGACCACTTGCCAAAATCTTGGAGTGGCCCCCCATTAAAAATTATTGCCTGCCCCTGGTTTATAGAATATCTAACCTAAATCTTCCTTTCTGAAGATGAAGCCTATTACCAATTGTCCTACTTTTCATGAACACAGAGAACAATTCATTATGGAAAGGGTCCATCTCCTCCCCTCACCCATTTTCTTTTCTCCAAACTAAACACACCAAGCTTTCCTTACCTTTCCTCATAGGCCAGGTTTTCTATACCATTTTATCATTTGTGTTGCTCTTTTCTAGACTCGCTCCTATTTGGCCACATCTTTCCTAAAGAGTGGCTCCCAAAACTGAGCAACATCTTCCAGTTGAGGCCTCACTGGTACTGAATAGATATGGACAAATACGTCTTCACTCCATTATCCAAGTCATTAATGAAAATATTGGATATTACCAGACTCAAGATGGACTCCTTCAGGATGCTGCTAGATACATCCTTCCAGTTTGAGAGTGAACCATTGATAACTACACTTTGAATATTGTCTTTCAACAAGTTACACTCCTGCTTTATAGTATGTTCATCTAGACCAGTGGTCACCAACCAGTAGATCAGGATCTACCAGTAGATCTTAGAGCCTCTGACAGGTGATCTTGACCGGTTTGGCCAGGAAGCTATCAAGCGCTGGCACTTCAGTTGCCTCTCAACCCACTGTCCTGCTGCTCCTGTCCTCTGCCTTGGAGCTGCCCCCCTGGGAGCCTCCTGCTTGCTGTGCAGGGTGTGAGAGGGAGAAGGGGTGTGTGTGCTGATGTCAGGGTGTCCCTCCTCCCTGCCACTCCTGTACCCCATCTCCACTCAGAAAGAAGGGCATGGAGGGAGGTTGGCAATGCAAATCTCTGTCACTCTCACACTGTGTGTGTGTCTGTGTGTGTGTCTGTCATTCTCACAAACACACACTGTCCTTCCCTTGCATCTCTCAACCCAAAACACACGTGGGGGTTGTTGTTACTTCTGTTACTGCTTGCAAAGTGTGATATTTTTGCTTTTTGACTGGACTGTGCATTTCATAATTTTAATTTCTCTCTTATGCTTAAATTTAATACTTTGAGTAGTGAGTTCTAAAATGCCTAACCTGACATGTCTGGAGTCATTCTCCCAGTGGCAATTGCTTGCTCCTGGAAGTGGCTGGCATGTTCCAGCAGACTCTGAGAAAGGCAGAGCAGGGGGTCTCCACATGCTGTCCTTGCCTGCAGACACTGCTCCTGCAGCTCCCATTGATCAATAACGAGGAACCATGGCCAGTAGAAGGTATGGGCTCAGTGGATGAGAAGCAGCATATGGCTCCAGGGAGCCATTGCTGTACATGCCAACCGCTTTCAGGATTGGTGCAGGGCCAGGGCAGGAGAAAGCCTGCCTTAACCCCACTGCTCCAACACCCAGAAACTATCTGAGTTAAACAGTGCCCTGCCAGATGCTGCTTCCTGAACCCCTGTCCCAGCCCTGATCCTCTTCCTACACCCAACCTCCTGCCCCAGATATGAGTCCCCCTGCAGCCAAACTCCTTCCCAGACTTTGCACCCAGAAACCCCTCATGGACCCCAATCCCCCAACCTAGGCTAAGCCCAGAGCCCCTCCCACATTCCAAACCCCTTGG
Source organism: Rafetus swinhoei (assembly GCA_019425775.1). Classification (NCBI taxonomy): domain Eukaryota; kingdom Metazoa; phylum Chordata; order Testudines; family Trionychidae; genus Rafetus; species Rafetus swinhoei. Next base: position 9,780,988 of record CM033429.1, on the reverse strand, counting down.
CCCAAGACCAGAGCCTGCACCCCAACTCCCTACCCCAGCCTGGTTAAAGTGAATGAGGATGGGGGAGGAAGGGGGAGGGAGTGAGCAGGGTGAGGTCTCGGAGAAGGGCTGGAGCAGGGGTGGGGCCTCAAAGAAGGGGTGGGAAGGAAGCCGGGCAAGGGTATTTGGGTTTGAGGTAGATCTTACATTGCACTTAAATTGAAAAAGCGATCTTGTGGCTAAAAAGGTTGGACACCACTGATCTGGACCACATTTTCCTAGTTTGTTTATGAGAATGTCATGTGGAACAGGATCAAACTTTACTAAAATCTAGCAGTCAGCCTGTGGAACTCTTTGCCAGATGATGCTGTGAAGGCCAAGGCTATAACAAGGTTAAAAAAAGGACTAGATAAGTTTATGGAAGACAGGTCTATCAATGGATGTTAGCCAAGATGGGTAGGGATGTTGTCCCTAGCCTCTGTTTGTCAGAAACTGGAATGAATGACAGGGAATGAATCACTAGATGATCATCTCTTCATTCCCTCTGGGGCACCTTGCATTGGCCACTGTTGGAACAGGATACTGGGCTTCTTTGGACCTTTGGTCTGACCCATTATGGCCGTTCTTAGGTTATTGCTTCTTCCCTACACTCTAAACTAGTAACACTGTCAAAGAAGGAAATTAAGTTGATTTGTCATTATACATTCTTTACAAATTCACTCTTGATATTCCTTATAATCCTATTATCTTTTATGTGCTTAGCAACTGAATGTTTAATAATTTGTTCCTGTATCTGTCTAGTTATTGAAGTTATGCTGACTGGGCCATAATTTCCTGGGTTGTCTTTATTCTCCTTCTTAAAGATAGGTATTATGTATGCCCTTCTAGAGACGTCTGGGACATCACCTGTCCTCCACGAGTTCCCAAAGATAATCACTAGTAGTTCTGAGATTGCTTCAGCTAGTTTCAAAAGAACCCTAGGGTGCATTTCATCAGGCCCTGACAACTTGAATACATTTTAACTTATCTAAATAGCCTTTAATGCTTCCATTTTATCAGCTATAAGCTGCAAATAACTATGCATCTGAAAAATTATACAGATATTTCTTCCATATCTATGGAACTAGTTGATCTTTTTTTTTTCTTCAAATTTCAATAGTTTTCAAGAAAAATTTCCAACAACTTCACAGCAAATGTTAACCAGTTTTCAATCACCTTTATCTATTTGTTTGGAAAGCTTCAGTTATTCAGTCAGGTGAACAAACAATATCATGTGACTTTTACATTAACACACAGAGAGAGAGAATAGTTCTCAAACCTCACTCTGAAAATAATGGTGCTTAGAAAGAAAATCTGGATGGATTTGGGAATGATTCATTCACCAAACAGGGCAAAATTGCTAACAAATCAGGACCAACCCCAACTAAATCATCTCTGTCAGGACTTTGTCAAGCCTGCTCTTAAACCTTTGTGGAGAGTCCATCACCTCCTTAGGTAATCCATTTTACTGCTTCACCACCCTCCTAGAGAAATATTTTTTTCCTAATATCCAACCCAGATCTCTCCCACTACAACTTGAGACCATTGTTCCTTGTTCTGCCTTCTGTCACTGCTGAGAACAGCCTCTCTCCATCCTCTTTGGAACCCCCTTTCAGGTAGTTGAAGGTTGCTATCAAATCCCCCCTCGCTCTTCTCTGTAGACTTAATAAGCCCAGTTCCCTCAGCCTTTGCTCATAAGTCATATGATTCCTTGTGGACCTGCTCCATGATTTTTCCAGGGACTGGCGTGAGGCTGACTGGTCTGTAATATCCCAGATTATCCATCCTTCTACCTTTTTTTAAAAGATGGGCACTACATTTTCTTTTTTTCAATTGTCCAGGATCTCCCCAGATCATCAAAAGCTTTCAAAGATAATGGCCAATGGCTTTGCAATCCCATCAGCCAACTCCCTCAGCACCCTCAGAGGCATTAGTTCCGGCCTCATGGACTTGTGCATGTTCAGCTTTTTAAAATAGTCCTTAACCTGTTCTTCCTCCACTGAGGGCTGCTTACCTGCTCCTCGTGCAGCAGGCTGGAGCTGACCTTCTCTGTGATGACCAGGCAAAAAAGGCATGGAGTACTTCAGCTTTTTCCACATCATCTGTTACTACTTTGCTTAACTTTGTGCACTCGGCATGCCCTGACTCAGAAAAGCACATGTAGTCAAAGCAGGACAGAAGAAAGTCCTCCATAGAGAGGCACTTATGTGTGTGCTTAAGACCTTCACTTAACTGGCTCCTGACAGCAATGAGACTAGACAACAAATGCATAAAATGAAGCTGCATCTGTGTGTCTGCAGGATCAGGGCCATTGTATGCCCCAGGAAGCTTGAGAAATGCTAGATGTGGAGGATCCAAGAATTGATTCATGCTGCACTTTGAAATGTGTGCTACAGTTTCTGGGAAGGACAGTGATGGGCTGGGTTTAAAAACCTACATTACACCAAGAGATCGGTTAGCAAAGGCTAGGTAGAAGCAGAGGGATGGAGATGTGATGGACTAGATTAGAAAGATGGTGTGAAGGACAGGAGGCCTGAGGTCAGACCAAGAGAAGAAGGGTCACAGAGTCCCCCCCAAGACACGTGAAAGCAACAGTCTTAACTCAGATCCACTCAGGGTACATCTACACAGCAACATTATTTCAAAATAACTAGCGTAATTTCGAAATAACTTAGTCCGCATCTATACAGCAGGCAACTGTTTTGAAATAATATCAAAATACTTGTCAAGATGGAGGACTTCTTACTTCAACTCTTGTAACACTCATCGTACGAGGAGTAAGGAAGTCGGAGGAAGAGTGCTTTATTTCGAAATAAGTGCTGTGTAGACGCTCCCAATTTCAAAATAAGCTATTTCAAAATAAGCTATGCAACTGACGTAGCTCAATTTGCGTAGCTTATTGCGAGTTAAGCCCTGCAGTGTAGACGCACCCTCAGAGACCTGAGAGCGGTTGAACAGTATGGGTGTGTCTAGACTACAGGGGTTTTTTTCACAAAAAGTAACCTTTTTTTGAAAAAACTTACCTGCGTCTAGACTGAAGCTGTGTAAATCGAAAGAACGTGGCAGTTTTTTCGATCGCAGTAAACCTCATTTTACGAGGAATAGCACCTTTTTTCGAAAGTACTCTTTCAAAAAAAGGTGCTATTGAATGCAAACTGTGCCTTTTTGAAAGAGAGCATCTAGACTTTCTTTCGAAAAAGCGACTCGCTTTTTCGAAAAATCTGCTTATAGTCTAGATGCTGTCTTTTGAAAGAGGCTTGTAGTCTAGACGTACCCTAAGAGAAGGTATGGGAAAAGGAAACGAACCTTGATATCTGCCTTCCTTTCCAGAGAGAGCACCATGCCATTCATATGACCCTCCTTTGTACTTGTGGGGAGCTAGTGAAAGATGTCAAGGGCGGGATTTAATTCCTCCAAGGAATGCCATGCCTGGGAGTTGCATGGAGTAGTGAAGTTGAACAGAATAGATGGATGAGGGTCAGTCCTACTCTGTGTCTTTGGGCTGCTGCGAGGAAATATAGTGTCATGGGAGACCAGGGGCTTTAGCTGAAGTTCCCTTGTGCCAATCCCAGGTGCATTCATTGGGTAACTTCAGACAGGTCACTTAGGCCAGCTTTCAATGGCAAGCTATTTAATTTTGGGTACCTTCATTTCTGGGTGTTCATTATGAAGCAGCCAGGACTTATTTGATAGAGCAGGAGTAAGAACAGCATTTTTTCAGTTCACCCAGCTACAAATGGGGTAAGTAAGTATTCTATAATTCACCCGCTTCCCAGGAGTGTTATAAGCCTGAATTACGTGCTTTGAAATCCTCTGCTGCAAGCCACTCCAGAAGGCAAGACGTTCTGCTCTCCCTTTTGGTACTTCTCCATGCAAGAGCTTTCAGGAAGTTGTTATCCCTTTGGCCCCTGAATTCTAGCCCTGATAACAACAGAGCCTGGGCGCTCAATTACTGACAGCTTACATCAGCTTTGTCTTCTCTTTTTTTTCTGACAAGCCTCTTGTCAAAGCTCCTCCACTCATGAATAAATCAAGCTGACAGGGTGCTTGGCTCACACGAGTTTGGAGGAAACGACAAGCCTGTAGAATGGGCAAGCGTGGGAGGTGCTTGCAGATGTGTGAACCTCCTTCCCGCTGTGCTCAAGACATACGCCTTCTCCACTGGCTTGCTAATTCATTCTCACCCTTCACTTTGTGTTAGTAATGGACCGACACCGAGAGATGATGAGTTTTGTTTTGTTAATTCTTTCCAAGCTCTGGACAGCATGGGGGATGGGGAGGAGGAAACAAAGTCTGAGTATTTATGTGAAGAGTAGCAGTTCTATTGTGAACACCAAGGTGGGCGGGTATCTACATAGCTCACACTATAACCCCCACCCCCATATCTGCCATGGTGGATACTTGGCCAACTGTAAAACCTGGGATAGACTCCTCCAGAGCATCTGGTTTAGGTGTTCAGGAAAGTAGAGCTCCAATTTAGGAAAGCACATAAGGACTTAGTTAAGACCATCCTTATTATGGGCTGTACTTAAGCATGTGTTTAAGTCCACTAATGAAAACCTAGTAATAATCAGCTTTTAGGTATTAAAAAGGATGTCGGAATCATTCTTTCCAATTACACATGGGGAAACTGAGGCAGAGGGTGGTGAGTCACCAAGCTTGCCCAGCTGTAAGACTGGGATTTGAACCAAAGTCTCCTGAGCTATGAGGGGCCAGACCACCCCATTAGAAGAACACTGGAACAAACAAAGTCAGGAAATGCCTGAAGCTGTAAGAGAGAAGCTAGGGGACCCAGGGAATTAGTAACTAGAAGGGAAGAATCTAGGACTCTGTTCCTTTAAGACCCATGTCCTGGTGTACCATGGAGTTGTGTAGGGCAGAGCTTCTTTCTTACCCAGCCAATCAGCAGGAGCACTTTGAAGGAGGTAGTATAAATATGCAGCCATCGCCTGCTTCATGACTAATGTTATTCAAGTTAGTTTGGTCAAAGCTAGCCTGAGAATGTCTACATGTGATGCAGTGTCACCTCTGATGGCAGTGTAGACAGACCTAATGGTTAATGAGCCTTTTGAGGATTTGGGCCCAGTTTTCAGTGAATTAGGCCAGTCCGTGGCTTATCTGGAAATCAATAGACCTTCACTTAGCATTCTGGCCTTCCCTCAAATGGCTGGGGATCCAAAAACATCGAAGAACAGCCCAAGCAGGAAAACCCCCCAACCAAACTGTAGTGGATTTGGACCCTGCAGGCCTTCAAATTCAGAAGGTTTTGGATCCGGCATTTAGATTTGGCCCATTACAGACAAGGACTGCGAAACACAGATCTACTCAAAGGCGGGCTGATTAGTCTACATGTCCTTATGTGGAACAAAAATCTGAACATGGGCTCTTCAGTCTAGCTAAAAGCCAATGACTGAAAGTTGAAACCCGATAAAAACTGTGCCTTATTTCTGCTCTGAATTTAACAGTCAGGGTAGTTACTGTTGCAACAGCTTAGCAAGGCTTATGGTGGAATCTCCATCAATGGCTTTTTTTAAAATCAAGACTGGATATATCTCTAAAAGAGCTGATCCAATTCAACCAAGAAATAATTCGGAGCAACCCTATGGCCTGTGTTAGACAAGAAGATCAGAGTGATCACTTCTGGCCCTAAAATCAATGAATCTCCTTTCACATTGAGAACTATTCCTTTGATTGGGGGGCTGACAGTTTCTATGGGCCTCTGGGCAAGGTGTGTATGGAGGGGAGTCTAGCTCCATGCCCTGGAAGGGGCGGGGTCTTGGGGCAAAAGGGGCAGGGCTGGGGCCACCAGCCCTCAATGCTGCCCAGTGCATGGCAGTCCTCACCCCCCCAGCCCCCAGAGCTGCTCAGAGCTTATGGCGCAGTGCTCGGGAAGAGATTAGCAACAGCAGTAGCTGGGACCCTAGGGCAACCTCCTGCTTTGCCACCCCCATCAGCAGGCCCGGCTTTGATTCAGATCCATCTTTAGCCTGCATGAAACCCGCAAATGCATAACCCTGATGTCTCTCCCAGCCCCCATTCCTCACTCCTGTGGTGAGCTACGTTCAGTCTAATAGAACAGCAAAGATGATGCCATTAGCGGTCATCCACCCTATTGCTTTACCATCTTAAAGCATTAAAGATGCTGTTGCTTTGATGAGGTTAATGCATTAATACACTGTGAGCCGTCGGCTGACTGGCAGGTTTCCTTATTGGAATTGCAATAAAAATTAGAGATTAGATTGAATCATTGTCTCATAATCAGGCTCGGAGGGACGGTGCAGTCCAGAGGCACAAAGGATGGCTAGACATCACTCTTAGAATTGATCTGCAGTTTTTATTTCAAAGGCTAATTTAACAAAGCAGTTAAAACAGCAAGACCCCTTTGTTCTACTTTTCAGCCCAATGCAAAGGGAAAATAATGTAACACCTGGATGTTGGCATGAGCTGGCACCAACTGGCCAGCACGTCACAGCTAACCTGTAAATATCACGTGTATTTTATGGAACACAGGCCATATGGGAAGATCTGTGCTAAGGGCAGAAAGGGACAAAGGTGAAATTGTTTTTCTTCTGGCTAAAGGACGAAGGAGACTCTGCTGCCTATGGGTCTTGTCAAGGTGATCTTCCATGGCCTGCAGGAGGCTCAAGAGTTGTCGAACAGCTGATGGTCCTCCTTGAGACTGGAGGCATCTGGGACAGAGCAGTGTCTGGGGTTCCATGTGGAAACCCAGCAGTATCCTAAAGTTTTAAAGAGATCCCCACACATCCAGAGCAAATCGTTTTTGGTGCAGTCGTTCTGTTCCAAAAAAGAGAGCTATTCCACAGTGCATAGGGCCAGCTCAGTACAATGCATAAGGCCAGTCATAGTCGCCTTGAATATTTTAAATAGAGAGGCAGGGTAAACATATTTAAATAAATACAAAAAATAAATACAGCCACTGTAGCCCACTGGAAGCAGTGTTTCCTCCTAGCCCATTGCACTATATGTGGGTTCTGCTGTAAAAAATGATGCATTTACTGGAAGTTGTGAACCAAGGCTAGTAGTTTTATCCCCATTGCCTGACTCCAACTTCGTGTCAGTCAAACATGGCTGAAATCAGTGTTACCTGAATGTGACACTGGACCAAGACCGTGGTGAATCTGTCCCTTGTTGCCTTTATTCAATGGAAGAGGTTGGAAATTTGCCCTTGTGATTTTTCTTCAGTAGAAAATGTTTTTTGTTGTTGTTGACAAAATGGAAATTATTGTGGGAAAAAATCAGTTTCCATTAAAAATGTAATACTACCTTATTAAAAAAACACAAAGCTGATTTTTTTTTTAATTAAAAGGGAACCACTATGGCTTCCAAACAACCTCAGGATGTCAGAAGTGGATGAAAGCCACTGGTGCCTTGTCCCTCTACTCCTGGATTTAATACCGAGACAGATTCACCGCGTATGGGAACTGGTGTGTGCCTACATGTATAGATCTTCACAGAAACGGTAAAAGAGCCAAAATGCTAAAACAATGCACTGGGAAAGGACCTTCACTTGCCTCACCTCTCAAATACTGGGTGTGCAAGCATGTGTGTGAGAGAATTCATTGTATTCATGATTATTCAGTTTTAGTAACACTGTGCAACTCAAGGACCTTACAGGAAAGCCTCAGTGATGTCTGTGTTTTACCACCTGCAGTATCTTGTCTCCAAACTAACATGAATTATATTAAGAGGCCGGTTGGGACACTGAGCCTTTCAAGATTTAAATCCTTAAATAACTTAAAAAAAAACCCTGGCACTGGTATTGAGCCATCTATTTGACTTCAATTCAGCAGTGAGCAGTCGGCTTGTCTGTCTGGGTAATCTTCTATGTTATCTGTGTTTGAGCAAGGGCCTTATCACAGCTAGTCCATCTTCGCCTTTTCCTGAGCCGATGCTGGAATTATTTCCCAACCTTTGTAATTAAGTTGGCATCCTCTGTTGCTGTGGAAACAATGTGCTGAAATCTGTTCTGGTACACCAATGTAACTGTGGGAAAGCTCCATCTATTTCAGCAGACGTACTCCAGACATAACGCACACCAGCGTAACTGAGACCAGAATTTAGCTCGGTGCCTTTTCTCCTTATAGCTTCTGCCTGGGAAGCCCAGGAGCAGGTCTAACTTGGTAAACCCTGAACAATTTTCTTTGGCTCTATAGAGTGGGACATGTAGGCTGTAAGTGGTTGTCTTGAAACTAAGAAGATCAGCATCAAAATTTAAGTGGGACCGATTCTACCACTTTTGCTCCCGTGATATAAAATTCACTCTTTGGAAGAAGGCCAGCACAGCGCCTAGGCACTGCTCATGTCCCACTTATTAGAGTTGACAAAATATTTTTGTCCTAGTTTGTCAAAACTGAAACTTTTTGAAGAAACATATCGGTTGTTATTTGAGACAGAGGTTCATTTTCCTGGACAGACATTCCTGGAATTAAGTTTAAGTAGTTTTAAAGTTTGTTGTATTAAAGAGGGAAATGTTGATGTATGATTTTGAGACTGTATAAAGCTTCTTTAGGAGGAAGACCTGATTAATGCAATCTCTAGGAAGTGTTGTGAATGTCAAAGAGCTGTTAGGGATAATACGTGTCAAGTGGCTTGCCTAGAAAGTACTTGGTGGGAGAGAAATGCAGATTTCCCCCTCTGAAATCTGCTGAGCCCAGAGCAGAGAAATAGATTGTCTACTGATTACCTGTGCCTGGAAACTGCACATCAAAGATCCCTGAATGGTGTAAGAAATGGACTAAACTTTTCCTCGGTGTTCTTGTTCTGAACAAAGATGTTATGAATTTGGAAACACAGGAATGCCCCCATGAGAGGCCTGAAGGAGTGCAAGAGCCCTTTTTGGCATTGGTGTGACCTCTGATAAGTTTATTAGCATTTGTGGTGGTTCTTTTAGCCTTTTAATGTTTTTTCTGTAATACTTTTACCTTGAAAATAAAGGTACTTGCTTTGGAAGAATTATATGGTAACTTGGCTGGGGCACTTCTACCTGCTGCCATTGCTGAAAGGAAAGTAAGCAGGCTTCCTCAGGCAGTCTGGTTTTGCTGGGGAAATATCACAGTGTAGGCAGGGAAGTGTCTTGATCAGAAGGAAGAGAGATATGGATCTCCAGCCAAGAGAGGCGACAGCTAGGGGAACTGGAAGTCCAAGAGTGGGTGCCCCAGAGGAGGAACACTGGCACAGATGCCCTGAACTGTGATAGTTTCAACTGAACATTTATTGAGAAGTTTTCTCAGGTCCAAGGCGGAATTCCTGGGCCAAAAAGAGAGAGATTCCCCCACCCTAGCATAACCCAGCTGGCAGGGCAGACACCTCCCAGGCAGAATTGGGAGTCAAACCTGTGTCTCCTCAGCCCAGCTGATTGCCCTATCCTTCAGTCTCATCTGGGGGGGGGGAGCTTATGTTCTTGCTCTGTTTTTATAAATATTTTGCAAGGTCTTGGGTTGGTTCTGCATGGACCCAGAAACGACTGGTAAAACTGCCAAAGATTTTGCACAAGGGATTCTTGCTTTCTGGCTTGCCCTGCTGCTTCCCCTGTCTTCTCTCTTGAGGCAGGCATGCATGTGAGTGTATGCAAGGGAGGAGTGGCACTAAAAGAAGCTGGCTTGCAGTTAATTGGGGAAGTGATTTACTTCTACACATCCGGCCATCACGTGGAGGTGGCAGGAGGGAGGTAGACAATCAGTAGCTGAACTTGTCCCCTTCGACAAGGAAAAGTGACTTGCTAGGACATTTTTTTTTTCTTCACCTTTTTAGGCTGGTGACTCCTTATTCAAAGTTTGACACAAGGGGAGTATTTTGAAGGGTTCATGACCCCTTATGTTACTAAAGAAGTAAGACTAAAAAATGTGTCAATGCTCAAAATGGGCAGAGTGCACAAGGAGTGCAGGAGGGACTTTCTTTGCTGTAGCTTGAAAAAACATATTCAGCGCTTCCCACACCTCTTTTGTGCCCAGCCCGCTGGTTAGGAAGCACTGGGAAGCACTTCTCCTTGGAAGATCTCCAAGTGTTTGAAGACACTGATTGAGTCTTACAGGCATCCCTCCGTTTTATAAATAAGGTACTTTTCTGTCGCCCTGCAAGAATTGCTCAGCCTGCCTTTGTTCCCGAGATCTGCACCCGGAAAAGCTCACACAGCGTCTCTGTTCCGAGTGCAGAATTCTGGTTGGCGAGGCCAGAATAGGTGAATTTGCATTTGCACACGTCTGTGATCCCTGGTGTCAGTCCTTGCAAAGATAAAAGCGATTTTTGCAGAATGGAGCTGAAGGACCTTGACAGGTCATCTAGTCCAGTCCCTTGTTCTTGTGGCAGGATTTAGGATTATCTAGACCAGCATTTCTTAAACTGTTCCATGGCACACCGATGTGCCGCGAGGCAGTCGGGGGTGTGCCACAGAGAACAACAGAGTTCAAAATGGCCACCCATAAAGGGACAGGCGACTTTTTTTTTTTCTCAATAACTCCCCTCCCCCCACCCCCCAACCTTTTTTGAGGGGGGGGGGTCAACAAAAAATCCTTGGTGTTCCTCATTAAAAAAAATTATTGTTTGGTGTTCCTCAGTCTTAAAAAAGTTTAAGAAACACCGATCTAGACCATCCCCAATGGGTGTTTGCCTAACCTGCTCTCAAAAAGCCCCAGCAATGGAGATTCCATCGGTGGGCACTCTGGAGAACAAGTGCTCTTCAGGAAGTTTGCAAGGGGGCTCATATGCTATCAGATTGCTTGGCCCTCCATATGTGAAAACTTGCAATGGAAACTAGATGGACTTCCTGCGAGATCTTGGGGGTATTTGATCCAAGCTGGAACAAATGTAATAATAGTGACTGGTCTGTCTGAGAGAGCACCTGTCATCTATCTCTGGCAGCGATAGCTGGAGTGTGAGGTTCAAACAGCTGCCAGCCTCACACTGTAGTTCCAAAAGCAGGGGAGAAAAGACATTTATTCCCATGGCTCTGAAGTTCTCATTTCCAGAGGTTATCACAGGGATTGTCTGCTCTAGTGGCTACACTGCTGAATGGAGGCACAGGAAACCTGCATTCTGTTCCTCCTGCTGCTCTTGCTCTAACATTAGGCAAATTATTTCGCTTCTGTTTCCCCTCCTACTTCATCTTTGTCCTGTCTGTTTGCATTGCATGTTTCTTCTCCAAATTTCTCAACCCAAAAATGGAAGGCCGTTTCTGGAGGCAGAAAACCATAATTTTCCCCTTTCATCCCTGCAGAAATAATTACATTTTTGTTCCTTTTTTTAAAGTTCAACACTACATTCTCTAAAACAGAATTTTTTTAGCCTGCAGTGAACATTAACCACTGTTGTCACAAACTGTCATGTCCAGCAGTGAAAATGTCCACGTTTCACTGCAACTCAAGCATGTAAATAGTCACCAAATGACCGATTTGTGTCCATGCTAATGCTTGGAAAGTGGACAGTGAGGTATTTTTATCTGGTGCAGCTACTCGGCAGAGCAATGAAAGTTTTGGGGGTTATTGGCATGGTGTAAGGAACAGAAAGAAACATTGCTGGGAAAGCATTGAAATAATCCTTTTCTCTCTAAGCCAATTAATACACGCAAAGCAGAGCAGACAAATGCATGTCTTTTCACACATTCAGCTTCTGCCAAAGAGTTAGTGGTGTTCTAAGCAATTATATTCTTCCTGCTTCCATCCCATTTTATCAGCTGTGTACACTGTTCTATACATTCTAGTCCTAAAACTATGGTAACTGTGCATGGTTATAATGGTTGCTATGATCTTCCCTCCCCAGAGCTGGTTGCATGTTGGTAGCAAATGAAGCAGTGTCGACAAATGGAATCATTTACAGAGAAGTTTGAAATGTTTGCAATGAAACCAAATAGCAACATGAAATGACATGGTGGGTGGCTTTGTTGCTAACTTTAAGCCAGGTTCAGCAGAAGGCTCACTGAGGCCATGTCTGCACAACAGCCAGGAGATGTGACTCCCACCTCAGGCAGACATAAACATGCTGGTTCTGCTCAAGGTAGAATATTAGAAATAGTGGGATGGGCAGCAGCTCAGGCTAGCCACCTAACTGCATCCCCGCTGATGCCACAGTGTTATATTTAGCACACTAGGATGAGCAGAACTGGCCCATGTATATCTACACCCAACTAGGAATTATACCTCCAGGTAGGAATTACACCCCCCAGCTGCTGTGTAGACATACCCTGTGATGCATAATGGCTACTTCATATTGTAGATAAACCCTACTAATGGTACTAGCCAACAGAAAGGCTCTTTTAGTTCACATTGTAGGGCAGGGGTTCTCAGAACAAATTTTTAATGGCCTCACACTATGGCCATCAACTCCCGTAGGTGGTCGTGCTCACGCTTTTTCCTAAACTACTTAGGAAAAGTAAGTAAGCTACTAAGCTTTAGGAAAACCAAATTCATATGCACATACACAAGTCCAAATCATGGCAATTTATTTATGCTAGTGAGTAAATCTGTTGTGAAAAGTGATGACAGACTGAGGAGCAATGAATGGTCTCAAGTGGCAGTGGGGGAGGCCTAGGTTGGATATTGGGAAAAACTATTTCACTAGGAAGGTGGTGAAGCACTGGGATGGGTTACCTAGGGATGTGGAGGAATCTCCATCCCTAGAGGTTTTTAAGTCCTGGCTTGACAAAGCCCTGGCTAGGTTGATTTAGTTGGGTTGGTCCTGCTTCGGGCAGGGGGCTGGACTCGATGACCTCCTGAGATCTCTTCCAAACCTATGATTCTATTATATTTGTACGTTTGTTAATTAGGGATGCTAGATTTGGATTAATTCAATAATTGTGTAACTGCACAAAATCTTAGGGGTTACATGATTATTCAGTAGTCCTTGGGGGCGGATCTGGCCCCACTCCTGGGGAGCTCTCTCCCACCCTGAGCTGCTGCATCTGTTTAAAAACTGGCTCCCCATGCAGACTGGCTCCCACCTGCCACCCCATGCTACTGCTTCTGAGAGAGACAGCAGTGCGGGGCAGCAGCAGCCCCTGTCCATGGAGGACCTGAGCTCCCTGTAGACAGGGGTTCTGCCAACATCCCACCTGCCCCCAACCCCACGCTGCTGCCTCTGAGAATGAGGCAGCAGCATGTGTGTGTGTGTGTGTGTGTGTGTATGTCTGCAAAGCTGGTGCTCATGGGGAGCCAGCTTTTAAACTTTTAAACTGGCTCCCCTGAGCATTGGCTCCCACCTGCCTGCCTCCCACCTCTGTGGGAGGCAGCTTGGGTGGGCAAGTGGCTCCACAGAGCCGGCATGCGTGGAGAGCGGGCTTAAAAGCTGGCTCCCCACATGTACTGGCTTCTGCCCGCTCTCCTCACCCTCTGCGCTGCTGCCCCTTCATCAGAGGAAGCAGTGCCGGGGCGTGGGGGCAGGCGGTTCCACGGAATCGGGTGCTAGTGGCGAGCCACCTTAAAAGCTTGCTCACCCCCAGGCACTGGCTCCCCCCCCACCCCTTGCTGCTTCTGATACAGAGGCAGCAAGGGGAGAGTGCATGTAGTCAATAGGATTAACCAATTAACCGAGCCTTATCCATTAATCGTTTACTCGACTATACGCTAACATCCCTATTGTTAATATCACTTTTCACTGCAGACTTACTCAGCCCTCTCAAACCTGGGGTAAATGAAGCCCCAAGCAGAGGACTGGGAGAGGCTGTGGGGGCTATGGGAGATGGGGGTTGGGGGAAGGAGTGGAGGGGCAGGATCCTGAATCTCTTCTGCCAAAACCTGAAGCCTTGTCTCTAGGGGTATGTCTACATTACAGCACTAATTCGAACTAACTTAATTCGAATTAGTTAATTCGAACTAAGCTAATTCAAACTAGTGCATCTAGACCTAAAAACTAATTCGAATTAGCGTTTTGCTAATTCGAACTAGCATGTCCACATTGAGTGGATCCTGAACCGGTTAAGGCTGGCCGGAACCAGTGCCAGCAGGGCATCAGGTTAGGACTTAGAGTATGGAGCTGCTGCCTCAGGCTAGCCGAGGGCTGTGCTTAAAGGGACCCGACCCCCACCCCGGACAGACAGTTCTCAGGGTTCCCCGCTTGCTTGTCTACCTCGATGAGGGACATCAAAGCAGTCCTGTCTTGGAGTGCCCTGAGTGCCCACACTCAGCACATCACAGCACTCGGCCATCAACCCGGCTGCATTTGCTGCAGGCTGCCAGCTGGGGGGGTCAATCGGGGGGCTGTCAGGATCCAGGAGAGCTTCCACCCCGAGGAGCCCGCAGAGCCACCCCAGTCCTCCCCATCGGGGGCTCGTGCCCCATTCCTCCCTCACCTCCTTCCACTTACCCCTCCCTAGCCCCCCTTCCTGATGTAAAAATAAAGGACACGTGTGTTCAAAAATAGAAACTCTCTTTATTTAACAAAACTGGGGGGGGGGATTAACCTCTGGGGAGACTGGGAAAAGGAGGTGGGAGAGGGGAAGGGAGAGGGTGGGAGAGGGGAGGGGGAAACCTGGGAGGAGGGAGCTGGAAGGGGGAAGCCAGGGAAGGAGGAGGGGAAGTATAAAACTATGGTACTCCATATCTTCAGTACTGTGTACAGATGTGGTCTCCTCACCTCAAAAGAGATGTTTTGGCCTTGGAAAGGGTTCAGAAAAGGGCAACTACAATGATTAGGGGTTTGGAACAGGTCCCATATGAAGAGAGGCTAAAGAGACTGGGACTTTTCAGCTTAGAAAAGAGGAGACTGAGGGGGGATATGATAGAGGTATATAAAATCATGAGTGGTGTGGAGAGGGTGCATAAAGAAAAGTTCTTCATTAGTTCCCATAATATAAGGACTAGAGGACACCAAATGAAATGAATGGGTAGCAGGCTTCAAACTAATAAGCGGAAGTTCTTCTTCACAAAGCAAATAGTCAACCTGTGGAACTCCTTGCCACAGGAGGCTGTGAAGGCTAGAACTATAACAGAGTTTAAAGAGAAGTTAGATAAAGTCATGGAGGTTGGGTCCATGGAGTGCTATTAGCCAGGGGGTAGGAACGGTGTCCCTGGCCTCTGCTTGTGGAAGGCTGGAGATGGATGGCATGAGACAAATGGCTTGGTCATTGTCTTCGGTCCATCCCCTTCAAGGTAGCTGGTGTTAGCCGCTGTCGGCAGACAGGCTACTGGGCTAGATGGACCTTTGGTCTGACCCAGTACAGCTGTTCTTATGTTCTAAGCTCAGGGCTCAGGGTCGGGGGTCTCACTGGACCACCTTGATTTTCATGCAAACTTGCTCCTGGGTTTGCATGTGGCCTTTGGTGGCCAGGCTGGCAGCTATCCTGCCCTAGACGGCCACTTTCCTGTGCCTACTGCAGAGGTCGTGGATGTTGGAGGCCTCCCCCCAAACCTGGATGAGGTCCACGATCTCCGCACTAGACCAGGCGGGCGCCCGCCTCTTGCGGCCCCGGGCAGGCTCCTGGGAGCCACCAGACTGGTCCTGGGAAGAGGCGGAGGGCTGGGTGGCAGCGGGTGGCTGGCTCATGCCGTGCCAGGTGCAGGGTCTGCTGGCTGGGTGCTGGCAGGCTTGCACCTGGCATGGGCACCGTAGCCAGACCGTGGCCCTTTAAGGGCTCTGGGGCCGGGAGGGGGGCAGAAGAGTTTCCCTGGCTTGGCCCAGAGTGGCCACCAGGACAAGCTGGGAAGGGCTAGCCTCCTACTAGTTCGAATTAAGTGGCTACACAGCCCTTAATTCGAACTACTTAATTCGAACTAGGCGTTAGTCCTCGTAGAATGAGGTTTACCTAGTTCGAATTAAGCGCTCTGCTAGTTCGAATTAAGTTCGAACTAGCGGTTTGTATGTGTAGCGCCTATGAAAGTTAATTCGAACTAACGGCTGTTAGTTCGAATTAACTTTGTAGTGTAGACATACCCTAGGAGACGGGGCCCAGGGACAAAGCCTGAAGCCCCGTGGCCTAAGCCTGGGGACTGCCATTGTACTTCCAGAGCCTGGGGTTGTAGCCTGAGGCCTCATGTCTGGGGCCTGCTGTCCCACCAGCCAGGGCTGAAGCCTGAGCCTCACTGGCCTTGGGAAGGTGGGGAACTCACTGGCTGCCTGCACCTACCACAGGAGCAGGCTCAATCCCCTCTGGTAGCCCCGGGAATCGACACCATGACAGTGGATCCGAAAGCCATAGGGCGGGGGTGGAATAGGCACTACTTTGTCCTCCCCCCACATCCCAGGAGGCAAGGGAAGCCTCAGGTGGATGCATGAAAGAAACACTCTTGTACAGGCTTCTAATGCTGAAGCTCCAAGTTTCAAACCCAGTTGCTGACCCACCAGAAGTTATTTTACCATGACTCCTTTGAGGGACTCATGGCCCAACAGAGTGTTGCGTGCGCATGTGGTTCATATCAACCCCCCACATCAACCAAGGGGCACAAGCGGGTTGTCCAAAGAGCGCGTGAGTGCCGTCACACGGAGCCAAACTTGTGACAATGCAAGTTCCCTTGGATCTGAACAAAGGAGAATATTTGCAACCTCCCTCTGTGAAGCAAAACCCGCTCTGACCCTCCCTTTTCTAATGGCTTATAATTTGCTAACATGCCTGGAGGCCCGCAAAAGGTGCTACACACATCATGTCATAATAACAACACCTGTCTAGGTGAAATACACGATCCCCGCTCCTTTCGGAGTGCTGGAAATTGACTTTGTTTGGAGGGGGAGATATTTGTTTCCTTGTAAGCTGCATGCGGGTTCGCCCCCACCGGCCTCCTCATTATCCCAGCTCTTGTGGATAACCTCACATAAAAGCCGGTGCCTGAGAAGATCGGCTAGCGTCTCATTGAGCTGGGGGGTGTTCTTCTCCAGTCAGGCAAATTGGAGCTGGGGATGTGATGCCTTCCCAGACTAGACACTTCTTTACATTAAGATCAGCAAGAATAAGCAGCCTAACTTTAAAAACCTGCATTAGCCCAATCTGTATTCATGAAAGCATTATGCTGAATTACTGTCGTTATAGAATTAGTCTCCTAAGAGGCTTGGAGATGTCACCTCTCTGACGTTGCTATTATTTGTGTGCCTCTTTGTATGGTGAATTCACTTACAGCGACTGGTCCCTTCTATTCAATTATCTAGCAATGGACAGAAATTAAGGGAATGAGCTCCCACACACATATTGGAGGCCTAATTTATAGCATAACTGGAAGCTGGGAATTGTCTTCAATTCCAGCATCTTCTTTGTCATTTATTTACATCTTTCTCCACGCTGTCCTCCAGCCCTGGACCTTTAAAATGCTTCCGGGGAATGGATTTCTTTGACCAGAACTCTGTGTTCTTTGATGAGCACCAGTGGTAGTTTAAAGGATCAGGCCTCATTTCCTGGTGAAATATCAATGGTTCAGAAGTCAGGCTTGGTTTGGGGAAAATATCCAGAAGATCAGATGTTTTAGGAAGCTCCTGGTCAACGAAACTGGGCAAGAAACCTCCGGAGATCAAGGAAATGAAGTAGAGCAAGGAAATGTTTCTTCTGTCAAGTAAGACGAGAAAAGTAGGGTGAATAACGGATCTTCTCTTGCTATTCAGGCATTTCTCAAGCCCCTCAGAAATGCAAAAGCACAGCACTGAACTGAAAAGCAATGGGAAAGGGGAAAAGTGAAGAGAACTTTTAAAAAACCTAAACTAATAATTCGTCCTGAGTGGGTCAGTCCTGTTTTTTAATCGAAATCACAATAAATTCAAGGTTTCATCAATGTGGAAGCAAGTGGTTTCTGAAGGTTATTTGAGCTTAAAACTTGGGAAGAACTCAGATAAAGAAATTGCCACCTGAAACCATGGCTCCTCCTCTCAAGCCAGTGCTGAAATGCAGCCTCAGTAGTTTGCTGGTGGGGAAGATCATTGAGTACTCTCTCAGCCTCTTTGCACCATTTCATTCTCTGATATGATCTCAGCGCCAGCTTTCCTCTCCCCTAAGGTCTTATCCTCCACAGTCATTTCCTCGCCACCAGCCCCAACTGAGCATGTTGTGCTGGTCACGTCCAGGTTGTGCCTGCTGAGACGTGTCATTACCAGGAGTCGAATCGGGCTACGACACAGGATTCCTGTAAAGAGGAAACCTAAGGCCTGGTTCTAAATGGTGCTGGGCGCTCTCATAGGGTACGTCTAGACTGCATGGCTCGTCGACAGAGCCATGTAAAATAGTTTACTCGGCATAGTCAGTGAAGCGGGGATTTAAATAATCCCCGCTTCATTAAAATAAAAATGGCCGCCACGCTGTGCCGACGATCAGCTGATCCGGCACAGCACGGCAGTCTAGACGCGGCGCGGTCGACAAGGGAAGCCTTTGTCGACTGCTCCGGTATGCCTCGTGAAACATCGACGGAGCCATATAGTCTAGACGTACCCATAGAATCATAGAATCATAGAGCTGGAAGAGACCTCAGGAGGTCATCAAGTCCAGATCCCTGCCCAAGGCAGGACCAATTGATTGCTCTCAAGTCCAGTTGATTTCACTGGGAGTCAAGGACACTTAGAACCTCGCAGGATCAGACCTCCTATTATTGGGTGACTACCTATTTACCTGTGTTATGCTACGGGTTCCCCCTCAGACTTACACCCGCATCATCATTGGGGTTACCGGCGTGTCGCCACCCCAATCCCCAAAGTGTCCAACAGAGTCTCTGTCTCTAAGAATCCTTGTTCTCCAACCCGTTACCCGGGCTCACAGTCCTCAACCCAGCTAGTGGGTCCTCAACCCAGCTAGTGATGCTGACAGAGGGGAGGGGGACCTGGGCCCACCCCCACTCCAGGCCCCGACCCAGGACCCTAAGGGCAGTGAATCAATTTCACAGCCTGGTTGGTGGTGTTGGTCCCCATAACTCACCAACCCATGGGTTTTCTAGTGGTTCTCCTTCACCTCGTCCTGGGCCACTTCTTTCGAGTATCCTCCGCCAGTCCTGGACACCCACGATGGGTTTCTGTCTCCGTTTCCTCTGTGCCGCCTCTCAGCATGCTTCCCCCAGCAGCATCTCTGCTCAGGACCTCTTGGCCCCTTCCCATCCTCCACACCTTCCCAGGAGGCCTCCATCTCTCCTCTTCTCTAGGCGGGCAGCCCCGCACTTTTTAAATCCCCGTGCTGAGTCCCATCACGTTCTGCAGGCCCCCGCCCAACCCCTGCGTGTCCCGCGGTGTCAACCCACGTCACACCACTCACATCGGGGGCAGCATTGGAGCACGCCGCGCATGGCTGCTGCAGGGCCACGCTCTTGCCGGTGAGGGCCTCTTCTGGCCGCCAGAGAGTACAGGGCTTGGAGGGCTCTGGCGCCCCGTCACAACCTGGAAATGGCTAAAGCAGCCAAAGCATCCTGCCTGGACAATGTTATGATTGATCATATTTAGAGCTGAATGAGCCAGGGATAATGACAATCAGATCTCTTGCTTCAGGGCCACGGCTTATTACTGCAAGGGTCAGGCAGGCGCTACCACATTATGGTATTTGTGCCCTAATATTTTCTGGGCTGTCTGGGACTGGAGTCGGGAACTCTGAGGCCAGGTCGGTGTCTCTTATGCTGGATCAGTTCTCCCGCAGGCGTTGGGATCACACGGCTTTAAGTATAAGCTGGGTGTCTTCACTCGCTGCATGTATGGCTGGAAATGGCTCACTGCAGCTCTTCGTTCACTGGGATGAAAGGCCACAGCGCAGGCCTGGAGCAGTCTGGGAACCCCACTGTGACTCAGGCATGGCAGAGTCTGGGGGGTTGCACACAGGGCCAGGCCTGTGTCTGTCCTCTGTACTGTGCTGCCCAGTTGATGGGGGTATGCATGGGGGCGAGGGGTGCTGACAGAGGTCAGAGTCTGCCCACAGGGATGAGGGAGTGGTGGGTGTGTGGAGCCAGCTTCCCCACTGCAGTGTGGCTAGTGCTGGAGTCAGAGAGTGCTCGACACCCTGTTACTCTGCTGCACAGGGTAGGTGGCAATCTGGTACTCAGCAGCATGCTCACAGCCGCACAGACCAGTCTGGCCCTGACCTCAAAGGGATTGATTCTCGGTGTGCAGCTCACAGACTGGTGAAAATGGGGCAAACTGGAAGAGGAAGGGTGTAGTGAGCAGGGGGTGGTCACTCACTGACCCAGAAGGGGAAGAACCCCTCTCCCAGCCCAGGTGGGCCAAGTCTGGTCCTGCCCCGTTAACTCCCTTGGAGCCCAAGGGCGGGGCAAATAGTATAAAAGCCCAGCCCAGGAGCTCAGTACGGCCCCAGCCGCTGGGGGATGCATAGGTCTGCCCCAAGCTCCTGAGCAGGGAGGCCACTGAAGACCTGACTGAAGCTGAGGACTGACCCAGACTGCCGGGCTCCCCACACCAATGAGGAAACGTTTCTAACCCTGCTTGAGGGTTCAGACCCCAACAACCCCAAGAGCCTGCTGGGACTGTGGAGCCAGGTGTACTCTGAGGGGGAGTCTGGAAGTGGCCCAGGGGAAGCCAACCACATCAGGTTTGAGTGAGTCAGCATGTTGCAGGCCGGATCCTCACTGACCCCAGTGACAGCCAGTCCTGCACTGCTAGGGCCCTGGGCTGGGATGCAGAGGAGTAGGGAGGGCCTGTGTCCCCCCCTGCCACCTCAGTCTACGGGTGACAGTCTCCCCCTCTCTCGCCACTGATCTACTGTGTTTTACCTGCCCCGCCTGGCACTAGGGCCTGGGCTCACCCAACGTCTGTGGGGTGGTTTTGGGGGGTTTTTTTTGGTTTGACTGCCCCACTCTGTACTCAGGGCCTGGGCTTGAAGGTGATCACTGGACACTTATTTACAGGCCTGAGCACAAGTCTGGGGCCCAGGACTAAGCAACGTGGCGTATAAAGGGTTATAAAAATACGATAAGGTGGTTGCTTCAGGAGCTGAGCATTTCTTGGGCCAGTAGTTCTATGCCAGGCTGTCCCTTTGCCGTGCTGCAGTCCTCTCACTTCTTTCTCTGCCTCAGAGTCCCATCTTGAAAAGGGGGCAGCGGCCAACCTGCCTCTCCTTGGTAAAGTGCTTGGAGCCTGCAGCTGAGAGGAGTTGTGGATTGTTGCTGGTTTGCTTTCTCCTTCGTGTCCTCTCACGTAGGCGGCGTGGCAGGCATGAGCTGTCAGAGCCATTGGAATGAGGAGGAGAAGGCGATTTGGTGCACAAGAGATTTGCCAGCCCATGTAGTTCCGGCAGCACCAGTTACCGTGTGGGCCCAAAGATAAATGAAGTCCAGTGAAGCCTCATGTGTTGCCAGTGACCACAGGAGCAAAACAGAGCTGGCAGGACCAATGCTTGTGTAACCACCCCTAGGCAGGTTTGAACCTGGGACCTGAGTGTAAGAGTCTCTATAGCTTGAGCTATAAAACAGCTGTAGAGCTCCCTTGTTCTTATTTTTCACTGTAAGTGGTTTAAGTGCTGCTACATGGAACAGTGAACCACACTAGGGCTACGGCTACACTGTAGCCTTCTTCCGGAAAAGCTTATGCAAATGAAGCGCAAATAGAATATCGCCGCACTTCATCTGCATAATTAATTAGGGGCAATTTTTGCACAAAAGTCTTTTGTGCAAAAAGGAGCTGTGTAGACGGCTCCCCCCCTCTTGCACAAGAACCGTTCTTCCTGAAAAAAAGAGGAGAGGCAAAAGCCTCTTGCGCAAAAACGGGTGCTAATTAATTATGCAAAATGAAGCGTGGCGATAGTCTACACCGCGTTTCATTTGCATAAGCTTTTGCGGAAGACGGCTGCAGTATAGACGTAGCCTAGGTGTGTAGGTTACATGTGGACGTAAGTTATTCTCCTCACCACAGAGGGGCAGGACAAGAGGCAATGGGTTCAAACTACAGCATAGCAGATTCAGATTAAATCTCAGGAGGAACAGATGCCTCAGGAAGCCATGGAAGCTCCTTCATTGGAGGTTTTCAGAAGGAGGCTGGATGTTTAGACACAACAAATCCTGTACCTTGGCAGGGGGCTAGTCTAACTGACCCTGGTGGTGCCTTTTAACCCCATGGGTCCAGTCTGCGATTCAGTAGAACCATGAGGCTCTGCAGCATCAAACCCAGTCTCCATCCCACAGCAGGAAGCATGGCAGAGACAAGAGAGGGAGAAGGACGCTGGGGAGGAGCAAAGCAAATGAGGGAGAGGGGACTAGGGATGAGGGAGGCAGAGATGCCAGCAAAAGCTGTTTGGGGAGGAGAGGGAGGCAGAACATTATGGGGTGTGGGGAGAGAAGCCGGTCAAAGGACTCAAACTGGTGGGGACAGGAGCAGAGTAAGGGATAAGATTTCAGCAGCAGAGTTCTGGCTGGGATTGTGGGGAATGAACGGGGGGAACCCGAGGGAAGGAGGGGGCAGGAGTCAAGGTGGGAGCGGAGTATATGAAGATGGGGCTATAGGGGGGGAGGGAGAAGAAAGGATAGACCTGCTTGTTGCTGTAGGTAGCAGAAGAACCAGTGGAATGGAGATGTTTATTCCTGAGGTTTGGCTACAGGGGTTGGGGTGCATGAAATCCCTCAGGTTTGGGCTCACGCTTGTGGCAGGCACTGCACCCCCACGCTCTAGCACTGGCAGAGCTGGAAGCAGCATCCTCTTCCCCAATACAAAATGACCCCTTCTTTGCCAGCCAGGAGCAAAGGTTTAGAACAGTAATAGAGTGGCTCCGGGGAGGAAGGAGTGGGGGGGTTAATGAGGCCCTGGGGATTCAGTTCTGCTCTGAAAGATCACCCCACGGGGACACTTGCAGTTCAGTGGCTTCCCCCACCCCCGCCGTGCCTGAACTCATTTCAGGGAAAATTTTAAAACAGAAGTGAATTGAGTCTGCTCTTTCATTAGTGCCTGTGCTTCTGACAGTTGAATCCCCATCTCTCTCCAGCACCCGAGAGTAGAAATGCTTGTCCTTAGCTTGGTCTCTGAGTCAGCGGAGACGAAGCTTGGAAAGCCAGCCTACAGCTGCTCACATATCAAATGTTGCAACTCAATTAGGTCAAATCTTTGCACTTCCAAAAGCACAGCTGAGGCAGGCTGATCCCAGGGGATCCTGCCCTGGATGCTGGAATCTCCTTCAACAAGGCTAAAACAAGATGAGATCTGAGGGTCTGATATGTAGCAAGCTCCCCCCATACCCTGCTAATGCATCTCCATCCTGCTCTTCAGCATCTCATTGCGACTCCAGCCCTAACCCAAATGTGGCTCTCACATGTTGCACTGTAAGGAACCATGAGATTTTCCTAACCCTCACCTGCGCAGTGGTTTGAGGGATGCAGACGAAAGTTCCTCTGCGAACGAGATTGCCTGGCTTATCTACAGCCAATACACGTGGTCAGTGATTCGAGGCCTGGACTTCAGAGGGGCAAGGCTAATGCAGAAATCTCACTGCAATGCCGATGGGCTTCCAGGAGTAAGTACCTGAAATGAAACAGAGTAGGTCCTCCTAGAAGTTCTCTGAGGCTGCTCGAATTGAATGACCCGCTGCTCCCCTCCACTGTCTTTTGTAACAGCTGGGGATCACCTGGCCGTAGCAGCGTTCCATCCTCTGGTGGGGTGTCCACCTCACACAAGATCTGAGGGATTACAGTGGCTAGCTGGGCCAAGTAACTGCCCAAGCTGCAACTGGGGGAGAAGCCAGGTCTCAGGGATTGATTAAGTGAGGCTCAGCTGCATGGGAATGGGCAAGGCTCCTATGCAACTGAGCACAGAAAAGGGTTGCAGGGAAGGAGGCTGCCGTTACTCGCTGAGCAAAGGGAGGTGTGCTTGGGGCCAGAGAGTGCAGTCCGCAGTTACTCCCTGGCAGGAGGGAGTCTGGGCTGGCAAACCTGGAGAAGAGGGGAGAGGTAGGGGAGGCTCGGGGGAAAACAGCGATGCATGGGCACTACTGCAGCGGCGCCACCCTGGGCTCTTTACATTGCTCCTGGGCGACGCATGGGCACTCCAGATCACAGTGGGGGAGGGGCGTAGTCCAATGCCAGCTGCTCTGGCCACACCCCTTCTGGAGCACAGCGCTGGGCCCTCCCCCACCTCACCCAGGGGCCTGGTGAGTGTCCACTTGCCTGGATTAAGGATGTTAAGGACTAGTCGACTATCTGATAAGCAAAAGCTTATTGGATAGTCCAGTCGACTAGTCGATTACCTCCCCCCTTGCTGCCTCTATCAGATAGAGGCAGTAAAGGGTGGGGGGGAAGATGGGGTACTTCAAAGCGGCAGTGCCGCATGGAGCCCATACCCAGGCTTCGTGCGGCGCTGCCGCTTTGAAACGCCATGGCGGTGTTTCAAAGGGGCAGTGCCACACAGCTGATCCCGGGCAGCGCCTCATGAAGCCCGGGGTCAGCTCCAGGTGGCATTTCCCCTTTGAGATGCCGAGGCAGCATGTCAAAGAAGCAGCGCTGCTACGGCATTTCAAAGTGGCAGTGCCGTGTGGAACCCGGGGTCAGCTGGGGACTCCCGAGCTGATCCCGGGCTCCATATCCGTGGACCCCCCAGGATCAGCTGGGGAGTCCCCATCTGATCCCAGGTTCCATGGAAATGTCGTGCAGAGCTCAGGACTCCAGGCTTCGTGTGGCATTTCAAAGCAGCAGCACCTCATGGAGCCCAGGTCAGCGGGGGAATCTGAGTCCCCCGCTGGCCCTAGGCTCCATGAGGGTGTTTCCACTTTGAAATGCACAAGAGCCCTCGCTGTGGACTCTGGTACATTTCAAAGCTGGCCCGCGTGCAGCCCGGAGTCAGTGGACTTCCAGCGGGGGCTCTAGTACATTTCAAAGAAGGAATGCGGACAGACCTATCAACTAGTTGAGTAGTCGATGGAAATTCCATCGACTACTCGACTAGTAAATTACTCGCTATTTAACATAGTGCAGACCTGAGCAGGAACCTGGAGGAGAAGGTGGAGTTGAGTGCCGCTGCCAGCCCCTGGGGAAGTGGTACGGACCAGGCAGTGGAGGGCAAACTGCCTGGCACGGTTTGCCCAGAGAGATTTTGATACCCTGCGATGGGAGGACTCTACTGACTTGACTGGAGGGCCAAGGTACAAGGATGACGCTGCAACTCCCAGAATGAGAGGGGCAGCAGGCTGCGAGAGGGTCATGAGTGAAGAGAATGCCCAAGGAGGGCACAGCCCCTGGAAGAAGCTAATCCCTAGAGTGGCCAGGCGGGGGCACCCCTAGCTGTGATTTTCTGTGACACAACCACACACCTTTCTCTGCTACATTACACAAAACAATGGAATCGATTAATACCTTGGTGGTGGTTTTGTGTTGGAGATACCTGCTCTGCAGTGACTGCGGGGAGAGCCTCAATTTTCATCACATAGGCTAGAATTCGAAGGACTACTTTCCAGAGTTTCATCGACTTCTGTTGGGGCTATAGGTGCCCACTTTTTCTGAAAATAAGTTTCTCTGAGCAGGCCAGACCCTCCACGGGTGGAAACTGGATTAGCTCCAGCAAAGTCCATGCAGCTATTTTAAATGAAGCGCAGCTGATTTAAAATAAAAAAGAGCGAGAAGTTCCTAATGTCAGCTGCTCTATTTATGTAACTACTGTTTTTAAAAAAATCATTTCTTTCAAACACAATGTTGCAGGTGATTAGCACACAATATACCCTGAGCAGCTTTAGTATTTAACGTGGAGGTGATATTGAGAATTTATAGCAGCTCATGGACAATAACCGCTTTCCAGAGAGGTTTTGATTAAGCATTATGGATTCGCATTATGCAAATTTATTACATGGTTAATATGATTCTGAAAGAACATGCTGGCGCTTTCAAAAGAAGTTTAACCAAAAAAAAAAAGACCATAAAGCAGGATAATATGGCACTTCTTAGTACTGCGAAAGGGCCAACCCACAGAACTATTTAAAATAGCAAATGGGCTGGGAGAGCTGTTTAAGACTGGAAAAATCAGTGTGTCAGCTTAGGACCAGTCCATATTCCATCACAGGCATTTACATGGCCATATGAAGCAGGTTCAGGCTTGTTTCCGGACCAGATGCCCACTGCATCTAAATCAGTGTAGTTCCATTGGGGTCACTTGGCTGGATTCCTAGCTGATGTAAATTGGCATAATTCCACTGAAGTCCAGGGGTCGGATTCCCATCCCAACTGGTGTGAATGATCATAAGTTCACTGAAATCACTAAAGCAACACTGCCTTGTACCAGCTGAGACTCTGAGCCTATAGTTCTGTAAAGAACGCGGTCCTGATTTCTCACTCAGGGAAGGCTGCTTTCCCACTATGTTGTTGTTCCCCCGTCATGGGCCAGATATTGACATGTATGACCGTATTCTTCAGACAGCCTCACCCAATGTGTTCTCAAGGCTTTATATACTTAGTGCCTAGAAAGCCTCTGTCCCCAAAAACCCTTGAGACAAGTCTGGATGGTATTATTAGAACCAGCTGGAAAGATTTAATTGAGATAGGTTTCCACTGGAAAATGCCATTGTCACAAAACTGAAAATGTCCACGGAATTGTATCAATTTTGATTTTTTTCTGAAATCCTGGGGTGTTTTGAGAGAGAGAAAATCTATTTTCCAACCAGTTCTTCTCATTAGCCCTATTTACAGATGAGAAAACAAATCCAAGAAGGGTTAGTGAGTTGCAACAAGTCAGTAGTAGAGCCAGGAATTGAATCCAGGTCTTATTATGTGTAGTAGTTGGCTCTAAATAGTAGCTCCTGGGTATCTTCCTTAAGCCCATGCTTGCAACTGGCTTTTACTCCTGGCTGAGGGCAGCCTTATGGAGAAAGGAGACCAGTGTCCTGAGTTTTTCCTACCCTGAATCTTGTAGGTTCACTTCCACCACTGGAAAAGAAGAGCCAGTAGGAAATTGAATGTTCATACCATGAGATTTACTGACATTTTGTATTTTTTAAAACAAAAATTCAAAAAGTCACAATTCTGAAATTTTTCATAAAATGAAAATTCTGAAAAAAAAATCAATTTGGATCTGTGAAATTTTGATAATATGGAATCTTTTCTTTTTTGATAAAGACCGATACTTTTGTTTTATGGTTAAAAAAAAACCCTTTTCATTTGATTCTTTCATTTTGGTTTTATTTTTACATTATATTTAATGTTGCATCATTTACATGTCCATTTTATATTTAATCAAAATGAAATGTTTCAACATTATTGAGGTGAAACAATTAAGCGAAGTTTTGTTTTGAAAATTCCATCAAGGTTGACATGTTCTTATAGAGCATTTTGATTCAAATGAAATTGCTTTTTCAAATAGAAACCTTTTCAATTGAAATGTTTTCTATGTTGCTCTAATGAAAAGTGAGGGCAAAAAAATGGCCATTCAGTTGTGGTATTTTGCATGGCCATAAACAACTAGGCAATGTTGGAGCTGGGGGGTTGGAAGGAGCTCATTGAAAACTCTGGGTCTGGTTTAGACTAGGGATGTAAGCGACTGGTCGAGGAGAGACTTGACTAGTCGCTCACTTTTCTGCCTCTATCAGGGAGAGGCAGCAAGTTGTGGGGGGAAGCAGAAGCTGGCTTAAAAGCCAGTTCCCCCCAGCACTGTCTCTGGGGGCAAAAGAGGCAAAGGTGTAGCGGAGGACCTGGTGCTAGCTGGGAATCAGCTGATTCCTGTCTCACGTCTGGTCCCAGACGGTGCGCATCTGCTTTTAAAAATTTATTAAGAGCCGCCTGGCTTTTAACACTTTTAAAAAGCAGAAGTGCAGCGGGGGCAGGGACTGGGCATGAGCTGGGACAGCTGATTCCCAGCTCACGCCAGGTCCCCCAGGTATGCCTCTGCCTTTTAATGTATTAAGAGCCTCTGCAGTTTCCCCCTTATCGACTAATCAAGTAGTTGATGGAAACTTCATTGACTACTTGATTAGCTGATTACCCACAATTTAACATCTCTAGTTTAGACAGGGAGGTGGTTGGCCTCCCGAAGGAGTTATGGCCATGCTTGCTTGGCTGGATGGGCCAAAGAAGCTTCCACTATAAGACACCCTGGTAGGAGGAGAGTAAAATACAAAGATATAGGTGGGGGAGGGCTCTCCAGGGCTACACTCTGCACGGGGGCAAAATTAGTGATCCTTTTTGCAGTACAAGCAGAAAGTCCATTTTCCTGAGATGCAGATCTCTGCATCAGCAGCCAGAGTGAACTCTGGGCATGTCCAGTGCTAATGAGCAATTAGTTCATATTTGTAGAGGGCTTTGAAGATGGAAAGTGCTGTATAAGTGCTAAGTAGTATCCTCGAGGGGGGATTTCTCACTTAACCCAAGAGCTGTGTCAGAGGCTCTACAGACCTGCTTAAGCATCTCATACAGACAAACAGAGCAAAAGCCATGAACTGCCAGGTATCTAGAGAGGTGCTCCACTGGTCAGACTTCACTGTCTCCTCTGTACTAATTAGATACAGACTCACATGCTTTCAGGCCAACAGGGAATGTCATGATCATCTAGTGTCTGATCTTCTGCACAGAATCTCACCCTCCCATTCTTGCTCTAGCCTCCCAACCACTGGCTGAGTTCCTGGAGCCCTTAAATCATGATGTAAAAGACTTCAAGGAACAGAGAATTCACCATTTGCTCAAGTTTAAACCAGAATGTGCCACATGCCCCATGCTGCAGAGAAATCTTCTCTGCTACTCTGATGGGAGACAGGAATGGGGGAATTCCTTCCCCCTCTTTTTCCACAAGATCCTTGTGCCTCTCTGGGACAGGCATATGGATCTTAGCGCAAAACCCCCTAGTGCAAAAATGGAACGAAAGACAGTATGCAAATAAAGTGCAAGAAAATGCTAATCCAGGCTTCATTTGCATTGCCTCTTGTGGAAAAAGTCATAGTGTAGACAAAGTCTCAGAGCCCTTCCCCACATCTAGAGCCAAGTCTCCTGACTGCTAGAGATATTTACTATGAGCATTTGCCATTGGATCATGTGCAGTCTCATCATACCATCCTCTTCAGAAACTTGTCAAGCTCACACTTGAAGCCAGTCAGGTTTTTTGCCCCCACTTCACCACTTGGGAGACTATTCCAGAGCTTCATTCCCTCTGATGTTTAGAAACCCTTGACTAATTTCAATCCTAAAATTGTTGCTGGCCAATTTACAGCTCTTTGTTCATGCATCCACCTGGGCACTTAAATATCTCCTCTTCCTCTATAAAGACATCAATCTATAACCATAGGCCCCCTCCACTTCTGTTTTGATTAGGCTAAACAAGCCAAGTATCTTGTCTTGAGAGACATTCTCCATTCCTCTGATCATTCTAGTATCAAATGCCCTACTGAAAGCCAAATAGATTAGACTTACTGTGTTTCCTTTGTCTAGATAATCTGTTATTTTCTTAAAGAACTGGTTGATCTGGCATGATTTGCCTTTTGTAAAACCATGTTGTATTTTATCCCAGTTACCATTTACCTCTGCCCCTAATGTGTTTCTCTTTTAAAAATGGGAAGGAGATTTCCCCGGTACAGAACCTGGAGATCTGTAGCCCATCACCAGTCTCATCCCACTGAAGCCGGTTACCTTACTCTCCAAACAGATTCCATTTCATCCGTCCCATCACATTTAACTTTTGTAACTGTTGTACAGTCTACCCAGTCATTAATGTACAATGTTACTCTACCACCTTTACCACTGATGGGTGCCAGGTAGATACTAAAAGTGTTGCAGAAGTCAGTGAGTGAGCTCAATAAGAGAGAATATGTCTGGGTTTAAAATCTAACATGGGCATCTGCTATCTCCACTTGAGGCTTTTTGCGCGCAAGAAGCTTTTTGCGGAAGAGATCTTCCACAAAAACTTCTTGTACAAAAGAGCCTCCACACTGCATGAAGGCTCTTGCGCCAAGAATGTTCTGATGGCCATTTACAGATATGGCCATCAGAGCACCTGTGCTTTTTGCGCAAGAAACTCCTGTTGGGTGTCCACACACACCTATTATAATAATAAATGGAGATACACCTATCTCAGAACTGGAAGGGACCTTGAAAGGTCATCAAGTACAATCCCCTGCCTTCATAGCAGAACCAAGTACCATCCCTGACAGATTTGCCCTGATCCCTAAATGGGCCCCCCCTCAAGGATTGGACTCACAACCATGGGTTTAGCAAGCCAATGCTCAAAGCACTGAGCTATCCCTCCCCCTTCAATTCTATGCGAGGGCTCTTGCACAAAAAGGAGTTATTCCTCGTAGCAAGAGGTATACCTATACTACAAAAAGCCCTCTGTTCTGACGTTCTACTGTAAATTTTCTTGCACAAAAACACTCTTGAGGTGTGGACGCTCCGTGGGATTTTTGCACATAAATGGCTGTTCCTGCACAAAAACCCTGTAGTGTAGACGTAGCCTCAGTGTTGACCTTTACACCGGTGCACAACCATCCTGGCCATTTCAATGGCTCTCTTCTATCTGCTCCATTCTGTATAAGTCCTATAATTCTCACCTATCTGTGTATAATAGAGTTTGCTACCTTTTCCAAACTGCATTTCTTTCAATGTTTTTGTTTTTGTTTGTTTGGTTTGGTTTTGGTTTTTGTTCTGGTAAGAGGGAAAAACAGGGTATTTTTCTCTTTTAGATAACTTTGAGTGTAATTTATCAATGTGTTCTGTGGAATAACATGATTGATGTTGTCAGTCTGATCAGGTGGCATTTATGAACACAATTTTGCTAGGGTTTTTTTTTTTTTTTTTTTTTAAGTATTCTAATGCCCACACTGCTTTTCCTCCAAAAATCTAGGCTAGCAAAACCTTGATTCCACCAAAGCCCTCATCTCCTCCATCAAATGAGAAAAGAATAAAAAAGATAGTTAAGTTACTTCATATTTTCTATGACTGTAGCATCCAAAGACCTTGACAGGGAAACCATTTTATGAAAAAGTGTCCAAATAAAGAAAACCACACAGCCCCCAGTTCTTATTACAGAATCATCTTACTGACTACAGTCGGCACAAGGGAAAAGATTCACCAGCCAAGCCAAGATGTTCTTAGTCATCAAAGGTCCTTCCCTAGGGATGCAGTCTGTAGTGTTGGGGGGCGGGCATGCAATGTGTTAGCAAAAGCATTCAGCATCCGCAGAGTGACTCCTGAACGTTGGAGGCTGCATGCAGTTCTGTGAGCCCCAGGGTGCAGTCCAGCTTTCCCTTTGGGAAGCATGGGACACAGGAGGGTGAGAGAACTGCATGGCCCAAACCTCCTCTGCCCTTCAGCCTTCTCACCTCCCCTTGGCACTCAGGAGAGAGCCTTTGGAAACCTGCAGCATGATGTCCTGATGTATTCCAGGGTTCAGTGCACCTCCACACAGGCCCTGTGCACCTCCACACAGGATGAGTCCTTTGCCACCCCTGGCCTGGAGACTGGGTGCCCACTGCATCTCCCCAGGGCAGGAGAGAGCTGTCTGTGGCTGCCAGGCAGGCTTCCTGTCAGAACAGGATAAAAGCACTTTCCTGTTCATTGAATTTGCCCTCAAAGAACATTCACCAGCAATTAAATCAAAGCTCTGACCCTTGTTCCCTGAACATTAACTCTAGGCCTGTGCTATAGAATTCAGAGCACATGGGGGTCGAGAAGGGTTATACGGGTGAAGGGTCAGGAGCTCCGATCTTGAGAGGCTCCGAGGAGAGAATTAGCCAATGTCCTCGTTGCTCAGAGGACTCCCTGGCTCTGTATACGTGGTAGGAATGCAGCCCGGGTCTCCATTTACTAGTGGTGCCTACAGGCTCCTAATGAGAAAAGAGGTGGTAGGCACTGTACAAACAGACATAAGGGCCAGCTGCAGCCCTGAAGAGCTTACAGTCTAAATAGGAAAAGGGAGGGGAAAAGTGGTGTATATTCGAGGAACTAGAATACAGCTTTTCTGGATCTCACTGCATTGCTGTAGTCCTGGACAGTGCTGGCCTTTACAAAACCTGGGCTGTAACACTTCATCTGCCAGTGCAGAAGGGACTACTGCTGGAGAGGATGGTTACTGAGGTCCATGCTCTCCTGCCTGGTGGCGAGCATGGAGAATACAGCTTGCTACAGTCACTTCCAGGGAGGTGTCCATCTCTAAGGAGTTGACTTACTGAGACATGGTCTGGATGGAGGTGCCCAGGGATCTCTTGAAGTTTCCCAGTACTTGATGGGACCTGTACCTCTCCCAGCCCTGGGGATACCTGTGCTACAGCCCAGACGGACACTGTGACTGGAGCTGACCGGAGGCAGGGCTGGCCCACAACATTTGGCACCTGAGGCGGGGAGCTCAAATGATGCCCCCATGCCCCCTCGCTTGGGCCAAAACTTTGAAAGGTCTCAATTCTGCC
Organism: Rafetus swinhoei; assembly: GCA_019425775.1. Lineage (NCBI taxonomy): Eukaryota > Metazoa > Chordata > Testudines > Trionychidae > Rafetus > Rafetus swinhoei. Next base: position 9,748,779 of record CM033429.1, on the reverse strand, counting down.
TCCTTCCTGTTCTACTCTAGAGCAGAGAGAATACATATGCACCAGCAGCAGACACAATTTTCTACGCTCTGGGTCCTAGTGGTGCCCCCCACCCCACAGTCTGGCACCTGAGGCAGCAGCCTCAGTTTGCCTCATGGTAAGGCCAGCCCTGACCGGAGGGTGACAATTCTGGATTTGTGGCAGCTTTTGAGGTTTCAGATTGTACCTTTGTTCTACACTGGAATGAAACCAAAAGCTTTCGAACACTTCTGGGAAAACAAGAGTGAGTGTGTGTCCTGGAGAGGGGGCAATTCCAGGCTCAAGTCCTAGCGGGGTCTAATTCAGAGTCATCTGGAGGAAAAACTGCTGTGAATCAGGAAGAGTGAGGACTTGTACTCAGAGCTCCTACATGGCCTTAGTACTGGACTATTCAATAAACATTAAATTATTTATATATGGGGGGAGGCACTTTAGAATTCAGCGTGATTGCATGGGTCATATACATTTTGGAGAGCTCATTTAGATTTCATGTTTGAAATCTACATAGCTCACAGAGGAGTTCACATATAATGCATTCATCTGACTCACATTTACAGCAGAGATTCAATATGTCTTACCTGTGTCTTGAATGGTGTGGGTGGCAGCATTGTCTAGTAGTTAGAGCAGAAGATGAGGTATCAGAGGGCCCATGTTCCATTCTTGATTTTGCTACTGAGTCCCTAGGTAAGTCACTTCCCCTCTGTAAACCTGAGCTTCCCCATCCACAGAACAAGGATCACATAATGTGTCTTGTGAGCTGCAGGAGTGCAAAGTATTATTGAGAGACAACTCAGAAAAGCAGCATCTCTACTCCTTCACGGTGTGTTGGGAGCCATGGTTTTATTCCAAGTCTTCATTTATATTGATAAATAGATATATGCCTATCTCATAGAGCTGGAAGGACCTTGAGCAGTCATTGAGTCCAGTCCCCTGCTCTCACAGGAGGACCAAGTACCATCCCTGACAGATTTGCCCCGGATTGCCCCCCTCAAAGATTGAGCTCACAAGCCTGGGTTTAGCAAGCTAATGCTCAAAGCACCGAGCTATCCTTTCCCCCATTATTGATGACAATGAGCAAATAGTCCCCCCCTTTTTTTTCTCTAACAACCTCTGTATAAGGCTAAAGTGCTAGAGACAGCAGCTCTCTGCAGCCATGAGCGAGAGAGGGTTACCAGCTCTGCTTGGCCATATACCTGAAGGTTTCGTCACCTGACACAATCTTTAATTAAAGATTAATCTTTCATTTCTGGTGACTCCAGGGCAGTCCTGAAGGGTTGGCAATCCTCAGCAGCCATCCACAACACAGCTCAGACATGCAATTAGACAATGGTGCCTTAGATTTCTCTGCTCGGTCGCATCCAGCTGGCAGTGGGGAAATGGGGTCTTGGCCTGACCTTCTCAAATGCCTCTGAGGTTGCTGTGGACTCCGGAATCTGAAATACCTGCTCCATGACCTGGGCAAGCCCCAGCGTGAATCCACAAGACCAACCTTCAAACCTGAAGCATGCAGCCTCTTTGCCAGGCTGACTCAGGAGGGGAGGGGCACGGAGGGGAGAGTTACCCTGGGATGTCTGCCGCCCAAAGCTGTCCCCGCAGCCAGAGCCGTTTCAAGTGGGCTCTAACGAGCTTTCCTGCTCTGCCATGGCTGCCCAATTAAAAATACTCCAGCAGGTAGAAAGCAATCCGTACCTCCAGCCCGCAGGCTGGTTGGGAAGCGCAGGGGCTAGTAAATCGAATGGCAAGAACTAATGGGGCATGCAGCTGTGTGTGAACAGGAGGGCCAGCTCCCAGATATGGGATTCAGAGGGGGCAGGAGATTCCCCTTTCCACGAAAAGGGGGAGTGCAGAAAATTATAGGAGCTGATCCAAAGCCCACTGAAGTTGAGAGAGAGACACTCATCGACAGCAATAGGGTTTGCATTGGGTGGTGGAGGGGGGTAAATTGGCTGAGTATTATGCACGAGATGAAGCAGCTTTTTTGTGAGAGGAGTATAATGAGGTGAACTCATTTAAAGCCCGACGAACTGGATTTAATGTGTTTTTAATTATACTGGGGCGTATTTTAGACTGGGGATAACTCAAATTAGAATCAGGAGGATGTGCTAATTAGTGCTTGCTGGAATTTTTTACCTGCATTGTTTCTAAATAAATAAAAAAAAATCCATTTTTGACATACTTTGTTTTTCAGAGAGACTGATTTGGGAGGGGAGGAGAGGTTGGATCTTTGCTTATCTCCCTTTTTTCCGCTTTTATTTCCTCTCCTCTATTTGGCTGATAGAAAAGAGAAGGGAAGGGGACAACGGGCTGGAAAGAGGGGGAGGGCGATGAAAAACTTGAACCTTCCTCAAGTTTGGGTGGGGGGAGGGTATGAAAAACTGAACCTGAGTGAAAAAGTTTGGGGGGAAATATATTTTGGGGGCAGCTAAAACTGCAGTGAAGTGGGGTTTGCCTGTACATCATTGCCCTCTGCTGGAAAGACTCAGCTGTGTGTCATGTCTCTATACTGTGAGTCTCCTTTTGCTCAAGTTGCAGGAGTCTGTGCTATTGGAGTAGCAGGGCCTATCAGTTATAGCCTCCCAAAGTGCTGAATGGCTGGGGTGTATTGCACAGACAAAACTGTGAAATGTAGCTAGCTAGGCATCTTGTGCAATCCCTCAATCTTCTGCAGCAGTTTAATCCAGTGATCACAACCACTGTGCACGTATTTATTTGTTAAGCCTCATGGGTTTTGTGGTTAGGGTTTATTACTATACATTTATCAAGTATATATTTGAGAATTTGTGCTTGTCCCTCTGTCCCTCTGTCTGTGAATTTGTTCAAGAACTCCTGAACGGTAAGAGCTAGGATGACCAAATTTAGTGTGCAACTTCTTCTTATTCTAACTTAGAGCAAGGTCAGGGTTGGGCTGTGCCAGGACAGTGGGATGTGCCTGGAATGTGATTGTTTCTCATCAAACAGAAAGGGGGTGTGTGATAGCAGGGACATTTATACCCCCAAATGACCACAGGGGAGCAGCAAGTATCCCAGCTCTGGGAAGCAGCTGCTAGCTGGCAGCTTGGCCCCTGCCACCCTGGGGAAAAGCTGGCAGGTGAGCTGCATGGCCCCCACCACTCCCACCACTGTCCTGAGCCCCTCTCCCCCACACACACACACTTCCCAACCCCCAAGCTGACTCCTACACCCCTACCCTCCAGCCTCCTGCCTTGAGGCCCCTACACCCTCCAAACCCCTGATCTAACTGCTGCACCCCCACCCCCTTGTCTTGAAGAACCCAAGCAATGCCAGGTGGATCTTCTAGTTATTTATAAATATATACTATGTGTTTTTTGCTCCTGACATTATTATATTATCATTGATAAGTTTTAATATAGTGATGGTGTTATCCGACCCTTGGTTGCTTTATTAGGCTGTGCTAACTTCACGTTTGCATGAAGAGTTGGCACAAGTGTCTGCTTCAAAAACCTCAGTGCCAACTGCTAGAATCCACATAAAAATGGATTTCAAGAGGATTCACAATGCTCATCACCCCCATTTTACAGCGAGGGAAATTGAGGCACAGAAAGGCAGATGTATCCACAGTCATTTGGCCAGTCAGAGAACATAAACCCCCCACACCTGACTCCCTACATGGTGCAATGCAGCATGTCTTGCCAAACCACCCATGTTTGAAGTCTGGATTCCCACTATTGGACTGCTATGGGGCTAAGTTCTGAGAGATCTCATTTCAACTCTTGTCCATTTCAGCAAGATTCTGATCAGGGAAATTTGGATCATATTTTATATAGTGAGAGGTACTGTCCAGACTCAGATTCAAAATCTCCAGCTACTTTTTTCAGTCCATTACCATTGCTTGCTCCCACATTGTATGACACGGACAATCCATTGTATGAGAGTGCATTGAATCCAGGGGCTTGCTTGAAGATGTCCTAAGTATAGAAATAGGAAGACTCTAAAAAGAACCTTATCTGTGCACAAAGGTGTGGGTGTTTGTGGCTGGAAGAGGAGTGTGCAGGAATGAAAGTGGGTGTCAGTGAAAAATGACAATCACTGATGAGCCTGTATCATTTTAGAACCTGTTCTGATTCTTTTTACTGTTTGTTTCCTTTGCCCTGAATCTGCCCTTTATGCCAACTGTACGTTGTGCTGTTCTGGCTCGTTTTAGCGTTGACATTATTTATACTCTACAGACCCACTGATGAAGCACCTTATCTTGGAAAGTCCCTTTGCACTTTCAATGAGGTTTTAGCTGGGCCCAGCAAAAAATAATAAAAGATAGTTATTATACAGCTGTCCTACCGTGCTTATAGGAACAAATTCACAAATGATGGAGCTGGTGCTTTGAGAGACAAATTGGGTGAGGTAATATCTTTTATTGGAATCACTGCTGTTGGTGCGAGAGTCAAGCTTTTCAGCTACACAGACACTGGTGTTGTACATTTTACTCCCTTCGGGGTGTGTAATTTACATGCTGAGCTTGGATAATGCAGTGGGGGGTGCAGAATGATGACTTAGTGATATCTGGCAGTGGTCACTGGTACAGAATGCAGGATTAGGAACTGAGAGGTGCTAAGGCTCAAATCATCAAAGCTGCATAGGTACCTAACTCCTATTGGTTCCACTGGGAGTTAGGGGCTTAAATACCTTGTGGAGATCAGGACCTAAGTGCTTTCTGAGAGGGAGCTGAGCAGCCACTCAGCAAAGATTCAAATGCTGCTCAGCTGATTAGCAGAGTGCCCACAGCCAAAGGCAGGTGTTTCCACTGGTGGTGCACACCCACATTTGCCTCAGTGTATAGAACAAAATTTATTCCACACACAGATGGAAAAAAAATTAGAGGGAACATTGGTTCTGAGTGCCTTAATTATCTGTGAGTGCAGGGGGAGATGGGTGCTTAGCACACACCCAATGGAGGACCCTCCATATGGAGCACTGGGGCCAGCTCTTCTCCTGGTGTAAATCAGTGTAGCCACCATTAAGTCACTTGAACTACATAACGATACACCAGCGGAGGGTCTGATCCGTTGCCTTTTTGGGGATGGGAGCTCTGACGTTCACATGCGCTATCTTGCAAAGACATAAAGGGCTGCTTCTCATCCTCGTTTTACTCCTGCTTGGCTCTTGGTTTGCACCGGTGAGGTGGAGAATCTGGCCTGAGATTCATTTTTTATTCCAAGCCTTTTCCCCCACTGTAACACCAGTTAATACCCTCGTACAAAGCCTGTGTCAATTTCAGCGCTCCCATTCTCGAAGACACACCAAAGCTTCTTAAGCAAACGGAGTGAGCCCAGAGGCTATTACTCAGCTCTCAAAAATCTCCTTGACCTCAGTCACCAGTAACTCAGAACCAAGGTAACCCAATAACATGGGACTCTTAACCGCATTAGAAAAGCGAAAGTAATTCCAGTCTCCCCATATCACGGCTGCAGCATCCACACGGGGAAGAAATAAACTGGATTTAACTTAAAGGTGGAAGAAAAGCCATTGCGAACGTCTCTCCTATGCAGCATGTTTTCTTGCATGAGAAGCGCGAGCAGGGGGTAAATCCGATCACACGAGGAGAGGAACCATACAGCCCCCATTGTAAATGGGTGAGGGGGCAGAAGGGAGAAAGATATTACAGGTTACCATCTTCTGGGTATCCCACCCCTTTGCAGAGGAGATTATGAACTGAGCTGACCCACTTTGAGTCAGTGACTGGTCACTAATGGAAACCCTGCCTCTACCAGACAGATGTGTCCCTTGTATTAACAGGGTCTTAAGGGACACAGGCTGGAGTGTGGCAGACAGCACCAGAGCTGTATGACTCTGATAAGGAGTTTCAGCAGCCCCAGCAAAGGACGGAGGAGCTAAGTCTCTGCTCATTGTGCTGTTCTGTACTGGAGTCTTTCTGCAGCATCTTGGCAGGCAGGGTGCAGCCGGCGGCTGAGTGGGGTTAGTCCTTTCTGCGATGGCTTTCACCCCACCATCTCTCAGCTGAGCCCAGAGCCTCAATACCAGGGATGTTAGTCGGTCTGGAGACAGGTCGGGGGGGGGGGTGGAACTTGGCTGCTGAGGCCTGAAAGAGGCAGGTTTAACGTTGTGCGGGGACCTCTGCTGAAGAACATACCCAGGTTCCTTGCTCCCAGCCAATGAGGCCTCAGTCAAATATGGATTAGTTCTGTAAGGGGCACCCCAAACCCTGTGGATCTGGAATACATGTCCATTCCATATGTTGCCGTTTGATTATCCTTTGGTGACCATCACCACTACTTGGCCTCGTGGTATGCCCTGTTTCTACCCACTCCAAGCCATGATGATTTCTCACCTCCTCTGCTGCAGCCCCTTCCTCCCAGATTCCCTTGGCTGGGCTTGCAAAGCTGCCAAGGGTAACAGGAGACACACTCCCATTGAACTGTAATGAGAACAGGACATCCAGATCCCAACAATTTGGAAATCTCCTGCCCCTCTTGCCACTGAAACTACGAGTCCTGCAGACTGAGTATCCTTCACATCCCGGCGTTTGCTTCCGTTGGTCCCCAGCATCAAATCCTAGTTCCTTGTCTTCCGTTTCAAAGGACAGAGCAGGTCCTCCCCTTCACGCCTCTCTGTCTCCCTCCTCTGACCCCTTAAAGCCCCTCTCAGCCATCTGACTTACTGCCCCTCCAAGTGTCTCATCTCCGGGCCTCCTTCCATGCACTGTCCTGGGAAGGAGCTGTCTCCTTGGCCCGTTCTGCCATGCTTCCCCCTTTCGCTCCTTTGAAATTCATTGCTCCTGGCTGTTGATGGTATCAGGGGAAGTATAAGCTCTGGCCCATGAGTAGGACTCTAAGGAGCTATCATAATACAAATATTAATAAATAAAGGCAAAAGGCCAGATCTTGAGCTGCCATAAATAAGCCTGTGTCTACCCCCAAAGTGAATGAGGGATAATAGGAGAGAGATTCAGAGAATGGAAATTACCTGCAAGCCCAGAGATAAGAGTATGGGTTTATGATACTTCAACTTCCTGAAGGGAGGTTCCAAAGAGGATGGAAAAAGGCTGTTCTCAGTAGTGACGGATGGCAGAACAAGGAACAAAGGTCTCAAGTTGCAGTGCAGGAGGTCTAGGTTGGATATTAAGAAAAACTATTTAGCTAGGAGGGTAGTGAAGCACTGGAATGGGTTCCCTAGGGAGGTAGTGGAATCTCCATCCCTAGAGGTTTTTAAGTCTTGGCTTGACAAACCCCTGGCTGGGTTGATTGAGTTGGGTTGGTCCTGCTTTGGGTAGGGGGCTGGACTTGATGACCTCCTGAGGTCTCTTCCAGCCCTAGGATTCTATGATTCTATGATAGCATGGTGTTGTACCCAAGTGAAGAGAGTAACATGGTGTTGTACCGGAAGTGAAAACAGAAGGAGGCTGGGAGGGACGATGGAGCCTTTCACATCTAGCTTCCAGCTCTGTCTTGGCCTGTGGTTTGCGAGCTGAGCAGGTTCCTTGTCCTGGGTCCTGGTTTCATTTGCAGATCCCATGCATGGCAGCAGTGAAGCCTGGAGATGACCCATGTGCCCAAGGCCACGCCGACTTCCAGTGGGATGGGACACAGTCTGGGCACAACCCTTTTTGGTGGCCTTCGTCCAAGGTCTGGCTGGGCAGGTGTCCACACCACCAAAGAACAGCAACAATTGCCCCGGTCAGCGGATTGGGCATTGGAGTCTGGATAGTCTTGAACTGGAGAGGGGCCTCACCCCAAGCACAGAGTGTAAATGTGGGCTGCATGGTGTCACGATCCAGATCTGCTCCCCACTTCCTGGTGGTGATGGCAGCTCAGGGGCACATTGCCAGAGCAGCATGGATGGGGGACCAGCTCTGAAGAGAAGCACAGGAGCATGTTGTTCTGCAGGGCATCTGTCCCCAGCACTTAGTTCACATGAGAGAAGAAATAAGGCCTATACAAGGAGTGAGGATAACGATATGACATGGGCAAAGCCAGGCAGAGCCTTATGTGACATGATGGCTGATGGGCTGCGTGACACACGTCAAAACCCTGTGTCTCGTGGGCTTCCGACTATCAACGTGTATCGCCGCGGACCTGGGCCGGAAGCAGGGGAGAGGAGTCTGTCAGCTCAGAGCTGTCATCTGGCCCCGGAATGGGCCTGGATCCCTTCCAATGGTGTAAACAAGGAAAGCAGAGTAGCAATGGGGCAGCTAGAAGGCATGGAGAAAGGCTCCCCGTGTCACTGATGTGGGTGCCTATGTAAAGTGAGGTCTTCAATTTCCTGGGCCCTGCTGCTCAGAGACAGGATTTTAATTTTTTTTCTTTTCCCTCCAATCGCTGCTCCTTTCCGCCTGCCCCAGCACTCACTGAGATTCCACTTTAGGCTACGTCTAGATTGCAAGCCTCTTTCGAAAAAGAGTGTCTAGACTACAACCAGTACTTTCGAAAAAGCACAGTTTGCATTACTTAGCGCCTTTTTTTGAAAGAGCACTTTTGAAAAAAGGCGTTATTCCTTGTAAAATGAGGTTTTCCATGGTCGAAAAAACTGCCGCATTCTTTCGATTTACTTTTGAAAGAACGCAGTAGCAGTCTAGATGCAGGGGAAGTTTTTTCGAAAAAACCCTGTAGTCTAGACACACCCTAAGAGTGATCTAAATGCTGAGTCTTTTTTTCTTTCATTTTATGCCCGTACGGCTTTTCAGGGCCACTCCACCCTCTCCCCCTTTACCCTCCCCAGGGAAGTAGGGTGTGAAAAAGAATGGTTAGAATCAGAGAATCCCAGGGCTGGAAGAGACCTCAGGAGTCATTGAGTTCAGCCCCCTGCTCCAAGCAGGGCCAATCTCAACTAAATCACCCCAGCCAGGGCTTTGTCAAGCCACTTTCCACCTGTAGTTCTTGGTGCTGGTTTCATGATCCTCATTTCACAGATGTGAAAACGGAGGCGGAGAGCAGGCAAAGATCTTACTCAAAATCACACAGACCCAAACATTGTCTCCTGATTGCTTGCCCTGTGTCTTACCTACTGGATCATAGCTTCTCTCATGGCTGCTGACAAAATCCTTGGGTGACCCTCTGTTATTTTCATGCCTATGCACAATTTTCGTAACCAGCCATTCAGCTCTCGGGTCTCTTCTGGACGAGGCAAATGCCAGTCCCTTGTGCCCCAAAGCTGTTCTCCCAGTAAGAATTTTGATGCCCCCTTTCATTTTCCACCAGTGGCGGTGACCCTTCATAGCATCGAAGGCCCTGTAACCAGGAAGCATTGTTGATAATGGCAGTCCGAACAGAAGCCATATTTGCTGCTCTTGTAACTGACAGCCTGTCTGGTCCTGTGTAAGCGGCACTGATTGCAGATAGTCTGGACCTAAAAGTTAATGTTGCAAATATTAACCTGGGGAGAATGCCATCTGGCCTCTCCACTGATTCCTGCTGTGCCTGTTGCTTGCAGGTCAGTGTGTGGAGCTGCCGTGCAGTTGACCCAAGCTTGATCTGAAATTCCAACGTTTTACCTCAGGATCCACTTGGAATTTTGCCCTTGACTTGAGTGGGGGCAGGATTTCACCCCAGCCTCTGTATGTCACTGGAGCATCAGTGTGTATTTTGGGGATGGCCCTGTTGCCTAGTGCTTCAGCTTGGGGTCTGCAGAGCTATATGGGAGACCCTCAAGCACACAGGAGGCAATGAAAGGCCTAAAAAAGGGGCAGGAGGAAACTGACCGAGCTCAGTGATGAGGCCACAAGAGCTGATGTGATCCTGAGTTGCATGAATGGGGCATGTGAATAGAGGCAGAGAGGTGGTTTTACCTTCCTGTTTGGCACTGGTGCTGTTCTGGGGTCCACAGGTCAGGAAGGATGTGGATACATTGGAGCGGGTTCCTTGAAGAGCCGGGGGAAGGATTAGGAGATTAGAAAACCTGCTCTGTAGTGAGATACTCAGGGAGTTCAAGCTATTTAGAGAAGGTTAAGGGGTGACTTGGTTGCAGTCTATAAGGATGTATCTGCCACACAGATCTTTAATAACGGGGTCTTCAGTCTGGCAGAAGAAGGTCTAACATAGCCCAGGGACTGGGAGCTGAAACTAGCAGATTGAAAAAGATCTGCAGTGGCAATTAGGCTGGGGAAGCCATATGGACTGATTTATAGAGGAGGTCAGACTAGACCATCAAAGATCTAGGGGGACACAGTGGCCCTTCTGTTGCTATTCTTGTGAGCTCGGCTGTGGATTCAGAGACTCTGCAGCAGCCAGTTTTACTGACCAGGTCACTTGCCCCTTTCAAAGATAAAGCTAAATGCAAAGGGCCAGCCACTATGCCACAGCATTATTTGCCCATGCAAATATCACGACTGGGATATACGTGCGTACACATAGCTAGTTAGGCACCCAACCTGCCCATATTCATGTGCAAACCTCAGCTTTGCCTGCACAGCTGTAGTCGGTATGCTCACACATTAGGGCTATGTCTACACTGCACCTCTCTTGCGCAAAAGCCTATGCAAATGAAGTGTGGATTAGCATATTGCCACGCTTTATTTGCATAATTAATTAGGGGCCGTTTTTGCACAAGAGGCTTTTGCGCAAAAACAAGCTGTGTAGACAGCTCCTTTTTGCGCAAAACCCTTCTCTTGCGCAAGAGCCATTCTTCCTGAAAAAATGAGGAAGAACGGCTCTTGCGAAGAGGGGGGTCTTGCAAAAGGAGCCGTCTACACAGCTCCTCTTTGTGCAAATGCCTCTTGCGCAAAAATGGCCCCTAATTAATTATGCAAATGCAGTGCGGCAATATGCTAATCCACGCTTCATTTGCATAGGCTTTTGCGCAAGAAGGAAGCAGTATAGACGTAGCCTAGGCGTATACCAAGAAATAGCCAACAGGAGGATGATTCACCGGTTCACATCAAACAATTATTCCATAAGGTCTGGTATCCTGCTTCTGGCATTTGCCTGCCCCTGTGAATGTGGGAAACATTAAAACCCCATTATTACAGATGGGGAAAATGAGACACCAGAGAGTCCAGTGACTTGGCACTGGCAAAGGTTCAGAAAAGGGCAAGAAAAATGATGGCTTTGGAATGGCTGCCATATGAAGAGAGATTAACTTTTCAGCTTAGAAAAGAGGAGACTAAGGGAGGATATGATAGAGGTCTATAAAATCATGACTGATATGGAGAAAGTGAATAAGGAAAAATGATGTCCTTTTCCCATAACACAAGAACTAGGGGGTCACCAAAGGAAATTAATAGGCAGCAGATTTAAAACAAACAAAAGGAAGCTTTCTTCATGCAGTGCATAGTCAACCTGTGGAACTCCTTGCCAGAGGATGTTGTGAAGACCAGGACTTTAACAGGGTTCAAAAAAGAACTGGATAAATTCATGGAGCATATGTCCATCAATCCTGATTAGCCAGGATGGGCAGGAATAGTGTCCTTAGCGTCTGTTTGTCAGAGGCTGGAAATGGATGACAGGAGAGGGACCACTTGAGGATTCCCTGCTCTGTTCATTCCCTCTGGGGCACCTGGCATTGGCCACTGTTGGCAGACAGGATACTGTGCTAGATGGACCTTTGGTCTGACCCAGTGTGGCTGTTCTTATGTTCTTATGACTTGCCCAAGGTGTCTCAGTGAAGCAGAAGCGCAGCCAGCAATAGAACCCAACAGTCATGGCTATTACCGTCTCTTCTATACATGCTCTTCTTGTCATATAATGCTCCAAATTCAGCTGCTTCCACCTGTGCCATCTCCCTGAAGTCTCCCTCCACTCATCCCAGGGGAGCTGACTGCGTGCGCCTGTGAGCAGAGCATGAGCCAGGCCAGAATCTGGCTGATTCAGCAGGGTGCAGGCTGTTTGATCGTGGTTATGCATGGATGAAAAGTGGATCAGTGAGTGCTGGTTTGTCACTGGGAATTGTGACTTGTTCCTGAGCTAGAAGGGAAATCCATTTGTTCCTGTATAGTATTAGCATAGCAGCAACATTACTGAGTCACCCAGCTCTGTATGTTCTCTTCCTTCCTGCAACCATTACTGTCAATTCCCTGACCCGTAGCTTTGTTGAGCCACAGATCTCAAAGCCTTTTCAAAGGAGGTCAAGCTTCTTTACCCCACTTTCCAGCTGGGACTCTCAGAAACCTGACTTGGCTCAGATCTTCCGGCAGACAGGTGGCAGAAATGGGACTAGAACCTGAGTCCTGCTTTACTGCTTTACCGGCTTGGCCATGCTGCCACCGGCCCTAGCAGTGAGCTCGGCTGACAGTAAAAATTCAGCTTTACCCCAAGCACCAGGTTTCTCCAGGAATTGGGGACACTTGTCAGGCAGCTCCCGGTTAATAATCAGTTTGCATGGCAGGCCCACAGAGCCCCTCTTGTGATCATCTGAGGGATGCTTTGCTGCTGCCCTGACAGCAGCTCTCTTTTCTGTGCCAGCCTCTTTTTCAGCCCCATGTTCAAATTATTCCCCTTTCTTCTTCACAGCCACACTGCTGAGGGTTCTTGTGCTGGTAGCCCTGGGACAAACCTTGTGGTTTTGCTGTCCGCTATCTAATTAGTGGATTGCCCACCACTGCTCCTCAGAACACACAGACTCCGGGATTAGCTGCTCCACAGCAAATCAATGACGCTTGGCTCCGCTTTGGACACTTCAATGCACGGCTGCCTCCCTCTGATCTCCCAGAAAAGGCCGAGAAGCAGTTTGTGCTTCCAGGGAGGAATGTTCCGGGGATGTCGCCTCAGCCCGAGAGGGGTGGCAGCGGTGAAATGATTTGACTTGACCATGGGCTCTGTTGATGACAGCCGGGCACATCTGTGAATTCCCCGCCACCAGGGATTGAGGAACCTCCCTGACACAGGGATCTGTTTGACTGCAGTGGCGGGCCACCGCTGCACTGTGCAGCTCCAGTTACTGAATGGCTCCAGAAGCCAGTGTTGGTCAGACTCTGAGCAAGCCGACCATAGAGGCTGGGTGTCAGTCAGATCTGGAGTGGGCCTCCGAACACCCCCACAGAGCAGGGAAGCAGATTTACATTGGACTGGGCCTGTCTTAAGGTTTCATGGGCATGAGGATTAAGTGCTAGGCTTAACCAAGGCAGGCATTATACACTTGGCACTTCCTGGGGGACGTACTCAAGTTCTAGCTCAGGCCAGATTCCCACTGGCTTCAATCACCCATCTCTTCCAGACACCCTCTGCTTTTTCCTCCCTTCCCATTCCGTCTCATCTTAGGGCTGCCCTCCCCATTTGCAGTGACGCTGGATGGAGGGATCAGATCCTCAGACCTTGGCTACACTGCACGGTTTGGCCGACAAGTCAGCTTTCGCCAACAAAACAGCAAAGGTGTGTGCCCTGAAATGCTGCTCCTGCTGGCGTATCTCTCCTGCTAGGCCGGGATTATGGAGCCATGTTGGTGACACAGCTGTTGGGCTTGTGGTGGTGGCGTTGGGCAACGCAGTGTCTGTGTTCCGGGCATCGGTTCTTGGATGTCGTTCTTGTCAAGTTCATTGCTCCAGCGGAGCTGTAAAATTGATGATGTTGGATTCTGATCTGCTGCCCAGACTCCTCACTCCTGCCAGAATCCTGCTGCCACCCAGAGTCTCGGCTCTCCCTGCTGGGAGCACAGCAGCTGTCTGAAGTCCCAGTGTGGCTGCCTTCCTCCCAGTGGGGAGCTGCATGGAGCTGAGATCCTTGGCTCTGAGTCCCGCCTTTCTCCCTGGTCAAGGAAGAAAGCACTTCCATAATTGGTGGAAGTGCTCCTGGTGAGGACATATGCCAGGGACAGGAGGGTAGTGTGAGCATCGGCCACCACTGTAATTAATGTGGTGGCTGTAAGTTGACTTATTTTTGTAGTGTGGACAGCCTCTGTTTTCTGTGCTTGCAGCAGGGGATCTGGATCGGCAGGTAATTCTCACAGCCGGGAGGAATCAGGTCAATCTATGAGTTGCTGAGTTGGGGCACAAACTAACCCACACACAGCCACATAGCAATTGGTTGCATTGCATGGTGCCCGTGGCCAGCGCACAGTGGATTCAGTAAAACATGGCGATTCCTGCCTCATTTGCCACAGTTCTTCCAATTCAGGAATGGTGTGAATCATCCCAGATTCTTGCCTTCTGCCAAATCATTTGTCCTTGTTTGTTCTCCCCCCTTCCCCCCCAGTCCCCGTCCCTGTCCCTCCACAATACTTGGGTTAAGCAAAACAACAGTAAAATAGCCATTTTCTGGTCTTTCTCAGTGCATTGTTGCCAGGCACTGTGTAATTGTGCTCCATTGTGATGTACCATCATCCAGGTGTCACCAGGCAAAACACCAGCACAGAGTGGTGTTAATGAGCGCAGTAGAACTGAGATACACCTGCCAGCTGAAATACACAAAACAATGGAGTCATGAAGTTCTAAGGACTCACCTGCATGATTAGTAGCCACATGGATGGCAGCAAGCAATAGAGTGTGTACAACAGCCTTGAAACATCACAGAGGACGTATACAATCTATGTGCCCCGCTAGATCTTAATGGGGCGGTGGGATCCCTACTTTGCTTTTTCATCTCAAGGGAAAGAAAAAAACCCTCTTACCCTAGTGAGCATATTGGGTGGCTGCGACAGACTGCACAAACTCTGTTTAAACATTATCTCTGATAGGAAAAATGGCTTTTCCACTAAGTGAAAATTGTCCACAGAAAGCATCTGGTTTTCCTTCAATGTTCATTTTTTCATCACAAGCTTGAACACCTGCAAACCAAAAAAATGTGGCTGTAACTTTTTTTGGTTTATTTTTCAGTTGGCCCAAACAAACCAGAACAAAACAATCCGTTTTTTAAAATTTTCCACAGAAAGTCGTTGTTTTCTACCATGCTCTTCCCACCGCCAGTACCAGCTTCTGCTGGGTCTCCCTGTGATCCCACACATCCAAGCGCATCCACATGATGTTTCTTCTACTAATATAAGGAGGAAATCAGTGAGAGAACTCTGAGGCTCTGTCTACACTGCAGTGCTATTTTGGGATACCAGAGTATCCCAAAATAGCTTGCCCGCGTTTTCACAGCAAGCCTGTTATTTCAGAATACAAAGGGCTCGCTATTCTGACATCCCTGTAAACCTTGTTCTATGAGGAGTAAGGGACATTTTGGAATAGCGGGTTATTTTGAAATTTGGTGCTGGGTAGACAGTGCCAAAGTACGAAATAAGCTATTTCGAAATAAGATCAAATTCTGTATCTTCTTTTGAGTCACGGTGCAGTGTAGACACACCCTAAGGAACCTGAGTGGGGCTAAGATTTCACCCAGTAACATCTTTGAGCTTTGACATTTTCTCACTGTTCAGACTGCCAGTGCTCTTGTACTAGCTTCACCCTCTCCACTACTGTCATCTCCTCCTCTCTGACTTTAGCACTAATCACTAGAGGGTCTCTCACATCCACTCAGAAAGATGCACCTCTGGATTGCTTCCTGGCTCATTGCTCCTGTCTCCGTGCCTCTCTGCTTCTCTTTTCCTTTAAGGCCCTTCTCCCTTAATCCCACAACCGTGCATTTGCCCATGCTCCCCCTATGACTGTAGACAGCTTCCCATCAGCATTCATAAAACCAACACCTTTTCCTCCTTTAAAATCCTTTTGATTGCTCACTCTGTCATGTTACCGCCACGTTGCTCCCATCTGGTGCTGGCCAGGCAAGGGAAAGCTGAGATATTAGCTTCTCTGTTTTGCATTGTGTCCTCATCCTTTCCCCAAAATTGTCTATTTTGTCCACTTCTTGCATGCACAGCTGGGTACAACTGGGTAACAGCACTGCCTTGGGGGCAGCGGGTGTGTGTGAGAATCAATGCATTAAAGATTGAGAGAGGCTCGGTTGCCAGATAAGTTCCTAAAACAGCATTGCAGAAATCCTATTTGTGACTAGCAGGGCTCCTATGCTAAACAGAAACCTCTCTGCTACATATGGTGAAAAGTCTTCAGATGCAACAGGTTCCCATTGTAAAATGCTGCTTGAGAAAATTAAACATTTTGTGGGAATGTCACGATTTGTTGAAACATTTCGATGAGGTCACCTCATTATTTCCCAAACAATTGGTTTTCAGAATTTCATTTTGTGGGAAATTCCATACTTTTGACGATTTCCCCCTCCACCCTCTTCTGATTGGGGAGCAAAAGGAAATTCTAAAGGGTGGGAATTTCCCACCAAATGCTTTATGAATTGTGACTGGCTTTCACTTGCACTTAGGAGATGGCTGGGAACGTTCTGCTGCAGTTCAATTAGTTCTGTCGGCAAATTTCTGCTTCCAACTTTCCAGAGCATTTCACAGAATCCTAGGCTTGGAAGAGACCTCAGGAGGTCACTGGGTCCAACCCCCAGCCCAAAGCAGGACAAACCCAACTAAATCAACCCAGCCAGGGCTTTGTCAAGCTGGGACTTAAAAACCTCTAGGGATGGAGATTCCACCTCCTCCCCAGGGAACCTATCCGAGTGCTTCACCACCCAAAATAGTTTATAATTTATAATTCTCAGATGTGCTGAGCAACAGGTTGGAAATTTACATGTGGAACCTCTGGTGAATACGTATTACAGGGTGGGTCTCGGTGCATGATCCAAGGGCAGATGAGTCTTTCAGGCTGCGGGGCCTTGACTTATTGGCTTATTGAAGCAGCTTGCTGCCTTCCTCAGTCTCCCCTTCTGGTTGCTGCCAGGGGAATCCAAGGCTGGAAGAGTCAAGGGCAGGAGTGAGGTGCATTGGCAGAGATGGAGGGGGAAAGCAAGTGTCACCAGTCCCTCACTTGCTTAGGCTTTAAAGAACCATAAGAACATAAGAAACATAAGAACGGCCACACTGGGTCAGACCAAAGGTCCATCCAGCCCAGTACCCTGTCTGCCGACAGTGGCCAAGGCCAGGTGCCCCAGAGGGAGTGAACCAAACAGGTAATGATCAAGTGTTATCTCTCCTGCCGTCCATCTCCACCCTCTGACAAACAGAGGCTGGGGACACCATTCCTTACCTATCCTGGCTAATAGCCATTAATGGACTTAACCTCCATGAACTTATCTAGTTCTCTTTTAAACCCTGTTATAGTCCTAGCCTTCACAACCTCCTCAGGCAAGGAGTTCCACAGGTTGACTATGAGAAACCAGAAGTGGGGGGGCACTGGGAGGGGGAGAGGAAAGAGATACCAAACATTTCCCACTTGGTTTTCTAACTCTTTCAGTCCTCTCTGGCTCATCCTAATGACTTCCAACAGCCAGCGTGAGGACTCCTTGCATCTTCCTCAGACCCTGCAGATTATAACAAAGAAAATGGTGCAGGCGGTTTCCCTCCAATTAGCTACAGATTTTCACTTAGTCGTTAAGGCTCTTGGGGCTCCCTGCTCTGACCCCGATGAAAGCCCAGTCAATCCTAGGCAATTTGTGGCAGCTCTTGGAAGGTGCCCTGTCCTCTGTGTCCCTGCCAAAATTTTAATTGCAAAATGGGGGTCTCCTCATGCCCCCTCCCTGTTCCTCTAGGTGGCTCTCCCTGCAGCCCCTCCCCACGCAGGCACCTGTTGCCTAGGCACTCAATGGCAGATGTACCCATTTGTTAGATGGATTGAGGCTGCCGGTACGGTGCAGAGAGGAGCGTGGGGTCCTGCTACAATGCAAGAACTTGCTGTCTGAATTTCAGCAGGCCTTTGTCTGCCTGCAGGAAGATGGGCATGCATTGCTATAGTTACTGAGGCCCAAAGTGGCCCTTCTCACACGCCCTCATTTTTTCTTCTCTTTTTCCTACTTCCCTGTTCTCCTCCCTCATCTTCTCCCTTCGCTTCCCTCTCCATGGAGCTGTGCATTACGCTTATTCGCATTGCACTGGTGCCGGCAAGCCCCAGCTGAGAGCAGGGCCCCAGGGTACGAGGTGCTGCACAAACACGCCCCTCCCCCCCCCCAGTAGGGGAGTTTTAAAGACACCTGTGTGATTTAGGAGCTCAAGTTCCATTATGGGGTGAGTAAAGGAGTATATGATGGTACATGAACTGATACAGGTCTGCAGCCAGGCTGGGGTTAATGCGTTCTTTGGGGCACAGAACTGTCATTCTCCTGGCGGCAGGGTCCTGGGATTATTCAGGGACCCATTTCCCCCCGGCCACACTGCTTTCTTCCAGGACCACCTTGGCTTTGCTCCTCCCTCACTGCAAGCAATGCTCACTGCTTCCCGGTCCCATGCCCAGTAGTGGAATGACCACAGCACCTGGTTTGACCATGGTTTGCATTGTGCCTTCTGCCTGCCTGTGTGGTTGCACCCCTTGTCCACTGGCTAGGAGCCCAGGGCTATTAATGACAGACAGGTCATGAGGCCAGCCTCAGCTCTGCTTGACTCCTCATCGTTCTGCCACACTTATATGGCTCCTGTCCCTCTCATGTCTCAATACCTCTCAGTCTTAAGGGCATTTCACCTTGCATGCCCTGTGAGGTAGGGAAGTGCCATTATAATCCCCAGGTGTAGATTGGGAAACTGAGGCACAAGGTGCTCTTGTGGCATTCCTAAGCTCATGCAAGACATCTTTGGCCAATGCAGGAACCACAGGCAGGTTTTGTGTGTTCTAAGCTACTGCCTGAACCAAGGGACCATCCTTCCTGACCTGAGCTATGGGCCGGTCCTTGGAGCTTACTGGGCTGGAAAACTCTACGTTGAATTGGTCAGTGGGTCAGTAATGAGCCTGAATTCTCAAGCAGGGGCCAAAGACAAACCAGCATCTTGACTGATCTCCCCTCCAAGGCAGACTGGGATTGCAAGCTACGGTGGGATTGAAATGTCACCTTCAGCTCTTAACGCACAGGGGGTGGATACTTTGCACCTGAGCAGACCCAAAGGAAACTAATTGCAAACAGCCACTTTCCCATTGGTTTCACTATCCCCTTGAAGGGGCGTTTAGTGCAGCGGAGGGTGCTGAGCTGGCAGCATGGGAGAGAAGAGGCCACAGCTTTTCCCTAACACAGGTAGCTTCTCCAGTACTCTTCCAGCCCCAGCCAGGGGTGATAAGGGAGCTTGCTGTCTCTGGCCCATGCAGCATGGGGCCTGCTCGACCCCTCTCAGCATGGGGCTACTGCTCTAGGGGCCCTGGCCTGATGCCAGACTGACCATAGCACACCTGGGAGCAGAATCTGATCCCTCAGGCCTGGCTCATTCCTGGGCTGGTTATGGCCCAGGAGCAGGGCCTGAGGGGAAGCAGCTTGCATGATCCCTACTTGAGGGTTATGGGAGTCTGTGAGAGCCCCTGCACAGGCGAGAGAAGCCCTGAGCTCTCCTTGGAGCTGTGTCCCTGCTTCATAAACAGGGTCTCCTGGTACCTGGCAGGGCGGCAGAATTACCAGAGTGCAGGACCCTCGTGGCCACATCTGGAGTACTGTGTCCAATTCTGGGGTCCCCAGTACAGAAAGGATGTGGGCACACTGGAGAGAGTCCATCAGAGGGCAACCAAAATGATTAGGGGGCTGGAGCACATGGTCCAGGCTGAGGGAGTTGGGCTTGTTTAGTCTGCAGAAGAGAAGAGTGTCGGGGGAGTTGATAGCAGCCTTCAACTTCCTGAAGGGAGGTTCCAAAGAGGATGGAGAGAGGCTGTTCTCAGTAGTGACGGATGGCAGAACAAGGAGCAATGGTCTCAAGTTGCAGTGGGGGACGTCTAGGTTGGATATTAGGAAAAACTATTTCCCTAGGAGGGTGGTGAAGCACTGGAATGGGTTCCCTAGGGAGGAGGAGGAATCTCCATCCCTAGAGGTTTTTAAGTCTTGGCTTGACAAAGCCCTGGCTGGGTTGATTTAGTTGGGATTGGTCCTGCCTTGGGCAGGGGGCTGGACTCGATGACCTCCTGAGGTCTCTTCCAACCCTAGGATTCTATGGCCATGCCTCTTCCTGCAGCCAGGGCTGCTGTGGAACTAGTATGAATTTGGCCAACTCTTGGCATAAGGAAGCGGCTCTGCCCTAAGGAGGGGTTCAGGGTAGCTAGTTTCAGTTCCCATGTTTGCCACAGCCTGATGTGACTCTTTGCCTCAGCTGCCATCTGTATATTGAGCATTCGCCTCACAGGGAGCGGGACTGGCAGGGCTAATGCCACTGAGGACTTGAAGGTGCTCAGATACCATCCTACTGGGGTCCACATGTGTGCTCCCCCAGTTCCCTTCCCAACAAAGGGGCTGTCCAATGACAATAAGCCTGGCTTTTAGTGGTGTTGACCGTGGTGGTTTTTATAACATGGTTACTTGGCCACTAAGGCTGTGTCTGCCCTTCAGGCTGGAGTGTGCTCTAGGGCACGGACCTAAGTTAGCTCTGACTGAGCTGGTGCACTAAAACAAGATCGCCACAGCAGGAGAAGAGCCTGGCTGTCCATCACGTGCCTCGCATCTCAGTCATCGGCGGGCTCGGGCTGCACTGAGGCGCCAAGCTGCTTTTAGCACACTGGCTCGATTAGAGCTAGCGTGGGCATGTCTCCTCAAGCTGGGAATTGTACCCCTCACTCAAATAGCCTCTGTTCTAGCACCCCAGCTGCAGGTTCCCCTCAAGAGCTACCAGTGCCAGTGTTTCGGACGCATCCAACTATAGCAAAGCATTTGCTGTTTCCCATCCTCCTTCATGTTTATTGGTTTGGTTTAGCAAGTGAGAGAGAGAGAGAGAGAGAGAGAGAGAGAGAAATCCCCTTCCAATTCTACAGTTTCCAATTATTGCTGAAAAATATCAAACCCAGAAACAAAGACTTCTGCAGGGGGAGAGAAAAAAAATCCTTGACATGCTTCTTCTTAGCATGAGCAACATCAGAGGATCTTCCACATCACACGATGACAATCTCCGGAGCAGAGCCGGCAAAAAAGCAACTCCCACCCTTTCATGAGAGGGGGGCCAACCCCTCCCTTTCCCACCGTGCTTGTCTGTTGGTTAATAATTTAAACTTGGCAATTTCTAAACCAAATTATGTGCTTCTTGGAACAGCCATCATCAGCTACTCTCATGTCAAAGCGACGCCAGACATGCTCGCCTCCTTAATTGTGACATCAGCATTTTGAGATACTAAATATGCTACATTATGGTAGACTGACAGTGATGGTGTATGATAATAATAATGTCTCACCAGCAGATCTGAAAGTGCTTTACAAAGGAGGGTCATTAGCTCTATGCTACAAGTGGGGAAACCGAGGCACGGCGAATGGATGTGACTCACCAAGGAGGCTAATGGGAGAGCAAGAATATAAGTTAGATCTGCTGAGGTCTCAGTGCTTTATCCTGTAGGCAATGCTGCTGCTCCCCATTTTGCACATTAATTTTGTGAGGGGCAGGTTGCTAGATTGCAAAGCAAGTGAGCTGGGTCCCATTTCTGCTCTGCCACTGATGCAGGGCAGATTATGGTGGTTCTGTTTCCCCACTCACTCCTTCTGTGTCTTGTCTGTTTACATTGTAAGCTCCTTGGGACGGGATGTGTCTTTCACTGGGAGTTTGTACAGCGCCTGGCACAAAGCACTCCTGGTCTTGGCTGAGGACACTAAAGGTATGTCTACACTGCTATTAGACACCTGTGGCTGGCCCCCGCCAACTGAGTAGTACTTGGGTTTAAGGGCTGTTTAATTCTGGTGTAGATGGTCAGGTTGCAGTCCAAGCTCTGGGACCCTCCTCCCACCTTGCAGAGTCCTAGTACCTGGGATCCAGCCCGAGTGTGAATACAGTATCTACATGGTAATGAAATGGCCCCATGAGGCCAAGCCCTGCAAGCGTGAATCAGCAGGCATAGGCCAGCGTGGGCTTTTACTTGCAGTGTAGACATATCCTAAATGCTGCCATAATACTGATCATCATCATAGGAAAGGAGAGAGAAAAGCAAATCTAAAAGAGGCAGAGGCAGTGTTACCTAGTGGGTGGACTGAAGAGATATGACTTGTGCTGTTGGGTGATCTCAGGTAAATCGCATCCCCATTATGTGCCTCAGTTTCCCCCATTGTAAAGTGGGATTAATGATAGTAACATCATTTGTAAAGCACTTTGAGTTCTTTGAAAAAGTTCTCTGATAGCCAAGGGTTATTATTAAAAGAGACATGCACTGGTTTTGTGAGGTGCAAAGGTTCAGAGGGAAGTAGATTGTTTGTCTTCTTCCAAACTAATGCTCCCAGCCTCAGATTCAGTAAGCACACGTTCTTTGTTGGTCAATTCCCTTTTAAACTGGATACGGATGGTCGGATCGGTTTGTAGCTGGTGCTTGCAAAATATGGTGAGAGGGAGCCTCTGACCATTACCTTGTGTGGGTTGGGTTCCTTTTTTGTTTTAGGTGGGTATAATTAACAGCTTGGCCTAATCCAGCATTAATTCATTGTGTCAGTAAATTAAATAGCATTAAAGAGGCCCCTGAATAGCTATCAGCAGTGAAAAGGAGAGTGGATTCCTGGAGCAAAGTAAAAAACAAAATTGCTTTCAAAGTGCACAAGGGCAACACGGAAGCTACAGCAGGGCCTCTCTGCCTCCAGACAGCTTCGCTTCCATAAACCAGGCAGGGCCTAATTCAAAGCCCAGGGCAGTCAATGGAAAGAGTCCCATAGATTTCAGTGGGATTTGGATCTGACTTTTGGTGAACAGAAGCATGGGGTTGCTGTCTGCCATTTTCCATAGGGAGATGCAATATCCAAGGAGCTATCATATCACACAAGGACAATGTCAGGAGCAGAGTTGGCTATGAAAAGAATTTTGTTAGCGGGAGAACAAATCCCCTTTCTTCTCTCTCATGCCTGTGTTAATAATTTAAACTTGGTGAGTTCTAAACAAGATTACATACTGTTCGGAACAGTTATTGTCAGTTGCACTTAACACACAGCCTTTTTCTTCCCCATCCTGTGTGGATCATGGTGTGTGGGGTGTCATGTGAATGTCAAGGATAAAGATGTCAAGTTAAGAAATCCTTACATTAATGCACTGCAGGCCAACGATACCAATCTGCCTCCTCAAAAGAGCTGATTTTAAAATGGTGTTTTTACACTGAATTTCCACTGAAACAATCAAACTATTCCAAAACTGTAATATTTCAATTTGGAAATGCCGCTGCTTTGCCTTATGGGAATTGTAGTTCGGGTGATTTAAGCACCCTATAGGAAAAGCTTCCTGCTCAGACTACAGCCCCCATAAGGCCCTCTGGCCTCCCCTCTTGGAGAGGGGAGGCAATTCCTTAGAGGAGTGGTACCCTTGTAAAAGAGAGCAGCAATTTGAACCCCGTGGGCCTGGCGTCAACACCAGGCCAACATTACATCAATCTACCTCCACTTCCAGTGCTGATCTCAGTACTGCCTAACATCCATGGGGTGACACTGGATTCAGTGGCATTGGTCCCCATTTACACCAATGTAAGTGAGTGCAGTATCTAACCTCCCCTCTCCTGATTTCCATCTCACGTCACTTTCACGCTGTTCGCTACTGTTGATTTCAGCCGGCATGCGGGACCTCAGAAATAGCCTGCCAGGGAACATTCATTCACACAGCTTTCAAGTTAAATAGCTACCGACACTGAGACTCCTCCAGCCTCCTGCATTTTCATCTTCCCTGTAAGAGTGAATAAATAAATAAATACGGAATGCCTTTTAATGTGATTATCTGAAATGACACTCTGAATTTCAACAGAGTAAAATCAATGCTGTGTCAGTGTCAAGGCATCTTTCAGCTCTATTGACAGACCCAGCTGCTGATTTTCCCTCCCCCTTGAACTAGCAGAATAAAAACAAAAAGCTGCATTAGATTTTTTTAATTAAGACTCCGGTATTATCAGGCTTTACAAGGCAGAGCCAATGCACTGATGAATTGCCATTTAATTAAGCTTTCCAAGAAACTTTTGAAGACTGCAGATTAAAGATGGACTCTTATTTTTGCAATTTTTTAATGGGGAGTTTAATTGTTTTCCCTGTGCTAGATAAATAAATAAAAAGTCATTATCTGGGAGATATAATTGATGATGTTCCTCTTTCAGGATGTATTGGCCATGTATATTTTTAGGAGGCTCATGGCATGTGGGAATTTACAGAACATTTGCCACTCGAGTGCATCACCCTATCAGTCGTTGTGGGGCACTGTGCTGCAGGAAGCAGTGTTATTGTCTCTGTGGTATTCTCCCCTCTAAGTCAGGACTGAAACAATGCTCTGACTTGGCGGTAGAAGGTGCTATGTAGCAGAAATGGTCACTTTTATATGGAGTTTAGATTGTGATCTCTCTGGGGCTGATACTGTCTTTTTATTCTATACAGCACTTAGCACAATGGGACACTAGTCTGTGATTGGAGCCCGCAGATGCTGTCATAATAAATAATAATTATAATAGTAAGGCTAAGACATTCAAATGTGGGTGCCCAAAACTAGGCACATCACTCCATCGTTTGGTAACTGAATAAGCAATGGCCTGTGTGATGTTATTGGATTGTGAGATGAACATACGAATCATTATTGCAACCCCTTGTTACATGTGTGCACCAAATCTTGTACAAAGTGACCCAAGTAAGACATCTATGAAAAGCTTACAAGCCATTGATCCTGTTCGTACTGTTCATGTGCATCTATCATTTTTGTATTTGAAGTTATGAGTATTGACTCTGAATTTGCCTTTCACATGTTTGCTTCTCAGAGGTTGTGTCTAGACTACACCTCTCTGTAGACAGAGAGATGTAGATTAGGCAGATCGAAATTGCTAATGAAGCAGGGATTTAAATATTCCGCGCTTCATTAGCATAAACATGGCCGCCACTTTTTTCGAAACTGAGCTTTTTCAAAAAAAACCCAGCAGTCTAGACACGGATCTGTCGAAAATAAACCCTTTTTCGACAGATCCTGTTTTCCTCCAAAAATGAGCGTGTCTAGAATGCGCGTCTAGAGGTGTAGTCTGTCGACAGAGGGATGCAGTCTAAACATAGCCAGAGATATCAACAGGAAGCTTGGCCAGCCTATTGTGGGAAGACTATTAGTCAAGTGAATAGCCATACTTGACTAACAATGGGCCTTAGGTGGTGCCAATCCGCATCTGATGAGCTCTGCTATGAACGTTCAGACCAGCATGAGTACAATGGCTGCTGCCTAAAAAGAACTGAGTCATGCATAGGCAGGTGACTTGCTCATGTGACAAACTCCATCTTGGGACAATGGGATTCCCTCCACATGGGCAAGGGTATAAAGAGGGCCCTATGGGTTCCTCCATTTGTCTTCAATCTGGCTAATCACCTATGAATGTTCTCTGCTATGAACTGAAGCCTGAAAGGACTGTTGATCTAATCTAACAGATGATGTATTCCAGAGATTGATTTAAAATAGCAGCTTATTTGGTCTCTATTACAAACCTGCATCGAGAACTTTGCAACTGTTGATTCTTTTAACAACGTAGAATGATTTGATTCCTTTAACGACTCTCACCATTTCTTTCTTTTTATTAATAAACCTTTAGATTTTAGATTCTAAAGGATTTGGCACAGCATGCTCATTTGGGTAGGATCTTACCTGGGAACGTGGCTGGTCCTTTGGGCTCAGAACAACCTGTTGTGATTTGGTGAGACTGGTTTTCATGACCTCTCATCTGCATAAGAAGTGGTACTAATGGTGGCACAGGAGAACTAGAGTGTCTAAGGGGATTGCTTGTGAGGTTTCTTGCTAGCCAATGTGGCAAACAGAAGTGCTCTTGGTGACTGGTTCGGTGTGCTTTATAGTGGAGGACTCCCAGTTGTGGGCTATAAGTAGCCTTGTTTCTGAGCAATTCAGCCTGACTTGACCCTTGCAGCAGTGCCTCCAGAAACCTCTTGTATTACAGCCTGTTTCCAGAGCTGTCAAACATCTACAAGTTCTGCAGACTTTCTCTGAGCTCTGGGCACTCAGCACCTCTGAGAAGCAGGTAGCTTTTATTTTACGCATCTCATTGTGGCTTAGATTGAAATCTAACAATTTCCCCTTAGCAAGAGACAGCACAACATGATAACAGAGCAGGGACTGAATTAAGACTCATAGTGGTCATTCCAATATTGCCAACAGCAAAACTGCTCTTCCCCTCCTCCACTCCCCCAAATGTGCTTGTCTTAAAAATCATGAGGTGTTTTTATTAATTAATAAAGTTCAGGTCTTTTTTTTTTTTTTTTTTTGCATTCTGATATTTGGGCCTTTCCCAGGTTAAATTTTCTTCACAACCAGAAGGTCTAGAAATAGACCAGGCTACAAAACAGTTTTCCTGTCAGATGAGAGTTTTTGAGATTTCAATTTGTTCCCCATCTCAAATTGGGATGAAATTTGAAATCTAATAAATTTTCACAAAGCAATGATCTGAAAATAATTTTGGATTGTGCCAAGTGTAAAGTTTTGTTAAAAAATAATTTTGCATTTTCATCTAATTATTTTTAAACTATATCTAAAATCTACCTAATTATTATATTGATTGATCTAAGATTTCTAAACAAAAAGGTTTTTAACCCCCCCCTCCCACCCCCAAAAAAGAGCCTGTCATTTTGAAAATATCAAAGTGGGACTTTTTGACAATTTTGAAATTACTTTCCCCCAAAAAAATTTGAATCGGGAGATTCATCAGAAATTATCATTTCCCGTGAATAGTTATATGTTTGATTAAAATGGTGGAGTTGGAAAATTCAAAACCATCTCTAGCTACACACTTGCTTTTTTGACACAGATGAAAGCTGAAATTCATACATAGTCACTTGGCTTTAGGAAAAACGCCAAATAAAAGGATCACACTAGAACGGTGAGACCTGATAACTCTGCAGTTGAGGCTGTTGCTTCATGGGGAATGTATATTGCTCCAGCCCTCTTCCTGGTGCAATGTTCCTTGCTCTGTACCAGTTTAGCCTTGTTGGCTGGTGCTTTGGGCATTATAGCCAGGCTCCTCCTGTTCCCCACCTTTTCCTGCCCATTCTCCGCCCAAAAAACATGGGAAGATGAGTAGCAAATTGTGGCAGTTCATCACCCTATTGCTCTGATAACTGCAGAAGGAGGATGAGATGCACCCCTGCACCTCCCTTCTTGAATGTGCAGCAGGGGGCATGGCCTGCCCAATGAAACTAGGTGCCAACATTTAATCACCCAAATCCGAAAATAGCAGTAAAAATATATAACTAAAGTCCCAAGCACCTATGGTCACTAAAGCTCTGGTGACACTTTTCCATAGGAGCAGAGGTATTACCTCCATTTCTCAATCAGCTTTGTTAATTGTCCTCTCCTCCCTTAATCCTCCTTGTCATTTCAAATGGCTACGCTCGTTTTTACTTCCCAGCTTAAACAACCACGCTCTTAAGCAACAGCCACGTTCCAGTGAGGAATGCAGTACGTGCCATGCCCTGGACTCCTCCTGCTCATGGACACTGTGTGCATCTGAACTGACAAGAGGAAGAAAAACAACCTCGCCCTGCACTTCGTAATCAAAATGATCATTAAACACTAGCAGTAAAGATCATTCAGTGATCTGCAAAGCAGCGTATCAGACACCCTGTCCACAAATGAAGGGATCAAGAAAGGATTTAGGCAAAAAATTCCTGCATAGTGTTTGCATTTAATGTCTTTGTTTTACCTGACTTTTGCTTCCACTTATTTTGCATTGAGATTGAGAAAGGGAATGAACAGACGCTCAGATGGAATTTCATCGGCTTTCCCTTGGGTATAAAGCAGCGTGTGGTAAACCTCGGAGATACTGAATGGATAGCCTATCCCTCTGTGAGTCAGACTCAGAGATTGTGTTAGGGTTACCTCATTTTGCCACTGTTGCCATCCCGGCTGGCCAGAGATTGTAGGATGGGGGGCTGGTTTCAAAACTAAGACTCGGAGAGGGGAGAGGCGGTCAAAAGCAAGATGTGTTGGTGTTGTACTCCCCATTATATGGTTTGCAGCTTCACTTAAGAGGGTATATAAAGGAGGCATTTTAGCAGAATGTCCTTCCACTTCTATGCAGCATCCCAGCTATGTCTGATTCCACCCTGAATCACCCCTGTTAGCAACCGAGCAAAAGATGAGTATAAATCAGGCTGTAAACAAGCTTTAAATCAAGTCAGAGCATCCTCATAAAAGAGATGTTACAGCCTCAAATACATGTTATGAACCTGATGCAAATTTACTGGGGGAGGTTCTGCGGCCTGTTCTGTACAGAAGGTTGGACAAGATGATTGTAATGGTCCCTTCTTGCCTTCAGTCTCTGAATTGGTGCTGATCTCTGCAGCTCGATGTCATCAGTGAGGTGAGAATCTGCAACTAACGCTGGTCAAAAATGGGGCAAGGGAGCTGTGTGGGAAATGTAGACTCTTTGGTGGGAATTTGAATACTGACACATATTTTGGTATTTGGGCATTTGGATTTTTGATGACAAAAATAAATCAATAATTGTCTGCAGACAGGAGGAATATCGCCCAAAAAATTGTTCAGCTGAAGATCCGATTTTTTTTGTTCAAAACCAGCTTCCCTGAACCCCTTTGTGTCTGAAACTCAAGTGATCAACCCTTGAGTAACAACTCTTGACTTAGCCTTGTCCGAGTGAGAGCAGCGAGGCTGAGAAATACCACTCTGGCTGCATGGCGTGATTATGGATACAGCTGATGGGTTGTTTCAGTTGGAACTGTGGCGTATACCCCCTGCTGAGCCAGCCAAGTTAAAAGCTCTCCAGCACTTATGTGAAGGGTTTTTGTGTGTGGACAGGGCTTGAGTGAGGGGCGACATTTGAGTTATAACTTAAGTTAAATCTTCATTGAAGACAAGACCTGTATTGTTGTTCTCAGCAAGTCACAGGGAGCTAGCCGTGGACAATTACATTATTTGAATTCAAAACTAGTAGAGCAAAATAGCCAGAGCTTGCTGTCTGCTCCAAGTATGCTTAATCCTGCCTCACCATGAGGGGCTCTTAGAATTATAGAATCCTAGGGCTGGAAAAGACCTCAGGAATTCATCAAGTCCAGCCCCCTGCCCAAGGCAGGATCAATCCCAACTAAATCAACCCAGCCAGGGCTTTGTCAAGCCAAGACTTAAAAACCTCCAGGGATGGAGATTCCACCATCTCCCTAGGTAACCCATTCCAGTGCTTCACCACCCTCCTAGTGAAATAGCTTTTTCTAATATCCAACCTAGACCTCCCCCACTGCAACTTGAGACCATTGCTCCTTGTTGTGCCATCCATCACTACTGAGAACAGCCTCTCTCCATCCTCTTTGGAACCTCCCTTCAGGAAATCTCCCCTGCTGTGAAATCTCCCCTCACTCTTCTCTTCTGCAGATTAAATAAGACCAAATCCCTCAGCCTCTCCTCATAGGTCATGTGCTCCAGCCCCCTAATCATTTTGGTTGCCCTCTGCTGGACCCTCTCCAATGTGTCCACATCCTTTCTATAGTGGGGGGCCCAGAACTGGACGCAATACTCCAGATGTAGCCTCACCACAGCCGAATAAAGGGGAATAATAATTTCTCTAGATCTGCTGGCAATGCTCCTCCTAATGCAACCTAATATTCCATTCTCCTTCTTGGCTACAAGGGCACACTGTTGACTCATATCCAGCTTCTCATCCACTGTAACCCCCAGGTCCTTTTCTGCAGAACTGCTACTTAGCCAGTTGGTCCCCAGCCTGTAACAATGCTTGGGATTCTTTCATCCCAAGTGCAGTACTCTACACTTGTCCTTGTTGAACCTCATCAGATTTCATTTGGCCCAATCCTCTAATTTGTCTAGGTCACTCTGGACCCTAACCCTGCCCTCCAACGTATCTACCTCTCTCCCTAGCTTAGTGTCATCCGCAAACTTGCTGAGGGTGCAATCCATCCCCTCAACCAGGTAATTAATAAAGACATTGAACAAAACCAGTCCTAGAACCGATCCTTGGGGCACTCCGCTAGAAACCAACCGCCAACCTGACATCGAGACATTAATCACTATGCGTTGGGCCAGACAGTCTAGCCAGCTTTCTATCCATCTTACAGTCCATTTATCCAATCCACACTCCCTTAAGTTGCTGGCAAGAATATTGTGGGAGACCGTATCAAAAGCTTTGCTAAAGTCAAGGTATATCACATCCACCGACTTTCCCATATCCACAGAGACAGTTACCTCTTCTCTCTCTACAGTCTATGCTTCTATTTACCTGCACTCCAGACCACCATCTTCCAGATCTGAAGTGATCCTTAGGTTCTTCAGCCAACCTACATCCTATTGGACATGTTCTACACATTTACAGCATCAAAAGCACTGCCTTTACCATCTGAGCTAAAGCAGAAGCTCCCATTTGTCTAAGTAGTAGGTTTTTATCCTCAGGCTCAGCTAGCTACTGGAGGGAGACATAATGATGCTGCCACTTAGCCGATATATTAAAAACACATGAAATAACAGGGTTAAATAAATAAATTAACTTAATAAATAATGGTGCAATATTTGAAAAATACAAGCTGAAACTCCCATGCTGTATCGACCCTCCCGCTCCTTCTTTGTCTGGTTAGATCAGGGCTACTCAACACAGAGCCCATGAGCCACATGAGGCTCGCAGCCCATTTGTTTGCGGCCTGCGGGGTGGTTTGGGTTTACGCAGGGCTCAACACACGGCCCGCAGGTGGGAGCCAAAACAAAGAAGCAGTCAATATAATGGTCTTCTATGCATTTCAGTAGTTAAATTCCTGGACTGTCATTGCTCATTAAAAGTGCTGTCATATGGGTGGAAATCGGGTAAATATTGCATTTTATTATTATCAGCAGAACTGACTTAAACGGGACCTGTGTGTTGTGTGGTCTTGCCTTAATCTTTGTATTCATGCCTGTCAGTGTGAAAGAAGCTATTTGCATATATTTCCATATATATTTGCATGTATTTCCAACCACACTTAAGTCGCGGCCCTCGGCATGTGCTGTGAGTATCATTGTGGCCCCCGGGGCTTCCAAAGTTGAATAGCCCTAGTTTAGATCATGTCTGATTCATAACAGGGGGCTGTTGTAAAGGGGCTGACATGTTTCTGGACACTTGGGCCTGAGTTTGAGGAGAGCGTTGCTCCTGTCTATTGCGAAGTTTGAACAAAGCCCTGTCTGACAGGGGCAGGTGTCTTGAAAGCCTGGCCCCAGCTGTGGATTCTGTGCCTTTGAAAATGTCTCTGAAGTCTTTGGGCAAATCTGGCCCTCTATAACTAATAACCGAAACCTTGCAGAATGACCAGTGGCCTCCTCAAAACTCTGCGTCACGGAGAAGGCACTTCCAATTGTGTCACAACCACTAATGAACACGGGATCCCTCCACAGTGGCATTAAATCATTGGGTCCTTATGGGCGGCCACTTACCAGCCCTCTTCTCTGTCCCTGCTCTAATGTGAACAGACACTGCCTTGCTTATCGGATGCAATTTACCTATCCCTGCCTCTCCTAGCTCAAGAGAATGGTACAGGCTGACTCCTGGGGCCAATTTCCCTCCATTACGTTCAGCAGAGCTGAGAGCTGCTGCTGCTTGGACTAGATAAACACAGGCAGCTCTTTTCATATTGTATTTGTCGAATGAGCAAGAAATAAATTGAGTTCTAACCACGGTAAATGAACAGCTTGGTGGTACTTTGCTTTATCATAATATATAAACTATCTCTCTCGCTTGAGCCAACGTACCAGCGCTTGCCCACAGTGGGGATTCCTCTGCCGAGGCTGTGCGAGGAGCATATTATGGGGTGTAGCTACGCTTTAGAATGGCATATTTCCCAATTCTCCAGAGCGTGTTAGCCTATTTCTGCTGCCTCATCGTTCCTGATTCTCTGATTGCACTGAATCGCCTGCTTCTGTGGATTCGTAATCTCATTTGGTGGGGGGAAACATAGCATCATGAATTCAGAAAAGAACAAACCTGTGATATGAAATCTACCGGAGGTACTCCGGTAGCTTTCATTATCATATGATCTGAGCATCTCACATGCTTTTAAAGAAGCAAAGTGTTTGTATCCTCATTTGATGAAGAAGCAACAGACAGATTTGCCGAGGGCCACAGACCGAAGTCAGTAGTAGAGTAAGGAACTGAATGCAGCTCTCCATCTAGTACACTAACCATTGGATTATCCTTCCTTTAAAGGATACAGCCCAGCACATTGCTCAGTGAGCTCAGAATGACCATGGACTTTCCAACTGGCTTATGGAACAACACTCCAAAGCAGGTGAATTTTACATGCTTTGAAGATTCTTGGTGGCTGCTTCATGCCACTTTCATGGAAATAGCAGACGAGGACAGGAAACCAGGTGTGGTGACCTAGGCAATGAAAGTCTAGGCTAAACGTTGGGGGAAGTGTCCATCAATAAGAGCACAAACTAGCAGGAATTTTTATCTGATTACCTGTTAATGGCAAAGCAAAACAGAAAAAGAGAGATTCCCCCCTCCAAGTTACGATGCAATAATTTCCCATGGGAAGCAGTGGAAGTCTGACTGTTTGGGTCACTGGAACCCAGAACTGGAAAAAAGATTTGAGAAAATGTAATCTGGGGCTCAATGCTCCTTTTACAGCCCTGGACACCAAACAGGGCTTTGCTTTTTATGCTGGAAGAGGTGACTCTAGCCACATCGGCAATGACCTAAAGGACAAAGTCCATTTTCCCTGCAGTTTTCCAGCTACTGGGGCTCCTAATATCAAATGCTTCCAGCAATTTCCATGGGAGCGTTCATAGAATTATAGAATCACAGAGCTGGAAGAGACCTCAGGAGGTCATCAGTCCAGCCCCCCACCCAAGGCAGGACCAATCCCAACTAAATCAACCCAGCCAGGGCTTTGTCAAGCCAAGACTTAAAAACCTCTAGGGATGGAGATTCCACCACCTCCCTAGGGAACCCATTCCAGTGCTTCAACACCCTCCTAGTGAAATAGTTTTTCCCAATATCCAACCTAGACCTCCCCCACTGCAACTTGAGACCATTGCATTGCCGGCAGGGTGCCAGATATTTTGGCCCAGTCGCTCTGCCCAATATGATGCTTTGTTAGTGTCTCCCCAGCAGCACGGAGTCCTTTGAAAGACATCCCTGCTGAGGGACTAAAAGAAAGTCATATAAAAGTCATCATTGGAAGAAAAATGGTCAATTGCACACTCAGGGGCATGCAATGGGAAAACGACCTGACGTAACCGCCGTGGAAATGTCCCATGGTCCCATCTGAAAGATGTACCATAAAACTAGGCAGTGGTTTCCCTTTGATGTTGAGCCCTTATTCACTCGGTGCCTCAGCTGTTTCCTCACCCACAAAATGAAATGATAGGGAACAAGTTATCCAGGGGTTTGAGAGCCTCAGTGGGAATTTACTATATAATCAAAGTGGAATAAATTGTGTTACGTGCTCCAAGGCATGTGCAGATGTGCACCACCAATAGAAACACTTGCTGCTGGCTGTGGATGGCTGTGGGTGCTCTGCTAATCAGCTGGGTGGCATTGGACTCTCCCCTGTCAGCTGTGCCTGGGGCGGTCACACAGGAAACACTGGTTAAGAGGGTTAAGTAATTTGATTTGGCTTGGGGTTGCGTTTCTTTTTGGAGCCAATGCCACCCCGCTTAAGAAGGAATTGCTCAAGCAAATGTGGCGCTCATTAGTATGCTGTGCTACAGACACTCGGTAACACCGCTGGAAACCCGTGGGGGGGGCCTTCAGCACCCCGCCAGATTGAGTTTGTTCCAGCGCAGCCCCCGGCTGCTGCTAATAAGATCAACAGGTTTCATCCCGAACTTGATGTTGAATTCTTGGGATCAGTTTCTACAGTCAGGTCAGGGAGGGTTATAAGTAAAAGAGAGAACTAGTGGCTTGCTCTGGACCACATGTGATGCCCTGGGGCTGCAGAAGAAATCCCCTGGCACCTGATCAGCATGGGACTAGTGTAAGTGGCTTTATGCTGCCCCCATCACACTCCTGGCCTGGAGAATGTCATGAAGAGGCATGCCTGTAGCACTGGGCAGGCCTTTGGGCAGGCCTGGAGAATTTGGCACAAGTTAGAGCAGCCCCTGGACTGCTCTAATTTACATCAGGGGCCATTTGGTCCCCTGCAGCAGCCCAGAATGTGGGTGACACCAAAGTGGGATAGAGCATCCTTTGCCCTCCACCAGCTGAGCCTTCTGTGCCCAGGGTACACAGCTCAGACCCACTGCACACTTGGTTGGGACCTTGTCAGCCTATTGAAACATGCAGAGGATGCTCCATTATATGCTCACTAAAGGACGTGTTTTATCTGATTAGCTGTGATATATGGGAGTGTGAATAAATGGCTTTGGAGATTCCCCCATCTCTCTAATGGGGGTGAGGTCAGTTCTGCTAACTCCATCAACTGTGTGTTGCTTATGGACAGGAAATGCTTAGGGTGTGAGCCAAAAACTCAGCAGCTCTGAGGGCAACTCCCCACTCTACTATTAAGAACCTACAAGGAGGACAAGTATTTTACAGTGGAGTCGTCAGCTGAGCAAAGCAAGGTTTAACAGGAACCGGGAGCCGGAAGTGGAAACTAGACATATTTGGACTGAAACAAGGTGTAGATTTTAACGGGGAAATAATGAACATTGGAACCATTTGCCAAGGGTTGTGGTGGTTGTGGAGTCTATGCTATCGGTGATTTTAAAATCAAGACTGGGTGTTTTTCTAAATACCATCACCTCCATGATGGTAAATCCCTAAGGAATGCAGGCGCCTTGCAGATTTAGAACAGCCTGGATTGGAACAGGAATTAATTCAAGGAAGTCCTATGGCCTGTGTAATGCAGGAAGTCGGACTGCATTCTCATAGGGGTTCCCTCTGGCCTTGGAATCTGTGCATGTTCTGTGGGCCTGTCTCTAACTCTCTCCCCTCCTTGTAAAGCTGAGATGAGACTTCCCTGTGCCCCATGGGGTTGCGAGGCTAAATACATCAAAGATTGAGATACTCAGACGTGATGGTAATAGACCATTGATAGATTGTGAAAACCAGACCACGGGGTTGTTATGGATCGCTGATCCATGCAGCTGAACCCGGGAACTTGGAGACAATATTCTGGGCTGGCCCCATGTCTGATTGCGTTGTGTGCAAGTCCTTTGTGGAGCTCTCCTCTCCAGTTTTTGCAGAGAAGACCCCAGAGGCGAGGGGTCAGGAGCTTAGAAGGATGAGCTGAAATTGGAAAAAATGGATGAACATTGAGATACTTTCTGCTTTAATTCACCCCGTTGATATCACTGGCCAAAGTTAGCACCGATGCTGCTCCTGGGCAGTGTTCCATGTAAGCTGGGTGCTTGTGCAGCAGCTCAGCAGAGATTCCAATGCCACCGAGCTGATTAGCAGGCACCCACAGCTAGGTTTTGTTTCTACTGGTGGTGCACATTGGCACAAGCCTTGGTGCACATAGAAAAATGTATTCTGCACGTGGATGGAAAAGATTAGAGGGAACGTTGCCTGATGTAGGTCAGTTTGATGGTGGAGACTAGCTGGGGGTGAAGGATGGGTTTGATTTGGGGTAACAGGATGGATACACCTTACAGGAGAGAGCTGAGAGGCAGGAAAAGATTCTGGGGTCATCAGTGACACCCACTGCACAGATCCTTGAGTTGTGTATTATGGATTGCAAAGGGACGGACTTGATCCAATGCTCACAGATGTCTATTGAAAACC
The DNA here is from genome assembly GCA_019425775.1 of Rafetus swinhoei. NCBI lineage: Eukaryota > Metazoa > Chordata > Testudines > Trionychidae > Rafetus > Rafetus swinhoei. The sequence goes on along the minus strand of CM033429.1, from coordinate 9,713,288 downwards.
CAACTGGAGACTGAGAGCACAGTAAGTCAGCAGTAATCGATTATTGCCTGATAGGAACCGAGCCCATAATGTCAGATGGGAGTAAAGAGCAACAGCAAGCAATAACAACGCTCGTCACTGTTTCTATGCAGGGCCATCGATTGGAGACACATGCAATGAGGCTGCTGCTTGGGCCGGAGCGGGAGATTGTATTAGACGTTCAGAAAGGCTGTCTGGTGTCACAGTGACGGCTTGAGTTCCTTCAGGGTAAACCACTCCATTTGTCTCCCGTGCATTCCCAGGATGTGTGCAGTGATTAGGGAGGGTCAGAGGCTTGTTGGGAATGTGGGATGAAAAGGGCGAAGGTTCTGCAATAGTAACAGTGGATGGAGAGAGTGAAAGGGGTATTTTGTGCATTGGGGGAGTGATAGAGAGAGAGAAGGCGAGAGGCCTGCAGCAGTGCAGAGAGAGACCCTTTCTCTTAGAGCTATCAGCAGTCTCTGTCACTTGCTGTGCTTGGACAGACCTTGCACCACAGGTGTTTTTTGCAGGAGTTGAGTGCCACATGGGCAGTGGGTGAAGGTGGGGCTGGGGGAGGCAAGACCCCAGCTCTGCCAAAAACCCCGTCCCTTCTGCCCAGGCCCCGCCCGCAGGAGCCAAGCCGCCCCCCATAGCACCACAGGGAGGTGGGGGGCCTGGGCCCCAGCCTCCCCAGCTCCAGAGCACGGCGGCAACAACACTCCACCCCAGTGTGCCTACAGTAGGCATTCTGGGGCGGAGTGTGGGCGGGGCCAGGCGGGCGGTTTGGGAAGGCTGTGCCTTCTCCTGCCTAACAGACCCGCCGCCCATGAGCTCCCAGCTGCGAGCCCATCAGACAAGCGGAAACACCCCCCAGCTCCTCAGCTGTTCCGAGCCCTCTCCCAAAGGAGGCCGGATGTAAGGAAAGCCGTTGATTGTCCCATCATGCAGTCACTCACCCCGAGGGCATGTTACACCATCCCTCAGTTGGGCTCTCCAGGGTGCCCGCACACTTGGACTTTAGGATTAGCTTTCAGTGTTATGCTTCTGTTTTCTTTTTGGTCTCAGGCGCAGTGAGGGAAGGGCTGGGGACAAAGGCCAGGACTCCAGTGGAAATTTACCAGCTAGGCTCAGGGCTGTCTAGCCTCTGGCTTGCTCATGAACGAGAAGCCAGGCTTATTTCACCTTCTCAGAAGGCTTCCAGGACCCTGGAGAGTTTTCCAGGCTCAGCTCACCAAGGGGGAAAATGCTTCTTGGCTCTGAGCCGTTTCTGAGGGCCGAGGGCTCTGCGTTCTTTGGCTAGCTCCTCAGTGCATTCCCCCCACCAAGCCACTGGCGCTGGGCTTTATGCCACGCCGTCCATTATCTCACTGCAGTAGCCAAGTTGAGATCCTCCAGGGAACTGATCTACAAAGGGCTGGCTCCTCGGGGCTGCCAACCCATCCTAGAGCAAGCAGAGACATTGGCAGTCGGACTGACGGATGCTGCTGCGTCAGTGGAGCCCCAGGACTGGGTGTGGAGGGGAGGCCATTAAGATGAGTCGCTCTGGTTGTGAACACCTCCAGACAGGTGCGCTCCTGGGGAAGGCTGAGGCACACGGGTTCAGGCTGAGTTTCCCAAAGACAAACGGACAAAAGCTGGCGATATATGAAGATTGTGCTTCACCTCCACAGGGGGCCGTCTCTCTGATCCAGCTGTCCAAGGGGGGGGTTCAAGCCTGACCTACCCTGCAGCTCCCGGCAGGGCTGGGTGAAACAATCCCAGAACTTTCCCAGCGCGTTTGGGGACGGGAAAGCCAAGCTTGGGGCAGCATGTGGCCCTGGGTGTGACTCTGCTGCCACCTGGTTCCCACCCGGCGATATTGCAGCTGTTGGGCACTGCTGCCACAGGCACGCCAGAGAGCACATCTGCCAGGCACCCATCCTGCACCATTTGTGTTCCCTCTTAGCTTTTCTGCCCTCTGTGGACCACAAGGGTCCCTGCTGGAGCCTCTGCAGGGCAGCAGTGATCCGGAGGAGCCCTTTGCCTGTCTCTGTTGGCTGAGTGGCAGCAGAAGTAGGGATATGGGAGTGACCCACTCCCGAGTGAGGAAGGAAGAATGGATCACAGGCCACAGGTCTTTGCCAGGCCTCCTCGTGGCTCAGCAACACTAGGTCCAAGGCAGAGCCCTCATGACTGGCTGGAACACAGGGCAGACATTGCTCCGTGTCAGGTTCCCCTGGGGAAAAGGGAGCTCCAGCAGGGACACTGGGTGTTACACCAAGCCGGAGCACGCTGCAGTCCCATGGCATGTGTCCTCGTCTCGGGGTGACACGCTGCAGCCTCGTGGCATGCCCCCTCATGGCGGTGCGACACGCTGCAACCCTTGTGGTGGTATAACTTGCTGCAGCCCCAGGGCACACTCCCTTGTAGCCATGTGGCACAGTGTAGCCACAGCATCACCGGGAAGTGCCAAACGCTGAAGACATGTCCCTGCATGGCCGTGAGACAAGCTGCTGCTCCACAACTCACCCCCTCTCCACAGACCTTACGCCCTCTCGTGGTGGCACGAAGGGCTTGTACCCACCTGGGACCTGCTGCAGCAGCAGCTTCCATTTCTCCACCACATTGCTCCGCCTGCTTCAGGTGGGCCATGCTGCTGTGCTCAGGTGGGGCTGAAACGGATCTCCACGTCTAGCCACGTGAGGTGGAACTTGGCCTGCGGGCGGTGTCACAGGGAAAGACAGAGTGCTGGATAGATGTTGGCCGGGTTGCTAGAAGAGGAGAACCCAGGAGAGGCTGCACCAGCAATAAACAGACCCTTTTGCACTGTCCCTTACGTTTACGGTGGTTCTCCAGTGGAAACCTTACTGACATGGGTGGATATTATCTCTCCCATGATGCACTTTTCATAGAGCTTTGTCTCTGTTTCTTTTGCCACCACAAAACTCCCCCAGTGTCTGCCTGGGTATACAGATGTTGCTGCCATTACTTCAGAAGCAGCTGCCATTCAAGGCTTCTCTTTCTTAAGAGCTTTCAAGTTTGCTCTCTCCACCCTCAAAGCTCCCCATGTGCCCCAAATCCTCATCCTCTCTTGGGCCAATTCCCTCCAACTCCTGGTTCTCAACAACAGCAAGGGAAGGGGAGATCAGAGGGAGGTTGTGGAAGGGGTCGTGTGAAGAGCTGATAGGGTCACTGGCTGTAACATGGGGAGTCAAATTGGGACTTTCTGAGGGTAGGAAATTCTCTCCTCAGATTTCCTGGAGTTGTGTCCCTGTTGGCTGCTGGAAAAACTCATAAAAACAGCCAGTTCCCAGGGACATTTGCCTCCCTCCCCAAGCTTTTGCATATATAGCATTTGTCTTTTCCACTGTTGGCTGGGAGAGCCAAGAAGGATGGAAAGAGCCCAGTGGCTGAAAGAGCTAACTGAGGTCCTTGGGCACATAAACAGGGGAATCTCAATCTGAGGAGAGGTTATTTTTACCTCTGTTACTTGGCCCCACTGTGACTGCTGCTGGAAGGCTGTGTTCAGTTCTGGTGCCCACAGTTGAAGAAGGATGTTGCTATACTGGACAGGGCACAGAGAAGAGCCTTGAGAATGATTGAAGAATTAAAGAACTTGCCTTATAATGATTGATTGTAGGCACTTGATCTTAGCTTAACCAAAAGAAGGTTCAGGGGTGACTTGGTTACAGGCTGTACATAGCTTTGTGGGGAACAAATATTTCCCAAGGGGCTCTTCAGGCTAGTAGAGAAGAGTCCAACTGGAAACAGAGGTGAGGCAGATTCAGACGGAAAATAAGACATACATTTTTATGGCGAGAGTCATTAACCACTGGAACGAGTTGTGGTGATTTCTCCATCACTGACAATGTTTAAATCAAGGTTGGATGATTTTTTCCTTAAATGAGCCGCTGTAGGAATTATTTGGGGGACGCTTTCTGCCTTGTGTTATACAGGAAGTTAGACTAGATGCTCTGAATGGTCCCGTCTGGCCCTGGAATCTAGCAGAAGCAGCAGCAGCTGAAGCCTGTCCTTTAAATCACCATCAGAGTGCTGTGCCACATGCTCCAGGCAGCTCTCAGGGCTGGCTGAGAGGTGGGGGGGCTAGCACAGAGCTGGGTGGTGCTGAGAGCTGGCAGCCCCGGACTCTTCCCCTTTAGCCTGAGGCTATGTCTACACTACGGGGCTTTATCGGGAAAAGGGACGCTAATTGTGCTCCACATCTAGACTGGGCCAAATTTCGGGAAAAAAAAAGCCCTCTTTCTGAAGAGCCCTTCTTCCTCATGGGAGGAGGAAGACAGGGCTTCTGACAGAGCGCGTCTGCTCTTCTGCAAAAATATGCGGAAGAGCAGACGCGTTCCCTTGACGCGGTGGAGTTTTTCCGGAATACCTCCGATGTCCCAGAAAACCCCCGTAGTCTAGACATAGCCTAAGGCTCTACCCCTTCCAGGAGCATGGAGCCCACACCCCTGTCTTGTCCAGAGGCCCAGCAAGTCTGTTGACCTTTGTGGGCAGGGCTGTGGGAGCCATCAGGGTGGTTGTCCAAGTGTTCTTACATGGTCTGTCGCTTCTGAGCACCTCATGCTCAGGACCCACCAGTGGCCTACTCCCTTTTTACCTGAGTTATATGACACAATTAAGTTCAGCAGGGACTGGATCTGGGACCAGCTTTGATATCAGGGAAACAGGCTCAGGCCTCCCAAAAAATTGGGATGAAAAAGAGCTTTTCAAACTACAGAAAAATATTTGCAAAAAATGTTTTATCCCTCTTATCCCTCTGTCCTTTTTTATTTCCACTGGGGGAGGGATTGAACCAAAAAAAAAAAAAAAAATCAGTGTGAAGCAAAATGCAAACAGTTGGTTTGATTTATTTCACTGAAAGTCTCCCAGTAAAAATTGTCATTTTTTAAAACGTTCCAGAGAAATCTTCCATTTTTCAAGCAGCCCGACTTAATGGGCCTGCTGCGGTATTAAAATAAGTCAACGTTCAATATTAGAGTTTTATATTTTGCGGCTCTTCCTCTAGATGGCACCAGAGCCCAACTAAAGAATAGAGTACAGTGCTATAGGTAGAGTCAGGAGTATAATGCTATTGATGAGTTCTTTTCATTACATCCCTTGTTTCCCGATGCCCATAACTTTTGGCAGGAATAACCTTCTGCACTGCAATTTTTCATGCCAGAATTGATTGACTGGTTTTCTTCCATGCTAGATGAAGAACGGGATCTCTGTCAAGCAACAGCGCTGACCAGAAAAGAAATCGAATGCGGGGAGAGATTATTGGAGCTTCACTCACCATGACATAATCCATCAACGCGGGCCTGGTTCAGCAAACCTCTTCAGCACCTGCTTAACTTTCAGCTGGGGCCTACGTGTTTGCAGAGTCGGGACCCTGTGGAATGAATCTCATCTGTCACAGACATCGGCGGTCAGTGCCCAAGGAGATGAGGAAAATGGCTGCCTGTGGTACCCTTGATATGCTTAAATGAACCTTCCTGGCTTTGCAGCCCACACTGTTGCATGCTCTTTCATGTAGCAGAGAGAGGTCTGACCCCATGCAATGGCTGGCAGTTAATTCTGGATACATTCAGATGGGAAACGAGGCATGCATTGTAATGGTGTGAGTAATTAACCATTGGACCAATGGATTGGGGTGGATTCTCCATCACTGACCATTTTGCAGTCAAAGCTCTGCCCTAGGAGCTATCCAGGGTTAATTCTCTGGCCCGTGTCCTATGGGAGAGCAGACTAGATGGTTACACAGGGCTGGCCTTACCATGAGGCAAACTGAGGCGGCCGCCTCAGGTGCCAGACTGTGGGGTGGGGGGCGCCACTAGGACCCAGAGTGTAGAAAATTGTGTCTGCTGCTGGTGAAAATGTATTCTCTCTGCTCTAGATGCACAGAGATGGTGGAGCCCTGTGTTGGAGGAAGGAGGGTACAAGAGACATAACAGGCAGGCAGGAGAGAAGGTGGCATGGGGGCGTCATTTGAGCTCCCCGCCTCAGGTGCCAAAATGTTGTGGGCCAGCCCTGTGGTTACAGGAGTTCTTTGGAATCAGGGACACTGCAGCTTTGGATGCACTTGGGCTAGTGTTAGATTTCACCCTAGGGAACAATCCTGTAAACTGAGCAGCCCCTCAGGGATCAAAATGGCGCCCAGCCCTTGTGCTGAATCTCTGTGCAGGGATGAACGTCACACAGAAAGAACATAATTTCTTTTGCTAGGTAATGGTCTGGCCTAGTGGTTAAAACACACACACACAAGCCAGGCCTTGTAGCTCCTAGCTCTGCAGCTGCTTCAGTGTGTGGATTTGAACAACTCATTTAACCTCTTGGTGCCTCAGTTTCCCACTTGTAAACAGAGAAGAGCTTGTATCTGTTTTATCTTGAGCTCTCCCCACCCTGTTCTGTTTGGTGTGTTTTGCTGTCGTGTCTTGTCTTGTGCTTAGATTGTCAGCCCTTGGGGGCACCGACTCTTTTTGTTCTGTCTGTACAATGGGGTCTGTGATCGGGGCTCCTAGGTGCTACCATCACACAGTTAATAACAATGCACCAGAGTCAGTCAGCCACACACATGGGGGGGGGAGGGGTATTGAAAGAGCTGCTGCTTTTTATGCAGTGCTTTGAGAGGCGTGATGTGTAGGTGCAGAGCATTGACTCGCGGGAGCCTTAAGACAGCTGTCTGAATGCGCTGTGTTTCTCTGCAAGCTCTTCATTCTGCAGCCTCCGCCTTTGGGGGGTTGCTGTTTTCTTTTACATAAATGTTGCTGTTTAGCGCACTTTCATGTGGGATCACTTCAGACCCTTGGCTGCCTGTCGCTTAGAAGGCACCAGGTGTTTGTACAAACCAAGGTAAACAGAAATCCTCCCCGGGAGAGGGATGTGTGGTTGGAAGCTTAACATTTCCCTTGATCTGGGTTTGCTGTGGTGCATTGTATTCAAAATCACAATCCCTGGAGACTTGGGGGGTTCCTGTTTTGCAGTGTGACCCCAGGTTATGGCTGAAAGGAGCTGGCACTGCCCATTCATGGTACTTAGCCCCTGTTATGGTCACATCTAAGTACCCTTAACACATACACTATCCCCCCTTCCGCCCCCGCCCCCGCCCCGCCTTGCCTTGCCTTGTAATGTAGGGCAGTAGCATCCCTGTTTTACAGCAGGGGAACTAAGGGTGCGTCTAGACTACAGGCTTTTGTCAACAGAAGTTTTGTCGACAGATACTGTCAACAAAGAGCGTCTAGACTACATCCCCGTTCTGTCGACAAAGCAAACCGCTTTGTCAACATGACAGTGTAGACGCAAAGGACAGTGTAGATGCAATAACGCCTTCTGTCGACAGAACTCTGTGCACAAAAGGTGTTATTCCTCGTAGAATGAGGTTTACAGCCGTCGACAAAACTGCTGAGTTCTGTTGACGTTATGTCGACAGAACTCAGCGGCAGTGTAGACGCAGGTATAGTTTTGTCGACAAAAGTCCACATTTGTCAACAAAACCCTGTCATCTAGACACACCCTCAGGCACAAAGTGCAAGTGATTTGTGATAGAGCGGAGCCTTGACCCTAGATCTCCAGGAACCTAAGCACTGCATCACCATTCCCCTTATGCGCCTTAACCTTCAAGAAAGGGAGGGTGGCTGTGAATCCTGGTCTCAGCCCATTTGCACGCTGCATCCACTCTGAGTGACAATCTGGGTCCTCCATGGTAACCCCGCTTTGCTACGCTTTGTCTCTCACTAGTGGTGCCTCGTTGCCTACAGCAGCTAAACCAGCACCAGCAAATGCAAACTCAGCAAGTGGAACTAAGGGTACGTATACACTAGCCCCCTAGATCGATCTAGGGAGGCTAATGAGGGCGACCGAAATTGCAAATCAAGCCCGGGATTTAAATATCCGCGACTTGATTTGTTTCCCGTCGATCGCCATTTTAGAAATTGACTAGCCGAAGTAACTGCCCACGTCTGCAGCGGCAGTGAAGCGGGATTCGATTTAAAGCCTAACTCGAATTAGCTGGTATTCCTCCTGCAATGAGATTTACCAGCTAATTCAATTTAGGGGCTTTAAATCAGAATCCCGTTTCACTGCCTCATGTAGTTACTTCAGTTACTTCAGGCTAGTCAATTTCTAAAATGGCGACCGGCCAGGAACTTGCAAATCAAGCATGGGATATTTAAATCCTGGGATTGATTTGCAATTTCAGTCGCCCTCATTAGCCTCCCTAGATCGATCTAGGGGGCTAGTGTAGATGTACCCTAAGTTGTATTTCTACACGGACGACCCCCAAATCCTTAAAATTAGAACTGGCCAGGCCAGGCCCAGCAACAGCAATTCCAGGCCCCAGAGCAGAATAGTTGATGGCCCCCCCGTCTGCACAAACTGCCCCCCCTTGCAGACATGGTCAGCCTGACATTTAGGTGGTGCTGCGCCTGCTATGGCTGATGCCCAGAGAGCTGCCAGCTGAGCTGTCAGCAGCGTTCTTCTGCAGGAGGAGGCGTGGAGGCAGTGCTTACCTCAGAGAGCTACCAAAAGCAACCAGCACATCCTTTTGGAAGCAGCTGGTGGGGGGGTGGGGGCAGAGGTCTGCACGCTACTCCTGAAGGCACCACTCCTGCAGCCCATTGGCCACAGTTCCTGGCCAATGGGAGCTGCGAAGTTGGTGTTCAGGGAGGGGGAAGTGCATGGAAATCCCTCTTCCCCAGGGGCTGCAGGGATGGTGTCAGCCATTTCTGGGAACAGCACAGAGCAGGTTTGGGCAGGAAGTCTGCCTTAGCTCCCCTGCATTGTCGACAGTGGTGGCAGCTGGGCACCCTTTTAAACTGCCCAGGCCCCTGGGCAATTGTCTCCTTTGTCTCTTCTCCCTACCCCCATTGACTGGTTTGGGCCAGAAGTGTAACAATGCCATCTCTTTGTTGAAGCCATTGAGTGGAGAGGCAGTCAGAGGGAAAGAAGGTTTGTGATGGGGAATTATTGGCACACCTGCCTTCCACTTGCTCTGATTTCTCCTCTCGCTTTTTTGAGCCTGGGCTGTTATTCTTCTGGGCCTCCCCAGCCCCTTTTGTTTTCCTCCCCGATTCATTAATCTGGGGCATACTAGAATGGGGATGAGCAGATGGACAAGAGAGACATGTCAACAGCTGCCCCCATGCTTAGTGGTAGGAGAGTCATTTTCTTTTGAGACATTTCCAGGGCCTGGATACCTAAGTGGTCTACAGTCAATCTTCTATGTCAACTATCCTGATACAAGCAAAGAAGGGTCTTTGAATGAGACCCAAGGTTCCCTGGTAGGCTGAGAGGGTGGGGAGATTATGGTTGGTCTGAATCTGTTAATTCACTTGACTATGTAAAGAGACACATGAATGAAGAGTGTACTATAGCATGGAAAAACCAACCATGAGATGTGGTGCTGGACTTCACAGGTTAACTAACAACCATAATCCTCCTTTGAATTTATTCACCACTGTTAGGTACTGATTCTGCATAGAATCACAGAATACTAGAACCGAAAGGAACCTAAGAGATCATCAAGTCCAGTCCCCTGCCCTCACAGCAAGACCACGCACTGTCTAGATCAGTGTTTCCCAATTTTATTTGGCCATGGAACCCTTTTAAACCCGAAAGAATTTTGCGGAACCCCTAATAACAGTCTTATATATAGAGCTGAAAAAGTAAACCACAAATAAGTGAGGATAATAATAAACAAATGCTAAACAAGATCATGAGATCAACATTTAGTTTAATTGTACATAGATTAATCTATCATAGTCAATTTATATTTTTAAATACAAGAAATCATGCGACTATACTGACGTAAAGTATTCGCGAACACACTGCCTGCGCACTCCCATACAAGCAACTGGTTTGACAGCTGAAGCTTCGACTTTGTCCGACGTGGCGCTAGTCTATTCGTATTCAGTCACCCACGTGATCCACATGCCCTGAGAGTGAGTACGGGGATTTACGGTGGTATATAACCACTGACTGACTGCACGCAGCGCTGAGTAGTGACATCATCGTCTCCACTCTCTGGCTAAGCTGGCATTCCACAGGGACACGTATCGTGGCAAACACAAATGAAAATTGTTTTCAATAAAATTCATAAATGCTTAAATATTAATTATTATTTTAAAAAAATCATAAAATGTTATTGTAATGGAATTTTCTCGCGGAACCCTTATTTTCACTTCGCGGAACCCTGGGGTGTGGAACACCTTTTGAGAAACACTGATCTATCATCCCTGACAGGTGTCTGTCTAACCTGCTCTTAAATATCTCTAGTGATTGAGATTCCACAACCCCCCTAGGCAATTTATTCCAGTGTTTAACCACCCTGGCAGTTAGGAAGTTTTTCCTAATGTCCAACCTAAACCTCTCTTGCTGCAGTTTAAGCCCGTTGCTTCTTGTCCTATCATCAGAGGCCAAGGAGAGCAATTTCCCTCCCACTTATGCACGTGCGTAACTAAGCGATGCAAGTTTTCTATTGGCCTGGACTTCCAGCTAGTGCAAATTGGCATAGCTCCACTGACAGCAGCAGAGCTATTTTATTTCCACTAGTTGAGGATCTGTCCTGAAGCTTCTGTGGGACTGTTTGTCTGTGTAAAGTGGAGCGTGTGATTACAGCACAGCGGGCATGTATTTCTGGGGATAGCGGGGCACTTTCCTGGGCCAAATTTAAATGCAGATCAAGCCAGTCTGGAGCCAGCTCTGAAGTGGAAAGCTGCACCTAGGGTTGCTGCCTGGCTAGTTTTTAACCAGCTTGGCTCGTTGTTGTATTGACTTGCCAGTTAAAAGATTTAATGTTTTTTTTACGTTTGGGACACTTATGAGCCCTCTGCAATTCATGCCTCTGGTAGTCTGGGTTGTGGCGCTAAGTTAGAATAAGGTAAGAAAAAGGAGAGAGAGAAAGTGGGGGGGACATCTCAGCAGGAGCTCTGCCTGGGCAAGCACTGCCAGATTTGAAAGCCGACGGACAATCAATGCAGAAACAGAAACAAGTGAAACAGAAAAAAGCGAAGTCCTCTAAGGTGAGATCAAACCCTTCAGCAGCCCTACAGGGGCTGGGAAATAGCCTGAGGTGAACAAAGGAGCCACTGAATGGGATCCTGCTGCTGCTGGCAAAAGTCAATCCATACCTGCGGACTAACCCAGAGAGCACCAGGCAGGCAAGTGAACTGGACTAAGCCTGCCATTGCTTGGAGGCACTGAAATGTATCGCACGGAACATACGCCCTGGAAAAGGCCCTGACTAGGAAGGAGGGCTGTTTATCAAAAGGTCAGTGAGATGGGTGCTGGTGTGCTGAGCCAATTGCATGGAAACTGAGCTCCTCGTAGATTACTCCCACTCCTGGCCGGTTTCTGTTTTAAGGCACATAATGTCATAGGGCAAGTCTGCACTAGGAAGTTATTTCGAAACTAGCCAATTAGCCCATCATAAGATGGGATTTTCAGGTCTCTCCTCCTCGTCGGTCTTCTCTCCTGAGCCTCCGTTCTCTCGCTCCATCTCTCTCTCTCTCTCCCCTCCTCCTCCTACCTCCCCCCGGCCCCTCAGCTCTCCTCCGCCTCCTGCCTCTCTCTCCCTTTCTCTTCTCCTCACCCTCCTGCCTCTAACTAGGGGAACCGCGGAGCCCAAATGGCTGTTTGGGCTCTGCACTCCCCGTGCTGCATGGGGAGCACGGAGCCCAAATGGTCGCTTGCGCCACTTGCTCCCACGCAACGGCCCGGCTGAGCGGCGCAGAAGTCAGCCGAGCGCCACGGCGGGAGGCGAAGGGGGGCGGGGCGGTGACGTTCACGGCCAGGGGGTCGGGCCTGGAGCCGCTGTCACGCTACATGTCACTGCCCCGGCCCCCTTCCCCTCCCGCCATGGCGCTCGGCTGACTTCTGCGCTGCTCAGCCGGGCCACTACAGGGGAGCAAGCGACCGTTTGACCCCCACATTCCCCATGCAGCACGGGCCGCCCAGAGGCAATAGTCAGCATTTCAGCGTTACAGACTCACAGACATTGGGCTATTATATATATGACTAGCCAATTAGCCCATCATAAGATGGGATTTTCAGGTCTCTCCTCCACGTCGGTCTTCTCTCCTAAGCCTCCGGTCTCTCGCTCCGTCTCTCTCTCTCTCCTCCTCCTACTGCCTCCCCTTCTCTCTCTCAGCTCTCCTCTGCCTCCTGCCTCTCTCTCTGTCTCTCTCTTTCTCTTCTCCTCCCCCTCCTGCCTCTCACTCGGGGGACCATGGAGCCCAACTGGCCGTTTGGGCTATGCACTCCCCGTGCTGCATGGGGGGTGTGGAGCCCAAACGGTTGCTTGCACCGCTTGCTCCCACACGGCGGCCCGGCTGAGCAGCGCAGAAGTCAGCCGAGCGCCATGGCAAGAGACGAAGGGGGGCCGGGCGGTGATGTTCATGGCCAGGGGGCGGGGCCTGGAGCCACTGTCACGCCGCACATCACCGCACTGCCCCCCTTCGCCTCCCGCCGTGGCGCTCGGCTGACTTCTGCGCCGCTCAGCCGGGCCGCCACAGGGGAGCAAGCGGCCGTTTGGGCCCCGCACTCCCCATGCAGCATGGGCCGCCCAGAGGGAACAGCCAGCATTTCAGGCAACAGCGCCGCCCAGAGGGAACAGCCAGCATTTCAGGCAACAGCGCCGCCCAGAGGGAACAGCCAGCATTTCGGCGTTACAGACTCAGACACTGGGCTACTATATATATGATAACAATTCCTGAAATAACTATTTCAAAATAACATTATTCCCCAAGGAAAGCAGGAGTTATTATTTTGAAATAACCAGCCCGTTATTTCAAAATCATGGGCTTGGTAGTGCGGATGCACCACTTGTTATTTCGAAATAAGGGGGGTTACTTTGAAATAACTCCCTAGTGTAGGCCAGGGCCTAGAATCATAGAACCATAGGGCTGGAAGAGACCTCAGGAGGTCATCGAGTCCAACTCCCTGCTCAAAGCAGGACCAACCCCAACTCAATCAGAATTTGCCCAATCCCTTTGGCTACTTAGAGAGATTGACACAACAGCTCCAGAAATAGAGGCTCTGAAAGCAGCCCTGGTACGTGAACTGTCAGTTTCAGTAAAATGGGCCCCACCTGGATCTGGTGTAAAGCAATGTATCTCCCTGGTCAGGAGCCACGTGGCTGTACTCAAGTTGAAGATCTGGCCTGGCCCTTTCTCACAGGCTGTAGTCCATGTGACTTACAGGGAGCAGGGTTGATTTAAAGATACAAGGTGTTATAAGTATACTGGAGTGGAATGGGAGAGGAGGAGCAATTACATCAAAAGGTCAAAAAATACAAATCCGTCTCCTTAGTAAGCAGTTCCAGTGGTTAATCACTCTGACTATTAAAAAAATGATGTCTTATTAAGTCTGACTAGTCTAGCTTCCACTTCTGGCTGCTGGATTGTGTTGTACCTTTCTACAGACTGTTCAGCTCTCTCTCTGTTAAGTTAGATGGATTTCAGCTCCTTGAACCTATCACTAGAAGGCATGTTCAGAAATCATTTCATCACTCTCGTGGCTTCTCTCTGGATCCTCTCCAATTCATCATCTTCCTTCTGCAATTGTGGACACCAGAAGTGGACACGGTATTTCAGCAGTGGCCACACCACTGCCAAATACCAGCATAGCATCACTTCTGTACCCCAACTCCAGGTTCCCATTCACGCATCCAAGGATTGTATTAGCCCTTTTGGCATGAACCTCAAACTTTGTGAAGAGTCAAGTCTGACCTACGTTCTTTGTTCCTAGCTGAACACTTTTGTCTTTGGCTGTATTAAAACACATTCTGTTTGCTTGCATCCAGCTTACCAAGTGATAGGGATAGCTCTGAATCAGTGACTTGTCCTCTTCATGAGTTACTTGTCATGATGGAAGAATCCCAAGCATTGTTACAGGCTGGGGACCGACTGGCTAAGTAGCAGTCCTGCAGAAAAGGACCTGGGGATTACAGTGGATGAGAAGCTGGATAGGAGTCAACAGTGTGCCCTTGTAGCCAAGAGGGCTAATGGCATATTAGGGTGCATTAGGAGGAGCATTGCCAGCAGATCCAGAGAAGTGATTATTCCCCTTTATTCGGTTCTGGTGAGGCCACATCTGGAGTACTGTGTCCAGTTCTGGGCTCCCCCACTATAGAAAGGATGTGGACGCATTGGAGAGGGTTCAGTGGAAGGCGACCAAAATGATTAGGGGGCTGGAGCGCATGACCTGTGAGGAGAGACTGAGGGATTTGGGTTTGCTTAGTCTGCAGAAGAGAAGAGTGAGGGGGGATTTGATAGCAGCCTTCAACTACCTGAAGGGAGGTTCCAAAGATGGCAGACAGATGGCAGAACAAGGAGCAAAAGTCTCAAGTTGCAGTGAGGGAGGTGTAGGTTGGATATTAGGAAAAACTATTTCACTAAGAGGGAGGTGAAGCACTGGGATGGGTTCCCTAGGGAGGTGGTGGAATCTCCATCTCTAGAGGTTTTTAAGTCTCGGCTTGACAAAGCCCTGGCTGGGTTGATTTAATTGGGATTGGTCCTGCTTTGGGCAGGGGGCTGGATTTGATGACCTCCTGAGGTCTCTTCCAGCTCTATGATTAACTTAAGAACATAACATAAGAACAGCCGTACTGGGTCAGACCAAAGGTCCATCTAGCCCAGTAGCCTGTCTGCCGACAGTGGCCAGCACCAGGTGCGCCAGAGAGGGTGGACCGAAGACAATGATCAAGCGATTTGTCTCCTGCCATCCTTCTCCAGCCTCTGACAAACAGAGGCCAGGGACACCATTTCTATCCCCTGGCTAATAGCCTTTTATGGACCTAACCTCCATGAAATTATCTAGCTTCTCTTTAAACTCTGTTATAGTCCTAGCCTTCACAGCCTCCTCTGGCAAGGAGTTCCACAAGTTGACTACACGCTGTGTGAAGAAGAACTTTTTTTTATTAGTTTTAAACCTGCTACCCATTAATTTCATTTGGTGTCCTCTAGTTCTTCTATTATGGGAACTAATAAATAACTTTTCTTTATCCGCCTCTCCACACCACTCATGATTTTATATACCTCTATCATATCCCCTCAGTCTCCTCTTTTCTAAACTGAAAAGTCCCAGTCGCTTAACCTCTCTTCATATGGGACCCGTTCCAAACCCCTAATCATTTTAGTTGCCCTTTTCTGAACCCTTTCCAAGGCCAAAATATCTTTTTTGAGGTGAGGAGACCACATCTGTACACAGTATTCAAGATGTGGGTGTACCATAGTTTTATACAGGGGCAGTAAGATATTCTGGGTCTTATTTTCTATCCCTTTCTTAATAATTCCTAGATTCTATGACTCTACTTAATCTTTGTGTCACCTCAATCCTGATCAGCGATGATTCTGTGTTTTCTTCCAGGTCACTGATAAAAATGTGAAATATCATCCACCTAAGAACCGATCCCTGCTGTGCCCCACTAATAGTGCACCCACTTCCCCATTCACAATTACACACTGAGACCGATCAGTTAGCCATCATTTAATCCATTTAACATGTGTCATGTCGATTTGATAGAGACAAAGAGCGCGAGGCAATATGTTTGATTGAAGGAACTTCTGTCGGTGAGAGGGAGCAGCTCTCCAGCTTAAACAGAGCCCTTCGTCAGACCATATTATGTTGTGCCAACTCAAACACCTTATATCAACTCTATTTCCAAATCTCATAAAAATACCAAGTTAGTCTGACAGACTCAGCTCTCCATTAACTGATGTTGACTGGCATCCATGGAATTACCAGCCTTTCATTCTTTATTAATCCAGCCCCATGTCAGCTGCTTCATTAGCTTGCCTGGGATCAAGGTGAGTCTGACAGGCCTATCATCACAATGGCACAACACTAGCTTTCTTCTAGGTTTCTGGAACGCCCCTGGTGTGCCAAGACTCATTGAAAACTGGCATTCATTGTCCAGAGAGCTTCTCCTCCGTTCATTGCTCTAATCCCTTTTTGCAGGACTGCCAGCTTTGATTCAGGAAATAGGGCTTCAAGCCCCTGAGTCAGCAGGGTAAAACAGAGGTTCAACTCACCCCAGGTCAGCAGGAAGAGCCCCCTGGTAGCATTAACAACCCACATCTCAGATGCCAACCAACTAAGTGTTCTGAGTCTAAGTCCCTATAATCCAGAGCACAGGTCTGCAGAATTACCAGGTAGGAGAGTGCTCCACACTGCTATCCAGTAGCAGCTACAGCTAGCTTCTGCTACTCTGCCTATGATACTGCAGACCACTGGAAGTCCTTCCTGAAGGGGTCTGACAGGCTCCTGATTGGCTCTCTTCCTACATAAACCAGGAACAGTATGCCTTTTTTGTAGGGGCCATAACTGATTTGTTTGTGAACTCCCGACTTGAACTCTGACCTTTGGTATCCATCCTGGCTCGGACCTCCCTATGATCGTCTCTGCTCCTCCCAGCTTCAGGTTTGATCCTACCTATGGCCCAGGCTCTTATTGTTAGGATCCGGACACTGAGTAAGTAGAACCTAAGGATGTTAGAGTTTAACCGATTAACCAATACACAGACGCTTATCGGTTGATGTTATCAGTTAAACTCCTCCCCGCTCCCCAGGAGGCGTCACTGTGGGCTCTGCTAACTTACACTTTATACTGCAGAGCCCACAGCACATGTAACTGTAAAACTGCTAAAATTTTCAGCGGTTACACGGTTACCATTTTAACATCCCTACTAGAACCTGGGGGGACCCCTAGAGGTGGTATCTGGGAAGGTTCACACAGCATTCCTATGTAGATTCTAATCTCCTGTTTCCAGGTTCTCCAACTTTGTGACCAATTCCTGTCGGGGCTGGAATTTTCTGGGCATGGTCTGTGTCTTTGGGTGCCTTTCAAATTTGAGCACAATTGATTCAAATCGCTTCTGGAGTGTGATACAAATGGACTTTTCTCAGCTGGCACTTCAGGTCAGGTTTCTGACCGCTTTGTGCTACTGTGGTGGCACGGAGGACCCAGGCATTGAATACCTCTCTTGAACTTAGTGCAAGCTGAGCAAGCACAGTTATGTTGCCAGCTGGAGCCCATCTGAGGCTCCTTTCTGAAATGGCCCTCTGGGTAGCTTCCTTTCCCTTCCCATCTGAAAATATTACAAACTGAACACTTGACTGCTTTTTCTCTCCATGAATGTAATTTCCCTCTTACGTTGTGGTTTTTTTTTTCCCCTTTGTACTACTGTTCACCTCAGCCCTGGGAGCGAGGGAATTCCTTTGGCATTATTAAAAGGAAAAATGTTTCCTTCCGCCTACAACTTCCGACTTGAATCCCCTACATCTTCTGAAATGCTGTAACTGAGTTTCGTATTCCCTCAGCCTCCGCAACAGTGTCCCAAGAACTCCCCCCAGCTTCCTCCTTTCGTTAAAAGGTATAAACGTGTCAGTGCCACTGAAAATGCAATATCTTTACTCTCATCATTGGTCTAGGAGACAGGATATGGGGGGGGTGTTAGGTGTCAACAATGTCAGGTTTCACTTCCTGCCTATAATCAATGCAACATGGGTTTGGTAGGCCCAGCTAGGCCTCAGCCCCTCTAGCTAGTCCCTGAAGCTGACCTGAGCTGGGCCCCTTTCACTCCAGTTGCCTGGGGAAGAGCAGAACAATAACAGCAGTATTCCCAGGCCTGCTAACCCATCTCCAGGGTTGTAAATATGAAGGAAATTTGTCACGATTTATTCAAATGGCTTGGGAGTGGTTTTCTGGATGATTTCATAGTCTGCTTATTAGCTGCAAAGAAATATAATGCCAGGCTCCAAGATCTGCTCTCAGGGAGGCAGGAATGAGGGAAGGGCTCCAATAAAAGACGGGGGTAAGAAAATGGATATGTGGTCTTCTGGGGATTTGACCTGGCAATTTAAGAAGGCAGCTAGGTTAGAGCATTTGCAGCACTCTGGCAGGCTACAATTATTCTAGGCTAGTCATAGTCAATGTAAATGGCTACATGCCTCAGGGTGCATCTACACTGCACCGTTCTTCTGGAATAACGGCCTTATTCCCGGAAAAACAATACTAGCGTCCACACAGCAATTGCATTATTTCAAAAGAAAATTGAAATAATGGAGGTCTTTTTCCGACATTGGGAAACCTCATTCCACGAGGAATAACGCCTCTTCTGAAAAAGCTCTTTTGGAAGAGAGTTTGTAGAGACGTTCCACTGCTGCTATTTCAAAATAGCTCCTGATCAGGGCCATTCTAAACTTATTCCTCCCCAGTGCCTCCTGGGGCTCTAAATCGAGATAGCGCATCCACATTAGGGGAGCCTGCCTTGGACTAATTTTGAGGCTTCCCTGTAGTGTGGACGACGCTCTATTTTGAAATAAGCTATTCCAGAAGATATCTTCTGGAATAGCTTTTTCCGAAATAAGCTTGCAGCGTAGATGTACCCTCAGTGATGTCTTGTTGCACATCGCTATGGTGCTCGTGACATCCTGTACCTTTCTGTGCTACTATGGAATGTTGTCAGGGTATAGTGCAGGGGTGGGCAATAATTTTTGATGGAGGGCCACTCTCAGATTTTGGGAAGTGGTTGAGGGCTGCACTCTTCCATTATATTAATGGAGCTGCGGGGTCTGGAATGGAGGTTGGGTGCAGAAGGGAGCTTGGGGTAAGGGACTGAGGTGCAAGAGGGAGATTGGAGTCTGGGAGGGAGTTGGGATGAAGCAGGCGGTTGTGACCTAGGGCAGGGGACTGGAGCGCAGGGGTTTGGGATGTGACCTAGGGTAGGCGGGAATTGTGATCTGGGGCAAGAGATTGGGGTGGCAGATCTGGGAGGGGGTGTGGGTTTAAGAGGGGGACAGAGGGTTTGGGTATTTTGAGCAGGAGGAAGGGAGGGCAGAGAGTTGGGGCAGGAAAGGGCTGGGGTGCCAGATGCAGGCTGTGGCCAAGCGACTTATTTGTCGGCTGCCAAACTAGCCTGCCTGCCTGCAGAGCTTAAAATGTTTCCCAGCCAGCCAGCCTGCTTGCCTGGCCATGCGCTTTATGAATATCTGAGTCTAGGAGAGGAGGTGTGATTCTTTATTCTAACAAGCAGCTCGCATTGGCTGGTTTCTGCCAGAAACCGGCCAATGGGAATGTGCTGCGGGTGGGGCGGCTCCTAAAACTTCCCTCCTCCCCTCCAGTTTAAAAACAGAAATGGAGCCTGCAGCCGCGTTTCTGCATGGCACGCGGGGCTGAGGAGCAAGCTGGGGAGCCTGCCTAGGGCTCCCCGCTGTCTCTGCGGGCCAGATCCAGTGGCTTGGCTGGCCGGATTCGGCCCGTGGGCTGTATTTTCCCAGGCCTGGTCTAGTGGTTAGAGCATGAGGAAGTGTGTTAGGTGACTTGGGTTCTAGTCCATATTCTTCCGCAGAGTATGTGTATGAAACGTCAGACAACTCACTTCTAATTGCTTTTTGCCTGTCGATGGTACATTGGTGAGACTGGATAAACATGGGGCTTAATAAAGCTCTTTGAGGTAGTAGGAAGAAAAGTGCTATGAAAATGCAAAGTATTAGTCTTAGATCATGTTGTTATAAACCTTATTTGTAACTGCTCCTCCAAAGAAACTCAGTCTCATCCAGGATTGCCGCCTTGGATAGCCACAGTCCCTATACTTTCCTCCAGCTCTCCTGGCCCCACTTCCCAGAGTCACATTGGAATCTCCGCTTTCATTTTAAATTACATTTGTAGCCCATGTGGGGGCAAGCAAAACTTTACGAATGTGATCCCAGTCCAACTGCTGCAGGGTCCTCTGTCAGAGTCTGCAGAGAGCCTGATCCAGTCATTCTAACACCCCTTCAATGCCAAGACTTGCTGCTCTGGGAGATGCTGGAGTAAGTGCTTGGGCTCCATCTGCTGCCACCCACCCCCACCGAAGGAGCACTCTACTCCCCTGGCTCATGGGACAGAAAAGGGGCTATGCAACTATCCACATCTCTCTGGGAAAGGAGGGAGCCTCATGCCACCATAGCACTCTGCAGAAGTGGGACCAGTGTAGGGACAGGGTGGAGCATGGGGCCCCCTGTATCATGACGTGTCTAGAGCCCGGCATTGCGTTTGTCGTCTCAGAGCCCATGTCCATGGGTCTGCTGTCCTCCATTTATACTGAAGTCAGTGGCTGGGTTATAGCAGGGTGAAAGTGGAGCAAATAAAGGCAAATCAGTCCTGAACTCTCTCTGTTGAGCTGGTTTGAGTGGACAAGAAAATAAATTGGATTAACTCTTGTTGCTTCCTCACATGATGATGGTTCCAGATGCAGCTGATTCACCATGAAGATTCGATAGCTCTGCTTGGCCAAAGTGGGATTTGGGATCAGAGATGTAATTCAGCTTCCTTGATGCCCAGTTTCATGCTGAGCTTCATGTTATGACCATTAATGATGCCTGCAACCACGTTATGCATGTTAAGAGGAGGGTGATCAAATCTTGTGCTTCCAGGCGTAAGCTGGTCCCTGCAGGTGTCATTAGCTCCCTCGTACAGCACTGCACTGCTGGCTTCTGTGCCTGGCACATCCATGTTCTCTCTGGCTTTGAAGACGCAGGCATCGGCCACTGCTAGAAGGTGCCAAACATGGCTGGCCTGTCCCAGAATCCCTAAACTAATGCAAATAGGGACTAAAAACCATCCACAGACCTTTGCATTTCTTATAGTGCTGGATCCCAAAGGCCTCCCCTAACTCAGTACACTTCTGGGATGGGACGGTACTAACAATTAGTAAATTAAGCTTAATGAGGACACTACATACCAACGAGAGTATGCATGATCTTTAGGACCAACATTGCCAGTCAGCGGTGAGCTGCAGCAGGGATTCAGTGCACATACAAATGTATCCTGCACATAGAGGGAACACTGCTCCTGCACAGGTTAATTCTGAGAGTAATCACCCAGGTTTTGTCTACACTACACAATTTTTGGCAGAAAATATGCTAACGAGGGACTCATTAAGTCGCGATCTCATTAGCATTCTTCCGTTTCTTTTTGCTCAAGGGGTTTTTGCGCAAAAAGAAGTAGTGTGGACTTTTTTTTGGCTCAAAAACCCCATTTTGTGCAAGATCCTTATGGCTCTCTGGGACAGTCATAAGGATCTTGCGCAAAACAGTGTTTCTGTGCAAAAAACCCCCATCCACACTGCTTCTTTTTGCGCAAAAACCCCTTGCGCAAAAAGAAATGGCAGGAAATATGCTAATGAGATTGCAATTTATGCTAATGAGTCCCTCATTAGCATATTTTCTGCCAAAAAAACCCATATAGTGTAGATAAAGCCCCATGGTTCTGGGTGGGTTTGTGTAGACAGACCTGGAGTGCCAGCTACTATGGCTTGGCTTCACTGCTCTGGGACCCAAGCTAGCTAGAGGAAATCTAGCTCAGGTTTGTCTGTACAAAATGCAATCCCACCTCTGGATTGCAGTGTAGACAGACCCTCTATTCCCAGCTCTGTGTCTGTCAGGCTCAACCGCACACTCAAACAGTGACACGCAGGTCCACAATGGACAGGCCTAGCCACATGCCTGTGATAAGATAAAATATTTACTGGTGGTTTCTCAGCCATACATTTCTGCCTCATCAATGCAGGAGTTCCAGGGAAGGGGGGTTGGGTGGGTAGGGAAGAAGGGGGGGCTCCCAGCATGATGTATGACAAAGCAGGGAAGGTCTAGGCAGGTCAGAAGTCAGGTCTTTCCTAACTGTTCCAAGGTGTTTGCAGAAAAGTCTAACTGCCCTTGTGGGGTGTAAAAGCAGCATCAAGTTTCCATAGGGGGAGGGGAGAAGAGCAGACTACAGCTAAGCAAGACGGAGCTCTTTGGACTCAGAATGCGAAAGGGCTGATGTAATGTGAGTGGCATGTTGATGTATTCATGTCCCTGTGGCATTTGCAAAAACAAAAGTTTGCATCCATGAGGTCAACTATTCATGTGCATCTATGAACAGCCCGCTGCGGGTTCTGCCTTAAGTGCAATCCCCATCTTCCTCCTGGGGAATTTACCTACCTGCAAAGGAGGGAGGGAGGAACCATACTGCCCAGAGCACTTCATCAAAGCATTCACTGTCTGTAGTGAGGTGCATGAATAGGACCTTCATTGACCAGGCCTGCACTGTGCAGGTAGCCACACAGCACGGACTCACTTCCCAGACCCTTTCCCAGCATGCACAGGGCTCCGTGTAAAACCCTGGGCTGGATTCTTGCAGGCGTCATCTTTGCTTTTGCTGTTCTAAAGTCATGGGCAGGAATCGGAGGGGGAGTCCAGGCTGTCAAACACATGGCAACATTTGAAGAAAAGTGCAGGGAGCTGAGTGACGCAATTATGTTTTGCAGCTTGGTCCAACTCCCAGAGACGTGACTAGGAGTAACTTCCATTTAAGTTTGCCAATTTTCTAATAGCACAAAATGGACCACCTTAGCTCCGCCCCTTCTCTGAGGCCATGCCCTCTTCCCTGCCCCCATTCACTGCATTCCCTCTCCCTTAGTGGCTGGCTCTTCACCACCCTCACTACTTTCACTGGGCTGGGGCAGGAGCCTGGGGTGTGGGAGGGGTGAGGGCTCTGGCTGGGGTTGCAGGCTCTGGGTTAAGGACAATAATGAGGGGTTCAGGGTGCAGGGAGGGCTCTGGGCTGGACAAAGGGTTGGGATGTAGGAGGGTGAGGACTCTGAGCTGTGGAATGGGGCTGGACATGAAGGGGTTTAGAGTGTGAGAGGGGGCTCTGATCTGGGTAGGGGCGGGGGTGCCATGGGGGCAAGGGCTCTGGGCTGGAAGAGCAATTTCTGGGGTGTGGCCAGGGGTGAGTGATTCAGGGTATGGGAGGGGGCAGAGGGTTGGGGTGCAGGAGGGTGATGGCTCTGCACTGGGGCCAGGGATGAGGCATTTTGGGTACAAGAAAGGGCTCTGGGTTGGGGGTGAGGGCCCTGGAGTGGGGTTTGGGGTCTGAGAGGGGGCTCTATGCTTAGTGGGGCAGACAGGAGTTAGGAGCTCAGAGTTGGGCCATGAGCTTACCTCAGGCAGTTCCTGATCAGTGGTGCAGTGAGGCTAAGGCAGGCCCCTGCCTGTCCTCTTGCACCCTGGAAGCAGCCAGCAGGTCAGGTGCTTAGATGGGGGGAAGGGGAAGAGAAGGCTCCACATGCTGCTTTTGCTCACAGGCACCACCTCTCAGCTCCCATTGGTCCAATCTCCACCAATGGAGGTGCGGAGTCACTGAGTGGGGCGGGGGCAGTGTGAGTTTGGTAACCTGCAAACCCAAACGTGAAGCAGAAAGCGGCGCGTTCACCAAACCACACAACTGTACATATGTACAGGTCAAAAGAAAGACAGATCACTAACACTTCAGTAAATGGAGAACAGCAGGCGCGAAGGCACTGTATGACTGAGCGTGCTGGACTGTGAAGAAAAGATGGTGGTCCAGCTATTAGCAGCCACCAAGGGGGGTGCAATACATGTTTCAGGGTTACATTCTGTGTCCAGATCACAGCAATTAACTAGACATTGCTGTCTCCAGCCTCACATCTTCCCTGATTTTTATCAGCAGTGAGATTATTTATTTAAAGGAGTTAAAGGTGCGGTCTGATTTTTACCAGTGGCAGCTGGGCAGCAAAGCACTGCCTTAGGAGACTGATAGCAGACATATTCATAGTAGAAATACTAATATTACAAGTATAGTAATCGTTTTTTCACTGCCCTACCCTCCTGACTGTCAGTCACAAACAGTTAGTAAAGGGTAAGGGCAGGGTAAGTGTATTTGTGTAGCCACTTGTATATATTTTTGTTGTATTTGAATGAAAATGTCTAGACAGAATTTTTCCTTTGTCTCCCTTTTATCAAACAATCTTGATAAAATTTGACATGGAGTCAGTTTTCCTTTTTAGAGGTCCCTCATATTGCAAGGCCCTAACTCTGTAACTTAGTTATCTTATGCTTGAATCCAGAACTGACCTAAGGACACTTTGTATCCAGAGCTGGAAGGTCAAAGTTGTAAAAGAACTGGGGTGGTAAATTTCCCCCTAGTCCCTGTTCATGGAGCTTGTTTTCACACAGGTTTTGCATTGACTGGTGGAAAGAGCCCCATAAATTGGTACAGCACATAGAGTGGATGCAGTTTGAACAATATAAATGTGTTTACGTTAGTGTAGGGGGAAGGTTGCCCCACTGTGGCAAGGGTGGGGTTAAAACCAGTCCAAGGGGAGCCCACGCAGATCTCTCCAATCGGGGAGAGGCTTCAAGGGAGCCAATCAAAGGGTTGCTTGCTGAGGGCTGCCCTGATATAAGGAGCTGCTCAGCAGAGCAGAGGAGAGCTGGCTCCTGACCAGTGGAGGGGAAGGACTGGTTCCCTGGGAGAAGCATCTTGTATGGAACAGGGCTCCGGGAGCTGGAGAGAAGCCCTGGCTTGATACCTCCCAGGCTGACGACCTTGATGCAAGGTCCACAGGGAAGTGGCTCAGGGAACATGGTCAGTTAAGGAAAGAGAAGGGGGCAGGACAAGGCTGCTGCCAGAGAGTCCCTGGGTTGGGGCCCAGAGTAGTGGGTGGTCCTGGGTCCTTCCTCTTCCCCCTTGCCCTGCACGTAGCCCCATTGAAGCTTGGCCTATACAGACTGCAGCTTTCCCCTGAAGCAAAGGGCTAGATTTTGGGTCTGCAGTTGGCCACAGAGGCGGGTGTATTGATGGAGCATTGCTGATACCCCAAGAAGAGGGCGAGACACTGGAGTGGTGGGCACTGCCAGAGGGCAGTATCCTAAAGAGGGTGCTACAGTCCAGGGAGTGATGCTGGTCCAGAACCAGAGAGTGGAAAAAGTGGAATAATGGCCAAGATACTGGCCAGAAGGAGGATCACTACATAAAATGAGCTAATTCCTGGTGTGACCAGCAGGAGGCACTGTGGTGGTGAGTCAATCCCGTAACAATTAGGATAACTTGTTTCTGGGATTTTCACAGATTTCATTAAAACTGTGCAAAAATCATGTGCAGAAAAGCCCTCATGCATCTCTGCCTTGTCTGGTATGATGAAGAGTCTCTGCTAAAAGAGGTTGGGAACAGGATTGCAGGGATGTCATAGGTCAGAGCGAGGGGTCATCCTTCCAGGAATCTGGCTCTGAAGTTGCTGATTTCAGCTTGTTATGATTGGTGGGCTCCTGTTTTTTGGGTTTTTTAAGAGCATCCACTTCTGAAAATGTCAGCCTCTCTGATACCTCTGCCACTGCAAAAGACCTACCCACCATACCTGAGTATCTGGAGGACTATAAGCTCTGGTTCGCACAGGGCTCTGAATGCAAGTTATTATATAGTGCACAGGGACTACCCAAGATCAGGGTCCCATTGAGTGAGGCACTGTACAGACTCAGAGTAATAGTGCCCACGGAGCTGTTCATGTGGGTGAATTTTTCAAGGCTGGAGGTTCAACTGATAACTTAATGGCAGGGGTGGCAAGATATGGCCAAACTGGGCCTGCCAAACCTTTGGATCTGGCCAGCCCTTCTGGGACCCTTAGGCAGAATCCCCCACTTGCTGCAGCCCCAGGCTCCCAAAGCGGCTGGCTGCTCCATGTTCCTCTCTGTGCGGGGGAGGGGAGACTTTTGCGTGCTGCTCCCGGCCCCAGGACAATCAACACAGCTCCCATTGGCTGGTTTCAGCCAATGGGAGCTACAATGATTGCATTGAGGGTGGGATCAGCGTATAACGTCTCCTTCCCTCCCTTCCCGCACCTCCAGCCTGTGGCATAGCGAGGCACATGGAGCAGGCAGCTGCTTTGAGCAGCCTGGAGCTGTCACAGGCAGGGAGTCTGGGCTGCTGGCTGGGACCTGCCTAGGTAAGCCCATCCTGGCCAGAGCCTGCACCTGGCATCTGCACCCCAACTCCCTGCCCCAGGTCACCAACCAAACCCTCGGCACCTCCCTCCCCAGGTTACAGCTCCCTCCCAGATCCTGCACCCCCTCTTACACCTCACCCCCAGGCCAGAATCCTCTCCTTCACCCATACCCTCTCCCGGATCCTGCACCCCAATCCCTTGCCCCAGGTCACAACCCCTCCTTCATCTAAACTCCCTGTCAGACCCCACACCCTTTCCTGAACCTCCGTCCCCTACCCTGAGCTTCCTTCTGCACCCAAACTCTGTCCCAGACCTCATACCTCTCCAGGGAAAAGCGTGGCTCTTGACCACTTACCAAAATCTTAGAGTGGCTCCCTCATCAAAAATATTGCCCACCCTGCCTTCTGATATATTCTGCCTCTGAGGATTTCAAAGTGCTTTGCCAGGGAGATCAGTGGCATCGCCCTCACTTTACAGATGGGGGACCAAGGTGCAGTCACCTAGCATCACCAGCCAAGCTAGTAGCAGTGATCTAGCCACTAAGACACCCTGCCTCCTTTGTTCAGCTGAAGCTTCAGAGCAGAAACTGGGCTATAACTTGAGTGAGGTCAGGGTGCTGTGTGACATTTCCGGTGTCTCTGCTAGGATGGAAATACAGCTAGATTTGAACTAAACACCGCAGTCTTAGCTATTGCCTCAAAACTCCGTACAATCCTTCCCAGCATTTTGGCATTAGCCACAGCATGAGAGATCTGTTGATTACCTCATAAAATCCTTGGCACTGACATGTGAAGTTGGAGGCTTACGTAGCTGCATGATGTTGGAATGCTGGCCAATTCTGCTGCTCTTTGAGCAATAGGGGGAGACAGGCTGTATTTTCTGCACGGTTATAGCATGCACCTTGGGTTTTACAAAGGGGGATAACTGAGCCCCTTTTAAGTAATCATGCATGTCAGTGTCATAGCTGGGAACAGAGCCCAGATCTGTCTCTTCCTGATCTTGCTTAATCGGACTGTGGTCCCCCACCAAGGAAAGGTGGTTGTAATAAGGAGTGACAGTCCCATGGTATTGTTTCAATGCCTGCTAATGGTGCTTAGCTTTACGTCTCCACTCAAGAATGGAACTTCCAACAGTTCAGCCCCAGCCCCTCCCAGCTCCATGCTGCGAACTAACTCGGTTACCCTCCTCCCCGTGCTGAGTCATTGCCTGCCTTTCCTTCAGCACTTTGTAGATTTCCCATCCCCACCAACTCCACTTAGCTGGTAAATGGCAAACAAGGGCTGGCTGCAGAATTTGCAGGTGATAGGGAAAAAAATGAGATGGATGCTAAAAAAAGGGGGATGACACCAAAAAAGCTCTCACCAAAAATCAGTAAGAAAATAATTCAGGGGTAGGCAGAGTGTTTTTTGGGAACCCCCTTCCCAGAGGCTTTGGGAGCCATTTCAGCCAATGTCCCATCCAAAGGGCTATGATGGGATAAGCAAACCACACAGTACTAAGGCTCATGGAGCATGACTTGAATGCAGGCTCCTACCTTTTCTAAGTCAGTGCATGCCCCTGTCCTTCTCCTGTGCTCATGGATCCTTGACTATGGTCCCCGTAGCTTCAGGGTTACAGTCCGTGTCCAGATCATAGCAATTACCTTCCAGCTCCCAGTGGTGCAAATGACTTGGAGCAGACGTTGGGAGGAAATGTGGAGTTTAGCCCCATTGGAAGAAAGAAAACCACCTCATGGTAGAGGAAATGCTTCATTTGGGACAAATAAAATCACCCCATTCCATAGACATTAGGGATTTATAAAAAACGGTTTTATTGTAACCGTGTAGCCACTAAAAATGTTAGCAATTACATGCTGGCTCCCTGGGAGCAGGGCTGGGAGCCAGCTTTTAAGCCATCTCCCGGTGAGTATCGGCTCCTGCCTGCCGCCCCAGTGCCGGGGAGCCGGCTGCTGCCCCATGCTGCTGCTTCTGGTACATAGGCAGCAGCGCAGAGTGGCAGATGGCTCGCTGGGAGCTGGATGGGGAGCTGATAAGCTCATGCTTTGCTGGATCGGGGCCATATAGAGGTAGATAGAATCTTGTTGCAGGAGATGCTGCTTTCAAAGATGTGCTCAATGATGCAAAGAGATTGAGAGCAGAGGAAAGAAGCCAAACAGTCTCGCAGTCGAATTTTCCCATCTTCTCAGTGGGGCTCAGCCTATTCTTGGTACAACTCCAGTGAGGTCAGCAACATTGTATCAGTCTTAGCTCGGAATTCCTTCACTCCGCTGCTCCACACGTAACTGTCATGGGCAAGACCATAAATCTTCCAGATTCAAGGACAAAGGAGAGGGAATTTCCACAGCTGCCAAAAAAAGCTGAATTCAGGGAAGTTGAGCACCAGCCTTTGTGATCCATTGGCAGGAATGGATGAAAATGACAGGCAGGAATGTTTTCCTGGCAAAACATATTGGCTTTTAATTAAAAGTGAAATCTTCCCAAAGTTACAAAATCAGGCTCTGCTTGGCAATCTGGTTTCCTTTAGGGATTGTCTACCCACAAATGTACATTGGTTTAGGTAAACCACTCCCTCTTTAAACTGGATTAGTTCAACTGGGCACAACTTCCCATGTGAACACTGTTTAAGGTTAACTTTTTTTTTCTAAACTGAAATAAGCCTTGTCTGAGTCAAAATAAGTGTGACTCCCTCCACAGCCTTTTTGCACCAACTTAATGAAATTGGTTTCAAATCACATTTTGTTAAGCTGGTGCAACCCTGTGTATAAACAAGTGCTTAACTTGTCAGGGTTTGTTTATTTCTGTACTGCCCGAGCCTAGTGAGTAGTTTGCATGCCACTTTTTGCCCCAGAATCTCTACAGGCCAAACACAGTATCCCATAGGGCCACCCAGACATTGGCCTGACCCCTTTTTGGCTGGGCTACTCCTGAGTGGACCAATACCCACATGCCAGGCTGCAATGCCACACCCTCACATTTGGAGGGAGTCAGTGTAGGGGCTTATAGGAGTCAGGCTGCTCATAAAGACCTGCCTGAGAGAGAAAGGGGAAGATCAGGGGTGTTTGGGGGTGGCATATTTATACCCCCCACATGTTAAATGGCTCTTTGTAGGTTGGGGTGTGTCAAAAATTGAGCCTCCTGGAGGGAGTTTCTGTGTGCAAGTACACACATGCTGTGAGAACAAGCTTAGAGAGAAGTCTTGGAAACTTCCACTTGAAGACAATGCTGCATAGGCAGCAGCAAGGGTGAAATTTGGGCTGTAGAATATCTATTAGGGTGACAACAGCTAAGAAGGCAAGAATCCAACTCATGACCCAGATCCCTGTGGCCTCTTGGGTAACCTTCCCCCTCCCCCCATCCCCATCGTGAGTCATGATAGAAGGTTGAATGGTAGGACTTCTAGGCACAACTTTCAGACCTCAGCCACTTGCGCTAACTGAACACTTCAGTGGAGAGTGTCCATAGTAGCCTATTACACAGAATGTGGACCAGTCACTAATGGGGGATACAAGTACACCTAAAACATGTCTTACATTTGCAGGGCTAGCAGCTAAAAGAAAAAATATCTGTAACTTGAGCACATTGGAGCAGGAGTCATTAGGATTCCAAGCACAAAGCACAAAGGGCAATTGAGCAGAGTTGCCTTTCACGGTCGAATTGCACTTTCAAGTGACATGAGGACAGGTGGAAATAAAATAGGCTTGACATAAATGTTGCATGAATGAATGGAGTTGTCTTACATCGAGCCCTGAAAAACCCAGTGGTTTCAGTTTGTTAGGGAACTAGCAAAGGTGTTTTCCCAGTTTTGTCTGCAGAAAGCTCTTGATTCCAGAGGTTTGGACAAAGTCACTGCTTACATAAGACTTCATATCTACATTAAAGCTCTCTTCATACCTACATTAAGACTCCTTTCCACTGCCCGAGTGCTGTAAAAGGAGCCTTAGTGTGAATGAGGATCTAGTTTTTGCCTGTTTTTGGATCAACCCCCCTGCCCTCACCTCAGTCCAAATTACATGCAGGCTTTGTCTACACTGAAACACCAGTTTTCTAGTTGGCAGTGTGCTCTACTTAAACTGGTTTCTAGAGTAGGTGCTGAGACCTGGCTCCATTCCTAGCTCTGCTACTAATGTGTTCGTGGGCCTCTCACTATCTCTGGACTCCTGTTTCCCCTCCCATGGCCTACTGAAATGGTAAGCCCTTTGAGGCGGGGACTGGTTTTGTTGTTCGTGCAAAACGTAGCACGTTGGGGCCCTAAGCCCGGTTACACACCTGTCAGTGCTACTGCCATATAAACAATAACAGGGAAACAAAGAGCTGTGACCTGGACAGAACTACCAGGGAAGCTTTTCTAGCAATTCCAAATCTAGAAGCTCTATTCCAGATGCCGCTCTGTTACGCCAGTGGAGCTAAGGAGTGATTCTGTTCAAGTGAAAGTTACACCAGTATGTTACCAGAATCAGGACCTGTGCCTTTAATTAAAGGGTTGTGTGCAGCTGCAGACTCCAGTATGCTATGACCTTTTTGCAAGTCTCCAGGGGCGTGGGAAGTGTAGGGGGTGGACGTATAGGGGGTGCTGCAGTACCACCCAGATTTTTTGCCAATGCCAGAGTCCTAGCCTCCAGCCTGCACCCAGGATCCCTGTACCACCAGCTCCATCTGGTCCTGGCTGCTGGCCCTGCTATCTTTGGGGGTCTTGGCCTCCAGGCCCAGGGGCTCAGCTACAGGCCCTGTGCCCAGGGCTGTGCAGCTTCCCCCAGCTGTGAGGGGCAGTGAGGGGCAAGGACAGGGTAAGGTGGGGGGCATAGCTTAGCTCCCTCACCCTAAAAATTGTTCCAGTGCCACAGTTAGCCTCCAAATGGTACTAAGTCAGCTGGCCACATTTGTTGTGTGTACTATAGCTGTACTCCCTCGGAACTTGGCAATAAAAACACAGACAGTAAATCAATGGTTCTGTGCAGGCTCTCTGTGCAGTCTCCCACTTCTGCTTTACTGCTCATTGCTGTTTTAACTTTACTTGTGCTCAAGTTCTTTGGCCTCCCAAAGGAGCCACGTGGGGCAATTTGAGTGAAGATGGCTCAGGCTTAGGGACTGTAACCCTTGCTCCATCCAGGACATCAGTTCCAAACCTTGCAGTCCCCCTAGAAAATGGCAAAGGAAAATGATTCTTAAAGGGACAGGGAGGGGTCATTTTGCTTCTGACATTCTGTAATTGTTTACAGAGAGCTGGTAGAAAATTTGTCAGTGTTTGCAATTGACACTAGGGTTGCCAGGTAGTTTCACAAAAAATACCAAACATGGCGGGAAAAAATTGGTAGAGCAAAAAAAAAATCAAACGCACCATTGCACCTTTAAATCCCACGGCCCCCACCACACGCAGCCAATACTGGACACCTGGGAATTTACACTTTTCATCAAAACATTGAATTTTCATGAGAAATTGGTCAAAAAAATCTTTTTTTTTTCAAAAACGGAGGTCTACTTTTTGGCTGGTTCTCATAGAGTGGCACAGGAATCACCAGACTGTACCAGAAACAATGGTCCAGCGAGTCCAGGGCTGCTATATTTACCTGCACCTCCGCAGGTACAGGTGATCGCCGTTCCCATTGACTGGGAATGGTGATTTGAGGCCAACGGAAGCTGCGATCACCTGTACCTGCAGAGGCGCAGGTAAATACAGTGGTATGGGGGCCCACCAGGGGCTAACCCTGGCGGACTGGAACCAGCCTGCAGGCCAGTATTTGCCCACCGCTGAGCTACTTTCTGACATTTATCAGTAATAGCTGCATCAGAAGAGGACATCTGCAGTAGGCAGTTATGAAATAAACTAAACTCACAGCAAATCACATCAACTAAGGTATCACTAAGCAGCGATACCTGTCAAAACAATCCACTAACCCAATGACTCAATCCAATTGCCTATAACACTGCTGAAGGTCTGAGAGCCCATCTAGGCCCTCACATCAGATGCTGGTTCTACTCTCTGAGCCCTGGTCTACATTAGGGCTTTATTTCAAAATAACCCCCCTGAGGTCAAATTAATAAGTGGAGCGTCCACACTACCATGCCCATTAGTTCAAAATAACAGGCTGGTTATTTCAAAATCTGTACTACTGCTTACCTCAGAAAATAATGCTAATTTTGAAATAGTTATTTCAAAATAGGGTAGTGTGGATTCGCCAGTGCCGCTATTTCGAAATAACTACTCCCCAGAGTCATTCGAACTAATTACTCCCCAGTGCTTCCTGGGGCTCTAAGTCAAGGTAGCATGTCCTCGTTAATGGAGCCTGCCTCGGACTCATTTCAAGGCTTCCCCGTAGTGTGGACACGCTAGTTCGATTTGGCTATTTTGGGAGTTATTAAATCAATTTTAGTTATTTAGAAATAGTTTCCTAGTGTAGACCTGCCCTGGGTTTGGTTAGTACGCTCTTTCTGCATGTGTATTGTATGAACAGTCAGTTCCATATAGGAACCAAAACAAACATCAAAACCAAGTTTTTTTGTTGTGAAACAGAATTGATCTTTTTCAGCCAGCCCTTGGTCAGAGCAGGGGGGTGAGGGCAGGCTAGCTAATGGTTCAGGATGGATGCCCACAATAAGGGGAATATGCCTCTTGCCAGCGCACCTTTGCAGTCACTTACACCAGTGCAAAACAGGCATAAACCATAATTGTGCCTTGGTAGCATTTCATCCCCATTTTTGACCTGGGGTGTGGCGACCCTACATTGAGGGCAATTTAAAATCCAGAACAGGGGTGGGTAAGATACGGTCCATGGGCTGGATCCAGCCAGCCAAGCTGTTTGATTCAGCCCATGGCCCACACTGCCACATCCCTGCCCCCAGAACAATCAAGAACCAGGGGTGGGGGTGGGTGCAAAGTCATTCGTTTTTCAAAGCGGCTGGCAGCTCCCTTCCCCTGCCAGGGGTGTATGGCGCTCAGAGGGAGCCATCAGGTGTTTTTGAACAGTGAATGACTTTGTGCACTCCCCCACCCCCAAGTCCCAGTTGGCCTGGGGATGAGGGAGTGTGTAAAGTCTCCTCCCCCTGCCTGGGACATGCAGCACCTAGAGGAAGCTGACACCTGTTCAAAACAGCTGGTGATTCCCTCTAGGCATCGCACACCCCTGTCAGGGTGAGGGCCGGGGCAAGAGACTTTGTGCACTTCCCCTCCCCCACTCTCTGAAGGTATGTCTACACTAGCCACCCTAGTTCGAACTAGGGTGGCTAATGTAGTCATTCGAACTTTCAAATGAAGCCCGGGATTAAAATATCCCGGGCTTTATTTGCAAGTTCCCAGGCGCCGCCATTTTTAAATGCCCGGTAGTTCGAACCCCCTGCCTGCGGCTACATGCGGCACGGACTAGGTAGTTCGAATTAAAGCTCCTAATTCGAACTACCGTTACTCTTCATTGCAGGCCCCACCTTTTCCGGGGTGGGGGCGGAGCTGGCTTGTGACCAGTACCAAAATTGGTGAAGTAGGTCCCCTGCAAAACTTATTGCCCCTGATCCAGAATGAACCCTAAAGTGCCATCATGTATCAAATAAGTGAGAGTTGGCTGGCTGAGAATTACCCATAGATTTCACTGCCAGCCAAAGGAATTGAATATTGTGAGGTCAGAAAACAAAGATGTTTCTAGGGAGGGTCTTGTGGGATGAGAAGCAGAGAGATCTACCACTAAAACCACAGAGACAAACTTATCTTGAGGAGGATCCTGTTCTGCCTTCTCCATGGCAGGTAGCTGCAACATTTCAGCCTAGTTATGCTTGGGCAAATCACTATGTAAAAATGGCACCATCCTATTGAAAGGGTATGCTCAGGGCCACACTGTGAGATCTGCTGGCTTCGTTGCTACAAACCTTTTTACTCCCAGTGGCCATATGCAACCAGCAGCCATGGAAGAGTGAGCTGGATTCTATTCATGCATCAGAACAATTCTCAGTTGATCTTCACTTACAGTATCTTTATTGCTAGTGAAATTGTAGCAGGCAACAAAAAAAAAAACCCCTCAGGCTGGTTTTCCTAGCCAGATGGAGCATGCAACACTAGTAGCCGGGGGCAGGGGGTGGGAATCCACCTTTGACTCATGATCTGAACAAATTTGAGCTGGAAGTCACTGAAAGGGAATAAATATGGGCCCTCATAAAGTCACTTTTGCAGATGTGGTTAAGGCATTGGTTTGGGATTTAGAAGTCAGTTCAGTTCCTGGCTCTGCAGGAGGCTTCCTGTGTGATGGAAAGCAGGTTAGTTAATCTCTCTGGACCTTGGTACCGTAGATGCAAAATGATGATAATTAACCAGCTACCTCATGAGGGGGTTGAGGATGCATCCGTTGATGGTTGGGGGAATCTCTGGTGATTAGCCCCATCACTTGAAACATTTATGGATGGGGTTATCTGTGATAGCAGGAAGCTGTAATTTATGACCTCAGAGATCCTTTCCAGACCTGTTTATCATGACAGTACTTAGATGCACAGAATTACTTCGTGGGGTGGGAAGAAAACTTTTGCCTGCTGACTCCTGACCTATGCTGCCCTTACCAGAAGCTTGCACGTTAATAACAGTAGATTTAGGATTCTGGTGTGTACTCAAATCTGCTGGAGTGAAGATGCTAAAATCTAGACTGCTCTGCCACTGGACATTGGTCCTATTAGGCTACCTGAGGTCCCCTGTTACCACTCACAATGCATACGCCAGTGCACAGCAAACCAGAGAGTAGGATGTGGGCGTGGGGAGAGGGAGGAGAAGAGGTTCATGGGACTTCTCCAAATATCTGCCTGAACTCCAAATGCAAAAGCACAGAGAGGAAAACATGTTTGGAATTTATGTACTAGATCTGGCCTAATCAATAAAGTCCAATTTCCTAGCTCATTACTTGTAAGCTTGTGACACTGGCCCAGAATTAAAAAAAAAAACATATGGAAGCAATTAGTAGAAACTTCATTCAAAAAAACATTAAGGTGCTTGTAGCATTAAAGCTCAAGTGATCCGTACTCTGGGACCATAATTCACTGACACTTAATAGCATTTACCCTGCAGATGTGCATTTTATGCAGAAATATCAGCTTACCACTTTGAAAAATTAACCTATTGAAGGCTGTCAAGCTCTGAGCATGCTCTGGGGAGTATTATATGTTGGCTGCAGGGTAATCTTTCTTACCCATGGGAGGGAAAAGAGCTGGGTTAATTGGGAAGCAGAAGGTTTTTTCAACCTGGTGGCAAGAGGAAAAGACCATGCCCCTTCGTTGCATTAGAAAAAAAACTTCCCTTGTAAAAATTTACTGAGACTTGGGCAGACGTGGAAACATGGGAGAGGGCTGGTGTAGGAGAGGAGGGAAGCAAGGTTTAAGTCTGCACACTTGTATCCTGCTAAATCTTTCTAAAGTCTTCCCAATGAAGAGCCAAATAGCTTGTTCTCAGTGGGATGGGGGAGTACATATAGCAGGGTTGGGCAATAAGCCGGAGGCGGTTCGCCAGGATTAGCTGCCAATGGGTCACCCTCACTTTATTTACCTGCACCTCCACAGGTCGGGGCATTTGCAGTGCCTGTTAGACATGGATCACCGTTCCTGGCCAATGGGAGCTGTGGGAAACAGTGCCCTGGTACACACTGCTTCCCACAGGCAACCGTGTCCAGCCTGTGGGCCGGTTATTGCCAGATAGGGACCAAATTGAACAAAGGCTGTAATGGCATCATCTGAGCAGCTGTCTCTTGAAGGAAAAGAAGGAAGCTGTATTGCTAGAGCCATTTAAAACCTCACTGGGCCAAATGGCCTGCTGACAGGAAGAGGAAGGTGTGGGCTAGATGAAGCAAAAGGTCTTTCCCAGTTCTGATGCCTATCGTTGAATATTTTTCAACCATCCCTATCTGAGTGTGAAATATTTTTTTTGCCAGCAGAAGATGAGGTTTCATCAAAATGCAAGCCTTCCACAAGAAGAGACCAATTGTGTCAGAACTTTCCACCTGAAACATTGAATTAAATGGTTTGCTGGAGGCTGACATTAATGTCATCTGAGATGCTTCAGTGGCTCTGTAGAGTTGTAGTTCTGGATGCTATGTGCTCCTGTCTTCCCCTATGGCAAGGGACTACATCTCCCATGATGCACAACAGTTCCTCCCTGTGGCTAAGCCACCATGCTGCCTTATGGCCAATATAGCCTGGCTGAGACCTATGTCTCTCTTGAGGGCAATGGGATCCTCTAGTGCAGTGGTTCCCAATCGCTGGTCCGCGGACCAGTGCCGTGCTGGGCTGCAGCACACTGCCAGTCCACATTCACGGTGCTGCGGTATACCCTGGGCATGTAGCCAGCAGCTGCCGCAGCTGAACTCAGATATTCGCGTTAGGGTTGGGGTACATATTTTGGCGGACTGGCAACATTTTATTTGCATATAAATAATGAATTTGAATATTATGCAAATAAAATATTGCCAGTCCGTCAAAAGTTTGTGAATGGGTTTGCTGGTCCGCGGTATAAAAAAGGCTGCTCTAGGGCCTAGAACTACCACTCCCATGGGGCAACCTGGCTACTCACAGGATGTGGACCCAAACTGAAATATTTTGACATTTCTGAATAGAAATTATTCAGAAGTCCTGTTATCATCACTTTTCATCCAAGATCCAGACAACACTGACCAGCTGAATTCCCCATAGCTGGAAAAAAAAATCTAATTTTCATCCTGCAGTCAGAGGAAGAAACTTCTCCCTTGCAGAGACTCCTTCTGTGCCTCCTCTCCTCCCAGAGCAGCTCAGCAAATAACTGCTTGACCTGAGCTACATGGGCAGGAAAAGTGCTGTAAGCAGAATGCCAGCACACAGCATTATGGGCAGGTACTTGCCACTTACCACCTTGCTGTAAGGAACAGCAGATCCATAGATTTAGCTCTATGTAATAGCTTTAGTAGTGGAAATATGCAGCTGGTCATGAGGCTCAGAGGCCCACACACCTGGAATGTGCTAACCACAGGGGCCTGACTGACAGGACATCCTCCTGGTTTCTGACTGTCCTGGACTTACTATTTAAGCCTGAGCAGGATACAGCTAGTCATTGCTACACACCTGGTGCTGTTCCTGAATACAAGCCCCTAACTCCAGATCATCCCGGGGGCTCTAGGAATTAAAGATTCATATTTAATTAAAGGTGGCCATGGGATGAAATCTCCAAGAATGCATCCAACCAAAATTGGCAACCC
The DNA here is from genome assembly GCA_019425775.1 of Rafetus swinhoei. NCBI lineage: Eukaryota > Metazoa > Chordata > Testudines > Trionychidae > Rafetus > Rafetus swinhoei. Next base: position 9,676,365 of record CM033429.1, on the reverse strand, counting down.
TACCCCAGATCGACTTCAATTCCTGACACCTGAGTCTGGCTGTAACTGCTAGGCTGGCTGCCCATCAGCTGGCCTTGATGCTTGTCAAGAAAGGGCATTATAGGGCAATGGATGCAGAGTAGACTCTCCACTAAACTTCAGAGGAATGGCTGAAAAAGATTACGAGGCTACCTGCTGAAAGACCAAGTACAGGTTGAACCTCTCTAGTCCAGAACCCTCAGGACCTGGCTGGTGCTGAACCAGAGAATTTGCTGGACCATGGGAGGCCAGGACTGAGCGCCAGGACTGGTGGTGTAAACAAACTTTATAGGACTGTGGAAAACTTGGTCACACCCATGCTAAGTGGACATCCAGCTAACTGAAATCATGCTGGGCCAGAGAATGCCAGATTAGAGAGGTTCAACCTGCACAGTCTTTGTCAATAGCTGCCAACCTTCTTTAATAGTCTGTCCGCACCGTCCAGTGCTCTCCGCCTCTCCTTCTGCTTGGTCACCCTGGAGGCTACCATGAAACCTGGCCTTCTCTGAGCCCCAGTCCTGCTGTGGTTACTAATAGCCCCCTAGAAGTGAATGGGAGGCAGAGGGGTGATGCAATGGCAGTGCCAGCACAGTGGTGCTTTGTTAAGGCCAGGAGGAGGCCTGGAGGCCAGCCTACAACTCAGAAGGATTAGCACTGTGTGCCGCAGTGGCTGGGACCAACAAGCTGGAAGTTAGGAGTAACACAGCTGCAGTGTGACGTGCTTCAGCATCATTTGAACAAACTGGCATCACCCCTGCATACGCGGATGCAGACACTTCTGTTTCTGGATCACCTGGACAGCTATGATCCTATTCCTCTGAGAGTCCATTGACTTAGTGACTGTCTGTTATCTCCAGTTGCCTGTGATTGTTCCAGGTAGAACAAGCTGTCCAGTGAGTCTTTTGTCTGCTCCTAGAGACTGAACCACATAGAGACTTTGGAACTTGTTGCTGCTTCAATTGAAGGAAGCTTAGTGTTTAGCTAAAGCAGTAGAAATTCATGCTTGCAGCTGCGGAGCCTTCTTTACCACTGAGGCTGATGCAGATGAAGGTATCGCAAGTGTATTACATAAGACTAGGAAAGTAACACCATTACTGTTACAGGTGCTCTCTGGTGGGAGTTGAGTGTAGAATTAAGACTAAACGCCAAACCATAGCAAAACAACGGTACCAGCATCAACAGGTTCTAGTGCTCAATTTCAGGGCCATGTTGAAATCTGTCAGCTGAGTTGCTATTGTTGAGTTCACATTTCCTGTATTTGCAGATTGTACCCAGCATTCTGATCATTGATAAATATTAAAAGAGGGGATGGGGGTATGGCAGTATCAGACACAAACATGGGAAATTGAAATAAGAGGAGGTACCTAGGCATTTGACTATTTTAGCTAAGCTAGGCACTTTTTGTTACTGTGCATGTTAGTGTAATAGCTAAGATTAATACAACTATCATATATAATCAACATTTTTGTTCTGTTCAAGATGGTGGCATTTGCTATGTTAGTAGAGCTGGTAAAAACATTAATGAGAATGGCCTTTTTTCCTTCCCTAAACAAATATTGTGTTCAAAATCTTCTAGTTTTCAATTTAAAATGTTCAATTTTTCCAAAAGCAGAACCTAGGAAAGTGGAATTCACTTTTTAGTGCATATGGTAGGTTTTGGAGAAAGGTGAAGAGAAATTTTGAATAAAATTTTATTTTGAAAAGTCTCCTGGGGAAATATGTATCATGGCCTTAGATGCGCTGTATGTTACTTTCTCCAGAAATAGCAAGTGTACTTCCAGACCCATTTTGAAAACTTCATACGGGAAATATTTATAGTTTTAAAAAATGTAACCATAAAAGGAAAACTATTGACCGGCTCTAGAATGGAGAATCCTCCCAGAATAAATGTATAGTTAAAACTCTGGACTCGTGAAATCTGGATTGAATTCCTGGTTCTCCCACAGACCTTGAGCAAGTCACTTGTAATATATGCCTCCTTTCCCTTGTCTGTAGAGCTTTCATAATACTTCCTTTCTTCCACCCTGTGCCTGTCTCGTCTATTTAGATTGTTTGCTGCTCCAGGCCAGGACTACATGTGTATATAGTGCTTAGCACACTGAACTGTGTTGGAGTTTCTGGGGGCTACTCAAAGATAAATAATCCTGCAGGCTTCCTGTCAGAATCCTGAGCCCCTACAATGTGTTGGCTGTGCAAGAGCCCTTGCATTGCTGTTAGATCCTGGTCGCTTGGAGAGACAAGTCATGCAACTAGTCTGAGATCTCTCTGAGTCGTATAACCCAGGGTCCCCTTTGAACCCATGTTTCTGCAGTTGAAAGCTAATTCAGCATCCAGTGCTGTCAGGGATGTTTTACTGAAATCCAAAGAATCTCCCCAGTTCTCCGTGTAGATATGTGTTTTCCAGACACAGCCCTGCTCAGCTTCTAGCAAACGCATTGCATATATAACCCCCCCTCCCTCCCCCCGAGTCACCATAAACCTCCAGTGTAATCAGAATCAAAGAGCTCTGCTGGCTGAATAGTGAGCAGGCTGCCTATGGAGTGTGCGTTCAATTTTCATACAAAATAAAAAGCACCCCACCTCTGGAACTGAATTAAGAAAGCGAGAACCAAGGCCATTTTCAATGCATTTCAAATACCAAGGCCTGTTGGTCACAGGAATGGATTATTTATTCAGCCCGGTGGATCGTGGTCTCTTTCTCAGCTGGGTTTTAGATCAGGAGCTTGTCTTCCACATATCTTTGAAGAACAATAAGGTAGGGGGAGGGGAATCCATGTAGAAAGGCAACACATTTAATCTTATCACTGGCATGCAGGACAATAACAGGAAAGGGCAGGGATCCAGGGGCTGGAGGTGGGAAGGGCACAGCATGAAGAAGGGTCACAGCAGAACCTTGTGGTGCCCCAGGGACAGCTTTAATCAGAGGTTTGGCCGGCATGCTGGTATTTTTCCGGGCAAACACCAGCTACAATGGTGCGGGGGGAAGAAATGCCAATTGTATGCATCCAGAGTGGGAGTAACAAGCAAATCAGGTGAAGATTAATGGCTACTTCCCCTATTATCCCACGCTGCAGGCACTGGGTGCTGCACATGGGAATGCAGTACCGGGACACATCTTCAGCTGGTGTCTGCCTGTAACCTCATTGACTTCGACAGAGCTGTGCCTGGTCACAGCAATTGTGGCTGTGTAGCAAGATGCGTACAATATAAAATCTGTTTGTACTACTGCAATGCTGGTACCTGCGGGAACTCCCATTCCTTCTTCAAATCCTCATGTAACAAGTTACTCCAGGTAACCAGAAGCTCTTGTATAAGTAGAGCTAGTTGCAGCCTGTATATATATACCATATATATGCTGTGTGTGTGTGTATATATATATATATATATATACATACAGAGAGAGAGAGAGAGCGCGCGTCCGTATACCTGATTGCACGTCCATTTGTTCAAGAACTCCTCCGACATGGTAAGAGCTAGGGCTACCACATTTGGTATGCAGCTTCCTCTTCTCCTAACTTAAAGCAAGGTCAGGGTTTGGTTGTGCCAGGACAACCGGAAGTTCTGGGAAAAGAACTGTTTGGAGGGATGCCATACTGAGAGTGGCCACTGGGGGCAGCAAGCCAGCAGGGGGGAGAGCTATCCTGCAGAGTGTCCGCTGGGGGAGCCCTACCATCAAGGGAGTGGCCAGCAGGGGTGGAGCTCTGCCATCTTGTGTACCAGCACACTGGTAAGTTGCCGCCCTCCCCCAAACCCTTTTCCACCCTCCTGGCCCTTGGCTGCAGTGCTAGACGGGGGGGGGGAGGGGGAAGACCCCTGGCAGGGGGGCGCTCCCTGAGCCCTCCTCACCCCCTGACCTCTTGCACCTCCTCCACATCCCCAAGGCCCTGACCTAACTCCTACCCTCCCTCTCTCCTCCCCACCAGCCTCCTGCTCTGAAGGATCCAGGCCACACTAGGTATGATTGCAAGTGTTAAATAACTTCCGTGACAAGGACTGGAGCATTTGTCAAGCAGACGATTCAGCAGTTTTCTCCCCTTTATTCATGCCTCCCGGTGGCAGATGAAACAAGGTGCGCGGAGGAAGTCGCTCCTGCAGGGAAAACCTTGGAACAGCTAAACATGAGGAGAGAACTTACAACAAGGCTTAATCAGGCCTGCTGATAGGAGGTAGGGGCAAAGGGAGCAATTGCTCTGGGGTCCAGCAATACAAAAGTGCCTGGAGCTCACGTCCACTATTGCTGCAGTCCTGGGCACTTCAAATTACAGCCGGAAAGACGCACTGCACGCTCCAGGCAGCTCTGAGGGTTGGGGTGGGAGCATGACCGGAATGGGGGAGGGCTGGCTGCCCCTTCTGCTGGGTTTAACCGTTGTTTGTACAAACACAGAACTAAAAAGCTTCCCAGACTAGGCCAGTTCCCAGACTGCTACACCACGTAGAGGGTGAGTAGTTCTCAGTGGAGAAAGAACAGGTTACGGACTGTTTAGAAAAGCTGGACATGCACAAGTCCATGGTGCCAGTTCTAATGCATCTGAGGTTGCTGAGAGAGTTGGCTGATGTGACCGAAGAGACATTGGGCATTATCTTTGAAAACTCATGGAGGATCTGAGGAGCTATAGGCCAGTCAGTCTCACTTCAGTCCCTGAAAAAATCATGGAGCAGGTCCTCAAGGAATCCGTTTTTGAAACACTTGGAGGAGAGGAAGGTGATCAGGAATAGTCAATATGGATTCACCAAAGACAAGTCATGATTGTCTCTGACCAACCTGATTGTCTTCTGTATTGAGATAACTATCCTTGTGGATATACGGAAAGTGAACGTGATATGCCTTTAGTTTAGCAAAGCTTTGCAAAGTTAAAGAAGTATGGCTTGGATCAATTGACTATAAGGTGGATAGAAAGCTAGCTAGATCATCAGGCTGAACAAGTAGTGATCAAGCAAAGTGCCCCAGGGTCAGTCCTGGGGCTGGTTTTGTTCAACATCTTTGTTAATGACTTGGATGACACTAAGCTAAGGGTAGATACATTGGAGGGCAGGGATAGGGTCCAGAGTGACCTAGACAAATTGGAGGATTAGGGCAAAAGAAATCTGATGAGGTTCAACAAGGACAAGTGCAGAGTCCTGCACTTGGGACAGAAGAATCCCAAGCATTGTTACAGGCTGGGGACCTCCATCCTTAGAGGTTTTTAAAGCCAGGCTTGAGAGAGCCCTGGGGCTACGTCTAGACTACACCTCTCTGTCGACAGAGAGATGTAGATTAGGCACGTCGAAAATGCTAATGAAGCAGGGATTTAAATATCCCATGCTTCATTAGCATAAACATGGCTGCCGCTTTTTTTCTGAAACAGAGCTTTTTCAAAAAAAAACGGCAGTCTCGACGTGGATCTGTCGAAAATAAACCCTTTTTCGACAGATCCTGTATTCCTCAAAAAATGAGATTTACAGGATCTGTCGAAAAAGGATTTATTTTCGACAGATCCGCGTCTAGACTGCCGTTTTTTTTTTTTTCAAACAAGCTCAATTTCGAAAAAAAGCGGCGGCCATGTTTATGCTAATGAAGCACGGTATATTTAAATCCTTGCTTCATTAGCAATTTCGATGTGCCTAATCTACATCTCTCTGTCGACAGAGAGGTGGAGTCTAGACACAGCCTGGGTGAGATGATTTATTTGAGGTTCATCCAGCTTTGGCAGGGGGTTGGACTAGATGACTGAGGTCTCTTCCGAACAGTAACCTTCTATGCTTGTATGATTAGTATTACTGTTGCCTAATCACAAATGAACTCCCATCCCCAGTAATGCATTTGGATGATCAATTTAGTGTGCACATTCTGGAACAGAAACTCCACCAGCTCCGGCCACATGGGCCTTTTGTTCACCTGAATGTTGTGTCTCATAGATCTCTGCACCTGCATGGGGGCACAGGTATTCAGGTGCAGATAAGAGTGTTCAGTGAGAGCAGAGGATGCACCAGACTGCGCAGTCAGAATTCACCTGGGCTAAAATGTGAAATATTTTTGAACTTCAAAACGATTTTGAATGTTAATATGTTGAGGTTTAAAAATAAAAGGTGAAAACTTTGATTCCAGTTCTGTGAAGTGCCCCTTCTCGTTTACCCGTTTATCTTTTTTCCCCAAATTTCAAACAAATCAAAATGTCAAATGTTGATATATAGGGAATTTTAAAAAAAGGCTCATAATTTCTTCTCTGTGCCCTCTTCACGTCCCCTAACTATTTCTAATTGAGACCAGTTATGACCACAACATAGATAAAGTTAACTTCTAGGGGGTGGGGTCATGTGCTTATATATGAGTTTGTTTTCCCTTATTGGCTTAGAGAAAAGGCATGGTGGGATGCTTTAACCAATCAGCTTCCTTTTTATAACAGTAGGATAAAGAGCTGCTGCCATGATCCACCTCCCAGAAAAATTACTTGACTTGTGATGACATTTCCTTCCTTACTCGGTTTATTTAATCGTTTAACCCAGCAAATAGAATACCAATGAAGACGAGTGCTTTGCAAAAGGGGAACGGCCCAGCTTTGAAAATCAGATCTGTTTCTCTGGCCTATATCATGTACCAGGAGACCATTAGCTGGTCACAATACCTTTCCCTATTGAGAGTGTCTTTTAATTATACAAACGTATTGTCCCATCTGCAACATCTGAGATTCCTCCCTCTGTGTCTCTGTATGAATATTTTACTGGCACTTTTATTGCAGGCATCAGAAAATCAAGAAGGGGTGAGGAGTGATTAAAGTCTTTTTGGAAATGGAAGAGCAGGGATTAGGTGAGGGGAAAATGTACATTTATGAAGACAATTAAAGGGAAAGTATCATATCATGAGTACTGAAGAACAGATGTGTAGGACTGGGAGCAATGAAAACACAGCATAATGCAATGTTAAATATGATCCCCGTAAAGAAATAAAATCCATTAAGTTGGAATTTTTGCTATCTTTCTTATTGGCATCAATTCAGATCCAAGGAAGGGATGGCCAGCAAAGAGCAGATATTTGGTTAGAGTAAAGACTGGGTAAAGTAGCTGCAAAAGCAGGTACTGGGAAAGCCTGACCCATGTTGTTAAATGCAATGGGATAAGTTCTAACAGCCTAGTGAGAGGGCAAGGGTAACCTTGCAGCTGAGGGAGGACACAGATGGCATGCATTTGAGTCCCACTTCTTCCACAGACATCCTTAAGTCATAGAATCATAGAGCTGGAAGAGACCTCAGGAGGTCATCAAGTCCAGCCTCCTGCCCAAAGCAGGACCAAACCTAACTAAATCATTTAGGCTTGGCCTATACTCAAGGCGAAAGTTGACTTAAGATATGCAGCTCCAGCTATGTTACTTACGTAGCTGAAGTTGAAGTATTTTAAATCGCATTTTGGCACTGTCCACACGGCAGGAGGTCCACGGGATCACATGCTCCCATCGATTGCCCTTACTCCCATAGGAGCAGGACTACCAGAGCCAATGGGAGCACCCTCTCAGTTCAAATTAATGTGTCTTCACTTGAGCTGCTAATTCGAACCCTGGAAGATCGACTGCGGAAGCTTCGATCTTCCCTGTGGTGTAGACAAGCCCTTAGAGTTAGATCCCAAAAAGATTTAGGTGCATAGACCCAAATTTTAGATCCTCCTCCTCCTGCTAAGTTGACAACTTCATTTCCACCAGTAAAGTCCCATGGGCTGCTAGATTTGAGACAGTACACTCACAGCTGCCTAAAGCCCTGACCCTGCAGAGCAGCTTGAACCTTCATCTTAATGGCATCCTCAAACTAGGTGTTCTCCCACCCCTGTCACCAGTGGGACCTGAGCTGGTAGACAGGCTGACTTGGGCCCTGCATCGAACAGAGTCTACAGGGTGGTGGTGGGATCTGTGTTTTCACTTAGCAGTTGAGCGGTTAAATGCTCATCCCAGATGTGGGAGACTAGAATCCAAATCTTCAGTCTACTTTAGGGGGAGCAGACTCGCATTCGGGCGTTCCACACCTGAGGTGCGTGCCCTGACCACTGGGCTATTAGAGACAATGCCCCCCCCCCCACCCTCCCACTCTTTTTTTTGTTGTGACCTGGCTTTGGTGCCTACCCCCCAGGAGAGGATTCATGGTTGAGAATCCCCAGCAGAGGGCTGTGCCTCCCTCCAACCCAGACTCCAATTCCCATTCAGAGGGCTGGGCCAAGCCTCTTTGGCATTTCCTATTGGCTGGCTTAGGCAGCTCCCCACTCTGCACGCTGGTTTCTGTGAATCCCATTCTTAGGAGACCAAGTCTACCCATGCATCACATTCGCTGTGTGGCTGCTTAATTCCACGGTAGGGATTCTATGGGGCAGCAGGGCACAGGGCCGGATTAAGGGGTGGGCTAGCCGGACAGCTGCCCAGGGCGCCAACTTATGGGGGGCACCCGATGGCAGCTGTAAGGTGTGCTGGGGGGCCGGGCCATGCATGCGCCCTCTCTCTCCCACACATGCGCCCTTCCCCACGTGCCGGGACGCAATTATACTCCCTGCCCGGGGCGCCAGAATGGCTCGGGCCGGCCCTGGAAGGGCACCTACCTGTTAGGAGTGGAAACACTCACCTGCTTATGTCTCCTTTGTGGATGTGGCCCTTTCTCCCCATGCCTCAGTTTCCCACGACAATAGAGATACTAGAACTGCCCTACCTCACAGGGAGGCTGTCATGCTTAGTACATTGAAGATTGTGAAATGCTCTTCTGACAACTAATCATGCCCAGATTTTTTAACATAGAGGTCAGGTCCATCAATGGCTATTAGCCAGGATGGGTAGGAATGGTGTCCCTGGCCTCTGTTTGCTGGAGGCTGGGAATGGGCAACAGGGGAGGGATCACTTGATGGCTACCTGTTCTGTTCTTTCCCCCTGGGACACCTGGCATTGGCTACTGTTGGAACACAAGATATTGGGCTAGATGAACCTTTGGTCTGACCCAGTGTGGCCGTTCTTATGTTCTTAACCTTTCCCCATAGGTCAGGATTTCTGAACCTTTTATCATTGTTGCTCTCCTCTGGTCCCTCTCCCATCTGATCCACGTCTTTCCTAAAGTGTGGTGTCCAGGAATGGATACAGCTCTCCATCTAAGGCCTCTGTAGGGCGAAGTATAGTGGGATAATTACCTCCCATATCTTACTTACCACACTCCTGTTAATACACCCCAGAATGTTAGCTTTTGCTTATATTCATCTTGTGATCAGCAATACCCTCCAGCTCCTTTTAACAGTATTGCTGCAAACCCACTTGTTCCCCATATTGTAGATGGTCTTTTGATTTTTTTCCTTACTAAATGTAGTACTTTGTATTTGTCTTTGTTCAATTTCATCTTGTTGATTTCAGACCAATTCCCCAATACGCTAACACTGCTTTGAATTCTAATCCTATTTTCCAAAGTGTCTGCAAACCATCCCACCTTGGTGTCATCCTCATATTTTGTAAGTGGAGAAACTAAATTAATTCTTTGCATCAGTCTTCACAGCAGAGGATGTGAGGGACCTTCCCAAACCTGAGCCATTCCTTTTTAGGTGACAAATCTGAGGAACTGTCTCAGATTGGGGTTTCAGAACAAATTGATAAATTAAACAGTCACAGATGGTATTCACCCAGGAGTTCTGAAGGGACTCAAATGTGAAATTGCAGAACTGTTAACTGTAGTTTGTTACTATCATTTTAAATCAGCTTCTATACCAAATGATTAGAAGATGGCTAATGTGATACCAGTTTTTTAAAAGGGCTCCTGAGATGAAGCAGCTATCATAAAAGGGAACAGAATGTTGGGACTAATTAAGAAAGGGATAGATAATAAGACAGAAAATATCATATTTCCTCTATAGAAATCCATGGTTCACCCACATTGTGAATACTGCATGCAAATGTGGTTGCCTCATTTCCAAAAATAGATATATTGCAATATATTGAAAAGGGCAACAAAAATTATTAGGCATATGGAACAGTTTCTCTGTGAGGAGAGATTAATAAGACTGGGATTTGTCAGCTTGGAAAAGAAATGACTAAGGGGGGATATGATTGAGGTCTATAAAATCATGACTGGTGTGGAGAAAGTAAATAAGGAAGTGCTTTTTACTTCTCATAACACAATAACTAGGGATCACTCAATTAAATGAATAGGCAGCAGGTTTAAAACAAACAAAAGGAAGTTTTTCTTCACACAGTATAGTCAACCTGAGGAACTGTTTGGCAGAGGATGTAGTGAAGGCCAAGAGTATAACAGGGTTCTAAAAAGAACTAGATACATTCATGGAGGATAGGCAGGGGCGGCCCGAGGTGGGTTGCCAGCAGCTGGCGCCCCAGGCAGAATGCGCGCGATCGGCGCCCCCGCGCCCCAGGTGGAATGCGTGATTGGCGTCCCTGCCTTCACAGCCCTCAATGGTGTGACGTCATCATTGGGCACCCCATTTAACACGGCGCCCCTAGGCGACGGCCGAGTCGGCCTATACGCACGGGCCACCCCTGAGGATAGGGTTAGCCAGGATGGGCAGAGATGGAGTCCCTAGTGTCTGTTTGGCAGAAGCAGGGAATGAGCAATAGGGAATGGATCACGTGATGATTACTTGTCTGGGGCACCTGGCATTGGCCACTGGGCTAGATGGGCCTTTGGTCTGGCCCACTGTGGCTGTTTTTATGTTCTTAAGCATACTCTTCACTCCATTATCCAAGTCATTCATGAAATTTTAGAATAGTGCTGGAGCTGGGACATACTGATAAATATTCTTTGAGTATATATTGTGACAAAGTCAAACCAGAGGGTTGCAAGATAGTGGGAAAAGGCAGCCCTAGAAGAGTCTGCAGCCTGAGAGTGCCTTACCTCCATGAGGAGGTCCCCGATGGTGGACTTTCACATGCCGAACTGGTTGCCCACAGACCAGTAACTGTCTGGCATTGCGAACCTACAGACGGCGATGGTGACCTGCTTCTCCAGGGGTCACATGTCGACAGAGGGCAGGGGCGAGCCAGGCACACAGCTCCATGAATGTCTCCTTCCTCATATGGAAGTTGTGGAGCCACTGCTGGTCGTCCCACCGCTCCATCACCAGCTAGTCCCATCAGTCGGAACTGGTGTCCAGCCTCCAGAACCATCTTTCTACCATTGGGTGCAGTTGCAAGGGCCTTGCTCCTGCACACAGGGAAAGGGTCTCAATGATGAGCTCAGAGTCGAGCTCATGCAGGGCCATGAAGGCAGCTTGTAGAAACTGCTGCAGAAACTGCAGCATGGCAGTGTGGGGCCATCACATGTCCAGAGGCAGCTCCAGCTCCATGGCAAGGAGTGCTGTGGTGTCCAAAGGGCAAGCAGTGGAAATGCTTTGCTGTCCCTCGGAGAGGTAGGCAAACAAGTAGAAGAAGTTGAGAAATGGCTGTCCAGGGGGGTCCCTTTAAGCGCGCGTCTCAGATAGCCTTAGGCAACAGCACTCAGAAGCAACTGCTGACCTACTGCCCTGCCTGAACTGGTTCTGGGAGGCCTTAAATGCGAGATAGTGTCCAATCAGTATGGACGCTCTCTTTCAAAATATCACATTGCTATTCCGTCGTGCTTTTTCTGTGTGGACGCTCTCTTTTGAAAAAAGCTGTTCGAGAAGATCTCTTCCAGAAAAGCTTATTCCGAAAGAAGCCTGCAGCGTAGATGTAGCTTATGATCTTTCAACCAGTTATGCGCGTACTTTATAGAATTACATCTAGTCCACATTTCCCTTCTTGCTTATCAGAATATCATGTGGGACTGGTGTGGCGGCGCGTCAGGGTTCCCCCATCTCCTGCACCCCCGTAGTGGCAAAAACAGACTCCGCCAGCCAGTAGAATAAAGGGAGTTTATTGCTTCTCCAGGATACAGCACAGCATAGATGTAATCTGGTTACAGGGCAGGCCTAGGATGCCTCAGCCCCCCTTGTGATGGGGGAGACTGGGCCCCTAAATCCCAGCCCGTTGCTTAGGCTGCTTCCTCCATGATACCAGACAGAAACTGCCTCTCTTCCAGCCCTGCCCCCCAGCCAGGTGTTGGTCTCTGCCCTCCTTCCTTTGTCTCCCTCCCTGGGAGGCTGAGCCTGGGTGTCTGGGTTAATACACATTTGGGAGAGTCAGTGAGAATCTCCCATCACAGCACAGGGGGAACCCGGGTCACAGAGCAGACAGCACCCCCACTACGTCACAACTGTGTCAAAAGCTTTATTAAAACCAAGAAGTGTCACATCTGCAGCTTCATGCTTATCCACTAGGCCTGTGCCCCTGTTAAACAAGGGAAATGAGGTTGGTTTGGCATGATTTTGGTCTTTGACAAATCCATGTTGGCTATTTCTCCAGATACTTACACATTTTCCCAGTATCCTTCCAGTAATTGAAGTTAGACTGATCTATAATTCCTTGGGTTGTCTTTGTTCCCATTTTTAAAGATAGGTACTATGTCTGCCCTTCTTTAGTCTTCCAGGACCTCTCCCATCCTCCAGGAGATCTCAAAAAATAATTGCTAATGGTTCCAAGATTGCTTCAGCCTCTTTGCACCCTATGGTGCATTTCGTCAGACTCTGCCAACTTAACTTAATCTAAGTAATCTTTATGCTGATTTGTTCGTACTCCAGCTTGTGTTCCTTCTGCCTTGTTGTATATATTAATTGTGTATAATGTCTGCTCACAATTAACTTTTTAGTGAAGACTGAAAGAAGATAACCTGAAAGGGGCAGAGAGGAGAAGGGGAAATGAACAAAACAAACAGCAGCAGACTTTGAAAAACTTACTGCCCCATCTCCCAATTCCCTCCACATGATGGATGGGCTAATGGATATGGCACTGAAAGATCAGACTTCAAATCCCAGATCCTCTAAGGCATTTAGATGCCTAACGCCCAGTGAAATCAGCTAAAGAGAATGGTCCTGCAGGAGTCTGCATTTCTACAAAGCGATGTTCCCAGAGCAATTTATAGTACCCAGTCTTAGCAATAAAATTCAGTTTCTTAATCTAAGCAAGGGAGAAAGTATCATGCTTAATGAATCCTTGTTCGTCTAGTCGAGATCTGAAATGTTTTGCAGGTGTTTGTTTCAGAGATGAGGACAGATAATGAATAAAACATGTTTGTTCTTTAGTCTTCAGTAAATGTGACAAGCTCCAATCTTATGACTGGAGGAATGATATGAAATACGAGTTTGAGCTCATCTGAAAAGCCCATAACTAATCCAAGCTGTTGCATTGGGTATTCTTGCTTATACGGGTTATGTTTTGGGCCTCGGTTTATAAGGGACCAGAGAGATAAAGAAGGGGTGGAATGATCTTTACAAAGACAGCAGGATGTGATCTCTGACCGATGATGATATAATACCAAGCATTAACGTTTTGTCCCTTTGCTTTGAGACTGATCGGACCTGGTTGTTTTGGAGCCCAAAGGAAAAGCAAAATGGAGAAAAATATATGCCAAAGTTTATTACATTAAAGTTCACATGCAAAACAAGCCTCCAGAGTCCTTCGGTATTAGCATAATGAGGTCACCGTTTGAAAAGGGAATCCAACAAAGAAAAGAGTCAGTTTAGAACCAGAGCAATCCTGCTATTGATTAATAAAGTCACTCCTGAAGGTTCCAGTATGTATCGGAGACCCACTGTGCTGGCAGATGGATAAATACAGAACTAGGTATGCTTAAACTACATATTTAAGGCCAAATATGCATAAGAACCTGAGATGGTGGGCGTACATTGGGGAGCGGGGCACATCTGAAAAATATGAATCTTCCTTAGGTGCCTTAAAGTGAGCTACGCCGTTTGGAAAACCTGGAGCCTATAGTGTAGACAGACAGTCTTGGCAGCAAAGAGCTTCACAGAACTGTGACTCTTCTCTGACATTTATTTTACCTTAAAAATGATGATCAAGGTTAGAGCACTAGTGAAGTCCTTAGCTGGATGTTATTATGTATGGCCATGGGAAATATAAGATCACATTGGTTGAAGTCAGTGTTTCACACAATGATGAACAATTCCCCCAAAGATGGGACAAACTCTGCTCTCCACTACTATTCTCTCACTATTGTGCAAATATGAAGCAGTTCTACTGATGTGAATGAGGTGGTAATTCTGAAGGAAGGGCCTGCACTTTCTCTCACAGACATTGGTTGGAGTTTTTCTATCGGACCTTTCCCTAAAGTAACTGATATCAACCCACCCTCTGTAGCAGACATGTATTTTCAGTCCTGCAGTGAAGATAACACCGTTCTAGCCTTCTCTTCGCATGAGCATTTGCAAAGAACCATTAGACACTGTTGCTGTATCAGCATCATGCATGCAGTGGTGTTGTAGTTGTCAGTCCCAGGATATGAGACAGACAAGGTGAGGGAGGTAATATCTTTTATTGGACCAAATTCAGTTGGAGAGACAAGCTTTTGAGCTTAGACAGAGTCCTTCCTCTGGACAGGTGAAAGTACTCAGAATGTCATAGAAGGTCAAAAAGCTAGTTTAGCGTAAGTAGCTAGCCCCCTGACCATATAGGTGAGATTCACCAGCCACTCACCTGGGCAAGAATTCTCGGTAATAACTCAGAACCAGCCCCATCTGATGTCCCCTCTTTGGTCATTGGGGAGATTTGCTACCAGCGCCCCAGATGGGCCACCGTCCTTTTAATAAATGTATATCAAGCTCAGCCTTGAAGACAGTTAAGATTTTGCTCCCTGCTGAGAAGGTTGTTCCAAAACTTCACTCCCTGGATGGTTAGAAGCCTTCGTCTAGTCCCAAGATGAAACGTATGGATGGTCAGTTTATAGCAATTTGTTTGATCAATGTTGGTGCAGGCCCGTTGATGGGAGGAGGGAGAAGAAGGCGATACAAAAAGGACCCAACTAACGCTGTCGCTACTATGGCAGCCGGAGCCCTATGCCTTTAAATCTCTGCTAGAACACCACACGGTGCTCTCTGGGTATTGCTAAGGGCTGCCTAGCTACAGCCCTGTCCCTCTGTGTCCAAGACTCCACCCGCAGACCCCCCCCCCCCACCTTGTCCAGGGAGCCAGCGAGGCTGGCAGCCCCGTTGCATTGGTTCTTACCTTAAATAACTTGTCTCCCTCCCTGGTATTTACCCTCTGATGTATTTAGAGAAAGCAGATCTTCAAAGGGATTTTGGCTCTTAATTCTACTGAACTCAACAGAAGTTAAGACTCTAAATACTTTTGGAGGATGTGGGCCGCGAAAGAACTGTAGAAAAACATGGTAAGAAACTAGTGATAAATGGGCTCAGCTGGCCTAGAGAGGAGAAATAAATGTGAAATTTTATAAACCACACCCTTGGCTTCTACCTTAACTCTGGGCTTCTGGTTTCCCTACAACTGGAAAAGCCTCATTGCTAGGCCTGATCAAACGTTTTCCGCCAAAATGTCGAAAATTGGGGCTTTGACCCCAGAAAACTTTCACAGCAAGTGTCTGCTTCCCTCCAATTTTTATTGATGCTCCATTAAAAAAACTGCTCTCCTCTTTCTCTCTCCCTCCCCCATAATTTTTCTTGGGTTGAAAATTGTGGGTTTTTTTTTTAATTTCGTCTTTTATTTTGGGTAATTTTAAAGTAAGTTTTTAGCTAAGTATTTTCTGTTTGGGGAGGGATGTCAATTTGTCTTGACAAAAAGTCAAAAATTTTCCTGGAAAAAAGCTCTAAATTTTCTAACCGGTTCAGTCAGTTCAGCAAAATGCTTAGAAATGTGCCAGGCTCCGGCTTCCATCCTTCCCTATTCAGCAAAGCTTTTGTGCACATCCTTGAGTGCTATTGATTTTCAAGAAGTTTTTGATCAAGCTGGTGGGCTCTAATGCATCTCCTAGATGATGTCTTTGATTTAGATTCTAAGCTGGTGTCAATTAGGCTACTTCCCTGGAAGTTAATGTAGCTTTGCTGATTCACACCGGCTGAGAATCTGGCCCATTTAATGGCAGTTTTGCCTGGGTGAAGACTGAATGAAGCGTGCATTATTTGACCCTGGTGGCAACATGTTCAACTCCGGGTGAAAGATGGCCAAGGAGTGGGTGTAAGTGATAATGTTACTTGTGGAATTCAAGGAGTGTTGAAAGAGTCTGCTGGACAGGCTGGTGCGAAGGGCCACGATAGTAGAAAAAGCACAAATAGTTTCCTGTTCTTTTGCCCAGTGGGTGTGTCAATGACACTTGCGGGTGTGTCAATGACACTTGCTTTGGGCCTGATCCTTCTCTTGCACCTAAGCCCACCAAAGGGGGGGTGACAAAGGGGGCAACTGCTCCAGGACCCTGTGATTCAAAAGGGCCTGAAGCTTCGGGCTTTTTAAATCATTACTGGAGCACTGGCTCTGAGGGTGGTGGTGGTGGGGGAGCTATCATGGCCCAGCCCTGCCTCTTCCTCCTGAGGCCCCGCCCCTTCTGGGAACACGGAGCCAGCCCCCACCCTCCTTGCCCAGAGGCCTGGCAAGGCTCTCGGCTCCCCTGCTTGCACCTCATAACGCCACTGATTTCCATGGAGGCACTCCCAATGTACTCCAGTCTGAGAAGACCAGATTTGGCCCTCTTGTAAATGCCTGCTGAATGCCAAAAGGTAGCACTAGTTTACTTCTTACACTTCCTCTCTGACCAATTTACACTGGACACGTAACTCCTTTCACACCGTCATGGCCCAAATTGGATCAGAAATCACCCTAGGAATTTGCTTACATCAGGTCTGAATTTAGCATGGAGAAGCTCAACTTGTCTAGGGCCACCACGCAATGGCCGTGCAAAGGTCAGAACTCAGAAATACTTAGTGTTCTTCCTCACACCAAGACACCTCTGAAGTTCTTACTTTTGGAGCCTTCCCTGGTATGTTGTTATTATCTTGACAACTTAGAATCATACAATCATAGAATCGGAAGAGACCTCAGGAGGTCATTGAGTCCAGCCCCTGCCCAAGGCAGGACCAACCCAACTAAACCATCCCAGCCAGGGCTTTGTCAAACTGGGACTTAAACACCTCTAGGGATTGAGATTCTACTACCTCCCTAGGGAACCCATACCAGTGCCTCACCACCCTCCTAGTGAAATAGTTTTTCCTCAAATCCAACCTAGACCTCTCCCTCTGTATCTTGAGACCATTGCTCCTTGCTCTGTTATCTGTCACCACTGAGAACAGCCTCTCTCTATTCTCTTTGGAACCCTCCTTCAGGTAGTTGAAGGCTGCTATCAAATCCTCCTTCACTCTTCTCTCCTGTAGACTAAATAAGCCCAAATCCCTCAGCTTCTCCTGGTAACTCATGTCCTCCAGCCCCCTAATCATTTTTGTTGCCCTCTGCTGGAGTTTCACCAATGTGTCCACATCCTTTCTGTAATGGGGGGCCTAAAATCGGATGTGATACTCCAGATAAGATATTGCCTTATTGCAGGAAATTGTTTAGGCATGTGAGTTCGAAGAAGCCCAAAATGCAAATGCCATGAACAGTGCCATCATCATAATAAGCTGTTGCAAAGCAGGGTGGCTCCAATTAACTTGGACACAATTTAGCTTGGGTTGAGGATCTGGTTTTCCTTCTTTTACTCTAATCAGGACACAACAGAATTCCACTATCATAAAACTGACTCTCACATCATTCAGGATAAGTGACCTCTGAACCACAAATTAGGAACCGTTTTAGAACTTTATGATGTCTAGGACTGTGAATTTCCTGGGTTCTAGATTCTTTTAGAACTTCTAGAGATCAGAATCTAATGTATAGCCTCATCAAAGTAAATTGCCCTAACTTTTTTTATTTATTTTCTTCATCCCTTCTGTTATGGTGTAATTTACTCAGTTGTGTTCCTTGGGGATATTCTCCTTCAGTTCCCTATCCGATCCTTCTGCACCTTGTTGAACATCTTACATGCTGTTAATGGCCTTTCTTCCTGTTGGATCAACTAAGATCTCCTATGAGACTTCATAGAGCATTCCAACTCTTTAGAAGAATAGCTGGCTCAAATGGTTTGTTCTAGTTTGTATTCCCAGAAGGATCTAATCTCTGACTTCTTGTATTGTCTTATACTAGTGCTGGCCACTATTCAGAATCATTTTCCTTTCAGTTCTGTTGAAAACTCTGTAAATTTTTTAACCCAGATGGCCTTTTGCTATTAATAATACTAATTCTCAAAACCAGTTAAGGCAGCTGCTAAGTTGTTCAGTTTTGGACTTTTTGCAAGAAGAAAAAATAAAATAGTGCCATATGATTCATCCCAGTATGATTAGCCAAAAAACTTCTTGATCCAAACAGTCCCTTTGCACATTGTTTCGCTGTTTGCCAGAGAACAGTTTTGGAAGGAATTTGTGTTCTTAAAAAAAGAGCTAAAAAGAAATCCATGAATATGATTATTTCTGTTACAGTGGATTCTCATTGTGCTAGGCTCTGCACATACATATGTGAAGAGATCATTCCTGCCCTAGTAGACTAACAGATTTATTGGAGCATAAGTTTTTGTGGGTAAAGACCCACTTCGTCATACATCAGACGTAGTGGGTCTTTACCCACATAAGCTTATGCTCCAATAAATGTGTTAGTCTATAAGGTGCCACAGGACTTCTCATTGTTTATGCAGATTCAGACTAACACGGCTACCCCTCTGATTCCTGCCCTTGAAAATTTACAATCTAGGTAGACAAAGTGTGGAGGAAAGAGATTATCTGTATGAGATATTGAGAGATGAAGTGAGTAGCCCAAGATCAAGCACGGTTTTGGCGGCACAGAAGGACTTCAACTCAGATTTCTTACTGTCATTCCACTGCCTTAACCAGGAAAATAATTGTTTCTCTCTGAAACCCCACCCCATACAAAACGGTCCAAAATAAAGATGCTGTGATTAGTTTTGAGCAAACCTCCAGGGCCAGATTTACAAAGCAATTTAGATGCTCAGAGATGCAGCCAATTCATACAAGGGCCTCCCCCGGATAGTCACGTGGCATCGTCATAGCTTGGAGACCTCCAATGACTCTAAGGGGTTGTGGGTACAATGAAGCTCACAATTCAGGCCAGGCATTAAGGGCAGAGGTGCTGAGCATCTGAATCTCCCAGTATTGACTTCAGCTGGAACTGGGCATGTTCGGTCCCTCTGGGAGTCAACCCTGAAATCCATCAGTTCAAGCAGGCACACAAAGGTTTGGATGCTTCTCCTCTCCATTTGAAGTGCCTTGCCTTTCTGCGATATGCCCAGGCGACTCACCTCCCTCTCTCCCACGATGTCACTCACTCTAATCCAGGAGTGGGCAAATACCAGTCCACTGTCTGGATCTGGTTCTCCAGGGTAAGCCCCTGGCAGGCTGCTACTACTATATTTACCAGCTACGGGCATTTGTAGCTCCTGTTGCCGCGGATCACCGTTTCCAGCCAATGGGAGCTGCAGGATGTGGTGTCTCAGTCCATGTCACTTTCTGCAGCTCCCATTGGTCAGGAATGGCGATCCACGGCCAACCTGTGGAGACACAGGTACATATAGTGGTGGCAGCCCGCCAGGGGCTAAACCTGGCAAACCACCACTGTTTTATTGCCCACCCCTACTTTAACCTCAGCCACAATGCAGAGTCCTTCCTTAGCATAGCAATGGCTGCTGTGCCATGTAAGGATATGCTTCCACCGCAGAAAGATCAAAGTTGATGCACGTTCTGTAGGACACTAAATTGCACCTCTGTTGGTGCCATGTAGAATTTTAATGAGGACTGAAGCAGGTTTTAAGGCAACTTATTTGTTTAACTAACAGCGTTGTATCTGACTATATATTTTAGAAATGTGCGTCTGTTTGTCTGTCTAACCATCTGTGAGTCCGTTTGTTCAAGAACTCCTCCTAAATTATAAGAGCTAGGACCACCAAATTTGGTATATAGCATCCTCTTATTATATCTTAAAGCAAATTTGGGGTTTGGTTGTGCCAGGATAATGGGATATGCCTGGAATTTGACTGTTGCTCATAAAATGGAAAGGGAGAGGTCTGGTTGGAGGAAGTTATACTGCAGAATGACCACAGGAGGCAGCAAGGGGCCAGAGATGGAGACCCGGACAGCTATAACTCCATTGGGCCAGCTATCTACTATATATTTCAGAGAGTTTGTCTGTTTGTGTGTCTGTTTGTCTGTCTGTCCCCCAGCTGGGAGACATGCACCCCTCCCCTGGCTGTGCCCACTACAGATGCAGCGGCCATGGACAGGAACTTATCATGTGGCCCCAAGCTGCTGCGGTGAGAGAGGGCTGGGGTTGTCTTCGCTCCCTGGGCAGTCTGCATATTGAACCGCTCATCCCCAGCCCCACCCCAGAGTAATGATTTAAATGAAGAAAAACAAACATATTTGAATTAAGGTCCCAAGCAACACCGGGTAAATCTTATAAAGCAAGTATAAGGCTGAGGCTGATGTAATCTAGCCTGGCTGTGTTTTCCCTCTCATAGCAACACTGCCTTGTATGTATGAGTGAACATCAACCCATGGCAAGGTTTGCCCTGCATAACTTCCTACAGGATGTGTAGCAGCTTCCTGTTGGAGTAAGACCTCCAAGAACCTGGCGGCTGTTGAACTGACATCTCTGTGGCTCAGGGGAGCTTTGAATATTTTAACTCCTATCTGGGAAATGAAAGTATTCCTCCAGGCAGGGAAGGAAAGCCCACCATGTTGTTTGTGGATCAGCACATTTTATGTGATTGAGTGTTGGATACTCACATTGAACTGCTTGCAAGCAAGCTACACTGTTGGTGGAGATTATCTGGCAAGGAAGGACGGAAAATGTCCAAGGAAGCATACATATAACTGTCCACTGCCCACAGACAATTGACAAAGATGCAAGATTTTGTCAAAATTTGTTTGTTGATCACTCAGCTCTAGAAAACAGACATCCAAACCAAAGTAATTCAGAAAAGAAGAACAGGTGGACAGAGGCAAGATCCCTGAACTAAGAGCTCATAGCTTCAGTGTGTGGTCCTTTAAGTAATTTGTGAGCTCGCTAGTGACACTCATGCTCTTCTATGGTTTACAAGCCTTCCGAAATCCACCTGCGACATTGGGCCTGCATGGGTATGCACAATTAGCACACATGGTTATGTGGGACTGAGAGCTTGTGACTTCTTTAGATGGTTTTGTTGTGTAAATGAAACACAATCGATTTCATAGAATCCTAGGGCTGGAAGAGACCTCAGGAGGTCATTGAGTCCAACCCCTGCTAAATATAGGACCAATCCCAACTCCATCGTCCCAGCCAGGGCTTTGTCAAGCCAAGACTTAAAAACCTCTATGGATGGAGATTCTACCACCTCCCTAGGTAACCCATTCTAGTGCTTCACCATGCTCCTAGGGAAATAGTTTTTCTTAATATCCAACATAGACCTCCCCCACTGCATCATGAGACCGTTGCTCCTCGTTCTGTCATCTGTCACCACTGAGAACAGCCTCTCTCCATCCTCTTTGGGACCTCCCTTCAGGTAGTTAAAGGCTGCTATCAAATTCCCCCTCACTCTTCTCTTCTGTAGACTGACTAAGCACAAATCCCTCAGCCTCTCCTTGTAAGTCATGTGCTCCAGCCTCCCAATTATTTTTGTTGCCCCCCACTGCACTTTCTCCAATGTGTCCACATCATTTTTCCAATGGGGGGGCCCAGAACTTGACGCAATACTCTAGATGTAGCCTCCCCAGTGCTGAATAAAGGGGGATATCACTTCCCTAAAACCCAGATTTCCTGATTCTCAGCCTTGTCCAGGCCACGCTGCCTTGTCACTTTCTTGGGTGGACTGGGACATGGAGAGAGATTCATGAGCTTGCTACTTCCTTAGATGCCAGAGGTGAGTCCTTCAGCTCAGGCAGGAGAGATGTCTTAAGCAAAGATGACTCGTGCTTGCCAGTAGGAGGGGGGAAGAGTGAGGACAGATGGCTTCAACAGTGGTATTGATCATGATCAGTACAAGCCTAACCACAGATCTGTGGGGTTACATGGCCCCAAATGTCCCTGCCCTGCATCACCCCTGGGTCCAAGGTTTGATCCCCACTAGCTGGCAATATAATGTATCCCCTGATTTCAGTGGGCCCACAAAGTGTAGTGCACCCCCCAGCTGGCTAAAAGAGAGCAATTGCTCATGTGCTGTCAGCCATTATTACCATTAACAAGGTCTTTCCGTGCTCTCAGCAGCAAAGAACAAATCACGTCTAAGTCACGACTCTGTATGCGCTGTACAAAGCTAAATGTGTTCCCTACGGGTCTGCTTTTCTTGCCTCACATGCCTTGCTGTAACCAGACAGCATGTTTGCCTTCCCTGTGGGCAAATCCTTACGCTTGCAGACAGACACAGAACAATCCAAAATAGAAAGTGGAAGGAAATGAGCCACATGCGTGCACACACTCCCAGCAGCAACCTAGTGCAGAAAACTTGGCAACCCACCCCCTGCCGTTAATTGATTCCAAGTGCTGCAGGTCAGCTGTTAGAAAAATTTCCTGCCCACAGCTGAGGAAAGAAGGGGGTGGGGAAGGAAGGGAGATCCTACTGCTGGGCCATTAAAATGGGGTCCTCGTGTAGTCAAAGGCTGCATTGTGAGGACCTTTCCTTCCATCCTCTATCCCCTGCATGCTCCAATCCAGAACCCAGATTCTTTCTCACCCTCTCCTACTCCTCCGCCCATAGAGCAGATGCAATTCTGCCCACCACTAGGGGGCAGTGTGAAACACGCCCCCTGTTTAGGGAGCAGATAGACATGACATGCTGTGCAGATAGCACATGCAATTTTCAAGTGACTAAAATACTGAAGTCTCATTTTCAGAATGGACTTGGGCACGTAGGAGCTCTTTTGGTCCCTGGGTAGGGCTCTTAGCATGCAGTGTAGACATATCCTAAGCCTGGGGTCTGACTCCTGGTTATGCCCCAGCCCCCCTTCCATTCAGACAGAAATCAGGCTAACTCAGGATCCTGTTGGGGGTGCTGGGTCAGAGCCTGACTACTGCCAGGACTTGTATTGATGCCCTGCCATGTTGCAGTGTGGACACAGCTCAAGTGGCAGACCCAAAGTCTGTGTAGTGCCATCTGAATGCATCAGCATGGGGGTGAGATTCACGATCAGCCATTGTAAATCCAGGTTGACAGTGCCATGTGGATGCACGGGTGTGAGTTTAGAAACACCAAGTTCACCTGCCCAGGTCTCACATACCTGGGTTTACAAAGCAGCATAGGCATATAATCCCGCAGTAATAACACATGTCTCTAGCTGCAAGGCAAAGGACTTAGGTTCCTAACTTCCTTAGGCACTTTTGAAAATGTCCCCCACTATTATCATGGGTTTGGGATAGCTGCCCTTCCTCCAACGTGATAGGTGGGTTCTGCAGTTTGTCCCAGATGCAGGTTGATGAACCCTGGCTTAGTAATGACTAATGTTTTAGGAAACATTAGCAGGATTGGTCTTGCTTCCCTGCCCTTGTAATACCAGTGTCCCAGTTACCACTGACCTGACTTTAGAGGGCTCTCGGGGATGGAAAGGCCAGATTCTGTTCCTAGCTGTGCACTTCTACCAGGAGATAACTGCTGTGGGTAGAGCTGTTCTGGGTTTACAGTGAGGTGGCAGAAGCCAGTGAATAAAATAAAAACACCTCTAAAATGTAAGGTGTAAACCAGCTTTTCGGTTCATACTAACACAGTGACTTTAAGCCCAGGATTGTTATAGGACAGTGCATCGTGCTAGGAAGCCAGAGGGAGTACTTTTGGCTAATTCTCTAATCATCTCTAATCCTGCAGGGTAGGGGTTGAGGACTGACATTATCCTTCCTGGGAGCTTAAACTCGTATCATTTTTAGAGGGGAAATTCTACTATGTGGGCACTGATGGAAACGTTGTAGTGACCTGTTGCATTTTGCACACTGGAGTCTGCTGCAAGCCGCTGAGAAGTTAGGAATGTTATAATAAGTGCCAGAGAATACAGTTTTGAGGCAGAGTTGACATTAAGCTGTGCAAAATTTGTATTATGCTGTATTTGGAATGAGGCATAGCTGAAGGTATTGGAAGAATCCCATGGCTTCTTGTACGCCCCATGATATATTGGAGAGGAACCTGACTATGTTTCCCAGCAGGGTTCTTCCATCATTCAACAGCTTTACTGAAGAAGTGTTAGTTTGCTGGGACACTGGTTCAATAAAGGAAAGAAGGCAGATTGGAAAGGGCCGTGTCACATGTTTTGGCTCGTATCTAACATCTCCTGGGGCAGGCAATAGCAAAGTTCTATTAGGGCCCCAAGAGGACTCTGACCACACTATCGCGCTATGCACACATTTGTCAAATAGCCAAAATTCAGGCCCCTGTTTCCAATGGGGGATTCAAAATAAACAAACGAAACGGTTTGTGCAGAGCGTTTGCAGAGGAGCATTAGGTAGGGCTAGAGAAGAAGATCTCTGCTCAGGGCAGTTAGACATGCTTTCTGGAGGTTGTGTTCTCCAGCCTGCATGGTTTGCTGATGAGAAGGGTAAAGGGAGCTCCCCTCATAACAGTGCGCTGTTATTTTGCATGACATTGTCCATTTGAACAGAATGTGCCAGGCCCCCAAGTCCAACTGAGCCATACTTAGTGCAAAGCGCAGAGGGAAAAGCCATCTCTAAGCCAACTTTCTGCTTCCCTGGTCCTGGGCTTGACCAAGGACTGAACGGGCACTGGTGTAATTTAGAGCAAACTAAAAGAGAACTTGAAGTTACAGGAGACACAGCAGGCTGCTAGGAAACCCTTTTGTCTCTGCAATGGGAGAATGGGCAGCATTATGCCTCCTGGGGAATTATATCAGGGGAGTTTCTAGCTGATTTTAGGCCAGGATCTGCCCCTGTTGCTGGCGCTGAGAAATGTCACTGCACAGACAGCACCAGGGAGAATTGGTGCAGGGCGAGCAGAGGAGCAAAGGTGCATTTGCTTTCAGTTCCCGTCCAGCTGCCCAGGAAGGCTGGTGAGGTGTCAGGAGACTGCCCAGAAGCTCAGACAGTGGAGAAAGGGAGAGACGCTGCAGACTTTGTGCACTACCCATATTGTGCAAAACATCAGCATCTCTCTCTGAAGAGGTTCAAGTTCACACTAGCTGTTACCCCGGCAGTAAGAGTGAGTGGCCTTGGGGGTTCCAACCAGCAGAGGGCAGCATTGGCACGTACACATAAGAGTCAATACAGGGAGAAGTCATATTAAGGGACTAAATTTGTCATCCTTGTTCACTGTTTTAGGGCTTCTGATTTTCAGCTGTGACTGACAAACAGTTAAATCACCCCCAGTACAAAAAGAAAACAATTGGTGTTTGTTCCATAAACACCAGGAATGATTACGTGTATCTAAGGGTTTGTCTTTATGGAGCAGTTGTTCAGAATATGGGGTGTAATTTCTAAAGCTAATTTCTAAACTTTTCACATTAATTGGTTCACCTACACCCTGCTGTTGCATGTGAAAGGTCCCCTAGTGTGTTTTATTGGAGTGCAGGTTGTAACAGTGCTACATTAAAGTGCAATTTGGAATATTACAGAGAGATTACTCAGTGTGTTGGTACTGTAATGTAGGAGGAGCTATTTCATATTCTAATATGTATATACAGTAATAGGGAATGCTCATTACAGTTTATACAGAGAGCCCTGATTTTTTTACAGTGAGAGAGTGGTTCCAAGAGTCACATTAACATGGGACTTGGAATGATGAGTGGGATGAAATGATTTTAATGCAGCTTTAATTGATTTTTTAAAATTGGAAATGTTTGCAATTCTTTTTTTAATTTGCCATTTTTGGATGAAACTGGAAATGTTATTGATAAAGTATATTATATACTTGTGATAAAGTATATTATATACTTGAATATTTAAAAAAACATTTTCCAGGTTTATTAGGTTAGTAATTTCCTTTGTTTTCCAATTTTCGTTTTGCCTCTCTCCCTTTATCCTCTCCCCCTGAAATCTAAGGCAGAATTTTAAAAAAGAGAATGGAGGAAGGAGGAAGGAAAAAAGCAAGAGAAAGTAAGGGAAAACAGAAAAAAATAGTGGCCATTTTTTTTAATGAAAAAGATCAATATAAAAGTTTTCCATAGAAAAATTTTCAGCTGTTTGGGATATTGCTCTGAGCTAAATGCTGCCAAATAAAAAGGATTTTGAATTTTCAACATTTTTTCATGAGAAATATTTTTATTTTTTCCCATAAGCTTGGGGCTCTCCTGTGTGCATGGCACAATTAGCTTGGAAGCTCTTTGGTACAGCTCTGATGTTTCTGTGTTTGTACAGCACCTAACACAGGCTATGTCTACACTATGAGGTTTTTCCAGGATACCTCAGAGGTATCCTGGAAAAACTCCGCCACATCCAGGGAACGCATCTGCTCTTCCACTTTTTTTTTTGCAGAAGAGCAGACGTGGTCTTTCGGAAGCTCTGTCTTCCTCCTCCCTCGAGGAAGAAGGGCTCTTCTGAAAGAGGAGGTATTTCTGAAATTTGGCCCAGTGTAGATGGGCCAAATTTCAGAAAAGCCTCTTCTAAAAAAACTATCGGAAAAAGGTATGCAAATTGTGGAGTGCAATTTGCGTAACTTTTTCCGATAGCTCGGTGTAGTGTAGACATAGCCACAAGTGGCTACTGGTTCTGCTCCCTCTATTCTATTGCGCCCATGGCTAATAATGAGTAAATCCAAGTTAGTGGAATACACAGAGATTGGAGTTTTTCCTCCTCTCTTCTGTTTCCTTGTCCAAGGGAAGGAAAGATGATTCTGCGCTACCAAGAATGGGCCAAATCCTCTGCTGGGGTAAACTGGTATCACTCCGTGCTCAGAGAACCAATGGCATATTTCCAGTTTACATCCCTAAGGATCTGGCTCTAATCATTCTGGTTATTAGGCTGGAAATCTGGTGAGATCAAATTGCTAAAGAGATCTCTAGTATCGCCCAGTTTGAACCACATGAGGTATCCTAAGACTTTGTCCCCAGATCTTGCCATTAGTAAAATTTCTTTGAGTTTTACCACTAATTTCACCAGAACTGGAATGAAACCTCTTATGCAATGCTTCATTCCCACGAATAGCTATCTTCATACAGGAATTATGAAACTAAGCTTCAGGAAAATGTTTTGCTACTTAAAAGAGCTGAACTAACATTACTTACATTACTTCCCTTGCTATTTTTCACTTAGATCTTTGCAACATATTTGGTTTGGATGAAATACAATCATGGTGCTTCTCTGAACACCATAGACATGATTCTCCGTGGTCCTGTTCTCTTACGTCGTCATTTCTTCCTGACCAAAGTGGTCCTAAAACTTTGCAATTCTGAGTCTGGTAACACTTTACATCCAAGTTGCAGAGATGTAAAGGATGACACAAGGGAGAATTAGGTTCCTCGAGTTTGCAAAGTTGGGCTTGCAAAGCACATAAAAGTGGGCCTTCTTGATCGTATTTCAAACCAGCACACCGAAATGCTGAGGCAGCCACAACAATGAAAACTCTGAAGAACTGTGGACTCAGTTTAAATTTCAAAGCTAAAAAGTAAAAAAACAAAATGAATTAGCTCACAAATAAGTAAGCTTCAGGAAGTTCTTTGCTCCTGTGAAAAAGCAAACCCTTTCCTTTCTGAGGGTTCAAAAATGTCTAAATGGTTATTTTTCACATTAATTTTTCAGTTTCACATGGTCATGCCACTCTTCTGAGTTCTAGGGCTGGAAGTGAAAAAGGCAAAACACCATGAGAGAAAAATATCTCACAATCCTGTGATAGCAACTCATATACATATCTCTTTACTTCTGCATAGAGTTACTCTGAAATCAGTGGGGATTTCACCTGTTTGGATCCCTTTACAAGTTCATGGTTTAATTTTGATGATCCAAGACATTTGAGTTGTCCACATAACCCTACAAACCTTTAAGGCTGTGTCTACACTAGGAAACTATTTCAAAATTAGTAAGTTCGACTTAATAATTCCCAATTTAACAAATTTGAAATAATGTGTCCACTCTACAGGGAAGCCTCAAAATTAGTCCAAGGCAGGCTCTGTTAATGTGGATAATGCTACCTCAGACTTACAGCCCCAGGAAGTACTGGGGAATAATTAATTTTAATTACTCTGGGGAGTAGTTATTTCAAAATAGTGGCACTGGAGCATCCACGCTATTGCTATTTCAAAATAACTATTTCAGAATTAGCATTACTCCTGATGAAAAGTGAGAGTACAGATTTCGAATTCCACAGCCCGTTATCTCGAAGTAATGGGCTTAGTAGTGTGGACGCTCCGCTTATAAATTGGACCTGTTTGGGGGAGGAGGTTATTTTGAAATAAAGTCCTAGTGTAGTCCAGGGCTAAGTGTGTGCTAAAGCAAACCTTTTTTAAGTTTTTAATAGTATGGGAGGCACTTTGCCCATCACTGTTTTGATAATCTGCTATTCCAGTGAACAAAAAGTTCAAACCCAGCTTGCTGAAATGTGGCTAGTTAGTTGCTAGCACTTTCTGACCATCTGCCATTAAAAGCAGACATAAACTCAGAAGTTTCCTGTGACAGGTTGACCTCGCTTTTTAAAAAAAACAATCAAACTTGTGAGAGCTTCAGCTAATGCCAAAAAGCCAAACAAAACAAAACAAGAGCATTCCATCCATAAATAATGTATCAGACAAAATCCACGTGGTCAGTAGATATTAAGAAGAGTCAACCTCAGGAAGGGTATAAGCAGGTCTCCCTACAAAGCACTTCCATCTTTACCTGACAGATCAGGCCACATGGCAGTTATTGAAGATACAGGAGAGACGAAGGTCAAGGAATTAAATTAACTGAGCCATTCCAAGTAAGTAGGGAAGGTGCTGATAGATCACAATAAAGACAAAGGCAAGAAGTAGTTTCTCTCCTAGAAACAAATGTGTCTGGCCTGTATCCCTGGGTAGATCATATATCTGACAATATCCTTCCTTTAATGCTTTGCAGACCTAAGGTATATTATCATACCCCAAGCCTGAACTCTCGAGGGAAATCATGTCAAGGAATAACCAAGGAAGCGTGTTCATGAAATGGGGTATAGAGTGGACTGGGGCTGCCTGGAATCCTGCGATAGCCTGCAAGCCATGGCAAGCACCAAAAGGGGGTGCTGCTAGACTACCGTATGGTTTCATTTATCACTGGGCCTGTGAATGCACTGTTAAGATTAACAGGCGCGCTTCCCCAGAAAAGGAAAACACGCACATACCAAAGGCGGTTGTATTTTTAGTCCTTATCTCTGTGCACTTAGGGTGGACTTAGAATTCTCATACAATAATCTTTTCAAGTTTATCCTGAATGGACAACAAATTCCCCAAAGAGGCGGGAAAGCAGCCCATTTTATGGAGCACAGTCAGCATGTGGCCCTCATCTTTCACTTCAACCAGCTTCATTAAATTAAATGACAAGGGCTATTTTAATTTTTCCTGTCAAAATTCCTTATGCTAAACTCAAAATTATATTTTAAGGGGCAATCAAGAGTGGTTGATTCTCACGTTGGGAGATATAGAAGGGATTTTGCTTTTTTAATTATTATTTGGCTCATGTAATATGCAGGACTGACAGCCTTAGGGACTGGAGTCTTCAATTTAGCCACAGACCAGGGTCAACATGATAACAGCAATACAAGTTCCCCCCTGCCCAGCAATGTGCAACATCACGACACACCTGAGCTGACCTGGGATCCCCTGAAATAGTAACCGAATTTGGTGGTCCTAGCTCTTACCGTTTAGGAGGAGTTCTTGAACAAATAGACACTCTCAAATATATAGTAGGTTAATAATGATGCTGGCATAATGGTCCTTCTCCATGGACCATTCAGTCTTTGGGGAGATCACCAGTAAAAGGAACCACTCATGGTGGTTGCTGCTTTTGAGAAGTGGGCATTTCTCTGATAGGAAACTCACCAAACATTGTTTTGTTAAAGCTAAGTTGCTGTTTGAAACAAACAGACTTCAGTGGAGTTACTCCTGCTTTACACCAGAATACGAGAGATGAAAATCGGGCACTTTGAATATACTTTATCTGATAAATTAAACTTAGGGGCCTCGTCCTCTACCCACAAAGAACCCTGTCATTGACATTGCTTTCAGATCTGAGCATTTTAGAGAAACCAGTTGAAATCTTGTGTAACGGATCTGAGAAAGGAATTTTGCCTTTGAGATTCTGACTGAGAACACAGAGCAGAAATGGTGCATATTTTATGCATTTATTATTTCCCTAGGGGGTAGGCATATATTAGTCAAGAACATATCCCTCTTGCCCATTTTTTTGGAGATTTGACAAATCAGGGCAAGGTTTAGGAGCCTCAATTTCTAGATATCCAATATGAGACCCTTAACAAGGGTCTTACTTGGATGGGGGGAGCACCAAACACTTTAAGAAAGTCAGGCCCTTGTTCGGTGTTTCGATTTGAGCACCCAGAAATCACTGGTCGTGTAGGAAAATCCTGAGCTGTGTGCATGAAGACAGTCCAAAGGGAGTTTCACAGAAGCTGTTTGTGGTAGACTCCAGGAAACCTTAACTCTTACATTTTCAGAGAAATAAGCCCCCAAACCACCACCATTTCAGGGCATGCTTGATAAGAAACCCGAAAAAGCTAGTAACTGCAGAAAAACCCTCGCTCAGAGACCTGGCCAGCTTTGCTTATATTTCCTCTGCACCTCGAGATGCGAAATGCCGTTTCATCTGCACTAGACATGAGTCACTTTGGAAATACCCTGTCCCTTAATGTTCTTCCTCCGGGGCACCCCTTATTAAAATACCCACAAGGCAACTGTTGATATCATTGTGGGTATGATAACGTAACAGCCATTCAGCATCTCAAGGACCACAATCTCCACCACCATCAGACTGGAGTTTCTGGGAATTATGAGGGGGAAAACGTGGTGACACCCAATCCAGGTACCAAAATGCATATGTTGCTAGCCAGCAGGTTCACAGGCAGTCCAGCACTCAAGGTAGTTCTGGTTGCTCTGTGTTTCATCACAAATTAATGGCATGAGTTACATTCACTCCTAAATAGGGGGCCAGCACAAGGATTCTGCATGCACCATTTCTGTCCCATGTAGGCTCTCAAAAGTAGGGTGTAAATTGTGCAGAGGGCTAGAAAGAAGCCTATGCACTGAGATCACATTCACCCTAATATGGTTGATTGAAACTTTGAATAGATGCCAAGGACTCACACAGAACATGAATGCCATGTGACCTGGTGATTTTCATCAAAAGACGTATAGGCAGCAAGACCCTTTAAGCCTGATCCTGAGCTGGTATAAATTGTCATAGCTCAACTGACGTTAACAAGCCAAATCTCCATGCGGTGTAAACTTGCATGGCTCCGTTTAAGTAAGTCAGCCAGATTTGGAGCTTGTATAAATCAACATAGTTCCATTAAAGTTAATACAGCTATGTCAACTTCAACCCAGCTGAAGATTTGGCCTTGGGTTCTAATTACTGATGAGTGAATTTCAAAAGTTTGGAGGTTTGGAATGAGTTCAATAAGCTCCTGAAAGTTTGCAGACAATGATTTTAAAAAATGAGCAGAAAGTACTTCAAAATAAAATTCAGAATGAAAAAAGGAAATGCAAACTTTCATGTTTGTGGGGCAAATACATTGCAATACAAATAGTCAGCGTTAGGAATGTGCACCGTAAATGTTGCAAGAGACCTATGGCTGAAAGTGAGCAACAAATTCAACATGTGATTGCCATGTGATCTAGCTGTAGGAAGATCAGTGCTATGAATGCACTACGATACATATACAGCACAGGCAACATGTGCAGAAACCAACCAAGGTCATAACTGTTCCTTTCTAAGGGTGAAATGCAGGCCAGGGTAGAAAGCCAACATAAGATAGAGGTGCCATTTGAATCCTGTGTTAGCACTCAAAGTAGGTCTTAAGCATGATTTGAAACAAGTGAAACTGAGTGCATAAAGCTATAGACTGAGGCTTGGGAAATCCAGGGGCTCTCCCAACTCTGCCACTAGCTTATTCTGTGACCTCTGTCATGTCCCCTCTCTGTGCCTCAATTTCCTTCTGTGTGGAATGGGGATATGGAACTCATCTCCTTTGAAAAATGCTTTGAGCTTGACTGAGGAAAGAGCTGCACAGGAACTGGTATTTAAGTGAGGCATAGGCTGCTGTATGGTTAAATTTTACTTTGTGAGATTCAGGTGCAACTGCACCTGAAATAATGGGACTATTAAGCTAGATCCTCGGCTGGTATATATAAGCATTGAGTGATCTGGCTAGTTGTGGTCATCTGATTGTCAAAAAACATATTGAGAATTTGGTCGGAGTTACACAAGCCAACATTTCCCAGGTCCTGAGTGCATGGCTTTGCGATCTCAATGTCTTTTTTGCTCCATTTCTTTTGTGTGAGGATCTGCTAGGTGAAGTCCAAGATCTGTTCTGCTTAAATTCCTGCTGCAGCTTCTGCAGAGTTGCACTCTGTCCCAAGTTCTTGAGTAACATGGCTGCGAGCCTCAGCAGAGAGAGAGGGCTGCATTTGAGGAGTGGAGTGTGTGATTCCCACAGGTGTACTTGGTGAAATGCTTCGGGATTTGGGGGTGGCGGGTGCACATTTCAAAAGCACATAGGCGACTTGAAGGGATGTAGGCGCTTTTGAAACATGCTCCCCTGATTAGTTATTATACACTCAGCACCATAGATGTTCGTTGCCCGCTGCAAAACAAACGAAGATCCAGTCGCAGCCTGGGAGAGTTTAGGGCATGACTGGACTGTGTTGTAAAACGGAGTCTGTGAGCAGGCCCGCCGGCGGGGGGCCACTGGGGAGTGGCCCTGGTGCCTGGCAATTCAAAGTGGCAGTAGCTGGAGCTCCAGGCCCTTTAAATCACTGCCAGAGCAACACACACTGCCAGCAGTGCTTAGGGGCCGCTGCCCTTGGACTCACCCTTCCAGGAGCACAGAACCACTCCCGCCCTTGCCTGGGTGCCCACAAAAGCTGTCGGTTCCGCCATCTGCGAGACATGGGCTTGTGGACTCACCCTGTACTGTGACCCTGGGTTTCCAATCGCTGGACCGAGCCTCCGCTGTGCTAATGCATCTGCACTGCACAGACCTTCCACTTCATGTCCACCACATCCACACAGCAAGATGACCGGGGTCGGACCTGCGTCGCTGCACGACTTGGGCTCTGACTCACTCGCTAGCAGGGTCCTGGCTGAACTACGACAGGCTGTTTTGTATGTGGACAGAGAGGGGGCTTGGCCTCACAGCTGACACGATAAGCACTCACTACCACGTGGCAGGAACCGACCCATGGAAGCCAATGGGACAGCTCAGGCAGATAACCATTCCCCTGGGCAGCAGAGGGCTGTGGCAGCAGGTCCTTCATTAAGGGAGAGTAGAAAACTGGGGAGGGCCGTGGAAGAACCAGCCTTTGTAGCTTCACTCTTCATTGGGAGCGTCCAGATGCCTGCAGTACGAGGTAAGGACACATAGGCTATGTCTACACTCGCGGCTTCTTGCACAAGTACGGCCGTTCTTGCGCAAGAATCTGCAGAGCGTCCACACTGCCCGCCCGCTCTTGCGCAAGTAAATTTACAGTGCGGCGTGGTAAGAGGGCTCCTTGCGCAAGAGCTATGCTCTTTTTAACAGTGTAAGCTCTCTTGCGCAGGGACTCTTGCGCAAGAGGGCAGTGTGGGCCTTCGGCAGGGATTTCTTGCGCAAGAAGCCCTATGTCTAAAATTGCCATCAGAGCTTTCTTGCGCAAGAAGGCGTCCACACTGCCATGGGCGTTCTTGCGCCAAGCACAGCTCGCAAATGGCAGTGTGGGCGTTTTCTTGCACAAGAACACTTGCGCAAGATGTTCTTGCGCAAGAAGCCGCGAGTGTAGACATAGTGTGTGGCAGGCCTGCGACAGGTGGGGCAAAGGCGGCAGTTGCCCCAGGCCCTTTAAATTGCTGCCGGAGTGCCACACAGCATGCTCTAGGCAGCTCTGAGGGCTGCTGGGGGGAGGCTCTTTGCCTCCAGAGCTGAGACCTGGCTGCCCCCAGTTCCAGCCCTTCTGTCAAGGCCCTGCCCCTTCCAGGAGTGCAGAGCCAGCCCCCTGCACCATGCCCAGGGGCCTGGCAAGTCTGTGGGCCCCTCCCCCTGCCAGTTATAGGCAGGGGCCTGGGTCTCTGGAGACCTCAGCTGCTCAGCTCTGCTGCCACAAACACAGTGTGACCATGAGCTCTGTGCCTCAACTTCCCACTTGTAAAATAGCCGTAATAGACCAAAGCCGGGTTTTCTTGTCCATTCTGGTTTTAAGCTCTCTGGGGGCACCAGCTGCCCCATTAGGGAGGCCGGATAAGGGACACCCTGAAGGTAGTGAGGTGGGGTGGGCTCTCAAGTGGCCTAGGGGTTAGGGTACTAGTGCTGGGGACTCCAGGGTTGTGGGTTCATGCCCCACCCAGCCAGGAGCATCATCACAGCCAGCAGCAGGTACCCCATTAGGGAGGCCAGGTAAGGGACTCTCTGAAGGTAGAGAGGTGGGGTGGGTTCTCAAGGACCTGTCTCCTATTATGTGTTTGTGCAGCACCTAGCACAAGATGGCCTGGATCTCCTGTGGAGTGTCTCTAGGCCCCACTGTAACAGAGTAATAGCTGCAGAGCAGAATCAGACCCTATCATTCCAGTAATAGGGCATGCACCTAACAGGGAATGGTGCAAGCACAGTGGGTTCTTGAGCATGTGGCTCTTCTGGTTTGGGGCACAAGCTGCTTGCTGCATCATGGCTGTTTTGCACGGGCACGTGTTGCTTTCACAGGCGCGACTTCAGTCCCTTGAGAATCAGCCTCCTTTCTGTCACCTGTATCGTTCCCCTGAAGCAAGACTGGTTTTCCTGTAGCAAGGGTGCTGTTACATTTACTCTTCGCTGTATGGTGCTGTGTGTGTGTGCGTACGTGTACCTCAGTTCCCCCCTTCCACCTCCCCGCCTTGCAGCACTCTTCAGGAGGGGGGAGAGACTGAACATACTTCCCCAATGAGTCATACTCACCCTCTCCCCCCTCCTTCAGAGCGTGCTGCAAAGCGGGGGGGAGGAGGGGAGAACTGAGGTACACATACACACACACACACAGCACCATACAGCAAAGAGTGAATGTAACAGCACCCCCACTACATCACACCTGTCAAATAGTCAGCTGGTCTGGAGCCCCACGTCCTCTTGGCGTGACATCACTAGAGAGGACACAAATCTAGCACCTCCGTTCCTGTCCATCTTTCTAGCTGTGTTTTTATCAAGTTAAATGTTTCATTTGCCTCATGAAAGTCCCTTTTGGCCACTTCCTGGCCTGGCATCCTGTACTTGAATCCTCGGTATCATGCCGTGACTTCTAGGACTGCTGCAAAACAGTCTGCGGCTTGACCTCCGTGTCCCCAGGCCCATCAATAACCGAACACGCAGAGGCCCCTAATCTTTCAAGCGGCGGGCTTGAAACTGACATGATGGATCTGTAAGCAAAGGACAGAGGAGGGAGGAGAAAGGGATGGGAGAGGTTTACAGGGAGTGAACAATGAGAGGAGGTCTAAGTGGCTCCACTTTCTAAAGAAAACCACTGTTTCCTAGACGTCATAATTCTAGCGTCCGACAGGGGAATTATGAAGCCGGTCAGGAGTCAAGTGGAGATTTTATCATAAATGGGATCTCACCTCGGGCAGCTGCAAGGCAGGGTCTGTGAATAGCGTTTGGGTGGAGGACCAAAAAATAAAAATAAAAATAAAAAATAAAAATAACAATTAGCTTTTAACTGGCCTCCATTTAATGTGATATATGGTGTCTGGCTTGTACAGCCTCCATCTCCCTGCCAGTCTCTGCTCTATTAATGCCCTCTCCCCTCCCAGTAGCACCGTTTTTATTTAATTATTTGTGTAAGTTGCATCTTCATTGTACTGGGTGCTGTGCAGTGACACAGGGAGATACATGAAATAACTTACATTGAAATAGACCAGACAGAAAAAAGGTTGGAGGGGAATAGGCATGGTCAATATCTTTACAAATCAGTTTGGAGAACCAACTATCAAAATCATGACTCCTGATAGCAAGTCTAGCACGCTACCCACTAGTCCACACAGCCTCTGACAGCATTATCATTTCTGAATATGAAATGCATATAACAGTGAACAGTTGTTTGGCTTTGGATTCATGGCAGGCAGCCTGGGTTGCTGAAAATAAAAACTGTATCAAAGCTGTGTAAGAAATTCAGATCAAGCCTCACGTCATTTTTGAAGGCTACAAATGTAGGCTAATTGTTTTATTATTACATCTTTTTAATTTTATCTCTGGTCCTGCCAATATCTTTGCTGGTTGTTTTCACGAGAAAGTTTGTTCTTGTGACACTTCTGATAAGCAGCCAGAAGTAGCTGAAATCTTACAAAAGAGTCGTCTCTCTTAAGTTTTCTGGAATAATTTTGAAGCTTGAAATGGATAAGGATTTTGGAGAATGAGATGGTTATCATTTAATATTTATATTGCTATAGCACTTAGAGGACCAATCCAGATCAAGACCACATTATACTAGATCTGGAATAACCACAAGAAGTGACGTGGTTCCTGACCTAAGGAAATTAGAGCCCTGGAAGACAAATGATATACAAAGATTGAGAAGAGAGCATGCAGTCAAATACACACACACTTTTACAATAGAGCAGCTCTGAAAGTGGATTCTTTTGCAGGAAACATCTTATATTTTGGCACAAAATCAAGATCCATAATATTTCAGCAGAAAAGCCCTTCTAGATATTGAAATGCCTTGTGCGCCAATGCTGTTCTATGGGCTGGGTTCCCTCGTTGAACTACATTTCCCATGAGGCAGTACAGTGGGGGTCTCCCCCTGTTGGCAAAAGGAGGTGGCGGCTCATGGTAGTCCCATGGCTCTGGTGCATCATGGGAAAGAAGGTGTGTCTGGACAACTCGCTCTGTACAGGAGAATGGGGATATGAGCCCCTACTCCTGTGAGGCTCTGTGGTGCCATTGCTGGTTTTCAGTCTTAGTGTGCCATGTATTATCGCAAAAAATCTAAATTTTATGTAGAAAACAAAAATTGTCATTTCATCAAAAATCTAATTTTTCCTTGAAAAGTAGTGTGGACTATTAATTATCAACAAGCCCTGATTTATATTCATATTTACACTTCTAGATTTTTTTTTTTTTTTTAGAGCAAGTGCCATGAATGGCCTGATCTCTCAGATGTCAAAGGTAGCTCCAGCAGAGGGATTTGAAGGGGAGAACAGAGGCCTTGCAGTCACATTCCGAGGGGGTATTCCATACATGAGAGGCACCCTGGAAGAAAGCGCAGAGATCTCTGTGAGTGAAGCTGACTAGAGAGCAGGCATGGTTGGCCACACTGCCACACCACAGGGTGCAAGGGTAGCAAGACACATGGGTAGTGTTTTCAGCCAAGAGTGGGCAAGACTCTTTAAAGAAAATGATGAAGAATAAGACAGAGAATATCTTATTGCCTCTGTATAAATCCATGGTACATCCACATCTTGAATACTGCATACAGATGTGCTTGCCTGATCTCAAAAAAGATGTCTGGGCATTGGAAAAGGTTCAGAAAAAGGCAACAAAAATGATTAGGGGTTTGGAAAGGGTGCCATATGAAGAATGATTAAAAAGACTGAGACTTTTCAGCTTAGAAAAGAGGAGACTAAGGGGGGATATGATAGAGGTCTATAAAAGCATGACAGGTATGGAGAAAGTGAATAAGGAAAAGTCATTTACTTGTTCCTATAACATAAGAACCAAATGAAATGAATGGGTAGCAGGTTTAAAACAAACAAAAGGAAGTTTTTCTTCACCCAGTGCACAGTCAACCTGTGAAACTCCTTGCCAGAGGATGTTGTGAAGGCCAGGACATTAACAAGGTTCAAAAAAGTACTAGATAAATTCATGGAGGATAGGCCCATCAATACTTTTTAGCCAGGATGGGTAGGAATGGTGTCCCTAGCCTCTGTTTGTCAGAGGCTGGAAATGGATGACAGGAGAGGGATCACCTGAGGATTCCCTGTTCTGTTCACTCCCTCTGGGGCATCCAGCATTGGTCACTGTCAGCAGACAGGATACTGGGCTAGATGGACCTTTGGACCTATGGCCATTCTTATGTTCATATGGTGAGACTCCCCCTTTGCTAACAGTGGGGTTGGGCATTTACACCCATAGTCAGATTATGGAATATTACCATAATTATTCAGGGAGGGATTGCAACCCTCATGCTTCAGGTTTTAAACCAATCTCTAACTATTAGAGATCAGGATGCATCCGGGGGGAGGGCAGATATTATACCACATCTAGTTTCTTATACCCTTATTGGAAGCAATTGGTGCTGGCCAGTGTCTTACACAGGATGTACCTTGGGTCTTTCTGGTCTGGCAGAGCTTATGTTCCTTTGCACTGTGATTAGCTCCAGTTGAGCACTGCATTTAAGTGAATGCCTAAATCTATTCCTCTTCAGCCAAGCACATAAATATGCCTAACTTTAATGCTGGCCTGCTGAACCAAGAACATAATATCTTTCATCTAAGGAACTCAAAGATCATAAGATCACAACCATCCTCTGTGGTAGGTAAATACTATTACTGATATTTAACTCCAATAACTCCTTATAAATTACAGTCACAGATAAACAGCACATGGTTCAATGCGGATAAAAATAAAAATCCATATTGCCCCATTATCTGGTATTGGTTAAACTTCTGCTCATATAAATTTTTGGCTAATTTCTCGTGCTCTCTCTCAGTCTCCTTTTTTAAAAATGAAAAGTTATTTATTTATAGCTAAACTTGCTTTGACTTTGAAGGGGAGCCAAGCATTTGTGAAGCGGTTCAGATCGGGGGCTTGAAAAGGAGAATTATGTCCGATTCAGATGTTTTCAAAAGTCATTGTTTATAGCCCAGGCGAACTATGACACTTCTCCAAATCCAACTTTCCCTCCCCTCTGCATTTCTGTAGAACGTGGGCAATGCAGATGTGTCCAGAGTTAGGAGAAGAAATGGTAATGAGCATGCAGGAAAAGGAGATGAAAAGGATTTTAGACAGAAAGTCTCCAAGGGCCACCTTGAATATTCTCCACTGCCACATGGGAAGCCTAACTGGGAGACTCCATTTCTCACTCCCTTGGCCAGCCTGGGCTGGGAGCGCGACAGACATAACATGCTCAGTAGCGCAAGTCAGAAAATGGGGCAAATGCACAGGTGGTAGGATATGTAGGCAAGGGAAGGCACAGCCTCCCCAAAACTGCCTACATGCCTGGCCGCCGAAGGATGGGACCACGACATGGCAGTCCAGCTTCCCCAGCTGCCGGGGAGGGTTGAGGTTGCAGCCCGGCAGCTCGACTTCCTGGTTCTACTGGAAGGCTGGGACCGTGGCACGGCAACTCCGGCCCTCCAGGTGGCCAGGAAGGATTGGGCTGGGGGTGGGTGGGGCTTTGGGCAGAAGGGGTGGGGTTGGGGCTTACCTTCCCCAGGAGGATCTTCCCCCTCCACCCCTGGGCAAATGTTGATCTTTTGGCAAAAATCTAAATGATAAATAAGTGGGGAATGCTTCCATAGTGCCCCATGAGAGCGGACGTTTTGTGCTGCCCCGACATGCTGGGCTCTCTAGCTTGAGTGCATTTCCCGTGGTGTATAAAGATTTCTCCTCTTGGTCTTCTCCCCTACCACTGCACCGGCTGGCTAGAAAACCAGCAGGAGGGTCTGATCACATGCCCAGAATGGCTTGGCACAGCTAGATGTGGTTTTCTTTGGGGATAACTAAAATTCACCAGCAGTAGGTTATTTAGTTTGTGTAGTTTTCCTTGTAATGTAGATGAGCTATATGTTCTCACCTTGCACCATCCTTGACTTATGAAGGCTCTGGATCAGAGCCTACGATAAGCATTTCCATAAGTGCCTGCAGGATCCTGGCGTATGAAGGAATTCTTTAGAGAGTATGAAATCATTAATATAAGAATAAAGCAATGAATTTAAGAAAGGGATAATGTACACTGAATATAATAATAGCTTTTATATAGCACTTTACATCAATAGGTCTCAGAGTACTTTAAAAAGGTCTCCTAAGACTCACGCCTCAGCTGCACCCACTAGGCAGCACTGCCTATCAGAAATTAGTAGAGCTGGTCTAATTTCTCTTACATTTGGATTTTTATTTTTATGAAAACTTTCATTGATACTTTTGAATTTCAGGACAAATCAATGGCGAAAAATTTTCAGCCACCACAATTGTATCTGTGTTTCAATCAACTCTATCAAGCAGAGTTCCCCATGGGTTGTTCTTTGGCAAGATTGTACCCTCAGCAAGTTCTCAGATGACACTAAGTTAGGGCAGAGGTAGATATAGTGGAGGGTAGGGATAGGGTCCAGAGTAGGGATAGGGTCCAGAGTAAGCTAGACAAATTGGAGGGTTGGGACAAAAGAAATCTGATGAGGTTCAATAAGGACAAGTGCAGAGTCCTGCACTTGGGACAGAAGAATCCCAAGCACTGTTACAGGCTGAGGACCGACTGCCTAAGCAGGAGTTCAGCAGAAAAGTACCTGGGGATTACATCAGATGAGAAGCTGGATATGAGTCAATAGGGTGCCCTTGTAGCCATGAAAGCTAATGGCATACATATTGGGGTGCATTAGTAGGAGGTTGCCAGCAGATCTAGAGAAGTGATTATTCCCCTTTATTCAGCACTGATGAAGCCACATCTGGAGTATTGCTTCCAGTCCCCATCCCCCGGCTATAGAAAGGATGTGGACAAATTGAAGAGAGTACAGTGGATGGCAACAGAAAAGATTAGGGGGCTGAGGCACATGTCTTATGAGCGAACTGGGCTTATTGAATCCTCAGAAGAAAAGACTGGAGGGGGGGATTTAATAGCTGAACAAGCAATGGTCTCAAGTTGCAGTGGGGGAGGTCCAGGTTGGATATTAGGAAAAACTGTTTCCCTAGGAGGGTGGGGAAGCACTGGGATGGGTTACCTAGGGAGGGGGTGGAATCTCCATCCCTAGAGGTTTTTAAGGCTAGGCTTGACCAAGTCTTGGCCTAAATGATTTAGTTGTGGTTGGTTCCACTTTGAGCAGGGGCTTGAACTCAATGACCTCCTGAGATCTTGTCCAACTCTGGGATTCTAGGATCATATCAGCTTGTGGCAGTGGGACCAATGGCCACACTGGGTCTCTGGGCACAGCGGGCGGTAGGCCTGGCCCTACGCCCCCGGAAGGGGTGGGGGGTTCGGGTGGAAGGGAGAGGCCTGGCGCTAGGAGCATGGAGCCTGGAGCGTGCTGCACAGGGCTCCGGTGACAATTTAAAGGGCCCAGCCTCCAGTCGCTGCCACAGTAGCAGCTGTGGTGGCTGGGAGACTCAAGTCCTTTTTGAATCACTGGGCCCCGGGATAGTTGTCCCGTTTCCCTTGCATTGATGGGTCTGGCCAGTGAACAGGGAAATAATATTGGGAGAATGCCCCATTGTTTGGGATAGTTGAAACAAAGCTGGACTGTTGGCCTGAGCATGTATGGTTCAGAAAACCCCCCAGCAGTTGTAGGGAACTGGCTAAATGAGTTCATCAGAGCTGCTTACGCTAATGGGCAATGGTGGGACAGGAACAAATGGGGATGAAATCACCTTGAATAACTTTTGGCTGGAAATTAGGAGATGTTTCTAACCATCGGAGGAGTGAGATTCTGCAGCAGCCTTCCCATAGGAGTAATGGGGCAAACACTAGCTGTAAGACGGAGCCTGGTAAGTTTATGAAAGGGATTCGATGCAGGGTTGCATGGGGAAGCAGAGGACTGCATTCAATTTCCCACCTGCTCCCTTCCAGTTCCATGTTCCCTATAATTATTGTCCCAGACCAGCATTGGTTCTTGAATCAGTGCTTTGCCAGCCTGTCCCACTTCATGTTGACCCAAGTAATGACATCGGTGACCTTCAGGAACGACGTCCCATCCTGAGGCTATTTCTGGCAGTCTCTCCCACAAACAGAGCATTTCAGTCTGGGTAACGTTATTTGCTGGGAAACTCAGATTTTTCTATCAACACATGACAGAGGCTCATTGAAATACTGGGATATTCTATGGCTCCATCACCGGTGTCGGAATTACGTCATGGGCTCACGATAAGGCAAGAGGCGGAGAGCACGACAGAGAGTCTTTGAGAACATATGGGCTGATGCTGGATCCTTGCCATAGATGATTACAGTAGTCGCATA
Organism: Rafetus swinhoei; assembly: GCA_019425775.1. Classification (NCBI taxonomy): domain Eukaryota; kingdom Metazoa; phylum Chordata; order Testudines; family Trionychidae; genus Rafetus; species Rafetus swinhoei. The sequence continues at coordinate 9,634,254 of CM033429.1, read as the reverse complement.
CCTTAATCCCATTGCATTTGCCAAGCAATTCTTGGGGAGTGACATAATGTCCTCCATTCAAAGGGACTTGCATGACCCTGGAATGGAGAAAAATTGAGCCTCTGTTGAAACACAGATTGTTTGGGGGCAGGAGCCAGAGATAGAGGATGACAGTGTGCTTATGAAGCAGGATGGACAAGTCTACCACACTATGTCTAGTACCCTGGGAATTGTGGCATCTTTGCTTCCCCATTTGACCTTATATTCACACTATCCAAATAGTTCGATGCATGTGCTGTACATGCTTATCAAGATCTCCATAGACAACAACAATCCATCTAACACACTCTCATAAATGAGCCATTGGTGGTATACGGCCCACAAATGTTCCCAATGACATTACAAACAAACCACATCCAAACTGACTGCCTTCAAAACACAACTATTGTTCGGTGGGGAGGAAGAACGTCTGTTCAGATTGCTGATGGGACCCGGGTAAAAATGTCCTAGGTTAGCTAAGGTGCAATGATTTGAGAAAACGCTCCTTGTTTCATGAAGGAATGTGAGAGATGCACTAAGTGGTATCTACAGGAGCTCAAGAAAGACCATACATTGGCAGCATGGCTGGCAAAAGGGGAGAATACCTTTGGGGAGGAGACCAGCCCTCACACCTACATGCTGTAGGACCTTAGAATTGGGCACATTTCCCTTCTTCTTTTATTGATGTTGCCACTACTAACTTGCTTTGCTTTCCGATTGGAAACATTATCCTTTGAGAAGAACTTTGCTGACCACATCTGGGTTTTGTTTCTCCTGAGCCATCCATCAGTTTTCCAACCCAAGTGAGGAATCCTGTACAACAGAGGCGCTCCCATAAAGGGACGGACTTATTCTTTCATAAAGTTGTAGCAGAAAGACAGAACAGGTGCATATCAATCAAGCCTTCTGCATGTTTCATTGTGTTTACTATTAATCATGTGCAGAGAAAGGCTATTAGGATGACAGGAGAAATGGAGAGCCAATCTTTCAAGAAGACACTAAGGGTATGTCTATACTGCACACTTATTTCAAAATAAGCTATTCCAGAAGAAATACTCTGAAATAGCTTATTTCAAAAAAGCATGTCTACACTACAGGGAAGCCTCAAAATTAGTCCAAGGCAGGATTCCCTAATGTGGACATGCTACCTTGATTTAGAGCCGCAGGAGGCATTAGAGAGTAATTAGTTTCAATGGCCCTGGGGAGGAGCTATTCCGAAATAGCAGCAGTGGAGCATCTACACTTCTGCTATTCTGAAATAACTATTTCGGACGAGACATTATTCCTCATGGAGTGAGGTTTACAGTAGTCGGAATAAGGCATCCGTTATTTCGAATGTATTTTGAAATAACGGAATTGCTGTGTAGACGCTTGCATTGATATTTCGGAATAACGGCCATTATTCCAAAATAACGCTGCTGTGTAGACGCACCCTAAAAGAGCTTGACTTGTTTAGCCTAGGAAAATTCAGAGGGCCATCTAGTTAAATACTTCAGGGGAATGGACATCAGGGAGGTTGAAGAGCAATTTCAGATAAAGGATTGTGTTGGCACAAGAACAGCTCGGTGCAAACTGGCTCTGAATAAATTTAGGCTAGAATGTATAAGTTTTCCCATCACCAGAGGAAGGAAGCTCTGGAACAGCCTTTCAGTGGGAGCAATGGGGGGGAAACAAGCTATATGATGGAATGTGATACATTTATAAATGGGGTTATATGAAGAGGTTGCCCACAATATCAAGGAACAGGATTCAATGGTTGGAAAAAGCTATGTTCAATGTTCTTATATTTATTATGAGAATTCACAGGGACAACCATGCTGGCACCATCCATGCACAGAGGAGTAGAACAATCCTTTGTTTGGGAGACTCCAGCTTGCACTACAATTCAATACTAACACTGGCGTATCTTTCCCCAGCAGAACTTTCTGCCTGTGTCTTTTACCAAATTACGTTCTCCCTCTGGGAGAAATGGCAAGGTCAGTGATTGTTCTGTGTACAAGCTAGTGCTCTTTGCCAGTGTGGTAGTAAGGGGCTCTTTTTACGGACAATTTTAAAGTAATTTAGAAAAGCACTCAAGCAGCTAAATGTATACAGTGCATCAAGAGACCCAAAATAAATACAACTTAAAGCTCTGCTGGGTTTGCAAGAAACAAGTGTCTCTCTTTCTTTTAACAAGGCTGCCTAACAGTCAATTAGCTGAGCTTCCCAGCTGGAGATTGGGTTAATAGAGGAATTTGTCTATAAAATAGAAAGTGCAGCAACAGAGTTCACTCTAGCAGGATTCTACACGCTATCTGGACATGCCGGAGCATTGGAGCATCCTTGTTGTAGGAGAAGAATCATGAAGAGGCGGCATACTGTGCTGATACCCAGAGCTGGGCTTTATGGTACCCATAGGTAGAGATATTGACATAGTTCATATTCCCTGCATCTCCCCTCCTGCAAGGAACTCTTACTGTGCACGAGTAGGGGACATGCCCCTGTTAGCTCTCTATACTTGCATGGCAGAGCTAAAGAGTTTCATGCCGGCCTGAGGCTCAAGCAAGGGCCAGCTCTAGGGGCAAGACAAATAGGCCAGTGACCCTAGAAGGTGCCTTCCAGAAGTGCTGCATTATTAGTTTTGTTCAGCCACTTGGGGGGGTGAGCTGATGCATTAGAGCAGAGGAGGGGAGAACATTTTTGGCAATTGCCTGGCAAAATGGCTAGGGTAATAGCACGGTGGAATGAGAAAAAGAAGATTCACAGACACCCCAGTGAATAGCTCCATGTGGGACTTGTTCTATGGCTATCTGCTCACTTGGGGTATGTCTAGACTACATGCCTCTGTCGCTAGAGGCATGTAGATTAGGCTACCCGGCACAGGAAAATAAATGTAAATGGCTGCCGCGCTGAGCCGATCAGCTGTTTGTCGGCTCAGCATGCTAGTCTGGACGCTCCGCGGTCGACAGCAAAGGCATTTGTCGACCGCCCCGGTAAACCTCATCCCACGAGGCATAGCGGGGCGGTCGACAAATGCCTTTGATGTCGACGTGAGCGCCCAGACTAGCGCTGAGCCGACAAACAGCTGATCGGCTCAGCGCGGCAGCCATTTAAATTTAAATGAAGCGGCGATTATTTAAATCGCTGCTTCATTTTCCTATGCCAGGTAGCCTAATCTACATGCCTCTGTCGCCAGAGGCATGTAGTCTAGATATACCCTCATAGTCAAGGTTCATCAACCTAGCAGTGAACTTATTACAGCATGCGGGATCAGCAAATGCCAAGTTCTGGCCCTAAATTGCCAATTTAAAAAGAAATCTGGCACTTCCAACTCTATGGGAGAATGTACACACTAATCTGTGATACACGTTTATCATGGTACATTTGAGGTCAAGTGAAGAAAGAATGTTTGGGTGAGCTCATCACAAGTCATGGAGGCCAGGGTTAGAAAGTGGGCAAGTCATGGATATGTTTTGTAGGAGTCAAGTAACAGGTACCCCTGCAGAAAGTGGCCTCTGGGTGCATGTGTTATTCATTTTGGGGGTACTTCACATGCCCACTTCTATTTTCAGCAACTGACATTGCCTTAAATTTTAGAAAGTGCCTAATCCTAACCCAGAGCCTTGTTTGAGCAGTAACTCTAACCCGCTACCTATTTTACCTGTACTTTTTTGATCTTCTGTCAGTGCCCACAAAGATGGGCAGGGGGTTTCCAGTCAAGTACTTTTGTCCCTATAATGTTCTCTGTCTGCTCTCTAATAGACTCCTATGGATTTTTCTCAAAATAGATTGTATAATTGTTGACCTGGTTATCCGCTCACCCACACTGTCACCAAGCAAGATACATGTCCACTCAGCTACCTGTCATATGCTTAGGTCAGGTCTACACTAAAGGAGAAGGTTGAATTAATATATGCAACTCTAGCTACATTAATTATGTAGCTGGAGTTGACGTACCTCAATTCAAATTTCTGCACAGTGTCCACAGTGGGAGGCTGATGGGAGCAAGCACTCCTGTCGGCTTTCCTTGCTTCTCGCAAGAAGCAGAAGTACCAGTGGCGTCAGGGACACCCTCTGAGTTTGATTTAGTGTGACTTTACTAGACCTGCTAAATCGAACTCCAGAAGATTGATCATGGCAGTATCAATCTTCCACCTAGTGAAGATACAACCTTAGACATTAACTTCAAAACATACTGAACCATATACCCATAAACTCACTCATGCTTTCACCAACGTCCCTGACAATGCATCTACTTACTGTACATTCATTAATTCTTTCTTCTACCCAGGCACTTCCTGTCTATCTGTAAAATGTCTCCAATTATGTTTGCTCTAATCCATCTACCTTCAGACTAACTTCTTCAAATGCCCAAATGTGCAAATGCTGGATTACTTTTTTAAGCAAAAACTTGAAGACCCTGCAATTCCTCACTCTCATGAAGGCTATTGCAAATATTCAGTCTTAAAAATGAAATAGCATTACTGATTCTTAAGAACTAGCAACAGTAATAATATAATTTATTTCAATGCTTTTTTTTTTACAGACGGTGAGGGAATAATTGATTTTTTGATTTGGGGAGATCACACCTGAAAAATCTCAAAAATACATTTGTTTCTTTCAAATTGAAACTGATTTTTTTGTTTGTTTGTTTGTTTCAGAGAGGAAAAACACTGAAAAATTAACACAAAACAAATTAAAAAACGTGTTTTAAATATTTTGGTTTTGGATATTTTACTCCTTTAAAAAATGCAACTCAATTTCAAAACAAAAAATTATTTTGAAGTGAGAAGTCTAAACACTTTGTTTAGAAATGATCAAATTGAACAATTTTTCCTTTTTGAAAAAGGAAAAAATTTGATTTTCCTTGTCAAAACTATTCATGAAATTGGACCCATATAGCTTGTGGTACATTTCCTATTCAAAGGGGAAAAAACCCTCTCAACTCTATTCTTAAATTTAGGGGGGCTTATATATCATTCTAATGAGTATTCACTCAGTTTGTGAGAATGTGATGTATGTGTGCAAATCTGAGATTTGCTTACACAAATGTCAATTTGCGCGTACAGCTCTGGCTTGCAAACAGATTGGGCATTCCTTGCATGCATTTCAAGGGCACACAAAAATGTGGCTGTGCATAGTTTTGAAAATTTGGACCCTGATCAATGTCTTTAATGTTCAGATTGATTCATCTTCTGAACTCAAGATTTAAGGCTCTATGATAATGGAATCTTTCTGAAAGATACTTCCACGTCTAAAGAATTCATGCAACATCTGGGATGCTCAGTCCATGCTGGAGAGGATGATGCATTATTAATTGGACATTAAGTGGTGGACCTTGTCTGAGGCTATTTCACATTTTATTAATTACAGAGTGGTTAATAACAACCTCATGTCCCTGATATTTATAGAATCATAAAATGGATCCATGACACTAGTCTCACATCTGGTGAAACTGACAAGCACATTTTCTTTTACCTTCCATCCCCAAGTTTACTAATGGCTTGCAGATTTCCAGAATGACAACTGGAGATAACAGCTTAGGGTATTTTGGAGGCATTGCTAATGACTCCATCATGAAGGATGCATTGAGCTTTGTACTTCAAACAGGACCAAAATCCTTTTTTTACACTTTACTGATGAAATTGAGTCTCCAGATTTTGCACAATGACTCTTCAAGGGAAGAGCTGAATTTTCTCTGTAATAAATTGCAAAGTACTGCCTGTTTGAAATTCTGCCTTTTTTTCTGACATATTGATTTGGTTCCACTAGCTGAAAACCACAACCCACCCAGTACACCACTTCTGATAACACCTCAGACATAGGCCACTTCTGAAATATTACAATGAAGCACCCAAAACAGAGTGGATTAATTTATTTTAAAGTGAGGTAAAGCACTGATTTTAATCATGACTGAAATCAGCAAGCAGCAAAATTTAGTTAAATAAGTTATTTTAATCATGTTTTACATGTGTACTTTTTAAGTGTTTTCCCCAAAAATGTTTGTCTCTCATTGGTTGATAACCCTTAAAACATGTTAATTTTCAACTAAATAATAACCTTTATACTAACTTCCCTCTTCCTTTTTGCTAACCAGGAGGATACACTGTATCTATTCACATTTATTTAAGCAATTAAACAACTTAATTTACATTTATTCAGATTCCTATTCTTCTTATTTATTAGATTTTTTAATTTGTGATTTCTGTCAAATTATCTGTTTGGAAACTCAAACTGAATTAAAATGCAAAACAAAAAAACAGAATTTTTTAATTAATTAAAACTACCTTAAAAGTGCTAGATACAGATTTTTTTTCTTCTTATCAAAACATGTTTTGCATTTAAACCTACATGATTTATTAAACACCGGAATCAGGTGAACTAAACTGATTGTTTCAGATGGTTGTGCCCTTCAGCATTTTAGAACTAGTAGATCTCATCTAATTTTGGTTCATAGCTTAGAAGAGGAAAACAATCTTTCCTACATTTTTAACTCCCAAGTGATTTCGTAACTTTCAATTAACTAATCATTGAACTGAACTATTTGAATGAACCAACATGAAGAAAATAGTCTCTCTGTTCCTGAAGAGGCTATTCCTGTAAAAAGTAGGCTCCAGGTGCTTAACCAATGACTTTTACCAGTTCAGAGGTTTCACTTCCTTTAAGCATATTTAGCAATTTAATATTTACTGTTTAATATTAGTTTTTAAACATAATTTTAATTGATTAAGGTAAGTGTAGGCCTTAACATTAATTGCCAGTTTAAAAATGGCTAATTTAAAAAAATAATAAACCTTTGACTCTAGCAAAGCTTCTGATATGGTCTCCCACAGTATTCTTGTCCGCAAGTTAAGGCTGTATGGATTGGATAAATGGACTGTAATATGGATAGAAAACTGGCTAGATCATTGAGCTCAATGGATAGGGATCAGTGGCTCCATGTCTGGTTGGTGGTCGGTCTCAAGCAGAGTGCCCCAAGGGTCCATTCTGGGGTCAGTTTTGTTCAACATCTTTATTAATGACCTGCATGAGGGGACTGGTAATATTGGAGGATTTCCCAGCCCCCCCATAGATTGGTGTGATGGGGTGTATCCCCCTTTGGCAGAGACAGATCAATGAATGCACCCAGTAGCTCCTGAAGGGTAGGCCAGGCCCAGATTAGGATAAGACCCATCTGAGAGGAGTGGGTTGGCTTATAAAGGAGGGAGGCACAAGGTCTAGGAGAGGGGAGGCCTTGGGACCACCGCCTGTGCAAGGAGCTCTGGCCAAAGGCCAGGAGAGAGACTGGGGAGGACTAGGAGTGGAGTGAGATCCTGGGCAAAAGCAGCAGACCCTGGGGAAGCAGCCTGCAGGTCTGGCTTGCTGGAGGAAAGAGATATGGCATGTCTACACTGCAGGGAAGCATCAAAATTAGTCTGAGGCAGGTTTCCGTAATGTAGACATGGCATCTCAATATAGAGACCGAGGAGGAATAATTTAGGATGGCCCTGGTGAGGGGCTATTTTGAAATAGCAGAAGTGGAGCATCTACACTTGACTTATTTTGAAATAGCTATTTCGGAATAGGTGTTATTCTTTGTAGAACGAGGTTTACGGAATAAGCCACCCATTATTTTGAAATTATTCTGAAATAACGGTATTGCTGTGTAGACACACCTTTACAGGGTTCAAAAAAGAACTAGCTAAATTCATGGAGGTTAGGTCCATCAATGGCTATTAGCCAGGATGGGCAGAAATGGTGTTCCTAGCTTCCTAGCTTTGGTCTGACCCAGTGTGGCCTTTCTTATGTTCTTATGTTAGTGACATACATTACAAACAGGTGGCCTTTGTTAGCAGGTAGATCCTTTGGGCCACATTTTGCACCCTCCTAGCTCACAGGCCGAGAAAGTAAATGTCATGAGCGCAAAGAAGGCTAATGTGGAATTTGTTAGAGAAGAAACAGGTGACCCAGGAGCGGATGGGGTAAAAGGCATAGCTTTATTGCCTACGCACGTTAACCTCGGATATTCAACATAATGTCCGAGTGGCAACAACCTGGTAGTAGTTAGAAACTTTTATCTATTTTAGTATGTTAATTTATATGTCTATCACTACTTTTCCTAAAGCCTTATTTAGTAAAGTTAACTCCATAAAATGAATATTGGTAAGCAAATAATTAATATAATTATACCCGCCCCTAATTACTATTTATATAATTTCTAACTGAATCAACACTTTCATACTACAAACTAACAAGTTACAGAGATTACAAGGAAGTAAGTTGACCCTGAAGATGTTATGCAGAGCCAATGAGAATAAGCAAGAGACACAACAAGGTAGAGCAGTCCCATACTTATATGGTTTTCTAGGCTACAGAACAGAAAGAGCGCAAGGTTATATGTATCAAAACATAATACTGGTCTCAACCAGACCCTATCATCCCAAACTACAAAAAAAGGAAAAAACATGTCCCAGGGTAATGCCTGCTATGGCTGAATCCTTAACCACTTAATGCAAAAAGGCCATTCCAAACTTATTGATTTTTACATCTCCCAACAGAATTCTTTAGATGGTACACGCCATCGGTGGCAAATAACGGAGGAAGCTGGTCACATTTTCGACTCCCTGCTGGAGCAGATTTGGCCTCTAGCCCTTGGGTCCAGCACTCAGAGGAACAAGAGGGCCATAAGATGTACTCCACACATCCAAAAGCTCAAGTGATTTATTTTATTGTATGTGAGTAGAAGAATCTTGGCACTTTACAAAGCGGTCCCTGCCAATTTAGAGACTACATGCCCAGGTGTAAAACAAAAAGGATGAACCAGGGCAGCTTTCCATAATGTCACAAAAAGAATGAGCTAAAAACCTGTATTCTTCGAACATCCAACTCTCTTTAATTCCCCAACTCCCTGACCTCTGAGCAGTTTGGCAGCTGGCCCCTGAGATGTGTAGTGATAATAAAGTTGCTGACCAAACTCTTGCTGTTTTCTCGCACTGTTGGGGATGCCATCCAGCAAACTCTCATCAGATTCACTCTTGAAAGATCCCGAAAGGCTTGTCCAAAGCAGCTCTTGGAAATGGTTTGAGGCATTTTCCCCACTTTTTGTATTTTGTCCAGGTTTGGGATGATTTTTTTAAACAATGCAAAAAAATTAATGGGAAAAAAATTCTATTCTCTGGTCTGCTGCTCTGCTGGCAGTGACAGGGACCTGGGGTTCAGTAGGGAACAGACAGTCAGGAAGCCTGGCTTGTATTCTGAATTCTGCCACGAACTCATTATTTGATTGGACAAGCCAGTTCGCTGCTCTTTACCTTAGTTTCCCCATCTCTCAAATGGAGGTGGGAATTTTGGTGTGAACACTTCACAGTAATGAGCTTCCACTGGATCCATAATTCGGAAGATTCCAATGACCATTTTCTCTGGAAGATTGATCTGTGTGACTCAAGTGAATCACTCAGATGTTCTGCTCACACTAATGTCACAAGAGTAACAAGTTGATCACTTCAGAAATACCCTTGATCCCGCTAAATACAAGTTAGATAAAATATTCTCGGTGACAAGTTAAATTCAGCTCTCTGCTACCATGGTGGAAATCCAGAGAGTCTCCGTCCGAGCCAAATATAAACGAAAATGATGGAAATAGTAGAACATGGCAATCAGAGTTTAAAAGAGAACAGAATTTTCACCATCCAATTATAACACTGGAAGGTGGAATTTTTGAAAGCACTCTGTGTTGACCAGCCTTTGTTCATTTTGCGCATGGGTTTCAGTGAGAGGAGAATTATACACGCACTGAAGGTCAGATTATTGAAGCTCATTAGGCCCTAGACTCCAATTGAAATCAGTGGATATTAGATGCCGAAATAATATTAAAATCTATGTGCATGCTTTGGAAAAGCCACCTGTGATACAAATTATTAGTGTCTGTACAATCTGCAGCTACCAGAGTCCTATTAGCTGCTTTGCTCTGGTCTCGAGCTGCCGTATGGAAGCTTGCCACTGAGTCAAATCCTGCTCTTTATTATACCAGTGTAAATCTGGAGCTACTCCATGGATTTACACCAGAATAATTCCAATTAGGAATTGGTCCAGTGACATCAAGCTGGCTAGCTCTCTCCCCTCTTCATTCAGAATTCCCTTGAGTGGCAGGTTTTGGTATCTCCTGAGACATGTGGCTAAACGAGGTTGTAATCTCTGCTTCCAAAACCAGCAGGACAAGCCGGTCAGTGGAAGGGGGCTCTGTGAAGGAGGGAGCCTGGTGCCACCAGGTTTTCTCTTGAACTGGTCCTGCCTGTGTGCCAGACATACGTGCAGTCACACAAATCTAGAAATTATGTGAGGAGGGAAGCCGGGATGCAGCCTGTTCCCAGAGGGGACATTACACAGCCCACATCACAAAACTGCCAAGCACTGTTTGACAGAGCTCCTAGCCTGCTCCGGGAGGGGCTCAGAAATATCCAAATGAGTCTTTCTCTTCACCAGCCACCTCCCCTGGCTTTGCTCAGGGACAGGAAACCCACTGGCACATGGGTTTGGCCCGAGTGAGACATGCGGGGATGGGGATGGACAGGAACAAAGTTTTCTTCCTCTCTGTGTAAGAAGATGCATGGAAGCAAATGCGCTGACAGCGCTGGTGTCTTGCAAGGTCAGCAATGGGATAAGGGTCCCTGGCTCAGATCCGTGGTGACCATAAGCATCACTAGCCGATAACTCTTCTGGGGCCTGGGTGACATGTGCTGGCCCGTTTTAGTCCCATTCCCAGGGGCGGTGGAGCAGTCCATAAATCCTGCCATGCATTAGGAGTGGGAGGGTCCTTCACTTTGCATGCTTTTTTTCATGTTGCCGGGGTTGGGCAGGCCTCGAAACTCACAAAAAAAAGTCATGTAATGTACGGACTGCCCCTCTGCCCAGAGCCCCACTGCCTCGGATTGACCCCCTTTGAGGCAGCCTCAGCAGAGTGCAAAAGACTGGTTGCCAACAGGAGGCCCATATAAGGATGAGTGAGGCCCCTAGAGGAAGCTTGCATTGCTATTGTCCGTGCAGTAACTGTCTTGTAGATTGCAAGTGAATCAGTCTGGCAACTTTTATTAGCAACGCCAAAGTGTCTAACGAGTAACAGTGTGCATCAAGAGCCAAAACCTCTGTGGGTATGTCTACACTGCCACCCTAGTTCGAACTAGAGTGGCTAATGTAGGCATTCGAACTTGCAAATGAAGCCCGGGATTTAAATATCCCGGGCTTCATTCATGTTCGGCGCAGCCATTTTTAAATGACCCGTAGTTGAACTACCTGCCGCGGCTACGCGGCACAGACTAGGTAGTTGAATTAAAGCTCTAATTCGAACTACCATTAAACCTCCTTGCAGGATGAATAACGGTAGTTCGAATTAGGAGCTTTAATTCCAACTACCTAGTCCGTGCGCGTGTAGCGCGGGCAGGTAGTTCGAACTACGGGCATTTAAAAATGGCGGCGCTGAACATGTAATGAAGCCCGGGATATTTAAATCCCGGCTTCATTTGCAAGTTCGAATGCCTACATTAGTCACCCTAGTTCGAACTAGGGTGGCAGTGTAGACATACCCTGTAGGTGGGCATGTATTCTGGCACACAGCACACTCAAACAGGAAATCTATTCCACCATCTAATAGAATATTTTGAGAACTTTCATAGTGCCTGAGCTTTGAGATATGCAGATGTCAGAAAGCTCTGTGGGGCGCAGGCAGAGTCCCTTTGGAGATGTCTGTACAGCTCCTAACACAATGACGTCCCAACCTGGTTGGTCTCTGGGCCCCATCTGTATATAAATGTTAAATAACATTAGGCACAGGAGGAAATCATAGATTTGCATCTATACAGCAAGGGGCATCTGAATGGAACAACCACATCTGGGCAGTGTTTTCTCAGCCCTAATGATCTGTCAGAGCAGGGAGCTATTTTCCTGAGACTAATGGGATGTGATTCTCCGGCAAACCCTCCGAGCTCCTGGCCTTGGCTCAGAAAGCATTAGATAAATACAAACATTTATTTTATCCAATTTCTCTCCCGAGCTTTGGTCAACGTTATCGAGAACAAGGAGTCTCATTAGTCTTCACTTTGTGAGATGCAGACATTTACCTTTCATAGCCCTGCCTCTTGTTCATATAGAAATACACCCCGCTGTCTGAGTAACTCCAATTAATATCCCGTTCTTAGTCATTATTCCCTTTCTGGCTGCTTGTCTATGGCTTCCCTGCCCACTTAACATTTCAGTGTTTGCTAGTAGCTACTTTGATAGCATCTTTCCTCCAGAGATCTCAAAGCGCTCTCTAGGCAAGTGATTAATTCATACCCGGTGCACTAATTCAATAAGTGCAATGCACTTGTGATTCCATTAGATCCTGTTTTAGGGCCCGATTTAAAATCCTCTGATGTCCATGAATAGATGCCCACTGGCTTCAATGAGCTTTGGATTAACCCTGTCTGCCTAGATTCTCCCAAGTATTGAGATGCCTTGGCCCTTTGAGATGCCTAAATAACTTTCGAGGATCAGGACTCTGAGGGTATGTCTAGACTACATGTTTCTGCCGACAGAGGCATGTAAATTAAACATACTGACATAGTCAATGAAGTGGGGATTTAAATATCCCTCACGTCATTAAAATAAAAATGGCCGCCGCATTGTGCCAGCTCAGCTGATTGTCGGCACAACGCAGCAGTCAAGACGCGTATCGGTCGACAACGAAAGCCTTTGTCGACTGATCCCGTAAACCTCATTTCATGAGGCATAAGGGATCGGTTGACAAAGGCTTTCCTTGTTGACCGATCCGTGTCTTGACTGCCGCGTTGTGCCGACAATCAGTGGAGCCGGCACAACATAGCAGCCATTTTTATTTTAATGAAGCGGGGGATATTTAAATCCCTGCTTCATTGACTATGTTGGTATGTCTAATTTACATGCCTCTGTTGGCAGAGGCATGTAGTCTAGACATACCCTAAGTGTTCTCAGCTGTCACTATAGTCCACTCCTGGGGTATGTCTAGACTACATGCTTCTGCTGACAGAGGCATGTAAATTAGACTACCCGACATAGTCAATGAAGCGGGGATTTAAATATCCCCCACTTCATTAAATTAAAAATGGCCGCCGCGCTGTGCCGGCTCAGCTGATCATTGGCAAAGCGTGGCAGTCAAGACGCGGATCGGTCGACAGGGAACGCCTTTGTCGACTGCTTCCTTATGCCTCGTGAAATGAGGTTTACAGGAGCGGTTGACAAAGGCTTTCCCTGTCGACCGATCCGCGTCTTGCCTACCGCGCTGTGCTGACGATCAGCTGAGCCGGCACAGCACAGTGGCCATTTTTATTTTAATGAAGCGGGGGATATTTAAATCCCTGCTTCATTGACTATGTCAGTATGTCTAATTTACATGCCTCTGTCAGCAGAGGCATGTAGTCTAGACATACCCCTGCGGCCCTTGAGTTAATCAGTGATCATATGTGGGACTGGAGGGCACCTTACAGAATCAGGGGACTGGCCCCTAAAGATCCCATCTCTGGTTGGCTCAACCCCAAGCTCTGTAAGGGCTGAGAGCAGTGGCAGATGATGAGAGAAGAGTATGGATACATAAAATGCTTAAGCATCCCATCCAACTCCCTCTCCTCAAATCCTGACCTCTCCAGTTTTGGGTGAGGCACCTCCTTGTGTGATGTCTCTGCAGAACGTGTAAGTGGGTAGCTCTGGTGATGAGCTCACTTTTTTTTTCCCAAGCCAAAGCCACATGGGATCAGTAAGTAACTTGGGGTGCTGCAGATAGCTGCTGCCAGTTGTTGATCTTTTCTCTCAAAGAACAACTTTGGGTTCAAATTCCAGTTTACAACATTGCTGGCATATTGGAGTAGAACTAGAAGAGAAGCCGTTCTCCCATCCCCGGAGCATTTTTGAGATCTCGAAAATGCAAAGAAAAGTTGAAATCTTGAAAAGTTTCACAAACTGGGTGTCTGGGGAAAATCAAAATGGATGGTTTGCTTTGTTTCAATTCTGACCTTTTAATTTGTTTTAACAATTATCAATTCACTGTTTCTCAGCTTGGATTAGTGAAAACTGCAAGTCTGGCTTAGCAAGTCATGAGATACTCACGGCACATAACCAGCACTGACCCCAATTTAGGAGTGCAAGCTGTTAGGTGTAAGGAATAAGTGTTTGGGTATGTCACCCCTGGGAAGTGTTACTGAGCTAGTTGTGGTAGAGATGATATGGAGATGGTGGGGAAGGAGAATTATCCCTCAATCCGTGGCTATCTGGTTGGGATTGGTCCTACCTTGGGTAGGGGGCTGGACTTGATGACCTCCTGAGGTCTCTTCCAGCTCTATGATTCTATGATTCTAGGCTCTCCGTAAGAAGATACCATTTGCCAAGGAAGAGTTTAGGCTCCTTCCCTGACTGTGTCCCTCATCAGTCGTCCTGCATCCATCTTGGTATGTCGGTGTCCTGTGATGGGTTCCATGCACATGCTGCTTGACCAGCTGATGGTGTCGGACACCATGAGCTGCTGTATCCACTGGGCGTAGCATAAAGAGGGTGAGGGGGCACATGACTCCCCACACCAAGGGCAGGGGAGGTAAGGGGCCAGAGGTTCTTGGCAGCCTGGGGACCTAACAGGGGATCGGGTGCCTGTAGCAGGGGTTGGGGCTCCCCCATGGTCACAAGCAGTGGGGATGAGGGGAAGTGGAGCAACACGACTTTGCTCCCCTGGTTCCTCCCCCCACTCACCGGCAGGAAGCAAAGCAAAGTGGCTGGCAGCCAGGAGAATGGATCTGCGTTGCTCCACTTTCCCCAGCTGCCAGCAGTGAGTGCGGAGGGGCCCAACCCCTGTGGCCGGCACCAGGCCCCTGTTAGTCCCCTGGGCCACGCTGCTGGTGGGACAGATTTGAGAGAAATGGGGGATGGGCAGGGACAGGGCCTCAGGTAGAGTGGGGGTTGCTCCAGACCACTCTGGACTAGGTTGGTGCAGGGAAGAGTTATGTAGGGAGGGGGCCATCACATGACTAGTGCCCCCTCACGTCCTTCCTCACCTGTTGCCCCTGTATAGCATCAACTCTTCTCTGTAATTTTTCGCCCCAGGAGCCTGAGTCACTCGATGCGGCTCTCAGACGGTGCTGAGGGTATTTTTCATTGCAGCGGACATACCCTGACATGCAGAGCAGATGATGTTCCCATGCCCCCGCTAGGCGGGACGGCAGCCCAATTGACAGCTCAGCAACGGATATTGACTTTGCGGAGCATTGCAGCATTCCTGGAGCAGCTTCTTCCACACCTCCCGCCCTATGTACCCAGCCCCTGCTGTGGCAGGACCACGTCTTAATAGAAATTCAGCCTTATGGGAAACTGAGTCAAAGATGTGGTCATGTGGGCAGTGAGCCAGCCTGAAGGGTTGCTCTGTTCTTAACTGTACCATTGATCTCCTGTGTGGTCCTGGCCAGTCACTTCCCATTTCTGTCCCTCTTATCCCCCTCCTCTCCTTTGTCTTGCCTGGTTAGACAATGTATTCTTCAGGGCCGGGACTGCCTCTTGCTGCCTATGGACAGTGCCCAACACAATGGGGCCTGGATCTCAGTGGGCCTCCACATACCACGGTCCTACTTTGAAAATTATTGGCCGGTTGGGCCAGTTTTGGATGGAGGGTGAAGTTAGCTCTGATGGGACCCGTATCTCCTCTCTGGGATGTGCCATGTTACAGTTCTGCCGTGGCTGGGAATAAACACACAGGAGCAACCACCAGGGTCAAATAAAAGACCATACTCTGCATGGGAGCTGCTTGGGAATACTTTGCTGGAACTGTTTTCCATCAGAGAAAAACAGGCGGCCAAATGCTTTGTGAAATTTGACGATTTGATCCACATTTCATTCCAGGACAAAATCCTGGTTGGCTGCCATCATGATAGGGAGCTCACTAAAATATTAGCCAAATCTGAACATGTCTTCTGCTGGCATAGATTGCATTCCTCTCCCCCTTCCTGCCCCAGAGTCCTTACACAACGTCGAATAACTGAAACTAACTTTTCTCCCTTGCAGGTCTTTCCCGTATCTCCTTGAATTTGGCTCAGCACACCAGCTCCAATTAAGCAGGAAAGCAGTTTGTGGTTTTCTGCTAATGACCCCAATGTTCTCTGCTTGGAATGTCATTAGCTTGAAGTTATCTCCTTGTTCCGCAATGCACTGCCACGCCTTCGGGGTGCAGTGAGTAGGAGGATCAAAGTCAGTCACCAGCCTTCATAAGAGTTTTCACTTTAATTAGTCCATTGCATCTGAATGCCAGGATCTGCTCTGGATGCCAATTAGAACAGACATACTCAGTCGGATCAATGGTCCATCAGGCCCAGGATCCTGTCTTCTTCCAGTGGCCAGTGCCAGAAGCTTCAATGGCAATGAACAGAGCAGACTAATGGAGCGACCCATGCCCAGTTGTCCAGTCTCAGCATCTGGCCAGGTTTTTAAAGCTATCTAGGCATGTTAAAATTCAGTGAGGCACCTAGAGGAGACTTCAAAGGTGCCTTTTTATTCCCTCCCTACCCCCGTTTTTGGCTCCTCCTGCAGTCAGAGAAGCAGGACTTCGCACATTCCTTGTAAATGAGGTTTCATCAAAGAAAATATCAAACTTCTCCGTCAATTTCTACTGTAAAGAGGAACACCCCCAGGATTATGGACTTTGACTAGATGCTTGTCTCCCTTCCTTTCCAGGCAAGGTTTAAGGCATTGCTCTTTGACCTGCAAAGCCCTAAATGTTTCAGACCCTGCCTCTTCAGCCGCATGAATCGTCAGCCGTGGCAATTAGACAAGTATTTGACTGAACGCTCTCTTGTCCTAGAGACAAATATTCTGGATGTGGCTGACGTTGCTATCTTGCAGGGCAGTAACATGATAGGCTCAAAGAGAATTAGAAAGCCAGGAGTGTAGTCAGCTTCAGAACCTGGCTCTCTTAGTCTCAGCACAATTCCCAGCCCATAGGACCACACTGCCTTTTGCTCCAGATTGCCTCTCCTCCTTGTCCATGGGCCATAGAGCCTGTTTCAGTGACACAGAGGTCTCAGGCTTTCTGAGGGATGGAATGAGAAGGGGTTGCCAAAGAGGGTTAGTAGAGAGAGAGAGGAGCTGGTGTGTTTATTCAGGCAGGGAGGGAGGGTTTGTAGCCACTTTGACTTGCTGAGCTCTGGTCTTGAGCAAGACACTCCATGGTATGCCAGGCCAACCTTCCATCAGCCTGCAGTCTGCAGCTCTCTGGTATGTCCAACTGGAAATTCTGGGATGCCCACTGGCAGATGAAGGAATAGTGGGCTTGAATGAATGATATGGTTGGTATCTTCCTATTTACGTATGTTTTGGGAACGTAATTCAGTTCATTGGACGCTCACCCTGAAAGTTTCAACATGCTGAAGATACTTCTATTGGCAACACAGGGGTCGTCAAAGAGGACTCTGGAGGTTTCAGCAACTGGGTAGGGGACAGCTGGGGCTTTCAGTACCCAGGAAGGGCATAGAAAGAAAGCAGTTTAGAGGATTGTGGGGAGAATCACATTCTCTCTGTCCCTGCTACCATTATCAGCAAGGAAATGACTTAAAGAGGCTGGCGTTCAGTTGGCCATCGTCGGGTCTCAGAATCAACAACCCATTGGGAGGAATGGAGCAGGGGACGCTTCTCTTAGAGACATGGTGTTAGCCTCTTTGCAAATTCAGCATGGTAGCCCTGCATCAGTCTGTTACAAGATCCTCCCCCGCCCCCCCGAGTAATTAGAAGTTACACGTCACCTTGGTATCTCTTGGAGTGTGGGGGTTGTGGGGGCTGGTTCCAGTGACTCTAACATATGCCCTGTTTTCAGCAGTCCCCAAAGGCCCATCTGGCAGCTGAGCAGAGAAGGAGCACAGAGCATACTCGGAGCATACCACCTCCTGCTCCCCATGACACCTGTGCTGAGTACTTTTCAGAATTGAGACTCCAAGGCCCAGGCCTGCAAGGGGACTGAGCATGTCCCAGGAGATGCTGAGCACCCTCCTATTCCAATCTGAGATGCGCCGCTCCTGCTTTTGGCAGGTGGGTGTCATTCACGTGGGCTGCTCCGTGAGGCTTGCTCTTTATTACAGGGAGGAGGCAGAGTTGACTGTGCTGCTGCATTTAAATGGGCAGCTGTAATGTTCACTGGGGTTGGTAGCCAGACTCTGAAGCTCACTTCAGCACCTAGCAAAGCTCCCAGCCTAGGCATGACACTACAGCCCAGACTCAAACCAGGGTCTGCCAGCTGAGATAAACAGGGGCTTGAGGGCAAGCCTCTTTTTGGCACTCATCTCCACTGGCAGCTGCTCTTTGCACGCGCAAGCCTTCAACTGCCCCCTGCTTCCATGTGGGCTGGTTCTGGAACCAAGTGCTTTGTGTTGCTGGAGCCGGGAACGTTGTAACCTGATGCGCATGGCAGCGTTAGCATCCCAGTGACCCAGAAAAATGCAGTGTTTGTCTAGTATCTGTTACAGCCTCCCTCGTCTCGTGATTGATAGCGGCTCGCGGCTGGCCAGCCATTTGGCATTCATTAGCGCACTCACAGATGGAGCCCCCTTGAGTAATCGCTCCCTCCTTTGCTTTCCCAGGCTTATTACAAGAGGTGGGACAGGGCGGTTGGAACCTTTCAGGGTCCTCCAGTGGCCACGCTCTCACTAGGGCAGACTGCCCGGTGTTTCAAGGTTTGGAGTTGGCTCACCTGCAGGGAGGTCTCTCCTCCAAGAGAGAGAAATTCCCTCCTGTGCAAAAGGATCCCCTTCTGTGTCTTAAGGGGATCCTAGGATTGGACTTGGCCCTTTCCAGGGGGGGTGAATTTACCTCTTCATGCACCTCCCTCCTCATGCTAGATCCCCAGGCAATATCATCAGAAACCAGGGCCTACCCTCGTACCCCTTGGCTCAGCCACGGCTGCCTGACAAACACAACTGTAAGTCAGCTACCTCTGGGCTCAGCAGTCTTTCTATGGACATTGATTTTTTCTTGATGGGCTGCTCAGCATACACAACTAAAGCCCTGGATTAGGCCTTTGGAAACCTGTGTTCTGTTCCCATCTCTGCTGGTGACCTTGGACAAATCACTCTGTGCCTCAGTTTCCCCATTGGTAAAATGGGAGGGAGGTCATGCTCCTGACTGCCTCTGAAAAGCCCATTGATCACAAGAGATGAAAACTGGTTAGTTTTGGGCAGTGGTGCCAGTGGGAGCTGCTATAGATGGAGGCTATTGTTCCTGAAATTAGGCCTCCATGAAGCTGAATGATGTGGTGGTACAATGTTGTTGTAACAGGAAAGGGGAATGGAGAGCTGCCTGGTTTGCAGCCCCTACAAAGGCCACTGCTGTGTCTATGACCTGCACTGAGGTGGTGCCCCAGATGCTGAGTGTTTCTCTACCATGGATATGTGGCTACACGGTGGGGGAAGGGCATTGTCCAGTTCAGTGGATGGAGACAGAAGCCACATCTGAGATTTCTTTTACAAATTCAATTCCCATTCTCCAATCTCCAGAGAGGTGCAGTACTGTATGAAATGGACCAGAGCCAGCTCTAATCATAGCTCCCTATAAACACCAGTTTTCAGATGAGATCGAATACATAGGTCTTGGCCATCTGTAGCCATTCAAGATCTCATGACCTTTCTCAATGTCCCATTGAAATTTCAGTTTCAGAAATTACGTTCTGCATCCCTAGATTCCTACTATATTATTCTCTCTCAGTTTCCTGCCCTAAACGGCTATTCCAATATTGTTGTGGGCTCTTAAATAGCATCAGTGCTGAAAGGGAACTGTTTATGCAATTTGTCAATTTTTATCTGGGTGTTTAGCTAAAACATAGCTTTCCTGGGTTGAGAGAAACAAGATGTCTTGCAGAAATGAAAACTCATTTTCACACCTTAGCCCAGATATACCCATTCTTTTGACAGGTGAAATTGGGGGAAAGAGAAGAACAGGTGAAAGGAAAAACTACAATTGTATTGTGCAATTTCATTAGGAAACCAACTTCTAGCCCCCTTAGCTTGCCTTCCATTTCATCACTCTTTATTCATGATGATCCTATTTTAATTGTTTGTGCAGCACCCAAAGTGGTTTACCAGCAGGTTGGGAGGAACTTTATAAATAGCTTTATTCTAAGAGGAAGGTTAGCTCAATGGTTACACACCCTCCTAGGACATGAAAAATGTTGGCTCAATTCTTTGCTAAAACATATCATTTCCATATAGCTGTTTTTCCCCTATAAAATGGAACTTCCTATTTCACGGCGGTGTTCTAAGGATAAATGTATTAAAGATTGCAAAGTACTTTGAGATGTTGACAAAAAGCTCTAGCTAAGACAGATATTATTATGTTATTACTATTCCTTCCCTTATCCCAATCCTTATAGAATTGTGCCCCACATAAGAGACACTTGCTTACTGAATCTCTTAGGGTATGGCTACACTACAGCGTTATTTCAAAATATCTCATTTCGAAATAGTTAATTTGAAATAAGTTATTTCAAAATAATGCGTCTACACACAAAATGCATTTCAAAATAGCGTTTTGCTATTTCGAAATAGCGCATCCACACTGAGTGGACGCTGAATCGCATTTAAGGCCGGCCGGAACCAGGTCCAGCAGGGCATCAGTTCAGGAGTTACTTTGTGTGGCTGCTGCCTGAGGCTATCTGAGACCTGTGCTTACAGGGACACCCCCACTGGACAGCCAGGGGTCATTCTCAGCTTTCCCTGCTTGCTTGCCTACCTCGATGAGGGACAGCAAAGCATTTTGTCTTTGCGTGCTCTGGTTGCCCTCACTCGGGACACCACAGCACTCTGCAACATGGAGCCAGAGCTGCCCCTGGGCACTCTGGTGCTTCTCATGGACGCGTTGCTGCGAGCCTGGCTGCACTTTCTGCAGGCTGCCATCTGGGAGGTCCATCGGGGGCTGTCAGTATCCAGGAGGCCCTGCGGGAGAGCTTGCACCCTGAGGAGCACTAAGAGCCTCCCTGGTCTGCCCCACTGGGGGCTTGTGCCTCATTCCTCCCTCAACTCCTTCCACTTACCCCTCCCTAACCCCTCTTCCTGATATCAAATAAAATACATGTATTTTCATGAACACAAACTCTCTTTATTTAACAAAACAGGGGGGTGGGGAATGAAACTCTGGTGAGACTGAGGAAAGGAGGTGGGAGAGGGGAGGAGAGAGGGTGGGAGAGGGAAGGGGGAAACCTGGGAGGAGGGAGCTGGAAGGGGAAGCTCAGGGCTCAGGGTTGGGGGTCTCGCCGGACCAACTTGATTTTCATGCAAACCTGCTCCTGGGTTGGCATGTGGCCTTTGGTGGCCAGGCTGGCAGCTGTCCTGCCATAGACGGCCGCATTCCTCCATCTAGTGTGGAGATCATGGACGTGGAGGCATCCCCCCCAAACCTGAATAAGGTCCATGATCTCCACCCTGGACCAGGAAGGCACCTGCCTTCTCTGGGCCCTGGCAGGCTCCTGGGAGCTGGCAGACAGCTCCTGGGGAGCGGTGGAGGGCTGGCTGCCAATGGCTTGCTGGCTCATGTTTTGGGGCCACTGGTCAGGGGCAGTGACTGCTGGCTTTGGGCTGGCAGGCTTGGAGCTGGCACAGGCACTGTGGCCAGAGTGAACCCCTTTAAGGGCTCCGGGGAGGGGGGAAGGAGAGGAGTGTTCTTGGTTGAGGCTGGAGTGGCTGATAGGGCACCCTAGAAAGGCTGGAGGCCCCCTATTTCGATATAAGTGTCTACACAACACTTATTTTGAAATAGCTATTTCGAATTTGGTGTTATTCCTCGTGGAATAAGGTTTACCAAATTCTAAATAAGCGCTCTGCTATTTCGAATTAATTTCGAAATAGCGGTTTGCCTGTGTAGACACTAGTAAAGTTATTTCAAAATAACGGCTGTTATTATGAAATAACTTTGCTATGTAGACATACCCTTACTCTTTCTGGTTTGGTTGGACTAATCTCTTTCCTCAGATATTACTGTTAATTTGAGCCAACTGGGAATTTTTCAACAACAAAATTGTATTTAAAAAATACCAGTTCTTCAAAATCAAAACTTTGCAATGAAATATTTTTTGTGGCTGGAAAATTTCTCAACTGGAAAGAAGTTTGGGGTTGTTTTGGGACTTTTTTTTTTTTTTTTTTTGAGGGGAGAAAGGGTTCAAACTTGTTGAAATGTTTAATTTTGAAATGCATTTTTTTTTAATTTAAACAAATTGGAATTAGCAAAACAAATGACAAATAACTGACATTTAAATGAGATACTTCAGAAGGAGCAAAACAAAAATTGTTTCATTTGACCTGAAGTGAATTTTTTTCCCCCCACCTTTCAGTTTGCAAAAATTGAGATTTTTGACTTTTTTGTCCCGAATCAGGATTTTTAAATTTTCATGGGACAAGAAAACTGTTTCCCATCCAGCTCTAACACCCATGTCATTGTGCCAATTCTCTATTGCCCTACCCCTTTGCTGATTCATTGGTCCTGCTTTTAGCAGGGGGGTGGACTCAATGGCCTCGTGAGGTCTCTTCCAACCCTCAGATTCTATGGTTAACACCAGTGCAAGATGCCACTGAACCAGAAAATCCATGAGAGGAGAAAGGCTTCACAAGCAGGTCAAATTGCATCCTTGGAACAAACAAACAGCCATTAAAATAATGAGGCAGCCCACATGAAGCAGGTCCAGGGCCAGATTTACAATGAAACATACCGTGCCCTGGCACGGGCCCCCCCCAACGATACGAGGCCCCCAGGGCCAGGCAGTCCAATACTGTGTCTGGCAACCCCACCTCTCTGCACAGGGGGTGGCCACTTTGTGGGGGGGAGCAGGAGAACAGGGAGGAACATTTGACAAATTCAGCAATATTGACAATTGAAAGCGCCTCTTTACAAAATATTACTTACGATGACTTCATTGATGATTTTGTAAAGAAAAAGTGTGGAAAGAAAACTAGCTGATTTTTTTTTTCAAATTGAATAAGTTTCTTCATAGGAAGTTAACTTTTATTTTCCCATTCATGCATCATCTGTACATTTTATCTTTACACATTTTTCATGTTGGCTTAATGCAAATAAATCTAGCTTTCATCTAGACCAGAAGTTTTCAAACTATGCTCTGAGAACTCCATTCAGGAGGACTGAGGAAATTTTATATATATATATATATATATATATATATATATATAAAGCGCTCCAATCCAAAGCACTTTACTATAGTTAGCTAATGGTACAAACAATATTTGGAAAGATCATGAAATGGTCCACTGAGACCCTCAGCAATTTTCAAGTGGCCTATGAAAAAAAAAGTTAGACTACAGAAACAATCAAGGTACCTCACTTTATTTTCATTTACTTCTTTTACTTATAATATAGGAGGAGGAGGAAGAAAAAAGAATGAAAAATGGGAGGAGCAGGAGGAGTGAATTTTCTTTTTCTTGGCTGGGTCCCATGGGGGCCCAAAAAATGAAGCTGAGCACAGGGCCCCTCTAACTCTAAATCTGACACTGAGCAGATCACAATGATAGTGATTCACGCTTATTTTGCACTGATGTAAATAATGATGCAAGAATAAAAGCAGGGATGAATGGGCCTCTATGGACCAGATTTTCCGTCACTGTAATGCAGCATTGCTCCAATGCACTGACTTACACCAGCTGAGATGCTCAGCCTGTTTCATAGTCTCACAGAAATACTGGTTGAATGGGCATTTTGTTCCAATTCACCAAAACTCGTCTGAATCTGAAATAGCTCCATGCCATCTGAACCTGAAACTGTTATCTGAAAATCAGCCCCATGTTACCACTGCCCAGGACCGTGTGGACAAGCCCATTGGTTACAGAGCTGGCCAAGACGAGGTATTTCCGGAAAGGGGTATGACGGACAGAGGCACAGGCTGCAGAGAGAGTGTGCCACGCTTGAGGAGAAAGAACATCGCTGATCTGGGGCATGATGGAGGAGCCTCTGGAAGAGGCTGTCAGAGCAGAGAAAATCATCAGAAAGTGGCTCGACACGGTGGACTTGGTTACGATCTGGTTACTGCCATTTAGATCTTCATAAATTGGTCCCCAGATATTGACGTTGGTGGTTCTCATACATAGATTGTCTCCATAAAGAGCTTGATCATGTCTCCCCCAGTGGCAGGGACTATGAAAGCCCAAGGGAGTTAGTCTGTTAGCTAAAGCCATAGAGGCTTTTGTTTACACTCCTGGGTCAGCCATAGTATCTGTATGTGGACATCGTGAGCTCAGATTTTCGTGCCACTTCTAGGGAGTCATATGCAGGCAGGTTGTGTTGAAGGGCAGAAGAAACTGGAGACTAAGCCCAAGCTATGAACATGAGCTCAGATTTTGACCCGCTGCTTTCTCCTTTGCAAAGCTCCGGGTGTTCTGCTCCAAAGTTGCGGTTTTGCTGCACGCTTGGTGTTCTGGGCTGCCTTCCCCACAAAATTCAAACCCAGGGGCAGTGTGGATCCAGGAGTCTGGTTTGGGTCTATCTCTAGGAGCAGCTCTCTTTGCAGCGCATAATCTGCATCCAAGACTAACATCATAGAGGCAAATAATAAATAAACACGCAGCAAGCTGGATCTTCATGCCTGCAGCCTCTGAGAAAATCCACATGGCCTGTGACTCAGAGAGAGCTGAACCTTAATGTTATCCCATTTGTCCGAGACCGCTCTTGGGGAGGAGAATAACTGCAGTGGGATGCGTCTGCGAATTTGCATGAAAACTTCCCAGCCAGTTTATCAGCGGGTCTTGTTCCCTCTGTGAGTTTGCCCAGAAAAGCTGATGCTACAGCTCTGAAACAGAAGCCTGTATGAAAACAGAAGCCTGGATCAAATCTCCTTTCCAAACAGCTTTTTCCCCTTAGGGATCAGTTGCACTCCAGACTGTAAAAGCAGAGTTTGGCAGTGGGCGTGCTGAAATTAAAATTCCTGTGCAGAGTTAACTGCCTGTACCCACTACTTCTGCCCTCAAAATAAACATGCAGGGCACCCTTTGATTTCAGTCAGCACTGCAGCCAGTTCTGACTGAAATCAAAGCAGGCTGAAAATGCCACGTGAAAGCTTAAGCTTGTTCTATGAGGAAAGAAGAGCTGAAAGGAAAGATTTCACATGCAGATTAAGGCTTCATTCTGCTTTTGAGTTGCAAGGCAAACTAGGTCTTGAGTGAGCCAGAGCTGAAATCTCTTGAATCTATGGGCATATGAACTAAATAACAGGAGTCTCATGAGATCAGCTGATTAACATCACAACATTTCTACGACCCTTAATGGCTGACATCTCATCAGACCGGTTAGATATTTTCTAGATTTCCACTGGCTTGATTGGTAGGCTTGTCGCCTCTCGGCCTGCGTTCTTGCCAGTTGATTGAAATCTCCAAGGAATGGCTGTTCTAGAGTGAGTTCCCCACCAGAATTTAGCCAAACCAGATGTGAAAAATTTGTCTCCTCCTATTTTGGCCTCTAGTCCAAACCTGGGGGGAGAGGGTTCCGATCCAGAAATAAAAACCTAACTCTCCCCAAATATGGAGAAGCAGGTTCTTGTTTCGTGCTATCTCTAATCTAGAGGGAATTATTTTAAACAGATAAAAGAATGAACAATGTCCCTTAGGAATTATTTAAATAGTCCATTTATAAAAACAGATAATCTGCTGGCAAAAGTTTCTAGGGTAGAAATGATCTTGATATGAAAGCAGGGATGTTTTCCTACTCCTGGTGCTTCTTCTCCACACAATCATACCCCTTTGTGATGTCAGCTCAGACCTGCTCAGTTGTTTGCACCTTCTTGCTGCACTGGAGAGCACAAATGGGCACTTTGTTGCTGCAAATGTTGCCTTTTGAATGAGAGGACTCCCTGTGGTCATTTAAACATCCGGAGGCACTTTCCAAAGAATAGGCATGTCAACCCAGGTGTACTTCTCAAATTCCAGCTCCGGGTTTTCTGTCTCCCCAGTTTTTATAGGATACAGACTGCTCCTTCTCTTCCTGCTCTTTGCTGGTTAGTGGTGATATGCACTTATAAACAGCTGTCATGTTCCACCCCAGAGGTGGCTGCATTTTCTGTTGTGGCCGAGATGATGCTCATAGGTATTCCTTTACCTGGTGGCACTGTTGAGATATATTCATTTAATATTTACAGAGTGCTTTGAGATAATTCCAGGGACAAAGTAAAGAGAATGCTAACAACTGATGCTAATTATTCCCCTATGGGTTTTCACCATCTCTGATTTCTCTGTCTCTTTCATGTAATTTGATTAACTTATCTCATTTCCTGTTCTCTTCTGATCTCTCTGGAAAGATGCACCACCGTGGTTTTTCTTACAGTCTGAAATATCTGTAAATTATGCAGGGATGTTTGGGAAGTGTAACCTTGTCAAATTTCTATGTTTTGATTGGTTGCTTGCTTAGCCTCTGGTTCTCCCAATGGAGACCAAGTTATGTTTCTTCTGACCCCATGTAAAGAGAGGAGCTAGTTCAAATTATCAAGAAAATGGTTTGGATCCTACAGGCCACCCACGGAGCACTGGAACATCCCAGATATCTTGGCTCAGGCAGCAGCTCGTAAGGTAGTGGTTGGGGCTGTGTGAAATGGTTTAAACACTTAGGAAGTTGAACTGAACCAGTGGGTTTGCTTGGTATAGGTGCTTGACTCTATATTTCCTTTGAGTTCCAAGTTAGTTTGAATCCAGATTTTTAAAAAGTGTGATTTTTTTTCCCAGCCAGGACTTTTTTATTGCTCCCAGTTTGGTGGTGCAAATAATTAATGCTTCATTCTAGCAAAGCACTGACATGTGCTAAGTCTGGGCCCATGAGTAGTGAATATGCCTTTGCTTTGCTGGAAGGGTGCCTCCTTGAGGTTGGTTAGATCAACCAGCCGTCTGAACTGCACCAATATTCTCCTCTCAGTGGAATATATTTGAGTACAGAAACCCGCTCGTGGGCAGTGTGAAGCTGAGGCTCTTGCGGGCAATGGGAAACTTGGCCAATATTTTGGGTGGACGTGTCAAAGGCAGAGTCCTGAATCTGCTGTCACACCCATTTTCTCTACTGGCCCAGCAGTGCAACTGAGTTGCTCCAGGTTTGCATGCAGGCAAGTAAATCCGAATCAGACCCTTGCGCCCTTATCTTCCCGTTATCAGCCGTGACCTTGCTGCTGAAATGGCTTTCTTCCTTCAAACAACAAATAGAAGTTGGACGAGTTTTGATTTTCCAATCCTCTACCTGGCAGGGCTCCTAGAATAGCCACGAGGCCCACGCAGATTTTATCATAATATTTGGTATTTCTATAGCCCCTTTCATCCCAAAGTGCTCTGTAAACTGCATGCCAACCCTCAAGTCCGGGCTGCTCTTTTAAGGAACCAGTCCTGCAAGGTGCGGCGAGCCTGCTGTGTGACACAGAGCGCTCCCTATCCCTGAAGTCACTTGGAAGTTGGCAGTTTGCAAACAGAAGGGGCCACAAGTGGCAGTGTTGGGAATGGACAAATTTTATTCTTTGCTGTACTTGCCCAGCGCATATGAATAGTAACTGGTAGGACTTTGGAGCCTTTTAGGGGACATGGCTAGATGGATAGACATATGGATGGACAGGCAGGGGTGGGTTCAGCCCAGTTCAGTTGGGGCTTCTCCTTCCATCCCAGCCTCTTGCTTCCAGCTTCCTGCACTATGGGGCTTATGACACACAGCTGCTCTTTAAAATATCCTAGTAGGCCCTGGGTTTACATTAGCCTTGCTGGCATGATCTACAATCAAGATATTGAAGCAGCAAAGGGATAGTTTATGAAGCATTTATAATTTGCTCTCAAAAATTGGCTTGAGGCCTCTGACTGTAGTCAAGGCATGAGAGAGTTGTTAAGGAGTCTATGTTTGGAAAACACCTGGGAACCTTTGCTATACAGATGTTGGGATGTGAGCGGGGTTCCCTGTAAGCCAAGTGCTTAGACAGCTACCCAGGAGAGATTCAAATGCTACCCAGCTGATTAGCAGAGACCCCATAGTTGGCAGCAGCCAGCAGCATGTGTTTCTACTGGTGGTGCACATCCACACATACCACGGTGCACATAATAAAATTTATTCTACACATAGAAAAAATAGAGGGAACATTGCATGTAAAACCCATTGCACATGGTAGCCTTTTACTCCCATTTTGCATGGGTGAAAATGATGCCACAAGGTTCAAGAGGGCAGGGGATCTGTTCCAAGGGAGGTAGAGGTGAAGTGAATGACACATGTGACTCTTGACATGCTGCCTGTTGGTTTTGACTGAGCAGCACTCCTGGGTAGAAAAACACAGTTTCATTGGTGGGAGGGGGTAGTGGAGAATTTGGATATTACACCTTTTTTTTTCAAATTCATCTTGGCCTTATGACAAAGCCTGGGTCAACAGAGTTGAAGGACAACGTGTCTGGGCTGGGCAGCAGCCCCATGTCCTGTCTCAGTAAAAGCATTCAGAACTCAACTCCATCCCTGCTCCTCCCCATGTTTGCCAGGCATTTCTGAAAACTCCAGCCCTCCCAGATCAATTGTTTATCAAGGAGTGGCTAAGACCTTAGATGTGGGTGATAAAAATACCCCTTGGCCCCATAATTAAATGTGACACTCAACAAACTCCTCTATCACTTGGGTTTGAAACCTTACCAGATCATTGGCAGGTCACGGAAACCACACAAAGAGCGTTCAGTGTGAATGCCCAATTTCAGCTGTTTCACTTGGAACTCTATCCTTTGAGCTGGAGGAGATGTTAATCTCCCATTTTTCCTTCTAATCACCACCAGGAGCCCCTAGCTTGAGCTCATTAACCCTTTAAGGGCAGGGCCGAGTGTCGCTTTGCATTCTCCCTCCTCCTCTGCCCCGGGAGGTTAAACAATGAATTTGGGGGGGCTGGGGAAGACGGACATGGGGGGGAATCAGTTTGGCGGTCTCAGCCATGCAGTGGTTGTAAGGGGCAGGGAGTTTGTGTAACCCTCCCAGAAGTCAATGGCAGTTTTGTTAGTGACTGCAGGGAGAGAAGGCCCTTGTTGATCAGTTAGCCCTGGTCTACACCAGTGTTTCTTGACCTTTTTTTTATAAAGTACCCCTTTAAAAAAAATTATAAGTTCCCCCAGTACCTATAGTTTTCAGACACACAACATTTTTTTCTACCGTTGCAACACATTTGTTTAAACAACTTAATCGTAGCAGGGCGGGCAATGAAATTTTTGGGTGTAAAAAGTACAAAAATAATAAAGCGCTGTAAAACTTAAAACAAAAATTTAGTTTTCTCCAAATTTCAGTTGTGTTGATGTACCCCCCAGACTTCTCTCAAGTACCCATTACACGTACCACTGGTTAAGAAACACTGGTCTACACAGTTTCGAAATAACAAGTGGAACGTCCATGCTACCAAGCCCATTATTTCGAAATAAGGGGCTGGTTATTTCGGAAATAATAACGCCTGCTTTGCACGAGGAATAACACTTATTTCAAAATAGTTATTTTGAAATAGCAGCCATGTGGACGCTCCACAGCTGCTATTTCCAAATAACTACACCCCGAGTCATTCAAAGTAATTACTCCCCAGTGCTTCCTGGGGCTCTACGTTGAGATAGCGCATTCCCATTAAGGGTACATCTACACAGCAGGGCTAACGTCGAATTAAGCTATGCAACTTCAGCTATGTCAATTGAAGTAGCTTAACTCGGCTTTTGGCACTGTCTACGCAGCAGGAAGTCGAAGGAAGGACACTCTTCCTTCGACTTCTCTTACTCCTCGTGAAATGAGGGTTACCGTGAGTCAGAGTAAGAAGTCCTCCAGCTCGACACTATTTCAAAATAATGTCTTGTAATGTAGACTGGGGCTATAATAGTGCAGTCAATTAACTGATTAACCAATAAGCAAAAGCTTATAGGTTAATGCTATAGACTACATGCATTTCCACCCCCACCCCTCTTGCCAGTAAATTTTTTAGCAGGCTGGCCAGCAGCCCAGTTCAGTCTTGGCTTGTGCCGGGTCCAGGACCAACCCCCGCTACAGCTCGGTATTTAAAGTCTATTAGGGGCTAAGCAGACAGCCCTGCTAAGTTCCGGCTCGCGCTGGGTCTGGGAGGTCAGATCCCTCCTCCCTCAGACAGGGACTGCTGACAGCCCATGCTGCTGCTTCTGTATCAGAGGCTGCAGCGCGGGGAGACAGGCAGCCAGTCCATGAGGGGAGCTGGTTTTTAAACTAGCTCCCCTCACGGACTAGCTCCCGCCTGGCACCCCGCACCACTGCCTCTGATAGAGGCAGCAGCGTGGAGTGGAAGGGGGCTCCTCAGGAGTGGGCGTGGAGCTCACTGGCTGCCGGCCCCACAGGGGACTATAGAATAGCTGAATAACCGATAGAAATTCATGAGGTTACTCGACTATTCAACTAATTGATATTTAACACGCCTGGAAATAACACTGCTGTGTAGACATACCCTAAGAGAACCGGCCTGATTTCAAGGCTTCCCTGTAGTGGAGACATGCTATTTCAAAACAGTTATCTCGGGAGTTATTATTTTGAAATAAGTTATTTTGAAATCATTTCCTGGTGTAGACCTGCCCTTAGGGAGAAGGTGAATCATCCCAGAGATGAGGTGAGGCGAGTCAATAATTAATGTCCTGTGAGTGAGCTAGCCGGGGTGTGGCACGGCAGCTTGATACCATCCCCTCTCTTCTGCATCAGGAGTTCCCGTGACAACGCACTCTCCCTTCTGCCCTGGATACTTCAGCCGGCACAAGGGGAAATGCTTCCAAATGCAGCATCACCTCATCCAAAGTCAACTCACTCGCCACCCTGGTGCTGACTTCTGTGAGATTATTAGCTTTGGAAGCTGCTTGCCTTGCATCCTGCCAAACCTCCTCCCCCAGAGTCCTGTCAAAGGTTGTCTCTTCTCTGCCTCCGAGATGCCCAAATATTGGGAATCCCCGCCCCCCCCCATGCAACTAGCCTCATTAGTTCCCCACCTGAGGTTGGGAATTGACCATTTCCTCTGGGAGTAGACAGGGGACCCGTTTAAATCAACAGGCACATGCTCAAGGGAGCGCTGAATGGGGCTGCGTGGAGATGTTAACCAGCACTGGGGCAGAAGGTTTTTATTGGGAAAAGTCAAGGGCTGAGATTCCTTGGAGTCTGGAAAAAATCCACATGCTCTCTAGCGAGAGAGCGAGCCTGAAGAGAGGCACAGTAAGAGGAAGGATGCCCGTTAACCCTTATAATGCTGGACCTTTTGCCACAAACTTGTACTACTGGGATCTGGTCACAGTCTCCAAAGGGAGGTTAAGATATAGCCATTGTGCTGGGCAGCTGCTGAATGTTCTTGGCACAGGCTAACCTTGCTACCCTGATGCTGTTCTGTCTGCTTGTAGCTGGAAAGTTCGGCAGTGCAGCAACCCAAACCCAGTTCTTTTTGGACTTGCATGGGGACCAGCTGTGGGTAAGGGGAATGGTGAGAGATCTGCTGACCTCCTGTGTGCAGGGTAGATAAAGGGAATGCAATAAAGTGATTAAAGTGATTATATGCTAATGAACCAAAGTTGGAATTGGGGCCAGGTTCCCTGAGAATGAGGCCAGTCTTACAGCATCTGGTGAGGTACCATTACAGCACTTTTGCCTAAAAACGGCAATAATCGAGTACATTAATGATACACCTAGCCTGGGATCATGGGCAGGTGAGGGGGGAAGCAGGTATTTCTACCAGCAAAGGGGAAGCTTGGAGACTTTCTCCACCCTGCCAGGGAAAGTTGCCAATAGAAAGTTTCAATCTACCTTATCAATGGGCAGATGTGTTTTTTATGGTCCTTGGTGCATTAATGTAGGAAATCGGAGCCCCCACTGACCTTGGGGGAGGCGTGGATACAATTTTTCTATCTAAACTGTTCTGTGCTGAAAATTTGAGTTTTCCACAAAACATTTTTTTGCTGAAAATGTCAGCTGGAAATGGTTGATACTTGTCAGTAAGTCAAATGACCCCAACTGGAAGTATTTTCAGTTTTCATATTTTGATGTGTCAGTTTTCTGCAGCAAATCTTTACAAAAAAGTTGTCAGTTTTCAAGGGAAACAAAACCTCCCCAACCAGCTCCATCTGTAGTTTTTAAACACCCCTCTCCCATGCTTGGGAACTGGATACTTTTCCCCTTGAGTGCCATACGTTGTGCAAACATTCATTGTACCAAACGCAGTAGGCACTTATAAATGTTCTCAGGTTGGTCATTCACTCTAGGAACAGAGGTAATTTAAAAGGGAAAACAATTATAATACCACGTGCTTACATATCACACATTCCTCCAAGCTATCAAAGCACTTTGCAAATCTCAATAATAGAGTTACTGTCATTTTACAGCTGGGGAAACTGAGGGACCCAGAGGGACATGATTTACTTAGGCACTCATACACGGAAAGAATGGCAGATCTGAACACAGTCTGAATTTACTGAAACCCGTTCCCAACTCTAAGTCCTACCAGAACTGTTGTTAGTTGTATTTTATTAATGTGTCAGGTTGGTTTGTTTGTTATCTGGGGCATGTTGACATAGTTAGTGCTGGACTGAGAGGAATATTGTCATGTATTATGGAAACTAATCAATTGGTGGTCCCCCCACGGCACTGTGTTTTAGCTAAAGCTCATTTGTGCTTTATAAATAAGTGAAATGCATGCTTTCCACGTCTACCTTTCAACTGTCAAGAATCCCAGCTGGCCTGCCAGCAGAAATTTCATTCAGAGGAGAGCTCTTAGAAAGAGACAGGAAGAGTTGAGGGAAACTGTTATCTGGTAACAGATCTCACTTATGCCTTTAGGGGTTCAAATAAACATTTTGCAGAGATTTTAAAAGCCAATTGTTGCTCTATGTAGAGATGGTCAAACGCTATTGAACAAAATGAAGAGCCAGTCTGAATTTTCACCCAATATTTAGACGCAACCCCCATCCCTGGCTTTTAAGAGAGTCCTTAACTCTTTCATTTCCATTATCTTTTTGTTATGTTCACAGAATAGAAACAGAAGTTAGATCAAAAACCATAAATACTCTTGCTGGGAAGCTGCAGTGTAACACTGCTTTATTTCTTAGCCTCAAGAACCCCCAAACCAGAGAAAACAAAGCAGGCTGCTCCTTAAGGCACAGAGGCCTAATTCCTTCCATCTTGCTCCAGCATGCTCTTTGCAGACTGACTGCTGAAGAGTCATGGACTTTCTCACAGAGCCTGCAAACAGGAACAAGAAGCCCTTCACCCTCAAAGTGACAGCTTGCAAATTTAGCACAATTGTCAACACACCACACTTCTTAGTGCCCTTCTGCCCGTTGTAATTCTGAGCTCTGTCTGTACACAGATGCGTAAGTCCCACAATACCATGGAAGAAGCTGATCCGTCCATTTTTTTGCCCTTGCTGGAAGTAGAAAGCACCAGAAATCTGATAGGAGAAATTATTTCCACCAGATTGACCACCGTGATATGCAAGCTGAAGAGGTTCAGAGGATGCCCGTGAACTGAACTTCGGCCCATCTGGAATTACCCAGCGATCATTAGACCATTAGTACTAATAGCGGTGATACGTTGTGAGGCTGAGGATGGACAAAAGCACCAGAGGTGCCTTTTTCATGATCTGGAAAATGGATCAAATGATTGAAGGCCTGATCTGCAATTGGGCTTCTCTCTCCTTTGAATGCAGCGGTGCTGTTTACTGCCTACAGAGCTGACAGGGTGTGAAAGCACCAAAGCCAGCTGCATTGGAGATTTGTCTCCGGGCGACAGGTGACATGGTCATCAGCAGGAACTGAATGCAGGACTGCTGGAAGGAACATATGTATCTACAGTCAGAGCTAAAGAGGCAGGCTTCTTGGCTGTTGCCTGTAGGTAACTCCTCTCCTCTGAGGACCAGAGGCGGGGGCATGTACAGCAGCAGCAGGTGACACATGGGCAGCTGGAGGCTGACTTCTTTGCAGGGCTGGGGGGAATGGTAGCGTTGTGACTCCACCATGTGCGATGCTTGGTGCTACCAGAACCAGAGGAAGAATGCAATGTGAGCCACTGCTTTGCCTTCTCCAGAGCCATCTCCTCGGCCTTGCGCAGAATCCTCTTTCCACAAGAAGCACACCGGCCGGGGTGCATTGGTAGCTGTGGGAAAGGGCTGCCCTGAACCCTCCGAACTAGGGAACTGGGTGCTTGGCTGAACCCCTGCAAATCTCAGAGAGCTGCGTGATTTGGGCCCTCGCTGTGGGCCGTGGTTTCAGCCTAAGCTCAGGCCTCTGAGGAGAGCCTCCTGTCTCTCTCAAAACTGCAGTGCAAGTGGAAAAAAGCTGCAGCTCCACCCGGGGCCCCAAGGAAACGTAGGATGCTCTTCAGCAGACATGGCCCGTCCCCCCCGCCCACGCACCACCGTCAGCACGGGGCTTGCTGTGCAGACGGCAGATCTGTCTGGGGCTGGGGGGTGCCGAGCAGTGCTGATAACAGGACCGGAAACCCATCAGAGACACCCAGCCCAGGCCCTCTGGGCCTCATCAAAATTACCTGCCAAGACAGGCTTTGCTCCAGACCTGCACCTTGTCAGCCTTTATGGTAATAGGAAACAGCTGCTTGTGGGGGAGGGTGAAACATAAGTGAAAGGGGATGGGGGGGGCCATTCATGATTTTTTGCTCCTTGCACAAGGCTACAGTGTGCTTTGGGTAGGAGAAAGGGAGATTTTTAAAGGGCCAGCAACAAGAATTCTCAGACGTTGAGAAGCTGGGTTCTGATATCTGCCCAGCAGCTGGACTGCTGTAAATTCACCTTCCAATCTTTTTAAATGGGGTGGATAATTTATTTTCCTGTATAGAATGTTGCTAAGTTTCTGGCAGCTGTTTCTGCCTGCCTAGCATTTAACAAAGCCACCAGCACCTAGGTCTTACCGGTTGTTGTTCTTCATGCCATGGAACAGCACAGCAACTTCGAGGCTAGAACGCTGCACCCCCTGCCGGATGCTGCCCTGTGGGCTAAAGGAGACTCTCCTGGAGCTGTGAGCACTGTGAGGCGTATGACACACCTTTGAGCTGTTCTGATTCCATGCAGGAGAAGGAGTGATGGGCACAAGTACAACAACACTCGAACTAGTTAATTGCAGGTGTGTTTGTACAAAGCCTAACACAGTGGGATCCTGAGCTCCGACTGGAGATACTATAATACAAATAGTGTCTGAAGCAAAACCACAGGTCTGCACCGTTGTGTGCTTAGGGAAAGCTCTGCACAGGATTTGGATCTTAGTTCTATAATGCAGAGCTATCTTTAATTACACGCAGAGCATTGTAGGTACACAGGACACTTTCCCAAGCTCCTACACTGACCAGGTCCCCATGCCAAAGATCTTACACTCTAACCCTGGCAAATCCAATACAAGGGACAACAATTCACCCCTAAGAAGCTGTAAGTGGAGAATCCAATATATTGAGAAGACTTTGGGTAAGAGTAGAGCACTCCTCACTAGGGGCCTTTTCTAAATGGTGGTAGCCAAACGAATATGGGCCAAAGTAGGAAGAGGAGACAAAGGCTCGTCGAGAGAGCACAAAGCTAGCCTGGCCTGGTTGTCCCACAAGTCCATGGCAGTGAAAACATGGGCACATTTGCCCTGATGACAGTCACAGCTGCTCAGGTCCCCATGTAGTTGCAGCTATGTCTAGATTGCAGGCTTCTTTCAGAAGAAGCTTTTCCAGAAGAGATCTTCTGGAAAAACTTCTTTCGAAAGAGAGCGTCCACACAGCAAAAGCGCATTGAAAAAAGGACGTGCTTTTTCAAAAGATAGCGTCCACATTTATTGGATGCTATCTTGCATTTACGTTGTGATTACTATGGACGGAGTGGCCACCAGGGCGCCTGTGCTTTTTCCTGGAGACCTCTTCTTTTGAAAAAAAAAAACCCTCTTCCCTGTCCACACACACCTTTTTCCAAAAGAGCTCTTTCGGAAAAAGGCTTCTTCTTCATAGAAAGAGGTTTACCAGTGTCAGAAAACTCCCTCCATTCTTTTGACTTTCTGTCGAAAGAACGCAATAACAATGTGGACGTAAGTGAAGTTTTTTCGGAAAAACACCCGTTTTTCCGAAAAAACTCTGCATGTAGACACACTCAGAGAGAGGTTGCAGATGACCCAAAACCCAGGGAGTGGGAAACCAGGAAGAAAACAGGTCAGTGATCCAGAGAGATCTGGCTCACATGGCAAAGTGGGTACAAGAAAACAATATGTATTGTGACCTGACTAGATGTGAACATGTATATATCTAGGAACAAAGAATTTACACCACACCTATTGGATCAGAGTCTTTAATCTGAGAAGCAGTAATTCCAAAAAAAGATTTGGGGGTGGCAGATAAACAGCTGACCATGGGATTCCCAGTCCAACTCTTTGGACTAAAGAGCCAACACGCTTCCTGGATTCTGAGATGGGGTGTTCTATAACCAGGTGGCCTAGTGGCTAGATCACTGGTCTTTCAGCCTATAAGGGCAGAGGAAGTGGAAGGGCCCCGCCTCTCCACTGTGCCCCAGCCCAGGGCTCTGTGTAGGTCAGCCTCTAAACTGAGGAGATGGGAACAGGGGGCAAGCCTGGCTTCCCTGACCTACATCCTACAAGTCTCTTTAGTTGGACGCATGGCCCCATTAGTCCAGCTGTCCCGCAGTTGCGCTTATTTTCAGGCTCACTTGCCTCAAGTGGCTATGCTGACTGGCAAGTCACTGAGATGGCCCTTCCCGCAGGCAGAGAGTGCTCTTGCCCCCTTCTTTTCTCCCTCCTCCATACCTGGCATTGGCTACAGGGCAGGGCTAGCCGAACTCCAGATTTCCTGTAACCCCCGCTGAGCCAGATGGCAGTTTCTCACACATACACGAATGGGAATCTCGAGGAAGAGCAGAGAGATTGTTTTCACCTTTCTGTTTGGCAGGAGTCCTGCTGCTGCTGAAATACGCTGTTCCATTCCGATGTCCACAGTTCACGGAGGATGTTGATCCATTGGAAAGGGTTCAGAAAAGAGCCACGGGAAGGATTAAAAGATTAGACAATCTGCCTGAGAGTGACAGACACGAGGAGTTCAATTTATGTAGGGCAACAAAGGGAAAGTTCACGGGTGAGTTGATCACACTTGACAAGTACCCACATAGGGGACAGATAATGGGTTTTTCAATCTATACGAGACACATCTAAGAGCATCCAGTGGCTTATAAGATGAAGCTAGATCAATTCAGACTGGAAATGAGGGATATATTTTTCACAGTCAGGGTATTTAACCACTGGAACAATTTACCCAGGGTTATGGGGGATTTGCCATCACAGTTACGTTGTAAATCCAGACGAGTGGTTGTTTCTAAAAGATCTGCTCTAGGAATTATAGTGGGGGGAGTTCTCTAGGCTAGGTTATACAGATGAACACGGTGATCACTTCTGGTTTTGTAATGTGAGCGTGGGACAAGTCACCGTCCTACATTGGTGTAGCGAGGGGGGGCAGTTGCCCCCAGGCGCCATGCTGGGGGGGGCACCAGTTTAGCTGCCAGGCCACTTTCTCCCTGCAGACAAGCCACTGAGGCAGGGCTGGGCGGTGGAAACGGGCAGTTCAAAGGCCTGTCTGGGAGCCCAGCGCCCCTGGCTCGGGAGCCGCTGCTACCCCCGCTGCGCAGTTCGGTGCAGTTTTGCCTTTGCCCTCCCCTCCCCCCGGTGCATAACACCCTCGCTACGCCACTGCTGCCCTACCCACCCTGTCCCCGGTGTGGCCTGAGCTGCGCTGACAGAGTGTGTTTTTGCTGTAGCTCATGTTGTTGAGGGAGGCGATGTGGTTGTGGTGGCAGAAGAACTCCTCATGCTCCCTCTGCAGGACAGGGGATCTGCCACAACAGCTACTTTGGCCAAGACTCAAGAGTGCAGGCAAACCCTCCCTGCAGAGCAAGCCCAGGCTAGAGTTTGGTGATCTTTTGGATAACCACTGGAATGAGACACTAGGCCCAACCATTAGGCCCGATGGTTGGACAGGCCTGAACCGAACTATCCAGAACTCTTGGGTCTGTAGCGTGGGTCTGACAACCTCCGGTTCACCAGCCCATCCCCCTTTCTCCTTGCCCCATCTCTAGCTAGGGTTGCCAGATGTCCGGTATTCACCCGGACAGTCCGGTATTTTCGGCTCCTGTCCGGTAAAAAAATTCAGAGAATGCCGGACACCTGAGATGTCCAGTATTTTCTGAATTTTTCCCCGGCCAGGAGGCGAAAATGCCGGGCACCTGGCAACCCTACAAACACCCAGCGCCCGGCCTCCCTAGCTCCCAACACCCCAGCCCCCTGACCCCAGCCCCCATGCTTACTTGGTTCCCCAAGGCTGCCGGCACAAAATGGCTGCCAGCCAAAAGACTTAGGGGAAGTAATGCCCCTGGGTTTTAGTGCTCAACCGCCTCCCTGTTCCTATCCCTGCACTCACTCTTAAAGGGGACATGCTGTTTTAATGCTGTTTTATTTTAATTTTTTTTGGCTTCCTTGGAGTCTTTTCTTTTCTTTTGTTTTTTTTGCTTAACAACTTTGGTCTCCCCCCCTTTCTTTTTTTCCCTTCAACAGAATTTTTTCATGGTTTTTTTTGGGGGGGGGTTCAGTATTTTTGTTTCAACCATCTGGCAACCCTATCTCTAGCCCTTTTTCAAAGCCTTTGGGATTCCAATGGGTGTCCTCTCCCCGCTTCAGTGCTCGACAGTAGCTGTCCGTTCGACTTCCATACCCCGCAAGTGGGAGCTGCCCGGGTCTCTCCCTGCCAGTCTGACCAGATCTTTTATGGAAGGGCCGGGGAACCTTTTTTGGGGCTGGGGCTGCAGACCCACAGAAAAATCAGTTGGGGGCCACACACAATGAGAAGCAAAAAAAGAAAAACAAACCCTCTGATGTGGCCCCCAACTGAGAAGGAGAGCGACACTCCCCACATTCCCCTTGTACACCAGAGCCTGGGAGGGGAGGGGGGCAGGCTACTAGATTTTGTGTACTCCAGCCCTACGGGGGAGCAACAGGAGCTGGAGTGCCAGCACAGGATCCCCAATGCTGGAGGGATCCCTGAGCCCCAGGGGCTGGGTCCAGGCAAGCCGGGGGGGGGGGGGGGAAAGGTGCATCCAGCCCCTGGGCCTGTGGTTCCCCAACCCTGATTTATGACCTCAGATGGAGCCTCCAGCATGAACCCTGGGAGCTGCCGGGGCTTAGCAGCCATTCTGGCCTTATCAGCACATCAGTCCCCATTACCCCAGGAGTTTCACCTTTGTGAAATAGGGTGAACTCTGCTATGAAACGATGGGTTTAGGATAAGCTTATAAGAACAATATTATTATGGCACCAGCTGGGTAATTAGGTTAGCCAGGCTCTCTTTCAGTAATAGGGGGCTGTTGATGGGTTTTAATTAAAACCATCTTCACAATATCAGCAAGCGCAACGAAGCCCAGGGAGGAATAGTAGAGGTAATTTCCAATTACGGCTGTGCATGCAGACAGATGGTAGATGTGGGCATTGTTGAAGGGCATTGTTGTATTCAAAGAAAGTAACGAGTGCTGATGACTCCTCGAGGGGGGAAGCATCTATGAATCTCTCCCAGCTTACTCCGGAAACCTGAAACATCCTAGACTGTGTGTTCATCCTCAAATCACCCTGGAATCACCAGCAAGGTCACGGAGCATGCAGCCAGGAAAAGAGCGATCTAATGGCTAGGCAGCTGGGCTCTAGGACATTTACATTGTACTATCTCTGCTACTGCCCTGCTATGTCATTTTGGGAGAGTCACTTTCCTCTATTTAGACATGACCACATTGGGGCAGAGATAGTAGAGCGTGTGTGTGTAGCACCTAGCTCAATGCAGTACTATGATAAGGCAAAAAACTGTTCCAAGAAAGTCATAACGCTGCAAAGTGAAGCATTCAGAAGTTGGGAAATGCCAGTTTTACACTTGCCCGTCCAATGTTAATTCTGCTCCCTGCTGCAGCCAACCTCTGCACTCAGTGAGGAGGGTGTCCCAGGGAAAAATTAGTGTGTGATCATGTAATTGAAGATTGTAGCATAATGCAGACACACAATGGGCTGAACTAAGGTTGCACAAGCCCCTGCAAATGTAGCATTTCTTCATTTCTGTATACTGTGAGCACAGTCAGCAGTTTATTTTTCAGGCTACGTCTATCCTGCACCTCTCTTGCACAAAAGCTCATGCAAATGAAGCACAGATTAGCATATTGCTGTGCTTCATTTGCATAATTAATTAGGGGCCACTTTTGCATAAGAGGCTTTTGCGCAAAAAGGAGCTGTGTAGACGGCTCCTTTTTGCGCAAAAACCCCTCTTTTGGAGAAAGAACGGCTCTTGTGCAAGAGGGGTTTTTTGCTCAAAAGCAGCCCCTAATTAATTATGCAAATGAAGCCCAGCAATATGCAGTGGAATGTCCACCATGAACAGTGTTCTCTGTAAGCTGTGAACTTGTGCGGCCACTCAGGAGAGATGCAAATGCCGCCCAGCTGATTAGCAGGGTGCCCATAGCTATATTTTTTGTTTCTACTAGTGGTGCACATTAACACATGCCTTGATGCACATAAAAATTATTCTACACATGGATGGAAAAAGCAGCACATGGATGGAAAAGATTAGCAGGAACATTGACCGTGAGACTTGTTAATTGTTTCAATGGTTAATTACTCTCACAGTTAATAATGTGCATCTTACTGCCAACATTATACTGTCTATGGCTTTTTCCAACCTAGTTTTAAAAGTGATGTGATTTACTGACTTGTACCAGTAACACTGAGAGGCTCCTCCACAGCCAGATATTCTCACGCTAAAGCTATGTCTACACTGCACTGTTCTTCTGGGAAAAGCTACGCAAATTGTGAACCACAATTTGCGTAGCTTTTTCCTCTTCTTTTTTTGGAAGAGGTTTTTCCGACATTTGGCCCCATCTACACGGGGCCAAATGTTGGGAAAAAACCCTTTTTCAGAACATCCCTTCTTGTAAAACAAGGTTTACAGTGATGCTGAAAAAGCTCATCTACTCTTCCGAAAAAAATTTCAGAAGAGCAAACGCATTCCCTGGATACAGCAGAGTTTTTCTGGGATACCTCTGGTATCTGAGAAAAACTCTGCAGTGTAGACTTACCCTAAGAGGGGACTTTCCTGATAGCCTCAAGTGCTGCTTTTTTCAATGGCATTCAAGTTTCTTGGTCCTCAAACCTTCTGAAGTGGATTTTGCTCTCATCCCTGGCACTGTTCTTGGGTTTCACAGCTCATTCCGGCTGAGCTCCGAGTGCATCTTGAGTGCATTAAAGAGGATGCTTTGATACTGTCTCCAGTTTTTAATGCATGAATGTAGCTGCAGGCTCCTCTTTAAAAAGAGACGGCTTTCTGGAAGCAAGTGAGCGACTCTGAACCGATGGGGGTCACATATTTCAGTTCCGTGTTTGTTTTGTGGCGATCTTGGATGTACTTTCGTTATGTCCTTTTCTCTCTTGCAGGGTCAATGGCTGCCAGTGGGTCAAAGATATAGACTACTAAGTGAAAAAAACAGACCAGACCTCTTTGATTCCCCTTTCAGAGGGCCTGGAAAACCACCTTGACAAAGGTGTTGTACATTCCAATAAACTATTGACATAGAATATGTCCCGTGTCCTTTTCTTTCCGCTGTTTTTGATGGCTGGGTTTTCTCCAATCTCCTCAGCTAAGGTCATGGAAAGCTCTGTCGCTCTCCCTTTCTGCTCAACGCAGGCAGGTCTACAAGGCTTGTCACCACTGTATGTGAGCCATGGATCATGCAAAAATACAGCTTCAAATTAATTTCATGATGCTTCTTTTTCACCTTGCAATAAATCTTCTTTGGAGCCGTGGACATCCATGTCACGTAGCAATCACCACGTAGGTGTTTAGATATACAGGTTGCACCTCTATAAACTGGAATTATCTGATCCGGCAACATTTGGAAAGATCACAGATATTCCAGGGTCAGAGAATCCTGGCACTCTGCGGAGGGAGGGGGTGCAGGAGGCCGGTCCAATGTACGGGAGGGGGGAGAGCGCAGAACGTTTTTAACATTCATGCATTAAAAACTGGAGACAGTATCAAAGCATCCACTTTAATGCACTCAATGCACTCGGCGCTCAGCCGGAATGAGGGTGGGGGAACACAGAAGCCCAGCGCTCGGCCCAGCTGGTCTGCCCGGAGGAGCTGGTGGGGCAGCAGGACAAAGGGTGGGGCTGGTACCAGAGGGCCAGAAATGACCTCCCCTAGTCTGGCAAAATCTCTCATCCAGGACCGGTCAGGTCCCGAGAGCAACGAACCAGAGAGGTCCAACTTGTAATGGGAATACAGGTTGATTTTTGAATTACTCATGATACCGAGGTTATTAGGGTTTAGAAGATAACTCAGTGAAGGATGCTGTACAAAGTCCCAAGAGAGAGACGTAATTTTTGCTGAGAGTTTTATTTCTTATTTGCATTTCAGTGCAGTCCAAAGACCCCGCTCATGATTGTGGCTGCTTTGCGCTAGGCACTGTACATACAAATATGACCCATGCTACAAGTTTCTTTGTGTCCTTCTGGTGGCTGCTCCACAGGCATCCAGTGCTTAAAGTGGTGGAAAAAAATAGGGGGAAGATCTGCCATGATCTGTTAATAACAATATTGGATAAGATGATGCTTAAAGTGTGTCCCTCCATGATTCAATTTGATTTTTTTCCTTGCTCTTGTGTGCAATCCCTTTTTCCCCTTCCTCCTCCTTCACCTTTAAGCGCTTTATGAATCAGCTACTGCTTGTAGCCATGCAACTCAATTTCCTAACTGAAGTGGTAGGAAATGCTGCTTTTAGGTTACAGTCCAAACCCTGCAGTTGGCCAAATAAGTTACATAAACATATAAGAACGACTTGGGATATCCTAACACTCTCGTGTAAGGCAAGAAGCAATCATCAGGGACTCCACTGCTCTGCAAATAGTGGCCATATGATGAAATTGTTTCTTTTTTGATTAAACCCCAAAGAATTTCTTTACAAATAACGACATGAAGAGAAAGCTGTGGCTGCAAAGTGAAATGCGGGAAATGAAAAATGTTAGCACTGTGCTCTTGGGTATATTCATAATGATTTAGTCTTTAATTAGCATATCACAGACTTTCTTTCCTGCATGATCCCTGCCTTCGAGCCTGTTGCAGTGGGGGAGGTCTAGGTTGGATATTGGGAAAAACTATTTCCCTAGGAGTCTGGTGAAGCACTGGAATGGGTTACCTAGGGAGGGGGTGGAATCTCCATCCCTAGAGGTTTTTAAGTCCTGGCTTGACAAAGTCCTGGCTGGGATGATTTAGATGGGATTGGTCCTCGATGACAGGGGACTGGACTCGATGACCTCCTGAGGTCTGTTCCAACCCCATGATTCTATGAGCCTGATTCAACCCCCAATGAAACCAACAGAGCCTTGTTCCCACTGATTTGATTTGGGGTCCCAATCCTATTAGTGCATGCTCAACTCTACAGGCTGAATTTTCCCTTGCTTGTGCTTAAATCTTTATAGGATCAGGGACTGAAAGCTCACTAGCATCAAAGCCCCACAACCTTGAAATGAAGCCCTCAATGACACCTGTGCAAATGCACTACAATCTAAGGAGGTTACCCAAGTGTCACGTGGTGAACAGAGTTGATGTACAAAAGAACTAGATCCCAGCTTTCCTCTGCCCTTGGGTTGTATCTGCAGAGAAGCCCAGCATGGGAGGGAAAACATCTTTTTATTTGTAATATCAGCAGGTTTGAACCAGAAATGTTTATCAGCTCTCCATGTCAGCACGTCACAAAGTGCTGGTGTTACAGACTCACTTCTGAGGGAAAAACTACACTTTAGTCCCCCCCATAAGTCTGGGATTTCCAAGAAGGCAGAGGGTGTTTCCACCGAAGATTTAACTCGTGTATCTAGTATCTACACTTGAGTTACTCCCCTTGAGTTAAGGCTGGTCTACATTGAAAAGTACATCGGCCTAACAACGTCTCTCAAGTGTGTGAAAAATCATAGTTAAACCACCCCAATCCCTGGTCTACTCTACTTTGTGGAGGTGAGATAACTACAGTGACAGGAAACCCCTCCCATCAGGGTAGGGACTGTCTATACTGTAGGTGGGTCTACGCTTAAAATGCTGCATTGGCCCTGTAGAGCTTAAGAGAAAACACTGCTACACTGATGGGAAATCACTCGCTTATTGGCTTTGTTAATCCACCTCCCTGAGAGGTGGTAGCTATGTCGACAGGAGAAGCTCTCCAGTTGACATAGCACTGTCTATGCAGTGGGTTAAGATCAACATAACTACGTTGTTATGACGTGTTGATTTTTCAGCCCCCTCCCCCATAGTGATGTAGTTATATTGATGTAGGTCTGTAGTGTACACTTGGCCTCAGGCACTACAGCATTTGCAATGTCGACAAGTCCCAGGTATCTATGATGAAGTGCTGCAGGTATGCTGTTGTAGTGTTTTAACTGTAGATATAGTCTAGCTCCCATGGGAGCAGCCCAGATGTGAAATACACCTGAAGCCCCTTGAGTTAGGGGCAACCCTAGGGTTATAACTCGAGCTAACTTTACAGTGAAGTCAAGTCCTATGGTAGATGATTAACACGGTGACTTCTCATGCTGTCATTTGGAAAATGGAGCTGCAGAACATGTTTGGTGGCCTCTACAAGATGTTCTGTCCTGAAGCAAATGTGGCGCAATATAGAATAAGGTGCTTGTGAGGCACATGTGCCTGATGCTGGCCAGCCATTGTATTTTAGGCCTTCCAGGGTGTTTTCCTTCCAAAATTAGAGAAGAAATTGGAAGGCATCAGAGCAAATGATCCTACCACCTTAGAAAGTGATGGGTG
This sequence comes from Rafetus swinhoei, assembly GCA_019425775.1. Classification (NCBI taxonomy): domain Eukaryota; kingdom Metazoa; phylum Chordata; order Testudines; family Trionychidae; genus Rafetus; species Rafetus swinhoei. The sequence continues at coordinate 9,589,444 of CM033429.1, read as the reverse complement.
ACTGCTTGAGAGAGTGGGACCCAGTTAGTTAGAAGACAGATCTCTTCATTTGACTTGAATTTGCACCATTTTCTGTTTTTGATTATTTGGAGATGCTTCATCTGAAAGCTATCCAGTTTCTCTTCAGTCTTGACAGTGAGAGACCATGATGTCATAGATACGAAGCTCAGAGTACTGACAACCAAAGCATTATCTTTCCTCCTCTTCATTATCAGGGTGCTCTTTTCATGGAAAATGTCTTTGATGATGTGCCCCATCACTGAAGATGCTTTTGAAGTGCAAGTTCTGTTTTAATGCCACCCATGTTATCAGCACCAGAGCTGAGATCAGTGAAATCACTGACCATTTCAAAGAGGTGGTCACTCATTAGGATGCTAAAGCCTGGAGCAGGTTCAAAATTGCCACTTGGTTTTACTCCATTACTGTTTCAGGTAGTGCAAGTATTTTCTCAATTAATGTTCACTAACTTGAGGCACGATCTAAGGAAAGAAAGACAATAACAGGAAACCTAGCAATGGCTGAAATGTTAAATGCCTTTTTTTGGTTTCAGTTTTCACTGCAAAGTTTTGTAGCTCTTGGATGACCAACATAGTAAATATTGGTGCAAATGGAGTAGCATCTGAGGTTAAAATAGGGAAAAAACAGTTGAGAATTACTTAGAAATGTCAGATATCTTCAAGTTGGCATGGTCTGATGAAATACCTCCTAGAATACTTAATGGCTGAGAAGAGCTCTGAGCTATTAGCAATTATCTTTGAGAACTCATGAGGACATGAGAGAGCCCAGAGGCCTGGAAAAGAGCAAAATAAGACCTCTCTATAACAAGGGGAATGGAATTAACAAGCCATGGAATTAACTGCAGTGCCCAGAAAGGTAATGGAGCAAATAATCAATCAATTTGTAATCACCTAGCAGATAAGCTGATAAGTAACATGGATTTATCAAGAACAAATCATGTCAAACCAATACATTATCTGTCTAGGACAAGGTAACAAGCCTTCTGGGTGGGAGGAACCAGTTTTTGTGATACATCACAACTTTAGTACATAAGAACATAAGAACATAAGAACGGCCGTACCGGGTCAGACCAAAGGTCCATCTAGCCCAGTATCCTGTCTGCCGACAGTGGCCAGCACCAGGTGCCCCAGAGGGGGTGGACCGAAGACAATGATCAAGCGATTTGTCTCCTGCCATCCCTCTCCAGCCTCTGACAAACAGAGGCCAAGGACACCATTTTATCCCCTGGCTACTAGCCTTTTATGGACCTAACCTCCATGAAATTATCTAGCTTCTCTTTAAACTCTGTTATAGTCCCAGCCTTCACAGCCTCCTGTGGCAAGCAGTTCCACAGGCTGACTACACGCTGTGTGAAGAAGAACTTCCTTTTATTAGTTTTAAATCTGCTACCCATTAATTTCATTTGGTGTCCTCTAGTTCTTCTATTTAGGAACTAATAAATAACTTTTCTTTATCGGCCCTCTCCACACCACTCATGATTTTATACACCTCTATCATATCCCCCTCAGTCTCCTCTTTTCTAAACTGAAAAGTCCCAGTCGCTTAACCTCTCCTCATATGGGACCCGTTCCAAACCCCTAATCATTTTAGTTGCCCTTTTCTGAACCCTTTCCAAGACCAAAATATCTTTTTTGAGGTGAGGAGACCACATCTGTACACAGTATTCAAGATGTGGGCGTACCATAGTTTTATACAGGGGCAGTAAGATATTCTGGGTCTTATTTTCTATCCCTTTCTTAATAATTCCTAGCATCCTATTTGCCTTTTGACCGCCGCACACTGTGTGGAAGTTTTCAGAGAACTGTCCACGATAACTCCAAGATCTCTTCCTGATTTGTCGTGAGCTAAATTAGCCCCATCATACTGTACGATAGTTGGGGTTATTTTTCCCGATGTGCACATTTTACACTTATCCACATTAAATTTCATTTGCCATTTTGTTGCCCCAATCACTCAGTTTGGTGAGATCTTCTTGGAGCCCCTTACAGTCTGCTTCTGTCTTGACTATCCTAAACAGTTTGGTATCATCTGCAAACTTTACCACCTCACTGCTTACCCCTTTCTCCAGATCATTTATGAATAAGTTGAACAGGATTGGTCCTAGGACTGACCCTTGGGGACACCACTAGTTACCCCTCTCCATTCTGAAAATTTACCATTTATTCCTACCCTTTGTTTCCTGTCTTTTAACCAGTTCTCAATCCAGAAAGGACCTTCCCTCTTATCCCATGGCCATGTAATTTACACAAGAGCCTTTGGTGAGGGACCTTGTCAAAGGCTTTCTGGAAATCTAAGTATACTATATCTACTGGATCCCCTTGTCCGCATGTTTGTTAACCCCTTCAAAGAACTCTAATAGATTAGTAAGACAGGATTTCCCTTTACAGAACCATGTTGACTTTTGTCCAACAAATTATGTTCTTCTACATGCTTCACAATTTTATTCTTTACTATTGTTTCGACTAATTTGCCAGGTACTGAAGTTAGACTTACCGGTCTGTAATTGCCGGATCGCCTCTAGAGCCCTTTTTAAATATTGGTGTCACGTTGGCTACCTTCCAGTCATTAGGTACGGAAGCCGATTTAAGGGATAGGTTACAAACCACAGATAATAGTTCAGCAATTTCCCATTTGAGTTCTTTTAGAACCCTTGGATGAATGCCATCCGGTCCCGGAGATTTGTTAACATTAAGTTTTTCTATTTGTTCCAAAACCTCCTCTAATGACACTTCAATCCGGGACAGTTCCTCAGATTCATCACCCACAAAGGACGGTGCAGATTTGGGAATCTCCCAACGTCCTCAGCCGTGAAGACTGAAGCAAAGAAATCATTTAGTTTCTCCGCAATGGCTTTATCGTCCTTGATTGCCTTTTATAGTTCGATTGTCTAGGGACCCACAGGTTTTTAGCAGGCTTCCTGCTTCTAATGTACTTAAAAAACATTTTGTTATTTCTTTTTGAGTTTTTGGCTAGCTGTTCCTCAAAATCTTTTTTTGCTTTTCTTATTACATTTTTACACTTGATTTGACAGTGTTTATGTTCCTTTCTATTTATCTCACTAGGATTGGACTTCCACTTCTTAAAAGATGCCTTTTTGTCCCTCACTGCTTCTTTTACATGGTGGTTAAGCCACGGTGACTCTCAAGTAAAACTTCTCACATGACCTTCTCATAAACAAACAAGGGAAATATTGACTAGATGAAACTACTGTAAGATGGGTGCACAACTGGTTGGAAAACTGTTCTCAGAGAGTAGTTGTCAATAATACATGGTAAATCTGGAAGGACATATCAAGTGGGGTAACTCAGGCTATGTCTACACTGCGGTTTTTTTGCAGAAGAGGATATGCAAATGGTGCACTCATTTAGGGTTACCAGATGGCTTCAAAAAATACCGGACACGCTTGATCTCAGATAGGGGGGACCGGCCAGGAAGGGAGCAGGGCTGGCTGGGAGGAGGTGTGTGGGGAGGGGACAGAAACCAGCCAGCGAGAAGCAGGGCTGGCCGGGGGTGTTGGGGGCAGCGGGCTGGCCGGGAAGATGGGCGGGGACCGGCAGGCAGGAAGCAGGACTGGCCGGGGACGGGGACAGGGGAGTGGAGCTGGCCAGGAGATTGGGAGGAGGAGGGGGAGAACGGCCAGCAGGAAGCAGGGCTGGTCGGGGGCAGCGGGGCTGACCGGGGGAGATCAGGAGGGGACGACTGGCTGGCGGGAAGCAGGGATGGCCGGGAAGGAGTCAGGGAGAGTGGGGCTGGCCGGGGGGGGAAGGGGGGAGAGTGGGACTGACCCGGGTGCACGTAGATCCTGGGGTGCTGCCCATCCTGTGCACAGTCCTGGAGAAGCATGAGCGAGTCCGGCCCCAGGATTCCCCCCCCCCGGCCCGCTTAGTTCTGTATTGCCTGGCTAGTAGACATGTTCATGCAGCGTGAGCGTGTCTACCAGCCAGGCAGTTCGCAACTAGGTACTGATACTCCTGATAATAATAAAACTTACCTAATTAGAAAATATCAGACATTTTATATGTCTGGTATTTTTCAATTTGTTTCCCAGACAGAACCCTCAAATACTGGATTGTCCGGTTCAAAACTGGACACCTGGCAATACTACATTCATTTGCATATCTTCTTCCGATTCTTTTTGCAGAAGAGGTTTTTGCCGCTAAAAAGCCCCATGTAGGCATTTGTTGGAAAAAAACCCTTTTTCGCAAGATCCTGTAAACCTTGATTTTTGAGGAATAAGGGATCTTGCGAAAAAGGGGGAGTTTCCAACAAATGGCCACGTCTACACGGGGCTTTTTAGTGGCAAAACCTCTTCTGCAAAAAGAATTGGAAGAAGATATGCAAATGAGCACACCATTTGCATATCCTCTTCCGCAAAAAACCTGCAGTGTAGACATAGCCTCACAGACCTGTCCTGGGCTCCGTCTATTTAATAACTCCATTAATTATTTGGATATTGACATAGAGCATACACTTACAAAGTTGATGGATGATACTACACTGGGATGGGTTGCGAGTGCTTAGCAGGACAGGATGAGAATTCTAAGCAACCTCAAGAAACTGGAGAAATGGCCTGAAATAGGCTGAAATTCAATACAGACAAATGCAAAGTATAGTAATTCCTCATTTAACACTATAGATATGTTTCAGAAAATGATCATGTTAAGTGAAAATGTGTTATGCGGGGTCAATTTTCCCATTGAAAATAATGGAAAAGGTGGGGGTTGCGTTTCAAGCGGTGGTGTCTGTTGGGACCGGGACGTAAGGTTGGGGGACAAAGGGGACTCGGTTACAGCAGAGAGGGAAGGTGTTTGGCTCTGGGGAAGGGAAGGGGAGGAGAGGGGAGGGGGATTGGGTTGGGAGTATGCCCCTGTGATGGGTCTTCCGGGACCCACACTGAGTCCGGCGAGGGGAGGTTCGCCGCTTTGCAGGGAGATGGGGGAAGCCCCGCGCAGCCACCGGCAACAGGCTGGCTGGGGAAATCGTGTTATTCCAGGGACGGTCGTGTAATTCAAAAAACGTTCCCTAAAAAAAAAAAAATCGTGCTATCGTGAAAACGTGTTAAGCGGGCACGTGTGAAATGAGGAATTACTGTACTGCATTTAGGAATAAACAACTGATTGCACAAATACAAAATGGGAAAGGACTGCTGAGGAAGCAGTCATGCAGAAAATTGAAGAAAGTCAACAGGGGAGCAACACAAATGATGGAAGGTCTAGAATACATGGCCTATGAGGAAATATTATTTTTAAAATGGGGTTTGTTTAGTCTGGAGAAGAGAGGACCAAGGGTGTGCAAAACAGTTTTTAAGTGCATAAACCATTGTTATAAAGAGAAGAGTGGCAAGCTGTTTTCCTCTACACTGACAGGTAGTACTGGGTTAAACCCACAGGAAGGGAGATTTATGTTAGACATTTAGGAAAAGTTCCTAACTGTGAGGCTAGTTAAGCACTGGAACAAATTGCCTAGGGAGGTTGAGGGATCTCCATCACTGGAGATATTTAAATGCAGGTTAGACAAACACCTGTCAAGGATGGTCTAGATAATACTCAATCCTGCCATGAGTGTAGGGGACTGGACGAAATGGCTTATTGAGGACCCTTCCATCATTCTATGAAGACAAGGCAATTTGTATTTCCCACATGAATTAGCAGGTTGAATTAAGCCTCTAACTCAACCTGCTATCTTGAGTGAAAGCTACAAACTGCCTTGTCTTTGTGAAGATTTTTTGCCGCATGAGTAACATACCTTTTTGCACAGTGGAAGCAAAGTCATTGGCATTCATGCACCTCATTACAATACATTTGTTTTTAAATTCCTAAGTGTTCAAGTGGCACAAAGGGACATGTGTGGTCCCTATGGACAGGAATGGACTTCACCCCATGGGCTTTGATTGCCTATCATGTGGACCAATATTATTCTCATTATTTCCCAGTTTGGTTCCATTTATTATCTCAGACTTAATTTGTAAGCTCTTTGGGGGGCAGGGATCATCTTTTTTGTCCTATTTGTACAGCGCCTAGCACACTGGGGATCCTGGTCCATAGGTGCTAACACAACACAAAGAAACAATACAGAGCTGATTTAGCAGTGAGCCTGCACCAGATGGGCAGCTCTTTTGTTGCCCCCGCAGCTGCACCACACACACCATTGCATGCAGACTGGTTTTCATCTGTGATGGAGTGACAAAGTGGGGAATGTATTTGCTCTATTCACTTGTCATGTTGCATGTGATGTCTACTGTCCTGTGCTGTTCTGTAGTAACTCTGTGCGTGCGTGCCTCAGTTTCCCTGGGCACTGCACTGGTGCCTGGATGGGGATGGGAATGTTGGGTGTGCCTCTCTCTGAGGGGAGGTTGCTGCAGGCTGTCCAGGCCAACATCTTCACAATGGCCCATGCTCACTGTAGCCTGAAGTGACACCTTTTGCCCAGGAAGCTGAGCAAAGGAGGAGTCCGGGCAGGCTGCGGGACTGGGACCCCACTGCTGAGTGGGTGAGTTATCTCGGCTGGCTTAGGATGCAGGGAGGGAGCTAGGGGGCCCAGTACAATCCATCCCCAAGATGCATTGTACTCAGTGCTCCTGGTTCTACGCCGTGTCCCTGTGAACTAATAAACCTTCTGTTCTACCTGCTGGCTGACAATCACATTTGACTGCAGATAGAGTATGGGGCCCAGTGCCTCCCCACCCTTCGGTGACAGATGGTGTTAGAATGGACACTAGCGGGGTCTGCATCAGATGGCTGAAGCAACGCACGGACCCAAGGGGTAAGCGCGTCACATTATGGGTCTCCAATTCCTTGTAGTCAGGCGGTTAAAAAAAATCTGTGAACACTCATTTCCATGGATTTCTTTTAAAATAACCCAATTTGCAGCTGGACAATTGAGCAAGGGCTGGCGGGCCTGGGAACACCCATTCAGGTTCTGCGTGCAATGAGTTTCAGGCACTGATCACAAGCTTGTGGCCGGGCAGTGTAAGGAGTGGAAATCCTGCTGTATGAGAGATTCCCGGGTCAGGAGACTGGGCTATTTTTAAGCCTAGGCCACAGAGGGGGTTGTCCAGGCAGCAGTTGGGTTTTTCCATAGGCTGTGCCTTTAAGAGCCCGAGCTGCAGTGAAAGCTTCCCTTTTTTCCCAGCGCTGGTCAAATGAACAGGCAATTGGAAGCAGATGTGCAAGGCAGCGTCTTATTGCACGGGGGTGAGCGGGGTTAGAACGGCGGGGGCTGTGTGGAGCCCAGCGTCAGCAGCCCAGCGCTCTCCTCACACGAGGGGGTCCGAATGCTGAGCTCGGCCAGGCTCACGCTCCCAAAATGAACTCCTAACAGAAAACAGATGGGGGTGCTGGGGGGGGGGATGCCGAGCAAGGGAGGGAGCGAATGAGAATAAAGAACCTGAGCGCTGGGGCGTTTGAAATATATTGTCTGCAAGGAGAACTGAGGCGCCGGGGGAGGGAAGTAAAACAGAAGAGACCAGGTTTCTCTCAGCTGGAGCTCGCTTTCTTCTCCCCCAGTAATAAGAATTGCTCTACCCCCTTCCTCCCCCCGTCTTCATAGGGATCACAAGGGCTGCCCCCTTGGCTGCCCAATGCTAAGGCCGGAGAGAATGAATGTTGGTAACATTGAGCAGTCCTCTCCTGCTGGGGGCAAAGCCCCTCTGGCAAAGAGGAGTTCAGAGAAGCAGAGTGCCCCCCATCCAGCTGTGTTCCTTGGACGTCAATGGGAGTCCACAGGCGTGTGCTTCAGGCAGAATCGAGCCCTTCATCGGCACAGGCTGGCGGGCTCGCAGGATGCCATCGGTTCAGATAACACAAAGTGGCTGGAGTCAGCACAATCCTCATGCTCCTTGTCATAAGTGCTTGCCTGAGGTAGAATATGCCAGGCAGATCCAGCTGCGTAGGAGGAGGTGGTATAGTCAATAGTCTGGATAATAATAACATGTGGGCCTTTTCCGTCCTGGGAACTAGAGTTAATCCACTTTTATTTCCAAGACCCACCTTATCAGAGGTTTGACGCTACCCAGGCCAAGATTAGCATATTCTTCCCCTCCTCCCCCGTTTCTAAGAGAATTGAGGCTCTGTCTCTTTCCTGTGAGAATTGAATGCTGTGGGGGTGACAAACTCTAGCACTCACATTGGTACACTTTGCCTTTCTAGGATCCCAGAGTAACATGCCGGTATCAGTTATCATTCTGGGTGCCAGTGCCCGGCAGGCAGTTTAACATTAACCTGTGGAACTCCTAACTGCTGGAGGTCATCAGTCCACACTGTCAGCTTTGAGGGGGTGGATTTCACCCACACTGGTGCCCTTGAAACCTTCAGGGAAACCCCTGGTTTGTGCTGATGTCAGAGAGCATTGTGCCATGATGATTCACTCCCTAACAAATTAACCCTCCATACCACAGGTAAATTGGTATTTTTTAGTATGCCCATTCCACAGATACAGATATCAAGGCAGAGAGATTAAAGAACCTCTAAAACTATAGTTGCAGTTTTTCATTCCCAGCTATTTGGACAGCTTTTTACACTCATGTTTTAGGGCCTGCATGAGAACTGGGACATGCAAAGCACAATGTCTGCAGTTGGGCAGTAGGGCTGTCTTTTACAAAATATGGTTCTGAGGCCCCAGTCTTCAGACATAGCATTGACTTTTGGCCACCCGGCACTTGGAGACAGAGGTGCAGAGGTGCTGTGCACTTCCAGTTCCCATGGACTTCAGGTGGAATGGTGGATGCTCGGCAAGGCTGAACATTAGATTTGGGGGGCAGTTTCTATTGTCTCTTAAACTGGTCTTAATCAGGTAGTTCCATGGAACTTCAATGCTGAGCACAGCATAAATATCAATATGGACTAGAACAGAAGCCAGTGGAGTTACATTAGTATAAAAATGAGATGAAAATAAAGTCCCTGGTCACTTCTAGCCCTTGTCATGCAGAGTCCAAGTTCTTTACAAAAGAGATCAGTGTAATTATCCCCATTTTACAAATGGGGAAACTGAGGCACAAAGCAGGGGACGGGACTAGTCCAATGTCACCCAGCAAGTAAATAGAAGAGAACCTAAATGTCCTGTGTCCCAGCCCAGTAGATGTCTAAATTTGGGCACCTAAAAGAAGAGACGCCCTGTGAAAATCTGCCGATTTTTAACTGTGGTGGTTCCAGGGAAGGACTATGCCAATCAATATGTGTCAGTCTTTCCTGAGCCATTGGTTGCTCTTTTAAGTCAAGCCTGTTAACTTTGATGGGCTCAGACAAATTAAGCTGCAAAACTAGGTTTAAAAGCTGAGGAAATGACCTGTTGCCTCTGAGCTTTCTTCTGGGTGGATCAGATGCGCTTGGAGATGGAAAGGCAAGAGTTTAGAAGGTGGATGATGTCTCTCCTAGCACCAGTCAAACTATAGTTGGAAGTCCATCAACAGAGGGATTACGGCCTTCAGGAGATCTAGCTGTAAATCCCAAGCAGCAAGAACTCCTGGTTCTTTTTAGCGTTGACTCACTGCCAGAGTCTTTTCGGTTTGCCTCTCGCTATACTCCCACCTGTCTCAGTTGTCTGTCTCACTCAGCATGATCCATTATGATATCAGCAATAGAAGCCACCTGCTGTTACATATGTCCACAGGTGAAATTTTCTCCACCATTGTAATGCAGCTTCTTCTGGAGTGGAGCATGGCAGCTAGTAACAGCACAGCAGAAACAGTTCAGAACAAGGGTTGAAGCAGATGCCTACCTCCAATTGGAAACCACAGAGAGAATTTTGGGTCTGCAGAAAATAAGCAACCATTGTGGAATTTGGTCAATGTCTTGGGTCTTCACAAGACAAACTTTTTTTTTTTTTTTTTTTTTTTTTTTGCAAGAGATACTATAGGGTCTTTCTTCAAAACTTGGTTTTAAATAAAAAGCAAATCAATAAAATACAGAGAAGGCAAAGTTAGCAATAGCAACCTTTTAACTGAAACAAAAATTGGCAGGATAAACAATAAAAACAAGAGAAGAGAAGACGACGCATAATGAAAAAGAAGATTCATTTTCTCTGAACTGTCTGCTATGGTAGCTGTTTAGTGGGGCAGAGTTGGTGTAGCGTGTGGGAACACACACCCCCTCATGGTGCTCACTCTCCTGCAAGCCTTATTTTGAGACATTGTTTTCCTTAGTCTGCAATAAAATCACGTGTGTACAGAAAAAAACAGAAGAGACAGGATTAAAGGAGAAAAACAAAGATTAAAATAATGTCATGTGAGGCATACAAATCTCTCAGACCTGGAGCAAGGTTAGCTGGGGGGCGGGGGGGGGGGGGGTTTCACAGCTATTTATGCAGCAGGCACAACATGTAGACAGGAGGCCTTTCAAAAGCACCAGAGGGCCAGGAACTTGATCACATTTCTCACCCAGACCTTCCATCTGACAGCTCCATGCTGGGGTATTGGGTTTGGTAGAGACCTGGAGGCTTAGGGTTAGGGATGAGACCAGCAGAGATTCCAGTCTAAGTTGGCTGTCAGGTGAACTTGACCTGGAATTAGATTGAGGCCAGGAGGAGGCACAGGTCTAGGATAAGAGTCCCCTCCCAAGACCTCATCCCAGTATGATGTGGTCACATGGGGTTTGCCCTGATCCCTTGCAGAGCCTCCTGATCTCACTTTGACGTAGCTTCATAAATTGCAATGCAAACAAACTGTCGGGATGGGATCAAGCTGGAATTTTCCTCTGAGAGCCAACATTGCACAGAGCTGTCTGCTGGGACCCCCCTGGGGTGCCGCTGCTCCAGCTGACACCTTCACACAGGCAGAGGCTTGGAGCAAATTCCTACTGTGAAAAGTTCCCAGAGCTGTCACCGGAGCGTCTTGGAGGAGAAGAGTGTAGGAGGCAGCCGCAGCAACACATGAGCAGTGGGGTCTGATGTTCCCAAACTGATGCTGCTGCTTTGGCTCTTTCTGGCTGTCCTGTGCCCTTACCATTTCGGCCTGGATTTGAACAGTGCTGGGGTGGAGTTTAGTCCTATGGCAGTGCTGGGTTTTACGTGGTTCAGCCACACTAACCTGAGGTGGTACTGCACATTTCAAACGATGGCTACCATCCCGCAACAGCCCTGGTGGCCATCAAGACCCATTGTGATGGGTGCTCTGCCAGAGTAAAAGACAATCCCCGGCCCAGAGCACTTACATTCTAGCTAAACGCAACTGACAAGTAAGGAGGGGAAACTGAGGCTCAAAGAGATGAAGTCATCTGCCCATGGTCATGTGACAGAGCCCGAGTGTCCTGAGCCCGAGTCCGATCTCCTGCTCACTGCCTCTGATTGCAGAGTGATGGGACTACAAGTGGCATCTTTGGCTACGTTAGGAAAAATTGCATTGTCTGCCAGCGCCCAGGAATACGGCAGCTAGTTTCACCCGAGAGTTGTGCAGTGCGAGCTCTTTGAGGTTCTGCTTTGTGTGCATGCAGCACGCAGCAGGGTGGGTCCTGGACCCTGCTTTTGGACAATACTTCTCAGGGCTGGTGCAAAAATGGAGGCAAGTTGGGGGGGTTTTCACAGAAATAATCAATTGCGGGGGGGGGGGGGAGCTGGCAGGGAAAAATCAAAATCTTTGGTGAAAATAATTAATCTAAAATGGGAAAATCAACAGGCCAGGCTTAGAAGTTCCATCTAGAGGGCTCAGATGGGAGTCCCGCTGGACAGCCAAGCAGCGGGGCAAGTGACGTGGGAAGCCCCTTCCTCCTCTCTGCAGGATGCCTGTATTCCTGGACCCTGCACAAGCGCCGAGCAGAGCAGCTGCAGGGCCTACACTCTGAGCAAGTGGAGTGAGCAGTAGCAGAGGGTTGACTGCCCACCCACCCTCTAAACATGCCAGCAGGCAGCGTACAGGGGCTGAGGCACTGTGGGAAGCAATCTGCCCCGAGAACGGGCTAGCAAGGGAGCTAGGACCAGACTGTGACTCCCACAGGGTATGTCTACACTACAGCATTAATTCGAGTTAACTTAATTCGAAATAGTTAATTCGAATTGAGCTAATTCAAAATAACGCCTCTATACACAAAAACTATTTCGAAATAGCATTTTGCTATTTCGAAATAGCGCGCGAAGTTAAGACTGGCTGGAACCAGTGCCGGCAGGGCATCAGGTTAGGACTTAGTGTGTGGGGCTGCTGCCTGAGGCTAACTGAGCTCTGTGCTTAAAGGGACCCTACCCCCACCCCAGACAGACAGTTCTCAGGGTTCCCCGCTTGCTTGTCTACCTCGATGAGGGACAGCAAAGCAGTCCTGTCTTGGAGTGTCCTGAGTGCCCACACTCAGCACATCACAGCACTCGGCCATTAGCCCGGCTGCACTTGCTGCAGGCTGCCATCTGGGGGGTCCATCGTGGGGCTGTCAGGATCCAGGAGGCCCTGTGGGACAGCGTCCACCCTGAGGAGCCCTCAGAGCCACCCCGGTCCTCCCCACCGGGGGCTCGTGCCCCATTCCTCCCTCACATCTTTCTACTTACCCCTCCCTAGCCCCCCTTCCTGATGTCAAATAAAAGACACGTATGTTCAAAAATAGAAACTGGGTTTATTGAACAAAACTGGGGAGGATGAACCTCTGGGGAGACTGGGAAAAGGAGGTGGGAGAGGGGAAGAGAGAGGGTGAGAGGGGAGGGGGAAACCTGGGAGGAGGGAGCTGGAAGGGGGAAGCAAGGGGAAGAAGGGGAGGGGAAGCTCAGGGCCCAGGGTTGGGGATCTTGCCGGACCAACTTGATTTTCATGCAAACCTGCTCCTGGGTTGGCATGTGGCCTTTGGTGGCCAGGCTGGCAGCTATCCTGCCATAGACGGCCGCGTTCCTCCATCTAGTGTGGAGATCATGGACGTTGGGGGCATCCCCCCCAAACCTGAATAAGGTCCATGATCTCCTCCCTTGACCAGGAAGGCACCTGCCTTCTCCAGCCCCTGTCAGGCTCCTGGGAGCTGGCAGACTGCTCCTGGGAGCGGTGGAGGGCTGCCAGTGGCTTGCTGGCTCATGTTTTGGGGCCACTGGGTCAGGGCAGTGACTGCTGGCTCTGGGCTGGCAGGCTTGGAGCTGGCACAGGCACTGTGGCCAGAGTCTACCCCTTTAAGGGCTCCGGGGAGCGGGGAGAGGAGAGGAAGTTTTCCTGGTTGTGCCCAGAGTGGCCACCAGGACTCCCTGGGAAGGGCTGGAGGACCGCTATTTCGAATTAAGTGTCTACACAGCACTCAATTTGAAATAGCTATTTCGAATTTGGCGTTACTCCTTGTAGAATGAGGTTTACCAAATTCGAATTAAGCGCTCTGCTATTTCAAATTAATTTTGAAATAGCAGTTTGCATGTAGAGACGCTATTAAAGTTAATTCGAAATAACGGCTGTTATTTTGAATTAACTTGGCAGTGTAGACATACCCACAGAGTGCCTGGATGATGACACAAGATACAAGTCAATGGAGAACCTGCCATTTCATACGCTGGCCTTGTGCAATGGCCATGGGAAATGAGTTAAGTAGTAGTTCTGCAGAAAAGGACCTGGGGGTTACAGTGGATGAGAAGCGTCAACAGTGTGCCCTTGTAGCCAAGAAGGCTAATGGCATATTAGGTTGCGTTAAGAGGAGCATTGCCAGCAGATCCAGAGATGTCATTATTCCCCTTTATTCGGCTTTGGTGAGGCCACATCTGAAATATTGTGTCCAGTTCTGGGCCCCCCACTACAAAAAGGAGGTGGATACATTGGAGAGGGTCCAGCGGAGGGCAACCAAAATGATTAGGGGCTGGAGCATATGACTTATGAGGAGAGGCTGAGGAGGGTCTGTTTAGTCTGCAGAAGCGAAGAGTGAGGGGGGATTTGATAGCAGCCTTCAACTTCCTGCAGGGGAGTTCCAAAGAGGATGGAGAGAGGCTGTTCTCAGTAGTGACAGATGGCAGAACAAGGAGCAATGGTCTCAAGTTGTGGTGGGAGAGGTCCAGGTTAGATATTAGGAAAAACTATTTCACTAGGAGGGTAGTGAAGCACTGGAATGGGTTGCCTAGGGAGGTAGTAGAGTCTCCATCCCTGGAGGTGTTTAAGTCTCGGCTTGAGCAAGCCCTGGCTGGGTTGATTTAGTTGGGACTGGTCCTGCCTAGAGCAGGGGGCTGGACTTGATGACCTTCTGAGGTCTCTTCCAGCTCTATGGTTCTATGATTCTATGACACTGTGCTGCAGGCGGGTGTAACTCACACACCACCACTCGTCCCAGCCTCGGCAGGGGCAATGACAGAGGCTGCTGCAAGATGCCATCTCAGGCCCGTTTGATATTTGCAGTGGTGGTGTTACCCACTCTGCACGTTCCCTGTCTTGTACTCACCACTGGTGAACTGACACACTCCTGCTTGCGCATCTGAGGGACATACCTCCTCTCCCTCTCCACTGAATGCCTCTTTCTCCTCTATAAGCCTGTGACTCCAGTGTCTGGATTCATAAATTCCACAAACTCCCTTCCAAACTGGCCTTGGAAAAGAGAGAGAAATTGGTGGATTAGCCAAGTTAATCGGGTGAGCCCTGGATGCACCTCGTTTATCTTTCTTTCAAGGCTGGGCAGGGGAGACTCAAGAGTAGGATTAGCAGCGATGATAAACAAAAAAGTCCCAGACTGCAGAGAGATTTGTAGATTTTCCCCTGCTCTGAACTGTACACTGTACAATTCGACATTTGTTTCTTATTTTTGAATCCTAACAAGTGAATGGGTCAGGCTTTCTGCACATTTTATCTACCAAATAAGGAATTTAATGCGTGATGTAAAAGGATTGTACTATTAATTTGCCCTTTTCCCGACAGAAAATCAAGAACTAAGTCACTGCAGTTAGTTTTTAGAAGCTCATGAAATCCAAAATTTTATTCTGTATATTATGATGTATATTGCAATTATGCTTATAGGCCTCAAATGAGATCTGGGTCCCATTGGAATAGGCATTTATAGCAGGAACTTACTTATAGTAAGAGAAAGCCCCTGCCTCAAAGAGCTTCTATTCTAAATAGACCGGGGTTGGGGAAACAGAGAGGCAAAGTATCAGAGCTAAGCATGGAACCTAGATTTTTGGCTCCCAGGAGGTATTGCTTGACCCCCAAGCTTTCATCCAAACTTTATCCCTAGGCATTTTCCGGCTTCAAATATAAGGCAGGGATCCATATGTGCTGTAAATTACAGAAGTCACTGATCCAAAGATACTGGGGTTGATTCCTACTGGTTGTTCCTGACTCATGAGGCTACGGCTACACTCCCGGTTTTTTTGGCGAAGAGGATATGCAAATCACGCTCTCATTTGCATATTTTCTTCCAATTCTTTTTGCAGAAGAGGTTTTGCTTCTAAAAAGCTCTGTGTAGATAGGGCCATTTTGTCAGGAAAAAACCCTTTTTCACAAGATCCCTTATTCCTCAAAAATGGAGGTTTACAGGATCTATGTCTATGCGGAGCTGTTTAGCAGCAAAACCTCTTCTGCAAAAAGAATCGGAAGAAGATATGCAAATGAGAGCATGATTTGCATATCCTCTTCCGCAAAAAAGCGGCAGTGTAGACCTAGCCTCAGGGGTGGCCTCGACCAACAGGAGCATTTCAATCGTCTTCAGTGCATGGTTCATATATGGTCTTGCCCTAAGGTCCCCAGCATAGGGTGAAATTCAAGGGCTTTGCACCATTTAGGCCTTCAAAATAGGGCACTAGCGTTGCTTAGGCTTTAAGCTCCATGTGGTTAAACTTTACCCATGCACCAAGAAAAGGCCATGATGTCTAGTGCTTCGACATTACGATATCCTGTGACTGGACGATGGTGGGCTGTCTGTGCATGTCAAATCTGCAGGATCCTTCATGTATGTGCCTCCTTGGTTTCATTTCTGCATGTCTTTGCCATGCATGTACCAAGGAAAAGCCACAGTCTGTCCCCAGGAGCATCAGAGTGTGTTGAGTGACTGTGAATTTTCAGGCAGGAGACCGAGGGAAGACCAGGGATGCAAATACACAGCCAGCTCTCCAGTAATTCACCCACTCTGGAACACAGGGCCACTAACAAAGCATCGGAGATAGGAGGACAGACTAAATGGCTGAAAGCCACTAATCAAGAGCTTGATTTCTATCATACCAAGCCCCGTTTGCAATGTCCATGTTGAACATGAGATCAAGAACAGAACAAGATTATGATTATTTTCTATTACAACAATGCGTGGACTCCCCAACTGAGAGTGCAGCTGCATGGCACTAGGCTCTACACAAACACTGAATAACACACAGTCTCTGCCCCAAGATCTTGCCATCTGACATGATAAGGCAGGCAGAGGGTGGAGAGAGGAAACATGATTTCCTCCATTTTACAGATGGAGAATTAAGCAACAGAGAAATTAAATGATGTGCTGAAGAATACACAGGAAGATTTTGGCAGAAGCAAGAACTGGCTTGGGTTGCCTGGTAAACTGGGCACAAGCAAACAATAGATGGATTAATAGAAATGCCCCACCTCCAGAAAGACAGAAGGTAGATGATACAGGAAGGGAACCTGGGGAGCAGTGACTCTGAAATGATTTGCAGGTCATGGTGGACAATTAACCCAAATATGAGCACTCAGTGTGATGCTGTGGCCAAAAGGGCTCGTGCAATACATAGATGCATAAACAGGCACATCCCAAGGAAGAATTTCTGTTACCTCTCTATTTGGCACTGATGCAACTGCTGTTGGAATCCTGTCTCCAGTTCTGCTGCCCACAACTCAAGCAGGATGTTGATAAACAGGAGAGGGCTCAGAGAAGAGCCATAAGAATGATTAACGGACTGGAAAACCTGCCTCCATAGTGAAATCAGTATGGAGCTCAATCTATTTAATTTAATTTAACAAAGAGAAGTACCTACCTGGGGAGCAAATCTTTAACAATGGGCTCTTCAGTCTTGCAGAGAAAGGTTTAATATGATCCAATAGATGGAAGTTGAAGCTAGACAGACTCATCACTGGAAATAAGGTGTAAATATTTAACAGGAAGAGTAATTAACTAATGGAACCATTTACTGAGTGTGTGGGGGGAAGGGTGCATTCCCCATCAGTGACAATTTTTTATCCAGATTGGAGGTTTTTGTAAAAATCTCTGCTCTAGAAATTATTTGGGGGAAGTTTTCTGGCATGTGTTATATGAGTCATCAGACTGTATGATCACAGTGGTCCCTTGTGGCCCTTGGTATCTGCTAGACTATTAATCTATGAAAAATAAATCCTTCTAAAGCCCAGACCATGGTCCTAATATAGAATCATAGATTAGGGTTGGAGGAGACCTAAGGAGGTTAAGTCCAACCCCCTGCTTAAAGCAGGACCAACACCAACTAAGTTATCTCAGCCAGGGCTTGATCATGCTGGGACTTAAAAACCTCCAGGGATGGAGATTCCACCACCTGCCTAGGTAACCTATTCCAGTGCTTCACCACCCTCCTAGGGAAATAGCTTTCCCTAATATCCAACCTAGACCTCCCCACCGTAACCATAGACGATTGCTCCTTGTTCTGCCATCCGTCACCACTGAGAACAGCCTCTCTCCATCCTCTTTGGAATCCCCCTTCAGATAGTTAAACGCTGCTATCAAATCCCCTCTTGTTCTTCTCTTCTGAAGACTAAATAAGTCCAGTTCCCTCAGACTTCCCTCATAAGTCATGTTCCCCAGATCCCTTAAACATTATTGTTACCCTTTGCTGGACTCTCTCCAATTTGTCCACATCCTTTCTGTAATGAGGGATCCAAAACTGAATGCAATACTCCCGATGTGGCCTCACCAGTACCTTCACCAACCTCCCCTCTATATTACCTTGCCCCACCACCTTACTCTCAGGGTGCCTTTTATCCTGCCTCTTGCTGGGGGGAGAGCTGGGAGTAGAACTTGCCACCCTACTGTCCCCAAGTGAATGCCCGAGCCCCCAGGCCACGCTGGAAACTGCCCCACCACCTTACTGTCATGGCGCCCTTTCTCTCGCCTCCCCCTGGGTGAGCCCACCTCTATAGAAGGAAACAGGGACCCGTCTCTTTGCGTAAGAGAGATGTGGTGAAAATGGGGACAATTGTGTAGCTTTCAAAGATTCTGCAATCAGTCAGACACCCTGCCTAAACCATATATCCCCCCCCAACTTGCCTGTATATGAAACCCTTTGGCTGCTGCAGTCCTGCCTAGTCATGCATTTCTGTTGAAGGGTTGCAGGCACTGAACAGAATCCTTATCTCTCTCTGTGAGGCACGACGCCAACAGCCTTCTCCAGGGTCTATGGAACAGACAGAACTTGGGTTGAGATACAATTCAGGATCTGGGGCACCTAATCCCAACTTCTCCTCAGCCAGCTATTATGGGCTGACCAATACCATAGAAAATTAACTGACAATATTTGTATGTTATCCCTTAGTGGTACTCTACTTAGAGATTAGTCCCAGACCAAATGGCTGTCTTCTACCCCTGGCTTATATCGCTCCTAGCATAGTGAGAGCATAGATCCCTTATGTTACAAGAGCTGTTGAAAATGTTTTGAATTTTGAATACATTTTAGAAATCTGAAGTTTCAGAATCTGGGGGGATCTATTGTAATGACATTTCACAAGTGCATGTGTATCTTATTGCCAATGATAGAACTCGTCAGAAGCTTTTACATTTGAAAATACCTTCAAAATACAATTTAGAATGAAAGGCCATCAAGATTTTTTTTCTCAAAAATATTTATACTTCTCCCTTTTTTTCCCCCAAGCACCTCCACTATCCATCTGTCACTGATATTTTTAAGCCGCCCATGTCCTTGAAAAATACAAATGCCAAAGTAATGAGCAGGGTTTGAAAACACTCTGGCTTACTCTGTCAAGGATTTTAGAAACCTGCAAGGGCAGTTGTCAGTTTGACTAAGCAGACAATGAAAAGAAGGGAGCATGGGGATGATATTGTTATGGCAGTGGCCACCAGAGGGCACTCTTGCACAGAGTTTTCCAATTTTTTTCCCCTTTGGAGTACAAGTGAGTTTTTAGTCTTTGAAGAAAGTTTTTGGTGATATAAAGTTCTGAGCAGAGGGAGCTGTGCAAACAGTAGGACAGTTGATCCTGTCTTAGTCTTTACCCTAGAACTGGGCATTAGTGTGGGATTTAATCCTGAAATAAGCCCTCAACTTCACGCTACTTCACCATGTTGGTTCAGGAGTAATGTGTGCGTGTGTTACAAAACTCTGCATCATTCATTTCCCCTCCACTGGGAAGCTGTCCTGCTGTCATTGGGTAGTTATTCACATTGGACCAACAACAGTGACTTGGAGAACATGTCAAAAAATGAAAAGCTAAAAATATGCCGGTCCCATTGCATCCCTGTGGTGGGCTGGTCCTCACTCCGGACAGCATTCAAACCAGTTGGCAGAGCAGCCGGGGGGGGGGCATAGCATTAAATGAAAGTCTTTAGAGCAGCTTCTCAAAAAGCAACCTTAGAAGGTTTAGATGGTGTGATAAAGTCAGGCCAGAGGGCTGCTACAGAGTGGGGAAAAGGCAGCCCAAACAGGGTAAAAGGCCTGCTAATTAAGAGTAGAGGGCTGCTGGACAATTAAGAGCAGCTGGCAGGGAGCTGGCCCAGGTGGATTGGGACCAGCTGACTCCACTTCAGGTCTGCTGGAAGCCTTCCCAGTTAGAAGGGGGGAAGGGGAAGAATGAGAGATAGAGATAAAGTAGCAACAGTTATAGAGTTAAGGACAGCTGGGGAGAGAGTCCCAGAAGGAGTGGTTGGGTTCCCTATCCCAGAAAACCAGCTGGAAGCTCAACCCCTGGCAAAGAGGGAAGGCTGCTGGCCAGGGAAAAAGGGGCTACAATGCCTAGATCACTAGAACCAACTGAAAAAATTTCTATCAAGCCTTTTCTGGGACAGACAATGGGCTGTTTCCTGCTAACTAAAAATTTCCATTTAATTTGATACTTTCTAGTTTTTTCCAAATAAATGCCCAACATCTTGTGGGCGGGGGGAGGGTGAGTTTCACAAACTAAACATGTCTGGAGTTTTGTTTTCAATTTTCCTTTCAAAAAATTGCAGGGTACGTCATTGAAAATGTTTTCCCCCTAAATTACCTGCATCAAGTGGCTGGCACTTTTTTGCACAGGCTCTAGAAATCTCAGTGGGAATTATGACCTTGGAATAAATATGATTTAAGGCAGGCCCTGGAAGCAAAGCCTATTCAAAGTAGAAATAAGGTGTGACTTTTTTAACAGTGAAAACCATTAGAAACCATTGGAACAACTGACCTAGGGTTGATCCTGCTTTGGGCAGGGGGCTAGACTCGATGACCTCCTGAGGTCTCTTCCAGCCCCAGGATTCTATGATTCTATGACCTAGGGTTATGATGGATTTGTCATCATTGCCAATTTTTTAACTCAAGACTGGATGTTTTTCTAGAAGATCTGTCCTAGGGGAAGTTCTTTGGTCTATTACACAGGAGGTCAGAGTAGATATTCACAATGGTCTCTTCTGACCTTTGAATCTATGAATCCTTTTAGCTTTTTTCCAGAAGCCCAGTCTTGGTGCCTAACCTCCTAACCTGGCAGTTTATAGGCTGCTTGTTTTAAAATGAACATTAAACTAGCTCAAGAGGGAACCAATCCCCCAAAGTGGCTTTATTTGTTGAACCTTTTTTTCTAGTTGGTGGCTTTCCATCATCCCTGACCCACCAAAATGTTCCCGCTGGGAAGTACCCCAGCAGGAAGCAGCTCTAAGCACCGTGGCTAGAAGCTTCTACCATGGCTTGGTTCGAGGCTTCCAGCTTCACCCTGTGAGACCTCCAGGGGAGCTGAGTCTATGCAGGCAAGTGTACAGGACTGGGCTCATAGAGACAGCACTTCTACTAGGTGTGATTATATTAAACCCATATTTCACTTTAATAGAGCAAGACGTGCAGTGGGGGAAGGTGATTCAGGACTCCATTAGGTCTAATAAAAGGCCACTTAGCAATGCAGGCTCATTAGAAATAGATTATCTCTGTTGGTTTCCTTCCCAGGGATCAGCTGAAGCAGGCCAGGCCAAGCGCAGGGTCTGAATACACAGCTGGACTTGGCCAATTCCAAGCTACCCTCCTTTCCACTCTCCCTAGGCTTGCTTTTAGAGCAGGCACAGGTCTCATCTTTTTAGCTGACCGAGGTGGCTCCTTTCAGAGAGCTCTGCGGCGAGTTTGGGGTTGGCTCAGGGCAGGAAATGAGGCTGCTATTAAAAACATGGGAGTACGTGTGACTATGGTTTGCCCCAGATGTTATCTGAATGCAAAGCAGGAGATCTGGGTGCAGATAGGTCTCTAAATAGCTAGGTACCAAAGCATACACCCCCCTGTGAAACCTCCATACACCCTGGATCTAGGCCTTGAAGGCCATAATCTGTGTGAAGGCGTGCTCTGAAAAGCTGCAAAGACTTTATACAGCATGTTGTGTTGGACCAAAGGGACATTTCTTTAATACTTGCTATTAAGAGTGGAGAATTCAGATCTGTTCAGTACACTGTTGACCCTATAGAGCTGTCTCATCAGCAGGTGGTATCTTCAACTGACAGTTCTCTTAGAGCCAGGTATCGATGCCTTAAGTAGTACCTTAGGGTATGTCTACACTAGCCCCCTAGTTCGAACTAGGGAGGCTAATGTAGGCATTGAAGTTGCAAATGAAGCCGGGATTTAAATATCCTGGGCTTTATTTGCATCTTCATCGGGCACCATTTTTAAATCCCCCTTAGTCTAAACTGACAGCCCACGGCTACATGCGGCAGTCAAACGTTAACTCGAACTAAGTCCTTAGTTTGAGTTAACTGTTATACCTTGTGGAATGAGGTGTAACAGTTAACTCGAACTAAGTCCTTAGTTCGAGTTAACGCTTGACTGCCGCGCAGCCGTGGGCAGTTAAGTTTGGACTAGGGGATTTAAAATGGCGCTCGACGGGAAGATGCAAATAAAGCCCAGGATATTTAAATCCCGGGCTTCATTTGCAACTTCGAATGCCTACATTAGCCTCCCTAGTTCGAACTAGGGGGCTAGTGTAGACATACCCTTAGAGTGGCTGCCCTATGAGGAGAGATTAATAAGACTGGAAATTTTCAGCTTAGAAAACAGATGACTGTGGGAGGGAGGGGTATGATAGAGGTCTGTAAAATCATGGCTGGTGTGGAGAAAGTAAATAAGGAAGTGTTATTTACACCTTTCATACCACAAGAACTAGGTGTCACAAAATGAAATTAATAGGCAGCAGGTTTAAAACAGATAAAAGAAAATATTCTTTTCACATAGCACACAGTCAACCTGTGGAACTCCTTGCCAGATGATGTTGTGAAAGCCGAGACTATAACAAGGTTCAAAAAAGTACTAGATAAGGTCATGGAGGATAGGTCCATTAATGGTTTAATAGCCAAGAGGGGCAGGGATTATTTCCCTATCCTTGGTTTGCCAGAAGCTGGGAGTGGGCGACTTCACTTGATGATTACCTGTTTTGTTCATTTCCTCTGGGGCACCTGGCTTTAGCCACTGTCAGAAGACAGGATACTAAGCTAGATGGACCTTTAGTCTGACCTGACCCAGTATGGCCATGTTGTCAGTCAAGCGGGGTCATCCTGATGGGTTCCTGCTCCGTCAGTGATGATAACCAGAAGGCTCTTGAGTGTGTGTTCAATGGTGTGTGCCATGTTGTCTTATTCGGCAGACCCTGAGAGAGACCCCAAAGACCACAAATCAGATAAGGATCGAAGGAGCCCAGCCAGGTTAATTGTCAAGCGAGGTACGGTCATAGTAGACTGACTCTACTGATTCACTATGCATATATACTCGAAACAATGGCCTCAGCTCAATCAGTGCGAAAGTCCCACTGCCCCCCAGCTGGACAAAGACTGTCCCCCCAAGACACCACTTTATATACAGGTGCAAACAAGTTACACATCACTCCTGACATGTCAGGTTACTACCCTCTGACTCTTCTTAGATACCACCCATCACCTCGTGGTTTGATTAGATCATCTCTATCATGATGTCATTTTAGACCCTTTCCTGAGCCTGGGTTGGTATCTGTGGGGAAGGTGGGTACCAAGGTCTTTTTTAATGAGCTGGTGTTGCCATGTGCTTTCAAGTTATGACCAGTACTAATTATGTTTTACAGTCGGTACCTAGTACCAATTACTATTCTATACCTGGGCCTATTACCAATTAGTGTTTTGCACTTTCAGCCCTGTTTGTGCCAAGTTATGTGAGCAGGGGTCTGCCTCTTGCTCCCAGCTTAGCTTTGCTTTATGTTAGCCATGTCTGGTCCATTGTTAGCTAGACCTCAGGCCTCAAACCAGGCCTGTGCTAAATGGGCTTTGTTTCAGGCGCTCATCTTACTACAGGCCATTCTTATGTTCTTCTTACGTTATTTAACTCCACAAATGGTGGGACCTCCTGCAGTGAGATGGTACTCAACAGAAGAAAAGGCATCAGAATCCAGTCCTTACACAGCCAGTAATTAAAGATACAAAATAGGTCACACAGGTCGTGATGACTAATGCTAAGGTTGTATAATACTTGTCATTGTAAGACCCTGGTCTCAGTTGCTTGTAACAAGTTTGTGAAGGATTAGATTTTTATTGATAAATGTCTGTTAATGTTGATTTCACCAGACAAATACACACACACACACAGACCAAAAATATTTCCATCAATGATGATCAAGTCATTTTGAAATAAAAATCTTTTCATTCCAAAAATATCAAAAGACAATGTTCTGACCTATACAAATCGCTTGATCATTGTCTTCGGTCCACCCTCTCTGGGGCACCTGGTGCTGGCCACTGTCGGCAGACAGGATACTGGGCTAGATGGACCTTTGGACTGACCCGGTACGGCCGTTCTTATGTTCTTATGTTCTTATGTTTCCGTTTTTCTTTTTCAAAATGAAACTTAATTGAAATTAATTTTGTGACTTTTTTGTTTTTATAACAGGTCCAGTGGAATACTTTCACTGACATTTTCCTGACCTGCTGTAGTTGTAAGGTGGTTATTTAGATGCTCTAAAACCTACATAACTTGTAACAGGGGCAGGGTAGGAACCAATCTCCTTCAGTGCTGCCAGGCCTGCACTGCCTGTGGTTCTGATGGTGATGTAAAGGGCATGGGGCTCCTTTTAAATTGCCAGGCTGCAGGGCAGCTGCTCCTTTAGCCTCTGTCCTATTGGTGGCCGTGCCTTCCCAGCAATAGCTTCCTTACTCTTAATCCAGGACAGTACAGGGAGCTGGTTCTCCTCAACTGAATGCTAACTTGGAGGTTCCCTCCCCCTCTCTTCACAGCCCAGTAACCCTTTGCAATGTATTCTTTTAGAAATGCATCCTCAGATCAAGTTCCTTTTCCCTGGTGGAGGAGGGCAGGATGCCATGCTGTCTGCAGACTCCATATTTTCTCCCACCCATGCCTCAGCTGATGATTTTTACAATGCAGATGCAATCTTTTGGCTAAGTCTATACTGCAAGGCTTTTCCGCAAGAGGAAATGCAAATAGAGTGCTCATTTGCATATGTCACCCTTGCATTTTCATTTCCTCTTCAGATCCCTTTTGCGCAAGAGGTTTTTGCGCAACAGGGTTTTTTAGCGCAAAAAGGAGCCACTACACAGTGCTTTTTTGCGCAAAAACCTCTTGTGCAAAAGGGATCTGAAGAGGAAATGCAAATGCGAGCGCAACATATGCAAATGAGCGCTCCATTTGCATTTCCTCTTGCGGAAAAGCCCTTGCAGTATAGACGTAGCCTTTGATACAGAGGAATAGCCCACTGAATTTGTCCACTCCTAGTCTGGGGTTCTGGCCCCTTCCCTTTGTCTGGAACCTGTTTATCAACTCCCAGAACATGCCTGGTTTACACACTGTTTTATCTCAGATGTTAAAGCAGTAAGATCCATAACTCCACATCCCAGAAGTGTCAGATATGCTGCAGAACATACACCCAAACGGTCCAGAGTGACAACACCCTGTGGCCTTTGGGTTGGCCCATGTTCACTATTTAACCCTGGAGGCTGCCCTTAGAAGTTGTCTGGGTAACCAGGCAGGCTTCTGGCTTGCTGTGACTCCAGGCCTCACCTCACTTGCTGATCTCCAGTCGCCAGCCCCAGAGTTACCTTGCCTCTAGTTCAGTGCTAACCCCACAAGTCCTCAGCCTGGACCTGATGGTTTTCAAGCTGGTTATAAAATAGCTCATCCCACCCCCCAAGTTCAGAGAGGACCAAGTGGGCCCCTGTCAATGTAATTGCCATTAAGTGGATCTGAACTTGGGACCTCTGGGGCTATGTCTACACTCAAGGCTTCTTGCGCCAGAAATATGCAAATGAGGCCAAGCGTGGAATATCGCTGAGCCTCATTTGCATACCTAATGAGCCGCCATTTTTGCAGAAGAGGCTCTTGCGCCAGAAGGAGCTGTCTACACTGCCCCTTCTTGCGCAAGAAAAACCCTCTTGCGCAATGTCGTTATTCCTGAAAATAATCGGCGTAGCGGCATTGCGCAAGAGGGGTTTTCTTGCACAAGAAAGGGCAGTGTAGACAGCTCCTTCTGGCGCAAGAGCCTCTTCTGTAAAAAATGGCAGCTCATTAGGTATGCAAATGAGGCTCTGCGATATTCCACACTTAGCCTCATTTGCATATTTCTCGCACAAGAAGCCGCGAGTGTAGCCATAGCCCTGGAGCTTAGTGGACGAGCCTCTACAGCTTTAGCAATTAAACCAGCTGGCTCCCAGCTAAGGCTGTAGAGCTCCCTTGTTCTTATCTCTTGCTGTATGTGGTCTACGTGCCCCTACATGGGGCAGTGTACCACACCCAGTATGTGTGTGCGTTACACCAGCACTAAAGATGTAAGCATTAGTTTGTCAAGTGGCTGAAAGCCAGAAGACTCAGTTCTCCAAGGCAATTCATTGGTTTTGTGGCAAGTCATTGGTTTTGCAGCAATGAATTCTGATATGGGGGACCTTCTTCTACCAGCTCCCCCTTAAGTCTGACTTAACAGGTGCAGCCCCATCTGACAAATGGAACACTTCCTACAAACTGCCTTCCTAGCACAGGATCAGGTACACAAAA
The DNA here is from genome assembly GCA_019425775.1 of Rafetus swinhoei. Taxonomy (NCBI): domain Eukaryota; kingdom Metazoa; phylum Chordata; order Testudines; family Trionychidae; genus Rafetus; species Rafetus swinhoei. The sequence goes on along the minus strand of CM033429.1, from coordinate 9,563,407 downwards.
TGGAGGTAGTTCCCCTGGGCTCTGCAGCCCATTACCAGTCTCCTTGGCCATAAAAAGTGCTTCATAACACGGAGGGCCATGGCCATTTTAACTCAATTAGTTCTATAATGATCAGACTCCCCACTGGGCCCGGCTGCACTGCTACTAATTAGGATATTCCAGTCCCTCCCTCCACACACACCCCTTCACTAACATGTTATTAGAGGGATTTATGTAGGCAGGACGGGGCTGTAGGAGGTCACATTTTCACAAGAGCTGCCATACAGCTCTGCTCCACAAAAGAACCCAGCACACAGGACAGTTCGGTCCAATATCGTGATGGGAACTGTTGGGAGAGCTGAGTGGCTTTGAAACTCTTAGGCCATAGTACCTAAACGGGAGCTGAGCTCTTCTGAAAGTCAGAGTCCAGTTGTGAGTGCAGGACACTTGAAAATGGGGCCCCAAAGGGAATGTTACAGTTCTGCTCTTGGGAAGTACAAGTTGGATCTCCCCGGCCTGGCGCCCTCAGTACCTGACGGGTCCTGGATGAGGGATTTTGCTGGAGCAGAGGAGGTCATTTCTAGTCTCTCCGCCCCTGGCAGTCCCAGATCTGGCCTGGCCACTGGCCAGAGCCTGCCACTGGCCTTGCTGCCTTGCCAGCCCCACCAGGCAGCCCTGCTGTCCCATAGAGCTCCCAGTTGCCAGCCCTCCACTGGGACTTTCTGGTCCTGGAACATCCATGGTCCTGCTGGACCACAGATGTTGCCAGACCAGAAAGTCCCGGTTTAGAGAGGTTCAACCTGTATAATGTACCCCTACGACACAGGGCTGCAATGGCAGCTAATTCGTTATCAAAAATTGCACTGAACAATCATTAGATCATCAGCAGTGATTGTTTACTCTGTTGCTCCTGCCCCATTTTCTTGCCAGAATTATTTGTGTAAGCGCAAGATCTCTGCTTCTTTCGGAGAGCAAGGCCAGTCCGCAGCCCATTCCACCCCTCTGTTCTCCTTCCCCACTCTCCCCCCAAGACCTGGGAGATGCTCTAATTCTGAACCTAGGCTCAGAGTTCTCTTTCCTGTTCCGTGGCTTGACCCACAACAGTGAATCCAAGCACGGACCCCTCTTCCCCAAACCCTGAGGACAGTTGAGAATCAATGACGCCTGGGTTCTTGTCATTTGCATTCTGGGTTTTGAGCTGTCACATTTTCATGTTTTTCTCGGCAACCACAAGAGCTAGAAACTGACACTATTTGTACTTGACTGCTGAGGGCCTAATGCAATCGGATTGTCACGTGACTTCAGTAGCTGGGGTGCTAGGACAAATACCAAATCTCACAATAAAATCGCTGACAGTCAGCACCATGGCTCAGCTAAAGCCTCCCGGTCTAAGCAGCGCTGGATTTGGGGGTCTTGGAAATCTGGTTGTGAATCTAACCTATTTTCTGTAAGTTCTGATAAATAATATCTGAGAGCCTTCTAGTCATTCATTAAGTGGCATGATTTAGACCAGACCATGCATTACAGGTGTTTTCTCATCATCCCTGGGGGAGACAGGGAAACTTGGGTGTATAGAGAGGGGTGGTCTGTTTTGGTAGGGGAAAGGGAGTTATATGCTCATATTGCTCTGAGTGTATAGAGAAGACAAGTAGGAGGAGAATACCTTGCACTTACAGTGGATGGAGGAGAATTTTGTGATGGTTCTTAGCTTGTTCCCCAGTCTTGGACTAGCCTCTGTCTCACGCACCGACAATGTGGGATCCTAGTAAAGCCCCTGGAACCACCTCTAATAGAAACAAGCACAGTTCTGCCAGAAGAGTGAGAGCCAAACTCAACAGCAAAGTGCCTCCCAGGGCACACTGCAGCTGAATGAGTCCAGGGCCTGCAGCCTTGTGTCTGCCTTACTACACTGGGGATCGTGTCAGGCTATAGCTAAAGCACAGCTCGGTACTGGAACGGTAAAGTGAGAGGCCCCGTAACCTTTGCCGCCTTGCAGCAGAAGCCAGAGTTACCAGGCAGCACGCACACCCATCCCAGGTAACGAGGGTACCACATCAGAACAAACCACACGTGGCAGAGACAAAGAGAGAACAATGCTCGGCAGAGGTGGGACTCTGTGCACAGGAAGCCACCTCTCTTCCCGCCCCACACCCAGTCTCGTTCGCCTTTTCCTTTAGCTGCTGCCGTTACCTTTAAGCTAGAAGCTACACCTCAGACAAAAGCCGCTGCTGCCGGGGCGACGGCTGGGTTTGCAGGTGCAACTGCACACCCCAAAGCTCAGCTGGGCGTATGCTTAGGGCTCCGTTCCTGGAGCGGGCGGGTGAGGTTCTGCGCTGTGGCCTGCGATGTGAGGGAAGTCAGTGTAGATGAGCACGATGGTCCTTGGTGACCTCAAAGTCGATGAGTTTACCAAACCCTTAGGGAATCATCCTGGGCGTTTAGTTACAAGCTCAGATCAGATTTGCCTGCGTGGTTCAATAAGGGACGTGAATTTTCGGAGCCACTCCCGGCCCTGTTTGAAGAAAACCCTGCTTGGTTAGGACAGCTCATAGAACAAAGTGAAAAGTGAGATACCTCCTAATGCCCACTAGATGGAGCCGTGGAAAGGAACCTGAAGGAGCAGAACAAGGTGAAGGAGATGCCCGCTCCAAAGCCCTCATATGATATCAGGCATCTCCTTCCTGTGTCTGTCTAAATGCCTAGTCTCCGAGGGGTAGCCATGTAAGTCTATATCTGCAGAAACAATGAGGAGACCTGTGGCATCTTACAGACTGAGGGTACGTCTACACTGCAACACTATTTTAAAATAACTAGGGATATTTCAAAATAAATTAGCCCGTGTCTACATAGTAGGCAGTTATTTTGAAATAATATCAAAATACTGTCAAGGTGGAGGACTTCTTACTCCAACTCCTATAACCCTCAATGTACGAGGAGTAAGGGAAGTTGGAGGAAGAATGCTCTATTTCTAAATAAGTGCTGTGTAGATGCTATCTATTTCTAAATAAGCTATTTCGAGATAAGATGTGCAATTGACGTAGCTCAACTTGAGTAGTTTGTTTTGAGTTAAGCCCTGCAGTGTAGATGCACCCTAACAGGTTTATTAAGGCGTAAGGTTTTATGGGCAAAACCCCATTTCATCAGATGAACTGTCTAATGAGACGTAGTGCCTCAAGGGTTTGCCATCTGCACAGGTAAGGGCAAACCAGTCATTAGCCTCATCTTACAGATGTGGTTTGCCTACCTTCAAGCCAGACGTCATGGCGGAAGTGGGATCTGAACCCATCTCTACTACATTCACTTCAGAAACCTAAACAAGGGCACATGATCTATTCAGCTTATGACACTACCTGCCCTATTCTTTTAGGAGCCTTTTCAAGCCTCTTTCCTTTGTTTATAAAAAAAATCCTCTTCCCATGCTTCTGCTTGACTCCCTTCCTTCACACTCCATTCATGTAAACACTGGCCTCTCCCATCATTTTGGTGCAAGAGCCTTCTTCTCCACAGCCCCTGTCCCTTCACATGCTCCTCTACCTTATCAGGTCTCCCTCCTCAGTTGAAATCTTATTGCAGGACATCTGGTGAACAGCAGACTCCCTGCTCATCTCCAGCACACCACATCACTTCTGAGGATCATTTATTATTTGCAGTGGTGCCAACTCTCTTGATTTCATGGTGAGTCTTACTGAGTCTTTTAGTGTCTGACTTAACCCCCATCCCCAGTCCCTGGCATCACCTGATAACTTAAGAATCTCAGCTTTCATTTTTTAAGCCCTGGACTACACTAGGACTTTATTTCTAAATAACCCCCCTTAGGTCAAATGTATACAGCATCCACACTACCAAGACCATTATTTTGAAATAATGCAGCATTTAATTCTAAATCTATACTCCTGCTTTTCATCAGGAGTAACACTAATTCCAAAACAGTTATTTTGAAATAGCGTAGTGTGGATGCTCCGGTGCCACTATTTCAAAATAACTACCCCCCAGAGTAATTTGAGCTAATTACTCCCCAGTGCTTCCTGGGGCTCTAAGTCGAGGTAGTGTGTCCACATCAATGGAGCCTGCCTTGGACTAATTTTGAGGCTTCCCCGTAGTGTGGACACGCTAGTTCGATATTGTTAAATCAGGAGTTATTAAGCTGAACTTACTAATTTCAAAATAGTTTCATAGCATAGACATGGCCTAAAAGATGCCAGCTTCTATCCCTTGGGGTTGCAGAGAAAGGTTTGAAAATATGACCCAAGTGAACACTAAAGACTCAAAACAAAGCAAGCAAATAGGAAAAAAAACCACAATTATTTTTTTTAAAAGTATGACTTTTATACCTACCTCCCAGCTGTTTGTGGTCTCACTTGTGATTTTTAAGCAGTTGGAGTTGACAGTCCTGTATCTGCATTATAGGACCACCTTGAGGTTATACTGGCAAGTTGCTGCGCATACACCCAGGCTATGTCTACACAGAAGTGTTATTTCAGAATAACTAATGTTATTCTGAAAAAACAAAGAGCTTGTTTACACTGCAAGCCATTATTTCAAAATAATGATGAGCTGGAGGACTTCTTACTCCAACTCCTGTAACCCTCTTTTCATGAGGAGTAAGGGAAGTTGACGGAAGAGCGTTCTTCCTTCAACTTCCTAATGTATAGACAGTGACAAAAGCCGAATTAAGCTATTTCAACTTAAGCTATGCAATTGATGAAGCTTAAGTTGTGTAGCTTAATTCAACTTTTGCCCTGCTGTGTAGATGTGCCCCTAGTGAGGAAGAATTCTTATCCCAAGAAGCGTGGATTCTAAATAGGCAAAGGACTTGAAGGGAAACAGGCAGTGAGAGCAGAAATAACTTGTCCAAGGTCACACAGGGAGTTCTTGGGTAGAATGCTAAGGGTAGAGGTGGAAGTAGAACTCAGATTTCCTAATACCTTGGCCAGACCTGCCAACCTTAATGCAGTTTTTCTGATAAGTCTTTATTGTTCTCTCCTGCCTATTCTGTCCCCTCAGATATGCAGCCTACAAATGGAAAATGCATTTAGGGACAGAAATTGAAAACCCAAAACAAGTGCCTGGCAGTATGAGGGACTGCTTCACTCATCATTGAAAGGCAGCCACCTCTGAGGTTTCAAAAAACCTCAACTTTCAAACAGGGAAAAGTACCGTTAGTGACTGGTATCTTATTCTTCTTCTTGTGCTGTGTTGGTGCCACATACCCATAATATCTTGTCTAATCACACCATAGACTTTGTGAGGCAGGGCAGTCACTTACTTCTCTAACTAGTTGTGTCAAGCTTCAGCTAGCTGGCATCCTGCTCTTAAAAATCACTTCCCAGGGATTGTTATTTATTAGATGACTGTACATCTCTTAGCACAGTGGGGCTCCAAGTAGGCTGGGCTTGCCAGGTGCCTTCACAATATAAGTTAATGTACAAATAATCAGTGACACTGCACAACAATTGAGCAGAGAAATCTGCATGCAAGTGAAGTTGCTGGGGGAATTTTAGGGAGGCAGAATGCACGATAGACAGACAGAACTTCGTGGTGTTACTCAGATTCATCTAAACTGAGTACTTAAGAAAAGCTTGTGGGGTAATTAGAAGTGTTATGGCATCCTTATTACAGTGGTGTCTCATGTTTATGTTGAAGGAGGGAATCGCGGAGAGAATACTTGGCAGAAATCCACAGATTTTTGTGATGCCCAGTTTCTCTTATGCAAGGCCAAATCTGTTCCTATAACTTATTTACTGGAGCATTTGTCAATTACACATCAAACTGTCTCCTGTCACAAGATCAGAATAGATCTTTCCATGCAGCTCCCTGAGACTGTCTACACTACAATGATCTATCGGAAAAAAGGTACGCGTACTTTTTTCCGATAGTTTTTTTGGAAGCGGCTTTTCTGAAATTTGGCCCATCTACACTGGGCCAAATTTCAGAAAAGACTTCTCTTTTGGAAGAGCCCTTCTTCCTCGTGGGCTTCCGAAAGAGAGTGTCTGCTCCTCTGCAAAAAAAGTGACGCATTCCCTGCACACGGTATCCTGGAAAAAACCCATAGTGTAGACATAGCCTGAGAGCTAAAATTCCCCTAAGTGTCTAAAACCAGAGTGAAACTTCTCGGTGTTTGTCATGCTCTTGGAATCACCCATTGTTGCTGTATTTCACCACGTTATTGGCAGCCTTGTGAGGTTTGGAATTGCCGTCCCATGATTGCATTTGAATCTCAGATTTCATTTTAAAAAGACAGTAAATGTTCAGCCCTCCTGGTTGAATAGAGAAGCTTGAACATGTGACCCAAGGCTGTGTGAAAGACTCAGAAGACAGAAAAAAATCTCTCACCCTTTACTATTTTTTAAACCTCATGATTTTAAGTCAATCTCATGATTTTTTGAACCCCGTGGGTGCCCATGACGGTCTCCCCTTTTTTTACTCCCTAGGCCAGAATTGCCCAAAGGGCTCAGCACACAACCAGGCATTTTCAAAACCTCAGCTCGTGGAATCATGACTCTGTTCATACATTTCACATTGGAAGCTGCTGGGTCTGTGCCTTTAAGAATATTTCCCTCTTATTTTGGAGCCTGCCTGGGAGCTGAACTCTTAGAGAAATAGAAACCCGTGTTATGGGTGCTGAATTTAGATTGGGGTTGGAAATTCAGATCCCATTTACAAGTGTTGAGAGTTTATCCTGTAATTTCTGTGGATATTTCTGAGGCCGCTTTTATACCATCTCACCACCAGAGGGAGTGAGACCTCATAAAACCCAGGTCGGGCAATGAATGGAGGGCCGCTGCCTTGTGCAGTAGAGTCAAATGCAAAGTGTTTTACCTTTGGTTTTAAAAATAACAAATCTTCGGTGACTCTTGTGACAGAGGGGGGGGAGTGAGGGGAAGAAGCAGCCAGCAGCATCTGGTGTCTTGTGGTTCCTAGTTCTAAAAATATTGTGCTTGAAAGAGAGAAAATATCACCCTTGTAATGTAGAGATGTTAACAACAAAGAAAGGGATTTTGCTCTTTAATGGGGGGGGGGGGAGTCTTTATAACAATAGCGGCAATGTTATACAACAGCAAAGGGAAAAGCCATAGGATGAAGAAGGGTAGTCAAGTGGTTAGGCCCCGCTAACCTAATTCGAACCTCTGTCACACAGGCTTACGGTATAACGTTGGACATGTCACGTGGCCTCTCTGCACCTCAGTTTCCCATCTGTACAATGGGGATAATGGCAGTGCCCAGGGTAAAGACTTTGAGGTACAAAGATACTGTGGTGGTGGGAGCCCAATAAATATCTTAGGTAGGACGAGTGCTAACAACTCTCCTGTGTGCAGGTTAACCCAGAGGGTGCTGAGATGTCTCTGAGATTCTGGAGGAAGCGGTAATGCATTTACACACAGGCCTCTAGGACCTGCCCAATTTGGGATTAGACTGGGGCTTCAGGAGCTGGTCCCAGGATCCGGCCATGGGGCTTTGGGCTCCATCCCTGGGCTCATCACCCCTTCCCCATTGGCCCTGGATTTCTACTCTCTCCTCTGATCCCAGGCTTTGCCGCATGCTCCACCCCTTGGCCTCAGACTTTCAGACCCTGGAATTTGGCCAAATGACTTCAGGCTCTGGGCCCCACCTTTGAAGTGGTGGGTGCTGGCCCCAGAAACAACTTTCTCCCATTGTTCCTGCCCCCAGGCTTTGGCTCCATCCCCCCGGCCACAGGGCTTCTGGCTCCGGGCCTGGGATTCAGCCATAGGACTTCAGACTCACAGGCTTTAGCCCCTGGCCATGCCATGCAGTGGAAGGCCCAGGCTCACTCCTGCTGTCTTCAGGGACCTTGACCCCTGTTGCTTCCCCTGGTTTCCTATATATTCCCCCATAGCCCTTGGTCTCTGATGCCTTCCTCCCCACTTCCCCACCAGGGCTTAATTTGTCCCTGGACTTTCTAGAATTGAGTAAGTCATCTGTGAAAAGTGTTATTTGTATGTTTGTTAATGTCACATCCCTTAGCAGACTTAGTAGCTAGCTGGGAGGCTGTGAAAAGTGATACTAACATCCAAGTATCACTTTTCACAGCAGCAGACTTATTAGCAAGCAAGACGGAAAAAAAAAAGCAACCAAAAAAGCAAAAGAAACAACAAGAAAAAGCCAAAGTTCAAAGAACCTTATTTATGTTTCTATTCTGTCAGTTCCAGCAAAGAATAGACTCTCTCTCTCGCCAGTCACTCGATAACGAGTAGGACGTCTTCCTGTCACTCTCCTATTTGTGGATCCATTGATGGCTGACCAGCCCGATTCTGTAGACGCAGGTCTTATCACAGAAGGGCCAGATGCTGGTAGCTGTTGGAGGTGCGCGCGGGGCAGTTTTTGCCACTCTTTTCGCCTTCTCTGCCTCTCCTCGTCTGCATTGCGGCAAAACCTCTCAAATTGTGCCACCCCCTCACGGATTACCTCTCTCCACCGGGGATGGTCCTGGGCAAGGTTCTCCCAAGTGTCAACACCGATGCTGCACTTTTTTATATCTACTTTCAACATGTCCTTAAATCAGTTCCTCTGGCCCCCAACGCTCTTCCTTCGGACAACACAATCTGTTTTGGGAGGTGCTGATCAGGCATCCACATGACCAGTCCAGTGAAGTTGTTGGTAGATGATGATAGCTTCAGTGCTGGTCATATTCGACTCTTCCAGGATGCTAGTGTTTGTGTGCCTGTCCTCCCAAGAGATATTTAGGATTCTCCTGAAGCAGCATTGATGATATTGTTCAGGTGCCTTCAGGTGACACTTATATGTTGTCCGGGTGTCACATGCGTATAGCAGTGTTGAAACAACTACTGCGCGGTACACAAGGAGCTTTGTCTTGGCACCGATGTCCCAGTTCTCAAAGATTCTTCATCTCAGACGGGCAAAAGCAGAGCTTGCACTGGTCAGGCAATGCTGGATTTCCACATCAATGTCGACTTTGGCGGAGAGATGACTTCCAAGTTACGGGAAATGCTTCATGTTTTCCAGCAGTTCTCCATTGACTTCAATAGATGGTACATGAGATTGTCCTGTCGGCGAGGATTGATGGAGCACCTTGGTCTTTTTGATGTTCAGCATGAGGCTGAGGCTATGTCTAGACTGCAACTTCTTTCAGAAGAAGCTTTTCTGAAAGAGATCTTCTGGAAAAGCTTATTTCAAAAAAGAGCGTCCACACAGCAAAAGCACAATGAAAAAGCGATGTGCTTTTTTGAAAGATAACATCCACGTTGATTGGATGCTATCTTGCATTTAAGTTGTGATTATTCTGGACAGAGTGGCCACCAGGGCACCTGTGTTATTTCCTGGAGGCCTCGTCTTTTGAAAGAACTCCCTCCTCTGAGTCCACACATGCCTTTTTCCGAAAAAGCTTTTTTTGGAAAAAGGCTTCTTCCTTGTAGAATGAGGTTTACCACCGTTGGAAAAACCCCTCCATTCTTTCCACTTTTTGTTGAAAGAACGTAATGGCAGTGTGGAGGCAAGTGTAGTTTTTCCCGAAAAACGGCCATTAGCGAAGGGGGTCTGAAGAGCTACGGGGGAAAGAGCAGCGACCATATCGTCATCTGCGTACTGGTGCTCCATGATCAAAGTTGTGGAGGTCTTGCTTTTGGCCTTCAGTCTCCTGAGGTTGAAAAGCTTCCCATTCATTCTGTAGACAATCTTCACGCCATCTGGAAGCTTGCCATCAATGAAATGAAGGGTCATGGCTATGAAGATGCAGAACAGTGCTGGGGCAATGACGCAGCCTTGTTTGACTCCCGTTTTGACCTCAAAGGTCAACAACTGCACATTGTTTTATTACTGAGTCTGCAAAAAACCCCACCCTGCATAAATAAATTACACCGATTTGGAAATGTGTATTTGCATATTTATTTGTTTTTTCTGAAAGTTAATTAAGTTTTTTATGAAAAAGTGTCAGAGTAGCCACCAGCCACACAATAGGTGCCACTGGAGAGGGTCTCTCTCTGCGTAATGATCAGGCTCAAAGCTCTTCTGTCCATTGGATGGTTCAGGAGGGCTGCCCCAGGACTCACACTTTGGAGGGTTCTGCAGGCCCAGAGCACCTTGTGGATTATTGATGGGGCCTGGAACCAGCAACAGGGTGGGTATTTTTTCCTCACCTAGGCTATGTCTACAGAGCAGCATTATTTTGGAATAACTGACGTTATTACGAAATGATAGTCTGCGTCTACACAGTGAGCAGTTATTTTGACATAATGTCAAAATAATGTTGAGCTGAAGGGCTGCTTACTCCGACTCCTGTAACCCTCATTTTACGAGGAGCAAGGGAAGTCAGAGGAAGAGTGCTCTATCTTGAACTTCCTGCTGCGTAGACAGTGCCAACAGCTGAAATAAGCTATTTTAACGTAAGCTACACATATAGCTACACAAATATTTGGGGGGAAGGATAGCTCAGTGGCTTGTGCATTGGCTTGCTAAATCCAGGGTTGTGAGCTCGATCTTTGAGGATGCCATTTGGGGCAAAAATCTCTCAGGGCTGGTACTTGGTCCTGCTGTGAAGGCAGGGGGCTGGACTTGATGACCTTTCAAGGTCCCTTCCAGTTCTAGGAGATATGCAATCTCCTTTGATATCAAATAGGCTCAAGTTGTGTAGCCTATTTCAGCTTTAGCCCTCCTGTGTAGATGTGCCCTAGATCCAATCTTGCTGGTAAATGCCACCAGCATCCCTTCAATCTACTGAAAGTATAGACAACTGTTATTCCACACCTACTGGGCTGATAGACGAATCTTTCCTTGGTGCTGTCAAGGTGGCTAGTGTCAGATTCCAGGAGCTAGGACTAGTCTGCATCTCCCCAAATCACTATTGGCAGGTCGACATCACCAGTGGTAATCTGCTGGCCAGGAAAGAACGTTCCTGCTTGTAGATTTCTAATCAGCCCTATGTCCTTAAAGATGCGCTTGTCATGCACCTTCTCTGACCACCCTTCCTGTTGTCAGTGAAGCGTCCTCAGTGATCTACCACAACCATAAAATAATAGCTCTGTCTGTGCCCAGAAGGGCTGGTTCCAAAAGAGGGATGCACAGGCCGTCTATCACCCCACCACAATTTGGAAAGCCCATTGGAAAGCCCATCGCTGCAAATCCATTTACCGTGCCCTGCACGGGGTGATTAATGGCAGTAGATGACAATGGACTCCACTGGGGATTTCCTGATGTCTGGTATCAATCTGGTTCCACAGTGTGATCACTGCCTGCTTGTCCATTGTCAGTGCAGCTCTCATTCTGCTGTGCCTGGGTGACAATTTGGAGCTGGTTCTAAAAACAGGAGACATTTTTTGACCCTTACAGGGCCCTTTGGGCGTGAGAATGACACTATAGCTTGACAGTTAATGCCCTCAGCCAAGGTGCAGGCAACCCAGGATCTAGCCCTCTGGCTCCAGTGAGTCTTTCATTACTTATCCACAGCGCAATAGAGTCCACAGCAGAGACTGAGGGTCTCCCTCCATCACTATAGACCAAGTATAACAGCCCACACCTGAGAGATCCTGGATTCATAGGGTTGGAAGAGACCTCAGGAGGTCAAGTCCAACCCCCCTACTGAAAGCAGGACCAAACCCAATTAAATTATCCCAGCCAGGACTTAAAAATCTCTAGGGATGGAGAGTCCAGCACCCCCCTAGGTAACCCATTCCAGTGCTTCACCCTCTCCTCCCCCCCCAGCCCAGTGAAATAGTTTTTCCTAATATCCAGCCTAGACCTCCCCCACTGCAACTTGAGACAATTGCTCCTTGTTCTGCCATCCGTCACCACTGAGAACAGCCTCTGTCCATCTTCTTCGGAGCCTCCCCTTCAGGTAGTTGAAGGCTGTTATCAAACAGCACATCCTTGTTCAAATCCTGTCTCCCCCTTAGTGGAGAGTTCTGGAGTCTCCCATCTCCCTAACCATGCGTCTGAAGCATATAATGGAAGTGCTTCCCAACAGCGTCTTGCTAAAATGGAGTAGTGAAAATAGATGTCCTGGCTGTGAATCAAAAGCAGAAATATCCTCCCTGCAGATGGGCCTTAAGCTCCTGTCTCTGAGGGGATGGAACTTAGTACATCCCCACCCCCCAACCATGTGGCAGCTCCCTGCATTGCCTTCTGGCTTCTGGGAATCACCCCTATTCTCCCCCCTTCACTGTGTGGGAGCCAAGGCACCAAACGTAGCCTTTGAGAATCACAGCATTTTTTCCAGGCATCTAAATCCTTTTGCACATTCAGTCCTAAGTGACCAAGGATCCTACATCCCAATGACTTAGGTTCCTGAGTCACCTGTGTGACTACCACTGATCTCTATGCTCCAGGTGGTCCACGAGCCTCCATCACACTACCCTTGTCAGCAAAGGTGAGGGGCCAAATTCTCCCCTGCTATTAACTCCATTGAATTAGGCCCAGCGTGCTTCCCTGCTGCCTAGTGTTCTTTGTTCCCACCCCGCTCCAAGTTCCTACCTGGGTCATTCCTTCCTTCAGAGGGATGTCCCCACTCCCTGCTCAGTAACTATATCTACCCAGTCAGCTTCAGCAGGCAGCTTGTCCCAACAATGCCCCAGAATCCTTTGCAGAAGGCCCTGTGCCCCAGTCCTTAGCTGAAGCACACTCATTGGCCATCTGTCCACCCCAGCCTCCTCAGGATCGAGCAGAGCAAACGTGCCCCACTTCTGCTTCCTGGCCCTTTCCCCTGCATGTTTCCATCCTTGGGAACCAGCTGTGGCATGTAGGAGAAAACGACCCTGTCACGGCTGTCTCTAGTGTGTTATTGTTAGTATTACATTACAAATCCCGTTTCCATGCAGAGGTCTCCTGGGGGTCATAAACAGGCGAGGTCATGACCTTGTCAATAAACAGAACCCCAATCCCTAGCACGACCTCGCAGCAGTGCAAAGGGGATTTATGTGCTGGTCTTACCAGAAGGCCATATGCCTCCCCCACGGTTTGCCCGGAGACACTTTGGTGCCTGTGGAAGTGGGCAAACTTGCCACACTCACAGCTTTGCTGACTCACCTCAGCCCTGACTATCACATTTCCTGCTCTACCTGCCACGGGACCCTGGTGCCTTCCTCAGTATTTTGGAACAGTTGGGGTTGGCCGTACTGCACTTAGTGTTGTGTGCACAATGGGATGTAGCCTGGGACACCTAGAGATTCAGTCCCACTTCGGACCAACAGTTTCTGGGTGAGCTGGAACCCCCTGTCCTCACAGGTGAGAGAGGGAAGCTTTCCTTCAAGAAAACGTCTCCGTTTCATGTTTCCCCTCCAGCAAAATGCTGCCACATCACAGAGGCACCATTTTGGCTTCCATGCTCTGAGGCAATCCCTTGGCCCAGGCACGCCCGAGGGAGGACAGGCCGTGACCATCTCTCACCCACAACAGCAGTCGTGTCTGAAGGACAAACTGCATGAGCTCTATGAGACAAGGACTCCTATGGGACCCTGTGTTGCCTATGAATGGTGATAGCGATGATGTTTACTTGGCTGAACCCTGACACTAGGCAACAAAAGTGGCTAACTGCCTTTTAAAGTGACAGCATCCTAAACTTTTAAAGTGACAGGATCCTACTTTCTGTTTCAAGTGATGTTGTTTGGGTGAGATTGGGGAAAGTTCATGAGCTGAGCTTGGCAGCTGGGATTTTGTTTTTTTAAGGAACCACCCCCCAGCACCCCACAAAAGCTGTGCCAGCTGTCACCTAGGGGCCCAGATGGCAAGAGGCCCCTTACAAACACTCACCTCCCCACAAACTTGTGGAGGAAGGAAAACCCCAGGAGCTGCTGTAAAGCAGCCCCTCTTCCACTCCAGAGGGAGCAGCTGCAGGAACGGTGAAGTCCAGGCCTGCAGCAATGAAGAAAGGGGCCAGGCAGTCCCCAAAAAAGATGGAAAATGGGGGTCCCACTCCCCCCACCAGGATGAGGGCAGCAAAGGCCCCCTATCCATCCCCACACCCCCAGCAGCTCCTGCAGCCAGCTGAGGGGTGGGGGTGGGGAAAGGCTGCATTGGGGGTGGGGAAAGGCTGCTTGGCAGCTGGGATGTTGTTGGAGCCATCTCCATTTCTCTTCCTGCCCCCCCTTAAAGATTTCCAAGCATCAGGGTTACTGCTGTTCTGCCCCCACAGACTCCATGTATGCCCTTAAACTGCTCACTACATCTCTTTGTGTCATGGCTTTCCCATCTGTAAAATGGGGCCAGTGATGCACCCACAGCTCACAGTGTGTGCTGTGAGGGTAAAAACACAGATGTCGAGGCAGAGCCCAGATGATGCAGTAATAGGAGTCGAGAGAGAGAAATTCTGAGTGACTAGCCATCCAGTCCCCTCCTTTACCTCTTTAACAAAAACCAATGGCTGGAAGTTAAAGCCAGACAAGTTCAAATTAGAAATAAGGCCCCTGCTTTTAACAGTTAGGGTGATTTACTCTAGGAACCAGGTTCCACGGGAAGTGGCAGATTCTCTTGCTGGCTTCATGTCTAGACTGGGCACCTTGCTGGAGGAGACTCTTTAGCCAAACACAAGATATTGGGCTCAAATGCAGGAGCGAGTGCGTGGAATTCTCTGGCCTGCAAGGAGATCAGACTCGATGATCTCATGGTTCCTTCTGGCCTTAAACTCTGTGAAGCTTCACCATCCATCCTCAGAAAAAGCCCTGCGCCAAGAAATATGATGCAAGAATTCTGGTCCTTCGTATTTATTTAGTATTAAAACAAGAGCGACGCCCCAGAAGAACCCTCTCCCAGCTTTGGCCCAGAGCTGGCATTTTACCCAGTACACGTCAGCTGTGATCCAGTAAGATTGCTTGAATTACCTCCCAACCCAGGGCACAGCCTCACCCCCAGGAGCAGCCAGTATCATGTGCAGCTGTTTTGGGTGCACTCTATAATTAACCACATGGCACGGACAAGTCTCTGTGAACAAAGACAGGAGCAGGATGATTTTTTTCCATTTGCCTAGGCAGTTAGCCACTTTTGTTGCCTACTGTCAGGGTTCAGCCAAGTAAACATCATCACTATCACCATTCATAGGCTTGTAAAATACCCAAGAGTCCCAAAGTGCCTTAAAATTGGGTGTGAGTACAAACACCGGGTTGAGCTTATTCAGATTTTGGGTAGTACCTTACTCCACCTGTAATCCCACTAGTTTCACTGGAACTGCACATGAATCCTAGGGCTGGAAGAGATCTCAGGAGTCATCGAGTCCAGCCCCCTCCTCAAAGCAGGATCAATCCCAACTAAATCATCTCAGCCTGGACTTTGTCAAGCCTGACCTTGAAAACCAGTAACAATCCACCCCCCCATGAGCAACCCATTCCAGTGCTTCGCCACTCTTCTAGAGAAATAGTTTTTCCTAATATACAATCTAGACCTGCCCCACTGCAACTTGAGACCATTGCTCCCTGTTCTGTCATCCGTCACTACTGAGAACAGCCTCTCTCCTTCCTCTTGGGACCTCCCTTCAGGAAATTGAAGGCTGCTAACAAATCCCTCCTAAAAAATTCCCCCTCACAATCCTCTTCTCCAGACTAATTAAGCCCAGTTCCCTCAGCTTCTGCTCATAAGTTATGTTCCCTTGCCTCCCCCACCTGTCATTTTCATTGCCCTCTGCTGGAATCTCTCCAATTTGTCCACATCCTTTCTGTAATGGGGGGCACAGAACTGGGCATGATACTCCAGATGTGGCCTCACCAGTGCCAAATAGAGGGGAATAATCACTTCCTTCGATCTGCTGGCAATGCTCCTAGTAATGCAGGCCAATGTGCCGTTAGCCTTCTTGGCAATAAGGGCACGCTGTTGTGTATTTGCCTCTCCCCCCAGCTTAGTGTCATGAAGTAAGGGACCCATCAGCATAAGGAAGGCTGCCAGAGCTGGGTCCATAGAGAGGTCTGTGGGAGCTTGTTTGGGAAGCTCCCAAATTAGAAGATCGTAAGTGGACCCTGTCTGAGGAAGGAGTAAGCGTGGTGCTGATACTGCCAGTGTACTGGGGCAGCGGAGCTGTGCTGACTTTTGCTTCGCATCTCCAGGAGGAGAGTGATCTTGGGGGACGCTCTGGAGCAAAACTCAGATGTGGGTTGTAACCCTGGCTCTGCTACAGCCTTCATCCACGGGCTTTGGCATATCCCACGGACTCTGATGTGCCAACTGGATGGAAGCCAGCTATGTAAATATGAGTCTTTGCCCATGTGGAGCTGATTGAGTGTGATTCAGTGTTTAAATCAGGGTCAGATTAGTAAAAGTGCTCTGGACCCAATGTACAGGGTGCTTTGGAAAACCTCACTCCTTGTGTTTCTGCTGCCAGGAGGCCAAGGGTTAACTTACAGGTGCCATGGAGAAATAGTTCTCTCTGTAAATAAAGCAGGAAAGTGAGGAATGGGACCAATAAGGTGAATGACATGAGAGACTTAGCCTGTGGCTGCTTCATCCCCCTCCCAGCAGTGGCTGGACCAAGCTCTAAGCATGTTTCTTATTATTCTGTGGTCTATGGATTTGTTTTGCACTGAAGGGTGGGAAAAGGCTGGGGAAGCAATAATCACTTCAGCAAATGTGAAAACTCTCCTGCTTTGCCTACCAATTTCCCACAGTCTTCTCCAGCGCCTACAGCTCTCTGGTGGCTTGGGATGACAGCGCTTAGTAAATATTCACAGAGCAGAGCACTCTCCAGCCACGCTCTTGCGACACCCTCAGAGGCCAGGCCAAGGCACTGGCTGGGAGCTGGAGGGAGCGTGGGGAAAAGCAGATGAATCTGATTCTCCTGACGCTCCCAAAGCCAATGGAGGAGGGAGGTTAGAACAGGATGAGGGGATTCTGCCCCACTGGGACCACCGTGTCATTGCTCTAGTCCGAAGGCCAGATAGCCCACATGGCACTATGCCCTGCCCCTGGCTGGTGCAGACTGCCAACTTCCCTATGCCCTGTCTTGGGGGCTAGAGCTCGCTTTGCTCCCTCCTCTTCCAGGCATGCCTCTTGGGCAGCGGCAGCTAGTTTGTATAATTTTTGGTGGTGTCCAGAACGAGTCCATGTCTCCCCCCGACACCTGCCTAAGGCTCTGGGAGGGAGTTTGGGTCCAGGAGGGAGTTTGGGATATGGGCTCTGGGCTGGGGCAGGGACCTGGGGTGTGGGTGAGGGTGCAGGGCATGGGGCTGGGCTGAGGATGAGGAATTTGGGGGTGCCACAGACAGGCTGCCCCAGGGCTGGGGGGAGGCAGACTGGAGGACTCCCCCCTGCCTTCCTCTCTGCAGGACACTCACTGAAGCCCAGGAGATCCAGACAAGCCAAGATAAGTCACCTGCCCTCAGAGTTGCCTTCCGGAGGGGCTGATGCTATGTGCCTGCTCCCCTCCTCCTTCTGGGGCTCCCCAGCTGCCCCAGCCGGCTCCCGGCACTGCCCTCCCATCGAGGGAGCACAACGGGGAACTGCCTGCTGCCTACAGTTGCTCCAGTGGAGGCATGCAGGGGTGGCAGACTGGGCCAGAGGAGAGACCCAACTCCACATAGTATTCCTGGAGTCCAAGCACCACAGACCCATACCTCTCGCCATCCCTCCTCCTGGGACCTTTACTGCAACATCTATATTGCTTGCCTTGTGTAATACTTAAAACAATTTTGTCTCCCTCTAGCAGTTGGCTCCAGCCTGCTCATTGTTCAGGGAATCACTGCTCTAGCTCAATATCTTTTGGTGCCAAATATCGTGGTTTGGATCCCCATTCACATCTCTGGCGTTTGCTTTACATGCAGCAACATTTTCCTAGACATCTTACAGAATCCGGTTCTGTGGTTGCATGAAGCAAGGGCCAATTTCATTCCTGCTTGCACATCTGTGAAACGCAGGATGGGACATGTCAGTAGTAAGCAAATTTGACCTTCATTGTTGTACTGTATCCCTTGTGAGCCAGGGGATTCTAAACTGGTAGCAGAAAGAGTCTTGATTGCACCGAAGAAGAGACATGTATAAATAACTGTTATCAAAGCCACTGAAAACAGAGACGTCCTTCACTTCACAAGCACGGATCTAATGCAGGGCTGCGTGTTTGTCACTGCCTTTTCTTCTTAAGGTTGCAGCCGTGATAGCATCTCGCCACCATGGTGACTGTCTGCCCTGGCATCTCTGTTGTATGTGTTGAAATTTGGGTGGTTTCTGAAAACAGGTGCAAACTTCTCAAAGGAAGCAGAGCCGCGGAAATAAAAGGGTCTGTGACTCAAGAATGGCTGATCTGTTACTGAGATGTCACCCAGCTTCTTGGAGAGACGGGGGGTATAAAGGCTGTTCAGAAACTGGGTCCGCTCTGTTTATTTTTGTGTTTTGCCATCCTTGGAGTGCAGAAGGAGTGCAAGGAAGGAATTATTTATTCAGAGTTGCTAAACACTAGAGCCAAGATTTTCAAAAACGGGTGTCTAAATTTATGTCTTCCATGTCTATAGCTAGGTATCGGAATTAATGGCTGAATTTTAAGAAGTGGGTGAAATTAGGATGAAATTAACAAGAGCAAAATTAGGCTCAACGTCAGGAAAAGTCTCCAAACCATGAGATATATGAAGCTTAAAAAAACCATGAGTTGTTTTTCACTGGCAACTTAGAGGGTGACATTGTGGAGTTTTATTTCTTGCTTTTTAAAAAAATTCCTATGAATATTTTTCTTTTATTTTAATCTTTAAAACAAAAAAATACCTTGGTATGTCATTTTTTTCTGTCAAAACTGCAAAATTTCAAGTACAATGAAATTTTTTCCATGACAATTTTTTATAGCAAAATTTTAGCCAGCTCTCTGAATGCATTTATAATAATGAGAATAGTAAGATGGCACAAAAGTATTTGTGAACATTTGTTTGCATAAAACCCAGAGCTTCACTGGGGACTGTATTCCCTGCTATCTGTTACCTGCATTCTTACAGGGATGCAGATGACCAGTTTTCTCACAAGAATGTCCCTGGCAAGGAGATGTTTCACAAACAGTCGTGCGAATGTGGGTTTGCATAGGAATTTGCAAGGATTTTGCCTCTGGGAGCCCATCTTTACATCAATTTTATAAATGACAACAGTGAAATGAAAGAGCAAGCAGGGAACAGAAACAAAAGCATGTGGCCTAACACATTATCACAAAGTGTGAATAAACTGAAGGATTCAAGGGTGGAATTTTCAAAAGGGATTTAGGAGCACAGGACAATCAACACGGCTTGTGTGCCTGCGTCACTGAGGCAATACTCAAAAGCACACCCACACTCCGTAGATTTTCAAAGATGCAAATTGCAGTTAAGTACCTGACTCCAAGAGACTTTCATTTGAAAATCCAGAGTCAGTCCACACTGCAGTTCGGAGGCATGACTGCAACACTTGTGGACTTACCCGAGCTATTTCGGATTCAGCTGACTCCAGGCCAGCTTGAGTCATGCTAACCATGGAGCTGCAGCAGCATGAGCAGTGGCATAAGCTACCCACTCTGTGCATGGGCCCTGGAAAGGTTTGTGGAAAGGTTTGTGCAGCTTGCGCAAAAACAGTGACTTCACTGAGCTGCAACCACAGCACTAGCTCCAGTGTAGACGGGCCCTACGTGAAGAGTTTTCTGACAGCCTACAGACTGCAATGCGTTTGTGGGAAGTGTGCAGTGTGTTCTGACTCATTCACACATTCATCGGAGCACAAGCCTGTTTGCGAGTAATTCATGAACAGGAAAAAGGGGTAAACATTCTGAGTGCATTGCTCGCTGTGAATTGTTTGCCCAATTCTGCTCTTCAGGGGAGGCTGACGTGAACATGCCATTGTCCTGGGCTGTCTGAGGGGGTTCTCAGAAGCATAAGTCTGCTAGGTAGCAAATCAAAATAGCAGCATCATGAAAGCAACCAATCATACCCAAAGGATGTATGGGCTGCTTGGTGTAACATTGTTATCAGAGAGTGGGGCTGATTGTTACAGTGCTAAGCATCTAACAGAGGAGCATAAGAATGGCGACATGGGGTCAGACCAAAGGCCCATCTAGCTCAGCAGCCTGTTGTCCGATAATGACCAATGCCAGGTGCCCCAGAGGGAATGAATAAAACAGGTAATCATCAAGTGATCCTTACTTAGCCTCTGGCAAACAGGCTAGGAACACCATCCCTGCCCATTCTGGTAAATAGTCATTGATGGACCTGTCCTCCATGAACTTATCTAGTTCCTTTTTGAACCCTGTTAGGGTGCGTCTAGACTACAGGGTTTTTTCTGAAAAACTTCACTTACGTCCACACTGCTATTGCGTTCTTTTGAAAGAAAATTGAAGGAACGCACAGGTTTTTCCGACATTGGTAAACCTCATTCTAGGAGGAAGAACGCCTTTTCCAAAAGAGCTCTTCCGGAAAAAGCCGTGTGTGGACGTGGAAGAGGGAGTTTTTTCGGAAGAAGAGGCCTCCAGGAAAAAGCACAGGTGCCCTGGTGGCCACTCCGTCCATAGTAATCACAGAGTAGGGGGTTGGAGTGGCCACCCACTGACTCCAAGGGGGACACGACCCTCCCTAAGCCTTAGTGGGCTCACCTGGAGGACTCACCTGGGAGGAAGCCATGGGGCGGGGCCTGCAAGGCCAGTTGGGGCCCAGCCTGCAAGGGAGCCAGAAGCCTGCTCAGCCCAACCCAGTGAGGAACCGGACCTGGGGGAAGCAGTCGACTGGCCAGGGCCACGGGCCCACTCCTGGAGGATTACTTGGAGGGCCTGCGTATCTGGCCGGAGAACTTCAACCCTGGCTGCCCTGAGGATCTGGGCCAAATAAAGGTACCATACGTGGAGGGGAGAAATGGAGCCGGCCCAGGGATAGCCGACCTTAGTCTGGCCAAAGGTCAGCGGGCTGTGGCATGGACCCCCGCTGACCCAACTCCGACAGCTCAGTGTGTTTTGGACTAGGATCCCTGCTGACCCAGCAGCCAACTGCTCGGCTACTGTTAGGGCCCTGGGATGCGGGGGTGTAGGGAGGGCCCACATCCCCCCTGCCATCCCTTAATCGGGTGGAAGTCTCTGCGACCACAGGCAAGGTGCCTGAACCTCTCCTGAACAAGGAGCTAAACTATTTACCCGTGCGTACCTGCTGTGAAGTGGTTTGCTCATTTTCTGCAACCCCACCCTGCACCAGGGCTGGGCTTATAAACTGCTGCCCTGTCCTGCATCAGGATGGGCTATAAACTCTGTAACTGCTGTGGCTTTCCCCTGCATAAGGCAGGGGCTACAAACCGTGTTATTACTGAAGCCCCACCCTGCACTAGGGCTGGGTTATAAACTACTGGGTTACTGCAGTCCCACCCTGTACTAGTACTGGGCCTACAAACTGCTTGAGAACTGCAGGCCCTGCCCTGCACCTGGGCTGGACCATAAATTATGTGATTGCTGCAGCCCTGCCCTGCACTTGGGCTGGCCCATAAACTGCTACTGTGGTAGCTCCGCTCTGAACCGGGACTCAGACTGGAACTGCATGTAGTGGGTTGGAGTGGCCACCCACTGACCCCGAGGGGGACACCCCTCATTCCCTGGGGTGCACCCCACTGGGCTACATACAGCTTAAATGCAAGCTAGCATCCACACTGAATGGATGCTATCTTTCAAAAAAGTAGATTGCTTTTTTGATGCGCTTTTGCTGTGTGGACGCTCTCTTTCAAAGAAGATTTTTCAGAAGTTCTCTTCCAAAAAAGCTTCTTTTGAAAGAAGTTTGCAGTCTAGACATACCCTTAGTAATATGGTCTTTACAAAATCCTCTGGCAAGGAATTCCACCAGTTAACTGTGTGTTGTGTAAAGAAATACTTCCTTTTGTTTGTTTTAAACCTGCTACCTATTAATTTCATTGGTGACCCCTAGTTCTTGTGTTATGAGAGAGAGAGTAAATAACAGTTCCTCATCTACTTTCTCCACCCTAGTCATGATTTTTTAGACCTCTCTCATATCCCCCCTTAGTCAGCTGTTTTCCAAGCTGAAAAGTCCTAGTCTTATTATCCTCTCCTCATATGGCAGCCATTCCATACCCCTAATCGTTTTTGTTGTCTTTTTCTGTACTTTATCAAATTCCAAGATCTCTTTTTTTGACAGGAGGAGACTGTGTCTATATATAGTATTCAAGATGTGGGCATACCATGGATTTATACAGAGGCAATATATTTTTATTCTTATTCTCTGCACCTTTCTTAATGACTCCTAATAGTCTATTAGCTTTATTTGATGGCTGCTGCAATTGAGTAGATATTTTCAGAGAACTATCTGCAGTGACTCCAAGATCTCTTTCTTGGATAGCAAGAGCTAATTTAGACCCCATCATTTTATGCGCATAGTTGGGATTATGTTTTCCGACGTGCAATACTTTGCATGCATCATCACTGAATTTAATCTGCTATGCTGTTGTCCAGTCACCCCATTTTGTGAGATCAATGAACACTATGGCTACGTCTACACTGCAAGTATTTGTCGGCAGAGACTATGCGAATGAAGCGCTCATTAGCATTTGTCACGCTGACATTTGCATATATCTGCAGATGCTTTTTGCGCAAAAACAAGCAGTGTAGACAGGTCTGTTTTGCGCAAAAAAAACCTTTTGTACAAGACCCCGTATACCTCCTTTTTTGAGGAATAAAGGATCTTGCACAAAGGGTTTTTTTTGCGAAAAACGGACCTGTCTACACTGCTTGCTCTTGTGCAAAAACCTCTTGCGCCAAAAGCATCGGCAGAGATATGCAAATGACAGCGTGACAAATGCTAATGAGCGCTTCATTCGCATAGTCTCTGCCGACAAATACCTGCAGTGTTGACGTAGCCCAAGAGTGTTCCAAAGTGTGTGTCATTTCCAAAATCACATTTAGGTACCCATATCAGTGCTTAAGGAAAAAGGAGAGTGGAAGACAGCATGGCACATGTGAAGTATTGCACATTGGAAAACATAATCCCAATTATGTGTGTAAAATTATAGGATCTAAATTAGCTCTTGCTACCCAAGAAAGAGATCTTGGAGTCACTGTGGATAGTTCTCTGAAAATATCTGCTTTCGTGGGAAACTTTGGACTTAATTGAGATGTAAAAGAACTTTAGGGAAAAGGCACAAAAGCCATTGGGTGTAGATGATAACTAAGTGCTGATACATCTCTTTTATAAGTGCACCAACCTATGTCCTTTCTCCTCTCACCTTTTTCAGGGATGGTCAGTTCATCTTGGACACAGTAGGTACTGGTCTGGTGACACATGGAGCTTAGCCAGAGAGTCAAGCTTCGTGATCATCGGCCAAAATCCCCAGGACTGGTGAGATTTCATCAGTTCACAAGGAAACTGAGGCATGGAGACGTGAGGTTTGACTAAGGTCATCCAGTAAATCAGAACTCAGGTCTCAAGAGGGCTAAGCCACTGCTTTACCAACTAGGCCAAGCTGCTTTAGAAAGAAAGCACACAGTAGCCAGGTAGTGACTCAGTATCATGCCCGCTGATTGGGTTGTGTGTATGAAGTTCGTCCTACACCCAGTATTCTGTGGGTCAGATTGTCAGCACTCCGCTGTCAAAGCAGACTGTCTTCTCCACATTGGAGGTAGCTGTGCCTTTCCCCAAAGGGGTCTCATTGGCAATACTATCAGAGGCTGGAATACTCCTGTTCAACATTGTTAGGCTTTTTCACAAATGGATACCAATGAGTATTAATGGCAGTCTGTCACCTATGTATCACATTGGCTTCAGCAGGAAGCCCTGGAGGAAAGCGAGGGCAGATTTTGGCTAAGTACAATTTGAGGAAAACTCGTGATTGTTAATTATAAACACTTCTATTGCGGTAGCGCCTAGATGTCACCCATGCGGGGACCCCACAGGGCTTGCTGACAATGACAATCCCTACCCTGGCATGCTAAAAACCTAACATCCTATCTATGTGTTAGATTTGATAAGAAAAATAACTTTCACTTCTAAGCAACCCAACAGAGTAAGATAATCATAAAGAAATCTCAGCCCATCTAAAACTCTGCTGAGTGTCGGCTGACGCATGCTGATGAGATGGATTCGTCAGAGCCCCCAGCCTTGTACAAATAAACCACAACAGTTAATTACCTTTTCCAGAAAGATACTCACCCTGCTGGAGTGACAACAGGCTATTACAAAGACCAGACTGAAACCGCAGCTCCACACACCCCCAACTTTGGATCTCCAAATGTTTTGCCCTATTTTATAGTTCTAGAGCTCTTGCTCCGTGCAGCTGAAACAAGTAAACTATATGTCCACTGCAAAAGCAACAAGGAGTCCTGTGGCACCTTAGGGTATGTCTACACTAGCCCCCTAGTTCGAACTAGGGTGGCTAATGTAGGCATTCGAACTTGCAAATGAAGCCCAGGATTTAAATATCCCGGGCTTCATTTGCATGTTCCTGGGCGGACGCCATTTTTAAATCCCCTTAGTTCGAACTGACTGCCCGCGGCTACACGCGGCAGTCAGAAGTTAATCTGAACTAAGTCCTTAGTTCGGATTAACTGTTACACCTCACTGCTGCTGGAGAATCATCCTCTAGTGAAAACTGAGCTTGGCTGGACACATACCATATACTGGGGCTCCTACCACTTCCCTAGGAATCTGTTCCTCAAACCAGTCACTATCCATATAGTTTTGTGGTGAGACCCCAAAACCTTATTTCTACAACAGGCTGAGTCCAAGCCTAGGAGCCAATCTGTCCCCTGCTCCTCCCTGCAAACATTAGGGGAGTTTGGATCTGGCCCATCATCACAGAGGAAATTAGGTGCATGGCTTCATATGGGGTTTAATTCCTCCGAGCCCTGAAAGCAGCCTGGGGTTAATGGCATCCCAGGCCCTTAGTCCAAGCCATTCCAGGACTCTTGGGATTTCTCCAGGGTCAATGATTGGTGCCTTCTGCAAAATCATTGACTTGCTCTAACTTGTGATTGTCCAGGGTGCTGTGAAAGGGTTAAAAAGAAAACGCAAACACACAGAGCCCTCTGCTTTAGTAAAGATCCCTCTTTCCCCATCCCCCTATCTCTCCTCTCACTGTCCTTCCCTGTGAAATAGCGCTTCCAGGCATAATACTAACAGCCTCAATATAAATGGAGCTATTAACTGGTGGAAACAGGCTTGTGGACATGGGGAACTGACAGAGAGAAGTGTTTTAGACTAAATATTGGTTTAAAATGAAGTCCCACAGCAATTAATCCGCACACTCTTTATATAAACAGTCTCCCTCTTCCTTGAGTTGACAGCGCTGCTAGGCTCTCAAGAACCATAGGCATCAGGGGGTCCCCCCCGGGAGCCTTTTTCTTACATCTCCTATAGAACGGTGTCATATTTTTTTTTCAGTTGTAACAAAGGGCCACCCGTGCCCATGGTGCTATGCAAATAAGAACAGGCATTCCCCCTGTGGTTCTGTACCCATGCCATCAGTGTCTGTGGGAAGCTGACAAGCAGCCTGAATACCCATTTAAGGGTCTCAAAGTGAGTTATAAAGGCAGTGCATGTTCCTAGCCTCATGCTGACCTGTGGGGAAACTGAGGCACGGAGCATCGACATGACCTACTCAAGGCCACAGAGTGGACGAGGGCCAGGAATAGAACCAATGCTTTCACTGGTGGTGTGGATTCTCAGCACTGATGGCAAATCAGCCCTGCTCACAACTTCCAGTCTCTGCTCTGGACAAATTCCATTTGCGGCTATTCACATGCCTCTTTCTTGGGCTTTCCTAGGAGCTCCACATGTGTCTCTGAAGACAGTGTTGGTCCTTATCCATGTCCTTTCCTAATCACTTCCATTTATTCTAGAATTACATAGCCCCTCATTAGCAATTGTATGAAAAACAATGAGCATTCATAACTATAGCTGGTAGGAAAAGGGGGAAAAGAAGTTCCCCCAGGGACAATTTTGATAACAACAAAATCTCCTTGAACCTCAACCCTTTTGTTGAAACCCCAAAGCTTTTCAGTTTGCACAGTGACACCATCACAGGAGCTAACCACATCAGCCACACCATTGGGCTCATCCACCTGCACATCACTACCATGATCTATGCCATCAAGTGCCAACAATGCCCCTCTGCCATGTAACAGCTGGAGGTCTGTTTCATTACTATACAGACTTCCAGGATTGAGCTGGAGCCTGAAGTCTAGGATCCTGCAGAGTAGGAAGGTCCCAGAAGTCTGCTCTCCACACAAAAAGAAACTTTGGGAAACAAATGAAACTGAGGATCGAGATGTTTAATGTGCCAGTGGAAAAGAGGTTTCAGCACAATCCAAAGTGTGGCCCTGGACAGGCTCCCCAAGCACAAAACACTTGTTAAAAGTGGTTTCTTCTCCAACCTTTCCATCTAAAAAAGAAAATGCATCCGATCAGTCTTAAAGAACCATTGGAAAGGTAGCAAGCTGGGTGTCCTTGGCCCAGAGAACTCTATGCAACAGGATGGCAGCTGTGTTAAAACCTTTGCTCTATCCCAGCACTTTTTATCTTTGCAGGCAAAAGAGATTTGCCCTGGATGGAAATGTGGCACACATGGGCAAACTGGCTGGTGGGGGGAAAGCCAGAGGGCTAGTCTTGCCAAAGACCACCCGTTCCACACAACACATATACTTCTGCTTGATCACGCCTGATGGATATCTTGCACTTTGGAGGTATATGCCCATTGATGTCTTGATATAATGTGGTGGTCTTGAGTTAGCCCTATCCGCTCTCTGCTTCAGTTTCCCTATCTGTAAAATGGGGCAATGGCATTGAGTGGAGCTGGTTAGAATGCCTTTTCCTTTCCCAGAAAATTTAAATGAAAGCAAACATCATATTTTGTTTCTGTAGAAATGGTCAGGGAAAATTTTCTGCTTTGCTGCAAACATCTACAAATCCACAAATCAAAATATTTTCACCCAAACATCAAAAAAAGAAAAGGACTAAACCTGCTTCTCCCTGCCCTCCAAAAAAGTTTTTTCTGATGGGAAATTTAAAAAATTGAAGAAAGGAGACACTTTCCAACTATACTTATAATTTGTCAAAAACCTAATTTTCCATTGGAGAAAAAAAAATTGAGGAAAAACTTCAAGCAGCCATAATATTTCTCCACCTTAAGGAAGAGTTTGAAGGGCTTACAAAGAAAGAGGCTCTTTTGGTTAAATTTAAATCATGGGGAATTATCAATGCCAAATTACTGCATCTTTACTCGCTTGTCTGTTTCACGTTCAAACAGTATACAGCTGGAAGTGACCGAGGCTCAGGGGCTTAGATCTGATCCCATCGTTGTTGCCCTTCACATTAAGGAATGGATTGTTAATGACCTTCTAGTGTAACTATATCCCCAGACCATGTACTGTAACCATCAGTAGATCCTCAATGACTGTGGTTGGAATGTTCAATCCCATCCTTCCTGGGATTCTATTTTCCCTTTCCCCTTCTCCTCCCCCCACACACACACACACACACAAGTTTCTCTGCCTTGGAAAAGATTTTCTCCCTGAAAAATGTAGTTACAGTTTTACTGCCGAGGTCACAACCTTGCTCTTTTGTGTTTTAATGGCTCCCGGGAGCTAGGGCTTTCCATATGGGGTATGTAACATAATCCAAAAATAACAGCTCCCAGCCAACATCGGGTGTCGCTCAGCTCCTTCTAAGCCTGGCTCACCCAATGTCACAGTCAGTAAAAAGACAGCCTTCAATTGGAGGGTGTACTGATCCTAAGCTGAATGTAGAAGGCCCTTAACTTTGATGGCAGAGATGGAAGCAGTGCTGAAGTGAGGAAGGAGAGCGGGGAAGCATTTATAATAGATTAGGCAAATGCAACCTAAAGAAAACTACAAAGGTTTGTTAATCTCTTTCATTTTGCAGCTATCTCTCTGCCTGTAATTTTCCACCTGTTTATCTTTTTTTCCCAAGCTCTTCCCTCTCTGTTCATTGCTCTGTGAAGCTCTCTATTTTTGGATTGTGTTTCACATCCCTCTACCCCCATCTGGAATGACCAGTAACTAGAATACAGTTACGTGGCCTTGTGAGAACAGGAGCAAACCATAGATCTTGATTTCATGTGGTGGTCTTGGGTTAACCCTGTCCGCTCTCTGCCTCAGTTTCCCTATCTGTAACTGTGGATCTCAAACACTTTATAAAGTAAGATAAATAACTATTATCCCCATTTTACAGATGGAGAAGCAATTAACCAAAGGTCAGTCATAGAGCTAAGAGCAGAACTCAGCCCTCCTGGGTGCCAGGCTAGATCCAAATCCACTGGTCTGGACTGTTTTGAGTGCTAAGCATGACTTAATTTGTGCCAGGGCACCCCGGTCTGCCAATAGGGGGCCAAAGGCAGAGTTGCCCTAGGACTGGCAATTCAAAAGAGCCTCAGGGCTTCTTGCCACCACAACTGCTATAGAAGCAGCCACTGGAGCCCTGGCCCCCTTTGAATTGCCGCTGGAGTGCCGCTCCGTGCATCTGTGAGGGCTGGGGAGGAGAGTACTGTGGTCCAGGTGGCACTGACAGCTTTCTGTCCTGACCCCACCCCTTCTGCCCAAGGCCCTGCCCCTTCTGGGGATGAGGAGCCAGACCCCCCCCCCCTTACCCTGGGGCCCGCAGTGGCTGTCGTCCCTGCTGCCGGCACATCTAGGCTTAGCAGTGCATAGCACCCCTGTGTTTGCTGCATCAGTTATCAATGTGAAAAAAAATGCTTCATCCCCAACTCCTCTTTCATTGCAAAGTAAGCACTGTTGCTAAGCTTTAGTCACAATCCTGCCCCTCTCTCTAGCTCTTGCTCTGTTGTGCCGGAGGAGGGAGAAATCACACCAAAAAAGAGAGAGAGACTCGAACTGTTGAGCCTGGAAAGGAAAAAAAAAATCCCCAACAGGCTAATGTAAAATATCAGCATAAAAACTACCTAGAGTTAACCCACAGATGAAGAGCCAGACTGCGGGCCCCAACTCTGCACATGTAAGGCAGCTAAGCTCGGGGGAGTGCATGCTACAGTGATAAATATGCCCATAACCTGGACTCTATAGCAGGGCTCACGCCTCCATTGTTGCTAGCAGGGATACAATCCCCCTGCGTGTTGGTCAGATTTACCAGCAGTCACTTCTCCCGTGCCTGGGAGGAGCGCTCTGTAAACACACAAGGCCATCACGCTGTCCCTAGTCACGATGCCATCCAAAGAACTTGAACAGGGCTAGGTAGCTGGTGTGTTGGGACTGCTGCATCCCACTTGGATCACAGCTGGCTTCCAGTTACCTTGGGTGCATGCCCCATCTGTTGGATGTGGCCACCTGTTGTCTCATCTCATACTGAGATTGTAAGCTTGGGGCAGCTTTTAATTATGGGTTGCTATGGTGCTGGCTGCGAGGTGCTACCAGAATATAAATAACCTTTGAGTGAGATCCTTAGCCCTGCTTCTGACCCTCTGTACCATGTAAAGGGGCTGGCACCACAGGAATGGGCACTATTTGGCTGGAAGGAGCAGGGCTGGCCCACTGAGGACCCTCACACGAGCTTTGGCATAGGGAGTTCACTAGGAGCTGAACTAGGCTGGGCCATCACACCCAGAACTGTAGGGGTTCTGGGCCAGGCCATAGGCTCAGAAAGCAGGCTGCAGAGTCTGCCCCAGGCTAGCGTTCTCGAAGTTACGCTCCGCAGCCCCTGAAAGAGCAGGACTCAACAGTGGCTAAAAGCCCCTTAGCTCCCCTTGTC
This sequence comes from Rafetus swinhoei, assembly GCA_019425775.1. Classification (NCBI taxonomy): domain Eukaryota; kingdom Metazoa; phylum Chordata; order Testudines; family Trionychidae; genus Rafetus; species Rafetus swinhoei. Next base: position 9,533,846 of record CM033429.1, on the reverse strand, counting down.
CCTGGGCACTGAGTTCTGGTGTGAACCTCTGAGGAACAGAACCCCACCTCACCCAGCTGTGTCTGGCCCCAGAGAGTAGCACCCTTCGTGAGAGGGTATGCAGGTCCTCTCTTTCTCCCCTCTCGCTGGCGTGGCACTATGCAGGCCATAATATCAAAACCCCCTCTCCTTCATCACATATGGATGGGGGATTGAATTATCTTCTTAGGTGTTTAAAATAAAAAGGCACCCAAACCTTATTCTGCCTTTCCCCCCAATTCAAGCCAGGTTGTTCTGATATACCAGGGGTGGGGAACCTTTTTTTGAGTCAGAGGCTGCTGCCCCAGGGATAAATTAGTCAGGGTCCACACACAAGTGAGAAGCAAAAACCCCCTCACTGATGTGGCCTCCCAACTAAGAAGGAGAAAGACACTCCCCACATTCTTCTCATACACCAGTGCCTTGGGGGGCCCAGGCTAGTAGATTTTGTGTGCTCCAGCCCTGTGGGGGTCTGGAGCACCATCACAGGCTCCCCAATGCTGGGGGGAGCCCTGAGCCTTGGGGGCTGGATCCAGGCAAGCTGGAGGCCACATCTGGTCCCCGGGCCTGAGGTTCCCAACCCCTGTGATAGACCATGATTTCCCACTATGCTGCATTCTATGCGGTCACCACTACCTTGGGGATCCTGCCTGGTCCATTTACTTCTCTTTCTTTAAATCTTTGCCACATTTTTTCCTCACGTTCCTTTGTTTATTTTACTAGGAAGGGCCTCTGACAGGAAAAATAAACCCCCAATCTACATCTGATGTCCATGGAAACTGGCTGTTTTCCGGGCCGGCCGCCTTTCAGAGGAATGAAGCGCCATGCCTGTTGGTTGGCACACTCCACGCAGCACAGGGTTTCATCCGTGTGAGTCATAGCACTGACTCCTGCCCACGCAGCTCACTTCAATATTAGGGCAGAGCTGCTGTCTTTCGTGAGAGACCAAAAACCCGGGGCCTGACAACTTGTGGTTGTGAACGTTCCCATGGCACTTTTTGCAAGACTTGAGGTTTGCAGCCACATTCCATCTCTGGTAACTACATTCAGCTAACCTCAGTCCCACGCCACTTTCCACTGGATTCAATATTCGTCCCTTCTGTCCCTATCTGATGGGGCTGTGTGGCAAGGCATTGTGGAGCAACAGCTGTGTTACACCACAGAGAAGGCTTCTTTTCAACTGATGGGCGGGGCAGGCCGATGTACCTACCTGCTGGGGACTCTTCTAGATGAAGGATGCTTGGTGAGACATACATTCCCATATGAAAAGTGTTACAGCCTAGGGGTCTGATCCAAATTACATTGAAGCCAACTGTAGTTTTTCCTTTGATTTAAATGGGCTTTGGCTCACACCCTAGGTGGCTGACTTTAAATAAAGGGAATCAGCAGACAAATAAAAAGTTCCCATGAGAGGAAGGGTGCACAGTGACTCAAGTTCTGCATTCGGACTGAAACCCAGTGTGGCGGCTGCCTCACAGCTGCCCCTAGAGCAAGCAAAGAGAGATGGCTGCAACATCTAATGGTGCAATACAAGGTGTTCAAAGCAAAAGCTTTCCTAACCTTTAATTTACCCTAACTTTACTCTAAATGACAGCTGGGCCTGTGACATATGGGCCTGATATACCTATCAGGGCTAGCCTAGATAATACCTAGTCCTGCCTTGACTGCAGGGGATGGGACCAGAAGCCCTCACGGGGTCCCTTCCAGTTCTATGATTCTATATCCAGCTTTGGGGAAATGTGCACCCCTGGGTCAGAGGTGGAGCTGGGCTTTGCAACTTCAGGTGCAATGCTGTTATACACATGCTCTCGTAATACCTGCACGCCACGGCTTGCATCTTTTTCTGCTGTACTTGGGCTAAGGGAGGCGTAAGTCCCTGATGACTACCTATGCTCAGTTTGCCCACCACAGTCATCGTACAAAGCAAGAGAAGAGATTGCAGATGTTGCAACTCTTAGATCTAGCAGCCACCGGTGACTCCAGTGCAAATCTGCATGACGGCACTGCCCCTGAGTTCGATTTGGATTATATTATCACCTCTCATGACCTTCACCTGGGGCACTGGGCGTGCTGGGAAGAGCAGCACTCTTAGCAAAGTGGTAGATGTTTCATTTTTAGTTCTTCCTCCCCACTCCCTTTGTCTGATCTTTTCCTGGTTTCTAAACTGGTGAGGAGCTTCCTCTTTCACTAAGCAGGGCTGGTGGCTCGTAGGAGCAAGCTGTGAAAAGGTCCTTGCATGATTCAAGGGCAGCAGGTGGGAGAGGGAGAAAGACATTTCACCTCCACTTTGCCTATGGATTCCTTTGAACCATGATGGAGAGAGGCCAGCGCCAGTGTAGAGGTGGATGCCAGCTGCCTCTAGCTCACAAAACAGGCTCTCCCTGACTGAGGGAAGCCATCGAGCCATGGTTTCATGGGGTGCTGATTGCAATTGGATGCCATGGCAATAGCTCCTGACTTTGTAGTGTGACTTAGTTACATTTTCCCAGTTCTCTGGTGGTGGCGGAGGAGGTGTCAGCAGGAAGAGGCGCCGGTGTTAACCTCAGGGTTCTTTTTTGTTTTTCTAGAAAGAAATAGCCGTGTTGCTGGTTAGGGGTGGCATTGCTACTCGGTGGCTGAGCAAAGGGAGAGCAAAGGGTGGGGCTCATTCAGCACCTGTTGATGACAATGACAATTTGACTTTAAGAGGTGTGAGGGGAAACCCAGCTATATAGGAAATTAAGAGATCCAGATATCATTCGACAACCCTAAAGCACTATGCACATGCCACCAGGGGTGGCCACTCTCTGTGGACAAATGAAAGGATGGCCTCAGAAGTGGGACCTTCCAGATCTTTTCATGGTAACTAATTCCAACACTTTCTATTCAGTATTCCCATTCGGTGATAAGAGCAAGACTGGGTACCGCCAAAATACTGCTCTGCATTTCCATCCAGGCATCTCAGGCATCGATTCAGTCTATCAGCACTTTTCTAATGGTACTATCATATACAAATCCTGGTTTTACAAATGGAGAAACTGAGGCACCGATGGTTATGAATTGCCCCATGAAATACAGCTACTCAGTGGCAGAGTCTGGAATAAAACCCACAAGTCCTGACTCACAGGCCCTCTACTACACTGGCCATAAGATGCATTTTTTTCTAACAATAAGGGTAATTAGTCATTGGAACAGTTTGCCAAGAGATGTGGCATCTTCTCTGTCACTTGGAATTTGTAGGTTGAGTTTGGGTATTGTGCAAAACAGGAATTACAGGGTGAAGTCTCTCTTGCCTGTGTTATACAGAGGTTAGACTTGATTCTCCCAGTGGTCCCTGTTGGCTTCATAATCTATGATGCATTAGAGCCAAATCCTCCCAGTGTAATATGTTTCTAGACCCGGGTGAGCAATAAGCCAGTGACCAGGAACAGCAACCCACAGCCAACGGGAGCATTAGGCCACCCCATACCTGCATAGGTGCAGATAAATAAATTAGGGGTGGCCCACCAGGGCTAACCCTGGCAAACCGTGTCCGGCCCCACCTATTGCCCACCACCGATCTAGATAATGTGTTAACATTGCACATGGGCAGAGAAGTGCGATCAAACAGGTGACTCTGTAGCAGTTCTGTCTCGAACATGGCAGTTTGGTGGTCCCCAGAGGACGGCCATAGATGGCTGAGTCCACCCCTCTGCACGCAGTCATCTCTGGAGCAGTGACTCAGAACAAGATCTCAGAAGGCAGAGAAGTGGGTGCACTGTGAAATATTTACCCTCCTCTTTTCCCCGACCCTGTCTCTCTCACCTTCCTTCCAATGTGCCCTTCCCTTCTCTTTCCTTTCTGCTGGGCTAATCTACTTCTAACTAAAAGCCCCCTCCCTTCAACCTAATTATAATCTCCATAGCACTAACATGACAGTTGTCAGCAGCATCCTATCTGCTGGTGTCTTGCACTCCTTTCCTCACCCAGTGTCTGCTCTATTTAGACTTTCTGCTCTTTGGGTGAGGTTCTGCACAGCACAGTAGGACCCCAGTTTTGCCTGGCCTTTATACACAGACATAATGAACATAATGAATCATAATTAAGGGGTGGGGGATATCAGGCCGGGCAAAACAGGAAAAATAAAACTCTCCATTCCAGCTCCCAATGTTGGGCTCACTTCAGGAACTGAATTTAGACTTTCCCTTAAATGGTCTCTAAATATTTTCTCTTTCTTTTAGCATAGTTTTTTTTAAAGGCACAGATAGGGGCTTTGTGCTCAAATCCCACTGAAATTCAATTGGACTGGGTGCCTTTAGATGCCTTTCTAAACCTAACTCTTTAAGGTCAGTTTTAGACTGTGTGAGAGTTTTGTGCTGATGATGAATGATGCGAAGTGGATGTCCTTGTGGCCACAGTGCAAGTAAACTTCCCCCAGACTGGGTTGCCAACATGCCTCAACCTGGATCTGGATTCACCCCCTTCCCTTCTAACCATGAGCCTACATTCTGTATGGTTTTTCTGCTTAGGATGCAAACTGAGTCAGATTATGGTGGTGCTTGTCCCTTGGGACGTTGTCTGAGTCCACCAAAGTCCTCCCCATGGGGGTGGAGCAAGAGGTAGTTTTGGCTGGGATCAGGTGGGTGCGTATCAGAGGATTTGGGCAGATGCAGGGCTGGGAGACTGCTGATGATCCGACTCAACAGCAGTTCACGTTGCAGCTCTAGAACTGCCTGGAATAGAGCTGCCTGCACATGGCTTTGACTCCTCAGCCACTACCTGGGCAAAGTTGGATGGGAATGGGTGATCTGGAACTCAGTGGGAATTTTAGCTCCACAATGACTTTCCCCAGGACAAAATCCAACCTAAAAGGATTAGAGTCAAGGACAGAACCAAAGCCTGGGATGTAACCACCCCGTACGCTGAATCTGGATTCACCTCCTGGGGCTTAAATGTTTGCAGAGTCCAACATTTAAGTGGATCAACCTAGTGGATCAAACCTGGATTGGGACTCAGAAGGTCTGTGTTCTAACTGCCATCTCTGCTGCTGGCCTGCTGGACAACCGTGCACAATTCATTTCCCCGCTGCGCGCCTCGGTTTCCCCATCTGTAAAATGGCGATCTGGACTTCCTTTGAGAAGCACGTTGAGCCCTGCCGATGACAGGCTCTCTCTGATAGCTAAGCATTCTTCAAAAGAAGGGGGTGGAGGAGAAGGACTTTTGTTTTGAAAGTGTGCATGGCGGTGGCAGGTGCTTTTACAAGGGAGACTGAGAAGAAAATAGAACCCTTTTCTATGACTTTCTTTCATTTATTTCACAGGATGGTAGAGAATCAATCAGTCAATATGTTTACCAATCAATATTCCCAATAACCAAGGGGCTCAGCATTGAGCCAGGGCAGTGTGGCCCTGTTCACATACATGTTTGAAAGGATGCAGACCTATGGCTCAGCAGCTCCTGCAGGCTGTTTGCAGCCATGATCGTTGATCTTATCAGAGTGTGTGAGAGAAAACTGCTGCGGTCCCCTGAAAAGGAGCAGGCTGGGTAACACTTTGAGCCATTTCTGCCGAGGGCTGCACAATTGAAAGAAGCTCATTGGGGGGAAAATGATGCCCTTTAGCATCAAGAAAACACCCACAGAAACCGAAACGTTGCTCAATGAAATACCGCAACATACTGAGAGCTGAAGGCAGGGAGAGGAAGGGGAGACAAAATAAAACATGAGGTGTCCTCTGAGCAAGAGAAGATGCTGATGTGTCCTGGCCAAAGTGCACCTGGGCGGCTTCTAACTTAACACTTATGACAAAGTTGCCACTAGGTATGCAGGTGAGTCTCTATCTATAGCAATACTGTTATAAAAGGAGAGGTGTCTGTCACGCTGTCTGTCACAGAGAACAACTGAGAAGACTTGAGAAGTTTCTAGGGGGAGGCAGGCCCCCAGCCCCACCTATGGCCTCTGCTGAGGCCCCGCCCACCACTGGGAGGGGAGGAGGAGGAGCAGCGTACCGAGCGCACGCGCACCCCCCTGCCACCACGGGAGGAGAAGAGCGTGCGCACCCCAGCATCCCCAGAGCAGCAGAGAGGGAAAAGGACGCACGGCCTGAGCCTTCCCCAGCAGCAGTAGGGATGGGGAAAGCCCCACGGCCCGAGTCGGCCCAAGCCTCCTAGGCCTGGGAACAGTGGGAGGAGGAGGCCATGTGTACATCTACTGTCCCAATGGGATGGGTAATACTATTTATGATAACAGTAGCTTTAGCAGAGTTCAGATTACTATTACTATAGAGTATTAAGTACTCTATACATGGAGTAAGAGACAGTTCCTGCCTATACAGCTCACACTCCAACAACACAAGACATACAAAGGACCTTGATGAATGGCAGAGCCAAGAAGAGAGCTAACATAGCCTGGCTCTGTCCCCTAGCACTCCCTGTGAAGTGACCTTGGTGCTCCCCAAACCATGCATGAACTATGCCTGACGCTTGTGAGAGCAGGGGAGGTTAAAAGTTGAAATTAAAAGGTTGCAGGCTTTAATTAGCATCAAGCAGCTATTGTGGTTTGTTTTCTCTTTAGATGTACTTTGCTCTCTTTGGCCTGGTCTGCACTGGAGCAGAAGGTTGACCTAAGATAAGCAACTCCAGCTACATTAATTGTGTATCTGGAATCAATGTATATTAAATCACTGTCCACATAGCAGGAGGTCGACGCTCCTGTCGGCTTCCCTTACTCCTCACTAAAGCTATGTCTACACTACAGAGTTTTTCCAGGATACGGAAATATCCTGGAAAATCTCTGCCGCATCTAGGGAACGCATCCACTTTTTCGGAACAGTTTCCGAAAAAGCGGGCGTGCTCTTTCGGAAGCCCCGTATTCCTCATTTTATGAGGAATAAGGGCTCTTCCAAAAGAGGAGGTTTTTCCCACCCAGTCTAGATGGGCCAAATGTTGGAAAAGCCTCTTCCGAAAAAAAGAATCGGAAAAAGGTACACAAATTGTGGTTCGCAATTTGCATATCTTTTTCTCCAAAAAACAAACATTGTGTAGACATAGCCAAAGATCAGGACTACTGGCACTGACAGGTGCATCCTCTGAATTCGATTTAGTGTGTCTTAACTAGACCCACTAAATCAAACCCTGGAAGATCGAGTGTGGCAGCCTTGATTTGCCCTTAGTGTTTCTAAAGCAGCTGACATTACACCAGTCTCATGGTTCACAGATCAATGCTGATCCCTCTGGACAACATTTCTATTGTTCTTATACTGTACTATCAAGAGGCAGTGCAGTCTAGTGGTTAAAGCACTGAACTTGGTAACCTGAGTTATGTTCCCAAATGTGCTACTGAGTGACTGTTGTCATGTGTCCCCTGTGTGTGCCTCAGTTTCTCCAGCTGCAAAACACCTGTGTTCTCTCTAATTTTTTCTGTCCATGTGCAGAATAAATTTTATGTGCACTGAGGAATGTGAGAATGTGCACCACCAGTAGAAACAAAACCTATCTGTGGGCAGTCTGCTAATCAGCTGAGTGGCATTAAAATCTCTCCCGAGCAGCCACACGAGCACACAGCTTACAGGAAACAATTCTGACCACCTCTGTAAAGCACCACCTCTTGAAGTCTACTGATGAAAGGTGTGAGGTATTATTCTGTGTAAAAACTGCCCTTGATCGTGAGGGCTCTAAAACTGTAATAGGCTTGGCCTGCTGGCCAGAGCACAAGACTGACCTCCAAGGAAGCCTGGTGTCCCGTGCAAAAGCTGGTGATAGTTCAGCCATCTCTGCATCCTGTCCATGCAGCATAGCTTTGCACTGCAGCCGCTCCATCCGTGCAACAGCAACGGTGCAAAACACCCCAAGCACAAACGAGTCCTTGGGCTCCCACCCTAAAATGCACAATGTGTGTGTGCGGGGGGCCGGGGAGGGGACATAACTCGCTCCTAAGCAGGCTGCGTGGCTCTCCTAATCAATGTTTTAATTGTGTTTTGATGATGAAAAGCACTAAATAACTGTCCGTTCTCTTGACATGCTAAACCCCCAAGAGCTGGACAGAGTTATTAAACTGCGTGAATGATTAACGACCAGCTGAATGTTTGTAAAACTAAGGTCATTGCCCACACCCACTCACCCATTGCAGTGCTTTCATTATGCCAGTGTGGTTAAGTGGTACAACGCAGGAGTGTGGGAGCAGTATAAAAGTGTTCATACTAGCTGCGCAAAAACAGTGCTCATACTAGCTGCGTTTTCTTTTTGTGCAAAAACCCCTAGCAAAAAACCGGATCGGCAGAAAATATGTAAATGAGATTGTGACTCATGCAAATGAGTCCCTCATTAGTATATTTTTGCAGAGAAAACTCTTAGTGTAGACGTAGCCACTCATACTACGTATGTCTATATGGAAGAGGCATGGAATACACCAACCCAAGCTATTTCCAGGGATTGCCTACCTGTGGAAATTGCTCTTTGTGTGATCAGCTAGTCTGACCTGCATATCACAGGCCACAGAACCTCACCCACCCATGCCTGTCATAGGTCCCCAATCTGTGGCTGAGCCACTGAAGTCCTCAAATCACAATTTAAAGACTTCACATTACAGCAAATCCACCGTTGACTCGAGTTTGAGCCAGCAAGTGAGCCATGCTGCAGAGGAAGGCAAGAAACTCCCGGGTCTCTGCCAGTCTGACGTGGGGGGAAAATTCCTTCCCAACCCCAGATGCGGTGACCAATTAGACCCTCAGCAAAACAACCAGGCCCCCCAGCCACACACCTGAGAGCGACTTATGTGTAGCGCAGAGCCTCCCCCATCTCTAGCCCCATTTCCAGCCATTGGGGGATTTGCTGCTAGCAGTCGCGAAGGGCCCATATGCCATTGCAGGCAATCTCATCATCCCATCCCCCCCATAAACTTATCAAGCTCAGTCCTGAAGCCAGTTGGGTTTTCTGCCCCCACTGCTCCTCCTGGGCGGCTGTGCCAGAAGGTCATTCCTCCCATGGTTAAAAATCTTCCTCTAATTTCAAGCCCATCTTGCTGATGGCCACTTTACAGCCATTTGTTCTTGTAGCACCATTGGCACTTAAATAATTCCTCTCCCACCTGGGGCATGTCTCCAGTAGGAAATTATTTCGAAATAACTACATTCAAAATAATAACTCCTGAGATAACAAAATTGAAATAGCACGTCTCCCGTGATGGAGGAGCCTTGAAATTAGTCTGAACCAGGGTCCGTTATTGTGGACGTGCTACCTCGATTTAGAGCACTGGGGAGTAATTACTTTGGATTGTTCTGGGGAGTAGTTATTTCAAAATAGCAACAGCAGAGCATCCACACTAGCGCTATTTTGAAATAACTATTTCAAAATAAGCACTGTTCCCTGAGGAAAGCAGGAGCACAGATTTCAAAATAACCAGCCCATTGTTTCGAAATAACAGGCTTAGTAGTGTGGATGCTCCACTTATTAATTTGACCTCAGGGAGGTTATTTTGAAATAAATCCCTAGTGGAGAGCAAGGCTTTGGTATTTATCCCCTTGATGTATTTATAGAGAGCAAGTCTGTCTCCCCTCAGCCTTTGGTTAGGCCAAGCTTCCTATGCCCTTCTCAGAAGACAGGTTTTCCATTCCTTGGATCATCCTGGTTGCCCTTCTCTGCGGCTATGTCTACACTACAGAGTTTTTGCGGAAAAAGAGCCGTTTTTCCGCAAAAACTCATGGAGCCTTCTCACCTCAAGCGTTTTTGTGCAAGTGCATTTTTGTGTGCTCTTAAATCAAAAAATTAGAGGGATTTTTGCACAATTAGTAATCCTCATTCTATGAGAAAGAATACCTTTTTGCACAAGAGCTCTTGCGCAAAAAGGTGTGTGTGGATGGAAAAGAGGGGTTTTTTTGTGCAAGAAGAGGGAAGAGGAAAAAGCACAGGTATCCTGGTGGCCATTCTGTCCATAACAATCACTGCTTACTTGCGAGAGAGTATCCAGGCAGTCTGGATGCTCTCTTGCGCAAAAGCACATCACTTTTTCGATGCGCTTTTGTAGTGTGGACACTGTCTTGCACAAGAAGTTTGTGCAGAAGATCTCTTCCGAAAAAAGCTTCTTGAGCAAGAAGCCTGCAGTCTAGCTGTAGCCTGCAGCTGTTCCAGTGTGTATTCATCTTAAACATATGGGAGACCAGCACTGTGCACAGTATTCCAGATGTAGCCAATCCCTAGGATAATGGCATTACCACTTTCTTATTACTATTGGGAACACATTGCCTGATGCCTGCCACATCACATCGGTGACTCTGAGTCATCCCATGATCAGCCAATACACCCAGGTCTTTCTTCTCTTCTGTCACTTCCAGCTAATACATTTCCAGCTTATAGTAGAAATTCTTGTTGTCAGTCCCGAAGTGGGACTGCATTTCTTTTGTCTAAAAAGATCAGTTCTCTTTTCAAAGAAAGATCCAGTTGGTCTGGCATGAGCTACTTTTTCTAAAACCATGTTGTATTTCAACCCAATTACCTCTATGACTTTAACTATTGTCTCTTTCAAAAGTTGTTCCAAGACCTTGCATACAGTTGAGGTCAGACTAACTAACGGGACTTGAATCTCTCCCCCATCCCTGCATTCTTAAAAATATGCCCGGGTCTCTTGTCACAGAGTTTGGCCCCTGAGTTTACAGTTCATTATCAGATTTACAATTTGATGTGCCTCTTCCTTTAATATTCTTGGAGGGAGATTATCCACTCCCTCTCCCCTGATTTATTCTCATTAAACTGTTTGAGTTTGGTTTCTACACTGGGAGTTGTAATTTCTACTTCAGTATCCTCATATCATTAGCAACCCTGACACTATCCCTAAGGTCCTCATAACCCTTATTAAAAATGGAGACAACCCACACTCCCACCCAGGGCTTGCTACAGGGCTTTCCATTCACAGAGTATTATTATTGCCCTTTTACACGGGGAAACCGACTTGCCCAAGGTCATGCAACAAATCCAGTGGGAAAGTTGAGCCCTCGAGTCTCTATATTCCTAAACCAGAAATGATGCCTAAGGCCTCTAATCTGTCACGGAGCTTATGGGAGTCATGGATTCCAGGACTTTCTGGGACCTCCGGGACTTCTGCAGCTTCTGCTGCCTCCCCGCCCCCCCCAGGACCAGCTGCACTGGTGACTGCAGAGACAGCCCCCAGGGGCAGTGACACCAGCTGGAGCCGCCCATGCAGCAGTGGTCCCAGGGACCACCCCAGAGACTGTTGGCACAGTGGTCTTCAGGGGGCTTGTAGCAATGGGCAATGGGGGGGAGTCAAGAGCAGTGGCCAGCTGGGGTCTCCCAGAGCAGCAGCATCCCATAGCTCCACAGAGCACTGGCATTTCGGGGCGCCAGAAGCTGCTAAGTTTTAGTCAGGGGTATTTGTAGTAAAAGTCATGGACAGGTCACAGGCTGTGAATTTTTGTTTATTACCTGTGACCTTGTCCTTGACTTTTTACTAAAACTATCTGTGATTAAAACTTCCCCTTACTGATGCCACTGGAAAACTTTCTAAAGAAGCCATTTTACCACTATAACTGTGTCTGAACTAGAGTGTTTCAGTAAAAAAAAATCACACCCTTAACTGAGAGAGCCATCTGGGGACAAACTTTATGTATCTAGCAGGCCTTTGAACCAGAGTTGATCCAAAAATGCTATATGTTTTCCATGGGAAAATGTAAATAATTTTTTAAGTTGAACATCTTTGTTTGTTGGTTCATTTTTCTTTTACTTTTGTTGTTGTTGTTGTTTTTCATTTAGTATTTAAAAAAATTCAGGGGCTTGTGGGTTTTTCCTGGTTTTGGTTCTCCACTTTAATGCACATGAGAGAATGGGCAGGGGGAAACAGGCAAACAAATGGAACCATTTTTTCAAACATTAAGCAAAAATCTGGAAAAAGTTGAGCAAAATTAAATTGTTCTTTTTGGTAAAATGACTTTGTGGTTTGCTTTTTCTTCTTCGAAATATGTTTTGATGAAAATTTGTAACCAGCACGGTTTATAATCACTGTCCCACTGAACATGTTGTTCAGAGCTCAGTGTATTTCAGCACCTTTAAAGCATCAGTGTGTGTTCATTGTATTCACTTTCTCATCTAACCAGCCCTTCTCCAAAGTTAACCCCAGCACATTCCTCCCTGAAAGCCCCTTGAGGGACCGAAAAACACATTGCAGAGGCATTGAAGAGCTGTGGCTGATGACAGATAAATGCAGAGCTAATTGTTTTGCTTTCACTGAGCCAGTGTAGGAGGTGTCAGGACTCTGAGATGACCCCTGGAAGCAATCATCAGGTGTGGAGCCTGCATGAACAGTGTCAGGAATCCAGTTTTGATTTCCCTCAGAGCTGCCTTACTAAGAAGTTGGCAGAGTGGCTTATTTATGGAGTGTCTTTGCTCTGAAAAAACCGCCCTGGCACAGTTGAGTCCTAAGCAACCATGTCTGCCTACTAGACAAAGAATAGTCTAGCAGCACCTTACAGACCAACAAAACATATAGATGGTATCATGAGCTTTCGTGAGCACAGCCCACTTCTTCAGATGAATGGAGTTATTAAAGGTCCACTTTCTAAATAAATTGCGGAGGGAGGGGGGAGAGAGGGAAATAGAAGGGGGGAAAAGGAAAAAGGAAAAAGAATAGTCAATTAAGCTATGGCTACACTATAACCTCTTGCGCAAAAACATATGCAAATGAGGCAAAGCGTGGAATATTGCCGCGCCTCATTTGCATAATTAATGAGGCTCCGTTTTTGCGCAAGAGGCTTTTGCGCATAAAGGAGCCATCTACACTGCTCCTTTTTGCACAAAAACCCCCTCTTGCATAAGAGCCATTCTTCGTGAAAAAAAATTCTTCCTTTCTCTTTTTACACTTAGACTCATAGACTCATAGAATCCTAGGGTTGGAAGAGACCTCTAAGTGTACTAAGTGTACCGCTTCTATCATCTTCATGTAGCACGGACACTCTTGGGCTATGTCTACACTATAACCTCTTCTGCAAAAATGGAGCCTAATTAATTATGCAAATGAAGTGTGGCGATATTCCATGCTTCGCCTCATTTGCATATGTTTTTGCACAAGAGGCTATAGTGTAGACATCGCCCAAGAGTGTCCCAAGGCCTGAAAACCTGAGTCAGCTGGTACCAGGAAGCCATGGGCTTATCTTTGCTGAGTAGACATACACGTAGAAAAGTTTCAAGGGGTAGCTATGTTAGTCTGTAACTTTCAAAACTATGCGCGTAATCCTGTGGTACCTTAGAAACTAAGATAAAATTATATAGAGTATCATGAGCTTTCATGGGCAAAACCCACTTCGTCAGTTGATATGATCTTGAGTGGAGAAAAACAGGGGGGCCCTCAGAATAAGAAGGGAGAGGGAGAAAAAAAAGTCCTTGTCAATTGCAGTCCCAGTGCTAATGAGGCTAAAAGAGTGGGCTGGAAGTGTCTCATACTTAGCTTTTGATGTCAATGGGGAGTTGAATGTAAGGAAAGTTGGTTTTATAATATGTCATCCAGTTCAAGTTTTTGTTCAGGCCAAGGGAAACAGTGTCAAATTTGCATATGAAGGTCAAGTCCGCACTCTTTCTCCCTGGAGTTGGCTTGTGAAATTCCTTTGTAGAAGAATAGCTACTTTAAAATCCATTAATGAGTGCCCAGGCAGGTTAAAATATTCCCTAGAGGTTTCTGTGTAGAAGTGGATGATACCACTGTAACTAGGGTGGATGAACAATCGTCTTTTAGCTCATGCCTTATAAGCCAAAGGTCCCATGTTCTGTTCCCACCGGCTATGACCCAGCCAGGGCTGCGGTGTGACAGTTGCGCTGTCTAGTTAGATAGAGGCTTCTCTTGCGGCGCCTGCAGAGGAATGGAGGAGGGGACAGAACTATCCCAGAGGGAGAGGCTGGAAGGCTTGTGTGTAAGGGATGCTAAAGTGGTGGACTTAATGCCCATCACATTCAACTGACAACTCCCAAGGCCATTCCATTCCATGTCCTGTGGTAGTGGTAAGCACAATGCAGTGAGCTAACATGTGGATCCATTGGATCCATCTGTTCCCAGCACAACCTGCCAGATGATTTGGGACAAGTCATTGAAACTCCCTGTGTCCCAGTTTCGCCACCTGTAAAATAAACAGGGCTGGGCATTCCTCCCTAGCCCTGTAAAGTGTGTTTAGACCTGAGAATGAAAGGAGCTACATTATGTACAAAGTTCGGTGCTTATTGGCCCCTCCTGTTTGTATCCTGCGCAGTGGCCAGAATCTTAGCCGATCACATCTGGGCTCTGGCATGCCACCCTCTGACGCTAATCATAGGAATGAGCCCTGCTGTTGGCATTGCTGTCTCAATGGGAAGATATGGTGGATGCATGGCCCACAAGGGACTTCACTATTGCTATTGATCTAATACAGGGGTGAGCACAAGGGACTTCGTGGGCCTCCAAGTGGGTTGATTCAGCCCACTGACACCCTGCCAATTCCCCGCTCCCAGGCCAATCAGGGCCTGGGGAAGTCTGGTGGTTGACTCTAAGCACCGTGCGCCCCTTGAAGAATGGGGGCAGGGCGGGGGAGACTTTGCGTGCTCTCCCCCACCCCCAAGCCCTGATTGACCTGGGGGCCGGGGAAGCGCGTGAAGTCTCCTCCCACCCTGCAAGGGGTACACAGTGTTTAGAGTTAAATGCCAGCTGCTGCTCAGCTGGTGGTTGACTCTAAGCATGGCACCCCCTTGCAGGGTGGGAGCAAGGAGCGAGAGACTTCCTGTGCTCCCCTACCCACTGGGCCAATCAGGGTCTTTGGGCAGGGAAGCAAGGAAGTGTCCTGGCCCCACCCCTTCTGCCCAAGGCCCCAGAACCACTTCAACAATTTCTGTAGTGTCCTTCCATCTAAAACTATTGCCCACCCCTGATCTAACATGAAAGGCCCTCAGATACTATACAACCCTCACATGCTCTATCTAGCTTACCCTCCCCACCTCCACTGGACTTCATGGGATGGATCATTGCTTCCTTCTGACTCCAAAGGTCCATGAGCTTCGGTATGGGCAGAGGAGAGAGAAAGGGCTGAAAATACTTTGCAGAAATGTTTGGCTGGAGATTACTAGCAGGGCTTTATTACCCAAGATGCTTCACAGCTACAGCTCCATTGTCTTCCAGGGGTGTCTCACCAATCTGCATATCAGGCCCACTAAGCCTCACTGAGGTGGGGGATGAGCCGCTTTCTCATCCTCACCATGGACTCACAGACGTTAGCAAACAAAGTCCTCTGAAAATTGATGGAGGAAAATATTATTCCAGGCACAGATCTACTCCCTTCCAGGCTGTCATGACTAATTGATGCCTCTGTCTAAGCCCCAATTTCTTCCCACTCTCTTGCATGCTGGTGTCTTATTAGAAATTAACCCTGTCATCTGTCTAATTCTTAGTGGGCGCAAGGCATTTGCAATGGGTGGCTTGTGAGCAGGGTCACCATTAAGGGAGAGAGATGGGAAAGACAGTATTTAATAAGGGCAGTAATGAGAGGAGATCCTTAGAGCATAGGAGCAAATGGGATACACTGATAAGCAGAATACTCTTGGTGAAAGACAGATAGTCTTGTCCCAAAGCTGGAGGAGCTGGGAGCAACTATTGGGAGTATTCCCAATATTTTTGGAAGTCTTGTGCTCAGCACAAAAGTATTTTGGTCCCCTGTACACATCTCTTACATTCTTTCAAGTAACGTGTTTTGAGAGCCATGATTTAAAACATTCCAGAAATGCCTTCCACCCCAAAGAACCGTCAGACTGACACTGCAAACGGTCCATGGGAATCACTTCTTCCACCCCTGAGCTGCTGCTTCCTCTGGCGCGAAAGGCAGCAACCGTTGAATGATGTCCATTAGTGCTACAATAACTCAGTCAGGATGTGAAAAATAATTCTGTCTTCGGTCGAAGCCTCGGGGAGGATTTAGGGAAACAGACGGCAGTTCGAGGTGCTGAAGTTTGCACCTCCTGCTCCTGTCAAAAGCACCCTGGGACCCTGAGATTGGCATTTTCAGCAATCTGTGTGCATGCAAGCTCCTCTGTGTGCCATTGTGATCACAGATGGCCAGGACATTGGTTTATTTCATGGCCAAGAGAGGGAGACTCCAACAGCACACAGCCTCCTCCCACCATGTTAGCTACTAGTTTAACTGGAAGAAAGACTCTTGTTTGTGCCACAGTACCACTTCCAGCAGAATCCCAGAGCCTAGATCAGGGGTGGGCAATAATTTCTTGCCAGGGATCACTTCAAAAATTTCCGAAGTGGCCCTGGGCTGCACAAGAAGTGGCGGGGCATCAAGCAGAAGGGGTGGGGCCAAGATACTTCCAGGTTCCCCACCCCCACACAATGAGTGCCTTTGCCCCTCCCTCCCATCTTCCCCTTAGGTGCCCATGCCCCTGGCATGAGAGGAGACTTCCCGCACTCCCCTGCCCCTAGGCCAAATAGGATCTGGGGGCAGGGGAGCGCACAAAGCCCTCTCCACTCTGCCCCCGCCCTGCAAGCAGCACGCAGCACTTCAAAGCGCCGCATGCTCCTGACAGAGCTGGAGGAGGATTCGCATGTTCCCCTGCCTTCAGACCCTAATTGGCCTGGGAGCAGCAGGGCATCCGTGGGCCAGATCCCCCCACTTGGCCCTTTTGCCCACTCCTGGACTACATTCTGCTCTCATCTTGTACCGGAGTCGGCTCATTTCAAATGGAGTTGGATCATTGTGTGTTTGGTTAAATATTAACAGACTCAGGTTCAATGTTTCACGCTGAGTGTGTGTATCATGCGTGTATCGTGCCAGTATGGGTTAGTATTATTTGTATTATGTATAGTCCCTGTCTCAAAGAACATATAATCTAAGCAGGGCATTTGTCAGGCCCCCTCTTCATTTAGCCTGAGGCCCCATTGTGATTGTAGCCCAAGGTAACATGGCCCAGAGCCATACACTGACACATTCCTACAGCCCTTTTCCCAGTAAATATCTATTCCGAGCTTTCCTGTTGTTGTTTTCTACAATATATGCTTACACACCAGATTCAGTCACTTGACCAAAACTGACAACAACCCCAGTTCCCTCAGACGTGGAGGTTTCTTAACGCGCTTCTGAGGAGCGTGACACCAGTTGGTCTTCGTGGTAGAAGGCCCCCCTCCCCGCCCAACACCACTTACCTCTCCAGAAGTCATGAGTAGTGAAGAGGTTTCCTGCCATTCTTCACAGGCCGGTGAGGCACTTAACCTCGCCTTCATTATCTAGTGTGAATCCGGCAATCTGAACCTCTCCAGGGATTGATAAACAACCGTCTCCGATCTCCTCGAGCCAAAACACCCTTGCAAACCAGCGCTGAGTTTCAAGCAGGCAAGTGTGTCACCTTCCTGTTCTTTCTGCAGATGATGTTGGCTTCCCTTGGCACTCTTACATTAGTTCAGAACAGAAGTAATTTCTCGAAACAGATTTCATAAGTGGATGCGACCCCCAACCCCTTATGTCTGCCAGAATTGGATGATTTGCATATTGTCAATTTAAAAACTCTGCCAATTAAACACTGATTCTAAAAGGAGAACCTTTACTCCTTCCCATTCATCTGTTCCACTCTGTTCGGGAACAGTCTGCGCTATTTTGATAATGTATCCAGAGTTCTTGGTGACTGCTTGCCATATATAGAGGTGTAGCAGCTGGGATTACAGTCTCAAGGCACTGGATAAATATGGAGTAACCCTTTCAAAAGTGACTTAGGAGCCAGAGTCCTATTTTCACAGGGCATTTAGGAGACTAAAACTCATTGGAAATTATTGACGCTTAACTGAGGCCCAGATTTTTAAAGGCATTTAGACACTTAAAGAAGAAAATCAGAACCTAGTGGGGTTGTCAAAAGTTAAGTGCCTAGCTCCTATTGAAACCAATAGAGTTGAAAATCCCACTACCTGCATCTAAAGTGCCTTTAAAAATCTTTCCCTATGGGTATGTCTACACTGCAGCGTTATTTCAAAATATATTATTTTGAAATGGCTAATTTGAAATAATGCGTCTACACACAAAATGCATTTCGAAATAGCATTTTGCTATTTCAAAATAGCGCCCACTCTGAGTGGACGCTGAATCACATTTAAGGCCGGCTGGAACCAGGTCCGGCAGGGCATCAGGTCAGGAGTTACTTTGTGTGGCTGCTGCCTGAGGCTATCTGAGGCCTGTGCTTAAAGGGACCCCCACTGGACAGCCAGTTCTCAGCTTTCCCTGCTTGCTTGCCTACCTCGATAAGGGACTGCAAAGCATTTTGTCTCTGTGCTCTGATTGCCCTCACTTGGCACACCACAGCATTCTGCAACATGGATCCAGAGCTGCCCCTAGGTACTCTGGTGCCTCTCGTGGACGCGTTGCTGCGAGCCTGGCTGCACTTTCTGCAGGCTGCCATCCGGGAGGTCCATTGGGGGGCTGTCAGTATCCAGGAGGCCCTACGGGAGAGCTTCCACCCTGAGGAGCACTAAGAGCCTCCCTGGTCTGCCCCACTGGGGGCTTGTGCTTCATTCCTCCCTCACATCCTTCCACTTACCCCCCCCAACCCCGTTCCTGATGTCAAATAAAATACATGTATTTTCATGAACACAAACTGTCTTTATTTAACAAAACTGGGGGGGGGAGGAATGAAACTCTGGTGAGACTGGGGAAAGGAGGCGGGAGAGGGGAGAAGAGAGGGTGGGAGAGGGGAAGGAGAAACCTGGGAGGAGGGAGCTGGAAGGGGAAGCAAGGGGAAGAAGGGGGAGGGGAAGTTCAGGACTCAGGGTTGGGGGGGGTCTCACCGGACCAACTTGATTTTCATGCAAACCTGCTCCTGGGTTTGCATGTGGCCTTTGGTGGCCAGGCTGGCAGCTATCCTGCCATAGACGGCCACGTTCCTCCATCTAGTGCGGAGATCATGGACATTGGGGGCATCCCCCCCAAACCTGAATAAGGTCCATGATCTCCACCCTGGACCAGGAAGGCGCCCGCCTTCTCCAGGCCCTGGCAGGCTCCTAGGAGCTGGCAGACTGCTCCTGGGGAGTGGTGGAGGGCTGGCTGCCAGTGGCTTGCTGGCTTATGTTTTGGGGCCACTGGGTCAGGGGCCCTGGTGGCCACTGCTGGCTCTGGGCTGGCAGGCTTGGAGCTGGCACAGGCACTGTGGCCAGAGTGAACCCCTTTAAGGGCTCCGGGGAAGGGGAAGGGAGAGGAGTGTTCTTGGTTGAAGCCAGAGTGGCCACCAGGGCACCCTGGGAGGCTGGAGGCCCCCTATTTTGATATAAGTGTCTACACAGCACTTATTTCAAAATAGCTATTTCAAATTTGGCGTTATTCCTCGTGGAATGAGGTTTACCAAATTCGAAATAAACGCTCTGCTATTTCGAATTAATTTCGAAATAGCGGTTTGGCTGTGTAGATGCTAGGAAAGTTATTTCAAAATAAAACTTTGCTGTGTAGACATACCCTAAGTCACTTGTGAAAGTGGGACTACTCCATTTAGCGCTTTTGAAACTTGTAGTCATGGCCTTTCCCTGGAGCAGTGTGAGAACTGCTGGACCATTGGCTCATGAGCTCTCATTTGTATGTGAGCATTTGATGTGAAGGACTGCCAGAGCTCATGATTACCTGAACAATTTGGTTTGGACAACAAGCTCTCTAGGGTAGGGACTGCAAGTACCTCTGCATTTAGTTCTGATTGGGCTGTCTGAGTCCTACTGTAATACAAATATTTACTAACATTGATCAGCCAGTCCCTTGCTGGGGTCAGGGAACATAACGGAGAAATGTTATTTGTGACTAGCTTGTTGGTCAAATGATGGGGGTATTATCCAGTCAGTTGTAGCAACTGTGACATTCTCTTTGGTGTTTGTATTTGTAGGTCACAAGATGGCCTGTGACAAGCAACAAGAGAGATTGATACAAGGTATAAAAAGGCAATATACCACCCGCCAGAGACAAAGAGACACCTGTTGCTACTTTGCTGTAGGTGTATATGTACAGAGGAATTCTCACAAGTGTTCAGCACTGGCCTGCCTCTAATGCAAAGCTCCTGCTGGCTAGAGCAAGAGCAGCCTTAGGTCACATCTACACTTACAAAGCCAAAGATCAATCTTCTGGCATTCAATTTAGTGGGCCTAGTAAGGACCCGCTAAATTGAATGCTGATGGTGCCCCCTGGGTGATGCCAGTATGCCTCAATTTGCGAGGAGTAAGGGAAATTGACAGAACATTGCTCCCATTGACTTCCCGCTGTAGAGACAGCGCCAATCTTGGCCTAACGTACATCGACTCTTGCCAGGGTTGCGTACCTTAAGGTGAGCTTCTGGGTGCAGTATAGACCTGGCCTTAGATTTACCATAAGATGTGCACAGCATCAGAGCTCCACATATACAGTTGTAAATACTGGTCTTCTCCAAGCCATCGAAGCTGTAAGCAGCAACCTCCTCCACCACTTAGGAGAAAAGAGCAGCACCCTGAATGTACATCTATCACACAACCTTTTCCCCACTTGGATCAGCCAACAGACAGAGACCTACACACTAATCTACATACATGTGGATGAGCAGCATTGCTGTGTACGTGCTACAGGGATTGTGCCAGAAAACCTCTGCACCTTGTATATATTTGCATTGATTTATTTTTTGCTGCCCTTCCTGGCTCTGGATGCATCACAATACTGGCGATGTTCTAGGCTGTTCTTGCTGTATTTCAAATCCAGACAGAAGTGGGAGCTAGCAGGAGCCTCAGGTGGGTGTGGGGAATAGGAGGTCTCTGGTCTAATTGTGTAGTTGGAGGCTGCTCAGCTCATTTGGCTTAGGCAGTATCTAAGTTGTTGGGTGCTTGCTTGAATCAAGCCAGGATGCTGGGACAGTTCTGGGCTCTGCCTGTTACCATCTTGCTGTGCTGTCTCTGAGGGATTGTATGGGTGATTAGGAAAGCCATAAGGTCATACCAATGGTCCATTTAGCCTAGTGTTCTCTCTTTCACAGAGACCAGTACCTGAGCCTTGGGGGAGTGTATAGCATTGCTGCGTATGCAGGATAAGGGATGCAGTGTATAGCATTGCTGTGTCCCTTATCCTGCCTTCCTAATATGGGAGCAGATTCCATCCCTGGGAGAGCCTGCTTGGTTGTCTGACTGCTCCCATTATAGGGGGGGGGGAGGACAACTCAGGTCCCCAATTCTGTGTTTCCCCTAAGCCACTTGAGAACCCACCCCATTGCCTTTCTAGGGTGGGAGCCAGCTCCACCCCAGGGGCATGTGGTGTTGGCTGTCCAGCCACTCCCAGGGTGGGTGGGACTTGAGCCCACCACCCTATGTTCCCCAGGCAGATGCTGTATCCCCTAGGCCACTCCACCGCTCTACCTTATGAGGGTCCTTTATCCTGTGTTGGCTGTCTGATTACTCCCGGAGGGGGGGCGGACAGGACTTGAACATATCACCCTGTGCAGGGTATCTCTTTGGAGAGATCCACCCTGTCTTCCCCTCCCAGCTTCTGGCTGTCAGAAGTTAAGTGTTTCCCCGTGCATGGGGTTGCATCCCTGATCATATTGGCTTATAGCCATTGCTGGACCCATCCTTCCTGAACTGTTCTAGTTCTTTTTTGAGCCCAGTTACACTTTGGGCCTTCACAACATCCCATGGCAATGAGTTCCATAGGTTAATTGTGGAGAGCAGTGTGTGCCAAGCACTTGGCGCACTCCCACTGACAGAGCTACCAAACAGTGTTCATGCTCATGCTAACGGAGCCACGCTGCAGAGAAGAAAATTCAGGCAAGCAGGAGACAGTTCTCCATGGAGCTGAGGGAGAGGGGCAGGGAGG
Source organism: Rafetus swinhoei (assembly GCA_019425775.1). Taxonomy (NCBI): domain Eukaryota; kingdom Metazoa; phylum Chordata; order Testudines; family Trionychidae; genus Rafetus; species Rafetus swinhoei. The sequence goes on along the minus strand of CM033429.1, from coordinate 9,512,067 downwards.
CACAATGGCCAGATTTAGGTCAGGCTGCTCTCAGCCGGGCTCATTAGCAACCAATGAATCCCAAAGAGTGCAGCTTCCTTCAGCGCTACAGTGGTATTGTTCAGGCCCCTCCTCCACACTTCCAGCCCCCTCCGGCCCTGGGCCATTGTCACTCTGATAGACTTGTCCTTGCCCGCCCCCTCCATGCTTCTTTCCCTTATTGTTCTCCAGGGCCTGTCCCTGACCCCTGTGTATTTATAAATGCCACTTTCCGCTGCGTTATTGTGTGCTTGGCAGACACGGCGCGCACCCCGCTTCCTGCTGAGCCACGGCTCCTGGATGAGCTTGGGGCTGACTCCTCGCTTCCTCTCCTTCCTGTTTACGGGGCTCCGGGAGGAGCCCACGCCGGCCACTCCTCACAGGCCTCCACAAAGCCCTATTTAGCCTTCCAAACGGGAACAAAGCCGCAGCTGCAAAGTGAACAGGGCAGAGGGCACACCCCTTGTTTGGGGGGGTGATGAGGAAGAAGAGGAGATCTCCCCAAGGCAAGCACCACAAAGGCAATGGGCCAGGAGCTCAGCCCAGTCTGAGTTGCTTCCCTCAGCTAGGCCGCTGACCTCACTTGAGGATCAAACCAATGTTTTTTATGGACAGATGCAGACACTGGTGTGGTTCTTACAGACTGTTGTCTCATGGCTTCCGCTCCAGTGCTAACCAGCCCCTTTCCTTACAGTCCAGGATGACTCTGTGGTAATGAAACCTCTCCTCAGCTTAGTCGCTGCCTCTGGACGATGACCAGTTGTGGGGGGAGGGTGTCAATCAAAGATAGAGCCAAACTAAATCTTCTACCCTGAGTGCTCCCCACCTGGGGAAATTTGGATCTAGCTCCCAGGCCTGTCTCCATTTGACCCCTCCTTTCTTTCTTAGACACAGTGTCTACATTGGCAAGATTTAGTGCAAAAGCGGCCGCTTTTGCACAAAATCTTGCCGCCTGTCTACACTGGCCGTGAGTATTTGTGCAAGAACACTGACGTTCTAATGTATGAAATCAGTGCTTCTTGCACAAATACTCTGACGCTCCCGCTCAGGGATAAGTCCTCTTGCGCAAGTGTTCTTGAGCAAGAGGCCAGTGTAGACAAGTAACATCAATTTCTTGCACAAGAAAGCCCAATGGCTAAAATGGCCATCAGAGCTTTCTTGCGCTAGAGAGCGTCTACACTGGCATGGATGCTTTTGCGCAAAAGCAAATCTTTTGCGCAAAGGCACATGCCAGTATAGACGCTCTCTTACTCAAATACTCTAACGCAAAAACGCTTGCGTTTAGAGTATTTGCACTAAATTTTGCAAGTCTAGACATAGCCAGTGTGTGTTATGCTGAAGTAAACCAGCCGTGTGCTGTGAACGTGAAGGCCAGTGCTGTGGGCCTTGAGGGACTGACTTCTGCTGGGCTCTCCTGGAGAAAAGTGTCTGGGGTGAGCAGAGAAGGAAGTGTCTGGACATCCCTCTTCAGGTAGCCATAAGAACTCTGCCCTTTGGAGGGCCTTGTATTCAGTCAGTGCCTCTGTAAGGGCCTGATCCATGACTCCTTGAAGTCAGTGAAAAGATGACTTTGGTCAGTAGGACTTTGCGTGGCCCTCACCCTGGTGCTGGGGCTGGTCTCATGAGTTTGCATTGTGTCTATTGGTGGCTCCGTTTCCTCACCCTGCGCTGTGCCCTTCTGATTCAGGCCCAGGTTCCAAGTGGCTCCGTATGAGCCTCTTGGTTTATTTTCCTGTTTCCCACATGGGATAATCATGTAGTCTACTCAAGCAGCTGTTGCCTTAACTGTATCTCAGGCCTCTTCCCCTATCAGCTGTCCCTGAGGCTCACCCCAGAACCTTGGTGCCCGTCTGTCTAAATCAGTGTATCGTGGTAACCACAACTGGCCTTCCCGTGCACCTCTGGAGTCAGTGCACCTGTGGATACACTGCAGCCAAATCTTCTCCTGCAAGCTTTCACCCAGCTGCTTGGGGTTCATCTGAGCATAGGAACCCAATGGAACCTGAAATCTGCCTTACTCTATTATTTGCAGTGTTGTGTAGAGGAGGGTCCCAGGAAACCTAGGTTCTATTCCAGGCTCTGGAGCGAGCATGCTGGATGGCATTAGGCATGTCATTGTAATCTCTCTGACTCAGTGGGCCCCCCCAAAGTCTCTGAGACATACTAATGAAAGCCACTTGCTAGCAGCCAGGGTTTATTATTTACATTGTCATAGTACCTAAGAGTCCCAGCTGTGGCCAATGACCCTGTTGTGGTAGGTTCTGTACATACCCAGAACAAAAGGACATTCCCTGCCCTACAAAGATAATCCAAGAGACAACAGCTGGGTACAGGCATGCAGCACATCTTCTGCTGCACCCCCGTAGTGGGACCCACATCAGTTTGATTGCTTGGCTGGTATTAAAGTTTTTCAGCGCCCCTAAAAGAGTGTCAGGTCAGGTTCTGACTGGAAGCCAAGTGGAGTCAGTGCAGTTTGAGGTGTGACCGAAGGCAGGGCATTGCTCTCCCTTCCCGTCCTTAGGTTGGCCCTGCACATAATGGTGGGATATAGAAGACAAGAGCTTGTTATGTTTATGGGGGGAATCAGACGTTTCTTTGCAGCCCCATTTATCCAGTCCTACGGGGACTGGCTCTGCTGCCAAAGCACCCACAGTGCTCTGAGCTCAGCTACGTCCGGTCCTGTGCAGTACACCAAGGGGTTGGGTGCAGGGGAGAAGAGCTAGTGGAGCTTCTCCCCACCACACGCTCCCAATACACCAGGGACTTGCCTCCGTCCATTGCTCCCCTTTGTGTAAATAAACCCTGGCTGCTAGCGAGTGGCTTCCATTAGCAGATCTCCAACACTTTGAGGGGACCACTGCATCAGAGAGGTCATCGAGCCTAAAGCCTTCAGGGTCCCACCCCCTAAGTGGGCGGGGAATGGCGGAAGGAGGGCAGAGCTAACACCAGCGGAGATGACTTCATGTGAGGGGAAATGTATCTTCTGTCCTTGCAGAATGTGCTACCAGGAAATGCCCGGGAAGGGACTGGCTCTCACAGCTTCCAACATAAGGCCTGAAAGGCATAATATAGCCCTATATGGACCAGAGAAGGGAGCCTTTACACGGAGGGCATTACTCTTTGTTATTTGGCTGGGTACAGCAGTGCCTCTTGCCTGGCACTTGTTCGCCTGTCAAATAACCCCTCCTCCCTGTGCTTTCAGCATCCAGCACACTCGCCTTTCCTCCAGGACACACTTGCTTGCCCAGAATGGACTCTTGTCTAGGTTATATCAAATCCTTTTACCTCATCTCGGCTTCCTGTTTCACTCACGCTGAGGCTGCCGCCAGCTCTGCTGTGTCCACCGTGGCATGGAGCCAGTCTCAGCACAGCTGGTGGCAGGGTGAGTAATGCACAGTCTGGCCACGAGGCCTGGCCACAAGCAGGACTCACCTCCCTTGTCAGATGAGGTGTTACAAATGGGGTGCCTGTGTGGGCAGGTGAGTGAAGCAGATAAGAAATACAACCAGGGGCTGCAGAAATGAGGACTGAGGAGGGATTTCAGATGCCTGCCTTTTCGGGTGCCTGACCTAAGACACCTTAAAGGGGCCAGTCCTGATTTTCAGCAAGTGCTACGTAACCACCTGCTGGGCATCCAGCCCCTCTACAGTGGCTTTGGCTGGGCACCTAAACTAATCCCTTCTAATTTCAAGGTTAGTGGCCAGGCAGTCCATTCTTCCAGCCAGTATCTCTGAGATGTGCCCACATGCTGCTGATGACCCCCAGGTTTTTGCCTTAGGTTCCAGCTGCTATTAAGGCTGCTGGATGAGTCAGTGTATGGAGGTTCCAGGGAGCCAGGCAGCTGCCATTCTATGTGTAATGTGGAAACCCACACCCACATCTTCTAGGAGCATGGTGAGGGCCTTGAACTTGGCTTTGATAGGGAAATAGCACTGGCATATGCATGCACCTGTACATGCCCATTCCTGCTCCTGCCTCCCTGCCATTGTATTTCCATCCTATCTAGCCTGCCCTCTGTAGAAGGGTTGGCTGGGAACCTGTCCCACACTTGCCTGGAGTATGCAACAGTGTCTCTTTGCACTCGGCCCTTCAAGCGCCAGGTTGTTCTTTAGGCAGGACATGACTGTGCAAGGGACTGGAAACCCAGCAACGCTCCCCAGCATCATTCTTCCAGGGAAGGGGCCGGAAGCTGGTCCCACTCATCCTGCACCAATGCTCATGGAGAGTCACAGATTCTGATGGCCTGAAGGGACCAATAGACCATCTACTGTAACCAGGGCCAGATTAAGGGGGGGGTAAGGGGCCGTGCATGCGCCACACACCCACTGCCCAGGGCACAAGTATGGCTCGGTCCGGCACTGCTCAGCACAACCCCGCTACCGGGCCAGCACACACGGGCTGCCCAGTCCCTCTACCGCAGCCACTCTGCTGAGGCCCTGGCCCTGTTACCCCCAGCCTCGCCTTTCATGGGGCTCTCAGCTGCTGGCCCTGCTGCCCCAGGGCTCTCTTGTTCAGTAACATCCATGGTTCTGCCGGACCAGGGATGTTGCCGGACAATAGAGTCCCAGTTTAGGGAGGTGCAACCTGTATAAGTCATGGTTGAGTAGTCTAGAGCAGTGGTCCCCAACCTTTTGGGGCTGCCAGGCGCCCAGGGGTGGGGCCGTTCATGCGCCGCGCACCGGGGCACAAGAATGGCTTGGGCCGGCCCTGATTGTACCTGTATGTTACAGGTCAGAGAATTTCACCCAGTTAAGTCCTGGACTGAGCCCCGATATCAGGGAATGGGCAGAGGCCAGGATTTTGGGTTCCAGAATGAGGGCTAGCAGACCTGCATTCAGGGCATGGCAGCAATCTACTCTGCATAACTGAAAGGAGCAATGCAGGCCACCAGCTACTAATATTTCTGCCCCTTGTCATGGCCTCTGTGTTAGAGCTGGTCAAAACAATGGGATTAACTTTTCCTGAGGATGATTTTTGCAAGTCCTCCTTGTCATGGAAATGAGTGACAGAGGAGGGATCACGTGAGGATTACCTGCTGTGTTCCCTCCTTCTCTGGCATCTGGCATTGGCCACTGTCAGCAGACAGGACACTGGGCTAGATGGACTGTTGGTCTGACCCAGTCTGGCTGTTCTTAGGTTCTCATGTTCTTATGTCGTAATTTTGGTTACATTCAAAATGATTTGTCCATCTCCATTGCGTCCCCCCTCCAAATTTGAAAAAAAAATGTTGATCTTGCTCTGCTTGGTTGATGGTTGGCAAACTTGAGACCTACAAAGTGGTTGCCAGCCCCTCGAAGAGTTCCCCAGTGCCAAAGGCAGAAGAGGAACATGTTCAAGATGGGCTGGAGAGTTTCTACATCCCACATGCCAGAATGGGCCTTCGGGAACACTGTCCCTGGGACAGGTCTTGGACAGCCCTCTGGCTGCCTGAACAGGGCTGGGAATTGACCTAGTATCCAGTCGGCATATGGAAAGCACATTATTACTTCCTTTCTCGGTCCCTCCACCAGGATGAATCAGGTCCCATTTCTTTAGTTGCCTAAATATGGATTTAGCTACTTAGGACTCAGCTCCCAAGTCTGAAAATTTTACTTTAAGGGCCTGATCCTGCTTGGTGTTCCATGCTCTTGACTCCCTTAGATTCTAACAGAAGCTGGGGGGGCACTCTTTATCTCACAAGATGAGCCCCCAATCCTTCTCCTCTGGAAGCTGCTAGATGTAAGAGGAAGATAACTCAGCACCTGCTTCAGGCCCAGATCAGGTGCCTAACTCCCATTGGTTTCAATGAGGGTTAGGCACCTAAATACCTCAGGGTCTTTCAGAATCAGGCCCAAAGTATATTAAGTAAAGTCACAGCAGCAGGAGTTTTAAAAAACCCAGCCTGCAATGGCACTGTTCCATCTACAAGCTGGGTGGAGCAATCGCTCAGCTTAACTCCAGGAAGTCCTGGTTTGAAGTCATTCATTAGTCAAATGCTGTGTAAATAATTATCTTTACTGCTGGATACAGTCGGCCCAGAACACAGCCCATCGGTCCAGGTGGGGACGGCAATCCTGGAGTCTAGTCATCACTATAGGAACATAGTATTTCTTCCCCCAACACCAAAACACCAGCCTCACAAACAATAGCATTACGTCAGCAACGAGCCAGCTGGGACAACCCGCCGCCCCCATGGTGACTTGCAAAATGAAATGTTTGTTGTTTTTTTTCCCCCCTTCCAAATTGCTGATTGAAAATTATAAACTGAAATGCCACCTGGAATCCTGGCTAGGCCCTCAGATGTGTTAAGGTCTGTGGCCCCACCGGTTGTCAGTTGACACTTATTCTTTATCTAGCTATGACAGCCGAAACAAACACATTTCCAGATGTTTCCTACTCCACGCGAGGCCTTAGGCCTAGAATTTTTTTGGCAGAATCAGAGCCTGATGAGAGAGAGATTGTGCACTGCCTTGTTGGCTTAAAAAGTTAGTGACTGACAAATAACAATTCCGGGGGTTTGAAAAAGCGAACGCAGTCCTGGAAATTAAATGTTGGGCTAGAAATTAAAATTAAAACAAAGAGCAAATACAGATTTTTAAAAAATTCCCTAAAATTTAGTGTTTTAAAAGTAAAATCTATCCATCTTATTCATCTGGCGGGGGTTAACTCTCTCAGACAAACCGACAGTCCTCACTGGGCCAGTCCCACCAGCATATCTGCAAGGCTCCCAATCTTGAATGCATTTACCTTCTTCCTGCTCCAGGAGGCAGGACAATACAATTAGCTCCATTGTGCAGGTTGAGGTAGAGCACTGTTCCTTCCTAAACTGAAGGGCTTTGCTCAGAAATGAGATTACGATTATTTGTGACCTGAAAAAAATTAGGGCTCCAAATCCAAGTGTCATGTGTGCGTGTGCACAGGGATAAATAATGGGAGGCTTTAAGCTGATTCTGGACTATTTCAGGGACTGAAGAAGTTCCTTCCATAATGTAGACAACTCTGGTGCATGGGGATAGAGGGGAAAATTATAGCAGCCTCTCCCTCCCCTCCCTCTTCCCCCCATTTCAGTCTCCTGTTCTCTCCTTGTTTGTTAGTCAGCTGATAAAAATCTGACCAAATATTTTCCCAATGGAAAACGCTGATTTGTCAAATTGAAACTTTTGGCAGGGCCAGGTCAATTAAAGCAAACTGGTATTTAGCAAAAACAAAATAAAACAAAGCAAAGTGATCTAACAGGGACCTTTTCAGGGCAGAACTTTTTGATGCTTCGACATGAAATGACTTTTTTATTCCAATTTATTTTGTTTTATCTTGTACATGAAAGCATAATATAAACCTTTACATAGTCTACATCAGAATGACATACAGTAAAACCTGTGTTATCCGGCACGCTTGGGGATTAGGGCCTTCCGGTTATATAAAAATTCCAGTTATCTGAGGGTCCTATCAACCTAGGAAAAACCAATGGATAATAATAGTAAAACTCAAATTTTTAATATTCATAGTTTTGTAGTGTGAGGCAGTTGGTCTCATATTTCTATTTTGAGTTAAAGATGATTAGTACTTCTTAAATAAAAAATTGTTAAGCCAATCATGGTAAACCAAGCCAGGCCTGTGTGCCTGAAGATGTGACAGTATTGTGGCTGGGGGCAATACCGGTTAACAACATTTTCTGGTTAACAGAGTGTCGGATAACAAAGGTTTCACTGTATTCAGATTCTATCAAAAAGGAAACATTTCAGCTGATTTGAAAAGATTTTTTTAAATTTCTTTTTGCAGGAAATTTCAATGGGCTTGGGAGGATGTTGTTCCAAATAGAAAGGGAACAAATTTTGAGAAGTGAGAATTTTCAGTGGAACAGAAAATCCAAGTTTTCACCAGATCTACTTGGCATAGATATGTGTGTGGATAGAGGGACTTTTTCACGTTTTCAGTGCCTGTTATGAGAAAATTGTTCAAGGGAAATAAAATATTATTACAAGATCACATTCAAAAAGTTATCCAAAACTTTTTGAATTTCAAAAATCTTTAGTTTTATGCAACAGGTTTTGTTATGTGGATATTTTATCCACACTGATTCACAACTCCATAACATTAGTCTTGATCACATATAAATACCCAACTATATCACTTACATGTAACTTTAAAAAGTCCCTGTATGCACATTTCTCAAATACAGCCACTTCTGAGGTAGATGTCAGAGTCTGAATATAAAACATGACATATAACAGCCTCCAAACATAACAAAGGTCCTTTAAAGCTTTCCTAGCCCCAATCTAGGCTTGTGTTTCTCTGTGCAGTGACTATTTACTCACCTGTTGCATCCTCTTTGTAAAGTACAAAGTGAAGACGCCCCTTCAGCACCTTTTAGTAGCCTTTGATGGAGCCTGTCAATAGCCTATCACTCATTGTAAACCTCGTACTGAATTGTATCTATGGAGACCAAACTACACCCAGCTCATCTGCTAGCTAAGAGGCTCTTCATTCAAACTGTGAACAATTAAAGAAGGGGCAATATTATCTCTGGTGTTTGCATGGATGGAAGTTGGTAAAAGGTGCTGCATTATGCACAGAGAAATGCTTTTCCTCAAGGCTGCACAGAGGAGGTAGGTGTTAAGTCCCTGTTTTAGGCACCTAAATCCCAATTTTGGCTGCACTGCAATGTTCAAAATGCCTGACTAAACCCTGGAAGTGCCTAAACGGTGAGCCCTGTATTTTTTAAAATACAGAACCCAACCCCCACTCTGTGCCCTAGATTCCAATGAGCTTTCTCAAGGCTGTGATGCATCCTAAGACAAGAGACTGAGAGGGACTTGTGTGCTGGGACTATGCAGGGCCTGAAACATATTGGTCATGGGAGGTTTCCTTTTTTTCTTTATTAGCTCCTCTTCTGCTGGTTAATGGAGGCAACCAGCATGTATCTCTGCAGTAAGTGTCATTTCCCTTTATTTATAGGCAGGTCATCTACAAAGAAACGCTCCAAGCTGAGGTTTTGATCATCTGGGACTGCAGATCAAAGGGTGGCTACGGACTCTGACAAACCATCTTTAAGCACAGCCCCTTGTATTCGCTTCTATTCAGCACTGATAAAAATAGCCCCAGTGCACAAAGCCAGCTCAAGACTCAGCTATTGTTTATGTGCCATTGAGGCAGTGTTTTATGCTGACTGGGGCAACTTTCAGCCTTCCTCATTAGGTGCTGTTTACATGGGATGCTGGGGCCAGCAGAACATCTCCTGTCTCCGAACCAAATCTTTCATGATATTTAAAAATAACAAGTTGGGTTAATATTTATCCATTCCCATGGCAGCCTCTGTGTGTCCAGGTGCTGTCTGGAATAGGCAGGGGAAGTGACAGAATGCTGTTAATACTTCAAATACTTCCTTATTGACTTTCCACTCTGATCAGAGAAGAAAGATTTTGCATGGGCAAAGCCTTCACCTGTCTCTCAGGAGATGTGGGTCCAAATTTGAGCGTAGTCACAGATTGCCTGTGTGATCTTGAGTTACTTAGGCATTCAGCCCCAAATCCTCCAAAGCATTTAAGGGCCTAACTCCACTGGTTTCAATGAGAGTTTGGAGCCTAAATACCTTTCAGGCTCTGTATCTGAGCTGCCTGTTTGCAAATAATAATGATTCCTCTGTCTTGTCCACTTAGATTATAAACTCTTCTGTCTTCCACTATGTAGAGCCTTGTATAATGGGACCCTGATATCAGCTGACCTCTGTAAGTAAAATAGTAAAATTAAAAAAATGGAGCATCCAAAACCTGTATTAATAAGGTGCCCTGCTAAATTTTATTGCTGCAAGTAGTTCAGAGATTATTTCCACAATGAATTATTTCTCCAGGTTGAATCACCTAAAGAGGGAGTTGTAGAAAATATAAAGCTGAAAAATGTTGACTTGTGAGGTTATTTAGCAAAGAAAACTGTGTTCTCTCTGGGAATGAGCCAGTGCTTAGGGTTCAAACCGGACAGCTGGGTTCAAGCCTGCTTTGCTGCAGATTCCCTGAGTGCCCACAGGCAAAATTGCTCAGTTTTTTTGGTGACCTTCAGTAGGATGAGGATGATTGTGAGTATCTGCCCCCCACAGGGGTTGTGAAGATCAATCCATTAAAGGCTGTGCAGTGGTCAGATACCAATGTAACGGGCGCCACCTCAGTACTTAAGATAAGTGCCCTGAGGTTGGAAAAAGTGAGTGTTGTTAACCTAGTGTTGCTTATTTATTTTTTTAATCAATACCCAGTGTAACTATTTTCTTCAATCAACCCCGGCTCAGGTCAGCGTGTTGTCTTTGATGATTCCAGAGGGATTCTCTTCTCCCCAGTGGCCTCTGCACACTGCTGTTGCCATCAACACATCATCTTGGCTGGTGAGAGGAGAACCTGAGGGGGAAAGAGCAAGGCCCCCAGCGGGGAAGGAGCAGAAGAGATGCTTCAAGTGCCAGAAGGTGGGCCACCTAAGGAGACAATGCCCTTTTAGGGAAGAAAGGGCTAAGCTAGGTGGGTCTGGGACCAAGGCAGGGTCAGGGAATGACCATGGGACTGGCCCAGTGAGGACTGTGGGCTTGTCTGAGAGCTCTCCTCCACCCAATAGGGGGGTGGTGGTGGTGAGAGAAATGAAGGGACTATGACGGACAGAACCCAGGAAAAGATGCAGATGGATCCAGGGACTCAGGAGGCTTCTGCTGAGGACCTGGTGGACAAGGAAAAGGGGCCCAGGGAGCTCCAGGAACAGGAGCAAGAGCAGCAGGGGAAGCTAGCTGCCATGGAGGAGGCCCTGTGCCTAGCAGAGAGGTGCGTGGAATCTCAGAAAGCCCATGTCCAAAATGCCTGGGAGGAGAGAGGAAACATCTGCTTCTTCTTGGAAGGTGTAGTAGAGGAAGAGAGGAACCAACTGTGGGCCCAGCTGTGAGGGCTGCTGGGTCAGAACCCACACGGATGCTGATTTTGAAGAGGGGAGCAGGCTGCTTGAGAGGGACAAGAGCCTGTGGAGGGAGAGAGACATCCTTCGTGCCCAGCTGAGGGGGGTGCTGGGGCCTTAGGGTGTCCCACCTCTTGCAGGAGATATTTAAGGGGGAGGGTATGTGACAGGGCGTCTGCCCCACACTGGTTCTTTAAGGGTAAAACCCGGCCCTGGGAAAGGGCTGAGAGCAAAGCCCCACAGCTGAGGCAGGTACTAACTAATTAGGGCCCAGCTGAGGGGAGTATAAATAAAGGCTCCTGGGGGGGTGGAGACAGACTTACTCTTGCTCTAGAGCTATGGCTACACTGGAGCCTTCTTCTGGAAAAGCTTATGCAAATGAAGCATGGCGTGGAATATCGCCATGCTTCATTTGCATAAATAATTAGCATCCGCTTTTGTGCAAGAGGCCTAGATGACTGGCAGTGAGTCACTGAGGCAAGGTGGGAATAGGGAGGTGGGGGTTCCCAGATTGGGAGGACCCCAGAGTGTGGGGGCACTCTGATAGGGCAGTCCTCAGAGGTGGAGAAAAAAATAGGTAACCGTGGGTGGGGGACTGGCTGAAAGGAGGCGCTCCAGGGCTTGAATGAGCTAATTCCCGAGTGACCAGCAGGAGGCGCCCGTGGTCGTGCGGCACGCCCTGTTACAGGCCCCCTCTTCAATTTTGCTGTAGCAGGCATCTTGGGGTGAGGCAAGAGGCAGGAGGGGGCATGTTGGGAATGTGTCAGAGATGGGACTGTAGCTCATGCTGCTACAGACATTCTAGACACCTGGGTTGTCTAGACTGTGCTATGAGCATTTTGGCTTTGGCTCGGAATCCTGGAGGTTGAGCGGTGGAGGCACAGCCCAGAATTTCACCCCCTGAATGTTCAGCAGACAATAGCACCGATGCTCCTGATGTTCGGTATCTGAGACACACTCTACTAAAGCAGTAACGCTAAAGGAGGCAACTCGACACCGGTGTCTGTCATCTTACGCATCCCAACACGGTAACTGCAAACCACCTAGCACCCGCCCACACACTCCTTTCAGTTCTCTGGTTTATAGCTATGAGTCAGGAAACCAGAATCTCGCAGCAAACCTGTGAGCAGACATGACTGGGTTTGTAAATTCAGCAGCTTTTATTAGAACGCAGGCTTCAGCATTGGAAGAGAGCGGCTGCTATAAAACACCCAAGGCACTGTGTCAGAGGCGACTGCTAGAGGAAAATAAAAGCCTCTGAGATCTGAGACTGTATTGCTTTGGCTTAACTCGGCCGAGGACTTCAGATGCTACGCCACAGAGTAATGGTTCGCTGATGGAAAGTGCTTTGTAAGAGCGGAACATTATTATTATTGGAATGAGCCCATAAGTGTGAGAGAGATTTGGATCTGTACTTTGTGGTCTGATCTTTCTCCCACTAGAAACTGGCCCAGGATGATGTTAATTGAAAGTTGTTCCCATCTGGGGACAGTGGAGTTAAACTGTTTAAACTGAATGTTTTCTATTGGGAGGGTGTGGTCCAGCCCAGAGGTGATACAGCGGGGAGCTGTCAAACAGTACTTTTCACAAGCAGTAAATTCACACAACACACAACAAGACCTGTCTACTGCAGGGGTGAGCCATAAAACCACCTTGATATTTCCGATGAAACTCCCCCTTTCAAAAAAAAACCCACTCTAGATCTGTGCAGCGGTTCCCATTCTGGAGTTGTTAGCTGAGATCTTGGTTTTTCAGCACTCAGACAGGCCACCTTGCTAACACATAGCCACATTCTGCTTTCAGTCTCATTGACGCAGAGTTGTGTGGATGACTGATTTTTCGGTAAGGCAGCCAAATGAAAATATTGAGGAGGGGAGGGAATAATTTCATGTTGAATGACACATTTCCTTTCATTTTAAATTTAAAAAATAAAATAAAATAAAATTCAGCTACAATTTGAAATAAAAAAAAATTGGAATAAAAAAATTGACCACAGTTCTCATTTAGTCACTCCATTGCAACTTTTTCTGAATTTGTTAGTTTCAACCACAACCGTTCATCAAATTTGCAATATGCAAAATTTTGATCAACCAAATCTGTATTTTTCTGCAAAAAAAAGGGTTGGCTAAAACAATTTTGCCCAGTTCTCCACTAATAAGCCTGTGCTGATTTTTGTGACCTTTGAAATCGTGTAATTGAGAGCAGAACTCTTTGCAAGGCATAATGTCTACACATAAACCCCGCAGCATCCTCCATGTATAGATCTATGGATTTCTTCACAAGATGCAATTTCACAAGTTTGTGCAATTCATCACAGCTTGATGCAGTTTATTTAATGGTGTGGGTAATTATCTATTGGACTGGACTATCAAAGAAAGTGGGGCATTCTCAATCTCTTGATGTCTTCAGCTCAAGACTGGATGCCTTTCTGGAAGAATGGTTGTTAGGCCCATCACATGGGTAACTGGGTGAAATGTATGGGCTTGGGATATGAAAGAGATCAGACTAAATGATTGAATTGTCCCTTCTGGGACTGAAACTCTATGAACCTGTGCTAAGCTGCCTTGTTGATGACAGTTACTGATCTAGCACTGTGAGAGATTCTGAGCACTTTGTAATAAAAGTTGAACCTCTCTAGTCCGACACCTTTGGGACCTGGCGGGTGCCAAACCAGAAAATTTGCTGGACTATGGAAGGTCATTATTGTCTAGCAGCACTACCAACACTCCCACTGCTTACTGGGTTCTTATAAGACATTTAAGGGTAAATTAGAGCTAAACAACAGCACAGAGCACTGAGCGCCAGGACTGGTAGCTGTAAACAAACTTTATGGGACCGCAGAAACCTGGCCACACTTATAATAAGTGGGCATCCAGCTAACTAAAATCATGCCGGATGGATGTTGCTGGACCAGAAAGTGCTGGACTAGAAATGTTCAACCGGCACTAATAAAAATGGTCTCCCTGCCTCTGAGAGCTTACAACCAAAGTAAAGATAAACACAATTGAAGGAAAAAATAGACCCCAGAAGAATTCCACTTGGGAGACTATTGCATGTAGTCTATTGCATGCCGGTATAAATTAGCAAAATCCTTTAACTTTAATGGGCTCTTTTACCACCAGCCGAGGATTCTTGAGACGAACATGGGACTCCATTTGCAGTATTTTCTGCTTTGATGGGTGAAAGAGGTTCTGGTTTATGGGCAGGATTTTCAGGACTGGTCTATCTCCCCTTCCATTCAAGCCAAGGCCAATATTCCAGTGGGAGCAGAGTTAGGCCCATGTTGAGTACTTGAGAACAATCCCACCTTATATGTCTCCTTCAAGGAAGTGAGTTTTGAGAAGGAACTTAGTGGAGGGAAGTAAAGAAGCAGATGGGGTCAGGAAGGAGATTTTCAAGCATGCAGGTTTAGGCCAATCAGTAGTCCCAAGCAACAGTGCCTGATGCTAGCACCAGTATGACAATGAGGACATGTTTGTGGGCACCTAGGGCATGTCTAGACTGCACACAAACAAAATCCCCCACTCCACGGCAATGAGTCTCAGAGCCCGGGTCAACTCACTTGAGCTCACCGGGACTAAAAATAGCAGTGTAAATGTTCTCACTTAGGCTAGAGCCCTGGTTCTGAAACCCTTCCCCCTTGCCGGGTTTTAAAGCCCAAACTTCTGAAGGAACGTCTACACTGATCTTTTTAGACCATTCTACGACTCAGTGCGGTGTGGATGTACTGATGGATTCACCAATACCCACAAATTCCCATCTTTTTTCCCCCATAGTATCATTTATGGTTCCTAGCTGGAAGCAGTGGGCTGATGAAAGTTCTTTTCCTAATACATACATTTAAAAAGACTCAGTGGAACTTGGACCTCAGTTCTCCATGTTTGAACAGAGATGGCTGCAGATCGTGTTCCCCAGATGTCTAGCACAGGGGAAGCAGAGCAGCAAAGGGCCTATTTTAATTTCTGCTTTTGGTGTAAATTGGGTAGCTCACCGTTCCTTGGAGACTGGCTGGCAGGCGTTGCAGAATAACCAACCCATTGTTACACCCCTCTGTAAACTGGGACATGAACAAAGGGACATTCTTACTGTCGGCCACAAGTTTGCAGTCCCAGACAGAAACTGACTTTTTTGACAAGGAAATATTTTTAAAAAATTAAATCTCACCAACAATTTTAGGGGGGTTGACTTACCCACTCATCCTTTTCTTTCGATGCCAGAAGAATTTCAACAACAAAATCTACAAATATTTGTGTTGAAACGTTTCACTGGGGGAAAACACTCCCTTCCCAACCAGCACTATTAGCCACTTTTCTGACCATAATCTGCCCTTTCAAAACCCTTATGTGTTCCCCAGTCTCCCCTTTTACCCCTGAGCAACTTGCCTAAAAGGAGGAAAGATTGTTTAGACAGGAGGATAAACAACACTGCAGGAAGGGAGACGTACTTGGTACAGAGACATCTGCAGCAGCAGCAGCAGCTGAACGGCTGTCTCTTCTGTCTTCCGATTGTATACATCTGGCTGTGTAAGACCATTTCTGCCTCCACCCTGGGCTTTCCAAAGCTGCGTGCATAGAGCTACTCTGAATTCAGATTCCCAGTCCCCAACGTATCTCTCTTCAGATCACCATTGTGTAAACTGAGCACTGAGACCTGAGCCGTCTTCTAACTAAAATGTTCATGCTCGGAAAAGTGATTCATTATTTCCCACCCTGATACAAACCAGCAGATCTCTGAGCCAGGGGACCCTTTGCAACTGGGGATCAATCCCTTCTGGTTTGCGTTCAGACACCAGATTTTTGCAAGTGCTTCTGCAGCTTCTGCAGCCTTGGGTGTGCAGTGAAGGTTAGTATGCCCGAAATCTGGGTTAAATGCCAGGCTGTGTGCCCATGGGCTAGTCACTTAAGCCATGTCTACACTAGGAAACTATTTAGAAACTAGCCAATTAGCCCATCATAAAACGGGATTTTCAGGTCTTCTCTCCTGAGCTCTCTCTCTCTTCCTACTGCCTCCCCCCCTCTCTCTCAGCTCTCCTCCGCCTCCTGCCTCTCTCTCTGTCTCTTTCTTTCTCTTCTCCCCCTCCTGCCTCTCACTCTCCTTTCTCTTCTCCTCCTCCTCCTGCCTCTCTCTCCCTCCGTCTCTCCCTCCCCTTCCCCTTCCCCCCGCCGTGGCGCTGGCTGAGTGCTGCCTGCTCAGCTGGGCTGCCACGAGGAGAGGGGGTGGGGCGATGACGCACACGGCTGGGGCCAGTGTACATCACCGCCCTCCTTCCTCCCACCTCGGGAGCCCAAACAGCCCCTTGCGCTGCTGGCTCCCCGGGCGGCCCGGCTGAGGGGCGCAGCACTCAGCTGAGTGCCCAGCGGGAGATGAAGGGGGGCGGTGACGTACACGGCCCCGCTCCCTGGCTGTATACGTCACCGCCCCGGCCCCTTCCCCTCCCTCCGTGGCGGCTCGGCTGAGTGTTGCATGCTCAGCCGGGCCACCACGGAGGAGGAGGGGCGGGGCAGTGACGTACATGGCCAGGGGGCGGGGCTGTCTACATCACCGCCCCTCCCTCCCCTCTTCTGCGGCGGCCCGGCTGAGGGGCGCACCACTCAGTGCCACGGCGGGAGGAGGAAGGGGGGGCGGTGACGTACACAGCCCCGGCCCCTGGCCATGTACATCACTGCCCCACCCCCCTTCCTGTCCCACCAGGCCCACCTGAGCGGCGCTCAGCTGGGCCCGGGTGGGGGAGCAAGCGGCGGCAAGCGGCCCTTTGGCGTCCGGCTGCGGCCAGTGGCTGCACCCCCCCCCACCAGGTCTGCTTCCCACCCCCTCCTCCCGTCCAGCACCAAGGCCCCGATCCCCAGCTCTGCTTCCCACCCCTCTTCCTGCTGGCCAGCCTCACGGCCCCCGGACACCCCCGCCAGCGCTGCTTCCCTCCCCTTCCTCCGGGCCCCATCCTCCCCTACAGCCCCAATCCCCCAGCTCTGCTTCCCACCCCCTTCCAGCCCGCCCCTTCCCCTCCTGCATGATGCCCCACCCTTCCCCTCCCTCCCCTCCATGGCGCTGCGCCGCTCCCAGCTGAGCGGCGCTCCCGCCGGGCCCCGGAGGGGGAGCAAGCGGTGGCAAGCAGCCGTTTGGGGTCCTCACTCCCCACACGTGTGGAGCCACGCAGGGGGAAGGGGGTAGGGCTGGCTGGAAGGGGGCTGGAAAGCAGAGCTGGGGAATCAGGCTGTGGGGCTGAGGAGGATGGGGTGGAGGAAGGGGAGGAAGCAGCGCTGGTGTGGGGGGTTTCGGGCGGCCGTACGGCTCGTACCGCCACAGAGCGAGGAAGGGGCGGGCGCTGACGTACACGGCCAGGGGGCATGGCCGTGTACGTCAGCGTTACAGACGCACAGACACTGGGCTACTATATATATGATTAGTAAATTCGACTTAATAACTCCCAATTTAACAAATTCAAATTAGCGTGTCCATGCTATAGGGAAGCCTCAAAATTAGTCTGAGGCAGGCTCTGTTAATATGGACACGCTACATTGGACTTTGAGCCCCAGGAAGCACTGGGGAGTAATTAGTTTGAATTATTCTGGGGGGTAGTTATTTTGAAATAGCAACGCCAGAGCGTCCACACTACCGTTATTGTGAAATAAATATTTTGGAATTAGCAGGCATACAGATTTTTAATTCTGTGGCCCGTTATTTTGAAATAACGGGTTTGGTAGTGTGGATTCTTTGCTTATAAATTTTACCGGAGTGGGGGGGTCCTATTTCAAAAGAAAGTCCTAGTATAGACCAGGGCTTAATGGCACTGTGTTTCAGTTCCCCATCTACACACAGGATAATAACACCCCCACCCTTTATATCTTAAATTGTAAACTCTTTGGCCCAGGGGCCAAAACTTATTATGCATTTGAACAGCTCCTAGCGAATTGGGGGCCCAGCTTGTTGTTATGACTTCTCCATGGTCAATAAATATTGATCCTAGTCATAGTTTTGAAGCTTCACAGAGCTACACCATGGTGGTTTGTGGTGAGAAAAGAGGAATCAAAGACAGGGATTTTACTCTTGGTTCCGATACTGACTTACTCTGCATCCTTGAGAAAGTCACTTATCTACCCTGTGCTTCATTTTATCCAACTGCAAAATGGGGATAGTGGCAGGGGGTGGGACTGTGAGGTTTGATGAACTGATGATTGTGAAGTGCTCTGAGATTTGTGGCTGGAAGGATGGAGAACAATTGTTCCACTTCAGAATGATTATACTGGCACCTTTCCACAGGGCCCAGATGCTCCTTAGGAATTCATTCCTGCTAGTCACCTTTGTTAAGAGCACAGCTCCAAACCACAGCTCAGAACATGACAATACCCATGCGCATAGTAATGGCACCAACACTCTTGAGTTAGGAGACAGGGCCTGGTTCCCAGAATTAGGGTTCGTCATGGGCCACAACACAACTCCAGAGTATCCACCTGGCAAAGGGGGGGAGAAGGGAATAGAAAGATGCATGGCTTCCACTGAAAGTCCCATAAAAATCTCAAACCAGCAGTTCCACATGGCAAAACAGCTATCTGACTGGGCACTCACATGCGTCCTGTTGCATGCCAACCTCAGAGGCTAGTGACTCATGCATGGGACAAGGGGCCAGGAACATAAAGTCTAATCCTAGCTCTGCGACCGCTTTTTGTTTGGCTTAGGCAAGTCCCGTTAGGGCCTGATTCCTACTCAGACTTAAGCCCAAGTCTTTACTTGTGCCCACATGGACACACTGCTACTTTAAGGGGCTAGCTGGAGCAAAGCTCGCGTAGATACAGCTCTGCAAGCTGGTGCTTACCCCTCCCAACTCAAATGTCGACATACCATTATTCTGCTCCTGTGGGAGTTTTAGCATTGGTGTCAATGGTGAGCACTGTTGAGTCTGCCTCTGTTTCCCCAGCTGTGAAATGGGTGATAACAACAATTGTGGCCCAGGCTGCAAGGACTGATCCATGAATGTTTGCAGGGCATGTTGCCAACACAGAACTCAAAGCATTAACTGGATGCTACTATGGCATTTAACATGCCAATCTTCATAACAATGGCACTTGCCATTGTTTCACAGTACTTGGAAATTCACCATGGAACAAAAGGTCTGCGTGGTTACATTAAATTATTACATACACAGGCCTTTGGTGAACACATGCTGGTTTCAGAAATCCCATGACAAATGGTCAGTCTATTTTTTTTTTAATTGTGTTTCCAAGTTTTTAAAGCCACAAGACAAAATTATCTCTGTCCAATTTTCATCATTGTTTAAAAAAACTTTAATCCATGTAGAGTGAGCCCTTCTTCACCCACACGCTGGTCAGAAAAGAACCAGGGAATATTCTTTATCTTTGGCCAAACAAACCCAAATGCATCTGGGAGACATCAGACCTGTCAATGCTGATATGTTATTAATAACAGTGAATGATGACCAGAACAGAAAAAGGTTATCGTCTCCTCTTGTTCTTTATGGAGCATCTTTCCAGTGCCTCTGATTGATGCCAGATTGTCTGGCAAGGAACAGGAGTACTTTTCTCGTCTGGCTCTGAATCTAAGGACTTTCTTTTTTATTTCTGCTCTTGAAACCTTTATAAATATTTAAGAGAAAGGAAAGCATGAATGAGAACACGTGGTTCTAAGGAAATTCATCAAAGTTGACTGTAAAAAATGTGTGCGTGTGTCTTTTTCTCCCCCAAATATATATAGATGCACACCCAGACAGTGAAATGTGTGCAAAAACAAATAATACTGCAAAATTTCCAAGCCAAAAGGAAATGAGTCGTAATAACATGTATCTTCCAGTTTTTCCTCCCTTTTCCCCAGAGCTATTCTCCACCATGGAAAATCTGCCTGCAGAATGTAGCTATCGCCCAAGCAAACCTGACTCCTTGTAAGAGTAGGAATAGGACCTCATGGCTCTTAGGTGGACTGGACTGTGCAAAATGAAGTTGATTGGTCCCTGTCCTGAAAAGCTCCCCGAACATTCAACCAGACTCCATAAGGTGCTAAAGTGCCCTCCGGGTCAATGAGAGTTGAGGGCACTCAGAACTTTCCAACATCAGGTCTGCCATGAGATAGAATCCCACCTGGGATGAGACAATGAAGATGGAATCGGGTGTTAGCTGGTTGGTTTCCAGATGATTTGCTCACCTGACACAAAGGATCACTGCAACAGAAGAAGAACATGAGATGTTTATCTTCAAAGGCATCACGTTGTAGAGCAGTGGTCTCCAACCTTTTTAACCACAAGATCACTTTTTCAATTTAAGTGTAATGTAAGATCTACCTCAAACCCAAATACCCTTGCCTGGCTTCCTTCCCTCCTTTCTCTGAGGTCCCACTCCTGCTCCACTCCTTCTCTGAGACCTCACCCTGCTCATGCCATCCCCCTTCCTCCCCAAATCTCATTCACTTTCACCAGGCTGGGGTAGGGTGTTGGGGTGCAGGCTCTGGTCTTCCGCAAAGGGGTTCAGAGTGTGGGAGGGGATGCCCTGAAGGTAGGGAGGCGGGGTGGATTCTGGAGGGGCCTAGGAGATAGTGGCCAGACAGCCAACACAGGCTTCCCCAGGGATGGAACTGGCTCCCACATTAGGAAGGCAGGATAAGGGATGCCCTGAAGGCAGGGCAGGGGAGGGGGATCTGCAGTGAACTCAGGGATAGGACATGAGCCTCTGGAGTACAAAATGATGGGCTCGATTCCACCCCCCTCTGACCACCAGGCTGGGCAGCCAACTTTGGCTACCCCAGGGATGGTCCTGGCTCCTGCATTAAGAAAGCAGAATAAGGGACCTGCTGAAGGTGGGGTGGGTTCTGCAGTGGCCCTTGGGGAAACAGTATTTGCCTGGGGAGTGTAGGCAGGTGAGTTCAAATCCCACCCACCCTGGGAGTGGCAGGACAGCCAACACCAGCTGCCCTTGGGATGGAGCTGGCTTCTGCATTAAGGAGGCAATCTAAGGGATGCCTGGGAGGTGGGAGGGCTCCGGAGTGGTCATGGGGATCTGGCATTCCCTGGGGGAGCACCGAGTGGTGGGTTCAAGTCTGGACCCCCTGAGGCAGCCCAAGTCCCCCTGCCCACCCTGGGAGTGACCAGACAGCCCACACAGGATAAGGGGCCCTCTGAAGATAGGGAGGTGGGGTGGGTTCTTGAAGGGACTGGGGGATATGGCCCTTGCCTGGGGAGCCCAGGGATGGGAGCCTGAGCCCTGGCCACCCTAGGAGCAGCCAGACAGCCAACACAGGCTGCCCTAGGGATGGAGTTGGCTCCTATATTAGGAAATCAGGATAAGGGATACCCTGAAGGTTGGGAGGTGGGATGGGTTCTGGAGTGGGTAAGGCATTTGCCTGGGGAGCACAGGGTGGTGGGTTTGAGTCCTATCTGTAAGCTCAAGTCACAGTGTGTGAGAGTGACAGAGATTTGCATTGCCAAGCTCCCTCCATCCCCTTCTCTCTGTGCGTATAGATGGGGTAGAGAAGTGGGGGGATGAGGGTCACCCTGACATCAGTGTCCCCTCTTCTCCCATCCCATACACTGCACAGCAAGCAGGAGGCTCCCAAGGGGCAGCTCCAAGGCAAAGGGCAGGAGCAACATGACAGTGGGTGGAGGGGCAACTGAAGTACCAGCACTTGATAGCTTCCTGGCCAAACCAGTCAGGATCACCTGTCAGAGGCTCCACGATCCTCTGGTAGATCCTGATCTATTGGTTGGTGACCACTGTTGTAGAGTGATTTGACCCATTGCATTGTCTTTCACATTGGGCATGTTGTTTGCGTGAAAGGTATTGACACTGCATGGTCTCTATCGCTAATGTGCTTCATTGTTGCCAGGATGGATGAAGAATGATTATCTGGTAATATACGCGATAATGAACCAGATATGCCCAGTGGCTTGCAAGCACCATGGACAGTTCCCTCATGCACACCCCCTCCCTTTGTTGTGTCTTTCCAGTCCTGGGTCACCTATTCCTTGATCATGGGCTGCCACACTTCTTTGGTTTAGCTCTCACCCAGAAGAAGGACCCTCACTGCAACACAGTGTCTATGGGTGTGTAAAGCATCCTTCAAAGTAGAAGAATCCCTCTACCTTTACAGGGTGTTTAGTATTATGGGAGTTTCATCATCGTCCTCCCTTTCAACCATCACTCCCTCCTCATGCTCATCACTTGAATTCCACCTCTTCTTGATCGAGGAGTGAGATTGCACTGGTGACAACATGCAATAGTATTTAAAGAGCCAGCTGAGTTACTGAACTACTGAGCTGCTCCTCTGGGTTTAGTTCATAGAATCATAGAATCCTAAGGTTTGAAGAGACCTCAGGAGGTCATTGAGTCCGACCTCCTGCCCAAAGCAGGACCAATCCCAACTAAATCATCCCAGCCAGGGCTTTGTCAAGCCAGGACTTAAAAACCTCTAGGGATGGAGATTCCACCACCTCCCTATTCCAGTGCTTTACCACCCTCCTAGTGAAATAGTATTTTCTAATATCCAACCTAGACCTCCCCCACTGCAACTTGAGACCATTGCTCCTCATTCTGCCATCTGTCACCACTGAGAACAGCCTCTCTCCATCCTCTTTGGAATCTTCCTTCAGGTAGTTGAAGGCTGCTATCAAATCCCCCCTCACTCTTCTCTTCTGTAGACTAAATAAGCCCAAATCCCTCAGTTTCTCCTCATAAATCAAGTGTTCCAGCCCCCTAATCATTTTTGTTGCCTTGCACTGGACTTTCTCCAATGTGTCCACATCCTTTCTGTAATCGGAGGCCCAGAACTGGATGCAATACTCCAGATGTGGCCTTACCAGTGGTGAATAAAGGGGAATAATTGCTTCCCTAGATCTCTTGACAATGCTCCTGCTAATGCAGCCCAATATGCCATTAGCCTTCTTGGCTACAAGGGCACACTGTTGACTCATATCCAGCTTCTCATCCACTGTAATCCCCAGGTCCTTTTCTGCCAAACTGCTGTTTTGCCAGTCGGTCCCCAGCCTGTAGCAGTGCTTGGGATTCTTAGTGCTTGGTTCTGCCCATTGCCTTTGTATCGTTCATTTCCCCATGAATTAGGGGGCTGCATGAGGCAAAACGCTGGGTAATGGCAATCTGGGCCTCTTCTTTGTGACTCTACACAATGCAACTGACATTGAACAGGACACATTGGGCTTAGTTGTCCTTTCACTCACACCCATGTCCACCTTGAGTATCCCTACAGAGGTCAACAGGGCCTACTTGATCTCCCACTCTTTTCACCACAGAGTGATTCCACTGATTTCAGTGGAGCATCCGCTCTCCACCCCACCCCGGCTTACCCCATTGTAACTGAGGTCCAAATCGGACCCACTCTCCAGATAGATAAAAGCCTGTTACACGGTATGTTAAACCAAGTTGCCGTTTCCCATGAGGTGAGCTGAATTCAAACCTAAGCTATAAATAGCACCTGGGGAATAAGGCCAATGTACTGGGACATAGTCACGCTTGTCATAAAATAACATGATCTGGCACCACTGAGTTGGGCTGGCAGTTTCTCAGAGGAAAGGCTTGGCACTAGATTAAAGGGGGAAGGGTTCCATGCCATGTTTGAGGTGTTTAGCAAAGGCGCGTGGGGATTATGAAGCATTAATCATGGAAGCTTGGCTTGGCCCCCCCTCTCATACCCTTATTGTGCCAGTGGTAGTCTGACTTCCCACCCTTTCGCTTCTTTCCCAGAACTAACTCTTTGATTGACACATGGCAGCCTGGTGTCACTTTGCACTGTCTGAAACACAAAGAGCCCCTTTGGGGGGGGGGAGTCCTAACCAGCCCAGTGCAGTGGCACAGCTCAGGGTGGTGTATGGCCTGAATGACGAGGGAGGCTGGATGTCAAGTTCATTGGGGGATGGTGACCAAAGCCCTGAGGTAAGTGAGGAAGTTGGACACTGGGAAGAATCACAAGGAGGAACGAGCAACAAAGGAGGACCCCTGATTTGGATGGAGAAGGCAGGACGATCAACTGGTTATCTAAGGTGTTTGTACACCAATGCGAGACGCCTGGGAAACAAACAGGAAGAATTAGAAGCCCTGGCCCAGTCGAAGGATTATGGTTTGATTGGAATAACGGAGACTTGGTGGGATGACTCGCATGACTGGAGCACTGTCATGGAAGGGTATAAACTGTTCAGGAAGAACAGGTGGGGGAGAAAAGGAGGAGGAGTTGAATTGTATGTAAGAGAGCAGTATGATTGCTCAGAGATCCAGTATTTAGAGGGAGAAAAGACTGTTGAGAGTCTATGGGTTAAGTTTAGAGTGGAAACAACAGGGGTGATGTTGTGGTTGGTGTCTGCTATAGACCACCAGATCAGGTGGATGAGGTAGATGAGGCTTTCTTTGGACAACTGAGAGAAGCTTCCAGATCGCAGGCCCTGGTTCTCATGGGGGACTTGAATCACCTGACATCTGTTGGGAGACCAATACAGCAGTACACAGACAATCCAGGAAGTTTTTGGAGAATGTTGGGGATAACTTCTTGGTACAAGTTGTTACCCGCACAAATTTCTCTATCCCTTCCACACTGTAGGGACACACACCTTTACCCAGTTCCTAGGGCTCAAGGTGCAACCCTGTGAATTTATACACCCATCCATACCCAAATCCTAGGGCTCAGGGCACATCTTCCTGCAGGTTGGCAGGATCTTTAGCCACTGAAAGAGCCTCACACAGTAATATCCTTATCCTCTATTTATTGACAATTCCCAAACAAGCAGAATACACATGCTAAGCACACAGGGTCATGCTCACCAATCCTGATAAAAGGCAGGCAGACTTCCCCTTTTGGTCTTAGGCTGTGTCTCAGAGGTGAGTTCTGGTTTCCAGGTCTTTCCCCCCTCCTCCTGGTCCTCTTCCAGCCTTTTCTTCCTTCTGTTACTTCTGATGATCTTCTTTCTGATCTCCTTCTTGGACCCCAGTTGATATAATGAAACCTGAGTCTTGCTTAGCTATACCTTAACCAATTATTTTAGTATAATTTTACTAACCAATCATAACAAAACTACCTAACCAATCATACCCCACCACCTTAATTGATTTACACCTAGCAAAATTAATTATACAGCAGACAGAAACAGTTACAAACCAGACAGAGATCACACAGTCAAACAATAGGAAAGTGTAGTGACAATGCTCATAGGAGGACGATTCCACAACATTCTCAATTGATAAGCAGTTTCTTGCCAGACAGAATGGTGTTACTTAAGTTTTCTTTACCCATCTTGAGATCTATTCTTTATCTGGTGACAGTGGGGGAGCTATCAGGGCAAAGTCCCCTCCTCACAGCCTAGTGTGACACTTTTTAATACAATTTAGATGGAACTGTGAGTATGTGACTCCAGGCCTTACAGTAATGGCTGCTACTCTTCAGTCTGGCTGCAGAAGGCGGCTTTGGTTCAGGCCTAGCACAGGCCTTCCAACGTGGCAACAGAAAAGCCATATTGTTACAAAGTGCTGAAGGAACCAACCAGGGGCCATGTACAGCTTGACCTGCTTCTCACAAACAGGGAAGAATGAGTAGGGGAAGTAGCGGTGGGTGACAACCTGGGAAGCAGTGATCATGAGATGGTAAATTTCAGGATCCTGACCAAAGGAAGAAAGGAGAGTAGCAAAATACACACCCTGGACTTCAGAAGAGCAGACTTTGACTCCCTCAGAGAACTGATGGGCAGGATTCCCTGGGATGCTTACATGAAGGGGAAAGGAGTCCAGGAGAGCTGGCAGTATTTTAAAGAAGCCTTATTGAAGGCACAGGAAGAAACTATCCCCATGCACAGCAAGAAAAGCAAATATGGTAGGCGACCAGATTGGCTTACCGGGGACATCCTTGGTGAGCTTAAACCCAAAAAGGAGCTTACAAGAAGTGGAAACTTGGACAGATGACTAGGGATTTGGGATTGTTTAGTCTGCAGGAGAATGCAGGGGACTTATCAGGAAGTCAAAGCGCAATTGGAATTAGGCTGTTCTCAGTAGTGACAGATGGCAGAACAAGGAGAAATGGTCTCACGTTACAGTGGGCGAGGTCTAAGTTGATTATTAGGAAAAACTATTTCACTAGGAGGGTGGTGAAGCACTGGAATGGGTTCCCTAGGGAGGTGGTGGAATCTCCATCCCTAGAGGTTTTTAAGTCTCAGCTTGATAGAGCCCTGGCTAGGTTGATTTAGTTGGGATTGGTCCTGCCTTGGGCAGGGGTCTGGATTTGATGACCTCCTGAGGTCTCTTCCAGCCTTATGATTCTATAATTCTATGAAGTGAGGGGCATTGGCAAGGACTTGAAGTGCCAGAGCAGATGTCTGTTGCATTTTGAAGCTGCCAGGGGCAAAGGAGTGTCTGGTGGAGAAGAATATCAGCTAAGTCTTCTCCCCACCACTCACCTGCCTGGGGTGACTCCCCAGGAGTGGAGAGAGGCCCCTATTGGCCCATTTGGTCTGGTACAGCAACCACAAAAAGGTAATGGCTTCCTCACGTAGGGTCCATTGCCCGTGCCACAACAGCTATGGCGCCAGTTCTAAGTTCCAAGCCTGAAACTTAAACCTGCCTGTCCAAGGTTGGTCTTGTTTGGAACAGATCAACCCTAGTTAGCAAAAAGAGCAATTCTCAGCCACGGCACTATACAGGGGTGGTCGTGTGCAGTCCAGCACTCACACACATACCCCAGGCACACATCTCCTTCAGGTGAAATTCACTGCAGCCTCAGGGACTGACGGGACCTCCGGTCTTTTTCTGCAGTGACAGTGGGGTAGGACTGTGCACTTCAGGCCAGACAGTCAAAACAAGGGGCTGCTTTTCTCTGAGTAAAGTAAAAACAGATGCTCTTGTTTACTAAGCATATTGAAAGAGATCTATCTATCTATCTATCTATCTATCCCCACCCCCATCTATCTATCTATCTATCTATCTATCCCCACACACACACCCCTCAATCTATCTATCTATCTATTCCCATACAGCCCCTCTATCTATCTCCACCCTCCCAATCTATCTATCTATCCCCACACCCCCAATCTATCTATCTATCTATCCCCATACACTCTATCTATCTATCTATCTTATCCCCAGAAATGCCTTCTGCACAGTAAGAAACTCTCCCATTACTTCTGTGTTGCTCTGAGTACTGCAATATGACCCCATTGCCTGGGGGATGTGCATGCCCCCTGCTGTGCTTTTAATAAAAAGGAGCCTCAATGGATTTAATTATGCCTTTTCAGAGGTGCTGCGAGGGGAATGTTTGGCCCCAGGGGCGGTGTCCCTTTGGGGTCACTACTCCAGCAGTTAATGAGCTAGAAGAATGTCAAAGGCAATACATAAGGAGGGAAACTTCTTATATTAAGGGGTGGGTGGCCTTTAGGCTGCTGAGAGGTGCCAGGCTGAGAGGTTCGGGATTGGAGGCTTGGGTTCATCTACAGCTTGGGGATGATGCAGGTGGCATCAATTACCCCTTCATCATCGTCTGCCAAGACACGTTAGCCCTGAACTGGAGAGGGCCGTTCAACCAACCTATCCATTAAGTCCTTGGAGTCTGGGTTGGCAAGGGGGGTCCGTGAGTGCCCAACGGCAGGGAAGCTGATTTTGTGGGGTTGGAAGCCATACCTCCTGAGGCAGTGCTAAGCTCCACCCAGCTCACTCCATCAAGGCCGCAGGATCACATGGAAACAGCTGTTGTTCTGGGCTGGATTGGACCTAGCAAGCTGAGCCATGGATATTTTAATAATAATAAGTTCTAGTTCAAACAGAAATGGACACCAGGAAGTCCTCTGGCCTGTGTTATGCAGGCGGTCAGAGGGGGGAAACTGAGGTAGGGGAAGGGGAAATGACTTTCCCAAGGCCATCCAGCAAGCCAGTGACAGAGCTGGGAATCTCCACCACTTGCAATCTCTCAGTTAGGACTGGGTGTCTTACATAAGAATGGCCACACTGAGTCAGACCAAAGCTCCATCTAGTCTAGTATCCTGATTTCTGACAGTGGCCAGTGCCAGGCGCTTGAGAGGGAGTCAACAGAACAGGGAATTCATCGAATGATCTCTCCCCTGATCTTTCTCAACCCATGCTCTAGCTCAAAGAAAAGCTGATGCAGAAATTATTGGGTGAGGTTGGCGTGTGTTATTCAGGAGGTCAGTTTAGATCAGGGCTACTCAACTTTGGAAGCCCCAGGGGAGCACAATGATACTCACAGCACATGCCAAGGGCCGCAGCTTAAGTGTGGTTGCAAATACATGCAGCTATATAAGCAAATATATGCAAATAGCTTCTGTCACACTGACAGGCATGAATACAAAGCACTTCCCACAATGCCCTGGCGCTCCTTGTACCTCTTCCCCTGGGAGCTAGAAACACCGACATCCTGTACCCATCTGTTCCACCCAGCCCGTCCGCTTGCGTCTTTCAATTCTTACCCTACCTGGGAGACACCTCGCCGCTGTGGAACATGTTCCTAGTGGAGGCCATGTTCAAAGGATTCTACCTACAGGCCATGTGTTGAGCCCCATGTAAACCCAAACTGCACTGCAGGCTGCAAACAAATGGGTCGCATATTGAGTAGCCCTGGTCTAGATGATCACAAATGGTCCGTTCTATGTATGGAATCAAAGAACTCATGTCTCTTCAGGGAGTTATTGCCTTAACCACAAAGCTATGCTGCCACCAGATAAAATCAGAGCTCTCTTTCAGATTCACAGTTTTGTACAGACTTAACCAGACCGTACAACTTTGGCTGTACGATCGACAGAGGTAGGAAAAATGTCATTGCACAAGACAACAGAAAGATGGATGCCTTCTCTTTTCCTGGAGATCTATAATGTGCTGCACAAAAGACCACCAGTGGCTTTTCTGTTCCCTGGTGCCAATGGTAACTGCGGAGAAGGACAAGGGAGGGAGTCGTATTGGAATTCCGGCTTTGGACGTGCGGCGGCTCTCTGAGGTTGTGCATTGTTTAGGTGGTTTGCCATGTTAGCCTTTGCTCTGAGCAATGCAAGGAACGGAGCTGGAAAGGTTTATTTTGCTTCTTGCAGAGGCCAGTAGAATTAAAGTGTGTCCCTGCTTGGTTTTTGCTGTTTGTTTGTTTGTTCAGAGCCGGGTGCGTTCGAGAGACATTACAATTCAGAAAAACCAAAACAACCTTTTGGGGAAAGTTCCTGAGTCTGAAAACCTTTTTTTTTTTTTCTTCCAAAATAGATTTAATAAAAAGAAAACATATTAGTTAAATTCCAGTGCATGTGTTTTTAATAACTCCATTTAATTAACATCCCACCGAACTGTCCTATTAAATCTAAATTAAATCCTTCTTTGAGATGTTTCATACATCACACAGCCTTTGTGTAAAGTCAGCTGCAGATGTGCGAGAGCCAGAAGGAGAGGTTAAGGCATATCCATGCCTACCTTTGATGCAGTGGGGCCTGTTTCTGCTCTTGCTTCCTAGCATAATCCCACTGGGCCAATTCCACAGGGGGGGAATCCATGAAACTACACTGGACTTGAGGCTGATTTCCACCAGCTGAGAACTTGGCTCGGTAATGCTAAGAAAGCTACTGCTGCAAGCACTCCGATTTCCCAAGTCAGCCCCCAAATCATGGGAGTCGCTTTAAAAATCATTATTATTCAAAACAGAATGCATGTGTGGTTCTATTTATTACCCCTCTACTTTATCCGCCCTTACGGTCAGACCCTGTGAGCACAAGGGCTTGACACTTAAAAAAAAAAAGCTGAGATGTTGACTTCATCACAGGAATCTGAGAGCTGAAGCTTTCTGGAGTCCCTCCCACCCCCCTACCCCTTAAACCTTCAAAGATCGTGAGACTTCTGATCAAATTGCAACTGGAGAGAGTGCTGCAGCATAAATGGGACTAGAATGAGGTTGCACAGCCCTGCTTTCCCATCAGGCCGGCTCGAGCCATTCTGCACGGCACCTGATTGCAGCTCTAAGGGGCGCCGTGCGGCCCCCGACCCCGGGCGCGTGGTGCCTGATGGCAGCTCTAAGTGGCATCTCACGGCTGGACGCACGGAGCCCTTTACAGCTGCTATCAGGCGCCCCCCCATAGGTTGGCGCCCTGGACAGCTTCCCGGCTAGCCCCCCCCCTTAATCCGGCCCTGTAAATTGCCATGGCTGAGCTGCATCCTGGAAGTTAAAGGACAGATCACATGCAGGGTGACCCTAGTTCCCTATGCTGAATATGGGACACCTGGAAAAGTTACTTGTGCTCAAGCGAGTTCAGCAGCAATCAAGCAGCCCTGTGCAGTACAAACATTCAGGATGGCTGAGCACCTGTTAAAAAGAAATGCTGTGTAGCTGGAGTCATTGCATTTACCTTCATAGATTTAAGGTTTGCATGGGGAGAGGTGACACACACACACTCCCATACACCTCTCTCACAGGGGGTTAGGAGTGACTGACCGACTTGACCCAACCTTCTCCACCCTCTGTGCCTGGCTGGGTACCTGAGATGGGCCTGCCTCTCCTGGTACCCGGCACCATGTCTTTTTGGGTCAACATGTGGGGGTACACAGGGCCACAAGCCCACTCCTCGATTTCTGTCAGGGTTCACACCAGCAGCCTTTCAGCCCTGTGTGGGAGGGAAGGGATGGGAGCTGCTTCCAGCCATGGGGAGGGGGAGGGGTGTAGAGGTAGGGGTAGGGATTACCTGGTCTATGTATGGGAGAGGTCAACTCTTCCCTCCCACCCACTGTCCTGATCCCCTGTGTTTGGAAGCAGCTTGCCCCTTCCTGCCTGCACAGTGTAGAAGGGCAGCTAATACCTCCAAGCTTCTGCTGGCCACGGACACAACCCAGCCACCTCCTGTCCCCTGGCAAAAGCACAGGCAGGAAGGGGTTAAGCCCTAAAGGATGCGTTGTTCTGAAGGGCCCAGAGACTCTGTCAGCCCGGGAACCAGGCCAGAGAGGTGGCTCAGTAGGGGAGGGAGCCTAGAGGACACAGCAGCCCCCCCCCGCCATGGGGGCAGGACCTAGGGCTGGGGCAGTGTGTGAAGAGAGTTCTGTGCCCTTACCTGGATGGAGCTTGCAGGGTCAGAGCACAAACAGGCTGAAAGTAGCTTCCTCCCTTCCACTGCAGAGCTCAGCTGAGAGGCGGAAAGGCTTCCCCATCGCAGCCTTGTGTGGGGCTTTCGCTCCTCCCAGCCAGCGCCCCAGGCCCGAGGGTCTTGAGCTTTCCTTGGGGCCAGCCCAGCCAGAGGTGACGGGGGAAGGAAGAAGCCTGCCAGCCAGGGTGCTGGTGAGCTGAATGATCCGACCAGGAGTGGGACATGCCCCACTGGGGGGGGATATGGAGAAGCAGAGGAGCTGGGGGCGGGGGGATGAAAGGGCACAGCAGAGAGAGGACAGAGAGAGGGGAAGCATGTAAAGAAATGATGGGTGGGCAGCAGAGGTAACAGACAACTGGTCAACACCAGCCCACATAATTACCAACCACCGCTGCAAGAAACTAGCCCTGGCTAGAAATGGGACCGGGGTGAGGGAGCCTGCTGGCCAAGTAGGGACTGTACTAGTGGCCCAGCATGAGAAGTGGTTGGCCCACATGCTGCAGCTGTGCCCAGCCACCAGCCTTGCACCCGTACCCCCATCATCAACCACTGGATTGCCACTCACCACTGGCGGTTGGGCAGCTGGCGAGCAAGTCCAGCAAGACCCACCAGTACTGATGGGAGGGGAGAGAGACAGAAAGTACAGGACAATTTGCCCTGTAAAAAAAATAGGGATAACAGCAGGAGGGCTTAAATACAGGATTGGCCCTTTAAAATTGGGATATCTAGTCACCCTAATCCAGGGTGGGCAATAACAAGGCAGCAGTTCACTAGAGTTAGCCCCTGGTGCGCCACTGCCACTATATTTACCAGCAGCCACAGGTACCAGCGATTGCAGCTCCCATTGGCCACGGGTCTCCATTCCCGGCCAATGGGAGTGGTTGGAAGTGGTACGGACTGGGACACAGCTTCCTGCAGCTGCCATTGGCCAGGAATGGTGATCTGCAGCCAACAGGAGCTGTGATTGCCCTCACCTGCAGCCATGCAGATACTATAGTAGTGGGAGCCAGCCAGGAGCTTACCCCGGCAGACTGAATCTGCCCTGCGGGGCTAGTATTTGCCCACCCCTGCCCTAATCACGTGTCCGTTCGTAGTCACAGAGAGCTATTTTTGTTAACATCAGGGGAAACCTACCTGTTTTGGGGACTTTACCTCAAATTAAGCGATGCCTGGTAAGGGATGAATGTCTCCCTTCCAGAGCTGGCATAGAAGAATTGGTATGTGACATATTCATAGTATATGCCTAGGGAGATCGTGGAATGTCCATCACTGGAAACTTTCAAGAGCAGATTAGACAAATGTCTATCCGGGACAGCAGATAATTCTTAGTCCTGCCATGGGGACCGATCTGACCTCTCGAGGTCTCTTCCGGACCTGCCGTTCTCTGATTCTATGATTGCACAACAGCGAGGGGAGGTGGACATTTCGGTTTTGTTTCACAAAGCAAACTGGAGCTTTGATTCTCTTCTGGAGCAGGTGAGACTTTGGCTTGTCAGGCTGAGTTCACTGTGCCAGGGTGTGATGGAATGCAAGCATTTCAAACCTGAAGGTCACATATCCAAGTCATCCCCTCGTGCACTACCCAGCTCTGTGGTGTGGCACCGTGAGCATGTGACAATCAGACAGCCGTGTAAGACAGATGTCTCCAGTAAGAGTGATGGGCCCTGTTCCTTTCCCCTTGCAACACTCCCATTGCTTTCAGTGAGAGCAAGACTCAGCCCTGTAGGCCTGACGTTAATGAATGGCTCCCATTGTCTTCAATTGGCTTTGGCTCGGGCTCACAGACAGGGCTGAATGCAATAAACATGCCTGAAAACTGGGAGGCGGGAAGAAAAAAATCACATTATTTTAGTTTATTCCAAACAGAAAATGCTTTTGCTCCACATTTTGAGCTATAATAGCATGAAAGTCCCTTTCAGTGTGTAGTTTTTGCGCCAACACCTTTTCCCATTTTCATGCCTGAGTGCACACTCAATGTGGCACAAGAAGTATATTTTCTTTTCCAAACCGTGACTAAAGAAACCATTTTTTCATGCAGAAACACAAGGTGCTCTCCAGGTCCCATTGACGCCAATAGGGCATTTTCCATTGAGTTCAATGGGACATATGCAGCAAAGCTCTGATCCCTCCAAAAAGATTTCAGCCTGTGAAGATATCATAGGTATGTGGCTATAGATAATGCAGAATGATTTATGCATCAGGTTGGTGTTCAGCTAGTACATTGAGATAAATGTGCATGAGAGAGAGAGAGAGACACGGAGAGAGAGAAATTCTGAACTTACAAAAGTTTGGGTGTGTTAGATTTGTACTTTTGAGAAAGAAAGAAAGAAAGAAAGAAAGTATTTGCACATAGAAGGGTAGATTTTCCGACAAAACCTGAGTTACGTCCACACTGCAATCGCGTTATTCCAAAAGTAAATCAAAAGAACAGAGGAGCTTTTCCAGCATTGGTAATCCTCTTTCTATGAAGAAGAAGCCTTTTTCTGAAAGAGCTCTTTTGGAAAAAGGCATGTGTGGACAGGGAAGAGGGAGTTCTTTCAGAAGAAGAGGAAAGAGGAAAAAGCACAGGTGTCCTGGTGGCCACTCCATCCATAGTAATCACAGCTTAAATGCAAGATATGTCCATTCAGTGTGGATGCTATCTTTCGAAAAAACAGATCGCTTTTGTGTGTGGATGATGTCTTTCGAAAGAAGTTTTTTCGGAAGATCGCCTCCAAAAAAAGTTTCTTCCGAAAGATGCCTGAAGTCTAGATATAGCCTAAGAGAGCAGAATGGTATCTGGGTCTCTATTGGGCCATTACTCTGTCACAGTCATTCAGGTTTCCCTATTGTACCTTTCCAGAGGGCCTATGGTGAAGACACTCTCTGGGTCTCTGCTTTTGTACATTGTGTTTAATGTTCTGCTCTTCTTAGGGTTAATCACATCTATTCCAGGAGATCTACCTCAACTCCTTGCTGATTTCATCCCCATCATGTGCCCAGTGGATCTTCCCTTCCTTCTAAAGATTTAGGAAACGCATGCAACCTTTGACCCTTGTCATGAGGTACCTTTGTGACAGAGAACGGGCTTTTACAATGTGGGCCTATTGTTTATTCATAGTGTGAAGGACAAGCAGCATTTGGAAGGCAACATATCCAGAAGGCCTATGGGAAGAGATGTCAATGAAGACCTATGGGGAGGGATGCACATTGACAAAAATATATTTCTCCTTGTGTTTTAATTATCAAATCAGTAGCCCCTGCCGTTTCCTTGTATTTACCCTAGTATTCCTCTTTCCCCACACTCCTATCTTCACTCTTCTTTCCCTTCTTTGTTCCTTTCCCTTTATTTTTCCCTCTAGTCTGAAGCGCTTTCCCACTTTATCTCTTTTCGTCCTTTGGCCCTCACCTTACCCAGTTCTAGTCCATGTCATTGAGCTAAGAAATGTTCACACAAGTGCTTCTCATCAGATGTTCCCCACAGAAACTGCGAGGCTATGAAGAAGCCATCTGCTTTGTGTCACACCTGGCAGGCATGACTTAGATCTCTTGCAGCTTAAGGCTGGCCATCACATTAAATAGATCAAACCAGATTAAAGCCATGTTCAAATAACATTAACTCAAAGCCACTATGGCCTGGCTCTGCAAGCAGGGCCTGCCTCTTGCTCACAACTTAACTTCTGAGTTCAAAGGACACTGCATGCATGGCTTCAAACCAGTCTAAAAACAATGCTCCATCTTTACAGTGACTTCTTGGCATCCTCTCCCACTTCTTTTAGGCTCTGAAAATCTGAAAATGAGGGATGAAAATAGCAATCAGATTTAAACTACACTCTGGAATCAGTCCTGTTAATATTGATTTGTACTTTAGTGTTGCATAAATGTCCAAACTGAAATCAGGGCTTCATTGTGCTGGGTGCTGCACATTCCCATAAACAAGGGTCTGTGTCCCAAAAAAGTTTATTAACTAAATAAATAAGACAAAGGAAGTACATTTTACTAACAGGAAACAGGTACAAAGACTTAGTGGGTTGCCCCAAAAAAACAAATCTCCTAAACCGGTATGATTTTTCTAGTCCTCTGTGAACTTTTCTATATATCCTGAATTGGGACAAATAGTAAGAATTTAACATGTTTTGTGAACTGACAAATGAAAAAAAAATGGATTCAGATCGAGACATTTCATTTCAATAATTTCAAAATGTTTAGTTTTGATTTCTACCATTTTCCTCTTTATTAACCATACTAGCTGGAGTTACCCAGAGTTGCTTGGGAAACCGGAGGAACAAAATGTAGAAAAACCGTAGTCCATTATCTTTTTATGAATGGTAGAAAAGTTGCACTGATTTCTATAGGGATTAAAATATAGGTCCGTGTCATCCCCAAAGGGGGGGGATGCGACCCCGGGTGGAGGGGAGGTTACACGTGGGAGGGGCGCCCCACCTCGTGCCTGGGGCTGCAGGTGCCGCGGGGGGCAGGGCGGGTGCCCGAGCCGTTGTGCGCGTGGGGGGTCAGGGCACTGTGTGCCGGCACGTGGGAGAGGGTCACTTATGTAACCTCGCAGGTGGGAGGAGGCGAGTCCTGGACGGTGCTGGGGGCCGCAGGCGACAGACACGGGACCTAGGGTGGGCGGGGCAGCCCCTCCAGCACGGTGTGGTGGGTTACTTTTTTATTTTTACAGCTTGAGCTCAGGCCCGATCAGGTCCAAAAGTGCCTTAAAACCTTCTCCTGGATGAAAGGTTATTCCATGCAAAGTTTGGTTGCGGTAGCTCTTATAGTGTCCAAGTTATTGGCGCACAAACGTACAAACATTCTCCTTTATATATGAGACTAGCTGGAGTTACCCAGCATTGCTCGGGGCGAGCGGTGGGGTCCTGCCAGG
This sequence comes from Rafetus swinhoei, assembly GCA_019425775.1. Taxonomy (NCBI): domain Eukaryota; kingdom Metazoa; phylum Chordata; order Testudines; family Trionychidae; genus Rafetus; species Rafetus swinhoei. The sequence goes on along the minus strand of CM033429.1, from coordinate 9,476,248 downwards.
GGTGCCCCGTGTGAGGGGCAGGGGGGAGGGCCGAGCACAAGACCTAGGGTGGGCGGGGCGGCCCAGCTCGTGCTCAGGGCTGCAGGTGCCACGGGGGGCAACGACCCCACCACCCACCCTGAAACTTTCGCCCCACTACCTGCCACACCATGGGGCCACGCCGGGGGCTCCCCTCTCCCACGGGCTGTGCCGAGAGGTGCTGGGCTCCCCGCCACGTGACCAGGAAGCTGCGCCAAACCCCGGGCTGCTCCTAGCACCGCCGCCACCTCCCCACTGGGCTCACTCCACTGCACCCGCAACCGCCCCCTAGCGGCAGCCGCGAGCTCCAGCCCGCCGCTCGGCAACTCTCGGTCACCGCCGGAGGGGAGGGGCCCGGCCCGAGTGACATCACGGGCGGGAGGGAGGAAGGGGCTTCCTCACCCCGGAGGCGCCTGCACAGTGGAACGGCCTGGTAGAGGTGAGCGGGGCAGCTGCCCTCGCGCCTCCACCACCAGCCTTAGTGAGTGACTGTCCCCACCGCTTCCCCCGGGAAGCCGCTTCTCTCTGCACTGCCAAAAGTACCTTAAAACCTTCTCCTGGAGGAAAGGTTACCCCATGTAAAGTTTGGTTGCGGTAGCTCTTATAGTGCCCAAGTTATTAGTGCACAAACTTACAAACATTCTCCTTTCTATATTAGATTTATATGTAAATTTACTAAAATTTCAAAAAAAAATGTCGTTTTGACTCAGAAAACAAACTATTTCTCTTCAAAAATGCCAAAATGGGATATTTCATCTACTATAGCACTTCTTTTTCTTCAAAAAAATGTTGAGTCATGGGGATTCTTTGAAACAAACCCTGTTTATCCTTCATGCTGTTTTGGGATCCTGCAATTAGAGAATACATTAGTGAGGCCCTTTTGTAATTTTATGTACTGGACTGTTTACAACAAAGCAGGAGGGAATTAACTTTACTTGATGAGCACAATCTTCCTAAAACATAGAACATGTATAAGGCGTAGGATTTGGCCTTTATTTAAGTGATCTTGTTTGAAAATTGGGCCTTATCATTTGAAGGGCCAGCAAAAGGGCCTTTCGTTTTAAAACTAAGAACCACATTTTCAGCTGATCTTTACCAGTATGACTCTATTGACTTCAGTCAAGCTACACTAATATCTGTGCTCATTGACATCCGGGGAATTGGGCCAGTTGAGGATCTGGCCCAAAATTATTTTGAATGATGGGCTTGTAAGGATAAGGCCTGATTCTCCTTTTACTTCCCCTGGTGTGAATCAGGACTAACTATGGGTACGTCTACACTGCAGAGCTTTTCCCTGGATACCGGAGGGTCCAAGGAACGCGTCCGCTTTTCCGGAAAAAATGTTGGAAAAGCGGACGCATTTTGTCAGCATCCCTGTAAACCTCATTTCCCCTCAAAATTTAGCCCCTTGTAGATGGGCCAAATTTTGGAAAAGCTTCTTTCGGAAGCAAATCGGAGAAAGATACACAATTTGTGTACTGAAAATTGCATTTCTTTTTCAGTTTTATCTTTGTAGTGTGGACATAGCCTATGTTGTGATCAATGCAGTTACTGCAGGGAAAAATCATTGTAAGGGTGAGGCAAATCAGATCTGAATCAGTCAGGTTTGGAAAACTTCTCTTATATTTTCATTCAGAATCTTGACATTTAAAAATTCCCAAAATTCAAAGTGGGGGCTCTAAAGATTGCTCTGAGGAAGGTGTTAACATCTTCTTTTCTGGAATCTGTGAGTCAGTTTAACACATTATCCTCCCAGGTGGACTTAGTGGGATCTGGGAGAAGTGGCTGCTAAGCCCTTCTCTGGTTTCATTACTAAGGGGAATAAGAGTTGTACCCTTAGTTTTATTTTCACTGTAACTATTTTTTTTTAAGGGTGGAAGATAAAAATCATGTGATAACTGCTATTGCGCAGAAAGAGATAACAGATGCCACTTTCACAATAATGCTTGGCTCATGTGAACTCACGGGCAAAAATGTTTGGGCCGTGTTCTGTATCACACTGTCTTTCAGTGAAGTTATTCTAAATTAACACTAGTGTAAAAGAGGCACAATGAGTTCAGAAGTAGGCCTTTGTCTCCCCAATCAGGAACTGAATTTTGCTGAAGGGCATTCATGTCATTGCTGTTGATGTATAAAATGGAACTGTGCCATACTCTTGATTTGAAATCTCAGCCTGTACTTCGGGAAGTTGCGAGCTACCTGTTGAGATCACAGCACCTACGGCTGATTGCAGGTTCCATAAATACAGACGAAGACTTTCAAAAGCATCATTTCACTTTAGCAAATGACTGATGCGCACCATAGAGTCCAGGGGAGCTAAAGCAATATATACCTGTTGAGGAATAGGCCCCTTGACATCAGTGGAGTTTCTCTGATATATATCAGTTTAGGGATCCGACAAACTGCCTTCCTAGTTTTAATGGGTGTCCAGAACCACAAGGGAATTTGGAAATTTCTAAGTTTATAATGAAGCCAAGAATGTTTGAGAAAGCCAGGCTGGAGTTGCAGGGGAGAGATGATTAAAACCTGGTTTCTAATGGTTAGTACCAGCTGAATTGTTTTAAAATTTCAAAAATGGAGAAAATTTAGAAATTATTTTCATTCCACTTCATGGATTGGCTGGGTTGTTCTGAACCAATCCATGTTTTGATTTGCAACATTTTGTGTGGGATTTTTTTAATCTATTTTTTCTCTTTTTGTAAAAAATGATCATAAGAACCTAAGAATGGCCATACTGCGTGCGTCAGACCAAAGGTCCATCAAGTCCAGTATCTGGTCTTCCTACTGACCAATACCAGGTGCCCAAGAGGGAATGAACATAGGAGGCAATCATCAAATGATCCATCCCCTGTTGCCCATTCCCAGCTTCTGACAAACAGAGGCTAGTGACACCATTCCTACCCATCCTGGCTAATAGCCATTAATGGACCTATCCTCCATGAATTTATCTTAGCTCTTTTCTGAACCTTGTTATAGTGTTCAACTTCACAACATCCTCTGGCAAGGAGTTCCACAGATTAACAGTGTGGAGTGAAGTTCTTGTGCATTTGGGCCTTTTTCTATTCCCAAACATTTTTGAAAGTGCAAATTTTCAGTTTGGGGAGGGGCAAGAAAGTGTGTGATTAGGATGACCAGTCAAAAAAATTAAAATGGAAAATGAGAGAGCCAAAGAACATAAACAAACAAAAGTGAAAAAAAGTTTTGCAAGCAAAGGGAAATTATAGAAAATTGAGATACTTTCCCAAATATAGTCAAATTGAATTAAAAATCAAATAGCTTTAATGAAGAATGAAGCTTGATGAATGCTGTTCAATGAATGCTGTGTGTGTGAGAGAGAGAGGCATTGTGTGTGGTGTCTCTTTTTCTCTTCCTTATTGTATAATTCTTTCCTTGTAGTGTTTATTTTTGATTAAGTGTTTGATAGTAGAGAAAGAATGTTTTGTTTCCCACATGTGCATTTGTCTCTGCATATGTTCAGTGACTGGTCAACATACTCATCTTGTAGTCAGAGTTTGTAACAGTGCACTGAAGTGCATGTATAATTTTTTAAAGCAATCCTTTCTCAGAATGAACTCCTGTCTGCCTTATTTCACCCCCGAGCAGCCCTTTAATTAATGAACTCTCTAAAGCCCCTTTGGAAATGGGGGTTCTTTCCTCCTGAGTCTAATGAAAATCTAGACATATCCCTCCTCTGTGCGTTAGTAATGTGATAATCTGAGCCTCGGAGGGAAGGAATAAAAACATCAAAGAGGGAGGGAGTCAGGCCTGGCATACAGAAGCTGGGGGGTTCGTTTCAAGGGCTTCAGACAGTGAAATCCCAAAATGAATCTCCAGTTTGAACCGGCGAGGTTAATGTGTCCATTTATAGATCGAATCGGGAGATTAGACATGTTGAAAGGAGAGGGGGGTTGAGCATTGCTTTTGATCACACTTTGGCACTCCCCAAAAGCCACCATGTGCCCGACACCTGATAAATGCTATTTATAAACCTGGAAGAGAAGTGGGGGCCATAAATCTCCTTTCTTTTCTTTTCTTTTTTTTCTTTTTTTTTTCTTTCTTTTTTTTATGGATCTAGAGGAAAATTAAAACCATGCTCTTGATTTTTTAACATGATGCCTCATCTTCCTGTCAAAAGCCACTGAAGTGAACTCCAGGGCATTGCCAGTTCTGAAGGCCGCTGCATGCTCTCACGTTCCTGAGCTGCCAGATGCTCAGGTGATGAGCATGTTAAGAAAGAACGTATGTAGGGTAGATACATATTGTGGTGAGATAGAGTTTAATCCTGCAAGGTGCTGAGTACAAGCGGTCAGATTTGATTGGGGGTTGGGGAAGAGGGAAGAGTGGGACAGTTCTGGAGAAAAATGAGTTTTCACCAAAAAAGTCCATTAAGACTATATTTTGTTCCATTTTTACCAAATGAAATGTGGTAAAAAAAAATTCCAGCTGGTTGGTTGGTTGGGATGGGAAGTTGGCTTGGGATGGGAGGTTGTGCTATGTTTTTCAGATATCCAACAGAAGGAGAGGAGAAGAGGCAGGATTTTGTAACGACAGTTATCCACAGAAATATTTCTTTAGTCAAGCCCCTCATTTTGCAGGTACTATGGTGAGGGGGGGATAGTATAAAACCTCACATGAAAGGTGAGGACATCAATACAATGAATAGGCTGTTAGTACTGCTGTAGTGTCTCTGTCTAAAGAACTATTATGCCTGTTTTACAGATGTAGAACTGAGGCACAGAAAGACTTAGCCAAGATCATACAGGGAGTCTGTAGCAACGCAGAGGCTGGAACTTCAGTCTCCTGACCATGAGGTTGAGCTCCTAACCACTCAGAATGAAGACACTAACACACAGGTGTGTATGTTTTCGAAGGAAGACAAACCTTCGTATCATTTGTCCTATCAATGAGAAAAATCCACGGGAACGTTATAGACTCAGTTCATCCCATTGTCTTGAGTAGCATGACGACAGGCATGAACTGGGACTATCACGCCAAGTGATTGGCTTCTTTTAGTGAGGCAGGTTGCCTGACACTGCTTCAGGGTGGGGCTCCCAGACCCCCAGAGGTCAACGTGAGCAGCCAGGATGACCTCTCTGCGCAGGGGAGATAAGACTGCTTGGCAGAAGTCTGGGCGCTTATGGAATGAGCCTGAGAATCCTGGAACTGTGGCAGTGTCCCAAAGAGCTGGGAGGCCTTCCCCGGCTGAGTGAGAGGAGGTGAAAGGTGAGGTTGCCAGGCAGCGTCAGTGACCCAGAAGGCCAGGGACAAGTAGTAACAGATGTTAAACAGAAGCTCTCAGTGTTGCAGTGGCCAGCAGGAGCCTGCCCTGAAGGAAATGACCCCGAGTAAGATGCATTGTCTCTGCAATTTCTTGACACGGGATGGCAGCTCACCAATGCAACTAGCTGACCAAGGGCTAGAGCAGCTAAAAATACCAGAGCTGCCCTTCCCGGCCACACAAAGCTCCAGAGAAGCCCTCTGCCAAATGAACAAGGAGGCGACGCCTTTACAGGCCTGAAGGCTCATGCATTGGATTCAGGAAATTAGACCCATCATCTCTGGCACCAAGACAGGGGACAAGAGGATGGGAGCATTACAGCTCTAGCCCCTTACTGCCAGGAGCCACATGCTCTTCATTTCTGGCTGTGTGCAGGCACACACAGCTCAGCCTCTCCATGAGCTCTCCTGCGACACTGGTTATACATGGCGCCCAAAAGCACTTTGCAAAGGAGGTGATATTGTTCCCCCATTTTAGAGATGGGGAAATGGAGGCACAAAGCAGGGAAGTAACTTGCAGAAGGGCATCCAGAAAATTGAACAATAAATAGACTGAAGGGCTCTCTATTCCCAGCGTGCTGTCCTGCCCACTGAACCACCCTGCTGAAATAACTCCAGTAGCTGCTGTGTAACTCTTCTCAGCCACGTAGGGCAGGAAGTGAAGAAAAATGCCATAGCTCACTGGAACAACAGGGGGAGCTTAAGGAAACAGAATGGAGCAAGCGATCAAGACAACAGGCCAGGACTAACCCTTGTCCCTCATGGTCCTGCAAAAAGTCCCCAAAAGTTGACTCACCTAGCAGGACCCTGCTCCAAACTAGATGGATTCAATAAGGACCTGGCAGGAGGAGCACACACAGAATCATCAGCACCACATCCTACTGCACCTGGGTTGTCTTTGGAAGCCTGATGTCCAAGTATCAGTCAGGCCTGAATCTTCCTAATTTGCTATTTCACTGCAACCTGTTTGAGCAGAGAGCAAAGAGAGTCTAATAGTTCTCCTCTGGGTTGCTTACGTGAAGCACTGAATCTCTCTTTGCTTTAGATCCCCTCTCCCTCCAATAAAAGAAACATAACAATCCTCCCTTGATCCATTATAAGCAGAGCCCCACCAAATTTAGAGCTATGAAAAATATGTCACAGGCCATAAAATCTGGTCTCCCCTTGTGAAATCTGGTCTTTTGTGTGCTTTCACCCTGTATTATCCGTCATTCCATGGGGGAAAGCAACATTTCTCAACCTGGGGAGTTGTGCCCCAAAAGAGAGTTGTAGAGGGGGTCACAAGATTATTGGGGGCAGGGGTCATGGTATTGCCACCCTTACTTCTGCGCTGCCTTTAGAGCTGTGCAGCTGGACAGTGGTGGTTGTTGGTCAGGTGCGCAGCTCTGAAGGCAGTACTCCATCAGCAGCAGTGTAGACTTAAGGATGGTTATACCATACCATGACACCCTTACTTCTGCACTGTTGCTGGAGACAGAAGTAGGGATAACAGTACCACATCCCCCCCCCCAAAATACCCCTCCTCCACACAATTCCTTTGGGTCAGGACTCCTACAGTTACAAAACCCATGTGATTTCAGATGCAAGAGGCTAAAATAATGAAATTAGTGATTCTTAAAATCCTGTGACCGTGAAATTGACCAATATGAAGTGTGAATTTGATTGGGCCCTAGTTATAAGCTCTTCGAGGAGGAAATGGTCTCTAACTATATGCTCTGCACCTAGGAAATTGGGGGCCTGCTCTCAGCTAGTACCTCTAGACATTGCAATGCAAATAATAAAAAGTCGAGCAGATGTGTTCTGTTAGGTGTGACCCTCGAGCTCTGTGTGTGCTCCCCGCTGTGCCTGGTCCACAGAGGATAGGAGTCTGTCACCATTCAGCTGAAGAATCTTGCATATGGAGCTCAGGCAAGAAACCCTGCTCACGCTTTTAGCTCTGGGAGTCTCTGTTTCAATCCCAGGTGGACTGGCCAAGATAGCTGCCATCCTGCAGATGGCCCCCAGGCAGAAAGCCGGAGCGATATTTTTTTCATCTAAAGTAAAATCTTCAGTTCCTTTACCCTGGAGATCCTCAATCACTTTAGCTCTGTTTCTCCACTGTTGGAAAATCTCAACACACACACAAAACCACAAAATCCTCACAACTTTCACTAAGTCAGTTCAGCCAAACCAGGAGCCGGGTCGTTCTGCTGAGAGTTCTCCCGGTGCTTTTTCCATGTGGCCATGAGACGGTTTTTTTAATGGGGCGTGGGGGGAGGAGAAACCTCTGTGTTTCACATGGGTGGAACAGCTAAAATGAGAGGAGATTAAATTGAAAAGCAAAGCCAGGCCCACGGATCAGAACCAACCTATGCCAAGAGTCAGCACGTCTAATGGGATTTCAGAGAGCCAGAGGGAATCTCCTGATCTCCACAGGGAAGGTCATGTACTAGCCCTGTAGTGATGTATGAACCCCAGGGGGGTGATTAAAGTGAAAGCGCGATGGATTTATGTTATCTAAGCTGCTCTTGTTGCGGAGATAATGGGTTGGGGAAGGAGGGGGATGCAAGTTTCAGCGGTCTGGGCAACCAGTGTGTTTTTCCGATGCTCCCCCTGATTAATAACAAAACCCTTCAACATCCCTACATTATTGCCAAAGACTTTCCATTGGGTCTGGAACAAGAATGTTGCAAGCGCTGTCGAGGATGATGGTGAAAAATAGCTCCCTTCGGAGCTGCCCCGGGGTTCAGGAAAACAGAGTGGCCACTGGCTGTCTGGTTATTTGAGGCAGGGATGGGGGTGGAAATTCTCTTCGATCAGAGCTAAAACCAAGTCCTGAGAGCAGCTGAAATCCCAGAGAAAGCAATTTAATGTGTGTGGAGAAGCAGAGGCAGGAATGTGCGAATGGCGGTGGGTTGGGACTGGCTACAATCTGTGTGAAGCATGTTTCAGTGGCTGGCGGCCGATGCATGTCAGGGCCTTGGTTCACACATATCGATGGATAAGCCTTCTGCCTGGGGCGAATGACACCCAAAAAGAAGTGTTTCAAAGGGTACAGCTAGACTACACGTGTTTTTCGGAAAAAGGTACGCAAAATGCACTCCGCATTTTGTGTACCTTTTTCCGATTCTTTTGTCGGAAGAGGCTTTTCCGACATTTGGCCCATCTAGACTGGGCCAAATGTTGGAAAACCCTCTCTTTCCAAAGCCCCTTTCTTCCTTGTAGAACGAGGAATACAGGGGCTTCTGAAAGAGCGCGCTTGCTCTTCTGCAAAAAAAAGCAGAAGAGCAAACGCATTACCTGGACACGGCAGAGTTTTTTTGGGATACCTCTGGTATCCCGAAACCCCGGCAGTCTAGCTGCACCTTTAGTGACCCACTTTAAGGGTCAGCTTTTCAGGAGATGAAATTTGTTTCTGCACACACAGTGTAAGTCACGTGGCTCACAGTTTCAACAGCAACTACTGAGCTTGGGTGCCTACATTTTTGGATGCTGCAGGAGCAAAAACAATGAGGCACTTTAAAAACTAACAAGTTCATTTGAGCATAAGCTTATGTGGTCTGGAGCCCTCTTTGTCAGACGCATGAAGTGGAAACTCAGAATGGCAGGGGTATGTCCCCATGCAAAGATCTCTGTGTTACGTTACTATACAGAGGATCAGAGACAGCTCAGTTTGGCCAATGTGCCTGGCAGAGGGACACTGTTGGCACATGATGGCATATATCACGTTAGTAGATGTGCAGGAGAATAAATCCCTGATGTGTGGCTGATGTGGGTAGGTCCTGTGATGGTGTCACTTGAGGAGATATATGGACAGAGTTGGCAACAGGGTTTCTTGCAGGGTTCCTGGGTTAGTGATTCTGTTTTATGGTGCATAGTTGGTGCTGAGTATTTGTTTTAGTTTGGGGGACTGTCTGTAAGCGAGCACTGAACTGCCTCCCAAGGTCTGAGGGAGTGAGGGATCCTCTTCCAGGAGAGGTTGTAGATCAGATCATAGAATTATAGAATCCTAGGGCTGGAAGAGACCTCAGGAGGTCATCAAGTCCAGCCCCCTGCCCAAAGCAGGACCAATCCCAACTAAATCATCCCAGCCAGGGTGTTGTCAAGCCGGGACTTAAAAGCCTCTAGGGATGGAGATTCCACATCTCCCTAGGGAACCCATTCCAATGCTTCCCCACCCTCCTAGGAAAATAGTTTTTCCTAATATCCAACCTAGACCTCCCCCACTGTAACTTGAGACCATTGCTCCTTGTTCTGTCATCTGTCACCACTGAGAACAGCCTCTCTCCATCCTCTTTGAAACCCCCCTTCAGGTAGTTGAAGGCTACTATCAAATCCCCCCTCACTCTTCTTTTCCATAGACTAAACAAGCCCAGATCCTCAGCCTGTCTTCCTGTCTTCCAGCCCCCTAATAATTTTGGGCTTTCTCCACATCCTTTTTGTAATGGAGGGTTCAGAACTGGACGCAATACTCCAGATGTGGCCCCACCAGTGCTGAATAAAGGGGAATAATCACTTCTCTAGATCGGCTGGCAATGCTCCTGCTAATGCACCCCAATATGCCATTAGCCTTCTTAGCTACAAGGGCACACTGTTGACTCATATCCAGCTTCTCATCCATTGTAATCCCCAAGTCCTTTTCTGCTGAACTGCTGCTTTGCCAGTCGGTCCCCAGCCTGTAGCAGTGCTTGGGATTCTTCCATCGCAAGTGCAGGACTCTGCACCTGTCCTTGTTGAACATCATCAGATTTCTCATCAGATCCTCTATGATGTGCTGGAGAGGCTTTAGTTGGGGCTTTAGATGATGGCCAGGAATGTTCTGTTACTTTCCTTGCTAGGTCTGTCCTGTAGTAGGTGTCTGTCTCTACACAAAAGAATAAATGGACACCAATCAGACATCAAGAACACTAACATTCAAAAACCAGAGTACTTCAATTTCCCTGGATGCTCAGTAATAGACTTGAAAGTTGCCAGACTTCAGCAAAAAGACTTCAAAAACAGATTTCAGCATGAACTGCAGAGTGGAGTTCATAGGCAAACTTGACACTATCAGACTGGGTCTGAATAGAGACTGGGAAGTGGCTGGCTCATTACAAAAAGGTATTTTCCCTTGTTTGATAGGGGACATGGGACATGCCTTTTCTTCCACTGTTGGGAGTGGGCCACATCCACCCTGATTGAACTGACCTCGTTAACACTAGTCCTCCCCCCAGAGTAATCTGATACTCCCATCTTGGCTTGTGTCTATGTCCCTGCCAAACTGAAGTTTCCACTTCATTCATCTGACAAAGTGGGTTTCAGTCCATGACACTTACGCCCAAATAGATATTAGTTTTTAAAAGTGCCATGGGATTCCTCGTTTTTGCTGAAAGAGAAGAACATGGCAACCCCTCTGAAATGTTACAGGAGCCTCATTTCAGAGGACAGGTGCTTGGCACTTTCTGAAAATGAGGCTCTTTAATCTGTCTCAGGTGGGTCACCTAAGAATGGAGGCAAGCAAAATCACAAAGTACTTGAAAATTTGAGCCTGCACATCGTTGCCTATGGATACTGCTGCAAAAATAGAGGTCGTGTTTGACCTTGAATGCAGGAGGATGACAGACATGCAACAAACATCAGAAAAATCAGAACTATGAGTTTCCACAGTTTCTACTCTGCCTGTCATGTTGTATATTGCTATAGGTCTGTCTCTCTGTCTCTCTCTACCTCGCTGTCTAGCATTTAATAATATCTTATTTGTCACCATATTTTAGGGGTAGGGACCATCTTTTTGTCCTGTGTGTGTCCATGACTGTGGCTCCAATGCACATAAGTAATAATAAATGTATATGAGCATCTTCATAAAACTGTAATAATCATACAAATCTGGTTTTTGTCCCCTCTTCTTCTTCCACACGGCACCAAATTTCAGAAAAACCTGCTCTTTCGAGACATCCCTTCTTCCTCATAAAACGAGGCTTACAGGGATGGCGAAAGAGCTCATCCGCTTTTTCAAATTTTTTTTCCAAAAAGCAGATGCATTCCTTGGACGCGGCATTGCTTTTCCGCGATACCAGAAGTATCCTGAAAAAGTGCTGCAGTCTACGTGTAGCCTAAGGCTACGTCTAGACTGGCATGATTTTCTGGAAATGCTTTTAACGGAAAAGTTTTCCGTTAAAAGCATTTTCGGAAAAGAGCGTCTAGATTGGCACGGACGCTTTTCTGCAAAAGCACTTTTTGCGGAAAAGCGTCCGTGCCCAATCTAGACGCGTTTTTGTGCAAAAAAGCCCCGATCACCATTTTCGCGATCGGGCTTTTTTGCGCAAAACAAATCTCAGCTGTCTACACTGGCCCTTTTGCGCAAAGTTTTGCGCAAAGGGACTTTTGCCCTAACGGGAGCAGCATAGTATTTCCACAAAAGCACTGATTTCTTACAGCAGGAAGTCAGTGCTTTGCGGAAATTCAAGCAGCCAGTGTAGACAGCTGGCCAGTTTTTCCGCAAAAGCGGCTGATTTTGCGGAAAAAGTGGCCAGTCTAGACACAGCCGTCGTGTCTTCGAAGCCAGGACCATTTCCATCCTCAGCTCTTAAATGTCTCATCGGATTTTGGGAATGCCCTGTTCAGAGAATAACGAATATCGCAACAATACAGCCAACAATCTGCTGCAAAAGGTCATTTTCATAGTTGCATCCACTGACAGAGTGGTCCCAGCAGTAGCTGAATTATATTCAAGGGATGATCAAGACAGTTGGGTCTGTCCAGGGATGCTGTCCTACGTGTCCTGAAGGAAGGGAAGAGCCATAAACCATGCCTTCTCTGGAGTGGGGTGCGTGGTTCCCAGCTGGAGGAGGCAGACTTCTGCTAGCTCTCATTGAGTTAGCACAGGAATGTCCAACCTTTTTATGCTTGAGATCACTTTTTGAATGTAAGTGCAATCCAAGATCTATCTCAAACCGAAATACCCTTTCGCCGCCTCCCTTGTACCCCCTCTCCCAGACCCCGCCCCTGCTCTTTCCATCCTCCCTCCCTCCTGTTCACTAGGCTGGGGCAGAGGATTGGGGTGCAGGCTCTGGCCTTGCGTTAAGGGATTTGGAGTATGAGAGGGGGTCTGGGCTGCAGGCAGTTGGGGTGTCGGGGGGGGTTATAGGTGCAGGCTCAGGAAGGCATTTGGATGCAGGGGTGCTTGGGGCTAGGGGTCTAAGAGGGGGTTCATGACTGGGGTAGGGTTTTGGGATGTGGTCTCCAGCTGGGCACTGTTTACCTCAGGTGGTTCCTGAGTGGTGGTGCAGTGGGGCTAAGGCAGGCTCACCCCTTCCCTGGCCCTGCACCACTCCCAAAAGCAGCCAGCAAACAACCTCCATCCCAAGTCCTGTTGTGTCCCTCTCTGCTCTGTGGAGATAGGATACAGGGTGGGAGAGGGGGCACCTTGACACAAGCACCCTCCTCTCCCTCCCCTGCCCTGCACAGAAAGCAGGAGGCTCCTGAGGGGACAGCTCCAAGGCAAAGAGCAGGAGATGAGCAGCAGTGGGGGGAGGGGCAGCTGAAGTGCCCGCACTTGACAGCCTCTTGGCCAAACCAGTGAAGATCACCTGTCAGAGGCTCCAAGATCTACCGGTCGATCCCGATAGACCGCTTGATGACCACTGAGGGTATGTCTACACTACAAAGTTAATTCGAACTAACAGCCGTTAGTTCGAATTAACTTTCATAGGCGCTACACATACAAACCGCTAGTTCGAACTTAATTCGAACTAGCGGAGCGCTTAATTCGAACTATGTAAACCTCATTCTACGAGGACTAACGCCTAGTTCGACTAAGTAGTTCGAATTAAGGGCTGTGTAGCCACTTAATTCGAACTAGTGGGAGGCTAGCCCTTCCCAGCTTGCCCTGGTGGCTACTCTGGGCCAAGCCAGGGAAACTCTTTTGCTCCCCTCCTGGCCCCGGAGCCCTTAAAGGGCCACGGTCTGGCTACGGTGCCCATGCCAGGTGCAAGCCTGCCAGCACCCAGCCAGCAGACCCTGCACCTGGCACGGCATGAGCCAGCCACCCGCTGCCACCCAGCCCTTCGCCTCTTCCCGGGACCAGGCTGGCGGCTCCCAGGAGCCTGCCCGGGGCCGCAAGAGGCGGGCGCCCTCCTGGTCTAGAGCGGAGATCGTGGACCTCATCCAGGTTTAGGGGGAGGCCTCCAACGTCCACGACCTCCACACTAGGCACGGGAAAGTGGCCGTCTAGGGCAGGATAGCTGCCAGCCTGGCCACCAAAGGCCACATGCAAACCCAGGAGCAGGTTTGCATGAAAATCAAGGTGGTCCAGTGAGACCCCCGACCTTGAGCCCTGAGTTTAGAACATAAGAACATAAGAACGGCCATACTGGGTCAGACCAAAGGTCCATCTAGCCCAGTAGCCTGTCTGCCGACACTGGCCAACACCAGCTACCCGGAGAGATGGACCGAAGACAATGACCAAGACATTTGTCTCGTGCCATCCATCTCCAGCCTTCCACAAACAGAGGCCAGGGACACCGTTCCTACCCCCTGGCTTAGCACTCCATGGACCCAACCTCCATGTCTTTATCTAACTTCTCTTTAAACTCTGTTATAGTTCTAGCCTTCACAGCCTCCTGTGGCAAGGAGTTCCACAGGTTGACTATTTGCTTTGTGAAGAAGAACTTTCTTTTATTAGTTTGAAGCCTGCTACCCATTCATTTCATCTGGTGTCCCCTAGTCCTTATATTACGGGAACTAATGAAGAACTTTTCTTTATGCACCCTCTCCACACCCCTCATGATTTTATATACCTCTATCATATCCCCCCTCAGTATCTTCTTTTCTAAGCTGAAAAGTCCCAGTCTCTTTAGCCTCTCTTCATATGGGACCTGTTCCAAACCCCTAATCATTGTAGTTGCCCTTTTCTGAACCCTTTCCAAGGCCAAAACATCTCTTTTGAAGTGAGGAGACCACATCTGTACACAGTACTGAAGATATGGAGTACCATAGTTTTATACTTCCTCCTCCTTCTTCCCCTGGCTTCCCCTTCCAGCTCCCTCCTCCCAGGTTTCCCCCTCCTCTCCCACCTCTCTCTTCCTCTCCCACCTCCTTTTCCAGTCTCCCCAGAGGTTAATCCCCCACATCCCCAGTTTTGTTAAATAAAGAGAGTTTCTATTTTTGAACACACGTGTCCTTTATTTTTACATCAGGAAGGGGGCTAGGGAGGGGTAAGTGGAAGGAGGTGAGGAGGAATGGGGTACGAGCCCCCGATGGGGAGGACTGGGGTGGCTCAGTGGGTTCCTCGGGGTGGAAGCTCTCCTGCCGGGCCTCCTGGATCCTGACAGCCCCCCGATTGACCCCTCCGGATGGCAGCCTGTGGCAAGTGCAGCCAGGCTGATGGCCGAGTGCTGTGATGTGCCGAGTGAGGGCACTCAGGGCACTCCAAGACAGGACTGCTTTGCTGTCCCTCAGGGAGGTAGACCAGCAAGTGGGGAACCCTGAGAACTGTCTGTCCGGGGTTGGGGTCGGGTCCCTTTAAGCACAGCCCTCGGCTAGCCTGAGGCAGCAGCTCTACACTCTAAGTCCTGGTTCCGGCCAGCCTTAACTTTGGTTCAGCATGTGGACATGCTAGTTCGAATTAGCAAAACGCTAATTCGAATTAGTTTTTAGGTCTAGATGCACTAGTTCGAATTAGCTTAGTTCGAATTAACTAATTCGAATTAAGTTAGTTCGAATTAGTGCTGTAGTGTAGACATACCCTGAGTTAGCAAGTTAAAACAGCAGTGTTGTTGCCATGGCACACACAGAAGCAACGAACAGCAGGGACTAGTGGCCATGACTACAAACAGTCCCACACCTCACGGGTGGCTTGTATGATTGTGTCTCCACAGGCTGGGAATCACATCTCCAGCTCCGAGCGTAGACGCAGCCTCTGTTTGACAGGGTCCCGACATTGTTCCGTCAGGGGGTACAGAAGGAATCGCTAATGGTTCCAGGATTGTGAGTGGTGACGTATTTAAGAGAGCAGAAAAGAGGAGGGTAGCTTGTCAGGTATTAACCTCCAAGGAGGTTGATTTCCAGTTTAGATTGATCCCAGAACAAGCTGTTTCTGAAAGAAGCTTCCCTGCCCGGTGCAGGCAGACGGTATTTTGTCCGTACTCACCATGCTTTCGCTCCATTCTCAAAAAAAGAAATTTCCTATGACAGAAGGGGAAATGGTTCTAGGCCTTGCCCATGGCAAGAGGCCAGGAGGAGAGGTCCTGAGGTGAATGAGGGGGAGTGCAATTCTCATGGAAAGCCTTGGTCCTTCCCCTGATGATTAGTATTTGGCGAGGTTTAATGCCCAGCCTCGGAGTGTCATGTTACCCCTGTGGCCATGTCAGTGCCAGAATATCACAGGACAGAGGCTTGTTATCACCCCCATGAAAAGACAAGGTTGGCTGGAGCACATGAAATTGAATCCTTATGGATCTCAGCTCCGGGCTTTAGGTTTTACACTTCCAGGGAAGGAGTAGCTCAAAGGCTGTCTGTGCCTGCACCCAGTCCCTGGGAGTCAGTCAGCAAGATCTGCATTGTGAGCAAAGCTCTGCTTTCATCTCCTCATGGAGCAGCTGGCTAGGAGCCCGCCAGGCACCTGGGGGGGGCTCAGTGAGCATTGCACATAGGAAGCGTCTCTTTGGTCTCTGCACCATTCATTTAGCTAAGGGGCGGGCTGCATTTTTGGTCTAGGGGAGGGAGTGCACAGCTGATTCCTACTCCCAGCTGTGACACAGACTTGCAAGTGGCCTTAACAGAGTCATTTCCCCTCACCGTTGCCTCAGTTTCCCCTTTGTGGAGGTTTCAGTAAATAACTAACTAGGTTCTATAACAGCCTGGTGAGATTCACAGATGCAAGGAGCAGAAAGGGCTTGTCTACATGAGAAAATTATTTCAAAATAATTAAATTCGAAATAATAACTCCTGAAATAGCTATTTTGAAATAAGCTTGTTCCCTGAGGAAAGCAGGAGCACAGATTACGAAATAAACAGCCCGTTATTTTGAAATAACAGGCTTGGTAGTGTGGATGCTCCACTTACCATTTTGAAAGAAGGGGGGTTATTTCGAAGTAACTCTCTAGTATAAACCAGTGCAAAGTTCTTACCACATGGCCATTATTACTATCCTACCACAGTGATCCACTTCCATTTAACAGTGTATCTCCCTCTCTTTCCCTTCTTTCTTCATGAGCTCAAGGCAACATAGCTTCACCCTGATGGATTCTCTGTTTCCTGTCAGCTTATGAAGGGTATCAGCAGAGCTTTGGGAATAGGATCTCCCAGCAACTTTGCTTACTTTGAGGAATTAAATCTCTCTCCCCACCCCACCCCCCACTGGATAGGTCAATATCGTGATCATCATTTTATAGGTGGGGAAAAAAAAGATCTGGCATGGGGATGCAAGTGACATAAAGGTAATAACGGGCTGTGAGAAAGAACAGGACCTCAGTTGCACCACTTCTGTGCTTTAACCACAAAACCATCCATTGTCTTTTACCATTGCGCCTTCAAGTTTGTTCCTGCAGGGCTTGTCCACACAGGGCAATTGACCAGAATAGCTATTCTGGGAACAAGGTCCCCAGGTGGACACTATTCCAGAATACAGGGATAGTATTCTTCCAGGATTTTCAGTAGCTTCCAAAGTGCAGTGACTATTCCAGAAGAAAGTGGCGAGACCCTGCGTTGTGGCTTGATTGTATTCTAGGCTAGCAGGCGAACACAGAATTCCTTAGAACACAGATCTCAGCCTGTCTGGGCTCAGTCCTGCCCCCACGAAATCAATGAGATTCAGTCAGGACACTGGAACTCACATTAATCCACACTGAAATCGGGCCTTATCCTGACCGACTTCCCTGGGAAAAGCTCCCGTTGTTCCCAGTTTGACTGAGTATGAACAACTGGCTCGGATTCTACCCAATCTGTAGCTGTCTGATTCCTTTCTGGCTCTCACAATCAGTGCTTGGCATTAAATCCCTTTGATCTAAACAGCTTTAGCAGCACAGCAATGGCAGAGAGAAAAAGGAATTATACGGGATCCTTCCTGCTACGGACTGAAAAATCTGCCTATGGGGCCATTCCAGCGCGATCTAAGAACTGGAACAGTTTAAGAGGCGCTCAGAGTTGAATATTACTCTAGGGGATGTCATGAGGCTGGAACGGGACTGGAATTGTCATCACATTTTTAACATTTCTATCAAGCGTCCAAGTTTTTTTCTGGTGGGAAAATCCTCAGCGAAGGAAGAATGCTTTTTCTCCCCCCCGCCACCCGCTTCTGGTTTTTACTTCTAGAGAGAACCATGTGATTTTTTTCAAGGTGGTCCAATGACCTCTGAGTCTCGTGGAAAAGTCCTATGGAATTTCATACAAAATGATTACCTTTTTGTCTTTTTTTGGCATCACCCTATACATTATATCCTGACCAGAGCAATCCCTGGGATGGTTCCAAAGACAAAAGACATTCTATGGAGTTATTTGACTAAAAGCCTGTAAATCTCTATGGAAGCAGTCCATTTTCCGTACTTATCTAGCCCCCATTTCCACCGTATCTCAGCACCACTTTTTACTAAAACAATAAAGTTTTGAATGAAAAATATCATAAAATCATAGAACCATAGAGCTGGAAGAAACCTTAGAAGGCCATCAAGTCCAGCCCCCTGCCCAAGACAGGACCAATCCCAATTAAATATCAACCATTTCCACTATACGTTCTTCTCCCACTCACTGATACGGCACTGGGCAGGATGTTTCCAGCAAGAGAGGTGTTTGAGTTTGCAACGCCCCTCCTTTACTTACTTCCGCATCCACTATAGTTGCTAACCATCAGGGCCTGCTTACTTTCCCAGGCCTTTCCCAAGGGCATAGGTTGATGGAGGTGAAAAGGGGAAGATAGGAGAATTTCTTGGAGCACGTCTAAGAGGCTTGTTGGATATTGATCCTGCACAATCTTCTTAATAGAGGTTGAATCTCTCTAGTCCAGCATCCTCGGGACCTGACCGGTTCCAAATGGGAGAATTTTCCGGCCCACAGGAGGTTGATATTGTCTAGCAGCATTACCAACACTTCCACGGCTTACTGGGCTGTTAGATGACATTTAGGGGTAAATTAGAGCTAAATAAGAGCACAGAACACTGAGGCAGGACCGGTGGCTGCAAATAAACTTTTTATGGGTCCGTGGGAAACTTGGCCACACCCATAAAAAGGGAACTAAAATCATGCCGGACCACAGATGTTTCCCGAACAGAGAGTTCTGGACTAGAGAGGTTCAACCTGTAGAGGCTTTTCAGTGAGGCCTCAGGCTCTGGATATGTGTTGTGGGTGAATCAAAACACACTAAGTGCACCTTTTGACTAGCCTTAATAGCAGCATGTGATGGTCACCATCTTGCTGATACCCTAGGGATTGACACAGGGACCTCTACATGAGCTACAGCTCTCTAAACAGGGCTGTGCCAGATTTAAAGCTGCAGGGAATCCACCACCTGCAACATGCATTTATGAGTGTGTCTTAACTGCTTAAGAGTATCAGGGAGAGGGAAGTCCCCCTCCTCCATGCATGGCAGCTGGAGCATACACAGCATGGGAGGGAGAAAGCAGCCTCTGACATATTTAATACTCGTCACTGAACTAGTGGGTGGAGCAAAGGCAAATCATGATGGACAGAAGGTTAGCTCCACCTTCCCAGTGCTACAATAAGAAGGAACGTAACAACCAACAAAGAGGAGTCACAGATTAGGTGTCCCAGGGGCTGGAACTGTGTCCCTCTGAGTGCTCCTCTTAGGGCAATGCAGCTAGGACTCGCCTGTGCTCAAGGCTGGAGGCTCAGTCTAGTCCCAAGTAAATCATTCGAAGCAAATCTCCTGCCCCTGAGCTAAGTATGTCACTAACTCATGCAGACACCACCCACACAGGAGTCACTTTTCTCTACTAATACCATGTCCTGTCACACAATGAAGCAATTAAATGTCTTGGCCTTTGAGTAACCTATAGAAAATGAGAAGAGAAGGTTGGATTTTTTTTCTTCCTAGCAGATATTTAGAAAGGGGGGGAGGGTATTGTTGTTGTTTCTATTTGTATGTTTTTCTGGTTACGAAATTCCTTCGGCACAAAAAAGAAGCCTTCCTGGAATTTCTTTCATGCCCAGTTCCCAGCCCGTGTGCATATTTCTCAATGTGTTTTGACAAGGTTGCATTGACTCGGCGGGGCCGGGAGCCAGCTCTGGTTTCTATTATCGATGATAAATGCTAAGGTCTGGGTTTAGACTCTTGCAGTCCCCTGGCTAGGGACTGAGGGAATTTTGGTACCAGCTCTGATAAAATGTGTCATGGCAAGGAGGTGGTGGGGGAGGGCACATGGCTGACATTACTGGGGCAGAGTTTTGAAGTGAACTCGATGGGAGGATGGGAGTGAATGTTGTAGGCGGAGTGTCACAGAAACAACCACGGCATGGATCAGTCTGTGTTCCTGGCAGCCGTCACTAGTCGGGTTTATTGGTCATTAGCCACCGTCTCTTTGTGTCCAGAGGCAGAATCTTGATGTCTTTGGTTGGCGACATTTGATACAATACGAGGAACTGGAGTTAATGACAATGCAAGGTTTAAAAATAGCAAAAAGGAAACAAAACAGAGCAGAACATCTTAAGAACACAAAAGTTTCTTCCTCCCATGTTGTCCTCCACCCTGCCAATATTTTGCTGCAGAAGGGACATTCCTCGGGGTAGAGACCAGACTGCAATCTGAACATCAGTGGTGCAACAACTGTAGGAATAATGGGAACATAGGAATTGACAGACTAGGTCAAAGAATCATAGAACCATAGAGCTGGAAGAGACCTCAGAAGGTCATCAAGTCCAGCCCCCTGCTCTAGGCAGGACCAATCCCAACTAAATCAACCCAGCCAGGGCTTGGTCAAGCCGAGACTCAGAGGTCAGAGTAATGGGTCAGCAGATCCAGCATTGTCTCCCTGAGGGTGTGTCTACATTGCAGATTAGCATGCTTCCCGCCCCACCCCCCAGCCTAGGCAAACAGATTTATGCTACTTCTGCCGGAGCTAGTGTGCTACAAATAGCAGCATGAGCGGCAAGGCAAGCAACCATATGGCTACAACTCTGCCCGATGCCCTGGTTCAGTACTCAAGTGGCTAGCCTGTGCTACCACCCATGCCACAATGTCCACATGGCTGCTTTCAGCAAGTTAGCTTGCGCTGAGCTAGTGCGAGTTACCAACCAGACAGCAACGCAACGTAGACATCCCATGAGAGTGTCTAGTACAAAACGCTTGTAAGAAACAATACAGTGGGCAGTAATGTGATAACCTGGTCACAGGGAAAGTTTCTGCCAGATGCCTCTATCCCCCAGTTGACAGAGCTGGCCATGAGCTATTTGACAAAACGTTTTTCCATCCGAAAATGCAGGGTGCATAGAAACAGAAACCATGCACACAAAAGGGCCAGTTTTGATTAATTGTTTGACTCAGAAAAAAAAGTTGAATAAAAGGTTCTGCATTCTGAAAACATTCCGCTTCTATATTTGATAAACAAAAAAAATTCCAGTTATGGGCTGAAAACAAATTATTGTTTCAAAATGTAAGTCAGTTATAGGGTTTTTTTAAAATATTCAACTCTGAAATAAAACATTTTGACTGAGCTAAATTGAATTGTTTTTCTTCACAGACTTTTAATTCGGGACAATTTTTAAACGGATTCAGAACGGGCAAATTTGTTGATAACTTGAAATTTTTTGAGGGGCAGGACAACCATTTTCCTCCTGGCTCTAGTAGTTGAATTATGCCCTAACACAGGGATTTATTCTCCTTCTGGCTCTTATTCCTTAGCTAATGTATCTGTGGATTCTATTCTATTCTATTCTATTCTATTCTATATAGGTTTTGTGGCTCTTTCCAGTCTCCATAGAAGTGTCCAATCCTCTTTCCAGTTCTATTAAGCTGTTGGCTTCTTTTTCATGTGGTGACAGTGTGTTCCATGGGCCAATAAAATTAATAAAGTTAATAATAATGTAGCTCCTTTCATCAGTTTAACATTTTCTGCCTAAGAGACATGAAACTCTATAAGTGGCCAATGAAGTTCTTCCAAAGTTTCCCTCTGATTGTTCTGTTTGGAGCTTCAAGGGTAAGTCCACATGAAACTGGCAAGGGGAGGGAGGTATGCATCCCTAAATACCCAGATCTCCTGAGATGACAGAGAGATTTCAGGTGGAAATCTGGAGACTGTTTGTAACAGCAAGATCTGTTATGCTCAGTATTGGGAGAAGCCCAAACACTGAATCCTTTCAAGCTAGCTCTGGAGGATAGACTGAAGGGGTCTACTCAACGATTCTTCTCCATTTCTGAGATGGCAAATGGGTCTTCAGAAAGCACCACTTGGTGTGTCTAGCTAACGCCAGTTTTACTTTCTATTAGGAGAACTTGCTAGAGAGGACACTAGCCACTGCTGGGGGATGTCACTGCCATCCCATTGAAAGAAATACTACTGTATACCAGTGTTCCCTGTAAGCGGAGCTCTTGGGCTCAGGAGAGAGTCCAGTTGCACGCAGCTGATTAGCACAGCACCTATAGCTAGTGTTTTTGTTTCTAGTAGTGGTGCACATAAAATTATGTGCCTCGGAGCACATAAAATTATTCCACACGTGGATGGAAAAGATTACAGGGAACATTGTTGTATGCTATAATAATATTCCCCCACAAAAACCTTACACTAACACTGTTGTCAGCAGTAGAGTTTTGGGGTCAGCCTTTCCAGCTTAGCCAGGGCTGGATCATCCATTAGGCACAATTGGCACAGTGCCTAGGGCCTACAAAATATGTAGGGCCTAAACAAATTCATAATGAACTTGAAAATAAGAAAAGAAAACTGCTAAATCAAACTTAATAATTTGCTATCTTTAGTCAACAAACAACATACAGGTATAACATACAATTAACTATTGGGCAAATAGGCGATAGGGCATTTCTCCCTTTTATATTTATATATAAAAGACAGGACTATGCAGCACTTTAAAGACTAACAAGATGGTTTATTGTTAGTCTTTAAAGTGCTGCATAGTCCTGTCTTTTGTTTCAGCAAGACCAGACTAACACGGCTACATCTCTATTACTATATTTATATATAATCTAATTTAAAGGCCTACGATTATGAGAGTGCTTAGGGCCTATGAAGACCTTAATCCAGTCCTGGCCTTAGCAATGACATTAATGACATTCACCCTTGTTTAGTAGCATTAGGCCTTATATCCTCTGAGGGGCATGGGCCATGAAAGGATGTCATAGCAGCTTGGTAGCCTTCAGCGGATGTGACATTCCCCCTGCTCAAAGGCAGCTATGCACACGTGCATTCTGGGAGCTCAGGCAGAGGACTTGTGCCCATGTGGATAGATGCTCTAATATTTAATTTGGACTGGGAGACAGTAGGGAGGCAGTCAGAGATCTGGAAAATCCCCTCAGTGAAACAGGACCTCTTGTGTCGGTTCCTTTCCCCTTCCACATCCCAGTCTGCAAAAGGCCATGTTTGTCCAGTATGCCAGGAGGCCACCTTGCCATCTGGAGGGTGGAGGCACAGAAGGGCACTGGGAAGAGGCTATGCAGCCGCCAGCTCTACTGGCTCATCCCTGGCATGGCTCAGGAGAGAAATTCATCCCCCTCTGGAGAGAGAGATCTGTGGGAAATGACAGGAAGGGAAATTTATTCTGTGCAGAGGCTGACGACACAGGTGTGGTACTAACCATCCTTTGTGGGTTGCTCTTCTAGTCCCAATGCCAGTGAGTTACAACCTTCTCCCTCACACCTCACTGGTCCGTGGGGGCTCTGAGTCTTATGATAAATAACACTTTCCCTTCCACCATCCTGGCTTCCCCCAGCTCTGCAGCCCAGATGTGAGGAATGTTTTATCTCCCTGTCTTAACGCGTGCTCCCCAGGCCCAGTTTTCGGAGACAAGGAGGCTTTTCAGCTGTGCCTCGCCAAGAAGGCTAATCCCACCCACTTCCTTCTACAGCTCCCTTCTCAGCCTGCGAGCAGAGAGATTTGTGTTCGAGGTTTCCCTCGACAAGCCACGAATCAGTGCCTTTGTTTTTCCTGATCAGGATCTGCCATTAATCAGAATTTAAAATAGAACGCTGAGGTTCTGACTTTCCATTTTTCCAGTGGGGGATGGTGGACCAGCTTGTATTCCTCCTGCATGGCTGGTCCCTTCAAAAGTCACCCCGACTCCAAGCCTTACAGCAGCCAAATGCCTATGAGACTCAGACTGGGTTAATAAATTTTCCCCGTATCCTGCTTTATCGGAGCAGATTATAATGGGATTAGTACCGTGAGGAAATGCCAGGGCTCACAAAAGTCCCACTAAACCAGATGTTTTAGAAACTCCTGCAGCCAACGATAAAGTAACCCCTGCAGGTAGCTTTGAGGTGGAATTAGCCACTTGGCTTTTGATGCTGTAAATGTGTGGTCACCAACCGGTAGATCGCTATCTACCGGTCGATCTCAGGGGCTCTAAGAGTCGATCTTGAGCCCTCTCTGAACTGCGCGCCTGCGCAGTACTTTTACACTGGCATTCTTCATTTGAAGAGCAGCTACTCACCGAGCAGCAACACAGGTGAGTAGCTGGGCGGAATGGTGGGAGCTGTGAGGTCAGGAGGGCTGAAACACCCCGGCCAGCTGGCTATGGCTTTCAGCCAGAGGAGGCTGCGCCGTGCTCCAGCTAATCGGGCGGCTTCTCCTCTGCACCTGCCCATGTGGAGCGTGGTGCACCCTGGCTGAGCGCCATAGCCAGGTGGCCGGGCAGCCGCTTCGCTTTTCTCCAGCTCTGCTGCCCTGCGCTCAGCCCGGGGAGGCTGCACCACGCTCCTGCTGATCAAGAAGCCCTTCCTCTTTGCTCCAGCGCAGCTGGAGTGAGGCGCAGCCTCCCCGGGTTGAACGCAGGGCAGCATGGCTGGAGCAAAGAGAAGCAGTGGCCCAGCCAGCTGGCCGTGGTGTTCTAGCCAGGTGCACCACTCTCCATGTGGGCTGGCACAGAAGGGAAGCTGTCTGGCCAGCTGGTTGTGGTGTACAGCCGGAGGAGGCTGCGCCACGCTCCAGCTGATCGGGCAGCTTCTCCGCTGCGCCAGCCCATATGGAGCGTGGTGCACCTGGGCTGAATACCACGGACAGCTGGCTGGGCAGCCGCTCCTCTTTGCTTCAGCCCAGCTGCACCGCGCTCAGCCCAGGGAGGCAGCGCCTCACTCCAGCTGCGCTGGAGCAAAGAGGAAGGGCTTCCTGATTGGCAGGAGTGCGGCGCAGCCTCCCTGGGCTGAACGCAGGGCAGCAGGGGTGGAGCAAAGAGAAGCAGCTGCCTGGCCAGCTGGCCACGGTGCTCAGCCAGGGTGCACCACTCTCCACATGGGCTGGCGCAGAGGAGAAGCCACCCGATCAGCTGGAGTGTGGTGCAGCCTCCTCCAACTGAACGCCACAACCAGCTGGCCAGGAAGCTTCCCTCTGTGCCAGCCCGCGTGGAGAGTGGTACACCTGGCCAGAACACCACGGCCAGCTGGCTGGGCAGCCGCTTCTCTTTGCTCCAGCCCTGCTGCCCTGCATTCAGCCCGGGGAGGCTGCACCTCGCTCCAGCTGTGCTGGAGCAAAGAGCAAGGGCTTCCTGACCAGCAGGAGTGGAGGAGAATAGAGAGGAAGGGGTGGGGCTTCGAGGAAGGGGCGGGGCTGTAGTTCTTGGCTTGTTCTGTCATTTAAAAAGTGACCTTGGGTGTAAAAAGGTTGGAGACCACTGCTGTAAATCTTTGGCCTGAGCCAAAGCAAACTGAAGTCATTGAGTCTTCCCTGCAGAGTAAGCTTGAGTGACCTACACAGGTGCTATACCTCTCACATCAGCCTGGCTCCAGTGAAAACAGCAGCCGTTCTGGCACTGCTGTGTCCACACTGGCACTGCACTCAGTCCCGTGTGAGACTCACCCCAGGGTCCTCAGTAGCTGGCTGCGCTATAAATTCTTCCCCAAGGAATTGTGGGAGAACTTGTCCGTCCTGTCTGGGCCCCGAAGGGGGAATTGTGGGAAGGCCCCAGAGAACTAGTTGCAGTTGAGTGGTGTTAGCCTGCATCTCCACAGAGTGGTTGTGTGAGCAGCTGAGGAGTTGTGCTGACTCAGGCATTGGCCTGTACACCACGCTAGCCCAGCCTGTTCAAGTGAAAAGCACCACCTCATGCAAGTCAAGGGTGTTCTGCGTGGAAGGCTGCAAAGTAGGGGCAACCTCTGGGTTGCACCTCACGTTAACTTTTCAGGGAAGACAACCCCTGGGAACCAGGGTACACAAGAATGTCATGCTCCTGTATAACAGAAAGTGGAAGCAGTGTAGAGGCTCAGGTAAGAGCTAACACCAGATGACACCCTCTGTGCTGTGTTGGTCTCATGCCCTTAAACGCACAAGGTATCAAAGGCCTGGGGGAGATAAGCGTGTATGAGGTCACCTGGGCTCAAGGCCCCACCTCTGTCATGCTGATGAGGACAGGATCAAATTCCTCAGTGCTCACGGGGCCAGGTCCTGCAGCAGGTTCATATCACACCCTTCCAGCCCACAGCCCTCGCATCTGTTTTCAGGGCCAGCCCACCTGGCCATGTCCCCTGTGAATTCTGCTGCCTTTTGTGCACTGTCCGCCCGAGACCACACACCCCAGGCCCTGAGTGAGGGACGGCACCATAACCACCTCTCCCGACTAAGCCTTCCCTGCCACCATCCACCATGGTGCCAAGGGGGCTCAGGACGTGTGGGGCCTCATTTCTCCTAGCCTTGCACCAGGTCATCATCGACACCCGTGCAAAGGGAGTGCAAAGCCTCCTCACAGCAACAGCCATTCTCACGTGCAATGCACGGGTAGCAACAACAGCACTCAGATGTGGGAGGGGCAGCGCCTCGCACCACTTTTCAGTTTGCCGACCAGGTAATGGTGACAAGAAGGGCTGGCCCATTGGGGCCTGAGGCCCTGCTGCTCACCATTGACAGCCACATGGGACCAGAGTACCATCTGGTGGAAATGCATGTATAGCTATCCACTTACAGAGAGGCCTGAGGAGACCTGGATTCAGCTGCAGGGCTAGCCACAATCTTCCTGTGACCTTGGTTAGCTCACTTAAAGCAGGCCCCACTGCATTTGAACACCCCTGGCTGGCCTGTGTCAGCTGACTTGAGTTCACGAGGGTGGGGAGGCTGTTTAATCGTGGTGTCAACATTCAGGGTCATGCTGTGCACTGGGCCCCCTCCCCACACGGTCCCAAAGCCTGATCTCAAACCCAAACATCTGCACGGCAGTTACTACACAGGTGGGCAACCTAACTAGAGTGTGTATGCTGCTCCCACTACTCCTCTCCAGCCATGAGTCACCGGTTGGCTCAGACTGAGTGGGACTTTCCCTTTGCCAAAGATATTTTGGTGCATTTGCCCAACACCCTCCTTTAAAAAGGCAAGAGCTAAGCCTCCTTCAATCACTGCCGTCTGGACAGGGAAGGAGCCATGAAACCTGGCATTGCCACTTGAATAAAAGCGATTCGTGGGGCCTCCTTGCACCCGCGTGGGTGGAGCGGAGGCGCAGGAAGCTCTGACATTTCCATGCAGCTCGGGGATCAAGTGCCGCGGCGAGGGGAAGGAGCCCAGTAGCAAGCTAATACTTTTTCCATTATTGCAACCCGGGTTATTTTTGGCATCCCTGGCTCCGTTGGCGGAAGAGACCTCCCATGATGCCTGTCATAGCTCTGCAAAGCTCAGGAGGGGGCGATGTGAGGGCTCCTTGGTGAAAATGTAAAATACTATGATTGCTTATAGATTTTTATTTTTTGTAATGTGGGGGTGGCATCGGCTCCACTCCCTGCCTTATTTAAATGAATAGCAAAGCAAAGACCAGGCTGACCTGAAAAGGGAAGTGAGAAAATGGCTGGGTGGTAGGTACCAAGCAGAGGGATGGGCACAGTTGAGTGGGGGCGCCACAGCCAGTCCTACCGGTGGGTTGCCCAAGGCGCTGTCATTTGGGGAAGCGCCGTCAGGGTTTAATCTGTGCCAGGACTGTGCCTCAGCACCTCTAGACTTGGCAGTTCTCAGCCTCGGCATGTCTACGCTCCCGGCCAACAGCCGCTGCTCCCTGGCCACCCAGCTCTGAAGGCAGCACCGCTTCCAGCAGCAATGCAGAAGTAAGGGTGGCAACACCAGGCCAGAGTGGCTCAACTTCCACCTCTGCCTGGTAAGAGAGGGTTTGAACAGGCATTTTCTGCAGCCTCACTCATGCCTCTTGAAACTCTTCCACTTGGATCAACTGTTGTTTGAGACAACTAGAAAGCTACACACCTTCTCCAGCTTGTGGGCTAAGCAGGGTGCCTGGGCTGTGGGAAATGCTGGGAGGGAGATTGAACAGATTAGATAGCTAGATAGATTGGACAAAGGGTGAGGGGTACCCACCTCATATCACACAGAAAGTTAGTGACAGCCAGAAATAACATTGAAGCCTCTACTTCCAAGACAGGGTACAGTAAAACTCCAAGGCTGTGTCTACACTGGCACCCTTTTGCGGAAAAGGGATGCTAATGAGACACAGCGCAATTGCAAATCCGCGGGGTATTTAAATATCAATTCCTACTTTCAAGTAGGAATAAGAGATCTTGCGGAAAAGGGTTTATTTTCCGCAAGATTGCGTCTAGACTGGCGCTTTTCTCCGGCAAAACCCCGAACTGGAAAAAAGCGGCAGCCATGTTCATGCAAATGCCGAGGGTGATATTTAAATCCCCCGCGGATTTGCAATTGCGCTGTGTCTCATTAGCATCCCTTTTCCGCAAAAGGGTGCCAGTGTAGACACAGCCCAATAGTCCAGCATCCAATAGTCCAGCACTCCTGATAGTCTGGCATCAAAATGGCAAGAGCCTAGTGAGTGAGCTTTGGCAAAAAATGAGTCACAAGGTAACAGCGGCAGCATCTGAACTGAGCAAAAAGGGTAAAAAAGGCTTAAAAAAACTAAAACATTACAGTATACTGTATACAGTATGTACAATAAAAAGGGTTAAGAACACTTTATATACAGTATATAATGTATACAGTATATATATATAACCTGCTTATAGTACCTCCTGATAGTCCGGCATATTTGATAATCCGGCACCACCTAAATCCCATAGGGTCCGGATTATCGGAAGTCTACTGTACTATCCACTAGACCAAGGTGCATCTCAGCCCTTTGCCTCCTTATCATTTTGAGCCCCTCAACAACCAAAGAAGTCAAAGTAATGGTGGTGTCATCTCACAGGATCAAACCTTAGATAGACCATGGAAAAGTTCAACCCCAAAAGGTTTTATGTATGTGGGAGAAGGTGGATTCCTCTTCCTGTTTTACAATAAGTAAGATGCCTCATCCAAAGTCCGTTCAAGATAATGGGAATTTTTCAGTGAGCCCTGGAGCTGGTAATGTTTAGTGGAGAGAAGTGTCCACAGACGATGATCAGCGAGGATCTGTTTGCCTTGGCAGGTATGAACATAGCCAGCTGCAAAAATAGCTTAACCCAGAGGAAGTGGATTTATTCAGCAGATGCTGTTGAGTTCAACATGCAAATCTGTAGCCTAGGCACATGACCTGAAATGTGAAATCATCCATTTTCTGGTGGCATCTTTCTCTGAACAAGACAAACAGTGCAGTGATACACCTTGCAACCTCTGCTCTTTGAGCAGGGGGAAAGTGTTTGCATAAAGTGTGCCTGGGGGTGGGGAGGAGAATATGATATTTCTAGTTAAATATTGATGGAAACGTTATCCAAATGCTATTGAAATAGTTGTGAGAATCTTTCATGGCATTTTAGTACATGATAAATGTTCATATTGGCAGCAATGGTTTTGATAATATTTTTGCTACATTGGACACTAATTAAAAGTGGCTCTATTTCAAATCCTTCACACTGAAAACTACGTTGAAATTAACAGTTTCTCCCTATAATCTCCATTTCCATTTTTCTCCTGTCTCTATTCAAAAGCATCTTTCTGTCCACAGTAAATGGCTGTTATTAGTATCAATAGGAGAGTGGGACACGCTTATCTGAATGAAGAGTTGGTTAAAAATTATGTAACTTTCAGGACTGGGGGACACGTCAGTGACCAAAAGAATTTCCTACCTCACTTTCACAGTTAAAGTTAAAACTAATCTAATCTGTCTCTCTCTTGCTTGCTCATTTCAATCTAATCTAAACTATCTAGGCATTTATATCTCTGGGTACATCTAAACTGCGGGCTAACGTCGAGTTAAGATACACAATTTCAGTTATGTTAATTACGTAGCTGAAGTCGAAGTAGCTTAACTCAGCTTTAGGCACTGTCTACACTGCAGGAAGTCAAAGGAAGAACACTCTTCCTTCGACTTCCCTTATTTCTCATGAAATGAGGGTTACAGAAGTCGGAATAAGAAGCCCGTTATTTCAAAATTATTTCAAAATAACAGGCTTGCTGTGTAGACAAGCAATCTGTTATTTTGAAATAATGTGAGTTATTTCAAAATACGCATGCAGTGTAGATATATCCTCACAAAGCATGACCTCATTCATTCTAGCTTCCTCTTTTCAGGTGCTTATAAATTCTGAAAAATTCTCAAACTTTTTATGGGAATGATCATGGCTTGATTTTTGCACCTATGTAGGGAAATAAAGAAATGGAGAACAACTCTTTGGTCCTCTGTTTTGGCTGCCTGCATTGTAGTACCCACAGACACATGTCCTTGGGTTTTCTAGTCACCGATGGGCTTTTGGAAAGAGAAATGGAAAGATTTTTTTTCTTAGAAGTGGTCAAAAATGTTTTCTTTTTTCCCCACAGACAATTTCAGTTTTTCAGCAGAAATTCAAACACGACAAATGTTGGCCAAAGCCCCAAAATATTTCATTTTCAGCCGAAATATTAGTGTATTATGTTAAATGAAAAATAAAAAAAATATCTGCAGAAAGTAGGCACCGTTTGTAAACAATTTCACTCCATTGAAAGCTCATCTTCTTCAGAAAGAATTCTTTCAGTGGGAACGTTTCTATATGCTCTAACTTTTCCCTTTTCGCATGGTTTTTGCACACTGAGAACCCCTCAGATGAACAAGAAAACTATCAGAGTTGGTCTGTGACCAAGACCCCAGTTCAGAAATGGCTTTATGTGTGTACCACTGGGTATGTGTACACTGCAGAGTGTACTCCTTTCTGGAGCCCTGTGCATGCAAAGCTGTGCTTGCTGGCAGTGTCCTCACTGTAAGCCATCCTATACTGGCATAGCTAAATCCTCTGTAGTACAACATTGGCATGTGCTTGGGGCTCCAATCTCTGGGGGAGTATCCCAGAGTTCATAGCACCACACTGGGCTGCTCCAGGAGCTGGTTCACAGTGCACTGTGGGAGAAGGTGTCTGTCATCCCCAAGTCCCTGCGTGGAAGTGTTCTGAGCCTGCCACCACATGTAGCTGATGGGTTTCCAGCTCTGCATGCTCCTTGCCTTCTGCTGTCCCAGCCGGAGCCACGCCACGGATCTCACGCTAGTGGAACCGCTTTTCCTGCTCACCGTTATTGCAGGATGCAGACAGAAGGCCTGTGGGATGGGGGTGGATGTTTCCGTAGCAGTTTCTGTCCTCTGGAGAGCAAAGGCAGCTGGTCTCAGGGGGTATTGAAGTGGCTTCATTAGGTGCCCTCCACAAGAGGTGTCATTGCTTTGTAGGGCTGCGTCCTGAGTGTTGGGTGAAGGGAAGCTCGCATGGCGTCTGCTGTCACTCTGCCCAACTCTGCCCTGTGCTGTGGTCGAGCCAGTTTGGAACTTCTAAAGTTCAGCCCCTGAAAATAAAACCATTCTGCTTCACCATCAGATCTCAGGCTTCCGCTCACTTCACCCTCCCCCGTGCACATGCAGGCCTTGCGTAGTAAATTAAATAGCAACACACACACAAACAGTTCCCACCGACCTCAGCCAGACCTCCTGTCTGCTTCCCTCCCCAGCTTTCATAGAAGGCGAGAGAGAAAGAAAAGTGGTGGGAAAGTTGTTTTCCAGGACACACAGCTGGCCGAGGCAACATCTTCCGGCTTGAACTGAGACTTGGATGAGAAAGGGGGAAGACTAGGATGGCTGTGAATTAGCTTAGCCAAGCAGCAGTAGGAAATAGTTTGTGGTGGAAATGTCCTAGAGCTATTTACTATCTGGTTTGGTTTAGACAGCCCCGCTGGAATCTGGTTTGGTTTAGTCAATCCCACTGCTGGGCTCAGCTCTTGGGAGCTCACAGTACGTTCCCCAGATGGCCATTTGTATGCTGTCCCTGTCCTGCACTGCAGCTTTGCAGAACGGAGGGGCTGCCAAACTTCTCTTGAGCCTTGGCATGTTAGCTGGTGGCTCTACCCAACCCATGCACTGTAGCGTTTTCTAAGGGTCTTTCCCACCCCCATTTGGCAGCAGTTTGGAGCCTGAAGGTGGGTACGGGAAATTTGCAGCATTTGTCAAACAGGATCTGGAGATGCTGAGCCAGATTCTCATTTACATCCAGGGCCCTCTGCCCAACCTGGACAGCATCCCAGATCCCCTTAGCAGCTGTGCCTCTACAGGAGATAACTAGACATGCCTCCTGTGCTTTGGGGATGGAGCCGTGCTGGGTTCCCGAGCATGGGTTTAGGACTGTGTCTCTTCCCTTTGCACCACTGAGCAATGTAAACACAGACTGGTGCAGAGGAGTCTGCACTAGTTGAAGAACTAGAGCTCTAGAGCAGAAGCTTTCTCAGCCCCTAGTTGAAGGGGTGTGATGTTGGCTTTTTCCAATGAGATCTTTTCTCCTAACCGTTTATCAATATTTGAGTTGAATAAGTGGCAACTAAACGAAGCAGAACCAAAAGTGTCTTAAATAGGTTTTCCCCTTTGAATTTTTCCAGTTTCACATCAACTAAGCTCCACCAAAACATCTGGAATAGCGTTATCCCGTTTCTCCTTAGCTGCCCCGCTGTTTGCTCTACTAAGCATGTAAGCTCTTTGGGGCAAGGACTGGCCGGCACGGTGAACCAGTTTTCAAATTCTATGGGCTACTGCAGGAGAGTAAATAATAAATAAGCAAAATAATGTGATGGCAGACGCTTACTAGTTTGAACATGTCAAAACGAAATGTTCAACTAAAAAAAAAAAGCCAGTTTCCCTCAGGAACAATGTGCTGAATTTGACTCAATTCATGAATAGCTTTGGTCAAGTCAGAACTGTATTGTTTGGTGAGTAAACTTTGAGTCTCAACAATTTTCTCCCAACTCTAGTTCCAATACACATTGATAGCAACGTGCTAACAGCATGTCTACACTAGGAAACTATTTTGAAATAACTAATATCAATTTAATAACTCCCAAAATAACAAAATCGAAATAGCATGTCCACACTACAGGAGAGCCTCAAAATTAGTCCGAGGCAGGTTCCATTATTGTGGACACGCTACCTCAACTTAAAGCCCCAGGAAGCACTGGGGAATAATTAGTTTGAATGACTCTGGGGAGGAACTATTTCAAAATAGCACCGGAGTGTCCACACTAGCACTATTTCAAAATAACTATTTCGAAATTAGCGTTAGTGTGGACGCTCCAGTGCTATTCGAAATTAGTGTTATTCCCTGACAAAAGCAGAGTACAGATTTTGAAATAACAGGCTTGGTAGTGTGGAGCTTATACCTTCAACCTAAGGGGGCTTATTTAGAAATAAAGCCCTAATGTAGACTAGGGTTAAGGGTGATTTAGGACTT
The DNA here is from genome assembly GCA_019425775.1 of Rafetus swinhoei. NCBI lineage: Eukaryota > Metazoa > Chordata > Testudines > Trionychidae > Rafetus > Rafetus swinhoei. Next base: position 9,443,241 of record CM033429.1, on the reverse strand, counting down.
GTCCACATATGCATTGCATTGAACTAGAACTGGTTTTAAAATGAATGCAAACCACAGTGTGGACATACATCTCAGTGTACACCTGACTTATATTGGTTTCACCTGTGTGGGCAAAACTAAATTATTGATTAAATCAATTGAGTTAAACTGTCTCACCTACCTTACGTAGACAGGGCCTGTCACTGAAGATCAGAGAATGGAATGCTTCAGCTCCTGCCATTTCCAAATCCAGACAGAAACCTTTGTTCTGCTTCTGGGCTTCATTTTCGTGAAGTGATCCTTTTAGGAGCTACACGTTCCTCAGTATTCATTTTACCATCAACTGATTGTGCAGCGCTCCAGGATGCTTCCAGGGACTCTGCTGTAGACATGCAGCTATAGGGCAGCATTGTTGCACACTTCCTACATATTCTATTTGTAGGGTGCACAGCCCTTCATTACACCGTCTTGGCCCACTCTGAAACACTGAAAAGTTTTTCATTCTGGTGGGTAACCCAAGTCTGGGACTGATTCTTGGGTTCCATCGTTGACTTGACTGCCGACCCACAGTTCAAAAGTGGGCCAATCATCCTGTCTCTCTCTCGCTCCCCAACTTGTTTGTTGTCTTACAATCAGATTGTAAGACGCGTGGGCAGGAACCGTCTTTCTGCCCTGTATTTGTACATCACCTAACACAATAGGGTCCCGGGTCATGATTGGGGCTCTTATGGTAAATTCACACAGCCTGAGGCAGCAAACCACCTAGCTGCGTAATCGTTGCAGCGAGGGAAATGAAGTTTAGGGTAGAGTGACCAGATAACAAGTGTGAAAATAGGGGCATTTTCTTTAAACGGGCCAGGAGGGGAATATAGCTGTATGTATAAGACAAAACCCTTAATATTGGGATGGGCCTCCTAATACCAGGACACCTGGCCACCCTAGTCTAGGGCTGGGAGTGGGTTTGACAGCCCAAGTTCCAATCCAAGCCACAAGTTAAGTTGTATCCAACATAGTATAAACCCAAATCTGTTGACCCAGGCTTTGAGGATTGTTGCTGTGGGGTGCCCATTGTACCCATTTCCAATACTATAATGATGGAGATTATTAGGATTAGTACTACAAGGATTAGGTGTCCCATCCCAATCGGATATGGGTGTTCAAGTCTCATAGGCTCTTTTGAAAATCATAGTAGCTCCCAACCCCTATATATACATATACCAAGACATTGTCCCAACCCCTGAGAACTTACCAACAAAGCAACCATTTTACAGGTTAAGACAAGACCATATTATCTGTGAAAATAGATGAACATAGGTCAGGTTGCAATTTAAATATTTGCAGAAAGGAAATTGAGAGAAGCAACACCTTCTTTTTTCCATTTGAAAATTTTCAGGGATTTCTTTTTTTCCTGTGTCAACCACACCATCAAAAAGAAAAATGAAAAATTTCAATTAGATTTTTTTAAATGCCTCCATTATTTTGACCCAAATTAAATTTGGGGCAGAGGAAAATTCCACTTGGTCAAAAAAATATTTTTAATTGGAAAAAAATTATGGAAAAGTTACAACCAGCTCTAAGTGTGTGCAATATTTCCCCATCTTAAAGGCCTTAACTGAAATCTGTAAGTTGCTTCAGCTCCTTGGATAAAATCTGCAACATAAATTCATCAAGATGCTCACACATGATACATACATAAAGTATATCTATCTACTATTAAATCAGAGACCAGGCGGGCGAGATAGTATCTTTTCTTAAAAGCTGTCACCTCATCTGCCTATCTCTCTAATATCCTGGGACCAACACTGTTACAAGTACACTACATATTATAAAATCATCTATTTAGCTCCTGATAATATCCTTCCTTTCGATAAATATATTCCTATCGGCAGTAAAGTAAAAGGCAAGAAGCTACCAGAGAATGATGATTTCTGCTTAGTCTCATGTTTGACTCCAGTATATTATACCTCCAGCTAATCCTCAGTCCTCTGGCATCTGTAAGATAATCATGGGAAGGAGGGGGAGAAGACAGAGGTCCTGGTGATGAACCCAGAAGGTTGTGAATCTTCTTGTCTGCTACATGCAAACAATCATTATCCAGGGAGCATGAACATTGCTGAAAGGGCTTCTGTTGGTAGGTAATTTACTGTCCAGTAGCAATGCAGATGCCCCGAGCAACGGGTGGGGTGGAAGCCTTCAGACAAGCATAGCACATCTGACCCTACTTAACTGCAAGCCCAGAGAAGAGCAAAGCCAGGTATTTTATAGAAATTGGGAACCTGCTGGACATGAAGGGAAATCCTAGAGGAAGGTCATCTCCAGGTTGAGAGACACACACAGGCTATTATTCACTTGCACCTTTCGGGTCTGTGAAGAATAAACTTCACTGGGGCTTTTCAGGCCCTTGCAGCTCATAGGAAAAGCCTTTGTTGAGTGTTGAAACGAAATCAGTGCTTCAGGCAAGGGGATCCATCCTGAACGTGGTTGTGTTGCAGGTAGAGATGGGGGAAATTCACAATTTCATTCAAAGCTGAGCTCTGCGAGGCACAGATCTGCTGAAAGCTTTATTATGTGACAATTCATAAGCTGGGGCAAGTGTCCAAGACACACAAGGATACATGAGTGGCTGAAAGGACGATGAAGTAGCACAAGCAGTGCGGCTCTCCAATGCGTTCCACCCCATCTAGGACAGAATGAGGCATCAAATAGCCACACAACCTGTGTGTGGAAAAGCTGAAACTGCCCCTAGTGCCAATCTGGGTGCCCCGCAAAAGCCTGCCAGAATTCAGACAAGTCCAGGGGAAAGGCCAGCAAGAATGTCCTCGAAGCTCAAACACAGGATGGGGTGGTTCCTGAGGGAATCAAGAAAATATGGCTGCTCCGGAGCTTGTCTGCACGTTGCATTGGTCTGCACAAGAGGGGTGGAAATCCTAGTGCTGCTAGCATGTTGCACACTGCCTAAAAGTTCCCTAGTGCACGTTTATTGACTCGCTGGCTCAAAAGAGGACTATGTACCACACACTGGGGAATTCCCTCTCCTTTACGTAGTGTATCTCAGGGCTCCACTGGCCTTAATCCAGCCCTGGGTCGAGTTCTCTGGTACAGTGTTCATTGGGCTGCCATGTCCACCATCAGGAGGGACAAGAGGGGTAGTGATCCTCTGTGATGGTTAGTCCCTGGAAATTCAGAGGTTTCTAACTCTCAGAGGCATGGATATTGTGGAACAGCCTAACTTCAGGTTGAACCTCTCTATTCTGGCACTCTCTAGTCCTGCAACAGCTGTGATGCAGCATGATTTTGGTTAGCCAGATGTCCACTTAGCATGGGTGTGGCCAAGTTTTCCACAGTCCCATAAAGTTTGTTTACAGCCACCAGTCCTGGCTCTCAGTGTTCTGTGCCACTGTTTAGTTCTAATTTACCCCTAAATGTCTTCTAAGGGCCCAATAAGCAGTGGAAATGTCAGTAATGCTGCTAGACACCATTGAGCTCCCGGGGTCCGGAAAATTCCCTGGTTCGGCATCAGTCATGTCCCGAGGGTGCTGGACTAGACCGATTCAACCTGTAGTTTTAAGATGAAGCTGGCAGAGGATTATAATGTGGGGTCACTTGCAATAGCAGGGGAATGGATACAGTGACTCAGAGGTTCATGTCCTGTGATCCACATTCCTGTAGGTTACAGCAGCTTTCAGGCCAGGAGGTCACAAGCCCTTTACATTCTGCACTGAGGGGGGTCAGCACTGGCTGGGAAAAAACAGTGTAGATATGGGGCTCACATGGGGCACGGGATCTAAGAGTATTCAGTTCCAGGGCCTTCTCTTAGGGACTGTGGGGGGAGCAATTTCAACTCCACTAGCCCATCTACCAGAATAGCAACCACACAAGAGCGGCCCACGATATGTTAATTACATTCTACAGAGGTGGATGTCCTGCATGAACCTACATCTGAGTCACAAAAGAGCTGTAGGTGCCAGGGGAATAAACACTTGACTCACAGATGCGATGACAATTATTTTGAATTAACGACTTAATGCTTAGATCATTTCCCTCCTGGGAGCTCACAGAATCTGAGTCCTGCTGTGTGGTTTTGTGTTAGAGAGGAACACATGGTCTCTGCCCCAAACAGCTCACAATCTAAGGTTACTATCAATTAGCTTTTCTATAATGATGAGTAAGCGCGTTGGACTTGAAATAGCATCTGTTTTGAAGAAGCTTGTGGGGGCTGTCCAAAGACAGCATAAGCCTGCTCCTTCACTGATGCAAACCAGCATAGCCCCACTGATTAAGCAACTGTGCTTTACTCCCATAGAGGAGCTGGCTCCATGTCGCCTGTGCCCTGCAGCTAGCACACATTTAGAACTGTCCTGTGAGAGCAGCTGCCGGTGCAGCGGTGTTCTCTCCCAACCCTGGCTGCAGAGTATGGTTCCTGCGTGCCCCTTTGCATCCCTTTATTTCTTTTAATTGCAGCTCACTTTTCCCTGCTGGCACAAGCCACCTGGTGCCTATTTTTGCCCGCAGAGATTGGATGGGACATGAAAGTTGGACCTCACAGAAGCAACAACAAGACCCGAAAAGGGGAAGAAGAAGAAACCCAAACAAGTCTCAACCCTCCAAAGGCTGGCAGGATTTCTCGTGGCAAAGCAAAGCCCAAGCCTAAGCAAGAAACTGAGCCATGCCAGGGTAGCTGACCCCGGCGCTTTCCCAGCGTGTGGGGCAGCTGTGCTTAGTGCTGACGGCAGCAGTTCCTGCGCTGCCCTCTATTTGCTTTTTGCCTTGCCAATGAAAAATGAGCCTCCAGTGATACAGAGCACTGCAGCGTTCCCAGTGATTTACCGAGAGCTTTGCTGGGACAAGGTCTTTCCGCTTAACCAGACAGGGGAGGGAGTAGGGTGAGGGGGGGTAGGGGATTGTAAACTGGCAGGAAGATTAGAAACAGATGTTTCAAGGGCTCACATGAAGGGCCCTGCAGAGTATTCTGCCAAAATCTGTGGATTGCTGCTAAAGAGAAGGATTCCTCCTGCATGCCAGTCATATACCTGTGAGACTCCAGGGCTTGTCTGTTTATTCCTGCCCTTCTGCCATTGTGCTGGCCTTTGGGGATCTCTCAGATGCCTACCATCATGGTAACTAAATGCCAGGAAGATCTGCCTTGGCAACACGTCATTTGAGCTGGTGACAGCTGGAAAAATTGTTACCCTTTGAGGCTTTTTGTTTTGTACTTCATTGAATTTGGACACTGACCATCGATTGTTCACTTTCACTTTTGTCTCTAGTCAGTTTAATTGTAATTGACTGGCAGGGTTATCGTAAACCCCCCTATTCCAACAGAGATTGGTTCGGCTGGGAAATGGTTATGGAGGCTTTGTTGACTCATTGACTCAAGGGACCCAAGGGAAAGAGGGGATTGGCACTCTCAGAAGAAAGGATCTAGGGTGTGGGCCGAGCAGTCTTGAATGAAGAACCCTAGCAACTGCCAAGCCTAGTCAGCTGGCTGGACTTGAATTTTGTTAATTTCTTTGACGTTAGAGCCAAATCTCAGGAGTTTGGATTTTACAGACCAGATTCATAGAATCATAGAATCATATGGTTGGAAGAAACCTCAGGAGGTCATTGAATCCAACCCCCTGCCCAAAGCGGGACCAACCCAACTAAATCATCCCAGCCAGGGCTTTGTCAAGCTGGGATTCTCATTTGATGTAAATTAGTGTGGCTCCGCTGAAATCAATTGAGTTATGCTACCTCTTACCAGCTGAAAACCTAGTCCTTTGTGCTTCATGGAAAGCATGAGAGTGTGTCTACACTGCAGGGCTTAACTTGAAATAAGCTATGCAAATTGAGCTACGTCAATTGCGTATCTTATTTCGAAACAGGGAGCACCTACACAGCACTTATTTCGAAATAGAGCACTCTTCCTCCGACGTCCCTTACTCCTCGGACAAAGTTATTCCGGAATAGCACTAGTTATTTTGAAATAGTGTTGCAGTGTAGATGTACCCTTTGGGTACGTCTAGACTAAACGCCTGTTTTGAAAGAGGCTTTTTCGAAAGATAATTTCAAAAAAGCCTCTTTTGAAAAAGAGCATCTAGATTTCACTAAGCGGATCGAAAGATCCGCTTTTTCGAAAAAAGGGCACCTGGAAGCACTTGTGTCAGGGCATGGGGGCAGCCTTTACTTCTGGGTCGTGCAGCATGCTCTTTGCAGAGACGCGTGCTTTAAGGGACCTCCCTGAACAGCTGTTCCTCTGCTCCTGCAGCTGGCTTGCCTACCTCCTAGAGGGACAGCAAAGCTTCTGCAGTGCTTGCTTGGAGTGCCCTGCTTTCTGGGACACCACAACATTTTTTTCCTGGTTGGTTTTTGTGCTTTGAATTGTTTTTTTAACCATGGAGCCGGCGCTGCTCCTGGGCAGGCGATGGCCCCACACTGTAGTGCTTCAAGTTCTGCTGCAACGCCATGAGACCTTCATAATGTTCATGCCAGGTCTGGATTCAGCCTTCAGCCCCTCGCTCGGGCTGCAGAAACACTGTTCTTGCCACCGAACTGCTTCCATGAGAGGTGATTTTGGAGCCTGGAGACAAGTTCAGACTGGTGGGACCGGCTCGTCATGGAGCGGTGGGATGACCAGGCTTGGCTCCGAAACTTCCATATGCAGAAGTCCACCTTCCAGGAGCTGTGTACCTGGCTCGCCGCCCGCACCCTGCAACCTCAAGACACCCACCTGCACCCTGCCATCCCCCTGGAGAAGAGGGTGGCTATTGCCCTCTGAAGCTGGCCACCCCTGACAGCTACCATTCGGTAGGACACCAGTTTGGCATGGGGAGATCTACTGTTGGCGCTGTGTTGATGGAGGTAAGTCCCTCTGGGGGGACCGTTCATGTGGGGTAGGGGGACTGTAACAGGAAAGGGTGGGGGGCAATGGAGTGGGAGTGGGGGAGGGCTCCTGGCCTCACCTGCCCTACTGCGGGGAGTGGCCGTGGGGGAGGGAAGGCTCCTGGGGTCTTTGGGAGGGAAGGGAGAGGGGGGCACCTTCAAAGGACTCAGGCAACCCCTCTAACTTCCTATTCTGTGTGTTTGTATGTGTCTATTTCTGCAGGTGGTGAGGGCCATCAACTCGGAGCAGCTGAACAGGATTGTCTGCCTCGGAGACCTAGACACCATCATTGGTCCTACCTAGAGCAGGGGGCTGGACGTGATGACCTTCTGAGGTCTTTTCCAGCTCTATAATTCTATGATTCTATGGCCGGCTTTGCTGGGCTGGGATTCCCAAACTGTGGAGGAGCGCTCGATGCTCACATCCTGATCCATGCACTGCCCCATCGAGCAGCCCAGTATATCAACAGAAAAGGGTACTTCTCCATGGTGCTGCAGGCCCTGGTTGACCACTGTTGACTATTCACTGACATTTGTGTGAGGTGGTCGGGCCAGACTTTACCGCAGGCTGCAGGCTGGAACATTCTTCCCGCAGCGAAACTTTGCTGTTGGGGACGTGGCGATGCCAATCTGCATTGTGGCCGATGCGGTGTACCCCCTCATGCCCTGGCTCATGAAGCCGTACACTGGGCATCTGAACGTGAGCAGGGAACAATCTAATGTGCACCAGACATGGGCGCGCTTGCAGGTGGAATGCACCTTTGGCCGGCTGAAGGGAAGGGTTAGGTGCCTGCTCACTCGCCTCGACATGGGGGAACGCAATATCCCAGAGGTGGTGGCTGCGAGTTGCATGCTCCACAACCTGGTGGAGAGCAAAGGGGAGGACTTCCTCCTGGGGTGGAGGACACAGGCTGATGTGGAGGGGAGGCGGTTCGAGCAGCCCCAGACAGCTGCCATCCGCCAAGCCCATCAGGTGGGAGTCCACATCCGGGAGGCTCTGCATGAGAGATTCTCAGCAGGAGCCCAATGACTCTCCCCAGGGTCTCCCCAATGGGGCCTGTTGGCCTGGGCCCCCCGCCCCAAAACCTTTCCTCCCACAACACATCCCTGCACCAGTCTCTGGACAGTGAACACACACACACACACCAGGTTTAATATCAAAAACGTTATGTTTATTAACAAACTATGTGCAAATAAATAACTTTTATAACCAAATAAAACTGTGTGCAAAATGTTTTCAAAAATAAACTTTCTTGTGCAACTAGCAAAGTCTTTTTAAAACTGGGGAGGAGGGGGGGGATGTAAACCTGGAGGAGGGAGGGCGGGCGGTTTAGGTCTCAGGGTGTTGCCTGGTCCACAAAACTCTGCCACCTCGGGTCCGTGGCCCTAAATGTGCTCGGGGTTGAGTGGGGCCTGGGACAGTGGGTGGGGGCTAGAGCTGGCTCTGCACTAGTAGGTGGTGACGGGGTGGCAGGGGATGAGGGGTGGCAGGGGCTGAGGGGGAGGAAGGGGGGGCAAAGGGGGCTGGAGCAGGTTGAGCAGGAGGAGCAGCAATGGGGACAGGACAATGGGGACTCCCACACATTGCCATCCACTGCGGGAGGGAAATCCTCCAGCAATCAGTTGTGCCACCAAGCCTCTTCCCGTGCCCTTTCTGCCATGGTCTCCTCCATCCTTTCGAGGGCCCCTACATGCCTCCGCATGAGGTCATTGTAGACCCGCCAGTGCCTGTAGCTTCCATGGGATCAGGTGGGTGGTGGCGTGGGTGTCGCACAACGCTCTGATCTGGCAGGTCCGGCTGTGGAGGAGAAGAAGGAGAAGTGATCAGTTTTATATTTATGCACAAACTGTCCCTGCTTGTGATCAGTGAGTAAGTCCTTAGAACAAGGGATGGAAATGTTCTCACTGCAAGCCCACGTCTGGACTGGCCAGCAGACCCGGCCTCACAGGGGCCCCAAAGTGGCTAGGGCAAAGTCCCGCCCCTTCCCATCCCCACCATGGCCATACAGCCCAGGGAAGTGTACAGCGACAGTGGGTCACAGGACACAGGACAGGGGCCTGGAGCAGCTTGGGGCCCCCCAGGGCCCCCACCCACACACCCCCACCTACCCGTGGAAGCACTGTCTGCGGGACTGATTGTTGTGTCGCTTGTGCATACATGCCCAAGTGCTCGGTATGACACTTGAGGTGGTCTGTGTGGTGTCGTGCATGCGCCCTTGTGACCAGACTGCTTCCTGCAGTTCCTGGTGGGGGGAGGACAGCCCCCCTGGGATCAGACATGTGTGGGGCCCTCCCTGAGCTGTGAGTAGCTGCCCACATGTGTCCTGGGAATGAACATGCTTGCACATACACAGAGAGGTACAAGCTGTCCAGGAAGAGCATGTGCAGATTGCCCCTCATCCCCTGTGCTCCCACACTCCCCTCTGTGTGTGTGACCCTGACTGCGCTCACCTGATGTTCCTTCACCAGCATCAGAGGATGCCTGCAAGGCCTCTTGGGTCTCGGGGACTGGCTCCAGAGTCAGGGTAACCACACTGCGGTTGAGGTCCTCCTCTTCCTCCTCTTCATCCTGCAGCTGCTCCTCTGGGTTGTCCTCAGCCCCCTCCTGGCAACAGTGCACCCAGTCTGGCCCAGAACCGGGGCAGAGAGGGGTCCCCACCACCCAGGTTTCTGTCCAGCTCCTGGAAGTATGCGCAGTAGTGTGGCGCTTCCCTCGAGGCGGAGCTGCGCTCGCGGGCCCTGGCATAGCCCTGCCTTAGTTCTTTAACCTTTGCCCGCACCTGTCCAAGGTTCTGGGGTGGTGTCCTTTTCTGGCCAGCCCCTTGGCCATGTGGCCGTAAATGTCTACATTCCAGCGACAGGAATGAGGAGCCTGGAGCGATTCTTCCTCTCCCCATAATTCTAAAAGGGTCGGGACCTCTGGCCCTGGCCAGGCTGGAGCTTGCTTCTTGCCCCTGGAAGGCTGCTGGGATGGCTCCCTGGAAGGTCCTTGGGGGCTTCGGGGGTCTTGGGCTTGTGCCATGATGAATTCTCAGAGAGGCAGGGAGAGCCGTGTGGTCAGAGGCTTCCTCTGGCTGCCTTCCTGCCACAATAGCTGCCCAGAGTGCCTGTGCCTTGAAAACATGGCTACAGACAGGAACAATAGAGGTTTTTCCTGCAGATGGACTGTCCACCAGAGCTTTTCCCTGGAGGTCTGTTTTTTCAGAAAAAAAAAAAGCGTCCATACACACCTTTTTTCGACAGATCACTGTCGAAAAAGGTGTTATTCCTCGTAAAATGAGGTTTACAGCTGTCAACAAAACTGCCACGTTCTTTCGATTTACTTTCGAAAGAACACGGCGGTAGTGTAGTCGTGGGTGAAGTTTTTTTGGAAAAAGGCAACTTTTTTCGAAAAAACTGTGTAGTCTAGACACACCCTTAGAGACCATGTTATTAAAAGCACCTGCTCGTATCCCTTTATCGGTTCTTTTGCATTAGTGAGGGGCTGCTATGTTTGGGTTTCCAATATATAGATTTGTGTTCGTATCAAGCACTCTAATGCCCAGCTCTGATCCTGCACTTTAAGACTCTCTAAATTTAGACTCTGCAGTTAGCTGTGTAATGTGACTATTTCAAACATTTCATATCACCTGAACCCAGTGTACTCCTGTTCCTTATAATCATTTGTGGAAAAATTCACCATCACCAGTGATACTGAACAAACCTCAGGTGAAATGAAAAAGCATCCAAAAGTTCGACTGTTCCTCCAAGCTAGCTGATCTGGTTTCTGCTGCAAACTTGGGCTTTAAATCTTACCAAACTAAGTTTTCTCATGAGATTTCAAACACTCCTGGCTGGATCACAATTTATTCAGGACCAGCCTAGTTTGACATATTCCCAGTCCATCCTATTGCAGGATCCAAACTAAAATAGGCTAAAAAAAAAAAAGTGAGGGAGGGGCAAAAAGGCTTCCAAAACATTTTTGAAACTTTTTTTGGGGAAAAAAGTCACAGAACACCATAACCACTTCCCAACCAAATCCAAGATCCAGCCAAAAAATCAGAATGTTCCAAAGTATAAGAATGAATAAGAACAGTTAGATAATTAATCCAAAAATTTGGACATGAAACTTTCTCTGTACAGGTTTAATTTGGAAGATATGTAGGTCCACTTCTTGTTTTATCTGATATGTCCTGCAGGGTGCTAATATTCATATTTTAGATCATAAACCCAAATTCATTCCTGTTGTGGTGCCATTGACTTTAGTGTCATTAAATCAGAATTTGGAAGTGAATCACAGCCACAGAAAATAGAGCTGGGCAGACCAATCAGTCCATCGTCTTAGTCAATGCAGGAGTGTTCTCCAGGCAACATTCATTAGCATTTTGTCATCTTCAGATCCATATTTGTAAAATTCCCAGGCCACTAGGTTTCTCCTACTTCCCTTCAGAAACTATTCACAGCTCTTCCTTCTGGATGTTATACACTTCAAATATTTTTCAGATTGGTACCATGTCCCTTCTGAGTCATTTGGCAAGTAAACTTTGCACATTTAACCCATTTGATCAAGCTGTCCAGCCCCCACCTCCGTTATGGAGTTCTGAAATCCCTCTAGTTTGTTTGGGTAACGAGTTACTCAAAACAGAAGGCAAACAGCCCAGCTGCAGCTGTGTCAGATCTACAGAGAGGGGTGTTACTTTCCTCTGGGATGTAATTCCTCTCGGAGCCTTACACTTGGGTGAAGATGTTTAAAAAGAACCTGATCCCATAGCATAAGAGTGAGTAGATTGAAGACCAACCAAGACTTTTGGAAGAGAACTAGATCTTCCTGTCTCAGGGTGTAATCCCCAAACTCTAACCACTGGGGGCACAATTTTCCCTGGGGGCACAATTATTTCATGACTGCCAACAGAGGGTTTCTTGTACCTGCCTCTGCAGCATCTGATACTAGCCACTGTCTACAGTACACACAAAGCCGCTCATCACAGAATCTCTGCCCTTCACAATCTTTATCATAAGGACACAGTGGGTGAGGTAATAGCTTTTATTGTACGAATATTTAGGGTTGCCAGGTGTCTGATATTGAACCAGACAGTCCAGTATTTGGACTTTGTGTCCGGTAAACAAATTGAGAAAATACCAGATATATAAATGTCCGGTATTTTCTAATTAAGAGCATTTTTCTGCTTTTTCCAGGCCAGGCTCGGCGCCCGACAGAAGCCCACTTGGGACACGCATCAATTAAAGGGGCTGAGACTGCATTTTGGCCCAACCTCCCAAATCCCCCACCTTCAAGTCTCCCTGCTATTTCCTGGCACTTTTTTTTTTTTTTTTTTTTTTGCGTGATAAATTTTAATCAAATTTTTGTCCATCTGGCAATCCTATGAATATGAGAGACAAGCTTTTAAGCTACAAAGAGCTTTTCTTTGGGACGTTATAGTATTCAATCTCAGCACCCCCTAAAGCAAGAAGCATTGTCTTCGTTGTATTTTGTACTTGGAGAACCAAGGCCCAGAGAGATGAAGTGACTTACACAAAGTGCTGCTGAATGGCTGTGAGGGGAAATGGAGCTATGCGGGAATTGGGCCTGGGCTTCCTGAAACACTGGCTGGCATCCTAACCTAGATCATCCTTTCTGAGCATGCTGAGATCTAGCACTTGAGAGATGCTGAGCCAATCCAGGATGGATTGATTAAAATGATTAAAGGTCTAGAAAACATGACCTATGCAGGAAGACTGAAAGAACTGGGTTTGTTTAGTTTGGAAAAGAAGACTGAGAGGGGACATGATAGCAGCTTTCAAGTATCTAAAAGATTGTTACAATGAAGAAGGAGAAAAATTATTCTTCTTGACGTCTGAGGATAGGACAAGAAGCAAGGGGCTTAAATTGCAGCAAGGGAGGTTTAGGTTGAATATTAGGAAAAACTTCCTAACTGTCAGGGTGGTTAAGCACTGGAATAAATTGCCTAGGGAAGTTGTGGAATCTTCATCATTGGAGGCATTTAAGAGCACATCAGATAGACATCTATCAGGGATGATCTAGATCACGCTTGGTCCTTCTGTGAGGGCAGGGAACTGGAGTTGATGACCTCTCAAAGTCCCGTCTACTTCTAGTATTCTATGAGTCTATGATTCTATGGCCATTTCCAGGACTTCAGCTATAGAGCCAAGAGGCATGAATGGAAAGAAAGACCTTTCCACGCCATTACAAACATGTTTAATCAAGATAATATCAGGCTGCTTTCTGCACTCTGTCAGGACTGGAAACCAACCCAATCTTTTCTCTGCACTTCCAGTGTTCTTACTCCTGATCCAATGCAGCATCTCACATGGGAGAATGACATATGGGGCTTGCAGAGAAGCCAATGTTATGAAACACTTCCTGCATTCGGATTCATGAATGAAAAAGAGTCCTGGGCTTTTGCTTTGGAGAGGAAATTGGCATGCAGACAGATGGCAGAACAAGGAGCAATGGTCTCAAGTTACAGTGGGAGAGGTCTAGGTTGGATATTAGGAAAAAACTATTTCCCTAGGAGGGTGGTGAAGCACTGGGATGGGTTCCCTAGGGAGGTGGTGGAATCTCCATCCCTAGAGGTTTTTAAGTCTCGGCTTGACAAAGCCCTGGCTGGGATGATTTAGTTGGGGTTGGTCCTGCCTTGGGCAGGGGGCTGGACTTGATGACCTCCTGAGGTCTCTTCCAGCCCTAGGATTCTATGATTCTAAGCCATGTGGGGTTATTTACAGCTGGCAAGGAAGTCTGGAGGGGTTATCTCATGAAAGCGCATGGGCAAGCTTTCATCTTGGCACATGCATAGAGGGAGGGGCATGGAGGAGAGGCACTCATCTCCCATGTTGGGGTGAGTAATTTCATGACACACACTTTGTGTTCAGCTGCCCATGGATGCATGGGACAACACTGCCAAATGCTGCTGTTTGTCTGGCTCACTCACCACCTGGTCTGAGATTCATCAGGAAAATATTTAGGATATGACATGGGGAGGGAATGCCAGGGCTCCATTTCCCGTGGCCTGGGTCAGGGACTGGGGGCTGTCATGCCATGTTTACCCTTCTTTTTGTCAATGGGCAACAAATAAAACTGAGGCTTCAAAAATGTTGCAGTCAGCACCATGCCTGGAATGGCCAGAAACTGGTTTCCAGCAGCATCTAAATAATTCGTACACAGCAATCCTAAATAACCCACAGCGTCCGTGTACCGCATTTCAGCCAGAGCACTTTACAAAGGATGGCAAATATTGTTATCCCCATTTTATAGATAAGGAAACTGAGGCACAGAGAGATCTTAGGTACCATGGTCTGTTGCAGAGGTGGGAAGGGAACCCAAAAATCCTGACTCCAAGGCCACTGCCTCTTAAAATAGCCACTGTACATGCTTGATATTGGCTGTGAAATACTGTTTGTTTCAATGGGTTGTTAGCCTGTACTTCCCTATTCTCCTCGTGAGTAATTTTATTCTCTGGCTACTCAAATCCTGCCTGGGTACAGGGTACATCTCTCAACACTGGTGTGGTGCCTCCACCTACCTGGTCACTTTGCGGATTAGCTCTTGAGGTTAAGGCCCCTGTCTGCATTTTGCAGGAAGTTACTCTATTTCTCCATCTGGTCCGCAGCCCCTCTCTGTACCCAGCATCCTCTTTGTGACTCAGCCCTCCACCTAGATCGCTCAGTGTCTCCCCTCCCAGGAAGCAAAGTCCCTTCCCTCTAACAGCCCTGGGTAGTCTCCACTCCCATTTCCCTGGGGCGTCCCTCCCTCAGTGGCTAGAAGGGGAAGTCTGTTCTGGCCGACCTCTGTTCTGGCTTCTAGTCAGCAGTGCTGGGCTTTGTTCTTCACTTCTCCTTCCCTGCATTGCTACCTGGCTCCCTTTCTCTCTCTAGGTGTATCAGTTCCAAACCCCTCTGCCATCATAGAATCCTAGGACTGGAAGAGACCTCAGGAGTCATCGAGTCCAATCCCCTGCCCAAAGCAGGAGCAACTAACTAACTAACCAACCCAACTAAATCATCCCAGCCAGGGCTTTGTCAAGCTGGGACTTAGAAACCTCTAAGGATGGAGATTCCACCGTCTCCCTAGATAACCTATTCCAGTGCTTCACCACCTTCCTAGGATCAGAGGGGTAGCCGTGATAGTCTGGATCTGCAAAAGCGACAAAAGTAGTCCTGTAGCACCTTATAGACTAACAGATGTATTGGAGCATAAGCTTTCATAGGCAAAGACCCACTTCGTCAGATGCATGTAGTGGAAATATCCAGAGGCAGGTATAAATATGCAGGCCAGAATCAGGCTAGAGATAACGAGGTTAATTCAATCAGGGAGGATGAGGCCCACTTCTAGCAGCTGATCTGGAGGTGTGAATACCAAGAGAGAGGCTGCTTTTGTAGTTGGCGACTGTGGCTGGATGGCTAACTGCAAAGCAGCTTCTCTCTTGTATTCACCTCCAGATCAGCTGCTAGAAGTGAGCCTCATCCTCCCTGATTGAATTAATCTAATTATCTCTGGCCTGATTCTGGCCTGCATATTAAACCTGCCTCTGGATATTTCACTACATGCATCTGACGACATCTGTTAGTCTATAAGGTGCTACAGGACTACTTGCCACCTTCCTAGGGCATGTCTACACTACGGGATAAGGTTGAATTAAGATACACAACTTCAGCTATGTTAATTGCGTAGCTGATGTTGAAGTACCTTAACTCGGCTTTTGGCGCTATTCACATGCAGGAAGTCGAAAGGAGAACACTCTTCCTTCGACTTCCCTTACTCCTCATGGAAGCAAGACTACTGCATCGACCGGAGTGCTCCTCTCAGTTCGAATTAGCGTGTCTTCACTAGACCCACTAATTCAAACCCTGCAAGCTCGACAGCGGCAGCTTCAATCTTCTCTGTAGCGTAGACATACCCCTAGTGAAATAATTTTTCCTAAAATCCAACTGAGACCCCTCTCCCAACTGCAACTTGAGACCATTGCTCCTTGTTCTGCCATCTGTCATCACTGAGAACAGCCTCTCTCCATCCTCTTTGGAACCTCCCTTCAGGAAGTTGAAGGCTGCTATCAAATCCCCCCTCACGCTTCTCTTCTGTAGACTGACTAAGCCCAAATCCCCCAGGCTCTCTTCATAAGTCATGTGCTCCAGCCCCCAAATCATTTTTATTTTTCTCCAATGTGTCCACATCCTTTCTGTAATGGGGGCCCCGGAACTGGATGCAATACTCCAGGTGTGGCCTCACCAGTGCCGAATAAAGGAGCGACTTCCTAAGGAGTGGCTTCTGCCTGCTCTCCTGCAACCCCTGACTGTTCCTGCACACCAGAGCCTGCTTCTAATTAGTTCTCTGCCCCTGGAGTTTCCCCCTGTGGAGTTAATTGGCCATCCTAGCCACCTTAACCCCTGTGCAGTCCTGTAGGGTGGACAACCCATCTCATGCCCCCTTGCAGTTACTAGCAGATGTCATATCCTTCCTCTTGGGCTACCCAAATTCTGTAATGCTGCTATTGCCTGTTTTTCATTACAGTTGTGAGGCACAGGATCATGGTATGTTAAGATATTTTTTTCAGGATAAAAAGTTCTTAGCATAAGAATGGCCCCACTGGGTCCATCTAGCCTAGTATCCTGTCTGCCGACAGCAGCCAATTATTATCCACTCCCAGCTTCTGGCAGTCAGATGTTTAAGGATGCCCTGAGCATAAAGCTGTACCCTGACCATCCTGGCTATTAGCCATCGATGGGCATATCCTACATAAACTCCTCTAGTTCCTTTTTTGAACTCCATTATAGTCTTGGCCTTCACAACCTCCTCTGGCAACAATTTCCACGGATTGACTGTATCCATCAACATTCCTGCCAGCAAGCCAAGTCCTTCACTGGGTGGGTACAGTGTTAGAATGTAAACTGGTAAAAAGCGAGCACTGAAGGGGCATGAACCCAGCTGAAATAAAAAGCATCGAAAAATGTAAACTTGTTTTTTCACAGTGGGTCAGCCAGGATGAAATTCATCCCCAAGCAGAGGGAACAGCAGCAGATCTGTGTGCTCACTTAAGCCCTGTTTGGGGGCTTGGACAAGATCAACAAGTTGCTTGGCTTTTTGCTGCTTTATGAACAAGTCATAATTTCACTCCCTGGCTCAGGGTTAGTGTTGGCAGAGTTGGGTATTAGCACAGAATGATAACAAACAGAGCTGGGCAAACTTCTTGGATCAAAATAGTTTCCAGCAAAAAAGTGCAGAATCAGGTTGACTGAAACATATTGTGAATTCCTGTTGAATGTGCTGATTTATTTCAGTTAAAGTCAAGTCTAAAGGAATCAAAACATTTTGCTGGCCATTTTCAAAAGGAAGTGTTCTGACTTTTCAGTTGGAAACAATTCTTTGTTTAGATGTTTCCTTCAATTTTGTAAAAGTTTTAAAAGCTGGAAAACAAAAGGAATTCATTCCACCCGCAAAGTGGACTTTTGGATTCACTGGACATTTTCAAAAATAGCCATTGTGGGGGAACCCCAAATGAATGATTTTCCCCCCAAAAAATTGTAATTCCCAGTGCACAAAAAAGGCATTCTCACAGCTCTAAAAACAGACAAAGAACTGATTTTTAAAAATGTTTTAAAAGGTTTTAAGAGCATCTTCTTCCTCTTCCGAAAGGAAAATTTTCTGCTTTAGATGCAACTACGTTCCACTCCGCTTCCCATGCGCTGCAGCATCTGCAGGAAGACCTTAATGGTAGCACAAGCAAAAATCACTTTCATTTTCACTGCCCCCTACCAGGGGAACATGTCAAGTTTGCAGACAGAGTGCAACAGCTGCAATCAGTCATTTGGTAAAGAGAAGTAAGTAACTTGGATACTGAGTTTCAGCTCCTAGATACTGCCGTGATTGATGCTGGGTAAATCAGTGGGATCATTAGTCCTTTCCTTGTGGTCCATTGATCACTGGTGGTCTGCGGCGCGCTTGCTGGTGGTCTGTGGACAGCTGGCTGGTTACATGCTTTGGCCCTTCCTCCTTGTTTCCAGCTGGTAAATCTCATTAAAAGCAGCTAAAAATATGCGGAATACTTCCCTGTTATTTCTTTTCCATGTGGCTATAGTTGTCACTGGAGCATTGTGAGATCACAAATGGGAAAGGTGCTGGGTCTGAATGAATGTAAGAAAGGCCACACTGGGTGAGACCAAAGGTCCATCCAGATCAAGATCCTTCTCTCCTGACAGTGGCCAATGCCTGATGCTTCGGAGGGAATCACAGAGTGATCCACCTCCTGCTATCCACCCCTAGGTTCTGGCAGTCAGAGGTTAGGATATCCAGTGCATGGGGTTGCATCCCTGACCACCTTGACTAATAACCACAGATGGACCAATCCTCCATGGTTATGAACTGGTGGGTCTGGGCTGCCATGAATGAGAAGGGAAGTGTGTGTGGGGCGGGTGGGGTGGGAAAGGGTCTAGCACTGAGGAACAGGAAGCCAGGTGGGACAAAAAGGAAGGTGCATTTTGGGAAATGACCGGGAAGTGAGGCTGGATTGAGAGAAACCAGAAGAGAGATAAGACCAGCCAGTGGGGAATGGGAGAGGCAGTGGGGCCAGGTGATGGGCTCATGAGAAAGGTGAAAGGAAGCAGGGCAGAGGAATGGGGAATGAGAGGGGAAATGGGTCTGACTTATGTCGAAAGGGAAGGGGTGCAGGCTAGGCGATAGAGAAGGGGGAAGGTTTGAGTGAGGAGAAGGGGAGATGTGTGAGAGACGTGCTCTCTATTATGATGTGGTCCATGCTAGAAGAAAAGGGGGTGGGAGCAGACATGCCCTGAATTATGGCAATTTGGGGCTTTTGAGATGCCACTGAGAACAGTCACTCAGAGCCACTGAGGCTAAGAACAATCTAGGCAGACTTTAGAGCTGCTTAGTCTGTGCTGGTCCTGAAACCCCCCACCCTCCAGCAGGGGAGGGGAAAGCTGCTCCTCACTCTGCCTGCATCAGTTCCTCAATGAACCTACCCCAGGGCCTTCCTGTGGCATAGACTTGAGTGGGCAGCCTGGAACGTCTGTTTCTCCCCTCTGTCCCCCGTGCCCAATTCCTGCCCCTCCCGGGAGCCGATTGCACCGTCTAGCAGTCTGGAATTCACCAGCCATGGGGACCATCAGGGCTGCGCAGGGACACCGTCCAGCGGGGGGGTAAGGAGAGTTCTGCCTTCTCAGGCCATTTTGATGTCAGTGGCTGTTTACATTGCCTTTCGTTCTCCCATCCCTGCCATGGAGCCACCAAGCCATAGAAATGTCAGGCAGGAAAGGACCATGAGAGGTCATCTAGGGCAGCCCCCTGCCCTGAGGCAGGACCAGCCCTGATAGATGTTTGTCCAACCTGTTCCTTAAAACCTCCAACAAAAAGGATGGCACACCCACCCTGGGAAGCCTCTTAGTGTTAGCTAGTTTTTCCTATTCTCTATCCTAAATCTCCTTTGCTGCAGATTAAACCCATTACTCCTTGTCCTACCTTCAGTGGCCATCGAGCACAATCCTCTTGATGGCTGCCCTCTTCTAACAGCCTGTGATTGGACAGTCTGCCAGTAATGGTAGTGGGAGCTAAGGGTTAGACTTCACTGTCACTTGGCAAAGTCTCCTTTGAACGCGCCCGCTTATGAACTGTGAATGTACAAAGACACTGGGGAGCGATGAAGCAGGCCTGGGAGTTAGAAGTGTTTAGGAGGCAATTTCATTACTGTTTCTTTAAGAACGCAGGGCCAGGAGCTTTGTAAGGAGGTAGAACAAGACTTTCCTCTCTCCAGGCCAACAGCTGGGAGAAGAGGACCCTCATAAATGCTTCCTCCTCCCACACAGGAAGGTTGCCACCAGCAGCCACCAGGAGGTGAAGGCTGGGCACCCTGAAGCTGGAGGCTGATAAAGGAAAAAGAGAAAAGCCACCAAAGGCCCTTCAGCTCGTTACCAGAGAACTCAGCTCCAGAGACAAGTGCTGGAGATGCCTGGCTCAGGAAGCAGTAGCCCAGGGCAGAAATGGTTCCAGAAACAGTGACCCAGGAGCAGGAAAGAAGCGTGTCCTGAAGAAAGGAGACAGAGACTGTTGATTGGACTGGGCTGGAAGTTACTTCCCGGGTCTTACACCCGTGAATATGCCCCAGAATGACATTAGCCTTTTTTGCAACTGCATCACATTGGTACATCATGGTTAGTGTGTGATTCCCTGTAAGCCCCAGCTCCATTCCAGCCGTACAACCGCCCCACCAGCTATTCCCCCTTCCAGGGTGGGGCGTTCGATTTGCCCTTCCTGCATGCAGTACTTTGCCCTCATCTTGACTGAATTTCATTCTGCTGATTTCAGGCCAGTTCTCCAGCGGGTCACGGTCATTCCCAGCAACCACTAAGGGCCACTATGACCCCAAAGGGTCTGGGGACAATATTGAGCCACACCCCCTCTTGCGCCAGTCTGTGGGGCTGGCTAGGGCGGCTGATAGCTCTTGGGATGGACCATCAGAAGGAGGCAGTTGTCCCAGTGATCCGGGGCAGTCAGGGATGGTGGTGCCTCTCACTGAGGCATGGCAGTGCCAGACCATCCCAGTGCAGGCCAAGCCTCTGTGTTGAAATCAGCCCTTAGTCAGCGCCAGAGCTCCCGAGAAGCCCGTCCCCAGTGGCTCTGAAATCCCCTCCGTTCCTTCTCAGAGCGGCTGGGCACAATCGGGCATTGTGTGGATGGCTTCACAGCAGGGCTAGGGAATGCCAGCTCCCATTGAGGGAGTTGGAGATTGGAGAGGCTGGAAAGTTTCTCTTGGACGGGGTTCAGAGGCCTCTGTGCAGCAGGAGAGCCCAGAGTGGAAAGAAAACAGTGTGAGGAATGGAAAGTGCTGACCAGCCCTGGCATCCCCAGCCTGCCAGGCACAGGAGCCACCTGTGGCTGTAATACCAAGCAGAGCTGTCTTGCCAGCGATGACACACAGGCCCAGCGGGGAGAGCTCCACATGGAGAGGGGGACTTTCCACAGGGAAAGGAGCAAACAGGGCCTAAGAATTTGAATTTACCATTTACCATTCCCTGTGGGCTCAGTGCCCTCCTCCCCTCTAACCTGGCTCAGAGCTCCACTCTGACATCCCCCCTCCTCCCCTCGTATCCCAGCTCAGATTAATGGGGAATTGTCCCTCCTCAGAATGTTCTAGAAGAGACAGAATTTTCTGTAATACTCAGTTGGGTTTTACATGAAGGGACTCGAAGAACCAATTTCCAGTGTGTTTCCACAGCTCCCCTTTAGAATTTTTGCTTCATGAATCATTTCATATTCCCAGACCATTCCCCCTCACCCTTCTGCTTTCTTAATTCTTCATTGAGGAGCTGCAGTTGAGGGTGACCTGATTCCCCTCGATGACTGACAGAGCTGTCTCTTCTCATAAAGATGCTAATATCTCCCAAGGAGCCATGGGTCAACTGCTTGAGCAGGAGTCTGGTCCAAATGAAAGGCTGAAATTGAAGTAGGCTCACATGCGGCCTTAAATTAGCTCTGAGCAGCAAGTAGGGTTGCCAGATGGTTGAAACAAAATACCGAACACCTCCCCTCCCCCCCCCCAAAAAAAACACCGGGAAAAAATTCTGTTGAAGAAAAAAAAAGGGGGGGGGAGACCAAAGTTGTTGAGAAAAAAAAAAGGACTCCAAGACTTAATTAAAAAAAATTTAAAATAAAACAGCATTAAAACAGCATGTCCCCTTTGAGAGTTAGTGCAGGGATACGAACATGGGAGAGGTTGAGCACTAAGACCCAGGGGAGTCATTGCTTCCCCTTGGTCTTTTTGCCAGCAGCCATTGCGGAACCAGGTAAGCATGGAGTCTGGGGTCGGGGGGCTGCGGGTGTTGGGGGCCAGGGGAGGCTCAAGGGGGGGGAGGCTGGGTGCTGAGTGTTTGTAGGGTTGCCAGGTGCCCGGCATTTTCACCTCCTGGCCAGGGGGAAAAAAACCAGAAAATACCAGACATCTTAGGTGTCCGGTATTTTCTGAATTTTTTTACCGAACAGGAGGCAAAAATACCAGACTGTCTGGGTGAATACCGGACACCTGGCAACCCTAGCATCAAGCTCCATTTCCCAACCCAGAGGAGAAAACTGATATATAGATCTTACTGATTAGCAAGTTATTCTCACTCACACTCACATAGCTCTGTTAAACATTCACCAAGTCAATTAATCTATCAGAATGAAAAGATAATTACAGGTGGGATTTCCCTGCCTTGAGATGTTGTCTGTGTAGTAGTAGAAAGAACCACTTGTTCAAGGGGAAGCTGCAGAACTTAATTTCATTTGTAACTCTTTGAGCCATCTGCTCACTGTCTCTCTTTGTTTGTTCCCCTCCCCTCCTTTTTTATCTTTTTTTCCTCCTCCTCGCTCCCTCCTTCTCTTATTTATTCTTAGATCTGAACTTCCAGGGGTGGCCCGTGAGCCTAGGCGAGCTAGGCAGCTGCCTAGGGCGTTGCTGGCCCGGGCGCCTGATGATGACGTCACAGGGCGCTGGGGCGCCCCGTGATGACGTCACGGCCATTGACGGCCGTGCAGGCAGGGGCGCCGATTGTGCCGCCCCGCCTAGGGCGCCGGCTGCTGCAGCCGGCCTTGGGCCACTTCTGTGGACTTCTAATACTCCTGTGATCGAAGAAGTGGGTTGTGCCCACAAAAGCGCATGATACCATTTACATGTATTGTTAGTCTCTAAGGTGCTACTAGACTATTTGTTGTTTTTTAAGTTTTTTCCTGTTACAGACTAACTCAGCTACCCCTCTGAAGCTTACGTTTACAAGTTTGATACCTGCAATAGAGGTTTAAACAAAGACTTTAACTGGATTACCCGCTACATTCCACATCCTAATGACATAAAAAGCCAAGCTCCGGGTACTTAAGAGTACTTAGAACCCACTCTATCCGCTTCATTTAGCATGGACATTCTAATTGACAATTTTTTTCTTCTCTTTCTTTCCCTATCCCCTCTCTTTCTCTGCTATTTATTTTGCAACCTGGACCTCTTAACGCCATTCATCTGAAGAAATGGTTTGTGTCCATGAAAGTTCATGATACCATCTTTGTTGGTCTCTAAGGTGCTGCAGGACTATTCATTGTTTTTTAAGTTTTTTCACTCTGTAGAAAACACTCAACACTTTATAATTCAGAATCCTGTTCTATCAATGGAGTTTCTAAAGTGTCCATCCTTATGTTTAGTCTTCAGCAATTTCACTTTCTGTTTTCAATATCACTTAGTTCCCACCCCAACACCCATTTAGATTTTTCAGCCCAATGAGACCATGCTGGGGGGGAAAAAACCCCTACACCAAATTATCTACATGTTTTACCCTTTGTTTCTGTGCCTATTTCCTGTTGCACTGGGCTGCCTCGCTTTGAGTAGGTGTATTCTTGGATGCATGCACTAGAGCATCAGATAAGAACAACCATACTGGGTCAGACCAAAGGTCCATCTAGCCCAGTATCCTCTTTTCCAACAGTGGCCAATGTCAGATACCCCCGTGGGAATGAATAGAACAGGCAATCATCAAGTGATCCCACCCCTGTGACCAATTCTGGCAAACAGAGGATAGGGAATGTCATGTCTAGACCATAGGTCATTGTAGGCAGTCTCATGCCAGACCATCCCAGTTCAGGCCAAGCAAGTATGTTGAAATCAACCCTTATCAGTACCAGGGCTCTTGAGAAGCCTGTCTCCAGAGGCTCTGAAATCCCCTCTGTTCCTTCTCAGAGCGGCAGGCACAATCGGTGCATGGCTTCACAGCAGGGCTGGGGAACACTGGGGAAGCTCAGTTTTGAAAGAAGTTAAGGTTTTTGCCCTATTGTACGTGTGCATGTGTATACATAAACTTCTGGGCTCTGAGATGGCAGTTTGGATTAGTGGGTAGATCACTGTGCTCAGAGTCACACGGACTGGGCTCTGTTCCTACTCTGCCACTGATTTGCTGTGTGACCATGGGAAAGTCACTTAGTTTATCTTTGTTCCCTCTCCTATTTTTTGTCAGTCTTGTTTATTTTGAGCTGCATCCTTCCTCCATTACATCAGTCATAAACCTGAGTTGGTCCCAGTCATATTGAATGACCACGCTGAATGTCAGGCTTCTGCATTATGCACGAGTTAAAGCCATCAGTTCCGCCCTATACTCCCAGGTACATTGCCCTGCTTCCCCCAAAGACAACATGACCCCACTGCTGCACTGGGGCGGGAACACTGCACTCTGCACTCTCAGTGCAGATCACTCGTGCAACCATAACATTGGCTCCTTGACCGCTGCCGAGTGAGCCAGCCAGTAGCATGCATTGGTGAGACATGCACTGACGCATCTCTGGTTTTAATGGAGCAAAGAACGAGACCAGCAGCAAAAGGGTTAATAGTCTAGTGGAAGACAGACAGACACCCTGACTACACCCCTAACAGAGAGAATCACCGTCATTATCACTGGGCCAAATTCATCCCCAGGGCTGGCCTTACAATGAGGTGAACTGAGGTGAAGGCCTCAGGTGCCAGACTGTGTGTGTGTGGGGGGGGGGGGGAAGCGCCACTAGGACCCAGAGTGTAGAAAATTGTCTGCTGCTGTTAGTTCTCCTTTACTGGGGTAGGTAGCAGAGCAGTCCCATGAGAGGAGTAGAACAGGAAGAAGGCAGAATTGAGACCTTTCAAAGTTTTGGCCCAAGCGAGGGCATGAGCTCCCCGTCTCAGGTGCCAAAATGTTGTGGGAATGGCCCTATTCATCCCTGCGGTGGCTCCATAAAAGCCACAAGGGTTACCCCAAAGATGGGCTCTCGGTGAGGCGTGGACAGAAAGCAGATCCTGAATCCATCTCTTCCCCTCTTGAGGGCTGATAAGTAGCTGCTGAGAGGCGGCCTGCTCCTTGAGACCTTATCAGCTGGGACTGTCATGGCTGTGCTAGGCCTGTGAGGAGTTTGTTGACAGATCCTGGGTGAGACAGGGACCTGAATGGGGCTCAGAGGAGAGCAAGGGTGTGGCAAGCCCCAGCTTGCTATTTCCAGGAAATCAGAAAAACACGGAATGGTTTTCTCTTGTGCTTGTCGCCAGATCTCCCAGTTATTCATGCTGGTGCTTGGTTTCTCTAGCTCACAATGATACCCACAGCACATGCTGAGGGCTGCAATTTATCTATATGCAAATATTTATGCAAATAGCTTCTTTCACCTGGATGGGCATGAATACAAAGATTAAGGGAAGACTACACAACACACAGGCCCCATTTAAGTCAGTTCTGCTGAAATTAATAAAATGCAATGTTTACCCAATTTCCACCCATATGACAGTACTTTTAATGAGCAATGATAGGCCAGGAATTTAACTACTAAAGCACATTTCAACAGAAGACCATTATATTGAAGATTTTGTTTTGGCTTCACAATTTTAACAAATCAAACAAAAACTGCCAGTACCATATTTACTGAAATATAAGTACAATCAATGGGGGTATGTCTACACTAGCTCGTTAATTCGAGCTAGGTAGGCAAATCAGGCAACTGGAGTTGCAAATGAAGCCCGGGATTTAAATATCCCGGGTTTTATTTGCATGTTCCCGTCCGGCCACCATTTTTAAATCCCCCTTAGTTTGAACGAACTGCCTGCGGCTACACATGGCAGTGTAAAATTAATCTGAACTAAATCCTTAGTTCGGATTAACTGTTACTCCTTGTGGAATAAGGTGTAACAGTTAATCAGAATTAAGGACTTCGTTGATTAACTTTAAACTGCCGCGTGTAGCCGGGCAGTTCGTTCAACTAAGGGGATTTAAAATGGTGGCGACAACATGCAAATAAAACCGGGATATTTAAATCGGGCTTCATTTGCAACTCCAGTTGCCTGATTACTACCTAGCTCGAATTAACGAGCTATAGTTAAAGGCACTGAGGGGAGAAGTGGCATGGCTAGAAAAGGAACCCAGGAATCCTGCTTCCCAGAATCTCTTCCTTTCCCCTGCCCACCCCACCAAGCACCAGCTCCCACAGTCCTCACAGAGCAGAGACGGGAACCCCCAAATCTAACCAACAGACCCACTGCCCACCTACAGGAAAGGTAAGAAGCCAGAAGTTTTAACGCCCAGTTCCCTGCTCTAACCCAATGCACCCACCCCTTCC
The DNA here is from genome assembly GCA_019425775.1 of Rafetus swinhoei. Classification (NCBI taxonomy): domain Eukaryota; kingdom Metazoa; phylum Chordata; order Testudines; family Trionychidae; genus Rafetus; species Rafetus swinhoei. The sequence continues at coordinate 9,417,314 of CM033429.1, read as the reverse complement.
CGAGAGCCAGGCAACCTCAGCCTCTCCTCTCTAACCCAGTGCCACAGAGCCGGGGACATAAATCTATTGGGGCAGAGGGTAATGCCCTGGGTCTCACCAGAGCCATGCGCTTTTCCCTCCAGGCGCTGGGGCCTATGTGCTGAGTGGCTGTGAATGGTCTGGGCGCACGGCTCTGAATGATCCATTGAAGGCACGTGCTGCCGCCCCCTTCCTGATTCCCTTTGCAGGGCAAAAAATCCCAGACATTTTTTTTCTTTTAAAAAACCATCTGGATGGTGATTTAACATGTAAAAATAAGGACACGTCCGGGAAAAACTGGACGTATGGTAATCCTACCCACGCCCCAGTGCAGACCTTTCTCACCAGCCTCGCTGCTTGGCTCTGCCGCCGCCTCGTCTCATCTCTCACTGCCTAGCTCTGCCACTGCTTTGCCACATGCCTCCCTGCCCGGCTCCCCCACTGCCTCTTGCCGCCCCCAGCAGCTCTTGCGCACATGCCAGCACAGCCTGGCTCAGTGCAGCACTGTGCAGCTCAGCTCGGGGGAGGTGCTGCTTCTGTGGCTGACACAGCAGGTGTGCTTTGCTGATGCCTCTTGCTGCCCTCCCTGCCCCTACCGGCCGGCAGCTCCTGCGCATGCGGCCTGGCTCAATGCACTGCCATGTGGCTCAGCTCCTGGGAGACACTGCTGCTGAAGCCCACAGCGACGAGGCAGGCAGGTAGCCCGGGAAGAGGCTCAAGGCACCACGGGCCGCATACAAATGGTATGCAATCCATGGGCCATGTGTTGAGTAGCTCTGCTGTAGCTCATCTCTAACTTAGCTCTTTTTTAGTGCTGGCGGAAGGGGCTGTAGTGACTCACTGGCAACCCACACAAAGACCCAGGTAGCTGGGAAAGTCCTCCCCCCCCCCCCCCCACACACACACAGACCACACACACACCTGTCTTCTCCTGACCTGGCGGGATGAGCTACAGAGGTGTGAAGGAAGCTCAGTCTCTGTGGCTCATTCAGTCCTTAGCCTTTCCACTTAGAAAGTCACTTCGCATCAGTGGCTTTTGTGTCCAGTTCAGACTCGACTGGGACCCCTCCAGCCATTTCTTAGAAGGCATCTCTGTCTGAGTGAGGGGTTTGGATCATAAGTCCTGCCCTGGTCTGGATTTGAACCCCTGACTTTGCTGCCACATTGACAGCTGGCATTCTAGTGGGTGTACACGAATGGTGGATGGCACACATGCCATTGGGCATTACATTTCACTCTTGGCCAGGGAATTCTATTCATAGAATTACAGAACACTAGAACTGGAAGGGACCTTGGGAGGTCATCAAGTCCAGTCCCCTGCCCTCACGGCAGAACCAAGCACCATCTAGATGATCCCTGACAGGTGTCTGTCTAACCTGCTCTTAAATACCTCCATGATGTAGATTCCACAATTCCCTAGGCAATTTATTCCAGTGCTTAACCACCCTGGCAGTTACAAAGTTTTTCCTAATATTCAACCTAAACCTCCCTTGCTGCAATTTAAGCCCATTGCTTCTTGTCTATCCTCAGAGGTCAAGAAGAACCATTTTTCTCCCTCCTCCTTGTAACATCCTTTTAGGTACTTGAAAACTGCTATCATGTCCCCTCTCGGTCTTCTCTTTTCTAAACTAAACAAACCAATTATTTCAGTCTTCCCTCATAGCTCATGTTTTCTAGGACTTTAATGATTTGTGTTGCTCTTCTTTGGACCTTCTCTAGTTTCTCCACATCTTTCATGAAATGTGGTGCCCAGAATTAGACCCAATACTCCAACTGAGGCCCTAATCAGTGCAGAGTAGAGCAGAAGAATGACTTTTTGTATCTTGCTCACAACACTCCTGTTAATATATCCCAGAATCATGTTTGCTTTTTTTGCAACAGCATCACACTGTTGACTCTTATTTAGCTTGTGGTCCACTATGATCCCTAGATCCCTTTCTGAAGTACTCCTTCCTAGACAGTCTGTGTAGTCTGTGACAGTACTCCTTCCTAGACTGTTCTATTGGTGTAGCACAGTCTGTTAAACTACATCGGTGCATCGTACTCAGTGTGCATATTCACATAAATCCAGTGGTTGCACTAGTATCAGCTAGCTCACGTTTGTGCCATGTGCCCACACAACACTACACAGATTGTGGCCCACTGCATTATGGGTAGGTATTCCAGGATTACTGGTACTGCTCCCACAAATGACAAGTTTGGCCCTGAATGTGTGTTACCTTCCAGAGCATTGTAGGAAATGGTGTCAAACTCCCCTAATCCCCTTTGTGTAGCCCTTGTGTAGCCCAAAAGTCCCCTTAGCCAGCCTGGTCCTTCACGGGATGGGAGGGCCCAGATCCTGCTGAGATCCTGTGCATTGATGGGGCAGAGAAGCAGGGTCTAGGAGTGATGGTTCACTAGGTTACTGGTGTAACACCACATCACTAAATTCACTTTAAATAAAAATAAAAGGCTACTGTGGGAGATGATTTCCATACCCTGTGAGAATTTGTGACTTTTTCCAGTTGTCTTCTGTCCCAAATTGTGAGGAAAATTCCAAAAGCTCAAAAATGTTTGTAAACTAAAGAGCCGGAAGTTTTTGGGATCTGGATCAGTCAACGCATTTTGTTCCAATAACGTCAAAACACTGCAACCTCCTCCCTCCACCCCTTTTAAAACTTCAGAATTACCTATGTTTCTAAACAAAAGATCATATCCACTGGAAAATTCACAACTTTGTGGTTCAAACATCTCAAAACTTTTTTTACCCAAAAATGTTTCGAGCAGGGTGCTTCCTTGAAGTTGACGGTTTCAGGATCACTTTTGGTTTCACTGAATTAGCATGAATTGCCCCCAGATTAAAAACATTCATCAAAAAATTCTCAGCCAGCACTATCTCTTCCCTGCCCTTTCTCTTGTTGCTTTTACTTTCTATTTCTACTTTAATACACAATTTCTGCACTTGTCAGCCAGCCTTAAAACCCCCCACAAAGAAGTAGAAGGCGGCGTAGGGACAAAGGGTTTGGTGTTTCCTATCAGCAATTAGCAATTTCACATTATTATTGTCAACAACACTTTGCACTTGTGTCGCACCCTTTATCTGTGGATCTCAAAGCATTTTACAGCAATTTTCAATGACTCAAAACACATCAGTTATGAAGTATTATTTCTCACTTCTGGGGTTGTAAAGAAAAGCTTGAAAACCCTGCCCAAGTGCCTCCTGAAAGTTCAATTGGGGGGGGGGGGGGGGGGGGAGGACCCAGAAGGCAAATAAAATGAACTTAAACATTTATTATTTTGAAAACCTTATGATTTTTTTTCTGACAATCTCATGATTTTGGGGCCTGAATCATGATTTTTTTTGAATGCTTGAGGCTGGGAACATTTCCAGGAAGACAGAATAAAGCAGAACTGGATCCAAATTGGAAATATGGGTCGGAACCAGAACCTGGATGTGTTCTTTATGCAATCACAGCTACCCCAACCTTTGGAGACTTTTCATTTGGGCTTCAGGTCTGAACCCCATGGCCTGGGTTCACCTCTGCAGTCAGGCAGTACGAAGGCCAGCTGTAGAGCAGAGAAAACTCTTGTGGGTGATGGAACAATCAATCGGGGCCTTTTCCTGATTTTTTAAACTCAACCCCTGAGGCTTGAAAATATTTGGATCATTTCCTCCCCTTCTCAGGTGCCCAGGTCCAACCACACAAACTACCAGAGTTTTTCAACAGTGCCAGAGGCTCTGTGAACATTCCTGCTATCATTTTTGTGGCCTGTTATACAAGTCAGAGAGGGATCCATAGAGGTCATTTTGGAACTACCACTGTGGGTCCCTAAATTGGAGTGATGTTCTGTTCACAGCATTAGCTGCTTTATGATTTGGTATCCGCAGCGGTCAAATAGAAATAACAGGGCTTCCCTGAAGTGGGGATGCCACAAGGTTAATGAAACCCTTGGATAAAAACTGAGTAGAAGTGCAGGGTGTTCTATTAGGAAGGACCAGGGTTCCTAACTCCCTTTGAACAAATTGTGGTACCAGTCTGCTACTCTCAGCTGGTCTTTAAAGAGTGCTGATGTCCTCGAGTCAGATTTGGCAGCCTCCTCAGGGGGAGGCAATAAGTGAAAGTCTTGTACAAGGGGCCACATGACTAAGGGACAGGTCTGCTGAGTGAGCAGACCTAGCAGAGCACAGAGGTAGAAGGAAAGACATCAGAGCTTGCAGGAGGACCTGGTCAGGGAAGGGGACTTGGGAGAACTTCCAGGGCTGTTATCCATACTGGCCAAGAAGTTTGGAAGTTTTCTCAGAAGGTTAGTGTTAATCAATGGTGCCCAGGGGCAGCGTCTGGGGCAAGCTAAGCCATTACTCACCTTCCTGGGGCTACGTCTAGACTGCAGGCTTCTTTCGGAAGAAGCTTTTCCTGAAGAGATCGTCTGAAAAAACGTCTTCTGAAAGAGAGTGTCCACACTGCCAAAGCGCATCGAAAAAGCGATCTGCTTTTCCGAAAGATAAAGACACTGAATGGACGCTCTCTCGCATGTAAGCTGTGATTACTATGGATGGAGTGGCCACCAGGGCACCTGTGCTTTTTCCTCTCTCCTCTTCTTCTGAAAGAACTCTCTCTTCCCCATCCTCACATGCCTTTTTCCGAAAGAGCTCTTCTTCTTCACAGAAAGAGTTTTACCAATGTCGGAAAAACCCCTCTGTTCTTTCGATTTTTTTTCCGAAAGAACCCAATTGCAGTGTGGACGTAAGTGAAGTTTTTTTCATCAAAATGGCCGTTTTTCCGAAAAAACTCTGTAGTGTAGACATAGCCTGGGAGACTCCCGCTGCAGCAGTGTGGATGTGCCCCAAGTGTCACGCATGCCCATGGGTCACCCAGTAGGGTTAACCTTAAAGGAGGACAATATTACGACTCCCCATGTCACGATGCTAACAGCACCTGCAAGGGAAGCGCAAGGCAGCAGCAGGAAGCAGCTGGGGAGGGGGGATTTAGTCACAATGCCCCCAAATATTTCCTCTGGAGCAATTGTCTCCGCAAGAACAATGCAGCATCTGTGTTTCTGCCCAGGCGGGGTCGCAGCGGCTCTTACCCTAATAATGCCCGACAGAACTGGCTTCTGTCACCTGGGTCCCCCCTTTGAGGCCACCAGACTGTATTTTGAGTGCAATTGTTAAGAAACACGGTTCCCCCACTCCCTGTCAGCGGCACCCTCCGTGCCCTGCATGCTCCTGGCTCTCGGGCTTGCTGGGGAAGAGGCAGAGCAGGCCTAAGAGGGACTGGGGAAGGGGCACGCTTCCAGCCAGCCAGCATATCAACTCAGCCTTCCCTCTTGGTCAACCTCCTGTCCCCAGTGGGGCATCAAAATAGTAAGGAAACAGTGAGCTAACCTTCTTGGCTTGATACACAATAGTACTGCAGCATTACAGTAGCATTACAACTGTAGCATTACCCCCTGTAACTCCTCCCACATCCCTTCTGCTCCTCTCATAGGCCCCTTCCCCACAGATACACAACCCCCTAACCCCTCCCACACTCATCTATGCACCCCTCAATGGCCCATCCCCCCATAACTACACAACCCCCCTAATCCCTCCCACACGCATAGACACTCCCATGCCAGGTACACACACTCCAAGAGTCCCTCCCACGAGTCTCTGAATCTCACTTTCTTCAGGCATTGCTGTAAGGACGCTAGACTTTGGCTGAATTAAAATCTTGGTGTTGATAACTCTCAGGTCTGTCTAGACACAATAAAAGCCCTGTGGCACAGCCTGTGGCTTGTGGGGTCCCAGACCTTAGGCTCCCACCTGAGCCCAAATATCTACCCAGCAGTTTTACAGTCCTGTACCACAGCCCATTCCCCCGGAGCCTGAGTTAGCTGTCCTGGACTTGCCACCGGTGTTTAATTGTAGTGTAGACATAAAGTAAGTGGCCAGTCCCCCTCAAGTCTGACCTTACTGCACTGATGCTATTCCAGTTCTAGCTCCCCCCTCCGCTTCCCCACAGCTCTGGCTATGTCTTAGTCCTGGCTTTAGCTTGAACAGAGACTAATGTTGGGGGTGATCTTTTGTGACGTGTCTCTCATGATCTGGAAGGAGACCACCAAACTGGTTTGCAGTTATTCCCTCAGCTAGATTTGCAGGGTGGCCTACAGAGAAGAGATGTGCGGTAACGCTAGGAGAAAGTCTTAAAGAAACAGATGAGAACGGAGCAACCTTGTCCATTTATTTATGCAGGGAAGTTCTGCTTTGCTGAAGCATGAGGTTTCTTTGCCTTACCCAGTGTTCCAGCTGGGAGGCACAAAGAGATCAAAAGCTGTACCAGCAGTCACATGGCACGTTGGTGGCCCAGAAGGGATTAGAACCCAGGTTTGTTCCTGGCACTTTAACTGTTTTGCTAACCACTAGACCACATGGCATAGCAGCAGGGCAAGCAAGTTTTGCCTTGCCACATTGAGGACAGACATGCTTTCTAAGACAGTAGCCCCATTGTGTGCTAAAATGTGTCAATCGGTTGAACTGGCATCATCCTCTAGATTTGGGTGTTATTTAAACCAGTCTGGCTGTCAGAACACTAGGCGGTCAGTAATCATTAGCCGCAGGAACTCAAGTCCATGGAAAAGGCCCGTTGGGTCATCCAGGTCCATCCCACTGCTATGCCACCCTCATTCCCCCATCACGTCTCAGCCTTGCCTTCAATACCCTGCCCATCTCTGTCCCCCACATGTATCTCACAACACTGTCTTAGTACCTGGCCAGACAGATGGTCACCTGCTGTAGTTCATATGCCCCAAGTTATTTCCTCTTCAGCATTCCCCATTTCGCTCTATGCTCTATAGGGGTATGTCAACACAACAACGTTATTTCGAAATAACTTAGTCCGTGTCTACACAGCAGGCAGTTATTTTGAAATAATGTCAAAATACTGTCAAGCTAGAGGTCTTCTAACTCTATCTCCTGTAACCCTCACTGTACGAAGAGTAAGGGAAGTCATAGGAAGAGTGCTCTATTTCGAAGTAAGTGCTGTGTAGACACACCCTTAGGCTACGTCTACACTGCACAATTATTTTGGAATAATGGCCATTATTCCAAAATAACGATGAGAGTGTCTACACAGCAATTCCATTATTTCAAAATCATTTCAAAATAACGGAGGGCTTATTCCGACTTCTGTAAACCTCATTCTATGAAGAATAATGCCTATTCTGAAATAGCTATTTTGAAATAAGGCATGTGTAGATGCTCCACTACTGCTATTTCGAACTAGCTCCTCACCAGGGCCATTCTAAGTTATTCCTCCTGGGGCTCTAAATTGGGATTACATGTCTACATTAGGGAAGCCTGCCTCAGACTAATTTTGAGGCTTAGAAGTGTAGACATGCTATTTCGAAATAAGCTATTTCGGAATAACTGTTCCAGAATAGCTTATTCTGAAATAAGAGTATGTCTACACAGCAAAGTTATTTCAAAATAAAAGCCGTTATTTTGAAATAACTTTCCTAGCATCTGCACAAGCCAACTGCTATTTCAAAATTAATTCGAAATAGCGGAGGGCTTATTTTGAAATTGGTAAACCTCATTCCACGAGGAATATTGCCTATTTTGAAATAAGCACTGTGTAGACATTTATTTCGAAATAGGGGCCTCCAGCCCTTCCCAGGGTGCCCTGCTGGCCGCCCTGGCCACAAGGTAACTTCTGACTCGATGCCCTGCCGGAACCAGTTCTGGCTGGCCTTAAATGCGATTCAGCGTCCAATCAGTGTGGACGTGCTATTTCGAAATAGAAAAAGCTATTTCAAAATGCATTTTGTGTGTAGACGTGTTATTTCAAAATAACTATTTTGAAAGTAGATATTTCGAAATAACGCTGTAGTGTAGACATACCCTTACTGTGCAGTGTAGACATAGCCTAGCAGTGCTCACCAACCAGTAGATTGGGATCTACGGGTAGATCCTGGAGCCTCTGACAGGTGAACCTGACTGTGGAGGCCAGAAAGTGCCAGCACATTAGTTGCCCCTCCCCCCACTGCTGTGCTGCTCCTACCCTCTACCTTGGAGCTGCCCCTGGGAGCCTCCTGCTTGCTGTGCAGGGCAGGGGAAAGAAGGGGATGCTGATGTCAGGGTACCCCTTCCCCCATCCTAGAACACATACCCACAGAGCAGAGGCACAGCATGGCTTGGGATGGAGTTTGCTGGCTGCTTTCGGGAGTGGTGCGAGGCTAGGACAGGAGTGAGCCTGCCTTAGCCCCACTGTACCACCAGCCAAGAGCCACCTGAGGTAAGCAGTGCCCAGCTGGAGCCAGCTCTGAAACTCTGCCCCAGTCATGACCCCAGCCTGCACCCCAAGTCCCTGCCCCAGGCTCAGCATGGAGCTCCTCCCACACTCCAAAACCCTTAGCCCAAGACCAGATCCTGCATCCCCCTCTACAGCATCCCAACCCTCTGCCCCAGCCTGGTAAACGTGAGGATAGGGGAAGACAAGGAAATGAAGTGATCAGGGTGGGTCCTTGGACAAGGGTGGGGAGGTAGGACAAAGGTATTTGGGTTTGAGGTAAATCCTAAGTCTGCTCTTAAATTCAAAAAGTGATCTTGTGCTTAAAAAGGTTGGAGACCCCTGCTCTATATCCATCTTCCCTTTATCCATTACCTTGCTGGCACTAAACAAACATGAAGACTGTAATTATAGAATCCTAGGGTGGGAAGAGACCTCTGGAGGCCATCGAGTCCAGCCCCCTGCCCAAAGCAGGACCAACCCAACTCAATCATCCCAGCCAGGGCTTTGTCAACCCGAAACTTAAAAACCTCTAGGGATGGAGATTCCACCACCTCCCTAGGGAACCCATTCCAGTGCTTCCCCACCCTCCTAGGGAAATAGTTTTTCCTAATATCCAACTGAGACCTCCCCAACTGCAACTTGAGACCATTGCTCCTCATTCTGTCATCTGTCACCACTGAGAACAGCTTTTCTCTGTCCTCTTTAGAGGATCTCAAGCACTTTATCTAACCCAATTAAGCAAATGAACTTCCATAACATCTCTGTTCTAATAGGCACCCCTGCTAGGGGGCTCTTTTACTGCTATCCAAAAATATTTTCTTTTTTTTTCAGTTTAGGAAGTGACATTGACAATATAACTTCCCCATAGCGAGAGCTGTGCATTTATTTATCAGTGGGCTGACTTAAGGGTGAAATTTCCTTCTGTGCGGAGACTCACCACCAGGCATTCAAACTTCATGTTAAACACTGCATATGTCTAATGCTGTCCCTTGTATGCTGGGGTGAATTACGCCCACCCAGGCACAGTAGGGTTGGAATGTGACCTACACATGTTTCCACAAGGCAGTGAGGAGGCGTTGGAATCCACATCACTCCGCCACATGGGTTAGTCAGTCTCGGGGCTGCGTGTATAGGAACTAGTGCCTACTTCAGGTTTGTAAACTAATTTGAGACCAAAGGAGGAAAAGTGGCAAGTGTTGTGGTTACTCCCTGCAGCAGACATGTAAGGAAAAGCCTTCGCCTCCAGTCCCACAATGGCTCGGCCAACATGAACAATGCTGCTGAACAATTGCTGTTGAGCTAGCCCACAGTACAGATGGTTGAAATATTTCCAAGAGAACAGTTTTCCATTGGAAAATGCAGATTCGATGGTATCTGAACGATTTGCAGGAATAGATTAAAAATAATTATTTGTCTCTGTAGAACAGGACCTGGAATCTGTTTTTTGTTCCGTGTGGGGCAGATATTATGGAGAAGATGCACATGGGGAGTAGATCTTATGCACATGGGGAGTAGAGAGGCCACGTCTTAGAGGGAGGTTAGAGGCAGAGACGGGCAGGATATTCATGGTAAAGTTGAGGAGTGATATGGGGTATTGACAAAACAGATTTTGTAATTGTCCAAAAAATGTTGACTTTTTCTGATTTGGGATGAAAGGAAATTTCAAAATGCCAGAATGCACCCAAATGGTAGTTCTGAGTTTTGAGCACCTCTAACCCAGCAATAACTTACCCCAGAAGCACCCTGGAGCAAAGAGGTATCTGGGAAAGTGTTATGCTTTTGTGGGGTGTGTCTGAGTCCCAACATCTCAAGGCCTTGGTTTACATTAGGGAGTTATTTTGAAATAACTCTCCCTTATTTCAAAATAAAAAGTGGAGCGTCCACACTACCAAGCCCGTTATTTTGAAATAATGGGCAGGTTATTTTTAAATCTATACTCCTGCTTTCCTCGGGGACTAACACTTATTTGGTAAAAGTTATTCTGAAATAGCATTAGTGTGGACACTTTGCTGCTGCTATTTTGAAAATAACAGAGCCTGCCTCGGACTAATATTGAGGCTCCCCCGTAGTGGTGACACGCTATTTTGATTTTGTTATTTTGGGTGTTGTTATTTCAAATTTACTTATTTCAAAATAATTTTCTATTGTAGATATGCCCATAGGCCATGTCTTTGATGTGGTCTTGGAATAATGTCAGCATTGCCAAGTCTCACAATTTCATTGTGAAACTTGTGAAATTTGATACTTTTGTTAAAATCCCAGTTTCTGGAAACCTGTGATTAAATGCAAACTGAAATTTCAGTTTGCATTTAATGAAAGAAAAATAAGTTTCAAAGCCTTGCAGTTGCAGGGGAAAAAACTCAGAAACATAGCTGCTAAAGGCTTGGAAACAAGCAGCAAGTAAAAAGAACCCCATATTTATTGTTTACAGAATCTCCTTATTTTTATGTTAATCTCACAATTCTTCTGGAGTCAGAATCATGCTTTTTTTTAACCTGTTGGGGCTAGCAATGCTACTAAATACTCAATCTAACTCTTTGCAGCAGGGTGAGGGATTGGGGGAGAAATAATCATACTGACACCAAATCTTTATGATTTTTTTTAATTTCACATGGTTTAAAATACAATATGAAATAAGGCTACAGTATATAAAAAAACTCTCCAGCAAAATGATGTGCCAGCATCAGCAATTAAAACAAACCCAACCCCCTCCTTTAAGAATCCAAGGTAGGAGAGGAGATATTTGTATTCTTAAAAAAAAACCCACACACAGACACACACACATCGCTACATCTCTAAGCTACCTCAGTTCGGTTTTTTAAAAAGCACCTGCTTTTTCCTCTTTTTTTTAATCTTGCTTTTAAAATTTTTTTCACTTTTAAAAATATAAATTATATGAAAATACAAGTTGGAAAATAGTTGAACAGCACAATATAACAATCTCTTTTTTTCTCTTCTATGTTTATCAGCTTAAAAAAATCCCATGTGTAAAAACAAAACAAAAAAAAGACAAGTTCTTTTACTGAGGCAGTTAATTCCTGGAGATATTCCATTATAACACATATGTATACATATATTTATCACATATTCAAAACTCTTTGGAATGTAGACAACAGCTCGACTGATGTTCAATAGACCCCATCAGAGAGACGCATGCCAAGGAAAGCACATTTGCAGTGTTTAAAATGAAAAGAAACTCAACAAGCTCTAAGAACCCTATCGAGGTCACCTCCCAAACAGCGATGCTCAAAAAGTGCAAGGATTTGGATGTATCCTAAAATTTAGACACTTATTATAACTTTTTTTTTTTTTTTTTTTTGTCCTGACATTGGGCTGGAAATCTCCTGAGAGATTTATTTCAGGCTAGTGATGAATCGGCTGTCAGGGGCCTCAAGAAGTCATCTAGGCCAGAAAACTGTGCTGAGGCAGGGCTAAATAAACCTAAATCATCCCTGACAGGTGTTTGTTTAACTTGTTCTTGAAGATTTCCAATGATGTGGATTCCACAATCTCTCCTGGAAGCTTAATTACCCTTACAATTAGAAAGATTTCTTAATATCTAACCTAAATCTTCCTTGCTGCAGATTACACCCATTATTACTTGTCCTTCCTCCTGGGAACATGGAGAACAATTGACCACCATCCTCTTTCTAACATCCTTAGCATACAGGATTTGCAGACTGTTAATCCACTTTCTTTTCTCAAAACTATGGTATAACTTGGTTCTTGTCCTGTTCAGACATATTTCACAAGTGGACTCTCACAGAATGATAATACTTTTTTTGGGCAGAACCTGGAAGGGTAATAGAATGTAAAAAGCCTGACTCATACATATACACATTTGTGTATGTGATTTTAATACACTCAAGTGCGTAGGTGATTATCTGTGTATCATCGTTGGTGTATTATAATCATCTCTACGTACACAGCAAGAGATGGGAAAACGCTGTAATAAAAAAATGGCTGTAAATATTTGTTCCTTTTTTTAAAATGAATTAGCTTTGATTGAGGTCACTTTTCATGATCTTTCAAGTGCACAGTTTAACTGGAAGGAAGCCAGTTTTCAACAAATGTTGCAGAATATTCCTAGCAAGCAAACTTGGAATTCCCAGTCACAAGTATTCAACAATACAAAGAACCCTGCCTCAGCACAGTGGAGAGGGACTAACTGAGCTCACCAGTCCTACATTTCTAAGCATGTAAGAATTACACACACAGAATTAGGCTCTTCCAGTTGGAAAAAAGGGGCCATATCATGTGACAGGTGCTCAGGCACATGTTGGATATTAAATTCTCACAATGAATTACGAGCTCATGAATTAGTCAGAAAAAAAATTTGAATCAGTTAGCAGATTTGAGAGCTTCCAGAACAAAAGAGAAAAATAACTGACTTAAATCTGGTTTTAATATTTTCCCACAGTGCAAAATTGACCCCAATCCAGGGGGGCCAGCACAAGAGACACCACTTAACCCATCAAACTAGGACTTGTGCTGGATCTTTGCACAGAGGTGGATTGCAACCCCACTGCATGCTCTCTTTCACACACACTGTATCGATATTGCGTGTATGGAGGTTAACCAAAGTTTTTCACACCTCATAAAAGATGCAGTTGGAGGTTTAGGTGCAGGTACATATTTGGCCTTAACTTTAGCTCATCTGGGTCACACATCCCTGTTCAAGAGTCAACGTGCATTTAAAAAAAAAAAATCTGCAAATTTCCAGTGTATAAACAGCACACCGTGCTTTCTGTGACAGACTCTAGCCTAGAAGGGAGGGGGAAAGAGCAAAGTGTGGGTTAAGTCACTGCACATCGCCAAGACGATTCTGTCTGCCCCTTGTTGCATTTACACGCAGACTGCAATTTGGAAGGTGAATGGGGGTGAGTAAACTTGGCACAGGATTGGTAGAGACATGTTGGAAAAGATGGAGCCATCCCTTTTGCAGCTCTTATAGGCCACTTTGAGAACGTAATGGAAACAGATTGTCTTGAGCAGAAGCAGCTTAAAACAGAAAATCTGCCCATGGTCAACTCTAGTGGAATGAATATCTTCTCAATCTGGCAGAAATACTGAGGACCAACCCCTGACCCCAAGTACCAACTGTTCATAGTAAAGAATTATTACTGATTGACTTTCTGCTTGAACTGAACTGGAGGGCCCTGCACTGTGACCAAACCAGGGGACAGACATTTATTGGGAGGGTTAGAAGGTAGAAAGAGGGATGGGATGGTGGGACATCTTCCACAAATCAGAAATCAGGAATGGTAACAAACATAAACCTGCAGGGGAACACTTTAGCCTCCCAGGACAGTCAGTAATGGGTTTGAAAGTAGCCATCCTACAAAAGAACTTCAGAACCTGATTACAAAGGGAAACAGCTAAACTGGAGTTCATTTGCAAATTCAACACAATCAACTGATTAATGCATTACTAAGGCAATTTCCCCTCATTTGATATTCACATCTCCCCATCAAATGCTGTGAATGAGCCACATCCACCCTGACCTGAATAGCCTCATTAATGCAAGCAACATCTTTCTCTTGCTGTTCTTATATATATCCCCGCCTCTGTAACTTCCACTCCAATTCATCTGATGAGGTGGGTTTTGCCCACGAAAGCTTATGTCCTAATAAATCTGTTAGTCTCTAAGGTGCCACAGGACTCCTCGTTGTTTTTACCCTTTACAGGGGTGATCCTGTAAAACAAGAGAGATTTAAGGTCCAGCCATGAACTGCCCAAAACTGACGCTGTAAAATGTGAACCTAAGGGCACGTTGCATGGAACACATAGAATGCTAACAACCCAGCAGAATTGTGTTACCAGTTGAGAATTAAACCTCTTTAGCTAAAGAGTCACCAGCTACTATCCTAGTTTTATTTGGGACAAGTGTATTTCACTGGAATCACTTCTGGTTCAGGTGGTTCTCTGCCTCCCTGGAAAACAGAGTCCAAAATCTTCTTCCTTGCCCATCTTCTCTGAAACCCAAATTAACTCTACCCTCAGCTACTACCACCACCTTCAATGCTCAAAAACTCCATTGAGATGCCAACAGCCTACTCACGGTTCAGGAAGCAGCTTCATACAGCCTTCCCGCTACAATGCAGCCCACCGTACCCAGCTATGCATGAGTCACCTTCTGGGTGGGCATTTTGCCTTGTGTTTTCTCTCTTTGTATGTAGTTTCTAGCAAGGAGGAGGACCTGGCCTACAGCAGCACAACCTCAGCATCATCCTTTGCTTTCTCCAGCTTGGTCTGAATGCCAATCCCCTTTTGCATCAATCCTCGTGTTTCATTTTTGCAGTCTCTCACATGCCACAACTGCCAGTCCCTCTCTGCTAAGGGCTAAAGGCATTTATGCTCAGGATGCTACATGAGAACATCTCTTTCAGAAGGCAGACAATCCTTTCTTCATTTAATGTAGACTCCTTTCACCTTCCTTTCATTACCCTTTCCTTCCTCTCCTTCATTCCAACCCATCTTTCTGCAAGTCAGGTGGGAATCATGATTTAGAGCTTGTCTCCACTTACTAGGTGTTTGACACTGTAGAGATCGATCTCCCAGGGTTTGATTTAGTGGGTCTAGTAAGGGCCCACTAAATCAACCGCTGAAGGTGCCCCCCGTTAACTCTGGTATTCCACCAGGTCACGAGGAGTAAGGGAAGTTGATGGGAGAGTTTCTCCTGTTGACGTCCCACAGTGGGGATTCTGCCGTAAGTCGAGATAAGTACATCGACTCCAGCTACGCTACTCACATTGCTGGAATTGTGTACCTTAGTTCAACTTTGTCCCCTAAGGTAGACCTGTTCTTAGCCCCAGCAATATGCTCTGACACCTGCACTTCCCTTGTCCCATAGCCACCATCTGCCTTCAACATTCTTGGTTTAAGCACCTTCCTAATCAGCTTGCTACATTTCTCCATGTGTTCAGCTTTACCGCCCACCTGCCTGCTGAGCCAGGCAAAGCTCTCTGGCATGCTGGGCCTGACTGAGTTGCAATAAAAAAAACATGCTTAAAAACAAATGCCCTGATATTCACAGATGCTGAATACATGCCATTCTTGTAAAATCCAATCAGAGCTTATCAAGGCGACTTCTTTCCAATGGAACTCAACTGAGAGCCTCCCATTGCTTCCTGTTTGATACTGCCCTCCTATTCCACAGCGCTCTTGCTACATGAAGATGGGAAAACAGGAAGCAAACTGGATGTTCAGACTAAATACAAGAGCATTTTTAGCAAATTTATTCAGAACCCAGTTCTGCGGCCCTGATTCATCGACACTGTTCTATTTCCCCTGCATTGATCTACAAAGTCTCTCCACCCTCCCACTCCCTGTATTGATTCACCACACAGCTTCCGAAATTAGTTCAACCATTCAAGAGAACATAAGCAGCTGAAAGCTTTAATACTGTCTTTGCAAAAGAAAAGATATTTAAAGTTGATTCTACCAGGATCAACCCTTGTGGCTCTGGTTTCAGGATCTGGGTCTAAACATTTAAAACTCAGGGCCTGAGTCTCCCTTTTACTTTGGGACTGATCCAGAAGTAAAGCTAATGAGGAGTTAGCCGCTACCTTCAATAGGATGAAATCTCACTTCTGGTGTACACTGAGAGTGCACCAGAAATGACTCCTTTGAAGTCAATGGTGTTATAAAGGGAAAGGGACAGGAGTATCAGGCCATACAAGTATGACTACACAGCAAAAAAAATGACACTAGGTAATGAGTCTCAAGAGTCCAAGTCAGCTGACTCAGGCTCATGGGGCTCATACAGCGGGGCTAAAAATAACAGAGTAGATGTTGAGGCATAGGCTGGCACCTGGCAAGATCTGAAATCTGGCTCCAGCCTCCATCTGAATGTCTACACTGCTATTTTTAACTCTGCAGCATGAGCCTGAATTAATTGATGAACTACTGCCACAGGGAAGGGGCAGTGTAGAGATACCCTCCATGTCTAAAACCTTGTCTATACTTATGGGAAGATCGACGCTCTGGAGATCAATCTTCTGGGGTTTGATTTAGCAGGTCTAGTAAGGACCTGCTAAATCGAATGCTGATGGCATCCCCATCAATCCCAGTACTCCACGAGGTCATAAGGTGCGCCATTGACCTCCTGCAGTGGGGATGCTGGAAAAATTTGATTTAAGGTACGTCAACTCCAGCTACACAATTCTCGTAGCTGAAGTTGTGTATCTTAAATTGAATTTATCATGTAGTGTAGACCTGGCCTGCTGCATCTACACACTCCAGACTCAAAGGGATTAATCCTACAAGATGATGGCCAATGCTAGCCTGATCCAGCAAAGCCGTTAAGCACCTGCTTAACATCAAGCATATGAATGATCCCCCTCACTACAGTGGGGCTATTAATGTGTTTAAGCATATGCTTATGAGTTTCTCTGGAGTGGGCTTGCATGCTCGGTTGCCCAACTGGGGAGTCAGGGACCCATTTGTAACTCTGAGTTTCCACTTTACAAGTGCCTAGAATGGCAAACTAAAGGCAAGCATGGGTCAAAAATGGAGCGCAAAATCATCAAAAGTTTCCTAATCGTCCTAAGTTGTCTCACTTTTCGTTGTTCGAAGCTTTTCATGATTTTTTCCCTAATACACTTTTCCATTTTCCAAACTGATTTTTTTGGGTCAGTTTAGTCATGTGGTAGGATATTTAAAAAAACCAAAACCCTAGCAGTTATTTCAAAGTGTTAAAAAACATTCCTTTAAAAAAAATAACCAGATACTGATTCTGACAATGATAAGTGCAAATTTCAGCAACACACTTTTTTTGAACATATGGCTGTCTTAAAAGAATGGTTTGGAACAAAAAAAGTTTTCTTTGAAAAATTTCATCCAGCGTTAGCAACAAATAATAGAGCAAAGTGCATGGGATTCAATGCAAGTGCAGAGCATCAACCCAGAATTTTGGTGGCTAATCTGGCACTCATTTTCCTTCACATAAGATTCAGAGATCATAAGTCAGAGCGCTACACTTCTCCAGTGGGGTCTACATAAACTTTTTTTTTCTTCACTGTGATAAAGCTCTCTGCTGGCAAAACAGAAACATACAGACACAATATTGCAAGACTGAGACCATCTTAGAGCTTAAGACTATTTAAAAAAATACTGGCACAAAATTTAATAAAATAAAATTTTAACAAATAATAATAAAAAAAATCTTGGTCCCTCCTAAAAAAAAATCTGCCCTTTGTGTAACAGAAAATAACCAACAAAAAGGCAAAGTAACAAGAACTGTTCTTCTTTTTTTCCTATGTCACCCCCTCCCTCAAAACAGGAAGTTCTGCCCACCCCTGTTCCTCCCATCGATAAAAAAAAATCAACCACATAATCCTTAGGAGTCTTGTCACATCCTGAATTGTCAGTTTGTTGCACCAATAACATAGTAATCAAGGGGATCTTTTAGCTAATAATGTTTCCAGATGGTGTCAGATGGGGAGGGCTTATTTTGATTTTTTTAAGTGAACTGTATTTCTCTGGATTCCTGAATACCCAGAAATTCATGCACACACACACCCCCCAAAAAAACCTCTCTGAGAACTTTCAGATAAACAGTTCTATTTTTCTTCTCCCAATCAAACATTGTCAGATTCAACCTTGACTCTGCCCACCCTCCTCTCCCCATCCAAAATGTCAAATTTGAGTTGCTCTTGAAAAAATATAGATAAGATATGTAACAGTAAAAAAAACCCATTTAAGGTCCCATCAAATCTCCAGACCGACACGACATAACCTTCCACACAGTCTGGCTTGGTCGTATTCACTCATCAGCATCAGGTTTGACGTCCAACATGGCGTGGAGTTCCTCGGGTGTGTAGCCCAGAAGGCTCTGCAAGTCGCAGACGAAACGGTACACGTTAGCGCTTGCCAGCTGTCTTATGGATGATGTTCTTGTCATAATAGTAGCGGAGACCACGGCTCAGCTTCTCGTAGTTCATCTTGGGTTTGTTTTTCCTCTTGCCCCATCGCCTGGCAACCTGGGAGAGGAGGAGAACAAAGATGAAGGGGTCAGAGATTAAGTGTACATATGACAATACGTATCTTCCTCCTGGCATGGCTGGGTAATAAGGGACTGGTAGCCCCTTCTGCTGGGTGGGCTAATGGCCCTAATTTTTTTCTTCCTCCTCCATGAATTCAAGGAGGATTGGACCATCAATACTTATTGGGCAGGAATAGTGTCCCTAGCCTCTTTGCCAGAGGATGAAAATGGGTGACAGGAGAGGGATCACTTGAGGATTCCCTGTTCTGTTCACTCCCTCCGGGTCATCTGGCATTGGCCACTGTCCGAGGACAGGTTACTAGGCTAGATGGACCTTTGGTCTGATCCAGTATGGCCGTTCTTATGAGGAATGGGCTCTGAGAGGAGTTTAATGCCAGAGTTTGCAGCGGGCCAGCAGATCAAACCCCTGTTGGGCTGTAGAAACAGCACCCATTGGATCATGAAGTAGAATCAGATGAAGACAGGCAATGGGAAAGTAGACAAGGACCTGACCCATTCATTGAAGTCAATGTAAAGCTCCACCTCTCATAATATACTTCTATGGTAAGCTCTTTGGGGCCCTGGCTATCTTTTTGAGTTGACAGCGCCTAGCATGCTTGGGGCTTACTCTGTGGTTGGTGGCCTCTAAAGCTATGCAAATAACAGAGGCAAAGTAGTTTCAGATAAAACTGAAATCCATTTTTTCCCCAAAACTTTTGGCAAATCAAAAAAAAAAAAATTGTTCCGGGTCAAAGCAAGCTTTGGCTTGACAATCTGTCAAGGTTTTGTTTCAGTTTCAAGCATGTAAACATTTGTATTGGTTTTTAAACACACTGACAAGAAATGTTGAATTACGGAATGGAATTGCTTCATTTTTCTTGGCATTATCCTCCACCCACCTCTGACAAAAATGATTTGGCAAAAATGACACAAAATCATGACACATTTTACTGTTGCCGAATCTGCATTTTTCACCCAGAACAAAACAACTTTGGTATGAAATATTTCCCCTAGCTTCTACTGCAACACAATTCATCATTACTCATTAATAATCAGATTTTAATGGGAACTCTCTAAACCATTGATTTTTCCAGAAAATATTGAGGGATCAACATCCCACAACCTTACGTCCCCCTGCCCAGAATCATACTGACATGATATATAGCATCTCAGTCATGAAGCGAAAGGACTGAGGTTATGCTCCTAAGCATTTTCCATAGTCTCTGAGTCTCTGCTCAGCTATAAAGTCCCATACCTCGTCTGGGTCTGAGAGCTTGAATTCCCAGCCATCGCCCGTCCAGCTGATGAAGGATTGGCAGGACTTGTCGGTGAGCAGCTCCAGCAGGAACTGCCACAGCTGAATGGGTCCACTGCCTAGGAATGGGAAGAAGCCACAAGCTGTTAAAACCCGGTGAGCCAGGATTGAAACGGATGCAGATTTCTTTCCATCCCAAACTCCTGCATGGGAAGACACAGACAAGCAAATGGATACAAAACACTCTGGCTGCTTGTCAGTACAGAAAGTACTCAGAGCTGAGACGCTGGTTCTGTTACATGCCCCACCACTGAGGACTTGACTTCACCTACTCTGAGATCAATGCTCTGGAGATCGATCTTCCGGGGTTCAATTTAGCGGGTCTAGTAAGGACCCACTAAATCGAATGCTGATGGTGTCCCCATCAACTCCTGGACTCCACCGGGACGCAATGTATAAGGGAAGCTGACGGGAGAGTTTCTCATGTTGACCTCCCACAGTGGGGATGGACACAGAAATTTGACCTAAGGTACACTATTCTCACAGCTGGAGTTGCGTATCTGAGGTTGACTTTCTCCAGCACTGTAGACCTGGCCACACTCAGATGCCTTCAGCTCCCTTTCTTAACTCCATGGACGCCCTTGAAGCCTCCCTCCTTGTCTCTGTCTTCTTAGACTGCTGGTTCCTTGGGGCAAAGCCTTTGAATTCCTCTGTGTTTGTACATTGTGCCTAGCACAGTGGGAGCCGATGGAGTGGGACGCGGATATCAACTATTATTCATATGAATAGGTGGCATCCCCTTTGCCACATCTCAGGGCCCTGCACTAGCAGTCTGAGTGAAGAGCTGAGCAACTGGCAGTTTGAGAGTTAACGCCTACAGGTAAAGCTGCTTCCTACTGCAGTCCGAGTGGAACGCTCCACCACTGGAATGTTTCACCTCACTGGAAGTTACATAAAAAGGACTATTTCTTGGCATTAAAATAGGGAGGAATTTTTCTTCAGCCATTGAATCACCGTCTTCTCCTACGTGCCAAAAACCTCCCAGCTGCTGCTTGAACTCCTACACTATCACACACCGCCTCCTGACCTTTGCATTCTGCTCCATGGCTGTGCACTGATATGTGATAAAGGGGACACAGGTATGAAAATTATTTGGCCTCTCTCCAGGACATGTTGCTGCAGGAACCACCTACCTAAACTCGCAGAGAGCAAAAGATCAGTGAGGCAACTTAGTGCAGTCAGGTGGGCTAGGGCTACAAGGAACGGGGTTCATTGGTCAGTGGGTACTGGAGAAGTAGGAAGGCCATTCTGATGAGTGCTAGAACAACAGAACTGAGGGTCGACAGAGGGCAGTCTCACAGGTTAGCCTCTTGAATAATTCCCAAGACTTAGAACTAGATTCTTTGCAAGATTGGAGTGTGCAAGCCGACGTTAAGGTCTTCTGCGCTAAAGGTGGCTGTATGTTCTTCAGCAGCATCCTATCACATTGAACAGGGAATCCCACCCAGCCATGACATCCTGAAATCAGCTGGGATTGAATCCCTTTTGTACACTGTGCAGCTCAGAGTCAGCCGAAGAGGAGAGCATGCCCCTACCCAACCACAAGCAAGTTCCCCATTAGATTGTTCTCATGATGGACATGGAGGTGTGAAGCCTCCCTTGTTATATACCCTTGAATCATACAAAGCTATTTGTTTTGCTGCTCCATTGTCTCTAAGTACTGTACGGATGCTCATTTTGGCCATCAGCTATTTGTCAAGCTTGTCGAGAAATGCCTTAGAAATGGCAACGCATGCATGCATCTGCTGCCAAAAACATCCCAGTGATTATCGGGTTAACTTTCATCCCCTCTGACACAATGTGCCGTCCACCTGCCTGCAGCGTGCAAGTAGGCGGTTTTAAATCAGAACTGCCTCCTGCTGACAAACTTTTTCCGTCTGTGTCGGGGATAACAATTCTGGGAGGAGAGCATAACTCATCTGATCAGCAGAAAACTCCCACTTCTGAAACAAGATGCTTATCTACAACAGTCAAATCCCCCTGGATCCCAAATTCTCCCTCCTCCCAGAATTGATTTGCTGTAGGAGCCTCGGGTGTACTTGGTTGAGACTGGACATTTAATTTAAAGGCACGGTACTCCCTGTCTATTTGCATTGTATCTTGCCACGCTACAGGGCATCTGATTCCTACATGCGTAAGCACGGCAGATGCGAAGAAGTACGTGGCGTGCTGCCCTGAGAGATTATGCCTTTACACACTTTCCCGTCAGGCTTTCACTGGCTCAGAGTCACATGCTGAGTGACTCCTAAATACTGATATCTTCTTTTCCCTCATGTCCCAGCAAAAGCCAAAATGGGAGCCCTCAAGCCAAAACCTGTCGGATTAGCACCTTTCACGAGGGACCACGCCTAGAACAGGGTGTTGCTTTGGGCCACATATTTCCAGCAAGACACTGACACATCTCAGAAGAGTTCAGAAAAGGGCAGTGGAAATGATCCAGGGCTTAGAGGGAATGAGTTGCAAGGAAAGAATTAAACATGTAAAGCGGGTTAGGCAACAATGAAGGTGGGGGAAAGGAGAACCAACTGACTGATAATGGTGATGGGTGAAAGCCCGAAGATGGCAGAAGGAACAACGGGACGAAATCACTTGATGACAATTCACGCTGCATGCCAAGACAAAATTCCTGCTGTTGGGAATCAGAGGATGGGAGATACTCTCTCCAGGATTGTGACGGATGTTTTATTGCTTTTAGATTCATAGATTCCAAGGCCAGAAGGGACCATTCACCCTGGTGGGCTACCAGATTCTTTGTTTAGCTGAACATCCACAGGTACGGCCACTCACAGCTCCCATTGGCTGTGGTTTGCTGTTCCCGACCAATGAGAGCTGCGGGAAGCGGCACAGGCTGGGCCACCACTTCCTGCAGCTCCCATTGGCTGGGAATGGTGAACTACAGCCAATGGGCACTGCAAGCAACTGTATCTGTGAACATTCAGGTAAACTAAAGTGTCTGGTGGCCCACCAGGGGCTAACCCTGGCAAACGGCCTCTGATCCATGGGCCACTTTTTGCCCACCGTGATCTAGTCTGATCTCCTGCATAAAACAGGCCAGAGAATTTCCCCAAATACTTTTAAAATCCTGAGTGATGGAGACATTTAAAACTACTGGAAACTCAGTGAACTGCTAGTAGACGGGGAACAATCCTGCCTGGTGAGGGGGCAGATTAAATGGAGCCTCATGTGTCTGTTCTGGCTGTAGAACAGGGGTGGGGTGGCTGCTGACCCACAGGGAAAAAAACCCAATGCCTCTAGCTTCTGGGGATGAATCCAGCCAAGCCAGGGGACGGATCTGCCCCCTGGGCCTTAGGTTCCCCACCCCTGCTGTAAAGCCACATAGCAAATGAGAGAACTCAAGCGCCAACCTGACTAGGAATGTCTCCCTTGCTATCTTAGCACCTTTGCAGGAACCTTGTGAATCCACGTCTGGGCTCAAAGACTCACTACTGTGGGATTATTTTGTTAGTTTGCTTGCAGCATAGATGTCCCTTCAGAGATTCCTGAGGATCTGCTGCTTTTCTTTTATTTCAAGGGTATCGGAGTGATTATGAGACTCTTTGTTATCAGTGGACTAATGTGCAAAGAAATCTCTCTCTCACCCCAGGCCTGAGCAAGGGAGACACTACATTCTGCAGGGAAATATCTGAGAAAACTGCCTTTGGGGCGGCTTTGCCAAAGACTGGCTCCAAGGATTTTGTTACATTTGGTGGGGGCTGAGCTGCTGGCCCCACTTCCCAGATGGCCAGACTGGGGAAGCTCAGACAGGGACTTTGCAGCTGCTTGCATTATAATGGGCTGGTCCAGATGCCTCCAAACTTTGGGGATCCCAGCTCTGCTTGCGATCATGCTGAACTGCAGCTTGGGGTGGGGGGGCCGGAGCACAGCTGGAAAATTAGTTCATCCCACCGTAGTATTTCGGCAAGGCAGGTGGATGCACACTGTGCAATCCATGTGCTTTGTGCTGCAAGGGCTGATCAAACTGAGCAGGTTCTGGCCCTAAATAGACAACAGAGAATTCTCCTTATGCAGGGGGATTCCCCAACATCGTAAAAACCGACGGAGCCAGCATCTGTGCAAGCCACTGTCACTGGCAAAGGGGGGGAGCTGGGGGCAGCGATGCATGGTGCTCTAACTTACGTCGGGGCAGACTGACACGGGGATGCACAGTAGAAAGAGGATCAGTTCTCGGTCCTGTTGATTTCCCTTAACCGTTGATGCCTGTTCCCACTAACGGGAACCTCGAGACAAGTGATTGACCTGGTCTGGCACATCGCCAGACCACTCCCGCTTTCACAAGCGCTTTCCAGGCTTTCCAAGCTCCCAGAGAGGAATTTCTCTATCCTTAGGCCAAGGCGCCCGGTGCAATCAGCACATTCTCCTCCCGCTCGGCTGCCAGCTGGCATGGAGGGGGGTAGGAAAGCCTAGCAATTCATCACTCCAAGCAGTGTGGAATCCCACGCCACCGCATCCTGCAGGCTTTTTTCTTTGCAGGAGGGAATTTTGTCCAATGATTGCACAGGCAATTAGGAGTCAGACTCCACGGGGTCTGTTCCTGGCTGCCCATTGGAGAGTTAGCTGTCCGATAATGAGCGCACTTACGGCATGGCTAGCAAGCAGACTTCAGCTCCTGCACACACACCCCCAGCCGCAGGGGAAAGCAACAGAAGCATTAAAGCCCCGCTGCTTCTGGGGCGCCACCACACTGGAAATGTCAGAGAGTCAGCGGAGGCAGACGGCAGCAGGGACTGACACACAATGCATGTCTGAGCCTGTGCAACAGAGCACAGCTCCGGGGAGGCTGCGTTATCTGGCAGCACCTCTCTCAGTATTTGGTTCTCATTCTCAGAGAAGATTCGATTGGGAAGGCTGTGAGCATCGAGGAATGAATCGGGCTGGGTATGAGTTGAAGGGAGGATACACTCTGGGATGAGAGCCCTGGAGAATGACGCTCTCATCTAGCCTTGGAACCAGCATGAATAATGAACGAGATTTTCAAATGCTTAAGGGAGTTAGGAGCCCAGGAGCGAGGCACCTAACTCCCTGAGGCATTTTTGAAATCCCACCCACTGACACGGCATGACATTTTCAAAGTGGTGGGTGGTAGCTGATGAGCTCGTGTTTGTTCTCTCCAAGCACTGAACACCGTCTCCCGCTAGCTGCACACAGGGACCCTTGTCGCACCTTCTGTGCCAGCCTCCGTCATTCTTCACAGCCCTGCAGCCGAGCCGGGTGGCAGCTACCCACCACGCCAGTGGGGCCCAGATTTGGTGTAAATCGACAGAGCTCCATTGACATCAGTGAAGCTATGCTGATTTGCACCAATAGAGGAGCTCACGATGGAGGTCCCAAAGCCAACTGCCAGTGGGCTACTGAGAAGAATCATTAGGAAATGAGGAAACTTGGATCTTGACTGGAAAATCCTTCCTTCCCAGTGACACAAGAGTAAATACCCAGGGTCCCTATGCTTCTGCCAGTGCTACAGTCTCTACCAGATTCCCACTGGTGTAAATCAGAGCAGCTGCGCCCCAGATAGGACACGGGCCCTGTTTGGGGCTAACTCTGGTGAAAGCCAAAGCGGCACCAGCAGAGCCTCCAGCTAAGATGCAGCTCTGCCCAGGAGGGCCCGACAGGTCCCATGCACTGCTGACCTCGTGCCGAAGAGCCGGATCCAGAAATCAGCCCTGGGACGCAGATGCAAAGACAGAGGGTGCAAGCACAAGCTGCCTTTTGTGCCGGGGTCACTTCAAACACATCCGGGAGCTTTCGCCCGTGCCCAGAGGAGGGTTTGCTGAGCCCACTCGTTCTCAGACGAGCCCCGGAAAAGATGACAACCTCACGCCCCCAAGGCAAGGCCTCTGAATTCTGGGCTGTCCCCGGAGCGGCTTGGTGACCTTTGTCCCTGGGAGGGAAGCAGGGGGTGCTAAGAATAGAGCCAGTCAGAGGGGGCTCACATGCTAAATGTGACTCACAATGGGTGCCCTGTCTCGTTTCCCTCGCAGGGAAAAGCATCGGGGAGCATCACACATTAGGAATTCTTGCACGTCATGGGGAAAATATGCCTCTTAAGCCTGATTATGAAATGCTGCCACAGTGGAAACCCTGTCTGAGCAAAGCTTCGAGTCCCAGCCAGGTCACCCTCCCAGGCTGCCCACCGACTCTGCCTTCCCATGGATGAGATGGGGACTTCAGTGCCCTCCAGGAGTTGAGCTGGCTCTCTGCACAGGAGACTTTCTGCCCCTGAGCAGCCTTTCCTTATAGCCTCCCACTTGCATCTGTCCCATCTCAGCCAATGATCTCATCAAGTCTTGCCAGCTAAGCACTGCTGGGCCTCAGGGGCGGATGAGGATTTTGCGGGGCCCAGGGCAGCACAATTTCGCGGGGCCCCCCCTTTGACACAGCGCATGCACCGTGGTGCCACAGTGCATGCGTGGGACTTCTTGAAGCACGGGGCCCGGGGCGGCCGCCCCGCTCGCCCTGCCCTATATCCGCCACTGCTGGGCCTAGTCCTTCCAACAGGGGAAAATGCGGGTGGATACCAGAAGAGATGCTGGCGATAAAATAGGCACCACTTTTCTGGAGCAGCGCTGAAGGAAGGCTGCAGCATGGTACTAGGGGGTGTTGATGTAATGCTGACAGATCCCGGTTGATTGCAGGGGGAATTGAACCTGGGACCTCTGTTGCTTAGTACATGAGCTTCAACTGCATGCGCCAAAAGCCAGCTGTCTATTGGCTAAGGCTGCAGAGCAGATTCATTATTCTCTCTGTGCGTAGTCTTGGTGCTGCTAGCTGGGACATTACCACACCCAGCAGGTATGTGGGTTACACTGCACTATTCAGAGTGCTGGCTTGGAAAAGAGATGCAAAGCCCAAGCCTAAGACGCGTGAACCCTGAGCCCTAATGCAAAAGAGCTTGTTAACCCTAGTATTTAACCCAAACTCCAGCGTGGGCAGTGAATTCTGCCTGCTCAGCACCGAATGTGGTATGCTTCACTTCCTGCCCTGTTGTTCAACAGCTGTTGTAGCCCACCCCAGAGATGGGCGCATTTCAGCAGTGTCTGGCGTGGTTGCAAATCACATTTAGAGAAAAGCATCTCTTCCAACTATGAGGCATTGCTAGAAACACACAATGGCAACACTCCGTTTTTATTCGGACTTTAGGATGGGGAACTTCTGGGGTCCTATTAACAGTGGAATTGAGCCCAGAGGTGCAGGGGGCTTCAGCTAGGGAAACTTGCACCACTTCCCTAGTGCTAGCAAGAGTACCAGGTGGTGTTTACAGTAGTGCAACATACTGCGGTAAATCACTTTGGTCCAAGCCCTGTCTTACACTGGTGCAATGAATCTATGGAGACTGTTTGCACTAGTGTGGCTACATCAGAGAACCTCCCTTCCATGCCTCTTTCTTCCTACCACCACCCCCCAGCATAGACTTTACATGACGAGGCCTATCTGAAACATGTCATCCTGCTCCTTCTCTGGCTGATTTTCACATCCCCCCTCCTTCTCCCCCCCTCCCCCCCCCGCAATGACACTGTTTGAAAGAAACAAAACAAAAAACGAGAGCGGCGCACCTATTCTTTGCACTGGTGGTTTGTGGTTCCAACCAAACACAACAAGTGGGCACAGCAACATCTCCAAAGCAGCCTTCGCCTCTGTCACGCACTGATCCTGACCTGGACCTCCTCTGACACAGCGCCACAGACCAGCGTAATCAGGAGGAGCTGAGGCCTAATTTGCTGGCTCGGGGGCAGTGGGTAGGTCTGCACAGTGGGGAGTCTGTACCGCTGCATTTCAAGTGCCATATCAGCCATGGGCAGCTCTTCCCTGTCTCTCGCTCACCAAATTTTGCTTTGTTGGGAGTAGCCTAGAGGAGGAACGTCAGTTTCAAGTAGAGATGGAGCTCAGTGGCCAAGTTCAGCTCCAGATTGCCTTTAAGTTTGGGTGTGACCGGAGACCATCGCTAGTAGCCAAAGAATGCAGAAAGCCTCCATGGTGGAGCGTGCAAGTTAGGGTGTCTATGGCACCCCAAACCTGCTATTTGTACTATCTGTGTCTATGGCACCCCAAACCTGCCACGCCACAGACTGTTCTTAGTAAAACTAGATCATGGAAGAGTCAACCCTGAACTGCAGAGGCTGTGTGGCTCGGGCTGCACGTTTTTGTTTTAAAACCTGAGCTGCAGTCATGGTTGGGCAGCGTTGCATGGGGCTGATTTTACTGTCATTTGCATATGTCTGGCAGGTGGCACATGGGCCATTGAACCAAGCCCAGGCCCCACCCGCTGGATTCCACCTTAGGGTGAGAAACGCGTCTCAAAGAGCCCTTTGCAAGGGAAGCCAGTGAAAGCTACAAGCAGGCTGTAGGGGCAAGTAGGATGTAAAGTCACGCTTGAAATCATCCCTCAACAGCAGGTGACGTTCATATCGAACCAGAATCCAAACAGGGCAGGCACTCTCCCAGTGCTGCCTGCCACTAGGACTGGCCACTTTCAGTCTGTCCCCACCGGCAACTGAATGCTCTTCTGAATTCTATAACTGACCCACCCCAGTTCCCACGGATGGCCGACTTCACCCTTCTCCAGCAGCAAGGAGTAATCAAGATGCCATAAGGGACCTTGACGTTTCTCCCTCTGCAACTCCACTAAATGGAGATGGCCAGGCCACCCCATTCGATGTGTACCTCCTCCTGTGACGTGAGAGGATCTGAGAACTGTGCAGTGAACAGGCTTTCTAAGTGGGCTGGAGTGAGCAAACTTCCACCGCCCCCCTCCCCATCAGATCACACCTGACAGGCCTGTGGGGTGTGAGTTTCAGCCGGCAGCGTGGGCGGCAGCATGAAGAGGCGAAGGAGTATGCAGATCTCCTAAAGAGACCCACTTTCTTCGATGCTGTCGTTTCTTTCTCGTAAACCGACAGCTGTGTTCTTTCACTTTGAAATGGAACCGGCAATCCTCACTCAGAAATTACAGCTTGTCCCACCTGGGCCCCTGGCCTTTGCAATTGGGGGTGGGATTTTGTGGTAGGAGAAAAGTTTTCCGATGCCTATTCTGAAGACATCTGTAAGACATTTGACAGTTGTAGAAAAGGGAGCTTTGGTCTGGATCTCAGCTGGGCAAAGTCGAGGGCAGCAAAAATGATGAGGGGGCTGGAGCACATGACTTATGAGGAGGCTGAGGCATTTGGGCTTATTTGGTCTACAGAAGAGAAGAGTGAGGGGGGATTTGATAGCAGCCTTCAACTTCCTTAAGGGGGTTCCAAAGAGGGGGAAGAAAGGCTGTGCACAGTAGTGACAGATGACAGAATAAGAAGCAATAGTCTCAAGTTGCAATGGGGAGGTGTAGGTTGGATATCAGGAAAAACTATGTCCCTAGGAGGGTGGGGAAGCACTGGAATGGGTTCCCTAGGGAGGGGGTGGAATCTCCATCCCTAGAAGTTTTTAAGTCCCAGGTTGACAAAGCCCTGGCTGGGATGATTGAGTTGGGGTTGGTCCTGCTTTGGGCAGGGGGTTGGACTCAATGACTCTGGAGGTCCGGCCCAGGATTCTATGATTCTAGGACACTTGCAGAAGCGATTTGTTCAATGGAAATGCTTCTGCATGCACTAGGGAGGGAAAGGCTCATGGGAGCCAGCCATTCCCCTGCAATCCAGTGTTGGCTGTCCTCTTCGTTGGCAGCACAGTAAAGGAGTGGCAGCACTTTTTCACAAGAAAAAAATTAAGAGCATACCTACCAGTGCCTGATCTCATAATACTCTTGCATACCAATGCCATAAGACCCCACATGCTATTAATTTGGGGCTATAAACAACTTAGGCACCAGGATACTCTCTAAAGCACCTGTATCTTCTTACTCATTAGTGGTAGCCTAGGTCTCAGGAGATCTAGATTCAGTTCCTCATTCTACCACTGATCTGCTGTCTGAGCTTGGGTAAATTGCTTCATCTCTCTGCGTCTTGCTTCACCATGACACAGGGGCAATAGTTCTGACTTGTTTATTTCGGCTCTAAGAAGAAGCTGTCTGTACAGTCCTCAGCACAGCAGAGCTCTGGAATCAGTTGGGTTCCAGGCATTACTTGCAATATGAATAATAACTCTATGGCAAGCTGCCACCAAATGTCAGGGGCTTTGCAGAGAAGCTGACCTGCTGGGGCTTGTGAAGCAAACAAACCCCACGTTTCTGCTCTGTGTGCTATTTTGTTTGCTGGAGAACCGTGGTGCGGGCAAGTGGCCACAATGGGCAGAAGGAGGTGTGAAGTGCTAGATGGTCCCCCCCGGCTAAGAGGTCAGTGGCTGACGTGGGTTAGGCGAAAGATTCCCGGCACATATCGTGGTCTGAGATAACGGAAAAAAAAACAGGTCACAGAAATCAGTGAGATTTAAGAGCTAACTTGTTATGTTGGCCCAGTGCAGGAGTTCTCTCTGCAATCAGTTCTCCAGTGCTTTGTCTGTCCAGTTTTAAAAGCCTCCAAGGATTGAATTTCTACTGCTTCTCTTTGGAAGACTATTCAACAGTGTACCAGCTCTCACTTTTCTGCCCTATTATAATGGAAATCCCCTAGGCTGCCTGGAAATCTCCAAGCTGGAGCTGGCATTTGGGCATCTCACTTTTAAAATGTTCCCGCTCATTTAGGACAGTTTTTCAGAGCAGTCTCAGCTGACCTAGCTGTGTCCCAGTGAGTGTAGAAACAGGTTAGAAACTGAATTTTCATGAACTCTTGCGCAGTTACATTCTTCCCCCAAAGATAAGAAAATTGCATCAACCTCTCTGAGCAACCATGGCAACTTGTTAAATTAGGTCAAGATGTGGGGACAGATAAGGCCGCTTTGAGCATCTGCTTGCTAGCTGAGTTACGAACACATCAAATGCAAACTGGGCTTCCGCCAAAATGCACCTTCTCTCCAAGCTGTGCGCCTCCCAGGCCTGATACCATCGGTGTGCTGCTTCTCTTGTGATAAAGCACAGTGGCACCTCCCCGTGCCGTCAGCAAAGCAGGCTCTTGACAACAAAAGCCAAATGATATGTTCAATGTCTTGCCTACAAAATGGGGATTGCGGCAAAAAAATACCATGTGCTCACCCAATGGCTTTGCTCCAAGGGGCTCAAAAGCATTTGACAAACATCAACGGAGCCTTGATGGGAAAAGATGGTTGTGCCCATTTTACAGAATAGTGACCAGAGGCATGGAAATGGAGACTTGCTCAAGCCACTATGTGAGTCAGTGGCTGAGAGAGGAATAGAACCCAGGAGTCCTGACTGCCGGGCTCTTGCGCCAACCACTAGACATCACTTCCTTACCCTAACTGCAAACAGAACCCTAGCATTCTGGCTCCCAGATCTCCTGCTCCAGCTACTAGAAAGAGTCCTGATGCCCACTCTCCTGCCCCCACCGCCCCACATGCCCTGTTTTACTTTTCCTGATATTATGGTTATTTTTAACTAGCAAAGCCCTGTCCCTTCCCAGTGCGAGCTCTGAGCATTATGTTCTGAAGGGAAGAAGCCTGCAAAATACTAGCACTTTTCCAGGCTCACCCCATCTCTATTAATTTAAAATTGTAGTAAAATGGAGGTTGCAAATGCTATTTATAGAGATGGCTTGAACAAAACCTCAGCTCCAAACACCCCCAGACTTTGAAAGTGTCTTAGTTCAGATTCAAATTTTGGAGGCTCAATTTGCCTCTGCTTTGGAGCTTGTATTATTATCACTTGCTCTTGAGCAAAGTGGTTGTATTCTGCAACCAGATCTCAAACAGCTGCATTTTATACCCACACGGTGTTCCCTTTATTCGGCAGTAAATGATGAGAAAATGCAAGGTCCTGGTGAATCAGGGACCTCTATAATCACACCTTTGGACTGACACATCCACATACTGCTACAACAATGAGGCAGGTCCAGTCCCTTACCAAGCAGAGGTCTATCAGACAGCGATGCCATTAGACTGAGCCAGTGATTTTCAAAATGACTGGTGATGTTCAGTGCCCCACTTTCCAGGAACTCAACCTGAGATGCTTTTATAAGGTGAAGAAAGCTGCTTAGTGATTCCCCAAATCAAGCACCAATAAAGTCTGGGCACTGAAGAACAGAGGCACCCCAAATCACTATTAAATTCTGAAAAAAAATTGGGTCCGGTGTCTAGGGTTTTGTTAATTCCTGAGTCAAAATGGAATTTGAAGGATGTCTGGGAAGGTTCCCATAAGAGCGTGTATGTTTCTTATACTAACATGTAGCATTTGGGTCATAGACAAGAGTGCTTTGGTACAGGAATAAGTAAAGATCTCGCTTTTTGGAGACATGAGTCCAAAAAGTGGACTGGAGTGAGGCTACGTCTAGACTGCAAGCCTCTTTTGAAAGAGGCTTTTTCGAACTATACTTTCAAAAAAGAGCATCTAGACTACAACCAGTACTGGATACTGGATGCAGTCTGGATGCGCTCTTTCAAAAAAGCACAGTTTGCATTCAAGAAAGCCTCTTTTTGAAAGAGCACTTTCGAAAAAAGGCGTTCTTCCTCGTAAAATGAGGTTTACCGTGGTCAAAAAAACCGCTGTGTTCTTTCGATTTAATTTCGAAAGAACTTCACGGCAGTCTAGACGCAGGGGAAGTTTTTTAGAAAAAACCCTGTAGTCTAGACACACCCTGAGTGGAATGAAGGATCTAACTCATTTTAGGGACAGGTGCTCTGGTTTTCTCAGTGTTTCTCAATGTTTCTCTGGTTTTCTCTAATAGTGGCATGAAATGCCTAGGTTTAGTTTGGGGCACATTGCTAGGCGAGGGTTGTTCAGTTTCACCAATGCACTGCACGCCCAGAGCTCTTTGGGAGATACTTGGCCTTTGATTAGGCACAGGAGTTGTGTTATATGCACCCTACCTCTTGACAGCTGATTATGAATAGAGCTGAATGCATAACTGATTGTTTTCTGAAAGATCATTCACTTTGGGTTGAACTACATGCTTTGTTGGACCCCAAATGAATAACCCAGTTAAATATCTACTCCCAATGTCATTTCAAAACAATAAGGCAAAACATCTCATTTTGAAAATTCTGCTTGCTGTAGTGGGTGTAGCTGTATCAGTCCCAAGATATTAGACAGACAAGGTGGGGTAGGCAACATCTTCGACTGAATCAACTTCTCTCTCAAAAAGAGAACTGGTCCAATTAAAGGGCCACTCACTCACCTCGCCTCTCCAGTCTAAAATATTTTTTTACTGACATTTTTTTGGGACCAACTCTAGTTTTGATCAAAAGTTTGTTTGTTTGTTTTTGTGAATAACCTATTTAGCTAAAAACCTTTGCCTGGCTCTAATGACCAACTTCAAAGCTGGAGGGAAACAGGACAAGCACGTGTAGTTAGAGAGAGAGCACAGTCTCAAGGAAAAACTCCCACTGACTTCAGAGCAAGGACAGTCAGAGACTTCCTCAGCTGACTGGGAGAGTCAGTCAAGTTCTGCAAAGAGTCCAACCACACACAGCCTAGACTCACACTGCATGAGCAGGCTTTGGAAAGGAGCTCAGACACATGATGCTTTCCTGACACAGACTGGCCCCAGCAACCCTGCAAAGTGTCTCCCATTGCAGAATGGGATGGCTTTGATTATGAGGAGGCAGGGCAAAAAGCAACAGGAGGAAACTAAGCAAAGGAAAACATGGGCCTGATCATCAACATAAAATGTCCTCAAATGTTTGCGGCTACTTGCAAAATAACTGTACATGAGAATGGGCACTTAGATGCCCCGTATTGCTTATGCCAATCCTGCCAATGCCTCTCTCTTCCTAGGAGAGAGAGTGCATCTCTTGGTTAGTGCATGAGAGTGGGAAACAGAAGGACTGGGGTCTAAACCCAGCTCTACCCCTAATTCAGGGACATACTTTTGTGCCTCAGTTTCCCCCATGAAATGGGGATCAGCACTAGTGCATAGGGCCATCAGGATTCCAAAGCACTTTGAGATCCCATTGTGAAAAGTCCTATTAGAAGCTCTTAGAAGATTGATTTGCTTGGGGGTGAGAGAAATGGCCAGAGATGTTTATGGGCCTACTCTGTAGGAATGAATAAAGTGTATTATGGAATGGAGCCATGATGAATGTACTATGTTGCATGGCCCCTCCCCCAGCTGTCACTGGTCACATCCTATCAGGCAGTAACTAACACAGGAACACATCATGATTCAATTGTTTTTTGTTTGGTTGGTTGGTTTTTTACAGGTCACTTGAAAGACTCCCATTCAGTTGGCTGGATTGATCTCTCTCTAACATTAAAGCTATAGCAACAAACCACTTCCTTTTTACATACGGCTCCAAAAATTATCTTTCCGCCTCCTCCTTGTCACTCCCCCTACAAAAAATAAAATTATCAGCCCTAAGATGAACTGTGTGAGTGGGAGGAGCTTTCTGGAAGGGTCTCACCACAGGATCTGCTTTGAGCCTCTTGATCTTTATCTGTACATGCTATTTCTGCCTCCTGGCTTCTCCAAGTTCATAGCTGCCCTCACTAGGAGCACAAGGGGAAGGGGAACTGAGGAAAGACACTGTGCTCCCTCTCTGAACTAGATTTCAAATGAGTTCTGAAGTCCGATCACCATTCCTTCTTTCCTGCTGCTTCCCCCCAAACCCAAAGATCAATACAAAGTTCAACAACACAATCCACTTGCCTAGATTCCAAAACAAATGGAGGATAAAATGTTCCAATCTTGTAGGGAAAAGACCCAGCCACATCAAAACACTTGAGAAGCTCTCCGCAGATTTGGGGCATGCCCAGAGCTCCATTTTGCCAGCCTTACTCCCAACGAGTTTGGGCAGTGTCATGTAAGAAGGAAGCCCTTCACAAATGTAGAGTGCCTAATTCTCCATTGTCACACCCTTCTTCAAAGTAAGGGGTAAGGCCATGGAGAAACAGGCTTACGTAAGAACAGCCATGCTGGGTCAGACCAAAGGTCCATCTTGCCCAGTGTCCTGTCTGCCAACAGTTGCCAATGCTAGGTTCCCCAGAGGGAATGAACAGAACAGATAACCATCAAGTGATCCTTCCCCTGTCACCCATTCCCAGCCTCTGATAAACAGAGGCTAGGGACACCATTCCTACCCATCCTGGCTAATAGCCAATGATGGACCTAACCTCTATGAATTTATCTAACTCTCTTGAACCCTGTTAAAGTTTTGGTCTTCACAACATCCTCTGGCAAGGAGTTCCACAGGTTGACTATGTGCTGCATGAAGAAATACTTCCTTTTGTTTTAAACCTGCTACCTATTAATTTCATTCTAGTTCTTATATGGGAGCAAGTAAATATTTTTTCCCTATTCACTTTCTCTACACCACTCTTGGTTCTTACCAGTCAGGCTTCTTACATTTCCATCACCTTCCATTCCCAAGGCTACAAAAGCAGTACACAACCTGTCCAGCACTTCAAAATGCAGACACCTCTGGGGTGGAGGGCTGCAGAGAAGTGGACAGCACACTGCAGACGAGTACAGGGAAAAGAAACGTTGTCCTAGGTGGTGATGAAAATGCCTGTCTTGAGAAGTAAGGGACTTGGCTCTTCAGTGCCTGGCCTTTCAGAGCTGGGCAAAGGGAGGGCAAATTGCTATCCTGTGCAACATGGGTGCAAAATGCCACCTTGCTAAGTATAAATCAGGCCAAAACCAACAGGCTCAAGAGACATGATGGGATAACAGGAGCTCTCTCCTTTAGGTTACTGCTGGAGCCGATTTCTAGCAGTAACACCCAAAAGTGGGTGGATGGTTGGAGCCTGAAGGGAGATGGCAGATGAGATGGGCCTGTGTCATGGGACCTAGACACAACAAAAGTTATGGGGTGCGTGGACCGGCCTCCTCCAGAGACAGGAAACTGAGGTAAAACTCAGCCCCAGAGGCAGGTTCTCAGAGTGCAAGACTGAGCTCCTCCATAGTTGAGGCCTCTCGGTCCTGCTCCTAAAGGGACAGGTATCAACATCACAAACTCCATTGCTAGGACTGGAGTGCTGGAGGCCTCTCAAAGGGACCCACATGTCACTGTCCTGACGGCTGACACACTCCCTCCCCCTATAGACACTGCCCCTTCGCGCAGAGCTGAGACCCATAAACTAGAGGGGATCATTTGCTCAATGCACCTATCCTGCACCTAGAGGCCTCTGGTTTCCATCTCAGCTGATCTCTCCCCTTTCGCCAGCCCCAGATTTGCTTCCAAACGGCACCCAAGAGCTGGCTCTGCCCGGGGGCACGTGACCCTACCTGTGTAGCCAGCCAGGGCAGCGGCAGGAATGACGGGCTTGTCCTTGTTCATGTCGGCCCGGTCTCGAACATAGTCCTTGAAGGTGCCTTTGGGCTTGTGGTTGGGCAGTGCCGCTGGGTAGTCCTCCGAATCGAAGCTGTCGTAGGAGGGGACGCGCTGAAGGCTCTGGAAGGACGACTGGCTGCTCCAGGACTGCGTCAGTCGGTCGCAGCTATCGTAGCTCTCTATGCTCTCGAAGGAATCCTGGCCCCCTAGCTTACCTGGCAAGCAGAAGGGAGAATGAGAATGGCCCGGCCCGCAAGAAGGCAGTTTAAATGAGGTCAGGAGAAGGACAACGCCCCAGGTGTACACTTCATCTACCAGACAGCTGCCGGAGCCACAGCCCTGCTAACTGCATTCGGCTCCAGACCCGGACACCGCACCGCCGGGGTGGCGCATCCTTCACACCAAAGCAAACTTTAGTCCGGCATGGACATCCATGAGGCAGGGATATGACAGAGCAGGGCAATCGGAGGCACACAGTAGTGAAAGGACTCCTCTGAGGTCACAATGTGTGTCACCTGGAGATTGTCAGGAAAAGAACCCAGGAATCCGGGCTCCGGGTCTCCACCTCAGATGCAGAAAAAGACCCTGAGCTGTATTTTTGGTCACCTAAATAAGACCCGCCTTCTGAAAGGGGATTTTCCTGAGGATTGAAGAGCAATGCACTGCTAAACAGACAGGCAGAGCCACGTACTCCAAAGACAGGTGGGGAAGCTGCAGCCACAGCGCAAAGGTGCAAAGGAAAATCCTGGATCCACAGCCTGTAGGATCAGGGTTTGACTCTCCCGACCTGAGCCCATCTCTACCAATCGTCTGTACAGCACCATAGGGCTGCATGGCACTTTATAATGTTCTGGAGAGCTTATAGCAGGGGTAGGGAACCTGGAGGCCGGCCGGATCCAGCCCCCGAGGCTCAGGGCTCCCCTCCCAGCCCTCTCCTGCTCAGACCCCAAGCCTGCTCCCCGGCAGCCCCCTTCCCCACACTGAACCCTTCATTTTTGGCCCCACCCCAGAGCCTAGGGGGCCCCACAAAATCTACTAACCTGGGCCCCATAGGTTCTGGTGTGTGTGGGAATGTAGGGAGTGTCTTTCTCTTTCTCAATTGGGGCCCTGTCAGTGAGGCATGGGATTTTTTGTCACTTTTGTTTGGCCCCTGACTGATTTTTCCATGGGTTAGCGGCCCCCAACCCCAAAAAAGTTCCCCACCCCGGCTTACAGGTCAACGCATAGATTAAACGATGCAGTTGCACATTCTAAACAGCGTAAGCAAGGGTACAATTCACCCTTGTGCAGAAGGCTAGCACCAAGTCCTGCTAAACCTTCGGTGTTTTTTCTATAAGACTATACTGCCACGTTTTATTGCACGAAATTGTAACAGAAGCTCCCAATGACCCCCAAGCAAGAATAGACCTGGAGGGGAAAAAGGAGGGTTGAGAATTCAAGCAACTATTTATATTTCTCCACTAACATGCACACATCTGGGCTACACTTATGCTACCGATTATTTTCTAATAAGAGCAGTATATTAGGGGCCGGATCGTCAACTAGCGTAAAACAGGAAGCTCTGTTAAAGTGAGTGGAGCTACACTGATTTCCACCAGCTAAGGATTGTATTCTCTGTATGTAAAAAAGTGAAGGGGGCTAAAAAGGGACACAAAAAAGCCTTCTCTCTGGGATCCCTCATTCCGCCTGTTGCTCAACCTCTTTACTGACAAGCTCCGAGCGTAACAGGATCATTCAAGTTCATTAATTTCCCAAACGAGGCTAAAAACAGCTGCTGGGATTGTGTAAGAGCTCCTGAAGAAATTTCCACTGGCTGAGCTGCCGGTGGCTCAGACCCAGAGAGTACATCTCACAGGGGAAAGGCGGGTGGAATGGAGCTGGCAGGCTCACCCAAATATTTGTTGTGTTCTAGTTTAAACAGCTCTCGGAGCAAGAAGAGCTTAAATAATGTGGGTGTGAAAGCCTATGGACATTTTCTTCAGTGACTAATGGGACTAATGTAAACTAATGGCATGTTGACTCTGAAACCTAATGGTGGTTGTTTATATGTCAATGTTAATGATTTAACTTCTGTCTCGAAGGATTTTGCATTTGAGGTTTCAGCTCAGGCCCAATTCTAATTTAAATGATTTTACTGTGGGTGATGCAGATAACAATGCCTATAATCAAGATTGCCCAACATTTGTCATTTATTTCCAGTCCTTGTTTCCAGTTGCTTTTCACTTTTACCACATTTCGTCCTTTTAGGCTGAAAATGTTCATGCCTCAAATGGATATATTCTGGGGGAAGAAAAGCTTCACAAAAAAGCAATTCAGTATTTTCTCAGAACAGGGTTAAAAAATGCATACAGCCAGTCTGTAGAGAAGCTTTAGAACCCCCATACTTTGTAGCAGGGACTTGAAATTTGCCAGGAAGAGCAGGTGTTTTGTCATCTATGTGAGTAGCCACCTCCGTCTGAGCCTTTGAAAAAAATCCCAGTTTGTACACGTGCAACAGAGACTTGTAGTTTGGCAGCTATATTTTCCAAAGATCCTATCTGCACTGAGCATACTAAGGTGGAAAAAATTAGTCTGTGATCATGTAATTAAAGACTTTATCAAAATACATATACACATATACATATACATATACATATACATGATATACATAGACACAGGGAAACCAAATTAAGGTTGCACAAATAGCCTTAATTCTGGCATTCCTTAGCTTTTAAGGGCGTGAATTTGCAACCTTAACATTCTTTTAATGTTGTGTTTGTGTGGAATTTATAATAAGCTTATAATTACAAACACAGTGGCTGGATACCCATTTATACTAATTCTGGCAGCATTAAGGGAATCTTACCTCTAACATATTTACACCTACATGAGGTGTACACAACCAGAGTAGAATTTTGTTTCAGGCAGATTCTGGCCCATGGTGTTTCTTCATTCACAAATGAAATGTTAAGGAGTTCCCTGATATAGTCCTCCCTCTCTGACTTTCTTTCCCTAGCACTAGGTGGAGAGGCTGTTATGTCAGAACACCCTTTCCCCTGAGGCTTGCGGGGCCTGCAGGCCGGTATAAGATTGAGTCACAATAGTGAAAGTCTTTCAGTAAGAATTACCAAGGTGCCAGCTTTAAAGTTCAAGAGAAGGAACCAAATTAGAAGCTGATCTGCAAAAACAGCCCTTGCAAAAGGGCTTGCCTAAAATTGCAACACAGCTGCCCCTTGGCTCGCCGCATCTGCCTAATTTGCCTGAGTTATATAAATGTTTAACCAACAGAAGTTGTGTTTCTTTTTAAAAAAATAACCCTCCCTGACAACCTTTCCTCAGCTTGGAAATTAAAAAAAGAAAAAGAAAATAATGAAAATAGCCTTGATAGGGTAACATACATGTGATTCCAATGAATGGGGGCATGCTGCTGGTATTGGCAAGGAAACTTGAGTTTCCACAAAGAGCCAACATGTGGCATTTTTCAGTTCTTGTTCCATGTTAAAAAATTAAACAGATGTAACATTCAGCGTCAAGACCAACTAGTATCAACACTGGCGTTCTGATGGGTATTGCAGCGGGAAGGGGGTGACAAGACCCCTGGGTTCTGCCCAGTATGCAATCTCTGGGACCTCAGTTTCTCTATCTGTGAAAGCAGCTAGGGGGCACCAATGGTTTCTTTGCCTTTGACTCCTGAAAAGGAACATCCAGGGGAGGGGAAGTGAGGGAAACGCCCGGGGGGGAGGGAGAGAGTGGAAAACCAAGCAGAGACTTTGGAGAGTCTGCCCATTACCTCGACCAGTGCGCCCCATGCACATGTTATCTGGCGTTACAACTTCCTGCTTGATCGTGAAGTAGTCTGTCTGCAGGGAGTCCGTCTGGACAGGGTCGCGCAGGATGACCGATGGGTAGTCATTCTCGTACTTGAGGGAGAGGAGCTCCTCTGAGCTGATCGGATGGAGGGTCTGGTAGGACTCTGTGATAAAGCTGGGCTCAGAGAACTCAGAGGGAGGTACGCACTGAGCATGCTCAATGCCATAAGCTGCAAGTGGAACAGGTGCGTGGGTTAATGTTAGTAGACTGAAAAGACAGCGACTGATAGCTAAACAGAGCGCTGCTATCTCTACCTCCCATCTCCTGTCATGCGCGGACATGGTGAGATCTTTGGGTCTCTTTTCAATTACTGGTATCTGGATGTACAGTGCCTACCACAAAGGGACCCTGATTTCAGCTGGGGCTGCAAAATGCTACCACAGTTCAAATAATAAATAGTAACAATAAGAATTCTCACTATGTCAGTGAGCACCAGACTAAGCCATGAGAAAAACAGGAGCAACCTTGGAGGGGTGGTGGGAAGAAACCACCAGGAGGAGGCTCTCTGCAATTATCCCAGGAAATGGAGTATGGAGAAGGAGGAGGAGGGTCCTTGTCATCACATTGGAGCTGGATGTAAAATTGACATGGCAGCCATGGAGATTGCTCACCTTCACAATCACCAGGAGAGACTGGATGTCATAGTTAGGTTTCAGAGCCTCACATAAGGCTAACTGGCAGCAGTGGGACTCACACAAAGGATATGCTCCCGTTCTATGCGGGATGCATAGCTTACTTCTTTCTTAAAAATCTGTGGCAGCCAGAAGAACGCCCTTGTAGAATGGCATCGCCCTGCTCTACACTTACTCTTCTTCAACCATTTCAGATGAAATCTGCTTTACACATCACAAGATTTCCACTCATTAGCCGAGCAATCTTATCCTGGCAACAAAGCCAGGCGAGTTCCTCTCTGCTCCAGCCCTCCCCACTAACCAGAGAGAGTCTGAAAGCCAAATTTATGGATGTCAATGGTGCATGAAGCACAATACAGGTTGAACCTCCCTTGTCTGGCAACCTCGGGACCTGAGTGGTCTGGATCCATAGAGTTTGCCGGACAAGGGGAGGTCAAGGCTTCCTACCCAGGCATAGGGCTCTGCTCCCGGCTGGAGCTTCTCTCCCTGCCACCTGCCACTTCCTCTAGCCCCCACCCTGCCAGCCCTGGTCAGGGATGCATCCTCAACCTTGCCAGCCCTGCACAGGGGCCGGCCCCGCTGCCTTCAATGCCAGCCCCGCTGCCTCCAATCCTGCCTCCAATCCCGGCCCCGCTAACCCCCCATAGTACCGGCCCAGGCTGCGTGCCTAGTTGCCGGCCCTGCTGCCTCCAGCCCTGGCTGGGGCTATGCTTCCCCACCGTGCCAGCCCCAACCGAGGCTGTGTTTTGCCCCATGCCAGCCCCGGCCAGAGCTGAGCTCCCCACCTCGCCACCTTCAGCGGGGCTGCGCTTCTAGCCGCTGGCCCCGCTGCCTCTAGCCCCGGCTGGGGTTGTGCTCCCCACCGTGCTAGTCCCACTAGGGATACACTCCCTACTGCCAGCCCAGCTCGGGCTGCACTTTTAAAACTGGCCTGCCGAGGCTCTCTGGTCCAGCAATATCTGTGATCCTGTAGAACCTCCCCTTTCTGTAGGGGCTCTGAAGGGCTGGCATGGGGAGCTGGATCATTCCAGGTCAGAAACCCAGCACTTTCCTTGGCTGGCTGCTCTGTGGCGCTCCAGACTCTAAGCTCTCATTTACTAAATGCCTGGATTTTAAGCTACATGATTTGAGATGGTATGGGCCTGTTTTTCAGAAATTATGAGAACCCACAACTCCAATCAAAATCAGTGGTGGGGGAGGAGGGTGTTCTGAAAATCAGGTCCTACGTATCTCAGATTGATCGCACAAAATTACGCAACAAAAAAGCAGATGTAGAGTTAAGTCCTTAGACTGATGAGTGATGTCTGAGATTGCAGACAGTTTGTAGCAACAGCTTGAAGGTGGGCACTTCTGGTTATCTCAGTGAATGTTGACTCTGAAACCTAGTGATGACCCCCCCCCCATTATAGAAAACAAAAGAGGGATAATACTACTACGAAAGTTGCACATTCTGTCATGACTAGTCCAATAATTTGTCAGCATACACATCAGATGGGGATCAGAAAACACACTGAGTTCAGAGATCAGCCTAGAATAAATGTCACTTTTCTAACCACAACCAGCAATTTTAAACAGGCTAGTGGCCAGCCCACTGTAAACAAGATGTAATCACATCAACATGCTTGGTTATTTAGAGGAAAAGAGAAGCAACTTTGGAAAAAGGGGATCAGACTTACTAATGAAGTAGTCCGATGTATAGCGGGATTCTGGGTATGCAGGGTTCACTCCATTAGCTGAGTATGGCTTTATCTCATCTATAAGAAGAAAGAGGAGTTAAAAGAAACAAGCTTATAGGAATCTCACCTTCGCTGAAACTTTCAATTATACTTGGAGGTCAGATTTCCATTTAAATTGGGATTTTCCAAGGGGCAGAAGCAAGTGAGGTGTCCAAATCCCATTGAACCAGGTGCCTCACTTCCTTAGATTCTTTGGGAAAACTTAGGCCTTGTCTACACTACATGGTGAATCAATGCTGCAGTGATCGATCCACTGGCCAGCAATTTATCATGTCTGCTAAGACATGATAAATGAATCTCCAAGTGTGCTCCCATCGACTCCAGTACTCCACCAAGACAAGAAGAATAGCTGGCATCAATGGGAGAGCAGCCCTCATTGACCTTACTGCGCAAGACACTGTGGTGAGTATGTCAACTTCAGCAAGGCAATAGTCTTTGGCTCCAGTAAGTAGTACGGTTTTAAATAATGGTGAACAGGATTCCTATTGGCGATGGACTTTCTAGGCATTATTGAAATATCATTAATTACTAGGTGAAAACCTGGGCTGTTGTACAGGTTTTATGGATCAAGTGTAAAAGAACGGAAAATGTCAAAGAATTTAAAAACAGGATAGTAATGGGCCATGAATCCCAGTGACAGCTGAACCTGGTGATATTCAGAACCAAAAGACTTCTCAGGATCCATGTTAACGTTGGGTCTTTTTTCAATTGCTATTATCTGGATGTACCACGCCTAACACAAAGGGACCCTAATGGTTACTGAACATTCTAAACAAGACTCATGGAACCTCATTACAAAGATTATTATTTACATTTTAATTGTTTTATAAATTAATTTGGACTCCTTTACACTCATTGATGGGCTGTTAATAGTGCCACCAAATTTTGAAATTAGAAATTAGACTTTTTTAATGAAAAATTGGTCTAGAAAATTTTCTCAATTTTTTAACTAGCTCTAGTTGTGGGTGTCCTAATGTGACTCCTGAGCTGCTCTCACCCTGTTCATGTGCAAAGAACAGAAGATGCTCCTACATTAAAGAGATGTTGCTGCATAACCACCAACTTACTCTGACGGAATAGTATTGGGCCTGTGTATGGAAGAACCTCAAAGTTACAAACACTAGAAACTGACCAGTCAACCAAACACCTCATTTGGAAACAGAAGTACGCAAGTACACAATCAGGCAGCAGAGACAAAAAA
Organism: Rafetus swinhoei; assembly: GCA_019425775.1. Taxonomy (NCBI): domain Eukaryota; kingdom Metazoa; phylum Chordata; order Testudines; family Trionychidae; genus Rafetus; species Rafetus swinhoei. The sequence continues at coordinate 9,374,063 of CM033429.1, read as the reverse complement.
AGGAAAAAGCAAATGCAGTACAGTCCCGCATTAAATTCAAACTACTAAAAAAAGGGGGTGTAGCTTTTTTCTTCTGCAGAGAAGTTTCAGAGCTGTCGTAAGTCGATGTTCAGTTGTAAACTTTTGAAAGAACAACCAGAAGGTTTTGTTCAGAGTTAAGAACAAGCTCCATTCCCGAGAGGTTTGTAGCTCTCTTGAGATTCTGCTGTATGGAGAGCACCCCTCTATCACAACGGGGCCCTGATCTTGGCAATTAACTGATAATAGTAACTGCACAGCCAATGCACCTCTCGTTTCGTCCCTTTCCATCACATCAGCGCAAGCGGATTGTGCTTTCCCAGTTTGGAAGCTGCACGGTTTGTGCCCTGGCTCTTCTCATTCCCACCTTCAGGAGCAGCTGCCAAGCACACTGCGTTGGGATCGAGACAGTGTAATGGGACGTTACAAAGGGCAGCAAAAATAAAAGCATGAATGGCTTTGCCTGTGTTTATTTCTGCTGAGGCTGGAGAAAAGCTAACCAAAGATAATGCACGTTCACTTGAAGGAAGCTAATTTTGGCCTCCTCTCCTGGGACTGCAGGGTGGAAAATATTCTCAAACAAAGGAAGGTTTTGTAGAGAGACCTAATCCCCAGCGCTCTTTTCCCCTCCCCACAGAGTCTGCCAAGCGGCAGGGTGGGTGACCACAGGGAAAGGGTGGGACTAGGTTAAAAAGGGCAACTTTCAGCTAGGTTTGCAGTCAAGCAGAGGGCATTGATGGCTGCTGGTAACTGGAGTTATTTTAGGAAGAAATTTAGAAAAATATGACGGCAAACACCCAAATGCATGAAGGAAAAGTCGCCCAGTTGCTGCCATTTTTATACCTTGCACCGCCGCCTGTGGTAGGTGAGTCACTCGCTCTGAAAGAGCGAGCAGGAGGGGCATGTTAACAAGAGAGACTGGGAGGTTGCCGTGTGTCCTAATGTGACCTAATGCTTCTGAGTGGCTTAGTGACCGGGATGTGAAATGCTTTGGGATTAACAGACAAGGCCCTAGTCCTGCTCTCCCTGAAGAGCATGGGTGGCAGCTTTTGGGAACAAAGGGCTGATGATTAAGACATCAGTTTAAGTCTCAGAGGGGCAGCCATGTTAGTCTGCATCTGACGAAGTGGTTTTTGCCCATGAAAGCTCATGCCCCAATAAATCAGTAAGTCTTCAAGGTGCCACAGGACACTAGTTTAAGGTTCAAGAAACATTTGCTCAGTTTCTAGTTCTGCCAGTTTGCATTGGGTAATCTGCAGCATTACCCGGTGCCTCAGTTTCCCATCTGAAAAACACAGATAGAAATATCTGTCTTGTCCATTTCGATTTTAAGACCTGCGTTTGCACAGCAGCTTCCCGTTGATTATATTAGGAGCAGGATCGGGCCCGCTCTTCCCAGTTTGGAAGTCAGATGGTTTCTGCCCTTTTCATTATTCGTAGGTACTTTTCAGCCAAGGATCACACAATCTGGGCCTCGGAGGGGCATGCAGACAACTTTATTTTACAGACAGGGAAACTGAGGCCCTACATGATTTGCACAAGGTGACACAGCGTGCGTGAACAGCTGCAGATAGAACCCAGGTGCCCCTGGTCCCAGGCCCTTGCCCGCAGGATAAATGGATAGAACAGAATCCAGAACCTGGCCTGTAAAAAACCTTTTTGTTTTCTTCAGGACATCTATCTACCTAGGTAATCACATAACCGTCATGACCACAGAGTCAGAGCACCTACACATATTAATAGATTTAGCCTCATAGCTCCCCTGAGAGGTAGGAAAGCATTCTCCATAGTTTATAGCAGGGGAAACTGAGGCATGGTTCACTCTAAGCTCCCACTGAAATCAATTCCCAGCTCTGCTATACACTCCCTTGGGCATGTCACTTAGGCCCAGATGCCCAAAGGGAAATCAATGGAAGTGAGGCACTTAAACCCCTTTTTATGTTCTCAGACCAAGTGACTTGTCCCAGGGAGTTGGTAGAAGAGCTGGGAACTGAAACCACATCTCCTGAGTACCAACCCCATGCCTAACCACAAGACCTTCGCTCTACTGTGGGCAACTTTACCAAGGGCTCATTAAAATCAAATGGAAAAAGTAAAGAGCTGAAAAGATACTGGTGCCAAAACAAGGAGCAAAACAACACAGGCTGCTGCAGCTCCCATGCACACGCATGTTTACCTTCTCAAACCACCAGAGACAGCAAAACGGGCAATCAGTAATTAACCTCCCTTTGCCAATGCGTTTCTTGGACAGCACAGAATCCCCCTCCTCTCCCAGCCACCAAAGCTGGGTTACTGGCAAGAGCAGGCGGTGGATGTAGTGGATGGATTAGGTGCTTAAAGTCAAGTATGTGCATTAGTACTTTGCTGAATTGGATGTGCCTGCTGCCACTGTGCATGTCTCAGTTACAGCCAAGGCTCCTCATCGGGCATGTAGGTAGCTCTGTCACTCCAGGAGAGTGCATCAAAATGTTTATCAAAAAATCAAGATCCACCAAAGGTGGCGTGCAGGGGGAGATGGCGATCACTTCACCCACCCCCTCTGAAATGCAGCCACTTCTGGGGTGGAACACCGCTGGTGTTTAAACCAGGCCTAAGGAACAAAGAAAAATAGTTTCCAGTTGCGACCGGAAAGTGTGGGTGTGGTTCAGAAGTATTGGCGTAACTGCTCCCATTGATGTCTATGATTACAATTCCCAGTGGAAGCTGTCAGGCCAGAGGTAACTGCCTTGGAAAAACCCACCTTTCATTTCGAGGGATGCGGAATGACCCTGCCTGGCCCTGGAATTCAGCCAAAATGTTGCATTAACACCCTTCCTCCTTCAAAGAGCACCAGCGGCGCTTCATTGGCCGCTGCTGGTCTGGGCCTTCTGCTTTATGTTTTATTGGAAAGACAACATCTCCGGCAGCACCCGTTGCTGACGTGGGTCCGTCTACCTTTGAGCAGGGCGGTGTGATGCCCAGTGGCCACAGATGTACCCACGCTAGTGCCTAAAAACAGCCAGGCGTTGCAGCGGCACAAGCCATGGCTCAGGCTACTCATCTGCGTATGTATTGGGGGTCCGGTGGGATTGTACGGAGGGTGACTAATGGGAGCACCGCCTGTGCTACCATGGACATGCTGAACTCGAGCCAGGAATCACACCTCCCCAGTCAAAGGCAGACAGACCCTCGGAGGAAAGAGCACCAGCTGCATAGAACCACAAACATCATTTCCAACCACACCTGTAGAAGTCTCCCTCCCAAATACGGCCTCACAGATACTGCCTAGCTGACTAGTCTGGCGGCTTCACTGCACAAGGTGTTGGCAAATTACTGAATCCTACGGCAGTCAGACCCTAAACCGGGCTCTTGGAGAGCCTGAGATTCAGTTGGCCTCTTTAATACGGGCATCCAAAGCGGTAGCCTATGCAGTGACCCAGTCCGGTACCTTTCTGCAGGATCTCCAGATGCTCCCAGAGAATATCTCCCACGAAGTCAGGCGCTAGCTCGAGGAAGCAGTCCTTGCCCAGAGCACAGAGGGCAGCCCCGTTCATGCAGAACTTCTGGAAATCCACATCCTTCAGACTGAACTCATTCACAGCCCACATCACCCAGTCCCGCACATGAGTCTCCGTCCACTGCTGGGGGTCTGCACCAAGGGGTCATGGGAGAGAGCTGTTAGTAAGATTTCTAAGGGAATTAATAATGTACAGTGGTCACTTCTCCGCCCCCTAAAATGCAGCTGCTTCTAGTGTGGAACACAGGAGCTGTTTAATCACCACGTATTACAGACACGGGTCCAGCTGGCTCTGAGGGCTGGGGGAGGCAATCAGCACTGGGTCTTCCGTCCAGGCCCTCGGCTGCCCCCCCCAAATTTCTCAGGGGCCCAGCTAATCCTGTCAGCTCCCCTGTATAGACACATTATGTCAGTGAGGACCAAAATCTCAGCAATCCCTACAGCTATACAAACAGGGACAGGTCCCCATAGATTTCCACCTTTGGATTGACACAAATATAACATACAATGGTGGGAAACAACATGAATTTAGCTGTATTCTGTAGAGCTGAGTGTTTCTTTTGTCGGCTGCTGGACAGCCTCTCTCTGCTCCTGACTCTGGCTTGAGACAACGTTTCTAACAGCCCATGGGCATCAGTCTTCCATCATGGGTTGGTTATTTTCATTCAAACCACAAGCACCTTGCAGGTTATGCCAAAGGACACCTGACACTTCTCCCCTAGTACCAATGAAAGGAGCTGAATATCTCACATGATAAAATATTCATGCCCCATTGGGTAGAGGGTTCTTGTAGTGCCTCAAGAGCATGCTAGACCCTGAGCAATATGGGGGGGCAGCTCAAGGGCCAGGAAGGGGCAGGGCCTTAGATGGAAGGGGTGGGGCTAGAGGTAACCAACCCTTAGCACCACACAGACTGCACCTCACCTCCCACACGCAGCCCTCAGCATTGCCTGGACAGCAGGACTCTGAAATTGCCAAGCCCCAGGGCAATAATTCCCTTTTCCCACCCCCCCATCAGCAGCCCTGCTCAAGAGGGAACTTGATTAAAGGTGTATTCCTCATTGGGCCAATGAGAGCAAAGAGCGTCTCAATTTCTGAATGGGACAGAGATCAGAGAGGATCAAGCCACCAAGAAATGGAGGAAGAAGCCAGGGATCACGGTGATGGCAACAGAGACGGAATGGAAAGGAGCCGGAGGTTTGGAGAAGAGGATATTTCAGATGAAGAAATGCCTCTGGTGTATGACCGTTCTGCCTATAGCACAGGGATCTGCCCATTAGGCATTACGTGCCCTACCTTTAGGGATTCCCAGCCGCTGTTGCTCTTTTGTGAAACCGCTGAAGGTGGCCTTCAGGGCCTGGGACATCATTTCTTTACTGCTCGGGGTTAGCAAAGGTACATCTGCACATTCCATGTCTGAAAGAAGCAGAGGAAAAGACAAATAAACCAGTCACCAAAGCTCATGCCCCACTAAGGCAGAGGATTGGAGTGTCTGGAGCCAGAGGAATTATACCGCCAAAACTGAATCAGAAAAATAAGTGAGCCTAGCAACACAATATGAGCTGAAACCTCTCCCCAGTTGCCTCATAAGTTCACTCTCAAATTATCACAGCAATATGCACAGGGTGGAAGAGGTGCTTCCACTGTGTCAACCTGAGGGCATGACACTATTTCAAGGATGTTCATGGGTAACAAATGCCACCTTGTTAAAACCAATGGACCTGATTCTCTTTCAGTTGTCTTGGTGTAAATCAGGAATAGCTTCACTGATGCCAGAGGAGTTACACCAGCATAAAAGCATGGAATGATGCTGACCTGCTTTGCAAAGTACTTTGGGATCCGCCGAGGAAAAGTGCTATGCAAAAGCGAGAGTTGTTATTATGAAGACGGGGAAAGTCAGACCTTAGTATTTGTAAACAGAAAACTACAAATCTACTATCTACCCCAGAATTACACCTTAACATTATTAAAATTGTTCACTGCACGTGATTTTAAAAAGAGCCGTGGAAATCAATGTCCAGTCTCCCATTGATGTCGGTCAGCTTTGGGCAACTCCTTTAGGGCCTGATCCATGGCACATGCCATGGAAGTCAGCAGAAACTGCAGGTTCCCAGAACTGGCCAGGAGCAGGATCTAATCTAAACTTTGGTCCTGTAAAGACCTATTCATGTACTGGGAGCATCCTCACAGAAATCAATGGGAGTTTCTATGTGCCAAAGTCTTTGTACGATTAAGGTGTTAAAAACAATTCCTGGGGCTTCCCCTGCATTTGTGTCCCAATATATTGGTAATTCATTTGAAAGCTCCTCAGCTCGTATCTCCACCCATGTCTCTTGTTCAGACTCTCATGCACTGTCAGCACAAATGCTTAATGATGCTGCTGCTTTGTATTGCTCCCAGGCAAGAAGAATCAATTTTACTTTTGTTCCTAGTCAATTACACTTCCAGGTTCACAGGCACTATCCCAAAGGTTGCGATGTTTGGGTTGCAGAACTCCACAGCATTTTTTGTTTTAAATAAGCTTAATTTATATGAAAATGTAGGGCTTTCTCAAAGTTTATTTTAACCTAACACTCTGGCAAAATTTGACCAAGCACTGTACCACCTTGACATTGTCATATTTCACACTCCCTCCATTGTGATATGCATTCAGGCCTCGATCCAGCAAAGCACTTAAGGTGATACTCATTTTTATGCCCATGAAGGGTCCTATAAAATAACCAGATTATTCAGATCCTTAAAAGAGAAGGATGTGCTTCAGTGCTGCGCTGGACTGGGGCCTTTACGGAGCCCTGTAATGTGACACTGTGTAGCCAAGAGAGAATCCCACTGGTGTAAATGCAAAGGGGAATCTCTAAGCTGATAAACACAGACACGCTCACTCCAGCTGTCTCATCTGCAGGGTTTTATGTAGCATAACGTCACTCCAAAAAGTCTAAGAGCCATCCAGGACTGAGCTATCACTGCTGGCTATCTTACAAACACAGCGCTTCACAGACATCAATCAGTTAAGCATCACAAGCCCCCTGTGGATCCTGGTAGCATGGAAAAGGGAAAAATATAGTTAGCTAAATACTTCAAAGTGCCCCAAAAGTTTTTGATTAGGTGAAAGCTAAAGGAAGAGGAGTATTACTTCCCCTGAACTGGTTTGCCCCATGCCCAGCGCTTGATTCCCTACTGTAGATCTTAGGGAAAAAGAAAGTGAGGAGGAGGGGAAAACACAGAGAATCCTGGAAAAGGCCTCTTCATAACAAGACGTAGTGTGACGAAAGCCCAGCAGAGACGCTATTCAAAGGAGGAGGTGAACAAAGAGCTGGAAAATCCCAGATTAACACAGAGTTACATAAGACACAATCCATACAGTGAAGCAATTGCTGAGTCAGTAACTGAGCAATGCATGGCCACCCCCACCACAGCCAGTGAGGTCAGACCAGAAACTCTGGCCCTTGGCGTCAATCCTTGTGCGAAGGTTGATATGGCAAGAACCACTTTGATTGTTCAGGGTGGTTGCAATAAAAATACATTATATATATGTGTGTGTGTGTGTGTGTATTTGTTAAAAAAACCAACAACCCTATTCTCCCAATTAGAAATATGACCCTTGACGTGCTTACTTTTCAAACACACTCCTGAAATATAATATTACTGCAAAAGGAAGTCATCATAAAATAATCATCTCCTAGCACTTAACCCTGCTTTAGGGACTGTAGGTCTCAGAGCACTTTATGGAGCCGGCTCGGATAGATTTTACAAAGGGGGAAACTGAGGAACGGAGTGGCGACGTGACTTGCTTAAGGTCAGTGGCAGTCCCAAGAGCTCCTCTGAATGTTTTTGTTTTCTAACTGCAAAAAGGGTTTTCAATAGAAGGGTTTCATCCCCAACAATTCCATCTGCATTGAAAACACTGATTTTTTTTCAATGAATTCCTGCGTGTGATTGCCTAAAACTAGAAAGTTTAGCTCTCGCTGATATATTTTGCCAGGGAGCAGAGATAAATTCCAGCCAGTTCTACTGAGGTCATGTCCACATGGGCCTAAGTGTTGCTGTGGACAGAACTATGTTGGCAGGAGGGCTTCTCTACCCACGCAGCTACCTCTGCTTGTGGGGTGGGGGGTGGATTAATCATTGGGAAAGCTCTCTCCCATTAGCTTAGAGCAGCTACACTAGGGAGCCCCCAGCTGGGCTGATACCCTAATAAATTTGTTAGTCTTTAAAGTACCACCAGACTTCTTGTTGGTTTTGCTGTGAGCTCTGTAATACAGCCAAAATGTGTGTGGGAACTTCAGCCCCAGATCAGCAGCACACTTAACTTCTGGCATGTGCTGAAGTCCCACTGACTTCCAGGGGAATGAAGCATGTGCTAAGTGCTGTGTTGAATCAGGGGCCAGGGAACGGTCTAGATGACTCTGCCGACCTGACACCCCTATTCATCCACAGAGCAGAAGCAGCCCAGCAGCAAAGCCAGATTCCAGCTCCATTCCTGATCCAAAGGGCAGAGGGGGTGTTCAGCCTTCATGTCAATTCAGACTTGGGACCCTGTGCAGAGACTGCCCAATGGGGGCCAGCTGTGGAGAAGCGGGTCTGGAATACAGACAGTAAGAACTGTGAGAAAGCCAGAAACTTATTTCACACAGGCCCGTCATCAGCTGGTAGCAACCTCCAATCCTCAAAGAGCAGGCTGGATTTCAACCGGTGACCTGCCCGGTGGAAGGCTCCATGATCATCCCAGCCTGCCGGCCACCCATCTCTGACTTCAATACTAAACATAGAAGCATGGTAACAGAAATAGATCAAGGGGCCACATTATCATATAATTGTACCTGCTATAGCCGCCTGCTCAAACCCCCATCTCTGCAGGCACAAACTCACCACTTCACAAGCATCGTGTTAATCACACATGCAGGAGGTTTGAATGTGGAAATGGACAAGGACACTCTTTTAACAGCAACTAGTTAAAGGGCTCATACTTCAAAGGGTCCCTCTAGTCCTGCCACCCTGTGCTTATGGGGAAACTCTCTGAACTCCATTGGAGTCCATATGACTCCTATTGCAGGTTGAGGGATGAAACGCTGCCTTTGGGCCTGCAGCCCTGCATAGCGACTGGATCTGCCCACGACTCACGCATTCAGCTGTGCGGTCCAGAGCAATGATGCAAAATTCAGGTCCCATTCCTGCATTCAGACATGCGGCTTGATCTAAACTAGGGTTGTAAAGAGTTAACTGGTTACTTGGTAAGCATGTGTCTTACTGACATGCTTAACCGGTTTACTGGCGGGGAGCTGCTCCAGCGATGCAGCAGGTTTGGCCTGGCCTGGCCGAAGCAGCCCCCGCCCACAGTGTGCGGCATGCCGGGCCCGGCTGGGCTGGAGCTGCCCCCCACCCATGGGATCATGATTAACTGGTTAACTTTTTAACCAGGATTTTACATCCCTAGTCTAAATGTAGCCCCATCGCAAACCAACCAAAACTCTTTTACTGTCTCCACCATTGCACCTTCTGCCTTTTGTCATGGCCTGCAAGATAGGCAGCTAGCTCTAAAAACCCAGGAGCCAGAGAGGCTAAATGAAATCTGGCTCTTGCTTTTTAACTCCCTTCCCCATGAATCATTCTGACCAGTCATCCGGCCACTCATCTATTGTGAATTACAGAATTCCATGCATAGAGAGCTTTTAAACTGCTACATATCTCCCCCGCCCGCCCCATCCCTACGCCATTCAACATTCATGGCTTGATTCTCCACTCACTCATGCCATATTGCTGAGAGAGGAGAATCAGGACCTTAGAAAACAATTAACAGATTCAAACGCAGCATTTGGTTATTTCCTTGGGCTTGTTAGAGAAGGGTTGAAAGATTGAGCAGGAATCCCAGATCTCTCTCCTATCGTCTCCTGTTTTGAGATCATGCTGAGAGAAAATGGATCAATGCACCATTCCCTTCATCATCCAGTTACTTTTTAATGTTTCCGTTTCTGTACTCTGTAGTTACAGGGACCACACAGACATATACTGTCCCCTCCCCTTTAGCATGCTGGCTATGCAGCAGCTCATCACTTGATCTCTCTGTATGGGAACATGAGTCAGGATTAACCTAAGAAAACTTCTCCAGCCCTGTTTCCTACTGAATCAACCACATAAACATGTGCAAAGTAGAACACTTCAGGCAATGCTACTGGGAGGGAGAGGAACATTTGGATGTGCACAATGGTGAAAGTGTGGACATTGTCACCATTTTATTACAGGCAAATTAGCATCTGCAACGTTGTTTATATGCAGAGTCCAATCCCCCAACCCCGTTCAGTTTTCCAGGATTTCACTATGAACATTTCACACAAAGTCATTTTGGTAAATTTGAGAGCCTGGCTCATAGCCACGGGTCATTCGAGGAAAAAGTCCCATTTTCAAGCTAAAGAAAGGAAAACAAAAAGTTGCAATATGTATCAGGGATTTTTTCATATGGAACTAGATCATTGGAACAAGTACAAACCCTTAGGCTACATCTACATTGGCATGATCTTGCGCAAATACTATTTAATGCAAGAGTTCCTGTGTTAAAGTATTTGCGCAAGAGAGCATCTACACTGGCATGTGCCTTTGCGCAAGAGATGTGCTTTTTTGCCATCGGGCTTTCTTGCGCAAGAAATTCATGTTGCCTGTCTACACTGGCCTTTTGCGCAAGAACAGTTGCACAAGAGGGCTTATTCCTGAGCGGGAGCATCATAGTTCTTGCGCAAGAAGCACTGATTTCACACATTAGAACGTCCATGTTCTTGCACAAGAACTCCTCGCCAGAGTAGACAGGCAGCAAGTTTTTGAGCAAAAGCAGCCTCTTTGGCGCAAGATCGCGCCAATGTAGACACAGCCTCACATTTCCAAATGTGTTGTTTCAAATACATGGCACTAGTTTTGTTGTTGAAGAGGGCACATTAGACTCAAAGGGTATGTCTACACTAGCTCATTAATGGAATGGCAGCTCTTCGTGGAATGAGGTGTAACAGTTAATCCAAACTAAGGACTTCATTCGGATTAACTTTAAACTGCTGCGTGTAGCCGCGGGCAGTTCGTTTGAACTAAGGGGGATTTAAAAATGGCGGCCAGATGGGAACATGCAAAGAAAGCCCGGGATATTTAAATCCCGGGCTTCATTTGCAACTCCGGTTGCCTGATTTGCCTACTTAGCTCGAATTAACGAGCTAGTGTAGACATACCCAAAGTGTGTTATAACACATTCTGTTGTATTTTTTCCCATTGGCTCTGTAGCTATGAGTGAAACAAACTCTTTAGTACTTCATACATGAGGGCCCCAATCCTGCGAAATCCTCCCTTGGTTTTAAGATACTTACATTAGACCCATCAATGTCTTTTTTGCCCTGTATTTCCCCTGAATGCAGCGCCAGCTTGGTTTTCCTCTCACTGGTACAGATGCAACCCCAGTGTGGTGACTCATGATTTACATCAGGGTATGCAAGAGAAAATTCAGACCCTAGAGTTCTGTCTCCCAACAATTTCTGTGCAATATCACGGTTGTAGATTTGGAGCAGATACCCAGTGGTCCGAACCAAGAAGGACTTTCATAGCAAGGACAGATGTGGCTAAAGTCTGCTGGTTCAATTTTCATTGCCACCTTAAATTTGGATTCCAAGACCAAACCTGAGCTAAATATTATGTGCTCCTCTATATACTTCCCCTGTCCTCAAGACATACAACAGGGCTTAGGAATTATCTAGGGACGGGGGCGTTAAACCAGGTCAAACACATTTGTTTCTCCTAAGCTTCTATTGGAATTTGCAGCATCATTTAAAAGCAACAGAAAACAGACTCGAGTGGAGGCCTGCATGGAGGTCAGGAGATTAGGAGTTCTAATCCCAGCACTGATTCACAAAATGGCTTGTTACTAAGTTTTTGTCTGAGCTGGGCCAACATGTGTTGTTTGCAGAGGTGCTGCAAATAATGGACCACCCTTCATTCCTTCCCACCCAGCTCTGCTGTGATGCCTCTAGGAAACTAGCTAATTTATAACAGCCAGCTTGTGAAGCATGTCTGGAATTTGGGCACATTGCAAAGATGCATTTGATATGTCTTTAGCGCGCCTACCACAATGGGCCCTGATCCTGCACGAGGTCCTTTGGACATATATTTAATAAAAGAGGAAGCTGTCAGGCAGCATGTTCAGCTCCCTGTCCACAGTACAACTACCACGGTAGCTACTGTACTGCTGGTGAAATAACACAAGATCCTGCTCCTGCTGAAATCAATGGCAAAACTCTCCCTCATGTCTAAGGTGCAGGATCAGCATCCTCATGACAGTAGGTCTTATGGCCTGACTTCCAGAGGCCAATGGGAATTGTGGTTGCTCTGAAAATCAGGCTATTTTCTTCTGTGACTTAGCTGCCCAGTGTGGAAAGTGGGGCTACGACAGGTTGAAGCACCTCACATGAGTCTGGGGATAGATTCACAAGGCCAAAGTTTTCCAGGGTGACAAGGGATGTGGGAGGGAGAACCCAGCTAAGCCTCAAACTCTTTAAATGGGCCAAGCCCACCCCTTCTACCAATCAAATCTCTTTCATGGGCCTCAGGATGGGCTCCCAAAACCTCCAGTCACTGGAAAAACTTGTCCTGCTTCCAAAGCACCTGGAGAGCCTGGGACAAACAGCTCTAGTCATGTCATCAATTATGTGGGCCCATCAAAATCCAGACAGCTTTATTATTACCGATTATTTGCACCTAAGCGACCCGATCAGTGACCGTTGGGCATTGCCCATTATTTATAACAGTAACACTAGTAACCCCAGTCATGCACTAGGCCCCATTGGCTAGGGTCTGTGCACTGCAAAACAAAAAGACAGAGGGTCTGATTTTTCAGTGCCCATTGAAGCCAAGGGGTGTTAGGCACCTAAATACTTTTGACAAAAGAAGGGCTGGAAAGATTAAGGCAGTGAATGAGCAGAGAGGCCGGGTGTCCTGGAGTTCACCTCCCAGCTACAAGCACATGCTGAACTGGCTTTGCATTCATAAACTATTTATTCACAGCCCCTTTTTTTAAAAAACAAGAGGTTGCAAATTTACAAACTTTGGGGCTTTTGACCTCAAACTGCAAGTACCACCGCCAAATGCCCAGGCTCCAGCATCTGGTTGCTTAAGCAAAATAAATAACTTTTTTTTTTTTTTAAGAATTAGGCTGCGTAGGGCAGGGAGCAGAATCATTTTTATCCCAAGCTTCTACACAGAGTCAATGCCCCTGGAAACCTCCCATTAGCAGCTCATTTGCTTTCCCATCAAAAGCACCAGTGTGTCCTTGTCCAGGCCCCGCTACTTTACACAGTAGCCTGCACATAAATGGATGTCCGGTGGGTCAGAGTGGGGCTGGCTGACCTGGCTGCCCCTGTGCCTGCCCCTCCTGTCCTTTCTCTGATGGATGGACGCAGAGGTCAGGAACCCTACGCGCTGTTGTCCCAGGTAAAAGCGAAATGCCCCCTGCCCCCGCTCCAAGGCCCCAAACACTCCCGGGCTAATCAAGCAAGATGCCTGGGATTCTGCTGCATGGTTATCAGGCAGAAGGCTGAGAGCTCCCTCGGTCAGGGCAATGCCCCTGCTCCACAGGCGCCTGACGCCAAACAGAGGGGTCGGCGGCTGGAAGCTCATGACACCAGGCTGCCCCACAGCAGATGCTGTTTGGTTTGGCTCAGTGGCTCCTCTCGCTTTGACAACAAAGCCGGTCCCTGCCCCAAGGAGCTTAGGGTGCGAAAGGCTGGCAGAAGGGGCCGGGAAGCCCCGAGCAGAGAGCACAGAGGGGGTCGTAGCTGCTGACTCACTTCTTGGGACGCCCCAGAAAGCGTCGGCTTAGGCAGGAACTGGGGAATTTGGCAGTGGGCAGTGACTGAGGGGAGATGTAGAAAGGGGTGGGGCACTGAGACTGGCATCCAACTCACCCCACAAGGAGAGAAAAAGCCAGCTAGGGAGGGCCCCGAGGAACAGACTTGTGGTGGAAGGGAAAGGATGGATTCCCTCTAACTTGAAGGACAAAGCCCCTGAGCTAGCGGCAGCGCTGGTCTATGATATGCAGAAAGCATCTCCAACACCCTGCGTGCTCCAAAACAGACCGAGGCCTTTAGCCCTAGGATGGTCATGAGGAATTTACTCATCCGAGGCACCTTGGATCACCTCAGCTCTCATAAAGTCCTGCTCCCCTCTTTCCATGGCTGCCAAATCCCCGCCCCTCCCCCCGCGACTATTTATGGGCAGACTCTCTCTCCAGCTACCTGCTTTCATCCAGCAGCCAACTGGGAGTCATGCAGGCTTTGCCCCCACAGCTCTCCACACATCCCTGCTGCTCAACCGTCCATCCCCTGGCTGGTTCCCCTCATGAGGGAAGGGGAGCAGGTCAATCACAGATAGGAAGCCGGGGGCGGGGAGGAATGGATCTTGCTATGGGGATATGAGGCCCTCCAAATTCATTGAAAGCAGGGATCGGCTCACGCCAGGCTCTCCAAAGTGACTGCTGAGGCCACTTTGGTGTGGGTTTCACATAGGCCTTGACCCAGCCATGGCTTCAAGTGGTGCACAAGCAAAGCATTACCCTTTGTGACCTAGAATAGCTGGGTTCCCACGGGCTCTGGTTGGAGCACACCATGCCTGGACCATTTATATGACCTGGCACCGTGGGAAAGCGCCTCTGGGGACCTTTCGCAGAAGCGCAGGTGGGCTCATGCACGCAACACGCCTGTGAGAAGAGGCCTCCAGACCGAGATCCAGCGATTCACCCACCTCACACTTGCTTCCAATGAGCCCATGGCAGGGGAGAAGGAAAAAACAAACAAAGGCGAAAAACAAACAAAGGAAAAAAACCAAACCTGCCAGATGGCTGGTCTGCTAAATGCTTCCCCAAATTCAGCCTGGCACCTGACAGCCAGAGCCATATTTAATGCATGTTTGCTTGATTTTTCTTCCTCCGTCCCTCCTTGAAGTGTCCAGAAGCCAAGATTCACCCAGAGGAACAGGGTGGAAGGAATCTGGACAAGGCCACTTGCTCTAGACCTCAAGAAAGAGGTCAGAGCCCACTACTCGGCCAGGTGCAGAGTTTACAAGCTCACTCGTCTCAACTGATGGGGAGCGATCTAGGATCTTCCCCCCCTCAGACAGACATGGGGGGATCCTAGATCTCTCCCCATCAGTTGAGACGCACCAGAGAATGTCCAGGTCTAAATAAGCCCGCCCCTTCTGCCTGGGCCCCGCCCCTTCAGCCTGGGACACCGAGCCACTCCTCCCACAAGGAGGTGCAGCGGCGTGGCCCCAGAGTATGGGAGGGAGGAAGGCGTGTGGCCCCAGAGCACAGGGAGAGCGGGCGCTGGGGACAACAACACTCCGCCCCCAGTGCGCCTACAGAAGGCATTCTAGGGAGAGAGTGTGGGCAGGGCCGGGCTGGCCGTTGGGGAAGGCTGTGCCTTCCCTTGCCTTGCAGACCCGCCACCCCTGGTGCCCAACCATGTAATCTGGTCACATCCTCCGTTGTGCACTCTTCCTTCTCCTCTGCAACGCCTGCCACCAGAAACTATCTTGCTGTCTGCTGTTGCCCCTCTCTAGGGAGCAGTAATGCCAGGACTCCATTTATCTTTGGAGACTGCTTGAAATGATCACAGTTTTATGCTGTGGAGCAGTGCCTCCGAAGTACTGCAATACACCAGCTCAGAGGATATGGGCAGGGAAGGACTCTGGACCTTCAAACATGAACAATGCTGCTCAGAGGCTTCTGCTAGCAATAAAATGGAAGGACCCTTCCATGCCCTCCCCCGCAGAAACCATATGAAACTATGTCTCACCGTCCGAGCCTCACACTTATGACACCCAATGTGTCCTGGAACAGCCTGGCCTTTCCTCAGTGCCCTGCTCTGGGTGAGGGAGGGGATGGGAATGCCTGGGCAAATACCCCAGCTGAGCCCCTGTTTGTTTAGGCAGGATCAGGCAAAATTTGTCTGCACTTCTGAACTGTTTTCACAAGCCCGGCCTCTCCCTCCCACACAGGAAGCAGGAGCCAAGCCAGCCTGTTCCAATTAGGGCCCCTTCACGCACCCAGCCCAGAGATCTCCAACCTGGGGGACTGCGGGACGGGAATGAAGCTTGGGATAGGGTCAGGAGAAAGGAAAAAGAGCAGATAATGTGGATGGGGAGCAAGGACTGGGACTGAATGGAGACAGGAAGGATGGTGGATGAGGAATGAGGGTGGGAGAAGAAATGGAGAAGAGTTAGCAGGGCAGAAGAAAGGGGCAGAAAGCCTGCTGAGAAGGAGAGATGTTTTATCCCTTGTTGGTAGCAATTATTCAGCAACTGTCCTTCCAGGAAAGGAAGGAAGGGGGACAGACTTTAGCTTTTTCCCTTCAAAACAGACAGTTTTTGGGGGGAGGTACGGATGGGGGGGTAGGGTTACAGTTTTTTCCCAAACAGGGAAAAATAAATATTCTGTGTCAGAGATGAAAGCTGGGCTTCAAAAAAGGAGCAAGAGCGGAAACTGACACCCCACATTGCTTAGCACTGCAGAAACAACAACAAAGCTGGCTTTCTTCTGAAGCGCAGCAGCTTTCTTATGGAGATGGCGGGGGGAGGAGAGGGTCCTCCAAAAAAATAAATGAAAGCCTTGAAAAATATCTCCCCCCACTCCAAGGAAAAGATTTGTGCTCCGTTTAGACCTGCTGTGGTTCCATCAGCACCGCTAGCCTCCTAGCGATGTCTGAGCCAGCTGGAATTGGGAGTTGGGGATCCTTTATTCTATTCCTGTCTCTGCCCAGGGTTGCTGGCACTGGCTGCAGGGGGAAGACGTGTCATGCCACCGTGCCTCCGTGTTGTCACGTGCAAGAGAGAGAGGGTGTTGACATGGCTTAATTCTTGGTAATAAAGCGCTTTGAGATCGTCCAGAAGAGCAACACACTCTAACTCAACAGTGTGGTCTTATGGTATCACCAGGGCGTCAGTTGTTGCTGGAGCATCTTGCACTCAAAGCTGAGCCCTGGGTCACAGATTTTTCAAACTATTAACACCTCCCTGCACTCCACGGACAAGCCCTAGCTGTGTGGCAGAAATGCTCAGGCTAATCCTGCCTGCTGGCTCGGTGCTCAGCCCAACCTGCCCTGCAGGCCAGAGCCCCAGCCGTATAGAGAGAGATCTCCAGCCTTGAGTTTCTCCTAGACCAGCCTCCACCGTGTCACATCCTCTCAACCCATGATTGGAATCGTTAGCGGCTCAAGTGCAGGCCCGTTCTGCATTGCAACAGCGTGTGTAGTGCAGGACATCCCGGGGGGTGTATTATTCTGAATGTAACTGTGCTGATAACAATAAAAGGGAACATTGAAAAGCATTTAATGGGGATGGCGGGAAGGATGGAAGCACCTTCGGGATCATTTGGCTTCTGCTTCCCTTCCCCTCTATTACCGGTCTGCATAGAAATTGGCCTAGAGAAGGGGCTCTCCATACACTCTCGCTGACTGCCAGCACAGGACCAGAACCAGCCAGGTCTCCTGATGCCATCAGACCCTCAGCGCACAGGCACTGCTCTTTTAAAGTGTCCATGCAAAGGCAAGGTCCTCGCAAGATTTCTTGTCCCCTTTAGGATGGAGGTATTAGACTCAGTGTCCTGGAAAATGAGATCCCTCTTTATCCACAGAGATGCAGTGGTCCCTGGAAGTATGACTCAACCCACGCCTCCAGGCACTGCCTTTGGTGGGGTACCTTGGTTTGATCTCCACTGATGCAAAGGGACACAATACCAAACATGGCCCTAAGAGGCATCCTCAGTGTGTTGCGTTTCCAGACCTGGCAGAATTAAGGGTGTCAGAACAGACTTGAGGGCTTAGAGAAAGGATTTTGAGTAAAGAGACTTTGGGAGTCTATTCCACAGCTCTGCTGCAGGCTTGCTGGGTGGCCTTGGGCCAGTCATGTCCCCTTTCCGTGCCTCAGTTTTCCCTTCTGTAAAATGGGGGTGGCAGCTACCTTCAGAGAGGTGCCGTGATTTTAAAAGCCCTGTAGTGGGACAATGAGAGATAAAAGCATGAGCCAAAAAGTTCCAAGCAGAATTAGAACTTTCCTCAAGTTTGACAACATTCTGGATCGGGGGGACGGGACGTTGGGGGGCAGGTCATTTACTGTGCAGAGTCATGTACTGAGTGTCTTTCATCTCAAATGTTGTGGGGAATGCAGCACATGCAGGAATAACTTTGCCTGCCACCATGGCAATGCAGTCGCCTCTGGGGGTTTGACAGTGTCCAGCAAAAGTATGCAAACACCCTTCGGAAGTTTAAGGCCTGTCTACTTGCAAACGTGCCCTGGTTTAATTAAAGCAATTTAGTTAACTGCAAAGCCCCTCTGTGGGCATCCTTAAAGTGATTTAGATTAACCAGCACTTTGCCTAAATGAGCCATTTCTAAACTGGAATGGTGCTAGGATGTGGGAGCTCAGGATGTCAGAGCCCACAGTGGAGGGAAAGGAGCCAAATGCCCAACATCCTGCCCCCCTTAACTTAGGAGTCAGCCCTTCAAAGACAATCATATTTAATGACTAGAGCTTCATGTCACTTCTGCTGCCTCTCAACCTTCTAGGAGGGAAATTATGAAGCAAACAGTGTACGGTGGTGGGAAATCCTCTTTAAAAGTGGGATTAGCTCTTTCCCTTGCAGGTTTGTTTTCCTTAAATCCCTTTTCAGCAGGGACGGGGCATTGCCAGACTTACAAATTCAGTGCTCTTCACAGGGACACGCCTCTCCTTTGATAATTAACTCTAATCCCCATGCAGCGCTTTGCTAACTAGGTCTAATTTGCAGGCACACACTGGAAGATAAACTAAAGGGAGCCCAAGGAGCCTGGAATAGGCACCAGGCTCACAATGAAAGGAGGTCAAGTGAATGCAGTGAGCGGCGCAGAAGAGAACAAAGCTTGGGCGAGGGCAGCGCGCGTCCAGGGGCCGGGCACAAAGGCTAAGACCCAGACTGGACTGAACCACTGTTCAACAGCAATGGGAAGAAACCACCAACACTACAGCACTCCCGACTGCTTAAGCAACACGAAGTTAAGTGTTCAAACAACTGCTGACGCCTGGCCTCTCTGGACTGGGAGGCTCTGGAGGTTTAGTTCTGCCTCCTGGACAGGCTGGGAATGCAGTGGGACCTGGTGGCACTTGCAGGAGATGAAGTTAAACTCTTCCCTGGCAAACCCATGTCTGGCTCCCAGCCTTCCACCAAAGAGCTAGTGTGTATTTAGGCTCCTTGCTGGAGGGACTCTGCTGCCCAACGTGGGAACTGTATTGCTTTTCCAATCCACATTACAAGCACCAATCTGTTGTGCTAACCTCTAATCTGGGCCCAGTGCAGTGTTACGTGGGGCTACAAACACCCCGCCAGCTACATGGGCCAGAGCAGTGTTCCCTGTAAGCTGAGCACTTTGGTGGCCACCCAGGAGAGGTTCAGGTGCTGCGCAGCTGGTTAGCAGAGCACCCACAGCCAGCAGCATGTTTCTGCTGGTGATGCACATCTGCACATGCTTTGGTGCACATAATAAAATGTATTCTGCACTTGGATGGAAAAAAATTAGAAGGAACATTGGACCGGAGGAGTAAGAGAGTTTAGGACGTGCTGCGAGTTCGTGGCTCGGTTCTGCCTCTGAGCCCCTCACCCAAATTCTTCCGTAGGTTAAGCTGGAGTATCTAAAAACACTGGCAGAACGAGTCCTCCATTTCCACCACTGTCCATCTGTCATTTCTGGGGTGTAATTTATTCTTCCTTCCAGCCCCTTGGATCTTGCCCTGGGATTTGGCCCGATTCTATTCCACATTCGGTTTTATTCTGCGCTCCTCACCACACTATCTGAGTGCCTGCCAGGAGAGCATTCAGCAACATGACTACACCTCTGCCCAGTCTTTGTTCTCTCAGCCTCTCCCCAGAGGAAGGCGCATGTGGAGTGTTTGGAAGGATCAGACTCCCGCACACCTTCCAGAGACTTGGCTTGGAGTCTCCTGAAGGCCGGCTGCAGGAAATGGGCTGCTCGTTTCAACCAAATCCCCAGCAGTTTCCTGTCTCCATCACCAACATATCACTGCCCAGTCGCTGCGCCAGAGCGATCTCAGCGCTCCATGTCAGCACTGAGATGCACGGCACAAGACACTGCGAGGGCCCGGGACAGAGGATTTTCAGGCAGGAATGTGATGAATTACCAGTCTGTTGTCAGGCGTGGGCTAGGAAGGGAAGGCTGCCCACAGGGTGAGAGCGTTAAGCAAGGCTACCAGCCCTAAAATCAAATTCAAATGAAACTCAGCAGTGCAGGGCTTTGTGCTCATATACCCAGCCATAATAGACCCATCAGATGCATTGTATATCTGGGATCCCTTGGGTGTGCCACTGGGGCGGATCAGGCCAATGAATATTTATGGCCCATCATACAATTTGCCTACTCAGATAGGGCCCGTAGGCTAAAAAGTGTGCCCACCCCTGCTCTAGTAAGACACAAACTCATTATCTGATTGGCTAATTGCTCTTTCCTACCCTCAGATACTCTTGGGACAGTGCCTCCCATACCCAGCCCTGGTCTCCTCCACCACCCCATGGCACACACACAGGCCCCTCCATGGCCAACCCTCTTCAGCATCCCAGCCCCACACTCCTGCTCAGAAAAGTTAATGGACAGCAACACCATGAGTCTCAAACCAGGCCATCAAAAAGAGGAGGACGCTGTGATCTAAGGCCATGTCTACACTGGGAAATGACGTTGACCTAACGGACGTCAGCATATGGCCACTGCAGAAATTGCAGTGCTTGTGCGTGTGCACGTGTGGCCTCTCGTGTTGCCCATGTGTATCCTCCTCAGGAGAATTTGTATCCACGGTGGGGCCTGTCAGTGGTGCAAGTAAAATACATTTCTTACTGGTATGGAGAGGGAGCAGGGAGGAGAGACCAGCTAAGGCAGGGGTGGGCAATAATTTTTGGCCAAATTTTTGAAGTGGCCCCGGGCCGCCCCAGAAGGGGCTGGGCCTAAACCAGAAGGGGCAGGCCAGGATGCTTCAGGGCTACCCCACACACAGACCATGATGGGTCTGCCCTCCCGCCCCCCCACTAGGCACCCATGCCCCTGGCAGGGCAGGAAGAGGCTTCGCACGCTCTCCCACCCCCAGGCCAATCAGGGGCTAGGGAGCACGTGTGAAGCCTCCTCCCGCCCTGCGAAGAATGCATCGCACGTTGAAGCGCCGCACACTCCTCGCAGGACCGGGGCAGGGCGAAGGAAGTTTCGCGCAGCTCCCCCGTCCTCAGGCCCTAATTGGACTGTGGGCGGGGGGAGTGTGTGAAGCCTCCCCCCGCCGCGCTTCAAAGCGCTACCCATTCTTCACAGGGCGGGAGGAGGCTTCACGTTCTCCCCCCAACCCCAGGACAATCAGGGCCTGGGGGTGGGGCAGCTGCGCGAAGCTTCCTTCGCCCTGCCCCCGCCTTGTGCGAGTGTACTCCTCGCAGGGCGGGGAGGGGGAGGGCGGAGGAAACTTTGCGCGCTCCTCCTGCCCCCAGGCCAATCAGGGTTTGGGGGCAGGGGAGTGCATGACATCTCCCGCCCTGCGAGGAGCACGTACCACTTTGAAGTGCCGCGTTCTCCTCGTAGGTCGGGAGGAAGTTTCGCATGCTCCCCCAGCCCCAGGCCTTTATTGGCCTGGGGCGGGGCGGCAGGACCTCCACGGACCAAATCAACTTGCTTGGCGGGCCGGATCTGGCCCGTGGAGGCCCTTTTGCCCACCTCTGAGCTAAGGGCATGTGACCTCCCCATGTGACTTTCCATATGACTTCCCCATGCCCCCATCCTGAGGCCCCCATCCTCTTCCCCTCCCCTCCTCATCCCACATTACCTGGAGTGGGGGGCAGGTACAGCAGCAGGAGGAGTTGCTGACAGTTCTGCTGCTTTCTTTATGGCCCCTCCCAGCAAGGAAACTCCCAGCCCCACCCTCTGCCCCTCCAAGGAGCCGCCTCTCCTCTCCAAACAGCATCTGCCCTGCCAGAGGAGAGGGCTGGGGGTTCTGCTCCTTTTGGGAGGGGCAGCAGGGAAAGGCGCAGAATGCTGGCAGCTCCACTCCCCCCACCCCCTTTTCCTGTGGGACTCCATACAGATGAAGCCTGTGGGGGGGTTGGGGGCAGGACAGTGTCATGCCTGTACACCGTACCGGTAAGAAACGTCCCACTGGTACAGCATACTGGACAGTACAGCCTACTTGCACTGCTGGGCGTTACTGGACAGTTTCTGAAGGCCAGTTAGAGTCAATGTACGCAACACAGTGCCTACATGATTCTAAATTGACCTAACAATATCGACTGTGACTGTACACCACGTGGGGAGGTGGGGGTACTAAATCAGCAGAGAGACACATTTATGTCAGCTAAAACAATGAGGGGTCCTGCAGCAACTTATAGACTAACACATGTATTTGGGCATCAGCTGCTGTGGGCTGAAACCCACGTTGTCAGACATCAACTCACGTCAGCGGGAGCCAAATTTACATAGCTCGGTTGATGCAAGGCAGCTTCTATCAATCTGACTGTGTAGTGTAGACCAGGCCTAAGGGTGTGACTCCTCCCTAACACCCAGAGGTGGTTACACAGCAATTTCCAGCCCAGCTACTGAGACTTATCTGCCAACACCAGATCCTTCCTCCCACTGCCCAGCCTGGAATTCCCCAATCCCAGTTTGTCTGAAAACCAAAGTCTTGGAGACACTGCTCTCTCTATGTCTCTTGCCCCCAGGCTGAGTCAGTGACATGTAATGCCAGACACAGGGCCACATGGCGGAAGACAGACTTAACTACCCTCAAGCTAGGGTGACGTTCCATGCCAAACATCTCCCACACACACACTGCAGTGCAGAAAGACAGCCCACATCAGCCATGGGCAACGTAGGCTAACGAGTGGGCCACATAAATGGCCCCCTTCATGCCAGATTGTCCTAAGCAAGACAGTCTCCTGGGATAGGGTAGT
This sequence comes from Rafetus swinhoei, assembly GCA_019425775.1. NCBI lineage: Eukaryota > Metazoa > Chordata > Testudines > Trionychidae > Rafetus > Rafetus swinhoei. The sequence goes on along the minus strand of CM033429.1, from coordinate 9,351,573 downwards.
TTTGCTCACCACACCTGTGTACCTAAAATTTGTGGGTTGTGCCGACTGAACCCTAGCAGCGCTTTGATTGGCTGCAGAGGGAGCGCGCGGCTCTCACTGTCAATGTTGTGTGCAATCAGCACGCACCTCACGTCTTGTGTCCTGGCTTTACGTGCTTTAGTAACACCAGTAGGAAAAAACCTACACAGACAACAACCAGTGGAATCTGACAACCCTGAGCATGAACAACAGCAAACAAAACGTCTCCTGGGCCACACAGAGAAGCCTCATGGGCCGCATGCGGCCCTTGGGCTGCAGGTTGCCCATCACTGGTCCACAGGCTAGCAGCTGAGTGCAAGGCCCTGCACATCTGCGCTCAGAATCCTGGGGAGGCTAGCCCTGCTACTGAGCTGGTGTGGAAGCTGGCAGTGCTCAGTGAGCTCAGCTGAGGTTTAGCACTGACCTCTCACTGTGCAGAGGTGCTCAGGGCTCAGAGCTGCCTGCAGGTTGTCACTGCACTGTCCTGCAAGAGGCAGACTAGCCTGAGGGGAGCAGCTGTCTGCTCAGATGGCGCTCACAGCTTCCAGAGGCAGAAAGCATGTGGCCAACAGTCCAGCAGGAGTTCTGAGACACAGCAAGCCGGGTCACTTCCCAGGAGTTTGTGTGCTTGGAAAGCCAGGAAGGGGAACCCAGCGCTCACTCCCTAGCTGGTCAGTGGCAGCTGCCTGCAGCTTACGCCACCCCCCTTTGCCAAATTAGCAGCTAGGCCAATCTTCAAACGGGAGAGATTGCTCAGAGGGAGTGTGCAAGCTGTAAGGTAGCAAGTCCCCCATGCACCCCGGCAGGCCCTTCACTGTTTCTCTGTTCCTGAGAGAAGGCCCCTTTCTCTTATACACAGCAACTGCAGTGTCTCTTTCTATACCACTTCCCTCTCCTGTAGCTTCACTGCTCAGGGTGGGCAGATTAAAGACAACCTGGGCAGGTCTACAGGAGCTGTTATCCCAGGTGGGATGGCAGTGTACTCAGACCCGTTGTGTTCGCCACTTTCCGGGGTGAGAGGAGGTTTGATGAGAGAGGCCAGAAAGTGTGAAGAGAAGAACAGTGGCTGTATGCTGCCCTGTTGCAATCACTAAGGTCGTTTCTCATCACCCTGCTCTTTGGCCAGCCCTGCTCAGAGACCTTTCCATCGAATCTGAGCCTAAAATCTATTTCCTCATCAAGAGCATTTTTCCCTTCCAGCACAGTATGTGCACTCCCGAATTTATGATGGCAGGGCAGGCCTCACTTCCTTTCCTTTCCCCCCACGCGCTGTTCTCATGCATTGTGGCCCTATTTGTATGCAATGGGTCTTTTTAAAGAAATCAGATACCGATGTCGTTTCTTTTAAATCAAACAAGTAATTGCAGGGGCTTGGCAAGCCGATCTGATTTGGGAGGTTTGAGTGCGGCTGGTAAATCTCAGGAGGGGTTGTTCAGACCAAATAATATTAGACCAAGAATAATCACTAAAAATACAACTCCACTGAAAAAGTAACCAATCCCTGTAGTCACTGACTAGAGATCACAGGACCATTAAGGGTCTTAGCTAAGGGAGGCGGGTAATGTAGGCAAGGGAAGGCATAGCCCTCCCAAAACTGCCTACACACACCCCTGCCAAAGGCTGGGGCTGCGGATGGCAGCCCAGCCCTCCAAGTGGCCAGGAAGAATCGGGCTGGGGGTGGGCAGGTTTGGCTCCAGAGGTGGGGCAGGGCTGGGGCATACCTTCTGCAGCAGGGCCTTCACCCACCGCCATGGTTTCAGCCCCTTTTCTCCCCTGCCCTACAACTGGAGTCACTTCTTTGCTCCTTTGGACCTATTCCCAGGGGGAGTTTTGCCCTTGGAATTGGCCCCTCCTCCCCTGCTCTTTCTGGCCCTCGCGCCTCCCCACTTTATGGTTCAGACTCGTGGTAGAACCCCCCATGTCCCCACCAACATTTTAATTGCTAAATGAGGTGCCCCCAGATGCCCCCCTTCCTGCCCCACTGGGCAGCCCTCCCTGCACCCCTACATCCAGCAAGCACCAGCCGCCACAGTCTGCATGAGTTGCTGAAAGCCAGGGAATTCCCGGAATTTGCAGTAAACTTTAACCACCTCCCCAGCCTGGCTGAAGGTTTTCTTCCCTGCCTGGAAGTTAGGCTGCATTAAAAGGCAGCGACAGGATCAGAAACGCCAAGGACAAAAAGGGAAGCTGGGGCCTCTCAACCAACAAAGCATCTCCCCTCTCCTGTAGCCTGCCTCTCTGAAAGCCAGGTTGGCCCAGTACCTGACAACATGGCCGCCATCCTTCCAGTTGTCATGGCACCAGCAATGCCACCATGGGGTCAGCCTGGTTTGTAGCTCTTCCACAGAGCGCAGTGACCACCAGCCCTGCCCAGCGGGGTTCAGACTTCTTGAGGCCACAGGCAAAAGAATGCATCCCTCACCAAAGGCTCTGGAAAGCTGAACTCCAGGGCCTCTTACCACCTGAGCTAATGGAGCTCGCTCCCAGCATCCAGCAAATCCTGCATCCCCTCGCCCATGGGCGAGGCTCCAAAGAGCAGCATCTCTGTTCATGCACACAGCAGCAGGGCAGTCAATCCTAGCGCTGGCCCTGGGCCAATTCCAGAGAACTGGCAGGTTGGCAGGAGTCCCCGTTGCAGTCTGTGAGCCAGGCACCAGGGCCCACGCTCCCTGGCAGTGACAAAGGAGGGAGATTTCTCTGAGGTGGACGAAATACATTTGGAGTCTGTTTGTTGCTGGAGAAAGGTGCTGGATGGGCAGCCTTTGTGTAGCCACGGGTACAGACCCTCTCACTCCAGCCAGGAGCTGCATGCCTGCTGAGGGAGGATATCTGGGCTGCCCTCTCCATGCCCTGCTGAGGCTGCAAACTAGGGGGTCAGTTGTGGTGGTTCCTCTGCTGTCTAAACCTGTCTGCTGGGAAATGGATGGGACTCGTCAGCTGAACTGGCTGGTGGCCATCCCACATTTTACCATCTACTATAATTATTGCTGGCGTGCAGTTAGTGCTGGCAATCGTCCTGTTTCCCTCTCTCTGCGGCTTCCACAGGGATTCTCAACCTGGAGCCCAGACCCTAAGGCTGGGAGGTGAGGCTGGATCACAAAGAGGCAGCTACATCCTGCTCTCCCTGTATTGGTGAGATGGCCGAGGAGGGTGGTGGGATCCTGGTTAGGTCTTGGCTAACTGGGAGGGGAAGCTACAAAGATGCTGGCTAAGGATGGTCCAGTGGGTCAGGTGCTACCCTGGGGGTTAGGAAAGCAGCATTCAAGTCCCTGCTCTGCAATAGACTTGTGTGAGGCGCTTCCCCCTGTGCCTCCTTCCCCAGCTGCCCAATAGGGATAAGACACTGCTCTGCCTCCTGCTGGGCTGTGAAGCCTTGTTAAATGACAGTGAAATGCTCAAAAGCTACAGTAACCCTGAGCCAGTGGCCCAGAGCAGAGACCGGCATCTCCAGGCACTTTTCCCAGAGTAGATTCAGCCTCCCGTCACTCTTGCAAGGGGATTATTCTTCTCCTCCCGCCCTGTTATTTTTACACAGACAGGGAGACTACACCCCAGAGAGACAATGGGGAATTTTCCAAGCACAAATGGCGAAGAGCCGTCCCCCCGAGTCCTCCCATGCCCGGAAAACCCTCATCACACAACATGGGTTTCCTGTGTCCGCACCATCACCATCCCTTAGAGTCACAAGGTGCAGCCACCAGAGCAAGGCAGCAGGTTGGCCAAGTTGCCACATGCCAACTGGCTGTGACCTCCCACCCAGATATTCCAGAAATGGTCTTTGCTAGCCCCGATTTTCTACCAGGGACAAAGCAAACTCAGGGAAGAGGAGGAGGGGGAGGTAGCTGTGGAAGGCAGCTAGAGATGTTCCTTCCCACAGGGCTGTCCTGACAGCCTCGCCTGTCCCGGCCCCAGGGCCAAATGCCAGGAGCAGGGTCCGTTTCATGAATGAATCCAAGTACAGATTAGGTCACTTCCCAGCCTCCTCCTCACTCTCTCAACAAACAGCTGGGAAAAGCAGGGGGTTGGGATGAAATCTTGGATCGGCTTTCAGGCAGCAAGGGGGAGAGGCGGAAATATGCGCAGGATGCAGAGCACAGTATTCACGTGCTGTTAAGGAATTACAGCCACTCTGCCCCCGAGCCTCCTCCAGCAGAAGTAGAGGGTAAAAGGGCTTGTGACCACCTCAGCCAAGCAGCTCTTAGAGGAGACGTACCTGGGGAGAAGGGGCAGGAACAGTGTCTTTTGGCTACTTGGGATCTGGGGGTCCTTGCCAAAAGGACCCAGGGAGTTCTCAGTGGATTGTAACCACCTGGCAAAGTCCACCTGTGGCCTGACTGGATAGCTCAGGTGATCAGCCATGGGCAATGGGTCCTGTCCACGCTAGCTCACCATGTGAAATCAGGTCTGTAGCAGCTGAAGGTTCTCACCACTTCATGGCTTATGTGAGATGGGGAGTTTGAGGGGCTGCAGTCCAGGTCCCCCTGGCATGTAGCCTATTTGCAACTGCTAGCAACGAATATCTCCAGTGGCCGGTGACGAGACATTACATGGGCAGGGCTCTGAATTACTACAGAGAATTCTTTCCCAGCTCTCTCCCTGGTATATCTCATCCCCATGCACGGGGTCTAACTGATCAGCATCTGTGGAGTCAGGAAGGAACTTTCCTCCAGCTCAGAGTGGCAGAGACCTGGGGAGGGGGAAGAGGTGCCTTCTTCTGCACCATGAAGCCCGGCTCGCGTGCAGGTTTGTACACGGGGCTCCTAGGGGGCCCTGCTGTTACAAATAATACATGAGAAGAGAAAGTATTTCAAATCTCCAAGGCTCTCCATATGGTGCCTTTCACTAGCCCTGGAGCACAGAAAGAGATTGCAGCCACCCTTCCTCCCAGTCAGTCAGCACAACTTCTGGCAAAGATCTTGGTCAAGAGACCACTCCAAAGTCCTTGAAGTCAATGAAAGGGTCTGTCTTTGCTGGGTCAAGGCAGGTTGTGTTGCAGGTCTCATGATCAGGCTTTCGAGGAACCGGAGTGGGTCAGGTTTTGCTCCTATGGCATCCATCTATCTGGTTTCTCTCCCATTGGTTAAACCTGCAATGAGCAAATAAATAGCCCTGGCCTCACTGGAGCCAGCTGGAAGTTTGTTACTGGGGTGACAATCTGCTCAGGAGTGACTGTGGGGAAAGAGGGGGGAAGATAGTAGGGGGGCACCAACGAGAAACTCTGAAGAAGGTAGAGGCAGAGAGCCGGGGAGAGGAAGAAACTGAACCGAAAGGCAGTGTGGCAGAGAGGGGAAAGAGAAAGGGACAGGGAAACAAACACAGCACAGTCTGGCTTACCAGGGCTCTGAGACAGAATCTGAAAGAAACAGTCCCTGGGGCTAGAGAAAAGAGGAATCTAAAAGGCAACTCCATCTCCGGGTGAGGAAAAGGGCTAAAAATCACAGCTCCAAAAGGGATAAAGTACCAAAAACAAAATCCAAATGTAAACTCTGGGCAGGGCTCCTAACCCCAAACCCTGGGTCAGGCTCCTGGCTCCAGGCCCGAGTGCCCGGGTCTCTGAGTACTTGTCAGTCTTCCCAAGCAAGAAGCAGCCAGCAGCTCCCACAGCTTGGCTCAGCTCCACGCCAGAGGTTGGGAAATCGTGAATCTTGTCAGGGCTCTGACGAAAGCAGTAGCACAAAGCGCTCCATGACCGTAAGGGGATCTTTTTGGGACAAACGCTTCCGAGACAAGTCATGAGATAGTTTCTTCCCTGGAATTTGCTCCGGCGGCTCCCATTGGCTAGGCACGGCTGACTCGAGAGACTGCCTGGCTCGGCCCTCCAGATGAGTAAATAAATTGATATGGGGCGTGGGGGAGAGTTCCACATCAATGGCAGGAGGAGATGAAAGAGGAGAACCGGTGGGAGTGTGGATCTATGACTCCTCATGCCTTGTGCACTCAGTCAGACGGGGATCTGGCCCTGACTTGGCAACACACTCGCTGCTCCTTTGTAATACACTGAATTAGTCACTGGATTAGTGAGCACATTTACACACGCTCGCACCCAGCTGTTTCAAGACACACTATCTCCCCACCCTCCGCCCTTCAGCTTTTTCTCCCCCTGAACTTTAGCCAGAGGCCAGATCCTGGCTTTCAATCAGCGATTGCTCTTCGCAGCCGGCAGACTCCAGAGGCAAGAAGCAGCCCTTGATTACAGACTGGAGACGCAGAACGGCTCACACTTCTCAACCCCCCTCCAACAAGGGTGGATCCAGGGAATGGATCTGAATAGGAGACTAGGACCTCCCTGCCCTCACTCGTTTCTCAGTCTCTCCTGAAGAACGTTGACATAACCGATTTTCACAATGGCTAGATCAGACCGACGCACTGCGAGGTCGTTCTGTGCCATAGGATCCACATAGCCCCCATATGACAGCATCCAGTATGGGAACAAGAAGGGACAGCCATCCAACTTGAAGGCAAAACTCACACATTCACGGCTTCACATCTGAAGCTGCTTAGAGGGATGGAAAATAGCATCAGTGAGTAAGAGCCCTGCCATGCCACAGCTACCGTGACAGCTCCAAAACCTCACTGCTTACGTAGGAAGCCAAAGCTTTCCTGGTATGACTGCAGAACACATGGACCACAATGCTAAGGTACCCAGGTACCAAGAACAGGATGAACGGCTGTGACACTAGTTCATCCCTCTGCATCTAACTTTAGAGATGAGACATGCCCAGATGAGAAGGTCTATCTTACTCCAGAAAAGAGAAATGTAAGTCTAAGCACAGGTATAGGAGCCAGGACTGGGATGGGGTTTTAATTTCCAGAAACAATGCTCACTGTGGTTAAACCAAGAATCATTCTACTGATTTATCTCCCGCAATTGTTTTGAGAACTCGGCAGTTGATGCCCATATGGTGCTTTCGAGACAAAGCGCTGAGTGTTCTTGTTACAATTGTTTGGAATGTCACAATCATTTCCTTTTCCTTTCACAATTTCTCATTAACATGTTCTGGCTTTTCCTTGAAAAAACAATAGCAAGAAATCGGAAAGCTGGTTTTGCTAATGGTTTTCAGTTTCGGATAAAAAAAAAATTATTTTTTGAAAACCAACTCCCAAAACTTTATTCCGAAAACCAAACATTTGGAGGGTTCCATTTCTAAAATGTTGACCAAAACAACACATTTCCCCCTAAACTGTTCATCTGAGTCAAGCAGCCATTTTTCGATAGCTCTGGTTATTGTACCAAACCTATCACCATCTAGAGTTTCCAGCTGCCACTGTGCTACACTTTAGCCACCTTCTCTTTAGACACTCCCACCTTCGTGTCACCAAGAGACAGAGAATCCAGCTCTGCCTTCCTCAAATCCACAGCCCTTGACCATGCAGTCTGCATCAGCTCTTGTAAATTGCAAGCAATGTAGGGCCTATGACACACAGTTGAATGAGTCAGAATCTAGCCAGGAGAGCACAGAGGTGCACATACAAATCAACTGTTAATTATATTGCCTCGCATTCTTGATAAGTGTTCCCATGGATGCTAAAACTGCCTCCCTGATAATGACAAAGGAGTCAGCTAGAGAAGGTTTTAATGCTGTTGATCTCAGCAACTTTCAATTCAGCTGTCAAGGAAAATACCAACAACAGCAAATATGGGTGGTGATGGTGCATTTAAAAATAAGAATTGAATATGCCAATCAAAGGAAACTCTGCCCTTCCTGACTTAGCTCTGATGTTGCATCTCTGTGCCCATTTCCTACCCTGTGGATGGGCAAAGGCAGCGTCTATAACTGCACCACACTGGACAGGAGAGAGTGGAAGGTTAAGGTATTGAGATTAAGCCCAATAACTGGAGACCAGCACCTCTGGGTCTGTACAGTGACTTTGCACAAAGACCTTGGATGAGTCTATGTGCCTCAGTTTCCCCACTCAGTTTCCCCATAGAAGTGCAATAATGATTCCTTGTCTCATGGAACCTCAGGTTAATAAAGCACTTGCAGACCCTATGATAGGATCTGCTAGATAAGGGCCAGAACTGAACTATGCACCCTAACACCAAAACTCTCACTGAATGCAATTTACTGCAGAATTAGGCTTTAAGAGTGAAAAGTCTTGGCCCTTTGCTGCAGGGGGCCAGTTCTGTCACCCCACTTTCACTTGTTTGTCCTCACTTTACTCATTCATGCTCAGAGAGAAAAAGGGGGGCGAGGCAGGCTACTTTAGCTGGAGAGACTTGCTGAAGCATATTAGGACTAGGTCTGTATGCACACTCCGGCTATGTCTACACTGCCCCCAATTTGTGCAAAAAATATGCAATGAGGCAAAGCGTTGAATATCGCCACGCCTCATTTGCATAATTAATGAGGCTCCATTTTTGCACAAGAGGCTTTTGCACAAGAGCGATTCTTCCGCATTTTTTTCAGGAAGAACAGCTCTTGCGCAAGAGGGGGGTATTGCACAAAAACGGAGCCTCAATTATGCAGATGAGGTGCGGCAATATTCCACACTTTGCCTCATTTGCATATTTTTTGTGCAAAACCGGGGCAGTGTAGACATAGCCTCCATGTATATCAGACACTCCTTGGAAACACGGCCTCGGTGCAAATATTTTACACGAGAATTGGAGGCAGGAAAGGGGGTGCTGTGGGGATTTTGGCCAGCACCTGGGTTCTCTTATTCAAACCCAAATTCAAACCTACATTGCCCTTTGAGAAAGTGCGCCGACATACATGATCCATGTGGAGCCCCCTGCAGGCCCTCCAGATGAGAGAATATATTTCATTCCTTAACATGCCACTAATGCCTGGCAGAGTTTGGGCACTGGAGGGACAAGTCCAAGCTGCTCCCATCAATATCCACCACATGGCCATCTACTCCCTTTGCAATCAATGTATAGGGCGAGATGCAGCCTCCAATCCCAAAAGCAAGTATACACCAGCTTCCTCCCTCCTCTCTCCCCAACACACTGTATGGGGCACAGACACAAGCTTCCTCCCCGTGAAGCAAGCCGAGGTAAGCTGCGTGCCCAGCCAGTAAACAGCCTCTGCATGTGCGTGCGTACTCTTCCTTCGGACAGCACAGTCTGTCCTGTGACTAAGAGCTCTACCTATGCAGGGCCGGTGGGAGTGATGTAGTGGTTGGAATGCGGGACTGACAGTCCTGACTCCTGGGTTCTAATCCCTGACTCTGCTGCTGACCCTGCTTCAGGCAAATCACTGTGTCTCCTGCCTCAGTTTCTCTATCTGTTATGTGGAGCCAGGCTTGCAGATTTTAGGACTGTGGATCCTCAGAAACTATAATTGCAGGGGAAAATCAAGCTATTGCCACAGCACCAGAATACACTGGCACAGGTCCAGGTAGGGCCCTAGCTAAGACCAAGGAGGAAATGGGGTCAGTGCTAAACCTTCTCCATCCTCAGCAGAAAGAATGATGGGTGAACCCTGAAGGCCTCCTGAGAAGCAGAGTGATGGGGAGGGAAGACAAGACACAAGGGGGGTGTCTAGACTACATCCCTCTGTTGACATTTTTTGAGGTTTACAGAATCTTTCGAAAAAGGCTTCTATTTTCGAAAGAACCATGTCTAGACTGCGGTTTCAATTTCGAAATAGTGCTTTTTCAAAAGACCGCCATGATGCGATTATGCAAATGAAGCGCAGGAAATTCAAATTCCGGCTTCATTTGCAATATCGATGGGCCTAATTTACATCCCTCTGTTGAAAGAGGGATGTAGTCTAGACACACCCTAAGGGTGTGTCTGTCGGTAGAGGGATGTAAATGAAGGTTTACAGGAGCTTTCGAAAAAGCACCCCATTTTCGAAAGAACCGCGTCTAGACTGCGGTTTCAATTTCGAAATAGCACTTTTTCGGAAGAGCGCCATTACGTGATTATGCAAATGAAGCGCGGGATAGTTAAATCCCCGCTTCATTTGCACTTTCGAAGTGCTTCATTTACATCCCTCTGCCGACAGAGGGATGTAGCCTAGACGTAGCCTAAAGGAAAGGGAACAGAAATCCAACATTTTCCCCTGCAAAGGCCAGAGTTGGTAACTCTGTCCTGTGCCAAGAGAATACTGGAGGAAAGAGACACACATAGGGGAAGGAGGCTGTGGGGAGGCCAGAGAGCTTGCGGGGGGGTGTCTGTATATTGAGAATAAACCTCCAAACTTGGGCACATCTACTAGGTCCCGAGGCTCCGAAGCTCTGCTTGCTATGGCAGCCATGTTTTAAATGAGCTAAGTAAGAGCCAGAAAGTGCACAAACGACTTCATCTCACCTGCATGTCCAAACTCTTAAGGCACAGTTGTTGCCTACAAACGTTTGCACAGTATGAAATTCGAACAATGAGGAAAAAACCACCCCCCTTCCACCTCCTGAGCCAAATGCTCTCAGAATGTGGGGGAGGGGCAATCGAGATAAGAATTTGGGGTCCATCAGTCATTTAAACAAAATCCTCCTCGGCGGCCACTTTTATTTTCATCCGTCTCTCTGGGCCAGACTGTGAACTTTGTATTCCCACTGGGGAGCAGTTATTCACTCGAGGACAGCGACTCATGTTCAAGTGTCGGTGGAGTTGGGCTCCAAGTTCTCACCATTTGTTTGCAAACACAGCCAGTCGCAACCACAACAATAAAATCAATGTGGATTTGCACCAGCTGACACAGGTATAAACACAGCCGCGAGGCAATCCCAAATGCATCATTTCACGCAGGACAGCAAAAACGGCTCCCTTAGTATTCAACAATAACATACAGCGAATATTGTCGGGAGCAGTGGACTCGGACCACAGTTTCGTGTTAAGCAGAGCCAGAAATACATGCTAGAAAGATCCAGCAAGAAATTTGGTCTTATTAGAACTCAAGCAATCCCCCTAAATTCCACTGCACCTGGGAAAAATGTAGGCGCTTGCTAAAGAATCAATAAATATTTATTGTTTCACCAGCAATATTATGACTGTGGATGTAAGCATGGCCCGAGGCCAGCAAAACTGGAGTCTTCTTGGCCAGCGCCACAGACAAATTTCTCTCTGCATCTATTTGGAAGATTATAAACTACACAATGAAAAAAAAAACCACACAGGGCAGAGAGCAGCTTAGTCACGGAATAGGAATAAAGGGGCTGAGACACGGAGCCAAATCCCGAGTGGTGGAGGAACCCATGTAGTCCTACTGACTTCAGCAGAGCTTTGCTGATTTGCACCTAGAGAGGATCTGTTGCCCTACCAAGCGCAAACACCCCCTGTTAGAAATCTGGAGCATTAGGGACTGGTCCTGTCACTGGATACGAGTGAACAGCATCCTGAATCCAAGAGTCAGGGCTCTGCACAGGTGGTTCCACAAAGCTCACTGCAGGACAGGGCTTTAAAAAGGAAGCGGGTGACAATAATACAGCTCAATCAATAGGTGAAACTCCCCTTGGCTTCAGTGGGCACAGGAAGGAGCCAAACTTCCCTCCTCCTCTTTTGGGCCCACCCTGCTCAGAAGCAGATGTGAAAAATAACCCAGGGTGGGATAGGGTTGCCAGATGGTTTCAGCAAAAATACTGGACACACTTGACATGACATCACAACTGACATGACATCTTATTTAGAAAATACCGGGCATTTATATCTTCTCATTTATATTTTCTCAATTTGTTTCCCAAAGAGAAAACTCAAATACTGGGCTGTCCGGTTCAAAACCGGACATCTGGCAACCCTATGGTGGGATGACCTGTTCCTGTCTCTAACCGCCTCACTCCCATTCCCCCCCACCCAACAAAAAAGGCTCATGTTAAGGACCATCACTGACATGCAGCCACTTCTGGGGTGGGGGGAGCAGACAACTGGCCCAGAGCACACTGTGGCAACAACTGGAGAGGTGGAAAATGCAATATAATGAGGTGGGGCCAATCCCCTTACGAAAGGACCATGAGATCTGTAATATTGATGACGGGCAGGGAGGAGCTCAGCTTTCAAGGCCTTGCCACAAAAAGCTAAACACAATAAACTCCACCAGAGGATAAGAGCCGACTACTATGGGCGGCTGGAGGAGTTCTTTCTCTTGCTCAAGTGGCTGAGGGCTACACTGCGGGCTCATGGTTCAACCCCTGCTGGTGACCAGGTAGAAATTCAGCACATCTGGAATTCCAACTGGCTAGCTTAGACCAATGAATGGCTAGAATGCCTCTGGGCCCTGGTCTGCACTAGGGCTTGATTTCAAAATAACCCCCCTTAAGGCAAATTAATAAGCGGAGCATCCACACGCCCACGCCCACAGGCTGGTTATTTCAAAATAATAACTCCTGCTTTCCACGGGGAATAACACTTATTTTGAAATAGTTATTTCAAAATATCAGTAGTGTGGATGCTCCGGTGCTGCTATTTCAAAATAACTACTCCTCTGTGTCATTCAAACTAATTACTTCCCAGGATTCCCTGGGGCTCTAAGCTGAGGTAGTGCGTCCACATTCACGGAGCCTGCCTCAGACTAATTTTGAGGCTTCCCCATAGTGAGGACACGCTATTTTGATTTTGTTAAATCAGGAGTTATTAAGTCGATTTAAGTCATTTCAAAATAGTTTCCTAGTGTAGACATGCCTGGGAGAACTCACACCTATAGTTTAAAGTCAGGGAGGTTTGGCAAACCAGATCCTTAGCCCCATAAGCCACCTCCCTGCAGTTCAGTAGGCCAGAATATCCTTTCTTTAAACTAGACCTCTGCCCACTATGGCAGCAACTGAGGAAGTTAAATAAAAGAAACACAAATATCCAGGCAAAGTGGTGAAGGGGAAAAAACAGTTTCCTCTTCCACCAACCCTGAGACTGACTCTTAGCCCTTCAGCAGCATCTAACCCACTGAGAAATGAAGGCACAGCCAGAGTGACGTTAGTCAGAAAACTCTAAAAAAAGGGAACATTCTGACTCAGCGCACACCTGCTCGCTGCGTAGCTGCTCACAGTGAGAGAACTGCTGGAAGAACACAAGGGATCTTCCCTTCTGTCTCCAGCAGCAGAGCTATCAGCTGAAGTTCTGTATCTCTGAAGGTCAATGGTACCAGTGTTCACTGTGAGCTGTGGGCTTATGTGGCCACTCAGTAGAGACTGAAATGCTATGCAGCTGATTAGCAGAACACGCACAGCCAGGTTTCTTGTTTCTACTGCACATTCATACATTTCCCAATGCACATACCAACATTTATTCTGCACCTGGAGGGAAAAGATTAGAGGGAACATTGAACGGGACGCTGGGCTTGTCTTTCAGATTGTGGGTGCAGAGTTGAAAGTCTGACAATGGGAAGGGAGGTCATCATACTCCAGACCTGGAGGAAGGGTGATCTAATGGTTAGTGCACTAGTGGCGCTCTTGGGAGATTGAGGTTCAATTTGCTGCTCTGCTACAGACTCCCTTTGTGAACTTGGGCAAATCACTTAGGCCCAGATCCTCAAAGGTATTTAGGTGCCTGTCCCCACTGAAATCTTTAATTCTAAATACCTCTAAAGAACTGGGGCACAGCCACTTTGTGCCTCAGTTTCCCCTCTGTAAAATGAGGGTAACAGCACTGCCCTACCTCATAGAGGTGTTGTGAAGACAAATCCATTAGAGACCGGGAAGTGCTCAGATACTGAAGCAATGGGGAGGTGGATATATAAATATCTAGAAACATACCGTGGGGCTAGATGGTAACTTAACTATCTACCCTGACTAATGGCTGATGGAGTCTGTTCACTGATACTGGTGCAAGCTGGATTGGACCCCAAAGCAACTACAAGTCTGGAATATCCTTCTGCCTTAGCCAGTCACAAGTGATTCTGTTTTCAGGTGTAATGACTATTCAGTCGTTGTCTTACATGATACTACTGTGGAGACTCTCATCCTCTCATGTAGCACAGCAGTTCATCCAGGCAGTCTCCTCACCCCTTTCAATTTCATTGGGCTGAGAGAGGGAAATAGCCTGTCATAATAACCCTGTATCTAGTTAAATAAGTTATTTGAACTGCTGGGCAATACAGAGGGGAACCTTTTAAAAATATATGGGACCTTGGTTTGGCGATCGTTTTAATCCCATGACAGATTTGCCCCATCACCTAGAATTCAGGCAAGAGGTTTTCCTCTTGGACCGGTGAGACAAAGACCTCAGTGTTTTACAGATGTATCCAGTTCACACGAGAGCATCTTTCCTCCTGTAATATATTTGTCTCGCTACCCTTGAGAATTGGTTTGTACAAACCCTAACCACGGAGCTGTCAGCTCAGAGTGACAGAGAGTCTTTTACAGAAGCATTTCTTTAGTTAGTTTCCTTGTAAATATCAGTCTAGTCTGCTCCAGACAGAGAGCCTGCAAACCCCAGGTACTTTGCTGTGCAGCCTCCAGCAGTCAGCTATCAGCGTGCAATGCCTGGATGGCATGAAACTTGACTGCAAACTCTCTCTCTGGAGAGCTGAAAAGCAAAAGACCAAACATTTCACTTTATAAGGTTTATCCCTCTAAGGTTCTTTTGAAAACCTGGGCCCAAGTCCTTTCATGCTTCCAGTCCCAAAACCATATTGTGGTTAGGTAAGAGTTAAACCTAATGCTAGGTAGCCTTTGTGTGTACAATAGTGAAATACTTCACTTGTACCATGTGCTGCTCCAAACCACCAGAGACAATTTATAATCAGTACTAAATTATTATTACTGATTAATCCAAGCCACCACACTTGGCTGCTACATATTTGCACAGTACCATAAGGAGACAATTTGTAATGCACTCCCGGAGCTAATGCCGTCCCCTGCCAATCATTTGCAAATGCTAACATCCATGTGTACTTTTATTTGTGGCAGTGTTTCCTAGTAGGTAGTGCATTGGCTTAGCCATCAGAAGACCCAAGTTCCAAACTTGGCTCTGCTGTTTGACCTCAGGACAGCCACTTCTAGCTCATCTCATTTGGGATCTTTAGGCACTGTTATAATATAAATAACTGGGAACTGCACCCTCTGCTTGCTGCGCTTGCCCACCCCTCTACCTCTAGCCGTTTTCACTTCGCTGAGAGAGCCTGAAGACGTGATTATGCCATTCTGGCTACGTCTACACTGACAATTTTTGAGGCAGAAAATATGCTAATGATGGACTCATTTGCATGAGTTGCAGTCTCATTTGCATATTTTCTGCCAATCCGTTTTTGCGCAAAAACAAGCAGTGTGGACGTTTCCTTTTTGCGCAAAACCCCCTTTTTGCACAAGATCCTTGTGCCTCAAAAAAGGAGGTATACCGATCTTGCGCAAAAACGGGTTTTGGCACAAAAGGGAAACATCCACACTGCTTGTTTTTGCGCAAAAACCCCCTTGCGCCAAAACAGATTGGAAGGAAATATGCAAATGAGATCACAACTCATGCAAATGCGTCCCTCATTAGCATATTGTCTGCTGCAAAAACTGGCAGTATAGACGTAGCCTCTGCTGCCTGGCAGGAACATTCTGTCGCCCAGCAGCAAAAACTTTTTTATATAGAGAGAAATAATACCAAGGTATAATAAGGAAAATGTCATAGAATAAGTAGAAGCAAAGAGTCTGTGGCGGGGCTTCCTCACTGGCAGCTGCATTTGGGAGTTGGTGATCAGTACAGTGCTTAGAGAGAAAGAAATTGTAAGTAGAAGGTAGAAAAACAAAGAAAAGGTCTTGTAAAATCAACAGGGAAAGAAAGGAATGTATGACGGGGACCCAAGACTGATTTTGTTGGCACTCTGTGGGAAAAGAAAACTGGCTCCCCTCCCTAAAGGGAGCACCCACTATTCCCTTCCTCCCACCCACCCAACCCCCGGCACCTATCTGAGCAATTCCTTCACCCCAAAGGACGCTCCCTGTTCTGCAGCAGGTGCTGTTAGTTCCCAGGTTCTGCTGCAATGAAGGAAATGTCCCAGCAGCTTCCAGTGCTTAAGATTCGGGGAGTCATGCAAGACCTGACAGTGCACTGCTGGATCAGAACCAATCACCTGGCCCCTCATGCTCCTTCTAGTTCAGTAGGAGTGGGAAGTTGATGGAAAAAATTCTGCAGCCCTAAAGAGCAATTCAGGATCGGCTTTCTTCTGAGTAACTACAGCAATGCCAGTGTTCTTCCACTTAGGCTAAGCAGGGGTTTCCCCTTGAATGAGGCTGCCCTACAGATTCACCTGTAACCTCAGAGGTCCCAAGCGTGAAGGCGTGTTTGGAGAGGTGTTCCTGTTACACTTGCTAGAGGAAACAGGATAAATGTTGCATTTTACAAGGGACCAAAGATGGTCTTTTAGGCACCAGGCCAGCCCTCACGGTTTCTATTCCTAGCCCTGCCCCAGATTCACCACGCCAGTCACTGTCCCCATGCTGTGCCTCAGTTTCCCACCTGGGATCAGAGTGCTAAACTCCAACCCCAGGTGTTCAGCTTTTAAAAGTACTTTTAGATCCTGCTAGGGAAGGCACTCAAGGCATGCAAAGCATCCATGCACTCATACTAGGATTTCCTTCATTTGGAAAGCCCCCAAATATCTTGGCTTAAGTCACTAGATTGCTTGTGCCAGTGGAGAATTAAGTGACTTGATGCATCTTGGCCCTGTGTCCAAATGCTGATGATCAGAATCCCCCTCACACGGTGACACTGAATTACACAAAAGTTTTCCACTTCCCCTTTCCTAGCAGTAATCAAGTTGGTGAAATCTTGCTTCAGAACCTGAGTGTATTTCATCCCAACCCTATAAACCAGGTGAAGGGCTCTCCCGGATAAAAATCTATCACCAAGATGCCACCTGGGTGTGATCCAGTAGAAATAATGAGCCTCGCTGTATTCATGGTTACAGGGCTCAGGAATATTCCCTGACAGCATATTCCCACACAGTGTTTGTTGCACTGCCCACAAAGGGCCGGATTCTTCCTCTGGTGTACATCAGGAGCAAGTCCACTTAGCACAATGGTGTTACACCCAGGTCAAACTAGGAAAAGCAGGAGAATCAGGCTACAATTTCTCTCTCCCCGTTTTAATGTTCTATTGTCTTGCTGCTCAGTTACCAGTGGAAAACCCCAAGGGCAACAAGTCATAGAGTTCATCAGCGAGAAGCTAACTACAGTCCTCGCTCAGCACTTCAGAGTCCCATTACACGTCCCCAACTTTCAGGGAGGGCTGCCAAGCTGCTTTTTACTCTAACCAAAGAGGCCAGGGCAGCTTTACAGAGCTGCAGCCAACAGAGGGATTTACCTCAGGCAGAGTTTACCAATTTCAATATTCAATCACTTTTATTTTTCTTTAAAAACTGGCAAGTTGGATGCCATCTTTTATAGACCAGCTGGCAAACGACGCCCTGCCAATTACACCCTGCAGACTGCTTAGGGCTTTGGCATGTAACCAAACCAAATCATGTATTAAATTATTACACTAATAAACCAACTAAAATGCCACATCGGCCTATCTATCTAGGTTCTCATATAGATGTCCATCACCCTCGTATCTGAGTCCTCAACTTCTCATCTCACACACCCACATTGGCAACAAGAGCACTGGATCACACTTTGGAAAGTTATTACAACTTTGCACCCTTTGGTCCAAGGCAACCTAATCTTTACTTTTAAACCATCAGGGTGTGCCGCATGACCCATCTAAGGAGGGTTGAACAGGGCATGAGTGGATGGGAGCTGGATTTTATTCCAGGGGCAGAGGAAGAGAACGGGAGGGGTGTGAAGAGCTCTCCCTGGCTATCAGCCCAGCTGAGGCACCTTCATTGTTCTACAGGAGCATCAGGCACCTGGCATATTCAACACTGTTGGTGCACTGAAATAAATGAATTCTCACTGCATACAATGAAGCCAGCAGATAACAGTGTGACTCACAGAAGACAAAAACAAGGGAGCATCAGGAAGACTAGATGGGTCGGAGACTGACACAAGGAGACAGAATCTTTCACCTTGTTCCGTAGTGACCAAAAATGGCACCATTGGCAGCACTGGCATGTTCGCTGGCCTATTAGAAAGGAGTTGCTGCTCTCTGTCCATTCCTAGTGAGACACGTGCCCATATCCCAAAACACTGCCAAAGGATGGAACGGGCCGGGAATACTGAACCATCTAAGCATGGGGGGAGTCTAACGTTCTATGGACCGAACACCATCAACTTCAGCAACAGCTGTCCACACCCACCTCATGCTCTTGACAGTCCTCAAACTACATGAAGAAACGCTTCAACTTTTCTTTCAAAACGTTAAGGGGGAAATGGGGTTAAGCCACCTAATTGACAACACTGACTTTGGCTCACAAGCATAGTACAACCACCCAAACAGAAGCAACGGGAACGGCACGCGATAGGAAGTCGTCTCATTTTTTAGTGTTCTTCCAGCCACAAGTTTGAACTTTGGGTCAACTTTTAAAAAATGCCTGCAGTCCTCCACTATGTGGGAAGAATCAGGTTAAAACTTTCATGGGCTTGTTAACATACGTAAAGAAACTCAGCTTATTAGGACCAATGGTTGTCTCTCCAACCAGCACCAGGCAACCAGAGCAGGGCAGAGTTCTGCCCACCCTACTCCCATGGAACTCCATCAATCCCAAATCCACTGAATGGTTGGAACAGAGCAGACTTGTGCCCCACATCCTCACATGGCGAAGACGCCTGGCATATACTGGCTAGTGCCAGGAGATGTTTAAATGTTAACAGACGTCTTAGTATGAATACAGGCAAAATAAATCCCCCATCTTGCTCCCAGATCCGCCATACAAATGTCCCCAGTAACTACAGACACTTCTGTGATTCATATCTCCCAGCCTTTACCTTGCAAAGTGACTGTATCCCTGACATATGAGGATTGTTTTTGTTTAACGCTCTCCCAACCAGAGCCTGTAGAAATAGGTATAAATGGCTAACAAATTCAAAAGTGACTCAAGACCAGATTTTTTAAATGTTTGCAGGCACCTAAACACTCAGATAGGGGTTTTGCCAAAGAGGTCCAAATTGGTTGAAGTTAGGCACCAAATCCACTTCACTTTTGAATATCTCACTAGATGCTTCTCTGCATCTTTCAATGTTTAAATACATTTAAACTCTGACCATTAGGAGTCTAATGCCCATTGGCTTGCACTCCTAAGTGTTTAATTCCTATTGGCTTGAAAACTGTACACAGTATCCCAAGGTTACAGGGCCTGTATCCCAACATTACAGGACTGGCCTGATTGCCAGAGGTGCCAAGTATCTGCAAACTTCCACTGAAGTTGCCTTTGAAAAATCAGGCTGCATATACATCTAGGTATTGCATATGGATAGGTGCCCGGTAAATACATTATTACACTTGTATGTGATGTTGTGCAACCTATGCATGTATCGATTTACTGTAGCTATCTGCAGGCAAGCTGGTCTGATATCAGTTTGTAGTTTTATCTCTGCACGCTAACCACAAAACAATGCGCTGGCCCCCTGCATTTTTACTGTCAGCTGTCACTTCTTTTCCCACATACAGCCTGAAAACATGTCAACTGGCAGGAACAGAGCCCAGACTGGATTTCCTAGAAACTCGATAATTGACCAAGAAATGCAGAACTCTCCAACGGGTTTATTTATTTATTACGCTGGTACCCTATTATGGCCAGAAATGCCAATTTCAATCATCAGAAGATCTTGCCACTGCAGAGAGGAGCAATGGAGCTGTGCTTAACCCCGGCTTGAACCTAGATGGAAAAGTTTTCACTGCAGGCCCTTTCGTGATTCAAGACCTGCACTCTCCCCCCAGCTAAAGGTGAAATGGAAGTTGCTTCAGTGTTGAGGGACAGAGGAGCCAGTTAAATGAGGTTAGAATGAGAACAGCAACCCTTATTATTGCAGAGGCTGAACTATTAGTGTTAACCACAGAGAGCAGTCGCTAAACGTATAGCTGGTAACAACAAACACATAGCAACAGGTTACTGAAATTGCTGTCATGATAACATCAGTACCCCTCCACCCCAGAACCTGTCCAGGGAAAGGCAGCACCAGCAATGCTCTCTGGTTTAATTTCTGAACATGGCCTACATGCAAGGCATGGGATTTGGTGGCCACAAGATATTTCCAGGATCTTGCATGAGCCACTTAGAGCTGTTTCGGTAAGACAAGTTTCTCTCATATTGGAGGAGGGAGAGAGGTTGTACCTCTGTGTAAAAGTGATCAAAGCTTCCCCTCCATCAAACCTCCCCTCAGAGTCAGATCCTTGTCCCTTGCTAAGTAGCCAGCTAGAGAAGGGACAACCACGTGAGAGCAGCCTTCGTGTAGGCAATAAAACAGCCTTAAAACGGATCCAAGATCAGAGCATTTTGCCTTCTCCCCAACTTCCCTAAAGGCGTTCCTCGACTCCTCGGTGTACAGGGAATTCGGAGGGAGGGAGGGGAAAGGGAAGAGGTGGCCTGCAGCAGATCCCATTACAATAAAAGTTGTGAGGGGGGGAAGAAGAGGGGTGGTTACCATTTCAGCCCACACATTTTGCAAAACTCGCAAGGCAAATATTTTACCCCCCTCTCCCACCCACGAAAAGAACAGCTGCAAAAATAAACTGCACCGAGAGGAAAGAGTCTCATGAACCCCTGGGGGAGAAGAAGAGTAGAACCTGGTCAAACAGAACCCAAGGGGCTGCAAAGCATCACACACACCCCAGCCAACCCTCCTCGTAAGCCAGAGACCAGCAGCAGCTCCAGCCAACACTTCTCCCTCTGTGACCGCCTTCCCACCGCTCCTTCAGCGGTCCCCGGGGAGGCGACCCATCTCCCAGCACAGCTCCAGCCGTGCTAGGAACCGCAGGTCCCAGATCACTGAGCAAAGGAGCCAGCAGTGAAATGTACTTAGTGTCCTCCCGTGAGCACAGACCTAAGGCTCCAGCAGTGAAATTGACTAACCGGAGCCAGGGTCAGAGCGCACAGCCCAGCCCCACAGATCACGGCTCCCAACCCCTCAAAGCAAGGCTCCGGCCGTGAAACTTACCCCCCTCCCTTCCCACAGACGCGCCCGGTCCTGAGGGGGCGGGGAGGCAGCCGCCGGCAAGCTTACCCGGGGAAGGGAAGAAATCTACATCCACCTTCTCGGTTTTGATGATGGTCAGGGTGGGTTTCAGGTCCACGGCCGCCTTCATGGCTCGCTCCCTGCTTGCCTCGGGTGTATTTACAATAGTCCCTGCCGGGGAATCGTGGGGGGAGGAGAGGCTGGTGCCTGGGTTCCCGGTGCCCCCTGCTGGGAACGGTCCCGTGCGCCCCTGCCTGGCTGGCGCAAAGTTGGCTCTTGGAGAAGAAGGGGGCGCGTCTCTCCTCCCCTCCCTCCTTCCCCGGTCCCACGCTCAGCCTGGCCCGTCTCCTCCTCCTCGGCCAGCCGGGCTCGGTAGCTCGCCTTGCTCTCCCTTCCGCACTCCTTCGCTCTCTTATTCTTCTAGGGCGGATCTTCTCACAGGCGCCGCAGCTGAGCCCCCCTCCCCGCCAGCCCAGAGAGCAGCGGTTGGGGTGAGGAGCTGCAGGGAAGGGGAGGGAGATGGGCCGGGCTCAGCTACAGTGACAGCGGCCGGGGGAGGGACCCGGCTGCCTCCGCCCAGCCGGCCTCAGCGGGCTTCAAAAGCCCAGAGTAGCGCGCACAGGTCCGGGCGTTTTGGGAAGGGCAGGGCGCACCAGCCTTCCCAAACTGCCCCACCCAGCGGATGGGGGAAGAAGGGCCCGCTGTGGGGGGAAAGGTCCCATGTTGCAGGTAAAGTCCAGGGCCCCATAGGTAGAGTCGAGAGGTGAAACTCCCATGCCTGGCCCATTGGGGTGCATGGGGAGACGAACCTCTGTCCAATCCATACAGCGGGAAACATCTAGGGGATGGCAGGAAAGAAAGCCCCATTCCACTTCCCAGCTGGGGTTGGAGTGGAAGGTAAGGAGTCTTAACAGAGCTGCTCCCCTCTAAGATGCTACAGAACTTACTCTGAAACCTGGGGAGAACTGATCAGAGAGTGAGCAGCTAAACCATCCTATCCACAGCACTCTCCATGACAAACCATGGGTCTTTTCTAGGCGGGATGGATACAAATAAGCAGATTGGGGAGGGATGGCCCACAAGTTTGGTCTCAGCTGCCCACACAGAGCTTGATTAATGATTTCAGTGGGCTATGGTTCAGGCCCAGCAACTAGATAACTGGCCTTCATACAGGCTTCTGCCACCCAGAGCTGGGCACACCTAAAAACGGAACCGAAAGACATGTATTTGTATTAAAAACAGCTATGGGGATCTTTGATTAGGACTCTCTGAGAAAACACAACTTGTCATGGCAGGCTACCCCCCCCCCCCATCCTCTCCCAGGAGACACTTTTGATGATCCAATATGACTTCTTGTTGAATCCAAGGTAACAGCATTCCTCCTGCAGTTTCAGCAAAATATGGTCCCCTTCAATTCCTCTCCTGAACTGTCAGAGTTGCTATACGCTGTTACATAGCTAGATGCACTCCACACCAGAAGTGGCTGCATTCATAGGGTCTGCATGTGGCATGTATGTTCAGAGAGGTGCATGCATACTCAGGAGATTGTGTGTGGGGGGTGGAGTTTATATGTATGCTGGGGTTTGTTTGTGTGTGATAAGGAGGGGAGAGAAAGGAAAGAAGAGAGAGTCATTGTGTGTGTGCACACGCGTGCATGCATGCGGCATGCGGGGGCTTGCATGCATGGGATGGCTGGAAGTTATCCAGCACAGCCCTAGTTTGCATAACTGGTTTGTAAAGGGGCTTGAAAGGTGCTATAAAAGATGTGAGATCAATATCATGCCAGGGTGTCGTGAGCTTAACTGAAGAGAGGAATCTCGGTTTTCACATAAAGTATGTTTTATGGGTAGCAAAAACTTCAGACCACAAACGGCAGTGCAAGAAGGGAGCTTATGACTCAGAGATGTCAATTTACCGGTAGAAGTGTAAGAAGACCAAAACAAATGGCCTTAGCAACCTGCCGTTGTGGTTCTCTCACTCAAAAGCGAACAGTCGCTGTTATACTCGGAGAGGGAGACTGGGTCACGTTACTCAGAAATGGGCTGACTTGTACACTCCAGAGCAGAACACCACCGATGCTTAAAGTGCCTGAGTTCGGAGCCAAATTGCACGGCTGTCTCTATTGTCTAGAAAGGATGGGACCAACCAAACAGATGTAAGAATCAGACTAGACTAGACTCACTTCCAAAACTTGCCTATGTCCAGAAGCAAATACAAACTTTGGGGCTCAGGCTATTTGGAGTTGGCCTTAGGGGTAGTTTTATCATTCACCTACAGCACATTTCTAGAAGAAAGAGCTGGGTGGCTTAAGAGGCAGTGGGGTTGAGTGACCAGGACACAGAGTTGGGAGTCAGGGGCTTGATTCTTACTAATGGCCACATTTCCCAAGGTATTTAGGTGGCAAAAATGCAGCTAGGCACCGAACACTGAGATAAATTTGGCTCCTGATTCCTGATGAAAGTCAGTTAAACTTACAGGCTAGAACCACAAAAAGCACCACTCAACCCCTCCCCCTCCTCAACTGCTCCCCAATCCCCTAGGCACCTACATTACCATTGCTCTTAAGTTTCTGCTGGTAGAGTGCTCTGAGCACTTAGCATCCATCCATAGGCATGTGCAAAACTGCCTGTGTTCAGATGCCACTGAGCTGTATGGCAGCCCACTTCATGCCGAAGCCTCAGCACAGGGGTTGGGAACCTCAGGCCCGGGGGCCAGATGCAGCCCCCAGCTTGCCTGGATCCAGCCCCTGAGGCTCAGGGATCCCCCCACATTGGGGAGCTGGCTGCTGGTGCTCCAGCACCCCTGCAATCTACCCGTACACAAAATCTACTAGTCTGAGCCCCCCCTAGGCCCTGGTGTGCCAGGGGAATGTGGGGAGTGTCTTTCTCCTTCTCTGTCAGGGGCTTCTCTGACTGATTTTTCTGTGCGTAAGTGGCCCTCGACTCAAAAAAAGTTCCCCCCACCTTCACAGGATTCTCCTCCTAGCCAGTTTTAGGGGCTTGATGCAGTAGCACGCCTACCAGATCCTAATGAGGGTTCAGCACTGACATGCCCACCCCCCTTTGCAGATCTAGCCCCAGGTGTGTAACCCACTTCTCTGCTTTTCACAATCTTACTAGGCATCCATCTACAGCTGTAGGCACCTAAATCCCTTTGTTCATCTGGTTCCCAAGCCCTTCTACACCACTCTAGTAATGGCACGGTAGCACAAATGAGTACCAGGCTCCCTGGATTCTATTGCCAGTTCAGCCTCTGATTTGCTGTGGGAGCTCCAAAAAAGTCAGCCACTGAGCCCCTCCGTGCCTCAGTTTCCTCGTGGGAATTCGAATTCCTATCCCGCTTTTTAAAAGGGCTTTGAGCTCTGCATAGGAAAAGCCAGGCACAAATGATACTCATTCTTCTTCAGTATCTAATGCTGCAATAATACTGGAAAACTGACGCTGAGAAAGAATGATCAAGAGCAATCCACGTTTCATATTTCACACTTTTCTTCTGTTAACAAGTGGTTGTGCTGAGAGCTTGTCTCTTTTGCTTGCCTTGTACATTTTTATTTTAGTTCTGCTCCCTCTTCTCCCGGCATAACTGGGAAAGAGAGGCTACGTCTAGACTACAGGCTTTTTGCGCAAGAAGCTTTTGTCGGAAGAGATCTTCTGCAAAAACTTATTGCGCAAGAGCACGTCCACACTGCAAAAGCGCATCAAAAAAGCGATGCGCTTTTGAGAAAGAGAGTGTCCAGACTGCCTGGATGCTCTCTCACAAGTAAGCAGTGATTGCTATGGACAGAATGGCCACCAGGGCACCTGTGCTTTTTCCTCTTCCCTCTTCTTGCAAAAACCCTCTTCCCCGTTCACACACACCTTTTTGCGCAAGAGCTCTTGTGCAAAAAGGCATTCTTCCTCATAGAATGAGGATTAACAAGTGCGCAAAAACCCCTCTGATCTTTCGACTAACTTGTGCAAAAACATGCTTGAGGTTTGGACGCTCCGTGAGTTTTTGTGGAAAAACGGCCGTTTTTCTGCAAAAACTCTGTAGCGTAGACATAGCCAGAGAGAGGGACAAAGTGGAGATGAGAAACTGAAAAAAAAAGGCTTTAGAAGGAGGTTAGAGCAGGACCTTTCCAGTTCAAAATCAAAAGCTGATGCAAAAGAAACAGCTGCCCCTTCTGTAGGATTTGTTCCAGTGCAGATTTAGGAGGGAAACATGATGCAATTTACACCGGCTGATAATCTTTCCCTTCCTATGTTTCCCAGGAATGCTGTAATCCCAAGGACAATGTATGTGTGAGTTTATACACATGCATGCTGTAATTTGCCGTGGGGAATGGTGCATTGGTGGAGGGGGTGGCCAGTTACATAGCTGGCTGCAGACTTTTGGCTGTAATGATGAAGCCATCAAAATGCACCTGTGGTCCCCGCAGTATTAAAATGACCCAGCCATTCCACGGCGTTTGATAATCCAGGCAGTTCACATTGAGCTCCTGCTGCAAACCACAATCCTCAGAATGAAACAGACGATGAGACAGGCTCTGAGTCTTACCTCGGGGCCGGCTGCTGGGAATGGGCTGTCAACTACATCCTTGAGAACATAGCCGGGAGCGAGCACGGGAGGGTCAGCCAGTGGGACAGCAGAGTGATGGCAGGCAGGAGAACTACAAAGCTCAGTGTGAGGGGCCAAAGCCTCATCTCCTGTATTCTAGCCCTAGTCCCATGGGGTGATAACTGTTGGCTTGGACCCTACTGCAGGAGATAAAATCCCATGGACTGGCTGGGATCCTGAACACCTGAAACGAGCACCTTTTCTTCTGGTCAAATGTGGTTCTTATTAGGGAGTATCTTTAGGTATATGGACTCCCCACTAAGTTCTGGCCCAGCCAAATGAACAAGATGAGGTCGTAGCCTGGTGGGATGTGGCCATAAGTAGTTTCTTCTCCCCCTCCCCACAACTTCTATTTCACTTCACTGCTCGGGGAATGAAAGGAGGCACTAAAATACAACCACAAATTCTGGAGAACCAGGGCTGGAAACAGGGTTAGCAGGAGAGATGGAACATCTGGGAGGCTGCAAATAGAAAATTCCTAGTACATAAGAATGGCCATATTGGGTCAGACCAAAAGTCCATCTAGCCCAGTATCCTGTCTTCTGACAGTGGCCAGTGCCAGGTACCCCAGAGGGAATGAACAGAATAGGGAATCATCAAGTGATCCGTCCCCTGTTGCACATTCCCAGCCTCTGACAAACAGAGGCTAGGGACACCATCCCTGCCCATCCTGGCTATTTGCCATTGATGGACCTATCCTCCATGAATTTATGTAGTTCTTTTTTTAATTCTGTTAAAGTCCTGGTCTTCACAACATCCTCTGGCAAGGAGTTCCCCAGGTTGTGTGTTTTGTGAAGAAATATTTCCTTTTGTTTGTTTTAAACCTGCTACCTATTAATTTCATTTGGTGACCCCCTCCGTTCTTGTGTTATGGGAGCAAGTAAATATCTTTTCCTTATTTACTTTCTCCACGAGGATCATGATTTTATAGACCTCTATCATATCCCCCAGTGGTATTAATCTCTCATCATATGGCAGCCATTCCACACCCCTAATCATTTTTGTTGCCCTTTTCTGAACTTTATTCCAATGCCAGGATATCTTTTTTGAGAGGAGGTGACCACATTTGCATGTAATATTCACAATGTGGGTGTGTCATGGAATTATACAGAGGCAATAAGATTTTCTCTGTCTTATTCACGTTCCCTTTTTTAATGATTCCTAATATTCAGTTTGCCGGCAGTGCAGCCTCTCTCTTTTAGACCAGCCACAGCCTGGCTGCTGCCTTCATTGGTGCTCATTTCAGAGCTTGAGACATGAAAGCCCCACCTCTGAATTCCAGCGGAGTTGCTCAAGGGCTGTGTGTTTGGGAAGGCAAGGGAAAGAGCCCACTGGGTAGTTTCTTCATCTGGGAGGTGACTGTTTGCATTCATGCCTTCCCAGACATGAGTTAGCCCCAGCCCTTGCCAGACCAATTCCTGCTCGCAGTTGCGAGAAACGTCTTTCCTCTTGAACATTCAAAATCCCCCCTCCTTTCCATGATCTCCGGCTATTGAATGTTCCTCTCCATGAGGCGTCTCTCCTATGGAGGAGGACGTGATCTCCCAGCTCCTCTTCTCACTGATATGTTAAAAAGATTCTGCTGTTGTGCAGAGATAACCATTTGCCCTCCTCCTCCAATGGGACCGGGTTGCTTCTCAAGCCTTTGAAACAAAGGAAGGGCAGACAATAAAGTCCCCTTGTTCCCCCGCGAGGCCTTTGTTTTGTTTTTTTAAAATAATAATAACAATAAAGGAATTTACTGCTGGTGAAAGGTGTCAAGACCGAGGCCTCATTCGTGACTGGGGGGTTAGCAGCAAGGACTTCCCGAGTCTGGCCCTTTCAATTTGGTGGAGTCAGATTGCAATTTGAAAGTAACCATCCTGTGAACTTCCAGTTTTTATGTGGCTGCCATGCCCCCTCTCCTCTCCTCCCTCAAATTTCCCCTCTCTTATTGCTGTGGAGACAGCACATTTTCAAAATGCTGTCCTTCTACCTGCCCCAAGAAATCCCTTCCCCCTCTCCCCAACCGCTGAAATGCAGTCAGCTCTGGGGTGAAATGTAACAGCCGGTTTAACAGCACACAGCAACGCCGCACAGCAGTTAAAGGCAGGAAATTAAGAATACCCTCACCAATTAAATCTGCAGGGGGATATTTACAGCAGAATGTAATGAGCCAAATTGGAGCCCTACCCAAAATTGCAATGAGATTTTTTTTTAGTGGCTGCAAGTCACTGGTTTGATGTCTCATCGAGGAAACAATATCCAGAGGGCACCAGACAAAAATCAGGAGCAACAGGAACAAATGGCACGTGATTCTAAAGGGAAATAGAGACATGAAAGGATTTATTGCAAGAGGGTCACTGATGAAAAGAACAGCGGCTCCTCCCCAAGAAAGGGGAAAAGCCAAGGAGGGGGCTGCTGGGTGTGGAGCCAGTGCAAGGCAATAGAAGGAAGACGTGTCTGCCACATACATTCCTCAGGGAGATTCCTTTTAAATTCTGGGAAAAGGTAAGATTGGAGAAATAGCTGGGAAGCATTACAGACCATTGGGATATGCTGGTGAATGGGGTTGGACTGGAAGTCTGGCGATCCAAGGCTTTTCTTTAGAGACCGAAAGCAGCAGGGTAAGTCTAACCCACGAGTCAGCATGTGCCCCTCCCTCCGCTGTACCTGATCCCCAGTGATTAGCAGCCTGCTCCAGGACCAGCACCTGAGCTGCAGAGATTTCTCCTTTCCGTTCTCGCTCTTAATCCCCAATCTCAGCTACCATGGCACAGAACTGGGGGCTTCTCCAGCATTCAAACAGCTCTGGCCTGAGACTCCCAGGACCCATTAGCTGCTGCGTGTTGCAGGTTCGTGAGCCGCAGAGGGTGTAAGCAACTTGCATCTCAGCTTAAAAGCCTGGAAAGACCCCACCATTTGTGCTCCAGAGGTGACCAGTGAACCAAGATCAGGCTAACCCTTATCACCCAAGCTTCCCCTCGTTGCTCCGCAGTGCAGATCTGGGGGGAGAGTCTCTGGCAACCTCTACTACTCACCCACTCAGCGGAGATGGCTCCCAAAGGTATCACGGAATAAATTGCCTAGGCAGGTTGTGGAATCTACATCACTGGAGATATTTAAGAGCAGGCTGGACGGACATCTATCAGGGATGATCTAGACGGTGCTTGGTCCTGCTGTGAGAGCAGGGGACTGGACTTGATGACCTCTCGAGGTCCCTTCCAGTTCCAGTGTTCTATAATTCTGTGAGTCTATATTGACTATGAAATGCCCCCAGCTATGCACTGACCACCCCTTCAGTTCACACACATCTCTACAGCCACCAGGGGGTAACAACAGAAGCATCTGAGGGTGATTCTTAGCTTTGGTTTCATCTCTCCAGTACCCAGTCAGTGTCCTGACAAGATTATGCTTCCCCGATGAAGTTCATTAGTGGAGCACGTTGGCACTCATTCGTTACCCTGCTTGTAGAGCTGTGCTGGTGGAAATCTTTATAACCGACTCCGCTCACAGATGCTTCCCAACTCCTCTGCTCAAGCAGTTGCATTGATCTCCTAATAAAAGCATCCTGGATTTTTTTGCTACTTAGCTCTAGAGTCTAGAGCTAAGTAGCAGAGACTCTTTGCAATTACTCCAAACATGGCAAGACTCTTACCTTCCTCGCCCCGTGCCAATGCATCCCAAGCCTGACTTGCCATTACAAAGGTCCAATATGCAGCATCCCTGCTGTTTAAGCCCTGGGCTTCTTCAGAGCCAAGAGCCTCACATGTTTGTGAAGTATGTCAACAAGCACAGCAGTGTTGTCACATGAACAATAAGGGTATGTCTAGACTACATGGCTCCATCAACGGACATAGGGAAATGAAGCAGCAATTTAAATAATGGCCCACGGCCCATTTGTTTGCGTCCCGCGGTGCGATTTGGGTTTACGTGGGGCTCAACACGTGGCCCGTGGGTGGGAGCCAAAATAAAAAAGTAATCACAAAAGGTCTTCTGTTGACATGCGTTTTAGTAGTTAAATTCCTGAAGTGTCATTGCTCATTAAAAGTGCTGTCCTATGGGTGGAAATCGGGTAAATATTGCATTGTATTAATATCAGCAGAACTGACTTCAGTGGTGTCTGTGTGTTGCGTAGTCTTGCTTTAATCCTTGTATTCATGCCCATCAGTGTGAAAGAAGCTATTTGCATGTATTTGCATATATATTTGCATGTATATGCAACCACACTTAAGTTGCGGCCCTCAGCATGTGCTGTGAGTATCATTGTGGCCCCCAGAGCTTCCAAAGTTGAGTAGCCTTGGGCTAGATGGACCTTTGGTCAAACTCAACATGGCCGTTCTTATGGCCCCACTTTGGACTTCGGGGAAATTCTGATTCTTATTCTGGGGTCATCTCTATACATTGGCCAGCATCTCCTGTCACCCCAGATAGTAGATTTAATCGGCTCTGTTGTCCTCTCCCATAAAGAAATTGGGATTTTTGTTCCCAAACATGCACTGGAATCATATGCTGCTACTATGCTAATAAACCAGGGGAAAGTTTTCCACACAGCAAATAGCTATTTGGAATGCATATTTCTCTGCTTCGTCATGGTTATTTAACAACTTCACTTCAAGAGGGATCGCGGGAGAACCGCAATTTGTTTCCATGAGGGCATTGGCAGTCAGACAGTCCAAGCCCAAAGCTCGGCCTAGCATAATATTCAGCCTCAGAAACTGCAGCCATCAGACAAATATAATTGTGTGTATCGGGGGTGCTTCAGACATATGAATGAAATGGACATGAGTGGTTCAGGAAACGAAATTCTACAGCACATCTCTCAACACCGTAAGGATGGCCATGCGGTGAAGACACCAGTCAAGGGCTCAGGAGCAGAGCTGCTGGAGAATTTTGTGACAAAGTGTATTACCATTGAAAAATGCTGATTCATTGAAACCAGAACAGTTGGAGGGAACAGGAGAGACCATGCAGGAGAGGGAATATCTTTTATTGGATCACCTTCTGTTGGTGATAGAGACATGCTTTCAAACTCCACAGAGCTTTTCTTCAGATCCTGGGACCGTTTTGATGAATTTCCCAATTTGAAAAAAAATGTTGAAAAATGTTTCAAGACTTTTTAATCAAAACATTTTGGGCTGGGGGCTTGTTTGCTTCAAAACAACTTTTCCTTTTGAAAGTTAATGTAAATAATGTCAAGAAAAGTTACAAAGAAAGGTCTCACGTGAGCTGAACTGACTTTTTATTTCAGTTTGTTGGCCCCTGAAAATGTTGAGAGTTTGATTTTTCATGCTGATTCCGGACGAGGACATTTTTCAAAACCCCCAAAATTCTCCTAGGATGGGAAAACACTTTCCCAGCCCAGCCCCACCCAGCCGTTGCAAATTCAATGCCTGGAAGAATCAGACACTTCCTCTATACTCTTTTACAAATCATTCCTTGCATCCCAGGTCCTAGTTTTTGCAGGGGTGTTGTACAGATCCATCCATAAACACCTGGGAAGTGCTCTCACAGTGGGACAGGCTGTGCAATTACTTAGACTGAGAGAGAACTTTTTATGCCGACTCCCTATTGGGAGCATTATGGTGAGTCGTGCTTCCTGTTGGAGTAGCAGCAGGTGCTGCACATACATATAATGAAAAGATAGTTCCAGCCCCAGAGAGATGTCAATCAAACATCCGATGAGACACAACAGGTGGGCACAACACACAGCTGGGAGAAGCGAAAGCTCAGGACTATGATTAGTATAACAAGCTGTGTTCTCGGTACACCAACTGCCTATCTATGGAGCGGCAGGATCAGGCCCTTGGCTAGTCTGCTGCTGGCATTCTGTTGAAAGCACATGTGGGCCCAGTCCCAGGAAAGTCCGAATCTGTCCTCTGCCAGATTTGCTTCTTCGGAGAGGAGATGTTCATCGGGGAGCAATGCGTTTCCAACGAGTTCCTCCCTCTCGCGGTGAAGGATTTTGTCGGTGTGCATTTCCCATAGAAAAACCTTGCTCAGTGCTCTCTCCACACTGGAAATCTCTCGCCCCTCCCAATTGTCTGCGCTTAGCAGCCCTGCCTTACAGTGAATAAATGGCAGAGAAAATACTCCGCTCTACACGTGTTTGCATTTTTCAGGGTGGGTGTCTTGGACGGCAGTCCTGGCTGCACAACAATGCCGCTCTTGTTCTGCCTCGCGCTCCAGAGCAAGCCTGAATAGATCTGTCTAAAGTTATAAGCGGCGCAGCCCCTGGGCTCCGAGAGATCATAGGCCGCATGCTAGGCCAGAACAAAGACCCCGCTATTTCCTAACAATTAGCCCATCTAAAAGGACATCTATCTCCCTCTATTAGAGCCACCACGTGCCTCCAAGTCAGCCCATTGTAAGGCTAATTAAATAACACGCCTCTCTCCCCATGAGGGTCTCCTGATTAGCTTCCCTCAGCCCAGAAGCCCTGCTGGTACAAATGGGAAGGAGACAGCTGGTCAGCATGGCCCTCCAGTGGAAAGATCGTCTCCTTTATGTATCTAATAATAGAGAGGTAGCCGTGTTAGTCTGATCTTGCTAAAACAAAAGGAAAAACTATGTAGCACTTTAAAGACTAACAAGATGGTTTAATAGGTGATGAGCTTTCGTGGGCCAGAAGTGGGTCTGGCCCACGAAAGCTCATCACCTATTAAACCATCTTGTTAGTCTTTAAAGTGCTACATAGTTTTTCCTTTCCTTTATGTATCTGTTATCTTTACCATCAACACTGGTTACTTCCGTTTTTTACTCTACGCATGTTTACATCAGTAGAGCAGAGATCTTGGGATACAGAGTAAAGATCTTAGGAGTAGAATATCATTTCACTTCCGTATCTCTCTGCCCAACCCTGATCGTGGAAAGCTAGTAATAACATGCTCCCACTAGCTACATCTGGAACTGTGACATTCAGCATGTCTGCAGATCAGACCCTTGGTATACATGCAGTTGTCGATTTTTAAGGCCAGCCGAGTTCATTATGATTATCTAGTCTGGCCTCCTGTGTACCATCGGGCAGGGAATTTCACCCAGCAATTCCTACATCAAGTGTTTGTCAAGCCTAGAGCGAATCTTTCAAAATATATCTGTTTGTAATGGAGAATCCACCATGTCCTTTGGTAAGTTTATCCAATGCTCAATTACCATCACTTAGAAAAACCTGTGCCAAATTTCAAATCTGAATTTAACTAGCTTTAGTTTCCAGTCACTGGACCTGTTAAACTGCTTTTTTTGTCTAGACTGAAGAACCTATCCAAAATCTTTCAAAGCACTGAACATTGATTAATCTTCACAGGCCCTTCTCGGGTGGATTAATATTTTTGATGGACAAGCAAACTGAAGCTGAGAGGTTAAATGTGGCCAATGTAAATTGGTCACAGAATTGGGATTAAAATCCAGGACTGCGTGACTTCCAAAACTACATTCATTCCTCTACATGGATTTATATCGCATAAAACCCCTTCCTGCTAATGTAGGATACAGTTCCCCCAAAAGAGGATGTGTTTAATATCTATGCACATCTTGCACACAGTCTATGTTCTGCCTAGAAGTAGGTTAGCCCCAAAATTATAGTATCATAAGTAGATAGAAACCTGATCGATCCTTCTCACATGAGTTTGTCATTGACTGTGACCACAAAAGGATTGGACCATAACCTGAGTACAGTATAATACAGATAAAGACTCATTAGAGTTATGGCATCCAGTCAAGAGGCCAAAATAGGTCTCTCAAATAGAGGCCAACCTGGTCTGGACAAAAATAAAAACTGACCTGAATCTTTAGCCCGAGACCATCCTGAAACATTTTCAGACAGTCAGGAAAGTTCAGATGATCTTTCTCTGCACATGGGAGCTCATGAGCCGCCAGAACAATAGACCCCAATGGCTCAGTGAGTCCAATATGCTGTCTTGCCTCAACCTCAATTCAGAATCACTAGAACGGGTCATGGTGAAGCCGAGTGGCCTTTCACAAACCACAGTGTGTTCCTGCTCAGAATAAAGGCCAAGTTTTGCTTTCTCCATCCATCGTCTCCTGCTTCTTATGGGGGGATTTGCGTTTACACATGAGCTAAAGCCCGGCGAACAAAAGAGCACAACACTGCTAAATCGCTCCAGATGTCCAACACCTCCCCCTACCATATCACACATGCTCCCCAGACCAAGGAGAAATACAGTTGCTTTCTGCCAAGTCTATAGTCAGCATTAGTTGAGTGCATCCCCCTTGCCCCAATTAAATCATTATTTTTCCATTCTCAGCCATTGAAATCGTTATTTTCACACCAACTAGCGCATGGCTGGAAGACCAGAAGGTGGGTTTGCGGATTAATGATCTGATTTCCCGTGGACCTCCGGTTGCAGCCCTGGAACAGCTGGAGTTCCTAGTGTAATTCACACACCTTCTGGGTGGGGTGCACTGTCCCATGTACTGGCACAGAGACTTCTTATAGAGAAAAGAATGAGTCTGCACTATAGCCTTAGCTAACAGCCAGCTGGGTTTTGGCTCTGTGCAGCAGAGGCTCATGTTCTAAGCTCCAGAGGTCCCAGGTTTGATTCCGCCCACAGGCAACTGGGGTCTGTCATTAGGTCAAACTGCTCTCCACACAAGTGAGGCAGTAAGATCCCACATCCCAACTCTTGTCCCAGGGAGAAAGTAAAAGGCAGGAGACGGGGGAAGAAACAGAGCTTTGTTTCTGTTCTGGTGGGAACTTGACACAAAATTAGCTCCTGTTTTCAGACCCCCACACATCTCCCTAATTACTCATGGCCTGGTCCAGTTGCTGCTGGATCATGTGTGGGAAAATTCTGAGGAGCTTTAGAGATGCATTGCAGCTTGCCAGAAAAAAAAAAAGCATGCATGTGAATGCACATATATATGTGGGATTTTGTAGTAAATGCACAAAGAATAGTATGTCTCAACACACACTGCTGTTCACACACTTGCTGCACCCTCTGCCAATGCAAACATTTTAGGTCAAATTTCGGGGAGGTTTCCACCATGCCAAATTTTTCTTTGCAGGAAGTTAAGTGACTTGCCCAGAGCTAATCAATAAGCCACTAGCAGAGCTAGGGTATGTCTACAAGTTTATTTCAAAATAAGTTATTTTGAATAATAACTCCCAAAATAGCAATTTCAAAATAGCGCATCCACACAACAGGGAACCTTCAAAAGTAGTCCGAGGCAGACTCCCTAATGTGGACTTGCTACTTCGATTTAGAGCCCCAGGAAGCACCGGGGAATAATTAGTTTGAATGACCCTGGGGAGGAGCTATTTCGAAATAGCAGCAGTGCAGCGTCCACACTACCGCTATTCTGAAATAATAATTTTGAAATAAGTTTTATTCCTCGTGAATTGAGGGTTTATTATTTTGAAATAAGAAGCCTGTAATTTCAAAATAATTTCAAAATAATGGGCTTGCTGTGTGGACGCTCACTTTGTTGTTTCGAAATAACGCTGTTGACATGCCCCCAGGGAATAGCACTTATTTCTTCTGATACCCAGTCCTCTGTGGTAACCAGCAGACAGAACTTCTCACATCTAAGACCCCCTGAAGTGTGGCATGTTCAAAAGCACAGATCTAGGTCTGAACTTTGCCACTTGAGTTCCTCCCTTATTCACCTCAAGAAATGGATGGAGACAGAGAAAGCAGAAAGGTGCAACACATTAACCAGGGCCCCCTCTCAACCCCTTTTTCCTGAAACCTCTGGGAACTGCTTCCCAAGCCACTTGATTAATAAGAGCCCAGGAGGAAAAGCAGTTTATATAAGCTCCTCTTCTCTAAACTCGCTAAGTGCTTTAGAAAGTGGCAGGCCTGGAAACTCAAACTGGCAACTAAAAATATTATCTCTTCCATTTATAAACATCTAGAATGTTAATGATGTGAGATGTTGCAGAGATGGAGAGTCGGGCGCTGCATTCCAATTGGTAAACGTGGGAAAGCCCTGATAAAACCAGCTTCTTTTGGGCAGACATGGAGTGGAAAGCATAGCAGGAATTGTCTGATGCCACCATAAAATGGTGGCTAGTGAACTATGAGGGCATGACTACACTAGGAAATTATTCTGAAATAACTTATTTCAGAATAATAACTCCCAAAATAACTATTTCAAAATAGTGCGTCCACACTACAGGGAAGCCTCAAAATTAGTCCGAGACAGGCTCTCTCAGGGCATATCTACACTAAAGCTATGTCTACACTACGAGTTTTCTCGGCAAAAAATTTGCTAACGAGGGACTTATTTGCATGAGTCGCAATCTCATTTGCATATTTTCTGCCGATCTGTTTTTGCCCTGGGGTTTTTGCGCAAAAACAAGCAGTGTGAACGTTTTTCTTTTTGCGCAAAAACCCCTTTTCCACAAGATCCTTATGCTCCAAAAAAGGATGTATACCGATCTTGCAGAAAAAGGGGGTTTTGTGCAAAAAGAAAACGTCCACACTGCTTGTTTTTGTGCAAAAACCCCAGTGCAAAAACAGATCGGCAGAAAATATGCAAATAAGATCACGACTCATGCAAATGAGTCCCTTGTTCATATTTTGTGGAGAAAACTCGTCATATAGACATAGCCTAAGCCCTAAGGGTACATCTATGCGACAGGGCAAAGTCGAATTAAGCTATGCAACTTCAGCTATGTCAGTTGCGTAGCTGAAGTTGAAATAATTTAAAATTCAGCTTTTGGCGCTGTCTACACAGCAGGAAGTCGAAGGAAGAACACTGTTCCTTCAACTTCCCTTACTCCTCGTGAAATGAGGTTTACCATGACTCAGAGTAAGAAGTCCTCCAGCTCACCATTATTTTGAAATAAAGGCTTGCTGCGTAGATACGCACTATATTATTTCAGAATAATGCCAGTTATTCCAAAATAATGCTGCTGTGTAGACATAGCCTGAGAGGGCAGGAGAGGATTTCAGAAAGTACCATCTATTCTCAATGGCTGCAAAATGTGGAGCATGACTTGAAATGAAGGGAAATAATATTTCTCAGGCATTCTCACCTTGACGTTTTAGCACAAATGACAGAAAGGGGCATGCCAACTTATCTAGATGTTTGCCTCCTTTTACAACAGGCTACATAAAAAATGTGCTAGCAAAGTCAGTGCAAATTCAAATATCACACAGACAACGACTTGTTTATACTACGCACTGAAATGTAAGTACAATATTTATATTCCAATTGATTTATTTTATAATTATAGGGTAAAAATGAGAAAGTCAGCAATTTTTCAGCAACTGTGTGCTGTGACACTTTTGTATTTTTGTGTCTGATTTTGTAAGCAAGTAATTTTTAAGTGAGGTGAAATTTGAGCATATGTAAGACAAATCAGACTCCTAAAAGGGGTACAGTTGTCTGGAAAAGTTGAGAGCCTTTGGGGTTAGTTTCCCAGACTAGAAAATATGGAATGAATGTCAGTAGCTATGATCCACAAATATTGGTGTGGAAGGTTATGGGCTGACACACAAAATTGCTTGGAAGAGAGATCTTTTCAAATGCTCTCTGATCTGAAGTAGGAGGTTAATTCTTTCCAGGCCTGGGTCACTTTCTTTTAGCTAGTGCTGAGTTTCCCTCCCTGCAGGTTTGGTCTGAAACGCTAGATAATCACTAGTTCAGAACTCTAGATTCAGATAGTTGTGTACTTTGAGCAATTCAGATCCATTCCTGGAATTTTAGAGTTGATAGAAAAATAGGGTTTAGTTTCTGCAAAAATTTGAGAAACGTTAATTCTTTTTTATTTTTGTTGGCATTTTTGGTGGGAAACTCCCGCTTTTTATGGAAATATCAAACCCCAAAACATTTTGGTTTTCGGATAAAAAATTATTGGGTTTGGGCAGTTTATTGACAAAACAGTGGAATTTTCCATGGAAAGCAGACACACAGGGAAAAAATTTGTTGCAGTTGAAGAGCCACGTTTTCCATCAAAAAACACTTTTGACTGATAATTTTTTACCAGTCTTACCGAGGCTGGCAGCCTGAGGCTGAACACTGATAAAAGAGTCCAGAGTTTGCATTCCCTGTTGCTTTGCATCCTATGTAGTCATTAAACCAGTGCAAAGTGGGTGTAAACTGTAGCCATTCAAATTCAGTCACCTTTTTCACTCTCCGTCTTGTCCACTGACCTAATGCATAATCTTGGACGAGTCACTGCCCCGTGCCTCAGTTTCCTCTTCTATCAAACATGGATAATGATACTGAGCTCCTTTGCAAATTGCTATTAGGAGCAGAAAGTGCTGTATTAGAACAAGGTGTTATAACTAATATAAATGACAACACAGGGTTCAGGGTGAAGAAAGAAGAAGAAAAAAACTTTCCCTCGTCCAGTCTGAATTAAGCATCCCAAGTGTGAGACTTTCAATAATTCCCTGGGAAGCTGTTCCAAAGTTTCTCCTGACATACTCCATTTTTTCCTTCTTCTTCCTTTGCATCTAGTTAGCATAGCGCATGAAACATTTAGGACTAGGGTCTCCTTTCTCCTGTTCTCTGTGTTATCATTCACGTTAACAACACCACACTGCTGCATTGGAACAGACATGGGTTGATCTTTTCCATTGCTAGCTTCTACGGCTATCCCAACCTCATGGGCCTGTAAAATCTCACAATGAGAAGTCCTTTCATCTGATCTCTGGCAGTGGTCAGGTCAGAAAACCCCCCTGAATAGCCCCTCTTCTGGCATGTCCTCATTTTTTCCCTATTATTTTCTACTTAGATCCTTACACCTTGCCCTCCATGATGAATGCCTTAGATCCTGATTGAATCATGGCAGAACAGACATCACCATGAAAATGAAGAATAAAGAGGAAGGGAAGGCCTTCTCAACATTTTTGGTGGCTGAAAAATAGTTATATATGACCTCCGGGAGGAAAGTCTGGATTACTTCTGGCTCCATGCATCTGACAAAGTGGTTTTTACCCACGAAAGTTTATACCCACATAAATCAGACAGTCTTTAAGGCAGTTTTCTTAAACTGTGTTCTGTGGCACACTGGTGTGCCGCGAGGCAGTCGGAAGTGTGCCACGGAGAACAGAATTCAAAATGGCCACCCTTAAAGGGGAGGCGACCTTTTTTGTTTGTTTGTTTTTGCTCAGTAACTTTCCCCGGACCCTTTTTTTCCTCAATAACTTCCCCCCGACCTTTCCCCCACACACACACTTTTTTTTTTTTTTTTGGCTCAACAAAAAATCCTTGGTGTTCCTCATAAAAAAAATTATTGTTTGGTGTTCTTCGGTCTTAAAAAGTTTAAGAAACACTGCTTTAAGGTGGCACATGATTCCTCGTTGTTTTTGCAGAAACATGAATGTGACTACCCCTCTGAGACGTGGGTTAGTTCT
The DNA here is from genome assembly GCA_019425775.1 of Rafetus swinhoei. Classification (NCBI taxonomy): domain Eukaryota; kingdom Metazoa; phylum Chordata; order Testudines; family Trionychidae; genus Rafetus; species Rafetus swinhoei. The sequence continues at coordinate 9,312,742 of CM033429.1, read as the reverse complement.
CTTGAGAGACATATTTTGCCCAGTCTTCATGCAAATACTCTAATACCCAGTCATTGTCATCACCTGGGATGTTTTCTAGGATGATATATTGCTGGCTATGCACTGTATGTTGAGTCTGCACATATCGTTCCATAAAGCTTTAATGAACCCTTGTTCTGCATCCTGCTACAGTTGTAGTTCAAAGGCAAAGTTCCCACTGAGCACATGTGGGCTGTTAATTCTTTCATGCTGCACCACAGTCAGAGGCAGGTCCCCTGAAGTCCATGGGAGATTTGCTAATGACGTACGATAGATTTTTGTCCGCATGTACAATTTGCACTAAAGTCAATGGGAGTTGCTCATGCAGCCAAGAGCCAATGATGCTATCTATATATTTTTGTTTGTTTCCAAGGTGCCACAGAACTGCTTGCTTCTAATAGCCAACAAGTTAACGACACACAGACTCATGATGAAGAGTAGGGATTTCTGGCCAATGGGAGTAGCAGGGGCAGAGCCTACAGATGAGGGCAGTGTGGTGACAGAGCTGCCCCCAGTGCTCATGGCTCCAGCCCAGCTGGAGCAATGCACTGGAGCCCCAGGCCAGGCAGGGCTGGCTAACGTTCAGGGGCTTTAGTGCCTGCAGCCCAGGGCCCCAGGCCAAGGGGGCTTTGCAAAAAGATCTGCACTTTTGGCAGCCCGAAGATCTTTTTGCAGGGGGCCCTTAGTCTAGAGCCGTGGTTGCAGCCCCGACAGCCCCTTAGACTGCACGTGGGGCTGGGGAGGGGACTGCGGTGCCAGAGCAGCAACATGCCTAGGAGAGGAGGACAGAGCCATGAGGCGCATTAATCCTGCACTGTGTGAAAAGCCTCTGGGGTGGACAGGAGTGGCAAGTGCTCCGAAGGGCATGGTGACCGTGGCTGGCCTGGGCTCAACTGCCCATCCAAAATGGTGGATAGAAAAAAAAGTAATTTCTCTCTCTAGGGTTCACAACCTTGAGCTCTGTGAATAAACCCCGCATGTTTTCTCAACAAATAATCCAGAGTGTAAGATGCTACAGATATTCAGATACATGATAAACGACGCCTTGGAACGCTCTTGCCTCTGTTTTGTTTACTCCAGCCCTCCCCGGATCCCAGAGCTCAGGATCCAGCCCATGTCTGAATGTGTAGCGACAATTTTTCAGTCCCACAGCCCAAGTCAGATGACCCAGGCCAGCCATGGGCTTTTTATCCCCATGTAGATGTACCCTCGAAGGGAGACGCTGATCTAGCGAGCTTCCTACGGAAACACTGATTTGCTCATGGCCATTTGCTAACCTCCCCATCCTAGAGGGGTCCGCATGCACACGGGCAGATTGGACATATGGGCTTGTCCTTTTAAGAAGTGAAATGTCTCAGCTGGTCTAACTGGCATGGACATTGATGTAGCTGCACAAGCTCCCACCAGCTGAGAATCTAGCACCCTAACTAGAACCCGGCCGAGAGGGCTTGGTTTGGCAAACTCCACCAGCAAATCCAAACCTTTCCCACTTCTCACAAGAACCACCCTTACACAAGCACAACTTTTTCTGCCACTCTCTCATGGCCAGGAGCCATTGCCACACCATCTCAGGCACTTTCTATGTATACCATCTGCCCAACAACTTTTCACACAAGCTCATTCGCCCACCCGACTGCCAGAGAGAGGCAACCTGCGGAGAGGAGTGATACTTAGTCCATTGTGCAATACTCAGCAGTCCACATGCTCCGACTTTACAAATGCTTTCCCGCAATTCAAGAGGAGACCAGGGATTCAGTGTAAACTTCCACACATGTTATGCAAACTGTGCACAGCATCACGGGATAGCCTGTCAAATCTTTCTACAGGAGGTCCCCTGCCACCGGCCTCCAAGCCCATCGCCTGCTCCCAGCAGGCACCCTGCCTCACCCGCCCCCCAAAACCGGATAGGCTTCTTGCCCAGCTGCTGCCAGCTCCCTGGGCAGCCCAGGCTTCAGCTCCTGCTGCAGGGCTCTGGCCCTGGCCCGCTGCCAGGGGACTCCAGCCTTGGCCCCACTTACCATGGGCTGCCAGGGATTGCTGCTGAGCTCCAACCTTGGCCCCATGCTGCCCCCAGCCAGGCTGCTGACCCTGATGCCACCAGCCCTGGCTGGCCCTCCTGCCTTTGGTTCTCTGGTCCCAGGGCCCTCCTGCCCTTGGTTCTCTGGCCCCAGGGCCCTCCTGCCCTTGGTTCTCTGGCCCCAGGACCATCCATGGCTGTTGCTGAACCAGGGGAATTCCAGTTTTCGGAGTTGCAACCGGTAGTGGCTTGGTATTGCTGAAGACATCAACCATGCAAAGGGGATTTTCTGCTTTGTGGGAGGAGAGGTTTGTCTGCCCATTTTTTGGAACGGGGAGGGAGCAAATGATTGCACCACTCCGCATGTGTATTGCACCCTCTGTCTCAGGATCTGAAAGCACCTCACTAACGTCAGTTAATTAAGCCTCCCAGCACACTCGCAAGATATTCGTCCACATACACATCTTCAGGAAGGGAAGGAAGCGGAGGCCCAGAGAGGCTAAGTGACTTGGTAAAAGTCCTTCAAGGAGTAAGTGGCAAATACAAGAATCAAATCCAGGTCTTCTCGTCCAATGTTTTCGCCACAAGAGATTCTTTCCTTCTTCATTGGGTCATGGAAGCTAGAAACAGAATACAGCCGCGAGGGCAGAGACAAAGGCAGAAACTCAACTGCATGCATCTGCTCCCTAAGTAGCTGCAGAATGTTCTTTCCAATTGAATTACGAGCCTGATTCAAGCAGCAGGGTTGAAGACAGACAAGGCTTAGTGAGCAGGCAGAAAAGACAGTGGAAAAGCAATCTTTCTCTCCGGGTTATCTACAGAAGGCAAAAAGCCCAAGTGAGTGAGCACAAGATCCAGAGAGGACCCCAAACTAAAATCACGCATAGGTGTTACCCCAAACTTTTGGGAGATTTGGGCAGGTTCCTTTTGCCACAATAAAAAGAATCAACATCCATATTTAAGCTATGAAAGTTCAAAATCACGTGGGAACCTTCCTGCCATTCTGACTTGCATTCACATTCTTCTTCAATGCTGGGATCCAAACAAGGCCAGAAATCAGAAGAACCAGCATGACATAAGAACCGCCATACTGGGTGAGACCAAAGGTCCATCTAGCCCAGTATCCTGTGGCCAATGCCAGATGCCCCAGAGGGATTGAACAGAACACGTAACCATGAAGTGATTCCTCTCCTGTCACCCATTTCCAGCTTGTGACAAACAGGCTAGGAACACCATTCCTACCATACTGGCTAATAAGTATTGATGGACCTAACCTCCATGAATTTATCTAGAAATTTTTTGAACCCTATTAAAGGCCTGGTCTTCACAACATCCTCTGACAAGGAGTTCCACAGGTTGACTGTGCACTAGATAGCAATGGATAGCACATTACATAAGGACTCAGATGACCTGGGTCCTGGTATCACCTCCCCCACTGATGTGCTGTCCAAGTTACTGCTGCTTGGCTTCCCTTCCTCACCCTTACAGAGTAAGCTCTTTGAGGGCTAGGGCTGTTTTTTACAACTCATTTGCACAGTGCCCAACACAATGAAGGTCCAATCTGAAATGGGATCTGCAGGCACTACAAATAATAATCCAAATCCAAAACAGCACCAGAAAGCCTGCTCTCATGACATTTCCAGCCCAGTTTTGCAGACTCACGGCATTCAAATAGCTCAGATAAGAGGCAGAGAGGCATCTAAACTAGCTTATCTGAGCTGGACACCAACTCCAAACCTTTCGAAATCTGCCCAGCGCTAGTATCATACCCACATGGAATTCCATTTGCATGCAAGTCCTCCGCCCCCATGAGCGGCAATAACGGGGCATTCTTGAAATAGCAAGCGGGAAGCCTGGTGACCCTGGTGTTCTCCAGCGCACAGTTCTCTTGGGAGGTGCATTAAAGTGGGGGTGCTGAAAGGAGCTGGAAGACCATAGGTGGATCCTTTCACCAATGCATCTCTGGTGTGAGTCCAGCCAAGACCAGCTGCAGCTGCACTTCATTATGATGATCTGACCGGAGAGTCAGGCTCAATCTCTGAGACAGCTTTGAGTGAAAGAAGGTTGCCTGGGATTATCATTGAAAAGATCATGTCTCCTAGATTTAGAACAAGGCCTTGAGTTTTGCTCCTGCCCGGGTCCTCACAAAAAATGAATGATGTGGAGGACAGACAGTCGTGTTGTAAAGCACTGGGCTGAGTCTCAGAGACTGTACTCAGTTCCCAACTCTACCACATGCTTCCTCTGCTCTGTGACCTTGGGCAAATCACACAGGGTGGGATTCTGAAAGCATAAAAATGGCCCTATTGGAGCTGACCAATGCTCCAGGTAGGCCAGCGTCCTATCTTCCGGCAGTGGCCAATAGCAGGGGCTTTAGAGAGAATTAACAGGGCAATTAACAAGTGATCCATCCTATTGCCCACTCCCAACTCGTGGCAGTCAGAGGATTGGGGACAAGCACCGCATGGGATTGTGTCCCTAACGATCTTGGCTAATAGCCATTGGTAGAGCCCATTGGTGCCCCAAAGGGAAATATTTCTCCTTTACACACTTTCTCTACCATTTGTGATGTCACAGATCTCCATCATGTACCCCCTTCGTCATGTCTTTCCTAAGAGGAGCTGCCCCCGTCTTCCTAATCTCTCTGCTGTAGAAAAGCTGTTCCTTGCCCCTAATCATTTTGTTGCCCTCCTTAGTGCCTCTTTCCATTAGAAAATCTTTTTGGACAGGAGTGATGTGAGTGGGAGGTCACATGCCCCTGCAAACAGCAGGGGAACACCAGGGGAAAGAGGGGCAAGGGACCAGCAGACCAGCAGCCAGCGGGGGCCAGGTCCACATAACAGGGGTCAGGGGTCAGGCAGGAGCCTCCCCGCACGCACGCACTCACTGGGGAAAGCAAAGCAATGCAGCCCCTTAGTGCTCCTGCAGCTCCTGGATATGTCACTCAGGGAAGGCGCAGAACCGCTCCCCACATTCCACATTCACTGGCAGGAAGCGGAGTGACACTGTGACACTGTCATGAGCAGGTGGCAGAGTGCGTGCAGGGGGAGGACAGATTCCTGCTGCCAGCCCCAGACCTCACAGTCCCCCAGACAAGTAGGCTGGGAGGAAGAGTCAGGAAGAGTCAGGGCAGAGGTGGAGCAGGGGCAGAGCCTGGGCTAGGGGAGGTATGAGGAGAAGTCATATGAGCTGGCAGTCAGTGCTTCTCCCCCTGTCTCTCCTTAGCAGTTGCCCCTGTTTTTTGATGTAGTACTCAAGGTGCAGGCTTACCATGAATTTATAAAGTAACATTATGATAATTTCCATCTTATACAGTGACATGATTATTTTCCTGCCACTTTCCTAATGGTCTCTATCAGTCTGCTAGCTTTTTTGACTGCCAGTGGATGTTTTTGGAGAACCACCCATAGTGACTCCTTTCTTAATATATGGAGATATACCTGTCTGAAATATACCTGTCTCATAGAGCTGGAAGGGACCTTGAAAGGTCACTGAGTTCACACCCCTGCCTTCATGGCAGGCCCAAGTACCATCCCTGCTAGATTTGCCCCAGATCCCTAAATGTCCCCCATCAAGGATTGAACTCACAACCTTGGGTTTAGCAGGCCAATGCTCAAACCAATGAGCTATCCCTCCCCCTTGCCTGGCTGTAGTTAATTGAGAGCCCACCATTTGGGATTGTGTTTTCCAGCAGGTATCAATGCCATTTTGTTGTCCAGCAGCCTAAGGGAGTTAGGTACCAAACGCAGTGGAGCTGGCTGCCTAAAAACTCCCAGCTATAACTTCGCTGACTCCGTTCCTCATCTGTTAAATGAGGCTAAGACTTCCCTAGCTCCCAGGGATGTAGAGAGGACAGATTATTATCAAGTGCCGCTCGGTTCTAGGTGATTGGTGCTGTGTGAGTATCTTGCCAGAGTTTGCAGGTAACGCACAATTGCCTAATATTATTTATTAATTTACAATGATACACAGTGTTTCAAATGGCATTATTTTTAGAAATGTATCTGCAATGTCCCTTTTGTGCAGAGCACCACTGACATCTGCCCCCTTTATCAGGACCATGTGAAAGCTCGAGTGCAGAATGAGAGCCAAAAGACCAAGACCTATTGGAATATTTGATCCAGGGCATGTGTGATTCAGTCATATATACCACAGCAGTAACGCGTGGTCACGGCTAATGTCTCCATTGGGTTAGATGCTGCGCAAACACACAACAAACAGATGGTCCCTGACCCAAGGAATTTATAATCCAAGTATTCATGATCTAATGACTCATCGCGCTTAGGCAAAAATCTTCCAGAATTTAATGCAGATGAACCTAACTGGAGTTGAATAAAATTTAAAAAAAATGGCAGGGTCCTAATGGTGAATGATCTCCTCTCGAGCTGGTTTTGGATCCAGGCCATAGAATTCTCAAATAGAAATAAAATGTGCTGACAAATTCTATCAGGCGACCCCTAGGCCTCGTGGAATATATTAGGAAATGATAACTTCTCTGTTGGGTTTTTGCAAGAGGTCCACCATGCCCAGAGTCAATAGCCAATGCTGCCTCCTGTCTCGCCACCTTTGCTGTCCATGTCCTGTTCCAAAAATCTGAGGGGAGGGGGAAGAGGGGATGCTTGAACAAGGCAGAGTTTTCCCCAGCTCACCACCACTCAGCTGTAGTGGCAGCAGCACTGGGGTTAACCGCAGAGGAACCCTGTAATGCAATGATTTCTGGTTTATTTCAGCAGGGGAAGTGTGTCCCTGCCTGATTAGCCTGATGGTTTCCTCTTTTCCCATAACCTCCAGACCCCCGTGGCCCAAGTGTTTACTTTCTGAAATAAAAAATCTGCTAGTGTTTTTCTTTTTCAGGGCATGTGTATTTTGGGAGGATTTGGGGGCGGGAGGAAAGTTGAATGGGATGGGAGGTTCGCACACACCTCCCCTCTCTCTTCTCCACCCCCCAACCCTCAGCTCTGATCCAGCTGCAGCCTCTGAGCTGAGACTTCTGGCTTCAATGTAAAAGGCCGAGCAAGGAAAACGTATTAATGAGGGAGTTCAGTCTCCTGCTTCAGCAGCTATAAACACAAGGAACATCTGGAGGGAGTGTGTGGGGAGAGGGGACGGAACGCCATGTTGCCAGGAGCTGAAGGAAACAGACTGTTTTTCCAGGGTCCCAGCCCTCAAGCTTCCCACCTCCCTTACACACACACACACACACACACACACACACCTCCCCTGAACATGGCCCAACCAACAATTTCCATTCAGCGATAAATTAAAGAGAGGGCCTTGCCCTTGCTGGGAAACTCTTGCTGGCCCTGTTTGGATGGCACAGTGACAGGAGTAGAGCTCACTCTAAGTCCTGTTGGAAGCTGAGCTGAAGGGCAGGCTTGTTCCACCACCCCAGTCCTTGACCCTCAGGTGAAAGTGATGCACTCGGGCTCAACCACCTTGCTGATAGTTCTCTCCATCCCATGGCCCACAAGTTCCCTGCCTCATTCTGCAGGCCAGAGAGGTGGGAATGGCTCAGATGAGCATGGTGGCTCTTGGAGGCCCCCTATCCAACAAACACAAGCTCTGAACCTTCAGAGACTGACCAGCCCTGAGAGAGAATGCATCTTCCATGGTGACCCTCAAGAGCTTTGTGGCAACATCTGGCAGCTGGTTTCTTATCTGACCCAGTAAAGATCTTCACTCCTTTCCTGTATGACTCTCAGTTCTCCTCTTTCCCCTGCAGCTTGTTTACACCAGGCTGTTTAAGGCAGCTGGTCACCATTTTGCCAAGCTCTTTGTGCATCCCTCTGCAAGTCTGCTAAGCTGGCTTTTAGCATGCTTAACATGCCTGGAAGAGTTGCTCCATCAGCTCCAGAGGTACAGGTTATAATGCTGGAAGTCCCAAACTCGACCCCTGGTGTTGGTGACCTACTACAAAAGGCTAATCAGGCAGAGAGGCAGGACTTTCCAGACTCAGACAAGAAACAAACAGAAAAGCAAAACCCTGGATTTTTATCATTCTGCTGTTCAAATTAAAATAAACCTTCAATGTGCACATCGGCACCGTCTTATTGGGGAGATACATGGAGGTGGAGCTGGGCAGCTTCCCCCACCGTCTTGCCTGCAGACAGATTTCAGAAGAGCTTAGCACATAAACTTGCAAATATTACAGGCTCAAGATGCTAGGCCACTCAGAGGGTGCAAAATGTGCCCAAATTAAATAAATCATAAAACTTTCTTAAAATGTAAATACACACCTGGGGAAGTGAGGAAATAAATTGACAGAGTGAGATGAGCACCCAAAAGTCAACTACTTTTTGACAGGCCCATCAAACAAAATAACAGAACACCACTGGTCGTCACCTACAGTCCCCAGCTTAAACCCCTCCAGAGCATCATTGACAATCAGCAAGCTATCCTGGAAAATGATCCCTCACAGACCTTGGGAGACAGGCCAATCCTTGCCTACAGACAGTCCCCTAACCTGAAACAAATACTTACCAGCAGCCACAGACCACACCACAGAAACACTTACCCAGGAACCTACTCCTACAACAAACCCTGCTGCCAACCCTGTCCACATATCTATACAAGTGACTCCATCACAGGACCCAACCCCATAAGCCACAAAATCAGGGGCTCATCCACATACACATCCTCTAATGTGATATATGCCACAAAGTGCCAGCAATGTCCCTCTGCCATGTATATTGGCCAAACTGGACAGTCTCTGCGACAAAGGATTAACGGACACAAATCAGACATCAGGAATGGTAACACATAAACCTGTCAGGAAACATTTTAACCTCCCTGGACATTCAGCAATGGATTAAAAAGTAGCCATCCTACAAAAGAATTTTATCATTTGATTACAGAGGGAGACAGCTGAACTAGAGTTCATTTACAAGTTCAACACTATCAACTTAGGCTTGACTAAAGATCTTAACTGCTCAACTCACTACAAAGGCAATTTCCCTGCCTTTGATATTCACATTTTCACATCAAATGCTATGAATGAGACACTTCCAGCCATACTTAATTAGCTTCATTAACACTGGTCCTACAATTGACAGGTAACTTCTTTTGCTACCCTGGAATTTCCACTCCAGCTCCACTGATGAAGTGAGTTTTACCCATGAAAGCTCATGATCTAATAAATGTTAGTCTCTAAGGTGCCACAGGACTGCTCATTCTTCTCAGCTCCCACTGATATGAATGTCATTTGGAGATGCAAAAGGCCTGCACCTTTGCAGGATTTGTCCCTATGTAGGAGCTCAGTCACTTCACCCACTTCTGGGGTGGAACGCAACCCTGCACAATGGCTTAGCCTGTGTAATGGAGCATGAGTCCCTGTCCCACTAGTGCTGAAGAGGATTGAGAGATGGCATACAATTACCCAGGTGAATTTGAGCCACAGCACAAGGACTGAGATCCTGGAGTTTTGTGCATAGTGCAGCAGGAAAATCAATTACCACAAATGGTCCTTGGTTGTATGATTCAGCTGAAAGGAACAGAGACCATCTCTCTTTGCTGCTGAGCCAAAATGAGTGCCCATTAATGGAGAGAATTGTATTCATTCTATGCCAACCCCAGAGCCTCCATTTGGAGCAGAAGGTATGATGCAATTGAGTTCCCAGCCAATGAGATTTGGCGGGTGGGGCTGAAGGCATCCAATGAAACCAAATCCAGTCAGGTTTTAAATAGAAGCAGGCTCCGAGGGTATAGCTTTTTGTTAGGGGCTGTATTGGCTCAGCCCTGGGCTGCTGTAGCCAGGGCAGCAGTGAATAAAGAGGAGGTGCAGGGGGGAGGGAAGGAAGAAAGCAGGAGAGAAAGATAGTGATGAGCCCAAGATGGGACAGCTGTTCGGGACCTTCATGCAAATTGATTCCCTTCATTTAACCTCGTAGTGAACAGACATCCTCAGTTCCCCCTCCCCCGGACTCTTAGTCCAACCTGTCTTCCTTACATGCCCCCTCTTTCTCTCTTTGCCCCATTTCCCCACCACCACCACCACCCCCTCCTCTGCTGGAGAGGTGGCGAAAGGGAAGGGCCAGTGGAAGGCCTGCCAAGGGGGCCTGAGAACTGCAGCCGGGGTTCCCAGACACACACAGATGTGCTTTCCCTGTGAAAAGAAGCCCATTCATCTCTGCAGAGAGAGAGCGGGGGAGGCATCGGCATCAGGGGGTGGAGGGGGCAAGTGTCAGCGAAGGCTGAGAAAGGGAAGGAGGCTGCTGTTAAAAATAGGATAAAAGAAGATGGAAAAATGCAGAGCATTTTGTTAAGCAGCGCTTCGAAAATGTGCTGCAGCTGGAGAAGCCATTGGGGGCTGGGCCGTGCTGGCCTTCCCCACCTCCCTCTTCCTCTGAGAGAGGGTCTGGAAAACAGCCCAGAAAATGCACACAAAGAGAGCCTTCCTCTGGGGAACTCCACTAGAGATAGGGGGTGGGGGGAGAAGAGGGAAGGGGGCGCGACAGGGCATATTTCACAACCAATATGGAGCCACAGAGGCAGGATCTTTGTGAGGGAGTCCTCCTAGTCCCCAGTCACCCAGCTGTGAGCCCCCCCTTGACCGCCTCCAGTGAATATATTTCTGATTCTTGAGCCCTGCCACTGCATGATTCTGAGTGAAGATCACAGCACAGCGAGTATGTGTGCTGGGAGGGGGAAGGAAATCGGGGAGTCCCCTTTGGTCCTGTGGGGACACAATGCATGCCATTTTGCCAGCCATTAAAACTAGGCCCCTGGTCACATTCTACAAGGCAAAAAGAGTTTGAACTGTAGGTTAGTACCCATCACCTCAGACCTAGTTCGTGGGCCTCTAACAAGGAAATGCCACCGGCGTACCATTGAACTGGCCTGGCCAGAGCTCAGCTGGTGGTGCAGTTTTTATGAGCCTACCTCAGCTTGCTCACTGAGAGCAGCCAGGCCCTATCAATAGGGATCGGAAACGTGCCCTGGAGACAGCTTGTGCCACTGTTGCTGCACCAAGCACGAGCTCCGTTTTGCTGACAATTCAGCCAAGAAGGAGCAACTGGGAATAAAATGGTCACACACCAACATTGGTCTGCGGCAGCCTCCCAAGTCTGATCAATCAGCAAGGAGGCGCTCTGATTGCCTCACAACCTGGAACCATGGGTGGGGGAAGCCACTGCCCTCCCAAACCGCCAGCCTGGCTCCGCCCACACTCCGCCCCAGAATGCCTTCTGTAGGTGTACTGCAGGTGGAACGCTGCCCCTGAGCTACTGCCCTTTCCAAAAAGCTGAGGCCACGTGCCACCCGCCCTCACCATGCTCGGGGGGCATGCTGCCCCGCCTCCCCATGGTGTGGGGAGAGGGAGGCAACTTGGCTCCCATGGGGGGTGGGGCCTCAACAGAAGGGGTGGGGTTGAGGCTGGGGGCTTGCCTCCTCCAGCCTTACCTTCACCCACCACCCATGTCTGGAACCCAGTACCACAAGAGGCATGCTTAGAAGGTTAGGGCTCATAGCGAGATGAGGACAGGCACCCAACTGAAGTGTCACATCCTCACCCCATCAACTTTGTTGGCTCCTTCTCTACCTGATGTACCAGAAGAGCTGAGCAATTGGGGGAAGGCAGGTGGAGGGAGGGAAGGAATGAAGGGCCTGGTTTAAATGAAGCAACTCAGCCATTAGCACAGGATGAACCTGTACCAAACCTTTGGAGATTCCCATCTGGGCACAGACGGGCAGATTTACACACACAGCAGGAGCTACAGGAGGTCTGACTAGAAAGCAGGGAAGGAATTACCAGGCCAGCATAGCAGGTCCAAGCAGGATTCAGGGATTTATCAGAACATTTCAAGCCAAACATCAGAGTGTTCCAAGTGGCATCAATTTTAATTTTCCTATTGGGGAGAAATATCTATATTTAAGCATTTCCCCCCTTTTTTAGCAATTGAAATGTTCACAGTTGTGGGGAATGATGGGGGAATCAGACAATTGGGGGGTCAGAATCATTTAATGAAGGTAAACATTGAGATTCCAGGAGTTAAAGCTTTATAACTGTTGAAACGCACATGATCAACATCATCTGTCAAAATATACAAAGCAAACATCCTTACGTCAAACTCCAGTTAATTCTGAAGCAGCATTTTTCTTACTTTGCCCATCTGGAAATGCTGATTATTATCCATGGAAATATATTTTTCATTGGTAAGTATGTGCATTTATGGTGAAACTGATATTCATCAACAGAAATCTAAGCCTTCAAAGCCTACTTATGAAACTCTCCAAGCCTTTATCCTGTCTTTGGGGCATTCAAGGTGTTTATTCAAATAACCCCATTGAAAACAATGGGACTGTTTGTATAGTAAGGTACTAATAAGGAGGGGCAGAATAAAGCTCTTAGTAGGTATTTCTGTCACCTCCTAGGCTAGGTTTTAGTCTCGTTTATTGCTGAACAAAAAGGGGACCCAGTCTGGTTGCCCTCAGCAGTCAAGACCCATTTAACAAAGGGATGCTAGTGTATGATCTACAGTGGGACACACCTCACCCTTTGGATTTGTTGAATGCCGCTCGAAAAGATTTATGGAAATTTCCTCTTCCTGAACTAGCATAATTTCAGCCATCTCGCCCATTAAACAGGATGACCTTACTTATCACTAAGCCAAACAAACTTGTGTATAATGGCAGAGCCCTACTGAAACATCCCTAGCTGCTACAGAAGATTCTGCCAAGAATATTTCAGTTTCCAGATCTGAATACTACCCTCAGATCTGTTTCCCTCCACCTGTTTTGTGCTAGTCCTGGTACCTGGCTGACAACTGGGGAGAATGATGGCATCTTTCATTCTACTGAATGTAGGGTGACCAGGTGCCAGGTTTTCAACTGGAAACTCTGGTTAAAAAGGGGACATGACAGTGCCCAGTCAGATCTACTGACAGAACAGCTAAAGTCCAGTTACTGCAGGTGGGGAGACATTGTGTTATTACTCATGCCAGCTTCTAGTCAGCTGGGGCTGCCTCCTACCTGCTTTGGTCAGGTGCAGCTCCCAGCCTTGGCAAAACAGGTGAGTTTCTGCTGCAGCCAGATGTCGGGGTGGAGGGGAAATGCAGTGAGTGATGGGGGAGATGGGAAGAGCAGAGGAGAGGGGCAGAACCTCAGGGAGAAGAGGCAAGGCAGGGCCAGAGCATCCAGGGACGAGACAAGGAGGGGCGGAGCCTTGGAGGGGAAGAGGTGGGGCAGGGGAGGTTTCAGCACTCTTGCTGGGATGTCTGGTTTTTAAATATTACCAGGTTGGCAACCCTAACTGAATGGTACATCCTGGGTGACGGTAGAGTAAGATACTTACCTCAGCTTACCCCTCTATGGGTGCTTCCAATCTCCTTGTCCCTCATCTTCTGAGTAGAATAAGAAAGTCCCAATGCGGGGAGGTTCTGGGATTGTGTGGAGGCCTCTCAGAGTTGGTAATGCTTCACTTTGCACTGGTGACCTAGAAAAGTGAAGGGCTCTGCTTCTTAGAAAGAGCCTTTGGAGCCTCCTTACAACGATGAACCAGCTTAGGACAATGGCACAGGCTACCTTCTTCTGTGGAGACGGTTACATTCCTGGCTGCCTAAATCCAGGGCGAGAAGTTGACTGATCCAAACCAGAGTCTTTGCCAGAAAATGGACAAGCCCCCCATGACCACACAGTGACTCCCAGGCTGCCCAGCACTTGGCTGGGCCAGCAAGACCCTGCAAACAGAGCTCAGCTGGCGTAAGGTGTCACCTCCACTCCTGCACTTGTTCAGAATGCAACAGGAGATGCATCCCCAGGGCCCAATCCTGTCGGTGCAGAGAGTCTCCTGCAAAGGGCAGAGCACCCACATTTTCCACCAAGGGAGGATGGCTCAGCCCCCCAACACTGTAAACATTTACACTGTTAAATCACCTGATTTTCCATTAAGGCTGGGGCCACAAGGTGAGTAGAGATTTAGTTTATCTGACACCCACTTGGCCCCCTTAGCCTCAAGACCCCAGATTTGGATCCCCCCTTGAGCACTGCAGGTTTCCGTGCACTAGGCTAGGGGATGGCCTGTTGGGGCTGTTTTTGTTTGGGAAATTGAACGTTTACAGAAGACAGCCTGGGCTACAGACACATCATGAGCAGACCAGTGCCCTGAAAGCTGCAATACAGTAAATACACCCCAACCCTGCGGTGTCATTCCACAGCCCCACCCAATCCACCCCCCTCAATGCCCCTTAGCCCTAACCTGCGGCATCACACCCATCAGTCCTCTCAGCTTGGAACCTGCTCTTTGGTCTGCTGCCCTGAGCCACACTCCACTCTGCTCCTCCACTCCCATCCAGCTCTGCTAATGCCCTCTGGGCTGACAGGGACCTAGCTCATTTTATGAGCTTCAATGCTGAGCTGAAATTCCAGTCCTAGTCCCTCAAAGGCCTCTGCTTCTGCACCGCCTTCCTCAGCAACAGCCGCTGCCAACAGCCTGAGCAGACAGAGCAAGTGATGCAGTAGTTACATTTTTACGTGCAAAAGTTCACTATGGATTCAGGACGGGCCCTTCACTTTGAGGCTCATAACCAGAGAAGAGCAAACCTTTCCTGGCTGTCTGCACCGCACCACCCAGCCCAGCTGCAGCAAGTTACGCTCTTCCATCTCTGTGACGCAAAAAGAGGGATAAACATTCCAGTTGCAAATTCTTGCATTTTTAAAACAGAACCCCTTCTCCCATCCAATCCCCCCCAATTTTTATGGTCCAGTTAAACTCCAAGTCACGCTTTCCCCTCTTCATATCACTCCATAATCTTATCTGACTTAGAGTGCAATGTAAATAAACTCTCTCTAGCATCAAAGGCAAAAATTCTTCTGTTAGGGCAAGTGACTCTGAAAGTTTGAGCAAAGCTGCAGTTTTGTATCACAAAGGGACATTTTTACACTTTGGTTTTCCTTCTGTTTCTTTTATCAACATGAGGGCCATCAAAACAAAATAGCCTCCTCTTCTTAAAGAGATTAGAAGGCAGCATAGGACTTAGATGTGTGACCAAAGAACAGAGGAGCAGAAATGAAAGTGCGGAGTGGTATATACAAATAAGGGTTTCCTCTCAAGTAAAATTAGAAACTCTTCTAGACCATAAAGGCAAGAAAAAAACCCCAAAAGGTAGATTAAAGTACAGTAGAGAGAACTGAGAAGAAGAATCTGCTACAGATAATCAGAGGTCCTGCCAGGGAAATCCGATTTCTTTTTCAGATACTGCTACATGAAAGACCTGAGCTAACGTCCGTTGAGGCCAATGGGAGTTTTCAAACAGACTTTGGCGCAAGCCCTGATTCCTGCAGCTATGATATTTCACAGACCCTGCTGGAGGACAGGGGGCTGGGTCACAGGTACTCCCATTCCTTCTCTTGCAGAGAGGAGGAGAAACACAGAACTTGTCCAGAGCAGCGTTTGAAGTGCATCCAAACGGCGCAAGCACAGACTGCGTCAGGGCAGAGACCCGGCGTGGTGGTCAGACAGGTCACCCACAAAGCTGAGCAAATAGCCACCTTCAGAAATGAGGGGAATATTCACTTGCATTCAAAAGGGAATTTTAGATCAACCACAGCCTGCCTCCTGCTAACATAGCAATGCCTGAGCTTCACTACCATGACTACTGGTGTGTGCGCAGTAGTGTGCGCAGTAGCGCACACACACACACACACACACACACACCAAACCCCCAAAATGTTTTTCATTCAAATGCTTGAATATTTGCCAAGAATGAATTTCGAATGATACATTTGATTGTAAAATTCACCAGTTCTGTTGCATTCATCATGTGTTTTCATTGCTTTCCCCTGAACAGCCTAGCCAAGTTCTATAACTACCGGGGGGGGGGAGGGAGAAAGGGCAGGGGACCAGCACACGCCCTATGCAGTGTCGAAGCCTACACAACACATGATAGGCTTACATGGGACATAAGTGAGGCAATAACCTCGTATTGGCTTTCTGCCCAGAGGTCACTTTCGCCCAGCCTGAATTTTATCTTAAGTGCTTATTTGGCCCTGCGTTCCCATAGTATGTGAACATCTGCCTGTTTTTAATGTATCTATTCTCACAAACCCTTAGGGAGGCCAGGCAGTGGCCTGGCCATTTATATCCCCATTTTATAGAGAGGGAAACAGAGGCACAGAACAACTTAAGTGATTTTCCCTGCTCTACTGCAGGCACTGGACAATCTCATCTCTTTGGAAGTGTTCATGTTGAACATACAGGGAGAGTAAATTTGAGATTTACAGGGTGTCAGTTAGTGGCAGAAGAGAGCACAAATTGCAGCATGACTGTAGTATTCCCAGTCTGAACAATCTACAGAGCAAGAATTAGTCATTGATTATATTTGTAATGACTTTCAAATTATGAATAAATTGGAGAATGTCATGGTCTGGGGGAGGCGGGCAAATAAAAAGCTAAAAATGATGAGTGCTTGTATTACACTGTCACGCAAAGACCCCCTCCCCCCGGTCAGGCTTATAGCCTCATGGGGCTAGGTTCAGTACACACGTTTTGTCAGTTGTCCATTTCTAACTTTGGCTCAGCTCCACCAGTGGGTAGTTCTGTAAAGAAGAGGTAGGAGTTTCCAAGCCACAAACAGAGGAAGACACCCACTGATTATCCAGCGGTTTGACACTTTTACCTGTACACCAGTATGGAAAGTCCACCTGGTTTTTGGTGTTATTTCTGTGCACGTCTAGCCTGTGAAAGTCACATGCAAGGGAGAACAATTAGTAGGGTATCACCTAAGAACCTCAATCATTGATCAGTCCCTGCCACTCCTGGGCTCAGAATCTTGTTTGACAAATGGGGCACATGTGCACAGGACAGACAGATGGATCAGGGGGATCAAGAGACCCACGAATTTGGTTGTAAAGTTGGAACTACTGCTCTTTGCTTGGTGAGGCAATGCTGGATAGTATCAGATTGCGAACATCAGCTGGGCATGATGGTAAGCAGGAGAGCTCACCCCTTTAAAGAGACTGTAGTCTCTCACTTTGAGTTAATTGCAACACAGGGCTCTGAACCAGGGGGGAGTAGGAGAACGAACGAAGTCGTAGCTGGAGAATTCTTTCATTGACCAAAAAGAAAACCAAGACCTTTGACTTCCTACAGAAGCCATCTCAAGGAAATGCTTCCAAATGTAATACTATTCCCTAGTTCTTATTTGCTCTTTTCATCAGCAGAGCTCAGAACAGGAGGTGAAGATCATTATCCCAGTTTTACAGATGGAGAAACTGAAGCACACAGGAACTCCTGCAAGGCCTCCCAGGGGCAGAGCCAGGAATACAAACCATGTCTCCGAAGTCCAGTTCCCATTCTCTATCTACCTAGCAGCACTGCCGTCTTACGGACAGAGTGTGCTACTGGTATTCACATCTTCCGAGAGGACTGCCCCATTTTACAGATGGGGAAAACAGCCTCATTAACGTAACACCGAGATTAAAACACAGAGGCCTCAGGGGCCTGTGTTCAGTGCAAACTATGCCCTCTTCACAAACAAACAATCTGCAAGGAAGTCAGTCCAGATGGAGGATGAGCCAATTCTAGTAACCAGGTGCAGAACCACAGTGGAAAGGACCAGCAGTCTGGCTTGCCCCTCAACACACAATCTTCTTTGCCGTCAGCAAAGGCCCCAAAGAGGAACTTGTAAGAGCGAGGCCTGACAGTCCATCCAGCCCAAGACAGAAGTGTATGTTCACACTACAGTGGACCTGCTGACGCAACCCCGGCAGTCTCAGCTTCAGAAGAGAGAGCACCAGGGCGTCTCCGGCAACGTCACTTCACAGGAGTCCAAATCCTTGCCTAGCAGTTATCCACATCACAAGAGTCAGGCGCCATGGTTAGCTACCCAGATGAGCCAAGGGGAGAACAGAATCTAGACCCCCAAACATAGGCCTGTACCTCATGAGCTAAAAGGAGAATTTCTAATTGGGCTAAATAACACTAGGGCTTTTATCTTTTAGGCCTATCGCCAGTAGAGGGAGACAGTCACAAGTTTGCTTTCACTCCAAGAGCTGTTTTTTAAGCAGGGGGGCCATGTCTCCCCTGCCTTTTGAGAACCTGAACTCCACCTGGATACAACAGGAGGACACACAAGGTTCAGCCCCCTGTCCTGTGGCTCCTGACCAGAGATGGGTGACAGGGCCTGTTCCTGGCTGGCATGACAGACGGACAGCTGGGCAGATTTCAGTGAATGGCTGTTTGCCTCACTGTTGCCCCCTATGACACATCCCCACTCACTGCTGCAGTCCTGGAGCTCTGTCAGAGGAGTCAGTGTGCTAGGCCCTGTACAAGCATTTCAGTCACAAGAAGGCAGACCCCTGTCCCAAGCAGCATACAATCTTATATCAAGACAAGATCTGAGCAGAGGACAGAAGTAGAGTGGGGTGGGGAGGATAACAAGATAACCTTAAGATTAAGATAGTCCAGTAAGCAGTATAACCTTAAAAAACAACAAAGGAAGTAGGCTGTGCCCACGAAAGCTCATGTTACCATCTACATGTTTTGTTAGTCTATAAAGTGCTACCAGACCATTCGTTGCTTTTTAAGTTTATCCTGTACAGACTAACTCGGCTACCCGCTGAAGCAGTGAGCAGTAATTATTGCTCAACCCAGCCTCGCTGTGGTCAGATAAGAGGTTTCCATAGGCACCACCGTAAAAGAGGAAGTTGGTGCCTTTTGACCAGGGATGTTGCAAAGTTCCTTGAAGAAGCTCTCCTCTAAAAGACCCAGCATGCTGCTCTTTAGATGTGAGCTATCTGCCAAATCCTGCAGAGGACACAAGTAAAATCCCCTCCATGCTCACCAAGGCACTTTCAACTCCTCCCCCACCTTTTAGTAGAAAGAAGGCCTACCTGTGTTGTAGTGTTCTAAGCCAGTGGGCACTTCTTGAATGGCTGACTCATCCCAGATTGGGTAGCAAATCCTTTGCTGGTAGCAGGTGGACTGCAACCCACAGCTCATCCAAGGATCTTCATAGGGATTGGCAGCACCCTGCCTCAATTACAAGGGAAAGACATCAGCTGAGAAGCAGATCTAGGCACAAACATCACAACTGTTTCTTCCAACAAAGTCTCAAGAAAATGTCTTCCAGGAGAAATTTCAATACCGACATTTTGTTTGTTCTCAGTCAGATACAAAGATTTTTGTATGAGTTTTTTTGGGGCAGGTTGGGAAACAAAAGGTACAACAGACAATTCAAAAAGGAAACAAAAATCCAGAAGGGTGCAGAAAGCCCCAAATATTTTCCTCCGCCCACTTCTTCAGGCATGAGGGGTTTGGAAAGTGCAGCATGCAAAGATGTAGGCTGACACGAATCCAAACACCAAAATGTCTATTTTTCGTCCTTTGCTCATCAGCAGACTGCAGCCCGGAACAAGCTCCAATTAGCGGGGATCCACAGCCACCAATTAAAGCAGGCAGCAGAAACCTGACAGACAGAAGCTGTGCAGCCACTTCCAAACCAGCCATCCCCCAGAAATCACTCTGCTCCATATTCTGTTGCCTACGGGTGCAAGCTGCAACCCTTGTGACCAACGGGGGAGAACTGAGCTAATATTTTGTATTAATTCCCTCCTGCTCCCCATCTGTTTGCGGCCAAAACTAGCTGATAGAGTCATAGAATCCTAGGGCTGGAAGAGACCTCAGGAGGTCATCGAGTCCAGCCCCCTGCCCGAAGCAGGACCAACCCCAACTAAGTCATCTCAGCCAGGGCTTTGTCAACCCGGGACTTAAAAACCTCTAGGGATGGAGATTCCACCCCCCTTCCTAGGGAACCCATCCCAGTGCTTCCCCACCCACCTAGGAAATAGTTTTTCCTAATATCCAACCTAGACCTTCCACACTGTAACTTGAAATTATTGCTCCTCATCTTGTCATCTGCCACTACTGAAAACAGCCTCTCTTTGGAAGGCCACTTCAGGTAGCTGAAAGCTGCTATCAAATCCCTCCTCATTCTTCTCTTCTGCAGACTAAATAAGCCCCAAACCCTCAGCCTTTCTTTGCAGGTCATGCGCTCCAGCCCCCTGATCATTTTTGTTGCCCCTCAGTGGGACTCATTCCAATGCATCTACAGCCTTTCAGTAGTGGGGGGGAAGGAGGGCCAGAACTGGACACAGTACTCCAGATGTGGCCTCATCAGTGACTTCCCTAGATCTGCTGGCAATGCTCCTACTAATACACCCCAACATGCCGTTAGCTTTCTTGGCTACAAGGGCACCCTGCTGACTCATAGCTAGCTTCTCATCCACTGTAATCCCCAGGTCCTTTTCAGCAGAACTGCTGCTTAACCAGTCGGCCCCAGCCTGTAACAATGCTTGGGATTCTTCCGTCCCAAGTGCAGGACTCTGCACGTGTCCTTTTTGAACCTCATCAGATTTCTTTTGGCCCAAACCTCCAATTTATTTAGGATCCCTTTCCATATGTGCCCATGCTTATGGCCTCATCATGCTGCCTTGTAGTCCAGCAGCTATCAGGATCATCCAGCAGCCAGGCTGCCTTTTAATATCCATTCTTCACCCCCTTTTACTGAAGTCAGTTCTTCCCAAGGCACATGGCTCTTTGTGATATTTGGGTATCCCATTTTGAACAGCTCGGCATGTCGGGTGATTGGCCACAAATGAGGGTGCTAAGCCCATGAAAACCTGGCCCTGGGCGTATCTGAAAAAGTGGACCCACCTGAACTGACCCTAAATTATGAGAATTAGTCAGTGAGAGGAGCTGTATCGTGTAGAATGATTCATCTTGAAAGCACCTCAGTTGGGGAGCAAGCTGGGTCATTAGAAGGTCAAAAAAGGCCTTTCAAAAATGCCATGAGGTACAGTAAGAAGTTAAGAGATCCCAGGTCTCTTGTCTTGTATTTCAGGACACTGAAGATCAGGCTTGCCATTGGGGGGGGGGGGGGAGCGGCAAAAGGGGCAGTTGCCCCCAGACCTTGTAAGTCACTACCAGAGCACCACACAGAACACTCCATGTAGCCCTGAGGGCTGCGCTGGCACCGCCCCTTCAACCCATGGCCTCGCCTCTTGGAGCATGGAGCAGGTCCCTTCTGCCTTTCCCAGGGGTCCAGGGAAGCTGTCGGCTCCCCTTGCTGAAGATAATGACATTTGGATGAATATCCCTTCCTCATTGCCTTCCTGGGAATGATCTGTCCACAGAAGACACTTATTCAGCAGAGATCATGGGAACCACACCCTGTTCTGCTTTGCTTGCGCATTAGCGGTTGGTGTTTCTTAGCCCCGGTGCACATCCCGCCACCAACAATTAGTGTTTTGCCAGTGCTAGGGGACATATTCATCCCTCAGACCTGAGGGCATGCAATCCGTGCTCCCTCTGCTCTGAGGCAAAGCTGCACAAAAGACAATATTACAAGGAGGGAAGTGGGGTTTGCCACAAAAGAAGAGCAGCCTTATTCCAGCTGGGGTAGCCTTCTTCCCAAAGGAACATTCCCCCAAGGAAGCACTCAGTGGTTATACCTCCTAGCATAGGTGACTGGTGCCTGCGAAGGGCAGGGGTGCAGAGAGGGCTACCCAGAGGAACTGGGAGGGAGCATGAGGGAGCACCCCATTGAACCATCAATATTTTAGCAGGGGCAGGGGCAACAGGGGTGTGTTGAACCTCTAAACTATGGTGGTTAGTGTGAGCAAGGCTAGACATTGAAAGGTTGTGGGCTCAAATCCCACCAGAGTTGCCTACGCCTCCCAACTGGTCTTGACCCGTCCCCTCCACCCTAGGTGCTATTGGGACCACAAGGTATGTTTCCTGGGAGAGTCAGGCTGGTTTTAGTCCTATCATGATAGCAGTTTTCAAGTGTCTAAAAGGGTGTATCTAGGAGGAGGGAGAAAACTTGTTCTCCTTGGACTCGGAGGATAGGACAAGATGCAATGGGCTTAAATTGCATCAAGGGAAGTTTAGGTTCCTAACTGTCAGGGTGGTTAAACATTGGAATAAATTGCCTGCGGGGGTTGTGGAATCTCCATCTCTGGAGATATTTAAGAGCAGGTTGGATAGATATCTATCAGGGATGATCTTAGACGGTGCTTGGTCCTGCTGTGAGGGCAAGGGACTGGACTTGATGACCCCTCGAGGTCCCTTCCAGTTCTAGAATTCTATGATTCTATGTGACTTCTCCCCGCTCTCCCCCTCAGGATCTAGGGAACCCACAGGCTGATTATAATGACTATAGTTTGTCCACCCCTCAAAGGCTCCAGGGATGGAGGCACTGAGGAGAGGGACCATCGTCCATTGAACAGGTGATATCAGGAAACATGGAACCCCTGGATTTGCAGGACCCGAACTCTTCCCCCAGTTCCTGCAGTGATCTGCAGCAGCAGAGCTACTTCTTGCACACGGGCACTAGGAGCAGTAAGGGGGTTTTGAAGCAGTAGTGAGATCATGGAAGGAGATTCAAACAGGCTGGAGTTGGAGGATTTGTCATTACTCCCATGGCAGCGATGGGCAATCTAGGCTAGTGAGAGGACCGCATTAGCGGTCCCCCTTCATCTCAGTGGGCTGCAAGATTGTCATAACCAAGATGGCCTCCCAGGACAGGGTAGTGTTGCTGACTGCGCTTGAGTGTAGCAGCACTTGATTGGCTGCAGAGGGAGCTATCACAGTCACTGTTGTGTGCAATCAGCACCCACCTTACTGCACGTGCCCTGGCTTTACGTGTGAGCCAGTTTAGTAACACCGGTAAGAAAAAAAAAAAAGACAGACAGAAACCAGCAGAATCTGGCAACCCTGCACATGGACAACAGTAAACATAATGTCTCACAGGCCACACATAGAAACCCAATGTGCCACGTGTGGCCCGTGGGCTGCAGGTTGCCCACCACTGTCCCACAGGCTCCCACAATAAACATGTGCCCCCAAGCACCAATCCAAGCAAGCACATCTAACAAGGAAGCAATAGGGTGCAAAGAGCAGGAGCAATGTGCCCACGGGAGCCCTCTCAGTCCCATGCAGTGACACTGCCATTACTCAAGATACAGAGAACCAGGCCTGTTTCAAGCTAGACTGAAAACGCTCTGAAAGTGAGTGGGGCTGTTTTCCCCGAGGATTTTGATCTGCTGGCACAGAGATTCAGGGTCTCTGCAGCACAGCCCCACCTATCGCTAGCTCTGCACACACCGGGACCCCAGTAGGACTTCTGAGCTGACAGGCAGTAGGAGGTCTTGGCCCCAAGCTGTCAGGAACTCAATGAGCCGGAGACAGAGGGTAAGGGAGGAAGACAAGGAGGCCAGCAGTAGTAAGAGAAAAGAAATATGGTGCTAAATTCCATGAGTGTTTGAACTTAGGAACATCCATTGGTTAGGACATTGGGCTGGGACTCAGAAACCTATAGCAGAGGAGGGAAACAAATCTGGATCCCCCAAGTCACTTTCCCGCTATGAGATTTAATTCGCAAACTGTAGAAGAGGGTTTATATTACCCTATCCGGTAGCACTGGGGTCTGATCATTGTTACACAGGGCTGGCTTTACATCAGTCAGTCCTGCCTGTCTAAGGTTTGTCCTTTATCCAGTGTCTAGATAAATCCAGACATGGAGGATGCACCAGCAGGGGCAGGATGGTGGGGCTCTTCAAAATGGCGTTCTACTGTGAGCGTGAGGTTGCTCCGCCAGAGTCGTGGTTGCGAAGGTGGGGTTGCACCATATCCAGAAGTATTGAAATGTCCAGTGTTCTGGGAACACATGCGTGGCCATCCTAGACTCTGGGCTGCTCCGCGCATAGGATTCCCATTTGCTCCAGTGAAAGTTTTGGGCAGCTGCAGAGTCCCCTCAGAAGGACAAAGCACAGTGCTTACTACCATGAGTAATGCAGTCTCATGCAAGCCATGCTAGGTGTAAGACTTAACAGAACTGGGCCCTTGACATGCAACTCTGGAGGGCACCTTAGAGCTCCCAAGATGCACCACAGATATGGACCCAAAGCAGAGAGGATGTTGTAAGCTAGTAACTGCTGTACGTGGCCCAGATCCCAGTTCTGTCCCCCACAAGAGGAGCAAAAGAAGAACATAGTTTAAGACACATAGCACATGCCCAGATACAGGAGTGTGGGTGATGAATAAACTCCAGGAGTCAATTCTTAGTCTACTAGGGTATGTCTACACTGCCACCCTAGTTCGAACTAGGGTGGCTAATGTAGGCATTCGAACTTGCAAATGAAGCCCGGGATTTAAATATCCCAGGCTTCATTTGCATGTTCCCAGCGCCGCCATTTTTAAATGCCCGTGGTTGAACTACCTGCCGCTGCTACGTGGCACAGGCTAGGTAATTCGAATTAAAGCTCTAATTCGAACTACCGTTAAACCTCCTTGCAGGAGGAATAACGGTAGTTGAGAGCTTTAATTCGAACTACCTGTCCGTGCCGCTAATGGCCCAGGCAGTTAAGTTCCAACTCGGCATTAAAATGGCTAAGCCTGGGATATTTAAATCCCGGCTTCATTTGTAAGTTCGAATGTTTGACATTAGCCACCCTAGTTCGAACTAGGGTGGCAGTGTAGACATACCCCTATATATTTGAGAGAGTTTGTCTGTCTGTGCATGAGACGGTCTTCCTGTCTCTTTGTTCAAGAACTCCTAAACGGTAAGAGGTAGGATCACCAAGTTTGGTAGGCAGCGTCCTATTATCATAACTTAAAGCAAGGTCAGGGTTTGGTTGTGCCAGGAAAATGGGATGTGCCTGGAATGGGATTGCTTCTCATAAAACCATGCAGAAAAGAGACAAAATCATCAGGCAGATGAAAGGGGCTGGGTGGTGGTGCACACGTCCAGAACTGTACCAGCCCCAAGCCTCCCACCCCCCAGGTGTCCTTCCCATCATCCAGGCTGAAGTCCCCCCTTCCCTGATTCGTATGGGGATGTTGCTGGCTCTTCCCCTACTTCAGGGAAACAAGGGAAAATGCTCAATTTGCTCCATTCCTCAGTCTAGCTGGGGAGCACCAGGGGCAGATGAACCTGGACCTGCCCCAGGTGGGGGACGTGCACCCTGCCCCAAGCTGCTGAAGCGAGAGAGGGCTGGAGTTGTCCTCTCTCCCCAGGGCAGCCTGCATACTGAACCCTCATCCCCATCCCCATCCCAGAGCCATGATTTAAATGAAACAAATCAAAAATTGATTGAGTAAAGGATCCAAGCAATGCTGGGTAAATCTCCTAGTAGTAAATAAATCTAAGATGTAAAACCAGAGTAAAAAGCATTTGATCCCAATCAATCAAATGCTTCCCTCAATTAAATTCATGGCAACCAATCCTTTGGTGCCAATAACAGCAGGATCAAGCCCAGACTAATGCCTGGCCACAGGGTTATTCCAGTTAAATGAGCCAGGTAACCTCCAGCACAGTGAGAGAGATGGATGTTGTCACCTGTGATAACAGGAAAAAGAGCTTTCTTCCACTCACACCCTGTCCCAGCTGTTTCCAGGCCTGGGCTCTCCATCACTGGCCACACATTAACCATTTCCTTCCCACTCTGTTCCTCAATAAAACCATGTGGAGGTCAGTGGAACTCTGAGGTATCTGATCCCTGGAACGATATTTTTTTTTCCAAACAAGAAAAAATGTTCCCAAATCAGAAAAGAAAAAAAGATCATTTTGCTGCTGATGGGGGTGAGGAGATGAAAGATTTTCTGTGGGGAAATATGTCCATTTGTCATTAAAGAAACAGCTTTTTTTTTCCCTCTTTCAAATCATAGAATTATAGAATCCTAGGGCTGGACGAGACCTCAGGAGGTCATCGAGTCCAGCCCACTGCCCAAAGCAGGACCAACCCCAACTAAATCATCCCAGCCAGGGCTTTGTCAAGCTGAGACTTTAAGAAAAAAAATCAATAGTTTGAAGCTGAAATTTTTCACTCTGAAGTGATCAAATAATTTCATTTTTATGTGTCTGAGCAGAGATTTTTCCAGAACTTTTTGTTGTGTGAAAATTTTCACTATTCCAACTTTGTTCCATTTTGGGACAAGAAAGAAAGAACTAAAACACTGAACTTTATTCTAAGATGGAAATTCCACTTTCCAACCAACTCTACTTAGCACCTAATTTTAGCATCCCAAATCTATAGCTCTCATGTGCCCTACCTAGGTTCTTATTCTATACTTGTCATTTGGTGAACGAGTGCCTGCTGATGCAATTTTAGGGTGTACATCTGTGCCTATGTGATCGAATACCAGAGACACTGGGATAGAAGGTTAGTTTCAGGCCCCTGTGACAGCTTCTTTACCCAACTCCAACAGTATGAAGGAAACAGAATATCCCAGCTTAGGAACACTTGCAACCCCTTGCAGCCGCTATCATTGCAATGGGAGAGCAGATCAGTAGCCAGCTGGCAAGTGGTTGCTGTATTTGCTTAATAGCCACCCGTGTCAGAGTGTTGTATATTCCATATAACGTTTCCTCCCACTGTTGCCCACCTTCTCCCAAGAGGCAAAACAGAATCTGGCCCAGAACCTTCCTCCAAGCTCCGATCAAACCGTGTCTGACATTTGAAAAAAAAATCAGGGATGCCTTTGCTCCCAGCCCATTACATGTGCATTCATCCCAGGAGGTCCCGGATTTGGGTCAGGGCCAACTTTGGAAAAGGAGGCATGGATACATCAAAGGTCATTATCTTAACGTCATTGCTCTGACTCATGTAAGAATTGATGCTCCTACATCCAGCTCAGATTTGCAAGCCCAAGAGGTTCAGATAAGGTTTGGATAAGAGCTGAACATGTAGCGGCTTCTCTGAATTAACACTATCTCTGAACTACTTGACATTAGCCTGTCTCTACTGCCAAGCAGAGTTTCTCCAGAGGCCTGCAGCACTGTGCCAAACTCCTTTGAGATAAAAGAAAAAGAACCCAACACCCTTCCTTACCATCACGCCTGGACGGGCCAGAGGATAAGGGGCTGGGCTTCCAATTGTTGTGTCCATGTAGTAACTCATCATCCCCAAGACACCTACAAAAACAGAAGTGGGTGATTAGCTGCACTGCCTACAAAGCCTGATCTGACAGAGGGGCGGGGGGTGAGGTTGCAGGACTAGGTCCTTATTCCCAAGAGAAGTCACACACAGAAGTCCTATTGATCTCAATGCAAGGAAGGGCAGCAGAACTGGGGTTCAAAAGCAGAAGAGACATTAATAAGTCAGTTAATTTATCCCTGTCATGACCAGTGCAGGGGTGTTCCCAACAGTTTATTCCCAGGTGTCTTACTTAGACCAGACTTATGTGGCTCTTGCACTCATGAATAGCAGCCTCACACAGAAGGCCTGATCTGACACACTATTCACAGGCAACCTCAGTGAAAATGGAGATCAGTTAGCAGAGAGACCATGCTCCTCTCCTGCCCTCCAGATGGGTTGATCTGCTTCATGTAGGCTAAAAGAGGGACAGGCCCCAAGACCTCTCCCCTCCCAAACACACAAGCCTGCAGCACATGCAGGTAGAACGGCATGTCAGAGACTTTTCTCCCCCCTCTAGGAAAGGGACCTGATTTCACCCTGGCACAATCAAACATCATCTAGATTCCAGAGCATAAGGCGAACCCAGCCCCACACTGACAGCCACGGCCCACAGAGAGCAGCAGTGAGAGCTCCCCTAACCCTGCCATTGCAGCCACAGAGGGCATAGTAGCTTGCTGTCACTCTCCTG
The DNA here is from genome assembly GCA_019425775.1 of Rafetus swinhoei. Classification (NCBI taxonomy): domain Eukaryota; kingdom Metazoa; phylum Chordata; order Testudines; family Trionychidae; genus Rafetus; species Rafetus swinhoei. The sequence continues at coordinate 9,285,110 of CM033429.1, read as the reverse complement.
GGCCCCTTCTCCCTATGGCATTGGCAGAGGGGGCCAGTTTTAGCCCAATTCAACACCCCTTCCAGTCAAAGGGAGTATTTGAAGTCAGAGCCTCAGTGCCCACTGTGGTGTTTTAATCACGTTGACACCTGTCCCGTAGAGCAGTGTTTCTTAAACTTTTTTGAGGTCATGGAACACCAAACAATAATATTCTTTTAATGAGGAACACCTATGAAAATTTTCTCCAAAAAAAATTGTTGCCAGACAAAAAAAAAAAAAAGAGACAAAAACAAAGAAGAGGTCGCGGCACACCTGTGAGTTGTTCACGGAACACCAGTGTTCCACGGAACATAGTTTAAGAAACACTGCCGTAGAGGACTGGACTGAGATCTTCAACCCAGGCACTGCATAGCCCAGCTTCTTAGCACCATGCTAGCTGCCAGCCCTAATACTTCAATCAGTCTGTGAGTGTATAGATTTGAACAGTCTGATATTTATGTATTAGCTGTACACACCGGCCTCGGGTGATATCAGTACAGTCCACAGAGCCACTCTGGAGTCTACACCGCTTCACGGTAGCTGAGATCAAAGTCTGGCCCATGTACCAAATGCACATCATTCTTTGACCCATTTATATCCATTTCATGCACATGTATATGCGACCTGTTCTTTGTGGAGCACATTCATTTGGAGCTGCGATGGTGGAGCCAGTTTAGCCTCTGGCGAAGGGGAGGCTCTCCCTGTGGGCTGCTCTAAGTTACACCCGCCGACAGACAGCGATAGCCCTCGTGGGAAAATCTCCAAGGTTCAAAGTCTGCTCCAGTTCCCCACCTCCCCAGAGAGAGCTCTGTCATGAACTGCCCTGTGCCTGTTGTAGTGGCCCTTTGCACCAATGCAAAGGGCCACTGTGGGGATGTTGTACCTGCCCTTTTGCAGAGCTGGGCTGAAGGGGCTGTCACTTGGCTCCATGTATGTGTAAATAAAGCAGGAAATATATGTGCCTCTGCCCCACCAGTCATTTAGATTCCTAGGAGAAAATGTAGGGCCAACACGCTTTCCATTCCATGCGAAGCATGAGAAATATGTGCACTCAGTGTCACTTCCCCTACGTCCAGAGCCTTTTGCCTGGAAGGAAACTGTAAAGAGGGAGTTGTCAGGGATTCACAGAGCTCTGTTGCAGGAAATAACGCAGGGCCAGACGGCATTCCTATTTTTATAAATTTATTTATTTTAAAAACCCATTCCGCCATCACAGGAACAGCCGTCAATGGCATAACAAGTCTCCACCCCGAGAAAGCAGCGACTCCATCGCTCTCTGGAGAATTGGTCCTTCAGTTTCTTTAGACCCCCCCAGTGCCACTGTCTAGCTAGACAACTGTAACCTGAAAAACACTGAGCCCTCTTTGCCTTGACTTCAGCTTTACATGTTATGTTCTCTGTCTTGCTCAGAGCTGCACCTCATCTGCACTAACCCTGGAAAACTCTGTGACTCCAGGTCCTACAATGGCCAGTTAACTGCTTTTGCTGTTATATATTATATACACCCTGGATCTGTAATTTCCACTCCAACTCATCTGATGAAGTGGGTTTTACATGTGAAAGTGCATGATATATTTGTTAATCTCTAAGGTGCCACAGGCCTGCTCGTTGTTTTTACCCAAGACAAGGTTACAGGTGATGTTCTTGAGTGTGTGAATTCCCACTGCAAGCTCCAAACATCAGGAGTTGGGCTCCAAAAATAAAAATTGAAAAAAAAATTGTAAAGAAAAATCCTGAGATTTTTAGGCCACATACTTATGGATGGGTTCTTTCTCCTTGCCTTCTGGTTATTTGAACCATTGGGATGCACTTGGGTTATATTTTCAAGCTTTCCTCTGTGACCAGGAGTGATAGCAACTTTCAGCTTTCACTTAACAAAATCAGACAAGTAAATGGAGTTCTAGACTCTAGAACCAAGGCTTTAAAAAAAGAACACCATTTAATCTCAGGATTTGTAATTAAGTCACCAGAGCTGACAAAACTGAATTTCATGCAGACTGTGCCATAATGTCAATTAAATGGTCCTAGACACTATAGGACACAATAATCCTTCATCTAAATCCACTTGCCGCTGTAATTTTACAACAGGGATTTTTTTTAAACGTGAGATTCTATTCAGGCCCCTATATACCTTACCAATCACCATGTTGTCAGAGCTACAATAGCTCTGCTATTAGATTTTCTTCTCCTGAAAAGATTTCAGTCCCCCAGTTAGGGATCAGAAATACTATGTGAATTAGGTTTGACTTCTTTTCCCTAACCTATCCAGATCCATGACCTATGGGCAGACTCAGACTCATACGCCCTCACTGAATTTTCTATATGCCACTATGAGGAAACTTCTGATCCAACTGGTCTGTACAAGTTTTGATATTTACTCCCAAGATTTCACCCAATGGTTTTAGCCATCTGCATCTACACTGTAGGAGTTAGATCGAGAATTGAAATTTGATCGGTACCAAACGATTTGTTTATTATAGAGCTATTTAAAATGAAGGAGGTGATTTTTGTGAAGAAAAAAAATCAATAGTTTGAACTTTATTTTGGTCACTTTGCAAAAATAAAAAAACTGAAGTTTTAAAAATGTTCATTCTCTCCTATTTTTCTTCATTTTGGAAGAGGGATCAATAAAATAAATTTTGTCTCCCCTGCCACACACACATACTTTTGCAGTTTCCTTTTTCTCCCTTTCATCCATCTGTACTTTTCCAGAACATCCTCAACTTTGGGAAAATTGCAGACTAGCAATAAGAAATTTGAAAAAAAGGGAGGGAAATTCCCTTTCTCATGTGGAAATGAGGTATAAGGCCAAGCCAAGTGCAACTGTACCCACACAAGGAGGGGGGTTGGTCCACTTAGCTCTGCTGCATAATTAAACAGTACAATTTTATGTTTAGATGAGGCTGGAGGGTTGATGTTCTTATACTAGGTGAATGAGCTTTGTGAGCGATAGAGTTACCTTAGCAAGCTGATGTTTCTGATCCTTCTGCTGTGTGGTGATTTGGGGGGGATTTCATCTGGACCATGGAAGATTTGTTAGGGCATGTCTACACAAGGGAATTATTTTGAAATAGCTAAATTCGAAATAACTCCCCAAAAAAAAAAAAAAAAAAAAAAAAACTGTTTTGAAATAAGCTTATCCCCCAAGGAAAGCAGAAGTACAGGTTTTGGAATAACCAGCCCGTTATCTCAAAATAATGGCCTTGGTAGTGTGGACACTCTGCTTATTATTTCAAAATAAGGAGGGTTATTTTGAAATAACTCCCTAGTGTAAACCAGAGCAACCAGGTTCTGTATCTTAATAGGGTCCTAGCCAAACCTATGCTCCCAGGGAATGAGCCCTGGGATGGCATTGTAAAGAAAGCAGCAGGAGGCAGGAGTGTTTACATGGCTCCATAGAGTTCCTGAGTGCTTTGTCCTGGCTAATTTTTAAGGACTCAACTGATAAAGTTTCCACCTCTTCCCCAGAGGAATTTTTTCCACAACCTACTACATCTCTGTGTCCACGAATATCTCTGATGTTCAGGCTACAATTTTTCCCCCGTAAGTTTCCTCTCATACGACCCTGAATAATTCCTCTCGTTCCTGGGAGTTTACTTCCTGCAGATACAATTAGATGGGTTTTATGGCCACTCAGGCAATTATGAGCTGAACTAAATTCTACCTTCAATTACACTGGTGTAACTGCAGAACAAATTTCCTGATTGCAATGGAATTACGCCACAGTAACTGGGAACCAAAGCAAGGTGAATACTATTTTTTTTAAAAGTGTTCAAAAACATTAGGTTGAACTGCCTACTAAACTATCTATGCTATTATGTGGACAGACATAGATTCTATTTTTCTTCTCCCGTTTCTGCTTCTTGATTGGAGGACTGAAACTGGTTAAACACCATTATGTGACCAATCACATACACGAAGTCAAACTGCAAAATTCCCAGGGAAGTTGAATGAGTTATTTAAAAAATATCAAATCCTGGAGCGAGGTGAAATTTTTCAACTTAAAAATGAAACCACCAAAAATACCAAAATAAAAATAAAATAAAAAACACACAAACTTTTCCATCAATAAAAGGAAACAAACACACAAATTCCCATAGGGGAAAATATCATTTTCAATTACATTTTTAGATAGGAAATGTATAAATCAATTAAAATGTTGGTTTCATTTAGACTTATATTTTTGCTTTCATTTCAGTTTTCAGCAAACTGAATCAAAAATGTTCAAATTAATATTATTTCATTTCAAAGTTCCCATGACAAAGCTTGTGAGCAAAAATTATTTGCCCTAATTTTCTTTGGGTTGGAAAAAAAAAAAAAACCCACCATAACAAGTTTTGACCAATTCTGACATACATCTTTGCATATATATATATATATATATATATATATAAAATGGGCTAAAATAAGCTATTTTTAAAATAACCACTCTTGTATGTTCTAAGAAATTACCATACTGGTGTTAAAGATGGGGAAACTGAGGCACAAATACATTAAGCGACTTGCTAAAAGTCACCTAGCTGGTCAGCGGTAGAGCCAGGGATAGAAGCTAAGTGTTCTAATTCTCAATATATGTCCTCTCCATTAAGCACACCGCCTTTTAGTACAGTTTTTGGCTTAGTCCACGTCTAGCTTCTGAGTCACTGTGTTATGCTCTGACACTGCCTCTCTCTTAGGTTCAGTACCCTGCAGTCATAGTGTTGGTGGTCCCTTTAAGAGAGTGATGGGCACAGATGCAGGACAGAATTAGTGGGCTACTACCCATCCACTCCCTGTAAATCCAGGCAGGCCTTTGCCTCATAAGCACTGATAGATGAGTAATGGGACAGGATGGGGGCAGGGGAATTCAGCAGCAACATCTAAATGTTTCTAATCTTGATTCTAACCATCATTAAAAACAACAGGAACTCAAAGCAAGTGGTCTCAGCTGACTGGCTGACCCAAGGGTACTTAGTTATTGCCACTGGATTTTTGTAGTAAGCAATAATTTATCATCTTTGGGGAAAGATAGCCCATGGAAGTGACCTTCTTCTGCAGTACTTTTAACCCTTGAAATGCCAGCATTTTCCAGGCTGCCTGACCATTTAAAACTTGGGACAAAGTGAGTTTATAGCTCCATTAAAACATCATAAACCTGTTCAACCCATCAAGTTCAGGAACTGATTTAATATCTGATCTTCCCACCAAAGGGCTCAGATGGAACATGGCCAGCTGGCATGAGAGTTCTGCAGAGAAAACAATGTACAAGACATTTCTTTAATACCCTCCTTCCTCAGTTATCCTTTGAGGCCATTGTAGTTTCCCTTACCTCATTAATATTTAGCACTCTTCATTCGAGAATCTCAATGTGCATGTATTTTTATAAAACTCTCTCACCTAGAACATGTTATATACAACTTACTAAGGGGAAACTGAGGCCAGGAATAGTCCAGTCCAAACTCTTCAAAGACAGTCCCTTTACAGCACAAATATACTGTCCATATCACACTTCTGATTAACAAAGATTAAATGACTTGACCAAGGCCAAATAGCAATTTAGTGAGTCGTCATGGGTAGAACCTGGTATCTTGACTCCCACGCTCCTATCTCAAACACTACAATATGAAATGATTATGTCAGTTGGTTGACTCTTCCTTCAGCAGGTTTTTCCACCACAGAGAGGTTCCTGAAGGGAGGGTTCGTACAACCATCTCATGCAGAGTAAGGTAGTTATTGTAGTAGGGAGCTACAACTTAATCAATGTTTGTGGCACCGTAATACCCTGCACCCCCTACAGGATAAATTGGACTCTTAACTTAGGTCATCTTGGCTTAATGCTGGCACACAACCCTTCCCCTGCTCCCTGCCCCCATTTTTGGGAAAAGTGCCTTCTGGTTAAGAATTCTCAGATTCTATACCTACCTCATTAGCCTTTGACAAAATTACTCCTCAGCAGCTAATTCCCTAATTTGATTTGAATAGTGGCCCCATTAACAGCACTGCAAGCCAGTTGGTAAACTGACAGCTGGAGGTCATTTCAAGGGCACCCACGCTAGCCAAACACTTTGCTGATTAGGCAGGCACCTAACCCAAAGAGGTTGCTGTTGTTACATCTCTCGCAGCTGCTATATATGAAATTGCAGGAAGATGCAGAGGGAGGTGGGGGCCAGTGAGGTCATTTGTTATTCCACGCCAGTGTTTCCAGCAATGAAACAGTTGGTTGAAAAAGCATCCTGGGTCAAATCCGCAGCTGGTGTAAATTGACATAGTTCCTTTGTGGAGCTAGGTTCGTTTTCAGCAGCTGTTGAAATGCTAAGGAAAAATGGCCCAGTGGGGAAGATGGCTATCCTGGAATGTGAAGAACCCATGTCCGGTTTGCTAAGCTGCCACAGAGCTGGAGCAAGTCACCTTGGGCCAGATGGTGAGATGTATTTAAATGCCTCGAGGCATTTTGTGGAAATTTAAAAGTGAGACTTTCGAGAGCAATTGACTCCCACGAATAAGGCACTCAGCATCTCTAGGAACTTAAATACATCTAACAATCTGGCCCTCAGTCTGTGCCTCAGTTTCCCATTGGCGATAATAGCACTTTCTAACTTCACAGGGATGAAAAGAGACTTGGAGGCAAGATGGTCAACTGAACATGAGCTCTCAGTGTGACATTATGGTCAAGAGATCTTATGAGATCCTGGGCTGCATAAACAGGAGTCTCAAGTGAGAGCAGAAAGAGTTTTTGTTACCTCTGTATTTGTGTAACCACCACCAGGCGGATTTGAACCTGGGACCTCTGGAGCTGAGTATAGGAAACTCTACCCTCGGAGCTAAAAGACAGCTGGTACAACTGCAATACCGTGTCTAGGCCTGATGCAGTTCGAGCGGGAGGTTGGTATATTGGGGGTGGGTTCAGAGAAAAACCACTAGAATGATTAAAGGATGGAGAAGAAAACCTCAGCGTGTCAGACTCAAGGTTCTCAGACCATTGAGCTTAAAAAAGAGAAAGTTATAGGGGTGACAGTACATAGATGGGAAACTTGGTGACAGTACGTAGATGGAAAACAAATATTTAATAATGGGCTCTTCAGTCTAGCAGAGAAAGATACAGCATGAGCCAACAGCTGTAAGCTGAAGCTAGACAAAGTCAGACTGATTTTTAAGGATGAGGGTCAATTGTTCCATTGGTTAATTACAAAGGGTCATAATGGGTTCTCCATCAGTGACAATGTTTAAACCAAGATGGGATGGTTTTCTAAAGGATCTGCTCTAGGGATCATTTGGGGGAAGTTCTCTGGCCTGGGTTATACCAGAGATCAGACTAGATGATCACAGTGGTCCTTTCTGGCTTTGGAATCTATGAATCTAGCTATATTGTGAGGATCAAAGGTTGCAAGGTGCCTGTGTAAGTACCAAAGATAAACATCTCGAAACAATCTGGCCAGGAGAGCTCTGAGCCATAACTGGTTAAACTCTTTCAGCACCAAGACTTTCATAATAAAAATCAAAGCCACTCAGCAATCTGTGCTTGGGCCAGCATTTCCTGTTGTTTAAAGCAAACGTTCCCATGTAACACCAAATTTGCTTTAGTAGAAAGTTTTTTAAAATGACGGGGATCAAAAACATAATAAAATCAGCATGGAATAAATACTCACCAGTAAACCCCCTCTGGAGCCCACCCCCTCTCCCTGAAGGTATCAGATGGCAGAGTTAGAGTCAATGGGACCTTAATAGCAAATTAGTGGCCACATGCAAAGCATCAATTTAAAGACTAATGGAAACATGGAAGACCTGACTCTGCATTTAGCAGAGGCTCAAAGCTCCCAGTGACTTCCAGAGAGCCAGCGGGAAGGCTGGTTTTGCAAAGGATGTAGGATTCCATCCTGCATGATGTGGAATTGTAATCCTGCACCGATAAAGTGTTTTCACTGTTCCCAACTTCAGCTGCTTTCAGAAGCGGAGAACCAGAGCTAGTGCATGTCTGTGTTATATTTGTTCTTTTCCAGTAACGTAAGGGGGAAAGGAGGGGTACAAGCAATGTTTCCTACAAAAAGACAGAAATGGCCAAATTATTAGCTGGTGGAATCAGCTTCTCTACAAAAGTCAGGGGAGTTGCACTGATTTACACCAGATGAAAGTTTGGCACTAAACATTTTGCTGATTCGCCCCCTCCGCTGTGGAAGAAAACTCTTTAACCCACTGAACAACAAAAAAAACATACACCAGATTAACAAAAATAATCTTAACTAGTCTGTTTTTCACTGCAACTTTGTACCAATGCAGGTTCACTAATAATGACAAGAGGAAACTTTCCACCCCACACAAGTAAAGCAGCAATATTACCTTAACCTCGTTTAATACAAAAAACATTTAAAAGGACCCTAAACACGCCCAGATGGAATCAGCAAAGAGATATATTTCAAATCAGCTAGGTGAAATTGCTAATGAAAAGAGAAGGAGTAAATATCCTAGCAGGTCACCAGCAAAGTAAATAGCCTGAAAATCAACATAAGGTAGAGTTTAGCATAGAGTCCAGAGCTTCACTTACTACTTTACTGAAAGACCAGAGAAAAGAGTTGTTTCCTCCACAGCTTCCCACACTTGTCTTAGGTCTCTTGCCAACTACCTGGTGAAATCCTCTGCACTAGAGCTAAAGAGGATGGAAATACCATAATGTTTCTAGCGGGGCCGCCTATCAAATAGAAAGGGGGTGTGGTCAGGACAGCAAACCCAGGGCAGCTGGAAAGGGCTAGCTTTGAATTAAGCTCTGACACAGCACCAGCAGCAGGGAAGGGAAGCTAGTGAAGCCACCACTGCCAGATGTGACTACCCACAATGTGAGCATGTTAAAATCCCACTTGTGTTCACGAGAGTCGGAGAAAGCCTCTGTCGGAATCTGTCCCAGGGAGAGGGATTGTGATATTTGCCTTCAGTGATTTTTGAAGCCTTTATATAATTTAATAAAACAAATTAGCTGAGGATCTCCAAGGACTTTCCAAGTATTAGTTGGTTAAGCATCACATCGTCACTGGGAAGTATTAATGCGTCCCTCCATGAGGTGGGGGGACTGGCTGAATGTACCTAGCGACACATATCCACATTTGAATTCTTAAGTGAATTTTCTTCACTTATGTTCCAATACCATGATATATGATGATAATAGATTTTTACTACAGACAATTCTTTCCTGTGAGTCTTGCCCCCTTGCTCAGTGTCTAACTGACTGCCAGATTTGAGGTTGGGAAGGAATTTCCCCCTGGCTCAGACCAGCAGAGACCTGGAGTCGGGGGAAGGGAGGGCTTCCTCTGCAGCATGGGGCAAGGGTCACTTGCTGATAAGAACTAGAGTAAATGGTGGATTCTCTGTCACTTGAAGTCTTTACATCACGATTTGAGGATGCCTCTACTGACAGACACGAGTTATATGGGCTTGTTGCAGGAGTGGGCGGGTGATAGGGTTACCAGGTGGCTTCAAAAAAAAATACCAGACGCACTTGATCTCAGATGGGGAGGGGAGGGCGAGGGGAGGAAGCGGCCTGCGGGAAGCAGGGCTGGCGGAGGGGTCAGGGGCAGCGGGGCTGGCCGGGGGAGAACCAGCCGACGGGGAGCAGGGCTGGTTGGGGAGAGTGGGGATGGCTGGAAGGGGGAAAGCAGGGGAAGAGAATAGGCCAACGGAGAGCGGGACTGACCCGGGCGCACACAGATCCCGGGGCGCTGCCTGTCCTGCGCTTGGTCCCAGCGAAGCACGAGCAAATCCGGCTGCGGGGATTCCATCTCGCCCCAGCCCCACCCCAACCTCGCGTAGTTGAGTACTGCCTGGCTGGTAGACACACTCACGCAGACACACGCAGAGTGAGTGTGTCTACCAGCCAGGCAGTTCGCAACTACGTACGGATACTCCTAATAATAATAAACTTACCTAATTAGAAAATACCGGATGTTTTATATGTCCAGTATTTTCTCAATTTGTTTCCCAAACAGAACCCTCAAATACCGGTCTGTCCAGTTCAAAACCGGACACCTGGCAACCCTAGCAGGTGGGGTTCTGTGACCTGCAATATGCTGGAGGTCAGACCAGATGCTCATGATAGTTCCTTCTGGCGTTAAAGTCTATGGGCCTATTATTAGTTTCCTGTGGAAAATCTCTAGACAATTTACTTGCTAGAACATTTTCAGAAGTGGCCAGTTTTAATACTCATAGGAAATGAATTTAGAATTTACAGTTAATCATTATCCAGTCAGGAAACTGAAATATGTCATGTGACCCAGGTGTCCAGTCAAAGCAGCCTGAATATTGCATGCTCACAACAAACTGCATGAGATCAAGCTGCAGAGCAAGCATTCTTTTGCAGAAATTATTCAGGGAAAAAAGTTTATCTATAGGGGTGCATCTACACTGCACAGTAGCTCAAAATAAGATACGCAATTCGAGCTATGCAAATTGCGTATCTTATTTTGATCTTATTTTGAAATAGCTTATTTCGTAATTTGGTGCTGTCTACCCAGCACCAAATTTCGGAATAACCCGCTATTCCGAAAAGTCCCTTACTCCTTGTGGAACAAGGTTTGCAGGGATGTCGGAATAGCGTGCCCGTTATATTTCAAAATAACGGGATTTCTGTGAAGACGCAGGTAGCTATTTCGGGATACTCTGGTATCCTGAAATAACATTGCAATGTAGACGTAGCCTAGGTGTTTCATGGCATCCATCACCGTAGCACCTAATTGCTTTCCAGGGAATTAAATATGCAAAGTGAAGCCCCTCGTGGACTTTATGGCATCTCTTGCTCTTCTGGAATCCCTGCTTCTAGGAGGGGCTGTTTGTTCAAATACATACAGGAGCAGATTTATGAAGATATTTTAGTATCTACAATAGGTACCTAGTAGGGTTTTCAATCTGCATCTTTAGTCACCTAAATACCTTTTAAATCGGGTCCCCATAATTTGTTGATTTTTTTTAACTTATGGGTGAAGTTTCTCTAAATAATGAATAAATTCTAGAAATCTGCTGATCTCAAAAGATTTCCACCCTCTTGGGCCAAGGTCCCATGAAGACAACTGCAACCATGAGATTTCAAGTTTACCAAGAGGGATCAGAAGATCAGCTCCTTTGGGGTTTTAAGCCTCAAATCCAACATCTCACCTTGCCCCCCAAATTCTAAGGGGTTCCATTTTAGCCCTTCCCTGCATTACTGAGAAATATGTGACAACAGGTGTCTTGATGGCACATTACCTGTGGAACTCACAGTCATAAGGAATGCATCATTCTTGCAGCTATTTTAGTCCAGGAAATCATTTACAGGGTTCCATATTCTAAGGAAGGAGTCCAGTCTGCTGGGCTTTGATAAAAAAAAAAAAAAGGCTCTTTCAAATCTGAGCCAATAAGAATGGCATATATCCAACAATCAATGTGTAATCTGGGCAACTCTTCCCGAGGCTGGAGGATGATGGCAGCTGCAAACAAGATGTCTTTGAGGTGTGGGGGGAATGAGAGTTTATTTATCTATAGCAATCGATTATTTATATTAACAGTAGCACCTAGAGGCCTCAACCGGGAGCAGGGTCCTATTGTGCCTGGCATTGTACATATAACTAGGCAGAACCAGTGCCTGTCCTAAAAAGCTTTCAATCTAAATAGACAAAGGGAATATTATTAATCCTTTTTTTGCAGGTAGCTTAATGTTAAACACAAGCTCATACAGAAAACCTGACTGAATCTAGCACTGAACCCAACTCCACTAAGTAATAGCCTACTGTTTAGCCACAAGTCCATCTTTCAAAGTAAGAAAAAGGAAGTACATATAGCCCTCTACCACTAATGGGCCACAAGGCTCCATCTATTCTGTACGTGGCACAGAGCCATATACTGTGTCAGCATTTAATGAGCAGTAATCAATAATCAAGATACTAATTAATGACAGTGTCTCAAAAATGAATATCCACATCAATATTCTGCAGAGACATTTTTGGTTTTGCTTAAGGGTTCTTGAGTATTGGGCACAAAAAAAATCTTATTTATTATTGGTTTTAGTCATACATTTGTTTTAATTTATCTAGTACCCATTCCCAAGGCCTTTACGGGTGCGTCTACACAGCACCCTTACCTCAAAATAAGCTACGCAATTTGCACTATGCAAATGGCACAGCTTATTTCAAGGTAATTTTGAAATAGCTTATTTCAAAATTTGGAGCTGTCTACACAGTGCCAAATTTTGAAATAAAGTGCTATTCTGACAAATCCCTTAACCCTCATGAAATGAGGTTACAGAGATGCCGGAATAGCGTGCCTGTTATTTCGAAATATATTTCAAAATAACAGGTGCATTTAAAGATGCGGAATTGCTATTTCAGGATACTTCTGGTATCCCAAAATAGCCCCACTGTCTAGACATGGCCTAAATGTGCAGGGCCTGATCCTGCAATGCCCTAGGAAGTCAGGAAAATCGAGGGTGCTCAGCGCTTCACAGGGTGCTCAGCGCTTCAAATGATCCTTCTCCCATTTGAAGCCCATTGTCTCCAGGGGGGAGCCAGAAGAAACCCTGAGGGTCTGATTCTGGAAGGTGCTGAGTGCTAGCAAAATTCCCCTTGAGTACCCTAGCAGCAGGGATGAATCATCCCTTGACTATGGCTAAAATCCTTCAGGGTACGTCTAGACTGTAAGCTTCTTTCAAAAGAAGCTTTTTTGGAAGAGATCTTCCAAAAAAACTTCTTCCAAAAGAGAGCATCCACACTTCAAAAGCGCACCAAAAAAACGAACTGCTTTTTCGAAAGAGAGCGTCCACACTCCTTGGCACTTTCTCACTTGTAAGCTGTGATTAGTATGGACGGAGTGTCCACCAGGGCACCTGTGCTTTTTCCTGGAGGCCTCTTCTTTCGAAAGAACTCCCTCTTCTGCATCCACACACGCCTTTTTCTGAAAGAGCTCTTTCGGAAAAGGTGTTCTTCCTCGTAGAATGAGGTTTACCAATGTCAGAAAAACCCCTGCGTTCTTTTGATTTTCTTTCAAAAGAACGCGATTGCAGGGTGGACGTAAGTGAAGTTTTTTCAGAAAAACAGACATTTTTCCGAAAAAACCCTGTAGTCTAGATGCACCCTCAGTCATTACTCATGCTCAGTTCCCAGTGGGAGTTTTAACGGAGTAACTACCAAGTATGATGTGAAAGGGACAGTTCTTTGTATGTTTGTTTTTTTTATGGTGAGATAGGAAGCCAGGTGCTTTTTCTGTGCCACCATCCCCTCTGATGCTCTTTACACTGTGGCTGTGTCTACATTGGCACCCTTTTCCGGAAAAGGGATGCTAATGAGACAAGTCGGAATTGCAAATGCAGCGGGGATTTAAATTTTCCCGCGGCATTTGCATGAACATAACTGCCGCTTTTTTCGGCTCAGGGCTTTGTGGAAAAAGCGCCAGTCTAAACGCGACTCTTGCGGAAAATAAAGCCTTTTCGGAAGATCCCTTATTCCTCTTAAAATCAGGAATAAGGATCTTCCGGAAAAACTTTATTTCGCAAGGCGATCTAGGCGCTTTCCGTCAAAGCCCGAGCAGCAAGCTTCATTATCACAAATGCGGGAAAATTTAAATCCCGCTGCATTTCTCGGCTGTCTCATTAGCATCCCTTTTCCCGAAAAGGGTGCCAATGTAGACACAGCCTGTCAGTATGTCAAGGGCATACCCAAGCATTGACCTCCCCACAGAGAATTTGATTGGAAGGAGTTCCCCAGAGGAGAATGGATTGGATCCTCAGCTGGCATGTCCTCCAAGAGAGGCGTGGCTTTGCTGCATGAGACATCGGCAGCCTGCACGAGAATGAACAATGCCATAAGGAGAAGAGGGTGGCAGGCCCTTTGGTCGAGCAGAAGCTATGCACCACTTTGGCACTGACTGGCAAGGTCCCGAACGTATTCCCGGGCTGTGACAAATAGAAAGGCAAATTTGGCTGGTTTCCTCCTAGCTGAGGAGCTCAGAGCACTTTTAGGGTAGGCATGAAGAAGGAACCTTCCACTCCACTCAGGACTGTTAGGGAGGAAGCGCCATGCCCCTTTAATAGATGAAAACGCAGCAGAGGCAAAGAGCAGTGAAGTCTCAGCACGTGCCTGATTGGCCACTTGGTGCCATCATGCACAAGCCAGGCTCCAAGAGTAGGGGCTGGAGCCAGGTTTTGCAGCCAGGAGGGTTGTTAGTGGTACCATCTCCATTCACACTACTGCATCTTCCTACTCCTTGCCCTGCCAAGGGGGCACCGATGACCTACAGCAGCATGGCAACCCTAATCCCAGCCCGATATGGAGGGCAGACCTCAGCTGGGGAGCTGGAAGAGATCCCACCTCATGGTAGAAGCGGCTCCTTGCCTGCAGGTCTGGGCCTGGCTTCCCACTCCAGCACTATGCACGGGGTTGCAGCACTATTCACATGTGGGCCAGCTGCCCATTTGTCATGACAGCGGCAGCTGGGCCCAGTCTGAGTAAGTACCCTCGTGACATGGCACATGTGTGCAGTGCTCTGCAAACCATGAACCATGTCACATTGCCCGGAGCCAGGAGCTGGGCCCAGCCCTGCAGGACAGGAACTGCTGCTACAGCGTGTCTGGGCGTGAAATTGCCCAGGAATCCCCTAGTAAGGCCACTCCTGGTGGACCTTTTCCCTGGTTCCAATGACAAACTAAGAACAGCAGGGACCATGTAGTATGATTTTAGTTGAGCAATGAAGAGTCGTCCCTCATTTCCCCTTTGCCCCTCAAACAGAACAAGCACGTGACAAAAGGATGAATTTTCACTTTCAGAACTTACTTGAAAAGGTACCACGTACAGCTAAAGGGTGCCGGGGGAAGTCACCACCCATCTGCCTCCCTGTTAGCTCCATCACTGAGCAAAGAATTGTCACGGGAAGGCATTTTACAAGTTCCTTTGCACAGAGGTGAGTGCCTAGACAAGGGCAGCAGTGAGCCGAGCCCGTGGAAGAAGTAGGAACTATGTCCGTAGCCTAGGGCACCAACCATGATACCATTTTTGCTCCGTTCTGCTGAGCAGTGATCAGACAATGGCTGCATATCCGGGGCAAGAGCCTCCACTCCATTGCCATGTGTCACCCCGTCACAGTGCCGCGCGTGGTGTGACAGCATGAACACTGTGCACCTAGTCATCAGCGGCACACTTCCCCCATCCCCCTCTCCACTGTAGCAGGAAGTCAGCCACTGCAGGTTCTCTACAGAATGCATCAGGACAGCTTCGCACCTGAACTGAGTGGCATAAAAACAGCACAAATGTTGTCCCCCCTGGCACTTCGCAGTCAACACGACAGCCACCAGGGTAAGAAAGTGGAACCAGGAGGAGAGGGAACGAGACCAGAGAGACGTCCATGCTGCTTGGAAATTACATTGTGGGTTTCCCCTGACTAGACTAGCGCCCCTGCCCTGACCCGTTCTAAATCATGCAAACTGGCGCGTGCTGCAGATGGCCTTGAAGGATTGAAACAGGGATGGCCTATGAACGGCTGTGCACATCTGGCCCACAGGTGTACAGGCTTCCATTTGCCAGATACCCCTTGAGAGCAGCCAGCGCTCTTGACAGAATCCTCCCACTCCCACCCGATTGCTGGAGACAGGGAGAGAGATCAGTTCACTCACTATCCTAACGTCCTCCCTGTTGCAGCCCTCGGATAAGAGTAACTCCCCTTTCCAGGCAACAGGCGGCATCCATGACTTACGGGGCGAGGCTGAGGGATTTGGGCTTATCAAGTCTATGGAAGAGTGAGAGGAGATTTGATAGCAGCCTTCAACTCCCTGAAGCGGGGGTTCCAAAGAGGATGGAGAGCTATGTCTTGACTGCAGGCTTCTTTCGGAAGAAGTTTTTCCAGAAGAGATCTTCTGAAAAAATGTCTTCCGAAAGAGCGCGTCCGCACTGCCAAAGCGCATCGAAAAAGCCATCTGCTTTTTTGAAAGAGTGTCCTGACTGATTGGACGCTCTCTCACATAAAAATCCACCTGGAACCACTTCAGGCAGGGCTTTATGTCACCAGTTGCTTCTGAGTGCTGGTGCCAGAGCCTTGCAGAGACACACACTTAAAGGGACACCCCTGGACAGACGTTTCTCTGCTTCTGCTGTGTGCTTGCTACCTCTTCAAGGGATAGCTAAGCTCTTGCAGTGCCTGCTGTGGTTGCTCTGCTTTTTTGGACACTACAGCTTTTTCCTTTGTGCCATGGAACTGGAGCTGCCCCTGGGCATGCGATGGCTCCACACGGCCATGCTGCAGTTTCTGCAGCACTTTGTTCCAGCTGCCTTCTTGGTCCTGACTAAGCTGGACCCCGAGCTCATTCTGGGGACCCTCTCCGTGGCTACGGGAGCAACACCCTTGCCATCACAACCCTCAGTGGAGAGGCATTTCTGGAGGCTAAACACCAGTTTCGACTGGTGGGACCGGCTGGTCATGGAGCGGTGGGATGACCAGCAGTGGGTCCAAAACTTCCGCATGCTGAAGGCCACCTTTTTGGAGCTATGTGCCTGGCTCACCCCTGCCCTCTGATGATGTGACACCCACCTGCGGCCTGCCATCCCCCTGGAGAAGCAGGTCACAATTGCCATATGGAAGCTCTTCACCCCAGACAGCAACCAGTTCAGCGTGGGGAAGTCCATGGTCGGGGCCCTCCTCGTGGAGGTAAGGCACTCTCAGGCTGCAGTCCCTGCCGGGGGGAAGGGGAAGTCCTAGAAAAGGGCGATCCTCGAGAAAGGGGGCATTGGGAGTGAGGGGGTGGCATAGGGGTGAGGGGGAAGCCCCATCCCCAGGGAGTTGTGCTGTCCCGCCCTCACACAGCCCTGCTGCTGGGGGGGGGGGGGTGGCCTCATAGGGGGTGGCTCCTGGGGTGTTTGAGGCGAGGAGGGAATGGAAGGGGATGGGCACCTCCCAAGGGCTCAGGCACTCCCTCTCATTATCTGTTTTGTGTGTTTGTTTGTCTCCTTCTGCAGGTGGTAAGGGCCATCAATTGTACCCTGCTGTGGAGGGTCATACACCTGGGAGACCTTGATCCAATCGTGGCCGGGTTTGCTGCCCTGGGGTTCCCAAACTGTGGGGGAGCGATTGATGGGACCCACATCCCAATCCGCACACCTCAACATAGAGCAGCCCAGTACATCAACCGCAAGGGCGACTTTTCTATGGTGCTGCTGGCCCTGGTCAACCACCGTGGACAGTTCATGGACATTTTTGTCTGGTGGTCAGGCAGGGCACACGATGCCCGGATTTTTTGGAACTCCAGCCTCTACGGGAAGCTGGAGACGGGCACATTCTTCCCCCACCGGGACTTTGCAGTTGGGGATGTGCAGATGTCATTGTGTATCGTGGGAGATGTGGCCTACCCCCTCATGCCATGGCTAATGAAGACTTATACCGGCCACCTAGACCCCAGGGACCAATTTAATGCCCACCTGGACCAGGCCAGGATTCAGGTGGAGTGTGCCTTCGGCCGCCTCAAGGCCACCAGGCCACCTGTGTCATTTCCTGTAGGCCTCTTCTTTCGAAAGAAAACCCTCTTCCCCGTCCACACACGCCCTTTTCTGAAAGAGTTCTTTCGGAAAAAGGCTTCTTCCTTGTAGAAAGAGGTTTACTAATGTCGGGAAAACCCCTCTGTTCTTTCGATTTTCTTTCGAAAGAATGCAATTGCAGTGTGGACATAATTGAAGTTTTTCCAAAAAAACTCTGTAGTGTAGACATACCCAGTGGTGGCAGATGACAAAACAAGGAGCAATAGTCTCAAGCTGCAGGGGGGGAAGTCTAGGTTAGATATTAGGAAAAACTATTTCCCTAGGAGGGTGGTGAAGCACTGGGATGGGTTACCTAGGGAGGTGGTGGAATCTCCATCCTTAGAGGTTTTTAAGTCCCAGCTTGACAAAGCCCTGGCTGAGATGATTTAGTTGGGACTTGTCCTGCTTTTAGCAGGGGTCTGGACTCGATGACCTCCTGAGGTCTCTTCCAACCCTATAATTCTATGAAAGGGTGACTAAGACAAATTGGAGAATTTGGCCAAAAGAAATCTGATGAGGTTCAACAAGGACAAGTGCAGAGTCCTGCACTTGGGATAGAAGAATCCCAAGCATTGTTACAGGCTGGGGACTAACCAGGGCCGGCTTTAGAAAGTGCGGGGCCCAATTTGAACAGTTTTCACGGGGCCCCGGCACCCAGGATTTTTTGTTGAGCAAAAAAAAAAATACCACACACAAAAGTTTCGGTACATTGCATCATATATTATAAATATCAAGTTGGTTAAGAGGGACTTTAGTGTACACCTCACCTATATATTTTTAAAACTTTATCTTCCTTGCCAGGAGGGGAGAAGGAACAGGGGGCCAGTGGGGACAGGTTTCTGCAGCTGGGGAGAGGGAACAGGGGAGAAGGGAGAGGGAACAGGGGACCGGGAGGGGAGAGGGAACAGGGGGCCAGTGGGGACAGGTTTCTGCGGCTGGGGAGAGGGAACAGGAGGGGAGTGAGGGCAGAGAGTCCCCTGCACCCGCCTCCTCCCAGGATTCTCCCCCGCCCCCCCGAACGCCTCACGATCCATTGGTCGAGGCCTTGCAATCGACCAGTCAATCGCGATCGACCGCTTGGGGACCGCGGCTTTAGGGCACAGGGCCCTCTTAGGCGCGGGGCCCGATTCGGGGGAATCAGTGGAATTGGCCTAAGGCCGGCCCTGGGACCAACTGGCTAAGCAGCAGTTCTGCAGAAAAGGACCTGGGGATTACAGTGGATGAGAAGCTGGATGTGAGTCAACAGGGTTCCCTTGTAGCCAAGAAGGCTAATGGCATAGTTAGGTGCATTTGTAGGAGATTGCTAGCAAATTTAGGCAACTCCACATCTGGAGTACTGTGTCCAATTCTGGGGCCATCTTTAAAGAAAGGATGTGGACGCATTGGAGGAAGTCCAGTGGAGGGCAACAAAAATGATTTAGGGGCTGGGGCGCATGATTTAGGAGGAGAGGCTGAGGGATTTGGGTTTATTTAGTCTGCAGAAGAGAAGAATGAGGGGGGATTTGATAGCAGCCTTCAAGTACCTCAAGGGGAGTTTCAAAGGGGATGGAGTGAGGCTGTTCTCAATAGTAACAGATGATAGGACAAGGAGCAATGGTCTTAAGGTACAGTGGGGGAGGTCTATATTGGATATCAGGAAAAACTATTTCACTAGGAGGGTGGCGAAGCACTGGGATGGGTTCCCTAGGCAGGGGGTGGAATCTCCAGCTTGAGAGGTTTTAAAGGCCAGACTTGACAAAGCTCTGGCTGGGATGATTTAGCTGCTTTGAGGAGGGGGATTGGATTAGATGACCTCCTGAGGTCTCTTCCAGCCCTAACGTTCTATGATTCTATGCCCAGAGGAGGGATTTTGCACTGGACACTGAGGGTGAATCTACACTGCACCCTTAGCACGAAATAAGATATGCTATTTGAGCTATGCCTATTGCGTAGCTTATTTCGAGTTAATTTCGGAATAGTTTATTTCATAATTTGGCGCTATCTTCCCAGTGCCAAATTTCAAAATAAACCACTATTCCAAAATGTCCCTTAATCCTCATGGAACGAGGTTTACAGGGGGTGTCAGAATAGCGAGCCCATTATATTTTGAAATAACGGGCTTGCTTCAAAGACGCAGAACAGCTATTTCAGGATACCGGAATTTGCACGGTTGTCTAGTCGTACCCTGAGAGACTGTTCCACTGAAGGGGGAATGGAGGTAGTGTGACAAGGTCAGGCCAGAGGGCTTCTACAGGGTGGGGAAAAGGCAGCCCAAAAAAGGTAAAAAGGCCTGCTAATTAGAGATGGAGGGCTTCAGGGCAATTAGGACCAGCTGGCAGGGAGCTGGCCCAGGTGGATTGGGACCAGCTGACTCCACTTCAGGGCTTCCCCAGTTCAAAGGTGGGGGGGAAGAGTGAGAGGAGAGAAGGAAAGGTGGAGAGCAAGTGTTATAGACAAAGTACCAACAGTTACAGAGCTAGAGAGAGCAGGGGAAGGAGTCCCAGAAGGAGTGGCTGGGTTCCCTACCCAAAAAACCAGCTAGAAGCCCAGCCCTTGGCAAAGTGGGGAAGGCTGCCAGCCCAAATGCTGGCCAGGGAAAGAGGGGCCCTTGCCACAGTAGGCATATATGTGTCATAGAATCATAGAGCTGGAAGAGACCTCAGGAGGTCATCAAGTCCAGCCCCCTGCCCAAGGTAGGACCAATCCCAACTAAATCAACCCAGCCAGGGCTTTGTCAAGCCGAGACTTAAAAACCTCTAGGGATGGAGATTCCACCACCTCCCTAGGGCACCCATTCCAGTGCTTCACCACCCTCCTAGTGAAATAGTTTTTCCTAATATCCAACCTAGACCTCGCCCACTGTAACGTGAGACCATTGCTCCTTGTTCTGCCATCCGTCACTACTGTGAACAGCCTCTCTCCATCCTCTTTGGAACCTCCCTTCAAGGAAGTTGAAGGCTGCTATCAAATCCCCCCTCATTCTTCTCTTCTGCAGACTAAACAAACCCAAATCCCTCAGTCTCTCCTCGTAGGTCATGTGCTCCAGCCCCCTGATCATTTTGGTCGCCCTCTGCTGGACCCTTTCCAATGCGTCCACATCCTTTCTATAGTGGGGGCCTAGAACTGGACACAATACTCCAGATGTGGCCTCACCAGGCCATAGCCTGCTGCTGGAGGGGGTCCCATGGAGTTTACCTTGTGGTGGGGACCTACCAGTGATCCCATCACGCCAACAGCCTAACTTTGGTCAAGTTGTTTTTGTAGGCCCCATGGAAAAGGAGTTTTTTGAGCAGGGCTTTGAGTTTGTTTTCAAGCCAGGTGTGCAGACCATCAAAGCATTCCTGTGCTGCAGACCATAGGAAGTGGTTCCTATATAAACAACACTCCAGCACACAAAGGGAGTTGGAACTAGACCCTCCATATACAGGTTTCTTGCCCTTAAAGGACAGGAGAAAACTACTGAGAGCGTGAAGTCTTTTATTCTTTCTATGAGCATCAGGCACTCGCATGCGCAAAGCCAGTACAGCACATCGGCATCATTCCTGCCCAGTTACTGTACATCTGAGTTTCCCAAGTTTCCATTTCAAACTGGGAGTGGGCAGGGGCTGAAGTGAATGTAGGATTGAAGGGGATTCACAGAGTTGGGGTAGATCCTTAAGGGTTAAGAACGTCTGGCCCATGACAAAATGATGCCGTGTCAGCTGCAGTCATAAATCAGCTCCTACTCTCACTGTATTACTTTAAGCCAGTGCAGAAAGAGTGGCTGCAGTTTCTACAGTGCCACGGGACTATTCATTGTTTCTAAAGTTGCAGATGAACGCAACTACCCCACCCGAGACTTTCTAGATTTTGAGTGTGGGCTGGGGATTGGAATGGAGGCATTGTTCCTCTCCCCAGTATGAACCACCATAACCTCCCATGTTGTGGGATCTTGGGCAAATCACTTCCCGAGTACCCTTCCCCTCTCCTCTCTTATACCTGGTCTTAACTATTAAGAGATAGCAGCGAGTATCCCATTATAGTTGTGCAGCGCCTGGCACAGCTGAGCCCCAATCTTGCAATCTATAATAGTGACCAGGGTCTGATCTGAAGTTATTGGTAGCTTTCCCATAAATATCCCTCTGGTGAGCAAGAATCCCCCAAGGTTATGTGCCTACTCCTAGTTCTACCAAGTCTAGTGGGTTTCATTCTGTTTTTTCCCCTATACATGAATGTGAGCACATCCTCAGAGAGAACATGACACAGGAGAAATGCGAGAGAAATGCTGCATTCCACAGCTCAGAAAGCTTCCGTAAAAAAGTGCTTACGCAGGCAGGCTTGATCTCGGGAGTGACCATTTAATGGTCAGTAATGGAGGGGCATATTTATTATATGTGCGTGGAGCTAGAGAGCTAGTACTTGAATGTGAAGGGAAAGTGCGGGGGGAAGGGTGAGAAAGCAGCTGTTTGCTTATTTATGAACATGCACATCCCTGTACCAACCAGGATTCCACCCAGACAGAGGCTGCATTAAGGAGGCTGCTGATCATTTTGCATCTCCTGAGGCACTTTCTCTCTGCGGCCACTTAAACCTCATCTGTGTGCTGGAATGTCATGCATTATTCAGTGAATGGGCACTCAGGCCCCGAGCACATGCCGCTGGCTCCTTGGAACGACTGACTGACGGGGCTAAATATTGCATGGCCCTGGACACATGGGAGAAGTACACAGGAAGAGGCACGCCTAAAACACCTACAGCTCTTTGTTGTAAGCTCTGTGCCTAATAATAGAGGGCAGCTGAGTAAAAAGCCATTGTAACAACAGAGGCAAGAGTTCCATGAGTCATGTGCTTGTGCTCGGATCCAAGTCTAGAACCTTGGTCCTTATTCTTTTAAGCACGCATGCTGTGGTTACGCCAGCTAACAGAGACCTCCCTTAGGCAACTGTAGCAGTAGGATTCTTAGCCTCTCTATTGTCCAGCAACTACATGGTAATAGCTCACACGCCTTTTCTCTGTGTCTCACACACACAAGGAATCTGTTGTAACATCTGGAGCGAATGGACCAGCACACCTGTAATACCAGGTTCTCAACGCCACAAATGAATTGAGCTTCCCATGGCCCTCTATATCAGCACATGTGCTCACATTTCACAAATAACGCACCTGCGTGACAACACAAGTCAGCATATATACTAGAATTAGAACTAGGAACCTCTGGGTCAACTAAATCACACCACCTCTGCAAAGCAAATACGTAAAAAAAATAAATGAAAAGTTATCCAAAGCATGGGTTAGCTCTTCAGCTAGAGAAGGTTGGCAGAGTAGTGACATGTCATTGACATCCTCAGAGCTTTGCTGATTTATGCCAGCTGTGGATCTGCGATTGTGTGTTTAACCATGGCCCGAGTGTTGAGTGAAGGCTTAAGTCAGTGATGGGCAAGCTAGGCTAGTGAATGAGCCGCATGAGTGACCTCCTTCACCTCAGTGGGTCGCAAGATTGTTGTAACCAAGGCAGTCTCTCAGGATCGGGTAGTTTTGCTAACTGTGCTTGCGTACGTAAATTTGTGGGATGTGTCAACAGAGCCATAACAGAGCTTTAATGTCCTTAGCCTCCAAACAACCCCATGAGAGAGGGAAATGCAACCCCCTTTTAACAAGGGCAAACTGAGATCCAGAGAAACCAAAGGGTGTGGGGGCCTAAATACTTCTGAGGATCAGGGCCCGAGGAATCTGTGTCCTGAATTCCAGGCTCACCTCAACGAACCTTCCTCTTGTTCTTGAAGGAGCTGGTGCTGGCCTCTTCAGAAGACAGACTTAACGAGCCCACTGCCCTGCCCTGTGCAGGGGGTTGGTATGTTCCCTGCGCTGCCTGGTCGTGTCCATCCTGAGCATTTCCAAGCCACTTCTCCCACTGAGACAAAATCCCCATTAAAGCTGACAGGAGCGGGCCCAGGTCTATTGTTTTTAAGCAGAGCAAGGAGCAATGGAGAGAAGATGGGTCAAGCCGGGGTGAGCTGATGACCAGCAAACAAGCATAATTTATACAAAAAATAAAGTCTGGAAAATCGACATTCCTGGTCGTCTGCATATATAACACACAGAAATCCCTAATAAAGGAGCCAAAGATGTGTCTATGAATCAGAGCTTTATTCTGCAGCCACCCAGCACATGAATTTGGGTGCATTTTCCTTTTTAATTGCTCTGTCTTTTAAGCCAGGCTATTTAAGGGCTGCCTGACTTAAGAGAACAATCCCTTATTAGAAATCAACCCAGTCATTTGGGCTATGACTTGTATCTGTTTTTCCACCATCTCCAGCTTGGCTCTGAGACAACAAACAAGCCATTAATGTCTGGGAAATGGCTTTGATTTTGACTTAGCAGCCACAGGACAGATTTCTCCTGGTGGTGCCAGGTGACACAATTAACGCCAGGCCAGCCACAGGTGTATGTGCTCAGTTATACTCAGTACTGGCATCATGCCTTCCACGTGCAAAGAGCTTTATGTATGATGCTCAGATTGACACTGGAGCATATCCACAGCCAGGCCATCGACTCCAGTGCCGGTACCCAGGGTTTACTGCATTGTAAATCAGAGCAGAATTTGTCCATAAAACTTACAATAGGCCAGTCAAATATGAAAATGCCACTATGCCCATTTTGCAGATGGGGAAACTGAGGCCAAGAGTGCACCATGGACATGCCAAAGACCACACAGCAAGAGTAGCAGAGACAAGAAAATAACCCAGGAATCCAGGCTCCAAGGGTTTGGCTAAGCTTCGGAGCCAAAGTTGGGTTAGCTCTTCTATCAACACAGCTGCCTCTACACTGGGGGTTATGCTGACACAGCTATTTCAGTCAGGGTGGTAGCTTTTTCACACCCCAACCATTGTACTTATGCCAGTATAACTTTCCTATGTCAATCAAGCCCAGCTCCCCTCTTCTAATCACTATTGTTGTTGTTGTTTGTACTGCAGTAACACTTAGAGGCCCCAGAGAAACCCCTTGCCCAGAAGAGGTTACATCCACATGTTTCCATTTTATTTGTGTTGTGGGGGTGGGAAACTCTTGTTCGCTGGTGTATTTGGTCATGCTGCCTTCTCTGGAAAAGCGTGGTTCCAGTTATCCTTTGCGAAGGTAGCCAGAGGCCGCCAGGCGGGGGGAGCTTGTTAGAGCTAGCAAATTAGTTCCAATTGTATGAGAAGTCTGTGAGGTGAAGGTCTATCTGGTGTAACAGGTGTACAGAATTATATCCAGGCCTGGAGTCTGAGAACGCCACTCGCCAGCAGGGAGAGGGTGACTTCTCCCACCTCCTCAGGACTTCAACATCATGCGCTCTGCAGGAGTGGAGATTTTTCAGCCTCCAGGATCTCTGTCTGTTTACCTTACAAGATGATTATCATGTGCCCATCAATAAGATGAGATCTCAAAGTTCTGTGTAAACTTTACTGAATTAAACTGCCACACCTGTCCTGGAAAGTCAGGAAGTATCACTCTGTGAGTGAGCATGGGGAGGTGAGTTTGCTTGTCCAGATGATGTAAGAAGTCTGTAGAAAAGCTAGGAGCAAATTTCCTGACTCCAGCTGTGGTTGAGTAATCGTAAAACCAACTTTCCTCCTCCAGGCCTCCCTGTTTCTCCCCAAATTCAACCATTTGACAGCTTTGACACTCAAGACTCCATAGCAGCTGGTATTTCCCACCTGGGTGCTGCTGCCATTGGGAGTTAGGCACCTAAATTCATTTGAGGATCCAGGCCTGAAAGCCCTCACTCTAAGCATCATCAGAACTTGTATCTCCAGCAAGGCTGCTACAAGAGATAAGAGTCTGAGTCGCAATGTTCAAGGTTGAGTGCTTGAAGTTACGCACTGAGGGAAAGATTTTTAAAGACACCACAAGCAGTTTGGGGTGCAAACCCCAGAGATAGCTCAGCATCTAAATTCCATTTGTGCCTCTGAAAACCACCCTCATAATGCCATATCTAGGCCCTTGAATAAAAGTGGCTGTGACAGCTGGAGATGCAGCTGCTCAGCCCCTCTAAAAATCAGGGGCCTGATTCCCATAGGCAGCAGTCTGAATGGTTTGGCTGAAGGAAGGGGATAACAGAAGGGGGGTTTAAACTGTGGTTTTGACGATGGGTGAGATGGAAAGACCTGCCTCAGCTTTCAAGGGACATAGTGGGCAGCCCCAACAGGAAATGAAGCAGGGTTCGGAAATGCTGGCTCAGGCTGAGTTGCCGTGGGACTTGCAACTCCGGCTGGCTCAGCTTCCAGGAAATTCTTGTTACCAGCCGCCTGGAAGAGAGAGATCCGGCTGTCGTTTCTGACTTGGTGAGTGATCCTTTTTCCCAGACAGGGTACACCTCTCCTTCACCAGGCAGCGGTGAATCACTGAGGCTGGCGCAGCAGTAACGCGGTGCCAAACAGGCAAAGGGGCATTCCCAGTAGCTCAGCCCACCGTACGAGTCACTTTGACATCAGCTAGCCTCAGGGAGCTAGACAGTGCCTTTAGCCACGTCCCTGAGCAAGGGGTAAGGATAAGCTGCACCATGGCAGGAGTAGCCATAGGGGGCACTGTGGTGCAGCACGTTTCACCTGAACCAGCGGCAGATTCTCTGAGGTAGAAAGGAGTGGAAAAGGAATGCAATCACGGGAATAACTATAGCAAAATTATTGAACAGCCCCATATGAATGAATAATTGGGAGTGGAAGGCTGACCCTGTGGACAGGAGCTCAGCACTGACCTCTGACACTCACTTCATAGAATCATAGAATACTAGAACTGGAAGGGACCTCGAGAAGCCATCAGGTCCAATGCCCTGCCCTCATGGCAGGACCAAGCACCATCAAGACCATCCCTGACAGGTGTCTGTCTAAAATGCTCTTAAACTCCATCACACTCTAGTGATGGAGTTTCCACAAGCCCCCCAGGCCATTTATTCCAGTGCTTAACCACCCTGACAGTTAAGAAGTTTTTCCTAATGTCCAATCTAAACCTGCCTTGTTGCAATTTAAGCCCATTGCTTCTTGTCCTGTCCTCAGAAGTTAAGGAGAATAATTTTTCTCTCTCTTCCTTGTAATTCCCTTTTAGATACTTGAAAACCGCTACCATGTCCCCTCTCGGTCTTCTCTTTTCTAAACTAAACAAACCCAGTTCTTTCAGTCTTCCCGCATAGGTCATGTTTTCTAGACCTTTAACCATTCTTGTTGCTCTTCTCTGGACCCTCTCCAATTTTGGCTTCATTCCCAGCCAACGGGAGCTGCGGGAAGTGGTGTCATGAGCCACATTGCTTCCTGCAGCTCCCATTGGCCGGGAATGATCATCCGCAGCCAACGGGAGCTGCGGGAAGTGGTGTCATGAGCCACATTGCTTCCTGCAGCTCCCATTGGCCAGGAATGGTCATCCACAGCCAATGGGAGCTGCGATTGCCTATACCTATGGAGGCACAAGTAAACAAAGCATCTCAAAGCCACCTCATGGCTTGCCCTTACAAGCTGAGACCCAGAGTTTGAAAACCCCTGTTACAGTTTATATGTGTCTTTAAATGTTGAATGGTTCCATGGTCAGGAGAATTGGCTACCTTTTTATTTCCACTCACACATTTTGGAATAATATAATCTTATTGCATTTAAATCCTATATACATGCTATTATTTTTATTATTTCAGATCCTGAGTTACTCAGGTGAAATTCCCATTGAATTCTGTAGGACTTTTGCTTGTGTGAGGACTGCAGGATTTTGGTTGCCACCACTAAAGCCATTTCCAAAAAAAACAGAAACTCAAACAATGGCTGCAATTTTCAAAGCGACCCAAGGGTTTTAGACACACCGCTCCCATTCACTTCAATGGAAATTGTGCCTCTCACTTCCCCTAACTGACTTTACAAATCCCTGCCTCAAGTACAGATGTTCTGGGCATGAACAATGGACTATGGGGTGAACTTTGACCCAGTCCTGCCTATCCAAATACTAATTCTTCTCTCCGCGTCTGTGAGAGGGGAGGGATCTCGTTGGACTCAGCATCCAACAATCTGAACTTCCTCCCTCTCTGAATGGCCTCATTAGCTTGGGCAGCCAGCACTTCCACACTGTAATGTATTCTGCAAATGGCAGGGATAAAAAAAATACTATAATCAAAGTGTTTAAGCCTCCGCCTCATCTATGCCAACACAAACCCTGAATCTGAGGAAGCATTAAGCTAAATATAGATTCATCAGAAAAACCCAAGTGTGCACTTTTTTTTTTTTTGCATTTCATACTGTAGAACATCTGCTGAACAGTTTCCTATAACTGTTTTTGGCCCTTAAATCAAAGAAACAAGAAACAATGTCCCATTTTTGTAGCGAGAGGGGAGAGGGAAATAATAGACCTTCCTTTCAAAGCGGGATGACAATAAGGATGGAAATAGAAAGGGGGAGAGTATTGAAACATCTTGAGTCCAGAGTGTAGAGGCAGAACTAGGTATGTCAGCTTTGCCTCCCCATTTCCCATTTTAAGAGAGAATGGTAAGTTCGTCAAGGTCAGGAATGGGAAGAAGCAATGCAAAGCACCATGGGAGCTTTGGCCATGCAAATGAGCTTTGGATGGATCTGATTGGACCAAGGGGTTGCTGGTGGGTGGAGGCTAGTGTATTAGTAGGCATGACAATAAGAGTTTATTTCACCAGACACACCCAATCCTATGAAAAAAAATATTTCCAACAACTACAACAGAAATGTACAGTTAGACAAAGCCAGAAAATGCTGCTTCAGAAGTTATGAGAATTGGATTTTAGTTTGAATATTTTAACGTGATGTTGACAATTTGTGCGGCAAACCGTTATGAATCTTTAACTTTTTGAAAGTCAGCATCTACTGTTATTAAATAATTGCCTGACACACACTCCTCCTAATTTCCTGCAACGGTGAAAAATGCAAATTGATAAAAATGGGGGGAGGAGGGGAGGGAACAAACCCTGATATATCTGTCAAAATGATTAAAAAAAACCAAATTCTTCTGAGCCTCTGTCTAGGTGTGTAAGAAGAGTAGGAGCCAGGGATTTGTGGGAAAGGGGAGTGGTAAGGGAGAAGGCCAACAATTTGCTTTTTCCTTGACGGGAAAAGTAAAACTTTCTGCAGTGATTAACAAAACAATAATAATCATAATATGATGGAAAATAAGTGGGGGTAGTGCAAACATAATGACCTTCTAATATGGATTGCAACCAAGACATCAAAACCACTCAACGTACAGACCTCTGCCATCTGAGCTAATGGAGCAACTCCATTAGGTGGTAGCAGCAGTAGGCACTTATCCTGTAGCACGTAGGGCTAGGAGTGTCACAGGCATTTGAATTCCCCTGCCCCACTCAGTTCAGGGACCTAATGGTCAAACGTGGGATTCTAAACAGGGGTTTCCACACACAGCAGATAGTGAAGCCAGCTCTAGCATATATGGAGTGAACACGACTGCTAAGGACACTGCAGCCATATCATATTTTGAGGAATCACCATCACAGAACCCTAAGGTTGGTCCCGGCTCATGTGGAATGGTGACTATCTATGCAGTGACCTGCCATCTATATATACAAGCCATGCATTGCATGCCTGACCAACTGTATGGTGTCCAACTGGCAGCCCACAAGCCAGGTCCAGCCCACAGCAAGATTCAGTCTGGCCCCCATGGAGGACACTATTTTGTAGAACAAACATCTCCAAAATGGTGTCCTTCACACAGCGTGACCTTGCACACCCTGTACATGTGAAGCTGCACTGCATGGAGCACACCATTCTCGATGGCCCAATGCATACAAAGCCTTAGTAAAACTGTCCCAGCATGCCACTCCATCTGTGAGACCCCAGGCCTGGCCCCAACACATCTGGTTTTGCCAGTGTTCCGAGAATGGCCCCATCACCTCGGGCATTATCACGGGAGTGACTGGAAGGGTCCCACACTTGAGAGCAGCTGGTTTCACAGGTTTTGGTCTTTAGGTTTCTGCTCTCCACACAGCCTGTGCTGTCATACTTCTCTGACTTCTTGTCCACAGAGCCTCCCCAAAGTCTTTGCTGCCAAGACACAGGATGCGATGACAGTGCAGCTGGAAAAACTTCACAACAGCAAAAACAATCAAAGAGTGTCTGTGAAGCGTGCTCTAAAAATGGCTCTTGGATTAGCACCAGGCTCACCCTCAGTGCCTTCGTCAGGAGAGCTTCGTTTGGAACCTATGACGGAGAGCCATCTAATCTCACTTCCTTTCTGTAACAGGGATTACATGTTTTCCACTTTCATGACCTTTTGCAGCCCAGTGGCAAAGTCTCCATTGTTCAGTGCCAAACAGAGTCCCATAGAGCTGCCACAAGGCGATGGTGGGCACAAGGATTCCTGGAGTTGCAGACCAGAGTAAAATTTTCAAAAGGGTCATCGTGACTTAGCTCCCTACACCCGTTTTCAAAAGTAACTTTGCTGCCCAATGGCCCAAGTCCTTAGGAGTCTTAGTCTAAGTCAGTGTTTCTTAAACTGTGTTCCGTGGCACACCGGTGTGCCGTGAGGCAGTCGGAGGTGTGCCGCAGAGAACAACATAATTCAAAATGGCCGCCCTTAAAGGGGGGCCGGAGACCTTTCTTTTTTTTTTTTTTTTTTTGTCCAATAACTTTCCCCTGATCCTTTTTTTTCTCAATAACTTTCCCCCAACCCTTCCCCTCCTCCCCACCCCGACCTTTTTTTTTCCCTTGGTGTCCCTCATAAAAGAAATTATTGTTTGGTGTTCCTCGGTCTTAAAAAGTTTAAGAAACACTGGTCTAAGTGAAAGTCAAAGAGATTGAGGCTGCTCAACACCTAATAGTGCAATTTTCAAAACCATTTAACTCTATGGGAGTAATGCATAATAATAGATGCCATGCCCATGGGGGGTTAGGCACCTAGTTTCTTCCAATATTCCCTACAAGTGCCTAACGCCAATATTTTCAGAGATCTGGGCCTATGCGACTTTTGAAAATGGGACTTAGGCTCCCAAATCTGTTAGGCAGTTTTTAAGTTGTTCCTCCAGAACACTAGCCCCACTCCTAAATAGTCAACCCATAAGTGTTATCAAGATGTCTTGAACTGAAAAAATGGCTGGACCCAGTTCTGGGTGTTCACAGGAGGGTGGAAACAAACATGTTGTTAACTCTCAGGATTTCATCGTGATTTGTGTTATTTGGCCTTTTTGCGTAAAGCCCCAGGTGCTTATGCAAGACTCTCAGCTTTTGTTGTTGTTATTAAGTATGTATCTAAGCATTATGGTTGCAGAGAAAAGCCTGCAAATGTATATTTAAAAGCAGGTTGGATAGACATCTATCAGGGATGATGTAGACGGTGCTTGGTCCTGCCATGAGGGCAGGGGACAGGACTTGATGACCTCTCGAGGTCCCTTCCAGTTCTAGTGTTCTAGGATTTTGTGATTCTGTGATTCTATGTGACCTGATGGAGAACTGGCAGAGCCAGATCAAGGCATACACATATGGACCCATGCCTTGGGCACCGGCTCCTGGAGTCTCGTGGTGATGTCTAAATCTCAGCTTCTGTTTATAAAAAAAAGACGTTTCTAGCCCTTGTGGTTATGAACAAAAGCTTGAAAATGTGGCCTGAGCACAAAGGCACAGTGACATCTGCCAAAGCCTGCAGCCGCCAGCTCTGCTCTGTGTATCTCTGCTCTGTGTATCTCAATGGGGCGTCTGCTCCCCCAAACCCATTGATCCGGAGTCCCCACCAGCACTGACTGCCCCAGCAGAGGACTCTGTGTGTAGCAGCAGGAGGGGAATGTTGTGGGTCTTGCCAGCCTATCCACCCCCTGAGGTGCCACCCAGTGTATGAGTAAGCCCCACAAGATCCTACCTACTGCCTCTGCCCCTTTGAGGGTGAGAGGGGCATCGGTTTTCCCCAGTGGTAAGACGATTGGGGATCTCTATGCTACTGCCCCTACCTCCCCAGGGCTGGCATTCCAAACAGAGGGTGAGGCCTGGCCTGGGGAGGGGACATAGCACAGCGAGGCTGTTGGGGTGGAGCCATGACGTTCTCATGACACGGTGTACCTCAGGCCCTGCTTTGCCTCATCACTGTGTGGCATGGGGGCACTTGTCTGGCCCCTTGCCTGCTCTCTGGGACGGGGGCAGGTTATGAGGCCTCAAGCCACGCTAGTAGGAGCTCGCAGGATCGGAGCAGGCGCAATGGGCTGTCTGGGAACCTAACCCCGCCCAGCGCTCCTCCATGGATGCGCTCGGCCATGTGTCGTGCAGCACAGTTTCTTCCACTGCCCCTTTGCCCTCTCTGAAAGGGAAAAAAATCAGCCAGCCCTACCTCCTCAGTGGGAGTTTGACAGGACAAAGAAGAGCAGAACGAAAGCCAGGAGGGCGGAAGTGGCAGGCTCGGGGCTGTGTCGAATCAGCCTGATCCGTAGCAAAGAGGCGATAATTAAAACAAGCTTGGAGCACGTGCCGGGGGAAGGCATGAGCCTGGGGAAAGCCAGCTCCCCAGCCGCCCCCCATCCCCCGCTTTGAACAGGAGGGATTAATCAGCTGTCCCTCTCCCTGGAGCGTGTGTGTTCAACTGCTGGGGCGGGTAGCAGAGAGAGAAGCAGGAGAAGTGGAGGGGTCTGGAGAGAGAAGAGGATGAAAAGGGGTCCCAGGAAGGGAAGTCGGTGCTGCTCCTACTTATTATTTAGTATTTGTATTGCTGTAGCCCCCAGGAGCAGGACCCCACTGTGTCAGGCACTGTACAAACCAAAACCAACAAGGCTCAAAGAGCTCACAATCTAAGTAAGGGCCAGCTGTGCCCTCTCTGGTACAAACTAACACCCTGCCAGGACCCCGCAGTGAGGAGGTGTGCACTGTCCTTTTTAAAACAGCAGCTGGAAGTTAACCAAGATGTACCCAGAGAAGGTTTGAGACGGAATCACTCCAGTGAGACACAGAGAGATGGGGCCTGGTTCCATTCTCCTGTGGGGCAGAGTGAGCATAAACCACAGCTGTTCTGACCCACTAGAATCGTGCCCTCACTTGTGTTTGCTTCAGAAGTGGCCAAAGGTACAGGGCAGGACTGTGCTGGAGGGCCGCTCCTGGAGCGAGTTGGAAATTTTCTGCCAGAACAGGGTTGTGCTGGGAAATGGGAGTTTTGACAACATGAAATGTTTTTGGAGGAGGGGAGGAAGTGTCTGCTTTCTGAGGGACTTGGGAGTTTTCATCAAAACAACAAATAAATAATCCAGAAACCCTGCAGAGTTATGGACTTTGACTGAGAACCCATGTTTTTTAGGCTGCAAACTGAAAACTTCTGGCCCTCACCCAAAATACCTGATTTTTCAGTGAAAAGTCATTTTTTTCATGGGGACGGGAACATTTTCCAAAAAGCTCTAGCCAGTACAATGGTCCGTTATTCGAACATCACCCCTGGGATGTTAGAAGACAACAGCACTCTCTGGAATTCATCCCCATTGTCAGGCAGGAGAAAAGGAAGGGGAGAGGCGGGAGAAATGGAAGGAGAGAGGGAGAGGGAGAAGCAAAGATAACAAACCCCAGAGCAAGGTGAGGAGGGAGGAAGCAGAGGGGCTGGGATTTGACACAGCTGATTAACGACCCCACGTCTCTCATTCCCAGTCACGACTCTCCTGACCAAACAGAAAGCGTGACTTAAACCAGGTTTGGTTTTGATTCTTCCTTGCCGTGATTTCTCCTCCCCCGGGCCTGGCCTGCTCACGCCATGCCCCCATCCACGAAGACTTTTATCTCTTCACCCACCTCCCTCAGGGGGTTGCAGTGAGGCATGGTGGAATGAACTGGGAGTGACCACTTTCTCCCCCTTCCCTCCCCCACTCGTCTTGCTCCTAATGTCCTGCACATTCACTCCTGCAAGCACGCAGCCTACATGGCAACCATTTTGCTCACCATGCCTGTTCACCCAGAAAAGCGTGACACTGCTTATTTCTTAGAATTCAGAACAACACACAGTAACCGAAACCAAAGAGAGGCAGAGCAGGCTGCATCCTAAGAGAGGGAAGTACAATTCACCTCCCCGTACTCCCAGAGAGCTCTTTGCAGATTGACATCTGCCAATTGCATGCTTCCCTACAGAGCCCCCTAGCCTGCAAGCAGGGTCAGGAACACCACCCAGCCTCTCCCCACCTCTGCCACCCCCTTCCCCCCCCCCCCCTCCACACACACATACACTTCTAAAGTGATAACTTGCAAACCTAGCACAGTCCTCAATATGTCCCAGGAACCACCCAGGCCATTGTCCTCCCCCACAGGAGCCAGGAAAGAAATAGGGGAAGGAGAGAAAGAGGGGAAGTCGGTGGGATCCAAGTGGTTGGTTGTGGGGTTACACAGGTGGTTTTTTGTTCTGTGTTTGTATGGTACCGAGCACAGCGGGGGGCCTGGTCCATAATTTGGACTCCTAGGCTCTACCCCAAAGCAAATAGTAATTATATGATCCATCAAAGAGTCCATTTGTGGGAGGCCTCCTAGGGTGAGGAAGTTTTCCAGCTGTTGGGGAATGTATTCTTGCATGTGTGTCTGAGATGTGTGCAGGTGCTTGCAGGGGAAAGGCAATAACAGCCATTTTCATTGTTTTTTAATAGAATGCATATAGAAGTCTGAGGAGCAACACTTGTGGTGTGTTTTCCCAAGGCTGCTCTGCAGGTGTGATGCCTGCCATCTTGGCCAGCCACGGGGATTGAACAAGGACCCTCTAGAGCCTAAACCTGAACTGCAAGCACTTGAACTAAAAACACAGCCTCTGTCAGGATGCACTGTAAAAAAAATCATCACATTGATGGCTTGGCCCAAGAAGGAGATGTATAATGTGGCTCAGTGGGTCAAACTGTGCATGTGTGCACACTTCTGTGCTTTTTTGCATGTACACGAACACATAGGTTACCTGTACATGCTGTGTGCGTGTGTGTGCATGGGCATTTGCATATACACAATAGGGAGCCTTATGAAGAGAGATTTAAAAGACAGGGGCTTTTCAGCTTAAACAAGAGGAGACTAAGGAGGGATACAATAGAGGTCTATGAAATCAGGACATAAGAATGAGGGGTCACCAAATGAAATTAATAGGTAGTAGTTTTAAAACAAACAAAAAGACATTTTTCTTCACACCACGTGGAGTCAACCTGCGGAACTCCTTGCCAGAGGATGTTCTGAAGACCAGGACTTTAACAGGGTTCAGAAAAGAACTAGAAAAATTCATGGAGGATATGTCCATCAATATTTTTTAGCCAGGATGAGTAGGAATGGTGTCCCTAGCCTCTGTTTGTCAGAGGCTGGAAATGGATGACAGGAGAGGGATCACTTGAT
Organism: Rafetus swinhoei; assembly: GCA_019425775.1. Taxonomy (NCBI): domain Eukaryota; kingdom Metazoa; phylum Chordata; order Testudines; family Trionychidae; genus Rafetus; species Rafetus swinhoei. The sequence goes on along the minus strand of CM033429.1, from coordinate 9,250,348 downwards.
GATTCCCTGTTCTGTTCACTCCCTCTGAGGCATCTGGCATTGGCCACTATTGGAAGACAGGATACTGGGCTAGATGGACCTTTGGTCTGACCCAGTATGACCGTTCTTATGTTCTAATCATATGAACAAGGAAGAATTTATTCAACAGGTTTACCTGTGCTCGCAGAGTATGGACTCGCCCCACAAGGTCCTTTCCTGTCCTTAGTGTCTATAATTTGTGCTTGCACAATTATGAGTTTTGCAAGGGCATCATTTTCAGGCAGAAGTTGAGTCCTTCAATGTTTGGGAAATTATAGCCACGGTTCTCATCTCATGTTTTCATTCATGCTTCCTCTCTCTTCTCCCTAGTGCATTTCTTGCTCACGCTCTCATTCATGCTCTCTCGCTCACTCATTCTCATTTCCCTGGCTGTATTTTTAGCTCCGATGCTGTTGTGAGGATGTGAACATTATCCCTGAGTCATGACTTTGTGAGGAAACAGGCAGACAGAGCTCTCATTACAGCTAGTAAGGGCTCTTATCAGCTGCGATGCAGGCCTGCTGGGTGTGGGGGTTGGGGGAGTTTGGGGGAAGCTTTATCTCCAAGTTCCTCTTCTCTTCCTTTTTCCCTAGCTGCTGTATCCACAGAACCGTCACTGGCCTCTGGACGCATCATTTCGCTGCCTCTTCTTGCAGCTCACGATGAGATACACTGAAATTGACTGCAGGGGATGGAAGCCAACTAACTAGCCTAGTATAGACTCAAAAAGGGAATTACGTGGTGTTTAATGCTGATTTTTACTGCTCGTAATTCACAACCCACCCCAAGGAAATGTGACAGAATGACCTTTGGGGGCTTAGTCTTGGGGATTGCTCCAGTTTCTGACGGCCCAAAGACTATGAGCATTTGGACCTGGGATTTCAATTCAGCACTATGTTTTTTGGGAGAATAGGTTTAGCAGCACCACAGTGGATCTGTTCCAACTAGTGGGCCAACTGGTACTTCTGAAATAAGAACTGTCCTGAACTGGGTAGAACTGATCGAATTTTGGGGTTTGTTTAAATTAATTTGGGTTCAATTTTGAACTTTTGCATGGGGAAAAATCAGCAAAATGTCCCTCCTGTTGTCAACTAATTACAGAGCTTGTCTCATTTTTTGTAATTATTAATAATGTGGGGAAATGTCATAATTTTCCCATTTTTTTTCTGACCAAAATCTTGCATCAATTCTCGACCTTCTGTCTCCAAATACTTCACAGGATTACATGATATAAATCTAATGTGTAAATCACAAGGGAGAAAGACAGGGGCTGCCCTGGAATGGAGGCAAGCTGTTTTGAAATGACTTGGAGAGGTTTGAGAAGGCTGGTGCAGGTGTCAGAAGCTGCAGAGGAGAAGGTTCTCTCATTGGCAAAATAAGGTTGAGGGAAAGGAAGAGAGAGCAGCCTAGTGTTCAACGAACAGAGTGAGCCCAGTGGAGGTAAAAGAGAGGCAAACTGTGGGAGATTACGTAATGCCCACAGCATGCTAGGAGACAGCATGAAGAACTGCAAAAAGTCAGAGGCAACTTTTGAGCTGGCTCCTAAAACGAAAGGACAGCCACTGTGATAACTGCTAACCCAACAGATTGCTTTGAGACCAGGGCTGGATTTCCAGTGAGGCACAATAAGCATGTGGCGAGGGCCACTAGCATTCTAGGGGCACCTAACTGTTAAAAGTGGGTTATAAGTTGCATTTTTTATGAAGAACACAAAGGTTGGCTTCAGGCGAAGGGGGGGGTGCTGAGGATGCTGTGTCTTGTGCAGGCAGGGGTGGGCAAGATATGGCCTGCAGGCTGGATTAGGCCAGCCAAGCCTTCTGATCTGAGACAGGCTTTCTGCCTGCTGCAGCCTGAGGTTGTTCACACCACCTGGCAGTTCCCTCTAGGCGGTGTGCGCCTGCTGGGGTAATGTGCAAAGTTTCACACTCCCTTCCCAAGCAGCACATGTAGGGAGCCTCCAGCCATTCTGAGCAGCCTGGGGTCCCTGTTGGATTGCTGGCCAGGAGCTGCCTAAGGTAAGTGACTCCTGGCCCGGGCCTACCTCTGGCATCCCCTCCTGCTTCAGTCACTACGCCTCCTACTCCCATAATATAGGGAGATATACCTATCTCATAGAACTAGAAGGAACCTTGAGAGGTCATTGAGTCCAGTCCCCTGCCCTCACAGCAGGGCCAAGTACCATCCCTGACAGATTTGCCCCAGATCCCTAAATGGCCCCCTCAAGGATTGAACTCACAACCCTGGGTTTAGCAGGCCAATGCTCAAACCACTGAGTTTTCCCTCTCCAGGTCATCACCCAAACACTGCATCTCCCCACACACACCCCAGGTCACAACTCCCTTCCCGAACCCTGCATCCCCTCCTACAAGCCAGAATCCGCTCCTGCACCCATACCCTCTCCCGGACCCTGCACCCCAATCCCCTACCCCAAGCTCCCTTCTGCACCCAACCTCCGTTCCACTCCCCCTCCATAGAAAAGTGCAGCCCTTGACCAATTGCCAACATCTGGGAGTGGGTGGGCCCCATCAAAAATTATTCCCCACCCCTGCCCTCGGGGCATGTCAGGTGTAAATAGGACCCTGTTTGGAACAAGGGCATCTGAGCGGAACAAGCAGGAGCCCTGACCCTCCAGCTGATTTTAGAATGGGATTCTCAGAAATAAGTTTGAAAACGGCAACAAACATGTGTTTCAAATATGCCTGACGCTGAGGACAGAGCCTCTCTCTGGGATGGACGGTCTGTGTAACGAGGCCCTTTAATGAGCCTCCTCACCATGCGGGTACATCACTTTCCCCCTTGCTGATGGCTCCCGCCTGTTTTATTTTGCCCACGTGTCCTGTGTTAGCCTGGAGGCTCAGCTCACAGGAGATTCACCTTCTCATGACATTGAAGCTGCTTTCGGCTCATTTCCTGAGATTTTCCTCTCTAACCTTTATGTTATCTGTTTCATATTCTTTCCTCCCTTTTCCACCCAGCAGCTTATTTTAGCTTCTTCCTGCCTCTTTTGCAGCTTCTGTGTATGTCTCCCCTCCCTGTCCCACTCCCTAGGTACATCCCCCCTCTTCTGCCCACTAATTGCTCTCTCTCCTCAGCCCCAGGTAACCTTGCAGTCAGCATTTTGATGCTCTTTCTGTTCAGATAGACCCGGAATACTTGGGGTGAAGCTGAATAGGGACTATCATACTTCCGAAAATTCACGGGCTTTGTTTTCTAGCAAGTCCTTCTTTGGAAACAGCATGAGTCTTCTATTTATTTCCGGCCTGGAGGGGCACTGCCGTGACTGAAAGATACAAACATTGAGCATTGAGACATCGTTGTTTATCGTATCCTGCAGGACAAACCAAAATAGCTGCTCTTACAGTCTGCCCTACACGTCCTGATTTACAACCTGCCAGACACACTTTCCACACCTCAGGGCAAGCACTCAGTTGGGTGGCTTTCATGAGGGGCTACTCTCTCTCCCCAGCCCCACTGACCTTACTTTAGAGAATTGATGTGACTTCAAAGTTCATTTGTCAGACCCGTGGTAACTTGGCCATCTTCATGTGGCGTTTTCATTTGCTAACGTGAGTCTCCTCTTCTGTTCATAGGTTGGGAGGGAAGTTGTGAGACACCAAAAAGCATCACAGATATGCCAAGAAGTGGACAATTCAGGGCATTGGTAACAGGACTCAGGATAGAAATGACTAGTAGAAATGACGGAAACGACTAACGTCTAGCAGCACCAGTTGAAATGAGTCTGTGGGCATTCTCTTGTGTCCAGGTTATTGCAAACGTTATGAACCATTGGCACTAATTAGCAAGTAGATCTCAGTATGAGAGATACCACAAATACATAACCAGCCACCTTATTGGTCATCTCAGCAGAGACACCAAGAACTGAGCAGCTGATCTAGTGTCTTCCCCTGGGGACATCTCCTCAGGGGGGACAGCGTTTGGGGGAAACCTGGCTCTGCTAATGGCTGATGTGTGCCTATTACATGGGTCCTGAGAGGCCTCTGGTTCCCAAGGCCTCCACTCCAGCATCTCTCACCAGCATGATTTACTCTCAAATAAAATTAGCCCAGGCCCTTTTGGGGATCAGGGGCACAGGGGAGCCAGCTCCTCATGATTGAGTTTGTCCAAGAAATCTGTCAGTTTACAATTCCAGAGTCAAAACACTGGAGAGGTGGAAGCCAGGGTTTCCTGGGCTGAGCCCAGTTGCTAAATTAAAGACAAAGGAAAGAGTAATTAGATGCCATTAATTGTTGTAAAGAGCATTTTTGTTGGCTGCCAATGCTTCTCTCCGGGGATGCAACACCGGAGTTACCCAGCCTGGCTGCAATAACACTCGTGTGTGGATTGTGTTTATTTTAAGCAGAGCTCCCCTCATTCTCACAGCCCAGCTCCTGCCAACCCTCCAGACTCCTTTGTCTTCTCTGATTGCCTTAGCAATCCTGTTCCTGATGAGTGCTCTAGTTTGCCCTGGTAGAGCAGGGCCAGCACTCCGGGTGGGTGGGGAATGGAATCTCAGCTCCTCCTAACTGTCCTGACATGCAAACCTTGTGAATTCTGTGGGCACCAGTGTTCCCTGTAAGCTGGGTGCTTTGTGGCCCCTCAAGACAGATTCCAATGCTGCCCCGCTGGTTAGCAGAGCACCCACAGCTAGGTTTTGTGTTTTTACTGGTGGTGCACATTTCCACGTGCCTTGGTGCACAAAAATGATTTATTCCACACATGGATGGAAAAGATTAGAGCAAACATTGGTGGGCACCTCTCAGATATTCACAACTGACTCTTGGATGGTCACCATGTAGTGCCCATGCCAGCTGGCTCAGAAGTGCCGTGACATCATCCCTGGAGGGTGGCATCAGCGGTGGCTGTGGGTTTATGAAACTAAAGGTAAGAGCAGACCACAAATCGGAACCCAAATTCCCTCTGTTGTTCCCAGCCTGGATGCAGAGTCTTTACTTCGTAACTTGAGTGGAATCCAGCAGCCTTGGGACATTTCTAAACGGTGAAACAAGCAAACACAACAACGACGCTGCCTGGGCGGGGAGACTGGTGTGCGGGAATGGGAGGTGGAGGCATTCCTCTCTCGAGCAACACTTTGACTCCCGCCCAGCAAGGCAACTACCTTGGTGACCTGTGTGAAATCAGCTGCTGAGCTGGGTGCAGGCCCTGCCGGACATATGTCTTAAACCCATGACCATGTGCACCATGAACAGCCCCTTTGAGTCTCATTGAAGCCAAGGACTGACGAGGACACTAGAGCATGGGCAGCATGCCAATAGTGTACATGTCAACAATGTCACTCCAGAGCATGGAGAATGTAGGTCTATATTCTCAAAGGTTATGTGATTTCCTGGGGCCCAACTGGAGACATTGTAAGAGTACATCTACATTGGGGTGGGGAGTGGCTGCCCAGCCTGGGTAGACAGACTCATCCCTGCTGCCCTGGACCTGAGCAGGATGAAAATAGCTGGGTAGGTCATAGAATCCCAGGGCTGGAAGAGACCTCAGGAGTCATTAAGTCCAACCCCTGGCCCAAAGCAGGACCAATCCCAACTAAAGATGTTGAGGTTGAGGTTGCGAGCAAGGGCATATGTAATGGGGGGGGAAGGCTCTGCCTTCCCAAACCACCAGGCATAGCCCACCCCACCACACACACACACACTGCCCCCAGAATGCCTGCAGTAGGCATTGTGGGGCGGAATGTTGCTCTGGCCATTGTAAGTGGTCATGCTCTGGGGCTGGAGAGGCAGGGCTGGGCCGGGCCAGGCCACGTGCGTGCTCTCCTCTGGGGCTAGGGAGGCTAGGGCCATGCCGCGTGCTCGCCGATCTCCTCTGGGGCTAGGGAGGCTGGGGCCATGCTACATGCCCTCTGCCCTCCTCTCTTCCTGGGGCTGGAGAGGCTGGAGAGGCCATGCCGCGTGGAGTACCCTCCTTCCTCCCCTGGTGCTCTAGGGCTGGAGAGGCTGGAGAGGCCCATGCCACGTGTCCTCTCGGAGGCTGGGACAAGCACGCACCTGCCTGCTCCCCCCTCTGCCACTGGTTGGGAGAGGGAGCAGAAGAAGGGGTGGAGCTGGAAGTGGGGCTGGGGGCTTGCCTTCCCCAGCCGTGCCTTCACCAACCATCCATGCTTCCAAGGATGTTGCGGCCTTCCCTCAGCTTCAAAGCCAAAGTGCCTGCCCGAGCCACTAGCTCTACACAGCTATTTATAGTGCTGTAGCAGGAACCCTACCAGCCTGCCAACCCAGGCTCTGAGACTCGCGGACTGCCACTCATGGTGTAGACGTACCTTATAAGGTTTCCCAAATTAGGCACCCAAATCACTAACCACATTTGAAAACTCCAGCCCCCCTATTTGCAACTCACCCTTTCCAGCACTCCTAGAGAAGGCAACCCTTCCCTACCCTCCCCAGGCAGGATAGGGCCCAAAATGACTATATGTGAGAAATGGATTCTGGAAAATAAAACACAAAATTGTGTGGATGCCTGAAAAATCTGTTAAGGATCAATGTCTGTAAAACACATGTAGGTTATTGTGTCCTTTAAAATAATTGAAAGACCCTCTAGCCTCTTTACTCTCTGTACCTGAACTCTGAGTTCTTTATTTCCCCATTACAGGTGAATTATTATAGCTATTGCTTTATTGTATGATAATTAGTATAGCACTTTCTACCCACCTTGTAGCAGTCTGCAAATGATAACCAATTTAACAGCCAGGTGCCAAACACTTGAGGCCTTAATTTAATTTCCACTCAGTCTTTGCTGGCCCAAAACTCCATTAGCTTAAGTCAAGAGTATTGCAAAGCAAGGAGTGAGTTAAAGCAGAGTAAGGGAGCTCAGGATTTAGCCATTTTTGTGTCTATCAACCCTACTTAGAAACATTGAGCAGTAGAGTTGTATGGTATAGAGAGTATGATTATTAAGTTTGCAGATGATACCAAGCTGGGAGAGGCTGCAAGTGCTTTGGAGGACAGGGTCAAAATTCAAAATGATCTGGACAAACTAGAGAAATGGTCTGAGGTAAACAGGGTGAAGTTTAATAAGGACAAATGCAGAGTGCTCCACTTCGGAAGGAACAATCCATTTCACACATACAGAATGGGAAGTGACTGTCTAGGAAGGAGTACTGCTGAAAGAGATTTAGGGGTCATGGTGGACCACAAGTTAAACGTGAGTCAACAGCGTGACACTGTTGCAAAAAAAAGCAAACATGATTCTGAGCTGCATTAACAGGAGTGTTGTGAGCAAACATGACCTATAAGGGAAGACTGAAAGAATTGGGCTTGTTTAGTTTAGAAAAGAAAAGACTAAGGCTATGTCTACACTGCAGCTCTTTTCCAGGATACTGGAGGTATTCCGGAAAAGCTATGCCACGTCCAAGGAATGTGTCTGCTTTTCTGAAAAAAATTTTGGAAAAGCAGACGCATTCTTTTGCCATCCCTGTAAACCTCGTTGTACGAGGAAGAAGGGATGTGCTGAAAGAGGAGGTTTTTCTGAAATTTGGAGACATGTAAGATGCGCCAAATTTCAGAAAAGCCTCTTCCGAAAGAAAAACGGAAAAAGATACACAAATTGTGGTTCGCAATTTCTGTATCTTTTTCCAACTTTTCTTTGTAGTGTAGACACAGACTGAGAGGGGACATGATAGCCGTTTTCAAGTATCTAAAAGAGTGTTACAAGGAGGAGGGAGAAAAATTGTTCTTCTTGGCCTCTGAGGACAGGACAAGAAGCAATGGGCTTAAATTGCAGCAAGGGAGGTTTAGGTTGGACATCAGGAAAAACTCCCTACCTGTCATGGTGGTTAAACACTGGAAGAAATTGCCTGTGTGGGTTGTGGAATCTCCATCTCTGGAGATATTTAAGAGCAGGTTAGACAGACATCTATCATGGATGATCTAGACAGTGCTTGGTGCTGCTGTGAGGGCAGGGGACTAGACTAGATGACGTCTCGATGTCCCTTCCAGTTCTATGATTCTATGATCAAATCTTTTCAGTTTTGGTCTAACTCCAGATGATTTCTTGTTTACTTTTCAAAATTGTCAGTGGACCAAATGAAAATCCACTGTTCCATCTCACAGGCTTGTGAAGGAAGCCAGTACGATTATATCCATTTTACAGTTTGGGAAACCGGACGCACAAAGGGTGTGCCTAGACTACAGGGTTTTTTCGAAAAAAAAGTGTCCTTTTTTCTAAAAAACTTCCCCTGCGTCTAGACTGCTACCGCGTTCTTTCGAAAGTAGAAATTGTTTTCGACCATGGAAAACCTCATTTTACGAGAAATAACGCCTTTTTTTGAAAGTGCTCTTTCGAAAAAAGGCACTATGTAATGCAAACTGTGCTTTTTCAAAAGAGAGCATCCAGACTGCCTGGGTGCTCTCTTTCGAAAAAGCAGCTTGCTTTTTCAAAAGTACTGGTTGTAGTCTAGACCCTCTTTTTTGAAAGAGGCTTGCAGTCTAGACGTAGCCAAAGAGGGAAAGTCACAGGCTCCAAACAGAGACTGCATCAGAACCAGATTTAGAACTCAGGAATTCCTAGTTCTCAGTCCCTTGGTTCATTTTCCCATGGTTCATTTCCTGAAGTTACCACTGTACCCACTAAGGAAATGCAGCCACCTCTGGAGTAGAACATAGTAGCAGGGCTTAACATTGCTCTGCCCTACTACATACCAGTTTGGGACAGAATTTAGCAAGGATGACTGCTGTATCCATTGCAAACTGAAGGAGCGATGTAGGTGGTCAGCTCAAAGAGAGCAGGGAATGGTCCTTTTTAGACGTTTGTCATGTCATGAGTTCTGGCAGGTGAAACAAATTCTGGAACTCCAGCCTGGACTTGGCACACATGGCTAACTGAACATTATTATTTGTATTCGAGGCATACACAGAGGCCTCAAGCAAGATCAGAGCTCCATTGTGCAGACGCCTTGTGCGAGACAGGGTCTGTCCAGAAAAGTTTTAAGCTAAATAGACAAACCAGACAAAGGCCTGATCTACTCTTACATGCTTTACTGGCATGCATAGTTCTAGCAGTGAGGAGTGTAAAGAAAGAGTCACACTCCTAACCAACATAGCTGTGCCAGCAAAAGCCCTTGTGTACACACAGTAACTGTAAAAAAAATAGTCATCCCTTTGCTGGTATAGCTTATTTTGTTCCAGGAATTGACGTATACTATACCGGCACAAGCTTCTTCTGCTGCCCTAAGCTGGTTCTCAGTGAAGAGGGATTGCTGATATAGCTCTAGCAGTATAGCTACCCTGACAAACCCTTTCTAGGGCAGATAATATAGGGGGGAGGAGAAGTGGGTAGGGTGAGAAATACAGGCAGAGGGTGAAAGTCACTTGCCCACGGTCATATAGCAAGACACTGCAGATGCAGCAATAGAATCCAATCCTATCTGAGTGCTCTGCCCATTGGACCACACTGTCTTTCAGTGGAGAAATCCCCCTGCTTAATGTTCAGCAATAGACTGGCTGTGAACCGGACCAGTGCCCGCAGGAAAAAACAGCGCCTTTTTGGGTAACTCTTTGTTATGTGTAAGTCAACAGATCTAGTCTGCCCCTGGCTGGGGAGTCTAGAAGTTGTTTTTGTGTTTTCAAAAATGCCAATTCTTTGTAGTTCACCTTGAAAGCATTTTTTTTCGCAGCTGTGGCAAGCAGCGATTTCCCAGAAAGCTCTGACTCCTGCAGCGAAGCCTCTGTGTTTTCAAGAGACATTTTGCTACAAACAGGAGGGATTTCTTCTCTATTTTGAATGTCATTGTGAGAGGCTGCCTGTTGCTTCTTTTCACATCTTTCCTTCTAGGGATGCTCGCAGCTATTACAGCTCAACGGCGCCCCCTAAAGGTACGTTTATGTCACAAGGCATGGCCAGGCTGGGGGCCAGCAGAAGAGGTTTAATCAGCCTGTGCTGTGATAACAAGAACTGCAGCCGGAGCAAGAGTTCCTGCAATGGGCCAACTCCCCTGTTTGCAAGAAGCCCTGGCCATGAAGCCAGAGCTGGCCGAGAAAAGCTGGCCTCTTTCCCAGATTAATCTGGGAGACTTTTCTTTTTCTCCGTTAGCTCTTTCCAGCATGGCCTGCGAGAGGACCCCGAAGTGCTGGGGGTTGGCCCCCAGCTGAGCAGTTGCCCACAGACCAGAGTCATGTCAGAATCTACTTCCAAGGTTCATTGTGTGGGGAGCCAGCGGTAATTCAGGGCGGTGGGGGGAACCCCTATTTTCATGCTGGAAGCAAAATTGACTGCTCTGAATTAGTGAAGGAAGTTCCCACCTAAGGCCCGGGGGCACTGGATGCAGCCCCCAGCTTGCCTGGATCCAGCCCCTGAGGTTCAGGGCTCCTCCCAGTATTAGGGAACCCACACTGGCACTTCAGTACTGCCATTTCCCGCCACCTCACCACAGGGCTGGAGCACACAAAATCACCTAGCCTGGGCCACCTAGACTCTGGTGTGTGAGGGGAATGTGGGGAGGGTCTTTCTCCTTCTCAGTCGGGGGCCACGTCAGCGAGGGGTTGTTTTTACTTCTCACTTGTTTGCGGCCCCTGACTGATTTTTTAATGTGGGTCAGCAGCCCCCAACCCACGTTCCCCACCTCTGCATGAGTGGGAAAGGAAAGCAATTCAACCCTCAGGGACCTGAGTGGAGACTCCCACTGTCAGGGAAACAGTCAGGCTACATCTATACTGAAGGCTTTTTGTGCAAGAATGGCTGTTCTTGAGCAAAAACTTCTGGAGCGACTACACTGCACGCACGTTCTTGTGCAAGTAAATTTACAGTAAAGTGTTGGAACAGAGGGCTTCTTGCGCAAGAGTTATTCCTCTCCCCATGAGGAATAAGCCCTCTTGCACAAGAGCTCTTGCACAAGAAGGCACTGTGGATGGGCAACAGGGGTTTCTTACGCACAGGGGCGGCCTAGGGCGCCACTGGCCCGGGCACCCGATGATGACGTCACGGGGTGCCGGGGCACCCCGTGATGACGTCACCGCCATTGACGGCCGTGCAGGCAGGGGCACCGATTGCGCCACCCTGCCTAGGGTGCCAGCTGATGCAGCCGGCCTCAGGCCGCTCCTGCTTGTGCAAGAAACCACTATGGCTAAAATGGCCATCAGAGCTTTCTTGCACAAGAGAGCTTCCACACTGCCATGGACACTCTTGTGCAAAAACACATCTCTTGCACAAAAGCACATGGCAGTGTGGCTGCACTCTTGTGCAAGAATTTCTGCACAAGAACCCTTGCGTAAAACAGTTCTTGAGCAAGAAGCCTGCAGTGTAGACATAGCCTCACTGAAGGCTATGTCTACGCTATGGCTATGTCTACACTGCAGGCTTTTTGCACAAGAACAGCTGTTCTTGCGCAAAAACTTGCAGAGCGTCTACACTGCACACACGTTCTTGCGCAAGTAAATTTACAGTAAAGCGTTGGAAAACAGGGCTTCTTGCGCAAGAGTTATTCCTCTCCCCATGAGGAATAAGCCCTCTTGCGCAAGAGCTCTTCCACAAGAAGGCAGTGTAGACAGGCAACAGGGGTTTTTTGCGCAAGAAACCCTTATGGCTAAAATGGCCATCAGAGCTTTCTTGCGCAAGAAAGCGTCCACACTGCCATGGACACTCATGCGCAAAAGCACATATTTTCCACAAAAGCACATGGCAGGGTGGACGCACTCTTGTGGAAGACCTTTTGCACAAGAACTCTTGTGCAAAATGGTTCTTGCACAAGAAGCCTGCAGTGTAGACGTAGCATATGTGTTTTTTCGGAAGAGGCAATGCAAATGAATTGCTGATTATCATTTTGTCGTGCTTCATTTGCATAATCTATTCCGATCCATTTTTGCGCAAGAGGTTTTTGCGCAAAAACTTGCTGTGTGGATATGTCTGTTTTGCACAAAAAAACCTTTTTGTGCAAGTTCCTTATGCCTTTCCCGGGGTTTTTTGCACAAGAACAGCTGTTATGCAAATGAAGCGCGACAAAATGCTAATCAGCGCTTCATTTGCATTGCCTCTTCCGAAAAAACACGTAGTATAGACATAGCTGAATGATGGGAAAGAAGGCACAGTTCTACCTGGAAGTGAGAAGCGGCCATTCTCTAACCTGGCACGTTGTTTCATCAGTCAGGCTGTTTATTCTGCAAACCTTCAAATCACTCCTTGCCTGACCCAAACTCACTCACTCCCCTCCAGCTGTTCAGATGGGGAGGCGCTTGCCTGGGAAAGTGCCTCTCTTAGGACTCCGCCTGTTAACTAATGCAAACTGGAAGGCTTGCTCTTTATTATTTCTATAGCAACACTGCCTAGGAAGCTAAGCCTCATTGAGCCAGGCCCCATGGTCCAAGTCCTCAAAGGCATTCAGGTGCCTAACTCCCATTGAGACCAATGAGAGTTAGGTGCCTAAGACCCTCTGAAAGATCTGGACCCATACAAACATGTAGCAAATGGCAGGCCCTGCTGCAAAGAGCTTAAAATAAAAAAGATCAAGAGGAGAGCAACGTTCTAAAAGGAAAGAGGATTTCTACTTTAGCATTGCCATGGAGGGGGTGGGGTAGCCACTCCACCTATCTATTTAAGGTACTGACATAGCAAACACTGCAGTATCTGAGCAGCTCCAGTTGTAAAGTGTTTATCCTCATGGCACACTTGTGAGGTAAGGAAGTGTTAGTGTCCCAGTTAAAACAAAACCGGGAAACTGAAGCCCGGTGAGAGGACTTGCCTAGAAAGACTCTGGGGGAGCAAGAATTTTCAGCTAGGTCTCCCAGGACTCCAGCTCGCACCGGACCATGACCCACAACACCCCCACTGCTATAGAAGCTGAATACACCTCCAGTATTTATGGGTTAAATACTGAGCCCATTCCCGAGAGACAGAAGTTATCGCCATTCCACAGAGAGAGTCAGTGACTTGACCAAGGTTGCATAGACTGTCCCTGTTGGGGCTGGACATTCAACCTTGATCTCCCATGTTCCAGGGGGCAGTGCCTACCCACACGAGTGATGCAAACACTCTTAGACAGCATTTTTCATTAGTATTTATAAAGGTGGTGAATTCCATTATCCCCATTTCACAGATGGGAAAACCAAGGCACAAAAAAGGTGACGTGACTTGTCCTAAGTCATTGAGCAGATCAATGGCAAAGTTGAGAACAATACCCATTTAGTCATTATCCACATGGTCACAAAAGCAAACTTCCTTCTTGAACAAAGTTAATATGTTTTTAGAATATTCCATTCAACCAAGAAATGTGTTTTTCCCTCTAATTGGATATTTTTAAATTTACTTTTTATTTTAACAGAGTTACAAGTACACTGTCAAATTAAAAGTGCTATAGTTAAAATCCTCACCTGTGTTACAAATAATACTTTAGTTTATTAGAACTGAAAGAATTCTTAAAAGCTAATTCACTTTGTTTAGCTGAGGGGTTTTTTTTTAATTTTTCTCTCCGCTTGGTCAATGAAAGAAAATATTCTAATTAGTTTCATTTCCCTTTCGAGTCAGTTTCTAATCCATTTCACTCTCAGGCTCTCATGCATTAGCACAAGGCTTCAGCCTTTGGACTGCAAACACAGTGGAAGAAGGTTGGGTTTTGTTTGGGGTTTTTAAAGTTAAGTTAAAATTAAAAATGAATAAAAATCATAGAAACATGTCTTTGGGTGTCAGTTAAAAAAAATAAAAGCTTCTGGAAAATTTAAACTGAAATTTTGAACCCGATTTTGAGGACTTAAATTCTTTTAAAGAGCATTTCTAAACCCTATTGGAAGATACAACTCACATACTGGATTCATTTAGAAAACAATATTTGAGTGAATTAATAAAAAACACAGCATTAGTGTTTTGCGTTAAAGGGCAGCTGTCAGCGCCCTTTGTGTTTTTCTGTCTCTGGCCCTAAGCACATATGCCAACACACACACACACACACACTCTCTCTCTCTCTCTCTCTGTCTTTTGCTTTTCAATTAAGTGATCTGGTTGACTGATCAGTGTCTGCAATGAGGCAGTTTGATTCAATTCCCTGTGCTGCATCATAGGGAGACCCCTGCTGTCTGGTCTCTTCAAATGCAGCCACTTGGTTGAGGAGAAAAATTAGAGCTCAAAACAGCTCAGCTCAAGTTGAGTGATTCTCAACAAAGTGTGGTAAAAATGTAACCTCCTCTTTGCTACAGATCGTGAGATCTGACAGTTGGAGACAGACTTCTAGCTGAAGAAAGGGTCTCCTCTTATCTTCACCTGTTTCTTTTCAATGTCCTCCCCTAGAGTGATTTGAAGGTTGCTTCATTTGAAAGATGGGCTTACACATCAGAGCAAGTCCTGCACATATATATAGACACACTACAGTGTTTTAGCTATACTGCCCTGTACACCCCTGCTCTGTATTTCCTGATATTATTTGATCTGGAAGCCAGAAACCTCTCTGGGCTTTTTTAAACACATGAGAATTCTTTCCATCATTAGTGTGTCAATCCTTGGGACAAAAACTTTCTGAGGAAACCGATTTTCTAGCCTGTTTTCTACAGCCATCTCCCAAGGACAGAAAGAAGAGCTAGGACTGAAATGCCTTAGAATCATAGAACCATAGAGCTGGAAGAGACCTCAGAAGGTCATCAAGTCCAACCCCCCTGCTCTAGGCAGGACCAATCCCAACTAAATCAACCCAGCCAGGGCTTGGTCAAGCCGAGACTTAAACACCTCCAGGGATGGAGACTCCACTACTTCCCTAGGTAACCCATTCCAGTGCTTCACTACCCTCCTAGTGAAATAGTTTTTCCTAATATCCAACCTGGACCTCTCCCACCACAACTTGAGACCATTGCTCCTTGTTCTGCCATCTGTCACTACTGAGAACAGCCTCTCTCCATCCTCTTTGGAACCTCCCTTCAGGAAGTTGAAGGCTGCTATCAAATCCCCCCTCACTCTTCGCTTCTGCAGACTAAACAGACCCAACTCCCTCAGCCTCTCCTCATAAGTCATATGCTCCAGCCCCCTAATCATTTTGGATTCACTGACTTTAGCAAACAGCTCACAAGGCTAGTTTTCAGTCCTGCAGAAGGGAGAAGGGGGGAATTAGACCTGAGGTAGTGGGACTTTCCCGTGAGATCACTGCAGAAGGCTTGGGAAGGTGGCAGGTGGCTTAGAAGACATGGCGCTTTTCACCGTTAGGCCGCTGCCTTAAATCTGCCTCCAAGCAAATGACATGAATTTGGTGACTCCTCAATCCAATTCCCAGTGGGCATCTCACACTATAGCAAAGGGCTGATGGGGCCATTGAGACTGAACTCCCCTGTTATCACAGAGATATTCTCTCTAGTTCAGCCATGCGGGGGAGCTCACACTTCTGCCTGCACCTCTCATCCTTCAAGGGGCGTGGAGAGAAGAATGAAGCAGGAAAAGCAGCTAACAAAAAGGCATAGGCCTGAGGTAAAGTAGGCCACCCCCTTCCTATAACTTAGAGGTGTGTAAGTGACACCAGTTTACAGTCCTTTGCTAATCTGTAGGCTGGCCTGCAGAAGTCTAGATTCCACTAGCACACTCCTGAACTTCGAACCTGTCTGTCTAGCCTGGCTCTTTGATTGATGAGGCCTCGGTTCCCTATATTATTTTACTTCATCAAACGGAACATGCACAAGTCTCCCGTTTCTCCCCAGAGGGAGAAAATAACACCCCCTTCCCGGCGAGACCAGGAGCACAAGAGAAGTCAAGTTTGACATGTGTCAGTGCTCAGATCCCAGACACACAAGGCTTTCCTGTCACTCTCCTCCCAGCTTGAAGGCAGCAAATCTGAACGCTTCTCAAAGGGGCACCTAACCTCAGCTCTCTATGCCCTTGTTACAGACCACTAATCCAAATTCAACTGTGACTTGACGGAGAAAGGAGTTGTTCTCACTTGTGCCAGCACTGAATTCACTTCCTAGTGCTCATGCTAACTGTCCTAAATTTCCTGACTTCATCCAAAAGTTCATCATTTTGTCAATTTATGTTACGTTTACCCCATAACGCTATATGGGGTAAATAGCTTAGTCATTTTGTCTGCTGCTGAGAAGAGGCAGCCACCTTTGAAATAAACCAGACACCTCGTTCTCCTTTGTCTTTCTAACTCAGAATGCTAGCCTTTCACCCTCTCTCGGCACTGGTGTAAATGCCTCAGGTGATACAGTTCTGCAGAAAACTCGACATAGTTTAGCGCTGAGCTAAGGAATATTACAGTACATTGCCATTTGAAGCACAGGTAGAATTTAGAAACAGAATATGCCTACCTGAGTTGGAATTTGGACAGAACACGCATTTAATACCCAGGTGGGCCACTGCAGAAAACTACATGGAATCCAGGATGACCACAAAAGATCCAGGCCCTGGTTCTCTATTCATCTAAAAGGTGGGCCCTTCCAGCAAACCCTGATTCTACATCTAAGAGCAGGACATGCTGCCTCGCCAGTATTACTTCCCACACCAAGCTTTCCCCAGAGATCTCCTGCTGTTCCTGCCTGGCCCTTCTTCACTGATCAGTTCTAGGGGAGAATGGGCTCAGCAGGAAAAGACATAGTTTCAGGTACCCAAGAAAACACTCACCAAACAGCTGGTATTTGCATTATTACAATCTCTGTAGATGCCCAATTTACCCCGGGGGCACTTGGTTTTAAGAGGACAAACAAAATATATGAGATGTATCTCACACACTGTTCAGAATCAGTTCTGGAACCAGTAATAGAAATACAGATGGTAAGGCCAGAAGGAAGAGTTAGATCATCTACTTTCACATCCTGAACATTACAGGCCATAGCATTTCACCCACTTTCTCCTGTATTGAGCCCAATAGCCTGTATTTTACTAAAGCATGTCTTCCAGAAAGACCTTCCTCTCTGGATCTAAAGACATCAAGAGATGAAGAATCCACCAGACTCCTTGAAATCTGTTCTCACTGTTAAAATACTGAGCCCTATTTCTAAAATGGAGGAAACTGAGAGAGTTAGGAATACATGTCCGGACCATTTCTAGGGCCACGTGTCCGCTTACCATAGGATCGAAACTCTAGTAATCAATTGTCCAGAGTTTGATTTAGTGGGTACACCTCGCAAAGGGAAGTCAATGGGAGCATTTCTTCCATCGACCTCCCACTGTAGAGATGGCGCCAAGCATGGCTTAAGATACGTCGACTCTAGCTACGTTATTTACATAGCTGGAGTTGCATACCTTAAGCCAACCTTTTGGGTGTAGTGTAGACCTGGCCTACATAAAGAAACACTCAGACTTTCTCTCTAACTAGAAGAAAAATGGAGGGGGAGGGAGGAAGCTACAGGGAAAATGCAAACCACAAGCCAATGGGTTCATTATCAATAGGTTGAACTTCCATAAGCAACTTTGGCCATTTCACATGCAACTTGTTCCAAGACAGGGAGCAGTCACTAGTTGATCCCAGCTAGCTCCATTGCCTCTGACTTTGCTACCATAGTTGGTTTCCTCATCATGCTGAGGAAGATGAAGGGAAATCAAATCAAAGGGCATGATGGGGAGGTAGGACAATAACAGATCAACATGCTTTGAGTTCTCAGCTCATGTTTCAGTTGGCTCTGGAAAAGCGAGAGCTCTGTGCAGTCAGAGGTGAAAGGACGATCTGAAACTCAAGGAGGTGGCTGATCACTTGAAGACAGATAAAAACTTTAACTGTTTGGCTTGTGGCTGCACATTGAGCAAACAGAATGTTAGGAAAGAGATAAATAATCAGACCAAAATTATCATAATGCCACTATATAAATCCATGCTACTCCTTCCTCTTGAATATTGCATGCAGTTCTGGTGATCCCATCTCAAAAATATATTAGAATTAGAGGTATGGAACAGCTTCCATTTAAAAAAGATCAAAAAGACTGGGACTTTTCCGCTTGGAAAAAGAGACGGCTGAGGCAAGGGGCAGGATATAATAAAGATCCATAAAACCAAGACTAGGGTAGAGAAAGTGAATAGGGAAGTGTTATTTACCCCATCATGTAAAACAAGAACTGAGGAGGTCATCCAATAAAATTAACAGTCAGCAGGTTTAATGCAACATATGGAAATATTTGTTCACTCAGTACACAAGTCAATATGTGGAACTCATTGCAAGGGGATGTTGTCCAGGTCAAAAGTATAACTAGGGTCAAAAAAAGAATTAGATGAGTTCTTGAAACACAGGTCCCCCAATGGCTATTTGCCAAAGCCCCATGCTCTAGGGCTTTGTCTACACTGCCAGTTTTTGTGGCAGAAAATATGCTAATGAAGGACTCATTAGCATGAGTCGCGATATCATTAGCATATTTTCTGCCACAAAAACTGGCAGTGTAGACATAGCCTGGATGTCCCTAAGTCTCTGGCTGCCAGAGGCTGGGAGTAGATGACAGGGGACAGATAGCTCAATAACTGTCCTGTTCTGTTTATTCCCTCTGCAACGCCTGGTATTGGCCACTGTCAGAAGACAAGATTCTGGGCTAGATGGACCATTGGTCTGACCTAGTCTGGCTGTTCTTATGTTCTTAAGTCTGAATCTCAGCCAGATGCTGGGAAAGCAAAGAAGAGACAAAGTCCTGGCTGAGTGCCAGCTGGCTGATGCTCAGCCCAGACAGGACACAGTCAATACTGGTAGGCAGAAGGAAGCATCTGGAGGAGCTGATGACAAGACCCTTAGACTGAGGTCATGTGCCCACCCATGGCACTCGCCTTGGAGTTATGCCTGCTCCTGCATCTCTGGGGGACAGCAAAGGCCCAAAGGGCCCTGATCACGGGTTAGCCTGGAGGCTGTGACCTGGTGGGTTTTGCCACATTTTTACTCACATTTGCCACCTCCAGGCCAGGCAGCTGCAATTCTCTCTGGCTTGGCTTGAAATCCTGGGCATGGAGCTTTTTCAGTTTCCATCTTTTCCGCAGACGATTGGGCAAACGTGGTCTGAGAGCAGATGTTGCACTCAAGCCCTAGGCACTGACTCCGTGGGTGCTCTGGGGCTCAAGCACCCAGGGGAAAAAAAGTAGGTGCTCCCCACCGACCAGTTACAGTGGTTCAGCAGGGCCACTGATCTCTGTTTGAAGGCTGGCAGGAGGTCACGTGGGGGAGGGCAGAGAACAGCAAGCAGGGGAAGTAGAGGCAGAGGCTATGTATATAGACTACGCTTTATTTTCGAAAGAGGATATGCAAATTCCGTGGGAATTTGCATATCTTCTTCCGATGTCACACTCAAAAGCGGGACTTTCGAAAGTGAAAATAGTCTGGACATGGTTTTTTCGGACCTGCCCCCTTTTTTGAAAAACTGCGTAAACCTCATTTTTTAAGGAAGAGCGTTTTTTTCAAAAAAGGGGGGGGGTCCGGAAAAAAAACGCGTCCAGACGACTTTCACTTTCAAAAGACCCACTTTCGAAAATTAGATTGGAAGAAGATATTCCCATGGAATTTGCATATCCTCTTTCGAAAATAAAGTGTAGTTTAGACGTACCCAGAGAGAGGGCGGGCCTCAGGGGAAGCAGACGGAATGGAGGCGGGGCCTCAGGACAGAGCACCCGCCAGGAAAAATAAAAGTCAGTTCCTGGAGCCGACGCCACCGCTGGAAAACAGGAAGCAGTGCCACCCCTTGGGGCAGCCCAGCATCAATAAACAAGGCTCCACACAAAAAGCATCTACCAGTCCCCTGCTGGATTGCCTGTGAGCCTTCACCATGAGCGGGAGGTGCAGGGCAGCTGCCCCAACACACTTGCAGGAGAGGGATCTACTTTTGTCTTTCTGACGTGCCCCCGTTGTGCCACGCTTGCCTCTGAAGAGCCCCAGGAGCGAGTGGCTGAGGGTGGAAGAGGAAGCCCTTTAGGGAACCACAGTTGTCAGAGTCCCTTCTGTCCTTCACAGAGATTGGATGTCATGACAGCCTCGCTCTCCTAACGCCACAGCAGCGTGTGGAACTGCGTGAAACCAGATGTCCTTGTAACCAGCTTTTACTGAGTTATTTATATCCATATAATATTTGACATTTCCTCTTCTATTAAAGGGCCCCAGGTCCCAGGCACATCTTAAAAGGACTCAGCTACTACAGAATAGGGGCCATGTTAGCACCTGGGTAGAGAGGACAGCACCTGTGTTTCATGAGTCAACTTTGCCTCCTCAGAACATGGCTGTCAATGCACCAGGGTGGGGCAGGGGTCAATCTGGTTAAGGGATGCACTGAGAAGAGAATATTGTGCATTTCTATAGCACCCACCAGGTAGGGCTATCAGACTAGTAGTAGGGACCCTGATGAAGGGGTGTGGACTCAACTATGTGCTTGCACCAACACTTAACTCTGCACCTTTGGCTCAAAGAACCCAGCGTTCCCTAGACTATAATCCGCAGTTGGGTTCAGCAGATTCCACTTGTGGCATCAGTAAATGGGTGTAAGTAGGTCTGTCGCGGGGTGCCCCACCCCGCACTGCTCAGCCCTGGGGTCGAGCCGTTACACTCACAGGCCCGGAGGCCTAGTCCACGGCAAACACAGGCCCTGAGGCCTAGTCCAGGCTCTGGGTGGATGGGGTAGGGGGGTCCGGGCCCTCCCTCTCCACCGGACCCCAACCCAGGGCCCTATTTGTGGTGGGTGGTTCCCACCACTGGCTCGGCGGGGAGTTCTCCCTGAAATGCACCAAGCCCACCAGGGGGTTCCCTGCCCCCTGCCCTGGGTTGCTTCCTACCCCAGCCCTGTGGCCGACGGAGACCCCACCTGCAGGCGCTGGGCTGGCGGCGGCCGTGACATTGGCAGGTCCAGCGTCTGGGGCAGCAGCGACTGGGGTTCGCATTGCGGTCGTGCTCGGCCTTGGGACTGTAGCGGTGACAGCGGCAGGCCCAGCAGCTCTTGCTCCGGCGGCAGGTCCGGCTGTGGCTCTGGAGGTTGGGCAGGAGTTCCTCCCTTCCCGGAGGCCAGCCCCAACTGAGCTGTCTCCCTGGCCTTTATAACTGGCCTGCAGTTGGAGCATGCCCAGCACTTCTGCGGGGGCAGGGCCTGCACAGCCCAGCAGGCCAGCTGGCTCCCCCCTTGTCCAGTGCGGGGCTGGACTGCCCCGTCACAAGGTCTAAGACAGCAAGCTGGAGTTTGTATCCACATGCCCCATGCAGCAACTGGCAACGGAACCCAGCCAAACCCTGCGTCCAAACACTCCCAAACTTCAGGCTTCCAAACTTCAATAGGTCTCTGAACTTCTGAGCTCCTCCCTCTTTCTATAAATAGTTGAACCAAAATCCCAGCCCCACAGTAGAACTTCAAGAGAGAAAATATGATGGGGCAGGAGATGTTTGAAATCCCAGATTGGAAGTGTATAACTAGAGATGGCATGTATTTCCCAATGGCTTTGCAGGACAGACATCAACAGCTATGATGGCCCCATCAGAAAGACAGTAGTTATTATTCAGAACATGATATCCCCTTTACTATCCTACAATCTAATGCTCAGCCCAGAAACGTGCCTGATCGATCTATGTTTCACAAAGTTTCATCCAGTTTGGAGCATTTTCTAAGTAATGATAATTTTAAAAAATAGAAGTTGACTGGAATTATCCTAAATTAAATAATGTTATGTTTCTGAACTGCCACAAGGTGGAAGTGTTTCAGAACATTACTCTTCTAGCTAACCCAGCAACTGGTAGACCTGAACTTGGGTGGAGGAACTGCACCCTTCTGTCACTCAACTGTAGAGTCGTTTTGTTGATAGGTGTAGTGAGGCAAGGAGAAGGAAGTGTTGTAATTGGAGACTACAATTTGTTGAGCTAAGAACATGCACGGAACAATTTGCTTAGAGTCTACATGAGTGGCATTGTAGAATACAGTGAATCATGATCCCATTTATGGACCAAACCCCACAGAGTTAGACAGCTGTTTTTCGACTCCACCTGGAAACAAGAAAGGGGTGTGGTTTGTCAAAAAGAGGTGTGGCTAAGAAGGATTGCCAGCTCCCAGAATTTTATCATGTATTTCATAGTATCTGGGATTTTTTTGTGTGTGTGTGTGAAATTCCAGCAGTTAGAATCGAGTGATTACAAGAACATCTCTGCTTCTATTTAAAAATAAATAGCCCTTATGATTACAGAATAAAGTTTGAAAACATCATCCCTCAAGGTGCACACATCAGAGGGCTACTAATTTATTATATATTTCAATTTATGCACAATTTACTTAAATGTATGAAGTAATTTAAATCCGCATTCATTGTCTGTTTTAAAACCTCATGGCGATAAGCCAGTCCTGTGGTTTTGGGGGGGCCTGACTCAAGGTTTGGGGGGGTTGGGTATGCAGCATGGTATGATGGGTAGGAGCAGAGTTTAGCTCTTTGTAGCCAGTTGTTCCATAGCAGTTGTCTCACTGGACTAGTGCCCCCCCCCCCCCCACCACCACCACAAGTTGCTCTGCCAGTGATTCAGCACAGGGCCGGCCTAAGGGAAAATGGCACCCTAGGCCAACTGTATTTTGATACCCTG
The DNA here is from genome assembly GCA_019425775.1 of Rafetus swinhoei. Classification (NCBI taxonomy): domain Eukaryota; kingdom Metazoa; phylum Chordata; order Testudines; family Trionychidae; genus Rafetus; species Rafetus swinhoei. The sequence continues at coordinate 9,227,913 of CM033429.1, read as the reverse complement.
TGTTACTGAGTCCTTCGCACCCACCCCCCGTCCCCACTGCCTTCTCTCCCCATTGCCCCAAGCTCCTCTCTGTGGCCTCACACCCCAGACTCCCCTCCCACTTCTTGGCGCTTGACCATGTAGACCGGCCCTGACTCAGACCTCCAATGGGGTCACCATCTTAACGCCGCCTGCTTCCGGAGCCACAATTATTCAAACTAAAAGTCCCAAAAACCACAACAAAAATCTTTCCTCCTCTGGGGGAGGGGAGGGGGCTCCATCTCAGCCTCTAACCACCCTTCCCCCCCGTGAGGCTTGAGAATCCTTATAAGAGGCTTGGGATCAGCAGGGAAACCCAGTCCCACCCTTCCCTAGGTCTGCTCCCGCCGTGCTGCAGTTTTTTCCTGGGACACATTTCCTATCCTGCCTCTTCAGCTCTCCTCTGGATCTCTCTGCCGCTTAATCAGGGTCTTTTCCCAGCCTCCCCATCTGAAGAACTTTCCTTACTCTCAGAGCTTTCTTCCCCATTGTCTGTCTCTCTCCCTATCCCCAGCTGGGCTGTCTCACCACTTAAGCCTTGTTCTCATACCCAAAACTGCAGCCCCTCTGCTCTTGATAGGGAATGTGCCTGACTCCCCTTAGGTGGGGCTTGCTCTATAATCAGGGGTATTAGTCCCAGACTCTCCAACCCACCTCCTTCCCCAGCAAGCCACCCTGTTACATTAACAGACGGCATTGACACATCCCTGGCTCTGCTGTATGACTTGGCACGTCCCCTAGCCATACCTCAGTTTCCCCTGTGAGAAATCAGTGACCTACATGTCAGGATGGCAGTGAGGATTCCCCTTTGTTTAAGTGTATGGATCCTCAGCTGCAAGGTGGTATGAGAAGGCGTAATTTGAGGGATCAGAGGAACAGCTAAAACGAGAACCTACCTGAATCATCTCTGAAATCCCAAATGGAGCCAAATGTGCAGTTTTGCTGAGGTCCAAAGAAGCGTGATTAAAGTGTGTATGTGCACCTCAGACTGGATCACACCTAGGAATGGAAATGCCATGAGAGAGGTGAGTGTTCAAGGATGTGTGCCCCAGCTGAAACAAAAAGGGCTAGGGACCTTCTGAGATGGACTGGCTCTTCTCATGACTCTTCCAGTGTGGCTCCCAGCTCAGAGTGTGGCAGAGAAACCTCCAAAGAGCATCAGAGGGGTAGCCGTGTTAGTCTGGATCTGGAAAAGCGACAAGGAGTCCTGTGGCACCTTATAGACTAACAGATGTATTGGAGCATAAGCTTTCGTGGGCAAAGACCCACTTCGTCAGATGCATGCATCTGACGAAGTGTCTTTGCCCAACTGCTCATCTGTTAGTCTATAAGGTGCCACAGGACTCCTTGTCTCCAAAGAGCAGTTGTTGAAGTTCTTCCAACTGGCTGATTCTCTTCCTCTCCTGGAGGAAGGTACAAGAGTACAATTACCCTATCAGCCTGATATCCATCTGACCCCCTTGCTGGCACTTTGCCAGCCCCGCTTAGGAAGAACAAGCCCTTAGTAATTCCTCTAAGTCTTGATACGTCCCTGATCTTCAGATAGGGAGGAAAGCTGAGTCAATGGGAGTGCTGCCTAGGGCTTAGCAATTTGCAACTGCAGCTTAAACACTTGTTCATTCCAGATCTCCCCGTAACCCTTTAAAGGCCTAGCCACAGTAGCAGGTAAGTTCCAAGGTATTGCACCCGCATGTTAAGTGAGACCCCACTGGGAGCAAGCCAACTAGTGATCAGTGCAGCATAGCTGTTGGAATACTTCCCTGCATTCAGAAGCTTCCTTCCTTCTATGGATCTCAGCTTGCTTGTAAACTCTTGATCCCCATTTTATGGAGGAGGAAACTGAGGCACAGAGGGGGTCAAATGACATTCCCGCAAGTTCTAGAATAAGACCCAGGAGTCATGTCTCCCCATCCCTTTCTCCAATCACCCGACTAGCCTACCTCTGCCGCAGCCATAGAGATGTGTTCTTCGGCATGTGGACATGCCTAGCTCCAATCTACAGGGGATTTGCAGGTATAGAATCCAAAGTTTCCCCATTCTCCTCCCAGTGCCTGAACCTCAACACCCTCTGTGATTTAGTGCAGCTGAATTTTGAATCCTACTAGGCCAGATATAAGTGCACCCATAACTGAGCATACAGAGATGTAGTACAGTGGTTCCCAACCTTTTCGAGCATACGAACCCCTTCTCAATCTATTAACATTTTACAGACCCCCAAACAATACAGCTGTTTTCAAACGTTCCACGACTTGATAATCATTTGAAATGTAGAATAGTTCATGTTACCTAAACAAATATAGTAGTTTTGAGAGATAATGCAGCGTGTCCACATTGAAATGTAGCAATTTGGAGGCACCATATATTTTTATTACATACAATTTTATTGGATCCACTGACCCATTTTTGCTAGTGGTCCAACTAAGTCCTTCCTGCCATTCTAATAACTTTTGAACAGTTAGAGAGGGGTGATGTAAAAAAAATGGTAAATAGTGACTGACCTGTTTATAAGCCCACTCCAGAGGACAATCGCAGCTTGTCAGCGTCAGCGTGGGCTGAGGGACACAGAGCTTCTCAGGTCCCATTGGCTGCTGTTCACCCGCGCTGCTTCCTCAGCTCCTGTCCCCTCCACCCCCCATCCATGGAGTGAGTGGGCTCTCATGGCCAAAGGGATCTCTGGAGCTGCCAGCTCCTCAAGGGTGGAATTTCAGGAGGGTAGGGGGCCAGGGCAGCACTTCGGGAGCACGGGGAAAGGGAGGGGCAGCAGTCATGTGCTCCGGGATGCAGCTTGCTTTTGATCCCATTCCCCGGATGCTAAGGAAGCAAGGGGAAAGTGCTTGCATCCTGTGCATGCCTCTCACACACCAACCAGGTGTGAGAGGCATGCACGGCATTCAAGCACTTTCCCCGTGCTCCCTTGGCTTCCCAGAGAACGAGATCAAAAGCAAGCCGTGTCCCAGAGCACATGGCTGCTACCCCCCCCTCCCCCCCGCCTTCCACACTCTGGAAGGGTGGGGAAAGAAGAAAGGGAAAGAAAAGAAAGGATCAAGGTCAATCCTTACTTTTAAATCTTTCTGCGGACCCCCTGCCGAGCTGGGTGAACGTGGACCACAGGTTGGGAACCACTGGTGTAGTATACTGTGAAGCCCCCCATGGAAGTGAAGAGATTCAATTGGCTGGAGATGTCTGTGGCATTGGAACATCCATCCAATGTTCCATTCTCAGTGCTGGAGGTAGCATTAATACTTTCAGTTCAATAACATCATGTCTAGAGAGTGGTGTCTGTTTCCTTCATGGTCCTTCTGGTCTCACTCAAACAGGTTTGATTCTCAAATGACAAGAGATACCGCTTTAACCAGATTTGTCTTAAAATGTTCCTAGAAATACTTCTGACCCCAGGGAAGAGGGTGGAGTTGGCTAGTTTGGAATAACAAAAGGGTAGACAAGTTGCCATTATTTAATACATTTACTATCACTTACTTCCTCATACAGTTCATCCTAGTATCTCAAGCCCTTTGCAAATATTGAGCCAGATGCTCTGCTCATGTATATTGGCACATCAGCTGAGGACCAAGTCAATTATTTCCATATTTTCAAATATTATGTTCTACGTCACATGGTGTTTTGGTTAGTCTGCTTCTGCACAATGTCCTAGTGAGGCAGGGGAAACATTATTCCCCTTTGGACAGGAGGGGAAACTGAGGCACAGGCTCACCCAAGGTCACACAATTAATCAGCAGCAGGCCTGGGAATAAAACTTTGTTGTCCTGACTCCTTGCCCCTGGCTTAGGCAACACTGCCTCCTCATTAAAAATCCAGTTGGGAAGATTGTCCTAGGGAGTCATTACACTCCTGGTGTTGCAGCTCAGTAGCATATCTGGGGCTTTGACAAAGCACTAAAGATTTCAATTCAAGCAAACTGATGATGCTCAGATGTACAGGTGGCAAGCAATGGAGTATTTCCCACTGATAATTTAGATTTGTAATTGAAGAAAAAAAAGTGAACTTTTTGGCTGAAATACATAACTTTTTGGTAAAAAAAAAATCCTGCCAACAACTGAAAAAATAATGTTGACAAAAAGCTGCCCAACCCTTGCCATGTTGGGATTCATGGGATTGGGGTTTCTGGTGCAACACTGAAAGGTTTGGAGGAAAGCAGACGCTTCATGTGAAGTTGTCCATTGAGTCAAAAATATAGAAAATTTCTTTTTCAATAGAAAATTTTCAACTAGTGCTACTCCCATATTTGCCTAGCACTGAGAGGGTGCAACACTTTCCATCCAAGGTCTCAAAATGCTTTGTGATGGCATGTGTGTATTCACCAGAGAGGGAAACTGCCCAGGGTTGCAAAGCAGATTAGGTTCAAAGCCAGGATGAGAACCTGCTCCACAATCTCCTGTCCTATGTCTTGGACCACACTGTCATGTATTGGGGGTTGCCTTGGTTTACCAATATGGGAAGCAAGGCAGTGCGTTTGTACTCTGCTGTGAGCTGCTAGCTAGCTGCAGAGTGGCACTGGGCACCAGCTGACAAACAGAAAAGACCCTGGAACATCTGGATGCTGTGGTAAAAGATGTGACAGAAAAAGCCCCACTCCTTTCTCCCATCTCCACTGCCTTGCTGCTAACACAACACAGAAGAACTTTAAAAACAAACATGCTGTCGCCAGATGTTTATAACATCTGGTGAGACCAGTAAAACAAAAACAACCGAAAAAAAAAAAACCCCTGTAAAAAAAGAAAGGCTTTATGAAGCCTGCAGCTTAAATCTCTAGCTGAGCTGGAACTTCCCCACCAAAGCACAACAATATCCACAATACCTGTGTGCCAGGAACATACCTGCTCCCAGAGACAAGGTACTTTTAACTTACCCAGATACAAGGCTCATTAATTTCAGTGGGATTTGGACATCTGATTTCCTTAAGTTTGTAGTGCTATTGTTGCATGGATATCTACCTCATGCTCCCTGATACTGTAATATCCACACATATGTCACAACCTTTAACATAGTCACCCCTGGGGGAGGGGAGCAAGGAGATCCTGTCGTTATCATTTTACAGGCAAGGACTTGATAGAATAAGTGACAAGCACATGGACAAACAGCAAGTCTGTGGCAGAGCAAAGAATTGAACCTACATTGCCAGCTAGCACTTTAACCACTGGGCCATCCTGCCTCCAGCCATCATTGCTGTGTGAACTAAGTGCAAGTCAACACAGTGATGTCTCCTGGAGTCAGCAGAAATCAAAGCTCAGCAAAAGTGAATGACGCTCCCCTTTAGCAAACTCAGAACTGTGCTCAGTGGAATGGCCACACAGAGAAGTAGACTGAGGATGCTCAAAGCATGGAAAGAAGAAGAGGAGCCGTGAATTTTTGATCGCTTAGGGATGGCAATACTATAAGAGTCAGATTCCCCCCACCCAACACAAATCACAAGATTCTTTTTAAAATAATAAAAATAATAAGTTGGTGCTGGTGTGTCGCTGGATCGTTGACTCCCCTACCCATCTCCAGGGTGTGGGTGATGGGCAGTGTTACCCACTCTCCCGAGTATTTTGGGTAAGAAGATTCCTGCTGCTATTTGGGCATATCTGCAGAATGAACAGTGAGCGAAAAGTTAAGACCCTGGTATTTGGCATAATGGATGGTCCGAACAGGAGAGGCAGACCCCACAGAGAATGGGTAGATGATATAGTAGATTGGTGCGGAGCTAGTCTACAGAAACTAAGCCACTCCGCACTGGACAGGGAAAGATGGAAGGAAATAGTGAGGGGGCATCGGACACCAACGGGCGTTGAGCCCATGGTTGTTGATGATGATGATGATGATGCAGGAGCTCTTGCTCCCAAATCCACCTGTCTCCAGCCCAGCAATATTAATACTGCCCCTCCAGATCTTCAAATCAGTCATGTCCCTGCATCAGTTCTTCCATCCCCACCCGCACATCTGCCCAGCCCTCGCCCTCCCATTATTACTGCCCCTTCTCCCAATCCCCCTCCACTCCTCAGGGGGTTCTGCACCCTGCTTTCAGGCTCAGGGCCTGCAGTGGGATCCCTTCACCTCTGCTCTTCTAGAGGTTCCTCCTGTACCACCAGGTGCTGCTGGGAGAGAGGAGGAGGAAGAAGGAATGGTCTGGACCCCTTGTTCATGGGAAGGGCTGGGAAACAGAGCTCTCCTAAGGCTCTGGGTCCTTTAACTTCTTCTGCAGCAGCTCTGAGCAGTTGCTCCACCTTAGGAGACAGGCAGGAGGGGCAGGCAGTCCATCCAAAGCGGGGCTTCTACCAGGCGGGGCTCCAGATCACAACAGGGCTGAGAGAGGCCTGCAAGAACATGGTGAGCGTTAGCAACTCCAGGCCATTGACATGTGAATGGCATCGCATTCAGGAGTGGGCGGAATTTGGATTGTGGGTGGAGCTTGGCAGAGAACCCCAGGATGACCTCTTCTCCTCTCAGTGGGTGGCCTGGGCCCAGCTAGCCCTAGTTACTAAGCGGCCACCCCGAGCTGGAATCAGTCAATCCCACATAAAGGGTAGTGGAAGATACAGCGATGGAGTCTCTAGGCAGGATAGAGAGATGATGGCACAGGCTACAGGCAGTGAGTAGGCTCCAGCACTGGAACCTGGGACTTGGGGATGGAGATTAGAGGCAGGAAAGGCCTGACAGTGACCTGACAGGAGATGCAAACAGACGGACTTGAGAATAACTCAGACCCCAAGGAGGGGTGTGAATGGACATAAGGGTTTGTCAGTGACTGAAAAAGTCCCTTGCAGGGGAAGACTGAGGCAGAGAGGATGCACCAGAGGCAGTCACCATGACAGCTACCCACAAAGCTTTGCAGAGTTAGCAAAACCAACTTCATTAAAATATTACAACCCCCACCCCGATTCCACCTGAAGAGCAGCTTCTGTCAGGATGAATTTAAATCTGTTCTGATCCATGTACGTTGAAATAAAAGAAGCCTGGTTTAAAATGATATGCAGGGGTCCACCCTGCCTGTTCCACCAATATACCCCCATTGGGGTAAAATGGCACCTTAAGTTAAATAGGCGAAACTCTGTGTGTAGACAACCCTTAAGTTTGTCCCGCGCCTGCATCAAGCTGACCCCACCAATCACTGACAGGGACACAAGAGTCCAACCCAGCCCACACTTTGCAATGCTCAGAGTTGGACTTGCTGGGAACTTGCCGCTTTGCTTTTCACACACATTTGCACAATTGCTTGAAAAAGCCCAGTGCTCCCAACTCCCACGTGTACTTGTGTGTGGATCGTGCTGGGTGGATGAGTGACAACTGCTTGACAACTACACACTCCCATCTGCTCCTCCTTGTGCCACCGGTACCATTACAGGAGAGCTCTGCCCGGATGCTGTGGTTTGGAAGGCAGCGTTTGGCCCTGCTGACAAACATGGGACAGTGCTGTAAAAGCTCCTGTGGCAGAGTGGCTGGAATAACACTGGCCCTTGCACGTTGAGCAGCTCAGAGAATTTTACAAAGCTGGGCGAAGATGTGCAGAAGGGCCCACACAAGCAGAGGGAGGGTTTGGGCCTGGGTAGCTGAAGTCCATGCTCTGCTCCTCTGAAAAATATGGCACTTAGTGACCTGCTCTTGCTTCAAAATAGCAACAGAAGCGGGACTAAAAGGCAGGGCTGCTGACACCTGTGCCCCTGCTCAAACCACCAGCCCATGCATAGGGTTGCCAGGTGTCCAGGACTGGCCCGGACAGTCCGGTATTTGTGGCGTCCGTCCGGTAAAAAAAACAGAAAATACCGGACATGTAAAATGTCGGTTATTTTCTGTTTTTCTCGGACGGAAGACCGCTTGGGACATTCTTCCCCTGCCATGTCTGGTGGAGGCAGGGACTGTGGGATTTAAAGGCACCGTGACTTTTTTGTGTGCAGGGTTTTTGGGGGGGGGGGTTTTGGTCCACAACTTTGGTCCCCGTTTTTGGGTTTTTTTTGCTCCACCAATTTTTTCCCCACCATGTTCAGTATTTCTTCTGAAACTATCTGGCAACCCAACCCATACTACCTCCTCCCAAGCACATGCTCCCTTCCAGTTTCTCCTGGACAGAATGGAAAGCTTGGCTGAGAGCCTGACGAGGGAATATTTTGCCACAAGAGGGCACTTTTGCCTCCCAGATTTCACTGCGGTAGGTTATTTTTAATTGAAAGGCCAAGCCAGGATGAATCAATCATCTGAGCAGAGCCGAGGCTCTTGTTTGATGACATGCGCTGGCTTGTGAGCAGGTCTCCCGGTGAGACGGGGAACGGCCGGCCCAAATAAAAGCAACTGTTAACGGGGTGTGTGGAGAGGATTCAACCGGAGGCGTCTCAGGTGGTGCATTCCAGCGGCCAGGCAGCCAGGAGCATGACAGCCCTTCGGCAGGCCTGCAGGAATGATCTCAGCCTGCAACAGAACGGCTACACCAGTGCCGCTTTCCAAGTTAAATAAAGCAAGAGATACCACTCGATGCCTCCCACCATCTCTTCTCGTGCCTGTATACGCTCATTCCTCTTCAGCCGTTTAAAGAGAAAACAGATCAAAAACACAGGAGTTTTCTCTCTGCCAGCCCAAACTGGCTCACCAGCTCTACTGCTCACAACCCAGCATGGCTTGGCAGAGGGGAGGGTAAGTGTATGTGTAAAGGGGGAAAAAGCTGTGAGCCCCAGGGAGTAGAAACTGGAAGCGTCTTGACTAGCTTCTTCTATAAAACTAAATGTTGTCTCTTGACTTTTCTGGACAGCGCTGTTCTCTTTCCAGCCAGCAGGGACCGCTCTTGCATGACAAATTGACGCTCAGCGCTGGGTGGTCATGCCACGTGTGCATCCGACCTGGCACCTTCTGTGGAGCCATGTTGCTACCACGCCATGCTGCCACCGAGCCAAATGGAAAAACATGATTCACGTCTTTCCTTGGCAATTTTGAGGCACGTCCACCAGAGAGTAGCCTGCGGCCTACAATGCTGGGTCAAGCAAGAATCTGACTGCACGCAGTGAAACGGGGCTAATGGCTAAAAGGAGGATTCTTCATAAAAACTAATGAATAGCCGAATTTGGTTTTTAATGAACACACTTGCCCAGATTTGGATCCCATCCATGTGCTATGGGCTGGCTGTGGTTGGCTGTGGGTGTGGAGAAAAATGTGAGTAATGTTAAAGTGTGACAATCCAGTTGTATTTCCAATGATCCAGCTGAAGTCCTTCCAAGAGTTGACATTATCTTCAGGACCAGTTCCCAGGACTTTGGGGACAACATCTGATTACAAAGACGTGGGCAGGGGGATTTGCAAATTCTTTTGTAAAATGTTTTGTCCACAAGTCTACTTTGAAATGGGAAATTTGGAAATTTAAAACAATTCAAGCGGTTGTAAAGTTGGTCACAAAACAGGAAATTTTGGAGGGTTATTTTCAAATTTTTAAAAAGAGAAAATTTCAGCCAGCTCTATGGGAGACCTCAGAGGGAACCACTTGTATTTGGCAGAGGGAATTCAAGGCACCGGGAAGTAAGCTGATCTGCTGTAGGACTGTGCAATAATAGCTCAGCTGATGCTGTGTGAATCGTCCATAATGGTACATTTGGAGTAAAATTCTCTCTCTTATTTAATAAGTATTTTCCAGCACCCAACACAGCTGGTTGAGTCCCCTTGGTGCTACTTAACATAAGTATTAGTAATAACAACTATAATTAATAAATTCACTTGGGGCAGCAGCACAAATCTTATGCATTGTTTAAGTGGTGCATGGGCTTTCTGCTGGCACTCTAACAGGGACACATTGCATCCCTGATGAGCAGATGTTTTAGACCTGGTGCTTGCAGAGCATGATCCGTCTTTCTCCAGCATTTGGAAAACACCCAGCGCAAAGCAAGTACCATTAGTAAAGAAAAAGATAAATCATCCTTGTTGATTCTACTCAGGGCAAAACTCTACCATTTTCACCAGGAGGGTCAAAGCCAACACTTTCATCCTTCCATTTTTTAGGTTAGTCAGCGGTTGTACATGGCCAAAAATGGTACAAAATAGGAGCTGAAAAGTTATTTTTTCCCCATTAACCCATTAAAAATGGGTTGGGAGGGGAAGGAAGGATGAAGAGTTTGAAAATTTACTAATGTGAATGTCACGTTGATGAACATAATGCTCCATCCCGAGGGGCATTGTGGTTCTTTCTATATAGATCCGATGTCGCACAAGCAATGACATTATTCTAACACTCTCGTGATAACAGCCGGTCTCACAATACCTCAGTCACCAGGCCGAGTCAGTCTTTGGCCTATGACTATAAGCAAGTGCAACAGTTATGCCAAATGGAAAGTTATTGTTTGTTTGTGATCCATCCACCTAGAACAGGACTATCGCAGGACTATCTCCAGTCCCTCAAAGTCTGTTCTACTTCAAACAGGAATGAATTCAGGGCAGTCCTCCTGCCTGTGTTATGCAGGATGTCTGACTAGATGACCTCACTGGTCCCTTCTGGCCTTTATATCTATAAATCTGTCACTGAAACCAGCAAAACCACGTAATCTATGGCATCCAGAGGCATCAACAGCTTCCAGTTCCTGCAGGATGAAAGGATTCAGATTGCCAAATCCCTGAAATATCTTGTCATCATGGGGCCAAATCCTTGCCCACCAAAGCCAATAGCAACACTCCTGTTTTCAGTAGGGCAGGGAAATGATCCAGTAATAGCCAGGGGTCAGGGAGAAATGTCTCCCAGAGGCATAATTCTCCATGATGGAGAATTCCTCTGAAGCATGAGCATTGGCCGTTGTCTCAGGCAGGATACTGGTCTGGATAGGACATTGGTGTGAGCATGTCCGGGAGTTCTCATGTTCCACCAGTTTCAATGGCTAGGATCTATCTATATCAGGACCTTGCTGCTCTTTGTTCATTTCACAAGATGGGATATGCCTCTCTCTGCCCGGTGCTGCCTTACTAATGTTCTGTGCCTGTTTATTTCTCTTCTGTTGAACCGCTCTCTTAAGCAGAAACATGAAAAGCAAACTTTCTTGTGCTGCTTTGCCATCTGGCAGCCCTCTAATTATTACAGTAGCAAGCAAAACCCAAACATTGAAATGGCCCCAATGAAAGTGCCTTTTTAGGAAAAGGCTTGGGCCAGTGGGAGAGGTGGGAACACATGTCCCATCCCTTTTTTCTCTCTAGTCGCTGGAGAACTTTAGTCACCTGAACCCTTGATAAGCAAAGATGCCTTTCAGCTGAGGCTCTCAACGAGCTTTGCAAACAGCAAGGCATCATCAACCTGCATTGCAGGTGGGGAAACTGAGGTACAAGGCCACATAATAAGTTGGTGGCAGAGCCAGGAATAGCCCCCACATCTCCTGATTCCAAGTTTGTTTGTTCTAACTAACCACTAGAATCCACCACGGTGTAGGCACATGAGGGCTACATGTGCTCCAGCAGGTGGGGTCATTTTCTTTTGGGGGTAAGGAAGGGCTAAATTCCTTAGAGGAGGATTTTCTCCTTTTGTTTTCTTCATGGGAAATCTCATTCTGTATGGATGAACCCTTTTGGGAATAGATGGGTGGAAGGGATACACCTTTCTGGTGTTGGGAGAAAAGTTCTGTTGTCTTGAGACTGTCATAATAAAGGACAACTCAGGAAAAGTAGGTCACTGGAAACAAAAGATGACTGTGTGCCTGCTAATATTTAATTAACTAGAAGATTTAACTGGTGTTGCCCGGGTCCTTAATTCAAATAAGTTTTGTTTTTTTTCTTTTAAATCATTGTTCTGGGGTGGGGCTAGGGATGAGGGGTTCAGTATGCAGGCAGCCCCAGGGAGAGAGGACAACCCCAGCCCTCTCTCACCACAGAAGATGTCCTTTTCTCCACCCCTGGCCCCTGCTGGCCCAATGGGATTATAGCTGTCCCAGTCCCTATCTCTGGCCCCTTGCTGCCCCCTGTGGTCATTCTACAGTATAACTATCCCTCCTACCACACCGCTCCCTTTCCATTTTATGACCAACAATTGAATTCCAGAGGTGTGGTAGGGGGGATAGTTATACTGTAACTAAAATAAGAAAAAGGACCACAATGTCGCTCGGGATGGAGCATTACGTTCATCACAACCACACTGTAATCTTGATTTAAGTTCTGATAAGAGGAAGCTGCATGCCTCCTAACTCTTTATGTTTAGGAGGAGTTCTTAAACAAATGGATTCATGGATGGATGGACAGACAGACAGACAGATACACTCATCTTCTTACATATTTTAGAAATGTGTATTACAGTAGTACCTCAAGGGTCCCACATTGTACTGGGGCAAAGTAGCCACATAGTATGGAACAAAACAAACCCTGTCCAAAAGATCTTGCAAAACACCAATGCACAAGACAGATAAAAGAAGGATTAAACATCCCCACTCCAAAGAGGGGCACTCATGTACAAAGAGCTTAAGTAACTTGTGCAGTGTCGTATGGGAAGTTCTCATCAGAGCTAAGAATTGTATCTACCTTTTCTGAGTTCTAAGCTAGAGTACATCTACACAGCATCGTTATTTTGGAATAACTGATGTTATTCTGAAATAACATAGTGCACGTTCTACACTACAAGCCATTATTTCGAAATAATGTCGACCTGGAGGACTTCTTATTCCGACTCCTGGTAACCCTCACTTCATGAAGAGTAAGGGAAGTTGAAGGAAGAGTGTTCTTCCTGCAACTTCCTGCTGTGTAGACAGAGCCAAAAGCCAAATTCAGCTATTTCAATTTCATCTACACAATTGATGTAGCTGAAGTTATATAACTTAATTTGACTTTAGACCTGCTGTTTAGATGTACACCTAGGCTATGTCTATGTTGCGCATTCTTGTACAAGAAGATATTCAAATGAGGCTCAGCGATGAATATCCCGCACCTCATTTGCATACCTAATGAGATGTCATTTTTGCGCAAGGGGCTTTTGCGCGCAAGAAGGAGTAGTCTACACTGCTCCTTCTTGCGCAAGAGCCGTTCTGCCTGAAAATAAGCAGCATGGGGGAGGGGGTTGTGCAAGAAGGAGCAGTATAGACTGCTCCTTCTTGCGCAAAAATGGCGGCTCATTAGGTATGCAAATGAGGCATGGAGATATTCATTGCTGCACCTCATTTGCATATCTTCTTGCACAAGAATGAGCAATGTAGACATAGCCCTAGTGTGTTAACCCTAAGTCTTCGTCTACACTGACGGTTTTGCTGGCAGTGAGTATGCAAATGAGGTGCAGATTAGCATATTGCCACACCTCATTTGCATAATTTAAGCAAGCCGTTTTTGCTCAAGGGGTTGTTGCGGAAAAAATTGTGTGTGGACGGGGGGTTTTTGCACAAAAACCCCGTTTTCCGCAAGATACTTATGCCTCTCTGGGTCTATGTCTACACTACATGCTTCTTGCACAAGAAGCCCAAAAACTTCTTGCGCAAGAGCATGTCCACACCTCAAAGCACATCACAAAAGCGATGTGCTATTGCGCAAGAGAGCGTTCACACTGCATGGACCCTCTTGCGCCATCAGGGCACCTGTGCTTTTTCCCTCTGGAGTGTCCACACTTGCCTTCTTGTGCAATAGCTGTAGCGCTAAAAGCAGTTTACCTAAGTGAAAAAAGCCCTCTGTTCTGCCATTTAACTGCCCATTTAATTGCACAAGAGCTCATTTGTGGTGTGGATTCTCCGCAGGTTTTTGCGCAAAAACCTTGTTGTGTAAACGTAGCCCCGGAGAGGCATAAGGATCTTGCGGAAAACGGGGTTTTTTGCACACAAAAAAAAGTCCACACTACATTTTTTTCTGCAAAAACCCTTTATGCAAAAACGGCTTGCATGCATTACGCAAATGAGGCACAGTGATATGCTAATCCATGCCTCATTTGCATACTCACTGCTGGCTATAACAGTAACAGTGTTAAGTAATTTCCAGGACAATGATCATTACAAGAAGTACCAATAAAGAAGATAATCAGGGCTAAACTTAATAGTCCACAAGAAATCTATTTGCTACAGTGAATATTACACCAGCTGGTTTAGCTGCTTATATTCAGCCTTTTTTAAATTAGGTAGACAAACAGTCACATGCACCCTTATTACTATGTGCCACACAGTGGATTTCCTGGTAGGGGGAAATATGTGACACTTGTTTGACTGAAATTTATCACCCTGCCTCTTTCTCTCTGGTGCACATATGTAAAAACCCTCCATAGCCAGTCTTCCATCTGCAAAAAGGAAAGAATACTTGATTTTTTTTCAGATCAGGGTCTGAACCCAAAAAGCCAAAAAAAAGTTTTTTCCACCCCCAAACTGAAACAGATTTTTTTCTCACTGAAATAAGAAGAAAGGGGTTCAAACAGAAGAACAACCGAATTTAAGAAAACAATCCCAAACTAATTTTTATTTTCAGTATTTTGTTTCCTAAAATATATAGCTGGGCAAAATTAGTTTTGGATAGAAAAAGATCTGAAACTAAAAATGAAATGTAACATAATGTTTTCAGGTTTGGGGTTTGGTTTGGTTTCATTTTGGGTGTTTCTCCCTTTTTGTTTGTATGATTGTATATATATATATAAATAAAATGGCATTTAAAAATAAAAAGTCAAATTGTCCTCTCTTGGAATGGTCAAAAAGAAAAAAAAAGATTCACCTTTTCCAGGAGAAAAATATCTATTTGTTTTTTACCTGAAAAATCTATTTGTTTTCTATTCACCAAATTCAGCCCCAAGTTCACAAATTGTTTTGGTGTCCCCCAAAATGCATTTTTCTGAAATGTATTGTTTATTATTCACTGGGGGGAAAGTTGCCATCTCTGATGAGAAGCTGAATTGGAATGGGTATGCTATGCATCCCCCTTTTACTTATTCTGTGGAGGAGCAAACGAGGATGCAAGTGTAAGGCATGGGGAATCAAGATCCTTGCATGTCAGTTACTGAGCAAATCCCCCCTCCCTGCACCTGCAAAGGGAGCGGAGTACATCTGTCCTGGGGGAGAGCAATGAGTATTTCCACTCCTTCTGGGGTTCATCTGGGGGCAGATTTCCCTTCCACTGGGGATCAGTAGGTGAATTTTGTAGAAATATATTGGATTGGATCCACTGGTGACTTGAGGCCCTGCATCCTCTGGTGTGAACGAAAGGTGAATTTAACCCATTGTGTCATGAAGCTCTGCCCTCTGGCAAAGCCACATGGAGCCCTGTTGATCCCCTGCATCTTAAAAGAGGATTGTGTTTTCCTCCCAGACTAGTGCGGTCCTGAGATTAAGTTAGATCACACAGCTGCAAGTGACTAGCCGAAGCTTCTGCACACCCATCCACCACAGGGTAACTAGCAGTCACTGGAGTGAAGAAGAGGAGTCCACAGTAATGGTGAGGAAGCTTTATCCTTAATCCTGCACTGATTTTTGCACTAACACCCAGATCCTGCCACCCCCCCTTGAAATCAATGGCCCTCTTGCCCTTTACTCCAGTGGGGGTCAATAGAGTGGGAGTTGATCAGACAGGACAGCAGTGAAAAATGGACCTTGGCTTAAATGAAGCGATCTTATCTTTGGCCCTCTTTCCTCCCCCTGGGGTGAGAGGGAATGAGCTCTGGTTTGGTTGGCCTCCATTTCCCTGGGTGGTCATGGGTGGCTGGGTCCTTCAAATCAAAGTGGGGTGGCGAGAGGCAGGAAATGGGGCCAGGGAGACAAGGGAGGGCTGAAACCACTCCACCATGGGGACTGCAGCACAGGGGGGGTTTCCAGAGCCTCCACGGGGCCGCTGGTTGTGATCCTGTGGCCAGTTAACCTTTCCATTTACCGCTCTGTGATCACACCAGGGATGCCGATCTCCGAGCTTTCAGAAGAAGAAGACAAGAGCCTAGGGTTTCCAAAGTGCCTGATCACATCAGTTGCCTCCGTTTTTGGAGACACCTTAAGATGGCCTGATTGTCAGCAGTTTGTGTGTGCGCACGCACACTCAGCGTGTTCAGAAAAATCACTAGTGGCTCTTAACATCAGAACGATTCTGAAAGATTTTGCCTCATGAGACCCCGGCTCTGATTCTCTGCTGCCGCATCTCCTTTCTGCATCTGTGGCATTGTACACGTGTGAATGATGACAGGAAGGGGAAGAACTAGGCCAGAGGTCTTTATCTGGACTCTCACTGAGGGAAGCTCTGTGGTATTTGCATTTGGCCCTTAAAGGGATACAAATATTCTTTGTGTCTATTCCCCTGATTTATATATGAAGGCCCTTCTACACAGGGACAGACTTGCAAAACTAGGGAGGCACCTAAAGAAGGGACATTGACTCTAGCTCTGAGGACTGCTCGGTTAACAGCACAACCACGGGTCTGTCCTTCCTCTATCTTGTCAGCTAGAGCCAGAGGTTCTTCTGATGTTGATGCATGAGGCAACACCTCCCAGAACAAGGCGCTCTTTCTACATTATGATAAGAGAGGTGTTTCCCCTGCTCAAATGCCTCATTCCCACATAGATGCATGCTCTTTCTCCTTCCATAGCTCCCCACCCCAATGACTCTCTTTTCTTCCTGGCTCTCAATCCCTCTCCCATCTGTTATTTTGGATTAATTCGCTCTCTAAAAGTGCTGCTTGCTGCTTGCATAAAAGATACAAAATACGGTCTTTTTTGTACATTCCCAACAAAGCCAGCTGGAGTTTTGAGGGCATATGGAAAGAAGGAGGGACCCTAAAGTTTTATCCTGTCGGTTGTGTTACGTGGTATCCAACCTCCGTCAAGGGACATTCTCCAGAGGTTCCACTTTTGTCATGTCAACTTGATTGCACAAACTGGGGACTGGATCTGCTCCCAATAGAGTCAATAGCAAATGTTCTATTGACTTCAGTGGCATCAGAGGTTAATTGATAAAAACTGCACAGCATTTTTCATCCACAGCTCTCCAATTGCTTTAGACCACCGTTGCCTCAGGCCGTGGGTCATTACCAGATCCATGGTAGTGTGTGTATCTCCCAAATATCTTAGTTTGTCAAAGATCAAAGGAAATATGTGAGATCCAGAGAGAAGCATTCTGGGGGTTGTTCTTGTATGTCTTTGCTCTGGGCATGACCCTGCTTCCGGACAAATCAGTGGGAACTTTGCCATTGACTTCAGCAGGAGTAGAATTGTCACTAAAGAGTCAGGCTTTGTCTACACTAGAACATTTGGCTACACCGGCATTGTAGATGTGATTACACCAACGTAGTTTATTCTTGTTCAGGAAGTGAAATCAGGTAATACTGGTATAACTGCTTCTAAGTAAGACTTATTCCAGTGTAATTATATCAGTACAAAAATCACACTACTGACTAGCAGAGTATACTAGTAAACCTTCTCTAGTATAGGCCAGGCCTGAGAATACACCTCCTTGGTTTCAATGGGGCTCCATGGAGGACAATTCAGGACAGAATTTGTCTGGTAATTATCTAAAATGTTTGCACTGCAATTTAGTTAGGAAAATTCCATCTCCCCTTTGATACTGATTGGGCATGTAGGGACCTGACAGGGTGACAGAAGCACATAGTTTGCAAGGGCCTAATGCAGCAGAACCTTCATCAAACTTCCTCCATCATTTTCCATGAATTTCTTTTCATATATCCCAGTTTGGTCTCTGAAACAACTTTCTTCCTCTATTCTCCTCCCTGTCCCCCAACACACCGTTTCCTTTTCCTTACACAAACAATTTCAGATTGAAAAGTGAATTCTCAGGACATGCAGAATAAAGACAATGTGCCTCCTACTTCTTATCTCCGGCTATCTCCTGCTGCCTGCATTCACAGCAAGCTGCCAGCATAGATTGGGTTTACAGTAGATTTCAAGTGTTTATGGGCTGCAGGAGAGAGAGAGAGGAGGGGAAATCTGCTAAGCAAGATAAGTGCAGGAAATAGGGCTAGCAACCGGAGCAGAGTCAACATGTTGAGTGAGCCACTGGACCTCCCTCCCCCCCTTGAAGCCCAAGGATGTGTGACTCAGTGTCACGACTTCAACTCCCACAACAAACAGGAGCACTTAACAGGGATTAACTTTGTAATTCTGCAGCACGGTTTTGTGCATGTGGCAGGGAAGGGAGACTGTCCGTTTATGTATTTCTAGCTGTACAGCTTAGGACTAAGATTTTCCAAATTGGGAGACATGACTTCATATTTAGGCTCTTAAATGAGCAGCCTGATTTTCAAAAAGTGCATAGCACTCACTGGCTTCCCCACAAGCTGTGGGATCTGCCTACTGTCTGCACTAGTGTTTTATATTTTGTCGGTTACAATTGTAAGGTCATTCCAGCTGGGACAGTCTTTTGATCTTTGTTTGTATAGCCCCCATCCTGGTTTGGCCATTTAAATGATCCCAAGCAATGTTCCCTCTAATTTTTACCATCCATGTGTGGAATAAATTTTGTTATGTGTACCACCAGTGGAAACATGCTGCCAGCTGTGGGTGCTGTGCTAATCAGTTGGGTAGAATTTGACTCTTTCCTGGGTGGCTGCCCAAGTACATAGTTTACAGGGAACACTGCTCCCAGGATGATGATAGAAAATGTGTTTGCTAACACACACACACACACACACACACACACACACGGACACACAAACACCCTTTATTCTGGTCTAGAGAAAGCCCCTCATTGTAACTAGTCAGATTAGAACAATTCCTGGTGTGGGCACAGTTATACCAGTATAAAGACATATACTACTGTAACTTTTTTTCTCTTCCCTTATGGGAATAGCCAATTCAACATAAAGCACCTTTATAATGATGTAACTATTGCAACATTAGAGGGGATTGTTCCCGTATAGTTAATGCCATTCAGCATTTGTGCATAGAAAAGGCCTGGGTTATAATAACTCTTAAAGGAAAAGCACTACATGGGACTCTGTTACAATATTGCTCTGGATTTCCTTTTATTTAATGGCTCAACTAATTAGAAAAGAAACCTTCTCCATGGAGATGGGGAATGGGAAACAAACATCCCTGTCAAATCACTTGGAGTCAAGTCAGACTCCTGCCTTACCCAGGTGGTTGGGGGTGTTTTATTCACCTCATTTCTCAATCATTTGTCTATTTATGTTGCTCTACAGTGGAGCTGTCTTAATTCCGTCTAGCTCCATTAGGGTTTTCTGCTGCCAAGCATTACGGTAGTACCTGGAGCGCCTGCCATGTAAAATCAATAAACGAAAAGCGATAGTAATGTTCCTAACGCGCTTCGTGGAGTCTCTGGAACTTCTCCCATCTCAGAGTAAAAACTCTGCTTGGGGAAGGGGTTTGAATTTTAGATTTGATTAATTTCCTCTTTCTTTGTTGACTATGGCTGATTAGGGCTTATTGGGTAGAAAGTATGTGACAACTCGGGTTTATTGGGTAGAATGGGTGTCATTCAAATGATGGAAAGTCTTTTTTATTATTATTATTGTTATTTCCTAAAAATAGACTTTGGATTCACCTTTCCTCTTCTAAGGGGTTTTTCTCCTTGCCTGAGAATGCTTTCCCCCAGCTCTGGTACCTTTTTTCCAGAGCTCAATGATCTCCCAGAGGACACAGCTGCCATGCAGGTTCCAAGATCCAAACTGAGTCCTTCACGGAGCTGGGATTCAAACCATGAACTGCCTTGAAAATTAGGATACAAGCTTTAAACTAGCACTGGAAGCTGACTGGGAGGATTTGAACACAGCCTGATGCACTCACAGTAGCTCATGTCATAGAGAATATGGTCCACTGAATTTTGGGGTGCATCATATTCGCATACAGTTTCAAACACCAGGAATTACAGTAACCTCACCTGGAGGTGACCAATGAATGGATCACGTCCTCCTTGGAATAGAAGAGATATAAACAAGCTGGAGATAAAAGAAGGCATATTTAGATAATGCTTCTCCTGAGACATTCAATATGAATATATATATGTATTGATTGATAAGTAGTAATTATGTTAGGCCTGTTTCATTATTCTAGAGCTCATATAACTCGGGAACACGAGGACAATCATCATGTATTCATGAAGATGACCACGAATTCCCAAAGTTTCATAAACTTGAATACAAGTGATTATTTATCTGAAAAATAAAAAAACAGAAACTATACTATCAGATGTTCCCTAACTATCCTGCTCATTTTAAAAGATTCTACCATTCAATTTGGGGGCTCATTCAAAAATAATTGTGGGTGGATTAAGTTTTAGGCAGCAGGCCTAAATGAGTCAGGAGACCAGGATTCTACTCCTGCTTTTGCAGCTCATCCAGTGAATGAGCTCAATTAAGTGATTACCTTTCTGTGTGACTCAGTTTCCTCATCAACAAATCAAGGGTGCTGACAATGACCTTCCACTTAAAATACTTGAAGGTCACAGATGAAAATCACTATAAATTAGCAAACTCTGAACATCAGAGGTAGTGTTGCCCAGTAGATCAGGCAATGAACAAGAAATCAAGTAACATGGATTCTATTCCCACTTCTGCCACTGACCTACTCTGTGACCTTGGGGAAAATCACTTGAACTTGCTGTGTTTATGTTTCCTTTCAGCCACTTGTCTATGTAGCTGGTAAACTATTCACCATATTTATATGATAGCTAGCCAGCATCTTGACTGGGACCTCTATGAGGTACTGTTATATACAAAATTAATAATAATATAAAAGAGCTAATTAGTATTATTTATTATTCATTTCTAAGTGACAAGTCCCACTTGATGAATGGCTTTCATGAACAGAGACAATATTCTATCACCTGCAAATCATTCCCTCCAACTATTCTGCAAATAATGACGACAAAGGAAGGAAATCAGGATGGATTTATGAATGATTCATGAATAGATAAAAGAAAGACTAGCTTCACAACAAATATTATTCATGAAGAATAATTTGAGAAGCTTCTGCTCATCAGTTAAATAATGTAAACCCAAGAAACAGGCAAAAATTCCTGTTTGCCACCTGCCCTACCTTCCCCAACCCAACAGATCCATTCTGTAGCTGGAGAATGTATGAAATGTCAACTGCATAACTAATTCTTTTTTAAAATAATAATATAAAATAATAAAAATAAATAATGTGAGGGAAATATTTTGTCCAGACACCTATTTGAAGAGACCATTTTTGTTTATAATTTTAATTGCAGAGAGAACTCACAATTTTCTCCTTTTGGTGTTCTGTTCTAGACAATATTTATGTAATATTTTATTTCATGATTTGTTGTTGTTATTAATACTATAGTAGTTCAAAAAATTTTCCAACAGAACCATTTTCCACAGGAAAATGCTCATTCAACTACATAAAAAGGTTTTACAGGAATATATTGATTTTACCAAAATTGCTGAAGGAAAATTATTACAATGTTTCATTTTGATAGGACCAGAACATTGCATTTTTTATTTTTTTCCCCATTTCAACTATTATTTTCTATTGTATTAAATATAAAAGTCATATTGCTAAGCTCATTTCAATATTTCCAAAATGCAGTATTTCAGGATTTTTTTCATATACATTTCAAAGTTTTGCATTCTCCTTCCTAGGCTAAACAAGCAAACACAATTGTTGGAATTTTCCACAGAATGGAAATTGTGAATTTTGACCAGCTCTGCTTATTGTCATTGCCATTTTATTATTTATTTCAGGCAGCACTTAGGAGATGTAATTATGGACCATGATTCCTTTGTGCTAAGTGCTGTGCAAATCCAGAACAAGAAGATGGCCTTGGCCCCAAAAATCTCCCTGTAGTATCCAAGAATCTTCCAGAAATGCATTGAGCAATCAGGCCAACATCTGAATGTTGAGGTTCATTCTTTCTGCCTTGTTCTCCCTGTGTGAGGATTTTTAAAATGTATCAGTGATAGTTGGCATTGTGCTCTGCTTGTACTAGTAAAACAAGGTCACCAAAGTAGACTTTGCATTTAGACTGGAAAGTGGGATAGTGTTGAGTCCCTGGCGGGATTGACTTTAATCAGGGAATGCCTCTCCCAGAAAGCTCTCTCCCCTACACAAATTGTGCCCTTGTGGTGGACAATGCCATTTTGCCACTGGAAAGGAGCTGTCAATTACTTCTCACATCTTGGATCTTTTGGGTGATCTTTTAGGTACCCTGACCCTAGGCTGTTTATTAAGTGCCTTGAAAATTGGATTTCAGATCTTGAAAATAATGAGACCGACTTTCTTTTTAGGATAAACTTAAAAAACATAATGGTCTGGCAGCACTTTATAGACTAACAAAACACGTAGATGGTATCATGAGCTTTCGTGGGCACAGCCCACTTCTTCGGATGACCAGAGTGTTTTGATACCATCACGTGTTTTGTTAGTCTATAAAGTGCTACCAGACCATTTGTTGGTTTTTAAGTTTATCCTGTACAGACTAACTCCACTACCCCCTGAAGTTTCTTCTTAGGTTTAAGTTGATGTCCTGGTTAAAAGCTACCCTGTTTTTCTCTGAAGAAAAGAAACCAGAGAGAGAGAAAAAGTGTTGGGAGAGGTGGGGAGATTAGGAGAGAAACTGTGTGTGTGTGTGTGTGTGTGTGTGTGTGTGTGTGTGTGTGTGTGTGTGTGTGTGTGTGTGTGTGTTGGGGGATTACTTAGCCAGTGCTGGACTCATTTTCACTTTGCATATTTCCCCCTTATTTTTAATTAACATGTTGGGGAATTTAAAAACACAATAAATGGTTACTTCTAAAATCCAGAACACAGGACTTGCTTATTTCAAGTTTGATGTAATCTTTTATAGCACCAGCTCCCTCCTTAAACAGTTAATCTTATAGTGACCTATTAAAATAAAATGAATTGTGTTATAATTCATCCTAAAGCAACCTCAGGGTTGGTGTATCAGGTAACTCCTGCCTTTGCAGCCCTCGTGACGTTTTTAATCAAGTTCAGCTGTAATTGCTGGACTATACACATGCCTCTTTTAATACTCTTCCTACATTTGGGACTAGCGAGTCTGTTTTCTCTTAACGTAGCTAATAAATAGAAAACATGAAAAGAGCCCATTTTTCAGGACTCTGAGCTTTTCCACCCGTGCCATTTGGTCGAGCAATTGTCCAGCAGTCTTCTGAGAGTCAAGCACTTGTCAGATTTTTTTAATAAAAATTACATGTGCAATGTAAGTTGTTGGTTGTGTTGATAGGATTTAAGAACATTGCGCTGCAAAGGGAAGTGTGGGGGTGTGTGTGAGTTGTTGCTTGTGTTGCTAGGACTTAAGAACATTGTGCTACAAAGGGATGGATGTGTGTGTGTGTGTGAGTTGCTTGTGTTGCTAGGACTTAAGAACATTGCGCTACAAAGGGAGGTGTGTGTGAGAGAAAGAGTTGTTGCTTGTGTTGCTAGGACTTAAGAACATTGCACTACATAGGGAGCGGTGTGTGGGGGGGTGTAAAATAGAGATGGAGATTTCATAGGCATCTTTAAAAGATCACTGTCTGTGATGAATGTTGAGACATTGTTTACCTACAAGTCACCTACAGTTTGTTGAGGCGACCCTGAAATGGCATGCCAGCGTTGAAGCTATTTGTGTAAACAAAACTTCTGTAACTTTCTCTGCTTAGGGGTGAATTTTCTTTTTTGTTTCTCAGGCCGCAGCTGTTTCCCATTTCCCAGCAATTTTCATCTGGACTAGTAAAGCTCCCAAGGGGACTTCAACTAGCCACATGGGTATCTGGACTCACTGTGGGGTTTGATTACAAGGACTAAAGAACAGCTCTCTCTGTACTAGGGAATCTCTCCCCAGACCCCAAATTTCTTCGCATCCTGACCCTTTGTTTAGCACTAGCCATTAGAATTACTTCACTGCTCTTTATTGGTATATGGTAGATAGCTTCGGTTCTGCATTCGGTTAGGAGAGAGGTTTTGGACACACGTTTGGTAAAAAGAAAAACATGGGAAAGGAAAAATCAAAAGTGCAAATATATTCAGATCATGTCTTAGCAAAAAAAAAAAAAAAGGAAGAGACTTTTGAGCAAAATATTGGCCTCGTGGGTTTTCTCTTCCGTGTGTGCGTTTTGTGTCAAACATCTGTTGACAACGCAATCACAACAGTTGTGTTAAAACAAACCGGCTCCGAAGGGCGCTCCACCACTTTTCTTGTTCCTTTCTTGATGAGTGGGAGCGTGTGCGGGGGAGTGTGTGCACACACAATCCTCAGGACAGCAAATAACCCCTCCTCCGTCCATTGTGCTGCGCGGGGTTTGAGCCACACAATTAAAACGCTGACACCTTCCCTTTGAAATCAGAGCATCGGCTCTCAAACGTGGGGAAGAATAACTGTCCCTGAGCAGTTTAGGGACCGGCTTCTGCGCCTCTCTCCTTTCCCTCCCAGCCTAGTTATCTTTTGTTCTTGCAAGCCGGGACGTTTACCTCGCCTGGGAAACTGGCTCTGAATAATAAACCCCAAGAATTTCTATATTAAAAAGTGACTCCTGCTCTGTGCCCCGTCCCCGATACAAGGCTGCGGGGCTGTTTTCCTTCGGAATTGCCAGGAATGCTAAACGCCCAGTCTGCCAGAGTAAATTGTACTCGGAGCTACGGGCGCAGCTCCTTGGGCTGCCCTTTCACCCCTTCGCTTTATAAGGTCCTCTTATTAAGGAGAAAAATGTTTCAATATGTTGGAGTTTGGGGTAAAGCTGGGAAAGGGAGAAACGGAGCCGAGTGGGGAAGGGTCCCCCCAATGCCTTTGATCACCCCTAGAAGGGGTGCCTAAACATGCGTGTCTGCTCGCAGAACTAACTCTGTGTCCTCCCTCGGACCAGAGAAAATCGACTGGCGCACCAGAGTTGATCTGTAGAGAGCAGAGAAGGTGCCTTGTCCCTGCCTCCTGGTTTGGTTTGCGAGACAATAGGACCGTGTGGATTGGCAAAGAGAATCAAAGTGTCCCAAGTTTTGTGTGTGTGTGTTGGGAGAGGTGTTGGGGTGTAGGGGTCTGTGTGTGTGTGTGTGTGTTGGGAGAGGTGTTGGGGTGTAGGGGTCTGTGTGTGTATGTGTGTGTTGGGGTGTAGGGGTGTGTGTGTGTGTCTTTGGTTTGCCATATTTTCGGACCCGTTTCAGTGGGAAATAGGCGACCTGTTTGCAAGGTAGGAGCCAGGCGTGTATTTATATCAGCCATGGCACGACTATTTAAAAACGGATATTTGAAACTTCCTCGCTTAAAAGGGGGGCATAAAGTAGTCCTTGAGCTCCACTCAGCGTTCCGTTTTGGCTTGACTCCTCGACAGCCTTTTCTTTTTAAAAAACGTGGATTTAAAAAAAAAAAGTCCCTTAAAGTTGCTGGCAGGACAGGGGAGGGTTCGGGGAGGGGAGGCTGTGACAGAGGCGAGGATGTCACATTAGGCTGATTAATCAGAGGCAGCAGCTGAAATATTGATAAGGGGAAAACGGAAATCAAATTAAAAGTTGCGGCGGGGAGGGAGGGGGGACAGGAGCGAGAGGAAGAAAAGCTCTGGCTGGAGCTGAGCGCATTTCAGAAACCCCCTGAGGATATGCCTGGGCTGATGCAGACTGGCTGGATGGGCTGGAACACTTTAACTTCAGGGCTACTCCGGATCCTGCACGTTTAAACTCTCCCCGCAGCACCGCCGCAGCGGGGTTCCAGGACAGCGCTGGTGGGGATTTTACTTGTTGGTCTCACCCTGGATATTTACAAACTGCTCTTCCACGGGTTGAGGGGAAAGGGTCCAAAAGGTGAGTCCTTGGGGAAGACACGAGCGCAGTTGAGGACACCACCAGACCCTTTTGGACGTGGCTGGGAGAAGCTATGGGGCAACACCCCGAGTTACCGTCTGAGAGTGACTCCGAATATGTAGATGTGTTTATTTATGTGAACATGCCTAATTATGCACGGGGAGCAAATGAGGAGGCTGATTCACAGAGAGAGATAAAAGGGGGTGGGGAAAATTAAGTGCGAGATATCCCTGACCCCAGCAAACGTAATGCCCAAGGAATATTAACCTTGTCCTTCAACTCCTGGGAGGGTCGGAGGGGGGGTATTTCTCCTCCTTGTTGCAAGTCCACAAGCAAACGAAACTGGAATGTGTTCGGGAGAAAGGACAGGAAAATAAATGGTGCTTCTCAGAAACACCTTGTCCACCCGATTCTAGACTCGGTTGCCCTTTTCTGCCAGCTGGCCGCATAACAAATGACTGAAAATCAATAAAAGAGGGGTCACGTGGAGATACAGGACAATTTATTTGCTAGAGTGGGGGTTCTTTTTAAATCAACAGATGTTTTCTAGCAGTCCTACCACGAAGGCTGTGTGGGCACAAAGGGGGTCGGTGGACCGTGGGCTGGAGGGACAATTAGAGGGGCATTCATTGGCATCTAAAATTGCAACTTGACCATATCAGGGAGCAAACCCAGCGGTGTATCATAAGCTCTAGTGCGCGTCTATCTATAGTTGCGCGTGTAAACATCTACTACAGTAAACTACAGAGCGTTATAACTCTCCGATCTTTCCTTAACAACCTCACAAAGGGATTTACTGGCCATTTGTAGCAAAACCTACTCGTACACAGGTTGGATGTTGCCATGTAACCTTGATCTACATGTTTTTCATCCAAATTCTGAGCAAAAAAATCTGCCTCAGATAAATTTTCCTCGGGAAAATGCGAGCCTCATAGTAGCAACAAACACAATGTAAGTGGAAGGTAAATGGGGACTTTTGCTTCTTTTAAATGTAGGCTTATCATAGTGGGCATTTTTAGCACTGCTTCCAGGGAACTAAAAGTTTCCTCCAATCTAGGAAAAGTGTGTATGTGTGGATAGATATTTTACTTTGATTACAGATTTCAGTTTATCACTGAAGTTTGTTGTTCTCCTGAGTGGAAACTCGACTTTCTTCAGCCATCACATTTCACGATTTTTCCATTGTTAATCTCTGAATTGTGCAGTCCTGGCTTTAGAAAAACTGTTCGTGATAATATCATTATGTCACCAACCTGAGACTTCAGAGAAAGACAGATAGTACAAGCTCTAAAGTACAGCTAAATTTGACAATATTACAGCACCATCCCAAAAAGGAAAATTGCAATTAACAACCCTGTGCTTTTCGTCGCCATGTATGACTTTTCCCCTCTTCACTGTTTTTTAAAATTATCATTATTGTTTCGCACTAAAACTTTTTTGCAAACTATTATTTGTGGGGAATGTTTCTATACATTGGGTGCATTAATGGCCCGCAGTGGTTCTAATGAGTAATGAAATACAACTGCATTTCATTCATTTAACCAAGGGAAACTTAAGTTCAAGTCAAAAGGGTTAACTAGTCTCAACATGAAAACATGGGTATGTCTGCTAGCTTTTAATTGCTGATTAAGAAATTCACTTAATCAAATGTCAAACTCCCCCTCTTCCCAGTCAAAACTGGAGAGGGTTCTTTTTTGTAAAGCTTATAGTTAAAAGGTAGATAGTCAATCTTGGTTATGATTTTAAACTTCATTGTTTGGGGAGAAGTTTTCCTCTTTACCTTCTTTAAAAAGGGGAAACATTCAAATACTCGATTAAAAATTGTATTTGCTTATTACTGGTTTTAATTTTTCAAAACAAAGCTCTTGTTTGTTTTCTGGTTTTCATCTTTATTTTTTCCCCCTTAATTTCAGGTCAATTTTAGGACCTTTTAAAAATATCTATTAATCAAATAAGGATGTTTCAGACAGTACCAGACACTTCGTCTTACGTCAAGGTAAGACATGACAGCATCTTTAAACAGGTAATGTCAAAAATTACAATCTTCAAAAATTCAAGAGCATTTATGTCTGTTTTAGAGCCTAATTCAATGCTCATTGAAGTTAATAGGAAAACTCACATTGAGAATTGAGAATTGATTTAAATCCTAAATGATCATACTTATACATAGATTCATCTTTTGAGCTCTGTATATTATACAACAACCAATAATATATTATGGTGATCTCTTCTTTTATATCGTAACCAGTATTATGCTGGGGTGTCCTGAATTACAGTATAGTAATGGATAGCTTGATGTTAACCAGTGTGATAGTGGTGATCTTCTAGCAGTATCATACCATTAAAGTTTCTTGGATTCGTTTCCAATTTTCTGCTTTCCTGGCTCCATGTAATCTTGAACCAAAACTAAAGTTCATTTTAAAATGCCTTTTCCTCTCTGCTGTGCAAACCACTGAATTCCAATGTACAAACAATGTCTAGCTGTGGAAACCAGACTAACACGGCTACATTTCTATCACTTAGCTGTGGAAAGTGCTAGTTCTCATCAAAATGAGTTTAAAGACAAAACAGAATTAACTAAATAATAAGCATTTATTTAAATGGATTGCTGGACCAGAGAGTGGTGTATAATATTGGAGCTTGCTTCACACTGTTGATGATGGGTTTTCCTGTACTGACCTGCCCATATCATTTAGCAGGCACATAGACCTGCCTGTTAACACCAGACAATGGCTAATGCCACACATTACCAAGTCTTGCCTTCCATATATTTGACTCTGTGTCTGATTATTAAATTAGAGAAAGCAAAGTGTGACTCTTAGCTTGTATTCTGATGGGTCATTGTTGCCTTTTTCTTTTTCCACCAACCTCAAAGCAAATCCCAAGGAAAGGGTGGCAAATTCTTGTCCTTTTATAGTGCCACTGAGCACTATATTATATTTGACATCATACAGGGGTTTTTTTCCACAACAGTTCCCAAGAATGTAAATAAACCAAGCCCGAGACATCTGGGTTACACGTTTAAGGCAAACCCCACATGCCACAGCACTTAAGGAAAATCTAAAACACAAGACTCTTCTCTTCCAGACTTAAGGAACACAACTTGTTAACTTGAGTTGGGTGAATGATTTGTAATGAAAAATGTATTCTATTAATTTTGCCTCTTTTTCTCTTTGAGAATGGTCCATCAGCAGATTGTGATTTTTCATGTAAATAACTCTTTATTTTTAATGATTGTCTGGATAATTTCTACAAGTAATCCCTAGCGTGTAGCTTATTTTGCAATACTTTGTTGGGAGTATTCTAAATGCACGTTTTGGGGTGTGACATGTGGCATTGTTTCTGTCTCCTAGTGGGGTGAGTGTAAATTCAGGGTCACGTTTTAAAGCAAAAACTTGCATTGGAAATATTCAGCATTCTATGTTCAGTGAATGTTCTACAAAGAACTTAAAACTCAATGTTTCCCAAAGGTTCATTATATTCAGTGGGGTCTAGATCAGACCCTAGAACTCTAGAAACGTTCCTGAAAGAGACCTTAAAAAAGTAGCAGATATCAACAGAGCAAAACCGCATATGATTATTACTCCTGGAAATGCATGTGCAGTCTATGCCCAGCACTAGAGTCAACTAACCTAGTCTTTTAGAAGCTTCAGGGGGTAGCCGAGTTAGTCTGTTACAGAAAAAAACAACAAATGGTCTGGTAGCACTTTATAGACTAACAAAATATGTAGATGGTATCATGAGCTATCGTGGGCACAGTCCACTTCTTCAGATGACCGGTCATCTGAAGCAATGGGCTGTGCCCACGAAAGCTCATACCATCTACATGTTTTGTTAGTCTATAAAGTGCTGCCAGACCATTTGTTGTTTTCTTAGTCTTTTAGAGCATGGGTAGGCAGGAAATAAATCAGGCACGTGTTCTGGTCCCAATGAAGAAGCAAACCCACTTTGTTATCCTATATCAATGTATCCTGGCAGGTTTGCCTTTTGTGGTAAGACATGATCAAATAGCTGAAGCCTGCTCAATGAGGATGAAGGCCTAAATTCTTAACATTCATAACTGGTCAACACAGAACTGCCTCAAATTAGCTGTGATGTTAGGTGGGCTGTACTCAGACCAAGCTCCCATTGCGCTCAGTGGGTGTTTTTCCTGGGGGAGAACTTTCCAACTGGTCCTATGTGCTTAGTCTCAGTTGTACAGAGATAAACAGTTCACAGGGTGCTGAACTCATGCTGCAACACTCCATCATCTGCCATTTATTTTGGGGCAGGGACTCTGTCTCTTGGGATTTGTCTGTAAAGCATCATACACACTGATGTCATTGGGAGAATAGTTTGTTTCCATCCTTAAAAAATACACAGGGTTTTGAGTAAAGTTTCTTAAGAGCCTGATCCAGGGCCAATTGGAGTCAATGAGACAGGAGTGTTGTAATTATGTACGCCCATGTTTAATTGTATTCAGGAGTAGTTCCACTGAGGTCAATGGGGCTGCTCGCATGATTAAAGTTAAGAACATGCTGAAGTGTTTGTGAAATCAGGGCCTTAATCATTAAATATAAAACAGATAGGGTGAAATTCTGGCCTTGCTGAAGCCTTTGACAAAACTCCCTTTTACTTCTATGCTATAGAATAGGTGCCTTGTAGAAAACATTCACCTGCAGGGGAGACAGCATGGCCTAGTTCCTAGAGCACTGGTGTTGGCTTCAGGAGACCGTGTTCTGTTTCTGGCTCCGTCACTGCTCTCCTAGGCTGGCTTGAGCAAGTCACTTTAGCTGTCCGTGGTTTGGTTTTCCCGGCTGTAAAATGGAGATGAAGGTATGGGGCACTTTGAGATCTACTGATGACAAGCGCCGCGTCTGAGCCGGGTGTTGCTATTGGACAGTGAGTTATTGTTTGCTGCTCTCCCAAAGAGCCTTTTGAGGGCTGGGCTGGGGCTATGAGGAGGTTCTGAGTTCTGATGCCACTGGACATTTTGTGCAAGAGGGTTGGGAGACTTATTTTAATAAATGGGCTGAATCCCAGTTGGTCACTGGGGCTACTTGTCTGGAGAAGAAAAGCAGGACTGGATTTTTTATAAAGCTCCTTGACTAACAGTGTGTCCAGCATTAAGTCAAAACTGTATCCCTTAGCTGATGATGTTAAATGTCAAAGCCGGAGCACCTCTGGCATGAATGAGAAGGGGCTGCTGGCAGGGTGGTCTCAGAAAGGACCCTATGGCTATGGAGTTTGCTCTCTCCACCCCCTTTGGTCCAAATTATCCTAAACCTCACCTTGCCCCTTGAGCATTTGAAATGGGGTTGGGGGGGGAAGTGTGGTAAGGCTGGGGAATTGTTTGATGAGGAAGGGCAGTTGAGTTTTTAAGATGCCTGGCTCACTAAGGAAAGGTTATATTAAATCAAACTTCTGCTTTTCAGATATGTCTACTATGATCCATTTCAAATAGCATCAACAACACCTAGTGCACCTAGC
Source organism: Rafetus swinhoei (assembly GCA_019425775.1). Classification (NCBI taxonomy): domain Eukaryota; kingdom Metazoa; phylum Chordata; order Testudines; family Trionychidae; genus Rafetus; species Rafetus swinhoei. Next base: position 9,196,826 of record CM033429.1, on the reverse strand, counting down.
TGGATTTTTTTTTTCCCAAATTCGCATATATCGAGTACATAAACATAACAATTGCAGATATTTGTGTAATCTGAATTCATGGCTATTTGTATCTGAGCATGTGAATAAACCATCCTGATGTGCCTCCACATGACCAAGTGATAAGCAAGCACAGTGATTATAAACTAATGATAGATCCCCGTTGTTTTCTTGGACATAATTCTATGAATGTGCATATACATATCTATCCCTTATGCCATTACTGGTCTTGCTGAACTATAAGTCCTGAATAATCGACAGCGTACAGCAGAGCGTGCTAATCTCATCTGAACATAAGCACTCGACTTTAGAGAATGAAACGTGTAACGTCAATTGGAAAATTAAATTTAAAGAGAGCACTGGAATGAGAACTGAGGCTTAACTGTTTGGGCATGGAAAGTATTAAGGCTATAAGCAAAGCAATATGACCTCTGAATACTGATCCCCCCCCCCCCATTCTTACCACTGCAGTCTGGTTTTGCTGAATGATGGTGGCATTTACTCCCCTTTAGCTCTGTCTGTGCTCATCTTATGGGTTTGCAGAGGCAGGGCAAGAATAGCTTTTGATTGCCATATTCTGTAGCCCCTCTCCTCCGCCCTCACTAAAGGATCCAAGCCAGCATGTCTCCTCTCCCTCAAAAGCAAAGCCTAAAGTTGATTGGGTCACGCAGAATCACACAGGTGGTCAACACGCCCTGCAAAACTGGAGATAACTGCAGTTGGGAGGCACAGAGATGGGACCTCGTCGGCAGCTCCCACTCACAAGTGCTGCCTATATAGGCTGGATGCCGGAATCGTGGGGCAACATACTATGTCAGACCAGATGAGCACTATGTTCCCTTTTGGGGACCATTGACGGGAGTTGGGGTGATAGAAACAGTTTTCCCCTTCTCATCTCCCTTCAAATTCTGTTTCAAAATTGCTGCAGAAATGATGCATCTTCACTCTAGGCTCCCTTTCAACATTTTATAGGGCTTGTGTTTCCACATTTAAATGGTGAATGCCACATTGTGGAGTATTTTCCTGCTCTTTTCAAGACATAGAGGAAATATCCACATGCCCAGGATTAATATTCATGCTTATTTCACATCTAGCGCTTTTTCTCAGTAGATCTCAAAGCACATAGCAATCTTTTAATATATTTATCCTCACAATATGCATGGGAAGAAGGAAGTACAGTTATCCCCATTTTACTGATAGGAAACTGAGGCACAGGGGAACTAAATGACTTGCCCAACGTCACACAGGAAATATGTGGCAAAGCAAGGGATTGGCCCTCCCCCCGTCAGCCTAAGCCAGTGCTCTAACCACATGCACTTCAGATTGTTGTCAGCAAAACTCTTTGGTCTTCTGATATTTGGTAATACTCTTGTGTTTCAACTGGGCACAGCAAACTGCTCTCTGACCCATCACTAATGGCACCTGATGCAGACCCATAACACTGTCAAATTTCAGACCAGTCCATACCTTGCTGTCCAAGAAGTAGCTTCTGTAATATCTTTTTGAGCCTTTTGTTACAAAATAGTCAAGTTCCATTTGCAAGCAATGAGCTCTGGTGTTCCCTTGGAAAGCATTTTAAGCTCTCCCCAGCTCTGTTCAGGGCACAGTTATGAAATTGGAACAAAGCCACGGTGCATATTCCACTGTGGACATTAGCACACAAAAAGGGGCTCTGATTTTTAAGCAACCCAGAAAAGGGAATTCACTCCAGTCTGAATAAGATGGGGAGGAAAGAGCCAGAGTTTAAGTGCAGGAGTTCCAGCTTTTAAAAAAAGATTTTCATACAGCCATAATGTTTGTGGTGTTATACAAAGAAGCATATTCATAGAAGCAAAATAGTCTGGATGGATGGAAACAATATTTGGTTTGTTCTAGGTTTCACTCTGCCTGGAGGGTTTACAAGAAACCCAAAGAGAGAATTTTTGATGGCCAAAACACTGACATTTTAATTGGAGAGGAAAATATTAAGGCTATTGACAAACACTGACATTGACATGTTATCATTTCCTGCTCCACCGTAGTAGCCAAATACTATTGCTGGGGCAGCCTGCGAGACAAGTAATCATTTACAAACTTTTGCAAAAGGAAACTTTCTGGGGAAATCATGCCAACCTAACCTAGCAAGGGAAAATATTGTAGTGATCGAATTCGTTGTTAAAAAAAAATCTAGGTGTCTTAACTGACAATGGAATGTTTCCTACAGGTGTTCAGTGAGAAGAATGCTGGAAATACAATTACTTAGTTCTAAAGAGTATGCTGAAATTTCTCTAATATAGACCCTTAGTTGTAGGGAGAGGAAAAATGCACAGACTTCGGAGACTGAAGTATTTCCATCCATGCAGCACTGTTCCCACTCATCCCGCTTTATTCTTTGTTGCGTGGCTTTTTAAAACTACTGGTTTCCAGCAGAAGTTGTGGATTTGCCCCCAACGACACCCAGAAGGACCGGAGCAGGTATCCTCTAGAAAATCTGGACATTGCAAAAGATTTGTAGGCACATGGATATGTTGGAACTGCGTTTAAATCATCCCAGTCGGGCTCATGACCATGGGAGATCGAAAGAACTTCTGGGTCCTCCACATACTATTAATTAACACAAGTGCCTACCAAATCTATTTTTTAATGCTCCTATCTTGAGACTGCACCGTGGCTGTGTTTTACACTTTAACGGGGGCTTGATGAATGTGCTATGACAACTTAGTGCTGAAGGATTTAATTCCTGTTTGCGCCTAATTTTTATTTGCGGACATTACAAAAATACTTCCTTTGCCCTCTGCGCCATTCCCGCGAATCTTGCCTTGTCCTTCGACCCTGCAAAACGTGAAAGTTGGCGAAAAAGAATGTCCATTGTTTCTTCCGCGCTTTCGCTTAAAGCCTTAAAGGTATGAGCTGAATTTAAACAAGGGGAGAATTTGAAACATTGTTTATCCTGGAAGCGTAGCGTATTGAGCCCCCTTTAAAATAAAACAGGCTGTAGGGCTCAGGGGACAAGCTTTTATATTCAAAGACTCCTGCTTTTCCAGACACCGGGATCCAAAGAACCAGCCCCCCTCCCCTGTAAGTCACTACCTCGTCTAACCTTCTAAAGGGGGGGGGGGGACGACCCCTCTTTCTCAATATATATTTTGCTTTCCAACCCCTTCTGTATCTTTCCACTACTGTGTTTAAAAAAGTGGATGCCAAGAGGGGGAAAATGCTTTAAATCTTGTCTCCAAATCTCCAAATATCTGAAGTCTGAGGAACAAATTCAAAGCAGGCACGGACGCCCGAAGAGAAGTTAGAGAGAAATATTCTGTTCCATTCAAGCGCATCAAGGGTCTCGCTGAAGTCTTGTTTGGCTAAGGTCAGACGAGACTGGGTTCTCCAATAAAAATAAATCTCAAATTAATTATGGCCTCAAGCGAGGGGCCAGGCTTTTGGAGCTGGTGCGCTGCAGTCTGTGTTTTTGGCCTTCGGTATTTGTTTTTGTCGTGCTTAACTTTTCAATAATTGTGGGGAGGTTGGGTTGGCGGGGCTTCCCGGGACAGGGATCTTACATAAAACCATCCAGGACAGTTTAACCTACCTTGCTGCACACTTGTGTTGTAGCTTCAAAGCTGCCTGTGTCTTCTCTACGCAAGACACTCGATGCGAGGGAAGGGTGTATTAGCATCACACACCTTTTGGGGGGACTTGTGTTTCCAAAACAAACAAAAAAACCTTTCGTACTGAGCAAGAGAGCTGGTCTTGGGACCCGATCCTGCACTCCACGCCTCTGTTACATGGGTGGAAATCTGAAGGGATTCCAAAGTATCCGTTTTGAGTCTCGTGGCAGAGAGAGGAATTTCGGCCCGTGGGTTCGAATGGGGCTCGGGCCGTAGGCTTGGCTTTCCTTCCTTGCTTTCTAAGAGAGAGTGGATCTTAACAACACTGTCTTTTAATTCTGCAGTGAAGTTTGTGCCACACCGCAACCCAGCCCTGAAACTCCCAATGAAGTCGATGGGACCTTTTTCCGCTAGCTAGAACTGCAGAAGGACAATCTCCCCACCCCCTTTTTTCGTACCCCCCCCCCTCCCGTTAATGCAGATCTAGGAATTATTTTCATGAAGGGGAACTTTTGAAAGCAATTTGTGGGAAACGGGACACTTTAAAGGTGCAGAGTCACAGGGGGCTGGCTGACCAGTCCGCCTACCTATTGACGTCTTTCATGAGTTGCAAAAGTCACTCTCTCAAAATTTTGCCTCCTTAACCAGAACACAAGGTGATGCTGTCTGGTCCCAACAAGCAGCAAGGAGATTCATGCACATTAATGCCCTACATGCACGCTTTCAACTCCCACCGCTCTCCGGCCCCACTATGTCGCGATAGCTGTTCCGCCTTTGAAGAAAAAGTAGATTGAAAAGAAATGTACAAAAGTTTGAAGTGGTGGCCAAAATATTTCTGCGTGAACCAAAGACAAAAACACACATTTGCGTGGTTTTCCCCATGCGAAAGACTAACACGGGGCTCCAATGCATAATTAACTCCTTTGTTGCTGGATGTTTTAGGCTAAATATCATGGGCCAAAATTCCCCTCTGGAGTACCCCCATTGGTTTCAGAAAGGTTACACCCACCTCCTGAGGCTGAACTCTGTGTGATTCAATTAAAGGATAAAGGGGGGGAAATGTCAATGGTTTAACCTGCCTCAATGCCAACATTTGAAATTGATGAACGTAAAAATTATTGTAGGTGCCAAGATCAAATAATTTCCCATTTGTCAATAACTGAATTAAATGGATCATAATTATTTACTCTCTCTCATGAGGCACCAAAAAGTCGAGCATCAGACTAAAAGTTGCATTGACCTGCCAGAATTGCAGGCAAGCATTTCATTTTGACATAACTTTTACATTTATCTGAGCCATGTTTGTTAGTCTATAAAGTGCTACTAGACTATTTGTTGTTTTTTAAGTTTATCCTGTACAGACTAACTCGGCTAACCCCTGAAGCATTAACATATTAAACGTTAAGGATATCGCATCCTTTATTATGTTATGTCTTGTCTGGGATCTGGGATTTCTTGCTCCCTGCACCGCTTCTATGAAACTGTTAAATCTTAGTCAGTGCACACCAAGTAGGGATGATTCAGAGTTTGGCAAACCACATGTATGAGTGTCCCAGCCTTTTTCAAACGTTAGAGTTGACTGGGGCAGGGGGCGGGGGGGAGTAAGGGAAAGACAGGAAGCAAAACTTCTTTTGTTACATTATTTTGGGAAAATAATGGTGTTTTCAACTTGTCTGTTTTAATGTTTTACAAGTTCACTTATTTTGTCTCTTGAGATTTTCACACAACTTTTTTTAGCCCAAACAGAAGGAGGGGAAGGAGTGAATGACAAAACAGTGTCTATAAATTATAGATCCGATCTATCAGGCAGCTTAAATATGCTTCAATTCCATTCATTTTCTTAGTGACAAAGAAAATAGCTAAGGTATCATATTTCATTTATTTAGCAGTTAAATACAGAGGTATTGAGAACCGAAAACATCTCTGAAGAGTGTGTGTTACAGAGAGAGAGGTTACTTTTTATAGTCTTATAATTATGGAAAAATTGGGATCCAACGGGATTTTGCGAGCGTCTGCGTTTATTTTCTCTATCTTGCCCTTTTGGAGAGGGTGCTATGATCAGGAACCACTGCTTGTAAATTTCAAGGTGGTTTTTAATACAATTTGTACATTTCAGATTCTTTTTTACTGCAGTTGTTCAGAATCATTCTACCTCTCCAGCCTTTAGCCTATCAAAGAGAGGAGTCCATATTCCAATTTAAAGACCCAATCGCCTTTTGCTTGGTCTTTCGGTGACATTGGCTCTTTCTATCGCCCTTCTCTCTCTCTCTTCGGGGTATACATTCTCTGTCTGACCTTACCTCCACAGTTCCTGGTTGGAGGGTGGTACTAATGTTGCCCAGAGAGGAAATAATTTGGGCTTTGGAAGGATGCGTTTCATTCCTCTCTTTAACCTCTTGCTTTTTCTGGAGCTAGCGCCTCCCATGTGGTGGTGCTGAAGGAGAAGTGGGGGAAAAGAGGTTTTGGTGTTTTACTTGAGGAGGGAGGAGAGAAGAGAAAGAAAAGGGGGCTGAGGGAAGCAAGGGGTTAACCGTGATTTCTTTTAATTGAACTCCAGTTCTTGTGGCCCTAGGCACTGGGGGACCTGACCTCGCTAGCAGTATCCAGATGTGCTGCTCTCAGGGGACACTCCTGCAGACCCCTGGATTGTAAAGCAGACGGGGTAGGACGGGAGAGGGAAGGCGGCCGGTCGCTCCCCTCTCTAACTCCCCCTTCCCCTCCCGGCTGGAGACTGCCACAGTCGCTGCAAACAGCAAGCCAAAAATCTCCAGTCCACAGTCACTGCCTCTGCACTGAAAATTGCAGCTGAATTGATGAGGCTAATGTGTGTGTGTGTGTGTGTGTCTGGGGGGGGGGGGATGGAGGAGGGGCAAGAGGGGTCTGCAGCTTTCTCCGCTGCCTGCTATTGCTCTTGGAGAAATAAAAGGGCTAATAAGGAGCCTCTGCTGCTAGGAACACTGGGGTCATTTGATTCTTTCGGGGGGCGCAAATTAATGTGGACAGAGCTGTGATTCTCCCCAACCCCCGCGATTGGATTATAAATCCGGGGGGAAGAAAAGCCTGGACCCAACTGGATAAGGTAACCGGCTCCAGAAAGGGACTGCGGGGTCGCAGGGGCTCACACGAGTGGCCTCCCTTGAAATGTCTTTCTTGGCTTCCAGCTCCCTGCCCGGCTCCCTTGGCCTTTGGGAGTTTCCGCAGCGTTGCAGAAGCGGGGGCTAAAAAGATGCAACAGATGTTGCCTGATGTGTCGTGTTGCTAGACGGGTCGGGGCGTTTGTTTGGGGAGGAGGTTGGCGGGAGCGTTTCGCCCCCTTCGCTTGGAGAGTTTTGAGAGCTCTTCGGGCGCGTTTGGTCTCGTGGGGTTTGCTTGTTTTTACCGGCGTTTCTTTGGGTGCTCTCCTGCAGAATAGGAACTCGGTGGCCTTTTCTTTAGGAGCCGTGCTCACTCTCTCTGGCTGGGATGAAAGGCTGGATCTGTTGTCATCGACTTTTCAGTTCGAGGAAGGTCTCCCCCGTCCTCCCTTCCACGAAAGTAGCAGCAAATTTGTCACCGCCGGGAGGCAGAGGGGGACTTTGATTTCCAATCCAGTCAGTAAACTACTGATCAGTGGCCGGAGATAGCTGTGCAAGCAGATGAAAGCCCTTAGCAATGGCACTGATAGTGGCCCCGGGACTCCACGAGGGATCAGACCCCGAGGTTCAATCAGCATGTCGAATGTTGATACTGACGGGGAGAAAAGGAGGGGATTAGACAGACAGACAGCCAGACAGCCGAATAATCGAATCTCCCTTCTTCTCATGCATCATTTTAAATATGTTTGCTTTTCCTTTTTACAAAAAATAAAGCACTAGACGTACTAAAACCCTTTATAGGACTTTTTTTATTGAGTGAGAAAGCAACAGGGGAAAAAAAAGTTTTCTAAAAATAATGTTCCTTTGAAAACGACACGGAACTCCTAGTTCCCTCGCTTGGAAAGCCAGCAAAAAATGTAAGAAAGCACGTGACATGCTTACATTTCATGGAGTTGCCTGCCCTGAATTATACGCCCCCCTCTGTTGTGGTAGTAGCTAGCCCCAAATGTAGTATTCCGCCCTTCTCCCAAACTCACTGGGGTGCTTGCCGGAGGAAGGACTGGAAGATGGGGGCAGGAGCCGGTGCTAAATAGACCATTACATCGTTAATCTTTTCCTGTGTGCCCCAGACAGCATTATATTTACGGTCTCCTCTCCCCCCCCCCCTTTAATTTTGCCTGTGACTGGAAAAAGCATTAATAAAAAAATCTGTGGGAAGAGATGGAAATTCAGTGACTCAGGCTGCTTGGCTTCAGCCAAAAACAAAAAACAAAAAAAAAAACCCACCCTACCAAGTACATGTTCAAATCGACTTTCTGATGACACAGTGCGTGGTAGCGCAGCCTATTGCTGCGACGCGGCTCTCCGCTGGGCTCGCAAAGCGGAGCGAACCCGAAGAAACCGCTATTGTTCTGCCCCGCTCTTATCTGCGCGGCGCAAATATCCTGGATGTAAACGCACCGCTCTGTTTGAACCCAGAAGGCAGGACCCAGCGGAGAGACAGAAGGTTTCCTCCTCAAGTGACTTCACTTCCCAAAATTAGCAGAAAAAAAGTTTCATCCGGTTAACTGTCTCTTTAGCGCTCCGCTGCACCCAGCAAAAGTTAAAAGAGCGAGCGAGAGAGCGCGAAGGAAAAGTAAAATCTTGGGTGGGGTCAGAAAGCGCGAGGATCAGCACTTCAGGGGGCTGCGGGGCCAGGCTAAACCGGGTCAATGTGTGGAATATCGCTGGACTCGGCTGGAGATTATTCTAGATGGACGGAACTATTAAAGTAAGAGGGATCTGGCGGGATCTGGCGGGGGCGGCCGTGGGGAGGAGACAGCCCCCACTCCAGGAGCGGGGTGTGTTTGGGGGAGGGAGGGGGGAGCTGGATCTTGTCCAAACTCCGATCCCAAGGAGAGTGGCCCGATTCTCCTCCTCCAGCCACCCTCCCCCTTTCACGCTTCCCTTTTCTTCCCCTTCCTGGGGCTGCGGGAGGTGGCGTTCGCCAGGGCTCTGGCCGGCCAGCGCGCAGCGTGCGCGCCCGGGCCAGGCGCGGAGGCAGGGAGCGGGGTGCGTGTAGGTGGCTGAGGGTGTCTCTGGCGTGCGAGCTGTTAATTTCAAGGCGGGGATATGCGGGCTCCTGGCTGGGGCGGCGGGGGTGGAAGATCCCTCTGCAGGGAAAGCCCGGGGTGCGTGGAGCCGGCTGGCTGGCGATGTGGCTCAGGCCGGCTGTCTCGGGAAGAGGTCCCGATCCCTGCTTGACCTGCCCGGTGTTAAAGGCGAGCGCCCCCGCCCTCCAGAAGCAATGCCAGCTTCTCCTCGCGCGCCCCGCCCGGGTTTTCGCCCCCCTTGCGCTGAACTTTGGATTCAGAGGAGCGCAGCGGGGGCTCATCTTATTTTCAGCGCAAACTAAAAGCGCCTGGGGCTGGCGCAGGGGATCTGCCTCCAGGCTCGCCCCAGAGGTGTGCCCCTCGCAGGGTCAGAGGCTCCGATGCCTTCCCCCTTGCCATGTCTGGTTGAAAGGCAGCGCTGCCAAGGTGGCCGGTTGCCCGTTTTCCAGGAGTTATTTCCGAGTGGAGGAGTATAACAGGAGCTGCGCCCCAGCTCCTCCCGCTCGCGGCCATAAGACCACCCCAAAAATCGCCATGTGGTTTCCTATATTCACCCTCCCCAGCGCCCAGGCCTCCTCCCTTGTGAGACAGGGTCGGGCCCGAAAGGATCGGGCCCTCCCAGAGCCGCTGCCATGCACAGAGAGTTTCATCCCCGCCCGCTGCCCAGCTCCGCTGCAAAGGGACTGGGGCAGGTTTGTGACCGGCTCGGGGCGGGTTGATTTAGTTCTTTGGTTCGCTCTGCCGCCTCCGCGCAGCTGCCGCAGCCCCGGACTGGAGCGACCCAGCCTGGAGCGAGAGCCGCTGGGGGTGTGTGGGGTTGGAGGATTTCGAAAGATGCCTATCGCCTGGGTGGGGTGTTGCGCTCTGAGGCCTGAGTTTTTCTTTTTGCTGATCTGGGGGAAAAAGAAGTTGCAAACGGGCAGGAAGTGAAACTTCTCCATGAGGTTGCAGATTGGAGCAAGTGCAAAGTTTGGTGTGGGGGGAGGCGATTTCTTTCTGAGCTCCCCCTTCCCCAATATACTCCAAAACCTCCACCATCCACCTGTGCCACAACAACTGCTTCTCTGCATATGAACGCCAGGGCCAGCCTAAAGGGCAGCAACCTGGGCCCCACACCACAAGGGGGCCTTAATGGCTCAGGCTTCTGCCTCAGCCCCAGGTGGCAGGGCTCAGGGCCACTCAGCCCTATAGAGTGGGGCTTCATCTTTCTGCCTTGGGCCCCAGCCAGTCTAATGGCAGCTCTGCTCCGTGGGCCTTCTGAAACTGCCTGGTGGCCTTCCAGTGGGCCCCGGACCCCTAGCTGAGAACCACTGCCCTAAAAGAAGGAAAGGCGGGAGGTGGCAAAGCAAGAAACAGGGATGAAAGGGAATAGGGAGGGAAGGAGGAATGCTGTGGGGGCAGAGGGAGAGTACAGAGGGGCAGGAGCAGTCCAATTCTTTTCTCCTCACTCTCACAGAGAGGACAGCCCCAAGCAATTGCTCCTGATGGACAATATTTAGGTGGCTCCCACCCTCTGGTTACCTGGGCATCTCATCACATCCCCGGTGAGGCGGAAAGGTGTTGTTTTTATTCCCAGTGTGCAGCAGTGATACACACCGCGACTTGCTCAAGTCACACTGGCAATCCGCACGTGTTTGTAGGTCTTGGGCTCTGCTCTTACCACTGGCCCATCCTATCCCCTAGTTCAGGGCCCGCTATTATAACCAATGGCTTGGTTCCTTCCAGTCTGATACCCTGGTTACAAAAGCCCTAGTGTTGGAACTAAGAGACTAGGATTCAGGAGTTCTGCTGTACTCCAGCATCTGGTCCAATGGTTTTAATAATGTGTGTATGGTGTGTGTGTGTGGTGGTGGTGGGGGGGTGTTTTCTTAAATGTTTGTCTCTTCAAAACCCCAATCCATTATTAGGGGGACAAGCCTAATGTATCCCATATTCTCCTGGGAATCATATTCGTGTCTAACTCTGGAAAGGATTTTGAAGAGGCTGATAGGAAAGATGATATCCAGAATATCACTATGTCTTGTACTGAGCAGGCAGTCAAACATGCCAGGGGATGAAGTCGTGTAAATCTTTTATCTTAATTGACTTCAGTTGTGTTTGCGGTCTGTAAATGGCAATGGTGGAAGATGGCTGGGAGAAAATGAATTGTGTGTACTCTCTCAAACCTGTTCCAAATAATTAAACCGATTTTAATTCACACCTTTCGTTATTTTGACACTCATTTAGGTGTGCACAGGCTTATTCTGGATTAAGAGAGCCCTAATTAGATTTATCTGAAGGCGATTTTTTTTCTCACCTTACATTCAATGAAAATACGAACATGCCTCTTCTGATATGAGTCCCACACAAACTTCCCCCAAAAGAACTAAAGGTATGAATTAAAACCAAATTCACTTCTAGTTAGTGTGAAGACAAGAAATAAATGTGTTCTTCTGTCATGCACAGAGGTGTACGTGCAGCTGGCAAAGGCCTGTTGTTACGAAAAAGCACAGTTGGGTGACTATCACTCCCTTGTTGCAAAAACTCAATTTGCCCCAGTGAGGCAGACATAGGAAAGACACACCATTGAACAGGCATCCAGGGAAAAGCCCACATCACTCAAACAGGCAACAGCAACTGCTCACCCCTCTCTCTCGCTACAGACATGTGTGCGGCTCGTGTTGGTGCCTCTGCAGCCAAGGGTGTGGTGGGGTTTCTATTGCAATCACTGTTTCTTGCCACTTGTAAACTGGAGGCGTCTGTACTTACCCTGAAACCTGGCCCACGGGGCTTCAGATCAAGAATGTGTTTCTTTTTGAGCAACTTGGTTTAAAAATCTGCCTGGCCATTTTGAGACGCCCTGGCACGAACCTTTTCTGGCAAGACGACTTTGACTCCAAAAGTGCCAAGGCGTTAATTTGAAGTGGGGAGGTGGGAAATAGCTGACACACACACCCACCTTCATCACTCAGGGTGTCTTTCTTTGTTATCATTAAAAAACAGCTTGGACTTCAAACACATGACATTTGCAACACACATGTTCTTAGACCCCTGATCCTGCAGCCCTTATTCAGGTGAAACATCTGCTTGAACTGCAGTGTAGACTCTCAATGGACAATCACAAAAAATCTCTGTTCAAAGTTATTACAGAATACTCTCAGTAGCCACTTTCTATCCCGGGATAACCTAACACTGCGCTTGATTTTACTGGGTCACTTCCCCAAGAGACCTGAACCCGCGTGCATGGCTTGATCAATGGGTTTTTTGCCTGAGTAAGAACTGCAGGATCATGTTTCAAACTGGTACTCTCTCCACTCCAGGTATTTAAACAAGGCTTTTGCTTCTGCTACCATGGAAGCCAAAGGACATTTTTCTCAGTGACTTCAAGTGGAACGGGCACGGGCCCCAGATAATTTGCACCTAACATGTTCAGATTAGAAAAGTGGCCACTGAGTATGTCCATTAGTAAACTTTTGGGAGGGCTGGTGGTGGCCATTGTAGTACGGGTGAGATTCCCTTGGGTGTGTTGGCCCCTCCACCTTCCCTGTGCACTAGGGAGGTGAGACTCTATGACAGTCACGCTACATGGAGGAGGAGGCAGCAAAGAGGCTGACAGGGAAGAGTAGAATCCGCCTTGACAGGAAGCCAATGGCTCCGTCCCCTTGCACGAGCAGCTGTAGTAACGGGCCCCTTGCGGCAGCCTGGTTTGCCTGGAATAGCAGGCTGTGCTGCAGGCTTCCTGCTTCCAAGTCCAAAGTGTGCAACCCAACTGCTTTGGCTCGGGGCAGCGGGGTTTCACCCCGAGGTGCTGCACCGCAGTGGAGTTCACTCCAAGAGGAAGTGATAACAGGCATGTCCTGAGGGTTTCATATTTTATTGATTCCTTTGAAATTTTCTGATACTCTTGGTATGGCAGGGGGGGAGGAAGAGAGAAACGCGCTTCTCACCCTCCTGTGCAACACGTGTGTTTAAGGCACAACCCAGAGGCGAGTCAGCTTAGAACTGATTTATTATAATGTTAAGGGGACAGAACTCGAAAGGAGCAAGAGGGCGGGTTATGTTTCCTGGGGAGATTTTACATGGCAATGACAAGCTGATGAGATACTGATCTTTGTGGCAGTTTGGCGGAAGCCATAATTTAATGTGCTATTATCTCCTCTTGCGAGGCTTAGGATGGGCCTCCCCTGGATTTAAACTTGATGACCTTCTGAGGTCTCTTCCAGCTCTATGGTTCTATGATATGACTTCTCTGCAGGATCAGTCCCTGAGTGTGTAGCATTTAATGTGATGCCCAGGAGCATCTTGATACAAATCTCCACTGACAATGCTATTGGATACAGTAAAGCGGTTCTATCACTCCGTAAGGGCGACTCGTAGTGTCAAATAAAAGTCTGCCATTTGGCCCCAGCTTACGTGACCACGTAATGAAAGAGCCAATGGTCCCATCTCACACGTGCATGAGCTGGAACGTTAAAGGACCCAAGGGATACTTAACCTTAGTTTTCCATACATTTGTGGTGGTGTTAGACACCTAACCTTCCCATGGCATCGTGTTTGTGTGTGAGAGCGTGTGAATGTGAGTCTGTGTATGCCTTTATGAGATGGGCCTGATTTATACATTTGGTTCCACAGCTAGGTCTGAATCCAAAAATGTAGAGGGCTGTTGTGATCCATTGTTCTGAATCATGGCTATACATTGTGTGTGTGTTTGTATATATATATGGAAAGTGGGAATATGTATGTATAACATTATCATGGATAAAGACCTAATTCTGGGTGTGCCCACTGGGTCCTTCGAAGTCCTGATGTGTGTGCATGGATGCCGTGTGGAGGAGTTTGGTGGTTTCCTCGTGTGCAAATATTGGCTTACCCAAAACTATCAGTGCAAATGTACAAGCTGTTGGGTTTTTTTGTTTTTTTTTTGTTGTTTTTTTTTTTGAGAATATGGCTTAAAATAGCAACATGCAAATGAACCATTTCTAGAACCAACAGAAAGTGGCATTAGATTGTGGGCCTGATTCTCTGTTCCCCTCAGCCTTGTGGCATCATTGACTTCTGAGCCGTGACAGTGCAAAGCCCACATACGTTTTGGCCAGTGTTTCACAATCATTTGGCACACTAGTACAAACAGCCACACGTGGCAGAGAGCAATGCAGCGTTTGGCATGCAGTGTTCACAATATCAGTGCTTTTAAAATGGTGGTGCAATGACAGCCTATTTTTTCTCTTCCCCCGTGGCCACATAATTACCGATGTGCATCTGCACAGCTGGTAACAGCAGTCAAAAACCTGCCTCTTGCGTGGAAGCAGCAAGGACTTTAAGTTGCAGTGGGGGAGGTCCAGGTTAGATATTAGGAAAAACTATTTCCCTAGGCAGGTGGTGAAGCACTGGAATGGGTTCCCTAGGGAGGTGCTGGAGTCTCCATTCCTAGAGGTTTTTAAGTCCCAGCTTGACAAAACCCTGACTGGGATGATTGGTCCTGCTTTTATCCTGCTTTGGTCCTGCTTTGGGCAGGGGGCTGGACTCTATGACCTTCTGAGGTCTCTTCCAGCCCTAGGATTCTGTGATTCTAGCCCTACAAGAATTTCCCTTCACTTCAGGCACAAGGACTTAGATAGATTATCCCCATTATCGATTTTTGGAGGGGCACCCCCATTCTCTTCTCATTCTTTAAGTGGACACTAGCATTGAAATCAGTGGGGATGTTGATACCATCATGGGATTAGGCCCATACGATATCCAATTACCTGAGACACTGTACTTGAATATACATAGGTCAACTGGGCCAAAATATTTAAATGCAAAGGTCTAAAATTAGACACCTCAGTGAATTTAATGCATCTAAATAAGCAGCTTAGTTTGTGTTGACTGAATGTCTACAGCTCCCACTGATCTCAGCAAATGCCCAGCTCTTCTGAAAATCAGGACCTTCCTATGGCGCCTGAATGCAAGTTTACATACCTAACTTCAGGCCTACAGCATAGGCACAGTCTGGCTGGGATTTGGAAAGCCAGGGAGGAAAGGGACTTTTCTGCACAACTCCCAGTGATATGAATAGGAGCGACATGACTCAATCCACCGCGTCCTCTTTTAAAATCGCAGCCTTTATCTCAGTAACGGTGTAGAACACATTGCAAATCACATGTCGCAGAGAAAGGGGGGAGGAGTTTTATTTACAGTGCAGTAAGGAAATAGGGCTTTGCCTTCCACGTATACCAAGTGTTCTGTCTTTTCCTGCTCCGTTTTTCCTGAAATTCAGGTAAGCAATCCAGCAGAACACCCCACGCTGTAGAAAACATTATGCACAACGTTATGCCGACTGGTTTGCGTACACAGGCCTTGATCCTGCAGGGAGATCTACCATCATAGACGCATGTGGAGAAGTGGTACCAATTAGAGGGGAGCCCTGGAGGGGGTTGGGGGTGGTTTTTGACCTTTCACACTTCCTCAAAGTTCAGTAGACCATGGAGTGGGGGGGTTGGGGGTGGAACAGGGGAAGGGGAGAGGAAGGGGAAGACGGGATATGGCCAAAGCATTTTAAGCAGTATCGTTCTAGCTGCGTGGTCAGAGCGCCACTGAAATTTGACTTGGCTGTCCCCGTCCAGCTGGAGGAGTAACTGGGCCAAATGCTGTTGTGCCCTGGCACATGGGATGTCTGCTCCTGAAGAACAGAGCACAGGGGAGAGCATCAAAAAAAATCAACTCTTGAAGGCACCAGGTCTGAGTGGATAAGAGAGAGGGGAGACCCCATGGCAAAGGGAGACCTGTGTCCCTGCAGTGGAGGGGGAGCCAAGACAAGCAGGGCTTGAATGGGGTTCTCTGCCACAGGAGAGGGACTGGAATAAGAGCCCCAAGAAATATCCCATTTAGTGCTAAGGACGTGGAGTCCAACTCACATCATGATCAGGGCTGGAAAGGAGGATTAGATCCCCAGTCAAATCTGAAGCTGCATCTCCAGGAATCAGATCTAAATACAGTGCCCCTCACCCCCAACCTGTCAAACATGCAGATGCAGCAAGAGTAACGTTAGTCATTTGCTGGTTTCTCACCCAGCAAAAACTGCCCTTCTTTGCCAACACTGGTTTTGATTTGCAATGGGAAGGAGGGGAATTAGCAAAAGTACAGTATTCAAAGCTAACTGATGAGCAAAAATAAGATGCCAAGTGGAGTATGTGGGTCTGGGTGTAAGGTGTGGTGAGAGGTGGAAACGGAATTCATTTGCATTGAAAAGAGGATTGAGTCTTGTTGAAGCCAGCTTGTAGTGAATTGCTTAATATGGGTCTGAAAAGCAAGGCAAGGGTTAACAAAATGTGAACTGGTCAGTTTTTACAGCAAGTAACACAGTCGGGCTCTCTGGTCTCTTCTGAATAGCTCTTCTTGTTGTTCCATACTTGATTGACTTATAACTGCATCTGAACCCACTTCACATCAGTTCCTTTTATCAGCCCAAGTGAGACTTCCTGTGCTCCACAGTCTGGTTTCCTGATGTGTTTCCTTTTTCCTTTTAACAGAACAAAGGAAACTATAACTCCTCAGCTGCTCCTGTTCCAAATCTCCTCGGGATTTCACATAACGCTAACACTGAACATTCATTTTTTTCTCTGCCTGCATTCTGAGCAATCTTGCCAGGCATGCTAGAGCCTTCTTCATATTTAATAGTGTTTTGCAACACGGACAAGAATCACTTTGCTGTTGAAATGCAGCCACCTTTGAGGTGGTGGGCAGCAGCGAGGCAGACACACCTCTATGACAACAGGGTGGGAAAAGGATATTTTGGCTAAGGACTCCTTATTCAATCAAACAGAGAAAGGGGATTCTGTCCAGGAAAACCTGGTAGGCAATCAGCTGTGAAGGTGTCATTTAAAAAAAAACACACACAAAGTAGATGGCATGTAAGTCAGTTCACCAACCTTCAAAGCATGAAATTTTCTGTTGGTATTTGAACCTGTAGCTAGATATTTTAGCCATAGCACTAATTCCTAGCTGCTGGCAGAAATGCCCCCTGAATGGCCATACGCATGCTGTGTAAAACAGCATTATGGTGTGCACATGCTTTGACTGACAATGCCTCTATCCCAGGGGCTGGCAATAATTTTCACAGGGGGATTACTTAATAAATTTTGGTACATGGTCCCAGGCTGGCTCCACCCCAAAAGAGGAGGGGCCTGGAGCAGGATGGGCAGGGCTGGGGACTAGTCTCCCCACAGAGTTGTGTGGCTCCTGGTTCTACTGCTACCATGCTGCCTGGGAGCCATCCGGGTTGCTGCGGCTATTTAAAAGGCTCGTGGCTCCAGTCCCTGCTGGGGTAGAGCTGCCATTTAAATTTGATCCTGTTGCCTGAGCCACCGCCTGGAAATTCGGTGGCATGGGCAGCAGGATATAAATAGAAAGTGGACAGAAGCAGTCTGTGGGCATTAGGAGGGGGTTGAATCTGGTCCCCGGGCCGCATCTTGCCCAGTCCTGCTCTATCCCTAGCAGGAATGAGCTGATGTTAAAAAGTACTTTTCAAACTTAGATTTTTCTCCCTCGCCTCTTATTGTTCAGCCTCCTAAATTGCTGCTATTTGTCTCTTTGGTAATATTCCAATCCTCAAAAGTGTTTAAAGATATAGTGTGTGTGACAGGTGCTATGCAAAGTCATTTTGTACTGAGGGTGGTCTGCCCCTCTGTCATCTCTGGGTGAGAATTCCCTTTCTAGTGATGGCACTTCCCCTCTCTGCAGTGTATATTGCTCTACTGGTCTGCACTGGGTATTTTGTGTTTGCCAACCTCACACGTGGGAGCTGGCGTGAGAGTCCTTATAATAATTCTCTGCTCATGGTGATTTGAGTCTGATGTGTGGCTATAAAGTCACCCCAAATGACGTACTGCTCCTCCGCGGTTCCTACGCTGAGGTCAGTGTGATTTTGTGGATGCGCAGAGTCTAGCAGGATCAGGCCCTTCACTGTGGAGAGCTGTGAGAGGAAACAGCGCAGGGATGGCAGCTTTCTGTTGCAGTATCAGCCAGCTGTGTGTGCGAGAGAGAAATAGACCCGTTCAAGCAAAGAGAGGCCTTTTCAGAAGCAAGCACGGTTGTAGTCCAGGCTCCATTTAATCCAAAACACTAAAGTTCAGCAGGGCTCAGAAAAGGTCCTGGTTTCACCCTCTCTCTCATAGGGCGAACTTGGGGGCAGGAGGGTTGCTTTGGGTCCTTGCAAGAGCAATCAATCCTTTAAAAAGGGGCAGTTCAGATCCGGGGTCCTGTTAGCCAAACCACCAACATTCAGCAGCCAGGAGAATGTGGAGCTGGATAAAAAGATTCTTGGTCTTGCCTTGTTTCTAATGTGTGGGTTTGTACTGTACGTAGTGCATGTTTCTACATGGGAGGGTGGGGAGGAGCAATGGTAAAAATAGACTGAAACCGGAGGGAGTCATCTTGCCACTCCAGCTAAGAAAGAGAGCAGTGCGGGGTAGGGCGATCAGACCAATATAGAGGCAATGTTTTCCCCTCCTCCAAAAAAGTGTCCCAATTTTTCACACTTGTTACCTGGTGACTCAAATGAGGGACCATTGCTCCCTCAGTCAGAGAGGGAGGGGTGAATAGGATTGCCAGCTTCCCCACACCCCAGATCAAATCTACTTAGTGCCTGCCCATTGCAAGAACCAAATGTGAACCAAACCTTTCGCCAGTCTCAGAGTGTTTGGTTGAGTTTATCTCCCTTATGTTTTATTTCATAGAAAATGGTAATTTTCTGTCTTTTTTTAATATATTTTGGACCACCCCAAATAATTTCACAGGGGCAGGCTAGGATTTCTATTACATTCTGCGTATTTTTAATATATTCTCTGCAGCGCCGTATTCACTTCTGTGGAACCTATTGGTTGCATTGATCCTTCTAGGATCTGCTCAGAATTGAAACCCGAAGTTAGTAGTCTTATTAATGCTTTGTGTTACTATCACCACCTTCTAAAGGTCTCAGCTCAGATCAGGGCCCCATTGTGCACAAAAAAATTGTCCTGGAGATTTAAGCAGTTTAAATAGACAAGGAAGACAGAAGAGAGGCAGGAGGGGATTTGTCCCAGGTCACTGTCAGAGCTGGGAATGAAACTTGGGTATTCCAATACCCACACCAGTAGACTATCCAGGTATCCTGATACAGTGATACCCACACCAGTAGACTATCACAGGGAAATATCATCTAGTAGATTTTAAGACAATCCTCCACTGTAGGATTAATGGTAGAAGCCCATGGAGGCTTCTCCAATCCTTCATCACCCTGTAGCGCAGCAGTGAAAGGACAGTTTCCCATTAGGTCAATGAAAAATCACTTGGCCAGAAATGAGCGCAAGACAAGCACAGTGCTGGAAAGCCCCTTGATTTCTGTCTGTAACAGGGTCCTGACAGACTGAGACTCCTCTGGAGTAGTGAAATGGTACAAGTCTTGCATGTGCCTTGCAGGGATGCTAAGAATCTAGCAGGAGCTCTGTGTATTATTGTGCATCACTATAGATTCAGAACGCCGCCGGGAGAAGGGCTAGCATAAGTCAGGCCAGTTGAGGGGTCCTGATCTGCTCCCACTGAAGTCACTGGGAAAATTCATGCATGTCATCCTGTGCTCACTGGTCTCTCTGGGAATGTCTATGCTGAGGGCTAAAGTCGAGTTAAGATACGCAACTTCAGCTGTGTTCATTGCGTAGCTGAAGTCAAAGTACCTTAACTCGGCTTTTGGCTCTGTCCACACAGCAGGAAGTCGAAGGAGGAGCACTCTTCCTTCCACTTCCCTTACTCCTCATGAAAAGAGGGCTACAGAAGTCGGAGTCAGAATCCCATTATTTTGAAATTATTTCGAAAAAACGGGCTTGCTGTGTAGATGCGCGCTGTTATTTCGAAATAAGTGTGCAGTGTAGACCTACCCTCAAAGTTAAGCAGGTGGTTAAGGGCTTTGCTGGATCAGGGCCAGAGTGCTCAGCTTTTTATAGGAACGTGGCTCAACTACCACCGGACAGGATCCATGAAAGTGCTTAGGTGCTTACATCCTGTTTTTAGAAACCATCGGGAGTCACAAAATTACCACTTGGCTGCTGCCGAACCCTCTAGGGCCCTAAACTCACGTGGCACCTACATTTTTTTATTTTCCTCTGCATATAGTCACTGCAGCCCAAATGCCTGTCTCCTATGTGAGCATGTGCACTACTGCCTCATGATCAGTGTCTGGGCATCTATCTCCTGCCTATGCACCCGAATGATTCACAAACAGAAATACAGGTGTTTGGCTGCCCAGGTCATGGACAGGGGCCCAGTCCAGCAGGTGACCTCTGAGCATTGGGCCCCTCAGGCCAGTTCACACAAAGCAGCAAGGGAGAAGCTTCCTAATACGCTTTAGGCTTGTCTACACTTACCCCAAGATTGACGCTCTGGAGAACAATCTGTTCTGTATGTTTTAGCTCAGGGATTGTTAAAACCTCGTGGTAACAAGATCATAACTGAACTCTGAGACATCTATTACAAATTACCTGCGATGGCTTCAGCTCCAAAAAGTCTAACAGGAGCTCAAGACTTTGTGTGTGTGTTCTGATTTTCTATATTCTATACACTATTTCTCCTGTGCCTTTGTGCTTCCCTCATCATTACACAGAGAGAAATGAGCATAGGAGAAATGGACAGAAATAAACCACATGCTATGAAGATCTGACTGTTAGAAAGGTTGCATCATAATCCAAACATTTTCCGCTGAGTGCTCTCTGTGCAGATTCCTAGAAATGCTGCGTGGCTAATTACCCACATTTGTTCTTTTCATTCCTCTGATATTTTTATTTCTGCTAAACAACATGGTGTAATAAAAAAAAAACGCAACACTGTAGCACATTGAAATCACAAGAGCGCATGGCTTGTCTTATGTATCAAATATGGGAGGAATGGGAGTCTTTCAGTTGACTTCAGTTGGCTTTGAAACAGGCCATAAATGTGGCAGTTGGAACCGAGGTCTGCATGCAGTGATGCTGCATGTTCATTGCACAATAAGAATCAAATACCACGGGCTACTTTTATTGGAAACAGCTGGCTGCATCACAGGAGTTCCTTCAGAAACAATATAATTTCTGGGTCATAAAATGGCCAAAATGAAAATGGTGTCATAACGAAAATGAAATCTTGAAAATGGGTTTTTTGAAACCTGATTTTGTGTGTGTGTGTGAAAGAGAGAGAGCGTACTTCATCTAGTTCTATTAGTGACTCAAAGTTGTGGCTGTCTAAGGCCTCGTGGGTGTCTGCTATATTTTATTTATTATGTGTTGTTCTTAATAAATAAATAACCACAAACAAAAATAATGTATATATTACTGGATCAGAACCCCATTGTGCTAGATCCTCGGCAAAGGAGCAATAAAGAATTAGTGATCTTGGTTCCCAGGAGCCAGGTGTCTATCTCATAAAACTACCACCTCAATTGTTACTAGATGCTGTCTCAGCCAAGGAATGTCTATCTTGTCCGTAGGATGGTTTGGGGCAGCTGCCCCATGTCCCATGCTTGGCGGGGGGGGGGACCCTGCAGCAGCCATCTCAACCATTCAATGGACCCGCCTGGAGGATTACCTGGGGGTGGGGGGAAAGCCTGGTATGGGGCAACAGTAGGGGTAGGGCTTGCGGGAAAGGGTGAAGCAGAGGCTGGGTGGGGGTGGAGCCTGCAGGGTGTGGGGGAGGTTGCCCTGGGCCTCAAGCACACTGTGAGGGGTTGTCCCAGGCCCCCGTAGGGTCACCAAATGAAATTAATAGGTGGCAGGTTTAAAACAAATGAAAGGAAGGGTTTTTTTCACACAGTGCACAGTTGACCTGTGGAACTCCTGGCCAGAGGATGTTGTGAAGACCAGGACTTGAACAGGGTTCAAAAAAGAACTAGATAAATTCATGAAGGTTAGGTCCATCAATTGCTATTAGCCAGGATGGGTAGGAATGGTGACCCTAGCCTGTTTGACAGAGGCTGGAAATGGATGACAGGAGAGGGATCATTTGATGATTACTGTTCTGTTCACTCCCTCTGGGGCACCTGGCATTGGCCACTGTTGGAAGGCAGGATACTAGGCTAGATGGACCTTTAGTCTGACCCAGTATGGCCATTCCTATGTTCTGATTCTGAAAGTATCACAGGGACTGGACTCTCCTCCACAGAGATGAACTCCTCAGGGCTGCACAGAGTTTCTTTGTATAGCGTTTCTCTCTTGGGACATAAAACATTAACACCAACATAAAAATGGCAACTCCGAACCTATACTCCTCTGCCTGGAATTGCCCTCTGGATTTGATTGGGGGTGAGAGAAAGTTTCTCTAAGCTGTGCATGACTATTAAAGATGAGGCTAGACTCAGCCTATGCTGCAGAGCTCTGCAGGATGCACTCAGCCCACATCTGTGCAGAAATGATCTACAGAGATCCACATCCACAGATGCCGATATCCACGGATAAAAGGGGATCTCTGCAAATTTGCCGGGCTGTAGTCATGGGAAATCTGTGTGCACATTCCTAGCATTTCTCTAGGAATGGGCCAACCTTGTTCTACTCTTACAGATACAGAGTAAACAGTGAAGTCCATCAGCCTAATCTTGCTCCCACTGAAGCCAATGGAGTTGCTCGGGATTTACACCATTGTTTCCGAGGGAAGAATGTAGCGCTCATTAATTGAGGTGATGAGAGATTACAAAGGGTTGTCGACATTTTAAAATCCAGATTGTATATTTTTCCTGAAAAGATAAGCGTTGGTATTATTTCAGGGAAATGTTGTTACCTAGGGGTGTATTTCCCTGCTCTTCTGTGTGCTTGTGTGTGATTTGTACTTCCAGATGGTGTTTTTGGGATCATTTCTCTGACTCGTCTTACCATCAGTTTGTTAAAATAGACTGGACTGTTTATAGCTGCTGCAGGTTCCCATTCAGCTAGAAACACATTCTGCTTCCTCCTGGAGCTGGTTTAAATAATTATTGTTGAGAAAACCCAACAGCAAAATATTCTGGAGAGAATCTAATACAATTTGATTAGCTTGGGGCCTACCTGTGCTAGGCACTATATATGTACAGAGTAAGAAAGTCCCAGCCCTAAATTGCTTACAGTCTAAATAGACAAATGAAGGCTCTATACCAGGACTAGGGAGACCAGTCTCAGTTTGTTGCTCTGTCCCATGTGTTAAGTCATTTATCTCTCTGTGCCGCAGCTCTTGTCTGCAAAGATAACAATGTTCCCTTTGTTCATCTTTTGTCTTCTCTATTGTAACTGGATTCTTAGTGGGACAGGAATTGTCCCTCGTTCTGTGTATGTACAGCATCCAGCACAATGGGTACCTGGTCTCAGGGAGTACAGCTAGATTTTTCAGAGTCATTTGTGTCCCACACCTTGTGTTGCTTTGTGCATGAGAACTGTTGAGGGAGTGTGTGTGTGCCTGTGGTGCTACTACAATTGCTGTAAATGCTTCAAATACCAGATGTGTTTTTTACACATTTTTCAGTAGCTGCTGTTAGTTTAAAACAGTCTCTCTTCTAATCCTTGCACCAATCACCTTCCCTCTCTTCCATTGATTTCTTTCCCTCTCCTCTCTCTTGCTAGTTGAGAGCTTTCTTTCTATCTCTCTTCTGAGCTGCACCAGGGCGGGTACTTTCAGAACTAGCAGCTGCAGTCATACAAAAAAAAAAAAAAAAAAAAAGTAGAATAAACCCAAACCACAGAAACCCTGTATTGTGCAACACACTTTGCTCATCAAGCCTTGCTCAGTGCCAGTCTAAGAGTAATGGGCGGGAAGAAGGAGGTTGGCTGACATGCCAAGCAACCCTGCCCAGAGATTTGCGACTGGGGTGGGCCGTCCATGGTGGCAAAGCATTGGAACGCATGTGTCGCAGGGATCAGCCCAGCGAGACCCAGAGAGTGTGGGAGGAGACCTGATGGGTGCCCCTCCACCTCTGTCAGGCAGGCACAGGATGGGTCCTGGGGGGAGCAGTGCATGGTGCCAGCTGAGGTCTTTCCCAGCACCTACTTGCTCTCGAGACCCTTCTCCACCAGTGTGCTACCATCTGCCCAGGAAATGGTTCGATTTATCTTCTGGTTTCACTCGCTGAAGTTAGCCCCCACCTGGCCTCCAGCTCTCCCACCACCTCATTTGCATTTCCACCCTTCTCCCCCATTCACACTCGGGCTAAGGTGTGAATATGACTCCCCTCACCAGAGCAGCTGAGCGCCTTCCAGTCTTCAAAGTATTTGTCCTCCCAGCCCCTCTGTGAGGCTGGGCAGTGCTGTTATCCCCATTTCATAGATGGGGCACTGAGGCCCAGGGAGGCTAAGCGACATGCTCAGTGTCACATGGGAAATCTGTGGCACAGCAGGAAATTCAATCAGGGTCTCCCAAGTCTTCGTCAGTGTCCTAAGCACTGCACCAGCCTCCTTCTCTCCTTGGTCCAGCTCCATCCGTCTTCCCCTTAACACCCTTCTTTATCCTAGGGATGTTAAATATTGGTTAATTGAATAGTTGATTAACCTCATGAATTCTTATTGGTTAGTCGACTATTCTATAGTGCCCTGTCCTGGAAGGAGGGGTCTGAGCTCCCGGACCGGGCACGAGCAGGAACTGAGCCGGGCAGCCTGCTGGCCTGGCTCCTAATACACTTCAGATGCAGAGCCGCAGCGGGGGTAGGTCCAGGACCCAGCGCAAACCGGGACTGAGCTGGGCTGCTGGCCAGCCTGCTAAAAAAATTACTGGTGGGAGAGGGGCGATGTGTGTAGTCTATAGCATTAACCTATAAGCTTTTGCTTATTGGTTAATCAGTTAAACGACTATACTATCACTTCCCTACCTTATACCATGCACCAGAAATCCAGCAGATATCAATCCGCACAGCTGCTCCAAAGGGCCACCTCCTCACTTTACACCAGTGGAGGATCTGGCCCTATCAGCTAATCCAAGAGGCACACACGCCGTAACAAAAGGCCCACTCGGACTCACACCCTGCTCCCTTTGCCCCCAAGGGGCCCCACCAGCCATTCCAACGCCCACCCGGCACCCCACACAAACACACACATCTCTGCTTCTAAACACGGACACCTCCAAACCCGGTGCCACCAGCACCTGAGGGCGGCTAGCACAGCCAGCTGCATGCCTCTTCTGCGCCTCTCCCAGAGCCAGTGCAGTGCAGATGCACCTAGCTGGGTCAGGCTGACACCCAGGGCTGTGAATGCAGACACTCGGGTGGCTAGTTTACCCTCATTCCCTCCTCCTGCCAACCATTCCTGAATAGAACCAGCCAGTAGGGAGAGACAGCTGATTGGAACTGACACGCCCTTTCTGACAGCAGAACTCTTGTTTGAGGTATCCTCCACATTGCTGCCCTGAGACAATGCAGCACATCACACGTGCGCAAGCCCCATTGACTTGTGATATGACTTACATACACGCATTAACTCCCTGCAGAACTGGGATGGACTTAACCCAGTGGTTAAATTTGCATATCTTCTTAAGGCCATCCCCCATGGTGAACTGGAGACAACATAGCCCCAGTGCCTGAAAATATATAAAGTACCCAAGGATTTATGCTCTAGTGTGTGGCTCCATGCAGCAGTGGAGTGTTTGGAAATAGCTGGGAATGTGTTGAGTACTTGAGACAATGCCAGGTATAATACCTGGGAGTACATACAGGACTTACCTATATGAAGATCAATGGGTATCCAACTTGTGAATAGATACAAAGCGTTTGTGGATGGACCAAGCTACTGTGGATTCAAGAAGCATGATTCTTCTCTCACTTATTCAGGGGTTAAATCAATGTTCTCTCTAATTTTTTCCATCC
The DNA here is from genome assembly GCA_019425775.1 of Rafetus swinhoei. Classification (NCBI taxonomy): domain Eukaryota; kingdom Metazoa; phylum Chordata; order Testudines; family Trionychidae; genus Rafetus; species Rafetus swinhoei. Next base: position 9,171,283 of record CM033429.1, on the reverse strand, counting down.
ATGTGCAGAATACATTTTGTTATGTGCACCGAGACATGCAGAGCTGGACACCACCAATAGAAACACATGCTGCCGGCTGTGGGCGCTCTGCTTATCAGCTGGGCGGCACTTGAATATCTCCTGGGTGGCTGCCGAAGTGCACAGCTTACAGGGAACACTGGGTTAAATCAATGGGGCTACCCCAACGCAGGTGACAGGCAGATCAGGCCCACGCAGTACTTTTCATCAAAATGCCTTGTCTCCCTTACACTGTTACTGCACTTCTGTCACTCCACTGACTTCACCGGAGCGACTCCTGAGTCACTCAAGTGTCAGAGCAGAATCAGGCTCCTACGATGGCTAAATGGACAATTTCTGTTGATTTCTATAGGGCCACAAGGGCAGGTAGGGATGCAAAAGCCATTTTAGAAGCTGGGTCTGTGTTCCTAGACACTAACGTCTGAGCCCACCTCCCTTAAGAATAGCACTGCTATGCCTGGTTATGGAGCTACTTTAGAGAAGATCTCTGGCCTTCGGGTGAAGAGATCAGACTGGGATGCAGTAGTTAAAGGTCATCTGACTAATCTGATTTTCCTGTATAACACAAACCCTTCAATTTCATCAAGTTACTTCTGTACTGAGCCCAGGAATTTGTGTTTGACTAAAGTGTTTTGGTTTAGAATAAGATTGAGAGATCTGGCTTCAATTCTTGACTCGCTTCCTGAGTGACCTGGGTCAACACCCTTAATTTCTCTGTATCTCCATTCCCCACCAAATGGGCTGATAATTCTTCCTTTGCCTTGTCTATTTAGACTATAACCTCTCTGGGAGCAGGGTCTGTCCTTCATAGTGTGTGTGTGTACAGCGCCTAGCACAACGGAGACTCTAGGCATGAGTGTAATATGAAAAAGTAAACTAGCTTTTGTCGATGGGAGTTTTGCCTTTGACTTCAATGGGTCCAGGATTTGGCCCTGAATTTGGAGCTCTATTTTTGGCTGCTATTTTTGTGGTTTGGCCAGTTGCTTGGGCTATCAGACTCAGAGCTGGTAAATATATCTGTATTTCAGAATTTTGGCAGGAAATGGGACAAAATGTTCTGCCACATTTTCAGCAGAAAATATTTTCCATTTGTCTGAGCAGCTCACACCATCAAATGGCATCATTTAAATACAGTGAAGCTATAAAAGGGTGGACGTTTGGAAGCTATCAAGCCATATATTGATATTGAATCAAGCTCATGTGTCCCTGTATTTTGATGGGTGGAACTCGCTGCAGTTTGGAAGGGAAGGGAATGTGGTCTTGTGGCCAGAAAAGGGAGTCACAGCTCTGTTCCTGGCTCTGTCATTGACTTCCTGCATGACCTGGGGCAAATCACTTCATCACTTTCCTCCTGTCTCACAGGGGGCATTGTGGGAACTGACAAATGTTTGCAAAGAGAGTGGATAAAAATGCTAGCCATGTTTAAGGTGTTCATGTAAGACATCCCTCTCAATCACAGAAATCATTAGCTACATGTAAGAGGAGGAGAATATGAGAGGAAGTGTGCTAAGGAAGGAAATACAGGTTGAACCTCTCTAGTCCGGCACAGTCTGGTCCAGCAACATCCGTGGTCTGGCATGATTTTAGTTAGGCTGATGTCCACTTATCATGGGTGTGAACAAGTTTCCCGCGGTCATGAAGTTTGTTTACAGCCACCAGTCCTGGCTCTCACTGTTCCGTGCTGTTATTTAGCTCTAACTTTTCCCGGAATGTCTCTAAGAGCCCCTTAAGCAGTGGAAGTGTCGGTAATGCTGTCAGACAATATCGACCTCCTGTGGTGGAACAAATTCTCTGTTTTGGCATCGGTCCGGTCCCGAGGGTGCCAGACGAGAGAGGTTCAACCTGTAGATTTATTCTAACACCCAACATTTGCCCGGCACTTTCAGATGACAGATGATAGAAAAAAGATACATTCCCTGCTCTAAGGATATATCATCTAAAACTATAGAATGAACAAAAAATCCCACGAAGCATTGTCTTGAATTAGCGTCATTATTATTTGTTTAGTGCTGACAATGTGCTCTGTGGTGTGAGTTTGGAAGTCGCCGTTGTGTGTTCAGTGCTGAAGCCGTGCATTACAAAGGAGACACGCCCCTGAGTGCTCTCTCCTTGAGATTTGATCTTTCTCTCTTTCTCTCTCTTTCTTCCCACTTTTGAGAGGTCAGGCCAGCCCAGGGCTGCTGTCGGGAAGAGAACAGCATTGCAGAACGGTTTGGTTTGTAAGACACCGCCAAACCCCTGCTCTGATGATCTCATGAAAGGAACCTGATGCATTTTAAATGCAGGGGACGTGCCGTGCTTTGGCAGAGAGGTACCTAGGGCATGCACACCCATTCGGCCTGACTCTCACTGCTTGCTAACTGACTTGCCGTCTGAACACTGTCATTGTGTTGGTGCAGGCTGCCGAGACAGATGCAGCTCTGCTCCTGATCACATTTGTATATGTGGCAAGTGAATTTTCATTATAGGCTGGAACAACAGGGACAGGATTTGTATCTCACTCCTCTATACAACAGGGAGCCTCTTTGGCATGCACCTGACTGGCTCTGTAAGCAGGGGCAGAGAGCCCATTTTGCCAACGACAAGTGATTTCTAGGGAGGGGGGTTGCATCACCAGTTTGCCTTGTTGGACTGTCATCAAGCCAGTGCCATTTGCTGCACGCTCATTGTCAGAAAACAAGGAGGGGGAGAAAACACAGTCAAAATGTGGTTTCCTGAGCAACCAGGCCTTGCCCTGATTCACTGAACTCCAAGGGGGTTGTGTCACTCACTGCAGCGTGGATGGTGGAGAGTCTGATCTGACTGGGAAAGACCCACTAAATCGACCGCTGATCACGCTCCCATCTACTCCGGTACTACACCGGATCAAGAGGAATTTGACAGGAGAGATTCTCCCGTCAACCCCCCGCCCCTGCAATGGAGATGCTGCCGTAACTAGATCTAAGGTATGTTGACTCCAGCTATGCTATTCACGTAGCTGGAGTTGTGTACCTTAGTTTGACATTGCCCCCGAGTGCAGACCTGAGCTAAGATGTTCAGAACACCTAGGAGTAGATAGGATGGGTAAACTGAGGCACTGAGAGGGAAAGGCCTGCTCTCCAGAAATGTTGAATACCCACAGTTCTTAGCAAAGTCCAGGGCACATGGGTGTTCAGCACTTCTCCAGAATGGGCCCCTAAGAGAGTTGGCCAAGGTCACATGGTAAGTTAGTGCTAGAGCTGATATATGAACCCAGGAATTTTGAGCCCCATTTTCCTGCTCTAGCCACCTATACTGGCAGGAAAGAGAGAGGTTCCAGCAGCCGTGGGAGCAACTTGAGATGGGTTTTCAAAAGCAACAAAAAAATCCAAGGATTGCCATAGAGAGTGACTGAAAATGAGGGCTAGAGCCTGAGCTGGTGTAAACCAACCCGTGCAGCTATGCCTGTGGATCAGCCTGGATTTACACCAACAAAGGATCTGGCCCAAGGATTCTTCCTTAGCTAAATAATTCTGTATGAAGGCTGGTTGAACAGCTGAGAGCAATGACCCAGTGTCTGTAATGGAGTATTGGAACAAGCAGAAGTGTATACAGATCTCTGATTTGGGGATGACTGAGCAGCAAACTGGATATTTCCAAGGAAAATATAAGAGTTCAAAGTTCAGAAAACAGCAACAAAAATGATGAGGGGTTTGGAACGGCTGCCATATGAGGAAAGATTAATAAAATTGGGCCTTTTTAGCTTAGAAAAGAGGGACTATGATAGAGGGACTATGATAGAGTCTATGATAGACTATGAGGGACTATGATAGAGGTCTATACAATCGTGGCCAGTGTGGAGAAAGTAGGGAAGGAAAAGTCATTTACTTGCTCCCATAACACAAGGACCGGGGGGGTCACCAAGGCTACGTCTAGACTGCAAGCCTCTTTCAAAAGAGGCTTTTTTGAAAGATACTTTCGAAAAAGCCTCTTTCGAAAAAGAGCATCTAGACTGCAACCCATACATTCGAAAAAGCAAGCCGCTTTTTCGAAAGAGAGCACCCAGGCAGTCTGGATGCTCTCTTCGAAAAAGCACAGTTTGCATTACATAGTGCCTTTTTTCGAAAGAGCACTTTCGAAAAAAGGCATTATTCCTCATAAAACGAGGTTTTCCTTGGTTGAAAAACTGCCGCATTCTTTTGATTTACTTTCGAAAGAACGCAGCAGCAGTCTAGACGCAGGGGAAATTTTTTCGGAAAAAGGCTACTTTTTTCACAAAAACCCTGTAGTCTAGACACACCACAAATGAAATTCATAGGCAGCAGGTTTAAATCAACCAAACAAAAGGAAGTATTTCTTCACACAACACAGTCAACCTCTGGAACTCCTTGCCAGAAGATGTTGTGAAGACCAGGACTTTGAACAGGGTTCAAAAAAGAACTAAATACATTCATAGAGGTTAGGTCCATCAATGGCTATTAACCAGGATGGGTAGGAATGGTGCCTGTAGCCTCTGTTTGTCAGAATCTGGGAATGAGTGATAGGGGAGAGATCACTTGATGGTGACCTGTTCTGTTCATTCCCTCTGGGGTACCTGGCATTGGCCACTGTAGGAAGTCAGGATGCTGGGCTAGATGGACCCAGTGTGGCCATTCTTATGTTCTTAAGAGAAGGAAGAGGGAGGCTGAAGCCCAGAAGGGTAAATGGGCACCAAGTGCACACTTGTTTCATCTCTATAAGAAAAGGGTCAATCAACACGAGCAGAAGACAAGTCAGTGTGAGAAGCCAAGCAAGTGACAGCTACAATGCTATCATTTCTGAGCTGCATCTGCATTTAAGTTCTCAAATGAACTGGCAGGGCTCATAATAATCCCTTTACGTGGCTCAGATGTGAAGGCACCTGGCAAATTGCATTCAGTTCCGGACACTGTACGTCTCAGAGTTCAGAGAGGAGCAGCAAAAAGGACAGGAGGGGCGGCTAAACTGCCTGCTGAGGAAGGGTTGAAAGTTGAAGACGTGCTGAAAGGGAAGGCAGCCGTGCTGCCAATTTTTACAATATCTGGTGTTTTTCTGAACCCCTGGATTTAATTCTAACCACTGAAGAACCTCAGCATTCATTGTAAAAGAGGAAATTCCTAGTCCTCTTGCTTGCCGAGGGAATCTGGAAAATAGGACCCCTCATGGCTAAAAAGCCAGAAGTTAAATAAAATGAAATTTTAAATTAAAAGCATGTTAAGTAAAAGATCTTGAGATTATTATTTGTAAAATACCATGATTATTAAGCTGTTCTCTTGCCATCTGGGGATCGGATTAGTCATCTTTCAGAGCTTTGGGCAGTCAGTCCTGAATTAGTGACTAAAGGGGCATATAAACATGGAAGAAGAGCATATAACTAGGTCTGAGAGGCTAAAAGGAAATGAAGGGTCTCCTGATATTTAGATAGTAGAATCGCCCCCCAAAGGTAGTGGTGCATGCAGCATCAATTTAAAACTAAATCTGACAAAAGCCAAGAAAGATACTTGTAGAAGACAATCCTGCATTGCCTGGGGAGATGCAGGCAAATAGGTCTTTCTTCTATCTCTATGTTTCTATTATTCCTTCCCGCACACAAATGATAATCAGTGGAGGTTGGACTGTGTTATTAATTCATGCTTCAGAACGACAATAGGACACCTGGACTAGCACCTGTCAGAATACGATGCAAATAAGCCCTGCAGATCTAGGCTTGATCAATGCTACCATAATGAAGCCCTAATAGAACAGCTAAGGATTTGAATGGCATTCATACAAATGGGCCATGCTCAGATATTGACTCAATTGCATTAATTAATGCAGCGCATGCACACACAAAAAGAAACATTGCTCCCGTTCACAAACCTTCTAAGGCTTTGTTGTTGCTGTTTTGGTTTTTAAATGGACAAAAAGGGAGCTTATTATATTTGCAAACAAAGAAATGATGAGATGCTCTGATTTATACATAGGAGGGGAATTCAGAGACCATTGTTGAAAGCTTAAGTTACAGCAGGATTTCCTTCTGTGTGCTCCAAGAAAAGGTTAAAATTTGTTAATAACAGTCACAAGCTGTTAGGAACTGTAGTGTCATATGATTGATTTTCTGATTTATAGAAAGTGTGTAGGGTATAAACTGAAATGAATAACAGTTGAATGGAGAGATATGACTAAAGATAACATAAATTGGTCTGACAAAGATGTAATACCTGGTTCTTTGCTTCCTGACTCACAATAGGTTTCTTTTTTAAAAGCTATGTTTATCTTCTCTTCTGTATTGCTGGCTGAATTTGAACTGACCTGCGTAGATGAGGTTTGTCTGCTAGCGCATTTGGATTTTTTTATGCTACCTGGATATTAACACATTATATTATGTAGCTCGTCTCACCTGTGTTTTTTCTATAGCGCTTTTATGCCAAGTTGGAAAGCATGTGTGCGGATTAGCAAAAGTCTGTTTCACTTTCCCATTCAATGCAGAGATGGCAACCATAAGCCAGCATTAGGGAGACAGAGTTTTGATTAAACATCTCACCTTGTTAACAGGTTCTGGTGAGAAAGGGTGTTAGTGTGTCCTGCTGAGTCATTATCTTACCCAGCTATAAGAGAGATGGTAGTAGCTCCCTGAGCAGAGAGGATCCAAGAGGTGGGCTGAGTAGGCCAGAGGGAAGTACTCCAGAAGTGGCTATATCTAGACAGGTGTCTGGATTTTTTTGTTGGCAGTGCTGAAATCCAGGAAGGGGGTGAGGCTTGGACTCTGTGTAGCTTGTGGAGTCTGGAGTAGGCAGAGAATGATTTACAGAGACAAACTTGATTTTTTTTTTAGTAGCTATTTGTAACAGATTTGGTGCAGCCAATGGAGTAACTTCAGACATACAGCGGTAGGGCACAAGGGAAAAAAGACCCATCACATCTGTCTTGGGGAAGCATAAAATAAGCCCTTTAAAAGAGGGAGGGGAAAGATGGACAGGAATATACAAACCAGAGAGGAGTACCAAGGGTAAAACACATACAGATCTCCAGCTGACACAAGCTGTGTCCTCTCCCATGAAAAAATTCATAATAATCTGTGCAGAACATCACTTCAGGATAAACACAATAATGCTATAAATACTCTTAGCCATTTCCTGTTGTTTTTACTGCAGCTTGCACAGGGCTTTGAGTCTGGGTAAGGGTGTGACCGTGAGCCACATAATGATACATGGACTAAGCATCCACTCTGCTTCTCTTGCTATTTGCAGCATGGGCTGGAATAATAATGACATTTAAAAAAAAGTGGATTCTTTTCTATTTTAATAGAGGTTTGTTCAACAAAACAGGAAAAAAATCTTTAATGAATGGAGAGGTAATTTACTTATTTTTAATGTAAATATTTAGGGCAGCAATCCTGTGGGGGGGCTCACACAGGTGAGTAGTTCAACTGATTTCAACGGGATGACTCAGGTGGGTGAAATTTCAGAGAGAGAGCCCTTTTAGTCTGAATCTGCAAAAACAAGGAGTCCTGTGGCACCTCGTGATTAAAGTTACTCATCACAGATTATTTAGCCTCCACATTTAGTTTGACTTTTGATTTTAATATATAATGAAGATTGAACCAAACTTAATAGTAGGAGCTTGTGGGTTTTGCCATTTTTCAAAATACCGCTCCCGGAGAAAAAAGACAGTCCTTTTCCTGAGCTGTCTGCAACTGAAATTCAACAGCCTGGGACATTTTTATTGCGTTGATTTCCTTTTAACTAATGCATTTGAGCCAGAAGCAAAAATGACCAGAAACAATAGTGATATTGAGCAATCTAATTTTTGTCATCCAAGTTCTGCTGGAATGCAAAGAAAACAGATAACTCTATTGCCAGAAGCACAAGACTATTTTGATAATCCCATGATCTGTAAGACAATCAGTTGGGAGTTCTTTTTGTTTGCCTTCTGGTTTTTGAAACTTTGGGTGTACTTAGATCGTGTTTCTAAGCTTTTTTCCACACATATGAGGTCTAGCGACATCTTTTATTCTAATTTTAAAATGAAAGTTAAACTCCCATTATCATAGTGATTCCAGGAACTGAGGCTTCAAGAGAAACACCAAATGCCACGAGACTCATGATAAAATCGTGAGAGTTAGCAACACTCAGGTTAATCTCAAACTCTTTGATGTTAAAGATATAAGAGGCTGTTAGTAACAAAGGTTGCTTCACATACATCTAGGAGAAGAGGTCACCGTTTGCAATTTAAGACTTGATCCTGCAAAGACTTATGCCTGGATTTCAGTGTGGCTACCTACGTTCCTGAAGTTCAACACGTGTTAAATGTTTGCAGGATTGGACCCAAGAAAATGATTGATGATGTGTTTTGTACTCAACAGGAAAGAATAATGACTATTTGCTTACTTGAAGAATGGCATCAGGCCTGTATGTGGGTGGGTGCAAAGGGTTTGAAAGCACCCCTCCACGGTCCCCCCAATTAAGCACGCTCCAGCCAGGGGAAGGCAGGAGCAGCACGTTGCCCGAGCCTCCCTCCTCCATGCTCTGGCCATCCGGGGGAAGGCTGGGGCTGATTTCCCCGCTTGCTTGGGGGAACATGGGAAGTGCATTCACACACACACATGCACACCCCGAAATTCCTGCGTACGGGCCTGGGCATAGACTTGTAGATCCCAGTTCAGAAAAGCCACTGAGTTTTAAACGTGGAACCAATCCCATCTCTGTTCAGCAAAGCAGTTAAGCACAATGTTTTCATGTTCTGCTGAATCAGGGCCATGAAGAACAACTTCTTCAATCTACAGTAAAAACTCTTCAGTAACAGAACATTGCCAAAATGGCATGAAGTAGCTGTTTTCTGTCCTCTAATTCCTGCCTTAGCACTAATTATTATAGCTTCCAAATTGTGTATGTATAGAAACTGCCCCTCCGATGAAATTAGCCAGCTCCTTTCAGCTGATCCAGTCACTGATGTAATCTGAATATGCATAATGGGGGTATGTCAGTTTCGTGTGGGAGATGAAAATAACAGGCACAAGAAGAAAAACTCTGATGATTGAAACAGAAAAGCTCCAGCTAGGAATCTGTGTTCCTGTTCAGTGTTCAAAGGCTTGCAATGTTGATACTAACCAAGTTAATTCAGAAAAGGATTTTCAAAGGCACAAAAGGCAGTTAAGGCAGGAGTTAAGAACATAACATAAGAACGGCCGTACTGGGTCAGACCAAAGGCCCATCTAGCCCAGAAGCCTGTCTGCCAACAGTGGCCAGCACCAGATGCCCCAGAGAGGGTGGACCGAAGACAATGATCAAGCGATTTGTCTCCTGCCATCCTTCTCCAGCCTCTGACAAACAGAGGCCAGGGACACCATTTCTATCCCCTGGCTAATAGCCTTTTATGGACCTAACCTCCATGAAATTATCTAGCTTCTCTTTAAACTCTGTTATAGTCCTAGCCTTCACAGCCTCCTCTGGCAAGGAGTTCCACAGGTTGACTACACGCTGTGTGAAGAAGAACTTTCTTTTATTAGTTTTAAACCTGCTACCCATTAACTTCATTTGATGTCCTCTAGTTCTTCTATTATGGGAACTAATAAATAACTTTTCTTTATTCACCCTCTCCACACCACTCATGATTTTATATACCTCTATCATATCCCCCCTCAGTCTCCTCTTTTCTAAACTGAAAAGTCTCAGTCGTTTTAACCTCTCTTCATATGGGACCCGTTCCAAACCCATAATCATTTTAGTTGCCCTTTTCTGAACCCTTTCCAAGGCCAAAATATCAAGGAGATGAGTACCTAATTCCTATTTATGCCTCTTCCAAATGCAATGCATTTATTGCCATATGGTCCAGTGGTTAAGACTCTCAACTTGGATTCAAGAGACATGGGCTCTAAGCACTGCCTTGCTTAATGATATTAGGCAAGCCATGTGCATGTTGTGTACTTCACTTTCCCTATCTATAAGAAGTGAGGTAATGCTCCTGACTGTCTGTGCAAAGGGCTTTGAGAGCTGTAGGTAAATGCTAAGCATAAATATCTGAAATAAAGGAAGTGACACCTACCTTCAGCAGCATTCACAATTCCTTTTGTTGCATCAGAATTGCTTTCTTGGCTATGTATGTCCCTGATATAATATGGAGATATACTTATCTCATAGAGCTGGAAGAGACCTTGAGTCCAGTCCCCTGCCCTCATTGCAGGGCTGAAAACCATCCCTGACAGATTTTCCCCAGATCCCTAAATGGCTTCCTTGAGAATTGAACTCACAACCCTGATTTAGCAAGCTAATGCTCAAACCACTCCTAACGTTGGGTTTAGCAGGCTAATGCACAAACAACTCAGCAAGCCTGCCTCCAATACTACACTGTACAGCCCCATTAATGACTCGCATGACAGGAAGGGCTGGGTACCAAGGCTGAAGGTACCCAGCCCATGAGGGGCATGTGTATGGCGCAAATGCATAGGGGCTGATTGTGCTCCCATGGAAATTAATAGGAGATCTGCCCATTTGAGAGAGAGAGAGAGAGAGGCTTCTGGCATGTGGCAGGGGGCAAAGGGCTTGAGGACATATTTATGGGCTTATCCATTAGGATTGCAAGAACCCATGGAACGTGTAGATCAGACTTGGGTTTACTACTGTTTATTTGTGCTCCAGACTGTAGAGTGGTTGGTGGGCTCCTGCAGTGGGTCAGGTACTTGCTGCCAGAAGTCAAAGGTTCAAACCCCCACCGTTGCCCCCAGGGTTGCCCAATACTAGCATGGTGATGGATATACTTGGGACAAAGGAGGGGACCAGATATAGGGAAGTTGGGGGGCTGGCACAGTGGATAAGGTTCCCACCACAGGACTTATGCTAGGTGCTATACAAAAAGAGAGCACTTGGCCCAAAGAGCTGACAATCAAAGCCTGAGGGCAGAGACAAGAGGTCAACACACACACAGGGAGGGTGGGGCACAAGGAAACAGCACAATGACTATCTCAGAGAGCTGGCCATGTTAGTCTGAATCTGCAGAAATGAGCTCTCTTATGAGACCTTACAGATTTATTAGGGGCATAAACTTTGGGGTAAAAGCGTGTCATCAGATGTATTGGAGTGACAGTAACAGAGTCAGGAGTGTGTGTGTATATACTGATGTGGAGAAATTGGAGAAGGTCCAGAGAAGAGCAATAAAAATGATTAAAGGTCTAGAAAACATGACCTGTGAGGGAAGACTGAAAGAACTAGGCTTGTTAATTTGGAAAAGAGAAAACTTGATAGTGGTTTTCAAGTATCTAAAAGGGTATTACAAGGAGGAGGGTGAAAAATTGTTCCCCTTGGCTTCTGAGGATAGGACAAGAAGCAATGGGCTTAAATTGCAGCAAGGGATGTTTAGGTTGGACATTAGGAAAAACTTCCTAACTGTCAGGGTGGTTAAACACTGGAATACATTCCCTATAGGGATTGTGGAATCTCCATCACTGGAGATATTTAAGAGCAGGTTAGATGGATGCCTATCAGGGAAGATCCAGATGGTGCTTGGTCCTGCTGTGAGGGCAGGGGACTGCACTTGATGATCTCTTGAGGTCCCTTCCAGTTCTAGTGTTCTGTGATTCTATGGCTGCATCTAGACTGGCATGATTTTGCGCAAAAGCAGCCGCTTTTGCGCAAAATCTTGCCACCTGTCTACACTGGCCGCGAGTATTTGCACAAGAACACTGACTTTGTAATGTACAAAATCAGTGGTTCTTAAGAATACTTTGACGCTCCGCTCAGGGGATAAGCCCTCTTGTGCAAGTATTCTTGCGCAAGAGGGCCAGTGTAGACAGCCACCTTAATTTCTTGCGCAAGAAAGCCTGATGGCTAAAATGGCCATCGGAGCTTTCTTGAGCAAGAGAGCGTCTATACTGGGCATGGATGCTTTTGCGCAAAAGCAAATCTTTTGCGCAAAGGCACATGCCAGTATAGACGCTCTTCTCTTAAATACTTTTAACAGAAAAACTTTTCCATTAAAAGTATTTGCGCAAAATCTTGCCAATCTAGATGCAGCCATCGTGTATGTGTGTGTCTATGTTTAATACATATATAAAACAAAAAAAGTTACTTATCAAATGTAGAACCAGTGTTAATGAGGCTGATCAAGTCAAGGTGGATGTGGCTCATTCACAGCAGCTGATGGGGAGATGTGACTATCAAGAGAGGGGAAATGCCCTTTGTAGTATGTTAACCAGTTTAAATCTTTATTCAGGCCTAATTTGATTGTATTGAATTTGCAAAGGAATTGGAGTTCAGTCATTTCCCTTAGTAATCAGGTTTTGAAGAGTTTTTTTTAAAGAAGGGTAGCTCCTTTTAAATCTAAGGAGTGTGATGAGCAATGCACACATTTTAAACAGCTCTCAAGTTCGGGCCTAGACTATGAGTATTTCATAACATTTATGTAAAGAAGAGAACAGAGGGATCAGCTCCTTTGCATAGTGAGCATTGGGGCAGAAAAGGAATGATGGTAAAACTGCAAGGGTATGTCTAGACTGGTGGGTTTTCCCGGGATACCAGAGCTATCCCAGAAAAACTCCACCGTGTCCAGGGAACGCATTTGCTCTTCCACTTTTTTTGTGGAAGGGCAAACATGCTCTTTTGGGGAGCTCTATATACATCGTTCTACGAGGAATAAGAGATCTGCTGAAAGAGGAGGCTTTTCCACCATTTGGCCCCATCTAGACGGGGCCAAATGATGGAAAAGCCTCTTCCGGAAAAGCAATTGGAAAAAGCAATTGAAAATTTGTGTCGCTTTTTCCGATAAAAGAGTGTAGTCTAGACCTTGACTAAATGATGCCCAATAACCTGTGACCGTCCAGTAGTGATGCCTTCATTTCAGCTTCAAGGAATAAAACCTTGGTAAGATACATTGGGTTCTGGGATCATTTTTTATCCTGGATTTTGGAGATTTTGAAAACTCCCAGAGCTTTGGGATATGCAATTTAACACTCCCTTCATCTACACTTTGAGGCTATCTCTACACAGCAGCATTATTTAGGAGTAACTGACGTTATTCTGAAATAACATAGTCCGCATCCACACACAAGCAGTTATTTTGACATAATGTTGAAATAATGTTGAGCTGGAGGACTGCTTAATCCGATTCCTGTAACCCTCATTGTACAAGGAGTAAGGGAAGTTGGGGGAAGGGTGCTATATCTTGAACTAACTGCTGTGGAGACAGCGCCAAAAATCAAAATAAACTATTTTGACTTAAAATACACAATTAGCATAGCTCAAGTTGCGTAGCTTATTTCGAGTTTAACCCTGCTGTGTAGACATGCCCTGACTGTGTTGTTTATGTAGGTCAGGGGCAGGGACTGTCTCGTAGGCCATATTTTACTCTACAGAATTAAGTCAACCTAGTTTATATCAGCATTCAGCCATCACAGAAATGACCTCGCTTGTGTGTGTCAGCACTTTGCTCCATGTGTCAGCAATGTGCATGCTCACCAAGAGGCCTTGTATCGATTTTACTGCCGGGAGAGGACATTGTGAGAAGGGTCCTGAAAGCTAGTAACAGTTGACATAAGGAACACAGTGTCTACACTGACCGTGCATGTAAACAGGTCTGACTATGTTTTTGTGCAGCACCTGATACAATGAGGCACTGAACTCAATAGAACATCTGGGTGCTGCAGTAATACAGAATCCGCCTTCCCTCTCTTCTTGGGCTGGATCTGGCCACAGAGGGTTTTTTTTCCCACTATTTCCTTTGACTCATGGCGACATTCTGGGAACTACGGGGGCTGCTGCTAGAGCACTTGCTGGGAATTCTTTGCTTCCTGTGCTGCCTAGAATGATAGTATTTCCTAGCTCTAATCTAGCCCTTTTCATTCATAGATCTGAAAGCACTTTACAAAGGAGCTCATTATGATTACCCCCATTTTACAGATGGGGAAACTGAGGCACTGAGCGATTAAACATAACTCCATCTATACATATCAAATGATGGGCTCTAAATTAGCTGTTACTACTCAAGAGAAAGAATGAGATCATAGAATCATAGAATCATAAGGCTGGAAGAGACCTCAGGAGGTCATCAAGTCCAGCCCCCTGCCCAAAGCAGGACCAATCCCAGCTACATCAACCCAGCCAGGGCTTTGTCAAGCCGAGACTTAAAAACCTCCAGGGATGGAGATTCCACCATCTCCCTAGGTAACCCATCCCAGTGCTTCACCACCCTCCTAGGGAAATAGTTTTCCTAATATCCAACCTAGACGTCCCCCACTGTAACTTGAGACCTTTGCTCCTTGTTCTACCATCTGTCACTACTGAGAACAGCCTCTCTCCATCCTCTCTGGAACCTCCCTTCAGGAAGTTGAAGGCTGCTATCAAATCCCCCCTCACTCTTCTCTTCTGTAGACTAAATAAGCCCAAATCCCTCAGCCTCTCCTCATAGGTCATGTGCCCCCTAATCATTTTTGCTCCAGCCCCTAATCATTTTGATTGCCCTCTGCTGGACCCTCTCCAAAGTGTCCACAACCTTTCTGTAGTGGGTGGCCCAGAATTGGATGCAATATTCCAGATGTGGCCTCATCAGTACTGAAAAAGGAGAATAATCACTTCCCTTGATCTGCTGGCAATGCTCCTAATGCACCCCAATATGCCATTAGCCTTCTTGGCTACAAGGACACACTGTTGACTCATGTCCAGCTTCTCATCCACTGTAATCCCCAGGTACTTTTCTGCTGAACTGCCAGTCGGTCCACAGCCTGTAACAATGCTTGGGATTCTTCTGTCCCAAGTGCAGGACTCTGCACTTGTCCTTCTTGAATCTCAGATTTTGCAGTCATTGTGTATAATTCTCTGAAAACAACTACTCAATAAGAAGCAGAAGTTAAAAAAGCTAACAGGATGTGAGGGACTAGTAGAAAAGGGATAGATTATAAAACAGAAGTGATTATAACACCACTATATAAATCCATGGCATGCCATGTTATAATCACTTCTGTTTTATAACACCTCTTCGATAATGTATCAAGTTCTGGTCAAAGAGATATATTAGAAATGGAGAAGATACAGAGAAGAGCAACAGAAATAATTAAGGGTACAAAACAGTTTCTATATGAGTCTATATGGATCTTGGAAAAGAGATGACTAAGGGATGGCAGAGATCTATAAAATCATGGCTGGTGCAAGGAAGTGAATGAGGAAGTGTTATTTACTTCTTCACATTACAAAAGAACCAAGATCATCCAATGAAATTCATTGGCAGCAGGTTTAAACCAACCAAACAATAGGAAGTATTTCTTCACACAACACACAGGCAACCTGTGGAACTCTTTGCCAGAGGATGTTGTGAAGGCCAAAACTATCATGGGATTAAAAAAAAAAAAACCTAGATGAATTCATGGAGGATAGGTCCATCAATGGCTATTAGCCAGGATGAGCAGGGATGTATCCCCATTCTCTGGGTGGGCCTATAATCTAATGGCCAGAAGCTAACACTGGATTATTTTGCATTCCCTCTGAAGCACATGGCACTGGCCAAAGGCAGGATATCGGCCTAGATGGACCATTTTGGTATGACCAAGTGGGGCCATTCCAATGCGTTTTATGAAGTGACTGACTCAAAGTCACCCAACAGCAGGCTGGGATTAGAACCCCGGTTTCCTGAGCCTCAATCCAGTGCTCTAGCCAGCTTCAACATTATCCATAACTATTACTATAATACTCACATCCCTTACTCAGTATCAACAGCATTCTTGGTGCCTTGCAAACCCATAAGGAATTTACAGGTGCAGACAAACCCCTAGAGACACCCTGAAGCTGTTTTTAGCTGATTCCAAAACACTGTGGGGCTGTCAGTGGAAAGGTCCATTTCAGGGGGATTTGGAGGGTGAGGGTAGAGTGTAGGGGCTGTTGTTACTCGAGTTGGCAGGTGTACTGGTGGCTAGATGTTCATCACTGGAATCATTCTCCTCTAATTCAGGCCAGTCTGTGGCTGGTACTCAGTGTGCAGATTGCAGCCAGCTTTCCCCTCTAAGATTTTCTCTTTGCCCTCTTGTGGCACTTGGCCAAATGCCATGAGCAGCCACCAACCTGCTGCTGGATGTAACAGCGAGTCTGCTGACTCTGCCTACTAATGGAGCAGTGTAGCCACTGAGGCAGCCTACCATGGACCAGCTGCCCTCACTCTGTTGCCTGGAGACTGGCTGTGCTATTAGGAGCAGAGCCAACAGCCACCGCGGGCCCTGGGGCAAGGTGTGTGTGGGCGGTGGTTCCATGGGGCATTGAGTGGAAGGGGCAGGGCCCAAGCTGCCAGCCTCAGCACTGCCCAGACTATGGCTCACCCCAGCCCTCAGAGCTGCATGGAGCAGTGGAGCGGTGCTCTGGCAGCATTTCTAAGGGTCCCAAGGTGCCCAGCCGCTGCTGCTGCAGTAGGTTCCCTTAGTATTGCTGGGCCCCAGGGCAATTGTCCCCTTTCCTCCCTAATCTTCCTCTGGCAGGACTGTCTGTAAGCCTTGATTCCTGGCACTGTTATCTGTCTGAGGTAACGCCATCCTCCCACCCTGGGAAGTGGGTAGGATAAATCCATGAAAACTGCTGAGGCACTGGGACAATATGGTAACAGGACCCTATGGGTACATAAGACAGGTGGATATTCACTAAGGCCTAGTGCAGAGCATGTGGCAGCCAAAAGAAAGACTCCCCTTGACTTTGATGAGGCTGGAATCAGCCATAACTGCAAACTGGTGCAAACCCGCACTTGGCTGCCATTTTCGTGTTCACACGCAAAACCCGCTATTTCGGCAAAGAATCGGGACATGGGTAAAATGCTGCCATTTCCACCAGCCTCAGGAATCATTATGCAGTGAAATTCCATCATGCAGGGTGGGAATTCAGCCATTTTTTAAAAATGTGTATAGTCCAGAGAGGAATCCAACATTTTCACAGAGCAACACTTCCCATTGGCACAATTCTGTTTTCTATTGGTGGCAAAGCCGCCTTTTGTTATCCCTCGAAACTCTAGACAAGACACTGTGGTTGGTTTGTGACCTTGAAAATGGTGACTCTTCAGCACTGTGTTTGCTAGAGGTGAAAGACACTCTTATTCTCCCTGGTGTCTTGTAGTCTTTGCATGGGTGACGCGCCCCCTTTCTTCAAGGTCCAGCTGTAACAGAAGTTATGGGCTTAATGCAGAAATTATTTGGTGATATTCGCTGGCCTGTGCTACGGAGATCAGACCAGATCATCACAGTGGTCCCTTTTGGCCTTGGAACCTATTAATGCAAATTGGGCAGGCACAAGGGGTGTAGGATCAGGGCTGTCTGCCTCTCTTACAGCCTGCTATTGACTCTGCTGCTGTGGAAGCCAATAGCAAAGTTTGTAGATATTGCCTGCATAGAGAGTGGCTGAGATTTTCCACTGGTGCCTAAGGGATTTAGACACCAAAGTTCAATGGATTTAGGTACCTGATTCTCTTCTGCTGCTTTTAAATCGCAGACAAACCAAAGCACATTCTCTTCAGCATCATAGGTGACTTAATAGTTTGTTTCCAGGGGTTGTTACTTAACAGAGGGATGGTGAATATAGCTGCCTCATTTAAAGGGGTAGCCCAGCTGAACCAGAACTAGGCGGGGCCCATTTTATTGGCCGGTAAAGCTGATTGATTTATTAGAGCAGAAATCTCTTGCTAGCTCCCAACACAGGTTATTCTCCAAGTGCAAACTCTATTTCACTTCACACACGCACAAACCTAGCCCAAGTGCCCGTGTTATGAATAGGCCCCTTTGTTAGGCTGCGAATCGACAAGACAGACTGTTTAGTTCATGTCTATGCATTAGCGAAGGAGGACGGGGGTCTGTGAGACAGATGTGGCCTTTAATTGCATGGAAATATTAGAAGATCGTTAAGCCGTTTTTGACAGGTTTCCCTCTTGCTGAGGGAGTGAGGCGCTGTTCCAGCAGAGGTGTGGGGGAACAGTCCCATCCTGCCTGCCCTGCCCATGCTAGACCATCACCCCACTATGGAATAATAAAGGGTTTAGCCAAGAGCCCCCCTTTTCTACCAGAGCCACAGAGCTGATGCTGCATTTGAGAAAGAAACCTCCTCAAAATGCATCTGATAAAGAACTTTTCAACACTGCTTGGGAGACTAGCCGTGTGCCAGATAAGATGGGGGCATATCAGCTCTGCCCAGAACATGGCCCGTTTCTTTTTCATATTAGCATGATCTGAGTCTATGACTCTCATCAGCAAATACTTGAGGAGAGGAAAACTGAACGGTAAC
Source organism: Rafetus swinhoei (assembly GCA_019425775.1). NCBI lineage: Eukaryota > Metazoa > Chordata > Testudines > Trionychidae > Rafetus > Rafetus swinhoei. Next base: position 9,153,080 of record CM033429.1, on the reverse strand, counting down.
CACTCTCAGAAAATGTCACAAGCTGCTGCCATTGGAGACAGCCCTCCTTTCTATTGGGAGGCCCTCTGAGCAGGACTCCTGGGTTCCGTTTTCAGTTCTGCCACAAACCTGTAGGGTGACCTTTGGTAAGACACTTTGCTAATGTGCTGCAGTGACCCAGGGATAACGGTGCTTAGCCATGTTTGTAAAGTGCTTTGAGAGCCTCATAGAATCATAGAATCATAGAACACGAGAACTGGAAGGGACCTCGAGAGGTCATCGAGCCCAGTCTCCTGCCCTCACGGCAGGACCCAGTACCATCTAGATCATCCCTGAAAGATGTCTATCTAACCTGCTCTTAAATATCTCGAGAGATGGAGATTTCACAACCTCCCTAGGCAACTTATTCCAGTGTTTAACCACCTTGACAGTTAGGAAGTTTTTCTTAATGTCCACCCTAAGCCTCCCTTGCTGCAGTTTAAGCCCATTGCTTCTTGTCCTAGCCTCAGAGGCCAAGGAAAACAATTTTTCTCCCTCCTCCTTATGACACCCTTTTAGATACTTGAAAACCGCTGTCCGCTGTCATGTCCCCTCTCAGTCTTCTCAGACGAAAAACACTATAAAAGAGCGAAGTTTTGTTGACATCTTTCCTTTATTCTCCTGGATCTTAGAGACAATCTCATGAAAACAAGGATCCTTGCTGCTTATCAGGCAACAGCTACTGCTCCTCACCATGCCCCTGGAGTTAAGTTACACATGGGGTCTTCAGCAGTTGGCCGCCTGTATCAATAGGAGCTTTATTACTGACTTCACTGCATGAGCCCACAAGCATCATCATCATTTCATTGTTTTGTAGCGTTGAAGGGCACAAGGACCCATCTAGAATGGCCTCCTCTAAATCACAGTCCATCAAACATTACCCAGATACTAATGTATGGACCACAAAGATTTATTTAGACCCAAACATTTCATTCCCCCTTCTCTTCTTCTCCTAATACCAGCCCAGAGACATGGAGGTTAAGAGCCTTACCATAGGCCTTGTGTGCAAAATGCAGATGCAACTGTAACAAGCTATCTCTACTAGCTCATATCTAGCTCGCATGGGTAATGACAGCCACAAAGACATGGCAGCACAGGATAGCAACCCACATATGTACCCAGGGTCCCTGGCAGGCTTATCCTCTGGTTGCTAGCCCAAGCATAAATCTTTACTACTGGGCTCTCACTACTGCCATTAATTAGATTCAGCGTGGCAGAGGGATGCCCATCTACGATCACACCCTTGCCTCGCTGTCAAGACATACCTCAAGGCCATACATGTGAATCAGAGTCAGCATGGGGAGGCCATTAAAGCTCAGATGCTTTTAGCTCCAAGCCCTTGGTTGTGCTTGACTTTCCTGTGCCTGGCCCATAGTGAAGGTCTGGAATTGCTTGCCATGAGTTCATTTGAGATCTCTGGTACTCAGACCTGCATTGCTGTGGATGCAGGAGCAAGGCAGGGCGGGAGAACCCATTGGCTATTGCTTGTGTGGAAAACTATCCATGAGAGCGTTTTGTTTTGTTTCCTTGAGATGTGCAACACAGCAATGAGCTGCCATCTATCTGAGACTCGAATCAGGGCTTTTCTTGGTACAGGGCTGATAAAGCCAACAGCTTCACAGATACCACTGTTCAACGGTAGCTGATAAGAGGGTTTCTTGCAAGTCTGTTGTCCAGTACCCATCGAGAACAGAATTTGGTTTTATGAAGCAGCCTTGCTTGAGGATAATGCTTTGCATTTCTGTGACCTCTGTCTGCCAAAGACTTCACAATTGTTAAGGATCGGAGCACCCTTGGGATGACTGCATAGCACGTACAGGGAAACTGACTCATGGAGACATTTAAATGACTTGGCTGGGGTGACACAGTCAGAAATAGAATGCAGGTCTGCTGGTTCCCAAATCCCCCCTTCTCTGTGCATTGTAACAATTGAACAGTGGGTGATAGAGGATAGCGGGGAAGAAGCAGACATGATATGTCTTGATTTTAGTGAGGCATTTAGTTCAATCCCACAGAACATTCTGATAACCAAACTAGGGAACTGTGAAGTAGTTGTAATTACGAGAAGGCAGGTGCAAAACTGGTTGAACGATCATACTCAGACGGTAGTTATCAATGGTTCGTTGTCAGACTAGGAGAGCATATCTAGTGATGTCCCATAAGGGCAAGGTTTTGGCCTGGTACTACTCAATATTTTACTTTATGACTTAACTAATGGAGTGGAGACTATGCTTAGAAAATTTGCGATAAGGCTAAAATAGGAGGTGCTTACAAGCAGTTTAGGGACCTGGATTAGAATTTAAAACCATCTTTGAAATTTGTAGACTTGGTCTGAAATAAAAAAGATGAAATTCAAATAAAGAGAAGTGCACATTGCCTGATTTAGGCAGGAAAGATCAAACACACAGCTACAAAATGGGGAGTAACTGACTTGGTGGTCAGACTGCTGAAAAGGATCTGAGAGTTAGAACGAATCACCAGTTGTTATGAGTCAACAATGTGATGCAGTTGAGGTAAACGCTAATGTTATTCAGGGGCATATGAACAGCACTGTGGCATGTAAGACATAACAGGTAATTGTCCTGTTCCACTTGGCACAGGTAAGGCCTCAGGTGGAGTACAGCATCCAGTTCTGGGTGCCTCACTTTACGGAACATGTGGACAAATTGGAGAACGTGCAGAGGAGATCAACAAAAATGCTGAACAGTTTAGCGAACCTGACCTACGAGGAAAGGTTAAAAAACTGGGCGTGTTAAGTCTTGAGAAAATGAGATTGAGGAGGGACTTGATAACAGTCTTTAAATATGTTAAGGGGTGTTAGAAAGAGGATGGTCATCAGTTGTTCTTCCATGCCCACTTAAGGTAGAATAAGAAGTGATGGGCTTTATCTGCATTGAGGGAGATTTAGGTATTAGGAAAATCTTTCTAACTACAAAGGTAGCTAGGCTCTGGAACAGGCTTTCAGAGGGAGGTTTGGAGTCCCTGTTGCTGAAGGTTTCTAAGAACAGTCTGGGTAGACACTTGTCTGGGATGGTCTAGGTTTACTTGGTCTGACTTCGGTGCAGGAGGCTAGACTAGGTGACCACAAGCTAAATATGAGTCAACAGTGTGACACTGTTGCAAAAAAAGCAAACATGATTCTGGGATGCACTAACAGGAGTGTTGTGAGCAAGACACGAAAAGTCATTCTTCTGCTGTACTCTGCACTGATTAGGCCTCCGTTGGAGTATTGTGTCCAGTTCTGGGCACCACGTTTCAAGAAAGATGTGGAGAAATTGGAGAAGGTCCAGAGAAGAGCAACACAAATGATTAAAGGTCTAGAAAACATGAGCTATGAGGCAAGGCTGAAGGAATTGGGCTTGTTTAGTTCAGAAAAGAGAAGACTGAGAAGGGACATGGTAGTGGTTTTCAAGTATCTAAAAGGGTGTCACAGGGAAGAGGGAGAAAAATTGTTCTCCTTGACCTCTTAGGATAGGACAAGAAGCAATGGGCTTAAATTGCAGCAAAGGGAGATTTAGGTTGGACATTACATAAGAACATAAGAACGGCCGTACCGGGTCAGACCAAAGGTCCATCTAGCCCAGTATCCTGTCTGCCGACAGTGGCCAGCACCAGGTGCCCCAGAGGGGGTAGACCGAAGACAATGATCAAGCGATTTGTCTCCTGCCATCCCTCTCCAGCCTCTGTCAAACAGAGGCCAAGGACACCATTTTATCCCCTGGCTAATAGCCTTTTATGGACCTAACCTCCATGAAATTATCTAGCTTCTCTTTAAACTCTGTTATAGTCCTAGCCTTCACAGCCTCCTCTGGCAAGGAGTTCCACAGGCTGACTACACGCTGTGTGAAGAAGAACTTTCTTTTATTAGTTTTAAACCTGCTACCCATTAATTTCATTTGGTGTCCTCTAGTTCTTCTATTTAGGAACTAATAAATAACTTTTCTTTATCGGCCCTCTCCACACCACTCATGATTTTATACACCTCTATCATATCCCCTCAGTCTCCTCTTTTCTAAACTGAAAAGTCCCAGTCGCTTAACCTCTCCTCATATGGGACCCGTTCCAAACCCCTAATCATTTTAGTTGTTTTCTGAACCCTTTCCAAGGCCAAAATATCTTTTTGAGGTGAGGAGACCACATCTGTACACAGTATTCAAGATGTGGGCGTACCATAGTTTTATACAGGGGCAGTAAGATATTCCGGGTCTTATTTTCTATCCCTTTCTTAATAATACCTAGCATCCTATTTGCCTTTTTGACCGCCGCTGCACACTGTGTGGAAGTTTTCAGAGAACTGTCCACGATAACTCCAAGATCTCTTTCCTGATTTGTCGTAGCCAAATTAGCCCCCATCATACTGTACGTATAGTTGGGGTTATTTTTCCCGATGTGCATTACTTTACACTTATCCACATTAAATTTCATTTGCCATTTTGTTGCCCAATCACTCAGTTTGGTGAGATCTTCTTGGAGTCCCTTACAGTCTGCTTCTGTCTTGACTATCCTAAACAGTTTGGTATCATCCGCAAACTTTACCACCTCACTGCTTACCCCTTTCTCCAGATCATTTATGAATAAGTTGAACAGGATTGGTCCTAGGACTGACCCTTGGGGGACACCACTAGTTACCCCTCTCCATTCTGAAAATTTACCATTTATTCCTACCCTTTGTTTCCTGTCTTTTAACCAGTTCTCAATCCAAGAAAGGACCTTCCTCTTATCCCATGGCCATGTAATTTACACAAGAGCCTTTGGTGAGGGACCTTGTCAAAGGCTTTCTGGAAATCTAAGTATACCATATCTACTGGATCCCCTTGTCCGCATGTTTGTTAACCCCTTCAAAGAACTCTAATAGATTAGTAAGACAGGATTTCCCTTTACAGAAACCATGTTGACTTTTGTCCAACAAATTATGTTCTTCTACATGCTTCACAATTTTATTCTTTACTATTGTTTCGACTAATTTGCCAGGTACCGAAGTTAGACTTACCGGTCTGTAATTGCCCGGATCGCCTCTAGAGCCCTTTTTAAATATTGGTGTCACATTGGCTACCTTCCAGTCATTAGGTACGGAAGCCGATTTAAGGGATAGGTTACAAACCACAGATAATAGTTCAGCAATTTCCCATTTGAGTTCTTTTAGAACCCTTGGATGAATGCCATCCGGTCCCGGAGATTTGTTAACATTAAGTTTTTCTATTTGTTCCAAAACCTCCTCTAATGACACTTCAATCCGGGAAATTAGGAAAAACTTCCTAACTGTCAGGGGTTGTTAAATACTGGAATAAGTTACCTAGGGGAGGTTATAGAATCTCCATCACTGGAGATATTTAAGAGCAGGTTAGACAGACATTTATCAGGAATGATCTAGACTGTGCTTGGTCCTGCCATGAGGGCAGGGGACTGGACTTGATCTCTCGAGGTCCCTTCCAGTCCTAGTATTCTAGAATTTCAAAATTTCTATGATTTCTATGATTCCTTGTTCCTTCCAGCCCTAGCACATTCTTCAACTGACATCAGTAGATGTCAGGGGATGATTTGGCCATCAATTCCCAGTTAGTGAGGCCTTGCCTATTCTATGGCCAGGTCCACACTACACCCAGGAGGTCAGCTTAAAGTACACAACTCCAACTACATAAATAACATAGCTGGAGTCAACATATCTTAAGCTGAGCTTGGCACTATCTTCACAGTGGGGGACCAATGGGAGCAAATGCTCCCGTCAGCTTCCCTTACTTCTCATTTGATTTAGAGGGTCTTTACTAGACCTGCTAAATCGAACACCAGAAGATCAATCTCCAGCGCGGCAAGTGGAAATGTGACCTATGTTTTTGCCAGTATAACCTCTGCTAAAGATGGTGCTTATGCTGACAAACGGAGTTTTTCTATCATCCTACTAACACCGCTTCTGTGCATGACACTAAGGGCTTGTACACACGGGCACTTACTTGGGTATAACTTAAGTCACTCAAGGTAGGGTGGAAAAGCCAGACACACTCCTGCCAAGATGGCTACTGCTGCTAGGGGAAGAGGAGAGCTCTCTCCCATCGGCACAGAGCATCCGCACTAACAGCACTATATCTGTCACAGACTAGCCCTAAGTCTTCCAACAGGAGCACTCTTCTGTCAGCACAGCTGCAGGGGGAGTTCTGACAACATAGTTTTAGTGGCTAGCATGTGTGGGTTTTGTCACACCGCTTCACGGGGGTAGACCTGGCCACAGCTGAGGGCTCTAACAGCACTTATGCAATGAGCAGGCATTCCTAGACAGCACTGGATGTTAGAAGCTGTTTTATTGACACCGTGTTTGTCAAGATAAGAGGTTCTGTCCTTCTTAGAGGTGCCATGTTACTCTTTGGGTACTCACTAGGAAGTACATTAAATTATCACTTCTATCTCTACCCTTTCATATTGCAGTGAGGGCTTTGGGTCCTAGCCCAAGTCCTAATATGGGATTTGAACCCGCAACCTTCTGTCCTGCTAAAACCCTGCAGCCCACTTAGTCATGCTGGTACCTCCCTATTGCTTGCAGATTTGAACAGTAATGGCTCTTTGTAGAGAAATTAGATCCGTCAAAAAATCCCTGGGACCTTGCAATGGTTTAAGCCCAGTCTTCCTGTTTGAATCTATCTATTGAGATTGACAAAGAAAATACCTCGGTGTAATCATGTGGGGCTGTTTAGCTTGGAATGCCCTGAGGAGGCATGTTCTCAAAATTGCTGCTTTTCCTATAGGCGTCTGTGGAGACCAGCTCATCAGTGGAGCTATGTGGGTTGAGGCTGGCTTGAAGGAAAACATAGATGAATGCCATCCCGGTAGGGCAGCCACTTTCAATTGCACTACCAAGCAGGGGAGACCAGTTGAGAATGAGACCAGGAGCCAGCAGAGACTGGGCATGATACAAGGAGCATCAATGCATGGCTTTCATATACTCCACTGAGGGGCAGCGGTGACATTAGCCCTGGCCTTCCCTGCTGGACAAAGGAGCAGCCAGGAATAATAGGAGAGGACTTTAAAGATGGCAAAAAGCCAGAGGATCCCAAAGTGTGGAAAGCAGACTGTCTTCATTCATAGGCTTATTATTTGTATCACAGTCACCCCTAGAAAATGTTCCATTGTCTGCTGCACTGCTGGGGGAAGTGGCCGTTTTGGACACTCTCTTGACTCCATGAACGGAGAGCACTGGTTCGAGGAAGGGTCATTATTCCCATTTTACAGATGGGCAAGTGTGCCACAAATAATTCACCCAAGGTCACACAGGCAGTCTGTGCCAGCACTGGAAAGGGACACTCTTCTGTCAGCACAGCTGCAGGGGGAGTTCTGACGACAACATTTTAGTGGCTAGCATGTGTGGGTTTTTTCACACCACTTCACGGGGTAGACCTAGCCACAGCTGAGGGCTCTAACAGCACTTGTATAGTGAGCATACATTCCTAGACAGCACTGGATGTTAGAAGCTGTTTTATTGACACGGTGTTTGTCAGGATATGAGGTTCTGTCCTTCTTAGAGGTGCCATGGTCCTTATCTGACCTCACCACCATGGTATCAGAGCACCTCACATAACAGATTTATCCACACAACAGCTTTGGGAGGCAGGATAGTGTGATTGATCCATTTTACAGACAGGGAGCTGAGGCACAGATAGGCTAAGTACGCAAAATGAAAATGAACAAGAGATGAAGCATGGAAGAGAAGTGAGAGAAAAGAATGGAAGCATGAATAAGAGGCAAAGAATGAGGGAGAGTGAAGGGGAACAGATTTTAATGAAAGCAGGGAAAGCAGACTTAAGGAGAAATTGAGGAAGAGCAAGTGAGAATCAGAGAAAGCAGGAGCAAAATATTACACTATACAGGAAACAGTCTCCATCTAGATCAATGTGACAGACCGTGGGAGTCAGGTGATATTATCTGGGCCATGTATCTCTCCAGTCACATGCTAGCATATGCATTTTATATTTTTTGCTTGTGGGAGCAGTATCTTAGGTATTTTCTGTGCATACTTGCATCTAGTGTTGTTAAACTGGATTTATTACCCGGTGTAAACCCTGATGTTGACCTCCCTGAATTGGGGATGTAGGTCAAATTTAAGGCTGGAACTAAAGTGTTCAAAGCACCCAATTCCCAACAAACATGAATGGTCACCTAACTCCCATAAGCACTGTTAAAAAATCCCAGCCATAGGGTTTTTTTATCCCACTGAGGAAGGGATCCTGGTTAGAAGGTGGGAGAATATCTGTGAATATCCATTTGCACGTGCACAAGCATTTCAGCGTACTACACCAAGCTGAGTGAGGTGCAGCAAGGAGCCAGGGGACAGCTGATACTTACAACCCGTGAACCAGCCCCACTTTCCCATTTCCATGCTTTGCATTACGTAGCTTGACAATAAGCACCAGCAGCCATCCTGCCAGCTTCTTGTGGCTTTTCTGTTTCTGTCTCACACAAACAGCCATTAATGGTGGGCAAATTATCCCTTCTGGCTTAAACCACGGCTCTCCATGCATGGAGTCAACAGATGATCCAAAAAGGCTGCGATAGATAATGGAATACTGGCAGGTGTAGCCTTTGCTTCATGCCATCTGAAGAGAGGTGCTGGCTAGGGATGAGTCTGGACTGAAAGGCAGAGCCAAACACATGCCGTATGTCACAGACACTCAGCATCTGAATGTTGATCTACCTCCACATGTCACACATGAGCCACGCCATAACTTTCAAGGCAAACAACCTTAACCCCTTGGATGTGTGCAGTGCCAAACCAGGTCTGAGCCTGAAGCCATCTGGTGACCTCACCTTGACCTGAACAGGTCCTGTGGCCAAGAGCAGACCTCTCTAAGGCAAGCTCTGCTTGCCATAATGGGATAGGATCTGAAAATGTGACTTGTAACCTATGCTGTAGATGGCTGATTGTCGGGCCTTTTGGTCCCTTTGGGCTGCACAAAGCACTCTCCACGTAGACAAAGTCCAGCAATTCTCAGAGTCGCTGCCACCTGTTTCCCGAGGAGACACACACACTGTGCTCTCTCTTGAAGGCTTCACTTTGATTCTTTCATGCTGTTGTTATGCCTTAGCCTGGAATAAGTCAGCAGGGCCTGAACGTGCACATTTTGTTTTTTTGGGGGCTGGAAACATAACAGCAGCTAGCAAATATTTCCTGATGGGCTTCCTGCAATTGTGATAGGAATGGTGTCAGAGAACAAAACAGGATACAATCAGTGTGTTTGTGAATGTAACTGGGACAATGGTATCACAGCGAAATAATGAATGGATGTTATGGGTCAGAGCTGCAGTTTGGAAAAGTCCCCAAAATTTTAATGCTTCTGTGACCTACACAAACCTCTTGGGATTCAAAAACTGCACTTGAAATCATATGAGAACAGGCATATTTGCCAGATTTCTGAAACTTTGACTCTTAATAACCAAGTTGATAGTTGTGATGTTCAGAGCTATCCGATGGCTATGACCTTGGTTTTTTTAACTAGCGTGCCTTAAATTTTCTCCTAAAGTTGTCTGCTACAACCAGGTCTTTCATGTCATTTTCCAATGCAGCATGTTATAGAGGGTGCTCACAAACCCATAAACTACCACTGGGCTCTTAGCGACAACTTTCCTCCCCCCGCCTCATCTAAAATAAGCAATGTAGACTGGAATTATCATGGAAAACCAAACAAGAGCATGCTTAGAAATGCTAGCCTCATGCTTAGATAGATTGATAGCCTCAGTGTCTGGCTCAAAATATCACCAGAGATGGTTTTTACTTCCAGTCTGCATAAAAATGTGGAAGCTGCCACAAAAGAATGAAAGTTAACTAATTTATCTGAACCAAAGTTTCAGTTTGCATTCAGAGGGATAGTTTGAGGTGCTACTTAGCATCTCCAGTGGGAGTTTTCCTTTCCTAGTCACCGGACAAACAGAAATCTTAGGACTGGAAATTGATTGTTCTGTGCTGAGCATTGGTTCATGCTGTAGGCCACTGGTCTGAATTTTGGAATGGAAAGCACCCTCTGCTTCTAAAGAAGGCATAATGGTAGGTAAGGGGTGTGGCAGGACAAAGCAGAGGTCACTTCAAGGTTTATGTGCAGGAACACTTATTTCAGGAGCAACCTTTGCATTTTCTAGGAAACCCTCTATGAATCTTCAGCAGAACAGACCACAGAAATGCTAAAATAAGATTTACAGAAGTGTGTGCATAGTTATACCTATGGGGCTCTGTTGACTAATACAGAGGCTTACAGGAAATCATGCAATTATTTCACAGCAGTAAGGAAAAAAATAACCAAATAGGAAGGTGAATATACACCTCAAGGTAGTGAGTGGGTGAGTTCCCAGGGACAAGTGAGTGGTGTTGTAAGTAAAGTGAATTGGTCCGAGAAATCTGAGCATCGGTAGAGTAACTTTGTATGAATTTGACAGCTCCCAACAGTTCCATTTGGATTAGCCTTCCAGGGTGTATCCTGGCCCTGTCGCAGTCGATTGTAGAGGGCAGAAGGTTGGGAGTGGACTCAAGCCCGGGGGGGGAGTATGGGAGTGAGGGCAGGGAGTGGGAGGTGCAGGACTCAGGGCAGGAGACTGGGAGGATGAAGTGGGGGAGCTTACCGGGGCTGCCTTGGGCTGTGAGGGTGACGTTGCTGAGGTGGCAGCATATTGTGGTGTCAGCAGCTTCTTCTGCAGGGCCAGGGCTATGATCTCTGGTTGGTGGCTCCTTCCTGGGAGCCAGGGCTGCATGGGCTGGCCTTGGCTTTCAGCTTCTAGAGCCCTAGCCTCTAGAAGGCCTTGCCCCCTGGTTTCCTGAAGTCTGTGCAAGGGGGTGAGGCTCTGAGGGCTGGCCCTGTCCTCCAGCATCCTTCCCCCATGGCCTGCAGGCTTTCTGTGAGGGATGGGAGAGGGAGGGTGTCTGAGGTAGTCACTTTTTAGCCTTGCGTCTGATGCAGTGTGAGTGTAAAAGAGGACCAGATGATGGCCTAGTACTACAGAGGTCCTGAAGTCATGTGATGATATCACAGCATCCGTTTTTATTTTAAAACATTGTGCCTAGCCCCTGTGCATGCAAAGACAAGGTTGGAAGCATAAACCGAGCTGCCTGAGTCTGCAGCAGGCCTGGAGCGGTCGCTCCAAAAGCTGTCCCCTTCATCTCCCTTCTGAAACCACTGTCCCCCAGGAGAGGCGGGGCCAGAAAATGGGGGACAGACTATGGCTTGGGATGTGGACATGGAAGCACCAAGTGATATGCCTAGGGCTGTGGGTTGTCTTAATTCTTCACTGGTGGAAAGTCCTACCAAGTCAGCCTGGCTTCACACCCACTTTACACACATGGGGGCAGAACAATGGAGAATCAAACCTCCAGTGACTCCCAGCTTGGAGCTCTCATTACTGCACCACTATGCTGCTTTCCTCTAGCTGCAGGCCACCAAAGTGTTTGCCAAACGGACATGCCTTAACTTGGGCTCTGGAGGCCAAAAAGTTAGGCCTGAGGTTATACCAATAAACCATCCATGACTTCCATTTTCCAGGAGGGTTCTGCCCTGCGCAGCACACACGCATCCTGTAGCAGAGGTAGTGTGGGCAAAGCTAAAGAGAGAACCATATTACAGGGTAGCTCCAATAAGGGTTGGATGATGCCCTGAGGGAATCATCCAACCCTTCTGCTTCCGTGCACCTGGACAGGAAAGAATAGGTACGGCTCTGGTTTTAAGTATGGGTACGGCTCTTCTGGAGCAGGGCCACGAGGAGGCTGGGATGATTTTGGGCCACATCACAGCTTAGAATTATTTGGATCTTTGGCTTTGCTTGGTGCATTATAAAGATCGAGGCATTTGGGATCTGATTTGAGACGCTGCCAACAGACGGTGTCCAGACACCAGAAATCGCTATTTGTATTGACGGAATCTCAATGTGCGAGGCACATACACACATTGTAAGTGACTGGCTTTGCCCCAAAGATTTTGCCATCTGAATAGACCAGAAAAAAGGTGGGAGGGAAGACAGAGCAAGAGGGAGAAGTGACTCACCAAAGGTCATACAGCAGATCAGTGGCAGAGCTGAGGATAGCATCCAGCTTTCCTGACTCCCAGTTCAGTGCCCTGTCCACTAAACCCCATTTCTTCAGGTTTGGCTAATGGCATCTCTACGGCATTTTAAACTGACCTTGGTCTCCACCCCTCATAAGCCTCACTTTCACTAGCCTAAGTTATTGGCAGCAGAAATGCTGAGCCATTAACCAGCAATGTCCAGAAACCGTTATTTATGTTTAAGGAAGAGATCCACTGTACTAATTACAAGCCACATTCAAGGTCATTTGCTGTGGGCACCTCATTTTGGGCTCCTTTGCATCCCACATTTGGGCCCTGGCAGTTGGATGGGGGTGGCTCTGTAATATGATCTTTGCAAAGAAGCAGTTCCCCCCCCGGCCCCAAGTACCACAGAGGAAGAGAAAGCAAAAAATTTTATTGCAATTCTTCTGGCCTGGAGAGCAAATAAATCTTTCTGTGCAGTGTACGGTGGTTTGTGTTCAGCCTTTTTTCGCTGATGAAGTCAGCCTTTGTGGCAGGAGGATGAACCTTTGATCGTTAGCAACGCCCTTTACATGTGGTTATGGTCAGAAAAATGACTCTACAGAGCACAGAGTCAATATTCTGTGCAGGTGCATTGCTGAGACCTGGAGGGAGCTGTCACTGCAGACACACACCGTCTATAGGGTGGGAGACCACTGATTACTGTCACGTGACAAGCTCTGGTTCTTCTGGCAGCCTAAGCTCAGCCAAACCCAGGAAACCCTGACCACACTGTGAACTTTCCTTGCTATCGGGCTTTGGCTCACGTTGGGAGAGGAAGCGTCCAAATTTGGGGAGGCTTTGTCCAAGCTGAACCTTTCGTTTGAGCTGGTTCTGTCTGCAGCCTGTCCCAAGGTGAGCTCTTTCCGGGCTAGCCAGGCACAACCCTGTTTGGGAGGCCTCAGGTGCAAGGATATGTAGGTGGGAGGGGGTCGATCTCAGAACTTTCAGAGGAGTGACCCAGCTGAGCCCTAGCAAGATGGGGCCTGTTTCGACTGTAGACTTAACTCATGGGCTGCCCTTTTCCCCACTATTGTCCACACCCCCCGCCCTTTATCTGCATCTGGTGATGCTGCAAACCAGGCTAGTCCTCTGGTGTCTCTTTCTGCTTTCACCCAGGTTGGAACCTGGCCACGCTGCAAGGAAGACAGGCTAAAATGCATTTGAGTGCTGAAAGCCCTCTAACACCATCCAGCTATCTCTCTGTGTACCCCAAAGGACAAACAAGTTCTCCCACAATTCACCGTGAAAGAATAATATTAATTCCTGTAGCAAGAAGAACTCTAGGTTATGCCCACCTAACAAAGCATGTCTCCCTTTCAATGGGAGAAGTTCTCCTTTACTTCCTCTCTTAATTAGTGCCATGGGTGCAGAATGACTGTCATGCTTCACCCCAGAAGCAACTGCATTTCAGCAGCTGAGGAACGGTTACTATTCACAGCAATACTCTATTTTAATCAGCCATTCAAAACACCAATATACATTTCTTGTCAAGGACAGGTGGGTTGTCCAAGGAGAGGTAAATTCAGGGTGGATAATACAGCATGGGTGAATTTGGGGCTATTTGAAAGAGATGACTTAAATCAGGTTTGGCCAGTGTCCATAGCGTGTTGTTGGATCCCCAGGACCAAAGCCACAGTGGGGTCAAATCTGAGTTTTCACTCAAACTCAGGTGAAACTCCCATTTAAAATCACTAGACATTTTGTCTGCGAGAGGACTGTTGATTTGGCCACCCAGGAACATAAGGGGTTATTAGTAATAACCTTCTGACATTTCTGCACCTCTGTTCCTTCTTCAGGATCCAAAGGCATTTTGCCAACTCCACGAATGTCAGTAGGAGCAGCAGCAATAGACTTTCCTCTGGGGCAGGAAGCGGTATGGCTCATGGAATGCCTTGAGAAGGCAGCGACTGGTTTTTGTAGGGAACTGAGCGTGTCTGAGCGACAGCAGATGGGAATGGCTGCGTGATGCTGGGAATGTGATTAAAAACCTGGAAAAGCTGAAGCCAGCATGTTCCCAGAAGCACTCTAAAGCAAGGGATATGCCCGAGCAAGAAACACAAGACCCCTGACTCAGACTGTCTGGCCAGCTTGAGGACAAAGCTCAAGAGGAGACAGTGTGGGGTAGAATTCTGATCAGCTGAGGCTTGTTTAGAAAGGTTGTGTTAGCAACCCTGACACCCCTGGAGGGCGGGTGGGGGTCCCAATAGCCCAGCTGTTCTAGACTCCAATGGGATGCAACCTTCACCTGCTGGCATCCATCTGAGATGTTGATCTCTTCATTAACCAGAGCTGAAGCCAGACTCTTCTCAGTCAGGGTAAGCCTGTAAGAACTGAAGGTAGATACATGCCCATAGTTAGGGGAGCTATGTAGGGACTGTTCTAGAGGGAATGAGCTAAACATCAACCTTCCCTGACTTTGGACTCTACGTTTAGAACCAGGAGGGCCAGCTATATTCTTCCTAGGGAGTTGAACTGAGTTCCAGGTTCTCTGTCAGCTGAATCCTTTAAAAGATAAGTTACTGCAGCCTGTCCATGGAAGCTAATGCACCCCTGGCACCAGCCACCCCGCTATATTTATGCTGAGTGTTAGATGCATGGAGATGCCCACAGGGAGGCCTGGGAGGGGACACATACCCCTTAGCTCCTCTCCTATGCATCTAGCCATATTTGTTTGGTGCTTGAGTAGCCCACACACCTAGTGGGTGTGGCTCACTGTCCCATGTAGTGGCACTTAGACCACTTACCGCGAGAGATGAGAATGAGTGGGCTCTACAGCCTAAGCTAAGCAGCATCTGGCTTTACAGCTCAAGCTGTAGCGGCTCCTCCACTAAGCTCCAGATGTCCCAAGTTCAGTTTTGCCTGCAGGCGGTCACACTTGCATGTATAACCCAGTTGAGAGCTTGTGTTACAAGTTTCCAGCTGTGTCTGAGCTACAGAGGATGGGTTTTACAGCTGCATCTGTGGAGGTGCTTGGTTCAGTGCCCAATATGGCAGCTACCACATGAGCATTTGTTCTCCTCTGTGCCATGCAACTGAGGGAAAAGTGGGATCCTTAGGCTACAAGCGTCCAATCAGTAGAGCGTGTAACATGAGGAGGAAGCCATTGTGTGAGTGCAGAGCATTGTTATCACTATCCAAGGTAGCAAATACTGATAGGTCCTGTGCACAGCCCCCGATACAAGAGAGTCGTTTCTTCATTCACAGAATGTGCTGCACCTAGGAAACAAATTTCCCCAGCTGGCATTACTGACAAGAGAGGTAAATGGGTACTTGGCCTGTCACTTAGTCCCAGCCAAGCTGATATATCAGTCCAGGCCTGAGCTGGGCTCAAATGGACCTTTTCTTAGCCTGGGCACATTTTCCATCAAAATGTTTCTTTGCAGTGAAGAATGAGATTTCCAACCAAATATTTTCATGGAAACTGTCTGCTTCCCTCAAATTTTCAATTGAACCCCTCCTCCTAAAATTAACATCCAAAGGGGTGTGGATTGGCCAAAAAAAGAGTCAATTTTTTGGATAAAAAAATAAAAATATCTGCTGAAAATTACCAAAGAAAATCCCCATTTGTGTCAGAATTGTCCATAAAAGGGGGGGAAAGTCCATTTTCCAGCAGCTCCATTACCAGGTGTGCTTGGCCCACGGGGGCAGAGTCCCACCAGACAAGATCCCCTTTGGCTGGAGCTGCTCACATTATGGGGACAAGCCACTACAACTAGCTTTGACATTGGGGCTTAGCATGCATGCCTCTTGCCTGCAACTCAGCACTGGGTGCTCACCATGGGCCTCCTGCTATGAAGGGAAACCCCCAGAGTTTTGTGTTGAGATGAGTTTAGGAGGCCAATGAAAGCTACTTCCTGCCTCTGTCATTTTAGAATCCCTGTCTGACACACCCTGGCTTCAGCAAAGCAGATACTAGACCAGTAACCACATCCTTGCTGCCGAGGTAAAGGCTTACTCTTTGGTTGAAGAGAGAGACACTGGCAATGTCACAAAAGGCCTGGTTTTATTAAGCCTTTGCAAGGTCTTGAGGGGATGGGAATGGGGATTTCCAGCATACACAACATCCATGGACTAGCAACATCCAACCAGGGTGTGGGGACAGAGCTGAATTCCCAAATCTGGTTACGAAGATTTTTGGCAAAAATCTGACCAGTCTTGGTGACATTGTTTTCCAAGGGTATCTTCAACCCACTCGCCCCCAACCCCCAGCATTCTGGAATTAGTACAATCAGTGAGCACTTTGTGAAGAGACAAAACAACCTGGTAAAAGCAGCTAAAAAGTTAAATGTGTTCCAGGTTCCTTTCCGTTGCGGCTTTGGCGTGGCGTGAAAGATCTGGTCTTTGTAGCGGAGGCACAATCAGATACTGTAGCTCAGAGAAAGCTGCCCAGGTAGCAACGATTGATTATGCTGGCCAGTATTGTTTCATTGTTTATTTGTGCTCCCCTATGTATGTATATACTCCCTCTGCTGTCCTGTGCCTTGTAATTAGATGGTAAGCTACTTGGAGCAGGCACTATCGCTTAGTTCTGTGTGTGTACAAGTGTCTGGCACAAGGGGGTCCTTATCCAGGTTGGGGTTCTTAGCTGCTACAGAAATACAAATAATAAATAGTAATAATAACAGTAGAATCCACTTGCAAAATTATTAGGGCAAATACTTCTTGATTTGGGGGGACTTAAGCAAATGTTTAAAGTAAACCACGTCCTTAAGGACTGGAAAGGCTTATTCGCCTTTGCTAAGTGCTTTGAGATCTGCAGCTGGAACAGCACTGGCTCTTTAGCTTGTACTAGAACAACTCATGCTTTTAGCTCTGAAGGTGCCTGTTCGGCTGTCAGCCAAGATGACAGCCATTGCACATGCTCAGCTAATGGAGCTACATGAAGAGCATGCAGACCTCATCAGAAGTGCTCTGTATGAGGCAGGAATCAGCCACAGTCTCTCTTTGCCTGGTGTACACCATTTGTAAGGCATGGAAATGCAAGGAAATTGATGGTCAGCATCTTTGGGTCAAAATTTTGAATTTCAGGGGGGAAAAGGAAAATAATATCCTGGTTTTCAAGTGATTTAGGAACAGCATAAGCCCTACCTCTCCCACATAATAGACACATCATTCTAGATGAATGGGAAGTAACTCCTGTTTCATCACACCATAGTCACCTCAATGAAGGCTACTCCTTCACCAGTGACCTCAAAATAGAAACACTGCACAAAAACGGTTGCCTGAAAATTATCCAGACTTTTAAATGACACATTGGAGACAATCTGCCGTGTATGTGCTGGGTGGTTATTTTGGGAGTGAATCAGCTGGAGGCAGGTAACTGGGGAACTGCTTGAAAGCAGGGAGGTAAAAGATTTTCAGAGACAATTTGCAGCCAGCAGTGAAGATGCTACTGTACCAGCACCCTCAATTAACTGTACCTAGCTAACCTCAGCTCCTGCCCTGCTCAGACGCAGAGTAACCAGAAAAAGAACCCACCAGTTTTGCATAAGGGGTGATGGACTCCAAAGAATTGGATTCAATCTTCGATGCTGGCAGATGTCATTTTCAGCCCGGGCTTGGCAGCTGTGGGCTCTTGCAGCTGCCGGCCAGCTCAAAGGGAGAATGTAAGCAGTCGCTGATTTAGTCATGACGCGGGGCTCTTGTTTCTTCTCTTCAGGAGGCCCTTTCGGTGGTGAGTGACGATCAGTCCCTCTTTGATTCCACGTACGGCGCTGCCGCTCACCTCCCCAAGGCGGACATGACAGCCTCAGGGAACCCTGACTATGGGCAGCCGCACAAAATCAACCCTTTACCTCCCCAGCAGGAGTGGATCAATCAGCCGGTCCGGGTCAATGTCAAGAGGGAATATGATCACATGAACGGATCCAGGTAAGGAAGGGCGTGTGTCTGCCACTGGTATGTTCCTATGTCAAGGACACCGTGCTCACAAAACTGAGCCACAGTATGTCATGCATATACCTGTGTACATACAAACCTGTCCCTTCACTTAGGGGCAGATGCAGCTCCCACTGGAATGAAGGGGACTTTTGTCATGGCCTTGAATGGGGTCAGGACTTGGATCTTGCAGTTTTGCAACTTGCCTCTCCATGACATTGTCAGGTGTGGGATCTGAGGTCTGCAAGGATATACCTGATGCTGCGGACACTGATGTAGACAGCACACTTCCCCACCAAATCCAGAGCCCGACCAAGGGGCTAGAGGGCACCCAACACTTGTTTGTGCAATTGGAGGCCGGTAGAAGATCCAGCCCAGCTAGTGGATGCTGTGGTGCTGGAGATAGTGTTGGCAATACAGTAGGTAGTGCTTTCCACTCTGTCTTATTCAGTGTCTCAAGGGGTCATGTTGTGATTGTAGGTACCATCCTTCAGATCAGATGTAAAACTGAGGCTCTGCTCATGTGTGACTTTCCCCCAAGCTACAACAGAGTAAAAGCCATCAATCCCCTGTCCCAGGGAGTATCCCAACATTTAGATCCACCCATGAAAAGAGAGCAATCCTTGTGCCTCATGACGTTAATGATCAAGAAGTCACAGGAACAAAGTGTGGACAATGGAACCCCTTCTAAAGCCGGGGGTGGCTATTGAGCTGTGAGACTAGCAGCTACATGTGCCCCTCCACCATGAGCATACACCAGCCAGTCCAGTTAGTGCTGGGCGGGACGTGCTTTTCCCATCCCAGGAGAATTTTAGAGAGATTTTGCTTTTTTCCCCCTCCTGCCCGAAATTGGGACAAAATGCTGAAATCTTCACAAAGTTTTTGCAAACTGAAAATCTGAGGGGGGAACAATCAAATTGCATCAACCAACTGTTTCCATTTCAGTTTAAAATCTGCATCCAACTCCTGCTCCCTCTCCCTCCCCCCAGCAGAGTGGGGCTATCTTCATCCTCTCCTATCAATTTCTTGGAGTGCTTCTCATTGATCGACTGGCCTCCAGTGGGGGCCTGAATCCTTGTCAAATGCACTTTTGTAACAACTTTGGTTTCTAAGAAGAGCTTACAATTAACTGCATTTGAAACAGGAAGCCCTGCAGCCTGCCTCTTTCAAATCTCTGGGGAGAGGCAAGGTAGCTAAAGATCTGGTCCTGCAGTAGAAATGGAGTTTGCCCTGTACGTGTAGAGTAGATATATTTGCAGTGTTGTAGCCGTGTTGGACCCAGGAGATGAGATAGACAAGGAAGGGGAAATAATATCTTTAATTGGGCCAACGTCTGATGGTGGAAGGGACAAGGTTTCGAGCGTCAGAGAGTTCTTCTCCAGAACTGAGGACCTTTCTCCCATCCAAGATGTTATTTCACCTGCCTTGTCTTTAGAGCAGATGTGAAGCTGATATATACCAACAACAGCTTTTGGCCGTGATCTATTGCGGCCTGAGTTTGATCCATGCATGTTTGAACCCTGACGTAATTCCATTGATCCTGATGGAGGCAGGAAGAGGTGTCACACCAGTTTTGCACCAATGCTTGTGAATACAGAGCTGGCGCTCAAGTACAGAATAAAAATAGCATAACAGGTATGTTCTGAGGAATCTCATCCTCCCAGAGGAATGGAAGCAATAGAATGGATCCTGAAAATGCAAACAGCACACAATAGTCTAAAAATAAAATATTCCTTTTGATTCGAGTGGCTGGCCAAAAAAATGTGGGGTCCAGAAGGTTGTTCCAGTTAGGAGGAGAAATTGATAGTAGTCAGGTGTTTCTTTGATGAGGTTTTGTTTATTTACAAAAATTGTGACTTCTGTGTCTCTGACTGCAGAAGGAATCAAACAGCAGGAAAGAGCTTCTTTACATAAGAAGAACATAAGAACATAAGAACGGCCATACTAGGTCAGACCAAAGGTCCATCTAGCCCAGTATCCCGTCTGCCGACAGTGGCCAATACCAGATGCCCCAGAGGGAGGGATCACAACAGGTAATCGTCACATGATCCCTCCCCTGTCGCCCACCTCCAGAGAAACTGAGGCTAGGGACACCATTCCTACCCATACTGGCTAATGGCCATTGATGGACTTAACCTCCATGAATCTATCTAGCTCTTTTTTGAACCCTGTTAAAGTTCTAGCCTTCACCACATCTTCTGGCAAGGAGTTCCACAGGTTGACTGTGTGCTGAGTGAAGAAAAACTTTAGCTCACAGCACCAAAAACATTCTCTTCAGCTTGTACCCACCCCGAAAACCTCCATCCCTTCTTCTTATTTGTCTATTCTACCTTTCCATACAAACACATCCAAACCATTGCTAAACAAAAGCTCCTGGGTGGCTTCGCATGGTCCTTTTGTCTTAGGTAGGGGGCCATCCTTTCAATTATGTTAACTGAAGCATGAGTGCACACCTATCCAGTTCAATGTGGTTTTGTCTCAACCCATAACAAGGGTTTCACCCAGATGTTAACTTGGATTACATAGGAGTATAAGGAGAGGTAAGAACCCCATTATACCTCTCCGTGGAGAACAGTGTGCCTCTTTACTACTGTATTTATCTATGTGATGCTTAGCAAAATTTTGGAAGCCTCCTGAATTAAAATAAAATACTGCTACATGCTTGGAGTCATTTTGGATAGTTCTCTGAAAGCATCCACTCAATGTGTAGCAGCAGCCAAAAAAACAAACATAATGTTGGGAATCATTAAGAAAGGGATAAAAAATGAGACAGAGAATATCATACTGCCTCTGTATAAATCTGTGGTGCGCCCACATCTTGGATACTGTGTGCAGATGTGGTTGCCTCATTGCAAAAAAAGTTATCTTGGCATTGGAAAAAGTTCAGAAAAGGGCAACAAAAATTATTAGGGGTTTGGAATGGCTGTCATGTGAGGAGAGATTAATAACACTGGGACTTTTCAGCTTGCAAAAGAAACGACTAGGAGGGGATATGATAGAGGTCTATAAAACCTTGTCTGGTGTAAAGAAACATCCTTGCCAGAGGATGTTGTGAAGACCAGGACTTTAACAGGGTTCAAAAAAGAACTAGATAAATTCATGGAGGATATGTCCATCAATGGCCATTAGCCAGGATGGGCAGGAATGATGTCACTAGCCTCTGCTTCTCAGAGGTTGGGAATGGATAACAAGGGATGGATCACTTAATGATACCTGTTCTGTTTATTGGGGCATCTGGAATTGGCCACTGCTGGCAGACAGGATACTGGGTTAGATGGGTCTTTGGTCTGACCCAGTATGGCCATTCTTATACTCTTGTGTTCCTATGTAATACGTGCACACCACACATATATGTCTTACATGAGCTGGAACTATATGTGCTGTGTGGATACTGTAGGTATGTATGTACTCAGACAACATGTTCTCTGCATTTATATTGCATTTATCTGGGAATCCAACATTCTGAGTTTACTCCTGGCTCCTCCTTTGCTTTGGGATCTCTCAATATGCTCCAATTTCCTCACCTGTAAAGCAGGGGCAATACTACAGATATATTACACCATTGTGATTCATTAGTGAATGTAAAGCATTTTGATGCGCAGAAAAAGGTACCCACAAGTGACAAGTGTGGCTATTCTTAGCCACAAGGGAAACTCTGTTGCATACACTGTTTTATATACTCTATTCAGCCTGTTTCCTGTAAGTTCCTTGCGGTTCTTAAAAAGGGGCCAGCTGCATCCCAATCTGAAGAAACAGAATGGATTGTTTGGGGCGTCCCTAATTGAACCTGGGTAAGAAGCACTGAGGACAGCCCTGAAATGGCCCTTAGGCTCGCCCTGGTGGTAACCTATTAGCCTGAGAGCTTACATCCACATAGCAGTTTGGAGGCCCAGGGAAGACCTACCTACCTCCTACTCATGCCTGAGAGATTTGCCCTGTCCCCCAGTCTCCATCACAGCTCATTGTCATGGCTTGGGCCATTCCAGTCTCCCAGTTCCTATGACCATCAGCTGCCTGCCAAAACCAGACACACTGTCAGAGCAGCGAATGCCATCCTCAGTACAGATGAACTCGAACGGTGGTGACTGAATAACAAAACCTTCCTCCCGCCCCTCTCTCGCTGTCTTTTTCTCGCTCTTGTTTTTCAAGTGTGCCCTCTTACCAGCCTCCAGCTGCCTTGTTAGAGAGAGCAGCCTTTATTCTGCGCTTCACCTGTGCTTGACACAATACAATTTGCTGCTTGATGGAGAATGGCTTGTATTGTCTAGGGAGTTATAAAGCTATATGAATCCTGACAGTGCAGGGAGCTAGATGGGGGTAAGTGATCATGGCCAGCTTTTCCTTTTTTCTTTCTTTCTTTTTTTAAAAAAAAAAAGAACTTTAGCAGTTAGAGCCAGGCCCGACTGGTGAGGGGATGAGTCGCGTGTAGGATGGGGAGCAGAGATCTCTGAAGATCAGGGATCTATGGAAAGAATTTCTCCATGCCTATCTTCCAGATCTGTCCCCCCTTCAGATATAATACACCCACGGCTGTCGTTGCAGGCTTTTCAGTACAAGTCATAGCTTCCTGATTCATTCCCAAACAGCGGCTGGAGATGCTTCCCATGCGTTTGGCGTCTATTTAATCCCACATATTGCACATCCATTCAGTGGCAGCTCAGGACCTCAATTCTTAGTGAGACAGTGGGCTCAAAATACCACTGCAGGATTTGGGAGCTGGATCCTTTGGGAACGTTTCCAGCTAAATTTTCAAATCTGGGTGCAATTTACACAACCACAAAATATGTGCTTTCCATCACACATAGCTGGCCAAGTCCCCACTGGAATAGTCATATGCAGCAGTGCTTAAATAGGTCTGAAAATGGAGCAGTTCAAGGCCAACATGGAAAATGTAACATGCTTCTGTCTAGTAGGCCACCTTACACATCAGGGAGGGAGGATGAATTTGTGGTCACAACACTGAGTTTTCACTCAGGAAACATGGGTTCCATCTCTAGTTCTTCCACAGATTTATGGTGTAAATCATTGAATTAGAGCTGGTCAGAT
This sequence comes from Rafetus swinhoei, assembly GCA_019425775.1. Classification (NCBI taxonomy): domain Eukaryota; kingdom Metazoa; phylum Chordata; order Testudines; family Trionychidae; genus Rafetus; species Rafetus swinhoei. Next base: position 9,130,089 of record CM033429.1, on the reverse strand, counting down.
TTATTTTTAATGAAACTAAAATTCCAGGACAGAATCTCGGGTGTGGGAGGGGAGAAGAAAGAAAGAAACCCAGCACAAATAGTCATTAACTCAGTGTTTAGAGTATTGGCATGGAGATTCCTGTGTGAGTGCTTTCTCTGCCTGCTTCACAGCTAGGATTCCAACCTGGTTCTCCCACATCACATGGAACTGGGTCTCTGGGGTGCTTTTTTGTGGGGGAAAAATATCTAACGGTCTCAGTGACATTCTGCTGCAGAATGGAAACAAATTTGAATTCTGGACTTTTTTTTTTCTTCAAAACAGAATTATTATTTTCTAGGCAGCCCTCCACTAAAACTCTGTATCAGTTTCCCCCATCTGTAACTAGGAATGACAATCTTTCTTTTCTCCTCCTCTTTGTCTCTTTAGTCTGTTTTGCTTGTAAGCAAGTTGGGAAAGCAGTGATCTCTTCCTATGTATTTGTACAGCACAAAGTGATTATTCCCCTTTCTTCGGCTCTGGTGAGGCCATGTCTGGAGTATTGTGTCCAGTTCTGGGCCCCCCACTATAGAAAGGATGTGGATGCATTGGAGAGGGTCCAGTGGAGGGCGACTGAAATGATTAGGGAGCTGGAGCACATGACCTATGAGGAGAGGCTGAGGGATTTGGGTTTGTTTAGTCTGCAGAAGAGAAGAGTGAGGGGGGATTTGATAGCAGCCTTCAACTTCCTGAAGGGAGGTTCCAAAGAGGATGGAGAAAGGCTGTTCTCAGTAGTGACAGATGCCAGAACAAGGAGCAATGATCTCAAGTTACAGTGGGGGAGGTCTAGGCTGGATATTAGGAAAAATTATTTCCTGGGCGGGGAGGATAGGGAAGTACTGTAATGGGTTACTGAGGGAGGTGGTGGAATCTCCATCCCTGGAGGTTTTTAAGTCCTAGCTTGACAAAGCCCTGGCTGGGATGATCTAGTTGAAATTGGTCCTGCTTTGGGCAGGGGGCTGAATTTGATGACCTCCTGATGTCTCTTCAAGTTCTATGATTCTATGACTCCAGTTCCAGTTGGGTGTAATAGAGGCTGCTGGAATGCAAATACAGCTGCTTAGTATTTTCCAAAATTTGGGAGTTTTTTGACAAAAGTCTTTATTGAAATGCTGGATTTCACTGAAGGAAAACAGGACTGGTGTCTTTCAGGAAATATGGGTGAAACATGCATCCTGTTTTTCACCCAGCTGCTCCAAATTTAATCAGAAAAATTTGAATTTCAATGAGAAAAAAATAAGAGGATTTGTTCACAAAAATTATCATAAATGTTCCACATTTTTAACCAACTCTAAATACAAATAATAAACCATAACACACAAATCCCAAATCTCTGCTGCCTGTGTCATGGATTACATCACTGTAACTGAGATCCGAATTTGGCCTCTCAGACTAAGTTAGTTCTGAATTTCATGACAATAGTATCAATTTAACCACATAAACAAAGTTGGGTAATATGTCCAAGTACTTGATATGTGTATGAAGGAATTTAGCTGTGTAATTCGCACTGACGTTAATGAGTTTTGCCTGGCTAACGATCAAATCAATGTTTTAAAAACATTCCCTAAAATATTAAAATATCATTAAGATTCAGGCAGCTTATTTTATGGCATAATAAATGTTGCCACAAAATAGTCTCTAAGTAAAACAAAAGGACTCCCTGAATTTATAACACATTTCCTGTTCTCTTTTTGCTGAAGCACATAGGAATAGTGTAGTTTCCCTTTAACGAGTATGTGAACCCTCTAGGGGCATGTCTACACCAGGAAATTATTTCGAAATAACTACATGCGAAATAATAACTCCTGAAATAACTATTTCAAAATAAGCTTATTCCCCAAGGAAAGCAAGAGTACAGATTTCAAAATAACAGGCTTGGTAGTGTGGACGCGCCGCTTATTATTTCAAAAGAAGGGGGGTTATTTTGAAATAACTCCCTAGTGTAAACCAGGGCTAGGATTGCTCACTGTATTCTGTTTTAGACACCTAGCAGACTAGTCCTTGCCTGTTGCGTATCGTCAGTAAACGCTGCTGTCCAGACCTCACTGTGCCCATGTGGTTTCTTCATACTACTTTGTGTAAAAGAGCCAAAGACACAACACAGCACCATTTCTTTTCTATCATCCATTTTCCTTCTATCCTGATGCACCTTTCATGCCGTCTCTCACACAAAGTAGGCCATTCTCCAAAAGTGAGTCTCAGTGTTTCAGTCTGTCATATAAACCCAAGGTTGGCCTGAGTTGTACCCCGGGGTCCAAATCACAAGGGGAACTTTGGATCTGAACTGGATAAGTTTGACCAATCACTATAAGATGAATCAGAACCAGAACATGCAGTATCTGTTCTCCCTTCCCTTCTTCAACTATAGGGAAATTCAGATCTCATTCTAGCTCATTCTAGTTCAAATGAGGACTTAAACATATAAACTGCCTGTTTACATAGTTGCGTTTAGGGCTCTGGGCTTTAGAGATATGGAGTTGATTCCCAGACATATTGTATGACTTTTTCCCCATGTCATTTACCTGCTCTGTGTCTCAGTTTCTGATCCTCGAATGGAGATAATTCTTCTGTCCTTCACAGGGGTGTTATGAGAATAAATATTTTTGAGGCACTTGGATTTGGGGATTATATAATGAGATGTGTTCATTTGACTCTTTATATCCAGGATTAGAATGATCTAAGTGAGGGGCCGATGCCTGAGAATTGGTTTATGCTTTTCCTGTTATTCCCTTTCTCTAAGAATGGGGGATTTGTAAACATTCATGTACTTAATGTCTAACAACATTCTTCTTTCTTCTCTACACTCTTCTCTTTTCACTGGTGCCTTCTGATTCATCCTTTGACCCCTACACTACACACATTCATATTGTGGTTATACTCTTTACTTTATTGTAGTGGCCAGACACACCAATTGGGATCCAGGTGTCTGGGTACTGTATAAACATAAAGGAGATGTGTATGTCTAAGAGACAATGAAAAGGGAGCAAGGAGAGTGTAATGTAATGCAAGGATCACCTGCAGACTCCACACAGAACTTTGGAACAAGTGGGGTAGCAACCATAAACCCAAAGACCCCATCCTGGGTTTTATATGATATCAAATGCACATCAGGGCAGGAGTTGGGGACCACCGGTCAGTGATCTTTAAGAACATAGGAATGGTTATACTGGGTTAGATCAAAGATCCATCTAGCCTGGTATGTTGTCTGCTGATAGTGGTCAATGCCAGGTGCTTCGGAAGGAATGTACACCACAAATTCCAAGTGATCCAAAGTGATGTTTAGATGCCCATTCAGTGTGAAGGCGTTCATCACATTAATACCAAGTCAGCACATTAATGTAAGGCACTCCCAGTAATCTGGGCCTCTACACCAGGGGAAGGAGAAGGAAAGATGAAAAGCAAAGAGGAGAGAGAAGAAACAAAAGGAGCTAATGTGGGGAAAGGAATAGAGAGGTGGGAACAGAAGTGAAGGGAGGAAAAGAGATAAAGGAGGAGAAGAAAGGAGGAGGAAAAAGGTAGTGATCTCCTGCCAGCCATGGCTGAGTGAGTTTCTGAAATCACTGGAATCTCTTATGTTGCTAATTCAAACTCAAGCTAAGGGGGATTCCTAGACTGAGGCCCTGATACAGTAGTCGCTTTGTTTCCACATGTCTGGAGCTCTGGATGAGGTTGCACGGAGCCAATACCAGGCTAGCTGCTTGTCTGCTTCGGCCAGCCCGGCCCACCCCTTCCCAATACACTGAGCTCTGGGTGTGCTCTTGGGAGGAGCAGGAATAGTACGTTGCTGTTGGAATGAAGGTTGTTGGGATCCGCACAGCTCTGTGCTCTTTGGGTTCCTGCCTTCCATAATGGGCGCCCCTAAATGAACCACTGCAAATAGACTGAGCTCCACTGAACTCCACAGATCTATGCTGACCTGCACCCACTCCGGCTGCGGCCGAGAAAGTTCATACCGGATTGTGCAGCTTCTTGTAAACCTGAAGCCTTGGAGAAGCAATCCAGTGTCTGAAATAGAATCACATGAACAGTTTTGAACAGTTGATAAAAATCTAAGTTTGCTCATGGAGAACTGGGGCTGTGTTCAGAGAATAAACTATTCGCTGTGAATGGCTCTCCTGCTTCTTTTCTGAACTGTAGTTATTTTACTATATTCCTCATCATCTAGCCTGCATGCACCACCTTCTGCTGGGATCCCATCAAATTTCCTGTCGCAGAAAAGGCTAGGCCGGGACAATATTGGGAGGGAAGCTTCCATGGGGAATCTAGTGGCATGTCTAGACTGCACCCCTCTGTTGGCAGAGGGATGCAGATTAGGCAGGTCAAAATTGCTAATGAAGCGGGGATTTAAATATCCCACGCTTCTTTAGCATAAAAATGGCCGCTGCTTTTTTTCAGCACAGAGTTTGTCGGAGAAAAGTGGCAGTCTAGAGGCTGATCTTTCGCTAAAGAAAGCCTTTTCCGATAGATCCTGTATGCCTTGTTTTACGAAGCATAAGGGATCCATCAGAAAAGGCTTTCTTTAGCTAAAGATCAGCTAGACTGCCGCTTTCTCCGACAAAGTTCCGTGCTGGAAAAAAGCGGCGGCCATTTTTATGCTAATGAAGCGCGGGATATTTAAATCCCCGCTTCATTAGCAGTTTTGACCTGCCTAATCTGCATCCCTCTGCCGGCAGAGGGGTGCAGTCTAGACATACCCTAGGTGTTGCAAATGTGATTTGGTTGGGGAACGCTGCGTCAGTCACTAAGCTAATGTCCAGTTTGGTGGTAGGGGCCGCCATGCAATAAGTAGTGATGAAAGTAAAGATCCTGCCCAGTTGTGATCTTTAAAGAGTTCATGGCATTCTTCTGAACCGACAGGTAGTTTATGTTTTCCTGCCAAATACCAACTTGAGTAATTACATAACTTGGCATCCTAGGATTGGAAGAGACCTCAAGAGGTCATCAAGTCCAACCTCCCTGCCCAAAGCAGGACAAACCCCAACTAAATCATCCCAGCCAGGGCTTTGTCAAGCCGGGACTTAAAAACCTCTAGGGATGGAGATTCCACCCCTCCCTAGGGAACCCATTCCAGTGCTTCCCCACCCTCCTAGGGAAATAGCTTTTTCTAATATCCAACCTAGACCTCCCCCACTGCAACTTGAAGCCATCGCTCCTCGTTCTGTCATCTGTTACCACTGAGAACAGCCTCTCTCCATCCTCTTTGAAAGCCCCCTTCAGGAAGTTGAAGGCTGCTATCAAATCCCCCCTCACTCTTCTCTCCTATAGACTAAATAAGCCCAAATCCCTCAGCCTCTCCTCATAGGTCCTGTGCCCCCTAATCATTTTTATTGTCCTCCAACCAGCAGTGCCCCCTCTGTGCTAGACTTTCGGCTAGGGGAAGAGGCCTATTCTTGCTAGGTACAAAATCATAATGAAAATGCATCTTACAACATTATTAATATTACACGGGTATACAGCACCACAGGTATGCATGGTACATTGAGAGAGAATAAAGAAACGCTCTCTCTTCTCTAAGGAGCTTTTAGCATACATAACAATGTTGGTTTACGCTATTAAAAAGCACTGTGGTGTGTTTATATCTAATGCAGACTTGGGTTGTTAGAGAGAAAGTCACAGGAGAGATACATATGACCACACATATGTATATGTTATTGCTCTATTGTAGAGCAGAGAAAAGCTTGAGTCGGAGGAATGTTTTCCAAGGGAAATAAAGTGGAGAACAGAGGGGTTAGGGTCCATTATAGCAGACTGGTTGGTAGATAGCAGGGTGACAGATGCTGTGTGAGAAGTAAAGTAGATCCCTGAGGTGAAATCCTGACTCTGCTGAAGTCAGGGAGAGTTTTGCCATGGACGTCAATGGAGCCAGGATTTCTCCTGAAATTGAAATGTCCTCAAATCTGGGAGTGCTAGGGCCTGGGATTGGGATCAGGCCCATCAAATGGGCCACGAAAATCCACGCTGAAAGGCCCAGTTGCTGAACAGTGTAGAACCCCTCAATACCTACTGCAGCCAATGGGGGGCTGAGGGTGCCAAGCACCTCTCGAGACCATTAGCTCCACACAGGATTGGGTGCGAGGGCTCTAGCGCAGATGCTGTTGCTATTTCAAGCAGGCTGTGCCTCAGAGGAGAACACAGGGCTCCCTGCTGCAAGAAACCACTCTGGCATTTAACACCTGACACCGTGTATTCCTGCTGCAAGTGGGAAATGCTCAGACTCTCTGAAGAGCCTGACACCCCAGCAGTTGCTCAGACCTTGCTCTGGCTGCCATGGGACATTAAACCTTCAGCAGTTTGCCTCTCCGAAGGTGGATTTTGGTCCTCTGCCTGGAAAAACAGTAGGCGAAATAGTAAAACTTTAAATTCAAACATGTGTAAGTTATACATCTTATTTCCATTTTCAAGCCACATTCCCCCAGCAAGACATGAGGAAAAAATTACCATCTGCCTCGGAATCTCTCAGTGGAGTATTTATCTCCCAGTCGTGATCACTAAACTTCAGTAATTCTTCCACTTGCCTTTAGATTCAGAAACAAACTCATTTACTGTTCTACATTAGAAAACCCTGCAGACTTGGTCACATGTTCTTTACCCTGCCATGAGTAGTTTCCTCCCAAAGCACTTCTTTGCTTGTTTTCCTGGGCCATCGGTAAAGAGGAAGGATGGTCATGTGGCTAAGCAGCGGAGCCTCCCAGACCAAGGGCAAGGTGGGGCGGGGCCTGGCTCCGTGTTCCTGAAAGGGGCAGGGCTGAGGGCAGAAGGGGCGAGGCCAAGGACAACGAACCTTCTGTGTTGCCTGGAGCATGGCTCCTCCTCCCCCCCCAGCCCTTAGTGCTGCCAGGAGTGCACTGCGTGGCACTTTGGTGGTGATTTAAAGGGCTCTGGGCTCCAGCTGCCACTGCTGCTACAGAGGCATTGGTGGCAGTCGGCGCTCGGGGCCCCTTTGAATCACTGGGCCCTGGAGCAATTGTCCCCTTTGCCCCCCTCCATCAGCGAGCCTGGATGGGGATCTGGGTTCAATCCTTGCTTTGGCTATGCTCTTTGGCCCAGATTTCTAAAGGTATTTAAAGATTGCTGTGCTCAGTATTTCACTGCCTCACTGATTGAGGCGCCTCAGTCTCATTTTCAGTAGTGATTTAGACACTTCCAATCTTAAAGTCATTGTAAATGGGACTTTGGCTAAATTCCTTTAGAAAATGAGACATAGGTTGATACGTCAATTAGGTGCTGCAACACTGAGCACCAGCGTGCCTAAATACCTTTAAAAGTCAGGGCCTTAAAAAAAATCTACCCGTGCCTCAGTTTCCTATGTGTAAAATGATGGCAACTCCCTCTTCGCTATTTACATTATGAGTTCTTCAGCCAGGGCCCACCTCTTCCTGCAGATATGGGTTGGCTGCCATCCCTGACAAACCAAGAATTAAACTGGGGAATCTCTACAGCATGAGCTACTGGAGCGCAGGAGTCTCAGTTAGCAGCTATAATGGGCAGCTGTCCTCTGCAGATCAGCACAGAAGGGGACCTCCAGCATACATTCACAAATGGCTTACATGGACGATGAGCATCCAGCTCGACGAGGCCTGAATCTCTAGGCACTGGCTTATGACATAAATTATCACAATCACATTTTTATATTATTTTTTGGGGGGTATCTTGTAGCTCCGTGTTTCTGGGGTGGATGTTCGGTGCCCTTTAATAAAGAAACTGAGAGGGAGTGTTGTCGTTTTCATTATTTATAGTTCAGGTATTGTTCAAAGTTCAAGGTTTGGTGTGAGGTACCGGGGTGATACACTGTAAAAACAAACAAACAAACAACCCAATACAATGAACCAAACCAGCGACAGACCATCCTTGTCCCCACACATTCACCATCCAGGTTCTGATGCCACCCAACAAGTGGGTGAGACAAACCAATGGGGCCTCCTAACACCAGGCCGCATGTGCTGTATTGAAGATACTGACATGACGTCAGGCAATGCGGGACCTCTCCAGTAAGGGTGATGCCCTGAGGTATAGGCTGAAGCTCACTGCTTCATGTGAAGGGAGGAGAGGAGGTTGCATGGTCCATGGCTGAAGGACTGGGAGTCTGGGCTGCTGGGATCCCAGCTTTGCTACTGACTTATTCATTCTCGCGCCAGGCATGTGGAGCTGATTTTTCAGAGGTGCTGACCCTCTACAGCTGTCATTGACTTAGGCTGGAATTTGGGGAGCTCAGCATCCCTGAACAGGATGCTGTTTGATTGAGTTTATCCCTCTGTTTAAAAAAATCAATAATTAGTACCCTCCTGTTGAGGTTTATGGTGTGTAGATTACCTGGGTTTGTCCCAGGACAGGTGATATAGATGTGCAAGACACCCAGATGCTCCCCTGTTTCTAACCTCCAACTTGCTCCCCCTTCATGGCCGTTACTGCAGCACCTTCTTCCCCCATCATTTAGCTTCAGCAGGGAGGAAGGGTCAACCAGGGCCATGTTGACCAGATGTCTGCTTCCTTTCCTGTTCCAGGGAGTCCCCCGGTCGACTGCAGCGTCAACAAATGCGGCAAACTGGTGGGCGCTGGGACGGAGTCCAACCCGATGAATTACAACACCTATATGGATGAAAAGAATGGCCCTCCCCCAAACATGACCACAAATGAGAGGAGAGTCATTGTCCCAGCAGGTACGACTGGCATCGCAATATTCATGTTCTAATCTTTTCCCACCACCATCCATCTTTGATTTTAACAGGGGGGTGATAGACAGTAACCTGTTCTCTGCTGAGCTCTTGGTATTAACAGCCATAGAAAGCAAAGCAAAAATCAGGCTTTCCATCCTGTGAGTTATCCCAGTATTTAGTTTCAGTGCTTTGAACCAAATGTGATTCCCATGATGCACCACACAGCTTGGACAGAGAGGAAACTGCCATGCATCCTGGGTGATGTAGTCTGGGCACCTGAAAAATCTGATGTAGGTCTCCCATGAAGCTCCATAGCACCAGAGCTGATGCACTTTCTTATAGAACTGACTCAAAATGAAATTAGGTTTGTTTTGAATTTTTTTTATTTTTCCAATGGAAAATCAGAAAATTCCAGTATTTTCCATCAAAAACCATTTTGTTGTAAAATTCCCAAGTAGCTGGGTGGCTGTATACCAGGGATGGGTGATAAATTTTCAAGGGGGGGCACTCAAAGAATTTGGTGAGTGGTCAAGGGCCACACTTTTCTATGATATTAATGGAGGAGGTGTGGGGTCTTGGGAGGAGATCGTGACCAATGTTCCCTGAAAGCTGGGCCCTTGTGTGGCTGCTTAGGAGAAATTCAAATGCCACCCCGCTGATTAGCAGAGCACCCACAGCTAGGTTTGTGTTTCTCCTGGGGGTGCACATTCGCACATGCCTCAGTGCACATAAAAAATTGATTCCACACGTGGATGAAAAAGATTAGCGGGAACATTGGTTGTGACCTGGGGCAGGGTGTTGGGGGGAGGAAGGATGTAAGGTACCAGGTGCAGGCTCTGGCAGGGAGGTGCATCCCTTAGGCAGCTCCCTGCCAGAAACCCAGTGGTACCCTCAGGCAGGCTTCCTGTCTGCCGCACCCCCACAAGTCACTCAAAGCGAATGGCTGCAGAAGGGCCATATGTGCCTGCACACTTCATGGCCCTTGGTTTCCAGCCAATGGGAGCTGCAAGATTGTGCTGGGCACAGGGGCAGTGCACGAAGCCCTCCCCCTGGCGGGGGTGTTACACAGAGATGTACATGGCCCCCACAGCCAGCTGCTTTGAGCAGTGTGCGGGCGCGCTGCAGGATGCTGGTGGGCCAGATCAGAAGATATTCAGCCTAACCTAGACAAATGTAATGGAGCACATGAAATCCATTCAGATGATCAAAGATTTGAGAATCACTACGGTGGGGAACTGTCAGAATCTACGCTTGGAAGGTGAGGGCATCTTTCCCCTGCAAAGTTTGTAAACTTCATGTGTCTAAGCACTCCAGCATAGGAACTTCCCTATGAAGGAAACTGTGGCTGGGTCTAGATTGCTTTCCTCTTCTGAAAGAGGAAATGAGAATGAGGGAAAAGGAAATGCAAATGAAGCGCTGATTAGCATGTTCACGCGCTTCATTTGCATATCCTCTTCAGTTACTTTTTGGAAGAGGTTTTTTTGAAGAAAAAAAGCAGTCTAGATGTGGTTCTTTCGAAAAAACCCACCTTTTTCGAAAGAACCCTGTAAACCTCATTTTTTGAGGAAGAAGGGTTCTTTCGAAAAAGGTTTTTTTTTAAAAGAACCATGTCTAGACTGCTTTTTTTTTTAAACCTCTTCCAAAAAAAGGATCGGAAGAGGCTATGCAAATGAAGCGTGCAAACATGCTAATCAGCGCTTCATTTGCATTTCCTTTTTCCTCATTTGCATTTCCTCTTTCGGAAGAGGAAAGCAGTCTAGACACAGTGTATGAGGGAAATTCTCCCCCACACTGAAGTCACTGGCAATATTTCCATTGATTTCAGTGAGGCCAGGATTCCTGTATTCTGAAGGATGCAGTCAATGGACTATTTATAAATTCATAGATTCCAAGGTCAGAAATGACCACTGTGCTCTCTAGTCTGACCTCCTGACTAAGCCAGGCCACAGAACTTCCCTAGATTAGTTCCTGCTTGAACCAGAGCAAATCCAATCTTCTTTTCAAACTGGCCCATGATGGAGAATCCATACCCATCTTTAGTCAGTTGTAGCAATGGTTAATTAGCCTCACTGTTAAAAAAATCACATCTTGTTTCTAATCTGAATTTGTCTAGCTTCAGTTTCCAATCTCTAGTTCTTGTTATACCTCTGCTGGCTAGTCGGAGGAGCTCATTATCAAACCTTTGCTCCCCATGCAGGTACAGAAAACCTGTGACAAGTCACTGCTTAGCCTTCTCTTTGTTAAGCTGAACAGAGGGGGCTTCCAGAGCCTGTTCTCCAATCCTTTACACGTTCTCGTGGCTCTTCTCTGAACCCTCTCCAATTTATCAGCAGAAAGCTACCTACCTGAAGGGGGGTTCCAAAGGGGAAGGAGCGAGGCTGTTCTCAGTAGTGACGGATGGCAGAACAAGGAGCAATGATCTCAAGTTACAGTGGGGAGAGGTCTAGGTTGGATATTGGGAAAAACTATTTCCCTGGGAAGGTGGTAAAGCACTGGAATGGGTTCTCTAGGGAGGTGGTGGAATGTCCATCCCTAGAGGTTTTTAAGTCTCGGCTTGACAAAGCCCTGGCTGGGATGATTGAGTTGGGTTGGTCCTGCTTTGGGCTGGGGGCTGGACTTGATGACCTCCTGAGGTCTCTTCCAGCCCTGTGATTCCATGACTCTATGGTTCTAAGTGCTGTTGCCTAATTTAGCTCTGTTTTCAATTCATGAACTGACCAACGCACTTGTTTACCATTTGGAATAAGGCCAAGTTGCTTGAACTGAATTCAGCAAGGGAGGGGAAGCCAATAAGAGATTGACCCCTGTGTTCAAGGTCCCATTCAAGCCAAATTAGTCCTCCGTATGGGGTAAATTTCACCCTCAGAAAGGCAAATGAGCTGATTAGGATGACAAGATAGGACAGCATAGACTGGAGAGCCAAGGAGGCTGCCAGAGGTGAGAAGAGAGAATTATATAGTGCCCATCACCCTGCTATCTGTGTATTGCATAAGGGTGAACAAAGTCATTAGCACTGGGGATGACATGGAAAGGAGGGATTTTAGAGGCATTAGAGGAAGAGGTCATTTGATGTCTCCTCTTTCTTTGAGGGGAAAGTGAAAGTGAGGATTTCCCACTTTCAGGCATCCACTAATCAAAACCAAGAGACGCTCAGGCCCTTGGCAAACAGGTATAAACTAGATGGCTAGTTAATCATTGGCCCAGATCTCCATTTGGAAAAGACTCAGCCTAATTCTTCCAAGAAATGCATTTGGAAGTGCTTAATCCAATACAGAATAAAGATTTATAGCACATTGTAGTGGAGAGAGGCAAAAATACTATTATATATGGGCTGGCACGGCAATAACAGTAAACTCTGGATAATGTGCTACAAAGGCAGTTTTTCAGGGACTGTTTGGACTGATGCTTGATATCTGTAATAGGGACAGAAAGAGTGGGAGGAGTGAGATACACCCCAAAGGAACTCCCCAGAGTAGTCTCCCAACATTATTAATGAACACACCTGAGATTTGGAAAACTAGTTCAGGGATTCTCTCAGATCTCCCTGGGCCCGGAATGCAGGGATCTTTCCAAACTAACGAAATAAACATTCCCCTTCGATATTTGCAACCAGAAGGCCAACTTTCTCCAGAATGGGAAAGTGAAATGATTAGAAACTGGATGGAAACAGTGCAGTTGCTCAGGGTATTTTCATTGCCTAAACTCAGAACAATGCAAAAAGTCAATGAAACAGTGAAGGATAAATTGTGTGGTTAAAATTCTGTTTTGAAGAGCGCAGATTCTCTTAGAAAGAAGGTAGGAAATGCTCACTCTGTGTTTTTGGTATTTTCGGGAGTGATTTTCCATTGCCATCTCACTCTGGTATGAAGCAGCCTTGAAACCCAGCAGAGGCAGCCCTTGGGATAAGGGGATGCTGTAGCCCAGTCTCACCTCCCCCCGCCAAGCTGTGCTAAGCACCCAGCCATGATTTGTGCTGCACAGCTCTGGACATTGTAGGGACCAGGAGACGAAGAGGCAGAAAACTGATACTAGATATTTCTCGTTCTGTCACAAGCGGAAATTGCCGGCTGAGATGTGATCATGCGGTCAAGTTCTAGTCTATAGTGTAGCTCCTCTAAAGGTGTTTGAATAGGATCTCTCATGAACAGAGGTGCCAGATGTACAGGACAGGCCCAGTGCCGAGAGGCTCTGAAAATGAGTCTGTAAAAATGGTATCAAGGGCCGGCAAATTTAACTCTCTCTGGGACCTTCTGACCCAACCCACACACCTTAACTCACAGGACGATTTCCTTTTGTAACTGCTGGTCCTGTGAACTCTCCACATGAGTGCAGATGCGTCCAGCTGGATTCCCTCTGACTCTTACATCATTGCCGCTAATAACAATTCTGCAACTGGACTTCAGCTGGCAATTGACAGTGATGCATGAGATGGTACAGAATCCAGCTCACCCTTCAATTACCATGTTGGTTTTGCAAGGCTAATGGGGTTAAAAACTTGTGTTTGTCAGCTGAGTCAGCAAACACATCTCAGAGGTACATGGGGAACAGAGCTGTTTAGGCAAGAATTTTTCAGATTCCTTTTGCTGACCATAATAACCACCCTTCTCAGCATTTAAAAGGCCATCTGTTTGGAGTGTGTAATGTACTCAGGACAGGCTGGGTGACTTCCATATCCCTGACAAAGCTAGCTGTGCAGCATGTAGGACCCTGACAGTGTGACAAGTACATCTCTTCAACGGCTTTTTATTCACAGATGAAAACGATAAATCAGCCACTGCAAAGGTGGCTCATTGTGCAAACCAAGTGAATCTGCTCTTGATTCACTATTTCCCTAGGGGTGAGTCCCTTGCTGCTCTGTGCCTCAGTTTCCCCATGTGTAAACCAGGGCTGATTATGCTTCCCTCCTTTGAGATGTGTAGATGAAATGTGCTCTATCACTCATCTAGACTGACACACATGTGACAGGTTGCCCCCTTTGGGCATGATATTTACCAATGGTCTCTTCTTCTACCAGATCCCACCTTGTGGACCCAGGAACATGTGCGCCAGTGGCTGGAGTGGGCTATAAAGGAATACGGATTAATGGAGATTGACACGTCCCTCTTCCAGAACATGGACGGCAAGGAACTGTGCAAAATGAACAAAGAAGATTTCCTGCGAGCCACCTCCCTCTACAACACAGAAGTTCTGTTGTCTCACCTCAGTTACCTCAGGGAAAGTAAGTATCCCGCTCATGCTGGTGCCATGTTGTCTTGCTGCGGGGGGAACAGGCTGGCGTGAGTTTGGAACATTTCACACTGGACTTGGTGATAAATGGGGGGGGGGAGAGAAGGAAGAGAGAGGAAAGGGAAAGAGTGGAGAAAAGGGAGAGAAAGGAAGAGGAGGAACAAAAGTGAGTGAAAGGTAAATCTAAATTAATTTCATGATACATTGTTTGACACTGAACACAATTAGCCAGCATTTGCATTCCTTCCTTCTGCCCCCTGACTTCCTCCTTCCTGTGTTTGGAGGGTTAGCGACGTTGATTGGAAAAGTTTTCATGGGGTGGTAAAAACTGAGAAGGAAAGGTAGAAAACCAATCGGGAGCGATGTGTTGCACAGCAAGATGTGGGAGAGAGACAAGTGGATATTTTCTTACAAACTGACAGCATATAACTCATCATCTACAGCGTGCTGGAGATGTCTCTTATCTAGGCAGTGCAGTCAGATACTTAGGATGGAATTTTCAAAAGCATTCAGCAGCGTTAGTCTAACTTCGCTCCCATTGAAAACCATGGGAGTGGGAAAGGGCACACAATGAGACCAGTACAAACCCCACCAATATTTTCTAAGATGAGTGAAAATGAGCTGAATGAATAACTTACAACAAATAAGTGAATTGATGGATCTGAGCTCCCCATCTCCAGTAGCTGGATAATCACAAAATAACCAGATTTATCCAAAGTCATTTGCAAATTTCTTCAGCAAATGGTTGTTGGTCCACATGACATCATGAGGGTGAATGTCACAAATGAATACCAAACCCCTTGGACAGTTACATAACAAATTTGCAGCCATTTAACTAAAGGAAGTGACTTTTCCATGTGCTTCCCCATCTGTCTGTATCCTTCTGTTGTCTCATGTCTTATACTTAGATTGTAATTTCTGGGGGACAGGGACTATCTGTTTGTACAGTGCCTAGCACTAGCAATGGGTGATGGAGACGGGCAATGAAAAGCGGCAGGCATTTTGCCATGTTTTTTTGCTGCTTACAAGCTATGGTGGGCCAAGTTAATCCATGTGTCAATAGGTGCAACTCTCAATTATTTTAGCAGGAGCTGCAGTCTTTTTACACCAATGCTATATTATAAAACAATAGTTGCGTGCACAGATCTGCGGTACCAGAACTGGGTGACTCTCACATCCATCCAGGTAGACCTTGCTCAGTTTAGGGATTAATCCCCCAAATTTGGGCCAGATTCTAAGAGGTTTCCAAGTTTTCTGAGGAGACTGACTAAATCAGGGCTTGCGGGTTGAAGCCCAAATTTCATTACTGATTCCCATGAGGGGGAAGTTCATCCTCCAGCCACCTGTTCTGGAGGTTAATAGAAGATTCAGCTCCCTGGAGATGGTAGCCCAGTACCTTGCAAGGGCATGACATTACCTTTATAATAAATATACTTGTCTCATCTTTGCTGCATGCTGGCTCGTAAGTCTAAGAACATTTCAGGAGAAAGAAAGAGGGAAAGAGAAAGAAAGAAGGTTCACACATACATAACCTTGTGCGTGTGTATGCCCTTTACGTATACACACGAGGGGGTTGTTCTGATAAAGGTCTATAAAATCCTGAGTGGTGGGGAAAGAGTGAATAAAGAAGAGTTATTTACTCCTTCCCATAACACAAGAACTGTCACCAAATGAAATTAATAGGTAGCAGGTTTCAAACAAACAAACAAAAAAGGAAGCATTTTTTCATGCAACGCACTCTCAACCTGTGGAACTCCTTGCCAGAGGATGTTATGATGCCCAAGACTATAACAGGGCTCAAAAAAGAGCTAGATAAATTCATGGAGGATAGGTCCATCAATGGCTATTAGCCAGGATGGGCAGGAATGGTGTCCCCAGCTTCTGTCTGTCATGTCAGAAGCTGGGAATGGGCAAAGGGGATGGATCATTTGATGATAACCTGTTCCGTTCATTCCCTCTGAAGCATCTGGCATTGGCCACTGTCAGAAGACAGGATAATATAAACTTGGGAAGAAAAAAAACTATGTAACCTAAAATTCCAAACATTTTGAAATTCCAAAACAAGCCTTTTCAGAGACTGACAGTTTTAGGAAATCCCATTTCAAAGGAAATTTCAAAAATATTTGTTTTCATTCCATTTGGGCCAAAACTAAATGTTGCAACATCAGAATTTCCCATGAAATGGAAAGTGTGAGGTTTGATCAGCTGTACTGTGGACTAGCCCCCCAACGGAAGCAGCGGAAACCTCCCCACACTAGAGTAACTAAGGTGGCACTTTATATGTGGTAAGGTAATAGGGGCTGCTTTCCATTCAACACTGACTACTCTTCTCCCTGACAGAGTACCAGTGTCAACGGGAGAGTACTCGGAGATTGATTTATCGCATCTAAGCAGCCGCGATAAATCAACCACTGGCGGATCAATTGCTATAGCAGTGGTTCCCAGTGTGATGGAGATAAGCCCAAAGGATAGGTTGGTCATTGCAGCACTGGACTGGAGAGCTGGATTCAATTCCTACCTCTACCACTGAATTTCCCATTTAGCATTGGGCAAATATCCCCATTGCTTCAGTTTCCCCCAGCTGTAAAATGTAGAATAGACCTTCCTGCCTCCTTTGGTCTGTCTTGACTATTTAAATTGCAGTCACTTTGTGGCAGTGACTGTCTCTCATTATGTGCTTTTATAGGATCTACAGTCTTTAAGGTTCTTCCATAATACAAATGAGTAATAATCATAGAAATACAAAGGCCCAGCAGAATAGACAAGATGAGTTCATCCCAATTAAGGCAGTGCTAACGGGAGTGACTCTGTTGGCTCCAGAGTGGTAGTTACTCCAGATTTACACTGGCGTATGTGAGAGCAGGCTCTTGCCCCAAAACTCCAGTCCGTCTCTGGCTTTAACAATCATACATTTTACTCAGGTCAGATCAGTTGGTTTCTTAAGCCTTAGTTAGGCTGCTCTGACAAAGTCATGCAAGCATTGACTTTTAAAGCAAGCTCCTGTCGGAGTGTAGGCCAGGCAGCCTTCTGAAGAGAATTCCTTTCCGCGCAGCTGTTCCTATGTCCGCCTAATGACAGTCTGGTTTCTGGATTGCTGGGTAACTCCCTGGTGGAGCAACGCCTTCGAAGGGAGTTTATTGTTTTTCCAGACTGATTTCCAGCGGATGTTTAGTGCCGAACCTCTGAGCTCAGTGCCATGGGGAGATGGTCTTTTATTTTCCTTTTGTGGCCTTGTTTGCTTCTGAGACGTCTGGCTGTATTACTGGAAGGGGGGACAGGGGCGGGGGGTGGGGGAGACATATGATGGCAACAAACTACAGGAGACGCACAAGGAGTTGGAAGTCTATAGGCTAAAATATATCCTCACTTTGAGGGTGAAGGGGGGTTATTGATCTATTGCATTCACATGGTTCCCATCACTGTAGTATTTGACCCCAGACAATCTTTGCCATATTTATCCTCAGAGCACTCTTGTGAGGCAGGACAATTTTATTATCCCCATTTTACAGAGAGGACAATGAGGCACAAGAAAGACTAAGTGACTTGCCTAAGGTCACACAGGAAGTATAGGGTGAAACGGGAAATTGAAGCCAGGCCTAGGTTGTGCCCTAACCACTGGGCTAGCCTGCCTCTCTAGTTATCTCCCCACCTTCATAGTGATCCCAACAGAAGCAAGCCACTGCTAAGCCAAGTCCAACAGGAAACTTCTGTCCAATCTCTCATCTACGTTGTCCATCCTCAAAGGATACTGAAGTTGCTTTATAGTGAGGGGGGACCCCAAGATGTAGGTGTTCTGGACAAACAGGCAGTCAAAGCTCATCTGAAATCTCCGAACCAGTTTGGGAGAAATGGGCTGGGCCCTTTGTCAGAAGCTTGTGGGTGAGGTTTCTCTTGGTTCCTGTTCCTGGCTGGCTTGATGAAGAGCAGCCCAAGAAGATCAGTATGCTGACACTGCTGCTCCCAGTCCTGGACCAAACCAGAACTGCACCAAGGGGAGCAAAAAATAGAAAGAAAAATAAATAGGTAACATTAATCAAATTTCAATTAAGACGCCGTTTGGGCCTGGGGTGAAGGTTCCAACCAAGTCTTAAGACAAGTTGGCCTGAACTAAACCCAGATCCAAACACCCCAAAACTTGAGGATCCTATAATGGGCTGAGCCATTGGATCCAAATGCCCCCAGACCTCTAGGAACTAGCAGATCCAGCTCTCAGCTTTGCAGCATAGAGCCATCTCCAGTGATTGTATTAGAACTGGCTCGTCTAACCCTATTTGTGTGAACTTACCCCCCAGACCTTCACTGCTTCTCCCAGAACATAGACCATCTATTCCCAACTTGAAATACTCTTCCCTTAAGCTTCCCTTGCAGCCTCTTGTCTGGAAAGATAAAGATTAGACCAAACCTATCACCAGCCCCAATCCTTTCTCACTCCCCAATCCTCCTCCTCCCTTCAGTCTATGGCCTGGACTGACCGCTGCGCTGGTATCTTTCTCAAACACAGTCTGCCTGGTGGAGCCTCAGTACTCAGCCAGCCAGCTGTGGGAAGCAAGATTTGGATGCTGTTGTGCTATGTTTGGGATGAACTTCAAAAGAAGCCCGAACAGTCGCCTCCCATCTTTCCTTCTGCAGTCACCGGGGGCAGGTCATGTGTGGTGTCTGCAAAAGGAGAGGCTGGAAAAAAAATCAGACTGTCTTTAGGGCTAGTGGGGGAGGAGAAGTTTGTGGGTTTGAGCCCAATAGTGAGGCCAAACAAAACTCCGGCTCCAAATACAGTAGAACCCTGATCCTTCCAAGCAATCTGGAGACACCCAGAGCCTTCATAAAATCAGGGAGTTGCGTCATTGGAGGAGTGACTGTAACCCACTCCTGGGTGGAGGGAAGCAAAAGTATTTCAGGTTCAGCGGTGTCTGAGTCAGGCGGCTCCCACAGCAGTGGCTCAGCAGAATTGTCTGCCCTGGAAGCAGGGATGGATTTGTGGATAAAAATCTCTGTGTGTCACGCTCTCGCTGTCTTCTCTTGTTAAAAGAATACAGCTGTAAACCCAGCCCCTGAATGCCGCACGGTTCCTCCTACACGCTGGAGCATTTGAGGACAACCACTGTGATACCCTGTGCTTCAGTACTAAGGCTCTGCCGCGGGGCAAACTCTGATGTCTTTACACAATAGCGGTTTGCCCAACTCCTGTCGATTTGGGTAGGCATTGACAAGGGTGAAAATGGAGCTCTCGGTCACGGAGCAAGTTTTGCTCAAGCACGAATGAAGTCAGGGCTGTGGGGGCTGGCTCTTCCTCTCTGCCTCTCTCTGTCCAGGTCTCTGTGTCTCTGGCTCGCTCTCTCTTTCTTCCGCCTTCATTTAAACCCCCTAATAGGAACCACATTTCCTTTTCTGTGGCGTTCCCACCAGAAACCTCAGACCATTAGGCAAAGGTGAGAACTTTTAGCAATTCAACTGAGGGAGAGTCCTTCTCTTCCAGCAGTTGGGCTTGTATTTTTGAGCATCAAGTATCTGTAGGTTGCTTTTATAAGCCCCCTCGCTGCTATTCCGCCCACCCCCCTTTGCTCTACCACCCTGCTGCACCAGGTATGGCAGCATGTTTAGTCAGAGAGAGCTGTGTTTCTGAGGCAGCCAGCACTTCCCTGTCTGGCTGAGGCAAGCCCCACTGCGCTTTGCAGTCAGGCTCCAGGTCCAAAGAAGCCTGCGAAGGAAAGAGGGGCAGATATGTGGGGGCCGTTGCTCCAGAGCTTTGAGAACCAAATACTTGAACCACAAACGCACCCCAGTGAATAGGAACCAAGTGGCCAAAGCAGTCGCATACTTTCCACAGCAGCCAAAGGACATCGATCTAACCTCTCTCAGCATATATGTTACACTACACCCTTCATTGTGGCGTCTGGGCACCTCATAGGAGGTGCCTTGTACCAAACTGCTTCTTTCCCCTTTCCCTCATCTGACTCAACTTGCCAAATTGTCCGTTCACTACCCTTTAGAACAGGAGTGGGCAGGGGCAGCCCGTGAGCCTAGGCGAACTAGGCGGTTGCCTAGAGTGCCGCTGGCCCGGGTGCCCGATGATGACGTCACGGCCATTGACAGCCGTGCAGGGGGAGGCGCCAATTGCGCCGCCCGCCTGGGGCGCCAGCTGCCACAGCCAGCCTCGGGCCACTCCTGGGAGTGGGGAACCCAAAGCCTGGGAGCTGGACATGGCCCCCGACTTGCCCAGATCTACCTCCCGAGGCTCGGGGCTCCTCCCCAGTGTTGGGGAGCCCAAGCCAGCATCCCAGCCTCTCCGCCATCCCCCCACGCGGCTGGAGCACACAAAAAAGTGGAATTTCTCACTCCTGTGTGGCCCTCAACTGATTTTTCTGTGGGTCAGAGGCCCCCAACCCAAAAAAGGTCCCCCACCTCAGTTTTCGAAGTTCCCCACTGTGCTATACTTCATCCAGCAGCATCAGGTGTCTGCTCAGGATGGAGGAGCTGTTTCCCAGCTCCCCCAAGACTGCCTTTCCACACCCCAAACTGGCTTCCGATGCTGGCTTGTACAAGGCGATAGTTTGGTTTGTGTTTGGGGAGGGGGGACTGTAGGGCTCATCTGGGCCAGCGCCACTCCTGCTGCTGGTGTTGGGACTCTATAGCCTGCCTCAGCAGTTCATAGCCTCAACACCTCTAGGCAGAGTCATCCCTAGGTGGGTGTGGGGCCTGGGGCAACACTGAAGTCATATCACTGTAACTAGAGCCCTGCGTTGATATAAAATTTGTATCCACATCCCACATCTGTATCCACAAAAACGAGCGGCGGAGATGTGCGTTGAATCTGCGGATGCAGATACGTGTGGCTATAAAGCAGATATCCACCAATTTGCAGGGTTCTAGATCCAAAATTTGTACACACATCTGTCTTCCGTATCCACAAACATGAGCCGTGGATATCCACATCCGCAGATGCAGATACTTTTGGATATACAGAGGATAGGCAAGGCTCTAACTGTAACCCCTTTGTTTTCCTTCCAGGTAGCTCACTGCTGGTCTACAACACTCCAACCCACACAGAGCCCTCCTCGCGGCTCCCAGCCAAAGAAGGTCAGTCTGTTTTTCTTCTCTTTCCCCTCCTCTTTCTCCATCACATCATCTCTTCCCTTTTCTCCCCCTTTCAAGTCCTAAAACTGATTCAGCTCAGCACAGAGGGAGCTAACCAAACTGGTTGCTCACGTGTATTTACCTGCATATGGACTGAGAGGCTTCTGGCCTAGGCTCCCCTGTGAATCTTTCCAGAGCACCAGGGTTTGCCTCCCTGCAGTTAGACAGTTCAGGCAGTTCCATGACCCACAGATGTCCCAAGATGCACCTTCTGCCCCGGTAGCCGCATGTTACACCTTTCTGGGGGCATGCAGCCACTCACCGGAGGCTGCTGCTGGTTCTTGACTGGCTAGACCCACAGGAAGCCTGCAGCAGGGGGCAGCTGCATTTGCAGTTCTGATCCCAAATCCTGTGTTGGGATTGCTATACCTGGAGGGGAAATTACCAGCTGCCCTTCCCCCAGCACTGCTTAGTGGGACTGTGCATGATTCCGCTCTCTGTTCTGCGGTGGTTCAGAGTAAGAGTCACATGTTGCTGTAAATCCATTCCAGAGAGGTGTGACACCCACCCCAACTCCCAATCTGAGATATACACCACTCTATTTCCCCTAGAAAACACTCGCGCTAAACCCCAGCTTCGCCCAGCATTTATAGGGCCTAACTCTCTCCACTTTCACAAAAGTAAGCACAACACGTTTCAAAACCCTGGACTATACACCAGGAATGGCGAGCTGGCTTCAGAAGACTCCTGTGGTTTGAGCTAATAAATAATCTGTCTCCCTCTGTTCCTGCAATATTTCCGATTTGTATTAAAAACAGCGTCCACTTTTTTACACCCCTTGCATGAAAAGATGAGTTTCCGTGTGCACAGATTGCTGGTAGCGTCCCAGGGTGCAGACACACCCAGGCTGAAATACAGACCACTGCTTGGCCAGCCTGCTCTATTTCATTTTCACATGTGTTTGCTAGGGAATCAGGGAACTGATTACACAGTTGCTGTTTGTATGTGAACAGGGTTTAAGCCTTGGGTTTTGCATGTTGCAGGCACTAGGTCAGTGGCTCTCATTCTGCCCCCTACTGTGTTGTGATAAGTCCTAGAACCAATAACCCCAACTATACATACAATATGATGGGGGCTAATTTAGCTACAACTAATCAGGAAAGAGGTCTTGGAGTCATCGTAGATAGTTCTCTGAAGACATCCACTCAGTGTGCAGCGGCAGTCTAAAAAGCAAACAGGATGTTAGGAATCATTTAAAAAGGGATAGAGAATAAGATGGAGAATATCTTATTGCCCTTATATAAATCACGGTATGCCCACATCTTGAATACTGCGTACAGATGTGGTCTCCTCATCTCAAAAAAGATATTCTGGCATTAGAAAAGGTTCAGAGAAGGACTACTAAAATGATTAGGGGTTTGGAACAGGTCCCATATGAGGAGAGATTAAAGAGACTAGGACTTTTCAGCTTGGAAAAGAGGAGACTAAGGGGGGGATATGATAGAGGTCTATAAAATCATGAGTGGTGTGGAGAAAGTGAATATGGAAAAGTTATTTACTTGGTCTCATAATATAAGAACTAGGGGCCACCAAATGAAATTAATGGGCAGCAGTTTTAAAACAAATAAAAGGAAGTTCTTCTTCACACAGCGCATAGTCAATCTGTGGAACTCCTTGCCTGAGGAGGTTGTGAAGGCTAGGACTATAACAGGGTTTAAAAGAGAACTAGATAAATTCATGGAGGTTAAGTCCATTAATGGCTATTAGCCAGTATGGGTAAGGAATGGTGTCCCTAGCCTCTGTTTGTCAGAGTGTGGAGATGGATGGCAGGAGGAGAGATCGCTTGAGCATTACCTGTTTGGTTCACTCCCTCTGGGACACCTGGCATTGGCCACTGTCGGCAGACAGGATACTGGGCTGCATGGACCTTTGGTCTGACCCAGTATGGCCGTTCTTGTGTTCTTGACCCTATCCACCTATGATCACAGTGTTTTTTCACATGAAGTTCTGAGGTCAGAGAGAAACTTGTCTGCACTTTGCTCTGAAGCAGGCTATCTTGGCTACTGGCAGGATACTGGGCTAGATAGGCCTCCAGTCTGATGCATGAATTCCTTCTGCAATATTTCAATTGCATACTACAGCTGGGACTTACCCAGGCTAGCATCCCACCCATCCTTTGCCTCAGTTTCTCCCTCGTAGGTCCCCAAGTAGCTTCACATAGATTTTCATCTGTCAAGCGATGCCTTCTTAGGGCCTGGTTTATTAGCCTAAACTTGGACAGGATACACAAAATCCTTCACCCAGCCTTTCTAGCTACCTCGCAACCCTGACATGCGGTTATCTAAGCCCTCTCCTGGCTCAGGCTTTTCTCCACCCACCTGAAGGTGATCCCCACATACCCTTCCTCACTGGCCACTTGTACAACTCTGCCTGAGGTAAGGAAAACTTCAGGCAGTCCTTGTATTCCCCAGTCAGCCTGGGTCTCAGTCGCATGCTCCCATCACATGACCCTGGAACTCTTTCCCTTCCTGTGAAGAGACCAAAGATGTGGACGCATTGGAGAAACTCCAGTGGCGGGCAACAAAAATGATTAGGGGGCTGGAGCATACGACTGAGGAGGAGGCTGAGGGATTTGGGCTTATTTAGTCTGTAGAAGAGAAGAGTGAGGAGGGATTTGGTAGGAGCCTTCAACTACCCGAAGGGGGTTCCAAAGAGGATGGAGAGAGGTTGTTCTCAGTTGACAGATGACAGAACAAGGAGCAATGTGGGGTGGGGGGAGGTCTAGGTTGATATTAGAAAATACTGTTTCACTAGGAGGGTGGTGAAGACCTGGGATAATTTAGTTGGGACCGGTCCTGCATTTAGCAGGGGTTTGGACTCAATGACTTCCTGAGGTCTCTTCCAGTCCTACGATTCTATGCCCAACTACTCCTAGCACATTAAAGCTTGAGACCCACCCCTCTTTTGGCTCTCATGTAAATGACCATTTGGGAGTTGAGCTTTTCTGGGAGCTAAGACCTTAAAATTCAGGTCTGACTATTTATCTCCCATGCACACAGGGCCAGGTAGTAGTTAATTCTTTGTGTTTAACCAGAGGGTTGGAATCTGCATAGCATTTCTGTCCTTAACAGACTTCAGAGGGGTGGCCGAGTTACTCTGCAACAGGAAAATTTTAAAAACAACAAATAGTCTAGTGGCACCTTAAAGACTAACCAAACATGAAGACTTTAAACATTAAAGACTAACCATCTACATGTTTTGTAAGTATTTAAAGTGCTACTAGACTGTTTGTTGTTTTTTAAGTTTTTCCTTAACAGTCTTGTTTCTCTACAGTGTGTGTAGGGCCCTCTTTGAAACATACAAGTTTGTCCTTTAAATTTGGGCTGTTCTCAAACACACAGAGGCCTGGTCTTCAGCAAAGCCCAAGGAATGGGGCTTCTTTTTGGTTTTACAAAAATGGGATGTGCTTCCCAACCTGTGAGAAGCCATTTGCGTTTGAAGACATCAGCCTGACATGCAGGTTAGCCACTGAGCCAGAAGGGGGTGCTCACAGCATGATACTCTTAATTACAAGCTCTCCTGAGTTGATGAATTTATGTAGAAAAAGTATAAGAAGGGGAAAAAATCCACCTCATCAGTTAGAGACTGGAGAAGCCAGGTGGTAAGAGTATGGAGAGAATTTACATTTCAGGCATGTTTGGACAGAAGAGTGTCCTAGGGGGATATTGGAGGACTCGGGGTGATAGTGTTATTAATTGTTTGCACTGTGGTTGCTCATAGAGGCCCTAATGAGGTTTGGAGCCTCATTCTGCTAAGTGCTGTATAGGCACATTATCAGTCCTTGCCTTCAGAATCGTACAATCAAAATACACAAGAGAAAGGGAATTGGGGTAAAGTCCAGGTTCACACAGGAGGGACAGGATTAGAATCCAGGCTGCTAGGGCTATCAGTTCCCTATTACTGGGATGCCCATGCACCTCTCCATCTTCAATGTCCTTATAGCCTCCTGCCCCCTGTGAGCTAGGGCAGTGTTGTTCTTTCCATTGCACAGAGAGGAAGCTAAACCAAATTGAACTGCTCCTGGTCAAGGAGAAGGGACCAAGCACAGAGTTTCCTCTATAGCCCAGTCAAATGACCTGACTACTGGCCCATCCCTCTTCTCTAGCTAATTCCCCTGCCACTAGCTCAGGGGTGGGCAATAAGTGGCCGTGGGCTGGATGTGGTTAGCCCCTGACAGGCCACTGGGGCTTTATTTACCTCCACGTCCACAGGTACAGTCTCTTGCAGCTCCCATTGGCCACAAACAATCATTCCCAGCCAATGAGAGCTGCGGGAAGCATTGTCCCAGACTGCACTGCTTCCCGCAGCTCCCATTGACTAGGAATGACGATCTGCACAAACAGGTGTTGCAAGTGGCTGTAGTTGTGGGTGCGCAGGTAAATGAAGTGCCGGCAGCTGGCCAGGGGCTAATCCTGATGAACTGCCTCTGGCTTATTGCCCACCCCTGCCACTAAGCCAAGCTGCAGGCTCCTGTAGTATTGCCAAGCCTGAGGATTCAAAAATCATGAGATGGTGCTTAAAAGCCATGAGAGTGGACAGTTATAATATACTCCTCTTTATTTGCACTCTGGCTTTCGAGCCTTTAGGGCAGGGCTCAACACAGCCCACGGCCCGTTTGATTGTGGCCCATGGGGCAGTTTGGGTTTACACAGGGCTTAACATGTGGCCCGTGGGTGGGATCCTTTGAACATGGCCTTCACTGGGAATGCACTCCACAATGGCGAGGCATCTCCCAGGCAGGGTGAGCTGGAAAGATGCAAGCGGATGGGCGTTTCTAGCCCTCCACAGGGAGGTGCTGGAAGTGACAGAACAATTTGCATATATTTACATATATATTTGCATGTATATGCAACCACATTTAAGTTGCAGCCCTCAGCATGTGCTGTGAGTATCATTGTGACCCCCGGGGCTTCCCAAGTTGAGTAGCCCTGCTTTAGGGTACAGCTCAGTCATGTTTTCAAGCTAGAAACATAGGGCTTTTAAAAATCAAAGCAGAAATTCTCGTTGTATCCCTTGACTCCAAGAACTGGGTGGCTGGAATAACACCACCACATCTTGCACAACACAAAAGAATTGACAACCCTGGTACTGGCAGCCCATATTTCATCATGGTTATCCCCCGCATCTTGGTGCGGGAACTCAGCCATGGAGGGATCAAGTGACTTTCTCGGGGTCTTACAGTGGGCTACTGTCTGAACTGGAAGCAGAACTCAGGAATCCTAGTGCCCAGCCCCATACTTGGTGACACTCCTCCCAGGGCCCAGAAATAGAACCGGGGAGTCCTGCCTCCTTTTCTCTGACTGTAAGCACAAGTAATGGTGTCCTGATTCCCAGGCCCCTGCCCGAACAGCACTCTCCTTGCTGGCCGCATAAACATTTGTGTTACTTACAGGACAGCATGACTTCACGGCATCGTTTGCTGCTCAGAAGTCAGTGTGGGGAGGGCCGATGTATTTTGTTTAAGCCATGGATCAGAGAACCACTTCACGGAGAGGCCAGAGCACAGCACGGCTCTGTCTCGTACGGCGTAGGGCTGTGATTCCCCTGTTTGTGTGCACATCACTCTCACTTTGAGTGAGGTCACGGTAGTGGAGGCACCGCTGAGTCATGTCACATATATATCGACCAGTTTCAGGTGGGTTTGTGCTTGGTGTGGTGCAGCCAGGCCACTGTGCATGCTATCACAGTGACACGACTATTTAAGCTCACACGAACGTGCGAAGAGCCAGACCACATGTACACAAGCAGGGAGATCACACCCCTGGCTCATCAGGCAAACCCAGATCACACATTTAATGAGCATCTGCGGATGCGCCGTGTGAGTGGATCCACTCTCTGAGCCAACACTACATCCCAGGCCTCTTTCCCATTGCACCGCCAGGTGTTTAACCTCAAACATCTTCCCTGGTCCCTAGCTGCATGCAGAGATGGATTGATGCTGCTGGTTACAGGTGCTGCTTTTGTCCCAAATGGAGCCATCCACTCGAGCTGACGATTCCCTGGAGCCCCCTCCTCTTTGCTGTCTCTGCATGAGCCAGTCGTCCGTTGAGAAAACACGGCACATTACAGAGACAAAGCCAACCCGGCCTTTCTCCCACTGTCTTTCTACTCTAATAGCCATCTATTTAAAAATAATAAAAGCTTGGCTAGGTCCTGTTTGAATTAGAAAGCACATAAGCACCTATTCGCCCACTATCCCCCCATAAACACACACGTGCCCACGGCTGTGCTCTTTCTGTCTGAGGCCAGGTGGTGCTGCTAAAAATAAAAGCAAGAGAGTGGGGATTTTGTCCTGTTTTATCCATGTAAACATCACACTTTTCTCGGACTTCTTTTTTTACCTGCTTTCATTGCAAGTCACACAGAAGATGACTGAAAAGGAAGGGAAAAAATGAGGGGTGGAATTTTTCGGTTTTTTCTCTTCCCCAATTTGTTCCTTGAGTGCATTTGATGGGGCTTCTAGTATTGTTGCTTCGCCTTAGTCAGTTTCTCCTGTTATTTGTGTGGGTCTTTCAGGGAGTACCAAGGAAGATAGAACATTCTTCTTTCAGTGGGAAAGTGTGGCAGCCCAGTCAGAGATTTTGGCGGCTATTGTACCCGAACACTACTTTCATGGGATGGAGGGGCCTCAGCTGAGCATTGAGCCTGCTTGCACTAGTGCTGTGCTGTCTCATAATATGAAACAGTCCCTGACCCAAAGCGTCTGCAATCTAAACAGGGAAGGCAAGAGCCTGGGAATTATTACATCTGCATTTTACAGATGGGGACCTGAGGCACCAAGAGGTTAAGCGTACATCTAGGCTGCGGGGGGAGGAGGGGTTTCGGGATACCGGAGCTATCCCGAAAAAACTCTGGCACGTACAGGGAACGTGTTTGCTCTTCCGCTTTTTTTTGCAGAAGAGCAGACACACTCTTTCGGAAGCCCTGTCTTCCTCATTCTATGAGGAAGAAAGGATCTTCTGAAAGAGGGTTTTTTCCCCAAATTTGGCCCAGTGGAGATGGGCCAAATTTTGGAAAAGCCTCTTCCAAAAAAAAAGCAGAAAAAGATACACAAAATGCAGAGCGCAATTTGCGTACCTTTTTCCACAAAGACGTTGTAGTCTAGACATAGCCTAAGCAACTGGCCCAAGGTCATACAAGAAATCTGTGGCAGAGAGAAGAATTGCACTGAAGTTGCCTAAGCCTCAGCTGAGTCTCTTGGTTCCCTTTAATTTAAAGCCTTGGTTCTCAAGGCTTCTCTTGCTTCCCTTTAATTCACCTTTTAAAATGAACTAGGTTTCAACTTGACCCTTCCTTTGGAAATGCTCAGGTTAAAAATCATCCATTTGTTTCCTTTCTCTGATTAACATCTCAAATGATTAAAGACGAAGGAATTTTTTTAAAAAAAATTAATTTATGCTGTAGCATTTAAATTTGTTTTCTGCCTTTCTCTTCTTTTTGAAAATGGAAAAGACTTAATTAGTTTCTTCCAGTCACTTTTACTTTGCAGCATGAGGTGGCAATGATTTGGGTAGAGACCTTGCAAGGGAATGATTATTTGGCTTTCTTCTGACTGAATTTAAGTAATAAATAATCATCCCGGAAGAATTTTGATTGGCCGCAGTTCTTTGTAAAAGCTTTGTTTTTACAAAACCTGAACCAGGGGCCAGTTGTGGCTTTAATGTTGTTTCTTTGTGATTATTAAATTAAAAATGTATTTATTTGTTCGAGAGCGAGGCAGGAATGCTAATCCTGAAGTCTGCATTGGTTTTCATTGGGTAACATCCTCATGTTGTCAAATGAGCAGTCAAAGAACATTTTGTCTCTCTGTTCTTGCTTCCTTTCTTTCAATCATTATGAGAACTCTATTCCAGTACTGCCTAGAGACGCCAATTAATATCAGGGCCCCATTGTACTACATGCTGAACTGACATGTAATAAGAGATCCCAATCAACAAGACGGACAAATGGTGGGAGGTAGAAGGGGAAAGAGAAATACTGAGAGACATGAAGCAAAACACACACAACAGGGTGGTGCAGAGCCTGGAATAGAACCAAGATTATCTGCAGCCTAGTCTAATGCTCGCTTTATTGGACCACCTGCTTCTGTGTCTGTAATAGGATCATAGAAGTCAGAAGCAGAAAAGACCCTGTTCTAGCTAACTCTACTGTGTAGTTCCTTGTGTGCACTCTAGGAATCCTGATGGAATCTCTAACACTGCTACCCCTCTGAGACAAAACTAGGTGACTGGACAACAAAATGGCAGATGACATTCAATGTTGATAAATGCAAAGTAATGCACATTGGAAAACATAATCCCACCTATACATATAAAAATGATGGGGATGACATTAGCTGTTACTACTTGGAGTCGTTGTGGATAGTTCTCTGAAAACATCCACTAAGGGTACGTCTAAACTATAGAGCTTTTCCAGGATACCAGAGGAATGCATCTGCTTTTCTGAAACATTTTTTTGGAAAAGCAGACACTTTTTTCGGCATCCCTGTAAACTTCGTTGTTCGAGGAAGAAGGGATGTTCCAAAAGAGTGTTGTTTTCCAACATTTGGCCCTGTGTAGATGGGCCAAATGTCAGAAAGACCTCTTTTGGAAGAAAAGTGGAAAAAGATACGCAAATTTCAAACCGCAATTTGCGTATCTTTTTCCGACCTTTCTTTGCAGTGTAGACACAGCCTCAATGTGCAGCAGCAGTCAAAAAAGCAAACAGGAAGTTAAGAATAATTAAGAAAGGGCTAGAAAAGGAGACAGAGAATATTTTATTACCTCTATATAAATCCGTGATGCACCCACATTTTGAATACTGCATGCAGATGTGGTTGCCCCATCTCCAAAAAGATACCTTGGCATTGGAAAATGTTCAGAAAGGGGCAACAAAAGTGATTAGGAGTATGGAACAACTGCCATGTGAGGAGAGATTAATAACACTGGGACTTTTCATCTTAGAAAAGAGATGACTAAAGGTGGATATGCTAGAGATCTAGATAATCATGACTGTTGTGGAGAAAGTGAATAAAGAAGAGTTATTTACGCCTTTTACATAACAAGAACTAGGGGTCACTAAATGAAATTAATACATAACAGGTTTGAAACAAACAAAAGGAAGTGCTTCTTCATACAATGCACAATCAACCTGTGATACTCCTTGCCAAAGGATGTTGTAAAGGCCAAAACTATGGCTATGTCTACACTACGGGGGTTTTCTGGGATACCTCTGGGAACGCGTCTGCTCTTCCACTTTTTTTTGTGGAAGAGCAGACACGCTCTTTTGGAAGCCCTGTCTTCTTCATTCCATAAGGAAGAAGGGCTCTTCCAAAAGAGGAGGTTTTTCCAAAATTTGGCCCATTGTCGACGGGTCAAATTTCAGAAAAGCCTCTTCCAAAAAAAACTATTGGAAAAAGGTACGCAAATTGCAGAGCGCAATTTGCGTACCTTTTTCCGATAAATCACTGTAGTCTAGACATAGCCTATAACAGCATTAAAAAAAGAGCAAGATAAATTCATGGTCCATCAATGGCTATTAGCAGGGATGGTGTCCCTAGCCTCTGTTTGTCAGAAGCTGGGAATGGGTGACGGAGGATGAATCACTTGATGATTCCCTGTTCTGTTCATTCCCTCTGGGACATCTGGCATTGGCCACTGCCAAAAGACAGGATAGTGAGCTAGATTATTTGACCCTGTATGGCTGTTCTTATGTTATGGATAATGCAAAGGATTTATTTATAAAAAGTCAAGTGCAAAACACATATCTGATGCATATTCTTACACAACTAGCCAATTAGCCCATCATAAGATGGGATTTTCAGGTCTCTCCTCCACATTGGTCTTCTCTCCTGAGCCTCCGCTCTCTTGCTCCGTCTCTCTCTCTCTCTCTCTCTCCTCCTACTGCCTCCCCCTCTCTCTCTCAGCTCTCCTCTGCCTCCTGCCTCTCTCGTCTTCTGCCTCTCTCTCCCTGTCTTTCTTTCTCTTCTCCCCCTCTTGCCTCTCACTCTCCCTTTCTCTTCTCCTCATCCTCCTGTCTCTCTCTCCCCTCCATCTCTCCCCACCTCCCTTCCCCTTCCCCTCCCGCTGTGGCGGCTCGGCTGAGTGCTGCGCGCTAGGCAGCCGCCGAGGAGGCAGGCAGTGACGCGGGGCTGTGTATGTCACCGCCCTGCCCCCCCTTTCCCTTCTGCCGTGGCGCTCAGCTGAGTGCTGCGCGCTCAGCTGGGCCACTGCGGGGGAGCCCAAACGGCTGCTTGCGCCGCTGGCTCCCCGTGGCAGCCCGTCTGAGGGGCGCAGCACTCAGCTGAGCGCCACGGTGGGAGGGGAAGGGGGGCCGGGCGCTGATGTACATGGCCGGGGGTGGGGCCGTGTACGTCAGTGTTACAGACTCACAGACATTGGGCTACTATATATATGATATTATTCAAAATATATTCAATATTTGTATCATGTGTTTCTGACCATTGCCCTATTGATGATCTGGGTGTCCTTTTTAAGAGTTATCTACTACTTTGAAAAGGGGCTTTAGCCATTGATTAGCAAACAGGAACAGTCAGTTTTCAATCAGGATAAATGGACTAGGTGCAGGTGTCCTGTTTCTTAGATCCCTCTCCTAGAAAACACTTAAGCATCTGCTTAAAGTTAAGACATGCATAAGTGCCTTTCAGAACTGGAGTTTCATGTCGATCAAGTATATACCATAGTGTACTGTAAACAGAGCATATTCATTTTCTACTCTGATCATTTAGGCTAAGGGTTCTCAAACGCTCGGTGGCAGCTTGTAAGGGCAAGCTGCTAGGTGACCACGACAAATGCTTTGTTCACCTGCGCCTCCGCAGGGACATGTGATCGCAGCTCCCGATGGCCGAGGATTGCCATTCCCAGCCAAAGGTGGTTGCAGGATGTGGTGTCCCAGTCCACACGACTTCCCGCAGCTCCCATTGACCAGGAACAGCGATCCACCAATGGGAGTTGCAGTCACTGGTACCTGTGGAGATGTAAGTAAACAAAGCATCGCATGGCCAGCTACAAGCCATGACCCAGACGAAAACCTCTGATTTAGGCGATGCCTGCACACAGCTGCAAGTGTACTTCCCAGTAAGGGTACACAGCAGCCCAGGGTAGCCATCTGAGTACAAACCTGACTAACCCTGCGGGTTCACATTCTGTGGATAGCCACAGCCAGTGTTATTTTTAGCTCCCCAATTCTAGCAGAGCTAGCACGTGTCTGTCTGTGCGTGCTGGGCCGCTCCCAACTGCAGCGTAGTCATACCCTTAGGGTTGAAAGGACTCTGAACATCGAGTTTCTTTGCTGTGGAACCTTGTAAACTCTCCAATATGCAGTATTTAGCATCATTGGTACAAATTGTCTTCAGCTGCCGTTGAGAAAGAAATTGCTGTAATGAGAATCATCAGGCTTTTTTGGCTGCAGAACAATTTTCTAGTAAATTAAATGAGGTTATTCGCCTTGCTCAATGGAATGATTTGGGCCCATCTAGTGTTTTTTAGTGGAGGAAAAGTCTGCTTCTTTTTCCATGACTTGACTGTCTGGAGTGCTGGGTAGGAAAGCATAGATAGCAGACACAAGGGAAGATCCTGGGAGCGCATTAACTGTACACATCCATGGAGATGCTAAACAGCTTGGTAGCTCCGTAGCTAACTCTTTACAATACTATACCATGCAAATAGGGTTCTGCTGGGAAATGCAAAGTTTTTGATTTAATTCCTAAAGGCTCAGCCCAGCAAAGTGCCCAGCGCTCTGGCCCCAATCCAGCAAAGCACTTTAAATGTGTGCTTAATTTTAAGCACGTACATATTCCCCCAGAGGCTAATGGGACTGTGCCTAAATATACACATACGTCTAAGAGCGATGCTGGAATTGCAACGGAGTACTCAGCCCTTGGCAGAATTGAGCCCTTTTTACAAAACGTGCAGAAGCACTTCATGTCAACATGCGAGATTCCATGTGTGATTCTGTACACACATGAGTAGTTTGTGTTCCACTGCAATTGGGTGTTACATTCTACTTGTAGGAGGTAGGATAGTTGTTTGTGGAGTACAGGGGTGATGAGGGCACATGGGGCCACATGTCCCCCACCCCCATTTCTGCCAGGGTTTATATGCCTTACCTGGATCCTTGCTGCATATCACCAGAACCTTTAAATTGTGCTCCTCCTCCATCAATAATTACTCATTACTGATGCTCGTAGAGAGTTGTGGATGTGAAGGTTTGGGTGGAAGGGACCTGTTTGTGTGTTAGCAAGTGAATTGTGATGTGTATTGTGTATGTGTTTTAAAAATTTGGAATTCTCTCCTCTTCTCCTTCACTGTCCCATACCAATTTCATTCTTCCTCCCTTCCATGCTTATGTTCAATCTACTGCGATATAATCAAGTCACCCTCAGAGCCAACATTTGCACACCAGGTACCAAAAGTAAGGTTCCTAAACCCATCTATCCAAGAAACCATTACACTTCCTTTTCTCCCAGCAAAGAGAGGTATTATTTTTTGCACTGTGTGCAATCTTATCATCCAGCCGCCTGCCACTGTGGAAGGTTAGAAGGAAAGTAAATACAACATTAACTGGAATTACAAAGGAGCCCTAAATAGCTTCGAGTTAGGTGCCTGAATATGGATTCAGGAGCACAGCTTTAGGCCCCAGGCTTTGAAAATTAGGGCCAATGGGTCTGCTTGAGTTGTGTACATCTTGGTGTTTGTATGCAGAGTAGGCTTGAGTGTTTGTGTGAGCATGTGTTTGCTTGCACGGCCTGTGTGATTGCATGGACAGGGGTATGAATAGGTGAGATTGGTGTGGCTGCATGTGGGCAGCAAAAGGCCATTTCATGACATTGGGTAACAGTAAGGGCTGGATAGAAATCAGGACACTGAAAACATTTTGAAGGCATTCTCATTTTTAATCTTTTAAAATAACTTGATTTTGAAAAATGTAGGGACTTTATTAACTGAACATTCAAAATTTTTCAAAATGTCAATTTTTTAAAAAAAATTTTGCAGCCAGAAAGAAGAATGCAGGGGAATAAAAGAAAAAAAAGGATATTTCTATTTTTAAAAATAGCTACATTTTAAAAAACCCTGAACCTTCTCTGCAAAATTTTTGTGTTCATAAGCAACCATTGTTTGACTAAGGAAAGATTTTCATGTGAAAAATATTAGCCAGCTCAAGTGACCAAAAGTTCTTTATTTGGGGACATGATGGTCACACCCTTTGTTTGTATGGAGCATTTTTGGACCATGTTGACTTTTATCCATGTCAGAGAATGTGCAGCAATAGCTCTGTGCACTTTTTATTGTCTCTGAGTGCAGGGCCGGTCCACAACATTTTGGCACCTGAGGCGGGGAGCTCAAATGACACCACCATTCCCCTTCGCTGCACCAGCAGCAGACACAATTTTCTACTCTCTGGGTCCTAGTGGTGCCCCAGTCTGGTACTAGAGGCGGCCCCCTCAGTTCGCTTCATAGTAAGGCCAGCCCTGTCTGAGTGTGATGATTTTGTTGGTGCAGTTTGTTCTCTTGAGGATGACATCCATTTTTAGTTCCATTTCTGGAAAAGGGGAGATCTGATTGTTGGGTTTTGGTTTTGGTTTTTGTGTGTGGGGTGTGTGTGTGCGTGTGCGTGCGCATGTGTGTCCGCCTGTGCACATGTGCTTGTGCTTATTAGGATATGATTCTGTGGCCAAATGGGGATTTAGGATTCCAAGACAGACGGTAGCTAGCTCTCTTGGTTTCTTTTCTTTTTCCTTTTTTTAAATTGTTTTCCTTTGAAATTCCAGAGTTAGTGTTTTGTCTCCTTTCTCCCTGACCCTCTTCTTAGGCAGCCGTGTGTTTTTTCACCAAAAATACTTGAAACAAAGAATCGTTGTCTGTAAACCGTAGCAGGCAGGAAACCCAACTCACAGGGGATTGCTCTGAGCCAGCGCTGTCCCAGAGCTAGACTCCAGTTCTGTGAATTCAACCTGACAGCTTGTCTGGAGCACTTTCTAAGTAACCATTATCCTTCCTTTTCTCCCAGCAAAAAGAGCTTTTTTTTTTCTTGCCTTGGGTGCACTGTTTGTAACGGTATCACACATGTGTGTGGGTTACACATTCACAGGGATGTGGTCACTCCCTGCAAAAGCTCTTGGAATCACACAGGCTGTCTTCTAAGACAAGGGTAAATTTGTTTCTTGATAATGAGGAGGCGAATGGGCAAATGCTGTGAAGTGTGTGAGTGTGTTGGTTTTGGTCGAGTGTGTCCCTTTTCTCTTACGTGGGTGTCTGGGTGCCTGCCTGCTTTCTCTGTGGAGGTGTTTATGCATGTCTCTGCTGAATAAATATTTGTGGGTGTCTCTCTTTTCAATGTGTTTCTTTGTGTTTGTGACTGTGTATGGTTTGGGGGAATGCATCTGTTTTCTACTGTGTATATCTGTGCATGCACCTGTACAAATGTATGAATGTGAATGCAGGTTTGTGTTTTGGCTAGATGTGTATATAGGTGTGTGTGTGCTTGTGTGTATGTGTCTTGGGTATGCACTTACACTTACTTTGTAAACTTACAAAGGCAGTTTTTCAATTTCTTTCAAACCTGAGTTTGGGAGAGATTTTCTTGATAGATATTTTGGCTCCCACTCTGCTCCGTACACTGGGGCTCCTTGGCCGATATCCAAGCAACAAGCAAAACATTTCTCAGGGCTTGCGCCTTTTCTTTGTAATGTGTCATCATAAGCTCTGTGCCGAGGGGTGGCCAAATCCAGACAGGCATCAAGAAGTTCCTTTGCTGCGAGACTCTGGGATGTTTTCCTAGGCAAGCTCGCACCATGGGGGGCTGTCGCCTATGGCCCCAGAAAAACATGGAGCAATTCCGATTCCTGCAGACAGGCCATTGCTCTGAGCAAGGGAGCAAACCCCAGGCTTGAGGTTTGCTAGCTGAGAGAGGTTTTAGTTACACGTCACCCAGCGGAATCAGCTCCTGCAAGGGAGGAGATCAGACAGGAATACAAAGGAGTGACCCACTTCGCAGGAAATGAGCACTGCCCCAAACATTTGCTCACTGCTAGAACCTGAACAGGACCTTGTTAAAGGTGGTGAACTACTGAGTTTTCATCCCAGGCACCTCCTGCTTCCTGGTTCTGGCTGGTTCCAGAAACTGGAAATGAGTTTCAGCAACAGTGTTCGACTCCAGAGTTAGATCTGGACTTGGATCCAGATGGTGAACACCTAACGTTTGGGTCTGGGTCACCACCAACAAAATGGCCGCTCTTACCTGCAGATTCATATCTACTGCCTTGCTAGCCTCACCCGCTCTCCAAGTTGTACTGAGATGCTAAGCAGAAAGACAGGATGGCCCAGTGGCTAGGGTGGTACCTTGGGACTCAGCAGACCTGTCATTGTCAAGTTTCGCTGTGCCTCAGTTTCCCAACTGTACTATGGGGATGTTAGTACTTTTGACTGTGGTGGGCAATCAGCGGCCCATAGGGGTTCTCTGCGTGGCCCATGAGACATTTTGTTTACTGCTGCCCACACGCAGTGTTGCTGGATTACACGGCTTTGCCTCTGCATCAGGTTTCTTCCTTACGGTACTGCTAAAGTGATATACACCTAAAGCAGGAGCATGTGAAGAGAGGGGCATGCTGATTGCACACAACATTGACCTGAGAGCTGTGTGCTTGCTCTGCATCCAATCACAGTCCTGCTACGTTCAATCGACACGCCCTGCAAATTCTAGGTACGCAAGCGCAGTGAGCAAAATTGCCCTTGGCGTCTTTCTCGGGAGACGTCTCCTATCTTGGGAGACGTCTTGGTTGGGACAATCTTGCAGCCCACTGAGATGGAGGGCCACTTGTGCAGCCTGCTTGCTAGCTTATATTGCTCCTCACTGACTTATGGGCTGCTGTGGGGATAAATATTTTAAAAACCGGTCAGTTGTTCAGAAACTATGTTAATAGGGCCATGCAAATACCTAAAATAGACAGGTAGAATTATTTTGTGGTGAACTAGCTGCTGCCCCTGCTGGAAGGAATCAGAAAACTCAGCTGTGTGCCTGAGCCCCTATATTGCTCGGTGAGTCTCCTTTAGAACAAATAGTAAGGGCTGTGCTTTCGAAGCAGGGAACTTCCAACAGGGAAGTTCTGTCCCTGTTGCCAGGATGAAGGTCTGAGAGGTTAGTGATAGAGGATGTGGGTTCGGTACAGCATGAGAATTTGATATTTATTATTGCTGTTGTTGGTGATGATGATAAAGCCATTATGAGGTGCTGTTTGTATAATGTTTAAATGTAAGGCATCCAGGTGCTTAGGGACAGAAACTCTTAGTGCGGTGATTAGTTATTGGTAAATATAACACCTTTATGTAATACGTAACAACACAGCTAGAAAATTGTAAGCTGTATACACACAAAGGGCCAGATTTCCAAGAGTTAAACGTACACAACTAGGACACCCAAGTGGCTCCCATCTAGCCACCCAAATAAAAGCGAGATTTTCAAATGATCCTCTCAGTCCACGTGCAATTGGTATGCTGGTCTCTTCTGAATTCCTGGCTCTCATTCAGCCGCAGAGTAGCAAAGGGAGAGGAATAAAGGGGAGTATGCGGGGACCAATGGCATGTTTTCAGCAGAGATTGTAAACAACCTGAAGTGACAGTAGGAGGCAGGTTGAGATTTTGGCTGCTGCAGAGGAGAAGGCTCTTGTACTGGGCTGGCGAGCAAGTGCAGGGGCAGGAATGTGTACATCTCTGCGAAGAGCTGCAGTGCTCTCAAGTACTGGTAGACTGGATCGGAGGGGATGTTGGGAATCCATGGGGGAAACCTCAGCTGCAGATTAGTAGCTCTCCGTGCCCTCCCCACACAAGTGCGGTCTAAGCATGTGAGTCTAAAGGGAGCTCCGCATGGCGCTGTTTTAACCCCTGCAGGTTTTGGGTTCAGCATGTGGCACGCAGCCTCAGGGCAGGCAGTGCTTGGGCAGAGTCCACAGCCAGTTACATTTACATTTAAAATGGTGTCTGAGGGGGAGAGGGGATTCGTAAGGCTGGGCACAGCCAGGCCTGGGTTCTCCAAGACCCCACTGGAAGTATAACGTGCAGGGTGGGTGTTCAGGTACCTTTGTTTTCCCCATCCCTCTAGAGAACCTCTAGAGAATTCCTCAGCCAACAATGTTACAAAACCATATCTACCCCGGGCGTAATCCCCAGGGGATTACATGCCATGGAGTGTCAGGACTGGGAGCTCCAGGGCTTGGCCTGCACTTCTCTGCAACTCTAGTTTTTCCTTGCTCCTATGTGCATGCACCCCCTTCTCCAAGGTGCCGGAATCATGCCTGCCCAGGGATGGCCCTAGACTAGCTGCCAGCAACTGGCACCCTAGGCAAACCATGCAATCAGCGCCCCCACCTCCAAACCCCTCAATGATATTGCACCACCATTTGGCGCCCCATTTAACTTGGCGCCCTAGGCGACCGCCTAGTTCCCCTCTATGGATGGGCCACCCCTGTGCCTGCCCCAGCTGGAGGGAAGCAGTGAGGTCTCGCGCTCTCTGCTCTCTTGCTGTCTCTTACAGCTTCTTTTCAGTGGCCATGAATCACAAGCCTGCAATTTCTTCTCCCCCACCCCTCCGTCCAGGATGTCTGGCCCTACTTTTCCATTTAGAGCCAATAATCTAAATTCTACCCAGGACCTGTCTTCCTACGTAGGCTGAAGGACCTGCTGCTAAAGCCAGTGTGTGTGGCACATGAAGAATCCAATGGGCTTTTTCATGTTCTCAGCCCTCATCTCCTTCCATCGATTTGCATCAGTGGGATTTGTAAGGCTGGGTATGAGCCAAATCCAGGACCCTTTTGGAAGTTAGATATGCAAGGTCCACTCCATTGTGGCCTGCTCTGAGGGCAGGTTGCATGTGAGTTTAGGGAGACTGTGGGATTTCTAGTGCCTTAGGTCCCTCAGTTTCCTCATCTGTAAAATGGGGATAATTTCATGGACCTGCTTTATATTTCCACAAATGAAAAGTGCTGTGTAAGAGGGAGCTGTTAGTACCCTATCACTGAATAAATGGGATAGACTAAACCCATGGTGTCCAACACGCTAGCCACTGGCCACATGTGGCTATTTGGCCGGTTGAGTGTGGCTAGTTGGCTTAAACAATGTGGCTATTTGGCTGGTTGAGTGTGGCTAGTTCACTATAACAGTAGCCACTATAGTGGCTACTGCTTCAGAACTGGTTGGACACCACGAGACTAAGCCAAAGGCAGGGCTGGTAATGGAGGCAATATGGGCTAGTGGCTAGGCCAATGGGCCTAGGACTCAGGAGACTTGTGCTCTAGTCTGGCTCTGACCCTGGCCAAGTGGCTTTAGCTCTGTTTCTGTTCCCATCTTTGTCTGCCTGGTCCATGTAGAGCGTGAGTGCTTTGGGGCCGGGATTGCCTGTTTCTAGGTGTTTGTACAGCACTGGGTACATGTTCAATGCTGCAGTGTTTACAGGCTGAGTGGGAGGGAGACCTGTCTCAGAAGCTACGCGCTGCCAGTGATAAATGGGGTGTGGTTCTGCTGTTCAATTGGGCTCATGCACGTGCCATGATTCCAGGGGCTCAGCCTGGCTGTGCTAACCCACCAAGAAGGAGACTGCAAAGTGGTGGGAAGGATCCTGATCCTGCAAGGTGCTCAGTGCCTCCTGGGAGGTCCTGAGCTCCCTCCACCCTCACAGAAAGGCCCACAGACACCGCCGGATCAGACCCACGAGTGCAGGATGGTGGGAAACAGTGGGGCTGTTCCTCAAATCTCCTCCAGAGTCTTCTTGCCTGGCATTGCTGTGAGCAGCTGAGCCTTGCTTGGGTGAGAGGCCTCCAGTCCTGCTGCTGGTGGGCTCATGGGCTGCATTCTCCTCTGCTGAGTCAGGACTGCCCCAGAGTGCTGTGCTGTTGTGCGCCTCAAAAAAACACAGGCCTGTTTTCTACACTGCCTCCCTCAGCTGGTTTCACTGGGAGTTAGGCACCAAGGCACTCTTGGAACTCCTTGATCTCAGGATGCCCTTTGTCCTGCCTGGCCCTGGGGTGGGGTGAGGCAGAACCCAGGACTCGAACCTGCCCTCCCCAGATGAATGCCCTATCCCTGAGGCCATGCCAGAACCCGCCCCCCTGCCTTGCTCTCAGGATGCCCTTTATCCCGCATGACACTGGGGTGGGAGTCGTTAGGTCGCTAGGTGCCTAAATCCCTTTAAAAAGCATGACCTCGATCCCTCTGGGATCCAGCTGCAGGGGCAGTGCCTTGTAAAGATGAGATCGTTATCACAAGCCACCACACGTGTGACCCAGCCAGCGCCGTGACGGGCGGAGTCCAAAGGCCCTGTTCAAAGAGGCCCGCTGCCCAGGCTTCCCGCAGAGTGTTTTGGGACAGCAACTCACACGTCTGAGCGCCCTGACTCGGGCTGGATGGAATACGCTGTTGAGGAGGCCGCGGGATAGAGGAGCTGTCAGCACTCACTGAGCGGCTGGGGAAGCCAAGGGACTGTGAGCCCCATTGTTCAGTGGGAACGCCAGCTCCTCACCGCACTCTCAACCTTTCAGATTTGAAAAACACCAGCTTTTCCTCCTGACAGCTTTCTCGTTTTTTGCTGAGGGATTTATTCTCCACTCTGCAATATCCCAAACGGCCTTTTCTGATGCCACGTTCTCTCAGCTGGCTGGCGGGTTTCAGGGCCCAGTGGGAGTCCAGGAGATGTTCCTGGGCTGCGGAAATGTGATTTTTGTGTTTCCCTTCAGTGCCTGGGGAAGGAAAGGTGCTTCTGTGAGCCACTCCCCCACGCCAGGCGTCCTGCACAGGCACGAGGGGCATGACCTTGCACCAGTGAAGCCAGTTGTGAGTCTGTTGTTCACATTGGCATACACAGGATCTGAAGCTGTGAGATCAGAGGCAGTGTTCCCTGTAAGCTGAGGGCTTGGGTGGCCACCCAGAAGAGATTCAAATGCTCCCAGAGCATCCACACCCGGCATGTGTTTCTGTTGGTGGTACACAGCTTCACATGCCCTCGTGCACAGAACAACATTTATTCTGCACATGGATAGAAGAAATTAGAGGGAACCCTGGTCAGAGCAGGTGGGCACAAGGTTCTGCTTCCACTGTGCCATCTTTCTAGAAAGCAAGACCAGAGCTCCTCTGCCAGGCAACTAAGAGCAGCAGATTTAGGGCCTGATCCTGCCCCTCCCCTTGATTTCAACAGGAGGATAAGTCCAGCCTTCCCACTGCTCATTGCAGGCCTTAGGAGCTTTATTCAACATTGCACTGTTTCAGTTGTACATCAGCATGGCTCCATGGAAATCATTGGCCTTCACACCTTGAGTACCGTAACCTAGCAGGGAATCAGGAATTGCATCAAGGGCGCTAACCTACAAACTTTGGCATGGTCTCATCTTCCACACGCATCAGGAAGAGATCTTTGAGTCTGGGTGAAAGGTTGGAGCAGGGGGCTGTGAACCAACTTCAGGATTCTGTTTCTAGCACTGTGTGACTTTGGGTGAGTCACATCACCTGGTGTCTCAGTTTACCCCACTCATGGAATGGCACCTGGCGAGGTGCACTTGTAAATGTGAATAAATAAAGTGACATTAATGATACCTCACCTCCTTCCAAGGCATGTTGCAAGCATGAAAATTTGCAAAGTTGTTAGATCCTCAGTTGAAAGGTGCTATGAAAGTGCAAAGTGTTATTAATATCCCATACCTTGCCCCTAAGAGAGTCTGCACTTCATTCTGGGGAATTTCTGGATATAAACCAGACAGCTGCAGAATGACATTTCTTGAAAACATCTATGATTTATTTCATGCTCTTTAATTCCATTTTGTACTGAATACACGTTTGTCGCAGGAACGTTGTTCAAATGGGCCTTTTAAGTCTAAAACAGACATCAGGCTGGCGTAATTTACTTCAGCTGGCATAAACTGGCCTAGTTTAGCTGAAGTCAGCTGCTGATTTACACCAGAAGAGGACCTGGCCTCGTATTTTCAAATGAAACTCCATACCTTGGAGCATTTGAGTGTCCAAATCGCTTTACGACAGATAACGACTCTGCATAACTAACCGTCTGGCCAGAGTTCTGTAGAATCTCTTCGAGCCACTGGGCGTCAGGTCCTGGGAACACTGTTGTTTTTGCAGAAACTCGAGTCTCTGGATGGATTCCCTGGCTTTGCCTTTTCCATTTTGTTCTAAACACGTTCAGCGTTAGAGTCTGAAGC
This sequence comes from Rafetus swinhoei, assembly GCA_019425775.1. Classification (NCBI taxonomy): domain Eukaryota; kingdom Metazoa; phylum Chordata; order Testudines; family Trionychidae; genus Rafetus; species Rafetus swinhoei. Next base: position 9,087,870 of record CM033429.1, on the reverse strand, counting down.
TAGAAGCTGTCGGGCTGCTGTGGTTCCTTCACGTCGCACAACATTTTGTGAAAAAAAATGGGGCAGATATGATTGTTTTGGTTTTTAGAGAGGTGGAAACTTGCACAGCTTGAGCAAGAACACAAGTGAACAGTTTTTCACAGCAAAACCTGCATGACTGGCTGTTGTGCTTAACTCCTCTCATGGCTGTGCTGTACAATGGGGGAAGTACCTATTAAATTTAAACTGCCCCCTTTCCCATTAGTATTGAAGGGGCCTATGAGGTATTAATCCTCACAACCCACTCCCAAAAAAGTAAAGAACTATCATTATCCCCATTTTGTAGAGACTTAGGCCAGGTCTGCACTTAACCTGAGATTGACACTCTGGAAATCAATCTTCCAGGGTTCAATTTAGCAGGTCTAGTAAGGACCCACTAAATCAACTCCTGATGGCACCTCCATTGACCCCGGTACTCCACAAGATTGCAATGAGTAAGGGAAGTCAATGGGAGAGTTTCTTCCATCGACCTTCCAGAGAGGGGCCACCACAGAAATTTGAATTCACATATGTTGATTCCAGCTACATTATTCTCATGGCTGGAGTTGGGTATCTTACATCGACTTTCTCATGTACTATAGACCTGGCCTAAGTAACTTGCCCATGGTCATACATGAGGAGAGAGGGAGAACATGAATTGAGTTTTCTGACCCTTGCTTTACTCACAACCCCATCCTTGCACTCCCAAGTCAGCTGCCTAAGGGTACAAAAACACCAGCGCAGAGAGCCTTAAAACAATTAATGATGTCAAAGTCATTTTGGACAATCTCAGACCAAGACTGGATCCTCTGCAGATGTAAATCAGCCTCATTCGGTCGAGTCTTTCCTTGTCTTGATCCAGTGTTTTTTACCACAACACTGAACACCAGTTTGCCATTCATGTGCAGGAGTGGCAAGGAGGAGATGTGAGTTACCCTTGGATGCTAAGTGACCATGGGCAAGTCACAGCACTTCTCCATGCCTCAGTTTCCCCACTGTAAAATGTGGCTAATCATCCTGGCCACTGCTATGGAGTACCTGGGATATTTAGATGCAAAATTTTCTGCTGTTATCTTTTTGTTGTTGTTGTTGTTGTTGTTGTTGTTGTGTTGGATCACTGACCCAGTCATCTGTGGGCCAGCCAGTCATGTTATGTGCATTGGCTCCTAAACCAACCTATAAATGATGCTGTTGTTCTCAGAGTCTGAAGGTGGCAAGTTGCAAGTTGAACCAGAAAAGCTGAAAGAAACTTAAAATCACACTGGACGCATCTCTGAAATGGCCCCTTTCCTTCTTTAACTGGAGCTAGGCCTACCCACTGCAGTGCCCAGCCTTAGCATCCGCTCTGCTGTCTTCCTGTTGCAATTGTAGTTAGTCTCCCAGGCCTGCCATGTGGCAAATGATGCCAAAAAATAAAGTTAAAAAAAAGATAAATTAATACAATTTTATGTGCCTCCACTGCCCAGGGAATGGGCTTGATTGGAGTCTTTGGAGGTTCCCTACCATTTTCCAGCCGAGGAAAATGTGGTGGTGTGATATGTGGTAGAGTGGGGAGGGCTCCAGATTTAAAAACAACCTGTATTCTGTTCCATCTCTGACAGTGTATAAACATGAGCAAGTCATAGTGCAGCTCTGCCTCGGTTTCCCCATTTGGAGAATGAAAGATAATCCTATCCAACTTGACAAAGGTGATTTAATAGTCAGTTTTATGTACCTGCCAAGTATTATCAAAAGTGAGGAATGAAAATTAGTTGCTGACAACTGAAAATGGGGGAAAGAAGCCACCTGGTTAGTTATAAAGAAAACAGGCTACAATTTAAGCCTTGTCTAGTGTGCTCTGATTTCTACTACTACCACAATGACACTGGTGCAAGCCCCTAGTGTCGAAGGCACAAGGTGCAATTTCCACCAGTGGTTTCAGGCAGGGGGAAAGCTAGACTGGTGCATACATAGCAGCTTTACTTGTTTATATAGATGGCTGTTAGCCTGGTAGAATGGTTCACTTGGCAAAATGAGGCTGGGAACGAGTCTTCAGCACTGCAGCTTGAAGAACAAGAAACCCAGACTGGCCTCCATCCTTGAGAGATGGTTGTGTCGGATTCTTGATGCACGGTGGATCGTTTTTAAATCTGGCCTATTTGCATCAGGGACTGTGATTTCTATTACAAACAACAGTAAAATAAAAAGTTAAATGAGCTCCTTTCCCCCCTTTCTTCCCTCTCCAGTCCCCCATGCTCCCTCTTTCTGTTTTTCTTTTCATGCTAATAACTCATTTAAAAAACTGAAGAGGCTTTCGCAGAACTAGGCGGGCTGGGCTAGTACACATGGATTTTTCCCCCAAGGAAATTTGCTCAGGTCTCGTTGCTCTTCTCCAGCGCCAAACGATGAGAATGGGTCAGGGCAGGAGCAGTGCTTGGTTCTGGCTTGCATTCACTCAGGGATCGAGGAAGGAGTTTGGGGTCTGAAGTTCAGTTGCTGAGATGCGCTCTGATGAGGATGATGGTCATATTTAATGTCGTTTTAGCCTGGCTTTTATGGTTTCTTTGCAGTCCGTGATGAGACTTTGGAATCCTTTTTGGTTTAAAGCTCTGGCTTGGTTCACATGGAATAACCTATGAATAACTTCCCCCTTTCACTACCTCTAAATATGGTCCTGGTGTAGTTTTTCTGCCCAGCCACTCAGGAGAGAATGGGCTGGGGGAAATATGGATTGTGATCATGTCAGCCTGGATTCTGATGACACATCTTTACCACAAGCCAATCCTTACCCCCAATGCTGCTTGTTGGGAACTCAGAGCCCATTGGTTTGCCCTTTCTCTAGCATAGTGCTTGGCTACACCCTTACAGTGCCTCTTCAACATCCATGGAAGGTTTCCTGCAGCTTCCAAATTATTCAAGGGCCAGATCCTCACTTGATGTCAATTAGCATGGAGCTCCACTAATTGACTCCTGCTGTGGAGCGGGGTCTATAACTCAAGGCTGTCCATGATGCATAAAAACAAGAGACAGAGAAGACTTGCCGTGGCCACCACAAAGTGTTTAGCTAGGTTCTTTCTTCTCAGAGTAAGGAAATAACTATGGCATCTCAGATACTGCAGGCAGCAATAGGATCTTGGAAATGTTGACTTTTTAAATGGCTGCTACTCTACCATGTCATCTAGTTCATTGCCCTGCAGAGACCTAGATTTTCTGGGACATTACTCAGTCCAGTTGTTAAGGCAAATGGGCTTCCACCATTCCCCTTAGAAGCCCAGTGCATCTCCCCATCAGGATGGTTTTCCTCATCTTCGTTGTGACCTTACCTTTCCATCCAACCTCTCCTAGACCATGAACAGTTCCTCTGTTTCCTGATATTTACCAGCTCTTAAGGCTGACTCCTTGGGATCCTCACCCCACAATCACGAGGGGCCAGAAGGAGCAATGAGAGAGAGGAGGAAGTGGCTTTGCAAGACACACCTTGTGGTTGCCTCAGGAAGGGCCAGGAGGATGAGCAAGGCTCTGGAGTGGAAAAAAGGCACAAATATTTGGGAGGGGGGCAGGCAGCTAAGAGGCAAATTCTGACTAGATGGGAACTCAAATTTTAGGGTTTACATTTAGCCTTAGTCCACCCTGCTTGTTCCCAGGGGAGCAGGTGGTGCCTGACACTGGCATGGGTGTACAAAGCAGGGTGAGGGCACTCAATGCTTTTGTTTTCCTCCCTGCCCTCCGTCGCCAACTTGTGTAGGAGTCAAGAACAGGCCTGGTGCATGCTACTACCATCTGGGTGGAGAGGGGATGGCAGCCAAGGCTCACCCCAGCCAGTTCCCACCCTCTGCCAGCCAACCCCTGCATGATGTCTCCCAAAAGCACCCATGACAGGCCTTATTACTTAATATTCATATTGTGGCCATGCCCGCAGCTCAGACAGGTCAGGCTCCCATTGTGCCAGGCCTATCAAAAATGACAGGCCCCATCCCAAGGTTGTCATGAACAATACCTACCAGGTGGATGAAACACATGAAGGCTAGGGCATGAAAACAAGGTAACAATAGTATGTGTGTAATTTCTGAAGCAATAATCACCACTAACCACCTGTCTAGCCATCCTGGAGTAGTCTGAACTCTTCCCTCCTTTTCTCTTGTTATTTGTCATTAGATCCCTCCTATGACGCAGTCCGGAGAGCAGGATGGGGCAATAACATGAACTCCAGCATCACCAAAAGTAAGTAGCTGTGGTGGAAGTGTTAAATTCTGATGTGGAGGCTCAGAAGATGATCATGAGTTGGGATAAGTTTGTTTTGCTGTTTGTCCCGGCATCCAATCTTTTGTGAGACCTAATGCATTACAGCCAGATGTGGCCATCCTTACACTGGGCCAAATTCAGATACAATTAATCATAATGTCTAATGCATCACTCCAATACCTTACTTCTGCTCAAAGGAGAAAGATGTCACTCAACATGCAAAAGAGTAGCAGACTGTGGTCCTTAAAGTACATTGAAGTCATTACTGCAAATTATTTTAGTTGTAAACTATTTTCATAATGCATATATTTATGCAATTCTCTGAGGTGGGAGCCAGATTTCCTGCTGCCCACACCTGGTAGGTTTGTGCCCTGAAAGAAGTGGATTGCTAGCTCTTGTAATTTTTATCTTCTTTCACTGGAGTCATGTGTCCTATGGTTACAAGCTGTCCCTGAGCAAGATACTATTCAACTGGGTTTCGTTATCTCTGAAATCATTGGGGATCTGAAATCAGTGATAAGGTCGAACTGATGTATGGTACTGGTTGGGATTTTTTTTTTTTCTGACCAAACTATTTTTTCAAATCAGAAAACCGAAATTGTGGGCAAGGTTGAGTTTGGTAAATTTCCCATTTAAAAAAAAAATCAAAAAAAAAGTTTAGAAATTGTTGAAATATTTTACCATTTTTTAAACAAAAAAAAATCAATTTTTCAGTTCACAGCCACTGTTGGTTTTAAAATGTAGGTTAATAGAGAGTAAAAAAGAATTTCAATGGATCAGGATGAAGCATTTAGCTTGACCTTATTCAAAATTCTTTACAAGCTTTCCATTGCTGAAAATTGTGATTTTTTACTTTGCATCCCTATCCACAATAGGAAATATTTATGAAAATTCAGTAATTTCCATGTGACACAAAACTGTTTACTCTCCATCTCTACTTGTTTTGGTCATATTCATCTATACCCCTCATGTTACCCAACCAGTTCTGAAACTATAGTTGGCTATAGCAAACTAACCACACCCAACTGGCCAAATAGCCACATATGGCTAGTGTGTTGAACCCCACGAATCTATACATTGTATCCATCTTGTTCCATCTTCTCTGTTTGCAGTACAGCTAAGATCTAAATTTCCCTATTACAGGTCCCCCGGTGGCAGGGACTCAAACTGTGAATAAGAATACAGAACAGCAAAGGCCCCAACCAGGTAAATGTGTGCCCAGTTGTATCCCATCAACAACTGCATGTCCCACCCTGATATTGTAATGTCTCAAGCAGGGATAGTCTTAGGCTGAAGTTAAGTGGGCACAAGCACTTATAAGGAGGAGTAATTCTCAGTCAGTTGTGCTCATCCACCAACAATGCTTATCCAAAGCCACTTTCTTCTGTCTGCTTATGGGCACTCTCCCCACCCCATTTAAGAGATATCCCTGTATCAGCTTTGACACATGTGCAGGGTTCAAAATCCTTAGTGTCACACATTAGGGAGGGGTTCAAGGGCTGAATTCTAGCCCTCCCCCTCCCTGCACATGTACATTGGGAGAATCTCCAACAAAGTCAGCATCACATCTTCTTCAAAGGGTGATACTTCTTGCTTGGGTTTCCCAGCAAAACAACAGCTTCGCGGTGCTCTGCACAGCTGCTTTGTAGCTGCCTTTGTTAAGGTGTAAATTCAGCCATGAGCCAACACCATAATCTGAAGGACAATGAAGGGAAGTGGATGAGATTACAGCAGTGGGACTCCAGGAAAAGAGGGAAGATTCATTCCTAAGAAACGCATGATGGGATTTCGAAAAAGCACTCAGCATGAGCCTCATTCTGCTCCTGTTAGCATCAGAAGCAAGACACCAATTGACTTTAATCAGAGCTGAGTTGGACCAATGCTCCACTGACGTTACTGGGACCAGAGCTGAGCCCACATTGGAGTGTTTTTGAAAATCCCATCTGCACACAAGGGGTGTATCTAAACTACACCCCTCTGCCGACAAGGTTTACAGGATCGGTCGGAAACGAGGTTTACAATGAGCAACGAGGTTTACAGGATCGGTCGGAAAAGGCTTTCCTTGTCGACCAATCCACGTCTAGACTGCCGCTTTTTGCCAGCAAAGTGCCGTGTCAGCAAAAAGCAGCGGCCATTTCTATTCAAATGAAGCGCGGGATATTTAAATCCCCGCTTCATTTGCAATAGCTATGTGCCTAATCTACATCCCTCTGTCGGCAGAGGGGTGTAGTTTAGACACACCCAAGAAGAGGAAATAATCAGCCCAACTAGAAAATGAGGCATACTTACACAAGTCACCCAACTGCTCTCAGGAAAGTAAATGTATTGGATCTGGCCCAGTAGTGTTATGCCAGCCTGATATTATGTTTTCAAGCAGCCAACTGCTGGAGCCATGGCATGTGCCCAGTGGGGTTTTTAAACTTAAAAAGTGGGACGTTCTACATTATTAAACTCTCCTTAAAGAATGTGGCTGTTCATTAAACAACAGAAGAGACTGATTTGTGGGAGGGAGTGGCAATGTAAAAAAGGAAAGGAAAATGGACATATGGATTATCCTGGTTAATGAAAATAGAGAAGCGCTTTGTTTCTTTTTGTGCAGTAGATGAAAGAAAATAATTATTGTCCCTTCATTTAGATCCCTATCAAATCCTGGGACCCACCAGCAGCCGCCTCGCCAATCCTGGTGAGTTCAGTTTGGAACTCCAGACCACCATCCCGAAGACAAATTCCATCTCCTGTTTAAAGGGGCAATTTTCACGTGAGCCACTGCTCCAATCGGTGCTTTTGTCCCTCTGCCACTTGTGTAGAATATATGGGCCACTGGGCTGAATAGCAGTGGATCCCACATCTGCCCTTACCACTGTGCTCAGCATGGCAGCTGGTGTGGAGGATTTCTTCATCATCTGTGGGTAGCTTCCATATGCAGCCCCACCATGGGTCTTAGATAGTAAGAAGGGCCTTGACCTGTCTTCCCCAGGAGTGACATTTCACTTTTATAAGGCCAGGGCGGGCAAATGATACAAGGAGTATGCACGAGGAAAGCTGTGTGGATAGTGCCAAATAGTCTCTGCCTGAACACAAGTAATGAAGGACCCCACATAAAGTTGCTCATCACAAGCATTCTACCCCTCCTCCCCAATGCAGCTAACCAGATTTGAACTCAGAATCTTTCATACTATGCCACAGAGCTCAATCACTTGAGCAGGAGACCGACATTGCTTAAGCTCTTAGATGGTCTGTGTGGAAACACTTTGCAGACTTGTGCTGTGCTTACATAATGACCCCCAATCCAGTCGTTGACAGGAAATCAACGTACCAGACTTCTGGTAATCACAGCAAGAGCATAAGAATCTCTTGCTTCAGCTAATGAATGAGGTCCATTACCACTGAAAATGTTGCCCTCTTCACATAGGCCAGCCATGAGAGGGGGACAAAGTCCCACCTTGGCATTAATGTGAGTTACATTTGCACACGGTCCTGTTCTGTTTGCAGAGGGAGAAGGTGTTGAATGCTTACGTGAAAATGGATTTTCATGCATCTCGTTACAGGATGTCTCAGAGATGTAGCCGTGGTAGTCTATAACTTTAAAAAATGAGTAGTCCTATGGCTATTTATGGGACACATCCAGCCCACTTAATTAGCCTCATTAACACGGGTGCTACAATTGACAGGTACTTTTTCTGCTGTTATATATATCTTCTTTTCTGTTATTTCCACTCCAATTCAACTGATGAAGTGGGTTTTGCCCATGAAAGCTCATGATTCTATATATTTTGGTTAGTCTCTAGGGGTACATCTACACTAGCCCCCTAGTTCGAACTAGGGAGGCTAATGAGGGCGACCAAAATTGCTAATGAAGCACGGGATTTAAATATCCCGTGCTTGATTAGCATATTCCCAGCCGGTCGCCATTTTGGAAACTGACTAGCCCGAAGTAACTGCCTGCGTCTACACGCGACAGAGAAGCGATTCCGAGATAAACCCCTTAGTTCGAATTAACAGTTAAACCTCATGGAATGGAATGAGGTTTAACTGTTAATTATGAGGTTTAACATGGAATGAGGTTTAACTGTTAAATCCCACGCTTCATTAGCAATTTCGGCCACCCTCATTAGCCTCCCTAGTTCGAACTAAGATGCCACAGGACTACTCGTTGCTTTTAAAGTGTTAGTAAAGTCATCTTGAAAGTGTCTAGGAGTCATTTGGTCTGAGAGAGGAAATAATACTGTGATTTAGGTGACCAGTCACAAGGCAGCACATAGCAAATTATGAACTGCGGTGTTCACAAGCAATAGTTTTCATGAAAACAGTGAGTAACCTGGGGCTGAAATATGCTTTTGTCAGCTATTCCGTCAATAACTCTGAATAATGACCATCTTAGTAAAAAGCATGTTTACAAATGATTCATAGATTTTAAGGCCAGAGGGGACCTTTCTGGTCAGCGATCCTGACCTCAAACAGAAGCAGAGGCTGGGTGACTTGTTTGCTGGGCCAGCCCTCCACAAGAGTTTATAAGGCTTGAAGGAAATGATCCCATCAAAGATTGAGATAGTCCCTCTGTTTCCTGGCTTTGTCTTTTTGCATAAGCAGGAAATGAAATGTCATTTCCTTTTCTCTTTGGCTCACTCCATGCAGGGAGCGGGCAGATCCAGCTGTGGCAGTTCCTCCTTGAGTTGCTGTCGGACAGTTCCAATGCCAGCTGCATCACGTGGGAGGGAACCAACGGGGAGTTCAAGATGACGGATCCCGACGAGGTGGCCAGGCGCTGGGGTGAGCGCAAGAGCAAGCCCAACATGAATTACGACAAGCTGAGCCGAGCCCTCCGATACTACTACGATAAGAACATTATGACCAAAGTGCACGGCAAAAGGTATGCCTACAAATTTGACTTTCATGGCATTGCCCAGGCTCTCCAGCCTCATCCAACTGAGTCTTCGATGTACAAGTATCAAGCAGATCTTTCCTATATGCCTTCTTATCACACCCACCAACAGAAGGTGAACTTTGTGCCCCCCCATGCTTCCCCTATGCCTGTCACATCATCCAGTTTCTTCGGAGCAGCAGCATCCTATTGGACCTCTCCTACAGGCAGTATCTACCCAAATCACAACGTCCCGCGCCATCCCAGCACTCACGTACCATCGCACTTGGGCAGCTACTACTAGATATTTTTATCAACCTGGTTGGATGCTCGCTTTACTTCTGGGATTTTTGGACCTTTTGGGATATTTTGTGGCCGTTGTTGGGGGTGGGGAATAAAAACTGGATATTAGTTATTCTTGGATCAAACCTTTTTTTTTTTTTTGTAATTTTGCCTCTTCTGCCTTGAACTAGGAGATGGGATACCTCTGCAGGCCAGTACTCTGTGTTTTTATTTTCGTTCTAAGTCTTATGTCCTCTATAGGATTTGTCCGTGAAGATGGCTCACCACAACCTGGAATGAGTACCAGTATTTGAATTTTTATGAGAAAGGCAAAAAATTAGCAGTCTGAAGTCTCCTGACAAGACATAGATCCAGCCGTAGGCCGTAGAAGAATGCTATGTTTGTTTAACAGGGACTTAGGATGAACGTGTGTTTTGGTGGGTTTTCTCTGGGTTCAAGGAAGGGATGGAAGATTCAGATATTATGTTGTGAGGACCTGAGGTTACAGGGAATGGCAACTGGAATCTTAGTTTTAATTAAGGCCAATGAGGTTTTTCACCCAACTGGAAATTTATATATAAAGAAGTAAAGGGCATTGAAGGAACCTTTCTAAAGTGTGCAACTTGTGTTGGACTATGTATTAACTCCAGAAACATCTGAGACCAGAACAATAGAAAGTAACCTAACATCAAGCACAGACATTCCTTGAAAGCAAAACTGAAATAAAATAAACGACAGCAGGTCCTAGAGCTCTGCCAAAGCTTTCGGGATCGCTAAGCGCTACCGATTCGCGAACGCTGCGCGTTTGTCAGACCGTCATTCTAAGGGTCAGCTAATCAGAAGGCAACTTACTGTATAAGTTATGCAGAGTTATTTTTCCCTATATCTCACAATATTAAAAGAAAGAGTAAATAAACGAGTTGACCTCAGTCACAAATGCAGGTTATTTTTACTAACAAATCAGTTGTTTGTGGGTTTTTTATGTTGTTGTCTGTCTGGATTTTTGTTTGGTTTTTTAAATGTAATTTGTACATCTTTTCAATCTGTACATTTGGGCTGTATCTTTGTACTTTTTTGCTAAAAAATAAAATAAAATAAGATACATGCAATGTATCTGTTGGGAATAGAGCCCTGATCCCAAAACTGGATTCTGGCAGATTTCTTTCCTGTACTAGTGTGGAATAGCTCTGAGCTCACTGGAAGTGTCTAGAGCACAGTTGTTGTGCTCCTGTTTTAGCTTGAGTTCATTGATTGCTAATTAACACAAGTTAGCCAACATGCTTGCAATTCGAGGTGGTTGAAAAAAAGCACCAAAATTTTCCAAATTTTTTACCACAATTTTCCATCAGAATTTTGAGTTTTTCAAACATTTTGCTAATTCTATAAAGCTGGATAAAAATCAGCAACATTCCTCTTCCTTCTGCTCCCTACCCCAAATGAAAAACTTTTGCAGAACATTTTCCTCGACATTTCAAACATTTGAAAATTTTCCACTATCTCTAATTTGTGAAACTCGTCTTGATAATCCAGGAAAGTTCATTTTAGGACAGAAAAATGAAGGTCTTGGAACAAACATTTATAGGGGTCTTAGACTGAGATTTACAAGTCTAGTAGCTAATTTGGAATGAACTGCAATCTTTTAACATGAGCAGAAACATCTCGTCTAGACATAACCTCTGAATGCTATGTCAGTGCAAGGTTTAGCCCACGTGAATCTGCTTGCAGAATTGGGACCTTAAAACAGAACATTATTGTTTGGTCAGAACTTTAAACAGAAGCACTGATGCCATTATTTAACAAAAGGCAAAAATGAGATCAAGCTAATCAGTTTAAGTCTTAGTGCTTTTGGAATGTTTATAGGTAACCTTACTGCAATAATCACAATTTTTAAAAAAATATATTAAAAATTTCCCCCATGGCAATGGGCTTTTGCTATTATATATATGCAATGTATTTTTGGATATTAAAATATATATAATTTTGCAAGTAATCTTTATGGGTTTTTTTTTTTTTTTAAATTGTATTAAATGTTACACAGACAACTGTTGTATGATTATTCTGTAAAAAATGTGAGAAAATAAATGGTGATTTTCTTCTCTAAGATGTCACATTGTTACATTTTTTTTTCACCCAAACTCACAGTCAAGCCATGCACTTTTTCAGTCTAAGGCTATGTCTACACTGCGGAGGGGGTTGGGAAAAGATACGAAAATTGCAGTTTGCAATTTGCGTATCTTTTTCCACTTGTTTTTTCAGAAGAGGTTTTTCTGACATTTGGCCCGTCTACATGGGGCGAAATGTCGGAAAAACCTCCTCTATCAGAACATCCCTTATTCCTCATACAATGAGGAATACAGGGATGCCAAAAGAATGAACCCACTTTTTCAGAAACTGTTCCGAAAAAGCGGACGTGTTCCCTGGATACCTCCAGTATCCCGGAAAAACTCTGCAGTCTAGACATAGCCTAAGGGTGTGTCTACACAGCACCCTTAGCTCGAAATAAGCTATGCAATGTGCACTACGCAAATTGCATGGCTTATTTTGATGCTATTTCGAGCTAGCTTATTTCGTAATTTGCCACTGTCTACACAGTGCCAAATTTTGAAATAACTCGCTATTCTAAAATGCCCCTTAACCCTTTTGGAACGAGGGTTACCTGGACATTGGAATAAGCCACCCGTTATTTCAAAATCTATAGACACAGAATAGCTATTTTGGGATACTTCTGGTACTCCGAAATAGCTCTGCCATGTAGACATACGCCAAATGATGTTTATTTTAGCTGCAGAGAAAGAAAACAAAAGCAAACTAGCCTTGGGATCGCACTATTCATCAATACATTTCAAAGGGCTTAGCAAAGGAGGCAAATATAACTCATTATATCCCCATATCACAAATAGGGAAACTGAGGTACGGAAGGTGCAGTGGCTTGCCCCAGATTGCCCAGCGGCAGAACCCAGGTGTTCTGAGTTACAGTCCTGTACTCCTATCACTAGAACATATTTCTCTAATGGCTACTGTATTGGTTTAGACCACAGGTGGGTAACCTGTGGCCTGCACAGCCCCCTCTGCCCTCTTACCCCATGCCTCTTGTGTATTGGTGCACTGGAGCCCCACACTTATCTACTCCTCCCTCACCCTCCCAGCACTTCTGGAGTACTGGTTGGCTAATTCGTGGCATTCAAGCTCTGTGAGGGCAGGGGAGAATCGGGGATGGAGCACAAATCAGCTGATTCATGGAGCTCCAAAAATGCTGGAAGGGAGCGGGAGGTGTAGGTAAGTCTGGGCCTCTAGTGTCTGAGTGCATGACAGGCCTGGGGACCTGAGAGGGGGTGCACCGGCTGCAGGTGGAACCCCAATGGCCCGCTGGCTGCCCACCACTGGATTTCAATCTTGCAGCCAACTGAGATGAAGCAGGGCCACTCATGCGGCCCACTCACTAGTCCTGCGCATTGCGGGTTTAGACAATGCTGGCTCCCTACCTTAGTCGTAACTGAGGGTGCATCTACACTGCACAGTTATTTTGAAATAAATAGCATTATTCCGAAATAACAATGCGAGCATCTACACGGCAATTCTGTTATTTTGAAATAATATCGAAATAACGAGAGGCTTATTCTGACTTCTATAAACTTCATTCCACAAGGAATACTCCTCCTCCGAAATAGCTAGTTTGAAATAGCTGCAGTGTGGATGCTCCAGTGCTGCATTTCGAAATAGCTCCTCCTCAGGGCCACTCTAAGTCATTTCTCTCCAATGATTCCTGGGGCTCTAAATCGAGATAGCGCATCCACATTACGGGAGCCTGCCTCAGACTAATTTTGAGGCTTCCCTGTAGTGTAGAGGCTCTATTTCGAAATAAGCTATTTTGGAATATATCTTCCGGAACAGCTTATTCCGAAATAAGCATGCAGTGTGGCCGTACCCTGAGAGTCAGACTTACCTCTGATTATCCAAGCTGGGGAGGGAGAGAGTTAATAAATTATTAATAGAGAATCTCAGTGTGTTCCCTTGCCCCCTCCACTCACAATCCATCACAAGCAAGTTTCCAGGCCAATCATTTTCACATGCTTGAGTAATGAAACTTCACTCAGAACTGTGACTCTGTGAAAATGGCACCTTTTTCCCCTGTGGGTATTCCACCGGAGCTGCTGATTTTAGTTAAAAACCCAAGTGTTTCCTTGTTTAACTGGTTGCATCCCTGCTAACACAGATATGGTAAAGTAAGCTGTGTTCTGTTCTGGTTGTCACGCCAATAGAACTGCTTGCAGAGGCAATAAAGTTTCTGTTTAATATCTTCACCAACAGTTTAGATGATGACGCAAGGTATGTCTACACTTGCAGCCTATTTCGGAATAGGGCTGCAAATGTAGCAAATTAAGCCCGGGATTTAAATATCCGCGCTGATTTGCATCTTCGGGCGCCATTTTTGAAATTTACAAGCCGAATAACTGCCCGTGTCTACGCGCGGCAGTGAACGGCGTTCAAAATAAAGCCTATTTTGAACTACCTGTTAAACCTCATTTCAGGAGGAATAACAGGTAGTTGAAATAGGCTTTATTTCAAACGCCCGCTTTCACTGCTGTAGACACGGGCAGTTATTCGGCTTGTAAATTTCAAAAATGGCGCTCGGTTGGGAAGATGCAAATCAGGCGCGATATTTAAATCCCGGGCTTGATTTGCAATTCCGAATGCCTACATTTGCAGCCCTATTCCGAAATAGGCTGCAAGTGTAGACATACCCATAGAGAGTATGCTTATTAAGTTTGCAGATGATACCAAGCTGGAAGGGGTTGCAAGTGCTTTGGAGGACAAGGTCAAAATTCAAAATGATCTGGACAAACTAGAGAAATGGTCTGAGATAAACAGGATGAAGTTTAATAAGGACAAATGCAAAGTACTCCACTTAGGAAGGAACAATCAGTTTCATACACACAGAATGGGAAGTGATTGTCTAGGAAGGAGTATTGCTGAAAGGGATTTAGAGGTCATAGTGGACCACAAGCTAAATATGAGTCAACAGTGTGATACTGTTACCAAAAAAAGCAAATGTGATTCTGGGATACATTAACAGGAGTGTTGAGAGCAAGACACGAGAGGTGATTCTTACACATTACTCTGCGCTGATTAGACCCCAAATGGAGTATTGTGTCTAGTTTTGGGTATCACATTTCAAGAAAAATGTGGAGAAATTGGAGAAGGTCCAGAGAAGAGCAACAAAAATGATTAAAGGTCTAGAAAACATGATCTGTGAGGGAAGACTGAAGGAATTGGGCTTGTTTAGTTTGGAAAAGAGAAGACTGAAAGAGGACATACTAGCCATTTTCAAGTATCTAAATGGGTGTTACAAGGAGGAGGGAGAAAAATTGTTCTGCTTGGCCTCTGAGGATTGGACAAGAACCAATGGGCTTAAATTGCAGCAAGGGAGGTATAGGTTGGACATTAGGAAAAACTTCCTAACTGTCAGGGTGATTAAACACTGGAATAAATTGCCTAGGGAGGTTGTGGAATCTCCATCACTGCAGATATTTAAAAGCAAGTTAGATAGACACCTGTCAGGGATGATCTAGATGGTGCCTGGTCCTGCCGTGAGGGCAGGCGATTGGACTCAATGACCTTTCAAGGTCCTTTCTAGTTCTAGGATTTTACGATTCTATGATTCTAGAGGCATGCACGTGCTTTCATGGGTAACAGTGATGGCAAAATGCGAAGACAGTGAGTTTTGCACACATGTCATTTAGGGCAGAATTGGAACGCTGGTGTCACTGACAGCAAAATTTGCCCTGCAGCATCCTTGACCAAGATGTTTAAAAGTGAATCATGATTTGGGAAATACCAGCTTTCATCTTAAACTTTCTGAAATGTTGGCTGCTGCAAAATGTAACCACCTCAGCTCCTTGGTCAAGTTCAAAAATCTTGAAATTGATAACTAAATATACCATGCAAGCCACTAGCAACTCACCTTGACTCTCAGGATTGAATTTCTGAGGGGAAACACATTTTTAAAACATGTAAACAGAGTGTATTTGCAGTAGGAGTGATTTGGGCTATGTCTACACTGCCGGCCTTTGCCAACAGAGAGTATGCAAATGAAGTGCTGGTTAGCATTTTGTCATGCTTCATTTGCATAATCTATTCGAGCCATTTTTGCACAAGGGATTTTTGTGCAAAAACAAGCAGTGTGGACGTTTCCTTTTTATGCAAAAAAACCTTTTTTGCGCAAGATCTTTATGACTCTCCCGGAGAGGGAGAGGAACTCGCAGGGTGAAAGGAGGCTAAGGTTGGGATTATGTTTAAGAATCCCTAGGGGAGAGGGAGTTTTACCTCATAGAATTGGATCATTTATTAGTTGCTGGCTTTCCCACGTGCATTCTGTCATCCTTTGTAATAAAGTTCTCTGTGTGGCAAACCCCAGGAGTCAGCGCTTACAAGTGGGGAAGTGTTACCTATCAAAAATGCCCAGGGTGGTATACATAGTTACCCAAGTTTATGGGCAGCGGATCAAGTTGGTATTATTTACCAGGCCTCTTTTGCTGCTGATAGCCACGGTATTAAGACATCTACTATATATATTTTAGAGAGCTTGTGCATCTGTCCGTGAGTCCATCCGCCCATCCATCTGTGAATCCGTTTGTTCAAGAACTCCTCCTAAACAGTAAGAGCTAGGACCACCAAATTTGGTAAGCAGCTCCCTCTCATCCTAACTTAAAGCAAGGTCAGGGTTTGGTTGTGCCAGGAAAACGGGATGTGCCTGGAATGTGATTGTTTTCCATAACATGAAAAGGGAGCGGGTCTGAGAGCAGGGACAGTTATGCTCCAATGACCACTGGGGGCAGCAAGTACAGGGGACAGCTATACTGCAGAGTGACCACAGGGGGGCAGCTACAACAGGAAGAGAGTGTCCAGCTGGGGCCAGAGCCACTGGTCACAGGTAAGTAAGGGTATGTCTACACTAGCTCGTTAATTCGAGCTAGGTAGGCAAATCAGGCAACCAGAGTTGCAAATGAAGCCCGGGATTTAAATATCCCAGGCTTTATTTGCACCAGTCCGCCATTTTTTAAATCCCCTTAGTTCGAACTGCCCGCGCTACATGCGGCAGTTTAAAGTTAATCTGAACTAAGTCTTTAGTTTGAATTAACTGTTACTCCTCGTGGAATGAGGTGTAACAGTAAATCCGAACTAAGGACTTCGCTCGATTAACTTTAAAGGCAGTTTGTTCAACTAAGGATTTAAAATGGCAGAACATAACAAAGCCCGGGATATTTAAATCCCGGGCTTCATTTGCAACTCCGGTTGCCTGATTTGCCTACCTAGCTCGAATTAACGAGCTAGTGTAGACATACCCTCTCTCCCCTGCCCCAAACTTGCAGTGCCAGAAGGAGAGAAGTAGGTCCCCCCCAAGGAGCTGCCAGAGCTGGGGCCAGCCCACACAGCCCTCTCCCCCTTCCTCCTGGAGCTGCCGGACCCAGGTTTGGGCTGCACAGCCCTGCTCCCCAAGGAGCTACTCACCCCCAGGAGCTCCTGACCAGGGCTGGGCACCACAGCCCTGCCTCTCCCCCACGAGGAGGAACCAGGGGGCAGCAGCTGCAGCACCATCCTCACCACCACATACATCCCTGGTAGAACCCTCCCCTCCCCCCTTGTCTCAGCCTGTAGCCTAGCGAGTTGGCTGCATTTAAATACCCTTGACAAGGTGCAAGGCCCACAGAGCAGGAGATTATTTGTGGTGTTGATGCCGACCAGGTGTGCTTGAGACAGGGCACCTGTGTGAAAGCAATGTAAATATTTGCAGGCACAAAGGATGTGTCGAGTCTCTTATTGGAGGGGGTTGATGGGGAGGTGGAGTTTCTCAAACCTGCTTTATGCCTCTGCACATTATCTACGTGGTGTTTGTTAAATTAAAATGCAGGTGCTGGGAGGGGAGGAGCCCAGACTCTGGCAGTTGGGTGCAAAGCCATATCACCCAGGGGGTTGCTGCTTCTCCGGGAGCTGCTGCACAGTCGTTATTTTCTTTGGCTTTTCGTTCACTTTCTACCCCCAACGCCTCCAAGCTGCAATGTCCTGCACTGAATCCCTTCCAGTCTCCCTGCTGTATGCAGGACAGTGGAGTCTCTTCTGCTGCAGACTTGTATTGCCTGGCCACAAACAAAGCATACGGGGCAGGGGGAGAATATCCAATCTCGAGAGAGGGGAGCATGCTGGCATGCAGGGAGATGGCACCTGGGAACCGCCTGTTTCCTGAAGGTCATATAATGACCACTGGAGGGCGCTGTGCTGAGGGTGCCAGCAGCTTGGAGCTTGTTCCATTCCAGGAGCTGGAATTCACCCCAGCTTTCCCCTGACGTTATGCACCTCTGCCCTCTAGTTGTTGTCCACTAGGATAGTGGTTTTCAAGGTACAGGTTGCGACCCCGCACTGGGTCTTGGAAAGTCAGGTGGAAAGTCAGGTGACCAGGTGACCCGAAGGGGTGCTAAAGCACGCTTCCTGCCTGTCCTAGCACCACCGATCATGCTGCACCCCTGAAATGACCAGCAGCATGTCCAGCTCCTACACTGGGGGGGGGGGAGCACAAGGCTCTGCACACTGCTTCTGCCCCAAGCACAAGCTCCACACTCCCATTGGCAGGTTCCTAGCCAATGGAAGCTGGGCAAGAGCAGTGTGCAGAGCCTCCGCCTAGGAGCTGGATCTTCAGCTGGCTGCTTCGAGGGCACTGCATAGTCCGTGGTGCCAGGGGGGAGGCAGAAAGCCTGCATTATCATCCCCACTGCAGTACTGCCTGGGAGTTGCTGAAAGTAAGCCTGTGCCCCAATCTCCTGCCCCAGCCCTGAACACCCCCCAACCACAGACCCCCCCCTACTGCATTCCACACTCCTCATTCCCCGCCCCACCCCAGAGCCCATGCTCCTGTCAAAAGATATAATGTATGTTGGGTGGTGAGGAAAAAAGTCTGAAAACCCTGCACTAGGAAGCATGCTGGAGAGGGGTTGGGAGCTGAAGGGGTTCCTAGGCTGGAGCCTGCAGCAGGACAAGGGGGGAGGCCAATGCAAGAGGAGCTGGGTGGGAAGCAGGAGTGAATTGGCCCCTGTGAGGTGTAAATTAGGATGAAATTATTTATGAGTGTTTCAGAGAGAGGTGGGAAGTGCCTTATTGGGGTTAGGGCAGAACAGCTAGTGAGGCTGTCAGGTCCTTCCTCAATAGGGATATGTCTACACAGCAAAGTTATTTTGGAATAACTGCCATTATTCCGAAATAACCATGCGAGTGTCTAAACAGCAATAGCGGTACTTCGAATTATTTCGAAATAATGGGCAGCTTATTTTGGCATTGGTAAACCTCATTCTACTTGGAATAACGCCTCTTCTGAAATAGTTATTTGGAAATAGGGGCTGTGTAGACAGGGCAGCCTAAATTCGGCTTTCAGAACCTCTCTCCTACTCTTCCCTATGTCATTGGTACCTACATGTACCATGACTGCTGGCTCCTCCCCAGCACTAAACATAAGTCTATCTAGATGTCTCAAGAGATCCGCAACCTTCGCACCAGGCAGACAATCACCATATGGTTCTCCCGGTCATCACAAACCCAGCCATCTATGTTTCTAATGATCAAATCCCCATTACTAACACCTGCCTTTTCCTAATGACTGGAGTTCCCTCCCCCGGAGTTGTATCCTCAGTGCGAGAGGAGACCATAACATCCTCTGGAAGGAGGGTCCCAACTATGGGATCATTTCCCTCTACTCCAGTTGACTGTTCTCCTTCCCGGAGCCTTTCATCCTCCTTAACAGCACAGGGGCTGTCTGACCAGAGATGGGACAACTCTACAGTGTCCCAGAAAGCCTCATCTACGTACCTCTCGGCCTCCCCATTGTTCTGCTGCAGTCTCCTTGGAATGGTCAAGGTGGCCACTGTAGGGCTTCATGAGCCAGAACAAGAGATGGTAGGCCACATCCCCCCACCATGAATATGGGCATGTCTATGCCCCTGACCCTGATGGCGCGGTCAGGGACAAAAGTGTCAGCGTGCAGCTTCTGGAACCAGCTGGAGTTTCAGAATACGCAGGCGTTGTGTGCCTTCCCCAACCACCCAGCGAAGATGTCCATAAACTGGCCCCAGTGGTCCGGGATGGCCTGCAGGACCTTTGAGAAGTATCCCTGCCAATTGATGTACATAGCTGCCTGGTGGTCGGGGGCCCAGATGGGGATGTGGGTGCTGTCAATATCCCCCCCCACAGTTGGGGAAGCCCATGTCAGCAAAGCTGGCGATGATGGTGCCCATGTTGCCGAGGTGGATGACCCTGCACAGCAAGATGGTGATGTTGGTCCGCACCACCTGTAGAAGGAGACAAACAAACAAACAGAGAATCAGAGGGGGCCAGAGCCCTCGGGAGCCCCCCAAGCCCAAGCCCCCCTCACCCCCTACAGCAGGAGCAACCCCCCACTTACCCCATCACCCAACAGGGATTTGTGAGGGTGGGACTGAAAAAACCTCCCAGGGAGGGGGCTTGCACCCACACCCCCACCACCACCCCCAACTCCCCTTTCTTAGAGAACCCCATTCCAGCCGTCCACCCCCCTCCTGGGACTATAGCCCGAGAGTGCCACACCTGCATGAGCATGGCCCCAATGGTCAATCTCCCCACACCGGACTGGTTCCTGATGGATCAGTAGCTGTTTGGTGTGGCGAGCTTCCATGGGGCGATGGCGACCCACTTCTGGAGAGGGATGGGGGGTCTCATGTGAGTGTCCTGTTGCCTGAGGGCAGGAGCGAGCCACTCACACAGCTCCAGAAAGGTATACTTCCTCATCCGGAAATTCTGGAGCTACTTCTGGTCTCCCCACCGCTCTATGATGAACCAGTCCCATCAGTCGGCACTGGTGTCCAGATGCCAGAAGCAGTGGTGCAAGGTGTGCAGAAGAGGGCGGGAGGGATCCAGCGGCATGAGCTGTGCCTGCAGAGAGACGAGGAGGGTCTCCAAGCGGAGCAGGGGGTTGGGTTCCTGCAGGGTCTGGGAGGCAGCCTGCAGAAACTGCTGCATGAGGTGCAGCACAAGCTGCAATAGCTATCGACTGCCCAGAGGCAGCTCCAGCTTCATGTCTAGAGTGCTGAGGTGTCCTCAAGGGCAACCACAGCAGGCAAAAGAAGACACTTTGCTGTCCCTTGAGGAGGTAGGCAAAGGCAAGAAGCCTGAGACATGACTGTATGGGGGGGGGGTCCCTTTAAGCACGAGCCTCAGATAGCCTCAGGCAGCAGCCACGGAAAATAACTGCTAACCTGATGCCCTGCCTGAAGTGGTTCCGGGTGGCCTTAAATGCAAGTTAGCGTCCCATCAGTGTGGAAGTTCTATTTCAAAATAGCTCAGCGCTATTTCGATGAGCATTTACTGTGTAGACGCGCTGTTTCGAAACAAGCTATTTTGGAGTATTTCTTCCAAATGCTTATTCCGAAATAAGTGTGCAGAGTAGACGTAGCCTCGCTGTGCTGGCTCCGCAGGGGAATCAGAGGTAGCTCATCCATCACAGTGCAACCAGCTCTGGCCATTTTGTCACAAGGTGCTTGATGCTTGGTGTTTTCCTTAAAGCTCCAGATCCTGGAGTCAGGTGATGATGTGAGACTCTCAGGTTTTGATTAAAAATGAGAATGCAGTAAGTGTCTAGTCCTTCTGGTTCGGGAGAAACACTAGCAAAGACAACACTTAAAGGGCCAAACCCCAACAGGCAAATAGACAGACCCACCCTTCACACACACACACACACACACACACACACACACACACACATGTTATTTTTTGGAATACTGTGGTTTGGGTGGGCCCTGAACGTGATGTTTAAATGTTTGGGGTTGGCAGTACTACGTGCTGGCTGCGCATGCAGGCTCAGATTCCAATCTGCAGTGTAGATGTAAAGCTGGAATAAAGCCCTCAGTGCCAGCAGCACGAGAAAATGGCACCGCCTTTGGCCCTATGAACCTGCCACGAATGGACTTACAGCTACCTGTCAACACATCCAGTCCCCATCACGCTGGTACCTGGAATGGCCAACCACCTCGGGTGAGCTTTAAATGCCATCCCGAGGGTAACCATCTTCTATGGGGCAGGGCACCATTCTTCACAGGGCAGGGGAGGAGAACCAGAAGCAGCCTCCTCCAGTTAGCATGCCAAGTAAATGCAGGACTTTGCTTTCTCTTGCACTGTTTGCTCTCACTTTGCTCTCTCTTGCACTGGTGTAATTCAGGAGTAAACCCAGGGAGGGTGAAGAGATTACAATGGTGCACAAATGTTGTGTCTTTTTGTGTCCACTTTTGCAGCATCTCAGCATGCCAGATTCAAGCTGGACCATGCATCTATGAGGGCCTCAGTTTGGCTGGGGCCTCTGGGCACAGCAGCAATACATGGTAATAATACCATCTAGTGGCTGTTTGGTGCTTTTCTTCAGTCTGCCTCTC
This sequence comes from Rafetus swinhoei, assembly GCA_019425775.1. Classification (NCBI taxonomy): domain Eukaryota; kingdom Metazoa; phylum Chordata; order Testudines; family Trionychidae; genus Rafetus; species Rafetus swinhoei. Next base: position 9,066,045 of record CM033429.1, on the reverse strand, counting down.
AGTGTCTTACAAAGGCGGTCAGTATCAGCTGGAGAAACTGAGGCACTGAGTGGTTATATTGTGCTTTTCATCTATAGATATCGGTGCTCTTTACAAGGTGAGTAAACAGCTTTATTGCTCCTCTACAGCTGGAGAAACTGAGGCATGGATGATATCAGATAGTATCAGCTGGAGAGACTGAGGCACAGCACAGTGCCCAATGCCCACAATGGCCACAAAACAATTTCTCAGCAGAGCCGGGACCAGATCAGAGGTTTCCCCACACCCAGTGCAGTGCTTTAGCCACTAAACTCCCCCGCCAGTTTAAAACTCCCTGAAGGCTGCTTAGAGCCTTGGTGTCCAACATGCTAGCCACATGTGGCTAGTTCAGTGTGACTAGTTCGCTATAGCAGTAGCCACTACAGTGACTAGTGCTTCAGAACTGGTTGGACACCACAGTCTTAGAGGCAGCGGTAGATATGTGCTTAGCGGCACCCCACTTACAAGGTACCTCTGGATTCATCTCAAGATGCACATCCTCTGTAAAGGAACTAAATATATTCAGCTTGCCTGGCTTGTCCCAGAAAAGAGTCACTCAGTCCTCAACTTCATGTCATAAAATAAGGAGCAGTCCCAATAAATTATTGCTGTGCACTTTACGCACTGCTATGTCCATGCTGCTAGATTTCTTGAGTTTAGGGTTACTGTCCACTCAGATAGGAACTGGCTTTGTCATGTGGAGGTGACGGGTGCCACCTGCTGGCTGCTGCGGGAATAAAACACCCTTCATTCTGCTAGCATTGCTGTGCAGCCTCGCAGGTCCCCAGCCAGTCTCACGCCCGATGTAGTAACAGAATAATGCAGTCCATTTGCCTGTGAAATGCAGAGCCCGCCTGGGACGCATGGACCCAGAAAAGCAGGGGCTTGAGGGGGCATTTAAAGTTGTTGAACTTTGCAAGGGGAGGTTTGAGAGAGGAATTAAAATGTTTCATTTCCAGCCTCTCCTGATTTACTCTGCTTGGCTCCGCTGGGCCGAGAGGATTTGCTGCTTTCTCTCATGCAGCATAGAACTTATTACAAATGCGAACTTCCCTGAGGTGGAGGCCTCCAGCTGAGCAGCAATAGCTTGGCCCCTGGGAATGTGTCGCAGGATCTTGCTGCCACATTCTTCCTCTTACCAGTGAAATCCCCTCATTGTTGGGAGCAGCTCGGTGCCAGCAGCTGTCCTGGCATTGAGGGTCCCTAGACTGGAGTAGCAGGGTCCACCACATATCACTGAGGAGGCACACTGGGAGAGGTGGTCAGGGCTGTATTAAGCAGGGAAACTCTCAGGACACCTGGTCAGAAGTAGCCAGCACTGGCATTGCCACATGCCAACATCTGAAAGCAAAAATCTCCTTAGGCCTGCGCAGAGGTGAAAGGAAGTGGGTGCGCCCGGGTGCACAGCTCCAGCAAGAACTGGCTGAGCTGCAGCAAAAGCCAGCAGGGAGCTATTTAAAGAGCTGGCAGGGACCTGGGTTGTGATAGGACAGGACCTGTAAGAAATTTAAGTTTCTTTCACCCCTGGGCCTGCAAGTGTGGGGGAGGAAGGGAGGAGGAGATCGCCAGTCACAACCAGCCAGTGGAGCTGAACCAGTGCTAGCAACAGTGAGAAAAAGTTGGCAAAGTAGTAAGTCCAACAGCATTGCTGCACCACAGTTTTCTCCTCTGTGGGTTGGGGATACTGCTTTGCCCCTGCCTCACTGGGGATGAAGGGACATTGTGAAGATCCATGTATGTCCGTGAAGGGCTTTGAACCAAAGGCTTTAGAGAAATGTATGGACCACAGCAACAAAAGTACCAAGTGAAAATAGACTGAGCTTTGTTTTCCAAGACAGGGTCAGGGGGCTACATCTGCTCAGTGAGATTACATTTATTTTCGTCCTCCTAACTGAACTTTCTTTTAATGGCAAGGGAATGACAGGCCCTGAAATAGATTTCCTATGGACTCCCTCCCGAGTGGCATTGTACCCAGCGTGTCTCCCGATAACCTTTCTTCCCTGCCTGGGAACTTTATCTGCCGCGTGACATACACCCTCCCTGGACAGAAAGAGGAAATTCCACTCATTGTTCTGTCGCTGCTGGGGTCTGACTAACACACTCTATCTTCTGCCTGCTGCACCACTGTCAGGCCGGGATTGGCAGGCATTTCCTGCGGTGACAATCAGCGGCGACGTGGTGGGAGGAGTGCGTTTCATTCCGTGACTCCCAATCAGGTCCCAGCGTGAGCCAGTTCAATGGAACAAATACAGGCTTGATGTTCCATTGTGTCCATGGCGCAGTTAACCTGAGAATTATCCCTCACTTGATCCTTTTCTCTGCTGGCCCCTTCTCTGCTGTCCCAGCTCATGGGTTCTAGAGTCCACCAGGAGCGGGGGGGTTTATGATCTCTTCCCACATTGTCAATGGGAGAGGACTCCTCACTCGATGGGAAGTGTTCCCAGTGATAGAAACGGTTGAGAACTACTGTCCTATCTAATGACTGTCCACTGACATCATTCCTTCCATGGCATAGCCAGGCCATCTTGGAGCCACATTGATAAGAGTGAATGAGCTAATAAAAATAATCGTACGGACACCTGTACCTCCCAGATAGTGAGGGGTAGGGAATCAGGCACCAGAGTAAGAATCAGAGACCTGCATTTTCTTCCTGGATCAGCCCATGATCTTGGGAGAGTGGCTTTGCCCTAGGTTGCTCATCTGTAAAATGGGGGTGGAACTTTTCTTTGTGAAGGGCTTTGAGACCTGCAGCTGCAAGGGCTGGGTAGCGCTGCTTCCGCTGGAGCCTCGCGAAGCTCTGTGCAGTCTCGCGTGCCATGCAAGTCAGGGGATGGGAGCCTCCTTGTTCAGAGGTGAAAAGTGAGGCATAGAAAGGTAAACTCACGTGCACCATGTCAAGGCCAGGAACGAGCCCGGATCTCTTGCCTGCCAATCCGGTGCTCTAACCATTGCACAAGCCCATCAACAGCCGCAGGACTGGGGGTAAGGTGTGCGGGGACATGACTCCACCCCCCCCCAGAATGGGTGGAGCCTTGGGCAGAAGAGGCAGGGCCGAGGGCCAAAGTGTGGCCTGGGCCCTCCCCACAGCACTCAGAGCCCTGCGGAGCAGCGGTGTGGTGCTCCCAAGGTGTTTCAAAGGGGCCCAGAGCTCGTGGCCACCACCAGTGCCACAGTAACAGTGGCTGTGGCCAAGAGCTCCAGGCCCCTTCAAAAGGCTGGACCCCTGTGCAATTGCCCTCTTCACCCTACCCCCACCCCTCCTTCGTCGGCAGGCCTGCTCATGCATCGCCAAGCAAATGGGGGTCAGGTGAAAGGCCAGTTGGGGAAGGCAAGCCCCAGCCTCTCCCCCTTCCACCCGAGGCCACGCCCCTTCCACCCGAGGCCACGCCCGCTCCCAGCCTAGTCCTTCCAGGCCATGTGCAGAGCTGTGGCTGCTGAGCTGTGGCCCCATACCTCCCTGGTGGCAGGGGAAACTGGGCTACTGAGCAGTGGCGGTCATGGAAAGCCAGGTTGCCTTCCCCGGTGGCTGGGACCAAGTTGCTACACCACAGCCCCCACCTTCCCTGCTGCCGGCCCCAGACTTAGGCGGTGGTCATGTAGGCAATTTTGGGAAGGCTCATTACCGACTGCCCATGCCCAAGCAGATAAGGAAGGGTAAGCAGGAAAAGCCACACAAGAAGCTAAAAACTGGTTCATCCTTCATGAGTGCTCTTACACCTTGGAAGAGGCAGGGACATTTTCTCACACCCAGCACATCCGCGCGGGACTCTGGAAGAACTCCATGAGCCCTAGAGGAGGTGCCTAACGGGCTCCACTTGGCCACTTCATTTCCTTTTTCCTTCCGTTTCCGTTCTCTCTACTCAGGTTTTTCCAAGCCAAGATTTATTTCATTCCTTTGGTTGATCGGCACCATTAGGGAAACATCATAAACTCCGACAGATCCCTGAAGGATGCCAAGGCCAAGGGAGGTTCTTTGTCCTGGTATGGAAAGGGCACTACTGGCAATGCAGGGAGGAAACTAGTAGAAAAGAAAATATAGGCTAAAAACCATCCTGACCCTGAGATCTGTGACCTTTTACTGACATAATGATTCAAAGGAGCCTCCAGTCATGAACAAGGACCCCCATTGTGCTTGGTGCTGTACAGAGGATGGAGAGAGGCCGTTCTTAGTAGTGACAAACAACAGAACGAGGAGCAATGGTCTCAAGTGGCAGCGGGGGAGGTCTAGGTTGGATACTAGGAAAAACTATTTCCCTAGGAGGATGGTGACACACTGGGATGGGTTCCCTAGGGTGGTGGTGGAATCTCCATCCCTGGAGGTTTTTAAGTCCCAGCTTGACAAATCCCTGGCTGGGATGATTTAGTTGGGGTTGGCAGGGGGTTGGACTCGATGACCTCCCAAGGTAGCTTCCAGACCTAGGATTCTATGATTCTAGGAACCGCAGAGGAAAAACAGTTCCTACCGAAAATAGCTCCTGGAATGCCATGTGGCTTGTGGGATAGACTTCTAAGTGCAGTGAAGGGAGCCCCATCCCTCTGAGATCTTTCAAAGGGGTCTGGAGAACACGTAGTAGGGAACTAGCCGGCACTGGAGTTGGAGTGGAACTAGATAGAGCCTAAGGAATCATATCCAGTCCTCCCGACCCAAACCAGCAATGGGATTCTTTCCATTTACTTTACTGGGAGTTGGCTCAGGTCTTAGTTCCAGGGGTTCTATATAATTCTTCCCTTTGTTCCAAGGGAAATAGAATCTTCTTTGTTTTAATTCAGAAGGGATCTTTGTGGTTGTCTCCTGCTGGGGACAGAGCAGTGTAGCTCCTCACTCCTCAGGCCTGGGATGCTTTCCTCTCAGGAGATGCCACACAAGTGGTAGCAGCATGGGAAGCTTATAGCTGCTAAACTAAGCTACAGTGACTAAGGAAAGGTCATAAGTGACAAGAGGGCCCAGAGTTTAGGGAGCTGAAGGATCTGGGTGCAAGTCCTTGCTCTACCAAAGATTTCCTGTGTGATGTTGAGCATTTCTCTTTGCCTCTCTGGGCTTCAGTTCCCCCTGTATAAAATGGGGATAATGACACCTTTCCTAGCTCCCAGCGGGGTGAAGAGGATGCAGGCGGAGAGGTATCAGATACTATGGTGGTGAGTGCCAAATAATTCCCTAAATGATGGTAAAGATGAAGCTTTTCCATCACAATGCAGACATGAAGCTAGACCATCTCAACTGTGACACTTAATAGGTTGCAAAACTGAACCACCATCAAAGCACTGGGCAATTAGTACCATGCAAGTGCTAAAGGAGGGGAGAGAGAGACCCAGACAGCAGACAAACTCAGTATGCTGTCTTTTATGACATTTTATTTTAATAACTTACACTGAGCTCTGCACTCCTGCATCTGGAGGCACAACATTAAAAACAAACATCTCTTTCTATTCACGAGCAACAGGTGAGTGGAGGACAGGAGACAATGTACAAGGAAAAGCTGGTCAGTCTTCAGACTTAGGAGGACTGACTAATCTTCAAACGTTGTACCGACATCTGCGAATTGTTCCTCACAATACCCCTGTAAGGTAGATGAGGCCTAACATCCCATATTATGGGTGGAGCCCCAAAGGCATGCATTAAAGTGATTTGTCCAACTCCAAAGAAAGAGTTGCTATGAGAGATAAGATTGGGACATGAGAATTCCTGGCTCCCTCCTTATGCCCAGATCCTTACACTATACTCCATCCCGCTCATTTGCAAAATAACTCTCACTATGATTATTGTAATTTTGTTGGCCTAATTCTCCTTTTCCTTTCAAACTGTTCAGATCCTTCAGCATGTAGAAGGGAGGGTGCAATATATTTCATAGAACCAACTGCTGTGAGTGAAAGAGACTAGAAGTTGGTCCAGTGAAAGATACCACCTCACCCACCTTGGCTCTCTAATATCCTCAGACCAATGGGGCTACAACACTGCAAACAGCATGTACAAGTATTATTCGTATCATCACTGTGCTCAACATGGGCTTGTATGATTAAACTGATGGGGAAAAGCCACAGGATCACCCCTTCCTCTTTCGTCCATCAATTGAACACTCCACAACAGAGGTCAGTTAAAAAAACTGGGAGAGCACGGTAAAAAACTCACAAAATGTTTGATGAAACTTCCCATTGGTGTTTCAAACGTCACTGAAAAATCAAAATTAGAAAAATGTTGACCAGCTATGGTCAATCAGCTTTGCATGCCCGATTGTTATTGCCTGAAAGCTCAGTTTCTCATGCATGTGAATGTTTTTCTTGCATAAATGAGGCATACAACTTTATCCAAAGCCCACTGAAGTCACTAGAGGAGTCTTTCAGTTGACTCATTTATTTCTTTATTATCCAATTGGTTTCAGCCTTATTAATTTTGAATGTCTCTGCATTCTTATTGCTATTGTTGTAGGCGAAAACCTATCACAGTTCAGAAATAATTTTTTTTGTTTTGTATTTTAAAGCATCTTTTTTCTTTAAAAGATACATCTACAATTCATCGAAAATGTACTGGAACACTTTTCCATCAGAAAATGCTGATTCTAAGGACTCAATACATTCTCCGTGAACATGTTAATTCCATCAAACCATTTTTCCAGCCCACCCAATCTCCTCCTCCCAGAATCCCTGGGCAGCTGCCTCATGGGGCCACCTGAACAGGAAGAAAGGAAGGAAGATTAAATTTTCAAACAGACTATGTCCAATTTTCAAAAGTGACAGTGCAAGTGTCTTTGAAAAATCAGAGGGAGTACACTCTAGAGCCCAGTATTTAAGCACCTTCTATTGATTTCAATTATGTAAGTGGGGTTTAGGTTCCTAAGTCACTTAGGATATGACTACACTGCAGCTGGGAGGTGTATTTCCCAGCTCGGGTATATGTATATGTATTAGTTCTGCTTGAATAATCCCATCAACCCAAGTATGCACATAGGATATCGGGTGGGATTGTAGGAGTTTTTGATTATTTTTTACTTGTGATCTCTTCTTTTCACATTCATCCCAAAAATTTCTCCTCTTCAGCACTAGTGAAGCACTCTGTGTCTCTTCTTTTAAGACATGTTGTCAGACTTCCTTATGGCTTAAATGTCTTTGGGAACTTAATTAGATGAGTTGGACATTCCATTTTAGCAGCTTAAATGAACATCTCAGTACAAAAAATATACATTCTATGAAAAAAATATACATAGTGCAGTTCAATAGCATCCTGAAGATCACTGGTGTGGTTGTCTGCTTTGATTTAATTCTTTTGAGAAATCAGGAGCTATTTTTGTGTCAAAACAGCCCTGCTCCTTATTGGGCTTCTCAGTATTGAGTTTGTGTTACATTAAAAATACCCCAATGTCATGAGCATACAGAACTACATTTTGGTGTCACTGGTTTCATTGACTTCTGATAGAATGAAGCCAGGATTGTCGTAACCTCTTTTTGCCTTGGCTTTAGCATCTTTCTCATTGTACAGGCAAAAGGCACAGTGAGGGGTCTCTACTTCCACTGTCTTGCTGAAGTTGTGGAAGTCCACTCTATACTTCCCTTCCTTGGTCTTGGACACAATGGGAGCAAAGCGGTAACCCCAGAGCACCTCCTCTGGGATATAGGATGTCCTGACCTGACAGGTAGCACTTGTAGCTTCCACTGTGCCATCTAAAAATACCACCAGTTCAAAGTCCTGCTGGTGGATTGTTTCTACTGACATGTGGAAGAACGGGCTGCTCTTATCGATGATGTGGTAAATAGTCAAGGGGGAGATGAAGAAGAGGTTCTCATTGCCAGCATCCACCACAAATTCTATGTTGACCTGGTCCAAGATAATCGTCTCTCCTTCTGGAGTGATTGTGGTCTTCAGAAGCTTCCCATAGATGTGGCTTCCAATCAGTAGGCTCTTCCTGAGGTTGGCCACTCGGATGAGGAGACACAGCTTCCCACCTCGTTTGCTAATGACAGCATTGTTGCTGAAGGTGATGGTCTTGGCCCGTTTCTTGGACCGAGAAATCTTGGCCAAGATAGCACCACACATGAAAGAGTTGATGATGACCCCAAGGATAGACTGGAAGATCAGTAGGAAAATGGCAGTTGCACACTGTTCTGTGACACACCTGAAGCCATAGCCGATGGTAACCTGAGTTTCCAGGGAGAACAGGAAAGCAGAGGTCAAGCCGTTTATGTTCTCCACACAAGGGGTATGATTTATGGAAGGACTGAATTCAGGAAGGTCATTATGTAGATATGCCACAACGTACCAAAGGAGACCAAATAGAAACCAACTTCCTAAGAATGCTGAGATGAAGATGGTCATTTTGTATCTCCATCTGAGGTCCAGGACAGTAGTCCATATATCAACCAAGAAGACAAATCGTGACTGTTCTTCCACATTCCCAAACTCTATGTTACACCTTCCATCTTTAGATACCAGCCTTGCTCTTCGGCGACTGCGTTCCGTCAGATGGCTGGCAAAGCGCTTCCGGAAGTATTTGAACATTCCCTCTATCAAGAAAGTAGTTTGGACAAAGAACAAAATTTAATAAACATTATGGCAGGTAACTGTTTTATTCACAGTTGGAGAGAGAGGAATGATTCCAGTACAAATCTTAAGATGTTGACTTGCTTAGGAAAAGTTATGACATTAGCACATTGAACCTTGGCTATTTGGGAAGGATTCCAATTCATATATAAGGAAATAAAAATGTTCCTGCCCCAAGGAGTATTCCAGTGAAAAATAATAATAGTTGTTTGCTCAATGAGTTTTGCAAATATGAATGAATTAAATCTCATAACCCCCCGTGAAGCAGCTAAGTAGTAGCTCTCAGATGAAAAAGCTTAAGGTTCAGCAAAATTAGATGGTTTTCCAAGGTCACACAATGACCATGATTTTCAAAAATAACTAGTGAGTTTAGGTGCCCAACTCAAGACATCTTAAAGGGGCCTGGTGTTCAGAAACTGAAAAGTTTGAGTATAGGGATTTTCATTTAGCTGCTGAAAAGATAGAGGGGCCAGTTTTCGCAATTTTGTGTCTTTTACGTATCAGCATTAGAAGAGGAGGAAATGTGAAAGTGATAATGAACAGTGGGAGGGTAGGGGGAAAGATGGAGAAGGCAATGTGAGATCTGAATTTTCATATAGTTATTGTTAATATGCCCATTGCTCTGCTACCTGAGAGCAAATCTCAGATCCAGCTTCAGGTTTCAAATTCTCCCATAGTCCAAGGATGGCTGGAATTTGGGTTTTGGTTCAGGCCCATCATTAAGAAGAAATGACAACACTGGAAGGAAAGGGGGGATTTTTGCCTTCCCAAGAGGTATTGCTAAAAATAAAAAGCCAGATTCTGGCCTCCTTCCTCTGTCTCTGTGCTCACTTGGTGCCCTGTGACTGGCAGCGCTAATAAGAGGGACTGTCCAGGGTTGCCACCTCTCCCAGACCAGATGGACCGGACGCCATTGCTGCAAATGGCGTCCAGTCGGGACAGTTGGCAGCCCTAGAGAGACATGAAATATGCAAGTCATTGATGGGAAAACAGCAAAGATGGGTTCAAACTGCAAAACTGGGGTCTGCGTTTGGAATTTCTCCAGGACTAAATGTGGGTTTTGATTCAGCCCCATTACTTGTCGCAAAATCCATATGCTGCTCTGGGTTCAGATTTTGAACCGCTCCAAAATTCAAGGGTGTTCTGATTCAGGGGTTTGATTTGGCTTGATACCAAAAGACTTATTTGATCTGGAAATCAAGTAGTTCCCTGGACAAAGGACATATTAGACTTACAGGTAACCCTAACCCACTATGGGAGGGCGCAGTATGTACATTTACTCAGCCTTTGTTGGAGCACAATCTTCATATATGACCAAGTTTTATTTCATGCTCTACTCATGTTTCCTGGAGTCAAAGAATTTCAGCTTAACAAAAAACTAAAATAAATTAACATCAAAAAGTGAGGCCCCGAGGGAAATGCTCTCACTGGTGATTCCTTGGCTGTTCCAAGTTTAACTTCACTGCAACTCTTGAGAACAGTGGGTCCCCCGCTGTGTGGTTTTTTGAGGGCTGAGCCTGCATGGCTGACCATCTGTTCCACAATAGTAGGAATGGGGCAGATCAGACTCAGGACTGAGGGGCATTGACAGAGCCTAGGGCTGGAACAACTGCACAGTGAAGCAAGCCAGGAGGGGTGTGCTTAGGTAAAGCTTTGTGTTCTACATTGTTCTACCTCCCTCACCATCACTGGCATCAAATCACAGACCCCCAACAGAAGATGACACTAGCCCCTTCCCGGAAAACCATTGGAGTCTGAGCTGTTGTGATGGGGTGAGAGTCCCACACTAGCCCTGCAAAAGCGGGGTGGGGCCAGATGGGCCCAATCAGCTATGTAGTCTGCAAACAAGGGAGTTTTGGGCTGGAGGCAGCTAATTAGAGAACAGGCTCACCAGTGCAGAAAGTGACAGAGCCTATAAAGTGGATCACAGATTAAGTAGCTACTGATGGGAGACAGTGCTTTGCTCTCTGGGGTTATGTCTACACTGCAGAGTTTTTCCAGAAAATGGCCGTTTTTCCAGAAAAACTACACTTACATCCACACTGCAATTGCATTCTTTCAACAGAAAGTCAAAAGAATGGAGGGGGTTTTCCGACAGCGGTAAACCTCTTTCTACGAGGAAGAAGCCTTTTTCCAAAAGAGCTCTTTCGGAAAAAGGTGTGTGTGGATGGGGAAGAGGGAGGGTTTTTTCGAAAGAAGAAGCCTCCAGGAAAAAGGACAGGTGCCAGAGTGGCCACTCCATCCATAGTAATCACAATTTAAATGTGAGATAGGGTACAATCAATGTGGAAGCTCTCTTTCAAAAAAGCACATTGCTTTTTCAATGAGCTTTTGCTGTGTGGAAGCTGTCTTCCAGAAAAGCTTCTTCCAAAAGAACCCTGCAGTCTGGATGTAGCCTGGGAAGAGGGAGAAGTGTTTGTGTGGGATTGATGGGGGAATGTTCCAGGCAGAGAAAAGAAAGAAGCATTGGGTGAGATTGACGGGGAAGGTTCCAGAAAAGGAAGAGGGAGAAGCATTTGGGGGGGTTGCTGGGGAAGGTTCCAGGTAGGGAAGAGGGAGAAGCGTTTGGGGGGGTTGCTGGGGAAGGTCCCAGGTAGGGAAGAGGGAGAAGCATTTGGGGGGGTTGCTGGGGAAGGTCCCAGGTAAGGAAGAGGGAGAAGCGTTTGGGGGGGTTGCTGGGGAAGGTCCCAGGTAGGGAAGAGGGAGAAGCGTTTGGAGGGGTTGCTGGGGAAGGTCCCAGGTAGGGAAGAGGGAGAAGCGTTTGGGTGGGTTGCTGGGGAAGGTTCCCGGTAGGGAAGAGGGAGAAGCATTTGGGGGGGTTGCTGGGGAAGGTCCCAGGTAGGGAAGAGGGAGAAGCGTTTGGGTGGGTTGCTGGGGAAGGTTCCCGGTAGGGAAGAGGGAGAAGCATTTGGGGGGGTTGCTGGGGAAGGTCCCAGGTAGGGAAGAGGGAGAAGCGTTTGGGTGGGTTGCTGGGGAAGGTTCCAGGTAGGAAAGAGGGAGAAGCGTTTGGGGGGGTTGCTGGGGAAGGTTCCAGGTAAGGAAGAGGGAGAAGCCTGGGGAATGTTCCTTTCAGGAAAGAGGGAGAAGCTTTTGGAGGGGTTGCTGGGGAAGGTCCCAGGTAGGGAAGAGGGAGAAGCGTTTGGGTGGGTTGCTGGGGAAGGTTCCAGGTAGGAAAGAGGGAGAAGCGTTTGGGGGGGTTGCTGGGGAAGGTTCCAGGTAAGGAAGAGGGAGAAGCCTGGGGAATGTTCCTTTCAGGAAAGAGGGAGAAGCTTTTGGAGGGGGGATTGCTGGGGAAGGTTCCAGGCAGGGAAGAGGGAGACGTGCTTGGTGGGTGTGTTGGTGGGGCATGTTCCAGGTAGGGAAGAGGGAGAAGAGTTTGGGGGGGGTTGCTGGGGAAGGTTCCAGGCAGGCAGCTGTCACTCCCTGGGAAGAGGGTTCTTGGAGCCGGGGCACCCCGAGGCTGAAGGGGAACCAGGTGTGGTAGGCAGCAGTCCAGGGAGAGAGCAGTGAGGGCTGGCAGAGGAAAGCCTAGTGCTGCTGAGCTGAGGGGCCTGGACTGGAATCTGGAGCAGAGGGCAGGCCTGGCTTCCCCTCCCAGCCACTGAGAGAATGTCTCTGGGGCAGCGAATGGGCAGAGTGCCTAGAACACACCCCTGGATACCGAGTGACAGGCCGGGGGGCTCAGTCACAACAGACCCACTGAAGGTGCTGGAGTGAGAGGAGCTGCAGACCTGGGTCAGAGTGGCAGCATGCAAACTGCCCATGAGGGTATTGGCTTCAAGAACTAATTCCCACCGTGACCACGAGGAGGCACCGGATGGCAGTTGAGCAGAGCACTCTGGGACAGCTGTCTGCACCTCTGATCTCTGTTAGGGGACAAAATGGCTGAAGTTCTCATTTCAGCTCCGAACACTCAGTCTTGTTGTCTCTGAACCATCGGCTATCAGAGGAGCGGGAGCAGCTCTTTAATTAAATGGTTGAGGAGGGAGAGACACCTCAGACTGTTGTACTAGGTCTCTATCTTCCAGTGTGGTGGTTTGGAGAGGACTGGATCTCAGAATGATCCTTATGTATGACATTATTTCAGTGCCTACGCTGTGCTGCTTCTCTCTGCCCCTTCTTCTTCCCCCCCCCAACTTGTCATGTTATCTACTGAAGTGAGGAACTGCTCCCAAGCTCTCAGCTCAACAAGTCACACAGGGTATTGGCGAGCATAACACAGAGGACGGATGGTGCTCTGCAAGCCAGGCTGGGTAATGTTGTCTACATGTTCATTAAACCACACGCTTTCTGGGTGTGGTACAGTCCCATGTAGGGGCACTGAGCTCATGCAGTAGAGGCTCATGCACTAAGCACCAGGGGTCCTAAGTTTTGATTCCATGCACAGACATCCAGGATCCATCTATGTTACATACACACACCTACACCCATGTGCTTTGTGCTCCAAGTAGGAGGAATGAGGGTGGAACTAGAGCTGTTCCAGCTCCCCGATCATGGATGGCTTTTCCTGAGCATTCTGCCAGCTAGAAGACAGGTGCACTTAATGCTGCTTTGGTAGCATATTTTGAGGTATTTCCTCTAGGAGCCATAACTTGGCCATTTTATATATACGTGGGTTTGCACTAAGGTCTGTCTACAGTGCAATGGTGGTGTGAGATTGGCGCTCCAGCACTGGAGCTGTGGGCCCACCAGCATGGGCTGGATGAGCCCTGGGTAATTACTCAAATTAAAGCTAGCTGAGAAATGTCTTCATGAGAGACAATAACCAGCCCCGGTTGTCCCATCCCTCCCCAACTGGCAATGTAGACAGAGCCTTAGTTCAGGGGCATGGAACCGTTTTTGTGTTGGGAGCCGCTGACCCACAGAAAAATCAGGCAGGGGCTGCACACAAATGAGAAGCAAAACAAACAAACACTCCCTGATGTGACCCCTGACTGAGGAGAAAGACACCAGAGGCTAGGGGGGTCCAGTCTAGTAGATTTTGTGTGCTCCAATGGTGGGGGTGCTAGAGTGCCAGCATAGGCTCCCCAATGCTGGGAGGGGGCCCTGAGTCTCGGGGGCTGGATCCAGGCAAACTGGGGGCTACATCCAGCTCCTGGGCCTTAAGTTCCCTGCCCCTGCCTTAGTTATTTTATGCCTCAGTTCCCCATCTGTGAAACTGTGGTGCCTTACCTCACAGAAGGGTGAGGGAAGTTAAATGTATCAGAGCATGAGGTGCTCAGGTAACAGTGAGGGCTGCCTTACATAGACTAAACAACAAGAAAGGGGAGAACACATTAAAGAAAACCAAAGATGAAAAAATACGAATCAGTGCAAAGCTGGCTGCAAAAGGCATCATCTTCAGCCTTTGTTCCTATCCCCACCCCCTGAGGTCAGACGTGCCGCTGTGTCTCACGTGGCTGCATTCTTTCTATGGATGCCTCTCTGTTCCTGTTAAAACAGGAACAGAACTAAGGTCACTTAGGTCCTAAAGTTGCTTTTCACTGTTTGAAATGTCTGCTGCTGAATTAATTGGCTGGGGAAGGTACCAAAGCAGGTTAAATTTTAAGCAGACTTCAGCTGGGGAAGAGAAAACAAGGTCACGTTCCAAGTTCTCCAATTTTATTTTCCTTGGATGTTTTGAATGTGTTCATGTGAAAATACAGTGTAACCCAGTGGCACTGAGAAGGAAGAGTGAAGTCTGCTCTATAGCCTTTTGTAAGAGTCAGCTGCTACAGTAGAGGCTCGTGGCTTTAGCCACTGAGCTCCCAGGTTCAATCTCAGCTGGCAATGACTTGGGTCCATTGGAGTAACAACAGCTTAAGCAAAAAGAAAACATTCCTGTGCAACAGACGAGTCCTGGGACTTTCCCAGTATTTAAGTCTTTCTTTGCTGCTCTTCCCCTATTGTCTTCTGCCCAGTAACCTGTGCCTTGAAATCTCATTACAATCCCCCATCTCTGGCTCTTGTTTGCATTAACACTGTGCTATGGCATTGTGCTTGCAGGTGTCCATTAATCAACACACAGTGGGTTTGCATTGGCTTTACATACTCAGAGGTTACGTCTACATTGGCAAGATTTTGCGCAAATACTTTTAACGCAAGAGTTTTTGCGTTAAAGTATTTGCGCAAGAGAGCGTCTACACTGGCATGTGCTTTTGCGCAAGAGATGTGCTTTGCCAAAAGCATCCATGCCAGTGTAGACGCTTCTTGAAGAAAGCTCCGATGGCCATTTTAGCCATCGGGCTTTCTTAAAAATTCATGTTGCCTGTCTACACTGGCCTCTTGCGCAAGAACAGTTGTGCAAGAGGGCTTATTCCTGAGAGCATCATAGTTCTTGCGCAAGAAGCACTGATTTCACACATTAGAACGTCAGTGTTCTTGCACAAGAACTCCCCACCAGTGTAGACAGGCAGCATGTTTTTGCGCAAAAGCAGCTGCTTTTGCGCAAAATCATGCCAATGTAGATACAGCCTGTTGTATGGCTGAGCCATACCACACCTAGATAAAAGATGTGGTTCTTTAACTCCAGTGGCACAAGTCTGTAATGAAGGTCCTGGGTTTAGATCCTTTGCCTGAGTCCTAAATTCATACACATTCCCATAAGATTGTTTTGCAAGTCTAGCTCAAGCAATTCCAAGTAGATCAAACAGCTGGAAGAATTACACCTTCTCTATTGAAGGTTATAAAGGAATTCACCCTTCAACAAACCTTTGCACTCCCACACACAACTTATGAGCACTGATTGGTTTCATCAAGAGCTAATGTTCCCTTCTCTATAAGCACATTGCAAGTATATGTCATAGTTCATCTAGAGAAGCTTATGTAAAGCATGTTGTATAATATACAGTGTTTTCAAAGTCCCTTTGGTTTCAATCAGCACAGGAACCCAAGTCTGTCTTAGCTAATATTGGCCAGGGCATATTTACTGCTTGGGCAGATGGTGTGGAAATATTGCTTTCTTACACATTGCATGTGAAGTCCTTCTGTTGCTCTAATCGGTGAAGTTTCTGTCTGTTTCCAGGGCATAAAAAGCTCATGGAAGATGCACTGCATCACCTGGCTTCTTAAAAAGTGGAGCATTTAAAAATACAAACCCCATCACCCTATACCATATACACACACACATATATATATAGACAACTCGGTTAGTTGCCTGTGTAACCCACACACCTAGGCTATGTCTACACTACAGGCTTCTTGTGCAAGAAGCTTTTTTCCGAAGAGATCTTACATAGACTAAACAACAAGAAAGGGGAAAACACATTAAAGAAAACCAAAGATGAAAGAATACAAATCAGTGCAAAGCTGGCCACAAAAGGCATCGTCTTCAGCAAAAACTTCTTGCACAAGAAAGCGTCCACACTGCAAAAGTGCATTGAAAAAGCGATGCACTTTTGTGAAAGAGAGCATCCAGACTGCATAGATGCTCTCTCGAAAGGCAACTCTGATTGCTATGTACAGAATGGCCGCCAAGGCACCTGGACATTTTTCAATTGCCTCTTTTTGCACAAAAACCCCTTATTCCCTGTCCACACACACCTTTTTAAAAAGGAGTTATTCCTCATAGAATGAGGAATACCTACACCGGAAAAACCCCTCTGTTCTTTTGTTTTACTTACACAAAAACATACTCGAGGTGTGTATGCTCCGTGAGTTTTTGCGCAAAACCAGCTGTTTTTGCGAAAAAACTCTGTAGTGTAGACCTAGCCCTAGTGTCTGCAAGGAATCAGAAAAAGCCACAGCTGGGCTCCAGTTTCATGTTTCACTTCACTGGTGTCATAAGCAGAAATCTTTATATTTCTATGAATTATGGCTCCTGATCTCTGGCTTAATTGCCCACTTCTCCTCCCTCCCCCAATCCAGGATCTCTGACTAATACCCAGAATGGTATGGCTTTCTTCTAACCCTTTGTTACTTGTACACATATTCCCTCCCTCTCTTCCCCTGAAGCAAGCAGGTAAAAATGGTCTGATGTTGCATCCTAGCTGGAGTTCTTCAATGTGCCCAGAAAGAACTGAATGTTCCTTCCCTTATTTGCTTTTTAATTGTTGTTTTTGATTTGGGGTTGGGCTGGCACTTTAATTGTTTTCTGAGTAAATCCTCTGTATAGCATTGTGTGCAGAGCATGCTAATCCAAGGAAATCTGACCCCCGTGCAGCAATTTAGTGGAGTCACACCTGAAAAAGGGGGAAAGATTTTGGTGCTAGTAAGTTTAGTTCAGCTCTTAGAAGGGAAACATGTAGCTCTTTGGATGGGTCCTGCCATTCTTTCTCACATTGAGTAGTACCATACCCATACCCCAGGGTTTCAACTTCATCTAGACTGCAGGCTTCTTTCGGAAGAAGCTTTTTTCGGAAGAGATCTTCCAAAAAAACTTCTTCCGAAAGAAAGCATCCACACTGCAAAAGTGCATTGAAAAATGGATCTGCTTTTTCGAAAGAGAGCATCCAGACTGATTGGACGCTCTCTCGTATGTAAGCTGTGATTGCTATGGATGGAGTGACCACCAGGGCACCTGTGTTTTTTCTTCTTTCCTCTTCTTCTGAAAGAACTCCCTCTTCCCCGTCCACACACGTCTTTTGCAAAAGAGCTCTTTCGCAAGCAAAAAGGCTTCTTCCTCATAGAATGAGGATTACCAGTGCCGGAAAACCCCTCTGTTCTTTCAATTTCTTGAAGAAGAATGCAATTGCAGTATAGACGATCCTCAAGTTTTGTCAGGAAAACATCTGTTTTTCTGACAAAACTCTGTAGACATATCCTCCAGAGAAGTGTATTATTCCATCTGAGCAAGGATAGTAAAATCTAACCCTTAGGGGAGAGATCCAAAATGGACAACAAAACTGTACCTGAGGTTCTTGGCAAAACACCCCTTTGAGAGAGGCTGCAAGGATATTCTAGGAAGTTTAGGGAGAAGGGGGGATAGAGTTCAGAGATTGTTCTGTACAACTTTAGTCTTATCTTTCAAAAAAGATGAGTTTTTTGCTCCTCTGTCTATTGTTTTCCTTTGCTGAATATGCTCTGAACAAACTATGCCAGATACCCATGTCCTAATTCCTCCCAAAAACCTTTTTATTAAAAAATGCTCATGAGATTCAGAAGCAGAACTAGTTATGCATTGTCTACCAGCTGCTATTGCCAGGGAGTAAATGCTAGATGGCTGTGAGACTCTTGCAAGGTTTGGCATGTTTCCCCCTGGCTTACTATTCAGGGAAGCCTCAGAATTTGCCTGTTACATCTCCCCAGCTCCACCTGCTGCTTAAATCACAGGTTTTACAAGTGTGTCAGGGCCAGAGCCTGCCCAAGCTACGGGCTGACCGATCTACCACCCGGGGTGCCCCATCGCCGCGCGGGGCTGCTGGACCAGGCGGGGGCGGGGCCGTGCATACACTGGGCGCCTGGGGCCCAGGGGCGCCACGGGGCCGTGCATGTGCTGCACTCCCGGGGGTGGCGCCACGCTCCCGGGGCCCAGGGCACACAAATGGCTCGGGCCGGCCCTGGTCAGGGTTACCACAATAAGGTGGCCCTGTCCTAAAACAAATACAAGTATAGGAAGAATATAAATAATGAGTAATATATCTTATCTTAAGTTACCATTACAGATGTGTCCTAATAAAAACCTGCAACCTGGACCTTCCACACTCCCTATTTCCCTAGGTGGGTGGGGAAGCACTGAAATGGGTTACCTAGGGAGGTGGTGGAATCTCCATCCCTAGAGGTTTTTAAGTCCTGGCTTGACAAAGCCCTGGCTGGGATGATTTAGTTGGGGTTGGTCCCTCTTTGGGCAAGGGGCTGGACTCGATGGTTCCTGAGGTCTCTTCCAGCCCTAGGAGTCTATGATATGGGGCCCCATTGAGTACTACGTGGACATATGGAGCATGTCTTGAAAACTTGTGAATTTTGGAAGAGCTACTGTCTCCTGTTCCAGTCTTGCTCCCTGCCATGCCCAAGGGACCCGACAGAAAGCTTGCTGGAGTGCCAGCTCAGCAGCAGCAGCAGCAGCACCACCACTGGGCATTTGTTCATGCCCCCCTTCCCCTCCACACACACACACACACACACACACAGCATTGGAGCAAAGGCATTACCTCCTTAGTACTGGCTAGTTCTACTTGGGCCATGTGATCTTCCATTCAGCTCAGTGTGCTACTCCAGGAGAATTCCAGCCTGGGCGATTACAGTCTGCCAACCTAAATCCCCCCTGAAGTGTCAGATGAATCCACTGCTGCTCTTTATTCCCCACCCCCACCCTGTGCTCTCCCCGTGCTAAGTCGTGTTGCAGTGAGGTATTGAGGAGCTGCCCGTTTCCATTCCAGAGATGGGTGGGTGAAGTGATTCATATAAGAAGCTTTCATATTGATTTGTGAAGCAGCCTCCTGGATGAAACAGCTGCTAAAAATATACAGCAGGTATCTTTAACCATCAGAAACCTGTGATCTGGTCATCTGTGGTAAGGACAGAGGCCTGGAAGCCAGGGCAGTTCTGCCACTAACTTACTGCATGTCCTGAGGCAAGTCACTTAAACTATTCTGTGCCTCAGTTTCTTCAGTAGAAACAGGGATTAAAATACTTTCCTACCTAACTTGGGATGTTGAGAGGCTGGGCTGACTAAGGTTTGTGAAGTATTCTGAGATCCAGGGATGAAAGTGTATGGTAAAGTTCAAAATGCCTTTAGCCTCAATCAAGCAGAAATTACTGTAAATTCATGCATGTGCCTTTTGTGAGAGGGTTTTAAAAAGAAGCACAGCTGTGAGATTCCAACTTTCTTCTTACATTATTTAAAACTGGTACCTAGATGCCTCATTGTAAGAGGCCTAAACCATATACAGTATATGGTAAGAGTCAGTCAGTGCTCCATGAAGCGCACAATCTAAATAGGTGACACACACAAAAAAAAAAAATGGGAGAAATATTTTTTTATTTTACAGATGGGGAACTGAAGCTCGCAGCAGTTAAATGATTTGCCCAACGTCCTACAGGAAGTGTGTGGCAAAGCTTGGAACCCAGATGTCCTACATCCCAGCCTAGTACTTATTAGATCATCATTCCTTGCTATTTACCTATATACCAACTTTAAAAGACCATGCTGTTTTGCTTCCCTGATTTCTCTGCTGCTGAGCAACATGCCCAGAGCAATGTTCCTCTAATCTTTTCCATTCATGTGTGGATTTTTTTCATTCCTGTGTGGAATAATTTTATGTACGTGCAAATGTGCACCATCAGTAGAAACAAAACCTAGCTGTGGGCAGTCTGCTAATCAGCTGGGTGGCCTTTGGATCTCTCCGGAGCAGCCACACAAGCAGACAGCTTACAAGGAACAGTGGCCCAGAGGGTATTGGCTAAGGACACAGGCTCTAGCAGGAGAAATAATCCTTTAGGAAGGCTGCTAATTCATTCACAAAAAACCAGCCAAATGGTTACATGCAAAAAGAAATGTCCTAGAAATGGGGATTCCAGGGAATAATGCTTTCTGAAAGGCTAGGAATGCTTACTCAGAGCCTCAGAGATTAAAATGCATAGATGCAGACGTATAAATAAATGTTGTACAGCAGCAAGACTATTACAGTGATTAGTAATGAATATTGCTGCTCTTAATACTGCAGATTCCATGTCTGCATTCATCTGGAGTGTCGGCTTAATGTCTGGAACCAAATGGACAGAATTTAACACTTCTCATAGCTGCAGACAACTCCAGAGCTAGAGGCAATTTATAGATGGTGGTGTTCCTTTCTCCTCTACATCCCTCAGGGGGAAGAGAGATGTGTGTGGACTCTGAGAGATGGCTGTTCCTTCATCCACTTTCTGCCACTTAATGGCTCTGTCAGGACAAAAACATTTGCTAGTATTCTTTAGTAATGATGGCGTCCTTGCCGATAAAGGGGTTTCATTATTGTGATTACGCATGAGGCTAAATTAATTCCCTGGCTACACTGGAGTCCATATGAGTTGCCTTTTGCTGCATCCTTTATCAGTTCAGAAACACAAAAGAACTGGCAAAAGAGGATACATTAAAACAAATGTTCTCAAAGTGTGAGATACAGTGACCAGAGTGCTTCAATTTAATTGACTAGATATTTTTCTGGAAGTGCTGCAGCCCAAGGTGATCCATCATGCACTCAGCTGCTGAACTGAAGTGTCTTCTGAGGCTGGGTGAACATTTTCCATCTAAACTTTTTTAGCAGAAATTTGTGTGTGGGGGGGGGGTTAACTAAATACCTTTTTCACAAACTGCTGACTGTCTGTGGCAAATGTCAAAATTTCATTGAAAAACCAAATGCCTGAAAACAAAATATTTTAGCCAGAATGTTTGATTGTGATAGCCTACCTACCATGATGCCTCCTGGGAGCAGATTTTTTCATGCCCCTATTCTCCTCCATGATCTGGGCTCTCCAACCGGCCCAGATCATGATGCACCTGGCCCAGATCATGATACACCTCTCATGATGCACCTGGCCCAGATCATGATACACCTCTCATGATGCACCTGGCCCAAGACTCCTATGATGGAAGGCTGTGGTGCATCATGACAGGGTGCACTAGGGAGCCTGGCTTATAGAGAATGAGAATATGAGACACCTGAACTATAACTCCCAGGAAGCACCATGTCAGTATTTTCAGATACAAATATTTTTTTTCTGAAAAGTCACTTTTCCTTTCTTTTCACTGAACTTTTCTGTGGGTGGAGGTGGGAGGGAAGCACCTTTTCTAACAATCTCTAGTCTCCTCATCTCCCTGTTGCCAGGAAAAGGCACCGCAGCCAAGATGAAGAGGTGGGGGAAAGACTTTGAAATTGGGGAACTCTCCCCCGTGTGACTGAGAACAGAAGTCACAAATAACCCAAGAACACCCTGAGAAGTCGGGAGAGGGGGATGGGTCATCACAGCCCACACAAAATGCTAATGATTAAAGTCAGGAGAGAAATGGACAAAGTGCAGATCACATGCTTCTCCCTTTTTAAAACCTTCTCTGAAGTATTAAGAGTGAATCATTAATCCAAAAGTCACAGGACTTGCGCTACATGGCTATAAAATGACAGACATTCAGGACCCTACAAGGGAGGTGGGTTCCAGAGCTCAAACACCTTAAAGTACAATTTTACAGCCCCACAGCCTGAGCCTGACAAGTCTGAATCAGCTGACATGGGCCAGTTTAATTGCCGTGTACACGTACCCTGAGCGGCTACATATACCCTACAGAAAGCAGAAGGACTGAGAGGCAGTTGGCCCGACATAGCTAGAAGATAGCCACAGCCATTTATAGCTATATTTTGTATCCACAGCAAAAAAGTCTGACTTTGAGAGCACTGTGTAAGTATGTCTGCAGAGCCAGTCTACGCCACTGACCTAGGCCTAAATGGCTGCCTGTCTCTGACTCCTTGGATCTGTCTTTGTTTCTGGGTGTGTACAACCCCTTACACAAAGGAGTCTTGACCCATGACTGGGGCTCCTAGACACAATAGTAAAACAATTAAATAATAATAGTCACTATTTTCCCTCCTTCCTTCTCCCCCACATCCTATCCCCTATTTATTTTGAAACCGGACTTTTAATACTCCATTCATCTGAAGAAGTGGATTGTACGCACAAAAGCTCATGATACAATTTCCATCAAGTCTCTCTTGTTGACATTTCCATACAGTTCCTCTCTCTCGAACACAGAGCTGTGATTTTTTATTGGCCTTTTTCTTGCCCCACCACGCTACTCCCCAAAACATCCCACAACCACCAAAGTTGTTTTCATTTTTAACTTAATTCTATCCGTTCCAACTCCTTGGTCACATAATTGGTAGGTCACTGACCATGACCAAGTCAGAAGAGGTTAAAACTGGTACCCAAATGAGTGTGAGTATCTGGGGAAAGAGCTTATGGCCTCTAATTATTGCTTCCGATTGTACAACTAGCCAATTAGCCTGTCATAAGACGGGATTTTCAGGTCTCTCCTCCACGTCAGTCTTCTCTCCTGAGCCTCCGGTCTCTCGCTCCGTCTCTCTCTCTCTCTCTCTCTCTCTCTCTCCTCCTACTGCCTCCCCTCTCTCTCTCTCAGCTCTCCTCCGCCTCCTGCCTCTCTCTCTGTCTCTCTCTTTCTCTTCTCCTCCCCCTCCTGCCTCTCACTCGGGGGAACGCGGAGCCCAAATGGTCCCTGTGCTGCATGCGGAGCACGGAGCCCAAACGGTCGCTTGCGCCACTTGCTCCCACGCGGCAGCCTGGCTGAGCGGCGCAGAAGTTAGCCGAGCGCCACGGCGGGAGGCAAAGGGAGGCAGGGCGATGACGTTCACGGCCAGGGGGCGGAGCCTGGAGCCGCTGTCATGCCACACGTCACCGCCCCGCCCCCCCTTTCCCTCCCACCGTGGCACTCGGCTGACTTCTGCGCCGCTCAGCTGGGCAGCCGCGGGGGAGCAAGCAGTGCAAGCAGCCGTTTGGGCCCCACACTCCCCATGCAGCACGGGCCGCCCAGAGGGAACAGCCAGCATTTCAGCAACAGTGCCGCCCAGAGGGAACAGCCAGCATTTCGGCGTTACAGACTCACAGACACTGGGTTACTATATATATGACTAGTCAATTAGCGCGTCATAAGACGGGATTTTCAGGTCTTCTCTCCAGAGCGCTCTCGCTCTGTCTCTCTCTCTCTTCCTACTGCCTCCCCCCCTCAGCTCTCCTCTGCCTCCTGCGTCTCTCTCCATCTCTTTCTCTTCTCCCCCTCCTGCCTCTCACTCTCCCTTTCTCTTCTCCTCCTCCTCCTGCCTCTCTCTCCCATCACCGCCCCTTCCCCCTTCCTGTCCCACTGGGCCCACCTGAGTGGTGCTCAGCTGGGCCCCAGCGGGGGAGCAAGCGGTGGCAAGCGGCCTGTGGCTGCACCCCCCCCCCCACCAGGTCTGTTTCCGCCCTCCTCCTCCCATCCAGCCCCACGGCCCCGAACCCCACCCAGCTCTGCTTCCCACCCCTCTTCCTGCCGGCCAGCCCCACGGCCCCCAGACACCCCGCCAGTGCTGCTTCCTCCCCTTCCTCCGGGCCCCCATCCTCCCCTAAAGCCCCTGATCCCCAGCTCTGCTTCCTACTTCCTCTTCCTGCCGGCCAGCCCCAAGGCCCCGGACACCACCCCGCCAGCGCTGCTTCCTCCCCTTCCTCCGCCCCATCCTCCCCTACAGCCCCAATCCTCCCCAGCTCTGCTTCCCACCCCCTTCCGGCCAGCCCCGCCCCTTCCCTCCCTGCGTGGTGCCCTGCCCCGCCCCCCTTCCCCTCCCTCCGTGGCACGCTGCGCTGCTCCCAGCTGAGCGGAGCTCCCTCCGGGCCCTGGCGGGGGAGCAAGCGGCGGCAAGCGGACCCCAAAGGGCTGCTTGCCACCCCGGGCCCACCTGAGCGGCGCTCTGGACGGGCCCCGGCGGGGGAGCAAGTGGCAGCAAGGGCTTGCCGCCGCTTGCTCCCCCGCCGGGGCCCGGCCGGAGCGCCGCTCAGGTGGGCCTGGTGGGAGTGGCAGTCAGCAGGGCCAAGGGGCTGGTGCAGCTGCAGCCCAGTTCTCACCAGTGGCTGGGGAGAGCTCTCCCTAGTGGGATTGTTTATCTCCACCAGAGGGGGGGGATGAGCATAGCAAGCAGGGGGCACCACCCCCTAGTGTGTGGAGAGAGAGAGAGAGAGAGACTTTTTTAATTTGTAGGTACTCTACATCCTTTCTCTTCTATACAAATTGCTTTAGTATGTGTCCGGGGCTTGAGCGATTATGTACTCTATCATACCCTCTGTGGAATGTTCCCTGGTTTTGCTAAGGTCCCAAAGACAGTCTCTTTTGGCAAGAGAAGCTCATACTGTGACAGTGCAAAGCTTATTTCACCTTTACGTTCAGTAATTTTCCATCCCTCAAACATGCACATACATAAGCTCATGTCAAGATAAATCCTGACAGCCTCCTGTCAACAAATCTCTGGGCTACTTTCCACCGCTAAATTGGCCTGCAGCCTCGCCTCCACACGACCTGCAGCTTAAGCTTGTATTTGTATGATTCCAACTTGACTACTTAGTGGATTGAGATGCAACAATAAGAACATAGTAGGCCAGTAGTTTGGAAGATTTCTTGTCACACTCCAGCACCCCAAGTGCAAATATATGTGGAATGTCTCGGAGCAACCCACTTAGCTGCTGGAGTTGCAATCCAGAGCACAGCAGTCTTTATCTTTGTCCTGCTTCTGGGATCCCTGATTTCTGTTGTACTCAGGTATTGCCTCTACTCTCTATACTGGTCTTCCCTTATTCTTTGTCTTCTGAATTCTGCTTCACAATCAGTACCTTTCCTGATGGATGAAAGAAGGACAGAATGAGGAGCAATGGTCTTAAGTTACAGTGGGGGAGGTCTAGGTTGGATATTGGGAAAAACTATTTTCCTAGGAAGGTGGTGAAGCACTGGTATGGGTTCCCTAGGGAGGTGGTGGAATCTCCATTCCTAGAGGTTTTTAAGTCCTGGCTTGACAAAGCCCTGGCTGGGATGATTGAGTTGGGGTTGGTCCTGCTTTGGGCAGGGGGTTAGATGTGACCTCCTGAGGTCTCTTCCAACCCTAGGATTCTATGATTCTGTGATTCCTAAGGAGCATGTAACATGGTTAGCGGTGTTTTCTAGGATTGCTAAGTCCAAGGCCGGACATGTGGAGACCCTATGTTGTGACAGTAGAGTCTGATTTTTCAGAAGTGTGGACTTCTGACTTCAACTGAGGGTGATAAGTTCTTGGCACTTCTGCAGACTCCACCCCCTTATGCAGCCCAGGCTGGTATAGTCAGACTGTGAGCCAAAGGGGGTCCGTTAGTGTCCTGCAGCCTCATTAAAGAATCCCCTCGCTATTTACTGCACCCAAATCCTGTTTCTTCTTTACCATAAAGAACAGGATGGGGCACTAACGTATAAATGAATTAAGCCTCACAATAGACCTGTTTCTGTCTAATCTGTCATCCTAGCCTTTTAAAATTTCACTCCTCCTCCAGGAAGCAAATGTCTTTTTATTATAGGAATTCAATATTATTCCCCTCAGAGAATCCAAGGTGTCCATGCTTACGTCTGGTCTCTGTTTTTTAAGGATTTTCAGGCACATCTACCTACTTCTCTTGGAAGATCAGTGAAGAATTATGTGCAGCTCCGAAAGCAGAACTTAGCCCGACTGTTCTTGAAATGTGTATTAAATTTTCATGGGCAGAGCCACTTCCACTCCAGGCCTTGAGATACCTTTGTATTCTTAATTTTGTCTAAGTGTAATTGACTTGAAAGACATTCCTGACTTTCAATTTGCTTTGAATGAATTATTGACCCATCACCTGGGTCGCTGATGTGAAGAGGCAAATGAACAGGCTGAATGCAAACAAGGTACTTTGCATTCCCCATAGCAGAAGTAGCTATTAATAATGTTGCTGCACAATGTACTAAGTGCCTGCACAATTTTAAACATATATGCCCAAATTGATCCTTGATATAACCTTGCTGAGTTTTACCAGGTATGGATTTGCCCCCATGGGTTGCTTTAAAATCTCTCCCATGCTAAGACCTAATGTGCTCATTTCCACAATTTTTACAGCTGACTTCAAATAAAATCCATTAAAAAATCAAATGCAAATAACAGTAACTATAATCAAGGTCAGCAAGCAATATCCCACATGGCTTTATTCTTTGCTATTCTATAACAAACTTACTGAGCATGCTCATTCTCAACTCATATTCAAAAATAACTGCCTTTAAGAAGGCATCTTCCTGTAGGGCTTGAGGAACATAGGCTAACAATAAAGCATTGCCTTGGGAGTCATGTGATCTGAGATCAGTTGCTGGCTCTGCCACAGACTCTTTGTGAACATGAGCACGTCACTTTACTTTACTATGCCTCAGTTTTCCCATCTGAAATATGGCAATAATGACATGAGAGGAGTTAGGAGGATATATTTGTTACTGTTTATAAAACCCTCAGAGAGCCTCACATGGAAGATTGCTACGGACAGGCAAAATAGTATTATTCTGGAACCTGTCATATTAATAGGGATGCTCAGATACTATGAAAATACCTAGACAGAAAGACCCCTGAATGCAAACTTGTACAATTCCCACAGAGAAGAAAACCTGTTGTGTCCCTAACTAATTAAGCTTAACACCCAGCAAAACAAATGTAGCCACGAATAAACCATGGCTTTGTAGAAAGTGGGTTGTAATGCTGCACTAATAGTGAGTGGAGTTGTAGATTTACAAACAAAAGGGATGATTTAGAGTAAGTAGGATCACCAGGATCATTTTATATTTATTATTCATATTACTGAGATCAGGGTGCTGTGCATAGCAAGAGACAGCCCCTGCTAGAAATGCTTACATTCCAAAAGAGACAAGACAAGCAAGGGCAAGGGAAGGAAGTACGCTTATGAACATGTCTCAGAGGCAGAATTGAGGCACACCACATCAAATGGAAGTCAGGTGCCTTACCTGCACAGGTGCTCATGAAAATCCCACCAGGTGCTTACCTTCATATTTAAGCACCCAAATCCCTTTCAAAAAGTGGCCTGTCTGAGTTTCAAAAGTAACTTCGGCATTTAAGAGTCTACATCCGTGGGACTTAGGTGTCTAAGTCTCTTACTGACTTTTAAACATACTATCCCGAAAGACTTGTCCAGATTCACATACAATTCAAGCCTATGATAGGGCCAGAAAATGAATCCAGATTTCTTGGGTTCTTGTCATATATTTTAAGCACAAGATACTCTATCTCCAACATTTGTTCTTTACAAGTATTTCAGGGTACGTCTACACTAGCTCGTTAGTTCGAGCTAGGTAGGGTAATGAGGGCAAGCGGAGCTGCAAATGAAGCCTGGGATTTAAATATCCCGGGCTTCATTTGCATTTTCCCAGGCGCCGCCATTTTTAAATCCCCCTTACTCCGAACTCCGTGCCCGTGGCTACACGTGGCACAGAGTAGGTAGTTCGAATTAAAGATCCTAATTTGAACTACCGTTACTCCTCATTCCTCCTCATTCGTGGAATGAGGAGTAACGGTAGTTCAAATTAGGATCTTTAATTCAAACTACCTACTCCGTGCATGTAGCCGCGGGCACGGAGTTCGGACTAAGGGGGATTTAAAAATGGCGGCGCCTGGGTGCAAATGAAGCCCGGGATATTTAAATCCCAGGCTTCATTTGCAGCTCCGCTTGCCCTCATTACCCTACCTAGCTCGAACTAACAAGCTAGTGTAGACGTACCCTCAGTGACCACCCAGTAGCTGTGAACATTTCCATGAATCTCAAAAGCTGAACAAATGATTTGTCCAAAATTCATATTTATTGTTCTTCTGTTTGTGGGGAGAGGGGGTCTTTTCAGTCATCCGGTCATCAGGCAGTGGAAACAATAGCACGTGAGCAATTAGTTCTATAACACACGAACAAATAAGGGTCTGAACATTTGCTGTCCAAACTGTTTGTTCTGACTGACAAATCCCGTTTGAAAACCAAAATAGACTCATTGGCAACTTGGCTAACCAGAAAAGGGGCTATATTTTGAAATGAATAATATTTATACTGATGAGCACAGACTGTTTTGTGGACAGCATGGAGCCACAATACAAAGAACTTTAGGGATGTGTTTGCACCACATCTTCCCTGCATCAAAGAGGAGGCACATACACTGCTCTCTTTGCTTTATTGTTCCTTTATTTCTCATCATGTAAAAAACCCTAAAAACTAAGCACATTCTACAAGCTACTGAGCTCCTGCCACTCCAGTTGGAGTCAAGAGTCCTGAAACTGCACTCAGAGCCCTGCAGGGGGCACTCAGCAGCTTGCAGGATCAGGTGTGAGATGCATGGTGCTGTACGGTTAGACAGTTCTTTCGTGACTTCAAAAGGAGATCAGCCTTGACCTGATCACATTCAGTCTTATGTGCTGCCCTGTGGCCGCAGAATATCAGGACTTACCAGGGTATTTGTGGGAGCGACTGCCTGGTTCACATAGAAGGCAGCTCCATCAGGTGTCTTGGCTGCAAGAAATAAGAACTTAAACTCTCGGGGGTATGGTAAGTTGCATCTTTCCCCTCACGGTCAAGGACAAACAGAAGATCTGGATGGAGCTGGAAACTGGCAAATAACTTAATCAGGGAAATGAAGCATAAGAGCCTCTTTCCTCCTCCCCACCTGATTCTTCCCACACACACCCCACACGCGGGGTCCAAAGGCCAGGGACAGTCACCTAGTTACTCTCTGCAAGTCAAAGCTCAATAAGTACCTTGGATGATATGGAAAACAAGGTTAGCCTGTTGCAGGTAGGAATGCAGGGTTTGCACTTAAAAATTAGAGCCTGGGCTAAGTGAAATGATGCCAAGATAAATACTGCTGAGGTTTAAAACACCAGGGAGTGAGGGGCAGGGGGAGGCAGGAGTCCAGGGGAATTGTAATATCTTGGGATGATTCCCTTGTTAGTTAGACAATGAGCACCTTGGGGCAGGGCTGTCTGTAAAGCTCTGGGCACTATCAATACTAATTCTAATGGGGCAGCAGCTGCATTTTTCTACAAGTGCAGAAGGCTCCATTAGCAGTGTAAAAAGCATGGAAAGAAGCAGGATCTGGGCACTCATGAACAAAGTTTCAGTCTGTGCGGAGATTTCAAACTCCGTGCATCCCTGCACCACAAGGGGAGGCTGCTTTGGGAGGCAGGAGCAGAACATCCGATCAACCTCCTGCCTGGAGGACAAACCCCAGAGCAGCAGAGCGGCCCGTTTCTCTCACCGTCACAAGACTGCTCTGCTTCCTGCTCAATTTATGGCGAGTGCCGTGCGTGAAGGAGCTGCAGACTTGGCCATAGAGGTAAAAGCCAGTAGCTATTCATCTGATCTGAGACCCCCAAAACTGCTTAAACATTTGTCATTCAGGTCCTGTCTAGGCTGGAAGATTTTATGGTGAATGAAGAAGCATTGAACTACATTTAAAAAGCCCAAGCGGGTGAAAATGTGAGCCATTGAGAAGGGAAGTGAATTTAGGCATACGATGGGGCTGATTCACAGCTGTTCCCCTAAGCCAGCGGTTCTCAATCTTTTGGGCCCACAACCCACCTCACTCAACACAGACCTGCCTGCAGACCATCACCCATGATGACAAAATGGGTGCAAGAGGAGACTGGGTGCAGGAGCAGGCTGAGGGTGGGAGGGACTGGATGAGTGGGAGGGAGGGTGCAAGAGCAGGCTGAGCCAATGGAAGCAGCGGGGAAAGCCTCCAGGTGAGCAGTTTCCTGCACTGCTATTCCCCTCAACTACTTCCTTCCCCCATAAGGCTCATCCCCCTCCCTTCTGAGCGGGAAGTCAGTGCTTGCTCACCAACCTTGCGCGGAGGAGACTGGGGTGCAGGCTCCCCGCTGAGTCCCAAGCGCACAGCCCACCTGCAAGACAGTGGTCCACGGGCCACACTTTGAGAACCACTGCCCTAAGCGTAGCTAGTAAAATGGTTGAAACTAGCAGTATGACACCTGTATTAAACTGGGATAATGATGCAGTGAACCAGCTCTTTGCTGACACCTCATTGACATCAATGATTAATTCATATTTCTGGAGAGAGCAAGCCTATTTTTAAAGAACCCCGGTGGCAGCCTATTCAATCAACATGTGAGAGTTCACAATACACTTGTGGAGAGACCGATGTTGTTCTGCCTGATCATTCAAAGGTACAAAGCAAGCCAGAAAAAGAACCAGCTAGGTAAATGAAAACAGTTCCAGCTAGAAAAGGGCACACACTCAGTGAAAATAAAACACCCTCTTTGTGGCTCACTGTACAAAGAGTCAGGCCTGGCCCTGACCCAACACATGTTGTTTGCCATGTCTGTTCCTTGACATGCAGGATAATGATATTTGATAAACAGCCAGGGACTCCAAGGTTATTAGTCAATCAAGGCTTGTGGATAGCATCAACCGCAAACCACAAAAGCTTTGCTCTTGGGTTCCTATTATTTTATTGTTTACATTTTGTAAGCACATGGGATGCTTCTGTCAAGGGGGAATTGTCTCTTCCCTGCCAGCCCTTTGCTGAGCCCTGCCTCTCTTACCACAGGCAGACCTCAGCGATTCAGGAACCACATTAGTGATCATCATCATCAACAACCATGGGCTCAATGCCTGTTGGTGTCCAATGCCTCCCTCACTATTTCCTTCCATCTTACCCTGTCCAGTGTGGAGTGGCTTAGTTTCTGTAGACTAGCTCCACACCAATCTACTATATCATCTACCCATTCTCTGTGGGGTCTGCCTCTCCTATTCGGACCATGAGCGACATTGCCCAAAAGAGCCAGAGTCATGTGAATTCTTTGTTTCACTTACAATTCAATATGTGTGCATCGCTTTCCCTCTTTAAAGCCATCGTGGCTATCTAGATCCTTCAGGAGGAAGTGTTCTGTCTCATCTGGTGTTGGACTCATTGAAGTAGTGAAAGAACGGAGATACATTAGAGCTGTACAGTGAGGTCCATCATGGACTTCATCGAATTTCCAGCCTCCCTGGCTGCAAGAGATCCTCCTCTGAGCTATTTATTATGTTTTATGTGGAAGGCCCTTCAGCTGCAGTGGAAAATGTTTCCATTTTAGGTTCATGTGGCTCAATGGTTCTCAACCTTTTCCATAGTGTGAGCCTCTTTCCCCTACCAAGACCCCTTCCCATCTAGCCCAGATGTAGTTCCTCCCAAAATACATCCAGTCAAAGCAGGGTAGACATGACACTGATGCCTGTTTATGTCCATGATCCTTCTAGACTTCTAGTGTGAAAGCCCCTCATGTGGTCTCCTCAATAACACGTTCAAAATCCTCTTAACTGGGATGCTTTGTCTTCTGCCCCGGGTCTTTTGTCTTGGGTTTAGTTTGTTGCATAGTCTACGAGGAGAAATGTAGCCATCTTGATGGGTCGTAGGTGGAGATGTAGCTAGTTCCTGACCCTTATGGTCCTGACCCCCCAGGACCAGGGCTTTGAACCGGCAAAGGAAGCAGAGTAGACTCCATTGGAGCAGGGGTTCTCAAACTGGGAGTAGTGACCCCACAGGTGTTGCAAAGTTATTACTAGGGGGTCACAAGCTGTCAGCCTCCACCACAAACCCTGCTTTCCTCCCGCATTTATACTCATGCTGAATATTAACACATTGATAAGGGGGGCCGCACTCGGAGGCCTGTGGTATGGAAGGGGTCACCAATACAAAAGTTTGAGAAGCACTGCTTTAGAGGATGCAGGGCATGGGTACATAAGTTTCAGCAAGACCATCTGGAAGTGACAAATACATGGACTGATGTAGCTAAGTCTTTGTCCAGGAGGAAAAGGCAAAACTTTGTAGGCAGCTGTAGGCTTTGCTCATCACTGTCATGCTCTGATCGACTAGGGTTAATTACGGCTCTGGAAGGGCCCTGACAGTCTGCCCTTCATTTTCTAAAGTCTCAGCTGCT
This sequence comes from Rafetus swinhoei, assembly GCA_019425775.1. Classification (NCBI taxonomy): domain Eukaryota; kingdom Metazoa; phylum Chordata; order Testudines; family Trionychidae; genus Rafetus; species Rafetus swinhoei. Next base: position 9,034,113 of record CM033429.1, on the reverse strand, counting down.
CCTAGAAAACATTGCCAGAGTGAGGAATCAAACCATGACCTCATTAGTGTCAAGCCAATGCTTCAATCCAAGGTTCAACTTCTTCATTTAACTCCATTGCCAAGCCGCATTTCTGGGAATTCTTTCATGCTTCTCCTTACGCTTGGAACTGACTCCCATCAAGTGTGCTCCATCTCCTCCAGACTTACCTAGTCCTCAAAGAACACCCAACACCCAACCTGCACTCTGACACTGATCCTGTCACCGCTGAAGTCAGCTGGTCTGCATTAATGTTTTTATGGGTGCACCAATCAAACTTCAGCCATTTGCATTTGCTGGGGACAGGCTGTGGAGGCACTATGCCATGCTGTGGAGGTGGATGATGGATCCAATGGGATATGGAAGGCTCTCGCTCAAAATTCTTGGCAATCCAGAGAAGGAAGAGAATTTTGGAAGGAGATTGGAGTCCAACACAAGTAAATCCTGGGAATGGGACTTCTGCTGCTGGTATCTCTGGCACTAGTGTGGACTTCATTCGGTGTAGGGAATGGAAACTGGAAAAGTGAGATCACCCCACCAGCAACAATTTAGATGGTGTTGGGAGAAGTGTTGCAATGGACAGATTTTCAGCTGATGTAAGTCAGCATGGGTGCATTTAGACTGCAGGGGGGGGGGTTTCAGAAAAATGGCCGTTTTTTCCAAAAAAACTTCACCTACGTCCATACTGCAATCGTGTTCTTTTGAAAGAAAATCGAAAGAACGCAGGGGTTTTTCCAACATTGGTAATCCTCATTCTACGAGGAAGAATGCCTTTTCCGAGAGAGCTCTTTCAGAAAAAGGTGCGTGTGGACGCGGAAGAGGGAGTTCTTTCAAAAAAAGAGGTCTCCAGGAAGAGGCACAGGTTCCCTGGTGGACACTCTGTCCAAACTAATTACAGCTCTATAGATCCTGTTTCCTGCCAGCTCTTAAAGCTGCAGACACCCTGCACAAGCCTTGAGGCAGGAAGCCAGCCCTAGAGCAGCACCTGACCACATGGCTCTCCCTGCCACAGGCCTGCTGACCCATGGCACAGCCACAAGCCCCCCGAAACCGTCCTTGCTCTTTCAGGGAGCAGCCCCAGGGGTCCCAGACTCACCCAGGGGCACCAAACACCGGGTGCCTTCCTGGACCGGGCCAGAGATCCTGTCCCTCCTGGAGCTGGGCAGGGAGGACGAGGCCCTGAAGGATCTGAGCTCCAAGTACAGAAATGCAGACATTTATGGGCGCATGGCCAAAGGTCTGGCCCAGAGGGGACACCACCCCCGCACCCTCGACCAAGTTCGGAGGTTGGTCAAGGAGCTCCGGCAAGGGTACACCAGAGCCAGGGAGCTCAGCTCTCGCTCAAGGCATACCCCACTCCTGCTCATACTATAGAGAGCTGCACCAGATCCTGGGTGGTGGTGAAGCTCTTTCCTCATCCATACTGGTGGACTCGGGCATGGAGTCACCTGTGGTCACCCAGCCAGAGCTCCTGGAGGAGGAGGAGGACGACAATGGACATCAGCTGCAGGAGGAGGAGGACACTAGCAGCAGCATCACGTTTAGACTGGAGCCGGTACCTCAGGTCCTTGAGATCTCCCAGGCATCATCTGTGGCCAGGGAGGGATCATCAGGTGAGCGCTCTCAGTTTGTCACACACACAGGGCGGGGGAGGTGGGCACACAGGGGATGGGGTGCGATCGTCACTCGGCATGCTCAGCCTGGCATGTACAGCAGTGGCTCTATGTGCTGCCCCTCATCTACAGGCACCAACCCCACAGCTCTACTGGACACAGTTCTCCATTATCGATCAGTGGGAGCTGCAGGAATGGTGTCTGCAGGCAAGAACAGCATGTGGAGACCCCCTGCTCTGATTTTCTCAGGGACATGCCAGTCACCTCCAGGAGCACAATTGCCATAGGGATAATTACTCCAGTAGTTGTCCATGCATGTGCAAGCAAGTGCAGTGGCAGCGTGCACCACATGGTCTCAGGAGCCAGCCTCGGAGCACACACTGGCTGCTGCTCACAGGCTTGGGGGAGGCCCCACACACGTCCAACCCCTGGGAGGGATGTCCTCCCCCGGCCAGCCACTGCCAGAAGCAGGCTGGGCACAAGGACGCACGCCTAACCCCACACAGACCGAGGAGTGTGGCACATAGCACACGGCCATGCCTGCACACGCGAGGCACCACCCGCTCCAGCAGACAGCGCTGCCAGGTGCAGGTGTGTGTGTGTCTGGGCCCCAGGGAGGCCCAGGCTGCTCCAGGCCCCTCTCCTGCGCATGGGATCCCACTGTGACTGGACACTTCCCTGGCCTGCTTGTCCATGGGGTGGGAAGCGGGCATGATGGTCCTCTGGGCACCTCGGGGCCCCTGTGAGGCCAGGCCTGTTATGCAGGCCACACGTGGCTTTGCTCTTGGGACATCACTGTCCCCTGTTCCAAGGACAGTTGCTCGCTGCTCACAGAGGAGGGCACGCCCTCAGGGACAGTGTCTGCATGGATAACTGATCACCTCTCCCCCTTGTCCTCCACAGCTGGATCCACACCAGCCCAGGCAGCTGACCAAAGCCAGGGGAGCCGCAAGTGCTGGAGGGTCCACCAGGACCTCACAAGAGAGCACATCGCAGTCCTGCATGACATGCAGCAGACGCTGGCCCAAAAGGTCCACGATGATGCCAAGTGGCACAATCGCATGTGGGACCAGCTTGTGCAGCAGGGCGAAAACATGCGTGCCACCATCCGGGAGGTGATGGCACACCCGGGTCCTGTCCCCGTCCCTCTCCCCCCACTCCTGCTCCCTCCACCCCTGCTCCCTGCTCCCCCTGCCATCCCTGACCCCCGCTGCAGCCCCCCCCCCTCCTGCCCACGCCTCTGTTGTCCCAGGCCTCACCCAAGCCCGAGTTCATCGAGGTCCCCGGACCTGAGGTGGCACTTGCAGGTGCTCCACATGCCACTCCCAGCCCTGAGTCCCCCTCCTCCCACCCCCATCCAGGTCTCAGCCCCCCTCCAACCTAGTTACTTTTATTATAAAAAACAAAATACAAAGTTTTTGCTGAAACCAAAACAGGTGTATTTATTATTTGCACAGGGAAGGGGGGAAAGGAGGGGTTGTGGTGGGAATGGTATAAGGGGGGCAAGACACAAGCCCCCATTGGGGAGGCCCTGGGGGAGAGTTACTGGGCTCCTTCAGAGAACCTCTCACTCAGGGCCTCCCGGATGCACACCCCAGCCTGATGGGCCTGGCGGATGGCAGCTGTCCGCGGCTGTTCAAAGGCCCTTCCCTCGCGGCTGGCCTCTGCCCCCCATCCTGGCAGGAAGGCCTCTCCTTTGCTCTCCACAATGTTGAGAACACAACATGCCGCGACCACTTCAGGGTTGTTGTGCTCCCTCACATTGAGGCAAGTCAGGAGGCACCTGAACCTGGCCTCCTGGCCTTGAGGTGCCCAAAAGCACATTCGACCTGCATGTGGGCCCGATTCAGGTGCATGTTGAATTGTTCCCTGGTGGGGTCCAGGTGGCCAGTGTACGGCTTCATGAGCCATGGCATGAGTGGGTAGGCCACATCCCCAATGATGCATGGTGGCATCTGGATGTCCCCCATGCGAAAGTCCCACTGGGGGAAGAAAGTGTCAGCCTCCAGCTTGCGGTAGAGGCTAGAGTTCCTGGATTTGCAGGCATCGTGTTCCCAGCCCAACCACCCAACACAAATGTCTGAAAACTGTCCCCGGTGGTCGACCAAGGCCTGCAGCACCCATTGGAAAAATAGGCCTTCCTGTTAATGTACAGGGTGGCTTGATGCTGTAGCGCGCGGATCGGAATGTGTGTCCCATCGATTACTCCTCCGCAGTTCGGGAAGCCAAAGGCAGCAAATCTGGCCACGATGGGGTCCAGGTCTCCCAGGCGGATGACTCTGCGTAGCAGGATGGTGTTGATGTCCCTCACCACCTGCAGAAGGAGACAACAAAACCACAAAACATAGAATGAGAGGGAGGCCTGAGCCCTTGGGAGGTGTCTGTCCCCTTCCTCCCCCACCTCAAACACCCTGGAGCCACACACCCCCTCCCCCCACTGAGGCCACCCCCCCAGCAGCAGGGCTTTGTGAGGGCAGGATGGTGCAACCCCCCAGGGACGGCCCTTCCTCCTACCCTCCCTCCACCCCCCATACACCTCATAGGCCTTTCCCGAGGGTTCCCCTTTTCCAGGACTCCCCCCCCCCCCACAGAGAGTGCACCCTGAGAGTGCCTTACCATCATAAAGAGGACCCCGACGGAGGACTTCCCCATGCCGAACTGGTGGCCCACCAACTGGTAGCTGTCGGGGGTGGCAAGCTTCCATACAGCAATAGCGACCTGCTTCTCGAAGGGGGATGGCGGGCCGCAGGTGGGTGTCACGTCTCCAGAGGGCAGGGGCAAGCCAGGCACACAGCTCCAAGAAGGTGGCCTTCCATATGCAGAAGTTGTTGAGCCACTGCTGGTCGTCCCACTGCTCCATCACCAGCTGGTCCCACCTGTTGGAACTGGTGTCCAGCCTCCAGACTCGCCTTTCGACCGTGCGGTACAGGGTCAAGGGCATTGCTCCTGCATCCAGGCAGAGGGACTCACAGATGAGCTGGGAGTCGAGCTGGGGCAGGACCGTCAAGACGGTCTGCTGAAACTGCTGCATAACCTGCAGCATGACAGTGTGGGACCATCACATGCCCAGGGGCAGCTCCGGATTCATCGCCAAAAACAAAATAATGCTGTGGCGTCCAGCCAAGCTGGGCAACCAGAGCAGGCACTGCAAAAGCTTTGCTGTCCCTCAGAGAGGTAGGCAAGCCCGCAGCAGAACCTGAGAAATGGCTGTCCAGGGGGGTCCCTTTAAGCACGTGTCTCAGATAGCCTTAAGCAACAGCACCCGGAAGTAACTGCTGACCTAATGCCCTGGCTGAAGTGGTTCCAGGTGGCCTTTTATGCGGGAGAGCATCCAATGAGTGTGGACGCTCTCTTTCAAAAAAGCAGATCGCCTTTTCAATGCGCTTCTGCAGTGTGGATGCTTTCTTTCGAAAGAACAGTGAGAAGTCCTGTGGCACCCTATAGACTAACAGATTTATTGGATCATAAGCTTTCGTGGGCAAAGACCCACTTTGTCAGATGCCAGATGCAGATCTCTTCCAAAAAAACTTCTTTCAAAAGAAGCTTGCAGTCTAGACATACCCCATAGTTCTATTGTCTGCACAGACACACGCACAAGCTGGGAACCTGGATGAAGATATTTAGAAATCACTCGGCCAGTCTAAAGCTGTGATCTGTCTGCTCTTACACAAGATCAGGAAAAACATGTTGTTGGGATGAACAAGAAAGGGGCACACACAGCAAACCCCAGCTGGCAGTTCTGAGCTTCTTATGAGAAATAAAAGTCACCCACATGAGCAATGACCATGACATCCATTCGAAGAGAATGCACTAGCCCCCATCCCCTCTCTTTTCTCATTCAAATTGTAAGACATGCTTAGGTTAAAAAGGTATATTTGTTTTTACCAGGCAAAGTTCCAAGATTCTTTTAAAGCAAATTTTTTATCTATTATTGCTTTCTGGCTTCCTTTAATCAAAATTGGTTTTAGATACAATATTACCATACTCAAAAGTAAGAATAATTGGCTCTTGTACAGAGCATTGCATGGCATTCATCTGTCTCAGTGCAATGCACAAAGCAAAATCAAAGTCATCGGCCCGTTTTTAAAGTTGGGGAAACTGATGCATGGAACAGCAAAATGGCTTACCCAAAGTCACACAGCAGGCCAGTGTCAGATGAAACCCAATGCTATCTGAAAACTTCATTCTCATTTGAAACAAGGTTCTTTTACATCATTCTAGTCTAAATATAATTTACCTTCACTTCAGACTCTCTTTGGGTATGTCTACACTACAAAGTTAATTTGAACTAACAGCCGTTAGTTCGAATTAACTTTAATAGGGGCTACACATACAAACCGCTAGTTTGAATTTAAATCGAACTAGCGGAGTGCTTAATTCGAACTAGGTAAACCTCATTCTACGAGGAGTAACGCCTAGTTCAAATTAAGCAGTTCGAATTAAGGGCTGTGTAGCCACTTAATTCGAACTAGTTGGAGGCTAGCCCTTCCCAGGTTGCCCTGGTGGCCACTCTGGGCCAAACCAGGGAAACTCTTCTGCCCCCCTCCCGGCCCCGGAGCCCTTAAAGGGCCACGGTCTGGCTACAGTGCTTGTGCCAGTTGCAAGCCTGCCAGCACCCAGCCAGCAGACCCTGCACCTGGCACGGCATGAGCCAGCCAGCCGCTGCCACCCAGCCCTCCGCCTCTTCCCAGGACCAGGCTGGCAGCTCACAGGAGCCTGCCTGGGGCCGCAAGAGGTGGGCACCCACCTGGTCTAGTGCAGAGATCGTGGACCTCATCGAGGTTTGGGGGGAGGCCTCCAACGTCCACGATCTCCGCACTAGGCACAGGAAAGCGGCCGTCTAGGGCAGGATAGCTGCCAGCCTGGCCACCAAAGGCCACATGCGAACCCAGGAGCAGGTTTGCATGAAAATCAAGTTGGTTCAGTGAGACCCCCGACCCTGAGCCCTGAGCTTAGAACATAAGAACATAAGAACGGCCGTACTGGGTCAGACCAAAGGTCCATCTAGCCCAGTAGCCTGCCTGCCAACAGCGGCCAGCACCAGGTACCCCAGAGAGGATGGACCGAAGACAATGACCAAGCAATTTGTCTCGTGCCATCCATCTCCAGCCTTCCACAAACAGAGGCCAGGGACACCATTCCTACCCCCTGGCTAATAGCACTCCATGGACCCAACCTCCATGAATTTATCTGACTTCTCTTTAAATTCTGTTTTAGTTCTAGCCTTCACAGCCTCCTGTGGCAAGGAGTTCTACAGGTTGACTACACGCTGTGTGAAGAAGAACTTTCGCTTATTAGTTTTAAACCTGCTACCCATTAATTTCATTTGGTGTCCTCTAGTCCTTATATTATGGGAACTAATGAACTTTTCTTTATTTACCCTCTCCACACCCCTCATGATTTTATATACCTCTATCATATCCCCCTTCAGTCTCCTCTTTTCTAAGCTGAAAAGTCCCAGTCTCTTTAGCCTCTCTTCATATGGGACCTGTTCCAAACCCCTAATCATTTTAGTTGCCCTTTTCTGAACCCTTTCCAAGGCCAAAATATCTTTTTTGAGGTGAGGAGACCACATCTGTACACAGTACTGAAGATATGGCATACCATAGTTTTATACTTCCTCCTCCTTCTTCCCCTGGCTTCCCTTCCAGCTCCCTCCTCCCAGGTTTCCCCTCCCCTCTCCCATCCTCTCTCTTCCTCTCTCCCACCTCCTTTTCCCAGTCTCCCCAGAGGTTAATCCTCCCCCCAGTTTTGTTAAATAAAGAGAGTTTCTATTTTTGAACACACGTGTCCTTTATTTTTTACATTAGGAAGGGGGGCTAGGCAGGGGTAAGTGGAAGGAGGTGAGGGAGGAATGGGACACAAGCCCCTGATGGGGAGGACCGGGGTGGCTCTGCGGGCTCCTCGGGGTGGAAGCTCTCCTGCAGGGCCTCCTGGATCCTGACAGCCCCCTGATTGACCCCCCCAGATGGCAGCCTGCGGCAAGTGCAGCCGGGCTGATGGCCGAGTGCTGTGATGTGCCGAGTGTGGGCACTCAGGGCACTCCAAGACAGGACTGCTTTGCTGTCCTCAGGGAGGTAGACCAGCAAGCGGGAACCCTGAGAACTGTCTGTCCGGGTGGGGTCAGGTCCCTTTAAGCACAGCCCTCGGCTAGCCTGAGGCAGCAGCTCCACACTCTAAGTCCTAACCTGATGCCCTGCCGGCACTGGTTCCGGCCAGCCTTAACTTCGGTTCAGGGTCCACTCAATGTGGACATGCTATTTCGAATTAGCAAAACGCTAATTCGAATTAGTTTTTAGGTCTAGATGCACTCATTCGAATTAGCTTAGTTCAAATTAACTAATTCGAATTAAGGTAGTTCGAATTAGTGCTGTAGTGTAGACATACCCTTTTATACTGCCAGCATGGTGTAAAGGCACCTTGTGGAAATGAAAATCAAGTCCTAGGTGGGGTGTTTTTAAAGAATAAACTGAACTTTGTCTCTCACTCTTTCATGGTTTTGTGATGTTTATGCGCAACCAACACTATGTGTGATGACCGCAAACTATATGTCACTTGGATTTCACAGGTCATTTTGCATTTGTTCAGGATTAAAACTAAAAAGAAAACAGTTGTGTTCATTAGCCAGTAAGTGCCTTGAGAGAAGGTTTGGTCATTGGCAACAGAAGAGGTTTTATAAGAGAGAGAGAGATGGTGCAAAGGATAAAGCAACATGATATAAGCAAACAAAAGTTTTCTGAACTGTGTTTTTCTGCAAGTCCATATAAAAATACTATACAAGATTTTTAACATAGCTAGAAATTGTAGCTTGACAATTTGTGTCTCTTGGGATTCTGGTGATATTGCAAATTAGGACTGAGTTAGGCATTTCAAAGGAAGCCTTTTACCTTTGCTGGAAGTTCAAGTTATCATGTAGTTATTTTCTAAGACAGAACACAGAACTTTCAATAGAAGGGATATTTTTTCCCTTTCTATGGTGGAGTGGTATGTCTCCATGCAAAGAAAGATCCGTGGTTTCTTTCCACCTTCCAATAAGAAATCAGGTAACGTAAAAGTGCAAAATCATCAAGGGATCTCAAAGAATGTTACAAATATTTCAATAAAGGGTCCTCTTAAATGAGAATTTTAAAACTTATTATTTTTTAAAATGACCAGCTTCTGAAAACACTCTCTGAATAGAATATCCTGCTTTCTAATGTCATTTTGAACATGTATGCATATTTTTCTGACTTCCTATTGATATTTATAAGGATCCTTTCAGCTGCAGAAAAGTAACTGACTCTATCCAGAGAACAAAAAAACGGACTGTGCATAAATTGCTGTCATAGGCACCAAATAAGAAAAAGTAGAAAATTAAGGGGGTTTTGAAATTTATTTCAGTTTTACTAATTTATCAATCTTAGATAACCCCATCATTTTAGCATCTGAGCACCATCTGTCTCTAATGCACTGATCCTCACAGCACCCTATGAGGTTAGGCAGTTTTATTATCCCCGTACAGATGGATAACTGAGGCATGGAGGGCCTAAGTGACTTGTCCAAAATCACACTGCAAGCCTGTGGCAGAGCAGGAAATGGTACTCAGTTGTCCCACATCTCAGTCTAGTTCCCTGACCAGTGGATTATCCTGCCTCTCTCATCATTGTAATTTTACATGTTTACATGTAACTAAAAGAGGTGCAAAATGTTTGTGTTGACAACATCTTAAGCCCTTTAGCTCCCCTGTGTTGTGTACATATTTCACAGATCTGTAAAGTGAGGCAGGGGGAGCTTTATTGACTTGCAAAAGCCAGACAGTGGCCAAACCAAGCCTAGAACCCAGATGTCCTGACTGCACTTTGACTGTCAAGAGGTGGGAGGACATAAGGCACAAAGGGTGCAGTCCACAAGCTGCACTTAGGGTACATCTGGACGGCACAGTATGGCTAATCATACCCGCATATGTGCCTGGAAATATCTGGGCAACCCCCTCTGGGACTGAGGTGAGTGAAGATTCATCTCCATCGGCTCGCAAGAAGGAAGCCTGCAATGAGCCCCTTACCTTGTTTGCGCAGCTGTAAGAATGGCCACAGAAAGGAGAAAAAGCAGCCCTGCTTCCTGCGCAGTCAGTAACTCGCAGTATCCCGGGAGCTGCAGGATTCTTCAGTGCTTTGGTCCTACCGATCCTGTATCAGATGAAAGAGAGCCCCAGCTCTCCTTTGGTATTTATGTGTCACTGTGTTAGCTCAAACTGGTTGCCAGCTCATCTGTATGCAGTGGCACATGAAGGCACGCTCTGCTTTACAAACGCTGGTAAAAAGGCCCGGCAGTGATGGCTAAAGGGATTTGATATAGCAGAGGAGTTGAGCTAGCAAAGGGAACCTGTGCCTCTGACAGCCCTCCCTCCCCCACTCCCCTTCCCCTGCAAGCCTCCCTCCCCAGCACCCTCAGGGCAGTCACAATGGAAATTGCTCAGCGCTTGTTACTTATGGGCTCAGTGGGATAAGGAATAGCCAGGGACCTCCTGACACTGACACTTTTCAGGGTTGCACTGCTTGCACCCTGCCTGGTTCAGATCATCCGATCTATGGGGGAGTGGGGACATCCCTGCCCTCCCTTTCCTGACCCCCAACTAGAACTTGGGGGCAAACAAAGGAGATGCCATCCCCAGCACATCCTTCCCAGATTTTACACGGAGCTCAGTGCATGTTGGGTGAGGACTCTGAGAGCTTGATTATTGCTGGCCAGTTGGTATCATCACTGGAGCTCTGGAGTTTCTCATTGCTTTGAGTTACAGAGCTCCCATCAGCTTGGTCCTAATGCAGATGAAGGGAGCTGGAACACTCAAGAGTCCATGCAGAGGGCTGAGCAGCTGACCAAGCTTTGTAGAGGCACGTGGGATTTCTGATTACACAGCAATCTGATCTCCAAGAAGATGTTCCCTATCTGAACACCCTGCTACCCATCACTCATGGAACTCAGTGCTTCAAGCAAACTGGCAGAGGTGGGTACATCACCATCTGCACCATCTTGTTGGAGAAGATATTTCTCCTCTGTCCTGACCCTGGGATGGAATGAGAGTGAGGTATTCATGGATGATGGCTATTTCCCAGCAGCTGATGTACAACACCATAACGGGGCAAGGGCCAGATCCTACTCCTGTGGAAGCCAATAGGAGTTTTACCTCTTGTGTCAGGGAAAAAAGGATCTGCCCTAAACTGTTTTGAGGAGGGAAACGTGCCAATATAAAGGCTTAACCATTCTTATTACTCAACCCATTGCCTTACTAATGTCTCATTAATTATCAGTCTAATAACACCTACCCAGCACTTTTTTCATCTTAAAAAAACACTGATCCATCCACCACTCCTCCCAACACTCCTCTGAGGTAGATATGCATTCGCATCACTTGAAGAATACAAGTTTTGTTGCACCAAGTACTAGGGAACCGTAGTACTGAGTGTCTCCCTGGGTAAAAAGAAAGAGAGTGACATTAGGAAAAGGGAGGATAAAGGAGCAGAAAGGGGATCGTTTAACGTAGCATCCCTTTTTTTTCCAGGCAGTGTGTGCTTTCCCAGTATTTCATAGGGCAGAGCCCCCCTCCTATCACCAAATCACTCATCCCTCCTTTATTTTCCATTCATGACTTTGGTCAGACGTAGCTTCTTCCCTTACCCTCATCACCTTCCCACTCCGACCCCCAACCCACAATTAGATTCTGAATCAGCTGCAAGGCCTATTCCTGCCTATCATTCTTTGGCTGGGCTCCAAATAGCCCCCCTCTCCCTGCTCTCCCGTTTCTTTCACTAGGCAGGTCCTCTGGAATGCTAGAGCTCCCTGAGGGAGGCCTCTGCCCTGCAGTGATTAAAGGGAATGGATTTCTTGAAGAAAGCACAGTCTGCCCAAAGAAAAGCCAAATACATTGGGGACGTTGTTCAGTGTCATTGCTGAGGAAGCTGCCATTACCCCAGTGTGAAAGGCTTCCAGGAATCAGATGGCTGTGTAAGATAAAGCTGCACCATACCGCACATGCCCAATCTCCCATGGTGTTGCAGGTCACTCTGGGAACAGGCCACAGTCAGCACTGTTCCTTCAGTCAGACAACACCCCCCACCCACTCGGTTCCCTGCTACAAGCTTTGCAACTGAGCTCCACAATAAGAGCTGCTCCTCACAAATACAGAAACTTAACAAAGGAGCAAGAGAGGCATCCTGGTGGGTCTTTTCAGCAACTCTGTATTGCCTCCTGGTCCCATCTAGCTCCCAGGAGCTGTGGAGAAAGTTCCCGTCTCATAAGCCCACACGCTTAGTACCCTTTTGTCACTAATCAGTTCAGTGTTCCATCTGCCCCATGGACTGGCATTCTGCCATCACTAGGCAAAGTAATGGAGTCCTCTGCAGCAGTCCGGAGACCCACCAGCAGTTGTCACATGGGCCTCCAACTCCACCATAAATAGCAGAGGCTGGAAGGAGAATTGATGGGGGTGGCTCAGAATCGGGGACAACCCCATGAAGGGGAATTTGGAAGTCCCAAAACGAGAAGAACATGGTCATGCATAGACAACCCTTCTCTGGCATCTGGGTGACTTTAGGATGCGCCTTCATGTAGTGTTCTGCATATTCTTCCTGCTGCCACTCAGGCAAGAGACTTGCAGAGAAGAAATACTTCGCTGTGGGGGGAGGTTTCCTGTAATTGGAGAGCCCAATACTTCCCCCAGGGCAATGAGTTACAGCCCAGTGACGATGCATATTAATTTGGTACAAGTACAAAGCATCTGTTCCTTACCGTGCACACCATCCCGTAACAAGCCTGCTGAGCTGAGGCAGATTAAAATGATACCAAGCCTCAAAATAGGAACATGTTTCATATGAGACAATTCATGTTTCTCTTTCCCCCTCTCCTGCCTTCCCACCTACTCAAACACACAAACAGATGCTGATAGCTAGCAGAAGCTTTAGATATAGTAGATGGTAGGAGAAGTGTCTAATGATCTAAACTCAATAGGAGTCAGGAAGCTCTCTGGCCTGTTTTACTCAGGAAGTCAGACCAGATGATCACAATGGACTTTATAAACCTAAGGATGAATCCAGTCCTGGCTCTGCCACTGAGCTTGGTCAAGTTATGGCAGTGCTCCGTGCCTCAGTTTCCCCCTCAGTAAACTTGATCTCATAACCCACCTTTCCAAAATGCCTGCCGAGCTGGGAATGGGAAGAGCTATGTAAGTTAGGTGCAAAGCATTATGCATCTCAAGGCAGACATCTGACATTTTACAATTCTTTCAAGGAGCAGACAATCAGCTGGATTCTCCTGGCTGTCCCTCTGGATGTTCTGAATGGATCAAATTCAGGGTGCGGTCTTTTGAATCAGGGATTCACCTCCCTGCAGATGCTCCCAAGTGTGTCTGGTTTTTTTGTCTTCAAGGCCTCTGATTTCAGCCCATTGTTCACCATTTTGACCTTCCCTGTTCACCAGTTCCTACTCTGAGGATTCGTTCCATTCTCTGCCATTGTCCTGCCAGCTGTTGTAGAGTTTTGTGATGCTAGACTCAGGGTACATTCCAGTGGCCTGGAAAAGGCACTAATAAAACAGAATCCTTCCCCAGGATAGATTGGTCCTTTCATCAGAGAATCTCAAAGCACTTTATCAGCATTCATAAAGGAAACTCCCCCAGCCCCACACTAGAGACTAGGGGAAGATCATCGTCCTTGTTTTGCAGGAAGGCACAGCAGGCCAAAGAAAGGTGAGAGGCTCTTTTTGAAATCCTGGCTCCATGGAAGTGAATGGGAGTTTTGCCCCTGATTTCAGTGTGCCCCACTTTCCCATGCGATCTGTGGGAGCTGAAAAGCACCTCATCGGTGTCTTGCCCAGTATCACTTGGGGCTCTACCCAGCTCCCAATGAAGCCAATGGAAGGCCTCCCATTGGCTTGCCAAGGCTGGATTGAGCCCAGGGCAGCAAGTTGAGCATAGAACGGCACAGCGGCCCTCAAATCGTGGAAAGAGCAATCTAGTTAGATCTGGGTGGTAGACAGTGCTAAGTGCTTGGGCAGCCACCTAGGAAAGATTCACAGCACCCACCGCTGGCAGCATGTGTTTCTGTTGGTGGTGCACATCTGTAGATGCCTTGGTACACATCGCAAAATTTATTCCATGCCCGGTGGAAAAAATTAGAGGGAACATTAGTGGTGGGAATGTGGTATTAGAGGTAGCACAGTCAGCCTGCAAACAGGGGTGTTACTGAATAGCTAGGAATTCCACCATCCTATTTTGTTACTTCTCTCCCCTCCTCCTCAGTCCACCGATGCGCCCATTCAGCTATTCTGCTTTGTCTCCTCATTTGTAAATTCTCTTGGGAAGTGGCGCTCATTGATTATATGTTGCTCCAACACACAGCACAGTGGGGCCTGACCTGCGTGTGGCATTTTGGCTGTACTTTAATATAAATGTTAAATCGGTACTGCTACTAAGTCATTTAATTAATAATAGACTTTGAGTGGCTTTGCCCTACATTCCTAGGGGAGTGGGATTTGTTGAAAATTAGTCTTGTTAATTAGCAAATGTAATTATTTACACTTTAGAAAGACATCTTGTTCTTGTGTGATGTTATTGCCATCGAATAAAGCCTTGATTTGAAATAGCCCATTATTTTCCTAGCTGAGAGTTGCAGATATTTCTGATACATGCTGTAGAGCAACTTGCAAAAATCACGGGAAAGGGCCAGCGTGGTATCTTTTGTATCGGCCTGATTTTTGAAGGTCACAGACGTTAGAAATGACCACACTTGACAATTAGAGTGTTACAGCTGAGTGACCATGGGAAAAGGAGCCAGTCAGGAAGGCGGCAAGAACAGGTTGGATGGCAGGTATGACCACCTTTGGGGAAAAAATCAGGCAGAGGGAAAAACCAGCTGTGGTAAAACACCAGTTCCTCAGCGCTGGAGAAAAGATAGAAGACTTGAGTTGGCTTCATGGGCATTAGACTCATAAGAGCAGGAAGTAGGAGTGTGGGGGTTGCTGCAGCACCCCCAGGCTTTGCACCCAGACTCTCTGTGCCCTGAGGTCAGCTCTGCCAGCCCCAGGTCCTGCCGACCACCCCCTCTGGGTCCTGTCACCCACCGGTCCCAGCAAGGACACCATTTTGTGTGGGGGGCTGTAGCTATTGTACCGCAACACTGCTTACTTTCCTTCCTGTTCCCCTATCAGGGAGCAAGGGGAAAGTACACAGCTTGCACGCAGTCCCCTCCCTCCTGGCTGGGCAGGGGAGGGGACAGAGGAGTAATTCATACAAGCTGTGTACTTTCTCCTCGCCCCCTGATCGTGCGGGGAATGAGAAGAAGAGCAAGCAGCATCCCACTGCCCACAGCTGTAGATCCCCCGGCCCTTCCTTGTCCCTACAGGCTCTGCAGCCTGCCATCCCCAGGGGCCAGGAGGCTGTGCTGCAGCTCAGGATCCTGCCATGGCCTGGGGCTCCACAGCCATCTCTGGCTATGGCTGGGGCTGCCAGCTCTCCTGGACCCGGTGCCATTTGCAGCAATGGCATCCAGGCCTTCTGGTCCAGGAGAGCTGGCAACTCTAAGTGTGACCCCAGCCTGGCACTGTGGGGCACGCAGGGGGGGGGGAAGGGCACCTGCACCCTAGAAATAGTTCCAGCACCACTGATCAGACTCAGTAAACGTGTTGTAAAAAGAGAGCGGTTAATGAATAGACCGGGATGGAAAAGGGAAATCCCTTCCTGCACAACAAAACACACAAAAATCATGTTTTCACAAAAATAAATTCTTCCCAAACTGGGATGAAAAGTTCCCAAGTGTAAAGTTTTAGCGGGAAGGGGTTTCAAGGAAAACTCCCTCTTGGGAGAACTGAAATGGACTTTGTTAGTGTCTCAGCTGCATGAAGGCAGAAAGTAAACTTGACAAGAGCCTCCAAGCCCAACAGCCAAAGAATGACTCAGCCTCCCTAGCTCACTTCCACCTCCCAAAACCAGAGAGGTAGAGCAGCTCCATGCTTGGGAGCTGGAGAAGCAGAAAGGCAAGGTCCCCGGCTTTCTGGCTCCATATGTGGGGAGGCCGACCATCAGGTCTGTTCAACCTGGAAATGTAGGGGAGTCTGAAAGCCAAGACTGTGGAGAGTCTGTTTGCTCATGCTCAGCCTCAGAAGCCTTCCTGGCAGGTTTTTGTCAATTTCCCTTTCTGCCGGAAGGACAAGTGCTTTCCAATCCAGCAGCCAGGGAGCCATCATTTCAATTGGCCTGATGGAATGTCAATGTTTTAAAAGCAAAATGACCATTTTCCCACTGAAAACAACTTTGCAAAAGGGCATTTTCCACCAGAAAATCATTCTGGCAGAAAATTCCTGACGGGTTCTATTGTTGGAGTCAGTGTGGTCCAATAGCTAGGCAGTTAGAAAATCTGAGTTCTATTGCTCACCTGCTGTGTGACCTGGGATAAGTCTACATGGCTCTGACATCCATCTCACCCCTGGTCTTCTTAGCTTGTAATCTTTGGGCCAGAAGCTGTCCCATACTGTACATTTGGAGTATGCCTAGTACAAAGGGACCCCAACTTCATGGGGATTTCAATGTGCCTCAGTATCTTGCTGAATTGGGGCCTGTGCACTAACAGTCTTGAGACAGGCGGCCATTCCTCTCTCTTGTGGCAAGGAGTTCCACAGTCTGCATCAGACTCCTGTGAAAGTTCTGTTTCACATACTCAGAGGCAATGTTCCCTCTAATTTTCTCCATCCATGGGCGAAATAAATTTTGTTATGGGAGCTGAGACAGATGTGTCCCACCAATAGACACACATGCTGCTGGCTGTGGACAGCTGTGAGGGCACTGCTATTCAGCCTGGCAGCACTTGAATCTCTCCTGGGTGGCTATCCAAGCACACAGCTTACAGGGAACATGCTCGTAGGTGTCTTTCCATGGTGCCAGTGGAATGGCACTGCCACAGTGGGGAAGGAGTGATCACCCACAACAAGAGATGGGCTCTCCGATAGGTAGAAGCAATCTCGTGGAGAATATACGGCAGAATATAAATTCCTAGCACAGCAGTCCATGCTACTGTAGAGTGAGGTACATTGGATGCAGGATCTGATACTGTGAATTTGGTTCTACTTACATCCAAAGTCTGCCCATGCACAGAACTAAAATATCCATATGTGATATATGGGAAAATAACCTTGTTCAGTAAGGCTTCTAGCCAGTATTTTGCCCTTTTTTAAGTCTTTCCTCTACGATACTGAAATAAGTTGTGTCTCTCTGTTTCAGGAAGCGTTCAGATTAGCATGAAAGCAGCATGGCACCCAAGCCCCCTCTGCTGGTTAAAGCAGGGCCCACTAGAGGTAATTCTGTCCACTGTGGGGTGGGGAGAACTCAAACAAATCCTCAGAACTACTTCCACAAATTGTCCAACATGAGGGCCAATAAACACCCCAAAACTTTACAGTTTTGGTTTGAAACTAAGAAGAGTTTTTCAAGTTAAAAATGTGAAATTCAAAATGTACATTTGTGCCCAAACTCTTTCCCCCTGCAAACATGCAGAATTGGCTGGGTGCTTTTTAATGGGAAAACAACCATTTTGCAGAAATGTTAGGGGATGGGAGAAGACATTTCTAGGCCATTAAATGACCCAAAACAAAGAAATGACTCCAAAACATGTTCTTTTTGCAATAGACTGCTACATATGTTAGTTATTAACACCTGAAGTAGGAGGTGATCAAAAGACAGTACGATATTGCCACAAATTGAAGCTCACATAATGAAAAAATGGCTGCCATCTTTAGCTGACATGGTGGGGATTAAACCAGGGATCTCCTCATCTGAAAGTGTGAACTCCGACCATTTGATCTAAAGCAGTGGTGGGCAACCTGCAGCCACAAGACATTTTGTTTACTCTTGCCCAAGAGCAGGGTTGCCAGATTCTGCTGGTTTCTAAAGTGACATGCATGTAAAGTCAGGGCATGTGAAGTGAGGTGCATGCTGATGGCACATATTGATCGTGAAAGGAACACACCCCTTCTGCATCCAATCACGTGCTGCTATGGGTTCCATCAGCACACCCTGCAAATTCTAGGTATCCAAGCACAGCTAGAAAAATTACCCTGTCCCAGGAGACCATATTGCTTATGACAATCTTGAGGCCCACTGACATGAAGGAGGGCCACCTCACTAGCCTAGGTTGCCCTAAAGAGTCAGCTTCTAAGGCTGTCATAGACTTGAAGTCTCTGGCTTGGGCTCTGTTCTGAATTTGTCCCCCCTACCCTCCACACATGTGCTCCTTTGGTTCTGATGTAAGAATGAGAGGAGGAGGAAATTCAAACCCTAAAACTCCACTGAGTTCAGTAGGATAATCCCAGACTGAAAATAGTGTATCAATGAGATGGGAATCTGTCTCAAGTATACAAAGGTATTTTTTTGGCACTGACCCAGTGACATCAATTTCCTGTGTATATGACTGCATTCGTTCTGCAAGTTTGGTATTTTTAGCGTGGAAAGATCATACTGTGTCGGGTTCACTCCCAGAGGTCCTCTTCAGGCTGTCATCTGGTGTGCTGATCATGCCACTGAGCCCACCTACCTGCCTTCTGGAGTGCCCCACCACCCTGTCCTGCGAGGCCAGAAGCTCTGGTCTCCCCCAGCCAAGGCACAGAGTTGGGGTAACAGCCCCCCAGGAGAGCAACACAGACAATGAACCAGCTCAGCTCTTGGAGGACTTAGCTATAGGGCCATTGGCAGCATGTAGGAACACAACCCTCAAAAGGGACCAAAACCCCAGATAAATCCAACTTACTCTGTGTAAAAGTTTTACATGGAGAAATCTCATAAGTTTGCCCCCTTTCCCCCTTTATCAATGAAAAGGAGAGATGAATAGTGGTTGCTCTTCCCCCCCTCCCCCCAGCCCCATAACAGTTATTTACTCTGGGCTTGATAATAAACAGAAGTGGTTTTACTAAGTATAAAACATAGGATTTAAGTGATGATAAGTGAACACAGACAGACCAAAGTAAGTTACTAAGCCAAAATAAACACAACGTGCCAATTAAGCCTAATACACTATTTTTGCAAGATAGTGAAACATTTAGAAAAAAAAAGGTTTGAATCAAATTGGATTTTTTTCCAGATTTTTTTATTCAACTGCCGAATGCAAAGTCAGTTATTCACTCAGCTCTAGCCCTATAAATCAGTTAGATAAACTGAAAGAATATGAGATTTCAGTCCCAAACCACAGAACTCTACCATTTGAGCAAAAAGGAATTACTCCTTTAGCAGGCAGTAACAGTAGGAGGCTGTTATCCTCTCTCTGTGTGCCATTAAAGGTACAAGCATGTTATGCAAAGCAAGACACTATTGGCCACTCAGCCCCATAGCAAATGCATGACTAATTCCATCCTGTGCAGATAGGCAATGAAAATAAGCAGTGGGGGGGAAGCCCATTTTCCTTCCGAGAACTGGGAATGTGGAGGAGGTAGAAACAGGAAGGCTGGAACCCATAAGACATTTTGTCCTTATTGTCTGATCCAGTCAATGACTGTAATTCTAAATTTATGAATTCATATTGGGGGATTGCTGGATAGATCTATAATTGCCTTCAGGACTCCGCCGTATGAGGGATAGGGAGAACATTTCCCGTGTTATTGGATGCCATCTCACTGCAGACTGCACAGAGGGAAAACATTCCGAGTGCAGCTATGACATATCGGTGTGTGGGAGGAGAGGCTTTCAAGCTGCTGTCTTCCTCCGCCGAGACTGATACAAGGTCAGCTGGCGCTGCAGATGCAAATATGCCGAGAACAAGATGTACAGATGTGCTGGGAGGCAAGGGCCAGGCATGTTGGCATCATCAACAGACCTGGATTCTGGCCAAGGTAGACAGCAATGAAGGCACAGGGAGGTTCATAAAAATGTGCTTTGCTGCACAGCTCAATCAGAATTCACCTTCTCTCCACATTGCATCCTTTGACACTTTGTAGCCTGGGCTTCAGCAGAATCTCTGAATTTTATTTATTGAAGTGCTACATAATCCCACAGCAATGATCAGAGGCTATTAGAGGGCTGAGAGTCAGGAAACCTAAGCTATATGCCCATCTCTGCCACTGATTTGATCTGTGACCCTGGGCAATTTTTTTCATGCTTCTGTGCCTATTTGCCATACACCCCCTTTATTTGCCTACAGAAATATTAATATGCTACTAATAATAAATACAGATTACATCACATTTTTCTCCTTTTAATAAAGGCTAAATTCTGTTGGGAGCCCTGGAAAATCCAAATATTTCCCTCCATCATGTCTATATCAGCCATCTTATCCTTAAAAGGGATTAAGATTTGGATGCAGTTCTTTCCATACAGGTGGTATCTGTATTAATTTTATCTTTAGAATGAAATACCCTCTCCAAGTGCCAGATCAAGGTATTCCTAGTGACTTGGCCCCAGCTCTTGGAGTCATGTGATGAAGGCAGGATATCAGCAGTGAGCCTCTTCACCCATATAGGGGCAAAGAAAAACTTGCAGGGATATTTGCCAGAGTGTGAAGACAGCATGAGCCAGTAGCTCTTAGACGTTTGAACTACCCCATGCAGCTCAATGGGGTGTTAACTCCAAGTCTCATTGTTCTGGGGGGCCCTAGCAATCACCACCCCAGCAAGGGACTCTGTGGGGCAAGAGAAGAGCATGCAAGGTCTGGCCTATCCATCTAAGAAGATACATTCCAGCTGCTGAGGTTAACTCTGGGATTGTCTCTGATGTCATGCCTGTCTCTCCAGCAGGGAGAAGAGACCCCTGCAGCTGGTCCTGGGGAGAAAAAAGAGATTACCACACTTCATTGGAAGAGGAATGGGGATCAAGGCCATGTCAGGTGGAGGGACAGGGGTACAGAACATGGGTGGAGCCATGGAGGTCCAAGCTGGGTTGTGTCAGGCTTCTCAGCCATGAGCAGCTTCTTCCTGGCCAACATGGCAGGAGCAGTTCCAAATTTGTGTCAGCTGAGCATTCTTGGCCCGGCTACCTCAGCTGAACACCACTCTAATGTCTTAGGCTGACACAATCAAATGAAACCTCTGCCCAGACTGGACTCGACACGGCGAGCAGAACCTGCACCCTGGTTGTGTCTTGTGTGGGTGTTGGGCGATACAGATGCATCTTGTTTCGTTTTCATTGTGGCTGTTATAAAAGATAAGACGGATGAGCCCAGCTCCGATGAGAGAAGGGGGAATGAAGACCCAAAATATATCTCCAATGAGGCACTGTGATATGTTTGGCAGATGCAATTCACCAAGCCAAAACGTTTCAAGTTAGGTCAACCAACCCAAAATGATATATTTCAGTTAGATGTTCCCAAGGGAAAATGGAAACATTTCAACAAACATCAAAATATTCACATGGAAAAGCATTTTCCTTTCAAAACCCATTTTGTTGGAAAATTCCTGACTGACTCAACTCAGTGTCTTGTGCTACATTATAAAGGAAGTGGCCCTGATTCTGAGTTCCCATCTCTTTACTTTACACAGCTTTGGTGGTACCAACGATGGCTTAACTGCCTTCCTGGGAATGTCTCTTTTGTAGTGGCTGTGGCTATATAAAATTCTAGAGCAACTGCACTTGCTTTCTTCAGGATGGCATTGGGGTTGGAACAGAGTGCTTTCCCCTATGGTCTGTAGAGCCTGGGGCTAAACCTACCCTGTTTACAGAATGAGCCTGCCTAAGATGAATCAGGTTATTCTAGTACCGTGGTCACCAACCCGTCGATTGGGAAGGCTTGACCAGTCGATCGTGAGGTGTTCGGGCCCCCCCGCTAATTTCCCCCACCCCCAAGAGGCCCCATTACTTACCTCCGAAAATGGAGGTAGTGCCGGCTTTCCATGGGGTGGAGGGAAGTCCGGCAGCTGCGCGCCACTTCCGGGGTTTCCAGAAGTGTGCTGCCTGCTCCTCTCCTCCAGGTCTGTGGCACGCCGGGAGGAAGTAGGAGTCCCTGAGGAAGGCACGTGCTGGGTCTTCCGGGGGGGGCAGGGGAAGAGAGGGGAGGGAGGGGAAGCGCACACTGGGGCTCCCCTCCTCTGCAGGGGAGGAGGTAGGAGTCCAGAGGAGAAGCGCGCGCCAGGGAGGAGGTAGGAGTCCCGGGGAGAAACGCACGCCAGGGCTTTCCTCCTTTGCGAGGGAGGGGGGAGGAGTCCCGGGAGGAGGCTCTTGCCAGAGCTTCCCTCCTCTGGGGCGGGGGGAAGGCACGTGCTGAGGATTCCCTGCCCCAGCCAACACCCTGCCCCCCTGTCCTCTGCCCCAGCACCCACTAGCACCCTTCCCCAGTACCATGTCCCTGCTCCCACCAGCACAGTTGGGGCCACATTAGTGAAGCTTTGGAGGAGGTGGTTTTTTTTTTTTTTTTTTGCATCTCACTTGTGTGGCCCCAACTGACTTTTCAGTGACCCCTGAATCAAAACAGGTTCTCATAAATAAAAACAATGCTGAAACTTTTTGTGTTTGACATATTTTATTTAAAAATGAAACCTGGCCAACAAACCCCCATCTGTCCGCAGCATCATAACACTCCTGCACACCCCGCTCCCCCCCCCCGACCCTAGATTTGAGCCTATCATACACTAGAACTCCCTGTCCTGAGCCTCTCACATTGCCAAACTCCTGCACTCCCACATCCTCAGTCTTTTGCCACAACACTCCTACACCATCCATACACCACAAATCTGTGTCCTGAGCCCATTATACTCCTAACCTCCCTGCCCTGAGCCTCTCCCATCCCCCAACCCAAACTCCTGCACCCTCACATCCACAAGCCTGTGGCTTGCTCAGTACCCCACCCCTCCACCTGACCCCAACACACCCCAGCCTGGAGCCCCCTCCCTGAGCCAGCATCCCCTCCTCCACCTCCTCTTGCATCCAAATTCCCTCCCAGAGCTTGCACCTCTCACCCCTTCCCACACCCAAACCCCTCATTCCCACCCCAGAGCCCACACATCCTGTCTCAACCCAGCGAGGGTACAGCTAGTCTGAAGGAGTTTTTCTGGGATTCCAGAGGTATCCCAGAAAAACTCTTCCGCATCTGGGGATGCATTTGTTCTTCCACTTTTTTTTAGCTGAAGAGCAAACATGCTCTTTTGGTAACCCCTATATTCCTCTTTCCATGAGGAATAAGGGGGCTTCCAAAAGAAGGGGTTTTTCTGACCCCTTTTTCTGTCTAGTCTAGACAGGCCAAATGTTGGAAAAACCTCTTCCTACAGAAGAATTGGGGAAAAAAGCAGCAGTGTAAGGGTTGGGGATAGCAAGTGATGGAGAGGAGGAGAATAGAGAGGGCAGGGTGGGGCTTCACGGAAGGGGCGGGATGGTATATCTTGGCTTGTTCTGTCATTTAAAAAGTGATCTTGGGTGTAAAAAGGTTGGAGACCACTGTTCTAGTATAGAAGAGCAGGAAGCCCTAGGGGGCAGGAGAAGCCCATTGTTGTTTGGTAGATGGTGCAGGGAACAAGAAGGTGCTAGAATCAGCAGATGAGATGTGCCAGAAGCAGGAGAGAGTGAGGAATGCTCTCCAGGCCTCCACAGACTCTGTGGAGAAACACCAACTCCCACGATGAAGGAAGTGCTTGGAAGCAAAGAGACAGTCCCAGTAGAAACTGGTTTGAAGGCTGTGTGAGTTTGTATGCTATTTTGAAAGGCTTTGTGTTATTTTGGATTACTGGGAGAGAGAGACTGAGCTGTGCTTGGAATCTGGAGGTCCAGGAAGGACCTGAGATGTAAATAAATGGGTTCCCCTTGTAGGGAGATGGCTGGTTTGAGTTACCTTGTGACTCTTAAATGAGCCCTGAAAGGCAGGGGGAGGAGGGAACAGAGGCAGGGTTTAGTAACCTCTGGCCATGAGGTGGCTGCCCATGGGACAGGGTCCTATGGTCTATGATTCAGCTCCTCCATAGTGGCAGTTCTCAACCAGGGGCAGGCAGAGGACTTCCAGGGTATACTTACCTCATCTAGATAGCTGCCTAGTTGAACAACAGGCTACATAAAAAGCACTATTGAAGTCAGTACAGACTAGCATTTCATACAGACAATGACTTTTTTATACTGCTCTATATACTATTTGCTGAAATGTAAGTGCAGTATTTATATTCCAATTGATTTTATAATTAGATGATAAAAATGAGAAAGTAAGCAATTGTCCAGTAATAGTGTGCTGTGACACTATTGTATTTTTATGTCTGGCTTTTTTAGAGCCCTAAACTGATACAAATTTCCATCCACCAATGCAGCTCTCCGTGGATAGAAATCAGTATCTGCTGATCTGCAGGGCTCCATTCTCTGGAGATGCAGAGGCCAAAGGAGAAGAACGTGGTGCTGCCAGTGCCACGTGCCGGCAGCTCCTCTCTGCAGTGCGGCTTTACTGCCCCCAGCCACGTCTTCTGTCTGGGGTCGTACAGCCCTGCTGGGAGCGAGGCTTGGAGTGGTTTACCTGCACGGCTTGGGGAGCTGACAGCCTGGGGCTCCTGCCTGCAGCACCCTGTTCCTCTTCTTTGGCCGTTGCATCTCTGGGGAGTAGAACCCTGTGGCTACAGATCCCTATTCACAGATAGCAATTTGTATCTGCACAGGGGTCTATTGATTTTGTAAGCAAGTACTTTAAGTGAGGTGAAATTTGAGGTATGCAAGACAAATCAGATTCCCAAAAGGGGTACGGTATTTTGGGAAGGTTGAGCACCACTGCTCTACGGTATGCCCCACTGTTCTGATAGAGATGGACAGTCTCCATGGTGCATCGTGTACACTGCTGAGTGATCTAGGTCTTCACTAAGGATGGGAACACTGATTTCATGGATGGGAAAGTAACTCTGTCCTACTCCGGGCATGAATGCTCATTTCTAAGCTGAACTTTTTTCTATGTTTCTAAACAGTTTGCTTTCTTTTCATTGTTACTTATAGTTTCAGCAGTATCTGCCTCCATCCAGGAGCAGAAATGACTGCAGGGGGGCTATTCTCAAATCATCACTAACTTCCCCCTCCCCCCCCCCACACACACACACAGAGTAACATAATTACAATCTCAGACTAGAATCTGCTAACTCAAGAGGTTTGGAGAGAAGAGAGTTGTGCTCCCTTCAAAGATGCTGTGGTACTCCGATCTTACTGAGGTGAGAATGTCCAGTGATAGACACCTTAGCAATTATTTCAGCCATCCTAGCCTCTTGGGAACTTAGTAAACCCCAACTCAGCATGTTTTGAGGTTCTCATGCTAGTGGTTTTAGTTGCTTATCCATTGCAGACCCATGCACTGCAGTTAGGATAATTTGAGCAAAGCCATTCTTACCCATAGGCAGAACATGCAGCTATATAGGGCACCCCAAAATCTGGGGCACCACTGGGTCTTTCTGTCCACCCACCCATCTCTTCCTATCCCTGTTCTGTAGCTCTGCTTTCTCTAGAGAGGAGAGTAAAAAAACCTGCCAGAGCTCACATTGAACCTGTGAAAGAGCCATTTGCTAAAGCCAGGTATGTCCTATTCATTTCTGAATTTACAGTGTTAGTCAACAGGAACTTAATTCAAAATTTGCTTTAAAATATTTCATTAGTGTGTTGGTGAAGATTATAAAATCACATATTTAAAAACTGTCATCCCCCCCCCCCCCCCCCCAGTCTACCATTGGGCATAGGGACACCAGTTTAATAGTACTGTGTAGGGACCCATAAATCCTAAGGACATCCCTGAGTTTGAGTGTCCCAGTCAGTTCCCAGATTTCTTTCTGTGGCCTGAGAAGAACCCCAATTCCACAAGATGGGAGCCCTTGTTAGAAGTCAGCTGGTGCTTCTCAAGCACATATGTTCATGCAATTAGGTACTTCTCACCCCACATGCAGGAGGCTTGATCCTTTAGATGCACTTTGATTGTAGGATGGTTGTAGGGTTGTGGTGTGATCAGTCACGGGAGGAATCTGAAACACACTGCTGCTGGTTAATAGAGGAAGACTGAATCATGGTCGCAAACCTATCCTGTAGCTCTTGACAGCCAGCATCGGCTTCCCCAGTGATTCCAGGATCCAAGATAATATTTGAATGCTCTGCTGTCTTGAGCTCCAGCAATGCATTAAGAGATGGATAAATTCTGCCCGCAAACAAGTTTGCTGTGAGAGCAGAGGCCATCATGCGGCAAAAGCCTAGTTTGGCTACATCTAGACCACAGGCTTCTTTCGGAAGAAGCTTTTTTCGGAAGAGATCATACACACTACAAAAGTGCATCAAAAAAGCGATCTACTTTTTTGACAGATAGCATCCAGACTGAATGGGCGCTCTCTTGAATGTAATCTGTGATTGCTATGGACGGAAGGGCCACCAGGCCACCTGCGCTTTTTCCTCTTTCCTCTTCTTCCGAAAGAACTCCCTCTTCCCCCGTCCACACACACCTTTTCCCGAAAGAGCTCTTTCGCAAAAAGGCTTCTTCCTCGTAGAATGAGGATTACCAATGCTGGAAAAAAACCTCTGTTCTTTCAATTTTCTTGCGGAAGAACGCAATTGCAGTGTGGACGTTCCTCAAGTTTTGTTGGAAAAACAGTCATTTTTCCGAAAAAAAACTCTGTAGTGTAGACATACCCATATGTGGCAGTGTTAATATCTGTGGCATCTGCTAACCTCCCACCCATAAAGAACTCTGTCTTAGAGACAAATCTTTTCCTGAGGTGCATTCACACCTGAGCTCCTGTTAACTTTGGGACTTGAGGCTTCTGAAGAAACAGGGATGATTTTTTGCTCTTAAGTGTGTGAGAGAGAGAGAAAAAAAGAGACCCACACACAGAAATTATCCCTGACTCTTCAGAAACCTTGAGTGCCCTAGGGGATCACTGTTACCTATAGCAAGACAGAACTTCACTACGGGAATGCATTCCATTTTGGTCTCTGGTAGCTTTCCTCTTTTCCAGTTGTACTAGCAGGGCTGTCCTTGAGACAGAAATTCACCCTATGTGCTGGCCAGTGCAGGGTGTATGCACCATATACATCCCATGTAAGCCCTAAAAGAAGGGGATTGTTGCAGAGACTTAGGGTGACAGTCATACAGACACCAATTTAGCGTCCACCTCTTTGATTCACACTCTCTGGGACTCAAGAGGCATGATGTAGCATTCAATACGCACACCTATGAGCCAGCACTTCCTACATCCCAATCCTAACCCTGCAGTGGACTTTCCTCTTTAGCCCTGGTCACATCACTTAGCCTGTCTGACTCTATTTCCCCATCTGCAGAAATGGAAGGCTGAATGTAGTACACCTGACATAAATGCTCCAGTATTTTTTATTAACAAAAATTAAGTGGTTTATAGATACAGCTTTTGAAGTAGTGGCGTAAAGAATTAATGCTTGTAGGCTGTTTAGTATTGCTATTCTTCTAGGAAGAAATTCACCTGTGTGCAGAGGACCATCACAAGATCTATATGCCCCTTGAACCCTCTCATCAGGGACCTGGTGCCCTTTTGGAAAAAAAGCTTCAGTCAAACACAAGTTATAGGGCTATTAGGAATAACTCAATGAATTTCTCTGGCCTGTATTACATAGAATGTAACACTAGATCTATTGGTCTGGCATTAAAACCAATCACTTCAGTGGTGCTTAATCTTTGTGCTGGGTGAATTTCACCCCCCAGTCAACATATATTCTGGGGCTCTACTGCCTCATTGGTGGGGAAGCAATATTCCTAGAGGGGGACATATTTCCTTTTGCCAGTTATTTGTTTGAACGATGTATGAATGAGTTAGCTGGAAACATTCATCAGTCTGTGGTAGATTTGAAATATTCATGGACTTTTATTGTCAATTTTATTTCTTCTTTACCGTCACTTATGTGCAGCTCCTGGGGCCGGGGATTCTTTCATGCATTTATAAATATTCCATTTTGCTGCATGGCCTGGAAGTAAATTCTTGAAATGATTCCCTTAAGTCCTAGGTTGGTTGAAATACTGCTAGGAATGTTGCCAATGGCTGTGGATGCAGTGGAAGTCCAGAAGCTCACATGCCACCTGGTGTAACTGGGTTTTTCCAAGGAACTGTCATAGGCTTTGCACCCAAAATAGCATTGATACAGTGAAGCATAGCTGCTTAATGGGTGTAGACTTTTTTAGGAACAGAAATGTGCCAGTTAAACAATTGTCCTGCTTCTTAGAGGCTCCCAGGAACACACTTGTGTTAGGAAACTCAGCTGAGAAATTGCACTGGAATTCAACTGTGTGCAAGAGAAGCCAGAATCTGGTCACAATGGCTCAGAATTCTCTGGGCAGAGCTAGTTCCGTCCTGTGCAGGGGAGGAAGAGAGATGGGGAAGAAGGGTATTCTGCTGCTGCAATTCACAGCAGGCGGACGGTGTGGTGCACATAGACTGATCTAACTGATGGTGAGGTGGGAGGACATAAGTGGCTCCCTTCCTCCCCCTTCCCCTTGATAAAACACCTTCCTATAACAAATGGAGCTTGGCATGAGAGACAGGAAACTGGATGTCTTGTGACTTAGCAATGAGGCATGAAGCCTTCCACTCCTTCCCCTCCTTTCTAGTTCAAATCAAGCCCAAATTAATTGTAACGGACTCTCTTTCCCCATCTCTGGTCAATGTCTAGTAACCTCAGTGCAGATCCAAAACCCACCAGCAGCAGCTGGCACTTGTGTCAACAGAGAAGTCCAGGATTTATTGGTCAGTACTATCAGCTCATCCATCTACGTATGTGTGCCACACCCATCACCGTAGTGTCTTGGCTCCTTACAGCTCTCCTGGCTCTGGGCTCTAGGGTAAGGCTGAGACCTACTGACAGTGCAGTGTAGAGGAAGTTTTGTCCTTGTACTTGTGGCCTTCAGCTCCTGGTCTGCCAGCCTGGACCACTGGGCTTTTCCAGCACATCTTGAGTCATCCTTAATTGCCATGAGTAGACTGCAGACAGCACAAGGGTGGACCAATTGAATGGACCAGTTGCACCATGTTTAAGGCTAAAACATATTGCCTCTAGGGTGTCCTCTTGAAATCATCTCAGTGCCAATTAAGCTGTTGAATCTGTTAGTCATTTTATTTTCCCCCTAAATTTGTGACATTCGACACTAATGAGCCATTGTATCAGGCACATAAAAATCCAGTTCTGCCTGGGAGCAAGCAGAGCTGTCTTCTGTTGACCTCATTTGGAGCCACACAGGTGCCTATGATGGTGTGTATAAACTCCACACTCATGGCCAAGGGGCTAATGGGAGCTTGGGAGTTGAATTAACCCACTCTATTACACCCAGAGGGGTGTCACTCAATTCCTTATCAGAGCCAGTTGGGGAAAAACCTGGGCAGCTGCTAGTCTAAAGGATGAATAGGATGAAGAGGAGGTGAAGGGGGAGGGGCAGAAGACATGGAACTGATGACTTGTATTGAACACTACTTGTTTGGGACACTGATACCCCTTGAAGGGCAAGGCTATGTATGACCGGATTGCAGGGCTGAATCACACCACCACAGGGTCGGAATGAGTATAAAGAGGGGGAAGGTCCTGCAATGCCATGCCCAGCCATGAGGGGGTGTGCAACTGGTGAGTCACTTTTCTCCAGGGTCCAAGAGCAGGCATTAGCCTTACATACCTTGGCCATTTGCAAAGTCTCTTGGGGTAGAATGGTGAGCTGAAGTCAACTCCATGCCTCCTGGTTCGGTGGCAGTAAAGTGAAAGAGCGACTGAACATTAGAACAGCCAGATTGGGTCAGACCAAACATCCATCTAGCTAGCCTAATAGCCTGTCTTCCAACAGTGGCCAATACCAGGGACTTCAGAAATAATGAACAAAACAAACATTGCTGCCCATCCTACTTAATAGTCATTGATGGACCTATCCTCCATACATTTATCTAGCTCTCTTTTTTGAACCTTGTTAGTGCCTTCACACATCCTCTGCCAAAGAGTTCCACAGGTTAACAGTGCATTATATGAAGAAATACGTCCTTTGTTTGTTTCTGATGCCTATTAATTTCATTTGGTGAACTCTAGTTCCTGTTTTTTGAGAGTGAGTAAAAAACACTGCCTTTATCTACTTTTTCACGACACCAGTCATGATGTAATAGACCTATATTAGCTCACCCTTCCATCAGCTATGGGAGAAGAATGTCTGAGAAATGTCAGTGAGAAAGAGGCAAGGTCTAATCCTGTCCCATTCCAGCCTTAAGAAAACCCAAATCCCTGGATCCTGATATCCCTAGATGGAGCTGTGGTTAGATTTACCACCCCAGTAAGCTTAGCATCTTTATAATACGTTGGTCTGCAACCTCCAAGCTCAAGAACCCTGGGCTGTGTCTAGACTGGCCAGTTTTTGCGCAAAATCAGCCGCTTTTGCACAAAAACTTGCCAGCTGTCTACACTGGCCGCTTGATTTTCCGCAAAAGCACTGACGCTCTCATGTACGTAAATCAGTGCTTTTATGAAAAGCTTTGACGCCCTGCTCGGCAAAGTCCCTTTTGGCGCAAAACTGTTGCGCAAAAGGGCCAGTGTAGACAGCTGAGATTTGTTTTAAAAAGCCCGATGGCTAAAACGCGGCGATCGGGCTTTCTTGCGCAAAACGCGTTTAGACTGGCACGACGCTTTTCCGCAAAAAGTGCTTTGCGCAAAAGCATCCGTGCCAATCTAGATGCTCTTTTCCGCAAATACTTTTAACGGAAAAACTTTTCCGTTAAAAGCATTTGAGGAAAATCATGCCAGTCTAGACGCAGCCCAGAACTCCAGGCTGTGCATATTCCCTTATCTGGATCAGAATTTTGTGTCATTCTTGAGAGGCATAGCAAGGGGAGGGGGGAATAAAATGCAAAACCCAAAGCCAATAGAGAGACTTCAGGGCTCCTACCTCCCACTCACTTTTTCTTGGTCCTGATTTATGCCTTGAGAGCAGACATTTTCCACCTGCATCTTTTTAGGAGTTGCTTTTGCAGCTGAGCTGATAAACCTTACAGGGCATCCATTTCAACAGTGTAAAACGGAGCTTATACATTTAACCACCATACATTGTGGCTATGTCTAGACTGGCATGATTTTCCGCAAATGCTTTTAACGGAAAAGTTTTCCGTTAAAAGCATTTGCGGAAAAGAGCGTCTAGATTGGCACGGACGCTTTTCTGCAAAAGCACTTTTTGAGGAAAAGCGTCCGTGCCAATCTAGACGCGGTTTTGCGCAAGAAAGCCCCGATCGCCATTTTCGCGATCGGGGCTTTTTTGCGCAAAACAATACCGCGTTGTCTACACTGGCCCTCTTGTGCAAAAGCATTTGCACAAGAGGGCTTTTGCCCGAACGGGAGCAGCATAGTATTTCCGCAAGAACACTGACAATCTTACATGAGATCATCAGTGTTCTTGAGGAAATTCAAGCGGCCAGTGTAGACAGCTGGCAAGTTTTTCCGGAAAAGCGGCTGATTTTCCGGAAAAACTGGCCAGTCTAGACACAGCCTGTATGTAGCTTCTCATGGTCTAAAGGAAAGAGGTAGGGTGGTGTCCTGGTTAGGGCACTAGCTGGGCGTTAGTACATCTGGGTTCATCTTCCTGATCCACTACAAACTGTGAGACCTTGGATAGTCCCAGAGCTTCAAAAGTATTGAGGTGTCCAACTCCCTGTGAAAGCATCTAAATCCCTTTGAATGCTTTGGACCCATGAGCCTCTCAGTGCCAGAATTTTCCACCTGAAAAATGGCAAGAACAGCACAGCCAATTTCATGCAATTGTTGTGAGTATTAGCTGCATTACCTACTACAAGGATCAGGACCTTCATCTAGACAAGATGCAGAAATGGGTCCCATCCTCTAGCCCCTAGCTAAAGAGCTGGAATTGGCTGGCTCTGGATTGCAGATCAAGGAGACCCACTCTTTTCAGCTTAGAAAAGAGACGGATATGATAGAGGTCTATAAAATAATGACTGGTGCGGGAAAAGCGAATAAGGACAAATTGTTTACTTGTTCCCATAACATAAGAATTAGGGGTCACCAAATGAAATTAACAGGTTTAAAACAAACAAAAGGAAGTTTTTCATCACACAGCGCACAATCAACCTGTAGAACTCCTTGCCAGAGGATGTTGTGAAGACCAGAACTTTAACAGGATTAAAAAAAGAACTAGATAAATTCGTGGAGGTTAGGTCCATCAATGACTATTAGCGAGGATGAGTAGGAATAGTGTCCCTAGCCTCTGTTTGTCAGAAGCTGGAAATAGGTGACAGGAGAGGGGTCACGTGATGATTACCTGTTCTGTTCACTCCTTCTGGGGCATCTGTCATTGGCTGCTATTGGAAGACAAAGACAAGATGCACCTTTGGTCTGACCCAGTATGGCCATTCTTATGTTCTTATGACTTATGTTCACAAGGGGAAATGCTGGGTGATTGGAAGATGAAAGTTTATGCAAATAAGGTACCCAGATGAAAGCCAATGCATTTGCACGTGTTAGTGATTGCATTGAAAGCTGGCAACTTAGTGAGGAAATACGATCATTTTTTATAAAATTGCTCATATCATTGCACTGCTACTAATGCATTTTTGTCTCTGTCCTCTTAAACGTTGACAGCTAGTCAGCCCAAGAGACTGAAGTCATGAGTTAGCCACAGAAAAGTTTTTTCACAAACAGTGCAAGCTAACACGCCCACACAATGTGCCTCCACCCTGGGCCATAAGGACACCACTACCGCTGCCAGGGGACGCTCCTGGCCAATCACCCATTTGCTTCTTGGCTTCTCTGCTGAGTCAGCCAAACAAGGGACCAATTGGTGTAAAGCAGGAAGGAGGGTTGTGTTAGAAATTCAACTGAAGTTAACAAACCAGTGGGTGACCCAACCATGACAAAATCTCAATATGTTTGGATCGCTGTTGTCTGGCCTGGATCCATACCAGGTTCTGTATATCTTTAAAAAAAACTGTCTGTTTCCCCTAGGTTAACATTAGCTCCTCATTACCATATCAAAGGAAACGCAGGCAGACTCCTCCACTTGTTCCTTAGCAGGAGTGGGTGGAACACCAGGAGTTCTGATTCACAGGGATTGCTTGGAAACTTTTTTTTTTTTCTGTCCCCAGGCTGCTCATGTTCCCGCCTTCTGAGTTTCATGTGGAGTTTCAGGTTGGAAGGAGTCCCAATGCACAGAGCAAACTTGCTCCAAAGCAGATGTCTGTCTCTTAGTGTTCAGTCACTTAGTTCAGATTTTTCTGTGTTTCACTTGAACCCTCAGTCTTGTTCAAGTGCCGTGGGGAGAGAGGGACAAGATGATCTAAGAATCCTTTCCCAATGCTGATTCTTCTGGGTCTTTTATTTCAATAGGCTGCCCGGTTAATGGCTGACAAATAGGGAGTGACATCTGTAGTCCTGCAGACCAAATTGCATAACAATTAAAATGCTGCCTGAAGGCACCAGTACTCTCCTATCCCTGTGCTAGATGTGAAGCCACAGACAGTTGCGGTTGACTCAGAGAAAGCTATAGCTTCTGTTCTTGGTACCCATAAAAGAGACAGATTTGAACCATACCCCTTATGGATAATAAGACAGTCCATGCTCATCGAGGGGGAGGGCTAGCATATGTGTGATCGAGCCTGGGGAGAAGGGGTGTATTGCCCTTCTCTGGAAAGGCTCATAAAAATTTGTCCACACCATTAGAATTCTACAGGAACCAGGACAAACAAAAACTGGTGTTTGTGATTGATTTTTTGAGACTTTTCTTTTTTATTTTTATTTTCTCTGAGCCATTTATTTTTACCAAAACAATGCTAAGGCTCATTCTATAATGCTATTTTCACCCTGCAGCAACTAAAAGTTCCTCAGTCTTCTACAATTTCAGCCCCAAAAATGGTTCCCTGAGGCCTTTGCAAAATGAAACACACACACATTGGCATGTGGGCACACAGCTAATAAAGATGAGGAATGAAACCAGGGCCGGATTAAAGGGGGGGCTAGCCAGGCAGCTGCCCGGGGCGCCAACCTACGGGGGGCGCCTGATGGCAGCTGTAAGGGATGCCGCGCGCCCGGCCATGCGGCACCCCTTAGAGCTGCCATCAGGCGCCGCGAGCCCGATTGCAGCTGTAAGGTGCGCCGTGCGTGCGGGGGCGGAGCCGCGCATGCGTCGCGCCCGCTGCCCAGAGCGCAGGAATGGCTTGAGCCGGCCCTGAATGAAACTGAACCAATATTTGGCACAAACTCATTGATATCACTTATTTAATAGCATGTAGTCTTCGGCAGCCAAAATACCCAGAAAAGGGGTCAGATCCAGGTCTCTCACTGGTGTAAATTGGGAGTGATTTCACTGACATCAGAGGGAAAACCCTTGAGTTTACACTGATGTAAGTGAGCAGATAACTAATCCCAAAGAATCCAAACTTTATGCTCATGCACATGTTCCCACCTCCAGTGTGAAATGGATTTTGAAAGGCCGATAATGTCAATTGGAACAGGACACATAGCTCTGACTATTAAAAAATAATGGGGTGGGTGGGATGTGGGGGAAACTTCCCTGAGCCAGAGATAAGAGTGGGAGTTGTGCTAGCCCATGCTCCCATTTATTTTCACCCCTACTTTTGTTTCTCCTGCCTCCTCCTCCCCCCTCCCCCCCATCCCTATTTGTGGGCAAAGATGGGTGTCAACACATATCACACCACCAGGTGGCGCTGCTTGTTAATCACTAGAGCTTCAGTCTCTGGACAGGGAAAGTGATAGAAATGTAGCCCTGTTAGCCTGGTGTAGCTGAAACAAAATACAGGACTATGTAGCACTTTAAAGACTAACAAGATGGTTTATTAGATGATGAGCTTTCGTGGGCCAGACCCACTTCCTCAGATCAAATAGTGGAAGAAAATAGTCACAACCATATATACCAAAGGATACAATTAAAAAAAAGTGGAAGAAAATAGTCACAACCATATATACCAAAGGATACAATTAAAAAATATTTTTTTTAATTGTATCCTTTGGTATATATGGTTGTGACTATTTTCTTCCACTATTTGATCTGAGGAAGTGGGTCTGGCCCACGAAAGCTCATCATCTAATAAACCATCTTGTTAGTCTTGGACAGGGAAAAGATGGGAAGTTACTCAAAAGATGGAAGGTTTTATTTGAACTGTCTGAAAAGCGGTCACATGTCTCTCAGCGTGAATTAGGCTGGCTGGTTGGAGTCCAGTTGTAGGCAGGCAGTGGCCCAAGTCCCAGGAACTGCTCTGTCATTGGTCAGCTTGTTGGCATTTTCAGCAGTAAGCCTGAGGACTGAATGGCCCAGGGAGCCTGCAGTCCTGGTCAGCCCAAAAGATGGTCCCTTTTTATTCAGAGTTGAGGTGTGTTGGGGGGGATGTGATGGGGCACGTGTGTGTGTCTGGATGGTGCCCACGCTCAGGCGGCTCTGTGGATATGCGGAGCATCCATGACAGTCAGTCTGGCAGCTTTCCCCAGCATGAGAAAAGTCATTTCAGATTGTTTTGAAAGGTTTTTTTAGACTGAAGAGGAGCGGATGCCTGTGTAAACGTGACACCCTCCTCAGCGGCTGTTCTGGAAACAGCACCCAGAGCCCATGTCCTGGTCTCAAGAGGCAGAGCCAACACTCCGTCCCTACTGGGAACGGGCTTGCCAAGAGCACAAACCACTCCTGCTACAGAACAAAAGGACGCACTGCGAAGGTAATTGATTTTATTTTATATACAGTGTCATAGGTTTAGGAGTATGGGGACCTACATCTCCTGTCTGTGAGATTTCTGGTGTGAGAACAAGCCTTCAAGGAGGTCCCGCTCCTTTGATACGCTATCTGACATTCCACCCTCCTGCAGGTGAGTTCCCTCTTTCTATAGCATGCCGAACCAGGGGGGGCTGGCCGGCATCATCCAAAGCTGAGGGGTCATACATGCACGATACAAACTATTCAGTGTCAATTCCAGGAAGGTGCAGATCATCTGAGGCTGTCCTTAATGAGCATTAATGCCTGCATTTGCAACACTGGCATTCTTGCTGGTGAGTGGTGAGTGGTCTGGTGATGAGAAAGCTCTGTCCTCTGCTCTTACGGCTCTCTTACTACTCCCAGGGCTGATCATTCCTATGCAGTGTAGCATGGGGAGGATGGGGAGGTTATGATCATGCCAGGAAATGCTCCAGCACTGGAACCTGGGCCAGTCTCATGGAGGGGATTTTGAAGTTAAAGGTTGACCCTATTGAATGGTGAGTCAGTGCAGAGAGTGGAACATGGGGCGGATGGGCTCAGCAAAGCCCGGGTTGCTGCATGGATGGGTTGCTGTGTTCCACACTTACTGTAATAAAAGTGGGCAATGTCTACAGAGCATTTTGGTGAAGAGCCAGAGCGATGCACACACTTGCAACCTCCAGGCATTAGTCTGAATCAGAGAGGAGGGGTAGTGTCCTCATGCCAGCAGTGGATGAGAAAGACATTTCACAGCAGCTGCACTTTATATACTCAGAAGCTGTGGACCATGTTACTAGTATGAGGACAGATGCCCTCAAAAGAGGGTGATGTTCCCACCAACCCAGCTCATCCAATTCCCATTTGCTTACCAGATCTCCTAAACTGAGCTGTGTGGTTAGGTCACCCCTGGAATCATTTCCCCTTTGCTTCCCCCTCAAATACCCAAATCCATTCCTTTTTATCCAGTTTTTGGTGCCCCAAAAATCTCATGTCAAATTAATAGGGCTCACGGTATCATTGCTCAATATTTCTTCCAACAGGCTAAGTTTGGTTCTAAAAGAGGTACTGTAATCAGAAAATTTAATCCCAAAATCAAGGTTGTTGTAACCTAGTAATAATACTTCATGCATCACATTATTGTTAGCATTATAAGGAAAGACATGGACCTAGATGGCAAAATGAGGTCTTGCTGTGAAGAATGTACCCAGCAGATGTTATGTCTCAGAAGGGACAGATGATCTCTTGTTGTCTAGCAGGTGGGCGTTCTAACCTAATAATAACAGGAGGCTTTTCATTAAAAGCTTTAAATCTCTCTGGAGTATTATGTCCAATTCTCCCCCTACCCTGCATAGAAAGGATGTGGACACACTGGAAAAAGTCCAGCAGAGGGCCACAAAAATGTTTAGGGGTCTGGAGCACACGATTTATGAGGAGAGACTGAGGGATTTGAGCTTATTTAGTCTACAGAAGAGAAGCGTGAGGGGGGATTTGATAGCAGCCTTCATCTACCTGAAGGGGGGTTCCAAAGAGTATGTAGAGAGGCTGGTCTCAGTGGTGACAGATGACAGAACAAGGAGCAATGGTCTCAAGTCGCAGTGCGGGAGGTCTAGGTTGGATATTAGGAAAAACTATTTCCCTAGGAGCGTGGTGAAGCACTGGGATGGGTTCCCTAGGGAGGTGATGGAATCTCCATCCCTAGAGATTTTTAAGTCTCGGCTTGACAGTGCCCTGGCTGGGATGATTTTGTTGGGGTTGGTCCTGCTTCGGGCAGGGGGCTGGACTCGATGACCTCCTAAGGTCTCTTCCAGCCCTAGGATTCTATGATTCTAAGACTGTCTAGGCCCACATCTTTTCTTATTATGCCATTGAACCCAGGATTAATGTACACAACATTTACACTTTGCAAGAGGGAGAGATTTTTTTTCTGGTGCAAACTGAGGTTTGGCAGCAACAAAGAGGAGTAACACAGCACAGGGGAAATCTGTCCATGTGGACTGGGAGACGGAGAGCCAGTTGCTCCACAGCTGAGCTCTGGCAAGCAGAGCAGTAGCACACACCCACACAAAATTCTCACTGCTGGCAAAACCCACGAACAGAGCCAGAGTTTGGAAGGTTTGCAAACAGAGCAAAATGCTTTTCCATTCTACCTCAACAATTTTGCACAAAAGAGAGGAAGTTGGGCATGGGACAGAAGGCGGGAGCACAACTTGTATTTCTTGCTACTTCTGTGGTGAAATTGTCTGAGTTTCCACTGGAGAAACCTGGTTTTGCCCATTGGCATTTGCAAGTTTGGTGGGAACACAGCATGAGGGGGGCTGCAGGGTCTGGAGAAGGTGTGCCAGCAGGGCTCTCCGGGGATAGAACGACTGGCATGATGGGGAGTGCGGAAGCTCAGATGGGAGATGCATTGAGAGAGAAGCAGGTGCTCCCAGGACTAAAACATTGATGTGGGACTGTGTTGTAAGGATTGCGGAGCACAATGGGGAAGCCTGTGCTGGCGTGACTAGTTCCATGACTACCCTTCGGTCTCCAGGCTTACCAGTCGGAGACCTGCAACGGGTCTGACATTTGCTTATAAAATCTCCTCTTATTAAACCTAGTGGGACTGCTTGTCATATTCTCCAATGAAGGCTAAGAAAGCAAGCAGGGGAATGTGGGGAACATGCCCCTAGATGCCCCCAGGAAATCTCCCCCTTTGCAGGGTGAGTCCTTGTGCAACATTCTGCTAGTTGACATGCAAAGGACAAGCTCTAGAAAATCGCTTTCTCCCCCTGCCTCCTCCCCCTTCAGCACCTTGATCCACCCCAGAAGAGAAACCCGCTCTGCTTTTCACAGCTCTGCCGAACAAGGCGAGTTCCCTGCTCGATGTGCAGCATTCTCCAGTTCCTGCATTTCCTCTGCCCTTCACTTTTAAGAGCTGCCTCTGTCTGCATGATTAAAAAAAATATCAACACAACTCTACAGAGGGGGACACCGGGAAGGGGGAGCTGAGAAGGCTTGCAGGCAGAGGGAGGTGGTGCTTGTGCACTGGGTCGCAGACACGCACAGAATTAGTAGGGAGAGCAAAGACCATGCAGCGGACAGGGGAGCACAATATCCTCTGCATTTAGCCAAGGAAATGAAGGAGTCTCTTACTTCCTCCAACCCTCCCCGCAGACTGGCCTATTCTATGCATAGCCCTGGCCCAAACTCCTCCCTCCCCTCCCTGCTTTCACTCCCAGCCACCTTTCCCTTTCCTGTTCATTCAGAACAGATGATGCTCCTGATCACATGTGTACAGCTCCTCTCCCTCCTCCCTTCCCCAGCCCTTTAAGTAGCTTTATTACACGGAGAAATCATTTGTACTACACACAGCGAGAGAGGGGGAGCAGGCAAAGGGAGGGAGATTTAACAGGCAACAGCACGGTGGTGTGGAAGGACCAGGGATCTGAGGAGCATGGCAGCTCTGTCAAAGCCAGCAAAAGCCAAGGGATAGCTAGGGGCAGAGGGGGTGTGCACTTAAATCCAGAGCACAGCATAAATGTGCAGCAATACCTGGGAGGAGGCAGTAGGGAGAGCCTGGGAGAAGACCCCAATTCTGTGGTGATGGCATGGACCGGACGCCCTTCCAGCGACTGTTTTTACCTTCCTCCCAGTTCTGTCTCCACCGGGTCCCCACAAACCACAAGGGAAGAGGACTGATGCAGAGCCATTGTTAGCAAGTAAGTTATCCTATTGTCTGTTTGCTTCCCATCTCTCTCTCTCTCTCTCTCTCTCTCTCTTCTCTGACTGCTGCCCAAAAGGCCGGTTCCTAGGTCAACCTAGCCGCATGAGGGAGACAAGAAAACAGGTGCTGTCTAACTACCAGGGGATGTTAGGGGCAGTATCCCGCTCTTAGACATGCCATTGTCAGGTCTGACAAAGGTGTTGTGAGGGTACATCGTCAGGCGTCTGCATGCTGTGCTAATGAGTGTTGTATAAGGACCAAAGAGAGTGGAGCGACTCTTGGTTTGCAGCTGGGGTGAAGGGTTGAACTGTAAATTGATGGCATTTACTCTTTCATTTGGGGTTCAAAGAGTAGCTGGGGTTGTTGCTGCTATTGTTCAAGTGAACCTTTGGTGTGCCCGGGGCTGCTTCGTGTAGGGGGATCCCAGTTGGCTAGGAGGTGTATGTGACCGTGCCACAGTCAGGGTGATTACCCAGGGCATGCTGACTTCCCCGGCTTGGCTGTTTTCCAGCATGCTGGACTGACCTAATGGCCTAACTTTTATTGAGATGTGTTTCTCACCCCTTGTGAGCTGTCTGAGAGTCACAAACCAGCTGGGAACTGGCAAAGTGTTAACAATTCTGAGCCAGTTCCCAGCAGAATCGTGTCCTAGGGGGTAATCCTGGGATCAGCCGTCAGAGCCAGCTTGATTTTGGGGGGAGTCAGTCCAGGGTGGGATGTCAGGGGCCAGGCTCTGAGCTGGCCTTTACTGGGATGGCTAATTCATAGTATTATTCAGTATTTGATTACTGGAGCTCCTGGGGTCCCTGGTCATAAACCAGGACCGCATTGGACTAGGTGCTGCACATACACAGAACAAAAAGATGGTCTTACCCCTAAACATCTAACAATCTGCCTTCCCGGCTCTGACATCCTGCTAGCAAACATCCTACACCCCAGGTAGGGAAATAATTTTGGGCTAGGAATGTGATGAAACAAGCTTGGGAGTGGAGGGGAAGTGAAACTGGACCTTCCTGCTAGCTCTCGGCCATGAGCTGGCCAGTCCAGAGGTTAGGGAGGGTCAAGGAAGTTCCATATAGCTTGGATAAGCATGTCAATTTCCATCGACTACTTGACTAGTCAATAGGCACTTCCACATTCCTCCTTTGAAATGTACAAAAGCCCCTGCTGGGGCTCTTGTACGTTTCAAAGGAGGAATGAGGAACTCCACATGCAGCCTGGGGCCGGCGGGAAGTCCCTCTGACTCTGGGCTCCGCGCAGGCCAGCTTTGAAACGTACAAGAGTCCCCAGCGGGGGCTCGTGTGCATTTCAAAGTAGAAGTGCCCTCATGGAGCCCGGGATCAGTGGGGAACCCAAAGTTAGATAGAAGCAGCAAGGTGGGGGGGGGGATCAACTAGTCAACTGACTATCCAATAAGCTTTTGCTTATCAGATAGTCGACTAATCCTCAACATCTTTAGTCTAGATGTGGGGCAGGCTGTCGCATTTCAGGGGCCCCATTCTCTTCCCTCTCACCCTGAATTCCATGAGGGATCCTGTACTCAGAACTCTTCCCACCTAGATACTCAGTCCCAGGAGCTTGGAAGAGTCCAGAGAAGCAGTCAGGATTCTAAGTGCTGATCCAAGCTGAATCTCAGAACCTTTTAACATTACAGATGCCCCCTTCCTGTTGCCTGGACATTTGCAGGGAAGCCTGGGTTCCAGTCTGCACCTTGACACTTAGCCAGCTGGGTAATCTGTGTCACAGCACCCATGTGTGCCTCAGTTTCCCCCTCTGTGAAATGGAGATAACAGTGCTGTCCTACCGCACAGGAGGGTTTGCTAACAATCTGCAAAGAAGTCAGTTCTTTGAAATCCTCAGAAGTAAAGTGCTACAGACTT
Organism: Rafetus swinhoei; assembly: GCA_019425775.1. NCBI lineage: Eukaryota > Metazoa > Chordata > Testudines > Trionychidae > Rafetus > Rafetus swinhoei. Next base: position 8,993,300 of record CM033429.1, on the reverse strand, counting down.
TCTAAGCAGTGGTTGTGTTATTGTCCATTTTCCAAGCAGGTGCAGGATTAGATAGTGACTCTTAATTGCTATTGGGGATGGGAGAATTGAATAATAAATGTGCTCAAAGGCAGGAATATTTGCACCCTTTTGCCTGGGTTTCCCCATAGGCAGGGTAGGGGAACTTCTTAACCAGATCTCTCTTGGGGTATCCAGATGATGGACAGTATCTCATGATCACCAGGGAGATGGGGTATTGGCACTGCCAAAGCAGCCCCCCAAATCACCAGAAGGGCAACAGGCATCCCCAGAAGTTAACAGTGGAACAAGTGTATGGAAAGCGAAGTTGCTGCAGGGAGCGCCCAGACCTGGGAAAAGCCAATTCCTTGGAAAAGGTCTGGATCAAATAGGCTTATTTTCGGATTTGGTTTGTTGGGGAACCAACTGTCAGCTGAATATTAGAGACTCAGTTAAGGATCTCTGAACATCAGCTTATTCATGCATCCCTCATCACACTGTGTTTTAGCCTCTCCCCACTTAGAATTCTGTGACATGCAGCTCCCCGGTTATTTTATATTAATTACATTCTGCCATCCACGCCTTCCAGTATTTATACTCCCACTGAGCTGGTCCTTATACCAAGCAATGGATATTCCCTGGCCTTTATGTTATAGTAACTACATGCTCCCCTATCATTATTTTATATAAAACAACATTCTCGCTCTGTTAATTCCCAGGCTGCTTTAGGGTCATTAGACCAGCTCATAAAGCATTTCCCAGTCTCCAACTTTTGTGAAAAATAAAATCGTTTTGTTTTTCATTAAATTGTTAGGTCCCCCACTGCATTTTTAATAGATTAATCTCAGTATATCTATAATACACCCACAAGTTTGTATTTTATAAATGATTTTTCTTGCTTTAACTCCTGTTGGAAAATGCATTCAAAGCCCCACCTACTCTCTGCAAAGCTGGCATAAATAGAAACAAAATAACAGATTTTGTTATTTTAGCTTATTCCACTTTTCAAAAAGCTAGCAGCAAAACCAGAATTTTTAACCCCTAGCAATCAAAATTAGATGTCAATTTGTTCTGTCCCGTAGAAGGACAAAGGCCAGATTCTCTGTTGGTGTAAATGGGCTTGACTCCATTAAAGCTGATGGAGCTACAGCTGTTTACACCAGCTATGGATATGGCCCCAAGTCTAATTAGGCAAAGGTGTAAAATTGATGTAAAATTTTCTAAAGCAACTCTGGTGAAAAAGCCCTATCTTATGTAGTAGGTATGAGATGCCGAGGAAACCTCTCAAGAAATTACTCTAAAAACCTATAGCAGTCATAGAGAATGATTACAAATTTTGCTCAGCAACTAACATTGGCTGTAGTAGAAGTATATTTCTCCATTAAATTCTATATAGGATAGTTCCAAAAACTTCTGTGCCTTTGAATCACATTTGGTCTTGGGTCAGGGATTCTGTGCCTTCGTTGTAGCCATCTGGGGCTATGTTTAGACTGCAAGCTTCTTTCGGAAGAAGCTTTTCCGGAAGAGATCTTCTGGAAAAACCTTTTTCTAAAGAGAGCGTCTACACAGCAAAAGCACAACAAAAAAGCAATCTGCTTTTCCAAAAGTCAGCGTCCACACTGATTGGACACTATGTTGCATTTCAGTTGTGATTACTGTGGGACAGAGTAGCCACCAGGGTACCTGTGCTTTTTCCTGAAGGCCTCTTATTTTAAAAAAACACTCTCTTCTGTGTCCACACACGCTGTTTTCCAAAAAAGCTTTTTCGGAAAAAGGCTTCTTCCTCCTAGAAAGAGGCTTACCGCTGTCGGAAAAACCCCTCCGTTTTCGACAGAAAGTCGAAAAAAATGAAATAGCAGTGTGGATGTAAGTGTAGTTTTTCCAGAAAAACAGCCGTTTTTCTGGAAAAACTCTGCAGCATAGACATACCCTGGGACATTTGTAAGTGTGACTTAAGGGTAAGTGTCACCTACTCAGCAATCAACATTACTTCCCGCAGCAACTTGGGTAACTTCCACTACCATCTGAAGAAGTGGGTTGTGCCCACAAAAGCTCATGAGACTATCTACATTTTTTGTTAGTATCTACAGTGCTGCAGGACCATTTGTTGTTTTTTAAGTTTTTTCAGTTACAGACTAACATGGCTACCTCTCTGAGACTTTCACTACTAAGTACACTTGGAATTTCTTGGAATTTCTCTACTATTTATTTGTCCCCTGGACTCCTTGACTCCATTCATCTGAAGAAGTGGATTGTGCCTACGCAAGCTCATGATGCCATCTACATTTTTTGTTAGTCTCTAAGGTGCTGCAAGATTCTTTGTTGTTGTTGGTTTTTTTAGTTTATTCTGTTTCAGACTAATACGCTACCCCTCTGAAACTTTTGGAATTTCTTTGCAGTCTCATACCAGTACCAATTAATACCGACTCTGATTAGCATGTGAGAGCTGGGGGGGACTCTTTGCAGAAAATGGTGTGAATACAGATCATTAGTGAGGCCAGTATTTGTATAACACTTTGAAATTGTGGAATGCCCGTCTTTGGAGGATTTTTCAGAACCGGTTGGACAAACACCTATCAGGGATGGTCTAGATTTACATGGTCCTTCCTCAATGCAGGAGGAAGGTCCCTTCCAGACAACATTTCTATGACTTTATGACATCATCACTCTTCACAGGGTACAGAGGTTACCCTGGGTTTTCAAAACAGTTTTCAGCCATGCTAGAAATTGTGGGGCTTATATTCCGTGGAAGGAAAGGAGGGAGAGCCACTGTTCAAGGCTCTACCTTCAAATTTTGGAGTCCTGGGTTCAAGTCCTTACTCCTGTGTGACCTGGGGCAAGTCATTTAGCTTCTCTGTGCCTCAGTTCTCCATCCATCAAATGGGATTTATAGCATTTCCTAGCTTCTTCAGGATGTTGGGAGGATAAATGCATTAAAATGGCTCAAATACTATGGCATTGGGGAGGGGGCGGGATATTCAAACCTGACTGAGGGCAAAAGAGTCCTGGAATATTATAATGCTGATTATCCAGTGCTGTTGGGTGGATGGTTAGATAGACAGAAAACTTAACAACAACAAAGAAATGTAACTATCCACAAACCTCATCTCTCCCCGTATCTGCCAACTTTCTGCCCAGCGAAATTTTCTTACCACCCATTTTCTGAAAGACTGAACAGCCTGGTTACAATATTTCTAAGCATAACCAACTCTGAGCAGACAAGCAGTCATCAAGCAGGTTCTGTAACAAGCAGCAAAGCCATCTCACTTCCTTTGGTAGCTGCCTAACTAATCATCAATCAGCCGCTTTTTTGTGTTTCCGTGGGTAGGTATCTCCTGCAGCCCCAGAGGAATTTCTTTTTAGTCAGCACTCAGGTTTGTCAGCGTGCTAGAAAAGTGATCCTGCCAAGCTAATGAAAACTCAGAGGAAATGAAAAGAATCTTGATACTTTGGTGCTGAGTGAGATTACACTTTGAAAAGGAATTATTTGGGCAGGGGGAAGGGAGACAAGATAATTCAGCTTCTGTGCTTTGAACTGTGCATTTATCATTGAAGTGCTGTCAGTTTCCCTCCTATGCAGTTTTTCTTAAATGTTTTGCCTTGTCTATTAATAACAACAGAGTAGCCCTTCCAGTGGTTTTCATCCATGGATCTCAAAGCACTTTACAAAAGGAGCAGATCTCATTAGCCCCATTTTAGAGTTGGGGAAACCTAAGCACAGAGAAGATTTGTCCAAGAGTTGGTTGGGTCTCTCTGTTTCTCCCATGTACTTTTACTTAGCTGCCACAGACAGATTCACCCGAATGAAGCAGAGGCAATAAATGAAATAGGTGAATGGAAAGCTGCCTTCTTTCAGGAAAATAAAGATCCATTTGGCAATAATCATCTCTCTGGCATCCAGTACCAAAATAATTTGCAAGGGCCAGTCCTCTGTAATGGCGTTCCTCCATTCTACCCTGACTTCTGCTCAGTTTGCCTTCTTTGAACTTTTCTGTTTCAATCCATTAGCCCGCAAATCTGTCTGTTATTTGTCCCTGGTGATAAGGATCCACCCCTCTGGGCAACTTTCAGTCAGATACTTTAATTTTATTGCTGTGATGTAACAAGAAGGGACTCTGCAGCTCATGAGGGCTGGGGCTGTATTCAACATGGCAGCAAAAGAACAGCTCTCTCAGTAATAATCAATCTATCTTTAGTGTTTATCTAGCCATCTACTACTGTACTTGACTGACTGCTGGTCCTTCTGCCATGGCCTCTCCCTCTGACCCCATTCCCGTTTTGGCATCATGCTGCCTGACTTCCGCCGCTTTGAAGTGATAGAGTTTAGATGCAGAGCCAGGGAATCTTTTTTGGGTCGGGGCCATTGACCCACAGAAAAATCAGTCGGGGGCCACACACATGTGAGAAGCAAAACGAAAAGATAAACCAAAAAAAAACCCTCCCTGAGGTGGCCCTGACTGAGTAGGAGAAAGACACTCCCCACATTCTCCTCACATAGCAGAGCCTTGGGGGGCCCAGGCTGGTAGATTTTGTGTGCTCCAGCCCCACTGGAGCACCATCACGAGCTCCCCAGTGCTGGTGAGGAGCCTCAGGCCTTGGGAGCCGGAACCAGGCAAGCCGAGATTCCCCACCCCTGAGAGAGGCATAGTGCAGATAGGTGCAGCATCCATACAGCGCTGCTGGTGCACCACAATCCTGACAAGCAGTGCCCCTTGATATTCCAGGCCTACCGCTCCCTCCTCCCCCCCCCAGTTCTGCTAATGCACTTCAATCCAAACTTGCACAACCAGCCCTCAGCTCCCACACAACTACCAGTGCATCTCAATTCTGATCTACGTTGCAACTCCCCTGGCCTGCTATTCCAAATCCCTCTAGACCAGAGATGGGCATGTCTGCTCCCTAAATATAAAAGTCGTATTGTTAGCAGACAGATGTTTCACAGGGCTGTGGAAAGTTCTGAATCACGTATGTCTGCTATGGAATAGGGATATGAAAGTTTAACCCTTAAAGGGCAACCCCCGGCACATGACACGGAGCAGCCCCTATCCATGGTGGGACTGGGGGCCACTGGCAGGGGCTGTTCCGGCTCCCCCCTTTATTGATTAACCCAGGGGTTCTCAAACTTTGTGATACCGCGACCCCCCTCTAAGTTGCTTGTGACCTCCCAGGGGGTTGGGACCCACAGTTTGAGAAACGCAGGGTTAACCAGTTAAACTTCACATTTAACCAGTTAACCAATTAAATGGGATTTTACATCCCTGCTATGGGGGGGGGGGGTCAATTTGGCATACCATTATAATAAGGTGAGAAAAGGGACCTGTTTAGATTTTGCCTTCTACTTTTATGGTTCTCTGGATTCTCACCAACACATTGCCAAATGATGATGATGATGTCTTATTTTATTATACAAATAATTCCCAGTGCCTAGAGGCATTAGCCATGATTAAGATCCCACTGTGCTAGATGCTGTAGAAACACCTGGTAAGAAACAGTCCCAAAGGGTTATGATTATGATTACCAAGACGGAAGAAAGCGTGGAAGAAATGAAAAGGTATAATCCCCTTTTTGCAAAGAGGGAACTGAGGCACTGAGAGATTAAGCAATTTAACCAAGGTCATGTAGGAAATCTAAATTGAGCCTAGCTCTCCTGAACTTATGTCTTTCTGCCTTAACCATAAGACCTCCAAGAAAAATGTCAAAACTTGTTAATGAAATCTGGATTTGACCTAAAATCTTCACAAAGAAAAAAAATTCACCCTGCTAAGAAAAAAGACACCTGTTTTTGACTTCTTGTGGTGTTTGGGGTTGCAGGAGGTATGTTGAGTCTCTCTGGAAGCAGCCATGGCAAAATGATGCACTTTGAAGTTTAGCTAAAATTCATCTCATTCTATTTCAGCAAATCTAAGATCCTTTCCCTTAGTGCCCCTTCCTCTCCCCAAGTCTGGCATCTGGGTGAAAGCTGAGCAATACCAAGAAACCTGATAAAAGGCCTCTTTGCAGAAGTAATAATGTTCCAACTCTCGTCTCCTTTTGCAGCAGCTCCAGCAGCCTGTCTAAAAGGAATATGTGGCTTTGCACAAAAGTGACATTTTCATTACCCTGGCCTTGTTTAACCAAGGATTGCAAATGCCAGTGGAACATAATGGTACCTGTGAGTCTGTGACTGACCCTTAGAGGCAGTTCCAACCTTTGAATCTATCGCCTGAGAGAGCAGTGCTTCACAAACTGAGAGCTAATTCTCCCTTGTCTGCTTGCACACAAATACCATCGACCATGAAGGATGTGTGTGCATGGTGGGGATGGCTTTGTACAAGGACTAAAGGAGGAATTCAAACTTATATCTGTGCTGTTCTCTCGTTTCGCTGTATGTTATGTCACCAACTGGGCGCTTTTGAAATGCTAAGGCCTAGTTTTATAAATGGAATAGCATTAACTGCCCATTTTACAGATGAGGGAAACTGAGGCCCTAAGAAGGGAAGCAATTTGCTCAAGGTGACAAGTTGGTTATTGACAGAGCCAGGAATAGAACCCAGGTTGGCCTCTTGCCTCCCAACCCAGTGCTCTAACTTCTAGATCAAACTTCCTCTTCTAAGGCAGAGGAATTAATCTCCTACATGAAGAGGGCTATTGATCAATTACCTGTATCACTTAGCTAGAAGAGACTTAAAGTGCAACAGGGGAAATGAAGATTAAATATTAGGACAAATTCTAATTACAATGAAACAGGCAGTACAATTCACCTGCAAGAGACAACTCGTCTGTTTTGAGGGATCTCTTTCCAGGATCCCCCAGGTTTCCCAAGCAATTTCACTTGGCCTGTAGTTAAAGACACGCTGTCCTAGGCAGCCAGTTTTTGCTAGTCCCCTCTGTGCTTTCACTCATGGCACGTTTCATTGTCCTTTCACTAATAACCAATCTCTCCAGGCTGTTCCATCGTAAGTCAAGGGTGCAGAGATTGTGATTTCTTACCAGATTCTGATCTTTTCCTGTCTTGCAGCTCATATCTGCATGTCTGGGGCTATGCAGTGCTCACTTTCACACTGTTGTTGATGGCAGAATTTCACTTCACAGACTCTTTAACTAACACTCTTGTCTTTCTTACTAGAATCATGCAAAAATTTGCCTGCAAAATGGCTTTTTTTTTCTTTCCACATCCCTCAAGCAACCAGAACTTTTGAATTTCAATCATTCAGATTTGAGGTTAATAAAAAAGGGCAAGCAAAGAAAGAAAGGGGCAGTCTCTACCCAGTGTGTTCCCTTTGCACCTAGCTCCACTGCTCTGAGCCTCTGTTTCTATGCAGATTCTCCACCCGCTTGCACCTGGCACCGGCATTTACATCTCTGCAAAGGGAGGGTGAATGAGCTCTCTGCCTTTCTGACACTCACACTGGGTACAGATGTCAGTGGACCTGCATGATGCAAGGAGGTGGAGAATTAGGCCTGACCATCCAAGAGAGTTAAAGGTGCAGTACACAGAAAAAATTAAGCTAACGATGGCAACATAGCTCCACTGCCACTCTGTCTCTCTTCTTCTAACACAGGAAGCCATGATGGGGATGGAGAAAAATATTTCGCCCTTCTTGCTGTTAGCTGCCAACCTCCCCCACACCCAGCTTCCATTATGCTCACACCCTACTATCCCCCACCAAAGATCATATCAACCTCCCATGCACTCTGAGGCTATCACTAGGCAGGCTCAGGAATGCTAAATAATCTGGGATTATTAGCCCGGAGGGCCAGAGAGTTTGGTAAATGATAGCAGCGGAGATGTTGAGTCTAGCTGCAGGTACAGAATTTCTCCTCTCGCCCTTTACAGTGGGAGGACACCTGGTGACAGTAACATCTCCTATAAAGAAAGAAAGGTACGCTTCCCCTCTTGACTCAGGTGACTTGACTCCGGTGGTTTTCAAAGTTTTTTTTCTCATGACCCAGCTGAAGAAAACTGTTGATGCCTGCAACCCAACATAATTTGACTAGAGTGTGGACTCTGGGGCGGGGCTGAGGGTGAGAGCTTTGGGCTGTAGGAGGGGGCTCTGGCTTGGGGGGGTTTAGGGTTGGGGTAGGAGCGGCTTACCTTGGGCAGCTGCCAGTCAGCAGTGCAGCGGGGGGAGGGGGACCTAAGGCAGCTTCCTGCCTCTCCTGGCACCACAGACCATGCTGCGCCCCAGAAGCAGCCAGCAGCAGGTTCCCAGCCAATGGGAGTGCAAAGGTAGTGCTCGGGGCACGGGCAGTGCACAGAGCCTTGTGCACTCCCCCCCCCCCACTCCCCACCACCACCAAGGAGCCGGGCATTTGGTTGTTGGCTGCTTTTGGGATGCAGCACAGTCTGTGGTGCCAGGACAGGCAGGAAGCTACCTTAGCCCCCTGCTGGTCACCTGATCCCCCCAGCAGCAAGGAAACCCAGCGACTGACATTTCATGACCCACTACTGGGTTACAACCCATAGTTTGAAAACCCCTGCTGCAGTGAACCAGTAGGCATGGCTGCATCAATAAACCCACCCTGCTTTTTTGGAAATAATGATTGTTGGTTGATTTATGTGGCTTTAGCACAAAGGGTAAGAGAAATCTCCTGCTGGAAATTGTAGAATTGGCTTCAATACTGTGGAAGCAGAAATTCACTGCTCGGTTTATTTCTTTCTGCTTTCTTCCTACCCACCCCTAATACTGTTTTATATTGAAAAAACTGAAGCCACTTTGCTCAGCTTTAAGCTAAGTCTTTCCCAAGACACTCTTAATTGTATCTCTGCACCTCTTCCCATTCACAGATGCGTAAGAAGATTAAAGACAGTACTGTAATAGACTTGGTTAGGTTTTAATAAGATTTGCTAAGACCGCTGCAGAGAGCACATATCCTGGAGAACGCTGCTGCTCTTTGATATCCTGAAGGCTTCTTAGGCAGCTCTCCACAGGAGACTCTTTCTCTGCCCTGGGTTTGAAAATGGAATTCTTGGTTCTCAATAGAAGAAATGGTTTCCATTAAAGAAAGCAATATCTCTGTGATAATGTTAAAGTTCAGTGAAGATGATGTTACATTGTAACCTGATAAACGTGACAGGTGCGCATGTCATCCCGTTCTGTTTGTTCCCAATTAGTCAAGAAAAGATTTGGACAATGACCTTTTAGAAGAGATCTAAGGAAGTAGGTTTTCAAAAGTGACTGGTGATTTTGGGGTACGCAATTACCTTCAAGGGCGTGTGATTTGCAGAGTGTTGGTGTTTGGCACTTTTTGTAATCCAGCCCCTTCAAGGTCTCTCAGGTTGATGCACCGAAAATCATTAGTCCCTTTTGAAAATGTAAGGCCAAATTGTCCTCACTTCTCATCCCTCTCTGCCTGGTACAAAAGGAGCCCAAAGAGCTTTTGTTTAAAAAAAAATGTCCCAGATCAGTAACAAGATATGTGCACTTACTACATTTTGAGCCTCTATTAACCAGGACTCTCTGGTCTGGCAACATCTGTGGCCTGGGTAAAGGGCTGGTGGCCAGGAATCCAGTGGGGCTGGGAAGCCTAGTGCACCTGGGGAGGCCAGGAAGCACAGCGCACAGCAGCAGGGTGGCAGCAATGGGAGGAGAGAGCCAAGCTCTGACCAGTAGCAAAGCGAGGGCTGGGAGGGGCTGGTGGTAGGGGGACAGAAAGACCTCCCCTCGTCCAGCAAAATCCCTAATCCAGGACCAGTCAGGTCCCAAGGGTGCTGGACCAGGGAGGTCCAACCTGTACCAAGAGAAAGGGGTTTTTCAAAGCAAGTAGTTCACTGCTCCTGCTTCACTCAGGTAGCGCTCTCTACAAATGAGGCAATGATAAAGGTGTTCAACAATTACTTCTCATGATTTAATCTTCAAAGAAGCTTCAAAAATAATCCCAGAAGAGAGGAATGGCCCCATGAAAAAGCTTTTCTAATGCAGGATGCCCTTGAGTTTAGCACTCTATGATTAGGAGACAAAGCTTTTCAAGGTGGTGTTGATGTTGCCCAGTATATTCTGAACCCTTTATCAACTCAAAGCAGCACTGGTTTGACAAAGCTGTTTTCCTAAGATCTTAAATGTTGTTTCCTTTTACCCTGCCCTAGCCCAACCATGGCTGGAGATTCTAGGATCTTCATGAACCAGGACATGGAAATTGGAGTCACACCCAGGGACCCCAAAAAGATTCCCAAACAGGCGCGGGACTACGTTCCTATTGCCACTGACCGAACCCGTCTGCTGGCAGCAGAAATCAAGAAGCCCCGCCAGCGTTACATGGAGAAGAGCGGCAAGTGCAATGTGCACCATGGAAATGTTCACGAAACCTACCGCTACCTTAGCGACCTCTTCACTACTCTGGTGGACCTCAAGTGGCGCTTTAACCTCCTTGTCTTTACCATGGTCTATACTGTCACGTGGTTGTTTTTCGGATTCATCTGGTGGCTTATTGCCTACATCCGGGGAGATCTGGACCATCTTGAAGATGAAAACTGGATCCCTTGTGTTGAAAATCTCAGTGGATTTGTCTCTGCATTTCTGTTTTCCATTGAGACCGAGACCACAATTGGGTACGGCTACAGGGTTATCACTGAAAAGTGCCCCGAGGGCATTATACTGCTCCTGGTCCAGGCTATTCTAGGCTCCATTGTCAATGCGTTCATGGTAGGGTGTATGTTTGTCAAAATCAGCCAACCAAAGAAGAGGGCCGAGACCCTCATGTTTTCCAACAATGCTGTGATTTCCATGAGGGATGAGAAGCTCTGTCTAATGTTCCGGGTTGGGGATCTCCGGAATTCCCACATCGTCGAGGCTTCCATTAGAGCCAAGCTGATCAAGTCCAAACAGACCAAAGAAGGGGAGTTCATCCCCTTGAACCAAACGGACATCAACGTGGGCTTTGATACCGGGGACGACAGGCTATTCCTGGTGTCACCGCTCATCATCTCGCATGAAATTAACGAGAAGAGCCCCTTCTGGGAGATGTCCCGGGCCCAGCTGGAGAAGGAGGAGTTTGAAATTGTGGTCATCTTGGAAGGAATGGTCGAAGCGACAGGTAAGATTTTGCCAATGACCAGTGCAGAGCAAAAAGTGACACCTAGACTAAGAATATGGGTCTTTCTCTGTGCTCCTTTTGGGGGTTGGTCCATGTAAGAGAGATGAGCCTAATGCTGCTTCTAAATACAAGAGGAGATTCTGTGTGGCATTGCACCAAGTAGGAGAGGGGGACCCAGTTTGGGGAGAAGTAAGCATGTCCATGTCCTTTGTCCACAGCTCAAAGTAAATCTGGACTTCTAATGCTCTGACGTGTTTGGTTAAAGGGCCATCTCTGTCTCTCACCCAGAGGGAGTTGAAGGAGAACTTCTGCAGCTCTCTACCCAGCACTCTCTTAACTGTGTGGCCTAGTAGTTAGGGGGATACATTGGGTTTTAAGAGACCTAGGTTTGATTCCTGACATTCTGCTGCTGGAGGATGGCATGGCAGAACAAGGAGCAATGGTCTCAAGTTACAGTGGGAGAGGTCTAGGTTGGACATTAGGAAACACTATTTCACTAGGAAGGTGGAGAAGTACTGGAATGGGTTACCTAGGGAGATGGTGGAATCTCCGTCCCTGGAGGTTTTTAAGTCTCGGCTTGACAGCGCCCTGGCTGGGTTGATTTAGTTGGGATTGGTCCTGCCTTGGGCAGGGGGCTGGACTTGATGACCTCCTGAGGTCTCTTCCAGTTCTATGATTCTATTAGCCAGAAGCTGAGAAAGGACAACAGGGCATAGATCACTTGATGATTGTCTGTTCTTCATTCCCTCTGAAGCACCTGTTACTGGCCATTGTCAGAAGACAGGTTACAGGGCTAGATGGACGTCACCATTATGGCTGTTCTTCTGTTTTAGCTCAAGTATTTGTGACTGAGGCATTTAGTTCAATAAGTTCTGGGTTCAACCCCAGCTGTTGGCATAGTTCTGTCCTGCATTTAAAATAGGCTATGGCTGAGCTATTTGAGATATCTATTGTTACTGCTCAGTGATGACCCTCAAACACCTTGACTCACCCCTCTGGCAGAGGATGAGGAAGATAGATATTTGTTATACTTTACATTTTCACCAGCTGGGCTAAACTAAGTGTCTCAAAGCATAGCAGCTTTCTTGCGTGTGCAGAGCATAATCATTAGGCATGTTGGAACAACAGGTGCAGAGCTGGAGTGAAGTGGGGATTATTACATTCTAGTCTGGAATAGTCTCACAAGGGAATTGATGGGAGGTTTATGGCCTACGTCATTTTAGACCAGAACAAAGCACAAGGAGAGACCCTGTAGGAAACGATCAGCTCAGCACTAGCTGGGATTAACCTCATTAGAGAGGTTAGAAAGTCGTGATCTTTGAACACTCCCACGTTCAGCCAGTTTTGGATGTTGGAGTTTAGTTGGAAGGCCTCATCTTTCGACTTTGTGGATTATTTTCCATCTCTCTTGTTTTTAATTGATTTTAAACCAAGAATTCTGGTAGAATTTCTCTATACCAAGGACTGTTTGTGATATGGGACACAACAGTCCAAAAACAGAATTGAGGGTCAGTAGTCTAAAATGGCACCCGTATTCAATATTTATTTGTAATTACTTTATTTGCATGTATGTAGTATGTCTCAGGATACAGTATAAGTATGTGATAAAAGATACTTGATTTCTTCACAAACTTCTTTACAATTAGGGGATCAGAGAGAGAGAATATGCACAGACCATTTCCTCCCTGCTAAAGTGCAACCACCTCTAGGTGGAATGTAGCAGCCGTTAATCAGCACAGAACAGCACTCTGTAACAGATAGGATGGGAGAGATAAGCTGGCTGAGCTTTCTTTCCATGCCAAAGCCTCACTGCACATGTATGTGTGGTGCCAAATCTGCAGCTAAAAGCAGTGCTGACTTTCTCAAGGGGAGTTTAAAGAGGGTGCAAGGAGACAGAGAACAGACGGGTGTTATGCAGTGTCATCGGAGTGACCCCGTTTCAATCCTGTTCCAGTGTCCTCCCGTGGAAAGGTGTTCCTGGCCAGTACTTCCCACAACTGGAATGCAGAGGTATTTGTAACATGATGTGAAATAATTCTGTGTCTTTAAATCCCTTTCCAGCAAGTAGGAGACAGCAGATGCATAAGGGATTCCTTTTAGATCAGAAGGGCTGAAACCAGTGTGAACGCCCTGGCACACAGGAGGTGACCACTTGTTGGCTACTGTAGTATCTGTACCTGACGAATCCCTATACAACACTAAATATACAGGCACCCATTTTCTAGGGCACATTGTTTGTGGAGTGCTCTATGTCAGCTCGAAAGCTTGTCTCTCTCACCAGCAGAAGTCGGTCCCATCAAAGATGTCACCTCCCCCACCTTGTCTCTCCAGCATCCTGGGGCTGGCACATCTACAGCATTGCATCCAAGTTGTCATTTTCTCCCTACCTCACCTTAATAGCTAGCATCACACTAAGCATGAAAGGGGGACCCAATGTGGGGAAAAGGAAGAGCTCCCATGTCCTTTTTCCACAACTTAAAGCCAATGTGGGCTTTCAATGTTTTGAAGAGCTCCTGGGGCCCTTTCCCCAACACCCTCTTTTTAACTGGTATGCACAAGGGCCTTGTCATTAGGGCGGTGAATGGAGTTTTAAAAGACCCGGGTTTGATTCTTGGTATTCTTCTGCTGAAGGCCATTAGAAACCATTTGCCTCCATTTCTGGCTCTTCTGCTGACTCTTGATGTAACCTTTGGTCCATAGATGGGGGAAATGCCTGCTACTCCTCTCCAGGGGTATGTCTAGACTACATGGCTCTGTCGCCAGAGCCATGTAGATTAGTTTACTGGACATACCCAAATGAAGCGGCGATTTAAATAATCGCGCTTCATTTAAATAAAATAGCTGCGCGCTGAGCTGATCAGCTGTTTGTCGGCTCAGCGCTAATCTGGGCGCTCCGGTCGACATCAAAGGCATTTGTCGACCACCCCATTATGCCTCATGGGATGAGGTTTTGCGGGGTGGTCGACAAATGCTTTGATGTCGACCGTCAGCTGCGCTGAGCCGACAAACAGCTGATCGGCTCAGCGCGGCAGCCATTTTAATTTAAATGAAGCGGCGATTATTTAAATCGCCGCTTCATTTGGGTATGTCTAATAAACTAATCTACATGGCTCTGGCGACAGAGCCATGTAGTCTAGACATACCCAACGAGTGCTATTCACATTAAAGTGCTGGGTTTGTACTTGTGAAGGGCAAGGCAGGTCTTTCAATGCTCCCTTGAATAGAGTAGAGGTGTCTGCAACCATGTCTGTCCCAAGCATAGCCTGAGGAACGCACTACCCAGCCACTAGTATGGGGCTGTAGGAATTAAGTCCCAGCTGGGGAATTCAGAGTTGGCTCAAAGAGGCCCCTCCATCTGGGAAGCAGTGAGATGCACCTGAGCCTTGGTAAAATCAGAGTGTGGTTGGGCTAATATCAGGAGAGAGGAAGGCATTGTTAACTCGAAGTCAGGACCAAGAATTCTGGAGGTGGAAGAGCTGCCATTAGTATTGTATGTTTGTAGGATGATCAGCCTTTTGGTGTTTAAGGGGTTAAGCTACAGGAAAGGATAGAGGATAGTAACTGGGATGAGTGGGCGGGGTGGGTGTCGCCCTGTACAGATGGACTCTGAAATGCCAGAGAAGGCTTTTTAACTTAACTTGAGGCCCCTGAAAAGTTTCTTTCCCTGCCCCAATGTTATTTCATGTCTTAGTGATGGTGCTTGAATGGGGTCCAGTTTTACTGACCCTTAAAACAGCCATCACCCTACCACTTTAGGTTCCAAGTTCAAGGGCCCTAATGGTGGAAAACCTAAACCTGCCTTCTATGAAATTCATTCCCCACCAGTGGCATTCACGAGCCACTTCTGCTGCCTCCAGAGATGCCTGTTTCCATAACTGTGTCAGGAATAATAAAATGGACAAACGAGGAGGCTTTTAACCAATCAAATGCTAATTAAATGTGACTGCATTGTACCTTCACCCTGGCATATTTCTGAGCACAGACAGTTCCAGAGATGGGAAAGCCCTGGCTGCCTGTTTAAGGGTGTGCTTTAGCACAGACGTAAGCAATCTGCTGGTGAAAATTGGCAGAGCTACATGGGCTTCGCTGGAGCTGGTCCAACCCTCTGGCTCAATCGCTGCAAACGTGTTTGATTAGCTCCCGATTATGGCTATCATGCTCTTCACCACTATGGGGCTCCATAATTCCCATAATTCCCTTAGAACTGGGTTTCTCAACCCATGGATCAAGAACCACGAATGGGTCTCCAGATTGTTCAAAAGACCACGTGGCAGCTCCTGTCCCATGGGACTAGCTGGGCTCACCTCCCTGGTCCAGATACTGCCACTTCCGGGGTCCCAGCAGCACGCAGGCTTGGCCCAGCCATCATAACAAAAGGAGCCCCGGGAGGCCACATTTTAGTGCGTGGCTCTGCAACCTCATGAGCTAGGTCACAACTCCACTCACACAAATTTGGTCCAGTCAGCAGGCAGTGCCAAACCTGAGCAGCGCTGGACCTCCAGGGTACGTCTATACTGCAACACTATTTCGAAACAACTAGCACTATTCTGAAATAACTTAGTCCACGTCTACACAGCAAGCAATTATTTTGAAATAGTGTCAAAATACTGTCAAGCAGGAGGACTTCTTGCTCCGACTCCTGTAACCCTCATTGTACGAGGAGTAAGGGAAGTCGGAGGAAGAGTGCTCTATTTCGAAATAAGTGCTGTGTAGACTCTCCCAATTTCGAAATAAGCTATTTCGAAATAAGATACGCAATTGACGTAGCTCCATTTGTGTAGCTTATTTTGAGTTAAGCCCTGCAGTGTAGACACCACCCCCCCGCAGAGTTTGCATCGCTCAGAGCAGAGAGCCAAGCCCTGTCACCCTCACAGACCCAGGGCCCCTGCCCCACCAGGGAACAGGACCTGACCAAAACCCCTCCAGGGTTCCACCCCCAGCCTATTTGCTGGATTGCACAGGCCATAAATATTTACGAATGGGTCCTGGGCCCCAAAAAGGTTGAGAACCACTGGCCTGAAAGGTTTTACCTCAAGAAATTATAGCAAGAATCACTGCCAGGGCAGACTTTGCTGCAACAGGGCTCAAAGGGAGATGATCCCTTAAACTGCTGGGTCCCACACTATCCCCAAGTAAAATGGTCAGCCACACCTCAGAAGCAAACAGGACCCCACGACAAAGACAAGCAAGGTTGGTGCTCTCAGCTTCCTTCATTGGTCTTCAGGTGGGTAGCAGCCCTCAGCAATGGCTGCAGCTTCCAAGCAGATTTTGAGGGTAGTCCTGAATAAATTGCACTGCAGCAGTGAAACCTGTTTGCAATCCATGCAAGGGCGAATGCAGCATGACTAAGGAGTATTCTTTTACCAGAGGTGTATTGTAGAAATGCTTCAGCTGGGTAGTCGAGTTAGTCTGTAACAGGAAAAACTTAAAAAACAATGAATAGTCTAGTAGCACCTTAAAGACTAACAAAACATGTAGATCAGGACTACTCAGGTTTGGAAGCCCCGGGGGCCACAAGGATACTCACAGCACATGCCAAGGGCCACAACTTAAGTGTGGCTGCATATACATGCAAATATATATGCAAATATATGCAAATAGCTTCTTTCACACTGACAGGTATGATACAAAGCACTTCCTACAATTCCCCAGTGCTCCTGACACCTTCTCCCTGGGTGCTAAAAACGCCAACACGTCTGTTCCAGCCAACCTGTCCACTTGCATCTTTCAGTGCTCACCTCTCCTGGGACACACCTCGCTGTTGTGGAGCATGTTCCCAGTGGAGGCCATATTCAAAGGATCCCACCTGCGGGCCACGTGTTGAGCCCCACATAAACCCAACCTGCACCATGGGCTGCAAACAAACAGGCGTGCCCGTGGGTAGCCCTGATTTAGATGGTATTATGAGCTTTCATGGGCACAGCCCACTTCTTCAGATGACTGCAGTATTAGAAGTCCAGATCCAAGAATAAATAAGGAAAGGGGCGGGGGGGATTATAGAAATGGACCAATATGCAACTCAGCATCCAAAAACATTTCTAAGCTCATGGGAATTGGAATGGCGGGTTCTGTTTAGGGACCATATCTAATGTATTGAGCTGTCATGTAGTGTATCGGTTGTGTGTCTCGTTGGTGTAAGAGTGCTATAGAATAATGCTATGTTATAGCTATTAGCAATCTGGGCCCAGTTTTCCACCAGTGTAAATCTGGAATCACTCCACTGATGTCAACATGGTTACAGCAGTGTAAAACAAAAGTCAGTTTGGATCCTTGCCTAGACTATAAGGCTCTTAGTACATTCTTGGGCATTAAAAAATAATAGCATTTCAGGGCATTATAGAGGGGAGAAATTGATAATGGAATTTTATTTGGCAGTCCTTTAGCTTGAAGATATCACAGAGACCCCTGCAATGAGATAAGAGCTTAATTCCTAGCAGTGGCTCAAGGCCCAGTTCACCATTACAAACTAGGGATGTAATAGTATAGTCGATTAACCGATTAACCGATAAGCAAAAGCTTATACGTTAATGCTATGGACTACATGCATTTCCCTCTCCCCCTCTCCCTGCCAGTAAATTTTTTAGCAGTCTGGCCAGCAGCCTGGCTCAGTCCTGGCTCACACTGGGTCCGGAACCTACCCCTGATGTGGATCTGCATTTAAGTGTATTAAGAGCGAGGCGGGCAGGCAGCCTGGCTCAGTTCCAGCTTGCGCCAGGTCCGGGAGCTCAGACCCAGCCTAGACAGGGACTCCTGCCACTGCACATGGCTGCCTCTCTGACGCAGCAGCACAAAGTGACAGGCAGCTGGTCCATGAGGGGAGCTGCTTTTTAAACTGGCTCCCCTCGCGGACCAACTTCCGCCTGGCACCCTGCGCTGCTGCCTCTGATACAGTGGTTGCTGGCCCTGCCCCTGGGGACTATAGAATAGTCGACTAATTGATAAACTTTCATGAGGCTACTCGACTATTCAATTAACCGATATTTAACATCCCTATTACAAACTAGCACCATAAAGTCCTGGTTGAACGATACACCACAGCTTTAGGCTGTACTTCCTCTTACAAAAAGCTCAGCCATTGCTAAGGATGTGCAAAAGGAAGTCATTAGACTAACAACCTCAAAATTAAAAGCATGGCAGAGGAATTGAATTGCTTTACAAATGGACTTTTCTCCCGGTGGGACTGCACAGACCAGGGTGTAATGACATTAAGGATCCTGGATCTATGGAAATGAATGACTCCAGTCTCAGGAGACAGTGCGGTAACTGCTGTTAAAACCAAAAGATGGAGCCGGAAGAGCCCTTCCAACTGGCAGACATCAGAGTGGGCCAAGGTTTGACTAAAGCAATCAGAAGCCGAGGTGGCTTTCTGTCTGGCTTTCAGTAGAGTGGTGGTGAGACATCTCACCAGAACAGGGTGTCATCAGTAATGCAGCGAGTATCCCTAGCCATTGCTAAGACTGCCCAGGAATGGGCATCCTGGTGATTTTAGTGCTTAGGAACTGAACGAAGGTCCTCAATTTAGAATATCATAGTATGTCTAGACTGCATCCCTCTGTAAACCTCCTTGCAGGAGGCCTAAGGGATCTGTCGAAAAAGGCTTTCTTTCTCGACAGATCCCCTCTAGACTACGCTTTGCCGACAAAGTGCTGGAGTCTGCAGCTCACAGCCATTTATGCAAAATTAGGCACGGGATGTTTAAATCCTGCCTCATTTGCAATAATAGAAAACTTCTAATCTGCATCCCTCTGCTGACAGAGGGATGCAGTCTAGACATACCCATATAGACAAATGAACAGTAGTTGGTCCCTGTTGATGTCGTTGGATCCCTTTTTTTTCTGGATATGTGAATTATTTCCTGGGGCGCTGCTTCTGCTTGAAAGGGGTGACATTCTGAGCTAAAGCAGCAACAATGCTATTCTAGATACAGTATTTCCACACATGGCCTGATATTTGAGATGAGGCTAGAACTTGTTAATGGGATGATGTTGGAGAGACCAGAGTCAGGCATATCAATAATCCATTTGCTTTTGGTTTACCCAGAAAGCTTATTGAATAAAAAACGTTCCCGTTAGGCTAGATGGGAAGAGCAGCTAGTCCTCATTTCTACAGTCACATTTCAGAGAGCTCTAAAAATGGTACCATAGGCCTCGACGATTCTTGTATCTCCACCAGTGCAGAGCAATTCACTCAGTTTACAAAGAGGGGGGAAAAAAGTTGGTTGGGTTTTGGAAACAGCGCTGAGGAATTTAGAGACTGTTCCTACTGAAAGTCAATGGGAGCAGAGGATTTTAAAATTATTTAAGGGCCTTGTGACAGGGCATCTGCCCCACACTGGCCCTTTAAGGGTTAAGACCCAGTCCTGGGAGAGGGCTGAGAGAGTGGAGCCCATAGCTGAAGCAGAGCCGGCCAATTAGGACCCAGCTGGGGCTGCATGAATAAGGGCTCCTGCAGGAAGGACTGACTCACTCCTGCTTAGCTGGGGACCAGGCTGTCAGAGAAGCTAGAGGCTTCCTGAGACAGGGCAGTGCTGGGGAAAGGCAGGCAGAGCTGGGGAGCCCTGACCTGACCTCACTCCCAGGCTGCAGGGTCTGAGGCAAAGCCTGAGTGTACTAAGGCTGCAGGGAAGCAGCCAGTGATAGGAAAAGGGTCACACCCCCTTGCCAATGATGAGCAGCCATTTCAGACTGCAATTTGCCCCTGAGGCGGGGGCTAGAGAGTATACGGGGACTGGGGATTCCCTGGGAGGGGAAGACCTGAGAGTTCAGGGGCACTAACCTACAATGGTACCAGAACTCCTAAAATGACCAGCAGGTGGTGTCTCGTGGGTGTGCTCACCCCATGACAGGCCTGAAAAAACAGTTAAAGACCTAGTAGGATTTTCAAAAGCACTTAATTCTCACTGGTTTTAGTGGGAGATAGACACTTTTGAAAAACTAACTGGCACCTATCAGCATCTTAAGCACCTTATGCCTCATAAAACAAGGTATACAGGATCTATCGGAAAAGGCTTTCTTTAGCGAAAGATCAGCCTCTAGACTGCCGCTTTTCTCTGACAAAGCTCCGTGCCTAAAAAAAGCGGTGGCCATTTTTATGCTAATGAAGCGTGGGATATTTAAATCCCTGCTTCATTAGCAATTTCAACCTGCCTAATCTGCATCCCTCTGCCGGCAGAAGGGTACAGTCTAGACATACCCTAAAAGAAGGAGTAGACTACCACTCTCTCTCGCAGAGCTGGGTTGGTTCTGCTATGGCAGGCATGGATACATATTAGTAGAAACTGACTGCAATCCCTGCAAGAGAAACATAGTGTGTCAGGTAATATCTTTTATTAAACCAATGTTTCTTGGTGAAAGAGACAAAGCTTTCTGGCTGCACCAAGCTCTTTTTCAGGCTACTATAGTCACCAACAGATCTGAACACACACCTGCTCAGTGAGGAAGAAGGTAATGTTTGTACAGGCTCTTTTTCCAAGCAATTCAGGACAGATTTTCAAAGATATTTCTGTAGCAAAAGATTGGTGCCTAGTGCAGTTTTCAAAACTCCAAAACAGGTTAGTTGCCTCCCTGCCATGGAAAGTCAATGAGACTTAGGTGTCTATCTTTATTAGATGATTTTGAAAATCCCAGTAGATGCTTAGCTGTGTTTTTAAGACCCTAAATACCCTGGACAGTCTGGCACCTGACCACTATGCTGTATAAATGGCTAGAGGTATACTCACATTACAAGAACTGGTCAATAATTGTGAATATTTTTTCCATTAACCTTTTTTGGGAAAAATATTTATTGCAATTTCCAAAAGTTTCAAACAGTTGCAGGCAAAAAAATCACTAATTCCTGCTGAGCCTCCAATTTTCATCCCTGTGCCATTTCCATCAGAAGCACTCCTTGCAGTAGTATTTGTCCTATCTAAAGCAACACCCTGTAAAAGCAATAGATCAGTGTCTCTTGGCTACTGGCCCCAAAACATTAAAACCACCAGAGGAAGACTCAGTTCATGGACAAACCAGTGTTGATTAGTCACTGAGGCTATGTCTACACTACAGGTTTTGCCAGAAGAAGCAATGCAAATGAAGCGCTGATTAGAATTTTCTCATGCTTCATTTTCATAATCTCTTCCTATCCATTTTTGCACAAGAGGTTTTTGTGCAAAAACATGCAGTGTGGACGTTTCCTTTTTGTGCAAGATTCTTATGCCTCTCCCAGAGTTTTTGCATAAAAAGGAAACATCCACACTGCATATTTTTCACAAAAACCTCTTGCGCAAAAACAGATCGGAAGAGATTATGCAAATGAAGCGTGAGAAAATGCTAATCAGCGCTTCATTTGCATTGCCTCTTCTGGCAAAACCCGTGGTGTAGACGTAGCCTGAGTGAAATGACTACAGCAGGGGCAAAATCAACACAGGAGACAAGCATTCCAGCAATCAGTGTTGCTTTTATGGGCACTTCGGAAGCTACAGAATCACTAACCGTGCCAGCTTAATGAATTGGGCACAGCAATGACTTTAGGGAATTAATTCTCTCTTGTTTTATCTTAAGGGGACATTTCTCAAGATTCATTGGTCAAAATTTGACTTGCAAGAGAAGAAATTGGGAAGTAATCTGTTTGCAAAGTCCATGCAATTTTGCTTTCAATGTTCTTTCTGTCTTTCTTACTCCACCACTCCATGGCAACAAAATCCAAAGCTGGTGGTCCCAGTCCACTGATAGAATTGAGCTGCCCTGTTGTGGGCCATAAACATGGATGTGCCACTGACTTCTTCGCTGCTTCATAGAGGAGAGTATGAAGCAATGCTGCCAGCGTCTGGAAAGCAATCGAAAGCCCGTCCTCCACATGCACGCAGATTCTCCTGAGTTGTGAGATGAACGACTTGGCTGATTCGATTAGAGAGCCCCGGTTTTCCCCCTTAAGCCATCATTCCCTATGATGAAGCAGTCTGTGAACCTTATAAGTCTTTCTAGCTAAGTCTTGCTTCCCTCCCATCTTGTACCTTCCTCTCCTCCTTTGCCAACAATTAACCAAAGATTGATTTATCAATACAGCTGCCTTGCAGGCCTCATTCTGGGCTTACCAGTCTTATTGTAAGGGTAGGGTGCTGTTGGGTGGTACATAGCCAGAATTCATCTCCAGATTTAATCTGCTGGTTGGAATTAAGGATATAAACTCCCCATTAAAAAGTTAACCAATTAAATGTAATGTTTAACTGGTTAACCATAATCCTGCGATAGGGGGCAGCCCTCTGCTGGTTAACCAGGTACCTGAGTAAGCATGCCAGTAAGGGGAATGTTTACCGGGTAACCAGTTAACAGGTTAACCCTTTACATCCCTAGTTGGAACTTTAGCTTCCCTGGGCCAGGTACTGACAGAGAGTGCAATATGACTGGTCCATGGTCCTTTCCTACCAGTGCTACTGTCTGAGTGAGATGCTAGGTGACCTGGGGCATTCAAGTCGTCTTATTTCACCACTGGTGTTCACTGGTTTTCTTTGACTTTTCCCCCCTTTACCTTAAATAGAGAGTTGGAGATAATGGAGCTGATTTACTAATCCAGCGTTAGCCCCCATTTCAGAGGGACAGAACTATACTTAGACATTGTTGAGAGCAAGGTGGCCTAATGGTGAGAACTTTCTGCACACCCTCTCTACACCTCAGTTCATCCAACTTTGAAACAGATAGGATTCCCCTGCTGCAATGTAGAACCGTGTGAGATAATCACAGCGAAGCTCTAAATCTGAGGAATTTGCATTTCAGTCCAATGTCCTGAAATTAATCAAATTTTGCATGCAAAACATGGCAAAATTAGTGCTAGCTTGGCGGGTTGATGGGTTGTTTTTGCTTATCCATTGGATCATTTTCATTCTTAAAAATTGGCATCAGTAAAAAGGGCATGATAGTACCTTCCTTTCACAGAGGAGGCATTGTGATGTAAATGGATTCATAGTTCTAAATGTCTTTGATAGCCCTGGCTTCCAGGGGTAGGAATGAAGTCATGAACCAGACTGTTATTGACTTGCCCTGAAAAGAGTGCTCTTGTTGAACTATTTAAGGTGCTTATGTGGCTCCCTTTGCCATATTATCTGTGTACCGCCCCTCCCCCATCTTTATACTACCACTGGGAGACAGGATAGTGTCATGAACCTCCTTTTGCAGATGGAGACCTGAGAGACTAAGGCCCAGATCCTCAAAGGTATTTAAGCATCTAACTTTCATTGATTTCAGCAGGAATAAGGTACAGGTTGAACCTCTCTAGTCTGGCATCCTTGGGACTTGACCGGTGCCACATCAGAGAATTTGCCGGACCATGGGAGGTCGATATTGTCTAGCAGCATTATTAACACTTCCACTGCTTACTGGGCTCTTAGAAGACATTCAGGGGTAAATTAGAGCTAAATAACAGCACAGGACACTGAGAGCCGGAACTGGTAGCTATAAACAAACTTTATGGGACCGTGATAAATTTGGCCACATCCACAGTAAGTGAACACCCGGCTAACTAAAATCATCGTGGACCACAGATGTTGCCAGACCAAAGAGTGCTGGACCAGAGAGGTTCAACCTGTACCTAAATAAATGCTGGCAATCTGGGCCTAAGTGGTTTACAAGGACATGTAAATCTGTGATAGAACAAGGGATTAAATCCAAACTCTCACCCATCCTTGCTCTTTCACAGAGCAACACATTTCAGTGCAATTGAAATTTCAGTTCCTTTGACAAATACAAGGATCTTATCTTAGAGAAGGATGGTCAACCTTGTGCCACAGCTCCCTAAAAGGCAAGAGATGATATATTAGAGCATCATTAATTCAATTAAGTGGAGTCGTAATATAAAGAAGTGAATATGGTAGCTCTCTCTTTTTAACTTTTTTAGTTTGCAGAGATAGAAAACTTGGAAAACTTTTTTGCAAGTTCCTACATTAGACCCTTACTACTTTTGATTTCCCAACACCCAGGAGCATTCCCATGCCTGGAGAACAGTACAAAAATTAAAATTTCAGTCTTCCCCTTTGGCATGAAAATCAAAGTGAACCATGTTCAAATGTATCTTCCTCCCAAGAATATGCACAAAAATAACTGGGGGACCATGCTCCCACCTTCTCATATTCCTTTTGAAGTCAGAGGAACAATACTGGCTTTGTTAGAGCCTTGGACTAATTAGTGCAAATGGCTTGGCGCTTTCTACAACCATTCAAGTGATGCTAATTTAAGGACATGTAATCCTTAAAAAGAATAATAGGATTTAAAACATTGATAACAATTATCTGGAACTATAGCTAGTCATCCGTGTCCATTCCTGCGCCATCTTCTCTCTCCATGCTTTGTCCATTCCCACAGTAGGTGAAATTCTCCTCTGAGGACTTAAGTAGCACATTGGCCTCACTCTGTATAGGGTGGACTTCATCTTGCATAGGTGGGAGAAGATCCCGTCTCGTTAGTTCGCTGCACAGGAAAAGGAGAGGAAGAGACAGAGCCAGGAAATACATTCAGTTTGTGTGGTGGCATGAGGGGGAAGGGGAAGAGCTCACCAGTAATGCCTTCATTGTAAAAGGAGGCCACCAAGTTAATTTTATGCTGGTGAAAAATTGTTGGCATGATAGGCCTAGAGGCATGATTTTTCTATCCACAGAGCAGGTCTAGCCCATGTGGTTGTAGTGAAAGTTTTCCCTACCACCATCCTGTTGTGGTGCTTCAAATTAAGCTTCTTAGCCTAGGGTGCAAGTTCATTCTCCATGATCCATTCAGTTCAGTCCATTCAGATCCAACAAGGCTGATAACTGGGATGGTATGTTTGATACAGGTGTCTATATCCTCCAACAGCTGGACTAAGACCATCAACAGATCTGTAGCTGACCTAACACCCATGAGATGGCAACAACTTTGGCTGTTACTGAATGGGACTGGATTTGAACTGTGACCTAACAATTATAACAAAGCCTGTAAATTATGAGCAATCTCCTGCAGAATTTTTCTTATTTTAGCAATGTAACAGAGCTGGTGGTTTCCACTTTAGCTGCATAATCTCTGATACTGCAATCAGAGAAAGGTGCTGAAGTCTGCAGCTCCCTTTGAGTACATGGGGAGGACATCAGGCTCCTTACTGAGGGGGCATCAATATTCCTTTTCTTCTCTGCATATTACCATTATCCCACCTTTGAAATACTGTAAACAGCTTGATTATGACTGATTTAGATGTCAAGAGAGTGTCATGTTGGTACAGTTCTTCGTCACCTATTTTACACACTGATTGCTTCTCTGTGACTTTCTTCGCTTTTGAAGGTAATGAAAGAAACCTGTCTTCATTCATTTATTAGAAACCAGAGATCCAACAGTTTATAAAACAAAGCATCTATGCTGCACCAGCCAGGAACATTCTGGACCTCTGACATTAATACTCTGGAGTTGGACTCCAGCCCAATAGACTAAAACTTCCCCTCTTAGGATTTCAGCACAGGGCACTTAAAACTTTAACCTCTGTGAAAGATGTATTACAAAACATGAAACTGCAGAATACTCTTTCTGGTTTCTAGCTTTGCTACATGCCTAAGACAGAGCACAGCCTCTTTGTAAAGGTGATGCATCTGGGCCCCATTTTATGCAAACTTTATTCAGGTTTCTAGTTAGTTTCAATTTTATTTGCGCTGAAACTCAAGCTGTTGACAGCAAAGAGGTGAAAGATCCAAAACTAACACCTGAAAAGCATGAAAGTTGGAGTTTTCCCATTTCTTTTCAAAGTTTTTAAAATCAACTGATTTTTGCAGTTAAAATTAAGCATACTTTCTTGTTCGTTTTAAAACGGGAATGTTGGTGAACAATTTCTGTGAAAAATACAGTCACACGTTCCAGAAAAATAAATGAAATTCGAAAATATTTTTTCTGAAACTTATTCCAGAAGAAAATGGCTTTCCCACATTTTGAATCTTTCATGAATTTGATAAAAATGCTTGTGTTTTTTTTCCATTAAAGTTTTCTTATTGAAATGAAATTTCTGGATCACAAAATGCCAAAAAACAAAATAAAAAAGGGACAAAAATATTTTCCCAAAGCTTTACTAGAAAAAGCTTTCCTTCTTAACTCCAAAAGTTCATAATGACCCTCCATTTTGAGAAAAAAGGCTAGGAAATTATATCAATGCCTTCTGAGATTTTTTCCCAAGGAATTCTGGAAGTTTGACACCTCTCAGAGTTCCCATGTATGCTCAAACCTTTTGAAATCTCCCAAAAGCCAGTGCTTCAAGCAACTATGTAGGGGGCAGTGGTGTATCTACCTCGAAGACAGTGCTACTTTCGGGGGGACATTCAGCTGTAGCAAAACAGCTTGTCTAAGGTTTGCATTGAATTGTGGACAATAATACCAGTGCAGCTGCAGGTCTTTATTACAGAAATGGCCCATAAAGTGGAACTGCTGATTCCTACTAAAAACTCACTGCAGAACCAGAAATACACTGGTCCAGTGAGCTATACTGCCCAGTGCACCGTTGGATTGTCAATGTTCAGCACACGCAGGGCCAAGGGCACGTTGTGTGAGAGCAGAAAGCCGTTGCACCCCGTTCTCTTAATGAAAATAAGGCTTTTTGTTTTCCATGCCTCCGCTGTCATCTTCTTTCAGCCACAGGCAATAATTAGCGAAGCCCATTTCAGATACATTAATTAAGCCAGGCTAGAGAGTAGCATTTAAGGGAACGTGCAACCAGGACAATGCTGTTGTTTGCTCTGCAGTGTAGAGGGTGCCAAGCAGTCAGTTCCTGTGCAATTAAATTCCGATGCACATGTGCAAAAAAAAGTGGGGGGGATATCTGAATGAGATTATAGAGTGATTGCAAGTTTTTTTTATTGTGCTGGCTCTGTGCATCCCCAGGGTTACAAAAAGCAGCTATGCAGGCAGCCAGCATTATGCAGTCCTCGCTTGATGAGAGCTTTCCATTGTTTCTGTCTTAATTGAATACTTACAGCAGGAGATAAATGTGATTAGGTCTATGGAGCTCAGGATTGGGGTAAGGTGTCCCCCCAGGTAAAGGAGTGAGTCCAAGACCTTGATTGCAAGGTCCTTTTGCATGTCTGAAGCTAACTCTGGTGTGGGAGGGGCACTCCCTTCTGCTTTGATCATAAGCAAACTAGGGAAATGTGGTCTAGATGAAATTACCAGAAAGCGAACGCCCACAGGCTGAAAGACTGTGCTCAAAGAGTAGCTATCAGTAGTCAAACTGGAAAGATGTATCAAGTGATGTCCCACAGAGGTCAGTCCTGCGTCTGGTACTATTCAATATTTTCATTAATGTCTTGGATAATGTAGTGACGAGGGCGCATATAAAAACTGGGAGGGGGTGACAAAATGGAAAAACTGGCCTGATTTCAACAAGATGAAATTCAGTAAAGACAGGTGCATTTGGTTTTTTTCCGTCCTAGGTGAAGTTCTTTGCACAACTACAATATGGGGAATAACTGGCTAGATGGTCATATTGCTGAAAAGGTTCGGTGAATTATAGGGGCTCTCATACTGAATGTGAGTCCACAGTGTTATTCGGTTGCAAAAATGGCTAACATCATCCCAGGATCTATTAACGGAGTGTTATATGTAAGATACAGGAGATAGTTGTGCCCTCACTTGGCCCTGGGGAGGCCTCAGCTGGAGGACTGTGTCCATTTCTAGGCACCACACATTAGGAAAGATATGGACAAATTGTAGGGAGTCCAGACGAGAGCAACAAAAATGATCGAAGATTTAGAAGGAAAGATTTGAAAAATCTGGGTGAGTCTAGTCCTGAGGAAAGAATATTGTAGGAGGACCTGAAAAAGGTCCTTAAATAGGCTGAGGGCAGCTCTGGAGAATAGTTGATCACATGTCCAGTGAAGGTAAAACAGACGCCATGGATTTAATCTGCAGCATGAGAGAGATTAGCAAAATCTTTCTAACTATAAGAGCAGCTAAGATCTGGTGTAGGTCTCCTAAGAAGGCAGTGACATCTTCATCTTTGGAAGGTTTTAAAAACAGGTTAGACAAACACTTTTAAGGATGGTGTTGGCTTACTTGGGCCAAGTTCTGTGCTAGGACTAGATGTCCACTTGAGGGCCCTCAGATTTTATTATAGGGTGCAGCACATCTACTTAGCAGTGAGAACGCCATGCTGGTAGATGGCTTATCAAATCCTGTGAGGGACAGAATGCCCTTTTCTTCCACTGTCATTGCTGGGCATCTGGAGCACTAAGCAACTTGGCGGAAGCATTTAGGACTTCAGTGGATCTAGTTATGTCTGAGGGGGAGGAGCATTGCTCGCTGTAGGTCCAATTTCAGTCCTCTGAGGCCCAGATCCTCAAGGGTATTTAGGTACTTACCTCCTATTCAAATCTAGCAGGAGACGCTATATGTGTAAAAGGCATCTTAGAGCCAGCTTTGGCCCCTCAAATATGTACCACTAGGTTTTTAAATGGCTCTCAACTAAGCCTTTCACCAAGGGCTAAGGAGAGTAGGCAGAAGCTAGTGTTATCTGGGGATGGCGGAGCTGGGGGGGCAACCGTCTTGGTACCCAGCAGCAAGACAGGTCCTAAGAGCTACATAAGTCTTCTGCTGTGCATGCCAAACTGGCATAAGGGAATGAATGTCAAGCTCTGTCTATCCCTGATGTCCCACAAAGCTTGTTACTAGAGATCGCCAGACTGTTTTGCATAAATCAAGGACAGCCCCTGAATGGTTGCCCAGATCTCAAATAGCCCCTCTCTTCAAAGCTCAGAACAGTTGGGAGAATGTTCCCCCTCCCTTATTTTATTTTTCACAGCAGCCTCTGCACTTCCTGGTTCCTGACAGTCCAGGAAGCAGAAGTGCCAGAACACTGTGACTAACACTGTGCTTGTTGTTCCTGCCTGGAAGCAAGTAATTCCGGAAAGCTCCTTGAAAAGCCTGTGTGAGAACTTTTCCAGCCCTGTTTTCCAGCCCAAAGTGTTACATTTCTTCCTCCAAGCACAGATAGCACCCATATACTACTGGCCTGATGGCCTTTGGTTTTAGGTTAATTAAAAAAAGAAAGAACAAAGGTAAAGTCTCCAGGAGAGCTCTGTGTGCGAAACTCCAGGAAAGGGGATGGAGGTGCACACATGCTCTCTAACAGGTTACAGCAGTTGTAAGAACAAAATGTCTGTCTCTGCAGACAGGCCCAGATACTAGAAAGGAAGGCTTTTCCAGCGGCTAGTGTGGGCGACCGAGGTTCAGTTCTTTGCTCCATCACAGATTACCTGTGTGAGTTTGGTCAAGTCAGTTAGCCTCTCCGTGCTTCAGTTCCCCACTTGTATGATAGTAACTTAGCTCTTCCCTCCCTCCAAGGAGGGCTGTGAAGATAAATACATAGAGACTATGAGACACTCGGATACTATGGTATAAGTTATTATGATAAACAGCAAATGCAAAGGTGCAGCATGCAGAGAATACAGACAGCGTTGTCATAACTGCATAAGCAGCCTCTGGATTCATCTGCTAAGGTGCGCCCACTTCTGGGTATTGCCAGCCTGAGAGACAGTTAGGTTAAAGTTTAGTTACAACTGGGACCAATCTGAATTCAGTGGAATTACACCAGCAATGCCTTGGACCCTATGAGTTTATATGGAAAAGGCAGGCCCTGTGGCAGTCAGAACGTGCATATGCTCGTGACTGACCCCCTCGTTGTCATAATGGTCTCGTATTTCTAGCACAGACCCGGAAATCAGGGAATGTAGGTTTGTTTCCTGGCTCTCCCATGGACTTGCTTTGTAGCAAGTTCATTTCACTCCTCCATGTCTCAGCGTCCACAGATGATAATGCGCACTCAGGGGGAGGGTAGGCGATGTTTGCACAGCTCTTTGAGGGGCCCAAGTGGGAGTTACCAAGCATTACTGCTACTTTGTGGTGGGGATGTTGTCCCTTTTTAAAGGCCTAAGCCTGCTCAGTATGAGGCTGGGGCAGCCCAGACCCCCTAGCAGTGGCCCTAGCAACCCACACCTCCCCCATGCTGCAGCCAGAGCCCCTAGCCCCCCCCTCCCCTGCCACAGCCTGTTCTCAAGCCCTCTCTCACACCCCTGCACCCCATGTTCTGCACCAGCCCCACTTCAGCCCCACACCTCCAGCCAGAGCCCTTACACCCCAACTCTCTGTCCCAGCCCTGAGCCCCCTCCCACACTCAGAACCCTTTGGCCCCATCCCCACCACATGAATTGTATGTGCACCAATGTGACGGTGATGTATCACCCATCACCTCCTCCTTGGTGTACATCACAAAATTCACTCCACCCAGGTGTGGGGAAAATTAGAGGGAACACTAGTCTGAAGTGCCCACATCACTAACACCTGTCCCAGTGGTACTCCCTCCATTCAGAGGAAGACTGGGTTATGGGGCATCCCCTGAGAAAGCCCTCAAGATATGCCTGCGAGAGGAAAGCAAATGGAGTCTCCTGCCGCCTGTGTTATCTTCCAGGAGCTACAAATCTCTCTCCCTCACTGCTGACCCCTGTGACTTGGTGGGATGACTCGCATGACTGGAGCACTCTCATGGAAGGATATAAACTGTTCGGGAAGAACAGGCGGGGGAAAAAAGGAGGAGGAGTTGCATTGTATGTAAGAGAGCAGTATGATTGCTCGGAGCTCCAGTATTTAGAGGGAGAAAAGACTGTTGAGAGTCTATGGGTTAAGTTTAGAGTGGAAACAACTGGGTGTCTGCTATAGACCACCGGATCAGGTGGATGAGGTAGACAAGGCTTTCTTTGGACAACTGAGAGAAGCTTCCAGATCGCAGGCCCTGGTTCTCATGGGCGACTTTAATCACCCTGACATCTGTTGGGAGACCAATATAGCAGTACACAGACAATCCAGGAAGTTTTTGGAGAATGTTTAGGATAACTTCTTGGTATAAGTGCTGAAGGAACCGACCAGGGACCATGCACAGTTTGACCTGCTGCTCACAAACAGGGAGGAACGAGTAGGGGAAGTAGCGGTGGGTGACAACCTGGGAAGCAGTGATCATGAGATGGTAGATTTCAGGATCCGGACCAAAGGAAGAAAGGAGAATAGCAAAATACACACCCTGGACTTCAGAAGAGCAGACTTTGACTCCCTCAGAGAACTGATGGGCAGGATTCCCTGGGATACTTACATGAAGGGGAAAGGAGTCCAGGAGAGCTGGCAGTATTTTAAAGAAGCCTTATTAAAGGCACAGGAACAAACCATCCCAATGTGTAACAAGAAAAGCAAATATGGTAGGCGACCAGATTGGCTTACCGGGGACATCCTTGGTGAGCTTAAACACAAAAAGGAAGCTTACAAGAAGTGGAAACTTGGACAGATGACTAGGGAGGAGTATAAATATATTTCTCAAGTATGCAGGGGAGTTATCAGGAAGGCGAAAGAACAATTGGAATTGCAGCTAGCAAGAGATGTGAAGGGTAACAAGAAAGGTTTCTACAGGCATGTTAACAATAAGAGGGTGATCAGATAGGGTGTGGGGCCCTTACTGGATGAGGGAGGTAACCTAGGGTATGTCTAGACTGCATGCCTCTGTCGCCAGAGGCATGTAAATTAGACATACCGACATAGTCAATGAAGCAGGATTTAAATATCCCCCGCTTCATTAGAATAAAAATGGCCGCTGGTTGTGCCGGCTAAGCTGTTTGTCAGCACAAACTGGCAGCCAAGACGGGGATCTGTCGGCAAGGAAAGCCTTTGCCGACTGATCCCTTATGACTTGTGCATAAGGTTTACAGGATCGGTCAGCAAAGGCTTTCCTTGCCGACCGATCCCCGTCTTGACTGCCGGTTCGTGCCGACAAACAGCTGAGCCGGCACAACGCAGTGGCCATTTTTATTCTAATGAAGCGACGGATATTTAAATCCCCGCTTCATTGACTATGTCGGTATGTCTAATTTACATGCTTCTGGCAACAGAGGCATGTAGTCTAGACATACCCCTAGTGACAGATGATGTGGGAAAAGCTGAAGTACTCAATGCTTTCTTTGCCTCTGTCTTCACGGACAAGGTCAGCTCCCAGACAAATGCACTAGGCAACGCAGTATGGGAAGGAGGTGGACAGCCCTTGGTTGGGAAAGAACAAGTTATGAACTATTTAGAAAAGCTAAACATACACAAATCCATGGGTCCGGATTTAATGCATCCGAGGGTACTGAGGGAGTTGGCAAATGTCATTGAGGAGCCTTTGGCCATTATCTTTGAAAACTCATGGAGATCAGGAGAGATCCCGGATGATTGGAAAAAGGCAAATGTAGTGCCCATCTTTAAAAAAGGGAAGAAGGACGATCCAGGGAACTACAGACCAGTCAGCCTTACCTCAGTCCCCGGAAAAATGATGGACAGGATCCTCAAGGAATCCATTTTGAAGCACTTGGAAGAGGGGAAAGTGATCAGGAATAGTCAACATGGATTCACAAAGGGCAAGTCGTGCCTGACCAATCTGATTAGCTTCTATGATGAGGTAACTGGCTCTGTGGATATGGGAAAGTCAGTGGATGTGATATACCTTGACTTTAGCAAAGAGTTTGATACGGTCTCCCACAATATTCTTGCCAGCAAGTTAAGGGAATATGGATTGGATAAATGGACTGTAAGATGGATAGAAAGCTGGCTAGACTGTCGGGTAGTGGTCAACGGCTCGATGTCAGGTTGGCGGTCAGGTTTCTAGTGGAGTGCTCCAAGGATCTGTTCTTGGACCAGTTTTGTTCAACATCTTTATTAATGACCTGCATGAGGGGATGGATTACACCCTCAGCAAGTTCTCAGATGACACTAAGCTAGCGGGAGAGGTAGATATGCTGGAGGGCAGGGATAGGTCCAGAGTGACCTGGACAGATTAGAGGATTGGGCTAAAAGAAATCTGATGAGGTTCAACAAGGACAAGTGTAGAGTCCTGCACTTGGGACAGAAGAATCCCAAGCATTGTTTCAGGATGGAGACTGAATGGCTAAGTAGCAGTTCTGCAGAAAAGGACCTGGAGATTACAGTGGATGAGAAGCTGGATATGAGTCAACAGGGTGCCCTTGTAGCCAAGAAGGCTAATGGCATATTAGGGTGCATAAGGAGGAGCATTGCCAGCAGATCCAGAGAAGTGATGATTCCCCTTTATTCGGCTCTGGTGAGGCCACATCTGGAATATTGTGTCCAGTTCTGGGCCCCCCACTATAGAAAGGATGTGGATACATTGGAGAAGGTCCAGCGGAGGGTGACCAAAATGATTAGGGGGCTGGAGCGCATGACCTGTGAGGAGAGACTGAGGGATTTGGGTTTGTTTAGTCTGCAGAAGAGAAGAGTGAGGGGGGATTTGATAGTAGCCTTCAACTTCCTGAAGGGAGGTTCCAAAGAGGACGGAGAAAGGCTGTTCACAGTAGTGATGGATGGCAGAACAAGGAGCAATGGTCTCAAGTTACAGTGGGGGAGGCCTAGGTTGGATATTAGGAAAAACTATTTCCGTAGGAGGGTGGTAAAGCACTGGAATGGGTTCCCTAGGGAGGTGTGGAATCTCCATCCCTAGAGGTTTTGAAGTCTCAGCTTGAGAAAGCCCTGGCTGGGATGACTAAGTTGGAGTTGGTCCTGCTTTGGGGAGGGGACTGGACTCGGTGACCTCCTGAGGTCTCTTCCAGCCCTAGGATTCTATGACTGTGGATACCTTTCTAGCTTCCTCATTTGCACTCAGTTGCATCCTTCAGCCGGGGGACTCAGCCTACATTCTGCCCAGTGAGCATGTTCGTGTCTGGCTGCATTCCCACCCAGAGGCCGACACCAATCCCAGGATGAAGAAAAAGCCAGTGGGGAATACCCACAAATAGAACAGCACGGATGGGGTCCTAATAGGCAGGCTCAACTCTGTCATGGTAATAGGAATTACAAAGGCCTCCAAAGGCAAAGGGCCCTGGAGGCTGTGAGGGGAGATAATGAGAGCCAAGGCTGTTCTTAGCACTGGGAGAAGAGGCGCCATATGTCTCCCTACACCTGAGCTCGACAGGATGGGGACATTTCCTAACCTAACTTATTTGTCCGCTGTTGTGCTCAGGTGTTGGAGGACATATGGCATGTTTCTCCCTGAACCATAAATGCCCTGGCACTAATATTTCCCCCGTCACAGCCTTCATCTTCTGGTAATGTAGTTTGGGTTGTGAGCATTAGACCAGGGAGCATTGGCTTGGAATTGACTTGAATGCGTGTTCTGCTCTCATTCCAAGCAGGCCTCTCTCTCTCGTGCCAGTGAGAGCGTGGGGAGGTGGGCAAATGTTTGGGACATGGGTGGTGGGTGAATGTAGGGCTGAGGAGGCAAGCCCCCAGTCCTGCCCCTTCTCCCCAAGGCCTCCCACAGGAGTCACGCTCATCCCCCATCACAGTGGCAAGCCTCCAACCCCCCACAGGAGCACAGGGAAAGCACCCTGCCCCAGCCTCCCCAGCCCCTACAGGGAAAGCACCCTGCCCCAGTGCCCACAAGGAGGGCGCACTGCCCCAGCCTCAGCATGGTTGAAGCCCAGGAGCTGTGCTGAAGCTGGGGCGGAGTGTGTCCAGGCCATGCCCTGAGTTTGGGAAGGCATTGCCTCCCCCGCCTCTGGTACCCACCGCCCATGCTTTGGGCAGAATCCAGCCTTGCCATAGGCAGGTGAATTCACGGAAGCTGCGTTCCCTTATTTCAAGACTGACATTTTGCCCTTGAAAGGTTTTTCTTCAGGCGTCCCCCAAGTCAATGAGTACATTAAGAGCATTGTCCTAGGTCTGAGAACAAGCGTGGCAAATTCCAGGCTTAGTCAGGGGAAATCCTCCCATTGCCTTTGGTTCAGGCCAGTGCCTAGCACAGGTCAGTGCCATAGAGTAATGGCAGAGCAAGTGTTGCTGCAGATGGGCAGCGTTTGATCAGGGAGGACTGGAATTGCAGGGGGCTGTGTCGGTCTGAACTGAGGAGCTTTGACAGAGCCGTCAGGGGAACCAACATCCCATTAGCAGGGTGCTATACCGCCCAGATCTGATGTGCTCTGACAGAGCGTGGGACAGAGGTTTCGGGCTGAAATAGCCGGGGGACTGCAGATCTGGGATGAGAAATATTGGCTGGGGTAGTGTGATCCCAGCACTGGCAGAAGGTGAAGACTGACCTACAGCAGTGAGGGCAGGTGGGTCTAGCACAGGGCCATGCATGGCTCCTCTGGCCTTCTGCACAGTGCCGTCAAACCTCATCCCCCATCAGCCCCAGGATCGGGAGTGCAAACATCCCAGCTGTCCGCAGGACCTACAATGCTGGCTGTTCCCTGTGTGCTACGGCTCGTTAAGAGAAGACCTTTTCAAGGTCCCTGAGCCGGCAGGTATGGAACTCCACCGAAGCGCTTGCAAATATTAGCTGGATAGCATGGACACGCACCTGAGCTAACATGCCTTTGTCTCCTCTCCTGACCTAGGGATGACCTGCCAGGCCCGGAGCTCATACATGGACACGGAGGTGCTTTGGGGACATCGCTTCACTCCCGTCCTCACCCTCGAGAAAGACTTTTACGAAGTCGACTACAACAGCTTCCACAGCACCTATGAAACCAACACCCCCGCCTGCTCTGCCAAGGAGCTGTCCGCATCACTCCAGGAGGGCCGGCTGCTCAGACACCTCTCCAGCGCCACCCTCCTGAGTGGGGGCGAAGTAGAGCCGGCAAAAGAGGAAGAAGAGCAGGAAGAGGAAGGAAGGGAGGTGGCTGGGCTGAATGGAGCCAATGGAACAGCAGGAGAGGTGAAGGCAGACATGTCTGTATAACACAGGGATCTGTGCTGGACAATACGCAATTCATATGCCCCCAAGAGGAGAAACAATGGGGTCCAATGGTTAGGGTTACCACCCTAGCAATTCAGAGAGCTGAATTCTATTTGCAGCTCTGCAGTCCACCTTTGGGTGACCTTGGACAAGTCACCCCATAGCCCTGTGCCTCAGTTTCTCCCATCTGTTTACACCGAGGAATGGTACTTTGTGCACATTCACAAAGCATTTTAAGGTCTGTGGACAAGACATGCTAGATAAGAGCTGTTGTTACTGTTGAAGTTCCCCCACAGATGGCTCTGGAAGAGACTCCTGGGTTGGTCAAATTTATTTCCCTTTTAAGGGGTATTTAAAAAGAGAAAACATAAAACGACATTAACATTTCCCATCTCAGTAAGAAGAATGTAGGGTTACCCTGACCCTAACCCTCACTTATTGTACAAGTCATTGCATTGTTGACAGTGTTACTGCAAAATTAAAAAAGGAGAGAAAAATCCCCTCCTGTATCCCGCTTCCTAGTGATTGCACATGGCTTGTCAGAGTTTTCCTTCTGAGCTGTATCCATGATTCATTTCCAAAAGGTTGAAACATCCATCTGAGGGATGATGGGTCTTTCTTCTGACTTTGTGTTGTGACCTTTCTATCACATGCATCCTGCCAGTCAGGCTTGCTTCCCAAACTGTTTCAGTGTTATCTCTGGCGTAATTGTTTTGAACCTGCCATGTTCCAGGTTCATTTAGAGGACTGTGTCTGGTCGATTTAGAAGATAAAAACATACAACTGTTACCAGTGAAAATGAATTTCCTTTTGCGTATTGATTTCAGTGGAGATATTCCAGATATGCACAACTGTAACTGAACAGAATTTGCCCACATGTTGCTTCTGTCAGCAGTTGCATTTGGGAAGAAGGGAAACTCAGGGCTGTCCACACAACTTCACACAGACTGAGGAGGTGTAAATTGTAGTGTACATTCGCATGCTGTGCTTAAGTCCCCTGTGTGGACACTATGGACGCAGACTAACAGGTACCTCGTTCACATTAATTTAATCCTGTTTAAATATGGTGACATTAAGGCAAACTAGGTACCTTCTAGTTCACACCCGTAGGCTGCGTCTAGATTGCTGCTTTTTTTCGGAAAAAGGTATGCAAATTGCTCTCCGCAATTTGCGTACCTTTTTCTGATTGTTTTTTTGGAAGAAGCTTTT
Organism: Rafetus swinhoei; assembly: GCA_019425775.1. Lineage (NCBI taxonomy): Eukaryota > Metazoa > Chordata > Testudines > Trionychidae > Rafetus > Rafetus swinhoei. The sequence continues at coordinate 8,956,355 of CM033429.1, read as the reverse complement.
CTGAAATTTGGCCCACCTACACTGCACCAAATTTTGGAAAAGCCTCCTCTTTCAGAAGAGCCCTTCTTCCTTGTAAAACGAGGAAGACGGGGCTTCTGAAAGAGGCATCTGCTCTTCCACAAAAAAATGTCAGAAGAGCAAACGCGTTTCCTGGATGTGATGGAGCTTTTCCGGGATACCAGTCTAGACATAGCCGTAGCTGTAGCATCCACATGAAGGAGTTACAACATGCTACCGTGTGCTGCAGTTCACACCCCGAACTGCTGGGTCATGTAGGCACAGCTTAATCCATATTTCTGTGCCCACCCACTTTTGATTCTGGGTGTATATGTAATCGCTGGGTGAAATTCAGTCTTTGGAGAAACAACATTGATGTAACAGAAAACACTGTCATTGCATCTACTTACAACAGCTCTGAATGTGGGCCAGCATGGGCGGCGGGGATAAGAGGCAGAGGAAGGCATTGCCTTCAAAAACTGCCAGGCATGGCCCCACCCCCACTCCACCTACTGATTCAGCGTGGCTCCTGGGCTGCCCCCAGGCTTCAGCCACGCTGAGTGTGGGACCATGCACTGCCCACCCTCCCCATGTTCCATGGCTGGGCAGGCTGGGACTGTGTGCCTCCCGATGCTCCTGGGAGGATGGAGACCTACCCCTGCAATAGGGGTGGTTTGGAGGTGGAGGGGGGAGCTGGAGCCCTGCCCTTGCAGGGATTGGGGGGCTCGGGTGGAATAGGCAGGGCCAGGATGCTTTAGAAATTAAAGACACGCACACACAAATCTGTTTTTGATCAGCAGAAAGCTGAACATCAGGGTGCGTCTAGACTGGCAAGATTTTGCACAAAAGTGGCCGCTTTTGCGCAAAAACTTCCCAGCTGTCTACACTGGCCACTTGAATTCGCGCAAGAGCACTGACTTTGTACTGTACAGAATCAGTGCTTCTTGCGCAAATACTATGATGCTCCCGCTCAGGGATAAGCCCTCTTGCGCAAGAATACTTGCGCAAGAGGGCCAGTGTAGACAGGGAAGGAATTTTTTGCGTAAGAAAGCCCTGATGCGCAAAATGGCGATGGGGCTTTCTTGCGCAAAATCGCATCTAGACTGGCCACGGATGCTTTTGCGCAAAAGCACTTTTTGCGCAAAGGCACCTGTGCCAATCTAGGCGCTCTTTTGCGAAAATACTTTTAACGGAAAAACTTTTCCGTTAAAAGCATTTCCGCAAAATCATGCCAGTCTAGACGCAGCCCAAATGGTTCCCATTAGGGGCAGGGAGGAGCCAAAGATGACCTTGTTTTTCTGCTTTGCTGTATGTAGAGTTCTCTGCTTTTCTTTAAAGCAAATGTTTCAATGCTGTTTTTCGTAACAGTTTTAAAGACAACAAAAATTTGCTTTCAGGTAAGGGTTAGACCAGTGTAAACACATGGGTGAGATTCTCCAAGGTATTTCTGGCTTCCAGTGGGTGTTAGGAGCCTAAACACCTTTGACAATCTGGGTTATGAGTTGAAATCCTGACTCCACCTGAAGTCGAGCAAAACCCCCAGGTGGGGATGGGGAAAGCAGTCTGTGTCTAAGAAATAATTGTCTGTGCAAATTGTTTTCCGGGAGCCTTCAGTCCATGGCTCAAGTGCACTCCTGATGTCAGGGAGAATAATGGAAAGTGAAACCAGGGCTGATCTGTGCAAGGCAGAGATAATTCCAGACCTTGAGAGAGGAGCTGGCAAACTCTGCACGAGGAACTGACTTGTCCAGTTTAATTCAGCATTCCTGTCCTGGGAATCTGGGTTTCTGGTGTGATTATAGGATGGGGAGCTGCAAAGTTTGCACTGGAGTTTGAACCTGAGGCCTACAGATGATTGCCGTTCTGTACCCTTCTCAAATAAACTGGCCAGTTCATAAAGGATCTCTCAACATGGAGCTTATTCTTCTACACTGGGATGAGGACCATCACCTGGTCCCCTTTGTCACAGGAGTGGGCACACTCTGTGTGGTCCTACCAGACCTATTTACCTTGGGCATTGGCTTGGTTCTCCCTGGTCAAACTCATGAGCTCAGTGAGCTTTTCCCAGATAGTATGTGGTCTACCCCTGATTCTCCAGTGGGAGAGGCCCTCCCTTGTCAAGTTCAGGGCTCTCCTCCCTCTCTTCCCATACAGCAGAGAACTCTGTGGGTTCCTGGGGCTCAGTGCCCTAGAAAATGGCTTTTGAAAATAGTGTCAAACCTGCAAATTGTGCCTCTACACCCTCGACCACTAAGGCCAGGTCTGCTCTTAAAATCTCTATTAACAAAGCTATGGCTCTGCCAGCCGAACCCCTAGTGCAGAATAAGCTAGGTCGACAGAAGAATGCTTCCATCAACCTAGTTCCTGTCACCTGGAGAGGTGGATGCCTAAGTGATGGGAAAAAGCCCTTGTGACAGTGTAAGAAATATCTACCCTACGGCTCTGCAGCCGTGTACCTGTTTGTGGCACCATTGCCTTGCCCTTGTAGGGTCCGTAATGTAGACAAGCTCTGGTAAAATATTTCATAGTGACCAAGGGTAGCTTAACTCTACCTCAGAATGCACTGGCCTTTCAGCAGGTACAATGACACAAGCACCTTAACACACACACACACACACACACACACACACACACAAGTAGTCCTGCTCAGGGGTTTCGAATTAAGCAGATTCTTAAGTACCTTACCGAACTGGTGCCCAAAGTCTCATCGGTGTGAGTTCGGCTATTACAGAACTTCATTGATTCCTACCATACCATTCTATGGTTTTCTGGGCACTTTTAATATGGTCCGTTAAACAGATGAGATATACAGGAACTACTTGGACAACAGATTTGACTTATCTAAAACAGGCCAGACTTTCACACTTGAACACAATGGAAATAATTCAATCTATCAATCTATCACAATCCCATAGTATCTATCTATCTCCATTCAACCCATCTATCAATGTATCACAATCCCAAGGTATCTATTAATCTACCTGTCTGTTTGTCTACACACTATGGGTGCATCTAGACTGGCAAAAACTTGCTGCCTTTCTACACTGGCCATGAGAATTTGCATAAGAGCACTGACGTTCTAATGTAAGAATTCAGTACTTCTTGTGCAAATACTGTGACGCTCCCGCTCAGGGATAAGCCCTCTTGCGCAAGAATACTTGCCCAAGAGGGCCAGTGTAGACAGGCACCTTAATTTCTTGTGCAAGAAAGCCCGATGGCTAAAATGGCCATCGGAGCTTTCTTGCACAAAAGCGCATTTGCGCAAAAGCATCCGTGCCAATCTAGACGCTCTTTTGGGGAAATACTTTTAACGGAAAATCCAACTTGTTAAAGAAAAGTGGGCCAATTAGGAGCAACTGACAAGGAGCTGTCTCAGGTAGATTAGGGATCAGATGACACAGGGCTACCTTGAACCAATTAAGGCCAGCTGACTCCACTTTTGGCCTGCTGGAGACCTTTTAAAAGCCTCCCCTTTGGGGTGGGGGAGCTAGCCACACTTGCAAGAGATAGAAGGGGGAGAAAGGAAATCCAGGAGGTGAGGCTAGACTTCCTCCTCTCCCCCCAGGGACAGACTGCCAAGCTGACCCACTTCTGAGGGGAAATCTTTTTGTCCCTATGTACCAGGTGAGGGGTGCTTTGCTGAGGTCCTTCTTGCAAAGGGGAGAAGTGTAGCATTCAGCAAGGGGGGCCCTTAGCGCAGTACATATAGCCCATCTACCAATCCATCTGTCTATCTATATATCTAACCCCATCTAGCTAGCTACCTGTCTAGGAATGTAACCTAGCCCTTGTCAGTGTAGTGTCTGAGCACCGCTCCCTTATATCACTGAGGCTCTAGAGTTTAGACTGAGCTCTTTGGGACAAGGACTGTCTCTCAGTATGTGCTTGTTCACCACCTTATACAACAGGAGCTGGTCTCATTTGAGCCCTCTAGAGCTGCTGTAATTCAAGCAATGAATGGTACTATGATAATACTAATTTGAGCAAGAATTGTAGAATCAGGCCTTCACTATAGTAGAAGAAATATTATCAACATCCTCTGGTTGGTCTCATACCAGTTTCTCTCTCTCTTTTTTTTTTTGGGGGCATATACAATAAGGTGTGCAAATTAAACCATCCTCTTCCAAATGCTAACCCATCCTCTGATATTTAAGGCTCAAGTTCTTCTCTGTTACACTGGTGCAAATCTGGAGTGACTCACTATGCTTCATTGGAGCCACTCCAGATGTACCCTAGCATAACCTAAAGTGGAACTCGGCCTGGATTTTATATAACAAAATACCAGTGGCCAATTCTCCTCTAGCTCCTCTGAGTGTACTGGAGTTATTCTTGATTTTGCCATCATGCATGAGGTCAGACTTTTTCCATCCTTTCGCTGGCCTTGAAATGGGAACTGTCGCTGCTTTTATAAATGGACTGAAAGCTTGTCTGGTTTCTCTGTAACTTAATTAAGTGTCCTCTCCATCATCTGCCAACTTGCTGCTTAATACATTCTGGCAACAATCCTCCCTCCCCTGAATTGTGGTAGATATGGCTGGCAATGCAGGCGGGTTATCATGGGATATTAATTACTTGAAAGCAAAAATAACATTCTCCCTTATCTCAGCTGCATGATTCAGTGTTTCTGATGGAAATAAATTCATAATAATAAATGAGAGGTAACAGCAAAGGGGCAGATCTGGGTCTAAAAATGAATGACAGTTCTCGCAATGGCTGGCAAGCTGAAGCTAATCAAATTCAAATTAGAAATTAGAAGAGTTACAAAGGAATCTCTCAAAGCTGGGTGACTGGGCAACAAAAAATGGCAGACAAAATTCAGTGTTGAAACATGCCATGTTATGCACATTGGAAAACATAATTCCAACTAGATAAATAAAATGTAAATTAGCTGTTACCACTCAAGAAAGACATTGGTGTCATTGCAGATAGTTTTCTAAAAACATCCAATTCATGTGCCAGTGACAGTCAAAGATGTAGTAGGATGTTGGAAATAATTAGGAAAGAGATAGCTAATAGGAAAGAAAATATCATATTGCCTCTTTAGAAATCCATGATACACCCACATCTTGAATACTGCATCCACATGTGGTCTTCCCATCTCAAAAAAGATATTGAAATTGGAGATGGTACAAAAAAAGGGCAACAGAAATTATTAGGGGCATGGAACAACTCCCATATGAGGAAAGGTGAATAGACTGAGACATTTCAGCTTGGAACAGAGACAGCTAACAGGGAATATGACAGAGATCTATAAAATCATGACATGTGGAGAAAGTAAATAAGAAAATAGTGAAAAAAAACAAAAAAACAATTAATGGTCCTGCAGCAACTTAGAGACTAACAAAAAATGTAGATGGTATCATGTGCTTTCGTGGGCATAACCCACTTCTTCAGATGGAGTGGGTTGTGCCCACAAAAGTTCATGATATTGATATACTATCTAAATTTTTTGTACGTCTCTAAGGTGCTGCTGGACCATTCATTGTTTTTTAATTTTTTTCAGTTAGGCTACGTCTATACTGCTTTCTTCTTGCACAAAAGCCTATCAAATGAAGCACAGCTTAGCATATTGCTGCACTTCATTTGCATAATTAATTAGGGGCCATTTTTGCGCAAGAGGCTTTTGCTTTTTCCTGAAAAAATGAGGAAGAATGGTTCTTGTGCAAGAGGGGGTTTTTGCACACAAAGCAGCCATCTAAACAGCTCCTAAATGGCCCCTAATTAATTATGCAAATGAAGTGTGGCAATATGCTAATCTGCACTTCATTTGCATAGGCTTTTGCACAAGAAGGAAGCAGTATAGGCGTAACCTTACAGACTAACACAGCTACCCCTCTAAGAAAATGTTGTTTACTCCATCTCAAAACATAACTAGTGGTCATCAAATGCAATTAATAGGGAGCAGGCTTAAAAAAAGAAGTACTTCTTCACATAACGTGCACTCAACCTGTGGAACTCTTTGCTAAAGGATGGTGTGAAGTCCAAGACTATAACAAGATTCAGAACAGAACTAGATATGATCATGGAGGTTAATACGTCCATCAATAGCTATTACATAGAATGGGCAGGTTCGCAAAACCATGTTCTGAAGTGATCACTTGATAGTTACCTTTTATGTTCTTTCCTTCTGAAGCACCTGGCATTGGCCACTGTCAGAAAATGGGATTGGTCCTGCCTAGAGCAGGGGTCTGGACTTGATGACCTTCTGAAGTCTCTTCCAGCTCTATGATTCTATGATTCTATGAAAATAGGATACCAGGCAAGATGGACCATTTGTTAGACCCCATATGGCTTTTCTTATGTTAAATAATGTGCAAATTTTATCAGTGAGGACAAAACTACCAAGTGGTGAATACTCCAACTCTTGAAGTCTTCAAATCAAGATTGGATGCTTTCTAGGTGATACACTTTAGTCAAACACAATAACTAGGCTCAATAGGGGGATAACTGAGGGTACGTCTAGACTACAGGCTTTTGTTGAGAGAGGCTTTGTCAACAGATACTGTCGACAAAGCCTCTGTCGAAAAAGAGCATATAGACTGCATTCCACGGATTGAAAAAGTGATCCGCTTTGTTGACAAAGAGCGTCCAGACTGCCGGACGCTCTGGTGACAAAAGAAGGCACCCGGAAGTGCCTCTGGCAGGTCACAGGGGCAGCCTTAAAGTCCAGGCGCTGCTGCATGCTCTTTGCAGAGACGCGTGCTTAAAGGGATCCTCCTGGACAGCCATTGCTCTGCTCCTGCTTCTGGCTTGCCTACCTCCTAGAGGGAAAGCAAAGCTGCTGCAGTTTTTGCTCTGGTTGCCCTGCTTCCTCGGACACCATAGCAGTTTATTTCCAGGTTTGGTTTTTTGCTTTGCACTGTGTTTTTGGCCGTGGAGCCTGAGCTGCCCCTGGGCAGGCGATGGCCCCACACTATGATGATGGAAGTTCTGCTGCATCTTCAAGAGACCATCATGACGTTTGCGGCAGAGCTGGAATCAGAGCCCAGCTTTGAGCCCCTCACTCAGGCTGCAGTCCTACTGCCCTTGCCCCCGAACTTATTCCTGGAGAGGCAAGTTTGGAGGCTGGACACCAGTTCTGACTGGTGAGACCAGCTTGTTATGCAGCAGTGAGACGACGACCAGTGTCTCCGAAACTTCTGGATGCAGAAGTCCACCTTCCAGGAGCTCTGTGCCTGGCTTGCCCCTGCCCTGCAATGCCAGGACACCCGCTTGCGGGCCGCCATCCCTCTGGAGAAACGCGTCGTTATTGCTCTGTGGAAGCTGGCCACCCCTGACAGCTACCGCTCCGTGGGACATCAGTTTGGTGTGGGGAGGTCTACTGTCAGGGCCGTCTTGATGGAGGTAAGTCACTCTTAGGAGACAGTCCATGGGGGCGGGGGCAGGTGTATAAGGGGGATGGTCAGGACTGGGCACAGGGAATGGGGGATGGGGTGGGAGTGGTGGAAGACTGCCTGGCCTCATCCTGCGATGGTTTGGGGGGGTATGGGAGGGTTGCCTGAGGGGGGGCTCTCGGGGTCTGGGAGGGGAGGGTTGGGGGAGCACCTCTCATCAGCTCACGCAACTCCTCTAATGTCTTGTTATGTGTGTTTGTATTTGTCCCTTTCTTCAGGTGGTGACGGCCATCAATTCGGAGCTGCTTCACAGGACTGTCCGCCTCAGAGACCTGCATACCATCTTGGCCGGATTTGTGGGGCTGGGTTTTCTGAACTGTGGTGAAGCACTTGATGGGACTCACATCCCAATCCGAGCACCACCCCATCGAGCAACACAGTATATTAATAGAAAGGGCTACTTTTCCATGGTGCTGCGGGCCCTGGTAGACCATCGGGGACAATTCACAGACATTTGTGTCGGGTGGTCCCGCGTATTCCGGAACTCCTACCTGTACCGCAGGCTGGAGTCTGGGGCATTATTTCCAGAGAGGCACTATGCAGTCGGGGATGTGCAGATGTCTACATGCATCGTGGCTGACGCAGGGTACCCCCTTATGCCCTGGCTCATGAAGCCTACACCGGCCACCTGGATGCGAGCAGGGATCTGTTTAACTCCCGCCTGAATCGGGCTTACTTCCAGGTGGAGTGCGCCTTTGGCCGTCTGAAGGGCAGAGTTAGATGCCTGCTCATTCGGCTGGGCATGGGGTAACACAACATCCCCAATGTGGTTGCAGCATGCTGCGTGGGGGACACAGGCTGATGTGGAGGGGAGGCACTTTGAGCAGCCCCCAACAGCTGCCATCCGGCAAGCCCACCAGCTGGGCTTGCACATTCGAGAAGCCCTGAAAGAGCAATTCTCCCAAGGAGGCCAATGATTTTCCCCAGGGCTTTCCAAATGTGGGATTGCCCCATGCCCCCAGTGCCTTCTTCCCCAAAACCCCTCCCGGCCCCACATTCACACATTGTACGCATTCATCACACACTGAACAGAGACAGGTGTTGGTGAAAAAATGTTTACAGTTTATTTCACTGTTTTTTTTTGAAAAACTAAAATACTCTTTTGTTCAGGAAAATAAAGTGTTTGTAAACAAAGTAAAGTGCTTCCCTCAGTGACTCTCACAGGTGGGAAGGGGGAATGTCAACCTGGAAGGGGGGAAGGAGGCTCAGGGCTGAGGGTGCTGCCTTGATGAAGAGCGCCTGGCACTTTGGCTGCAGAGGCCTTCTCGCACACGGCCGTGCATGCGGGCTGGGACAGTAGGGGGCTGGGCAGGAGGTGGGGTTACACCTGGGTCTGGGATGGCAGGGGCTGAGGTGGGGGGCAGGCTGAGCAGGAGCAGCAGGACCAGGCACAGGACCAGGGAAGGCCATGGCCTCCCAGATAACAGCTCAAATCTCAATGCGCTGCTGGACAAATTCATCCAGCAAGCGCCTGCGCCACTCTGCCTCTGCCTCTATCCTCCAGTTCATTGCGTACTGCATCCCTTGCAGGACCGAGATGTGCTGGTGCACCAGGTCCAAATACATGCGCCAGTGCCAACGAGTTCCCTGCAGCTGTCTGGGTGGTGGGGCAGGTGTGGCACCCCCCTCCTGGTCAGCTGGTCCAGCTGTGGAGGACAAGAGAGAAAAGTTGTCAGTCATGCATGCCCACTCTTGCCCTGAGAGGGCAGGCCCTCCTTCTCAGCAGTCAGTGCCTGTCCTAGGGTCAGAGGATGCTCATGTGGGTCTCAGTAAGGCATGGTGTAGCCTGGCCAGCAGCCACGGCCTCTCTGGAGCCCAGAAGGTGTGCAGGCCACCATCCTGCCCCCCCTCACACACACCCCATGGCCAAGCAGCACAGACACGTGTCAGGCAACAGTTGGGGTTCCCGCAGGTTGCTGAGAGGCCTGAAGCTGTGTGGCAATCCCAGCGTCCCCAACCCATGCCTGCTCCTGGCATCACTGCCTGCAGGAGCAGGTGGTGCCTCGCAGCCATGCGGGTGCAGGGGTAGGATGGCCCTCCCTGAGGTCGGCCATGTGTGTGCCCCCCCCACAGGCTGTGATCAGCATAACATGTCACAGCACTGCACCATCCACTTTGCTCCCGCCTGCCCTGCCCTGTGTGTGTTGGACCCTCACAGCACTCACCTGATGTTCCCTCCCCAGGGTCTGAAGTTGTCTGGGAGGCCTCCTGAGTGTGGGTGTCTGGCTCCTGGGTGCTCCTGGTGCTGTCTTCCTCCTCCTCCTCCTCCTCCTCCTCTTGGAGCTCCTGGTTGTCTGCTGGGGTCTCACCTTGGAGTTGCTGCTGCACAGGGGTCTCCAGCTAGACTCCACAACCCTCTCGGGAGGAAGGGATTCTCCTGCCCCCAGGATCTGGTCCAGGTCCTCGTAGTAGGCACAGTAGTGTGCCGTTTCCCCATAGCAGGAACTGCACTCACGAGCCCTGACGTACCCCTGCCACAGCTCCTTAACCTTGGCTCTGACCTGGGCTAAGGTGCGGGGGTGGTGGCCTTTCCTTGCCAGGCCATCAGCCATTCTGGTGCAAATGTCAGCGTTCCTCCTCCTGGACTGTGGGGCTCAGGCCTCCTCCTCAGACCAGAGCTCCTAGAGGGCTTTTATCTCGGGCCCAGACCAGGAGGGTGCCCGGCGTTTGGTGCCCCTGGCTTCCTGCGGGGATGTGTCCCTGGAAGGGCCAGGGGGCCTTGGGGGGCTTGTCCCTTGGACATGGCTCTGAGTTGCCTGACCAGAAAGAGCAGCGCAGTCTCGGGGTCCTGGCTGGAACTGGCTTGCTGCCAGAATGCTAATCCTGGGTGCCTGTGCCTTTTAAAGATGGCTGCAGGCAGGAACAATAGAGTTGAAAGCTGTGGCAGGAGTGTCCACTAGGGCTTCTTCCTGGAGGCCTTTATTGTCGACATAAATTCTTCTCCGTGTCCAAACTTACCTTTTGTCGACAGAACTCTGTCGACAAAGGCGTTATTCCTCGTAGAATGAGGTTTACCGCCGTCGACAAAACTGCCGCGTTCTGTCGACTCACTTGTGTTGACAAAACCCTGTAGTCTAGACACACCCTGGATGAAGTTCCCTGGCCAGTGTTATACAGGAGGACCAACTAGATAAGCTACTAACATACAATCTATGAGTAGAGCCCTGCGCAAATGTTGTATCCACATCCATATCTGTCTGCAAAAATGAACCTCGAATACCTGCATCCACATCTGCAGAAGCAGATGCCCGTGGATGTGAAGCAGATATCCACAGATTTGTAGGGCTCTATCTAGGAGTCTAAGAAAGGAGAATGGAGAAGGGAAGGGCACTAGCCAGGTTTACCTCTTTCTAAGCATATTTTAGCTGCTGAGGCATTAGACAAAAATAGACGGGTTAAAAGTCTTTCAGTAAGCAATTCTCTCCTCGTATCATTTCTCACAGCTCATTAATTCCCCAGCATTACCAAGGTGTTTCCTGAATATCCTGTCACAATGAGAAAAACGAAGGCGGACTGAAAAACGAAACAAAAACGCACACTAAAAATGCCTTTGTTTGATCCAAAGCTGTGGTAATGATTGCACAGTGGAAACAAACAACTGAAGCTGAATTTGTTTAGCATAGTGGGTGTGGGCTGTGTGTAAATGGTGCTTGGGCTGTTCGTGTGAATGGGTATTGATTGTAGAGACTTGTGTATTGGGTGGAAATTGATATGTATCATATTTAGGTGCATAGTTTCCATGCTGGTATTGATCTGGTAGTGTATACCTTGCGTTTTGTGTTTGGCCACTAGTGAGTTGGTGTGTACAGAGGGTTCATGTATGTAGTATATGTGGCTATTTTTGAGCAACAGATGTTTGCAAGGAATTCAGGATAGGTGTGTTACTGAGTGCATTCAGTTGTGTAATTTTGTTTGTGTGTAGGTATGTTTCCAGGGTAGCAATAACTGCAGTGTCTGTTGTGTATGTTTTTGAGTGTCATTGCAGGGTGTGTAAGGTGTGTGCATATGGAAGTGCTGTAATTGTAGTAGTATGTTATGTGATATTTTGAGTGTGTGGGGGAAGTAGATTGGTGTGTGTGGTACATGATGCATGTCTATGTATTGATGGATCTGGCTTAGATCCATACTTGAAAGCTCATTACAACAAAGCTTGGGTCCATTATTCTTTATTTCCATGCTTTATTAACAAGTCTTCTTTTTTTTTTTTTTTTTAAGAGGCAGGAAAATTGGTGGCATGTGCAGAAATCATGCTTCTGGAGAGGAGGGACTCACCTATAGTCTTTTGTAAATGCTCAGTAAACCAATCACTCTATGGGGTGAAATACAGGGAAAGAAGAGAACAGAAGTTGCCAGCAGTAAGGGCCCTTTCCAAGCCTTTTGGAAGGGGCAAGCTTTACCCTACATTCTGAAATAATTTAGTTCAGTGCACACCTGTCTTCACTGGGCGAAATCAAAGTTGATCCACAGTTTGGATCCAGCCCTGCAACCTTCTCTTGTGTGATCTAAGGAAACTTCCCGAGTAAGGGGTGTGAGATCAGCCCTCTTAGCTATCTACTATATATTTGAGAAAGTGTGTGCATCCGTCTGCCTGTGCGTCCAACTGTGAGTCCATTTGTCCCAGGATAAAAGCCAGCAGGTGGGCCCTGGGGAGAAGCTGATGGGCCGGCTGGGTGATCCCTGCCACCCCTGTGGAGAAGCCGGTGGCCACTGGCTGGCCCCGGGAGCAGCTGCCGGCAGCCCCCAACCCCTGTACTGAACCCACCTACATCTCCCAACCCTCTGCCCCGACTCCTGCGCCTCCACCCCCACCACAGACCCCTTCTCACCCCACAACCCTGACTCCTGCACCAGCCTCATGCCCTGAGCCTCCCCCTTCCCCAAGTCCCTCCCCTGACTATTGATTCCCCACAGCCCCACCCCCCTGCCCTGAAGGACCCGAGCAACACCATAAGTCTTCTAGTATTTGATAAGAGACTGTCTGTTATCACATGGACCACTGTATATGGGAAGGGGTCCTGGCTGAAAATCATAGGAGCCAGTTGTAGCAGAAATGATGTGGCTCCATAACTCCACACCCAGTGATGGGAACATAGGGTACAATTCAGGGCTTCCCTCCTAGAACTGGGGGCAAAGGATGAGGGCGGAAGTAATTTTCACAGAACACCTCCACAACTCAGTGGGGAGGATTCTTCCCCCCCAGTAAGTGGAGATCCATGGCACACATGGGGAAAGGGATTTGCCCCCTTAATTCCTGCATTTTAAATGATGCGGAAGGTAACATATTAAATGTTCACCTCTGAAACCTGGATTCCAAAGTGGATTAAAGTCATAAATCAAATCAGCTCACAAGCCGAGCCCCACGACACCAAACCCACGTGACATTATCACTAGAGCCATGTACAAGAGTCTTCTTTGCCAATGGGCACGTTTGGAACAGCAAGAGGGGGCTAAAGAGTGGGGGTGAGAGAGCCTGGCAGAGCTGTGTGGGGTGGAAGGGTCCAGGACTGGAATAGTAGAATCCTACAAATCAGGACTGAGGGGCACAAGAGTGAAGCTGCAGGAGATGCTGCAGAGCTGGAGAAAGGAGTGTGGACAAGCTCTGCGAGTGTGCATTCTATGGGCAGAAGACACGATGGGCATGAATCCCGCGGGAGATTAATATTAAATATCTTGGATCAAATTTTAATACACACGGATGTTGAAAACAGGCACATGCATGTTCAGTCCTGCCCCAGAAAGGAGCTACACCCAGAAATGCTTGCACACCCCAAAGCTCTCCACTGGCATTTACTGAGAAGCTAATTATCCATGGACATACAGAGCTATGCCTATTGCAAGCAGCACTCCCCAATTTTTGCACTCAAATTAGGAAGTGTATTTATGTATGTATTTATGGTGCTGTAGCTCGGTGAAAGCCTGACCGCTTGTTTCACTAGCAAAACTTGGTCTTCCCTCTAAAGTTGGTGTAGTTATTTCCATTAGGCACAAGTGTGAAAGTTTGACCTGCTTTAGATAGGTCTTTTATAACAAAAAAATCTTATATATCTCATCAGTGGTAACAGAACATTTAAAAGTGGGTAGGAAAATGCAGAATAGTATTATTATACCATTAGCTAGCTGGTGTGGGGGGATGGATTAGATTAGATTAGATTAGATTATGCTGACAATTGGGGCCACTAAATTTCTTCCAAATGAATATATACTGATGTAAAAGAGTGCATAATTTGGCTCAATGTCTGCCCCACGAAAGCTCATCACCTAATAAACCATCTTATTAGTCTTTAAAGTGCTACATGACTGTTTTTTTTGTTTAACTATTAACCAAAACTCTGATCTCCTTTACACCAGTATAAATTTGGAGTCACTCCAGTGAAGTTACTTCATTTACACTGGTATACCTGAGATAAGCACGAGGTCCTCGTGACGAGAAGAACGGCTTGTAGAATTATGCAGATTTAGTCACATGCTCTTTGAATGTCGGCCTACCTTTGGGCACTGGCAAAAGGGATACACGTGAGATTGTCATTTGCTAATGCCCAGGTTACTCCTCAGCCTGACTACCCCCTGAAATGCCAGGGCTAGCTCAGCAGACACAGCTGACAGATAGCCACATTAGTGCTTCTGACGGTGACTGGGGGCAGGTGCAGCATTCAGCAGAAAGCTGAGCCTTTACATTAAAGCTACGCAAATGCACAGAGAAGTAGTGGGGAGGAAACAGCCTTGCTGGACCACAGACCTAATAAACAAGTTTCCGTTTGCCAAGAGAGATGGCAAGCGCTCAGAGGCTCCTGAAAGGAGCTGTACAGAAAGCATTTAAAGCAGTGGCAGGAGAAGCAAGGATGGGGTCATGAGCAAGAGGCAGATTAGTTGCCAGCTGTGTATTGAGTATCTAGTGAATTGAATCTTACTGAACATTGAAAAGGAAGAAATGTAATGCAGGACAAATCTAGTCCTAGCCTGCTCCATTCTTTGGCTCCCAGCCTTTTGACTGAAATACTCATAAAGCTCCTACCACCTGGGAAACAGGAATATTTAATGGTATGAGTCTTTATTATTTATTTATTTATTATTGAGTCACGCTGGTCCCAGGGCAATTCCTTTGATTTCAGTTATACTAGTCCTGATACACCCCGTGTGTGCAGAGGTGCAGAATCATACCCGATGGGAGAAGTCCTGACCTCTTTGAACTCAATGGGAGTTTTACCATGCATGTCAGTTATGGCCAAGATCCCGCCCTACGTGGGCCAAGGAGCTCCTCCCTCTGTTCAAAACATATTGTGGTCCTTTCAGATATTTGTCAGGTTTGTTTTTATGTCGTCTCTCAGGTTACTCAGCTCTGTTGATTCACATCAGTCCTGAGCACACTCTGTTCTTCCAATCTTGGATCCACACACAGCTCTGCCAGTGTTCCTCAATCCTGACCTACAGCCCCCGCTGCTCTTCTTGTCCTGCTCCCCTTCCACCTGGAAATGCTCCTCATTACTGACTTGCCGCACCTTCTGGCATTCCAGTCTTGGGGTCCCCAAATGGCTCTTCCAATGTGTCTCGCTCGGCTCCATAACACCGCCAGCAGTTTCTCCTCAGGAGAATATTAACCAGCTCCAATTAGGTGCTGTTTCAGTAACACGCGCAAATAGGCTCAGCTCCTCAAAGGATTACGACTCCTAACACCCAGTGATTTCAACGAGACAAGCTGGGTTAGGTGATATCTTGCATTGGACCAACTTCTGTTGGTGAGCGAGACACACTTTTGCAGCTTACACAGAGTTGTTTGGAAGTTCGGAGTCTAAATATCTTTGAGGATCTGGGCCTTAGCCATTCGGGAGAGGGCTAAGGAACCACCAGACTCATTGTACTTATGGCCTAAGGCATGTTGAGGTTCTGATCACAATTGAAAGGCACTAAGGACTTAATTCAAAAATTTGCTCATATGCTTTATTGCCTGAGTCCACATGGGCATTGCCACGTTGATTTAGATTTTGCACACATACACGGTTAAGCTACATCTATCCCGCACACTTATTTTGGAATAAGCTGTTCCAAAAGAAATACTCCGAAATGGCTTATTTCAAAATAGCGCTTCTATACAGCAAATGCTCTTCAAAATAGCGCTGAGCTATTTTGAAATAGAGCATACACACTCATTGGATGCTGAATCACATTTAAGGCCACCTGGAACCACTTCAGGCAGGGCATCAGGACAGCAATTACTTCTTGGAGCTGCTGCCTGAGGCTATCTGAGGCTTGTGCTGAAAGGGACCCCCCTGTACAGCCGTGTCTCAGGCTCTTCTTCTTTGCTTACCTCCTCGAGGGACAGAAAAGCCTTTTCTCTGCCTGCTCTGGTTGCCCTTGTGGACACCTCAGCTCTCTAGCCATGAAGCTGGAGCTGCCTCTGGGCAGTTGACAGCTACTGTAGCTTGTGTTGCACCTCATGTGCAGGTTGCCTCCCAGGCGCTACAGGAACCCAACCCCCCTGCTCTGCTTGGAGACCCTCCTCGCCTCTCTGGGGGCATGGCTCATGGTCCTGGATCCCACTGTGACGTAGTGGGGGTATCTGGCTAGTTCCTATGCTGGCTCTGTGGTAATCCCCACTGGCTGCCATCGGTACCACAGCCCAGAAGGATGAGTCATTATGCAAAGAGGGTCCCTCAACCTGTCTGACCAGCTACCCCCCAGGGAGAGAGACAAAGGAAGGGGGAATGCTGCCCTGGCTGGGGGCAGGGCTGGAAGAGAGGTTAGTTTCTGGCTGGAATCATGGAGGAACCAGCCTAAGCCAGGGGCTGGGATTTAGGGGCCCAATCTCCCCCATCGCAAGGGGGGGCTGAGGCATCCTAGACCTGCCCTGTAACCAGATTACATCGGTGCTGTGCTGTGCTGTGCTGTATCCTGGAGAAGGAATAAACTCCCTCCATTCTACGGGCTGGTGGAGTCTGTTCGTGCCATTACGGGGGTGCAGGAGTTAGGGGACCCCAACGCGTCGTCACACCCACCCACCCTCCCCTGCACACCTTGCACCACTGCTTCTGGTGTCTGGACACCAGTGCCGACTGGTGGGAGCGGCTCATCATGGAGCAATGGGGAGACCAGCAGTGGCTCCAGAATTTCCAGATGAGGAAGGACACCTTTCTGGAGCTGTGTGAGTGGCTTGCCCCTGCTCTCAGGTGACTGGACACTCACATGAGACCCGCCACCTGAGTCCAGAAGTGGGTTGCCATCGCCTTGTGGATGCTCGCCACGCCGAACAGCTACCAATCTGTCGGGAACCAGTTCAGCGTAGAGAGATCAACCTTTGGGGCCATGGTCATGCAGGTATGGTGTTCTTGGGCTATTGTTGCAGGAGGGGGGTGGACTGCTGGAATGGGGTTCCCTAGGGTGGTGGTGATGGAAGTCTCTTTCTCAATCCCACCTTCACAAAGCCCTGCCAGGGGATGGGGTAAGTGGGGGATTGCTCCTGCTTGCGGGGGGAGGGCTCGGGGACCTCCCAAGGGCTCTGGCAACCCTGCAGTTCTCTGATGTTTGTTTGTCTCCTTCTACAGGTGGGGCGGGCCATCAACACCGTCCTGCTGTGCAGGGCCATCAACCTTGGCGATGTGGATGCCATCATCACCGGCTTTGCCGACATGGGCTTCCCCAACTGCGGTGGGGACTATTGATGGCACCCATATCCCCATCTGGGTCCCTGACCACTGGGCCCATTCATAGACATATATGTCGGGTGGTTGGGGAAGGTGTACGACACCCCGCGTCTTCCACAACTCCAGCGTGTTCGAGTAGTTGTACGCTGAAACTTTTTTCCCCAACCGTACCATCAGGATCAGTGACGTGGACATGCCGATGGGGGGGGGGAGGGGTGCAGCCTACCCTCTCTTGCCCTGGCTAGTGAAGCCCTACACTGGCCGCCTTGACCACTCCAAGGAACGGTTCAACACCAAGCTCTGCAGGGCCCACAGGGTTGTTGAGGGGAGCCTTCGGATGTCTGACAGCGCAGTTCCAATGCCTCCTCACCCAGCTGGACGTTGGTGAGCAGAACATCCCACACATGTTGTGTCTTGCACAATATTTGTGAGAGGAAGGAGGAAGCCTTCCTGCCAGGGTCGGGGGCAGAGGCTGACCGAATCGGCAGGGCCTTCGAGCAGCCGTGCATGGCTGCCATCCATCAGGCTCATCATGGGGCCATGAACATCCAGGAGGCCTTGAGGGAGATTTTCTCACAAGAAACCCCAGTGTCACTCTCCCCTGGGCCTCCCCACTAGGGGCCTGTGCATCGCCCCTCTTAGCCTTTCCTCCCACACTTCTCCCCTTCTCCCCTCCCCTGCAGAGACAATAAAACACACGCTTTGTTTTTGAAAAAATAAACGCTTTGGTTTTTTAGCTGGGGTAGAAGCAACTGGGGAAAGAACCTGGGAGAGGGGAGGAGAGAGGAGGGAGGGGATGGAGGGGGGATGGGAATATCGGAGTGGGGAGAAGGAAGCTGGAAGGGGGGAGGAGGGAGGAGGAGTAGGAGCAGGCAGCATGCTGGCAATCAGGGATTGAAGTGTCGCACACACAGTGTGGCCCTGCTCCACCATCTCCCGCCAGGTGTTTCGCCGCAGCTGGAAATCTTCCTGCAGTCTGCAGTCCAGGGTCTGCTCCACAGATTGCAGTGCCACAAGGTGCACCCACTGGAACTCATCCATGGGTCTCCTGCACTGGCAGATCCCTTGGGGCCGGGAGGCTGCCCTGGGTGGTGTCAACCGCCCCTCTCGCAGCTGGTCCAGCTGTGGAAAACAGAGAGACCGTGTGCCTGAAGCCCAGCGCTCATCTCTGAGGCGAGACTGAAAGGTGTAGGTTGGGACGAAGGCGATGTGTTTGGAGCAAGGCCATGTGTAGTCTAGCCAGTAGGCCATTTCCTGCAGGAGCCCAGATGTCCAAGGGGGGAGCCTCACTACCCCCATGTCCTGGGGACAAGCAGGTATGTGAAGGTGCCAGCCAGACCGGGATCCTGTGGGTGGGACTGGGGCTATGGGGCGGCTGGGCTTCCCTCTGTGCCATGCACACGCCGGGTCTGGCAGTGGCGACATCCCTCAGGGAGAGAACTTGTATCCCTGCTCACTGGGGGAGAAAGGGCCAGGGTGTTGGGGGTGTGAGCAGCAGACACTCCTGCACCTCGCCGCGCTGTCCCTGGGAGTGCAGGCATGACCGTGTGCCGTGTGCAGCACTGCTGAGTGTGTGTGTGTTTGTCCATGTCCCCAGCCTCCTTCTAGTGGTGGCTTGTGGATGGAGGTGTCCCACCCTGATGTCATGAGCATGGCAGGCCTCTCCAGACACACTGTGGCCAGTAGCACAAGGGTCCTTTGGTGCAGCCTGCTGGGGCTGGGTGCCCCAGGGTGGCATTCCACGTGCTCCCATGTGCACAGGCTCCTGCACGACCCTCAGACCGCAAAGGCTGAGCGAGGAGCACGCCCCAGCCCCTTGCCTCCTGCCCCCTGCCCCCTGTGTGTGTAGGGAACATGATGGCACCCAATTGATGTGCCTTCCCCCGCCTCAGACAATGCCTGGGACACATCCAGAGTGTGGGGTACCGGCTCCAGGGTCAGGAGGGTTGTTGTACAGGCCTCGTCCAGCTCCTCCTCTACTTCCTCCTCCTCACTGGCTCTGTCCCCCGGGAGCGAAACAACAGGTGTCTCAAGCCCTGAGATCCTGGAGGTTGGTCTCATCACCCCAAACCTCCATAAGGTCCAGGACCTCTGAACCAAACTAGGAAGGCATGCATCTTTTCCTCCCCGGGCAGGCTCCTGGGAGCTGGGAGACTGCTCCCTGGGAGCAGTGAAGGGTTGGGTGGGAGCAGCAGAGTCACGCATTGTGGCCCAGATGCAAAGTTGTGGCAGCTGCTGGGTGGCTCAGGGCTGTCAGGCCCTGCTGTCTGCCATAAGCCCTTTCCCCCGAGGCTGCAGCTTTAAGGGCTCCAGGGAAAGGGTCGCACTGCCAAGTTTTGATGAGTGTAGGCAGAGCGGCCAGCAGGGCCCCATCGGAAGGGCTGGAGGCCACTTATTTCGAAATCATTCCAGCCGCCCTGTCTACGCAGGCACTATTTCAAAACAGCTATGTCAGAAGAGGCGTTATTCCTCGTGGAATGGGGTTTACAAACGCCGAAATAATCTGCCCATTATTTCAAAAATATTTTGAAATAACAGGCTTTCTGTGTGGACGCTCACAAAGTTATTTCAGAATAACATCCATTATTCTGAAATAATGTTGCTGTGTCGACACACCCTTACAGAACCTCAGAGTAAAGAAACACTCCACAAATGTATGTTCTCACTCCAGTGGAGATCGTTCAAAACCAAATATTTTAATCCTGATGAGTTTACCACCCAAACATCACAGCCCAGGGCTAATGCATGAGAACTTAGGCGTGGAAATGACTGAAGACTGAAACTGTTGGGTTGTCTTCAGCCAAGAAAAATGAGCAATGAGATATCAGTGCACTGGAATTGCGTGTTGAGTAAGGCAATTTAACACGTGTCAGGGTGGCAAAATGAGACTCAAATATTGTGGTAATTGCAGTTGAACAATTGTTCAAACCACGAGAATAGAAACAAATATGATAAACATTAAAGGGAGAAATATTAAATAACAAGAGCCCCTCCCTGCCTGTGTTCATCTCTCACTGTTCTTCATCATTTGTCCATCATTTTTGTGCCAAACAAGTGAGCAGAGTGATCACTACTGGATTCATGCCCCATCTGCATCCGAGCTCAGCTGTTTCTGTTGCTCCCAGAATAGAAAGAGGAGAGACCAATGCCAGGAGCACACCGGGAGATTCTGATCTAGCTGGAAAGAAGCAAATAGAAGCCCATTTGGGTTCTGCTCTCCCCAGAATGTGACATCTTTGCCACATGGTTCAAGCAGTGATTAGCATGGGAAGGAAGTGGAAGCTCAGAGATTCAGGCAGGGGCATCAAAGAGCTGGAAGAGACCTCAGGAGGTCATCAAGTTCAGCCCCCTGCCCAAAGCAGGACCAATCCCAACTAAATCGACCCAGCCAGGGCTTTGTCAAGCTGAGACTTAAAAACCTCTAGGGATGGAGATTCCACCACTTCCCTAGGTAACCCATTCTAGTGCTTCACCACCTTCCTAGGGAAATGCCATGTGAAGCTGTAGGAGAGAAGTGCATTTTATTGTGTTGTGGCATATTTAATTTCACAATACGTAATTTGATTGATTCATAATTGTCTCTTTGTTACCTGGTGCCCCCTCTGTCTGTCTGCTTTACCAACCTGTCATCTGTCATCTTAAGCTTAGGTTGTGGAAGCTCTTTGGGGCAGGGGCAGTCTCTTTGTTATGTCTTGGTAGAGCTCACGCATCCAATATGAATAAAAAATTTCATAACAATGATGAATAGGATGTGCTGGTATCACTGACCCGCTAGCTCAGCCCAAGTGGGATAGATGATTGCATGGAGTAGCGAGGGCTGCTATGTGACTTAGTGGCTAGGCCAACAGCTGGAGAGCTGGGTTCTCTTCCTGGCCCAGCCACTGACTTTGGGCAATTCACTTCCTCTCTATTTCACTTCATTTCTGTTCACTATCATGGCTGCTTAGGCTCTGAGTTGGGAGAATACATGAGCAGGATTGGTCCCTTACTGTGTGTTTGTAGAACACCTAACATAATGGGGCATTGTCACAAGCTGTAAGCTGGCCCTTTAAGAGCATCTATATTGAGCCTCACCTGTGACAAGATTACCTAGTTTAACAGCTAGCAGGTTTAAAACAAACAAAAAGAAGTGTTTCCTCATGCAATGCACAGTCCACCTGTGGAACTCCTTGCCAAAGGACTTTTAACAGGGTTCAAAAAAGAACTAGATAAATTAGGAGGTTAGGTCCATCAATGGCTATTAGCTAGGATGGGAAGGAATGGTGTCCTTAGCCTCTGTTTGTCAGAAACAGGAAGTGGATGACAGGAGAGGGATCACTTGATGATTACCTGTTCTGTTCACTCCCTCTGGGGCACCTGGCATTGGCCACTGTCGGAGGACAGGATACTATGCTAGATGGACCTCTGGTCTGATCCATTGTGGCCGTTCTTATGCTCTTACCTCTCTGGCTATGTCTACACTGCAGGCTTTTGCCGGCTGAGACTATGCTGTGAAGCGCTCATTAGCATTTGCCGCACTGTCATTTGCATATTCTCTGCTGATACTTTTTGCACAAGAGGTTTTTGTGCAAAAGCAAGCAGTGTAGACAGGTCTGTTTTGCACACAAAAAAACTTTTTGCACAAGATCCTTATGCCTCAAAAAAGGATCTTGTGCAAAAGGGTTTTTTTGTGCAAAACGGACCCATCTACACTGCTTGGCTTTGCACAAAAACCTCTTGTGCAAAAAGCATCAGCAGAGAATATGCAAATGACAGCACGACAAATGCTAATGAGTGCTTCATTAGCATACTCTCTGCCAGCAAAAGCCTGCAGTGTAGACATAGCCTCTGAGCAGGAGTGTCATGTGATAAGGAAGCATGTAGTTAAGCACCAGGCCTGCTAGGAGATATAAGGGTAGCCAGTAGGCAGTCAGGAGAGAGAGATGCTAAGACCTGGATATGAGTGTTTTAGTAAAGAGCAGGCACTCAGCCAGAAAAGTGCCAGGAAGAGGCCCCTGGAAGGAAAGGCTATAAGATGCACAGCCTGACTGTTTAGAGCTGTAGTGCAGGATAGATGCAGATTCCCCTATGCTAGCACTGTAGGGGGCAGGGGAGCCATGGCTGGGAACGAAGAAAAGAAGGTGTTAAGTCAGTGCTAGTAAAACACTGATGCTCCTGCATCAGAGCACTGCAGCAGCCCACAAATGACTGCTGAAAGGAGAAACTGAGGCTGGGAACAGACCTGATGCCGGACCGGGTAAATCTCTGCTACAGACCCTGATTTCAAGTAAGGCTTCTAGAAGCCACCAGAATGCAGATACGTAATCAGGAAGGTTCAAAGCCACCAGGGTACGATACGAATGCAGGACCCAGAAAATATTCTGCTAGCATCCCAGCTGTGTGCCCCATCCACACCTTGTGTATTGCTGTACTCCTCAGCTCCAGCACTTCAGCTTTAGGTTCAACAGAGAGCTGTTGGCAGACTAGTGAAATGAGACAATACCGACGGCCCACCTGCTCTGATTCTGCTACCCACAGCTACTTGAACAGGAGAACAGAAATAGATGCATTAAAAAAAAGGTAGGCAAACCTTGGTGCAGAATTTAGGGATGAAAACAGACGGGGGCCGTAACTCATTAACATCTATCAAGTTCATAGTGTGGTAATATTTCTTGTAATTTGCAGTGTTACTGGAAGCATGGAAAACTACGTGAGAACTCTCCCCATAGAAACAGATGAATGTATGGCTCCCCTGGGTCTTGGGGAAAAATGAGTTCAATTCCCAGTCCTTCCACAATTCTGTGTGACTTGAGGCAAGTCATTTAATCATTGGACCTCAGTTCTGCCATCTCTAAATGAGTACAGGCTTGTTACACAATGTGCTAGTCTACTCCAATGTGGGTACAAGTTGTAGTCTGCACTAAACAGTCCACATGGACCTTGCTGGTATATACTAAATGCTCCCTAGTGTGTATTACACTAATTACAGTATTACATTAGTATGCACGCAAGGAAGATTGTCCTGGCCCAGTTAGCGAGCACCATGTCAGTACAGACTAAAACTTAAACCCCTTAAGCTGTTGCGGACTAGTGCACTGTGCAGTGTTCAAGCTACCCCACTTTGTCTTGTATGTTTGACTCTAAATTCCTTGTGGCAGGGGGCTGTTTCTTACAATGAGTTTGTCCAAGGCCTATTGCAGTGGTCCCCAGGTCTCAGCTGTAGATGCTACAGTAATTTTAATAATATTCAGATTACTGGAAAAACAAGCAAGTGCTTCTAGCTAAATACCTTGGAGATGAACCAAAACTCTTATTCAAACATTCCTGTACTAGGGAAATGCAGATCTAGATCAGAATTTAGTGGTATAAACCCACCTCTCTTTAGTTAGTCTGCCTGTGTCCAGGTCCCTCAGTTTATTTGCTCCAGAGAGTCCTCCTACTAGTATGACTTAACAGCAATTTTGCATCTTCATGCTGCATTCAAGCCCATAACAAGCTGACTCAGAAGAATCTTATGTGGGATCTTCAAATTTGCCAATATTGTTTTTATTGTTGACATAGAGGGATTTTGTAACTATGGGTAATTATAACCCTCCTATCTCTATTTTCCTTGTGAGAGGGTAACAGAGGGTCAACATGAAGTAGGTTATATTACTCTCCCAACCTCATGTAATATGCTGCCAAGGAGATGCAAATCTTTGAGAATGATGGAAAACCTGCAAAGGGAAAGGGTGAGGCTACATCTAGACTACAGGCTTCTTTCGGAAGAAGCTTTTCCGGAAGAGATCTCCCGTAAAAACTTCTTCTGAAAGAGAGTGTCCACACTGCAAAAGTGCATCAAAAAAGCGATCTGCTTTTTTGAAAGATAGTGTCCACATTGATTGGACGCTATCTCGCATTTAAGTTGTGATTACTATGGATGGAGTGGCCACCAGAGCACCTGTGCTTTCTCCTGGAGGCCTCTTCTTCCGAAAAAAAAAACCCTCTTCCCCGTCCACACACGCCTTTTTCCGAAAGAGCTCTTTCAGAAAAAGGCTTCTTCCTCGTAGAAAGAGGTTTACCGCTGTCGGAAAAATCCCTGCATTCTTTTGACTGTCCATTGAAAGAATGCAATTGCAGTGTGGATGTAAGTGTAGTTTTTCTGGAAAAACGGCCATTTTCCCAAAAAAACGGCTGTTTTTCTGGAAAAACTCTGTAGTGTAGACATACTCTGAGGGGATGGTTACCCATTTCAATCCTCTACTTCATTCTGGAGGTAGGAGCTACCCCTGTGAATCATAAACAGAACTCTATCTGAAAATATATTATCATCCCTTAGTATCGCTGATCCCCAATACACATGCACAAAGCAAACAATGATTACTTAAATCATCAGCTAGGGACTGTCACAAGTGTCAGAACTATTCAGTTCCTCTTTGGTTTCCTATTATGCAAAAGAAACAAATACACCTAAAAAGCTAATTATGTCATGGAACAAAATGTCTCTAGGCTGTTTGTGGTCACTGAAGGGACCATTATTGCATCCATGGTAACTTTGGCAATATTAGCATAATTTGCATTTCCTATTAAATCAAAACAGAAGATTCCATCTTTTTCCAGGAAAGTCTTGAAAATAGGAATTCAAGGCAGTGTCTTCTTTGTATCCTTGGGAGCCTTGAGAAGACAGATGACAATGTCAACCTGTTCTCTCCAGTGCAGATTGTTCAACAGGCCTGTAGATAAATATGGTGGTCAGCTAGGACAGGTAGGACAGAGCAGTGAACAGGGCAGCAGCAGTGAACAGGGAGTTTGCCTGGGAAATGTTGGAGAGGAGGTGAGGTAAGTGTGGCTTTTGGGGGGCTGTGTTATGAGCTGGTGGGGTGAGTATCCAAGAGTCTGTCTGTCTGTGAGCATTTGTTTGACTGTGTGTTCGGTGGTTTGAAAAGAGCAGCAATTTGAAAAGATTGAAGCGTGTGAATTTGTCCCAGGTGGGGATTTGGGGCAGATTGGATTAGAGGCAAGGCTTTGAGCCGGGCCTAGCCAGCAGCTTTATAAAAGAATCAACCCTACGTTCCAGCCAAGAAGATGAAGACTTCCTCAATAGAAGGCAGCATTTAATACTGCAGGCACAGCAGGCTGAAGAACAAGGGAGGGCAGTACAGGGAAGAAAACTGGCAGCATGTAACCTCCAGGAGAAGAAAGCCAACTCAGGTATCCCCAATTCCAGTAGAGGTAAGTAACTGCTTTCAGGGTCTCTGCACAGGCACTATGGTGAAGAATATTTTGGTAGAGACCTCTCAAGGAAGGGATCAGAAGGAGACCCCCTCGACTGGAAGGCACGGGATGCATAGTCCTAGGGATGGTTCCACAACCATGACCCCCAAAAGAAGAAGATCCCCTAAGAGGGACAGAGTCGTCCATCTGCTGTCCAGACCTGGAATCTCGAGAAGTGTGCTGCTTACCAGGGGCTAGAATTGAGGATGTGACCAAGAGTCATCCAAAACTGATCAAAACTTCAGATTGCTACTCCTTCCTCCTTCTCCATGTAGGAGCTAATGATATGGTCAAGAATGACCTTGAGCAGGTCACTGCAGATTATGTAGCACTGGGAAGAAAGATCAAGATCAAGGAACCTGAAGTGCAAGTGGTGTTCTCATCCATCCTCCCTGTTGAAGGAAGAGATCCAGATAGGGATCGTCAAATCATGGAAGTAAATGCGTAATTGCGCAGGTGGTGTCGGAGAAGACTTTGGTTTCTTTCCCCATGGCACTCTGTTCCGGGCACAAGGATTGCTAGGAAGAGATGGGTAACCAAGAGAGGGTAGAGCATCACCTAACCAAGAGAGGGTAGAGCATCTTCATGGGCAGGCTTGCAAACCTAATGAGGGGGGCTTTAAACTAGGTTCATCGGGGGATGGTGATCTAAGCCCTGAGATAAATGAGAAAGTGGGATACTGAGAAGAAACACAAGGAGGAGGAAGCAACAAAGGAGGAGCCCTGATCTGAATGGCGAATGTAGGCCAATCAACTAGTTATCTAAGGTGTTTGTGCATGAATGCAAGAAGCCTGGGAAACAAACCCAAAGAATTAAAGCCCTGGCACAAAGAACTATGAGGTGATAACAGAGACTTGGAATAACAGAGACTTGGTGGGATGACTCACATGACTGGAGCACTATCATGAAAGGGTATAAACTGTTCAGGAAGGACAAGCAGAGGAGAAAAGGAGGAGGAGTTGCACTATGTGTAAGAGAGCAGTATGATTGCTCAGCGCTCCAGTGTGTTGAGAGTCTTTGGATTAAACTTAGAGGTGGGAGCAACAGAGGTGATGTTGTGACTGGTGTCTGCTATAGATGACCAGATCAGATGAGGTAGATGAGGCTTTCTTCAGACAACTAAGAGAAGTTTCCAGATCATAGGCCCTGGTTCTCATGGGGGACTTTAATCACCCTGACATCTGTTGGGAGACCAATACAGCAGTACACAGACAATTCAGGACACTTCTGGAGAATGTTGGGGATAACTTCCTGGAACAAGTATTGAAGGAACTGACCGGCGCCATGCACAGCTTGACCTGCTGCTCACAAACAGGGAGGAACGAATAGGGGAAGTAGAGGTGGGTAGCAACCTGGGAAGCAGTGATCATGAGATGGTAGATTTCAGGATCCTGACCAAAGGAAGAAAGAACTTCACACACCCTGGACTTCAGAAGAGCAGACTTTGACTCCCCTGTGGAACTGATGGGCAGGATCCCCTGGGATGCTTACATGAAGAGGAAAGGAGTCCAGGAGAGCTGGCAGTATTTGAAGAGAAGCCTTATTGAAGGCACAGGAACAAACTATCCCTATGTGCAGTAAGAAAAGCAAATATGGTAGGTGACCAGATTGGCTTACTGGGGAAATCCTAGGTGAGCTTAAACATAAAAAGTGGAACATACAAGAAGTGAAAACTTGGACAGATGACTAGGGAGGAGTATAAATATATTGCTTGAGAATGTAGGGTGTAATCAGGAAGGCCAAAGCACAATTGGAATTGCAGCTAGCAAGAGATGTGAAGGGTAATAAGAAAGGTTTCTACAGGCATGTTAACAATAAGAGGGTGATCAGCAAGGGTGTGGGACCCTTACAGGATGAGGGAGGTAATCTAGTGACAGATGATGTGGGAAAAGCTGAAGTACTCAATGCTTTCTTTGCCTCTGTCTTCACGGACAAGGTCAGCTTCCAGGCTACTGGACTAGGCAACACAGTATAAGAAGGAGATGGGCAGCCCTCAGTGAGAAAGAACAGGTTAAAAACTATTTAGAAAAATTAGACATACACAAATCCATGGGTCTGGATTTAATGCATTCAAGGATAGAGAAGGAGTTGGCAAATGTCATGGAACAGGCTTTGGTCATTATTTTTGGAAACTCATGGAGATCAGCAGAGGTCCTGGATGTTTGGAAAAAGGCAAATGTAGCGCTCATCTTTAAAAAAGGGAAGAAGGACAATCCAGGGAACTACAGACCAGTCAGCCTTACCTCAGTCTCCGGAAAAATCATGGAGGGGATCCTCAAGAAATCCATTTTGAAGCACTTGGAAGAGAGGAAAGTGATCTGGAATAGTCAACATGGATTTACCAAAGGCAAGTCATGCCTGACCAACCTGATTAGCTTTTATAATAAGGTAACTGGCTCTGTTGACATGGGGAAGTCAGTGGATGTGATATACCTTGACTTTAGCAAAGCTTTTAATACGGTATCCCACAATATTCTTGCCAGCAAATTAAGGGAGTATGGATTGGATATTTGGACTGTAAGCTGGCTAAATTGTTGGGTTAAATAGGTAGTGATCAATGGCTTGATGTCTGGTTTGCAGTCGGTTTCTAGTGGCAAGCCCCAAGGATTGGTTCTAGGGTCAGTTTTGTTCAACATCTTTATTAATTACCTGGATGAAGGGATGAATTGCACCCTCAGCAAGATTGTGGATGACACTAAGCTAGGGGGAGAGATAGATACACTGGAGGGCAGGGATAGGATCCAGAGTAACCTGGACAGATTAGGGGATTGGGCCAAAAGAAATCTGATGAGGTTCAACAAGGACAAGCTCTTGGGGTGGAAGAATTCCAAGCAGTGTTACGGGCTGGGGACCGACTGGCTAAGTAGCAGTTCAGCAGAAAAGGATTTGGGAATTACAGTGGATGAGAAGCTGGATATGAGTCAATGGTGTGCCATGGTAGCCAAGAAGGCTAATGGCATATTAGGGTGCATTAGGAGGAGCATTTCCAGCAGATCTAGAGACGTCATTATTCCCCTTTATTCGGCACTGGTGAGGTCACATCTGGAGTATTGCGGCCAGTTCTGGGCCCCCTACTATAGAAATGATGTGAATGCATTGAAGAGGGTCCAGCAGAGGGCAACCAAAATGATTAGGGGGCTGGAGCACGTGACCTACTGGGAGAACCTGAGGGATTTGGGCTTATTTAGTCTGCAGAAGAGAAGAGTGAGGGAGGCTTTGATAGCAGCCTTCAACTTCCTGAATTCAAATTCCAAAGAGGATGGGCAGAGGCTGTTCTCAGTGGTGACAGTTGGCAGAATGAGGAGCAATGGTCTCAAGTTACAGTGGGGGAAGTCTAGGTTGGAAGGTAGTGGAATCTCCATCCCTAGAAGTTTTTAAGTCTTGGCTTGGCAAAGCCCTGTCTGGGATGATTTAGTTGGGATGGTCCTGCTTTGGGCAGGGGTTTGGACTCGATGACCTTCTGAAGTCTCTTCTAGCCTTAGAATTCTATGATTCTGTGAGTTGCAAAGACCATAGTGCAGTGCCTTGGCTAAGATCAATTGAACTGAAATGCAGAGTTCTGACTCAGCCCAACCTGATTTTCTATATCAGCCTAAATCAGCCATACCTTTCAGCTTGTGTGCCTTTGTA
The DNA here is from genome assembly GCA_019425775.1 of Rafetus swinhoei. Taxonomy (NCBI): domain Eukaryota; kingdom Metazoa; phylum Chordata; order Testudines; family Trionychidae; genus Rafetus; species Rafetus swinhoei. The sequence continues at coordinate 8,927,467 of CM033429.1, read as the reverse complement.
GGATTTGGGGGAGCCAACGGTAGTGTCAACTCAAGATTCTGAAATAGGCTGAAATACCAGACACCAGGTCCGGGCAAGATTAAACAGTTTTAGATCTTTCAGAACCATGGACAGTAATTTTCAGCTCAACCCACCCGTCTGCCCCCCTTGCTTTACAGAACTAGGAAACCAAGTGAGGAGCAAAAAGAAGGTAGAAATCATCTGTAAGTGATTCTCTCTCAGGTAAGGAGATCCCCACTAGATATATAACTGGCTCCTGTACCTTATACCTTGTGGTGTTCGCTCCTTCCATAAGGCTTGCAGTCTGTTCCCCACCTACTTGATGGATGATCCCTGGCCCTACGGCAGCAACAGGATAGCCCAGAGGCCTACCACCTGCCTCCCTTGACACAGAGGAGGAAACTGTATCTCCTCTCACTTAGAACAATCAACATAAAAACACAGCTCTATGAATGTCAACAGTCACTCCTGGCTTACACCACTATGTGCGAGAGAAGTATTGAGTTTTGGCCATGTAATTTACATGGCCATCTGTCACTGACTAATTTGCTAAGAGACTTCAGTGAGCGTCCCATTTGGTTAAGCCAGGCTGAATTTGGCCCTAACTCTGCTCAAGCCAATCTGTATCTTCTAAGATGTGTGTAAACCAAGGTTACATGAAGTGACTCACACTCTTGGGTGCTCAATGTGAGACCCCTTGCAGCAGGGCCTGTTGTTTCAGAGGCTAGTTGCTAAGCTCCTTGTGAGAATCAAGCCCTTTCAGGATGTCTTGGGGTAGGCACATGAGATAATTAATCAATCTTGAAAATCTCAGGTGTAGAAAGCTAATCAGTGGTGTGCATCCTAATAAGGAATCCTCATAGGTGATGAGCATTTCAATTCCTAGTGACTTTACTGGGAGTAATTAGCCATACCACAGAAGTACCCAAAATGTGCTAGGCACAGTGCAGTCCTATAGGAAAGCATGGTACCTAGCCCTGGAGAGCTTATGGTCTAAAAAAGGGAACTTCATACATCTCTGCATTTGGCTGTTGAATATAAATCATGAACCTCAGCTGGAGTAACTGGCATATAATGGAGCTATACTGAAATAACTACGGGTATGTCTAGATTGCGGCGCTATTTCAGGATACTGGAGGTATCCGAAAATAGCTATTCCGCACCTTTTGAACCAGCCCATTATTTTGAAATAGATTTCGAAATAACGGGCTTGCTATTCTGACATCCTTCTAACTCTCATTCCATGAAGGTTAAGGGACATTTCAGAATAGTGGTTTATTTCTAAATTTGGCACTGTGTAGACAGTGCCAAATTTCGAAATAAGCATTTCAAAATCAGATCGAAATAAGCTATGCAATATGTGTAGCTCAAATTGCGTAGCTTATTTCAACGTACGGGTGCAGAGTAGATGCACCCTAACAGAAGATCTAGACATCAGTTATATCTGCTTTTTCCAAATACCCCCAACTAAAATGTCCCTGTCACCAATAAGAAGGTGAATATTTGAAACACTTGAATTTTCCAGAGACAGAAATTCCAATTTTCTCCCCGCTCCAGTCACTGCTACCTTACATTGAATGGAACATCAGACCTGCTTCATATCCGAGAGCATGACAAGGGGTTTGAGAAATACTACCAAACAAATGATGATTTGGGGCTGACAGCTACTCTTGGCCATGCAAATCTAAAGGCATTAGCTCGGGGTGAGCAATAATTTTTGGCGGGGGGGCCACTTCAAGATTTTGGAAAGTGGCCAAGGGCTGCACTTTTCTGTGGAGGAGGTGCAGGGTTTAGGATGGAGGTTGGGCACAGAAGGGCGCACGACTGGGGTGTAGGAGATGATGTGAGGTCTGAGAGGAAGTTTCGGCATAGGAGGGGGTTGTGACCTGGGTCAGGGGATGGGGGTGTAGGGTCTGGGAGGGAGCTGTGACCTGGGAGAAGGGGAAAAGGGGATGCAGATTTCAGAGGGTGTAGGTAGTGATGTGGGGCAGGGGAATGGGGTGCAGGGTCTAGGAGGGTGTTTGGTGCAGAAGAGGATTCTGGCCTGGGGGAGAGGCGTAGAAGGGGGTACAGGGTCTGGGAGAGAGTGTGTGACCCAGGGCAAGGAGATGCAGAGGGTTTGGCTGGTGACCTGGGGAGGGAGTTGGGGCATAGGAGGGGATGGGGTGCCAGAGGCAGGCTCTGGCTGGGAGGCACTTACCTAAGCCAGCAGCCCTGCAACACCCCCAAAGGAGGCTGGGCTCCCTGCCTGCTGCAGCCCCAAATCACTTAAAACTGCAAGCTGCAGACCCCATGTGGCTTTCAGCTCCGGGATGGGGAAGAGACTGCTCCCATCCTCCAGGCCAATTTCTCAGATCTTATTGACTGGTTATTCCAGCCAATAGGAGCTGAGAGATTGGCTGGGGTCAGTTCCTATTGGCTGGTTGTTTCTAGACACTAGGAGCTGAGGATTGGGCCGGAGGCGGAGAGATCTCATGAAGTCTCCCCATCCCTGCAAAACAGACATGCGGACTGTGCTTTAAACCACACAGCTACATGGCTGAGGGTCCCAGCAAGGTGGTCCATGGGCCAGATTCGGTGGCTTGCCAGGCCAGATCTGGCCCCCGGCCCATATTTTGCCCAGCCCCGCATTAGCTAAACATTTTTCATAACTTAAGAAAATTAGGCAGTCAAGCTGTGCTTTTATTAAGTGGTTTGGAAAATAAATGGAAAATTTTATGTGATGTACTTTCAGCCTTATTTTTGTTGGGCCATAGTGAGTGGACAGTAGTTCTGTATATGCTTAACTTGCAGGTTACAGAGAGAGCATTTATTCTTATCTGTTTATATCTTCATTGTGTTTGTGGCTTTCTAATATAGATACCAAATTAATTCTCCCAGACAGCTGCTCCAATATATTTTGTAATATAATAGCTCATACATATCCTGGGTAGAGAAGGAGTTAATTGCCTTTCCCTTTTGCCAGCTGCAAAATGCCTCATGCAATGTGTGGAACACACTCCCCAGGAAAGAGGAACAAAATGGAAATGCTGCACCCTGTGGGTTTCCCTTTTTAGACTTGACATGACTGTGAAATTCACAGGACAGAGCTCATTAAAACAAAGCTGTCAATCTATGACCTCTTGACTAGGAAAATAAGATCAATGCAAAAAACAGACATTTTGATTGGTAGGTAGTTCAGATGCATATGAGAAGTATTTGCAGATCAGATTGTTAACCCAATAGAAACCCAGCATATTGTTCTCTATAGAATGGATCCTGAGGAAAAAAGACAGCAAACTGCCAATACAAGAGAGTAGCACTACTTCCTCTTGGTGGGGAACCCAGCCAATGGTTAGTAAAAGACACATAACAAAAATCAAAGACATGCTTCTCCTGGGGTATGTCTATACTGCATCCCTCTGTCGGCAGAGGGATGCAGATTAGGCAGGTCGACATTGCAAATGAGGCAGGGATTTAAATATCCTGCGCCTAATTTGCATAAAAATGGCCGCCGCGTTTTGCAGACTCGGCACTTTGTCGGCAAAAAGCAGCAGTCTAGAGGGGGATCTGTGGAGAAAAAAAGCCTTTTTTGACAGATCCTGTAAACCTCCTTGCAGGAGGCACAAGGGATCTGTGGAAAAAGGCTTTCTTTCTTAGATCCCCTCTAGACTGCCACTTTTGCCGACAAAGTGCTGAGTCCGCAAACACGGCGTTATTTTTATGCAAATTAGGCACGGGATATTTAAATCCCTGCCTCATTTGCAATGTCGACCTGCCTAATCTGCATCCCTCTGCCGACAGAGGGATGCAGTCTAGACATACTCCTGGTGAGCACTGCTGATCAGGTGGGAAAATGAAAGCAACTGGCCCTGAGCTTTGGATCTTGCAAGACACCTGAGCGGAAAGGATACTCAACAGGGCTGAAATTCACCCACAAGGAGAGCGCAGGCCTGGACATCACTTGAATTCCACAGCAACTCTAAAATTAGGATTTCAGATAGATTGAAGTGGAGCACAGGCCTTGTGCTAGCTGCTGTAGCCAGGGGGCAAATGTCACCCTACAATTACATAGCTCGGGCCAGATTCTCAACTGATGTAAATCAGTGTAACACTACTGACTTTGATGTAAATCAACAAGCCATAGCGCTGGTTTCTATAGAAAACAATGCTATATTGATACAGAATATGGACATACTGTACTTTTTCCTTAATGAACTTTCATTGAAAGCCACTGAAGACTCCACCAAAGAAAAGTTTGCCCTTTGGATTTTACTATAAGAATATTTAGAATCTGTTTCAATGAAAAATCGGGGAGGAGGGGGCAGGGGTAGCTGCACGGAGCCACTTCCTCCCCCTGCCAGGCAGATCCCATGAGCCCAATCCAGCCTACAGCTTGCTTTATTGGGCCGCTTGAGACTTAGAGCTTCTCCCCCTTCTCTCCACAGCAGCCCAAGCTGGCTGGCACGGGCACTCCAGGCACAGTATTCCCCTCATGGCTGGAGTGCCCGCTGCTGCTGGGGGAGACATTGAGCCCCGAGTTCATGGGCCGTGGGTTCCCCACCCCTGACATGGTTTCACATTTGTACAGTGGAGCTACTGAGAGCCATTGAACCAAAGAATGGAAACCACTTCACGCCAGAGGTGTAGCAGGACGCCTTATATTCTCAATTCCAGCACCTATGAACAGGCAGGGGGGCTCCCTGTGCATCCAATCAAAGCGCTGCTACAGTTCAATCAGCACCCCTTGCAAATTCTAGGGATGCAAGCACAGTGAGCAAAACTATCCTGGGGGACCATCTTGGTTCTGACAATCTTGTGGCCCACTGAGAAGGAGGGACACTCATGTGGCCTACTCACTAGCCTAGGTTGCCCCTCACTGTGTTAGGCGGTGATTGGCCCATAATTCAAACTGTCTGAATTCAGTGCAGTGGCTGTCGTCCCCCATGTAACTCTGCAGACTTCAGCTGTTACACCAAAGATTCATTTCTGCTCTCCTTATGCTGTCTGCCCCTGTTTATCTAGAATTATGGGGTGTTTGAGGGGTGGGGTGGGGCTTCCTTAGGGGCAGCACCGCTTCTGATTATTACAGAACATTGTCTAGATTGTTGTTCCCTCATGTCAATTCATTTACTACCTGCTGTTCTCTGTAAAATGGTTAAAGAAGAGATAACTGGTTTTTTATACATTTTGTAGTCTTTTTAGCAGTAATTTGGGTAAATGACCTTCACTCTCTTATAAGTAATGCTGTCTGACAGGAGACCTCCAGTCTCACTGCCTCGGAGGAAAGAACTTCTTTGACTAGATGGTCCAAGCGAAGTGCAAAATTCCAGAAGGAATCCAGACTGGGGAGGAAGAGCTGGAAAAGGGGATGTTTATTCTCAGGAAGTGCTAAATCCCATTCCAAATGGCCCTGGCAAAGCATTTGGACATGTTGTTCCAGTGTGCAACCATCCAAATGCCTTTCAAGATCATAATTCCTCAGCTATAAGTTGGCCAACCTCTTCTTGGCATGTTTCATCACTGGGACAGTGGCTGGAGTTTATTTTCCATGTGAGACTATTAATAACCGGTGTGAAGAGAGGGAGAGTTGACATTCACTGTAACTGTCTGTAAACACTAGGATAAAGTCAACACCGAGGTTTCCACATCCAATGTCTCCATCACAGCTGGAGACTTCCAAGTCAGCTGGAGATGTGGAAACGTGGGCTGTTGTAAACGCTGGTGGTTCCAAGGATGACCTGGGCCAGTATTGAAGCCTCTGGAAAACTCCCCAGTGACAACAAAAACATAAAACTGGCCATAGTGGGTCAGACCAATGGTGTATCTAGCCTGGTATCCTGTCTCCAACAGTGACCAATGTCAGGTTCTTCGGATGGAATGAACAGAACAGGGAATTATTCAGCAATCAATGGGCTTTGTGTTTCAGACTAACTGCTAGTGAGGCGGATATCTGGGGAAATACTTCCAGGGCAGCTGACAAGTCCTGTAACCTCAGGTTGGTCATCTGTATTCAAAGGCTTAGCAGTAATTGCAAACAAAGTCGCTCTTCCCTGCAACAATCCTAAACAACTCTGAGGAGTCCTGTGGAACCTTCAAGACTAAGAAATGGCTACTCTTTAAGAGGCTACCAGACTCCTCTTTGTTTTTGCTGTAACAGACTATCACGGTTCCCCCTCTGAAACTAAATCGCTCTGTTTTCAGGATGGCTTAGCACAGTTTGGTGCAGCCTCTCTTCCCAGCTGACCCTGTCTTGCAAGGGGGGTGGTTTTGTGGTTCAATCACCAAATTAGGATTCAGCAGATCTGCATTCCATTCCCATGAGTGCGCCGGGTGTATTGATGGGTCGCTCTATGCAAATAGGTAGAGCAGACGCTCACTTTGGGTAGCATGCTGGAAGCGGGAAGTGTCCACTGGTAGTTGAATGAGAGCACTTTGCAAGAAATGAGCAGCATGTTCTAAGCCAGTGATCCCCAACCTTTCGGGGCTGCCGGGCACCTGGGGGCGGGGCCGCTCACGTGCCACGCGTCTGGGGGTGGGGCCACGCATGTGCTGCGCGTCGGGGGTGGGGCCGCCCATGCGCCGCCTGCCCGGGGCCAGCACCGCGGCTGTGCGCCGGGGGTGGGGCCAGCCCAGATCATACAGCGGGCGCACATAAATGCCCCGGTGGGCGCCATGGCGCCCACAGGCACAGCGTTGGGAACCACTGCATCTAAGCCAAAAGAACTGGGCCTTGTGCTTATGTGTTTCTCTGGCATTAACCTCCAACTAGGGATGTAAACAGGTAACCAGATAACCAGTTATCTAGGTAAACATCATCCTTACTGAAGGGCTGCCCCAGTGTGAGCTGGGAGCGAGCAGCAGCCTCAGCCCCAGAGCAGGGAGCCTGCTGGTGGTGGCAATTCCAACCCAGGGCCAGGAGCCTGCCAGGAGCCTGCTGGGGCTGGAGCTGTCATCCCCCTAAGTCAGTTAACTGGTTAAACACTGGGTTAACCTAACATTTAACCGGTTAGCTGATTAATCGGGATTTTACATCCCTACCTCAAACGCCTCATGGCTGGGGAGCGACAAAGCAGAAACCAGACAGCAACTGTGAAGAACTGGGGAACTGGACGGTATTTCTCTGCCTATAAATGGCAGAATGGATGGAGTCCATCTGGTTCGCTCTCTGTAGGCCAGAGTGCTGACAGCATCCCTGTTTCTCCCCCTTCCTATCAGAACATGTGGCTGTCTAAATTAGGAGCCCTTTCACACCTACCTCAGAAGCCATTGGGAGGTGTTAAGAGTAAATTATGTGTGAACAATATTTGAAGTGGCCACACAAACCAAGCCTGAGGTGTTAATCGCTTGCTCAGTAAAAATAGAAGGCCCCGGGAAGGGATTTGAGGCCTGGCACAAGAGGTGCCCGCTGTCACAAGTGTCTGACTTGGTTGGGTTTGCTTTATGGTAACATCTGTTTGGAGTTCTGACCTTTCAGGGAAGGAGGGTCAGTCCCCTGAATAAATTACACGGCTTCTGTCCATCATAAGGGCCATCATGAAGCACCCATTCCCACTGCACCTAGTTCCTTGGAAAGGTTTGTTTGCTACTTCCCCTCTTCCCCGCCAGATTTCCCCTTCTTAGGCTGAACTAAAACAGGAGCCCAGCCACCCTTCAGGCTTTGGGGGAGGCTAGATCCCCCTCCAACCCACAGTTAGTCTTAAACCCAGTAATGGAGAGAAGGGAGTCATGGTGCTACATTTGCCGTAGCGGTGGGGGGGCGTCCCCATTGCGTTGTATTGCTTGAGCACGTTGCCAGTGCGGTATGACAGCCTGCTTCATTTGTGCAGTTTTAGCACAGGTTGACCCTCTGTAATCTGCAACTCCATTGTCCGGCAACATCTGTGGTCTGGCATCGGCAGAGTTCTGGAGCACTTGGAGAAAACCCAGCACCAACCTCCTCCCTCGACCCCACCCCTCCACGTGTGTGCAGCCCCACATGTAGCAGCTCCTCCCCGAGCTTCCCAATCCAGAGTGCCTTGTAGTACTCACACTCAGAGAGGGAAGGGGAGGAGTGGAGACGGGGTGCACTTGGGGAGGAGGCCGGGAGGAGGCAGGGCTGGGTGGAGCAGGAATGATGGCAGGGGAGCTACCTCTTCTGCAGACAAACTGGCAGCTGGGACCTGCTGCCACTGATTAGGACCCCAGGCAGCAGCAAAGGAGCTGGCCGCTGTGAGCTGCAGCTGTTGCCGGCCCCCGGGGTGGGGAACTGGCAGTGAGGACCCGGAGTGGCAGTGGGGCCCCCAGGCATGGGGCCATGCTGGGTGCAAAGCCTGGGGTGTGGCAGCACCCGCACACCCCACATCCAGCATGTATGTAGACCCACTGACATGCTGCAATGACCTCCCCATGTTTGGAAACTTCTCTACTTTGGCTCGGGTGAGGTCGTGAGGGTGCCGGCCTAGATAGATTCAATGTGTACTATGCAGCAAGTAAGTGGGATCAGGACTCAAATGAAGCCCAAGCACTCAAATCAGGTTTGATATCCCTTTCCGGGGATGGGAGGTGGGGAGGCAGGCACTGTTAAATACCCTAAGCTGCAAAATGCTCATAGTAATACACAACACTTGGCAGCAAAAATTGTCTCACTCCGCATAATCTGGGACAGGGAGGACAATTCCCCATCCTACCCCTGGTTGCGTGTTCTAGCTACTCTGGGGAGTGTGGTCTTTGACCGTGGAACCCTCTGGCCTACCAGGCAGGAACACTTCTATCTGGCCTCCTGTTTGTCATGGGCTTGCTCCCCGTATTAAAGATCCCAAGGTCTGTAATAAGACCATTGGGACATGTGTACCTGCTCCACGGCTCAGTGCCAGGTTACAGCTACATGCCCAGATTGAGAATTGGGGCTCTGAGGTCTGTTCCCAGGTAGGGGAGGGTGTTGTAGACGCTTTGGAGCAGCAGTAGGGATCGTCACATTATATACTTGGCTCTGCCACTGATTGTGTGACCTTGGTCATGTCACTGAACCTCACAGTGCCTGCTATTTCAGGTGTGAAATGAGGCTAATTCATACCTGTGACCTCCTTCACTACAGTATCTGAGCCACGCCTATGCACTAAGGCATTTTCCCTCCACACAATCTCATGAGGAAGGGGAATGTTGTTATTCTGGTTTTACAGTTGGTGGATGGAGGTACAAAGAGAACTCACAATTTACCCATGATCACATGGAAGTGTCTTTATCACAAGGGCCGTCCAGCCTTCTGCAAAATGCTGTGAGGCTTCATTTATGTTTACGAAAAGCTTTGAGGTCCATGTGAAGTGTTGTTATGCTATGAAGCCAAGCTAGCAAATTTGGTTTCTACTGGATTGCCAGGCAAGTAAAGGAAATTACCATATTACATTGGCATGGCTTAGCAGGGATGAGTAACAAAACTGGCTTCAAGCTTATTGCAGCATTCCTGGTGGGCTGTGAGTGGACAGGCAGCCTCATGCATCTTTTTCCAGTCTCAAAGAGCATACAGACTGAAAACAATGGACGCAGATAACATCCCCTGCTTATAGAAACCGTCCGTGGGAACATGGGCATTGGAATTGTGTTTTAATCAATGTTATCTGAGACTGAGGTCTCTTTATTCTATACAAGACAACAAAGAAATTTTGACCCCCAGTCTGTCACCTCCTGTGTTGAATGGAATTGGAATATTCGGTAGGAGGGCATGAAAAATCCCCGAATGCTGCTCATCCCATAAACTCATTAAAAGCACTTTACAGCTCCATTCCCCTTGCCTTTGATGTGAGGCAGATTTTATTAGGGGGCAAGTGACTGACAGAAGCAACTGTTAGCTGTTGAGTACCTAGCAACAATTCAAGGCATTATCCCATCATCCCCTGGCAACGCGGATTGCTTTGTGCGCATTTGTGTTCCACGTGGTTTGAAAGTGGAGGGGATTTTGTAGGTGGATTATTTACAATTCAAGCATTTGGTTGGGCAGGAAATCCATTGCTGCATGGGTTTCACAGGGACCTTCTTAAATGCATAGCCATAATACATTGTGTTTCTGTAGCACCTTCCATCCAAAGATCTCAAAGCATTCACATTCAACAGTGATGCGCACAGCATGACTAGATAGCGGTCGCAATGCTTTGCTGTGGTGCTGCGTGGCGTCTTGCTGATCTGCATGGCAGTTCAGATGTGGACGCTCTTGCTGCAGAGCATAGCAGAGATGTCTGTGTTGCAACAGGGTGTTTGAACCAACAAGTCAGATGCTCAGTGGATGTGTACCCATGTGACTGCTTTGAGTTCAGTCTGTAGCCACCAGCTGAGGATCTGGCCCACATTCTCAGTTAATCAGATACCATACCAGCCCTACCACTTACCCTTGGCTCCCACCGAAGGCCAGGGAGGAAAGTGAATTGCCAGCATCACCACTTAAGATGCACATGGCATATCTCACTATGCATCTGTAACATTCTCCTGCATGGACAACAGAAGGAGGGGTTAAAAAAGATAATGAATCAAAGGCAGTTCCCAGGGCAATTCAATGGGAGTTCTGCTATCTGCTTCAAGGGGATCTGGATTTGGCCCACTGGAAACAAACACTGTGAGTGAAATGCCAGACACCCTGTGGCTAGAGATGCACTTAAATTTTTAAAAGCATGAGCAGTGTTTCTAAATTTAGAATGCTGCACTTCTAGTTCGTTAAAAAATTGACTTTTATTCTAGCTAGATGCCACAGAATCTGTCCCAGCAACAAAGAACCATGCTTTGCTCTGTGGGCTGCACAATGCAGTAGAATCTCTTCTTTTAAATAAATGTGGCCTTCTCATCTGCGGGTCCTTGTGACAATGTGTCTGAGGTCTGCTCCAGGGTGAACCTCTCTAGTCCAGCGCCCTTGGGACCTGACCTGTGCCGAGCCAGAGAATTTACCAAACAATGGGAGGTCAGTACTGGCTAGCAGCATTGCCAACACTGCCACTGCACCGGGCTCTTAAAGGCATTTAGGGATAAATTAGAGCTAAATAACAGCACAGAACACTGAGAGCCAGGGCTGGTGGATATAAACAAACTTTATAGGATCATGGGAAACTTGGTCTCCCCCACAATAAGTGGACATCTGGCTAACTAAAATCATGCTGGACCTCTGACGTTGCTGGATCCGAGAGTGCTGGACTAAAGAGGTTCAGCTTGTATCATGCATAGAAACCTGAACCTCCAAAGACTCCCAGATGCAAACAGATACGCTTTTGTTCAAACAGGAATTAATTCAGGGAAGTCTTATGACCTATGCTACACAGGAAATCAGACTATATGATCACAGCTCTATAATGCATGAATAGTTATCATGTTTTACAAATGGGGAAACTGAGTCACAAAAGTTGAATGATTGGCTTGAGGTCATACAGCAAATCATTAACAGAGCTGGGAATGAAAACCAGGAGTCCTGATTTGTGGTTGTCCTCACCCCTTTCTCTAAACAATGTTGCCTTCATGACGCCAAACTCTTTCTAATGGATCATATGCTGACTGAGACCCAGTACAGCTTCCTAGATTTTTATTATACTTGCCATTCAGCTGTTATAAACAAGAGCATGCTTTAATATGTGGCTCCATCTAGAAATTTTCAAGTAGAGTGCATAATTTAAGCAAGCTGTGCAACCACATTTGGCATAGTTATTTAAAGGCTCTGAGTGTATCCTTCCCATTGTATATTGCGCTTAGAAGAGGCTAAATATTGTTCAATAAAGGCAGTGTTTGTAGACTTACAGGATTGTGGGCAGTACAGAGGACCATGCATGCACACAGATACCCCAGTCTTTATCCTTCAGCACTAAAAATACAGGCTTCTTGACGTAGAGCTGAAGGAATAATTGTATCACTACTGAGGCCAGCAGGCACCAAGAGGAAATCTGATCTGGGGTTTTAAGCCGCTATAAGTTTTAATCACACAGGGCTGTGATTTTGTTCTGGAGAAATTGTGAATTTGAATAAAGTCTCTGAAATTTTGGAAATGGTTGTAAAAATGCATTTGGCTAGGCCCCTGTAGTGCACAAAAGGCACTGCCAGATCCCCAGTGTGAGAACCGAGAAATAGGCTGAGGTGCTCTGAAAAACCTGAATAACAGCAGCCTTCTCACTACTTACTCTACAGCAGCAGCATCCTACCAGTCCTCTCTCAAAGCACGCCTGGGTTAGCCAGACCCATTCTTTGCAAGGACTATCTCAGTGCCTCAGATTTGTTGCATTGGGCTTGGTGGAGCTTTCTTCCTGTCCTAGCTGCTCTGGCTCTTTACTGCAGCGGTAACTGTAGTGTCTGCAGGGATGTCTAGTGCTCAGAGACTGGAAGTCATGATTCCTGGGACCTTATTCCTACTCTAACACAGTGTGTGATCCTGAGAGTCACTTAGGTTGGGACTTTCAAATATGCCTGCTCGTTTGGAGTGCACCTGTGGCATCTCAGGACATCATAGAGGTGTGTAGCACCTGTGAATGCTCCCACTGAGTGGACACTTTGAAGATTTTGTCCTTATCCTCTTTGTGCCTCAACTGAGTCATCTGTAGGAGAGGGGAAGAATAGTTCATTAACACTTATGAACCGCACTGGGGCCCTCCACAGAGACAGCAGTGGAACGCTGTTAGAGTCAGAACTTTCCCTGTACAGAGAGAAATCTGCTTGTCACCATATGACTCTCTCCTTTGACGTTGTTTTTCACACCCGTCACGTCCCCCTCAGCTTGGCAGCTTTTCCCAAGCGGACTGGCCTCCCCTGCCTCTTCTCTCACACTCCAAGTGAAGATGGCATTGAGATGTCGAGCTGAGTACTCCACAGCCATGCTGCCACCCACAGATAATCATCTCCCCACTGAATTCTCCCACCAAGTCTCAGCATGCTGCTTGTGATGTGCTGCCGCACCTGGGAAAAAACCTCTCTGGATATTATACTGTGGGGCTGCGTCTAGATGGGCAAGATTTTGCGCAAATACTTTTAACGGAAACGTTTTCCTGTTAAAAGTATTTGCGCAAGAGAGCGTCTATACTGGCATGTGCCTTTGCACAAAAGATTTGCTTTTGCGCAAAAGCATCCGTGCCCAGCGTAGACGCTCTCTTGCGCAAGAAAGCTCCGATGGCCATTTTCGCCATCGGGCTTTCTTGCACAAGAAATAAACGTGGCTGTCTACACAGGCCCTCTTGTGCAAGAATACTTGTGCAAGAAGGCTTATCCCTGAGTGGGCGCGTCGGAGTATTTGCGCAAGACCCACTGATTTTGTACATTACAGAGTCAGTGTTCTTGCGCAAATACAAGCGGCCAGTGTAGACAGGCGGCAAGATTTTGCACAAAAGCAGCCGCTTTTGTGCAAAATCATGCCAGTCTAGACGCAGCCTACAGTGTGTGTGATTTTTAGGTGCTTTTTCTGGCCTTCAAGATCTTTATCCCTTTAATTTATGGATCATTGACACCATCTCTAATGATCTTCCCTGTACAGATGCCTGAAGCTAAATTCACTAGTGGAGCTATGCTGATTCAGTCTGGCCCCTTCCTGGGCTTTGCATGGCAACATGGAGTATGGAGCAATCATTCACACACAGCGTGAATGGCTTGGCTACTCGGGTAATGTGTTCAGTTCTGCACGCATCCAGATCTCTCTGATCCCTATAAGCAAAAGAGTGCAGTTAGACTCAAAAACTTCCATCCAGGGAAACAGGTGTGGAAGAGGTGCTCAAAGGATTTTCAGCGCAGGCAATAATGGTTGCTCTGTTGTTTTCTTTAATACTAATGCTCAAAGATTAATAGCACTGGCCAAAATTAGGCAGAGAGCTGGCAGGTTCTTCCACCCCATCCGCTGAGCCCATAGGCAGTAATGAACCTGCAACCTCTATCTGAGGCTTGGTGAGCATCCAACTGTCAAATTCATTGCAGCCCTGAGCTATTGCATCCTAGAGTCTCCACCTCCATCAAGCCCGCCAGCACACCACACCAGCACCTTGGACAGCTTGTCCCCTGGGATGAGCTGTTCAAAAATCTATGGGGGTTCAGAGGGTTCTCAGATTTACTCATTTTTATGCATGTGATGCTGAAAGATAATCTCTGTACCCATGGCTGCTCCAAACAAGGCCCTATGTCCATAGGGTCTGCAGGTACAGTTTGCAGAGTCCAAGCCAGTCTGAGGAGCTGGGAATGAGACTGTTTGGGCTGGTCATGAATGCAGAAGTAGAAGGATCCTATGTAGCCTGTGCCCCCTGGGTTGTGATGGGACCATTCCCTATTGTGCTTTGCACCATCACTGGGTAGCATTAATAGGTAGCAGGTTTAAAACAAACAAAAGGAAGTAGCTCGTCCCACAACACACAACCTGTGGAACTCCTTGCTAGAGGAAGTTGTGAAGTCCAAAACTATAACAGGGTTCAAAAACAGAGCTTGATAAATTCATGGAGGATAGGTCTATCAATGGCTATTGGTCAGGATGGGCAGGGATGGTGTCCATAGCCTCTGTTTGCCAGAAGCTGGGAATGGGCAACAGGGGATGGATTTCTTGATGATGACCTGTTCTGTTCATTCCCTCTGGGACATCTGGCATTGGCTACTGTTGGAAGACAGGATACTGGGCTAGATGGACTTTTCGTTTGACCCAGTATGGCCATTCTTATGAGTAAATCCTCATGTAACTCAGCACAAGGGAGCTCCTAGCAGACTGTCCGTGGGCCACAGTTAGCTAGAAGTCTGAGCTGCAGGACACACCTTTATCACTGGACAGACCACTGAGAGATAAAGTAATGGGCCTCTATGCTAGGGGAACTTAAGCACTAGAGAGGGAGATCAGCATTTCCAAAACTGACAGAGCAGCACATTGCTAGGACAATTATAGTGTCAGCATCCAGCTGACAAAACAAAAGGCTCCAGAAAAATGCTGATGGAAAATGCTAGAAAATGCAGCACTTCGGGAATTTCTAAACATGTAAGTTTGTTTTTAAATGAGACACACAGAGGTTCCGTCGTGTTCCAACTGCAGGGAAATGTTGGTCAGACTGCTGACCGTGACACACCAGTATCTGCACATGCCCCAGGAATGGGGTTCCTAGGAGTTTTTGTTCATTCGCAGCTTTGCTGCTGGTATCCAGAACTGAGCACAGCCCGGACTGCAGAGTTAAGCCTCCATCAGTCACTCAGAATATGGTCATGTTCTCAATAGTCACAGTAGGAGAGGGACTAATCCAGGGCTGCGCGAAATATGGTCTATGGGCTGGATTCGGCCTGCAAGAGTCTCAGTGGGCTTCCTGCCTCCCTGCCCCCCACTCGGCCCTCAGGAAAACTGGCTGCGGGGCCATGTGTGCATCTCTGAATGCTAGCCTGGGGGAGGGGCGAAAGGCTTTTCAAGCTGCCCCCCCTCCCAGGAGCTTCCATTGGCCATTTTCCAGCCAAGGCAGGCAGCATGCCAGGCAGGCAGCATATGAAGTGCCCCTCCCCACTCATCCCCCGGGCTCACAGCAGCAAACATGGCACCAGCAGCTGCTCTGACCTCATACAGAGGCATGGAAGGTAGACACCCTGACTAAGGAACCTGCTGGCTGAGAGCCACCCAGATAAGGTCTCCCAGTCAGATACTGTCTCTGGCACCCCACCCCCAACACTCTGCCCCCCTCCGACATCCCTACCCCATGTAACCCAAACCTTCTGTAGCCCCCATACACCTTCCCAGACACTTAACCCCCTCCTGCACTCTTCCTCAGGTCACAACCCACTCCCAGACCTTGCACCCCAATCCACTATCCCTGGTCACAATCCAAATCTCTGCACCCCCTCTTGCACTCCTGCCCCAGGTTACAACCCTGTCCTAAACCCTGTAACCCCTCCTGCATTCCTGCCCCAGGTTACAACCCCGTCCCAGACCCTGTAACTCCTCTTGCATTCCTGCCCAGGTCACAATTCTCTCCCAAAGACCCTGCACTCCCTCCTCCTACACCCTTCCCCCAGGTCAGTATCCTCTCATGCACCCATACCCCTCCCAGACCCTGCACCCCAATTCCCTGTCCCAGGCCACAACCCAAACCCTACCCCAGGTCACACTCCCTTCCCAGACTCTGCACCCCCTCCTGCACTCCAATCCACTGCCCCAGGTCACAACTCCCTCCTTCACCCAAACTCCCTCCCAGATCCCACACCCCAGTCCCTTACCCCAAGCTCCCTTCTGCACCCAACTTCCATCCCAGACCCTCACACCTTCTCCATTAATATCATGGCCCTCGACCACTTACCAAATTCTTGAGTGCCTCCCCCCATCAAAAAGTATTGCCCATGCTAATCTGATACCAAATGGTTTTGGATCAGGATCCACATCTGGAGCTGATGTTAGCACCTTGACCCTTTTTCCATTACTTCATGGACCAGATCCAAATGCCCTCCACTTTGGGGAGGTTTGGGTTTTGATCAGACCAGATATGGAACACCCCCAACTCCCACTTGGCTATTCTGACTTGGCCAAGTCATGCCTTTGGTGGGAGACAAAGGATTACAGCTGGGTAAAATTTCTTTGGTGATTAATAAATGTACCAAAATATTTTAGGGCACCAACCTATCTGTGACTTCAGGCTGAAGGAAGCAAATAATTTCTGCTGGAAAAAAATTGATTTTTTTAAAGTCAAAATGCTGGTTTTCAACCAGTTTGAAAATGACATTTTCAAAATGACATTTCATTTAGAAATGTAGCCCTTATTTATTTGTTTGTTTGTGTGTTCATTTGTAAAGTGAAAAGCAACCAAAAATGATCAAACCAAATGGGAAAAAATAGTTTTGGTGTTGTGTTCCATTCTGGGTAGGCTTTTATCCACTTTTGTTTTGTTTTGTTTTGGTGAGAAAAAAAAGATTGCTTTAGTATTGAAATGAGCCAGATCACTTATTTATTTATTTAATTAATTTCAGCCCCCAAACTGAGAAGTTAATTGTTTTGCTCCTCTCTAATGGCTTTTCACATCAGGGTCCTGGTTATTGCTAGGGATGTCAACCTATAGTTGACTACACAATTAACTGATCAGCTTGGGCTAATTGGTTAATCCTATCGACTACACACATTGACCCCCCTTGCTGCCTCTGTATCAGACTGGCTCCTGCTTGCCACCCTGCTCTGCTGCCTCTGATACAGAGGCAGCAGCACAGGATGGCAGGGGGCTCCCCAGGAGTGGAACCAAGACTATAAAATAATCATGTAATCACTACGTTTTGATGTGGTTACACGATTATCCAATTAATCGATATCTAACGTCCCTAGTATTGTGCCCCTCCTTTTTGTGCAGGTGTCACACAAGTCTGGCCTTGGTGTGCTGCAAATTCTACATACCAAACTTTGGAATATTGTTAAGAACCCTGCTAGAACTCCCAAACTCTGCTCATGAATAGGAGGAGCAAGTGCCCTTCTATTAACCAGCCAAATTCTCCCCTGTGTGACACTGATGAGACCCACTCCCACCCCCAGGTCAACAGAAATAGAAGTACGTGCAAAAAAGAGGAATGTGCCTTCATGGGAATGGACAAAACCAAAACCCTACTAGTAGACAGCTGAGAGCTCAGCAGCAATGCAAATTTAATAAAATAATCTGGTGCCACAGCCTAAGGGAGGCAGAGGTGCCTAGGGGGTAGAGCAGTGGCCTAGGACTCAGGAGAGCTGAGTTCTGGTCACAGTTTTGCCCCTGAATTTTTGAGTGACTTTTACCAGTTCACATCACTTCTGTGCCACAGTTACCCTATCTGTAAAATGGGTAAAATAATGGCACAGAAGTGATGGTAATGATATTGCCCTCCTATGTAAAAGACTTTGAGCTCCATGGCTGAAAAGTGTTCTGTAAGGCCAAGTATTATTACAGTGATGACTGTATTAGGACAATCCACAATGGAAGACTAGATTAGAGCCAAAGTGAGGAAGGGGTCTGGCAACCATTAAAATGAAAATTCTGCATAATGCATTCAGTGAACCTGCCCATAGAAACGCCACATTCTGTCACATTGCCCATTTTGTACGAAGCCCTGTCTGATGCTAACCAACAGCAGGTGCTTCAGAGAATTGTACATCCCCAACACTAGACAATTATGGAATAACCTACACACAGGCAACACTTCTTCCTAACCCCAGGCAGTTAATAGCTGGCTCATCTCCTCCAGGAGAAAGATTTACATCCCTTCAGCATATATATAGGTTGTTCCTATTATTCATATAAAGATTAAATCCTTTTTAAAAATCTTCACTTCATTAATATCATGTGGCAGTGAGTTACTCAGATCATCATTGGCATCAGGCTTGTGTTTGCTAGTTCTGCTCTGATTGGGTAGCTGTGATGGCCACCATCTTGGCTGACATGTCAAGGACTGACCTGGGGATATCCAGAGCTAAAAGCATAACCTGTTACAACTCTATCTAACAAACCAAGACTAGCTGTGGTAGACCCATATCTTCTGTGGCTTGACAGAGAGGCATGTGTAATACACACTGACAGGACTAGAAAACCATCTCCTACCCAGTCCAAAATATAACACACCAGCTACATGTCAGCAGTGCCAGTGTTCCAGAGACTACAGGCATCTCCAAGAATCTTATCTATTGCAAGGGATTATGGAAAACAGAACAGAAGGCTGTTTAGAGAAGTAAGTTGCTATGAATGATGGCAAATTCTGCCCCACTGAGGTTCAGGGGGAGAAGCTAGCCTTTCCCAGATTGCCACAAGCAATAGCCCTATGACTCCTTTACAGAGCTGCCTGAATGAATAATTTTTCCTTGAAGTTAAAAGAATGCCTGTTTCTAAAATAATTCAAATTTTTCAATGTTTTTTTCAACAAAAGCCAATCATGCAAAAATGGGGTTCCCCCCTTTTCTTTTCAAAGGAGAAAAATTGAGAGAAGGAGTGAGAATGGAAGAGTTTAAGACCAGAAATTTTCAATGCAGATTTTTGTGAGAAAAAAATTGACATAAACAAACGCTCCCATTTGAAAGCCACAGATCAGAAATTAGTTTGCAGCGTTGTAGCCCTGTTGGTCCCAGAATATTAGAGAGACAAGGTGACTGAGGTGATAGCTTTTATTAGACCAGTTTCTATTGTTAAAGAGTTCCATATAAGCTCAAAAGCTCCTCTCTTTTATCAACAGAAGTTGGTCCAGAGGGGTAGCCATGTTAGTCTGTAGCTTTAAAAAAACAAGAAGTAGTCCTGTAACACCTTAGGGTACATCTACACAGCAGGGCTAAAGCCGAAATGAGCTACGCAACTTCAGCTACATCAATTGCGTAGCTTCAGTGGAAATAGCTTAACTCGGCTTTTGGCACTGTCCACACAGCAGGAAGTCCAAGGTAGAGCGCTCTTCCTCCAGCTGCCCTTACTCCTCATAAAATTAGGGTTACAGGAGTCGGAGTAAGTTCTCCAGCTCACCATTATTTCGACATTATGTTGAAATAACTGCTTGTAGTGTAGACACGGACAATGTTATTTCGGAATAACCCTTAGAGACTAACAAAATTATATATATAGAATCAAACTAACTACAGAGACTGTGGAACTGGCTTTCATATGCAAATTTGACACTATCTCTCATAGCCTGAACAAAAACATAAACTGGATGGGCCGTTATATTCAACACCCAAATGACATCGAAAGCTAAATATAGGACACTAACAGACCACTCAATTAGCCTCATTAGTTACAACTGACAGGTATTTTCTCCCCCTCTCCCTTCTTTTTCTGTAATAAATTGGGAGGTTCCCCCTTTTTTCTTCACTCATCTGAAGAAGTGGGTTTTGCCCACAAAAGCTCACAATACTATATATATTAATAAAAAATATTACCTCACCTGCCTTGTCTCTCTAGAAAATAGTTTGAAATTTTGAAAATTTCTCACAAAATCTCCACCCTAATTTTCATCTAGATTTACCCCCTAACCCTAGGAAAATACTCAGGGCACTGAGGGCATGTCTACACAGCAGCATTATTTCAAAATAACTCATGTTATTTTGAAATAACAGACTGCGCATTTATACAGAAAGCCTGTTATTTCAAAATAATTTAGAAATAACGGGCTTCTTACTCTGACTTCTGTAACCCTCATTTCATGAGGAATAAGGGAAGTCGAAGGACGAGTGTTCTTCCCTCAACTTTCTGCAGTGTAGACAGCACCAAAAGTCGAGTTAAGGCACTTTGACTTCAGCTACGCAATTAATGTAGCTGAAATTGCGCACCATAATTCAACTTAGCCCACAGTGTAGACAGAGATTAGATGACTTGCTTAACTTGTGTAATTCCCCGTCTTGCAAATTTCAGGATAGCTGGGCAACATGAATTGGGTATGGATACAGCACAGTTTGGATGTGATGTGCTGGGTAATACGGGGGTCCTTGTTCGTATCCCAGTGTAACTAGCCCCTGTATCGAGAAAAGCCTCACCACCTGTGTGCTGAGGCTACAGAACTTACAAGGGGGCTGGCAAAAGAGGTGAAGTAGAGCAGTGAGAAGCAAGTGATGGTAGAAGTGAGGCAGAGAGGGGTGTGTTCTACAGTACCTGGCAAGGTGGGAGCTGGGGGTTTCTGTGGGAATGTTTACATAGATCTGTGAGACTTAGACCTGTGGACTTGGTGTTGCCAAGGTTGGGCTTGAGTGTCCAAACTGCATTGTAAGGCTGGGTTTGCAGTTGCCAGACCCAGGTCTCATAGCTGTGCTGATCCAGCCATATTGCACTATTCAGACCTACTGACCCGGGGCTGCACTTTGAATGGTGTCCACACTGCAAAATAACAGGGCTTGGACCTGTCTCAGCAGGACTCCAGCTCAGACCCACCTTCCTGGGCAGGTCCTAAGATCCAGGTCCTGAATGCCTTGCTGACCCGTGTCAGACAGATGTGTGTTTAGACAGTAGAGATTTGGGGCTCAAACCTGATTCAGAGCCCAGCTTTACAATGCAGTGTAGACATACCCAAAGGTTGTGAGGGTATTGTGGGAAGCTCTAGATCCTTCATACTGGGGCTATGGCACAGAAAGGAAGTTGGTGGGGAGAGTGACAGGGCAGTGAGAGGCAGGTGGTGGACAGAGTACGGAAAGGTGTGGCTACCTTGCAATCAGAGCTGTCTCTGCAACATGTGGTAACATAGCTGAGCTCTCTCTGATCTGGCTAGCACTTGAACACGTACCCATGATGGCAGGAATCCATGCGCAATCCATGGACGCGTAATCCATGCTGCTGTGGTTTCGAGCTAGCCCACCTGGGGACATTTCCTGCAGTCACACCTTAGTACCTGAGCCGGACCTGTGATCAATGGCACTGCCATGCTAGTGCCCCTGGGGCCCATCTCTCTGAAAAGCAAGTGCAGTTTCCCCTTGCAGTGCTGAAACGGCAGCACCTTCTGCAAGTGATTCCTGCCCATCTAGCTGCCTCCTTTTCTTCGCCTCCTTGCTGGAAACAGTCACTTTCTCCCCCTCTCTTGACTGCTGACAGCATTTAATGCTAATGCTGCCTTTCACAGAGCTGCAGTCCTGACATGGGGAATTTCCGCCCCAGCTAGATCATTAATCTTTTCACTTCCATGGTATTTGCAGACTCGGGAGGGGGATATGTATCTTTAAATCACATGTAGCATTAGCAAAACACAAATACCTTTGGTTCATTGCACAAACTCCACTCACCAAATCCAGGCAGCGAGAACAAATACTCCTCCTTGCATTGAAGGAAATTACTTTAGACCCACCTGCAAGTTACTATTTGTTTAATGCTGGAGGAAAACAGACTAGATCTGCAGTAATTCTTGTGGAAGAGTCAGAACCCTGGGATTAGCGCTTTCATAAGGTTAACTCTGTATTGCTGTTCAGAACAGACAATAATCTTGGGAGGAGAGAATCTGTCAGACCAGGCCACTTGTTCTAGTCTGGTATCCTGGGGGCAGCCAACAGGGGGCAGGGAGAAGACAGCTGGGGTAGAGGGAGGAGGGGAAGTTTTGAATGGGTGTGGTGGGGTTAGACAGCTGGAGAGAAGAGGCTCTGGGGAGAAGACTCATGGGGAGGAATTGTAAAGAAAGGCCTGGTGACAACATGCGATGGGAAGGAGTGGATGGATGGGTCCTGGGAGCGCACATGCTACGTCAGTGCATTGAGCTGGCCAGTCTCTGCAGCAGTAAAATCAACAGGGACAAGGGCTGGGCCCTGAAAGTGAGGAAGTCCCTGCATATTGAGGACACATGACTTTGCCAGAGGAAGATGGCATAGGATCCGAAATGCAGTTAATCAGGAAGCTGTTGCTATTCTTGTTGATTTCAGTGGTAGCAGGAGCAATGCCCAGTTGCGCGGTGATGATCTTAATGCCCTGAATCATGACAGCAATTATAAATGCTGTTTGCTAACAGCTAGTGTGTGGTTAAAGCATTGCTTAGGGTAGCTGAGAACTGGGGAAGGCAAATTCTTCTGACATGGGGGAAAACATCAGATCGCAGCTCACTTCATTCTAGCTTCTGGGGATGTTTTAGTGGAGGTGACTGTTAGCAACATTGACCCAAACTGGGTCACCACCCAGTGATTCGTGCCATACCAGAAAGTGGCTTCTAGTTAGATCAAACACAGACTTTTTGAAAGTGCCAGAAATACATCTTCACTAGCGAAGAGGGATAGCAGATTCGATGGGTCAGTCACATGTCTTTCCTCTGCTACATGTGTGGGCCAAGGCTCTCAAAACCCAGTGATGTTTTTGGATACTTCCATTCTGGGATGCCCAAGCTGAGACACTAAGGCTATGTCTACACTGGCAAGAACTCTTGCACAAGAACACGTCCACACTGCCATGTGCTTTTGCTCAAGAGCATCCATGGCAGTGTGGATGCTCTCTTGCGCAAGAAAGCTCTGATGGCCATTTTAGCCATAGGGTTTTCTTGCGCAAGAAACCCCTGCCGCGCATCCACACTGCCCTCTTGTGCAAGAGCTCCTGCGTAAGCGGGCTTACACCTGTTAGAAAAGAGAGTGCAGCTCTTGCACAAGAAGCCCTGTCTTCCCATGCCGTACTGTAAATCTTCTTGCGCAAGAGCGGGCAGGCAGTGTGGACGCTCTGCGGGTTCTTGCGCAAGAACCCGCCAATGTAGACATAGCTTAAGTTCCTTGTAAGCTGTGTGGCAGGGCAATCACGCAGCCACTTAATGAGCCCTGCCCAGAGGTCTAGGGCTGCCATGCAGAGAGCTTCCTGGCTGGAGAGGGGCAACAGAATCTCCCTGCTCCAGACAAGGCGCTCCCTGAAGGTCCCCCTTTTCCAGGGAGGGAGTGCACACCCTTACCTTCATAAAGAGGACCCCGACGGAGGACTTCCCCACGCCGAACTGGCCCACAGACTGGCAACTGTGGAGTGGCGAGCTTCGATACGGCAATAGCGACCTGCTTCTCGAAGGGGTGGCGGGCCGCAGGTGAGTGTCGCGTCTCCGGAGGGCAGGGGCGAGCCAGGCACACAGCTCCAAGAAGGAGGCCTTCCGCATGCAGAAGTTGTTGAGCCACTGCTGGTCGTCCCACCGCTCCATCACCAGGCGGTCCCACCAGTCAGAACTGGTGTCCAGCCTCCAAAATCGCCTCTCGACCAGGGAGTACAGGGGCAAGGGCATGGCTCCTGCATCCAGGCAGAGGGACTCACAGATGAGCTGGGAGTCGAGCTGGGGCAGGACCGTCAAGACGGTCTGCTGAAACTGCTGCATAACGTGCAGCATGACAGTGTGGGACCATCGCATGCCCGGGGCAGCTCCGGATTCATCGCCAAAAACAAAATAATGCTGTGGCGTCCAGCCAACTGGGCAACCAGAGCAGGCACTGCAAAAGCTTTGCTGTCCCTCAGAGAGATAGGCAAGCCCACAGCCGAACCTGAGAAACGGCTGTCCAGGGGGGTTCCTTTAAGCACGTGTTTCAGATAGCCTTAAGCAACAGCACCCGGAAGTAACTGCTGACATAATGCCCTGGCTGAAGTGGTTCCGGGTGGCCTTTTATGTAAGAGAGCATCCAATAAGTGTGAACACTCTCTTTTGAAAAAGCAGATTGCTTTTTTGATCCGCTTTTGAAGTGTGGATACTCTCTTTTGAAAGAAGATTTTTCGGAAGAAATCTTCCGAAAAAGCTTCTTTCGAAAGAAGCTTGCAATCTAGACGTACCCTAAGAGTGTACCCAGAGATGTTCTCTGTGTTTTGTTTTACAGAGACTGCGTCTAGACTGCACTCTTAAATCAGAAAAAGATATGCAATTTGTGCTACGCAAATTGCGTATCTTTTTAAAATTTAATTTCAAAAGAAGCTATTTCAAAATTTGGTGCATCTACGCGGCACCAAATTTTGAAATAAAGTGCTGTCTCGAGCCATCCCTTATTCCTCGTAGATTGAGGTTTACAGGGATGGCAAAAGAGCGTGTCCATTATTTAAAAAAAAATTGAAATAGCGGATGCGCTGTTGCTATTTCGGGATACTTCTGGTATCCCAAAATAGCAATGCAGTCTAGACATACCCTCAGTTGCTCTGTAATACCTAGCAACCAAGTATTCTTTATCAAGTATATCTTTTTGTTTTGTTAATAGAATCACCTTTTTAAAGGCAATGATTTGATGAGTCTTGTGTCCTGGAAAGAAACTGGAGGTCTGTGTGTGTGTGTGTGCCTCAGACTAAGAGGTCAGCTACCAGAGACTGCAGTTTGTTTTCTCTTTGGTTTTTCAAGCTCTCTGGTGGTAAAGGAGCTTGGGGGTACCCCTCTGGAAGAAGCCCAAGTGCTTCCTCCCTGGGTTCAAGAAGAAAGGGGTTTTTTTCTTTTGTTTCACTTGGTGGTGGCTGCTACCCGGCCCCCAAAAGTTGGTGAATCTGTGGCTCTGGGGAGTTTTTGTAAGCAGAGCATATAGAGGCAAGGTATTTAAAGACTCTTGCGGGCCCCCATCTTCTGCACTCGGAGAGCTAGAGTGGGGAACAGCCCTGACAGTGTATTTTGCAATTCCACATTCCTGATGCCCCGTGTTGTTAGTTCTTCTTCCCCACTAAGTAGTGGGCCCAGACTTTTGTTAATCTTTCTCTTGCTCTGAATGTATGTAAGGAACCTCTCTCTCTCCTTATTGCCTTTTCTGTCCTTTGCCAGGTGTAAGTAATCTTGTGCCTTAGCTTTTCTGATACAGTCCTTACATGTTTGCGCTATTCTGTGCCTCCTTAGCAATTTGTCCATGTTTTCACTTTTTATAGGATTCCTTTTTGATCTTCAGACCATCAGAAAGCTCTTGATAGAGACCCATTTGCCTCTTCAGGTCTTTCCTTTGCATCAGGATAGTTTGCTATTGCAACTTTTAATATTGTATTTCTAAGAATCTGCCTGAATTCCCTTTTCCTATCAATTCTCTGAATTTTTTTTACTCTGCTTTTTTTTATTTCCATTGTCCATATTCTGTTGTTCTCACACTGTCCTTAGAATCATAAAATTATAAAATTCCATGATCGCTCTCACCCAGACTGCAAATCTGAAGGTGGAAAGCAACAAGTTCCTCTGTGTTAGTCAGAACCAAATCTGAAACAAAAAGCCCACAGCACATTCCTATTAGAAATATGATTATGTTTTGCCTTGTTGCAGCTGTACTTTGCCTTGAGCGGGTTTTTCATTACAGGGCCTCATACTGTCTTTACTACAGACCTCCTGGCTTATTCTGTGCACAAGATGGATAGTGCTCGCTTAATGAGCAGCTATTCAATATTTCATTTTCTCCTCCTTGGTCAATGTATGGCCACACATTTTATTGACTCCGCACTAAATTCAACCCCTGTCCTAAAACCTGCTTGTTAATTTCCTCTCTAATATTTCTACAATGCCCAGCACTGTGGTATTTCAGTGTTTCTCAAATAGGAATGAATTTATTTTCACAATAAGGTAAGATGAGCCGAAATTCCATCATGGGGCATCATCTTCACACCTGCATGGATCATCAGTTGGGATAGAATCCTTTAGGACTACTCCTCAGTCTTCGGCTCCTTGAGCTACTGGAGTGATGGATAATGATTTAACTTGTCCTCATCTATGTGGATCAGCACTCAAGGAGGTATCCATGGGTTCCATAGACACTTGCTGGGGAAATCCTCAGAACACACAACCTGCAATAAGCAAGGAATGTTGCAGACAACAAAGGAAGGGTGAGACTCTGAAACGTGGGTGAGACTCTAGAAGGCAAAGTGGTCAGGGATAACTCCCCCTGTAGACAAGCCCTCACTGTGTTTCTCTCTCCTCTCCATACACCCTGAACAACTTGTCCCAGTGTCCTTGCCCAGCCAGTCCATCTCCTATCAACTCTCCATTTTCCTCTCAACTCCCAGCAGCCGTTAGTCCTCTCTTCCCTAAAGACTTGTCCCAGTCATCTACTCTGCTCCCCTTCCCTAGCGTCCCTTCTCAGTTCTTCTCTGCACTTAAATATGGCACTTTCCTCCTCTGTGCTACCTCAGCAGAGGGGGGAGGAAAGCCCTGCCCATCAGATGCTTCTCCTCCCCCATGGGGAGGTAAAGAAATGGAAGTACAATTGGTGCAGCCATGTCTGCCTGAATCTGCAGAGAGCCTGAACCAATAGCCCCAGAGGCATGAACAGCCACATTCCTCTTTGAAATCTGATCTCCAGGCTGTCCACCCAAATAGCAGCCCCACAGAGCCCTGTAGTGGGGACCACTGACACTAGCCCAGTCCTATGCTCAGGTGGGTGGAGGATGAATCCTCCCTCCTCTAAAAGGCAGTCCTGAATGCAGGAAGCAGAGCTCCAGGCAGGTCCTGCCTGTCCTGGTGAGCAGTGGTGTCATGTCCCTCACCAGCACAGCTGATGGCTCTTGTGTAGCTGGTTTCTGCCAAGCCAAGGAAGGGTGGAGCCGTAGGGTGCAAAACTGGAGCTACAGGGGAGAATGTCAAGTGTGTCTGTGGCCCAGAATGCTTTGCTCCAGCTCTGGCTGTGGGCTTCCCAAAGATCTGTGCTCCTGTTCCCCAAGTTTCAGGGTGCAGCAAGTTTCATCTGGCTTTCTGAGCTGACTGCCTGTAAAAGCACTGGGCTGGGCGGGTAAAAAGGCCTGGGTTCACAGCATAGTGGTGCTATCTTCACCATGCTCACAGTGGTTTGGAAGCTATTCAAATTCAGGCCCTAATCCTGTATTGGGATCTGCTGGTGCAAAATCCCCCTGGCTCTGTGTATGTGTGCAAGGACCCAAACATGTATGTCCTGATGCCGGCCGAAAGGACCTGGCTAACAGTGATGCTTCTTGGTTGCTCAGCCGTGGGAGAGAGATTACATCGCAAGACAACTGAGGGGTGTGTTACCAGGGTTCAGCGTATCGGGGTTCTACTGCAGGGCTGCGGAAGGAGGGTTCCCGAGGAGCATTGCATCCAATGCATTTCCACTGTTAACCAAATAAGGCTCCCATAAAAATATGTTAGCTGTAGTTCAGTTATAAATTAATAATCCCTGCTGTGACTGTTCTGTAGCAAAATGGCAATTCTGAATATATCAGTAAATAATTCTTGCTATTGAATTCCTTACATCCAGCACTCATTAAACCTGCTAAAACTACAAATATTCTCCCTTCTCTAAAGACAGAATATGCTGTAATCCCTCAGCATATTTTGTTAGTGGCCATCGTGAAGAGTCTAACCCCTCCACACACTGTGGTGGGTGTCATATGTGTGGGTCTGAGGAAAACTTGTTTCCAGAAATGGGGTGACACATGTATACATAGGTTTGGCAGAGTTTTATATTTATTTGTAGCATTTCAATGGATAATATTGATTACTTTAATATTTTTTTCTGTTTTGTATCCATATTTAATTTTTCATAGCTGTGGGGAAATTATGGGAGAGTCAGGAAATAATTGCTTAATGACAGGAGACATTGATTTCAGAAAGTTAAAGGTCTGTAACCATTAAGGCACAAACTCTCAACATTACATATATCAAAATATATAAAGTAAATATCCTTAAATCCAACTTTATATTTTCAAGCAACACATTTCTTTACCTATCTGCAAATTTTAATTATTATGATGGAAGTGTTTTGTCATCTTGTGAGTACACAGGGAAAATGGCATTTACCAATTTAAAATCTTTAATCCTTCCAAGCCAATGTGCACAGAAAGGCATAATCCAAAGAGTCTGCAACTGATTTCAGATTCAGACTTTCTCAGTGTAACTTACAACGGTGCTCAGACACATGACTCACCTCTGGCATGAATTGATCTGTACTTTAAAAATGTGGCTCCCATCTTAACCTTCTCACCAGTCATCTGCTGGCCAGAGGGCTTTGCAGGAGAATGCTGAGCTATAGGTAGGAGTTCAGTCTTTTTATCTGATACCTAGCAGCCTCTGCAAACTGCTTCTGCTGTCTGTTTCCCAACAATAAACTCCAGGCCCCACTGCAAGATCTGTGTGATTCTTCCCCCCAAAAAAAGAGGAAATAGCAAGTTTTGGTATAGATTGTGTAGAGAGAGTCACTGCCTGGAAAGAAATTATCAATAGGGAGTCCTGGAAGGTGGGTGAGAGTGGATTTAAAAACTTTTGGAAAGTGAAAGTTAGTTCTGGTTCCTTTCAGAGCTTTGCTGCAAACTGACTATAAGATCTTGGGCAAATTATTTCATCTCGTGCTGCCTCAGTTTCCTTGTGGGGCTAGAAATAATACTGCCCAGCAAGGGACTGTTGAGTTTTAACAAATGTTTTGAAGTGCTCAGATTTTTGGAGAGTTGGGACCAATTCGCTGATTTTGGTGCTTCTAATCCCTTCCCAATAACTGAGCTTGAAACAGGGAATCTAAATAGTTAAGCCAACACAAAAGAGAAATGCCACCGATGGACTGATATGCTCTCTCAAAATACATGCACAAAAGTAGCACATGTAACTGTATAAATGGTGTACTGCACCTTTAAATGTTAACAGGATTTTGCCAGTTGCAGAACTAGGGTGCTGTTTTGTGTTCAGTTGAATGCAGAAGGTGGGAGGTACCCACATTATGCTCCCACCAGAGGGGAAAGTAAGCCGGTACACCCCGATGCGGCGCTCCGGAAAGAACCAGCCCAGGGCGCTCTGCAGCAGGCTCTTTAAAAAGCTACCAGCACAGGCAACATGTGGGGGAGGTATGGAGTATCATGTACCCTGGATACGAGAAGGAGGGGTTAGTAGCCAAAGGCCAAACTTCCTGCACTCTGGTAGGAGACACTGTGTCTTAGGTAGTTCCCCTGTTTCCCCTCAGGTAGTAGGATTGGGATAGCGGGATGGGGCCCTATGCGGGGCAGAGGGGAGCAGCTGCTTGGGGGAAGGAGAAATGGGGTGGTTATGGGGGGAAGGAGGGCTGCTGGGGCAAGGGCCCTATGGGGGTTTGAGTGGGGCAGCTGCTGGAGGGCAAAAGGGGCTGCTGCGGGAGAGGGGCTGTACTTAGCATGGTAGTCTATGGGGGAGAGGAGAAGGGGCAAGGGGTCAGTGGCCAGGCTGTGTGGCTGCTTGTGCTCTATT
Source organism: Rafetus swinhoei (assembly GCA_019425775.1). Classification (NCBI taxonomy): domain Eukaryota; kingdom Metazoa; phylum Chordata; order Testudines; family Trionychidae; genus Rafetus; species Rafetus swinhoei. The sequence continues at coordinate 8,898,046 of CM033429.1, read as the reverse complement.
TGGCAGCCTCTCAGACAACATTAGCAGAAAGACACAGAGTCTCCTGTGTCTCAGACAGTTCCCCTGCCCCCTCCCTCCACTGCCCATTGCTATCAGGTAATGTGGGAGGGGGAGAAATAGGGGCTAGGTGAGGTGGTCAGAGGGGTGAGGAGTTTGAGCTCCCCAGTTCACACTGGAGGTGTTAATGATTTAGGAGGAAAAGGATTCTTTTAACAACACAATTCTTTTGGAGTTTTGTAGCTATCTGAAAACTATGATCAATAATTTTTTTAATTGTTGCTTTACTAATTAATACATGGTCAATTTAAAACTTGAAAACTTTCCTAAGGATCTTGTTTGTTTAGCTTTTTAATTAGAGGTGATTTCCATTAAGTTTTATAATTTGTTTGGGAAGAGGTAGTTGAAACAATTAGGCAATTATTCTGGCTCTTCAGACGGATCCCACTGACTCATAAGCACTCATAGTGCTTGCTACTTGGGGGTGCTGGAGGACAAAGAATTTATTTGCAAGTAGGGCTTCTGAGTTTTACACACACACACCCCTTTGCCTTTTTCTGCCGCTGCCAGGGCTCTGTGGCACTTGCACAGCCTGGTCCCCAAACACTCAGTCAAAATACCCCTCACCTGAGTCATAGATTTGTTTAGCTGCTCTGTGCACAGATAATATGCATGCAAAAGGGATTGTTTTCTGAACTGCAGAAGTCCTTAACTGGGGCCCCTTTCTTAATCTGGCCCTCAGCGATGGGTTAGCACTTCTTTGTCTCCTAGTACAGGCCTTGAATCCTGCTGCCTACCACCCTAACCTTTCAATTGTGCACTCTTGCTATCAGCCGGTACCAGTTGCCTATGCCAGCCGGGGTGCACTCTTTAAAGAGCTGGCTGGGGTGTGGTTCAGGATGGGCTCTCCCAGCCCAGCAGCTGCAGGCTGGTGGTGGCTGGGTGCACACAGCCAGGTGAGACAGCAGCACTGCAGGCAAGTTAAAGGGGCTGACTGGGGCTGTGCTGCAGGGGAGCTGTGTGCTGGGCAGTGTGCGTGCTGTCCCTGGCATGCACTGTTGCCAGTGGCCCCTGAGAAGAAGCCAGAGGGTCTCTCACTGCTGCCATTTTCCCTGCAACAGTGTCCCCACAAAGCTGGCTCACAGCTCCCTTGTGGCCACGTAAGGTTACCTGGCCCTAGGGCCCCATCCAGTCTTGACTCCTGCACCTCCCAACCCACACATACACATCCACCCTGTGCCCTGACACAGTCAACCAGTGGAACTTCTTGCCAGAGGATGTTGTGAAGTACAATACTATAACAGGGTTCAAAAAAGAACTAGATAAATTAATGGAGGATAGGTTCATCAACAGCTATTAGGCAGGATGGGCAGGGATGTGCTTGTCAGGTTTTGGGGCTCATTCTTTTGTAATTAACAGATGTTTTAAATTAATTTTACAGTACAATGTCTATCAGCTTTGTCATCTGGGCACTCCAGGTGTGATCATCCAGAGCAAGACTCAAACAGAACCATTCAAAGACACTACTGTGATATCTTTTATCCATTCCCTACACACTAATAACTTCTCTGATGTCCTACCAGTAAGTACAGTATACATTTGCCCATGTATCCTATATAAAATTTAGTCATGTTATTGTCAAGTTAGTACCAGCTGCCCACATTTTAGATGCTCTCTGAAAAATTAAAGTTATCAAGTTATAGTCGCCTATTAAATTAATAGTTGATGGAAGTTTGGGGTCACATTTTCATGTAGAAAATAAATGGGGGAGGAGGGTGTCCATGACAAACTTAGGAGGAAGTGATACAATTCCTTAAGCTCTTTCTTTTAAAGCCATATTTTTTAAAAAGTCACTTTTATGTACGATAAATTTTGGACCAACTTCTTCAAAGGTTTGCCTAGTGAGCAAGTGTCTGTCTTAGTATATTGGGAATCACTGGCGGGAGGAAAGGCCTATTGCAGAAGTGTTTGCAATGTACTTGCATGCAAAGGAACTGTGTGAAACGAGGTGGCTTATTGCTCCATATGAGCAGGAAAAAGGATGCTCTCCAGCCATGTCTGACTCTGCTGGTTAGCCTTGGCGTGGGGACCTGGATCTTACGTATGCCCGATGGAGATGAGTTTTGTTTAAGATAACTGGAAACAGAGAGAAATGACTGTTGTGGTGTTTAGGAAGAAGAGCCTTGGCAAACAGCTGTCTGAACTCAGAGGAGGGAGGCTAAGCCAGCAGGGGGATTAGCAGCTGGAGAAGATCAGTCAAAGGCAAAAAATAAGTTGATATCTCCCCCGAAGATGGCTCATTCCTGGGCTTAGCTACTCTGATCATGGTTTGTGGAGACAGATCACCTCCAGGTAATTGGTAATTAAATTTTATACATGGCCAGGCTCTGTGGCTCTCTCATTGTTTGGAATGTCAAAGATTTTTTTGTTTTTAATGTGGCCTTCTATCTTACTCTAGCTTTGCCCCAGCTACTGTACTAGCAGTCTGTGTAATGCAGTTTCCACATGACACACAGTATAATGAAACATGAAGTATTATGCTCTCTCCAAACCTATTTAAATGGCTTAATTAACATCAGATTTTTACTGAGCATGTCAAGATTAGAGACCATAAGAAAGAGAAATGCAATCTAATCCAAGAGTATATGGCTCTCAGAGGTGGCTAAGCCAAGAGATGAGAAATGTACTTAAAATGGCCAAATCAATTGATATATAAGGGAAGAATATTACTATCTCCTCTCCCCAAAACAAAAAAACCTGCGAAGTTAAAATTCCTCCCACAACTTGACATTTTTATGGCAACATTGGTGTCATGGCCAGCAGTGTATCTTTTGAAAGATTAAAAGACATACAGCAAAAACTATGGAAAAAAAAAATAGCGATGCAGTGTATAACACAGTGGAGGCAGAAGACTTAAATGAGGTTGACGGGTTGGGGGAATGCCCTAAATCTAAACTCCTAATACATCTGTGTCCTCTTTTGCCATTGGAATTTCATAAATTGATTGCATCAAAATCCAAGCTATGTAGTCTTCAAAATAATAAAGAAACTGTAAATGAGGACTTTGGGCAGAATGACAATACAGTCACATCAGTAAACAAGCTAGTTAAGATGACAAATGGGGTCACTAAAGTAAATAAATTTAGTCTCAGCCATGGTTAGGAATCTGTTATGATAGAGGATATTAACTTGACAAAGGAGGTTGGTGCGGAAACGTACTGGTCACAATTTTTTTCTGGGGCACAGGTATAGTGCATATCTATTCAGTTCATTATTTACTTCCTAGTAAAGTGCTACGTCCATTTTATTTATCTGAGGCTTAATAAAGAAGCATAATAAAGAAGCTTAATAAAGAAGTGTTTTTTAGAAGCATATTGAAGATTATAATCTTCTACATCTCTAAGTAGCACAACACTTCTAAGCTTAGTGTGAGGTCTTCTGTGATTTGATTCAACTGGGTTTTAGGACTTTGGATTTACAGGAAAGAGTTCTGTCACTCTTCCACATCAACAGACTATTTCTTGAGAGCATACCTCCACTTTGTAGTCCTGATCTTTTGCTTTCCTCTGAGCAACTTACAGTGTTTGGTTACAGGAAACATCAGTATTAGAGTAAGAAAGGAGCATGTACTGCAAAACTTATCTTTCTACAAATATATCTCAAGTTACAGTGGGGGAGCTGTAGGTTGGATATTAGGAAAAACTATTTCCCTAGGAGGGTGGTGAAGTACTGGGATGGGTTACCTAGGCAGGTGTAGAATCTCCATCTCTAGAGGTTTTTAAGTCTCAGCTTGAGAAAGCCCTGGCTGGGATGATTGAGTTGCGGTTGGTCCTGCTTTGGGGAGGGAGCTGGACTCGATGACTCCTGAGGTCTCTTCCAGCCCTAGGATTCTATGATTTGTTCAAACTTCTAAGCTAACTTGACAGTTGTAGATGGAATACCTCTGACAGGTTAGGAAGCAGGATTTAGCTATGATTTAAGAACTTTATGGAATTTTCATCCTTTTGATGTGGTTTGGGAATTCCCAATTTCCCATCAATTCCTGTTGACTTCCTGGGTGAGAATGCTTGCTGACAATTCAGTCCTCTGGTGTTCCAAACTCCTCTCCTTCTATTTAGCTTAACAGGAGATAAGTAGTTCAGTGCATCAAAGGGTTGAGAATGGGAACAGCACATTGTGAGCAAATGATGGAGAATTTTCATGGCTGGTGAACTTTGAAATTGTATGTTAAACCTGATTTCAAAGTGATGTGTGTCCAGTTGGAAAAAAAAACATGCCATGTGAGCTGTGTGTCCAGTCAAAACTTACCTCAGACATTTGTTTACTTACAACTAACTGCTTGTGCACACTCCACAGAATTAGAACATGTTAGCAAGTAAATGTACAATGAATTCAGTCAAAGGATTTGGAAGCTGTTCATGGAGGACTCCTGAATAGAAAGAAGCAAGATTGTCATTGGAGTTTTTACTTGGCTAGAACAGGGGCAGTATTAAAGAGACAAAATGAGGCTGTTCTCTATTTGTAGCATGTTACATTTATTAGGACTGACTGTCCTGTGACAATTTGCTGTTCCCAACCCTATAATCTCATCTGCCCAGTTTGCTTTCTCTGTTTCTGTCCCTTTGTATTTAGTCACTCTCTAATTTTGATCTCACCCACAAATCTGAGCATGGTTGAATTTATACTTGAGAAATGTTACCCAGTGAAGGTGTAAAGCAGTTGTAGGGTGTTGGTCTGCTAATGACTTTAGGTAGCTAAACAACCTTCAAGAAACCCTATGAGTTGCAGACAGTACTACAAAGTATTACTGGTGGAAGATGTGCTGGTGGTGCATCATAATGCCCAATAGATCAGCAGACCCCCTGCAAGCTGTCACTTTGGGTCACAGTTCTAGAACCTGACCCAAAATCAATTTTCATCAATTGCTGTTCTCCCCCTCTTTCCACCCCACCCCCATTGCCTGTCAACTTCAATGGGCTCTTCATTGAACATTGCTACTTGGTGTGATGGAGTCTAGAGATGAGAGCTGTCCAAGGTGCTGAAGGGAAATGTTGACTCCTTAAGCTTCATAGGCTTTGTTGAGTTCTCATCAGAATTATTAATTCATATCCTTGTATCACAGTGAATTTGAGGAATGTTGTACTCCTTAGAGTTCTATAGGGGTCCTGGCCTTTTGTGTCTGATATAAAAGATGGCTTTAGTAAGAGATGCAGTGTGGTCTAGTGGATAGGGCCCTGGACTGGGAATCTTCAGCCCTGGCATCTACCCCAGCTCTGCACCTGCCCTGTGCAACCCTTGGGTAAATCACTACCCCACTCCTTGCCTCAGAGTCCTCACCTATACTATAGAAAAGACACCTTACAAAAATCTTACTAGCGATATCCGAGATGTTCAAAGTCTGGGTTAACCAGAAAAAAGCCACTTCCATAATTTAGATCTAGGATTTTTAGGGTGTTTTTGGAGCCAGGATTTTATTAGAGCCCACTTCTAATAAAGCTAGAATAACTATTACAGTGGCGTTTAAAGATTCTAACCAAAGTCAGCCTCTTTTTGTGTGTTGGGCACTGTACAAATATGTAGTAAGAGGCACTCCATATCCCAAGGAGCTTCAAATCTGCCTAAGAAAGAGAAGAAGTGAGGAGAAGCAGAGGTATGAAGAGGTGAGATGACTCGCCCAAGGTCACATGCCAAGTTAGCAGTAATTCACAGGAGGGCATAATAGCCTACTATAGCTGCCAGCTAGTGGGCATAACAAAACAAGTCAGTATTATGGTGTGAAAACTGCAGGTTCCAATCCTGCTGATGAATCATTGCACAAAGGGATCTTTGCATGTTAAATGTAATAGCAAGAAGTCAGTGTTTGAGAGTGTGAATCTGGAGTAACACCACTGGAAACCAACGGCTTAACGAAGAGTGCGGTTTGCCTCTGTCTCTTATGTGGTGATACATATTTTTTCTCATTTGACTGGCAAAGGAAATGTTCCCTTAAAAGCACATTTATCTTCCTCCTCTCCGACACCAGCTCATTCTGTTCCTCGCTGCATGCCCTTTAGAGATGGAGCAGAAAGGGAAACCATGTAATTACTTCCTCTGCACTGCAAATGCAGATTTCATTCTAACTTATCATGGCAGGGAAATATTGATTTGCATGAATTGTTAAACAGAAGGTGTATTGAAGCCTCTCTTGAGGCTGGGAATGATGATACAGCTATGTGAAGGAGAGCAAGCTGGGAGCTCTAAAAACTATTCAAGGCAAGGCTGTGTGTGCTGTTTTTTTTTTTTTAAACAAATGTGACTATTTTTTATTAGATATGAGGTGCGAAGTGTATTTTTGGAGATTGCTTAATGTTTCTTTCAGTCATGGACTCAATGGACTAATCTTTTCAAGGCTTTAGTAACATATTTGGAGAAATGCTGTGGGTTGGATTGAGGAATCTGTTAAAATAAAAAGAGGTACAAAATCCATGAAAGGCAGGAAAGCTGTAACCAGAGTGGAGGGTAGTTAATAAAGTCTCTGAGAGTGATGTTCACCCAAGTGACAGGGCTCATGGAAAGCACATGGTGCAGTGATTCTGTTCCAAAGGGAAGAGGTTTCAGCGTCCTGTCTGATGCTTTAGAGCAGCGTCAAAAAGCATCTCTCCCATGCAGCTGGCTGACTGGCCTGTGCACATGGGTTCTGCTCCTAGGAACTCACTGGGACCTGAAAGAACTCAGTTCCTCTGAAAATCAAGCTCCAAGGCCCAGGTTCTCAAAGGCAGCTAAGCAACATCAATGGGAGTTAGCCGCCACAACACCTCGGCGAGTCTGGGCCCAAGAATTTGAGTGGCACTTTAGTGGTGAGAGAGTACAGCGAGAGGAGCTAGGAAAAAGGGAGTAGTGTAACTGGGAGTAGAACGTGTTAGTTCTCTGGCTTCCAGTTCTGTTTGGCAGATCTCTGCAGTTTGGGTGAAGTCTGAAGTGACTGGTGCGATACCTTCTTCAGTTTTGTCTGCTCTTAAGTAGCATCCCCTGGAGTCCCAGGACAAGTGTGGTAACACCGGTGTCACAGTTACAAGACACCAATTCCTGTTCCTGACCAAAACCATACTGCCTCTTTTCCCCCTATGGGGCTATAGTTAACAGCCCTAAGGGCATGTCTACACGAGGAAATGATTTTGAAATAACTAAATGAGGTTCAACAAGGACAAATGTAGAGTCCTGCACTTGGGACGGAAGAATCCCAAGTATTGTTACAGGCTGGGGACCAACTGGCTAAGTAGCAGTTCTGTAGAAAAGGACCTGGGGATTACAGTGGATGAGAAGCTGGACATGAGTCAGCAGTGTGCCCTTGTAGCCAAGAAGGCTAATGGCATATTAGGTTGTATTAAGAGGAGCATTGCCAGGCGATCCAGAGATGTGATTATTCCTCTTTACTTGGCTCTGGTGAGGCCACATCTGGAGTATTGTGTCCAATTCTGGGCCACCAATCACAGGAAGGATGTGGATGCATTGGAGAGGGTCCAGCGGAGGGCAACCAAAATGATTAGGGGGCTGGAGCATATGACCTATGAGGAGAGGCTGAGGGAGTTGGGTCTATTTAGTCTGCAGAAGAGAAGAGTGAGCAGGGATTTGATAGCAGCCTTCAACTTCCTGAAGGGAGGTTCCAAAGAGGATGGAGAAAGGCTGTTCACAGTAGTGATGGATGGCAGAACAAGGAACAATGGTCTCAAGTTGCGGTGGGAGAGGTCCAGGTTGGATATTAGGAAAAACTATTTCACTAGGAGGGTGGTGAAGCACTGGAATGGGTTACCTCCCTAGGAGTCTCCATCCCTAGAGACTAATAGTGGAGTCTCCATCCCTAGAGGTGTTTAAGTCTCAGCTTGACAAAGCCCTGGTTGGGTTGATTTAATTGGGATTGGTCCTGCCTTGGCCAGGGGGCTGGACTTGATGGCCTTCTAAGGTCTCTTCCAGCTCTATGATTCTATGATTCTAAATTTGAAATACTGACTCTTGAAATAACAAAACCGAAAGGGCGTGTCCCCAGAACAGGGAAGCTTTGAAATGAGTCTGAGGGAGGCTCCATTAATGCGGATGCGCTACCTCAATTTAGAGCCTCAGGAAGCACTGGGGTGTAATTAGTTTGAATTTATTCTGGGGAGTAGTTATTTTGAAATAGCGGCACCGGAGCATCCACACTAACGCTATTTCAAAATAACTATTTTGAAATTAGCATTATTCCCTGAGGAAAGCAGGAGTACCGATCTTGACATAACCAGATGGTTATTTTGAAATAACTCCCTAGTGTAGACCACGCTAAATGTGTGCAGCCATGCACTGGGGTAACCACCTTCCTTGGACCCTTAGGGGCATTATTGGTCCAATAAGAAACATAGAGAAACTCTGCTCTGAAGCTATTGAGCCAACATTTTTCCTTGAGAATCTGCCCCTGAAACATGCCCTGATCTTACTCCAACTTGGGTAACTCTGGACTGTGGTACAGTGGGATTTCTCTGCATTATGCCTGTGTCCCCAAGCTCAGAGTCTGGCAGGGTAGCTTGTATAATCCAATGCACAGCAGGGAACTCGACCGGAAATTAGCTCTGCCTGCCTGAGTTCTTATGTTAAGCACGCCAGGACATGTCTGTTACAGCATACGAGCCCATGCTGGTTGAGCTTAGTGAATAGGGAGGGATGGTTTTTATGTGAGTGAATTTGAGTCTTCGGTGGGTTCATTATTGAAGGCGCAATCCCTCGGAGTGATGGTCTGTTTCCTCTGTCTTGGTGTAAATAGTTCAGCTGGAATATGCTCCCATCCCTGATGTTCATGCCTGCCCCTGGACTGGTCTTTTTCTTAATTCCTTTGCTACATGGAAGGATGCAGGGGACAGCATCTCCTCTTCCCAGGCTATTCTAGCATTAGTGATGAGGCACAATACACTTCCTGTCAGCTCCAATTAGTTTCCTTGGTTACTGATTTCCAGTAACTCACCTGTGCACGTCTGGCCTCTGTGAGGACATTCTCTGTCTCTCTGTCACACATACACATACACATGCCTTATAGCATCAGCTTATCTGCAAGCTACTTTTCTTTAAAGCTTTTAACGAAGTGCCAGAATCTGATGCTAGACAAGCCTGTGGAGGATGGGGAAGCATGAAGCGTAGCAAACTTCAGAGGCTGCATAATTTGCTTAATTATTAAAATGAAGCAGGGAATGAAAACTAAAAGGCCTGACTTTTCTTCTCCTCACCCCCGAGTTGCTAAATGCCCACAATCCAAGTTGCATTCAGGGAAGGAGGAACCCCTCTGAGAATCTGGCCAGGTGAAAAGTTGCCAGTTCATGAATCTCTCTTTTGAGCAGGGCAGAGGCGGTAGAGGTGCTAGCAGAATGGTGATGAGTCACATAGGGGTATGACCAGCAAAGCTGGTGAAATTCTCTATTGAGAGGGTTTTATTCCTTTCTTTCCAATTGAATTTTCATGTTAATGAGACTTCTGCAAAAGTGGAACCAAGTTTTCAACTGGGGGCTAGAAACTTTGCTCTCTCCATCTGGAAGTGTTACTTTAGGGGAAAACTAGCTTCACTAGAGAATTCACATCAGAGAAATCCCTACAGGCCCCTGATTGCAAGGAATGGGCAGAGGGCCAGGTGCCCGAGGTTCTGAATTCTATTTTCAGCTCTGCTACTAGTTGGCCATAGTAATACTTTGCGCTAATGCACAGCTCTTGAAAGGAGCTCCAAAGGAGTTAGGTCCATACTAGCCAATAGGAACTAGGTACCAAACTCACTTTGATTTCTTTGAAAAGCTTATCCTTAAAAATCCCCTAGTCCAGGGGTCTCCAACCTTTTTAACCACAAGATCACTTTTTCTATTTAAGGGCGATGTAAGATCTACCTCCAACCCAAATACCCTGGACCCGCTTACTTCCTGCCCCTGCTCCACCCTTTCTCCAAGGCCTCACCCTGCTTACTCCATCCCCCTTCCTTCCCCATCCTCACTCACTCACACCAGGCTGGGGTAAGGGGATGGAGTGCAGGCTCTGGTCTTGGGCCAAAGAGTTTGGAGTGAGGGAGAGGCTTAACCCAGGGTGGGAGATTGGGGTCCAGGAGGGGATTCAGGATACAAACTGTGGGAAGGAGTATGGGTGCAGGGGGACTCACATTTGGGGCAGGAGGTTGGGTGTAAGAGGAGGTTCAGGGCTGGGACAGGGGTTCAGGAAGCAGGCTGTGGCTGGGCACTATTCAACTGAGATGGCTTCTGGGTGGTGGAACAGTGGGGTTAAGGCAGGCTTACTCCTGCCCTGGCCCTGCACCACTCCTGAAAGCAGCTCCGTGGTGCCACGTGCTGCCCCATATCTACAGGCACTGAGCCCACAGCTTCTACTGGCCACAGGTCCCTGTTATTGATCAATGGGAGCTGCAGGAGTGGTGTCTGCAGGCAAGGACAGCATGTGGAGCTTGCTCCAACCATGACTGGTTAGGCATTTTAGAACTCATTAATCAAAGGATTACATTTGTGTAAGAGAGAAATGAAAATGATGAAATGCACAGACCAGTCAAAAACCCCAAATAACCCACTTTGCAAGCAGTACAAGAAGGAACAACAACCCCCCACATATGTGTTGAGTCGGGAAATGAGAGGGAAGGACAGCGTGTGTTTGTGAGAATGACAGACACACACACACACACTGTGTGAGTGTGACTGAGATTTGCATTGTCAGGCTCCCTCCATCCCCTTTTCTCTGTGTGGAATTAGGGTACAGAAGTGAGGAGAGGAGGGACACCTTGACATCAGCGACCCCCTTCTTCTCCCTCCCACACCCTTCACAGAAAGCAGGAGGCTCCCAGGAGGGCAGCTCCAAGGCAGGAGCAGCATGACAGTGGACGGAGAGGCAACTGAAGAGCCAGCACTTGATGGCTTCCTGGCCAAAACAAGTCAGGATCACCTGTCAGAGGCTCCAAGATCTACCAGTAGATCCTGATCTACTGGTTGGTGACCACTAGTCAAACTTCCCAAGCCCCTAGAAAATGGGTTCACGATAGCTGACCTCCTGGCACTCACAACCTCTGTTTCAGCCATCTATAAGTGATGTGTCTAAAGCCTCACAGCAAATCAGTGTCCAAGCAGGGCTTCCAACCAAAACCTTCTGATTTCTGGTCTGAGGTTATTTTGCTAGAACGTAGACCCCATTGTCATAGTGTCACCTGATGGTAAAATGGGAGCAGGGGCTGCAACAATGGCTGCCTGAGGGTGTGTCTAGACTACAGGGTTTTGTTGACAAAACTATACCTGCATCTACACTGCCGCTGAGTTCTGTCGACATAACATCGACAGAACTCAGCAGTTTTGTTGACGGCTGTAAACCTCATTCTACGAGGAATAACACCTTTTGTCGACAGAGTTCTGTCGATAGAAGGCGTTATTGCATCTACACTATCCTTTGCGTCTACACTGTCATGTCGACAAAGTGGCTTGCTTTGTCGACAGAACTGGATGTAGTCTAGACGGTATCTATCGACAGTAAAGCCTGTAGTCTAGACGTACCCTGAGTGGAAATCCTGCAATCTTTATGTAGGTCTTTAACCTACATACCATTAGGCTCCGTCTACACTGTCAGGTTTTTGCGGGGAGAGGAAATGCAAATGAAGCGCTCGTTAGCATTTCTCATGCTCATTTGCATATTCTCTTCCGATCCATTTTGCAGAAAAAAACACAGTGTAGATGGGGCCATTTTGCGCAAAAAACCCCTTTTGCGTAAGAACTGAAAAAATGAGGAATAAGGGTTCTTGAGCAAAAGGTGTTTTTTGTGCAAAATGGCCCTGTCTACACTGTGGTTTTTTCTGCAAAAACCTCTTCTGCAAAAAAGGATCGGAAAAGAATATGCAAATGAGAGCGTGAGACATGCTAATGAGTGCTTCATTTACATTTTCTCTTCCACAAAAACCTGACAGTGTAGACAGAGCCTCAGTGTCTTCTGCCCATTTTACAGGAGAAACTACTGAGAGTGTCTTTCAACAGTGTCTGGCCAGTCCAGTGCACTCATGTCCCCCATAGATGAACAAAGAAGTGAACTATCATTTTATTATTGCAGATATGAGTTGATGGCTGCTTCCTAAAGGTCTGTAAGGCTGTCACTACACAGGCAAAATGAGTTGTATAATTGACTTTCAATGCCACCACAACATAGACAAATGCTCACTGTGGACTACATGGGCTAATTCCTACTAGCATTCTGAGGAGTTACCACGGGTGGTTTGGCAGGCTTCCAAAAGTGGAAACTTGGCATCTACTGAGAGCACTGTTATACCTTTAAAATAGTGCACTACAGAAATAGCTGACTCCCTGTTCGGATATTGGACTCTTCCCCCCTTCTCTCCCCATAGCCTTTTGCAGTGATTTTTCTCCTTGGAATCCCCAAAGGTACCTATGCTGGGAAATGTTTAGCTTTTTACAAGAGGAAGCATGAACTCAGTTGTGATGTTGTCTGACTCCATATTTCTATGATGCTCTTTTTCTGCTTCTATAAGGCCTTGTTTTTATTTTCATCTCTCTACCACATCTGCTTAGGCTAGCAGTTCATAAAACTAGGGCAGTCATAGTGGGTAAGTAGGAGGAGAGAGCTGCAGTTTCACTGTTGAAGGACAGATTCCGTTTATTACTAGATCTCTGCCTGACATGAAAATAGATGGTTGGGGAGGGAGGAAGCAGACAAGCTGGGAGTTAACTGACTTCTTGGCACCAGATTTCTATATCTGCTGGTCTGGATTTAAAATGGACTGCAAGCAACATGTGTTTTAACCTATTGATTACTTGTCTATTTTACCAAACTGCAGTATAGTCCTGTGTCTGCCCATTCAGGGGGAAGTGGCAACATATTTTGCTGCCACAATACTAGATAGAACTTAATGAATGCGTGAGGCACGCTTTCCATGACTATTAATTCATAACATTATTGAATTTACTATTCAATGCGTTTTAAGCAAGCATTGGAGACAACACACTGGAAAACAAAGGTTGGATTTTCTAACAGAGTATTTCTCCTTCCTCAAAACCTGATTCTAAGACAGGGTGGGCAAAAGGGCCAAGTGGGTTGATCCAGCCCACAGAGGCCCTGCCGCTACCCTGCCCCCAGGCCAATTAGAGCCTGGGGGCAGAGGGAAGCGCACAAAGTTTCCTCCCACCTTGCCAGGAGTGCATGGCACTTAGAAGCGCCACATGCTCCTGGCAGGGCAGGAGGAGACTTCGTGTGCTTCCCCGCCCCCAAGCCCTGATTGGCCTGTGGGCAGAAGGGGGAGTGCGCAAAGTCTCCTCTCACCACCGGGGCATGGGCACCAAGGGGGAACCTCTGGGGGCGAGGGGGCAAAGACTTCACGCACTCCCTTACCTCCACACCAATCATGGTCTGGGGTGGGTGGGAAAGCAGGGAAGTATCCTGGCCACACCCCTTTCGCTTGAGGCCCCGCCCCTTCCGGAGCAGCCTGGGGCCACTTCAAAAATTTCTGAAGTGGCCTCTGGCAAAAAATTATTGCCCGCCCCTGTTCTAAGTAATGCTCCAAAAATAGAGCTCAAGTTATATAAATCCCACCCTTACCAAAGCAACTTGAATAATTGATTTACATTTGTTATAAGTAAACTTAGAGATCAATAACTAATTATCTGCAGAACAATGAATGGTCCTGTGGCATTGTACAGGCTAACAAAATATTTTTTGTTAAGTCTCTAAGGTGCCACAGGACTGCTCGTTGTTTTTAAAGCTACAGACTAACACCTCTGAGACTAATTATCTGCAGAAAATATTCTATACATTTCTCATCTACTATATATTTTAGAGAGTTTGTCTGTTTGATGAGGAACTCCTCCTGAATGATAAGAGCTAAGACCACCAAATTTGGTGTACAGATTCCTCTTACCATAACTTAAAGCCATATTAGGATTTGATTGTGCCAGAATGAAATGGCAAACATTGGAGACAATAACAAAAAACGTGGAAATAGCAGAGGTGCTTAACTTCTTTTGTTTTGGTTTTCACCAAGGACATTGATGGTGATGGGATGCCCAACATAGTGAATGCTAGTGCAAATGGGATAGGTTTAGAAGTTAAAATAGGAAAAGAACAAATTAAAAATTACTTAGAGAAGTTAGATGTCTGCAAGTCACCAGGACCTGATGAAATGCATCCTAGAATACTCAAGAAGGTGAATGAGCCGTTAGCTATCATATTTGAAAAATCATGGAAGTTGGGACAGATTCCAGAAGACTGAAAAAGGGCAAATATAGTGCCCGTCTGTAAAAGGGAAATAAGAACAACCCAGGAAACTAAAAACCAGTCAGTTTAACTTCTGTGCCAAGAAAGATAATGGAGCAAGTAATTAAGGAATTAATTTGCAAATATCTGGAAGAAAATAAGGTAATAGGTAACAGCTAGCATGGATTTGTAAAGAACAAATCATGTCAAACCAATCTGATTGCTTTATTTGATAGGATACAAGTCTGTGGATAAGGAGAAAGTGATGGACATGGCATACTTAGACTTTAGTAAAGCATTTGATACAGTCTCACATGTCCTTCTTATCAAAAATAAAGAAATACAACCTAGATGGAGCTACTGTGAGGTGGGTGCATAACTGGCTGGATAACCGTTCTCAAAGAGCAGTTATTAATAGTTCACAGTCACGCTGGAATGGGTTCCACAGGAGTCTGTTTTGGGACCTGTTCTGTTCAATATCTTCAATGATTTAGAAGATCATAAAATCATAGAATCATAGAGCTGGAAGAGACCTCAGGAGGTCATTAAGTCCAGCCCTCTGCCTAAGGCAGGACCAATCCCAACTAAGATGGCATAGAGAGTACGCTTATTAAGTTTGCAGGTGATACCAAGCTGGGAAGAGTTGCAAGTGGAGGAAAGGGTCATGATTCAAAATGATCTGGACAAACTGGAGAAATGGCCTGAGGTAAACAGGGTGAAGTTTAATAAGGACAAATGCGAAGTGCTCCACTTAGGAAGGAACAATCCGTTTCACACATACAGAATGGGAAGTGACTGTCTACGAAGGAGTACGGCAGTAAGGGATCTAGGGGTTATAGTGGACCACAAGCTAAATATGAGTCAACAGTGTGACACTGTTGCAAAAAAAGCAAATATGCATCTGGGATGCATTAACAGGAGTGTTGTGAGCAAGACATGAGAAGTCATTCTTCCGCTCTACTCTGCACTGATTAGGCCTCAGTTGGAGTATTGTGTCCAGTTCTGGGCACCGCATTTCAAGAAAGATGTGGAAAAATTGGAGAAGCTCCAGAGAAGAGCAACAAAAATGATTAAAGGTCTAGAAAACATGAGTTATGAGGGAAGACTAAAAGAACTGGGTTTGTTTAGTTTAGAAAAGAAAACCGCTGTCATGTCCTCTCTCAGTCTTCTCAAGTGCCTAAAAGGGTGTTACAAGTAGGAGGGGAAAAAATTTTTCTCCTTGACCTCTGATGACAGGACAAGGAGCTATGGGCTTAAATTGCAGCCGGGGGGTGGGGCTTAGGTTGGACGTTAGGAAAAACTTCCTAACTGCCAGGGTGGTTAAACACTGGAATGAATTGCCTAGGGAGGTTTTGGAATCTCCATCACTGGAGATATTTAAGAGCAGGTTAGACAGCCATCTATCAGGGATTATGTAGACGGTCCTTAGTCCCCTGCCCTCACCGCAGGACCAGACTTGATGACCTCTTGAAGTTCTTTCCAGTTCTAGTATTCTATGATTCTATGCTTCTCATAGAACCAAACAGAAAAGAGACAATCACTAAAGCGAATACGGTCCTCAAATTGACACAATTTAGAGAATGATAGGGAGACTGAACCAAGATGAGCCAGAAACATAGAGTGAACTTGGAATAGAAAAAAGATAAAATGGAGAAATTTGGAGTAATGCTCTGTTCTGGCACAGCGAAATCAATGCTTATAGCTTGTAAAATAAAAGACGATGTTATTGAAAACCATACTTACTACAGTCCTTTTTTGTTAAAACATAGCAAATAAGAGTTTACAGGGATGAAGAAAAATACACTTGATGGAATTTTTATTTTAAAAATTACTCAAGTTAACTTTTTAAAAATAGTCATTTCAATAAATCATGTACATTTTCCTTTTATTTTTTAAAAAAAATTGAGTTAAGCACCCAAGCAATGCCCAGCAAATCTGCTAGTTATGAATAAACTCAATAACAGCAGTGTGCTGGACAAGGTGAAATAATTATTTCCTTAACTCTGAACTAATAGAGACAACCCTCTCTCAACTGCTTGAAGTTCATGGTGCAACTATTTTTAGTCCAACATCATGTTTGTACTAGAATATGCTGGCTTAACTAAATCAATTCAAAAATCAATCTAGTTCATCCAGTATAAATTCCTGATGTAGTTACTCTTACACTGGTTTAACGCTTGCTTCTTAATTAATTGCAGTGTGTCTACATTAGTGGTTTCTACAAGTTGAACTACTCGATCAATTTATAGTATAATCAGATCTAGTTAACCAATGCATTCTTCTAATAAAAACACAGGTTCTATCTAAAATTATGTGTATTGGTGAAGTTCAGATTATTTTATTTTAATCTTAAACTATAGTTAGTATTTGAGGTGCTTGGGGAACACGTTTGTCCTGGGTATAAATCTATTGGCTTCACCGAGGATAAATTCTGATCAAATTGCAGCACTTCGGCCAACTTCCTGCTGATTACAACAACTTCTTCATAAATTGGCTACAAAACAAAAGTCTTTCCAGGCTAATAATGAGTTTCCTAATATATTATACATTTGCTGTTGTCGGTACAAGGGGCTTGCATTGAAAAAAGCCCTGGTGAAACAAAGATATATGTGTGATGTGAATGCAGGTTTGTGGGGAGAGGATGTTTCATGTGTGAACCAAGATCCTTTTATTTTGGAGCCTCTCTCTTGTCAGCCCAGCTGCAGATGGTAATCTATCACAGTGCAGGCCGTCTGTCTAGTCATGTATGAAACGCTCCCTTTTTCATTCATTGCCTTGCTAGCGCAGCAGCATCTATTCAGCTTTTTCCCTTTCAAATGTCATCCAGCAACTCAATCCAGCCTCATTCCTGTGATGTCGATGAAGCTATTGCAATGGCTGGGTTGCTTGTGAGGCACTTCCAGGTATTGTGGTCCTTGCCAGCAGCCTCCTTTGGAAGAATTAAAGCCCCCCTTCTCCTTCTGCTTGTAACTCGCTTGTCTGTGTAGCCTAGCCAGAATGGCTCTCGAAGGACAAGAGCTGAGGATCCAAATGCTCCCTGCCTCTGAGCAGCAAATCTAGGCTGATTGTTTTGTCAGCTGGATGATGTTGCTGCTTCAGTTCACCTCAAAAGCACTGAAAGCAAATCATTGCCACCTGACTACAGGGGAGGGGGAGACTAACCTCACCCCTGAACTAGCCTGAGCCTGGTGCTCTGTGTGGGGCTGTCTCTGTGCTTCCAGCGGAGGCTGCTCCATGTGAAGAGCAGTTCACTCCAGGACCAAGGGGAAAAGCAATCCATGAAGATCCAATGATCACAGTCAGCACTTATGCATCTAACTCACTAAGGGCCCGTCTACACAGCAGGGCTAAAGCCAAAATAAGCTATGCAACTTCACGACATCAATTGCATAGCTGCAGTCAAAATAGCTTATTTCAGCTTTTGGCACTGTCTACCCAGCAGGAAGGCTGAGGAAGAGCGCTCCGACTTCTCTTTCTCCTCGTGAAATGAGGGTTACAGGAGTCAGAGTAAAAAAAACTGCTTGTGGTGTAAGTGCAGACTATGTTATTTCAGAATAACGTCAGTTATTCTCAAATAATGCTGCTGTGTAGATGTACCCTAGGGGTGTGGCTAGACTACAGGGTTTTGTCGACAAAAGTGGGCTTTTGTCGACAAAACTATACCTGCGTCTACACTACCGTCGCGTTCTGTCGACAGTAAGTGAACATAATGCGGCAGTTTTGTCGACGGCGGTAAACCTCATTCTACGAGGAAAACGCCTTTTTTCGATAGTACTCTGTTGAAAAAAGGCGTTATTGCATGGAAACTGTGCTTTTTCGAAAGAGAGCATCCAGAGTCTCTTTTGAAAAAGCGGCTTGCTTTGTCGACAGTACTGGATGTAGTCTAGACTCTCTTTTTCGACAGAGGCTTTGTCAACAGTATCTGTCAACAAAGCCTCTGTCGAAAAAAGCCTGTAGTCTTGACGTACCCTAGGTGACCTTGGGCAACTCCCTTAACCTTTCCATATTCTGCTACAAGATGGAGATATCTAGTCAGCTCACTGGAGGATGTCAAAGCTGAGACCTCTGTCTTCTCCCACAGCATCTTAAATGAGTTGCTTTAGCAACTCAAGCCTGATTGTTTCCTCATGATGATTGGAGGGTGGTGTGGCTGTGGGATGCCCAAATGAATGTGCTACGCTGCATGCCCTATTGATGGAACTAAAGAGGGCGGTGATACCCAGTAGGAGATGGTGCCCACTATCACCTCTCCCCTCCCCACATCCTAGCTGTGGCATCAGAGGGGTTAACTGGGAGACTGGCTGGAAGTGGGGTAGGCAGCCTCTCTTTAGAAGGACACTGGTTCTGTTCCAGTCCATGGCAGAGAGGCCCCGGGACTGAAAAGCTATTGAGAGTAAGCGATGACTTCTCCCCATCAGGTGGCCTCTCCAGGTCAGGGCTGAGCTTTGTTCGTCGAGCAGAATGTGGGGGAAGAGCACACACTGGGTGTGGAGCCTCTCGTCAGCAAGGAATCAATGCACCATGTCAACAGCAAGAAACCAGAAGCAGCAAATTGAGTCCAAAGACTCCTTTTTAGGCCACGTTTCATTGTACAGCAGGATAATGATACGGTCTCACAATGGCAACGAAGGCTGAAGAGGCCTGTGATGGATCAGGCTGGGGAACATGCCTGTTCAGGATGAGTTCTTGCTCTTCTCTAAGCTGAGACCCTTTGGTCTTGGGCCCAATTGTAAGCCCCCTAGGGCAGGGATCATCTCTAGCATGTGCTTGATTTTCAAAGATTCCAATCCGAGAAGGAACTTGTATGATCAACCAGACTGATCTGGGGTTACATATTGAATATAAATCATCGACATTTGTGAAAAGAGTTAACGTCATTCTGGGGCCTGTTGAATGACCTCCCTATGTAAGGCCCAGGAGGTGGTTGTCCTGCCCTGGTGAGGCCTTAACTGGAGCATTGTGTCCACCCCTTAGAATGCACGTGAACCAATTGGTGGGAGTCCGGAGAAGATCAACAAAAATGGTAACAAAGGGTTAGAAAACCTGATCTCTGAGGAAAGGTTAAAAGAACAGGGCATTTCATCTTGAGAGGAGGCAACTCGGGGGAGAGGGGAGGACCTATTATGATCAATTGTTCTCCATGTCACTGAAGGTAGGACAGCAAAAAACAGGCTTAATCTACATCAAAAGAGATTTAGGTTAGATCAGAGGTGGGCAAAAGCCTCTCAGTGGTCTGGATCTGGCCTGCCTAAGGCTTTGATCCGGTCTGTGAGGCAGTTCCAGGCCCCACCCGGTAGCACGTTGCCTCGGAGCGGGAGAGGGGCATGAGCCCTTCTAACTGCTTCTATTTAAAGGACTCGCATCTTCCCCGTGCCTTCCCTAGCAGCCGTGGGGAAGGCGCCAGCTCTTTAAATAGAAGCACTTAAAAGGGCTTGCAGCTCCCGCATCTCTAGAGTATTGCTAGGGAGCCAGAGATGCGAGTCCTTTCAACAGCTTCTGTTTAAACAGAAACAGCCACAGCCTGACAGCCACCCGACAGGCACAAACCCTTTAAAAAGCAATTGAAAAGAGTCCACAGCTCTGCCCCACTGGCTCGTTGCCTGGGAGCTGCCCGGTGGCACGAGCCCTTTCAACTGCTTCTTTTTAAAGGACTTGTGCCTGCTGGGCAGCTGCCAGGCTACAGGTTAGCAGCGAGGGCCAGGAGCTGTGAGCCCTGGTATATGAAATCCAAGTCTCCACCCCAGACAACTCTGCGAGGAGGCTAGCCCCTGGCACCCTCCCCTCTGCTCCAGGTCCCTTCCATTGGCCAGAAGTCAGGGGGCCGGGACCCCAGGCCAAGCAAAGCTCCTGATAGGGTAGCTCTCAATCTCGCCCCTTCCACCAGAGGCCCCGCCCATTCCGGGTTGGCTCACAGCCACTTCCGAAATTTGTGAAGTGGCCCCCCTTCAAAAATTATTTCCCATGCCTGGGTTAGATATTGTGGGGAAAACTTTAAAGGTAGCTAAGCTCTGGAATAGGCTTCCAGTGGAGGTTGTGAAATCTCCATCACCAGATGATTTTAGGAAGAGGTTGGACAAACGCCTTTCAGGGATGGCCAAACCCAGTTTTGGTCACTTTCAGGTTTTGATAAAGGAAAAACTTCAATAACTGTTTCCATGAAAAACCAAAATTTTTAGTCGAATTTGCAGCACTTTCTTTTTTTGGTTTTCAGCCAACCTCCCACCATTCCCCTTTTAGTTGTTGTTCAGAAATTTTCAGCTGACATGCAGAACTCCTGAAGTGTCCCCACCGTGACTTTTGTGTCCACACAGGAGCAAAAAAAGTAAAAAGGAATCTGAGTCTATCTTAGGTACTTACCTGGCTCCCAGCACCTGGTGCTTTTTAATGTATTTGTCCTCAGAAGACTCCTGTGAGGTAGGGAAGTGTGTTATCCCCATTGCACAGCTGGGTGTCAGCCGACGGTCAGGGCAGTGTGTGTGTGTGTGTTTCCAAGAAAAGGTTTAACCTCCATGTCTTTACTGCTAGGACCAGGGTCCCGTCGCAGAGGGTAGCCAGCAGGCCAACAGACGCCCCTGTTTATAGGAAGAGCTTATTACACCTCAGATTTTAGCTGCTAGGATGCAAAAATCTCTTCGCAGCAGGCAGCCTAGGACAGACTGAGAGGTGCCCCAACGGACCTGTCACCTGGGAGTGACACAGATCCAAACGCCCAAGCTCTTCCTATACCTGTCCCTTATGACCGGCTGAAGTTCTTTAAATTGTGCTTGGTTCTGTTACAGCAACTGAAGGAGTCAGGTTAAAAACTTAAGCAGTTACAGGTTTATTAAAAAGGCTTATAAATCATATGGTTACAATGGCTATTGTTCTATTTCTTAACTGCTAGCAAATATAGATCTTAAAAATGGTTACAAAGAAAATAAAGATAGAAAATAGAAATAATGGTACCAAGTGATAGCTTAATCTTTAAAGAGCTCTAAATTTATGTGTACACTTAAGACAAAGGACCACATCCAGGTACAATTTTTACCCCCTTCTGTGCCTCTCGACTCCAGCGGTCAAGCCAGGGTCGGTCCTCAATTCCTAGGAAAGACGAATCACGAGGTGGGCATCGCCGTGGAACCTCGGGAGGTCAAACACCTAACCTGACCAGCAGATAGATGGTAGATTGACACTCAGAGTAAATGTGCTGCTGGACCCATCTTTATACCCATAGGGGCCCGTATCCTCTTTCTTATCTAAGATGCCAGATTGTGTTGGTTCGTCTTTGTGACGCCAGTTCTTACAAGCAAGTTTCAACTTAATTTACACTTGCAAGAGAGATAACTAAATTGTGAGTACTAAACATTTTTTACTGGGCGAGAGATTCCTCCCCCCGCGGACGGCTGTGTGTTCGTATCAATATGGGTTTCAGTCAAGGACACTCCTCTGCAGCCTCTTGGTCAGCAATTGGCGTATCTCTGTTTACAGCCATTCAGGGCCACAGCAGCCTGCCATATCCAGGCAAGCAAAGATGGATGTTACAGGGGGGTTCCTGTCTGGCTACACTGGGGAGCAGAGACCTAGGGAGGCAAAGAGTCAGATTTTTAAAGGTATTTTGGTGCCCAACTCCCATTGATTTCAAAATCTGGCCCCAAGTGACCTTTTCTGGATGTCTGTGGCAGAGCAGGCAGTTGAATCAGGTTCTTCTGAACCCTAGTGCCCAAAGCCCTGGACCGTCCTTCTTCTCATCTGTCCCACTGGCCCCCTTGTTTTTAGTTACAGCTTGGTAAGCCTGGTAATCCTACAGTTCTAGTAGCCAGAATGTAGCCTATAGTGTCCAAATCAGCAAACCAGCCATGCTGGCAATCTGTCCTGGCTGCCAGTAGCCCACATCCCCAACCTCCTACAACCCCACGCCTTAGACTGCCTAGGAAATGCAACAGCTGCATGAAGACCTTGCCAGAGCAGGCCTGTCGCACTCTGTCTCGCAAGAGCCCGCGCAGTGACTAAACAGACCTGAATCCCTTCCCTTAGGAGGACGAGAGGAAAAGGAAATGAGCGATACCTCCCGAAGCAGGAGGGAGAAGCGGAGGGAGGGATGCTCTTGCTATTAATGTCATTTCCACTTTAATAAGACTCAATTCTACTCCTCCAGTCTAAAAATACCCCCTCAATCTCAGCAGCACGTCACTGCCATGATAATGAAAGGGTAGCAGCATTCTTCAGCTGCTGGCCTTTGCTCTTGGGCTAGCAGCAACGGTCACTGCCCATGCAAACTGCAAGTGCAGATTTAATGGAAACTCAAGGAGATATATAATCACAGCCACCCGCCTCTTGCTTCTCTGATATAGCCAGGTTGGTCCCAGATACCTACCTCTGGAAGGCCACAGCATGGAAAATTACTTTGGCTTCAGTGGAACTGAGCTTAAGTTATAATGGAGGTTGCTTCTCTCACGGCTTGAACAAAGACATCGACTGGATGGGCCATTATATTCAACACACAAATGACATCAAAAGCTTTGGAAAACCACTATAAACTGTACTGGCTCTTTATGGTTTTTTTCAAGTGTGAGCTATGCTTGTACCAGTCCAGACTGGTACCCTCCTCTTCAAGGGTATGGCTATGCTGCAGCTGGGAGCGACCCTCCCAGCCCTTGGCAACGGATGAGCACTAGCCAATGGTGCAGATGTCGTGGCTGAGGCTAGAACTTGGGCTCTCGTGCCTCCAGAGGTCAGATGGGACTGAGAGCTGAGACGTCCACGCTGCTCTTCTTAGCGCACCACCTCGAGCCCTGCTAGCATGAGGCTTGCTCCCAGCTGCCGCGCAGATGTGCTCAAAGGGCCCCGCGCAGCAGGCATCCTTCCCTGAATGTTCCAGGATCTTCCCAATAATGCTAACCCTTTACACGGCACCTTCCAAAGCCCCTCCTGGACGCGGCTGCATTCACCCTCCCTATACCCCTGTGTGGTGCATACAGTAGTCCTTGCTGGACAGGTCAACAAACAGACCAGACCCGTAATGACTTAGCCAGTTCTGACACCCAGACACAGGCTCTGCCTTTCCTCTCTCTGCTCTGCCTTTGGCAGGTTTTCTCTTCCCTTGTCCCCTGTTCTGAGACAGTCTCCCACTGCTCCACTCACTATTTCAAAGGGAGGAAGGATCCCATATTGTTGGCCTTTCCCTAGGGGCTGAATGTCTGTTTCCATCAGCTCTGGGTAGTCTGGCTTGACGATTCGAACACCTCTCCAGGAGCCTGACTGGCAAGCGTTAGACAGCCAGGGCAGCAGGAGCAAGCTTTGTAATCAGTCTCCCTTCCATTCCTCATTCTGCAGCACTGTCCTCCTACCCCCCAGAGGCAGAAACAAGGGCTGCCTCCGACGGTTCCCAGGTAGGAGCGTTTCATTCACAGCCTTTGTTTCCGCTGGTACCTGCTGCCACCAGCTTTGATTTCTCCACTCCTTGTCAGACAGAAGGAAGTAGTGATTGATCTGCTTGGGAGGCAGCAGGAAAGAACACCCAGAGGTTCAGCAGGTTACTTGGAGTCCCTGCAGGCAATGGAAATATTTTAAGCCCCACATCTCTTGTTTTTTGTTTTGCTTATGTGATCCAAGCTGTGGTGAGGTGAGGGCCCCGGAAGGGATGGGAGAAAGCAGCCTGGATAACAATGAACTATTCAATCCTCCCCTAAGAGAACCACAACTCAGACACGCAGCCCTAAGCAATCCAGCCCAGTTTCTTGTCTGCCAACAGTGGCCAATACCAGATGCCCCAGAGGGAGTGAACACAACAGGTAATCCTCATGTGATCCCTCCCCTGTCACCCATTTCCAGACAAACAGAGGCTATGGACACTATTCCTACCCATCCTGGCTAACGGCCATTGATGGACCTAACCTCCATGAATCTATTTAGCTCTTTTTGAACCCTGTTAAAGTCCTAGCTTTCACCACATCCTCTGGCAAGGAGTTCGACAGGTTGACTATGTGCTGAGTGAAGAAAAACTTCCTTTTGTTTGTTTTAAACCTGCTGCCTATTAATTTCATTTGGTGACCCCCTCGTTCTTATATTGTGGGAATAAGTAAATAATTTTTCCTTATTCACTTTCTCCATATCAGTCATGATTTTATAGACCTCTATCATATTCCCCCCCTTAGTCTCCTCTTTTCTAAGCTGAAAAGTCCAAGCTTTTTAATCTCTCTTCATATGGGACCTGTTCAAACCCCTAATAATTTTTGTTCCCCTTTTCTGAACCTTTTCCAATGCCAATATATCTTTTTTGAGATGAGGAGACCACATTTGTACGCAGTATTTAAGATGTGGGCGTACCATGGTTTTATATAGAGGCAATAAGATGTTCTCTGTCTTATTCGCTAGCCCTTTTTTAATGATTCCTAACATTCTATTTGCTTTTTTTGACTGCTGCTGCCGACTGAGTGGATGTTTTCAGAGAACTATCACAATGACTCCAAGAACTCTCTCTTGAGTAGTTGTAGCTAAATTAGTCCCCATCATATTGTATGTATCGTTGGGATTATTTTTTCCTATGTGCATTACTTTACGTTTATCAGCATTCTATTTCATTTTCCATTTTGTTGCCCAATCACTTAGCTTGGTGAGCTCTTTTTTGAAGCTCTTCACAGTCTGCTCTGGTCTTATCTAAATCGAGCAGTTTAGTATCATCAGCAAATGTTGCCACCTCACTGTTTACCCCTTTCTCTAGATCATTTATAAATAAGTTGAATAGGATTGGTCCCAGGACAGACCCTTGGGGGAACCCCACTGGTTACCTCTCTCCATTCAGAAACTTACCATTTATTCCTACCCTTTGTTTCCTGTCTTTTAACCAGTTATCAATCCATGAAAGGACCTTCTCTCTTAACCCATGACAACTTACTTTGTTTAAGAGCCTTTAGTGAGGGACCTTGTCAAAGGCTTTCTGGAAATCTAAGTATACTATATCCACTGGATCCCCTTGTCCACATGTTTGTTGACCCCCTCAAAGATTAGTAAGGCAGGATTTCCCTTTACAGAAACCATGTTGACTTTCCCCCAACAAATTGAGGTAATCTCAGACTGCAGCAAACACAGCACCACACAGAGACCCGAGGGGAACAGCTAGCCATGCCAGTTTGTTACACTGAAGGGAAGACCACGAATACCACTCAATCACACAGTCTGCTCATGTTCAGGTCCTGTCTCTCTAGACCAGGTTGCTGTGGGGGATCAGAGGAAGGGCATGGGAGCCGTTTGTCTCTAGGACACTAGGAACTGGGGTAATGGATAATGCAAGTCCTCCCTGCTCTCTCCTAAGTGCCATTGTAATTCGGAGTTTGAAGGACTGGACTAGCCTATTGTGAGTCAACTTCAGAATGAACCATGCAGGCAGCTCACAGAAGGTCCAAGAAAAAAACAGCTGCAAAGCTGCCTGCCCTAGCAACCTGTGGCTGGTGGGGAAGGGAATGGAGTACATTTGGCCATGGTGGCCAGGCAAAGAGCAGCCTGGAAGGCTGCAGAAAGACTAAGCAGGCTATTCCTTTGTTTCTCCTCCTCTTTCTTCTCCATGAGGAACCAGAGCTGCTTTGCACTGATGCCCTGGGAAGTATCCATAATTGATTTCACTGTGCAGAAAACATTTGCTTCAGACTTCATCCTTAAAAGAGCAGCGTAGATCATGTAATTGATACTATCCAAAATCATGGACCGTACTGGCCAGTGGTGAGAGCAGGAGGTCTGGGAGTCAGGACACTTTCTTAGCATGATCCTGGTGTGTGTGCGCTTCCTCATCTGAGCCTAGATGCTCAACTCTTGGGCTTTAAACAGCTCATTTAAGTCACACACTACTCTGCTATACGTGGTGTAATTCCTGGGCTGCTCATATAAGTCTGTCTGTAAAGGGAAGTGGGGCTGTCTCATTCTTTGGTTATCACTAGAAGAGAACATTTTAATGAGGTATATTGTATGTGGGTGGAAAAGGGAGAAGACAATAGCAGTATGCAGAGTTGTTGACTCGAGTCCCACGACTTGAACTCAAGTCTGACTTAAGTCGCCTAAGTGACTCGACTTGAGACTCAACTCGGGTTCATTGTTTGTGACTTGAGACTTGACTTGAGACTTGCTAATTTTGTTAAATCGACTTGGTGAAAAAATTGTCCGAAAATGCCGATATTGATGGCTTGTACAAAAGTGACTTGACATTTTTTAAATTAAGACTTGAGACTCGACTTGGGACTTGACTCAAAAGTGACTTTAGGGACTCGAGACTCGACTGAGACTTGAACTGTAGTGACTTGAGACTCGACTTGGACTTGACAATGACGACTTGAAGACAACACTGGCAGTATGTGACAAACTTTTGTTACATCACTTACTGTTACAACTGGCTTCTATCAAGTGCTTTTCTTCAGTAGATCTCAAATTGCTTTACAAAGGAGGGCAATATCATTATTCCTATTTTACAGATGGAGAAACTGAGGCACAGAGCAGGGCAGTGACTTGCTCAAGGTCCCCCAGCAGGCCTGTAGCAAGGCCTGGAACAGAGCCCACATCTCGGGGTCAGGTCACAGTCCAGGGCTCTGTCCAATAGGCCGCACTGTTTCAAGGCACAACCATCATGTAGTAGTGATAATGTATGACTGGAGGGTGTTCAAATTCCAGATCAGTATGGTCAAAATGGTATAAGAACCTTTATGGAATAGAACAAGAGCAATTTCCCCCATCCCTCTTTCGCTGCAAGGGTACACAAACCTCTCAAAGGTGAGAGGAAGAAACTTCAAAGCGGCCCTTGCTGAAATACTGACAGAAGATCCCTGCAAGGAATGAAGAGCCTTGTGGCTGTGCATCTCATGAGGGCCACTCAGAAATAGCATTTTCGCTTTGGAATTTTTCCACAAATTTTTTCTTTTGCTGATATTTTAAATTAAAATTTTCCATTTCAAATTTTGGAGTGAAGGAGACAACAAGGGGTTGGGAAAACCGTCATAATGCTTTTTTGTATTGACTCAAAATGCAATGCTTTTTGATGAAAAATTTCCATGGGAAAAAGTTCTGCTATAATGTTTATATTGTTCCATTTTTAAAAAAATCTTGCAGACCAAAAGTCTGAACCTGACAATTCCTCAGGTGCTGCTCCCCTGTACCGTTCAGCTAGATGTATTTAACCAGAAATGTCGTATGCCTAGAGCAAAACGGAACTCCAGGGCATACGTAGAATGGGTGAGTACGTGTTCTGGGCAAGTGTATGCAAATGTAGCTCTCTGTTCCCATCTAGTGGCTGCTAAACATAAGAGCTCTAAGTCTTCTAAAGTTTCCAGTTAATGGAGTTAGGGCCAGTTTTTTAAAGGTATTTACTCACCTACCACTCACTGAAATCAAAGGGAGTTAAATACCTACCCATCTTTTACAATTTGGCCCTTTTTTCCCGTCTTCCAGTTCTGAAGGTCCCAGGTACAAAATCCCGCGCCAGGTTTTATCCAGTGGGGTGGGAACAATGTTTAGAGTGGAGTGCTGAGTTACATCCCCCTTTACTTCTGTCTATGCCCTTCGCTGTCCCTTAGAGCTGGGGCCAGCAGCTGGAACCCCACATGTGGGGCTGGCGGCTGAGCAGGACCCTGCACGAGGTAGATGGACAGAACCTCGAGCCTGGCGGCTAGGTGGGACCCTGAATACGGGGCCTGATGGTGAGGCCAGCGGCTGAGACCTTGCACACAGGAAAGGCAGCCGAGTGGGACCTGGGCTGGAAGCAGAGACCCCTGGTGGGGAACAGCAGGGCCAACAGCCGGGAACCTGGGCAGCAGGGGCATGTGGACAGGATGCCCCACACCTGGGATGCAGCACCCTCGCACCCCTATTTCCTACACCTCTGGTTTTGTCTGTCAAATGCTGTCAAACTGCATCCTAATCGGAAGTTCATGGCCATGCCCAAGAGTAAATTACCTTAGCAGTTGGAGACCGGTAATGCGACATTACCCAGCTCTGGCATGTGGTTTACTCTGGGCACTTGAAATCAAGCTTCTTAGCATATTTTGTCCATGGCTTGCTGTGTGAACTTGGGGAAACTGAGGCACATTAACTGAATTGCCCAGCTGTAAAATATGAATAATACTCCACTTCTTGAGGCTAAGAGGTTTCATTAATTAGATGCTGGTGGCTTGTGTTGAGATAGGATGCTCTTATAAAATGCAAAGGCAAGCACTGCTGTTAGTGCTGCATTTCAGCAGTTAGCAGCTCCTACAAGAGACTTGCACAGATGCCAGATCCACTGTGAGAAACGTGGGGCCCTAGTACATTAGGTTTGCTGGGACCCCACCCCTTCCCATTTTATTGACACAGATGTGAGTCCCACCCCCCCTTTTCCTCCCATCAGTCTTAGCTACAATACAGACAGAGCTTAACCCTGAGTAAAAGCAAGGTTGCATTGTTTGAGCAGGGAGACTGAGGTTCCACACACACATTCTTTCACACACAGGTTTGTCAAGGGCTTTGGGCTCCAAATGAAAGCAGGGTGCTGTGGGAATGGCCCTCCTTGTTCACTCTCTAGCTGTAATTAAATAGGGGCCATTCACTCTTTGTCAGGGAACTCTCCCAATTCAGCCAAATGCTATGCAAGGAAGTCTCTGGACTTCTGAACTTACCTAAATGTAATAGTTGTTTCCAAAAACAGCTGGTTCCTTTGGTACGAACTGGGCCCCTTTAATCTGACAAACTCCATTGGCTTCTAGCCGTGATAGACTTTGGAATGCACAATAGGGAAGAGGGAAGGTCTTGGAGGGGGCAAAGTGGAAAAAGGTGTCAGTGGAAATGCAAGGGATGGAGAGGAAGGACAGTTCGGTAATGAGGACAGCAGATGGTGACTTGGGAGAGGTGGGTTTTAATCCGGGCTCCACCGCAGACTCCCGGTGTGATCATGGCCAAGTTGCTTGGTCTCTGTGCCTCAGTTTCCCATCTGTACACTAGGGATGATAGCTTTGCCCTGTTGTGTGCTTGGGTAGTCAGCCACTCTACCCCCCCAGCTTTAGTCCGAGGCACTTCCTAATCCCAGTCCCTGACCAGACACCCTCCCCCCAGCCAGACATCCTACTTCCAGCCTGCTCCTGCACCCTACCTCCTATCTCGCAACCTCCCCCCTTCTGCCCCCCACCTCCCTCCCAGATCCTGAACCCCATTTCTATCCCATTCACTGGGAGGGGTGCCAGTTCAGACATACTCAGCCTGGGGGGACATAAGAATGGCCATACTGGGTCAGAGCATAGGTCCATCTAGCCCAGTATCCTGTCTTCCAATAGTGGCCAATGCCAGATGCCCCCAGAGTGAGTGAACAGAACAGGGAATCAAGTGATCCCTCTCCTGTCATCCATATCCAGCCTCTGACAAACAGAGGCTAGGGACACCATTCTGGCCAATAAGTATTGATGGACCCAACCTCCATGAATTTATCTAGTTCTTTTTTTGAACTCTGTTAAAGTCCTGGTCTTCACGACATCCTCTGGCAAGGAGTTCCACAGATTGTGCTGGGTGAAGAAACTTCCTTGTGTTTGTTTTAAACCTGCCACCTATTAATTTCATTTGATCACTTCTACTTCTTATGGGAACAAGTAAATAACATTTCCTTCTTCACACCTGTCATGATTTTATGTTTTTATGTTAACTAATGGGACTTTCAGAAGAGCTTAAGTATTCTGGGCACTTTGGAAATCCAGTAGATACCTCTCTTCATCCTTGGGCACCGAAATCCCTTTGCATACCTGGCCCTGAGGCACTTCTGAAATTTCTACCCTTGGTGATCACAATGGTTCCTTCTGACCTTTTAAAATCTATGAAATGTGGATCCAGTTCTCCGCTTTCTCACAGACTTCCTGCTGGACCTTTGGCAAGTCACAAAAGCTATGCCTACATTGACATAAACTTGCTGCCTGAGTACACTGGCGGGGAGTTCTTGCACAAGAATGCTGACAAGAACGTTCTAATGTGTGAAATCAGTGCTTCTTGCGCAAGAACTATGATGCTCCCGCTCAGGAATAAGCCCTCTTGCGCAACTGTTCTTGCGCAAGAGGCCAGTGTAGACAGGCAACATGCATTTCTTGCGCAAGAAAGCCTGATGGCTAAAATGGCCATCGGAGCTTTCTTGCGCTAGAGAGTGTCTACACTGGCACGGATGCTCTTGCGCAAAAGCACATCTCTTGCACAAAGGCACATGCCAGTGTAGAAACTCTCTTGTGCAAATACTTTAACGCAAGAACTCTTGTGTTAAAGAGTATTTGCGCAAGATCATGCCAATGTAGACGTAGCCTTAATGTCTCTTCTGTTTCTTCTTCTGTGCAGTGGGGATGAGGATGCTGCCTTGTCTCTCAGGTGTGTTTACAGAATAAATTCCTTGATGTTTGCAAGGGATCCAGATACTACAGTGATGAGGGCTATGTAAATAGATAGGTCTAGCCATGCAGCAGGATACAAACATGCTTGCACAGTTGCCACAGTTTTATAAACCCTGTATCCTCAATTATGTCTCTGAAAAAATGCATGTTGTGTTGAGAGCATACGATTTTATAACGGTAGCCCCTGTGTGTTAAATGGTAGATTTGTTATTTTAAAACTCTTCTAATGATTTAATAGCAATAAAAGACATCACTTGCACTTTATTAATCCTTAATCAACTCTTTAATATTCAGCTGATGTGCCTCTTTTATTTACGAGCTTGATTTAACAGGAGTGCTAATGGGTGTGTTAGTACAGAACTATAAAGCTGATCATAGCCTCATGGTGAAGACTGGAGTTAAATTAGATGCACTGCTGACCTGGGAGCGGAGGCGAAGGGAAGCCTCTGGTGTATAGCTCCAGCAAGAGCTGGCTGAGCTGCAGCAAAAGCCAGCAGGGTGCTATATAAAGAGCTGTCAGGGACCCAGGTTGCAATAGGACAATACCCGTCAGAAATTTTAAGTTACTTTCCCCGCTGCTTGGGAGGGCACTAAGAGATGCAAAGCATGGGTCTGGTGTAACTTGGTTCCTTTATTTTCTAGCCCGGTAATTCGACCGTGTTTCACTGCTGTAGGTCGGATCATTTTCTAGAGATGCAGTGACACAACTAGCACTTGTGATTAGCATTCTTGTTTGGGGGTTTCTGTGTGTCCCCCCAACCCCAGACAATTCTATGAAGTGGTGGATTTTGTTAATTTTAGATTTGCTGGGTTGTGTATTTGATATTGGAGGGGAGGTTGAAGTGAATTTTACACTTGCAATACAAAGTGGTGATGCTGGAGGTGGTTCTTTGTTCTTGGGAAATTGCCACTCGGCAATTTCCAAACAGTTGGGCTATGTCTACACTGGCGGGTTGTTGCGCCAGAAGTATTCAAATGAGGCTAAGTGTGGAATATCGCTGAGCCTCATTTGCATACCTAATGAGCCGCCATTTTTGCAGAAGAGGCTCTTGCGCCAGAAGGAGCTGTCTACACTGCCCCTTCTTGCGCAAGAAAAACCCTCTTGCGCAATGCCATTATTCCTGAAAATAATCAGCGTAGCGGCATTGTGCAAGAGGGTTTTTCTTGCGCAAGAAGGGGCAGTGTAGACAGCTCCTTCTGGCGCAAGAGCCTCTTCCACAAAAATGGCGGCTCATTAGGTATGCAATGAGGCTCAGCGATATTCCACGCTTAGCCTCATTTGCATACTTCTGGCGCAACAACCCGCCAGTGTAGACATAGCCTAGGTGTCAGAGAGGCTGAACTAACGTCAATAGCTCTTTTGAGTGGTAATAGCTAATTCAATCCCCATCATTTTATACTGTGGCAAAGCTCTGGCTGTGCCCATAGGTCCTACACTTCTGGCAGATAGCGTCCAGCCTCAGAGGCTCACTGGCTGCGTCTAGACTGGCATGCTGCCTGTCTACACTGGCCGCCGCAAGTATTTGCGCAAGAACACTGACTTTGTAATGTACAAAATCAGTGGTTCTTACGCAAATACTCCAACACTCCCGCTCAGGGATAAGCCCTCTTGCGCAAGTATTCTTGCGCAAGAGGGCCAGTGTAGACAGCCACGTTAATTTCTTGCACAAGAAAGCCCAATGGCTAAAATGGCCATCGGAGCTTTCTTGCGCAAGAGAGCGTCTACACTGGGCACGGATGCTTTTGTGCAAAAGCAAATCTTTTGCGCAAAGGCACATGCCAGTATAGACGCTCTCTTGCGCAAATAAGTTTTTCCGTTAAAAGTTTCAGTTAAAAGTATTTGCGCAAAATCATGCCAGTCTAGACGTAGCCCCTGTGTCTCACCATACGCCTTTTTTTTTTTTATTAGAGGCAGAGTTCACAGCCTACTGAGCCATACTCATCACAGGCTAGTCCATGATATGGGGGTGAAACCCCTCTATAGTCCTGGTCTCCCTACCCCATGCCAATACAGAATCTGCCCTGGGAAGTATTGGGGTGGGTGAGGGGGGGGACCCAGGCCCATCCACTACTCTGGATTCTGGCCCAGTTCCCTAGGACAGTGGCAACAGATAAGGCTACATCTACATTGGCATGATCTTGCGCAAATACTCTTTAACGCAAGAGTTTTTGCGTTAGAGTATTTGCACACGAGAGCGTCTACACTGGCATGTGCCTTTGTGCAAGAGATGTGCTTTTGCGCAAGAGCATCCGTGCCAGTGTAGACGCTCTCTTGCGCAAGAAAGCTCCGATGGCCATTTTAGCCATTGGGCTTTCTTGTGCAAGAAATTAACGTGGCTGTCTACACTGGCCCTCTTGCGCAAGAATACTTGCGCAAGAGGGCTTATCCCTGAGCGGGAGTGTTGGAGTATTTGCGTAAGAACCACTGATTTTGTACATTACAAAGTCAGTGTTCTTGCGCAAATACTTGCGGCCAGTGTAGACAGGCAGCATGCCAGTCTAGACGCAGCCAGTGAGCCTCTGAGGCTGGACGCTATCTGCCAGAAGTGTAGGACCTATGGGCACAGCCAGAGCTTTGCCACAGTATAAAATGATGGGGATTGAATTAGCTATTACCACTCAAAAGAGCTATTGACGTTAGTTCAGCCTCTCTGACACCTAGGCTATGTCTACACTGGCGGGTTGTTGCGCCAGAAGTATGCAAATGAGGCTAAGCGTGGAATATCGCTGAGCCTCATTGCATACCTAATGAGCCGCCATTTTTGTGGAAGAGGCTCTTGCGCCAGAAGGAGCTGTCTACACTGCCCCTTCTTGCGCAAGAAAAACCCTCTTGCACAATGCCGCTACGCTGATTATTTTCAGGAATAATGGCATTGCGCAAGAGGGTTTTTCTTGCGCAAGAAGGGGCAGTGTAGACAGCTCCTTCTGGCGCAAGAGCCTCTTCCACAAAAATGGCGGCTCATTAGGTATGCAATGAGGCTCAGCGATATTCCACGCTTAGCCTCATTTGCATACTTCTGGCGCAACAACCCGCCAGTGTAGACATAGCCTAGGTGTCAGAGAGGCTGAACTAACGTCAATAGCTCTTTTGAGTGGTAATAGCTAATTCAATCCCCATCATTTTATACTGTGGCAAAGCTCTGGCTGTGCCCATAGGTCCTACACTTCTGGCAGATAGCGTCCAGCCTCAGAGGCTCACTGGCTGCGTCTAGACTGGCATGCTGCCTGTCTACACTGGCCGCAAGTATTTGCGCAAGAACACTGACTTTGTAATGTACAAAATCAGTGGTTCTTACGCAAATACTCCAACACTCCCGCTCAGGGGATAAGCCCTCTTGCGCAAGTATTCTTGCGCAAGAGGGCCAGTGTAGACAGCCACGTTAATTTCTTGCACAAGAAAGCCCAATGGCTAAAATGGCCATCGGAGCTTTCTTGCGCAAGAGAGCGTCTACACTGGGCACGGATGCTTTTGTGCAAAAGCAAATCTTTTGCGCAAAGGCACATGCCAGTATAGACGCTCTCTTGCGCAAATAAGTTTTTCCGTTAAAAGTTTCAGTTAAAAGTATTTGCGCAAAATCATGCCAGTCTAGACGTAGCCCCTGTGTCTCACCATACGCCTTTTTTTTTTTTATTAGAGGCAGAGTTCACAGCCTACTGAGCCATACTCATCACAGGCTAGTCCATGATATGGGGGTGAAACCCCTCTATAGTCCTGGTCTCCCTACCCCATGCCAATACAGAATCTGCCCTGGGAAGTATTGGGGTGGGTGAAGGGGGGGACCCAGGCCCATCCACTACTCTGGATTCTGGCCCAGTTCCCTAGGACAGTGGCAACAGATAAGGCTACATCTACATTGGCATGATCTTGCGCAAATACTCTTTAACGCAAGAGTTTTTGCGTTAGAGTATTTGCACACGAGAGCGTCTACACTGGCATGTGCCTTTGTGCAAGAGATGTGCTTTTGCGCAAGAGCATCCGTGCCAGTGTAGACGCTCTCTTGCGCAAGAAAGCTCCGATGGCCATTTTAGCCATAGGGCTTTCTTGCGCAAGAAATTCATGTTGCCTCTCTACACTGGCCTCTTGCGCAAGAACAGTTGCGCAAGAGGGCTTATTCCTGAGCAGCAGCATCATAGGTCTTGCGCAAGAAGCACTGATTTCACACATTAGAACATCAGTGTTCTTGCGCAAGAACTGCCCGCCAGTGTAGCAAGTTTTCGCACAAAAGCAGCCGCTTTTGCGCAAAATCATGCCAATGTAGACACAGCCATAGCGTTTGTTCTACTCCCTGTCTGGCAACTACTTCCCTGGGCCATTTCCCAACACTCTTCCTCCCAGTACCTTTCCTCTGGTACCTGCTCCTCCAACACTGTCTTCCTGCCTTGCACCTCTCAGCACTTCAGCTCCTTCCTGCTTGTGCTGGGGGACAGCTGAGGAGCCCTTTTCTTGCCTGGCCCCAGGTGGTCTGGTTAGCCTGGCTCCCTTGGCTGGGGAAGGCTCCTAATCAGCTTCAGGTGTTTCCAACTGGCCTGCGTGTCCAGACTGATTCTAGGCCAGCCCCTGCCTGTTTACCCAGGGAGCAGAGACCCGCTTAGTCTGAGGCTCACATACTTTCCTTCCAGTGCTCTTTTATAGGGGCCTTTAGATGTGGGTGGGCTAATGCCCGCCCAGACCCCAATGGAGCACTCTTTTATATCCATCTGGCCCGAGCCTGTCATAGTATTTACTCTGCTCCCCCCTGCACCCCTTTCTTCTCCAAGGGGTATGAGGGGGGCGGCGGCTGCTGCTGTGGCAGGCAGGCCTTGACTGTTCTTCATCCTGAGCCAGGCTCCCTCGTCTCTTCTTTTCTCTGCCCGGCCCGTTTACCTCAGCTGGCCGTTGGAGCTGTTGTGGGTGTAGTGGTTGTGGGGCCCCTGCTTCCTGTCCCTGGGGGAGGAAGGGGGAGAAAGGGGTCCCCTTTTTCCATCTTCTGGGGGGACTACCTGGCCCCTTTCTTTACTACTGCATGCCTAGATTTCACCTTCCTCCTGCTGCTGCTGCTCCCTCTTGGCCTCTTTCCTCCCCTGCCCATCTTAGACCAGCTCCTGGGCTGTTTTCCCTCCCATTCCACAGTTTGCTCTGTGTGTGTGGGAGGGGGGAAGTTTGTAAGGGGCCCTTCTTCCATCTGGCTGGTGCTGCTTTTGTGAGCTGCAGGGGGTGGAGTGTGGTCCCCCTGCCCCTGCATTTCTGCTGCTGCCACCCCTGCAGTTGCTGCAGGGGCCTTTTCCTGTTCTTGGTCCCACTGCTTGCTCTCCCCTCCTTTTGCTCTGCTGGGTCCTGCAGCAGGTGGTGGTGTGAGCCTGCCATTTGTGGGCACACTGGTTCTCCTCTTGCCCCACTGCTTTTTCTTGAGCAGGCCCTTCTTCACTGCCTGCCCTCCCTCTCCACTTCATTTCCCCCTTTCTTGTGTGCCCATGCCCCCTTTTTCTTTAGTTGGTGCCTGAGCCCTCTTCCTTCTTAGTTATATCCCCCCACTGTTTCACTTATGTCACGTTAATATAATCGCTCCCCTCATCTCTCCAGTGCTGCCAGAGGAGCCAGTCTTTTCATCTTGTGCTGGGAGTTGTATCTTGTTCCTTTTATTCCCCCCGCCCCTTTCTTTATTGTTGCCCTCCCACCCTGCTAGTGGTAAATCTTCCCCTTTTCCTTTCTCTTCCCTCCAGCTTTCCCTCCTACACTGAACCTCTGTTCCACCCTGCCATCTCCCATTGTCTTCAAGTCCCCCCTAAAATGGCCTTTGCTGGGGCCTGCAGACTGGCCTTAGCTCCCCTGCACATCGCCAGGGTGTGTGGCTAACACGCAGGGAGTGTGTTTGATCTTTCCAGAGGGGGCCTGTGGGGAAAACAGTACGTTGTTGTGTAGCTAAAAACTGCATCCAGGAACTTTAGTGTGGGCACCTTGGGACTGCTCCGTCCTGTGACTTCAGGGTTAATGTTGTTATTTGGGCCATAGGACTAGTGTTCAGAGCTGTTCATTCGTGTCAGCAGGCCACAGTAATGTCTTTAGTAAGCCTAAGCATCGTGTTTTTTAAAAGACTCACCCCAGAAATTGCGGACTAAGCTTGGCAAGGTGGGCTGGCTCTCTCCTGGCACATACACCTGGATGATCAGTGTATCTCTGTGGCTTTTGGGTGACCCCTTTGGTAAGGAGAGATGCTGTCAGTTTGCTGTGGACATTCAAGATTCTGCACCCCCATTTGTTGCAACAGGGTGGTCTGCGTGTGTCTGGCTACCTCCACTGATGTGGATGTGTAGTGTGCGGTCTAGTGTCTGATGTCAGAGGCCGAGCAGGGGTAACCTGGATGTGCTCCTTCATACGCAACACACAACTGTCAGGGGACAGGGTCGTGATCTCAGTTTACTAGACTGAAATGAATTGTGATCTTTTAAATGGCAACTTCCCTGCTGATTTTCTGTCTCCTCCCACTGTCGGGGATGGATCATAGTCCTCAGAATGAATGCGAGAACACGACGTTCGCATAAGGGGAGCTTTGGGTGCTCAGCCCCTCGCAGAACAGGACCCTCAAGACAAAACCTTCCTATGCAAGTGACTCCAGGTACAGCAGAAACAGGATGGGTTTGAGGGATGAGTTAACAGACTTGGCTTGTGTAAACTCTTCCAGGTAGGGTTTCTGTTTGTCCAGTGCCTGGAAGCTGGACCCTGAGCCAGATTTCAGGCCTCTGGGACATACCACAATAAGCAGGGACAGTTTTCCAGTGAGCCCCTTTCAGAAGTGGTATACGAATTCTCTTACACCCTAGTACATTCATGCAGGATGGGCGGGGGGTGGACAAGGGGAAGGGAATCTCACCAATCACCCTAGCTGAGTAGATGTTGCCTAGGCTAATAGTAAGTCTGCAAGGCTGCTTGGACTCCAGGCTCAAACAGCCTTCAGGCAGAGCCCAGTGTCAGATGAAAAGCACAGGGTGAGGAAGACACGATACTGGGAGAAAGTGCTTTTGACGCAACTATCACCCTGGAGGAACTCCACTAACACACAGCAGGGCTTCCTCTCAAGTCACTGGGCTTCTGCTGGATTTACACCACAGTACTATCCCCTGGGTGTTGGCCACCCTGTGAAGTTATTTGGCTTGAGTGTCCCTGGCTCCAGGATTGGTTGTGCCTGAGGTAGGCTCCAGCTTAACCGTTGGTTAGATTGTTCTGCGGTGTAGTCACCACTCTTGGGCTGCTTGCAACATCTTGGTATGTCTACACTGCAGGCTTAGCCCAGGTGCTGACTCTGCTTGGAGCCCAAGCCGCTCCCCTTCTGTCCACACACAAATATCAGTCAGACTTGGGTCAGCAAACACTGGGGACCCCAGGTTCTGTGACCATGCTAAGAGTTGGGGGTCAGAGCCTGAGTGCTGCTATGTAGTGTAATATGCCCCCTAAGCCCAGGTCCGCAATGCAGTACAGACATATCCTCATCCAGAAGTCTCCAACCTTTTTAACCACAAGATCATGTTTTCAATTTAAGGGCAATGTAAGATCCACCTCAAACCCAAATGCTCTTGCCCAGCTTCCTTCCCCCTCCCCTCTCTGAGGCCTTACCCTTCCTCCCCACACCTCATTCACTAGGCTGGGGGTGGAGGCTCTAGGCATGGGTGTGTGGCAAATGCCTGCTCCCCTCAGCCACTCCAGGGTCCACCCCGCCTTCAGGGGGTCCCTTATCCTGCCTTCTGAATGCAGGAGCCTGGGGCAGCCTGGGTTGGCTGGTCCAGCTGCTCCTTGGGCAGCCAAGACTTGAACCCACCAGCCTGTGTTCTCCAGGCAAATGCCCTATCCCCATGGCCACTCCAAAGTTCACCCTACCTCCAGTAGGTCCTGTATCAGCTGTCTGTTTGCTCCTGGGGTGGGCGGAGACTCCAACCCACAACCCTGTCCTCCTCAGGCGTGCGCTAGTCCACTGAAGAACCCACCTCACCTCCCTACTGTCAGGAGATCCCTTTGTCTGGGTGCTTCCAGGGGTGGGTGGGGGAAGAGAGAATTTGAACCCACCACCCGGTGTTCCCCAGGCAAATGTCCTAGTCCCCTAAGCCACTCCAGAGCCCACCGCACCACCTTAACTTCAGCAGGTCCCTTATCCTGCCTTCCTAAGATGGGAGCCAGGTCCATCCCTGGGGCAGCCGGTGTTGGCAACCCAACCATTGCCTGAGTGGTTGGAGGGGGGCAGGATTGAGCCCACCAGCCTGTGCTCCAGAGGCTGATGCCCATCCCCAAGTTCACTGGAGAGCCCACTCCACCTCCCTACCTTCAAGCCCACGCACCCTGGGAGTGACCAGACAGAGGATAAGGGACCCTCTGAAGGTAGCACAGTAGCATGGGCTCTGGAGTAGATTAGGGGCTAGGAGCAGAGCAGAGAGTAGTGAGTTCAAATCCTGCCCACCTTGGGAATGGCCAGACAGCTACCCCAGGGCTGGAGCAGCAGAGCCAAGGTAGCCCTGGCCCTGTCCCACCCCCCAAAGTAGCTGGCACATACAGCAATGGCTCCATGTGCTGCCACAGGCACCCTCTCCACTGGCCATGATTCTCCATTATTGATCAATGGGAGGTGTGTCTGCAGGCAAGGACAGCCTGTGGAGAACCCCTCCTCTACCCTTCCCAGGGGCTACAGGGACATACCAGCCACCTCGAGGAGCACAACTAACCTCAGGGATAATTACTCCAGCCATGACAGGTTAGGCATTTTAGTACTCATAAATTTAAGCATAAGAGAAATGAAAGTTATGAAATACACAGACCAGTCAAAAACCAAAAAGAACCCACTTTGCAAGCAGTAAAAGTAGTAACAACCCCCCATGTACACATTGGGTCAGGAGATGAGAGGGAAGGATAGTGTGTGTTTGTGAGAATGACAGAGGCACACACAGTGTGTGAGAGTGACAGAGATTTGCATTGCCAAGCTCCCTCCATCCCCTTCTCTCTGTATGGAGATGGGGTACAGAAGTGTGTGTGTGTGTGTGTGGGGGGGGGGGGCCACAGGCAGGGAAAAGACACACTCCACAGCAAGCAGGAGGCTTCCAAGGGGCAGCTCCAAGGCAGAGGACAGGAGCAGCATGACAGTGGGTGGAGAGGCAACTGAAGTGCCAGCATTTGATAGCTTCCTGGCCAAACCAGTCAGTCAGAATCTCCTGTCAGAGGCTCCAAGATCTACCGGTAGATCCCGCTCTACTGGTTGGTGACCACTGCCCTAATCCCTCTGACTTGTGAGGAGCAGCATTAAAACCTCTGAACCAAATAAGGGACAGCCTTTGGAGATTCTCATCTTGAAGGAGGGAGAGCTTCTCTGTGTAAAGAGGTTGTTAGCAATGGCTTTCACTCTGCAGAGCATCATATCTGTATGATTACTTTCCTAGAGCAGGAGACGTGACTTCTTAGTGTATGTACATGTATATACAGGCTGCTGGTACCAGCTGAAATGGTTAACTGGTTAATGGCAGAAAAGCATGAGTGAACAGGAAAAATCTGATGCAGTTCAGTAAATTTGCTTAATGCCTGTAACTACAGTTGTACCCAGGATCCCTAGCCATGGGGTACAGCTAGCCATGGTATCAACAACCACAAAGAGAGCTCCTGCCCACCAGAGTTCTCTTCTTCCCCATCCGCCTCTTTTAATGGCCAACTCCAACTCTGGAATGCTGCTGGCGATAGGATGCTGCCGCCTGCCTTTTGTGCTATCCCTGCACACTTGCTCCTTGCCTGGCGATTTCGGATGTAAAGAAAAGGAGACTAGGAAAGCCAAGGGTTGGTTTATTTTTTTTCTTTTCAGAACAATTATGCCACAGGTGTAACTGACCAGATAAGCGCTGGGATAGACGGACAGGCAGCACTTTGCAATAGGCTTGGCACATAAATACAGCACTCTCTCGTCCTTTGAGGGACCTGGCCCCAAAACCTCATGGCTCTAAATTAGTCTTCTCCATGCCCTAGCTCTTTTCAGTATATTGTTAGTTAACCTGGCTGAGGCATGAACACACGAATGCAAAGGAGTAGCTTTAACCGGGCATGATGAATGCTGTCGAGCTGTACAACTGAACAGGCGCGCTCAGTGGGACTGCTGACTCTGTGTTTTAAATACCACAAGACACCTCAGTCTGGATCACTCCATTACAGTACAAATAAAAACAGGAAACAAAACACAGCTGCAGCGTACACGATGGGAAGAAAATGAGAATCTAAGTATTTACAGAGAAGGGCTGGGCAAAAAAACACAAAAATATTTACATAAAAATACATGAGCTTGTCAGCATATACATTTTACACCAGTTCACCCCAAAAAAACCCCAAACAAAACCAAAACAACAACAAAACCCCAAACACGAAAATAAGACACTCTATATAAATTAAAGTGAAGGGACTCCTAAGGCTTTCTGGGATGTTTCTCTCATGCGGCTCAGGACAAATTAATCAGATTTCTACAGCGGGAAAATGAACTGCAAGAATGGCTGCACACACGGGGGTTACTGTGTACACATCGTTAACTGGTGCAGCAGACTTCTGTAGCACAAAGTTCTGGAAGTGTCACAGCCCCTTTTAAAAAGTAAATGTTCCATGGCCTTTTCATTCAGCTTTTCTAGCACATTACACTCTGCTTCAATCAATGCTGTGTCTACATACCAATGAGATGAATGGCAAATACTACATACAAGGGTCTGCCCCTTTTGTAGCTAAAGGGAACAATACATTTTTCAAGTTTGTTTTGGTTTTGTGTAGCCATTTGCTACACCTGTGCAATCCTCATTGAGTCCTCCCCCCACCCCCACTGATAAGCACAAGCCTATTACCTCTGTAAAGACCTGTAGGCACAATGTTTTTACTGTCATATGCATAAAGTTTAAACCTGATCAGACTTTTTAACATTAGAACTGAAGTAGATGTGACAGGGCCCATGCCTGGATTGCTGTCTCAACATCTGTACTCATGGAGAGCTTGCTCTATGGGCCACATACTGCGCTGAGTTACAGGTGCAAATCCAGAGCAGATCTCTACACCACGAACAGAACTGGGCCCAAACTCTCTCATATGGGACTGGGAAATTAAGCTGAAAACTCCGCAAGTGGCAATAAAGAGGCAGGCAGGCAGCAATGCAGGTGTAGGAAACTTGCCAAGTCTGCCACTGCTCGTGTACGCTCACTGAAATGATACTGATGGTTACTACAGATGAGCAGAACTTGGCATGTAATTGGTTTATCATCCTAGTTTCCCCCCAGCAGGGGTCGCCCGCCCTGATTAATTGATGGGACACCTAATAATCTGCCAACACTGTGCCATATTGTGCATCATACCCAACTGATGCGTGGCCAAGGGCCATCTGAGAGTCTTCAGAGCTCATTGCTATTGTTCTGGAGCAAGTCCGACCCCCCTCTGTAGTGGTCCCTTCTTCCCTGAAGCACAGACACCGTTCAGTGTCTTGCATTCCCCTTAAGGAGAGGGGCAGGACTATTTCTCTAAGGGCCATCAAGTTCCAAAATTGAACCACAGTACAAGAGCAGAACTGCATAGGTCACTGTATGGCTTTGTTAAGGGAAAAAAGAGGGTTCAAAATATTAGCAGCTGTTAGCAGTGGGGTGCCCGTTGCTTGCTGCTTTAATCTCACCCCTTCCTTAGGGCCCCTGCCCTTACAGTTACCAGTTGGGCTCTTACAGGGCTGCTGGCTGGGCATGGGACAGGACGAGGGGATAAACTTGTTCCTAAGCACACTAAAGGCAAGGACCGAATGAATGAATGTCTCATGCTGGAACACAACAGAAAAATCGCTGATCTTGAAGAGGGCTCTTATCACAGAGATGTGAAACCATTTAGCCATTTGTTCCCACGGGGCTAAATTCACTATTTCCTGACTAATTCCACGTGTGGCTACTGATATACTGATCTAAGAGCATCCATCCATGGAGGTTAATCAATCAGGAATAGCTAGCCTGCTCTGAAATCACCCCCTACTTTATTCCAGACTAGTTTTCATGTCTGGATAAGGCCCTAGTGATAGGGTCATTTGTGCGTTTAGGGGGCCATGCCTGTATGGTGCTGAGGGACCTTGACTTCCAAGGAAACCAATGATGGCAGAGAGTGTTCAGCACCATCTAGGTTTGGGTCCCGATCTACTGCACACTGTCCTGCTGTGAACACCAGAGCAGGCGTTGACCCTGACTCTGTCTCTCCCTGCTACTGCCTGTGAGAAGTAGAAACAGTTAGGAGGTGGGGCTCCCCCCCTCTCGGAACATGCTGGTTTAAAGGCAGGCAACAAGTGTGGGCAAGCGAGCAGAGATGTTCGTAGGGCCCAGCTGTCTCACAGAGGGTTCTCCAAGTAACATAAGGCCAATACAGAGAGGGTGAGGGGAGAATTAAGGCTTCGATGGAGAGAGAGGTGGCCTTTGTCACCTAAATCCTAAATAGCCTGAACCAATAAGCTCCAGAACAAGGGAGGCTGGCCTGCTGGAGCAGCAGTAGGGAGCCTAAATGCTACAGTGGGAGAGGCCCAACACTGGCTTTAAACACAGCTCGACTGAGGATGTTAGCTTGACACCCGCCCGCCCCCTTCCCCCCGGCTAGATTGTATTGGGAAAGCCAGATTATTCAGCCTCTACTAGCAGAACTGGCTAGTAGCACAGACTAGCTGGTCCACTAAGTGGCTCGGTGTTCTCACCTAACAGCCCGTTCATGCTTTATCCTGTCTCTCACACACCCAAACACCCCTCCACCCCAAAACCCTCTAGCTGATAGAGAGATAGTTACAAGGTAAATGAGACTGAGGTAACCTGGATCACAGTGCTTTTTCCCTGGCAGCTAAAACATTTAGGAAAAACTCTCTATATTAAACCAATTCTTCTTAAAACAATACACTGTACAATAAAATCAGACCATAGGCTATCCTTGTTGAAGGCTATGAGATTAAAAGAACCAAACTGCTAATGACTAGGTAATTACTAGAAGCGTGTTCTTCCCCTGGGAGTGCTGACAGGTTTTTATTATTACTTTAAAAGCCCGAAATAGCATAAATACAACAGTTGTTCTAGGAGGCTCCGACATGATTTAA
Source organism: Rafetus swinhoei (assembly GCA_019425775.1). Classification (NCBI taxonomy): domain Eukaryota; kingdom Metazoa; phylum Chordata; order Testudines; family Trionychidae; genus Rafetus; species Rafetus swinhoei. The sequence goes on along the minus strand of CM033429.1, from coordinate 8,854,407 downwards.
CAACCTTAGCTATGCTACCTGCAGGACCTTCACCTAAGAGAACTTCGCAGGTGCTTCTCCGAAGTAAATCCTGTGAATTTCCCCACAAGCAGAGAAGCTGTGTGACCCAACAGTATGTGAAAGGCCCTGGCATCATGACTGAACCCTGAACATTAGAAACACTAAATCTCAAGTATTTTCTAGGAAGCCCTGTCTCCTAAAATGTGTGTGCTTTAAGGTGGGGTCAAAATGGCTGTGAATCCAGAGAGGCTGCAGATGAAATGTTGTCTTGTTTCTATTAAAAAGGAAGAAGGTTTTAAATAAGGCAGGGCAACGCTAGGAGTGTGTTATCAAGAGGGGCACTGTCCCTTGGTTCCACCCCCGCGACAGATGAGAATTACACTTGCAGGCAGGAGGCGATGCTATTTCATAGCGCACACATAACATGTAACTGCTCTGTACTTACAGCAACGTCACTGTGATTTCATTAGTGAGGCAGCGCTAGGAGGGTCTCATCCTGCAGGCTGCATATGAAAGGTGGTGTCCCAGAAGTAAGGACTGAGTTACTGGGCCCAGAGCAACCCCATGGTAATGCAGCTAACTGGGTGGTTCCACAAGTCGCTCCCAGGAGGAGCCTATGCTCTAGGTCACAAGCTGGGTTCAACCCTTTTGAGCTGTTGTATATAGGTGGTTTCTGGCCAGCTATGTGAGATTAAATAGCTGGCCCTGCAGGTAGCCTGTAAGTAAAGAGGAATTTGCGTGAAATGTGTATGCTCTTAAATCACTTGTGCCCAAGAGTGCGTGTGTGCGGTGGGAGGGATGGAGGGGTTCAGGGTAGAAGTGCGGACCTGGCTCGCTTCGCGTTCAAAGCTTGTCTCCATTTGCAATATCGAGATGAGGGTGAAAGCTGGAGTTTTGGTAAATATCCCTTCTGTAGCTGCAAGCTGCGTGTTCTCAATGAACCCGGCTGTGCTCTGGAACAGCTCTGGCCCGGCTTGGGGCCAATCTCTCTCTCACCTCAGTGGGAACTGGGTTGGGCCCAGGCTATCCCTATGCAATTTTCAGGGGAAGGCAGAGCATCAGTAATCTAGGAGGAAACAAACCCTGTCCTCCGCTGCAGCTTTGGGTGCATTACTGATTCAATCTGAAAGGGCCAGGACAGCGTCCCCCCCACGGCATCTCACTCAAAGGGTACAAGGTCCATAATGGCGGCAGCTGGGAGAGGTACTGGAGATGCTTGCAATTCGCCAAGAGAAGGACGGCGTGTACTCACCAGACACAGCACTGCAGAGATTAGCAATTGCCAATGGCAAGCCCCCTTTCCCCTCCCTGCCACGCCTCTCTTGGCTTTGCTCTGCCTCTCTGGTGCTGGCGCCTCTTTGCACACACCAGCACAGCCTGTGTGATCAGGCCAACCCCTCAAGCAACACGAGAGAGAACGACACACTCACGACACGCATGGAGTGGTGAGCTGGGGGCGGGGCTGAGTGGGTTTGCTTTGCTCATGGGGGCGCTTCTTTTTTTAATTTTGTCATTGAAAAAATAAAACAGTCCACTGTCCAGCAGAGGCTGCTTAGGCTCTATCCCTCCTTCCCCCAGCTCACTCGGCATGGATCTCTGTCTCCGGCCTCTGCAAACACAGCTCTGTAGGGAGGAAGGCCCCCTGGCCCAAGGCTGTGGCATATGTCCTACTGTGTGAATGGGGAAATCCAGGGGGCATGAACCCCCCTCCTCCAAGGTAGCCCCCTCTTTGGTGCTGAGGCATGGTATGGTAATCCTCCAAATTATCGTACTGGGACACCACCGTCATAGTGCTTTGGCGTTTGCCAAGGGTTTGGTATGGGTACAAGAGGCCAGGGTCCCGGTCCATGCTCTCTGGGTGCCGGATTCTGAGGCTGTGGCTCCGTTCTGGCTTGGGAGGCGGCACCATGGGTTGGACGTGGTGCTCCTCCTCTTTATTACAGCAGTCTCGGGGGTGTTTCTCACCAGGGCCTGCCTGCCTAGCTCGAGGCCTTTCCAACTCTGGCCGGTCCTCTGCCAGCCTTGCCTCCTTGTGGTTCAATCTTAGGACCTCCTGGCCGGCCGTGATGTATTTCCCACCGAGTGCTGGAAACCGATGGGCTCCTGCCCGCCCTTTGGCCTGTAGTCGGGGTAAGGAGGCCCATTTTTGGATTCCAAAGGCTGCCGATGGCTTGCTTCCTGTTGCAGGTGCGTCCTGTGCTCCGCTGTGTTACAGCCCGACTCGTGCAGCTTCCTGTTCCTGATGCTGCTCTGCTTCTGGGGAAGGGAGGGTTTCTCTGACTGCCCATTCCCATAGGCCCCATGGTAATGAGTTCTGTCTGGCTCCGTGTGCTGCACATAGTAACGTTCGTCCCCCTCAGGGGTGGCTGCCTTGGTTGGATACCTCCCTTCCTTCCCTTCGGCGACGCTCAGGAGACCAGTTTTCCCAGGGTCCGATTTGCTGCGGAGGTGGATGACGTCCAGCCCCCCCAGCTCCTCCTGCAGCAGCGGAGCCACGTTGTCATACTGGGACATCACCGGCCCTTTCACTTTCTGGCGGGAGCGGCTCTCCCGGCGGATGGACTGCAGGCGGTATTTCTCCATGTCCTCCAGGTCCCATGACATGTAGGTGTGCTTGATGTCCGGGGCAGGCGGCACATCTCTGCTGATAAAGCTGTGCTCTTTCCCTGCCAGGTGGCTGATCAGGCCTCCACGAGGGTAGGCAGGCAGGCCGGGATAGCGGAACAGACTCTTATTCTGCAGCCGGGAGGTGCAGGATGCAAAGTCTCTGCTCGGAAGGGGGTGGAAATGCCGCAGCCGCATGGTGCTGTAGGGGTCCAGGTCATAAACGCCTCCGTCTGCAGCCATGGGATAACTGGAGGAGCCAGAGGAGCTGGAATATGGGCTGTACCTGTAATGGACGCGCCCGTTCTCGAAGTAAGGCTGCAGCTGGGTGACGTGATAATCCGAGTGGGGCTGGCATGGCTTGTACTGATAAAGGGGCCGTGGGCAGAACACGGGCTCGTCATCGGGAGGCACCTCTGTCCGAGAAATGGGGACGGAGCGGATGGTGGAAGGGGTGGAGACGTGCAGCGACTGCACCCTGCGGATGGTGGGGTAGGGCGGGGCCTCATCCGCGTAGCCGCTGCTGCGCAGGGTGCTAGGGCTGACGGAGGAGGCGTACTCCACGCGGCTGCGAGGCTTGGTGTTACGGGCAGGGGTGCTCTTCCCTTGGCTGGTGTAGGCAGTGTAGCGGGGACCCATGGACGTGGGCGTTTCCGCTCTGCAGGCATGTGCTTGGTGGTCGGACTTGCCATGGCAGGCAAGATGCGGCGGGACGCTCTCCGGCCTGTACTGATGGACGGATGCTGGCTTGTGATGCAGGTAGTTCTCTGGCATGGGCGGCTCAGGGGCACTCTCTGGCTTGGGAGGAGGGAGATATGCAGACTGCAGAGAGGTGTGCTTGGGTGGGGGCCGGGGCGGCAAGGCATCCTCCATGGACAATGGCAGAGCGGAGGAAGCCAGGAAGGATTGGTAACTGGGGGCGCTCCCTGCATCCACACTGTTGGAGTGCATGGCTGCAGCTATCTTACTCTCCAGTGTTCTCACGGGCGGGATGGGGGGCGCCACGCCATAGGAGGAGTGTGTGGGGACCGACTCGGAACGCAGGTGCAAAGGGGGAGCCCTGGCGTTCTCCCGGGACTTTTCCAAGTGGCCCTGGTGGGACACAGCAGTGGATGAGGTACATCGGACAGCGGCGCTATTTTCGGTGACAAAAACTGGAGCAGGCTCAGCTAGTTGAGGCTCAGGCGGCTTCTCTGGAGATGAGGCTCCTCGTACCTAGTATGGAGAAACCACACAGCAGTTAGTGTGAGAATCCCACGGTGTTGGATCCCTATAGGATTAGTTCTACATAGTTTATCACCCTCCCCTACAACACAGCCCAGGCTGCTGTGCAGCGAGAGGGTGTTGTGCCTGACAGCTGGGGCAATGCTGTCTTTTGAGAGCTACTTCAGTGACCTTTGGGACAGGCTGCAGTTTGCAGCAGTTTCCCCAGGCTTAGCAGGGACTAGTGGATGGGCTGGGAAAGGCTGAGATTGTCAATTTGTTTTTGTAACCATAAACTGTGGGGAGAAGGCAGTTATCAGCCTGTGATCTCAAAGGACCAACTGGCCAAAACTTTTTATGCAGAGCCTAGAACGCTTTGACGGGTGGTCTTCACAAAGGTACATATTTTAGCACAAGTAAACCTTGTTGCAAATCTATACCCATGGCTCTGAGCACCGTTAATGCATGAGCTATAGTAGCATAGTACTATGGTAGCATAACAGTATTGTAGAAATAAATACTTCACTCCCTCTCAGTTAACAACACTGTCCCTTCAAGTGTCTCAAATACTGGACTGCAGGTGCGTGTCTCTGCACTTGATCTGTCGGTGTGACTCAAGTTGGTAGTGTGTAGTGTCGGGATGTCTAAAGCCATTTGAGCCTACATCCAAATCCCAGGATTCACAGCTGTTACCAAATTGCCCAGTAACAGGCTAAGGTGAGAACCCCCCACTGTTAAAAATGCCATCCTTCAGAAAAGACCTGGAATCTGGTGCGATTGGCCGCCATGCGCTTCCCTTGGCTGACGCACTCGCTAAGACACCAAAGGCGAGTTCTTGTATTCAAAGCTATGTCTAAATTACTCCTTGCGCACAGCAGTGTCTAGCCCACTTTCCTAAATCCCTACACGCCAAGGAAACAAGTTATTGTTTGCAGAACAATTGGGGAATATCAGAATAATATGTTGGCATCACTGCTAGGGGAAAGGGCAGTTTTCCCCCTAAACTAGTGTCGGGGTGACTGTTCTGAGAGAGGTATTCCCTGGAAAGCACTGTGGTCACTGTGAGTGGGTGTATCTATTACACCTACACTAGTAATTCTAGGGAATCTCTCCCACTTCTTTGCATTTAGGTTATCTGGAGCAGAAAGTTCGTCTCACTTGCTCCTCTGATACAAACTGTACTTTCTGTGCCTCAAAATTCCACCCCTACTGTTCTTACACACAGAGGCCGCGTGCGTACAAATGTATATGCAATGGGTGCAGAGGGGTGTGCATGCGCGTGTCACTTGCCTGGTTGGAACTACTTGGTCCTTTGATGGCTACTGCTGGAACTTGTCCCATCGCTGGCTGATGCTCTGCTTGTGTCTGAGACGGTGCGAGGAAATTGGTCATAAGAATGCGCTGAGCAGTCGTGACAGTAACATCTGCCTGCGCGGTCGGTTCAGCAGCCGTATGCTGACCTGCTGTTCCGTGGCTCATCTCAGTTGCTGGTGTCTGGAGATGTGTCATGTATGTCACTGGAGAAAGGGTGGTTCTCTCCCTGGCAGTGACAGGAGGAAGCTGGAGTTTGTCATCAGCTATGCTGGAAGGAAGCTTCTCTGCAGGGATGTGATGCTTATCCATAGATATGCAAGTATGGAGGGGGGGCTTGTCTATAGGCACCTCTGTTGTGGATGGTTCCTGGCTAAGTAGAGCACCCGTATAGAGAGGAGTCTGCTCCCAGTCCCCAGGGCCACCAGGATGGGAGGGAAAGTGGTCCTTGTCCCCCATTGTTCCAGTATGGAAGTTGGAGTGGTGCCAGTCTACCTTTGTGCCACTGTGCAGGTCCCCTGGCAGGCCAGTATACAGATGAGGCTGGTCCCAACTTCCAGGTGCACTACTATGTAGCTGGTTATGGTCCCCAGATTTCCTAGCGAGGTCCTGATCTCCAGAAGCCCCACTCTGGAAGTGGATTTGGTTCTCAGAAACACCCATATACAAGTGAAGCTTGTCTGGGGCAGCTCCAGCAGAGAGGTGGAGCTTTTCTATAGCAATTCCAGGGTCCGTCTCTCCGTAATTTGTACAGTCAGAATGAGCATCTCCTGGCTTCCTCTGGGACTGAGCAGATGCTTGCTGTGCGGACTCAGCTAACGCTAAGGCCAGCATGCGTGCTGCGTTTTTTCGGAGGAGGAGGAGGGATAAGAGACACAGAACTGACAGGAACAGGATCCTGGGGGGAGTCGAGGGCAACTGCTCCTAATGGGGGGGGGGAAAATTGAGAGAGAGAGATTTGTTACTCTGTAAGGATAGCGACCTAAGCCTTATAGACCATTATAAAAATAGCAGCTTTTCACAGTAGCATTTCCTGGAGGTGAAACACCGTATCTTCCGTCCCACATGCAAACGCTGCTGCATAGTACAGCTGTTCAGCATGAAAACCACACCACGTGATTGTCTAAAAGTTCCTCTTGCATTTCTAGAGAGGTAGGAAGTGGATAAGGCAGAGAACGACACCCCCTTATAACCAATTTAGACCACATGCTTTGGGGCTGAAAAAAGACCCTTCTTCAAGTGTTGGCAGGTGTGCTTTTTTTCATTAAGAGTGTCTTAGGTGGTCAATTTGCTTGTTAACTGATATGCAAGGACACACTACAGACTGTTGCATTTTAGGATAGGATGGAAAAAATGGGGGTACACAAGATATTGTGGAAAGTATCCAAGAATTGTGTGATGGAGGGGAAAGGCAGAGAGGTGTCTATTGAGATCTTAACAACCTGCACCGCCCTCTCGTTCAGGATCGGAATCGAGACGTATTCCCCTCTCCTAAAAGGCACGTAGAGAAGTTTCTGGGAGCAGATCCCTTAAAGAAAGAATGGAGGAAAACGCACTGTACCTGGCTGAGTGTGTCCGGAAGGTACAGTCTTATTCTGACCGCTTGGCATGGGTTGCTCCCCTTCTTCTTGCAACTCTGGCTTGGCAGCCGTCACCTGGGTCTGGACCTCTTGGTGGCATTCCTCACTGGCGGCTATCTCGCTGGCTTTCAGGGGCAAGGACATCCTCTGGGTGGGGGACCTGTTTGTGGCTTCGTTGACATTAATGCTTTTACTCCAGTTTGGAGACGCGGCACTCCCTGCAGCACTAGGCACCCCTTCAGATGCTTGGTTGGGTGGCGTAAAAGTGACTGGCTCTGCTACAGCCACCAGCGGAGACTTGACTGGCTTTCGCCCCATCTTAGGCGAGAAGGCATGCGTTTTGGATGCCTTCTCCTCAGTTGGGCTCAGGTCCAGCGTAAAAAAGGGGCTCATTTTCTCTTGGATCGGGGAGACTGGTTCAGAGCTTGTGGCACTGCCAGGGGTCTGACTCTGGCTGCCAGACTCCAAGTCCTTCTTAGCTATGCTTGGCTTGTCCTTGTTAAAACCCATGGACTCCAACAGGGAGATGCTGCTATCCAGGCATTCCGACTCTGCCTTGGGTGGACTGCACTGAAAAGACATAGGGTCAAAATCCAGGCTAGCTACTCCAATCTCCGGTGGGCTCAGGTCAACATCTTCAGCTGACCTAGGAGAGATGAGGGCAGGAACATGAATCAGCCCCTCATCTCCATCGCTCTCATGGTCATGGGGCAGGTTATCATAAGAATTGCAGCGGTTCATGGTCCCCAGGAGCTCCCCATTGAAGGAAGCAGATAGTGCGTCACTACTGGACCTGGGTCTTCTGGGCCGGAACAGTTTAGATTCACCTAGCAACAAGGAGACGGATAAGCATTAATAGGGCACAAGATAAACGTGCGCTGAAAACATGAGGACAGCATTTATTGCCTGTTTTTGCTGAGTTAGTTTAAAATGCTGCATCAGCTGTGGCCTCTTGACACTAAAGTAATACAAATAACAATAAACCAGCGCAGTCCAATTTGGTTTAAGGGGAGTCTGAACAGCTAATGTGAACGCACTTGAAACCACTTGCTAGGTTAAGAAACAGTTGATAAAACTGAGATTAATTTCTTGGTCAGTAATACATTTTATTTACTATATACCAACCACTCTATACCTTTCTCTCCTTTCTTTTCAAAAATAAGAGGAAGATGTGGGCTAAGCGACACACTTTGCCCCACTGTGTTTGACCCCCACGACTGTGCTGGCAAAAACCTGCAGTGTAGATGCAGGTACACTGTCAACACCACACTTCCGCTGGGGGAGCGCAGGAGGAAGGAAGCTGCAGTAAGTGATGTCAGCAGAAGCAGAGTTTTGCTGCTGTATCATACAGAGATACCCATGCTGGCCAAGTGATTTTAGTGTAGATAAGGCCTCAATTTTAGTGCTCATCAAATTGATGTCCGCTGAGTTTTGCCCAGATCTCATTTCACTCCTTCACCCTTAGAAATGTTCCAAGGAGCCAACATCTACTGTTAAATCTTTACGCAACTGCAGGATCGTTTGATGTTACTCAGACATTTCCAGTAAAAGCTAAGTCAATGCAAGCTAATTTCAGTAATTACAGATGACTTGCCTTGCTCCTAGGGAGATGCAGGTTCCAGGCAAATTACCTGAATCCTGCTCTGACTTTAATGGCTTCTTTCTTACACCCTGATAATGCTGTGAATTAGAGGATGAAAGCTGCCGGACTTTGAGGTTCTGTGAAGCTCATCACACAGAAGTCTGCTCTGCCACATTCCACTCCAAATCCTGCCTCTCTTCAAAAGCAAGAACAACTCCTATTGACCTCAGAGGCACTCCATACATACCATTAAGTTGTCAGCACATGACTGCTTATGAGTTGCATGCACTAAGAAAGGGTAACATTGAAACTACGGATGTTAAATTGCGTTTAATCAACTAATTGATGGAATTTTAGGGGGGATGAGGGTGCGAGCCGGGATGGCTGATTCCCGGCTTGCACCCAGTCTCTGCCATGCCCCTACCCCCTGCGGAGATGATGCTGGGGAGGAACCGGCTTTTAAGCCAGCTCCTGCTCCCCACACTTGCTGCCTCTGTCAGAGAGAGGCAGCAAAGTGACGAGATGAGTCACTAATCGACTATCTGATAAGCTTATACTTATCGGGTAGTCGACTAGTCGCTTACATCCCCAACTGAAACATGAGCACATGCAGTGGTTTTCAACCCATGGCCCAATTAGCACAAGGCTGTGGTGCAGCCATGTGCTTAAGGCTGCCAGGGCCCACGTGGCAGAACCTGAGGCTGCCGCCATGCCTTTACAGCTGGGTCTGGGGATCTCTGGGCAGGAGGTGTTGGGCATGGGGGAGGCATGTTGTGGTTCTCAATCCGCAGCCCAGGTAACCACTGGCATAATGTGACACTGTTTGGCAATCAATTCTTGGACTCCAAAGCCAGAAGGGACCATTATAATCATCTGGATTCACCTCCTGTACAACACAGGCCACAGAGTTTCCCCAAAATAATAGTATGTCTCATAGGATAGTTGTTCTTAACCAGGGGTACACAGAGCACTTCCGGGGTATATCAACTCATCCAGTTAGCTGCCTAGTTTTAAAACGGGCTACATAAAAAGCACTTTAGCAAAGTTAGTAGAAACTGAAATTTCATACCGACAATGACTGCATACTGTTCTATCTACTATGTACAGAAATGTAAGTGCAATATTCATAGTCCAACGTATTTTGTAATTATGGTAAAGATGAGAAAATAAGCAATATGGGCTGTGACACGTATTGTATTTTAGGTCTGATTTTGTAAGCAAGTGGGTTTAAAGAGAGGTGAAACTTGGGAGCACGTAAGACAAATCAGACTCCGGAAAGGGGTACAGTCTGGAAAAGCTGAGAGCCACTGGCCATAGGAGCTTGGACAGTAGTTGGCTATTTATAAAACAGATTTGACAGAAGCCATAGGACTTAGTCCTAGATGCTGCCATCTACTTTATGAAGGGCTGTTAACAGTCATCGGTCTATAGAAATGCCACACTGCCTTGAACACCTTGTGAGCCAGCTGTTTTTCCATCTTACCATCCACAGCGTGCAAGGAGGTGAGTGACTCTTCACTTTTAGCTGAGCGCAGGGTCCCGCTGTCTCCTCTCCCACCTACAGAACCAAATGCAAAAGAAGCTTTTTCTAATCTGCCGCAGGCACATGGCATGAAGACAGAGGGGTTTCAACTAGCCATGCCACTCGCTTGAATAGAAGCAGCTTTTCTACTATGCACATGACCAAAAGCTCCAATCACAACTCGGTGCTCTTTGTATCTCTTGCCACAATGCATACTACTGGGTATTTCTACAGTCTTCCATCAAAAACGGGCCCAGTGAATTAAGAGCGGTGCTGAGAGTACGGGGGTGTAATATTCCCCCCTACGACTGGAGAAGCTGACAACAAGCTGTGAGCCTCTGCAGACAGAGGGGTTGGGAAGCAAACTGGCCACAGCTCCTCAGCTCTGATTCTTTTTGAGAGGGTGCAGTTCACTTGAATCTGAAGTGGGAGGAATGGGTAAGGATCCCCTTAAGAGCGACCTTGACAATGACAACTGATCCACCAGTGTAGTTCATAGTAGTCTGAAGGCTACTCTAATTATCACCATCTATCAGTGGCTCCACAGGCCATTAAAGTAAAAGGCTCATTGAAGGCCCACTTCCACCCTCTAGCAGCTGGAGAGAGGCATGGCAACCTCTATGTAACCAAAGGATGCCCCTTGGTTTTTAAGATTGTATTCAGAGGGCAGCACAATGCAAAGGGAGAGGAGAATGCGTATTTTGTGGGCACAGAATAAGCATTAACTTTAACACTGGGAAGTCTGTGGATATTTTTTGAATGCACTGTGCCATAAAATATGCAAGGGCTCCCCAATACAGCCAAGTTGGGACTTCCGAATTCCTCCCTCTCATTTCATTTTATACTAAGGAAAATGGCAAATGATTCAGATTCTCTTAAAATACCACCTGCTAGTGTTCCATAACTTTGAGAGCTACTAGATGGGTCTATATGAAAAGGAGGTTGTGGGTAAGGGAGAGGCACATAACATTACATGCAGCCTTAGCAATACAAGGGGAAGTTTATGGGCACTGCTATACTGCTATAACAATAGTAGTATAAACTCCCAGGCTGTGTCTACACTGGGCCACTTATTCCGGAAAATCAGCTGCTTTTCCGGAATAAGTTGCCAGCTGTCTACACTGGCCCCTTGAATTTCCGGAAAAGCACTGACGATCTACTGTAAGAAATCAGCTGCTTTTCCGGAAAAACTATTCTGCTCTCGCTCGGGCAAAAGTCCTTTTTCCGGAAAACTGTTCCGGAAAAGGGCCAGTGTAGACAGCACAGTAGTCTTTTCCGCAAAAAAGCCTCGATCACAAAAATGACGATCGGGGCTTTTTTCCGGAAAAGCGCGTCTACATGCTTTTCCGGAAAAAGGGCTTTTCCGGAAAAGCATCCTGCCAATGTAGACGCTCTTTTTCCGGAAATACTTATAACGGAAAACTGTTCTGTTTTAAGCATTTCGGGAAAATCATGCCAGTGTAGACGTAGCCCCAGTGTGGATTTTCTTCTTTTGGAATGAGGGCCCTTTTGCAGCTCATGCTGCTTCCAAAGAGACAGAAGCTAAACCAGAACATGCTTTTATTCTGGCATAAGTGATATACCAAGATACTAATGTTCCCATGAGCACTGATCTGTCAGTCCTGAATATTACACCTAGGTGAAGACTGAACCTGCAGTTTAGATCTAAAGGTGCGAACCTCCTAATTCCTCAGCTAAATAACTCAGGGTCCGTTAATGAGAGGCTGTAGCAGACTCAAAACTTCTCTCATGGGCGAAGCACTGGAGGGTAACAGAGAGGCTTGCCAAATGTGGGTAATTTTCCCAGCAGCACCCTTGTTGGGAGGAACAAAGGCCCTCTCCTCACCTGCCAGCGCTATGGCTTTCATTTCGGAGGGCTCACTTGGGTTGCGCTGCAGTTTCCGCTTGGAGACAGAAGAGGATTTTCCCAGGTTGAAAAAGGAGCGCCAGCTGCCCACAGGTGATTTCTTCATCTTGTTGGACGTTCTTTTTCTGAAGCAAGAAAGCAGAAGGGGGTTTGCAGTGAGGAAATGTAGCCAGTTACTAAGTCTTACCCACCAGACCCGATTCCCTCTGCATCTGGCCTGCTGGCTTTGATGGCAGGTGAATGCACCTTTGGGGGAGGCTAGCCTCTGGCTCTGCCCCTTCCTCTCTCCCTGCCAGAACCAGGAGCACCCCTGTGGCAGCCTAGCCCCGCCCTTCCAGCACTGGGCAGGCAGGCAGCATGGTCCCAGTGCTGGGAGGACAAGCGGCACAGCACATCCTGCCTGCTCCAGCTTCTGGCACAAAGGGAACAGAACAACATGCAGGAGAAGTCCGGGGGTGGAGCATGATGTCCACTATCCATGCAGAGAACCTGGTGCTGAAACAAAGCCAAGAACACTGGATACATCTATATGTCAGCAGCAAAAAGTATTTATGCTCCTCTATCTGGAAAGAATCACAGAATCGTAGGGCTCGCAGAGACCTCAGGAGTCATTGAGTCCAGCCCCCTGCCCGAAGCAGGACCAATCCCAACTAAATCATCCCAGCCAGGGCTCTGTCAAGCTGGGACTTAAAAACCTCTAGGGATGGAGATTCCACCCCTCCCTAGGGAACCCATCCCAGTGCTTCACCACCTTCCTAGTGAAATAGTTTTTCCTAATATCCAACCTAGACCTTCTCCACTGTAACTTAAGACCATTGCTCCTCCTTCTGCCACCACTGAGAACAGCCTCTTTCCATACTCTTTGGAACCCCCCCTACAGGTAGTGGAAGGCTGCTATCAACCTCCCCCCCTTCTCTTTCCTAGACTGAGACGGTCCACTCCTGAAACTTGTGGGGTCAACTCCATTTAACAACACTGAGCAAAGTACAAAGAACATTAATTTCCTTCTTGCAGCAGAGCAGGTGAAATTTTTAAGCTTCCAGGCCTGAACAGCGCACTCAGTCTGAACCAAAAATACCTCTTATTTTATAGACTAATGTACCTGTTCCCTCCATTATAATTGTAATCTAAACATATAAGGACTGCTGATACAGGTAAGAGATTTGAGACAATTTCATGTGCACTACAAAAACAACTTGACCCCAGACTGCATCCCTGAAGTCTCTGTGGACATGTGCGTGTGCACACGAATCTCTGGAGGGAAAGAGTTGCATTTACCCTCAGACATGAGCCAGATGCGTCTTGGATACAGAACAACCCAGTCATCACTGGCTACAATCCTGCATTGTAAGTGAGTCCTGGAGAGGTCAGAGGACTTTAAAATCTTTAAAAGCCCGTGGAAACAGAGGGTGCTGGAGAATAAAAGCCTCTACCTTTCAGATGGAAAGTCTATCACAGTGTGGAATTTCCCCTGTAATGCCGCAGGGCCTTCTCCCACTTCAATGTATTTACTGTCTGCCACGATAGGGGAGTTGATCTGGGCTTGTGTCCTGGCTTGTGCCTCTTCCAGGGTGAGCAGCTTAGTTGAGGGAGAGGACACCAGCAGTGACTTCGGGCGTGATAAGGAAGTGTGACCTGCAAATGAAAACCAGAGGCAAAGAGGAGAATCAGAAAGGAGCAGCAGGAAAAATAAGACCCAAATTAGACTGTGACATTTCCTGAACCCTTGGAAACCTAAGAAACCTAAGAAACGGCCACTATGGTTGCGTGCGTGCGTCGTTCTCCCTCATTGTCTCTCTCTTGTTGTCTCGTGTTCTCTCTCGCTCGTTCTCTCTCATTCATTCTCTCTCTTGTTGCTTGTCTTGCTCTGTCTCCCTCTCTCTCATTAGTTCCCTCTTGTTCCCTCTCTTGTTCCCATTCCCTCGTGCTCTCTCCCTCATTCGCTCACTCTCTCCCTCTTTCACTCGCTCTCTTGTTCTTTTGTTCTCCCTTGTTGTCTCTTGGGCTCTCGTTCGTTCTCTCTTGCGCTCTCCCTCCCTCCCTTGTTCTCCCTCACTCTCTGTCCCTCAATCTCTCTCTCTAGTTCTCTCATGTTCTCTCTCATTCTCATGTCTATGTTCTGTCATTTGTTTGCTCTCTCCCTCATTCTCATTCTCTCGCATGCGCTCTCATTCGCTCGTTTGCTCTCTCGTTCTCTTTTGTTCTCCCTCTCTCATACTCTCTTCCTTGTTCTCCTTCTCTCTTGTTCTCGTGTGTTCATTCTCTTTTGTTCACGCTCACGTTCTCTCTGGTTCTCATTCTCTCTTGCTCTCCCATTCTTGTTCTCTCGTTATCTCTGAGGGTATGTCTACACAGCAAAGTTATTTCGAAATAACAGCCGTTATTTTGAAATAACTTTCCTAGTGTCTACACAAGCAACTGCTATTTCAAAATTAATTCAAAATAGAGGAGGGCTTATTTCGAAATTGGTAAACCTCATTCCACGAGGAATAGTGTCAATTTCGAAATTGCTATTTCGAAATAAGCACTGTGTAGACGCTTATTTCGAAATAGGGGGCCTCCAGCTCTTCCCAGGGTGCCCTGCTGTCCGCCCTGGCCACAAGGTAACTTCTGACCTGATGCCCTGCCGGAACCAGTTCTGGCTGGCCTTAAATGCAATTCAGCGTCCAATCAGTGTGGACGCGTTATTTCAAAATAGCAAAAAGCTATTTCAAAATGCATTGTGTGTGTAGACGCGTTATTTCGAAATAAGATATTTCAAAATAACTATTTCAAAATTAGATATTTCAAAATAACGCTGTAGTGTAGACATATCCTTATTCTGGTTCTCTCCCTTGTTCTCTTTTGTTTTCTCTCGCTCATTCTCTCATTCCTGTTCTCTCATGTTCTTGTTTTCTCCCTTGCTCTCTTTTCTTCTCTTTGATTCTCTCATTCTCTTTTCTCTCTCTCCCCCTCGTTCTCGTGCTCTCATTCTCTCTCTTGTTTCTCTCTCTCGTACTCTCATTCTCTTGTATTTTTGTTCTCTTTTGTTCACTCTCTCTCTCTCATGTTCTCATTCTCTCCTCTGTTCTTTTTTGTTCTCTCATTCTCTACCCCTCGTTCTCTGTCTCGTTATTTCTCGTTCTTGTGTTCCCTCCCTCTTTTGTTGTCTCTCTCTGGTTGAAAGAGAACAAGAGAGAAAGAGTATGAGAGAGAAAGAGAATGAGAAAGAAAGAGCGAGAGCACGAGAATGATAGAAAGAATAACAACAATAGAAAGGAAGAGAAAGAGAGAATGAGACAATTTGTGAATGAGAACAAGAGAGGAGAATGAGGGAGAGAACGGGAGTGAGAATGAGAGAACAAGAAAGAGAGAATAAAAGAGAAAATAGAGGGAGATGAGGGAACAAGAGAGATCATGAGAGAGAGAACAAGACAGAAAAAGAGAAAGACAACGAGATAATGAATGAGAGAACAAACAAGAGAGAATGAGGAAACAAGGGACAGAACGAGAAAGAGAAAATGAACAAGAGAGTGAATGAACAAGAGAGAACGAGGGAAAGAATGGGAAAGAGAGAACCAGAGAGACAGAACAGGAAAGAGAGAGAATGAGAGAAAGACAACGAGAGAGAGAATGGGAAAGACAAAACGAAAGGGAGAGAGAGCGAGAAAGCGAGAGAAAGAATGAGGGCAAAAGAGTGAGAATGAAAGAGAACAAGAGAAAGAGATGAGAATTCAGGAGAGAGAATGAAAGAGAGAGAGAAAGAACAACAGAGAACAAGGGAATGAGAGAATGAGACAATGAAAGAGAAAGAGAGAACGGAAAGAGAATAAGAATGATAGAATGAGAATGAAAGAACAAGAGAGAACAAGTGAGAGAGAATGAGGGAACAAGAGAGATGGAGAGAACGAGCGAATGAGAGAGTGAGCGAGAACAACAGTGTGAAGAAGAACGAGAAAAAGGCAATGAGGGAGAATGGGAAAGAACGAGAGAGCGAGAATTAGAGAGAGAACGAGAGAGCGAAAGAGCGAGAAGGAGAATGATAGAGAACAAAAGAGAATGAAAATGATGGAGAATGAACAAGAATGACAGAGTGAGAATGAGAGAGGACAAGAACGAGGGAGAACAAGAGAATGAGAGAGAGAGAACGAGAGAGACAAACAAATGAGAACCAGGGAACGAGAATGAGAGAACGGGAGAGAATGAGAATGAATGAGCGAGCTAGCGAGAACGAGAGGAACAAGAGAGAGAAAGAGGAGAGAGAATGAGAGAACGAGAAAGAACGAGATAGAGAGAGAGCGAGAACGAGAGAGAATGAACAAACACTGGAAACTGTTTGGATCTTGTCTCAGTTACTCTAGATGCTTTTAAACCATCTCTGAATTCTATGACTTGGATATTTTCAATTATCCTATAGGACGGTTTAAAACCACATAGATAGGTGACAGTTTTCTTTCTCATGGCTGGTTTTCTTTGACTCCTTTTCCCATGGTTCTAGCTCAGAGTATGGGAAGGAAGAGCTATATCTAAACATCTGAAATGGGAATGACTTAAAATGTTAAAACATGCTTGCAACTAGTTTGTATGATTTGAATCATTCCTAACTAATACTGGGGTAGAGCATAATACATTAAGAGCTGCACTGTGTTATTGCTGTAGTTGTGGGGTTTTTCCCGTTTCTTCCAAGGCTACAGCCAGTGTTCCCTCTAATTTCTTAGGTCCAAGTGTGGAATGAATTTTGTTATATGCACTAATATGACATCACCTCCGTATCGGTGTGGGTCTGGGGCACTTACCAGGGGCAAGCCCATTTTGTGATAGTGGGGAACAGGTGGGTGTGTGTGGCCTGTGCTCCCTCTGGCTCATCTGCAGGTGATGATTCCCAACCAATGGGAGCTATGGGGAGCCTCCAGGCGAGGGCAGAGCTTCCCAGAGCTCATGGTGACATGGCTCCAGGCAGTGGAAGGAGATAGCAGCGTGTGGAGCTGCCTCCCCATGCCATGAAGGACTGGCCCACAGCACAAGAGCTTTAGGGGCTGCAGCCCAGGATTCCATTTTAATGAGCCCCGCCCCCGCCCCGCCCCGCCCTCCCCGCACTTGGCACAGGGCTGCAGACCCTAAAGCCCCTTTCTTAATCCAGTCCTGCTGCTGGGGCCAGAGGACGTGCCTGTCCCCCCAGCTGCAGCAGGCCCTGCTGATGCTGGAGATGTGCATCTAGCCACGGGAGAGGTGAGCTTCTATGGCCAGGGAAGCGGAGGCTGCAACAGCCCTTATTAGGCAGCCGCACTGCTGGCTCCAACTCTGTAGGTCAACTTTCCTTGCAGAGGCACTTGTTACAACAGAGCTCAAGTGTTTAGAGTGGTTTAGAAAATCGCATGCAACCCTGTTATGACAGCATATTGGCCCCCTTTTTTTTTAACTGTAAACACTGTTCCAAATGTCTATTGGAGAGGCTAGAGTTTGCGCTAAAAGTCTGCCCTAATTGTGGCACTTTTAACCCCTCCTCTTAGGAATGTACATACCTGCCCCGTCTCGTATGACTGAGCTGAGTTTGGAGCTGAAGAGGACATCAACATGATTCAGGATGAATTCCACCACCACTGACTGGATTCGGACCTCCATGAAGGCAGCTGTTCCACTGAAACAGGCAGACTCTATCTGCTTTGACCTAAGGACGAGAACGTCAGATTAAACTTCTATGTTAACAAGGAGAGATTGCAAATGGATACGGGGTCAGTGCACTAGGGGTACGTCTAGACTACAGGCTTTTGTCGACAGAGGCTTTGTCGACAGATACTGTCGACAAAGCCTCTGTCGACAAAGAGCGTCTAGACTACATCCAGTTCTGTTGACAAAGCAAGCCACTTTGTCGACATGAGACTGTAGACGCAAAGGACAGTGTAGATGCAATAACGCCCTCTGTTGAAAGAACTCTGTCAACAAAAGGGGTTATTCCTCGTAGAATGAGGTTTACCACTGTCGACAGAATTTGGTGGTAGTGTAGACGCAAATATAGTTTTGTCGACAAAACCCTGTAGTCTAGACACACCCATAGTGACTTGCGTTGCTGACCAGCTATATAACCACTTAGGCTGGGCTCCAGAATGGGCCCACATAGCACTTTAAGGGCCAAATTCTTGGCTGGGGTAAATCCCTTAGTTTTCCCTTACATCACGCAGTATTTGGTGCTGCGATGACTTCAGCCTGGAGAGGACTCCAGCTGACGTCCCTAGGAGCCGTGTGTCCCCAGAGGAGGGAGGAGCAGCTGTTGTGGGTCCAAACTGAGGTAGTGACAGAGTTGCGTGTGGGAGGCGTGCCTATTTTTTGCCCTTCCTTCCATGTGCACTTGAAGTTAAAACAACTACATGAACAGGTTCACAGTAGCCCTTTAAATGACTTTTTCCCTAGTAGCCAGGAAAATCTGCAACTAGCCCTGCTCAGCAAGGACCCCGCCATTCAAAGTCAGCCTCAAGCTGTGGCTTGAAGTGGTTTCCATGTTATACAGGGTTTACGGTAGGGCCCAACAGCCTCCTCACCCTCATTACAGAAATTGTTCCAGCACCCCTGAAACCTACTAGCCACATCTATTCATGGAATCATAGAGCACTAGAACTGGAAGGGACCATGAGAGGTCATCGAGGCCAGTCCCCTGGCCTCACAGCAGGACCAAGCACTGTCTAAGACCATCCCTGAGAGACGTCTACCTATCCTGCTCTTAAAGAGATGGAGATTCCACAACCTCCTTAGGCAATTTATTCCAGGGTTTAAATGCCCAGACAGTTAGGAAGTTTTTCCTAATGTCCAAACTAAACCTCTCTTGGTGAAAATTACGCCCATTGCTTCTTGTCCTGTCCTCAGAGGCCAAGGAGAACAAGTTTTCTCCCTCCTCCTTGTGACACCCTTTTAGCTACTTGAAAACTGCTATCATGTCCCCTCTCAGTCTTCTCCTTTCTAAACTAAACAAGTCCAATTCTTTCAGTCTTCCCTCATAGCTCAAATTCTCTAGACCAGTGTTTCTGAACCAGTGGTACGAGTAACCCTTAGGGGTAGTCGAGAGAAGTTTGGGGGGGAAGGGTACATCAACGAAACTGAAATTTGCAGAAAACTGATTTTTTGTTTTAAGTTTTACAGTGCTTTTATTATTTTTGTACTTTTTACACCCAAAAATTTCATTGCCTGCCTGGCTACAATTAATTTGTTTAAACAAATGTGTTGCAATAGTAGAAAAAAAATGTGTGTGTCTGAAAACTGTAGGTACTGGGGATACTTATAATTTTTTTTTGGAAAAAGGAGTACTTTATAAAAAAAAATTGAGAAACACTGCTCTAGACCTTTAATCATTCTTGTTCTCTCCTCTGGACCCTCTCCAATTTCTCCACATCTTTCTTGAAATGTGGTGCCCAGAACTGGACACAATACTCCAACTGAGGCCTAATCAGTGCAGAGTAGAGTGGAAGAATCACCTCTCGTGTCTTGCTCACAACACTCCTATTAATGCATCCCAGAATCATGTTTGCTTTTTTTGCAACAGCATCACACTTATTATTTAGCTTGTGGTCCACTATGACCATAGATCCCTTTCAGCAGTACTCCTTCCTAGACAGTCATTTCCCATTCTGTGTGTGTAAGACTGATTGTTCCTTCCTAAGTGGAGTACTTTCCATTTGTCCTTATTAAACTTCATCCTATATATAAAATCATAGACTAGGACTGGAAAGGACCTCGAGAGGTCATCGAGTCCAATCCCCTGCCCTCATGGCAGGAGCCAGTACTGTCTAGACCATCCCTGATAGACATTTATCTAACCTACTCTTAAATATCTCTAGAGATGGAGATTCCACAACCTCCCTAGACAATTTATTCCAGTGTTTCAAACACCCTGACAGTTAGGAACTTTTTCCTAATGTCCAACCTAAACCTCCCTTAGAATCATAGAACCATAGAGCTGGAAGAGACCTCAGAAGGTCATCAAGTCCAGCCCCCTGCTCTAGGCAGGACCAATCCCAACTAAATCAACCCAGCCAGGGTTTGGTCAAGCCGAGACTTAAACACCTTGGCTGTGTCTACATTGGCACCCTTTTTCGGAAAAGGGATGCTAATGAGACCAGTCGCAATTGCAAATCCGCGGGGGATTTAAATATCCCCCGCGGTATTTGCATTTACATAACTGCCGCTTTTTCCGGCTCGGGCTTTGCCGGCAAAAAGCGCCAGTCTAAACGAGGATCTTGCGGAAAATAAACTTGAAAGTAGGCATAAGAGATCTTGCGGAAAAGGGTTTATTTTCCGCAAGATCCCGTCTAGACTGGCGCTTTGCCGGCAAAGCCAGCCAGCGCAGCTGTAATGCAAATACGCGAGATATTTAAATCCCCCAGATTTGCAGTGCGACTGGTCTCATTAGCATCCTTTCGAAAAAAGTGCACAACCCTCTAAGATGGAGACTCCACTACTTCCTAGGTAACCCATTCCAGTGCTTCACCCTCCTAGTGAAATAGTTTTTCCTAATATCCAACCTGGACCTCTCCACCACAACTTGAGACCATTGCTCCTTGTTCTGCCATCTGTCACTACTGAGAACAGCCTCTCTCCATCCTCTTTGGAACCTCCTTCAGGAAGTTGAAGGCTACTATCAAATCCCCTCACTCTTCGCTTCTGCAGACTAAACAGACCCAACTCCTCAGCCTCTCCTCATAAGTCATATGCTCCAGCCCCTAATCATTTTGGTTGCCCTCCTGGACCCTCTCCAATGCGTCCACATCCTTTTTGTAGTGGGGGCCCAGAACTGGACACAATACTCCAGATGTGGCCTCACCAAAGCCGAATAAAGGGAATAATGACATCTCTGGATCTGCTGGCAATGCTCCTCTTAATGCAACCTAATATGCCATTAGCCTTCTTGGCTACAGGGCGCACTGTTGACTCATATCCAGCTTCTCATCCACTGTAACCCCAGGTCCTTTTCTGCAGAACTACTACTTAACTGGTTGGTCCCCAGCTTGTAACTGTGCTTGGGATTCTTCTGTCCCAAGTGCAGGACTCTGTACTTGTCCTTGTTGAACTTCATCAGATTTCTTGTGGCCCAATCCTCCAATTTGTCTAAGTCACTCTGGACCCTATCTCTGCCCTCAAGCGTATCTACCTCTCCCCCTTGCTGCAGTTTAAGCCCATTGCTTCTTGTTCTATCCTCAGAGGCCAGGAAGAACAAGTTTTCTCCCTCCTCCTTGTGACACTCTTTTAGATACCTGAAAACCACTATCATGTCCCCTCTCAATCTTCTCTTTTCCAAACTAAATAAGCCCAATTCTTTCAGTCTTTTTTCTCTAGGCCTTTAATCATTCTTGTTGCTCTTCTCTGGACCTTCTCCACATCTTTCTTGAAATGTGGTGCCCAGAACTGGACACAATATTCCAACTGAGGCCTAATGAGCACAGAGTAGAGCGGAAGAATGACTTCTCGTGTCTTGCTCACAACACACCTGTTAACATATCCTAGAATCACGTTTGCTTTTTTTGCAACAGTGTCACACTGTTGACTCATGGTTAGCTTGTGGTCCACTATAACCCCTAGATCCCTTTCTGCTGTACTCCTTCCTAGACAGTCGCTTCCCATTCTGTATGTGTGAAATTGATTGTTCCTTCCTAAGTGGAGCACTTTGCATTTGTCCTTATTAAACTTCATCCTGTTAACCTGAGACCATTTCTCCACTTTGTCCAGATCATTTTGAATGATGACTCTATCCTCCAAAGCAGTTGCAACCCCTCCCAGTTTGGTATCATCTGCAAACATAATAAGCATACTCTCTATGCCAATATCTAAATCGTTGATGAAGATATTGAACAGAACCAGTCCCAAAACAGACCCCTGCGGAACCCCTCTTGTTATACCTTTCCAGCAGGATTGTGAATCATTAATAACTACTCTCTGAGAACGGTTATCCAGCCAGTTATGCACCCACCTTATAGTAGCCCCATCTAAGTTGTATTTGCCTAGTTTATTGATAAGAATATCATGCGAGACTGTATCAAATGCCTTGCTAAAGTGTAGGTATACCACGTCCACGGCTTCTCCCTTATCCACAAGACTTGTTATCCTATCAAAGAAAGCTATCAGATTGGTTTGACATGATTTGTTCTTTACAAATCCATGCTGGCTGTTCCCTATCACATTAGCATCTTCCAGGTGTTTGCAGATGATTTCCTTAATTACTTGCTCCATTATCTTCCCTGGCACAGAAGTTAAACTGACTAATCTATAGTTTCCTGGGTTGTTCTTATTTCCCTTTTTATAGATGGGCACTATATTTGCCCTTTTCCAGTCTTCTGGAATCTCTCCCGTCTTCCATGATTTTCCAAAGATGATACCTGAAGGCTCAGATACCTCCTCTATCAGCTCCTTGAGTATTCTAGGATGCATTTCATCAGGCCCTGGTGACTTGCAGGCATCTAACTTTTCTAGGTGACTTTTGACTTGTTTTTTTTTTATTTTACCTTCTAAAACTACCCCCTTCCCACTAGCATTCACTATGTTAGGCATTCCTACAGACTTCTCGGTGAAGACGGAAACAAAGAAGTCATTGAGCATCTCTGCCGTTTCTAAGTTTCTTGTTACTGTTTCTCCCTCCTCACTGACCAGTGGGCCTACCCTCTCCTTGGTCTTCCTCTTGCTTCTAATGTATTTATAAAAAGTCTTCTTGTTTCCCATTATTCCCGTAGCTAGTTTGAGCTCGTGTTGTGCCTTTGCCTTTCTAATCTTGCCCCTGCATTCCTGTATTGTTTGCCTATATTCATCCTTTGTAATTTGTGTAGTTTCCATTTTTTATGAGACTCCTTTTTTATTTTTAAATCATGCAAGATCTCCCAGTTAAGCCAACACGGTCTTTTGCCATATTTTCTATCTTTCCTACACAGCAGAATAGCTTGCTATTGGGCCCTTAATAATGTCCCTTTGAAAAACTGCCAACTCTCTTCAAAACATTTCTCCAGTTTGTCCAGATCATTTTGAATTATGACCTTATCCTCCAAAGCACTTCCAGACTTAATAAGCGTACTCTCTATGCCAATATCTAAATCATTGATGAAGAAATTGAACAGAACCGGTACCAAAACAGACCCCTGCAGAACCCCACTTGTGCCCTTCCAGGACGACTGTGAACCATTAATAACTACTCTCTGAGAACGGTTATTCAGCCAGTTATGCAACCACCTTATAGTAGCCCCATCTAAGTTGTATTTGCCTAGTTTATTGACAAGAAGGTCATGCAAGATCGTATCAAATGCCTTACTAAAGTCTAGGTATACCACGTCCACCGCTTCTCCCTTATCCACAAGACTTGTTATCCTCTCAAAGAAAGGACTATACAGACTGCTGCAATGGGATAATAATGGTGCTGTAAAATGGAACCAGTTTCCCTGGATGCTAAAGGAGAGAGTATCCACATCTAGCTGAGGGAGAGCAAAAAAAAAGTCAGTGGAGGGAAAAAGTGTGCCTGTTGTAAATACAGTGTACACTGTTGTAAATAAGGAGCAATTCTGTCAGGCAGTGGAGTTATAATGGTGAAATATACTTCCACTGAAGTCAATGGGAATGATGCTGTTTACACCCGGAGAGGACCTGGCCCAACATGCCCAAATCCGTCCAGACTCAAAGCACTTTCTCCAAAAAATCTCTCATTGAAAAACCGATAGGAGTTGCGCTTGAGTAAGAACTGCAGAATCAAGACCAAAGGACGTTTTAGCCTGTTTTCTGGGGGCTGACATTCAGCAGCCCTTGGGAACACAGCATGATGTAATCTCAGCATATAATATTTACTCAGAGGAACAGCTATGACACGTGTTTTAAACATAAAGGTGAGAGGAAATGCAATAGAAATACCGTAGCAGGTTTGGTGCCCAGACAATTGCTAAGTTCTTGGTATGCATGTTTGTGATGGAGCAGTAATCAGCTAGATGAGCCAAGTGCCTCATTAGGAACTCCAGTGTCCTGAAAAACGAGAAAGATGCAAAAAATCTGTTTAACTGATAGGCAATGCCCTGTATTTGCTTGATAGCAAGAGGAGGAATGGTGTGTCCTACGAGAGATAAAAATGTTGCCTCAGGCAGATAATCACATTGAAGAAAGAGACAGTATAGAAACATATGCACTTGTTAGATTTAGTGAACCACCTAAGGGCAGGCAAACAAAACATGACGTGGGCAAAAATACCTGCAACTCCACTAGCTCAACAGGCTACAGAACCAGCTAGTCACTCCAAGGCCACGTTTCCACTTACTGGAAGATCAATGCTCTGGCGATTAACCTTCCAGGGTTCGATTTAGCAGGTCTAGTAAAGACCCACTAAATTGAATGCTGAGGCACCCCTGTCAGCGCCAGTACTCCTCACTGTTGCAAGCCAGTAAGGGAAATGGACGACAGAATTTGCTCCCATCAACCTCTCACTATGGAGACAGGTCCAAGCTCAGCTTGGCAGGAATGGCACAAACAAAAGCCAGTAACTGGCGTTGGGGCAAATCGCACACACATTATTTACGTAGCTGGAGTTGTGTACCTTAAGCCAACCTTCCTTCTGCAGTGTAGACCTGGCCTAAGTTCATTACGTGGCTGCTCTCCCACAATGTAGTGCCACAGAAATAAAATATTTGCTCTATGTGATCAGGCAGAGCCTGGTCAGATAACTTCTTGGTCATGCTGAAAAACCTCTCTCAGGGTTTGGGGAAAGAGAATCTTATTCTCCTTTTGTGTAAGGCAGAGGAGGCTTTTATTTTAGCACCCAATTAGGATCATGGTGAGAGACTGCTTTGAAAATCCCAGCTTTAAGAACCAAGAAAGGATGATTTCTGTTAGGTTTTGTGTGACGTAGTCTAGTGCATGGGATGGATGCCTGCAGATCTATATTTATAAAATCAAAGATACAGGGTGAAATATATATTTCAGATATATATTTATAAATCAAAATAAGATACAGGGTGAAACTTTCCAAGCCAGTGTTCTCAGAGAGCATTACTTTTCAACAGCACAGATGATAAGCACCCTGCGTTAACTGTACTTATTATGGCCAGCAATGGAGGTCAGCGAAGCCTGGTGCGTTGACTATATCGCTGATAATGTGAGAACAGGTTCTCTTGTATCCCCTAACAAGAGTGGATTTGCAGCTCCCCAGTTAAGTGGGTTCTATCACTGAATGGCAGCTGGACACTTGAAGAGGTGAGTGCATAGCTAACCACGAGCAGAATCTCAAGCCTTCCCAGACCTGTCCAGTCTTTACTTCTTTCCTACCCTGCACCCTGCTTGGCACCACTGCCTGGTTTCTCTTTGCATGCATGCTCTCTGCAACAGACATGCAGAGACAAAGCCTTATGCTAAAAAGTCAACATTTATTGGAAATGGAATGGACAAAACCCCACAAGACTTGCACTGCCCTTCTACAGCCTGTGCTGCCAAGCGCCACAATCAGCAGCCTGGAAACTCTTGTTTGTCAGAAGATTATTAGAGGAATAAAAAAGCTCTTTTCTTCCAAAAAGGCCGTGCAGCCAAGCCTCAGGAACGTTTTTAGGAGGAAACCTCAAGTGAACCACCATCTCTGCCCAGTCACCACTAGGGGGATCACTTGCAGCACCGTTATCCCATTGGAAATGTGAATGTGACTGTTCTCATGCCCTCCTTATCTCTCACCCGGGGTTTTAAAAAAAAAGTCCGGTGATATGAACAAAGCCGCCTGGGACACTGATCTCTGCACACCCCAGCTGGTCTTGGCAGGAATGGCACAAACAAAAGCCAGTGAGGAAATTGTAACTGGCATTGGGGCAAGTCACACACACGTCTCAGGCAACCGGGTTCTCCATCAATGCCAGAGCATGCCATGAAAAACAGCTCCAATTCCTATGCCCATTTTCTGACTGCCAAGTTCACAAATGCTGCCTCCCTTTCTTGAATGCATGCGGGAGAGCAGTTCCTCTCTGCTGTCAGCAGAACACCTGCCTTCTCGATCCTGAGGCCCCAGCTGCACTCAGTGTAATTTACACTTGTACGGTGCTTCCTTTTTCACATGATTTCAGATGCACATCTTCATCTGTGTCATCAGATTGCCAGGGGTGTGCCCAACAAGGCCAGTTAAAGTTCTGACTCTCCTGTTACTCACTTCATTCTTTTCCCTATTTGTTTCCTTATTTCAACCTATGGATTTTTGTCCTCATTAAAAAGATCCTGTCCAATGTCTCACGGCCCACCTGCCCTCTCCATAATGAAATCGGACTATTTGGATGTGATGGGCTCTATATTCACCTCCACATGGCATATTGCACAGAGTAAGTCAGATAAGATTTATGTACAGTCTGTGTTGTTACTGATCTAATTAAAATGTAGGCCCATGTTATACAGTCAGAAATCCTTCCAACTGCACTCAACTATGCAGTATATGCAGGAAGAATGCTGCTATCTTAGATGGGGAAAATCAGAAAGCATACAGTAATGTCAGCATGCCCTTCCTACGTGAGGACTGTGTAGTAGCAAGGTTTTTTTCGCCCTCCAACAAGTGACACCATTGTGCTGTAGCCAAGTCCCAATATTTAGCATTGCATGATTTTGGTTTCGTCTGCACTGGTCACCTTTGACCTAGGCAGGCTGAGGATGGAAAGCTAGGATCCTGGTTCACTGTCAGACTGGGGTAAAAGTCCACACACTACCCTGTAGTGCGGTGGGGGTAGCTGCTGGATGACATCATGAATTTTAACCAATCGTTCTTCATCTGTAGCAGCAGACACAGCATCCTGCAACAAGATAATACATTTAAGATACTGGGCATTTGCACGTGCAACTCAAACGGTTTGGATGGCGCTTGGTTTGCTGGCATTTAGATATGTAGGATTTACCTTTCCACGTAAGCATTAAGGCTGCCCCCTCCATCATGTTCTCTGTGTACTGAGGGGGTGGACCTGCCTATAACTAACATGAAAGGCACAATGAGGCTGGCCCAGGAGCTGTGCGTTGACGGCACGGAGTGACTCTGTGCTGCAGTGCAGGTACCATTCATCCCAAAGGAAGGCAGCAGCAGCAGCAGCAGCAGCAGCAGCAGCAGATATTCCCACTGATGCCCTCCCTTGTGGGCTGTGCCACTGGAGAGCATCTTTAGTATCTGCAGGAGACACCCTCAAATGCTGAGGAGATTCACACAATTGTGCCTCCTTCCTGGTGCTGCAAAGTCTAGAACAGGGTACTGTGCCCTGGCACAAGGGCACGCCAATCCCAGGAAGGTAACAGCAAAGGATGCTGCGAACTAGGGATATGAGAGCTTATCCGTTTCCATTACGCTTACACTCTTCTGCCCTACAGGCGCATGCCAACTCCTGGGGAGCCGGCTCCTGCCCCACGCCGGGGGCTGTGTCATATAAGGCTTATACTGCAGAGCCCCCAGTGCAGCCGGCTCCACAGGAGCTGGACTAGGGGCTGGCTTATGCACACCAGCTCGCGGCTCCGCTCCCAGCAAGCCAGCTGCACTGCAGGTTCTGCAGTATGTGTCTTATTCTGCAGAGTCTGCAGCACAGGGCGGCAGCCAGCTCCCCAGGAGCCGTGGGAGCACCCCTGCACCATCCTTCCCTCCCTTGTCCCACCTGGCAAAAATGGTTAACCATGTAACCACTAGGATTTGTAATGGTTACATCTACTGCGAACCTGGAGTGTCGGACACAAGCACAGCAGTGTGGCTCCTAGCTGGGGTGCAGCAGTGTTGTTAGAGCTTAGAGCATGCCCAAACAGGATCTGGCCTAAGCCAATGCTTTGAAAGCCCCCTTTTCAAACATAAAGAGAAAGAAAATGCTTCAGCAGGATCCCTTTCCTGTTACCATGCTTTACAAAACAGGCGGCTTTGTCATTCCTGCTGACCAAACCCGCAGAGAAGTTGCCCTTAACCAGCATGTACTTACTGAGAACTTCTCGTACAGCTGATATGTGAGCAGGGGGTTGGGGAGCTCGCGGAAATAGAGCTTACAGAGGGAGCCCACACAGTGGATATCTTGAATGTAAACATCTTTAGTCAAGTCGGGGATCTGCTCGGAGTCAAACTCGTGGCTAGAGGAGAAAGGCAGATGGGGTGGTGGGAAGGGGGAGGGAATGGAGCAAAACAAAAAACAAACCAGCGTCAAAGGAATGTAAGAACATGGCTCACAAGACTAAATACATGACTTAGAGCCAAAACCACAAAAGTCACATTTGTGTTGTTGCAAGCTCACGTTTTTCCAGGATGGGATGGTTGGGTTTACAGCTAACTGGTTGCCCAGAAATCATATTTCCTGCAAATACTGTTATATTTTAAGTGTATAGTCTCAACACTGTTGCAGGCAATTTACACCTCTAACACTAGTGATTGTGACTGAGATCTGCCTAGGTAAGATTCCCTATGGGCCAAAATGAAAACGTTACCTCCTTGAAATTTCAAAGACATGGAAACTGAAATTATAAGCAACATTGAACATCAGGGTCTATCAACAGCTGCTGTACATCAAAACTACTGTGTGCAGAAATTCCTTGGATGCAAGCTTGAAAGCCCAGCAAGAACAAAAGGAGCCAGGGACCACATGAAGAAAACCCATGTGCATTCCCTTGGTTTTCACAGAGAGGAAAAGAGCGAGCGAAACCCAAAGCACAAATGTTTATGAAATAAAAGCTGCACTCAGCGGGCCGGGGCTGGCAAGCCTTGCTTCCCACTGGAATATGTGCATGGAAATTCCTGTTTCCAATTAGCCACAGACTAGCGTAGTGAGTCAGGACACTGGGAGTGGTGAGCAGATGAAGCTGAGTTCTTGAAGTGGAACTGCTCATCTCCTATGCAGCAGACAGCTGCACTGCACTACACTGCAACTACCACGTCACAGGCTTGGTTTTCATGCATCCATCCATGCTGTCATTCTGGTTTGCAACACAAGGAAGAGAAACCAAGTCAAAAGCTTTGGCACAGTTCGAGAGCCTAGTTAAAACATTAAGTTCTCCCCATATTACATAATGGAACAATCTTGTGCCCGTACATGTGAAGCCCCTTAAAAATGTCTTCACTGTAGGGGCGTAAAGGGGTAGTCAACCAGTTGACTACTGGATAAGCCTATGCTTTTTGGGTAGTCGAGTCGACTACTCGCATTCCCCTGCTCCGCTCGCTGCCTCTGTATCAGTTATTCAGGAATAGATGTTCCTTAATAACTCTGGGTACGTCTACACAGCAGGGCTTAACTTGAAATAAGTTACGCAACTTGAGCTATGTGAACTGCGTAGCTTAAATTGAAATAGCATTTCGAATTTGGGCGTGTTTACACGGCACTTATTTTGAAATGGAGCACTCTTTCCCCAACTTCCCTTAATCCTTATACAATAAGGGTTACAGGATCTGGAGTAAGAAGTCCTCTGGCGGGACATTATGTCGAAATAACTGCTTGTGTGTAGTTGTGCACTTCATTATTTGAAATAACGTCAGTTATTCTGAAATAATGGCCCCTCTGTGTGTAGTCAAGCCCACAGAGCAGTGATTTTCCCAATGTATCAGAGGCAACTGGGGGGAGCAGGAGTCAGTGCTGGGGGGAGCCATCTTAAAAGCTGGTTCCCCCCAGAACCACCTCTGTGGTGCCGCCCATTTCTGCCCCCCCTCGCCACCCCCCCTCCCCGCCGCAGCTGTGTCTATCAGAGGCGGGGGGGGGGGAGGAAGGATGGTGATGGAGGGAGGAGCAGAGGCTGTTCCCACAAAGCAGCCCCTATCCATGGCGATTCGGCTCCGGGCAAGGGCTGCTTTGCGGCAGCAGTCCCTGGGCACAGGAGGTCCCAAATCCCTGCTGGGACCCCCCAAGCACAGGGGGCTGCTGCCGGATGGGCAGGCAGCCTGGCTCAGTTCCGGCTCGCACCAGGTGCGGGACAAAACCCCACTGTGGCTCTGCAATTTAAAATGCATTGGGAGCCAGAGGGCAGGCTGCCCAGCTCCTATTGCCTTTTAAATTGCTGAGCTGCAGCGGGGTTTGGCCGGAACTGGGCTGGGCTGCCTATCAACTAAGTGAGTATTTGATAAAAATTCTATCAACGACTCGATTAGTTAAATACCTGCATTTTAACATCCCTACTTCACCGGGAAGTTAACTTAGGGTTTGGGCCCAATTCCACTGCTACAGAAAACACCTCTGGCCCGATTTGTAGGTGCTTTAAGCCCAACCTCAGGCTAGCTTACCCAGCCAAATGCCATGGGATGAGAGGGAGGGATTCTTTGCACCTCACCTCCCACTGCAGAAAGGCTCATTGCACAATCAAGCCACTTACCCTGTGTAGTGAGCAGAGGATTCAGTGGGTCTACTGAATGCTAATAGCACCATGTTGTTTCATCTGAAGTATCATATAAGCAAACCAAACCCATCTAGCAACTTGGCAGTTCATTGTTTTTGTTCATAAATAAAGAGCCCTCTTTGCTGTATTTGGGGAGTTACGCAAGGAAACCATAAAACACTCTAGGCAAACATCAAAAAGGAGCAAGAGAGACTGGGTCAGACCCAAGGAAAAATTGAGGCCAGCAAAAGTCACTCAGAGGCAATAGTTTTCAACCTTTAATACCATTGTGGCCCACATATGCAGGGCTGTCTCTTATGTGGCTGCACCCATACAATATATGTATTACTAATAGGGCCCTGAGGATATCAAACGGGCAGCAGTTCTGTGCTGACTGGGCCACAAACAACCTGTGTGCCAAAAACCACTGCTCTAAGGGCTTGACTACACACGGAGTTATTAAGCAACAACTATCCCTGAATAACTCCATGGGTGGACACACTTACTCTGCAATAAGAGTGCTTTGGTCTAGTTTACTTAATCCACTTACAAAGTGGGTTAAACTAAACCAGAACAAGACACTCATTCCGGGAGCCCAAACACAGAGGTATTCAAGAATGGTTATTCCAGAACAGGGGTTCCTGAATTACTCCAGGTGTAAACAAGCTCTTCGGGGGAAGGAGTAGGGAGAATTTTAGAACATTATTTCAAAATAAGAAGGGGTGGAGTGAGGTGAAGGTAAAGGAGAATGAGTTCCTTCAGCTAGCAACTTCCACTGCAAGGGTATAGGCTGCCTGCCCATCTGAGACGTGCTAATGGTATTCTAGAAAGACAGGCAATATCCAAGTATTGCCAAGGATTTGTCTACTGGAAAACCTGCACTAGGGTGGGGATTTAAACTTATACCATTGCAACTGATGCAAACCCACGAGGACCCACTTTTTCAGACTAAGAGTGGTCTTTTTAAAACGTTTTGTTAAAGTCAACTGGAAACAGGTTTAAGCTAAATCAAAATGTGCTGCCCTTGAACTGAAGTAAGGGCATACACACGGTGGGTGTGCACCAGTTTAATAAACTGGTTTAAAAAGAGAGTTGAGTTAAAACCAGAGACACTTTGGCATGTAGACAAAGTTAATCATTTCACTTAACTTCTGTAAAAAAGAGACAAGTGGGATTTTAAATGTTTTAAATGTTGCAGAGCTATAGCATATTGTTCATGAAGCAGCCATGAGCAGTGGGGAGCTGCTGGCACGGTAGCTCCCCAACTGTTCTCCCAGACACCCATCACCTGTAATCACCAAACTCTAGGATTCTGAAGCCAGAGCATTTCAATTAGCATGTGCTGGGATTCATCGAATACAATACAAGCATACCGTAGCTTCTGGATATTGGACGCAATTCCGGACAGACGGTATATTCCATCCACAATGCCATGCTTCTCAATGAATTCGGTGCAGCTCTTGAGGACTTGAGGAACTAAAAAGAAAAAAAGGGGGGGGGGCAGTGTTTAGTGGACCATGTTACCAAGGAGCTGTGATGGTGTCAGCACTCATAAGCTAAGCACAGATGGGCTCTTCCCTGGATGCTACTTGGATGGGAGACTAAGGGAAGCATAGGTCATGGAGGAAATACTGCTGGTAACTGGCAACAGGAACGCTGTGCTGTAAGTCAGTACTGAAGCACGGTGTTAGGGGGAACTGTGCTGCAGGAAATGCCATTTCTCAGATGAGATACAGAACAGGTTCTCACCAACTGTGGTTGCTGAAGGTCTGTAACACTTACAAACGAGCCACGGTGTTGCCTTCACTATCCTGCCCAATCTGAAATTGAGCAATTGCATTCTGTCTACCCCTAATTTTTTCTGCAGCTTTAATTCAGAAAAAATTCTTTCCCCATGGAATTCTTTCCCCTTGTTTGGTTTAAACTGCTTACGCTGGTCAAGAAATACCGTGTTCTACCTCACAGTTACCAGCATTTTTATGATTGGTAATTTGAGCTCTGTATGTGCGGGGCACTGGTGCATTTGAGCATCCGTGGATTTAGAAAGCTCCATGACACAATGCATCCTCCGAACTGCAGTGGAAAACTGGGTACAAAGACCCATATAAGGCTGGACTGAAAGTAAGACCCAGTGGGTGTAATTAGATTTATAGGAACATTCAGGACATCTCCAGTTGGCTTCTCAATACAATTGAACTTCCACTGTGTGATCTAGTTAACTATCCTGATGGATTTAAACGAAGAGCTAAACTGATCCCCTTTAACAGAGAAATGAGACTTGATATGAGCCCTGACAGGAAATTAAGATCAGACCCATCTAAGCATCATCAAGTCCTCATGGAAAAACTTTCTTATAGAATCCTAGGGCTGGAAGAGACCTCAGGAGGTCATCGAGTCCAATCCCCTGCCCAAAGCAAGACTAATTCCAACTGAAGCATCCCAGCCAGGGCTTTGTCAAGATGGGACTTAAAAACCTCTAGGGATGGAGATTCCACCATCTTGCCACAGCTCCTACAATGACCTAGATGTACCCTTTCCAATCTGCCAAGTAATATGCATCATCTGCCAGAAATACTGTTGGACCATCCCCTTTACTGCTGTTCTGCTTCACATCAGGCAAAGAAGCAGCTGAGCAACCTGGGCAAGGCAAGGAGCAGACATTTTCAGAGGTTCTCTAGAGATAACAGATACCTTTCAGACTAATGTACCATGAACCGTAGAACAGCCTGCCATTTGGTGTTATACCCTCTATAGTCACAGTGTCGTAAGCTGCTTTCCATAACACCAAGCAGCGACTATTGGGAAATGGACGCCATCCTACACCATACAGCATTGGAAACCAAACCCTTCTTACAGAGAAAGGCACTGATCAGAACTGGTTATCTCCCACTCAAACCCGTAGGTGCCTTGGGATCGTCCCTTCCACTGTTGGGCAACCTAGAGCAGTGGTCCTCAATCTATCCAAACTCCTTTTCAGGAAGCTGATTTGTGTACACCCAAGTTTCACCTCACTAAGAATTACAGGTTGAACCTCTCTAGTTCGGCACCCTCGGGACCTGACTGATGCTTAACCAGAAAATTTGACCACAGGAGGTCAATATTGTCCAGCAGCATTACCGACACTTCCACTGCTTATTGGGCTCTTAGAAGACATTTAGGGGTAAGTTAGAGCTAAATAACAGCACAGAACACTGAGCGCCAGGACTGGTGGCTGTAAACAAACTTTATGAGACCATGGGAATCTTGGCCACACCCATGGTAAGTGAATCCAGCTAACTAAAATCATGTTGGATCACAGATATTGCTGGACCGCAGTGTGCTGGACTTGAGAGATTCAGCCAGCACTTGCTTACAAAATCACAGAAAAATACAGGCGTGTCACAGCACACTGTTACTGAACAATTGCTTGCTTGCTCATTTTTACCACATAATTATAAAATAAATCAATTGGAATATAAATATTGTACTTACATTTCAGTGTATGGCATTATAAACAAGTCATTGTATGAAATTTTAGTTTACATTGACTTTGCTTTTTATGTAGCCTGTTGGAAAAACAGGCAAATGTCTAGATGAATTGATGTACTCCCTGTAAGACTTCTATGTACCCCAGGGGTATATATATCCTCTAGTTGAGAGCCCTAACCTAGAACAGCGGCCTGAGCTGCCTAACTAAAGTCCTGCATGAGAGAGAAATAACTTCACGTTTCCATGGTTTTACTCCTGGGACATCTCCAGCTGTGCAAATACACAGCATGGTCAGTATTGTATGTAAGTCATCATTAGACTTCAGGAGCAGCCTGTTGTGACACTTTGGGTTGTTGTTTTTTTTCCTTTCTTGATTTGATGCGAAGAGGGGGATGTAGTCATAGCAATGCATTTATTGAACAGGTTTATTCACCATAGCAAGAGCTTGGGTAGCACGATTAGACTTAGCATGGGGCAAAACCACTGCGGGCCCATTCACCCCAGAAATTCCACTGTGTTTGTCTCCTGGCTTGGTTACCACACTATCCCATTCTGTGGCCAAGATGAGACACTAAACAGTCACTGAACTGTGCTAGAGTTACAGATGGAGCACGGCTTGGAGACGTGCCTAAAACACATAATTACTTGGGTAGCTAATACACCTGTAGTTAAAAAGGCTCTTTTTTCTGTCAGGATGACTTTAGTTTGCTAGTTAAAATTAAAAGGCATAGGAAGATTTCATGAGCGTTTTACATTTTCCCCCTCCAATCCCACCTTTTCTCAGCCCCTGGCAGCTGCACGTTTCTGGCACCAACAAGAAATATTAAATTGCCGTTAAAACAGCCAACAATAATGCTCAAGTTGCCTACCAAAAACTGGACAATACAGAGGCAGTGGGTGTCCCTATTATGATGTCTAGTGCAGTCTTGTTGCGCCCTTGGGCTCCTGTTGTCTCTTGTATGCCTAATACTTACTGTGAGGTCTTTGTGGGAGGGACCATCTGCGCCTAGCGCCACGAGACCCTGACCCATGACAGGAGCTCCCAGATGTTGCCGTTATTCAAATGAATAATAATAAAAACTTAGCAACTTGCATTGCTGTTTTTATTCCCCTTCTGGGCAATATCACCCGCAACCTCCGGGCACCAGATAATCCCCCTTCAAGGAAACAATCACCTCACAGGCACTCCCAGGTGCTAGAGTTAATCGATAATTGCTGCATTTAAACACCCACCTTCTGGGAAGGAACTGAGCACCTGGTGTTCCTCCTACTCCAGGACCAGCCATCCCATTTCCCTCTCTACCTCCCCTGGCTGGCCCACGTATCTGACATTCCAAGCATTAAAACATAGAAGCCTGGGAATGCGGAAACTCTACCGCAGGAGACCCCAGCATGTTTTATCACTGGGGTGACTCAAGGAATTTTTCAGCTCATTCCTCAGCATTTCCCAGCGGGTTTGCAAATTTCACAGCATCTCTCCTTGGGACTGAAAGGGTTAATCCATCCCATCGGGATGGAATTTAAGTTTTATAGATCTCATTTTCAAGGGTGTTTTAATTCATCCTGAAATCAGACCCTTTATAGTACACTGATCTCACTTTGTTCCCCCCTTTTAATCATTCAACAACCGCAGCAGCCCTCTTTTTGTTGTTGTTGGGTGTTGTTTTCTTGCGTCTAGAGCTGGAATCAGAATTACTTTTTCCAAGCCTGAGGAATGAGACCTCCTACTGAGCTCCCCGGCAGCAATGTCATTTTTACAGTATTTCAGCAATCAGGTGCACTACTGCACAAGCCAGGGCCTTTTGGCTGGCTAACGGACCGTATCGCACTGAACTGCAGCTGCTCAGCTGAATTCCACACATAGCGAATGGCTGTAAAAGGGAAATGATCCTTCAAACATGAACAATGAATGGAAACAACACTGTTGTACATATCGTAGCTAACATTTTAAACAAACACCATTGAACTATGGATGTCATTATTGTCTAAGACAGTTAGCAAAAAAGCAATTAAATGAAGGCGCAAGATGGTGAGGCAGTGAGACGGGAATATAATCATCAAAAATTGTCCTTGGTTAATACCAATATAAGCAATGATTTCATCCTGAAATCAGACCCTTTATAGTACACTGATCTCACTTTGTTTCCCCCTTTTAATCATTCAACAACCGTAGCAGCCCTCTTTTTGTTGTTGTTGGGTGTTGTTTTCTTGCGTCCGAGCTGGAATCAGAATTATTTTTTCAAGCCTGAGGAATGAGACCTCCTACTGATCTAGGCACTGATCTAGGCAGTGATATACTGATATAGGCACTCCGATGCCACTAGTAGATACATTCCCAAGACTTGCTGAAATGCTAAGGCATCTTTTCTCCCACTTCCCTCTCTGTCTTATTTTTGACATCGTTTGGGATGTCTACGCTGCAGTTAGACATCCAAAGCGACCCATGCCATTTGATTCAGGCCTGCAGGACTCTGGTTGTGGAGCTGTTTAACTGCGGTTTGGGCTCCTGCCCAAGCACTGGGACCATCCCACCTCACAGGGTCCTAGCGCCTGAGCTCCCGCCGTAGAGTGAACTTCTCCACTGCAGTTAAACAGCTCCCTACCCGAGCCAGCTGGCAATGGCCAGTGGGTTTGTAACTGCAGTTCATACAGACCCATCATTGCTAATGTGCTTTAAAAAACCCACCTCTCTGACTACAGCTTACTGCATGTGCTTTGTGTGCTTTTCACGGAAGACAGCTGAAATGTTTGGAAAATACGCATTTTTTAAAAAATCATCAAAACAAACCCTCTCACAAAACTGCTACCATTTTGCAAGCTGCTCTGCTTTTCAGCTGTAGCGCCATTTTCATTTCAGCAACCTATTTATCCTTCTTTAAAAATGCCCTCCCAGATCTCCTTCCCACCTTAAGACACAATTGCATGGAGATGCTCTTCTATATGAAGAGGTGATTTGAAAGGGTTACTGACTTTTTCATTACCGCACCCGTGCCAATGCCGAAAGTGGCCTGCAGGTGGCATTTTATAAGCACGCAGCATCATCCTACCCTTTACTCCTGCATATTCAAGTAGACAACTTAACTAGTCTCCTCCCTCAGATCTCTCCTACATCCCGGGCCTAACATGCTCCCTTGAGCTACCAAAATTTGAAAAATAAAAGCATGGACTTTCTTCAAGATGGGGCAGGGGTTGCAAGAAATGGCCCATGTTAAAAATGCACATTTTACTAAAGAAAGTCTAAGGCTTCGCCTACACTTGTAAAATTAAAGCGCAACTGTGGCAGTGGCAAGAAAGTATGACAATGGAATAAGCTCTCCCAGTGCTCCACCATGAGGGGAGAGGCTAACAGTGGCACTTGACAGCAGTGTAACTAGCTGTGCTTGGGGAGAGGGGTTTTTCACATTCCTGAGCCAGAAAATGGCAGCACAGCAAAGTGGCAGTGTAGACTTAGCCTAAGTCAACTATCTTGAGCTATACTGCTTCCTGGCAATGTATCTCTCTTATCGGACAGACTGACTTTTGTACTGTAGGTCTTAAATGTAACGGCAAAGAAGGTGATAAAAAATGAGACAGCTATAAGAGCAGAGAAAGACCTTGTGGTGCCTACAAATGGAATCAGCTTTCTACAACGCAATCTGCTTCAGGCCGGATTGTCTTTTAACCGACGGTAACTTAACCAGGATTGTGTGAAGGCAAAGTGCAATGCTCAGCTCTCTGAAGTGCAATTCCAATGGAGTTGAACCACATGCTTAAGTCCCATTGACATTTATGGGATTTAAGTGTGCTTTGTGTGTTTACCTGAAGCATGAGGTCCTGTCTTCACCAGACAGTCTAACCACTTTACCTGTAACAGTGCAGTATCAAAGCACCTCTCCCCGGCCCCAAGTACGGATGCCGTTATACTGGTATAAAGTGGTTTTGTACTGGAAGGGGAATAACTGTACTAGTATAACTATGCCCACACTTGGACTTCTACTTTGATTTTTTTAAAACAATTGTAGCTTTAACAGCAATAGTTCTACCAGTAAAACTTTCAAGTGTAGACCAGCTCTGAGTGTTCCATGGCCAGGTCATGAAATCTTACTGTATGAAAAAATAAAGAAACAAAATACCATTCTTGACAGCTAAATAGAGGAGAAGACATATAGGCTGTTGCTACAGCATTAGATATTGCTTCCCCTGTTTTATTCTCCTCATGGCACTGGTATTTCAAAATGCAAATTAATTATCAAGCCCCTGGTGCCCTCTATATAGGTGAGGCATAAGGAATTTCTCTTATCAAGGCTAATTACTTTCAGCCACTCCAAAGGAGGCAGGTGGAAAGGAGTGGAAAGAGATTTCTTTTCATCATTTTAATAGCTGGACTGTTCTTCTCAGTTCCCTTTTCACACAGCTCAGAAAGCTATTCCCCTCTCGAAGAGCAGGAAAGCTACCAAGGGGCCATTTTACAATGCTAAGCTGAGCCAAAAGGAGCTCAGTTTGAAAGAAGGCAAGGACACATGTGCCTTCAACAATGGAAACTGGACCAAAATTAGTCAAAACGGCTGACCCCTCCAAGAGCACCACTAAAAAGGTGAGTGTTGACCAGTCCTTTAAGCTGTGCAGCAGCACAGCTTCACAGGTGATTAATCAGCCCTGCACTGAACTGACTGACTGGGTGGGGCTGATTAATCGCCTGTGAAGCCGTGCACCCCACAGTTTAGGAAACACTGATCAACACTCACTTTTAGTGGTGCTCTTGGAGAGGTCAGTGTGTGTGCACTAGGGATGTAAAATCCAGGTTAATCAGTTAACTGGTTAAGCCTTAGGTTTAACGGGTTAACCAAGTAAGCAGGATCCTGCTCCTGGCTTCCCCACATTTGGCGGGGAAGGGGGAAGGGCTCCCAACTCCTATAGGGCTGGAGCAGCCCTCTGCCCGTGGCGGGCTGCGGACAAAGGGCTGCTCCAGGGTACTGGTTAACCGGTGCACTGTAAGCACCACCCGTTAAGGGTGATGCATACCAGATAACCGGTTAAACAGTTACTTGTTCACATCCCCAGCGTATGCAAGGTGAGGTACAGACCAATCCTCTGATCTAGTGGTTAGCTGGTTATTGCTGTCATATTGGGGAGTCTGCTGCTGTATTCAACATCTACATTATGATTCCCATGTCAAGAGCACATAGGGACAGATTTCCAAGTGATTCAGGTGCCCAAAGATGCAGCTAGGTGCTCGCGAATCAGGTGCCTAATTCTTATTGATTTTCAATGGGAATTAGACTCCTAACCTGCTTTAATGTGCTTTTCTAGTCCTATCAATGTGAGGAACCCAAATGCATGAATTAAGGATGTAAAAGCATTAGGCTTACCGGACAGGTAACTAGTTAACCAGGCTGGGTCACAGGAACACAGACAGAGCTGCCTCGGCCCCACCTGCTGCCCTGGCCCTGTAGCGGCAGCCCTGGTCAGCCCAACCATGCCATGTGGCACAATGGGCCTGGCTTGGCTGGAGCAGCCTCCCAACTGGGAGGGGCCGGGGCTGTTTCAGCCCAATTGGGCTCACCTCACTGCGGGCAGGTGGTCACTCCAGCCTGGCTTGGCTGGAGCAGCCTCTCACTGTGCAATCACCGTTAACCGGTTAAACATTTTGTTTAACTGTGATTTTACATCCCTAATCTAAATAAATAAAAGCAGATCATGCAAAATATGCTTATTCGTATTCACAGTTTGGAAATGGGGAAACTGAAGCAAAGATGTTAAGTTGCCTAATGTCACAGAGGAAGTATAAGGGATGGGATTTGAGATCAGTTGTACATTGTTCCTAGTCCTCTCTTCAGATCACAAGATTACACCTATGCCTCACTAAACTCTGTGTCTCTCTCTGCTCACATCTACGCTTTCCCATCATTTGAAGATGAAATCTGTAATGATTTTAAAGTGCAATACGTGTGCTTTTAGATTTACATATATCTGGTATCAACCTGCCACTTCCAGGATACAAAATACCAGGGCACAGATTGAAATCAGCAGTAAAAGTTAGCTACACTGAACAACAGCTGGCAGGACAGCAATATAAACAAAGGAGCTGGAAGGCATTAGAACCCACAAGAGAAAAAAGCTGAAGTGGGCTGTAAACCCTTCCAAACAGCCTCACCCAACGATTGTCCCATAATGTGCCTTTACAAATCATTTCCTCCAGTTCACAACCTGCGTGTGGAATTGTGATAAATAGCATCTCCAATAGATTTACGCAAAACTATAAGACAACATTTCTGTTGTGTACAAGACAAAACTGGCAGGAAGTGAGTAATAAAGGATCACAAGAGACAGACTGAGTAAGTCTGGGCTGGTAAATACAAGGTGCAAATCACAGAGAATAAATGTGTCAATTAGCCTGTGTCCTGGTTAATGATTTCTCAGTCTCAGAAAACCCACTTGAAAGCTTCTGAAGTGAAACCTATGGCAGTATGTAGAAACACATACAGAGAGCACACCTATGAGTCTAGTGTTTGGAAAAATTTAACTAGTGTGAAAGAATCTCTACACCTATAGTGAGGAGTAAAGTCAGCACCTGTAAAACTGGTTGACACTTTTAAGACACACTTATTGTATTCACTCTGCATGAATTACATATTCTGAGCTAAAGGATACATCCTACAATTCCCCAGCCTTGGCCAGGTGTTCAAATCCGGCATTGGAGGGCTCAAATTTTATCTGTACAAGGTACTTAGCGGGTCCCCAATCACCGTAGTTATCTGAGAACCTCACAAACCTCAAGGCATTTATCCTCACAATAGCTCTGTGAGGCATTGCAGTGCTATTCGCCTCACTGGACAGAACAGGAACTCAGACATAGAGACTAAGGCCACACAGGAAGCCTATGGCCGAAGAGGGAACTGATCCAGGTCACTTAATTCCAAAGCTACAGCTCTAACCACTGGACTATTCTACATCTTTTAGCATGTAGGGAAACAATGGGCAACCTAGGCTCGTGAGTGGGCTGTATGAGTGGCCCTCCTTCATCTCAGCGGCCCATAAGATTGTCATAACCAAGAGGGTCTCCTGGGATAGGGCAGTTCTGTTCACAGCGCCTGCGTATCTGCAATTTGCGGGCTGTGCCAAATGAACTGTAGCAGTGCTTTGATTTGCTGCAGAGGGTGCACCTGGCTCTCCTAGTCAATGTTTTGTGCAGTCAGCATGCACCTCACTTCATGCGCCCTGGCTTTATGTGCATGTCACTTTACTAATACCAGTAGGAAAAAACGACACGGATGGAAACCAGCAGAATCTGGCAACCCTGCACATGGGCAATGGTAAACAAAATGTCCAGTGGGCCAAATAAAGAACCCCAGTGGGCCACATGTGGCCCTCAGGCTGCAGGTTGCTCACCACTGATGTAGGTGCTTAAAAGCAGAGCAAGCATCAAACCAAAATGTCTCACTCAGATGTCCCTGAAGTTCTGAGACGTTCAAAATCAGGTCTGAAATTCTCAGCTCAGGCCTATCTGAGGTACTTATGTGCCCCTTTGAATGCCCTCACGTTGGATGTGTGCATCTAAGAGCTGTCCACAACCAAAGTTTTGTTTTAGCCTGTTGTTGTAAGGATGGTGATGAACTGCAAAATTCAGATACAAATTTTACATTCCACATGCATGATCTACCACTTCAGGCAGCAATTAACAAACCTTTGTGTATGAAAAAAAAGAGTTATTGCTTAGCAACTGACATCAGTAGATCAGTTTAAGATTCAAACCTGAAGTGTTCCCAAACTAATTTTGGAACTAAACGCCAGGATTTTTCTACTTTCATATGATTAGTGTTATTTTCTATTTGTATTACAATAGTGCTTACAGCTTTCAATGTGCTGGACACTCTACAAGCCTTATTAAGACAACCTCTGTACTGAAGACCTTGTAATCTAAATGCATTCATCTTTAAAATGTCAGTTTTGTAGAAACTCTTTAGATGGCAAACAATTAGCTATAAAGTGGAATCAGTTCGAGTAGATTCCACTTGGGTTCATGTAACTTTTCAAAGATATAATGGGCACCTGAATTTCACAGATTATCCATAATTTTGATAGATTTATGCTATTTTTAAAAAGAGAAAGGAAAAGAAGCAAAACTTATTTGTGTTTACATAGCTATTTTTAAATTAATTTTTGCATTATTGCTTATTTGCAGTTTTCTACACTGTTTTCTTATTAAAACCAAGACATGACAAGGCCAATGCATGTTGTCAGTACTAGGACCTCAAAGAAGGAGTAAACCAGATTTAATAATGTTGGGCTAGATTATCCCAACCCTTAAAAGCAAGGCCCCAAACTGTGGTATTCCTAAAATTTGCCAAGATTCTCAGCCAGCCAGTAATCTATTATAATTACAAATTATTTAAACAGTCAAGGGACTAACAAAATGAACGTGAGGAACCAAAGAGACGACATGTAGATTGCAAGGTCTTCTCAAGAGTAAGGGAAAAACAAGTTGGAGCTAGTTTTACTTAGCCTAACCAGTGCCTCCCAGCTGAAATGTTGCCCCAGATGATCCTTTCTTGTTCTAACTTGTTTTACTAACCGCATTCTTCCTTTTCAGAAGCCTGCAACAATATATCACTGAAAACATTATACAAACAGTGGGGAGCTGGCAAATTAGAAGGAAGTCAGGATCCCTGCTGATGATAAACCACCAAAAGAAGTAGAACGGGGTGTGTGTGTAGTCTTTTGGATTAACTGATAAGCCTAGGCTTATCAGTTAATCATTTAAACACCTATATGCGAACATCCCTATTACTATGTACCTCATTCATTGAGTGTGTCAACAATGGGGATCTCATTGACTGTGATCTTGATGTAGACAGGAAACTAACAAAAGTAGTGGGTCCCTGTTCAATGAGGTCCAAAGCCAGTCTTGAGGTCTGCTCCATTTGTAACAATCTATATTCATTTTCCTGTTTTTGGAGGATTTTCCCTTGACAGAAGTGCAAATCTTGCACATACTTGGCATATGCAAGTCTCCCAAGAACCGTATACACCGAGAATCTCTTTTGCTGATAGGAATTGTTTCTCAACCACCTTTTAAAATGTAGGAGAGCCCAGAACCACAGAAACAAGGGGAAAAATTTGGTTTTTTGACCCTTCAATATGGGAACAATATTTTTTTAATAAAACAGAAAGCAGGGAACTACAATTCCAACAATTATATAGTAATAAGAATCCTATAAATTAAATAAAGAATTAACTTTATATAAAGGTTGAATCTCTCTAGTCCAACACCCTTGGGACCTGACCAATGCCAAACTGGAGAATTTGCTGGACCATGGGAGGCTTATATTTTCTAGCAGCATTACCAACACTTCCACTGCGTACTGTGCTCTTAAAAGACATATAGGGGTAAATTAGAGCTAAATAACAGCACAGAACACAGAGCCAAGACTGGTGGCTATAAATAAACTTTAAGGATTGCGGGAAAGTTGGCCATACCAATGATAAATGGACATCCAGCTAACTAAAATCATACCGGACCACGGATGTTACCGAGCTGGACTAGAGTTCTGGACTAGAGAGGTTCAACCTGTACTATACTGTAAAGCTAAAGAGAAAAACCGGCACACACTACACCTCTTATCTGACTGAAGGCAGTTGAGAAGGAACTATTGTCAATTGCCCATGAAGCCCTATTTAGCCTCAGTACAGGACATGAGGATGTGTAAGGTGCATGCATGGACTGAATGGACACTGCTACCAGAAATGTCTGATCAAAGGCACAGGGCACATGCACACCTGAAGTGGAACACCCACTGGGACAATACTTGAAGAAGAGAATTTATTACTG
The DNA here is from genome assembly GCA_019425775.1 of Rafetus swinhoei. NCBI lineage: Eukaryota > Metazoa > Chordata > Testudines > Trionychidae > Rafetus > Rafetus swinhoei. Next base: position 8,811,204 of record CM033429.1, on the reverse strand, counting down.
TTACTAACACATCCCTGCTACATGCCAAAGGTGTCCTTCCCATTTTAAATGGGGAATAGTGTCTGAAAGGGAGTATTGTGACTTGGGGTTTAAGCCACAAGTTCCCTTATCTAAGAAATCTCTATGGTATTTCTAGATCAATTTTTTCCACTTGTGGCAGGAGATGACTCAATATAGCCATTGCATAGAGAAACGCAGATGCATAATATCTCTCGCTCTCAAATATTTCCTTTAACTTCAGCCACAAAGAACTAGTACAGCTGAAATCTATGGTACAGCAGCTTTCATTGTGCAGATTTGCACAAACATCAAACAATAACTAAAATGTTTGGCAATTTAACTTTAGGATGTAATAGATTTAGCCGGCATGCAGTCCTAACCATAAAGAACCATTCACCAGGTGTCTTAAGCAGCAGCACAAGCAATTTGAGCATATGTACAACATTTGAGAATCCCCATCATTCTTCCATAGGCCAGGAAATTCTGAGACATTCCTTACAGTATCAGTACAGCATCCTCCCAACTTAAAGTGTAAACTTCTCCTACAAACGCATGTAAAAATACATGACCTTATTCAAATCACCTGTCAATTTATAAGTAATAATACCACTGCCTAGTACTTTTGGAACACTTGTTACACATATTGCTCAAAACTACAGGCACTACTGTCTCTATTATACAGGTGGGGAAACTGAGGCAGGGAGCGGTCAGTGACTTGTCCACATTCATAAAGCAAGAGTCAATGGCACAGGCAGGAACTACACTACATTGGACCACTCCCACCTAGGCATACACAACCTGTACATAACAACTTGGATCCATATTTAATAATAATGTAATAAAAATATCTAGCTCTTCAATACAACTTTTCCTCTTTAAATTTCAAAGCACTTTACAAATGAGGTCAGGATCATTATTATTCTACAGCTGGGAAAACTAAGGCACAGAAAGGCGAGTGCTCCACAATTACTAACAAACAATTTCAGCAGTCACACAGGAAGTTTCATTTTTAATTCTTGTTAGGAACAAATGAGTATACTGAATGGGCATACACAACTCCTCTGCTGCAGAGATGCATCCCTTGTAAATAATACTCTTCACGGAATTGCTACTCAGTTTCCCTTTGGAGAGGAGCTTGGTAGGTATCTTGTGCCTTTCTGTGCTATAACAGGAAGAACTACCGGTCATATGCTTCCCCTACCAGGGACTTATACTATGCAAAAAATGCTGCAGGTAGCCACTCCATGAAACAACACAGCATGGCAGATGTCAACAGAGCACAACAAACTGAGTATCTCTCAACAGCTGATGAAGAAAGAACTTCTCCTTAACAAGCTTGGGCTGCTTCCAAACAATTTAATCAGTGGGAAAACATATTTAAAAGCTAACACAGCCGAACACCAAAATTAAATGAAGGCACACATCCCATGGGCACAGAAGTGACCATAACTGAATTGATCTGTGCAATAAAAACCACACCTCAAGAGGATGTTAATATATTCATTACTTGTTGAGAAAAATCAGAAACAGAGCCCTTAAACTCAATAGTCCCCAACAGCTGAAGTTAAAGACAGACAGAGCGAGAGGAGATGTTCTTTGTATCTTTATGAAATGTGTGCGCTGTCATAATCTGGTGTCGCAAGTGGAAACCACTGACAGATATTAGCTGCAGTTGTTTCATTGAGGCATACTCATTCTGTACCCACGAGGCAGCAACTTAGACTAGAGGTTAGAGCACAGCAAGGGCAGTCAGAAGACCTGGATTCTGGTCTTGACTCTGCCACTTGCTTACTGTATAGCATGGGACAAGTTACTTCATCTCTGTCATTCAGCCTCCACATTGGTAAATGACAGTGATGCAGTGAGGATGAATGAGTTAATGTTCGTAACACACTATGAGCATAGAAAAGTGCTCAATAAGTGGTACACGTTACATCACCATCACCACCACCACCACCACCCACATTAGACCTTGCTCTGCATTCTAACAGGGCAGAATCCTTTATTTAGAGAAGAAAAGTTTCAGAGGGGTAGTAGCCATGTTAGCTTGTTACTTTAAAAACAACAAGAAGTTCTGTGGCACCTCAGAAACCAACAAAAGTATATAGTACATATATAGATATAGATATATATAGATAGATACACACATACACACGCGTCTCAAGCTCATCGACAAAGTGGGTTTTGCCCACGAAAGCTCATGATACTATTTATATATTTTTGTTAGTCTCTAAGATGCCACAGAACTACTCATTTTTAGTTAGAGAACTTTTGTATTGGATTCCTAGTGGTGATTAGGGATGCAAAAGTGTAATTGCTTATCAGTTTCTGTTACGTTTATACGCTGGCTCCCTAGGAACGGGTCTGCCAGGGGCTGTCAGCCCTGTTCCCAGGGAGGCTTCACTATGGGCTCTGCAGTATAAAGCTTTATAACAGAGCCCACAGTGTAACTGCTAGGATTTTTAGCAGTTACATGGTTACATTTTTAAATGACTTTTAACATCCCTAGCGGTGATGGAAAGAATGATCTTCTGGATACAACACTGGATTTAGGAGGTGGGAGGGGAGGGGGGGGTTCAACTCCAGCATCTGTCCAAACTTCCTGTGTAACACTGAGCAGATCACTTAGGAGCCTAAATTCTACCAACTTTCAATGAGATTTCCTTGGGCTCATAAGTGTCTCTTTGGAAAGTGAGACTTAGGTGTTTTTGAAAATGTTATCATTCATCCCTCTATGCCTCAGATCTACATCTGCAAAATGGGTATAATGATGCCTCCAGTCTCCTGCCCTTTGTCTTTCTTGCCTATTTAGTAACACAAGCACTTTAGGGCAGCAGCTGTCTCTCACTAAGGCCAGGTCTACATTAAAGGGGAAGGTTGAATTAAGATAGGCAACTCCAGCTATGTTAATTATGCAAATGGAGTAGACGTACCTTAATTTGAGTAACCTCCTGCTGTCCCCACAGTGGGAGGCTGATGGGAACAATGCCCCCATCAGCTTTCTTTACTCCTCGGAGGAGCAGGAGTCCCCGCCACTGATGGAGGGGCATCCTATGAGTTCGATTTAGTGGGCCTTTACTAGACCCGTTAAATAGAAGTCCGGAAGATCAATCGCGGCAGCGTCAATCTTCCTCCTACTGAAGACATGGCCTAAGTGTATGTAACTGCACCTAGCATAGTAGAGTCCTGTTACTGGTTGAGCCCTCTACTGAGAGCATAAAAGAGAAATATAAGGACACAGTTTCCCATAAAATTACCACAAATCACTGTGATCAATTAACATTGGTCAGGGTGTACAAAATAATTTCAATATTAAAATATTCCTCTGTTGCCTTTATTACAAAGATTTATATTTTTATTTCTCTCCTGCCTCCCCCCAACTTGTGTCTGACACCCAACAATTATACAAGAACAAATTTCAAAACAAACTGATAAAGCCAACGTCTACTGACACCACCCAATTGCAACAGACACTACACAGACACCTTCCTTTAAAAGAAGCTAAAGTAAATAGAAGCAACCTAAAGGATGACAGAGACAGATTCTGACATGCCAACAAGAAAAAAGACTGGCAGATTCAAGGGCTCTCTTATGACAACTCTGTGCCCTAAATCTAGGGCTATTCGCCATAGCATCCTTGCAGATCTCAAAAGTGGAGATGGTGTCAAAGCTCCAATCCAGCAAAGCAATTCAAGTGAAGCACATGTTTAAAGTCAAGCATGTACTTAAGAGCTCATTGGATTGGGGGCCAGATAGACATTCTTCTGGTGCACATGAGACCACAACTTTGTGACTAGATAACTCTGATAATTCTACACAGGGCTGTTGTCAAATGACTTATTTAATAGTAAGGTATTTAACTCTTCTTTACATAGAACTTTCTCTTTATATGTCACAAACTAGTTTGCCACGGAAGGTAAGTATCTTGCCCAAGTTTACAACAGAGAACTGGAAACAGAACCCAAATCTCCTAACACCCAGTCCAGTATCCTAAGCGCTGAGCCACACTTCCACCCTTTACTCTGCTTCATTTACATTGTAAACACATTATGGCAGACACCATGTTTCATCTCTGTTTGTGAACTCCCTTGAAGATTTATGGCGCTATATAAATGTGTTATACCACCTCCACCCTATGCTGGTTTTATTACTGACCTTCATTAATAAAAACAAAGCCATCTGTACAGGATATGCTCAATAAGTACTTGTTAGTGTTTTAAGCTTTAATATTAGCATACACATTCCCTAAACCAAGTAACTACTCAACCCTATTGCAACCTTCATCCTTCCTTGCCCTTTGCTCTTTTACCTGCCAATTTTTTGACACAGGCTGATGAGTCAAAGTAAGGCCCAATTCTGCAAACACTTGCACTTAATGTAAACAGTCTCACAGAATTCTAAGGAACTACTTACATGAGGAAAGTAATACATATGTGTGGAGACTGGGACATCAGATTGCCAATTTAACTTTTCCTTGTACTACCAAGCATTTTGCACATTTGTGAGTGTTGTAAATAAAATACAACCCATCTACATGAAGGGCAGCATCTCAGAGGCATGGGATTGGAACTGCTCACATTGAAAGTGATGCCTTGTCAGATCAGCAGCAGTGACTCTACAATTCTCAGATCACAGAGCACAACTATAGCTCAATTCTGCACTTCTGGGGAACTTCAGAATGTGTGTTGCCTGTTTTAAAGACATTTTGTCCCAAAACCTTTTGCTTAAACCATGCAATGCTTTTGGTCATTGGGTAAGGAAATGTTGATGTTTATTTATTAACTCAATGAAATGATTTTTGTGTGAACTAAGACACCCTCAAATGCTTTCTGGATGTGAACAAGTCCCTATCTGTCCTGTCAGATAAAATCCATGCACATATGTACTGCATGCTAGCAGCTACAGTACTCTGAAAACATTTTTGAGCTATTGTCTAATCTCACAGATGAAAGGATATTTTACTGGGTCCATGCGCTATCTAACTCATCTAGTTTCTCATGTGATATCTCAATTCCCCTTTAAGCAGATCAACCAGTTCTGCTTTACAATTTGCTCTGTAACACTTCCAAATGATGGGTACTTAAAATGCTGTCTGTGTATATGCATAGTTTGATACATCAGAATGCAAAAATGTCTCTGCAAAACTAATCCTCAGGATTACCTCATTTGGAATACAGGCCAGGGAGCCAAATCACGCAGAGAAAACCAACCCCGCTGCGAGAAACGGAGATCTGCCCTGTTAGCAACATTCAGCTTAGATCTGCTTTGCTCCAGGGAGTTGGGAAAGAGTTATTAAGTCAAGGCTGAAAAAAACTGGAAACTCGATATATGAAAAGACCTCATCAATGCAGCACAGACATAATCATGGAGGAGTGTGCAGTGGGGGAGGGGTCAAAAACTCAGGGGCACGTCCACAAGGGTGTCAGTTCTCAGAGATGATCCATCACTGGAACTCTGACAATTTACTCCAGTGGAGAATCTGCCCCTTGTCTCTTATGAAGCTTAATAAATCCTCTTCAGATTTGCCCAACTCAGGTGAACAAGAGGGGCTTTGGGGATTAAACAGCATTCCCTCTTTGCCCAGTCACGAGCTCTTCATGCCTTCTGATGGCCTTGATTTCCCCCACTGAGAGATCAAATAAAATACACGAACGAGGTGGCCTAAACTAGCCATCCTGGATCCATTTCTTAAATGGGACATTAGCACAGTTTCTGCTTCCAAACCATCTAGTGTTTGGCTCGCTAAGACTTCACTGGCCCTAGCTATCATGACCTCCACCAGCTCCAATTAACAAACCAAAGCGCTTTGGCACACTACAGATTTCACAAGTACCATTTAGTGCTGTCCTCCAAAACAGGCAGTAAAATACTTAAGAGTCAGCGACAAGATTAAACTCTACTGTTCCCCAAATGGAATCCCTGCCCTTTAAGCCATCTGTATGAGCCAGGAGTCTAAAGTACAACTGAAATAAACTCAGCAGAGAAACCCCCCTTTCCTGACCCCTTGTCCTTCAGCCTCAAGGCAAAAGCTGTAAGACCTGAGACTGACAGATCATGTCAGTCACTTGGCCAGATTCACAATCTGTTTGGTTAGGCAAGAGGAAAAATATGAAAGAAAACAAAACTGACAGAGCTGGAAGTGATGCTATAACCCATGCTAGCTTCCTGATGCCCTTAACTGCTGGACACCCAGTCTGCTCTGCCACACACTGGCCTGTTGCTTCCCTGAACAGCCATTGCCAGTAGGGGCTGTGTAGGTGAATGACTCTGGACTAGTGAGTGTGCTTTATGGGACCAATGGAAAAAGCAGATGGAAAGATCCCAGCACGCAGACTAAAATGGAATAATGTTAAGATAATACACAGAGATACAGAGAGACTTGGAAAAAAGAAGTAGCACAACAATGCATCTGATTTCTAAAGCCAATGGCATTCTAATTGCCTATTTCCTAGCCTTCACTGCCATTTGCCTGCAGGGAACCTGACTTGTAGAAAAACCCTTCCCCATCCTCTACGTACTTATCTGTGTTCTCCTAGTGGCAGGGTTTGTCCTTGCTGGGAAGTGTCCAACACATCTGGGACATCGCCATGAACAAATACACTGCAATAACTGTGGGCCTAGCTTTTATCTCCTTCAGAACAGTGAAATCTATACTATTAGGAAAGGAGAGAGGCGTCCGCCACGCCATATGTCATAGAGAACACTTGAGAAGACTTGAGAAGTTTCTAGGGGGAGGCAGGCTCCCAGCCCCACCTACAGCCCCGCCCCCTCTGCTGAGACTCCACCCCCAACATGGGGAGGAGAGGAGGAGTGCCCCCCCCCCCCCACAGGCATGGGAAGAGCGTGCACACCCCAGCATCCCCAGAGCAGCGGGTAGGGAAGAAACCATGCAGCCCAGGCCTCCAGCATCCCCGGGAGCAGCAGGGAGGGAGGCCACGCATGCGCGCCCCCCAGCACTACCATGGGGAGCAAATGCCCCAGCATCCCCAGAGCAGTGGGGAGGGAAGCACAGCCTCAACCCTCTCCTCCGGGAGCAGCGGGGAGGGAAGAGGCCCCATGGCCCAAGCCTCCCCGCCCCCGGGAGCAGCGGGGAGCAAGGAGGCCACGTGTACATCTACCGTCCCAATGGGATGGGTAATGCTAGTGAGAACAAGGATCGGCAAAGTGTACGCAGCCTTTGGTAAACTTAGGAACTATCCTACTGTATCCTTACATGCAAACTAAGCATCTACTCAGCCATCGTTAGAGCCACAGCAACCTATGGCAGTGAAACCTGGCAACTAAAGAAAACATGCTCAGAAGTTAGATGCGTTTCATCATAAGAGTGTGCAGAGAATATTACGAGTAAGCGATGAGGAAAAATGATGAGGTCAGAAAAATGGCTAACACGAGAATTTGGAAGAGAAGACACCAAAGGCTACGGCATATGTTACAAATGGATCTAGCCAACTAGTGATTATGGCTCTCAGTTGAAGCCAGAACAAGGAAGAGGGGTAGACCAAGGATGACTTGGAAGTGTGCAATTATCAATGATATGCAAACATTTAATTTGAAATGGGAGGGCTTGAGTGGTGCACGCGTGGAGAATGTGAGTAGCTCAAAGTGCTGAAAAGCACGGCTGGACTAAGGTCTAAGGCAGGGCTACTCAACACGTGGCCCTCGGGCCATTTGGGTTCTGCGGGACTCAACATGCGGCCCGCGGATGGGAACCAAAACAGAAAAGTAGTCAATATAATGGTCTTCTGCTGATATGCATTTTAGTAGTTAAATTCCTGGACTGTCATTGCTCGTTAAAAGTTCTGTCATATGGGTGGAAATCGGGTAACTATTGCATTTTATTAATATTAGCAGAACTGACTTAAATGGGGCCTGTGTGTTGTATAGTCTTGCCTTAATCTTTGTATTCATGCCCGTCAGTGTGAAAGAAGCTATTTCCATATATATTTGCATGTATTTACAACCACACTTAAGTTACAGCCCTCGGCATGTGCTGTGAGTATCACTGTGGCCCCCGGGGCTTCCAAAGTCGAGTAGCCCTGCTCTAAGGTAATAACAGTGAATGAGAGAACTCTACTGACTGCAGTGAAGTTGCTCCTCATGTCACAGGCATGAAAGGAAAATCAGGCCCCACAGATTCAGAGACTGTAAGGCCAGAAGTGTAAGGCCATCGTATCATCAAGTCTGACCTCCTATAGCAAAGGCAATGGATCTTCATCCCACTGCTCCTGTGCTGTGCTACTTTATGTGCGATGAAAGTGTATCTTCCAGAAAGGTATCTAGTCTTCAAGAGAATTTACCACTTTCCTTGCCAGTTTATCCCAAAGGCGATTTGCACTCAGTTAAAAATGTGTGCACCTTAATTCTAATTTGATTTTGTCTGATTTCAGCTTGCAGCCATTGCATCGTGTTCTGCCATTAGCAGCTCTATTTGACAGCCCTTGGAACTGAACAGGTATTTTCTCCCTACAAAGGTACTAAACCACTATGATAAAAATCACCCTTTACATAAGACCCAAGCAACAGCATGACCAACGAACTCAGAAGTGGGTATTCTCTTACCGTCATGGCCAGAGTTGAGGAGATGCTCTCCCAGGTCGCACCCAAACACCCTCTCTTTCAGGATCCCACGTTGCTTCAGTTTCTGTTTCGTTGGGCGTGACTTCATGAATGTTCGCAGGAAAGTGATGAGTTTGCCGTGTTTTTTTGACACTGCACAATAAAACAAATCAACCAACTTGTTTAGGCTCTGGTAAGCAGGCAAGACAACATACAATACGTCCTACTGAGAGCACAAGGCTCAAAGTCACATCAACAATGATTAGCCACAGAAGCATTTATGCTCAATTCCAAAGTTAAAACAAGGGCTCTGATTCTATTTTTAGCCAGTTCAGGACTAAAAGGCTGCCTTTGGAAGGGCTGAGCACGCCAGAAGATAGGGCTTTAGGTATTCTTTGTGAACTAGATTCCTTCCAGCTCCTTGAGAGGTAGGTGAATTGCTCACTTCCAGTTTCATGGAAGAGAAAACTGAAAAATCAGAGATCAAGTGATTTGCCCCCCCACAAAGTTGAGTCTGTGGCAGAGACAAGAAGAGAACCCAAGAGTGCTACTCTCCACCTCCTACTCAATTTTCTCTGCACAATGCTGCTTCTCTTGGATTGAGTTGGGAAAATAAGTTAGTTTGTTAAGACTTTCCAATTCCACTAAGAAATGCAAGCAGCAACCAACGCCATGCAGACTTATATGAGTTACTGCCTTTCGAAGAGTGAGGGAAGCTGGGGCTACACAAATGGCCTGCATCTCAATGGCAGGGCAGAGCTGGCATACATTTCAGTCAGGAAGCAAGACAATGCTCTTCAATGACAACTTCTCTTCCAAGGAGGCAGCACAAAAGAGCCCTCTTAGCTTTCCTGACAAACGTACCTTCATAGACAGGACTTAAAAGCAATTTAGCTTGAACAGAGGAATTCTATTTCAAAAAAATCACCAGGCATAAAAGAACTTGCTTTGTCTGGGAGTCTTTACAGTTTCAGGAAGTTGTAAAGGTCCCGCAGCACTGTGCTGCAATGTTAGCAATTAGCCTCCTAGCGTTCCCATGCCTCAATGAGACAGCCAGACCTATATTTTACTGCCATTAAAACAGTTACTACAGTAATGAAAATCCAGCAGAGTAACGACACCTTGAACAAAGCAAGGCAACGTGAGCCTCAGTTTCTGCTTGCTCAGAATGACAAAGGCGCATTTCTTGGCAGTGCCGCTCCTGCTGTGGAGATATGGCACTGAAACTTGAAATTTCTTGCACCGCTCTGGACTCAGGACTTCCCAGAATGGAGAGCTGTGCTTCATCTGGGCACAGGGGGTTCTGTTCCACTCACTTGCAACTAGCTGACCTGAAAATTCTCATCCCAGAACAAAAAGAAGCTCCAAATACTTAAATCGCTTTTGAAAATGATATTTACCCTGGTAAATGAGTCATTGCAACACTGAGCATAACGATACCTGGATACCTTTAAAAATGTGGGTCCAAATGCATATGACATTTCATGTCAGTTTCACTGTTTCATCTGTATAGTATGTGAGACTCAGTATTAGGCCTGGTCAGTCATTTTCCTTTCATTTATGTCGGTTTCTCCACCCAAAAACAAGGGGGGAAAAACCAGTAGGAAAATGTGATTGTAAAACTGGACACAATACTCCAGATGTGGCCTCACCAATGCCAAATAAAAGGGAATAATAACTTTTCTAGATCTGCTGGAAATGTTCCTCCTAATGTACCCCAATATGCCATTGGCTTTCTTGGTTACAAGGGCACACTGTTGACTCATATCCAGCTTCACTGTAATCCCCATGTCTTTTTCTGCTGAACTGCTACTTAGCTAGTCAGTCCCCAGACTGAAAAATGCTTGGGATTCTTCCGTCCCAAGTGCAGGACTCTGCACTTGTCCTTGTTGAACCTCATCAGACTTCTTTTGGACAAATCCTCCAATTTTTCTAGGTTACTCTGGACCCTATCCTTGCCCTCCAATGTATCTAGCTTAGTGTCATCTGCAAACATGCTGAGGGTGCTATCCATCCCTTCATCCAGGGCATTAATAAAGATGTTGAACAAAATTGGCCCTAGAACTGATCCTTGGGACACTCTACTTGAAACTGACTGCCAACCTGATATCGAGCCGTTGATCACTACCCGTTGGGCCCGACAATCTAGCCAGCTTTCTATCCATCTTACAGTGCATTTATCCAATCCATACTTCCTTAACTTGCTGACAAGAATTTGGGGGAGACAGTATCAAAAGCTTTGGTATATCACATCCACTGACTTTCCCATATCCACAGAGCCAGTTACTTCATCATAGAAGCTAAGTCACATGGTTTAAGGAAATATGTCATCTTTGATATTGAAGTGTTTACAGGCTCAAACCACAAAAAAAAAAAGAGATTGGATTTGTTAATCAAAATATATATCAGGTGCTTTTAAGCCACTCAGACAGTATAGACTAAATTAATTGTCTTGTTTTCTGCCCCATTAAATAGGCATAAATGTGTTCCCATGTTACACCTGTTTGACAATCCAAGGAACTGCCTTAGGTATCAGAAATTCAATATCAACAGCCTGTTGTAATGTTTACATGGTTCTTTTCTGTCCTTCGGTTAAACACAATTTCCTCTGCTGATCTCATTTGAATCATGACATACTGTAGACAAGAATGTTTCTTGGATTAAAACAATTTGATACTTTTTACAGTGAATCATCCATGTACATAAGAGAAATCAGAGTCCCTCTGGACAAACATTATGACCCTCTCCCCCGCCTCTATTGCATGATTTGACAGAGATAGGCAAAAAGTAGGTGTATAGAATAAGCATGAGCCATCAGGGTTTCACAACAGATGAACAAAGAACAGGTATACATTACAGGGCAAAGTTGATCTAATTTATGCAACTCCAGCTACTGGGTTGATGGAGAAACTCTCCTTTCTACTTCCCTTAAGCTTCTAGTTCCTGGAGAGTACTGGACTCGGCGAGAGAGTGATTGGTGGTCAATTTAGTGGGTCTTGACTAGAAGAATGCTGTGCACTGACAGGTTGGGGACCGATTGGCTAAGCAGCAGTTCTTTAGAAAAGGACTTGGTGATTACAGTGGATAAAAAGTTGAACATGAGTTAACAGTGTGCCCTTGTTGCCAAGAAGGCTAACGACATATTGGGAGCTTCACGGGGTAGCGGAGTTAGTCTGTACAGGATAAACTTAAAAAACAACAAATGGTCTGGTAGCACTTTATAGACTAACAAAACATGCAGATGGTATCATGCATTAGTAGGAGCACTTGCAGCAGATCAAGGGAAGTGATCATTCCCCTTTATTTGACACTGATGAGGCAACATCTGGAGGATTGCATGCAGTTTTCGTTCCCTCTCTACAAAAAGGATGTGGACAAACTGGAGTGTGTCCAGCAGAGGGCATCAAAAATTATTAGGGGGCTGGAACACATGACTTTTGAGGAGAGGCTGAGGGATTTGAGCTTATTTAGTCTACAGAAGAGAAGAGTGAGGGAGGATTTGATAGCAGCATGGGGAGAAGGGAAGTTCCAAAGAGGATGGAGCCAATCTGCTCTCAGTGGTGGCAGATGACAGAACAAGGAGCAATGGTCTCAAGTTAATGGGGGAGATGTAGGTTGGATATCAGGAAAAACTATTTCCCTAGGAGGGTGATGAAGCACTGGGATGGGTTCCCTAGGAAGGTGGTGGAATCTCCATTCCTAGACGTTTTTAAGTCTCGGCTTGACAAAGCCTGGCTGGGATGATTTAGTTGGGGTTGGTCCTGCTTTGGGCAGGGGGTTGGGACTCAATGACTTCCTGAGGTCTCTTCCAACCCTAGGATTTGATGTTTCTATCACCCTAAAAGCCAGCTCCCCACAGGCACTGGCTCTCCCCTCCCTCCCTCCTTGCTGCCTCTGTATCAGAAGCAGTAAGGGGAGGGGAGTGCATATAGTCGATAGGATTAACCGATAAATCTAGGCTTAACATCTCTATCTGAGGCTGGTCCCAGGAATCTCACAAAATGTATTCATTATGCTCTAAAGCACATTCTTAACTGCTTTGCTGAGTGAGGGCCAGAGTTTGTGTAACCATCACCAGGTGGATTTGAACCTGGGACATCTGGAGCTTAGTCTAGGAGCCTCTACCCTTTGAGCTAAAAGCTAGCTGGCTCCTAGCCCATGCAGTCTCTTGTTCTTATCTGCTGCTGTGGTCTAGGTGCCACTTCACGAGACAGTGAACTACACTAGGTGTGGGGTTTACATTAGCTTAAAACAAAGGTACAACTACAGACCTGTGCTTAACTGCTTTGCTGAGTGAGGCCAGAGTTTGTGTAACCATCACCAGGTGGATTTGAACCTGGGACATCTGGAGCTTAGTCTAGGAGCCTCTACCCTTTGAGCTAAAAGCTAGCTGGCTCCTAGCCCATGCAGTCTCTTGTTCTTATCTGCTGCTGTGGTCTAGGTGCCACTTCACGAGACAGTGAACTACACTAGGTGTGGGGTTTACATTAGCTTAAAACAAAAGGTACAACTACAGACCTGTGCGCAGGAATTTCAGGGGAGGAAGGGGGATGCAAGCGGTGGGAGGGGCTGGTGGTTGCCCTGCCCCCATGGCCCAGCCCCACACCTGGTCTTGTTCTGGGGGGGGAAGGGAGGCAAAGGGAAATCAGTCCCACCTTCCCCCAGCCAGCCGGAGCATGAGGGACGGAGGCTGGGGCAACGCGCCACTCCTGCCTTTCCCTGGCTGGCCAGAGCACGGGGGGGAGTGAAGCTGGGGCAACACACCACCCCAGCCTCACGCTCACTTGGAGGACCATGGGGGGGAGGGTGCAGATTTGGCTCCTCCTTTCCAGAAGAGATGAATCCATTGCTTGAAATGAGAAGACTGAGAGAAGAAGAAACTTAGGAGCTGGCCACTGTTTAAAAGGCATATAGGGTTGCCAGGTGTCCAGTTTTGAACCAGACAGTCTGGTATTTCAGCTTTCTGTCCGGGAAACAAATTGAGAAAATACCGGACATATAAATGGGTATTTTCTAATTAAATTTTTATTATCATCATGAGTATCAGTGCATAGTTGCGTACTGCCTGGCTAGTAGACGTGCTCACGCTGCGTGAACGTGTCTACCTGCCAGGAAGTACGCAACTACACAGTAGAGAGGAGGAGGGTGGGGCCGGGCGCAGGATGGAATCCCCAGGGCTGGACTCGCCCATGCGCCCCACCAGGACCGTGTGCGGGATGGGTAGCACCCTGGGATCTGTGTGCGCCCGGGCCAGCCCTGCTCCCTGCCAGCCAGTTCCCCCTCCCCCAGCCAGCCCTGCTCCCTGCCTGCCAATTCTCTCCACTCCCATTCCCTCCCCCCCCACACCAGTCCCACTCCCCGGCTGGTTCCCCCGACCAGCCCCACTCCCCCAACCCCTTCCAGCCAGCCCTGCTTCCTGCTGGCCAGTTCTCTCCTTCCTCACCCGCTCCCGCAACCCCTCATGGCTGGTTCCCCCGGCCAGCCTCGCTCCCGCTGGCGGTTCTCCCCCGATCTCACACGGCCAGCCCTGCTCCCCTGTCCCCCTCCCGGCCAGCCCCACTACCCTCCCGGACGGTCCGTCCTCTCCCAATCTGAGATCAAGTGTGTCCGGTATTTTTTTTAAACCGTCTGGTAACCCTACTGGCATAGCTATGTCAGTTATGAATGGATTTGGGTAAAAATTTTAGGACAAATAGTATATGCTACAAAAATGCAGTTTCAGGTGACATAAAACTATTTGTGAATTTGACATTGATACAAACGTAATAATGCCCATGATGGGCCACACAAATAGTCCATTTAGTCCAGTATCCTGAATTCTGAGACTGGCATGTCCTAGATGCTTCAGAGGGAGGGAACGGAACAGAGCAATTACTGAGTCATCCTCCATCCCATCATCCAGTTCCAACTTCTGGCAGTCAGAAGCCCGGGGACACCCACAGCATGAGATTGTGTCCCTGCCCATCCTGATTATTAGCCATTTATGGAACTATTCTGCATGAACTTATCTAATTATTTTTGCACCAAGTTATGCTCTTGGCATTCACAACATCCTCCAGCAATGAGTTCCACAGGCTGACTGTGCAGTGTGTAAAGAAATTCTTCCTCGTGTTTGCTTTAAAGCTGCTGCCTATTAATTTCATTGGGTAAGCCCTGGGTCCTGAGTTATACGAAGGAGTAAATGACACTTCTCTATACATTTTTTCTACAACATTTCTACAACATTTTTTACATATTCTTCCTTAATCATCTCTTTTCTATACTGGACAGTCCCAGTCTTTTTAAATCTCTCCTCGTGTGGCAGCTGTTCCATTCCCCTAATCATTTTTGTGCCCCCCTTTGTACTTTTTCCAAGTCTAACGTATCTTTTTTGAGACGGGGCAAGCAAAACTGCACAGAGTATTCAAGGTGTGGGTATACCATGGATTTGTATAGTGGCCTTATTAGATTTTCTGTCAGATCTATTCCTTTCCTAATAATTTAGTTTTTTGACTGCCACTTCACACTGAGTAGATATTTTGAAAGAATTATGCGTGGTTACTCCAAGAATTTTCCACAGTAACTCCAAGATTCATGCTGAACCACATTTTCACCACTTGGCAGCATACTAGTTTCTCCCATTTATATGCTATGGAACACAGCTGTCCCCTGCTGCGAGGAGAATGTTGTGCTAAGGTCAAAAACTAGAACATGCGTAGCAGCGTGGTTTAAACTATATAAAACGATAACATCCAGTGGCCAAAACTCAAAGAAGGAATGGTGTGTGGAAGACATCTTTAAAAAAGCACATACAGACCCAAAGAAATATCACGTACCAGGGAGAAAATCCATTCTCTGAAAGCAGATAGTCCACAGTCGGTCAGGTCAAGGGATATTCAATGAGGCCCCCAAAATAAGATTGATTCTACTCTAAAACTACACTTTATTCTGGAAGGCGGAGAAGCAGCACCATGTTCTTGGGGCTAAAGAACAGGATTAGGAGTCAGGAGCTGTGAGTTCTATTCCTAGCTCTTTGATTCCTGGACTCACTGTGTTCCTGCAAACACTTATGTCTGTGCTTAACCTGATGCACTGAGTTGTCCCATTTATTTCAACTGACTCCAAAGACTCCCACTAAATTCAGTGGTGTTCAGTTATGCTCCATGAGATACTGGGTAAATTACTGAACCCTGCTTTATGCATCAGTTTCTCCATCCTTAAAATGGAGTAGGTATGTAAAATCCAGTTTAATTAGTTAACTGGTTAAAATTATATTTAATCAGTTAACTGACTAAAGGTGGGCCGGGCTGGAGTGGCCCCCCTGCTTACTGGTTAACCGGTCACATCTCTAATATGTAGAGATGTCTTTCCTTTAAGACTTCTTTAAAATCACTTTTATAGAATCATTTACACTTTCCATTGGGTACAGTGCTAACTATTCTGATTAGTGCCATGGACTTCAAGTAGAAGGTAATGCAATACACATCAATACAATGGCACTAATCATGTTACTGAGCACTGTGCTTGGGCCTAAGCATTTGAAGGATTGGCTCCCTATATGTCTTCTGAATGCCTCTAATGTAGGAGCCTACAAAAATAATTCTCCACCCCAATTATAAAATTCTCACTTTTACTGCACTTTTATTTATTGCTCAATGAAAATATACTGTGTACTTTACACTGCTGCAACATTTCTCTAGTGCTGGGCCAATACCCATGAAGGCACAGCTCTGTGGTTAAGAAGTTGCTACATAACTTAAAGATATGTCATTTCAGTGTCATTAAATAAAATAAATGTCAGTACCATTAAATATGATCAACACAATTAATTAGTGATGGTGAAAAAAACGCAGGAGGGAATAAACATTTTGGAAGTTGTCAAGGGGCCCTGTACATAGGCAGGGCGAGGTCATTATTCATTACAAATGATAAATGGCATGACTGTTTTTAATAATAATAAAATGCTAATGATTAAAATAATAAAGTGGAGGTAGACAATTGTGCTCCTGCCCTTGCTTTCAGACTTCTTCTGATGCAAAGTCTATATGCAATTACCGTAGAAAACTACAGCTCTTTTTGGCCATATACCTATCGCATCAGCTTTTGTCTGGGATCTTGTGTCTGGGAATTCTTTGGGGGATGAAGCTCCAGCAAGAGCACAGAAAATCCTCTTCATGGCCATTAACAAGCTAACGTTCTCTCCCTGCGCGCGCGCGCACACGCACGCACGCACACACACTTTAAGTATGCATGCATGTTTCATTCCCACTGGCTTCTGCAGCAGCTCAGGGAAATCAGGCCCATATTATGAACTTAACCAAGAAGTGTCACTGACAAGAATGCTGGTTTAGATGTTACTTTGTGTGAAGAGATGCTGCAGAACTGGTTGAGGACTTGTCACAGGATGGGAAAAACATCCTCAAGGTTAACGAGTCACAAAGTAGATTCATAGGAGGGCAGTTTGCACTTGGAAGAGCAAACTGCCTTTCTGGCATGCCGGAGCATAGCCAATCTTCTTCGCTAGGAGGTCTACTCTAAACTAAGGTCCAAGGTAAGGGAAGAAGAGGGGGAAGGGCAGAGCTTCAAATGTGCCCCATCCCAAAGAAATGAAAAGTTGTGTCATTAAATCCTACCCTATTTTTATATGTATATATCTGTAAATATAAATAGGTGCTGACAAACTGGGTCTTGTTTGTCATATATAGCTGCATAATGGGGCTTCGTCTGGCTGAGACAGGGTCCCTACCTTGAAAGACCTGCAGTCCAAGTCAGGCAAATAAAATATATGGGGCAGCAGTTCAAAGGTAAGAAGGCCTCAGGAGACCAGCATAGGAAAGTTTTGCTAGAAGAGTGGGATTTAAAGAGAGGGTATTGGAGGGCATTTAGCACATGAAGTGGTGGCAATGGCTGCTGGAGATGGTTTGGAAGAAGGCAAAAGACAAAGGAGGAGACGGAGACAAAAGGACCAGGAAAAGGAGACAGCAGAGCAAGTGACGTCTGCGTAAATCTAATTTCTGCCTCTTCCAATCCTGCTGCACTTTATTAAATCTCTTCCCATTGTAGTAGAATTTAATTCAGTCCTTTTAGAGACTAATGGTCCATCTGAAAGTGTTCTGAGCCTCCGAAAACTGTATGATTAGCACAGCTGAATGCCTCCTGATCCATCCATCGGGGAGACAGTATTGGTCTATCCCCAGTGTTCACCTTGGAAGAGCATCAGTGTTTGACATAACGTGCCCTGGCATGTACTAGATCAATACATAAACCCATCAGATAAATGTGAGCTTAAGTCCTGGTTTAATGGCCAAGTTATTTGCACTGAAGAGGCACAGTGCGTAATCAGTACACAGATAAACTATTTGGGGAGATATTATGAAGAGATATACTGGGACCACCACAAATGTGCTCCATTGAGCCTTGTCACGTTTGTAGTTTGGCAAATCTCCCATCGATACACCTCCAATGATGGGAGAACAAACGTCAACCAGGTGCTACTGTTTTAAACACTGTGTCCTCTATGCCATTGGGGATCATTTGATTACCTAGTTCAGAGGCTTTCAAACTTTGGGGGAGGGGCAGGGAATGTAGTCTAGGGAGGGCATGAAAAGCTTTGGGGGAAAAAATTATATGCACATTTTACCCACAGCAACAAGTTACTAGCAAACTTCGGACACATCCTCAGATAACACTGTGCATTTTGATAGATTTCTGTTAAGCTTATACACAGTCATTGCCGACTGTTTGCTACAATGTTCTGTGCATGTTTAATTGTAAGCATCCATCATAAATGCAGGTCATATTTAGTGAGAGTGGCATGTTGATGGGGGATTTTAACCAGCAAATGTACTGTGTGTGACAGGAGGCAGTATATAAATGACTCCAGAGACAAAGAGGAGCCTGCCTAGGTCAACTGGTAGACCACCAGGCTCTTAAGCTGAGCGTCCAGGGATTAAGCTCCTGTCCAGGCAGCCAGCTTTTTTAGAACAAGAAGCAATGGGCTTTAAATTGCACCAAGGAAGGTTTAGGTTGGACATCAGGAAAAATTGCCTGTCAGTGTGGTTAGGCACTGGAATAAATTGCCTTGGGAGGTTATGGAATCTCCACCAGAGAAGATCTAGATGGTCCTGCCGTAAGGGCAGGGGACTGGACTCGATGTCCTCTGGAGGTCCCTGCCAGTTCTGGTGTTCTAGGATTCCATGACCGGGGGTGGGGGGAGAGAAGTTAGTTGCAATTACAGTGGATGAGAAGCTGGATATGAGTCAACAGTGTGCCCTGGTAGCCAAGAAGGCTAATGGCATATTAGGTTGCATTAGGAGGAGTATTGCCAGCAGATCTAGAGAAGTGATTATTCCCCTTTATTCGGCTTTGGTGAGGCCACATCTGGAGTATTGTGTCCAGTTCTGGGCCCCCCACTACAAAAAGGATGTGGAGCGCATTGAGAGGGTCCAGCGGAGGGCAACCAAAATGATTAGGGGCAGGAGCATATGACCTCGAGGAGAGGCTGAGGAGTTGGGTCTGTTTAGTCTGCAGAAGCGAAGAGTGAGGGGGGATTTGAGAGCAGCCTTCAACTTCCTGCAGGGGAGTTCCAAAGAGGATGGAGAGAGGCTGTTCTCAGTAGTGACAGATGGCAGAACAAGGAGCAATGGTCTCAAGTTGTGGTGGGAGAGGTCCAGGTTGGATATTAGGAAAAACTATTTCACTAGGAGGGTAGTGAAGCACTGGAATGGGTTGCCTAGGGAGGTAGTGGAGTCTCCAACCCTGGAGGTGTTTAAGTCTCGGCTTGACCAAGCCCTGGCTGGGTTGATTTAGTTGGGATTGGTCCTGCCTAGAGCAGGGGGCTGGACTTGATGACCTTCTGAGGTCTCTTCCAGCTCTATGGTTCTATGATTCTATGAATAAAAACACTGATGTAAACTGATGTCCTGTACTAGTTGGGCCTCAACATTTAATCTACTTACATGGTGTTTGACTTGGCATAGGGTATCTGACTACAGCATATTTTGTCTTGATTTGAATACTTCAAGAGCAGATCTACACGAGATGGAAGTATAAATGGCTGAGCCCTGACCACCACTGTTGCATCTACTGTGGCTACCATTGGTGGGATCATACAAATGGTAATGCAAGAGCAGATTTCTCCCTCTCCCCCTGCCCCTGAAAACCACCCAACCCTCCAAAACCATACCAGCATAGACACAGACATCTTGGACTGGCACAGAAGCACAGCTCAGGACCAGTGGTTCCCTGTAAGCTGAGCACTTGGGCGGCTGCCCAGGAGAGATTCAAATGCCATCCAATAGATTAGCAGAGCACACACAGCATGTGTTTCTGCTCGTGCCTTGGTGCACATAACAAAATGTATTCCAGATATGGATGGAAAAAATTAGAGGGAACATTGCTCAGGACTTCCAGGTGCAAGACCCACATTCAATTCCCAGTCCAGAGCTTTCATGAGTCAGTTTAATGAGGACCAGGGTCTGATTCAGATTCCAATTAAATGAGCAGAAATCTGGAGAGACTCCAGTCAAGGTGCTCTTGCTTTACACAGTCCTTGGAGGTGGAGGACAGGAGGAGAACACTTAGTTAGATCAATAGCAAAGCTGATTAAAGAGGCCTTTGGTGACAGGCTTTGGTGGGAGCGCAATCCTGGATTGGAAGAATGACTGTGGAGGGACCCTCACTATTCCAGCAGGATGATCTACGTGCGACCCACCTGGAATGGGGAGGAGTCTGAAGTCAGAACCCAGCACTTGTGCTTTCAACAGACACCGTACAGTTGTTACGACACACTTCTCAGGGACTCCATGGAACAGTGCAATTGGTGGCTGGGCTTCCCTCACCAAGCAGAGTTAATATCGGTCTCCTGCCCTCTCCGTCAGGTATCTTGCCCCCATTTTTACCAGCCTGAGAGCTAGGGATGTGAATGGTTAACCGGTTACCCGGTTCCTAGGGAGCAGCCCCCCACTGCTCCAGCCCAGCTAGCCCTACGCAGGGATGGAAACAGAAGCCCTGTGGGCTGTTCCTGCTGGTTTGGAGCAGTCTCCGCCTCTCCCCCCAATCCCAGTTAGTCACTTAACCAGTTAGGTTAAACTAACGTTTAACCAGTTAACTGATTAATCAGGATTTTACATCCCTACTGAGAGTGGCTAGTTCCCTGCCCTCAGGCCCATGGTGAAGCAGTCTTGCAATTGGAGAGGTCCTTTTTTTTTTTTTTTTTTTTTGCAGTCAAAGGCCTCTTGTTCTTTTCATTCTCTAGCACATTTCAAGGTAATTGTAAATAAGCCAAAATTGCTTTACTCCAGTCAAACATACCTGACCTAAGAGTGACTGAACCTTCCCCTGACTCAACAGGGAAGGATTGAGCCTCTGACAGTGCTGCTGTGTACACCGCTATTTCCAGTGCACCCATGCAAACCTTGCTAGCAGGAGACTGGCTACCTAGGCTGGAAGGCTGATACCCAGCTGCAGTGTAGACACAAAATGCACCTTACACCATACTGGAAGCATGAAATGGTCTTAAAGCTGATGCAAAATACAGCTAATCTCACTTTCCATCCCTTTTACACTGACAAAGTGCTATAAAAGGGCCTTAGCGCATATCAGAATCAGGCCCAATATACTTGCGATTGGCAACAAGTTAAATTTGGATTCTAAATCCTAGGAATACATTACAATGTATAGCTGTCTCACACAGAAAGGAATGCAGAAAATCTTATCAATACACAGCTTTAATTTCACTGGGGGCTGTTCTTATGCTTGGGTCCTGCCTGTAACAATGAAGCCCTGACATAAGCGAGGGCACTGGGGCACTGATGTCAGAAATCACAACCTCCTGCAGACCATTTAGTCCTCAAAAAGGACTAGAGCAGTGGTGCCCAACAGCCTAGGAGAGCACTTCATATAACCCTTCAACACAACATACCAACATCTGAGTCCTTAGCAGTGGTTTGCCTCCCATGTTCTATAACCCTGATATACGTTCCATGCACTGATCTCTTTATTTATTTTACTGTACATCACAACCTATCTAAATACACACAGAGCAAGATCTGTTTGGCCCTCACATGGCTGTGCTTGGGTTTATGTGGCCATCCTGTATAACGAGGTTGGGCACCACTGGACTATACGACAGCCTCAATGAGGTACTGTGAATAAATAAAAAGAGACAAACTATTGCCTGTTATGAACATGCTATTTTCAAGGAGGATTTTATTTTTAGAGATAGTACATTTGCTGCCCGTGAGATGCAGCACACACTGGAATAGCATTTTTAAATATGCAAGTCCCTATAGGGACAGTAGCATCAATGATCTGTAGGGTGGGCCATTACTAAGACCCAACCTTTCCCAACCTTTTTTATACCAGGGACCACAAACCCATTCACAAACTTTGGGTGGACTGGTAACATTTATTTCCATATTCATTGTTTCTGGTTCACCAAAATATGTACCCCAGCCGCAGGCCCCTAACACACTCCAACCCTGACTCCTGCACCCCCTCCATATTATGTTATTCAGCCCCGGCTGCCAGAGCAGGTCCCAGCCCCACCCGCCACATGGCCACAGCAGGTCATAGCCCCCTACCAAGAGGGCTCTGTCCCTCCCGCCATGCAGCAGGTCCCATCCCCCATGATGAAGCAGGCCCCAGTCACCCACCATGCAGCCTCAGCTACCCCGCCCCCCAGCACCGCAGCCGGTCTCCACGTGGCCCTGCCTGCCAGGCGCGAAGCAGCTGGTGGAGCTGGAACCAGGGCCCTGGTGAGGCTGCCACAGTAGGGACAGCCTCACTGTGGCCCCGGCTCCGGCCGCAGCACACCTGGCTGCCAGCCGCCCCACTCACCCTGCTGCTGTGTGGTGAAGTGGTTGGAAGGAAACTCCCTTATGGGGAACCCCAACAGGCTGGGGCTAATTAAAAGCTGGGGCCATGGCCTGGCAATGTGCTGCGGCCCGGCAAGCAGGGGTTCGCGGACCGGCGGCTGGGAACCACTCCCTAAGAAAATCTGCCTGTCTTAAGTTGCAATTAAAAAGAGAAGCAAAAAAGATGAAACCGGATATGGAGAACCAACAGAAATTCAAATGTAAGGCACTGCCATTTGCCCCATGGCTTTTTTTCATTCAGGTGTAGCTGCACATTTGGTAGGAGCAGGAAATGCTGACCTCAAACAATACGCACAAGGAAAAATTGAGGATGGCGTGGGAGTTGACCTTCTCAAATTCCTTCTTTCTTAGCTTCATTAACAGGGGTCCTACAGTTGACAGGTATTTCTTTTGCTGTTTTATATATATATATATATATATATATATATATATTTTGATTCGATTCTATTCTTTCCACGCCAACTCATCTGATAAAGTGGGTCTTACCCACAGAAGCTCATGATCCCGATACATTTTTGTTAGTCTCTAAGGTGCAAGAGGACTACTTCGTCGTTTTTAAAGTGAACGACTATCATGGCTACCCCTCTGAGACGTCTCTTTTAGGGGTTAGTGAGAGCTTTCATGGGTGTTAGAAATGTGATTCCTGTATTCAGGACTGCTCTAGTGGTTTGCAATGCACCCAGAGCACACCCAGTAAGTGTAAATTGCTTAAAATGGACCCAGGAACAGATATATTCAGAAAGGAAAACAGAGTTACAACAATTAACAGAAGTAGTGTGCATGTGCAAGCATGGGCTTTAAAATGTTGCTGGCATGACAAGTGAACTCCAGAGCCAAGCATTCTGCCCAAGGGCATGGAGCCCTGGGGAGCTTATTTCTCTTACAACAAAAACAAGTTTGTCAAGACTCAGCAGTTAGGCCCTGGACAACCAAGCATCACCACCTATTGTGGAGTTACAGGTATTTTCATTCAGCAGAGGAGAGTAAAGATTCTGCTGCTGCCACAGAAAATAAGGCACCTGGGCTCTCTCTAGGGCCTGAATCCTGGATGGTCAGTTCCTGGCCCAGTGTTCCGGACCACATCCCAGTGCCCTGAAAACATTACAAAGCACACTGGTAATTAGAGTACAATGACTCAGTTGCCCATGGGGTTGCCAGGTGTCCAGTTTTGAACCGGACAGTCCAGTATTTGAGCTTTCTGTTTGGGAAACAAATTGATAAAATATAAATGAGAAAATATAAATGTCTGGTATTTTCTAAATAAGATGTAATGTAGATTGTGATGTCATGTCAGCTGTGTCCGGTATTTTATGTTGAAACCATCTGGCAACCCTAGTTGCCCAGTCTATTTTAAACACACACCTATGCTAATTGCACTCTCATTCCTGATGCTCTCTTGTTAAAAAGCTTTTTTCAAATAGTTTGCTGCTAGATAGTAAATCTACTAACACTAATTAAACAACTAACAAGCAACTAAGCAACAAGTAGTGAGGGGGTGAAGGGAACCAAAACCAAACCAACCAACTTCCCCCCTCGAAAGTAGACGAGAGATACCAGAAAAAGGCAAACAGCACTTCTTACCTTGTTCTTGCTTCAGGGTAGAAAATCAGTACCTCAGCAGTAGCAGACTAACTCCTCAAAACTCATTAACAAAGCAATGGAGTTTCTTAATCAGCTCAGTTCTCTAGTCCAGCCCCAGAGGATTAGATCCAGACAGTGTGAAAGGTCATTTTTCCACTGCACTCTGCCTCCAGTTTAAATATCCACCACACTTGTGCCCTTCACAACTTTCCCACTTCTCTTCTCTTGGGCTCCCAGCTCAGCTTCTCATGCTGTGGCTTTGTCTCCTGATCAGGGAACCTCTGATTCTGAGCTCACACTGGCTCAGGCAGTACACACTGTGCTTTGTGATTCAAGCAACGCACGAGGCCCCTCCCAGAGCTCACACTTGTGAAACAAGCTACTCTAGTCTTCCACTCAGGTGACTGCTTATTACTCAAACAGCTCCGAACGGCTGATTTTCTAGTTTACCTCCTCGTGGATCTGGTTTCCCTTCATTTGCCGCTTTTCCTTTATTCCAGCGGGCCGAGGTTTACAAGGCACAAGGAGTGGCCTGTTGACAGGACAATATGTTTGGCTCCAGAGATAAGAAAAGCAATTGAATCACGGAAAGGGAAGGCAATAAAAAGCTGAGTCATGCATTCACAGGGAGGAATTCTAGTCCTGCAGCAAGTAAGGCTTTGTCTACACTTAACAGTTAAAAGGGCAGCTGCGGCAGCGCTTTAAACT
Organism: Rafetus swinhoei; assembly: GCA_019425775.1. Classification (NCBI taxonomy): domain Eukaryota; kingdom Metazoa; phylum Chordata; order Testudines; family Trionychidae; genus Rafetus; species Rafetus swinhoei. The sequence goes on along the minus strand of CM033429.1, from coordinate 8,786,503 downwards.
AAAAGTGTGGCTAAGGCACGGGTGCTCCCAGCTCTCTATGGGTATGTCTACACTAGCTCGTTAATTCGAGCTAGGTAGGCAAATCAGGCAACCGGAGTTGCAAATGAAGCCCGGGATTTAAATATCCCGGGCTTTATTTGCATGTTCCCATCCAGCCGCCATTTTTAAATCCCCCTTAGTTCGAACGAACTGCTCATGCCACACGCGGCAGTTTAAAGTTAATCCAAACTAAATCCTTAGTTCAGATTAACTGTTACTCCTCGTGGAATGAGGACTTAGTTCGGATTAACTTTAAACTGCCGTGTGTAGCCGCGGGCAGTTCTGCTCGAACTAAGGGGATTTAAAAATGGCAGCCGACGGAACATGTAAAATAAAGCCCGGATATTTAAATCCCGGGCTTCATTTGCAACTCCGGTTGCCTGATTTGCCTACCTAGCTCGAATTAATGAGCTAGTGTAGACATACCCTCTGTTACCACTTCTGTGAGGAGAGTAGCTAACATAGCCTGGTTCATACTCGTGCTTGAGAGCACTGTAACTTGCTGCAGGGTAGATTGTTTTTTCAAATCCCTTGAGCCAGAAAGTTACAGAGCTGTGTAGACTTGGCCTAAGACACCCACATCGTGTAGTCTTGGACAGAAAATCTAACCGCAACAAATTAATCCCCTTTCCTCCTTAGACTGTAAGCAGCTCAGGGTAAGGATCTCATCCTCTATTAATCTCTAAAGTATCATTCATACCTATAGTGCTGTATAAATAAATCTACTATATATTTGAGAGTGTTTGTCTGTCTGGGAGTGAGCTAGCAAGCCTGTCTATCCATCCACCAAGATGGATCCACCAAGAACTCTTCCTAAATGCTAAGAGTTAGGAGTCCCAAATTTGGTAGGTAGCTTCCTCCTATCCTAACTTAAAACAAGGTCAGGGTTTATTATGCCAGGACAATGAGATGTGCCTGAATGTGACTGTTTTCCATAACACAGAAAGGGAAGGGGTTGCTAGCAGGGACAGTCACACTGTGTAATGACCACAGGGAGGTAGTAAGAGACCAGAGATGGGTATTGAAATAGCTATAATCCCACTGGGCCAGCAGGAGTGGAGGCAAGCATCCCACCTGGTGCTCAGGCAGGGCGGCATCCACCGGTTCCCACACCTCCCGCATTCCTACACCCCTGCCTTGAGCCCCTTCTCACGCCCCATACCTGAGTCCAGCACCCCCACACACACCCATTCCCCTACTCTCAGTCCCTCCTCACCCCTGAACCCTAACTCCAGCACCCCCCAGTTCTCTGCCCTGATCCCCTCCTCACCTGGCTCCTGCAACACCCCCAACCCACTGCCCTGATGAACCCAAGCATCTTCTAGTAAATAACTAAATAATAAAGTAATAATATGAGGTAGGAAAAAATCTCCCCCATTCCATGCTCACCGATGCTGCAATGGAAAAAGTCCACTGGTAGGTAAGAATTGCTGCATTACCAAAATCCACTTTACATTTGCACCTTTGGGGATGGTCTACACTGCCACTTTACTGCTCTGTAACTTTCTTGCTCACAGATGTGTCTCTCCTCCCACAAATGCAGCACGTTACAGCACATAAAGCACTAGTGTAAACAGGATCCCACTCATAGAGGTAGTTTACCTAGAGCACTGGGAGAGCTCTCTCCTAGCACTGGTGTGGTGACCACACTGCCATATTAAAGTGCTGCTGCAGCTGTGCTTTACACTTAGAAGTGTAAACAAAGCCTTAGTTAATCTGAATTAACTTTCTTGAGCGTTCCCATGTAGACAAATGTACAGAAAAGAGGCAGCTTCTCTGAAATGAGAGCCAACAATTCTATTTCCAGTTCCACTTTCTCCATCTGTAAACCTGAGGGGGGCTAAAATAAACCTTTATATACTCCAAGAATTCCACTGAAGTAAATGGGAGTACTCATAGTGTGTTACATTTAGTCTTTGCACTCTACATACTTTTAAGGTGAACACACTCTATTAATACATTTGATTTGATTACTATTATTTTGTTTAATCAGTCTGTTCCTGAATGTACCCAACTGATGTAGGTATGTCACATAATGCAATGCCTAACATCACAGTAAGTGAGGTCACAAACTTTGAGATATAAAATCATTGGATAAATTAAGTAAACTGGAGACCAGAGGGATTAAAGAGGAATCTGGTTCTGTTTACATTGACATCTTGGCAAACAGTAGGGCTAGATGGGCAATTCACAGTGAATAATTTGATCAACAAATTTTCTCTCTTTTACTGTTCAAAGACTGTCCTCAAGCAACTCAATTTTCTTGAATTTATTTGTTAAAAATCATTAATCAAGTCAAGCCTACTGATAACACTTGTTCTCAGTTTGATATTCATAATCTGAGCTCTTTTGGCTGGAAGCAGATTACAATATCATACTTCTTTTTCATGCCTGGATGAGTTTAAACCACAGAATGAGGTTTCCTAACATGTATATTTATGAAGCTGACTTTAGAATTCTCTTTCTGCAAATTCCATCTAATATTCACTTATAATTACGTTTCCATTAATGTTTCTGCTAAAAATTAATTTGCTAAAACATTTTTAGAAAACACATACAAAAGTAAATTCAATGTAAATATACAATGAAAGTAAATTCAACTAAAAATTCAGATCAGCGAGGCTAAGAAAGGAAAAATGGAAACACAGGACAGTTATATCAGGAAAACTTACTCACTCATGCCCTTTAACTACAATGCATTGAAATTAAAAAAATTACTCATGGTTTGCCTGAGGCAAGAATTCTGCAAGACTGAATTAATTAAACTTTTAATTTTGCACATTTTGATTTAAAACCAAGACTGCAGGTTATAACTGCTCCTATTTCCTGATAACTGGAATGAGAATGCAAGGGTACTGTCACAAACTCCATTAAACTCCATTCCTAATTTATGATGGTAGTCTTATTGGCAAGAGATTACTGCTCTGATGATGATCAGGGTGCTTGCAGAAAGACTTTACTACGTGTTTTACACTATGTGCTTTGCAGGGGGAGCAATCAGTCCTTTGAGCACACATGACAAGAATATGGTTCCAAGCCACAGGCAATTCTGCACAAAATGTTCAGAGTGTAAGGAAGACTAAATTCTTACACCTCTGTAATGTCCATCATATGGCATGGCATGGCGAGGCGAGGCAAGGCAAGGCGAGGCGAGCAGGGTTTTTATTGGGTTGAACCTGGGCACAGTTTTACTGATTTGATTTTCCACAATTTTTCCAAAGCTCATATTTTTCCTTTGACAATTCATTGTGTATGGATCAAAATATTTAATGGAAAAAGCTAGCTGAATTAAATGAAACCAGAACAATATGGTTCAGAGTTTGCTACGCCCCCAAAGACAATGGAGATACACCATAAATGCAAAATATCTATAAACGAGAGGCAAATCAGACCCCATATCCACGGTGGGCAACTTGCAGCCTGCGAGATGATTGTGGCCCATTGGGGTTCCACCTGCAGCCTGTGCACCCCCTCTCTGCCCCCTTCCCCATTCCTCTCACGCACTAGGGCCCCGCACTTACCTAGTCCTCCCCCTCCCCCCCCCAGCACTTTTGAACACCATGAATCTGTTGATTTGTACTCTGTTCCTGCTCCCCCTCCCTCCCACAGTACAGGGCTATAGGGCCTCTGTGTGTGAGAGGCGTGGGGGAAAGGGTCAGAGAGGGGGTGCACAGGCCATAAGTTGCCCACCACTGGAAACCCCAATGGGCCACAGGTTGCCCACCACTGGATTTCAATCTTGCAGTACACTGAGACAAAGGAGGGTCTCTCATGTGGCCCACTCACTAAGGGTATGTCTAGATTACATGCCTCTGCCGACAAGGCATGTAAATTCGACTACCTGACATAGTCAATGAAGCGGGGATTTAAATATCCCCTGCTTCATTAAAATAAAAATGGCCGCTGCACTGTGCGGCTCAGCTGATCGTTGGCACAGCACGGCAGTGAAGACGCGGATCAGTCGACAGGGAATGCCTTTGTCGACCGCTCCTGTAAACCTCATTTCACGAGCCAAGGAGCGGTCAACAAAGGCGCGCCTGTCGACCGATCCGCGTCTTGACTGCCACGCTGTGCCAACGATCAGCTGAGCCGGCACAGTGCAGCGGCCATTTTTATTTTAATGAAGCGGGGGATATTTAAATCCCCACTTCATTGACTATGTCGGGTAGTCTAATTTACATGCCTTGTCGGCAGAGGCATGTAGTCTAGACATACCATAAGGTTGGTTGCCCATCGCTGCTCAGTATCTTCTTACTTCAGATGTGAATGAAGTATTGGGAAGGCAGCGTAATCTAATGGCACGGAGACCTAGACTGGAATTCTGACCTCAGCGACCCTGACTTCAAGGGTGCCAGGATTTCACAGATGAATTCCCGCCCCGAGTAAGGTCGTCATGACCAGTATGCTGCACGGCCTTAGGCATGTCATTTTGCCTCTTTCACCTGCTCTAACTTTTGCCCGTCTTGTCTATTTAGGCTACCAACTGTTTAGGACAGGGCCTGTCTCTCCTAAGTTATGCCTACGTAGCAACTGGGGCAGCGCTTCCCAGCACAGGCAGATATGCACTAGCTCCGCTCAAGCTGATGTTTTAAAAATAGTAGCGTGACTGTGACACACGGCAGCAGCTCGGAGTAACTCAAGCCTTCACCTCTGTTGCTGTGGCCACCCTGCTATTATTAGCATGTTCTCTGAACAGGGATAACACTGACTGTCTACATACATCGGAAAGTGTCCTGCCAGGTGCTGTGTAGATGTACCCCCATACAGCCCCCAGCACAGACTGGCCGATGGGGATAGGGTTGCCAGGTGTCCGGTTTTGAACCGAACAGTCCAATATTTGAGCTTTCTGTTTGGGAAACAAATTGAGAAAATATAAATGAGAAAATATAAATGTCCGGTATTTTCTAAATAAGATGTAATGTCGATTGTGACGTCACGTCGAGAGTGTCCGGTATTTTTGTTGAAACCATCTGGCAACCCTAGATGGGGAGAGCAAAGGAGGCAGTTGCTCCAGGGCCCAGTGATTTAAAAGTGGCAGCGTCAGTAGCTGGGGCCCTAGTCCCTTTAAATCACTGCCAGAGCCCCAGGTGGCGCTCTCCAGACAGCCTGCCCTTTCTGCTTGACTCCCCACCCTTTTGGGGCACAGAACGACACTCCCACATTGCACAGGGGCCTGGCAATTCTGTTGACTGCCCTGCCCTAGTACAATGAACCTCGATGTTGTAATGCAAATGCAGCCATACAAAATAGCACATTAAAGAATATATGACCTAACCCAAAGCTTGCTGATCTCACAAGTGCCTCTAATGGATTTCTGATCAGGTCCATGCATTGTACAGTTAAGCCTGAACTCGGACCTTTGTTTTCCTGATGCTACTGCTGCGTTATCTGCAGAGATGCCTTGATTAAGCTGTATGTGGTTCATTTTCATACGCGGAGCTGATGTTAATAGTGCTCATGCTGCTAAAAGTGCCCTCACGCTGTCCATTTACCTTGTAACTTTCTCTAACTTCCAAACTAGCAAATTCAGCTATGCAAGGCACCTGATTTTTCGGTGTCACCTGCCCTGTAATCATGTCCATTGAAAAACCCTGTTTACAAGCGAATCTGGGAGTCATTAACATTACAGTTGAAAGCTGGCAGGGAGGCAGAGAAGCAAAACATCACACTACTAAGACTAAACGGAAGATTGGGGCTGCCGCGATCGATCTTCCGGAGTTTGATTTGGCAAGTCTAATTTATATATATATATATATATATATATATATATATATATATATATATATGGCCCATTCGTCTTGAGAGACGGTGGTAAGCAGTGGCAATCTATGAGTTGTGCCTGGATCTGCAACTTCTTTCATGGCTTATGCATCCAATATTGGATTTGCACAGTCGATTACAATAGCTACATGCCAGTCTACTTCCGTTTTCATGAGTCTGAGAATTTTTCCTTCTGAGGCAGAGTTCTTTTGCATGTCTTGCACAGGTCCTATCAAAAAATGACATGTCCTGTTGTAATAATTGTCACCAGGTGTTGTGATCTGATGACGTAGATTCCCAAGAGCTTGGATTGATGTTAAGCCTTTTCATAGTGTTTTTACATATATCCTTGAATCTTAACTTTGTCCTTCCTCTTGCCCTTGCTCCACTTGTTAGTTCACCAAAGAGGATTTCTTTAGGAAGGCGTTTATCACTCATTCTCCTCACATGGCCGAGCCACTGGAGTCTTCTGTTGTTAAGGATCGATATGAGACTGGGTATGCCAGCTCTTGATAGGACATCTACATTTGAAACTTTGTCTTGCCACTTAATATTCATGATTCTGCAAAGGCAGAGAAGGTGGAAACCGCTCAATTTTTTCTCTTGGCACGAGTACGTAGTCCAGGTCTCAGATCCATAAAGCAAGACACTTAATATGCATGCTTGGGTATATCAATATCTTCGTTTTCAATGTCAGTTTGGGATTGTTCCATGCTTGTTTCATAAGTCTGCCAAATGTTATGGCTGCCTTCCCAATTCTGATGTTCAGTTCTTCGCCCATGGAGAGATTTGTGGTGACAGTAGACCCAAGGTAACAGAATTGTTGAGCCACCTCTAATGAACTGTCATTTAGAGGGCATCCCCACCAGCATCTGGTACTCCTGCTTGTGCGGGAAGTAAGGGAAGCAGACAGGAGCATTTGCTCCCATCGGCCTCCCGCTGTGGGGATGGTAGGGAAACTCGAAACAACGTACGTTGACTCCCACTACATAATTAACGAAGCTTGTGTTGCGTATCTTGATTCGACATTTTCTTTTAGTGTAGACCTGGCCTACGGAAGAGGCAGGCTTGTAAACAAGACCAGGACTCCCACACTCACAGTGCAGGCTTGCCATAAAAATATCTTGAGTGTGGTGGGATTGATGGGAGCACACCACTCTTATGTTCTCCTTTTGTGATTGGAGCCACAGAATGGAATAGTTTGCCTTGTGTGCCCAAGTTGCCAAGAAACGAATCAGTAAGTATGTTTCACTGACCAAGGCAAAAGCAGTTTTGAAAGATATATAGGCTCAAGACTTTTATCTGCCTTTTTCTGAACAAAGCAAGTTCCTGAGAGACTGATTCAAAGAATTAAATGGAAAGGTTCATGCTGTAGTTATAGGATTAAATCCTGGGAAAAAAATGACCGCGAGGTTGACTCAGTCCTTAAATAAAACCCTGCGAATGAAACTTCAGATCAGCAGAGCCTTCTGAATTAATCACAGGCTCAAAATGATTCACAAGCTAACGAAGCAGGACCTGAAAGCCAGAGTAACCTCCAAACTGTACCTTGAATCAAGTTTAAACTCATTGCTAAAGAGAGAAATACCCTGCCACAGCAGTGTTTGTGGGTCTTAAAGAAACAATTAGATCTGTCATTGACTGTAGTGGGAGACCTTTTAAAGTGTACTAAACTATGCCTTCTGTGCTAGTTTAAAGATTCTCTCCAAACCTATGCAATGGCACATATAAATCAAGGGAAAATTAGCTGCTATAAAGACTGCCACGTGGTTTAGCTGACATGATGTTCCTATTTTGACCCTGCTCTTTAAGTCTCTTTTCACTTTCCCTGGTGATGTAGCAACTTTAATGTTAAACCAATAAAGCACAAGAGCCTCAGGCATGTACGTTTATAGCCCAAGTGCCACCCCCTGCTGACAGACAGGCTAAGCAGATATTCCCATGCCTCTGTGAATTTTCATGGGGCCAGGGTGTAATCGGAGATTCATGGTATGCACCAGCACAACCCCTGATAAATCCAGAGGCAAAAGCACAAACAGATTGGAGGTATGTGCCATGCATTTGTGGTTAAATCTGCCTGAAAGTATTTCTGCTCCACAGCTTGCCTCCCATAGTAATTTACAAGTGCACAATGCTATACGGAAAGAATAGGGAACGTAGGGAAGGGCAATCTGCCATTTGTCTAATTTCAAACCATCTTGAAAACTGAAGCAGAGAGCAAGCAGAGTGAAAAAGAAAGCAGATTGTGAAAAGGAGGAACATTCTATGATTAGTACCTTGATGCTTGCAAAAAACATTGTTTATGACCCAGTTTTACCTCCTAGCTCATGTTACCTTACTCTGCAAGTCCCAGTGGGACCCTATTTCTTGACATTAGGTGCCAAACTAAAGCCACATAAATGGCAATAGGCTATAAGACACCAGTCTCTCTCTGTCCACATGCATATGTACTGTATTTATGTTTACCTGGATGCCCACAGAGCTAAATACACTAAATCTGTCTGAAAAGTCTCTTTCCTGGTTAAAAGGCCACACACAAAAAAGGTCAAGGCAGGATTAGATTAATGTGTGTCACAAAGAGGTGTGTCAAAGAGGATGGAGAAAATTATTTTCCTTAACGTCTGATGATAGGACAAGGAGCAATGGGCTTAAATTGTAGCAAAGGAGGTTAGGTTGGACATTAGGAAGAACTTCCTAACTGTTAGGGTAGTTAAACACTGGAATAAATTGCCTAGGGAGGTTGTGGAATCTCCATCACTGGAGATATTTAAGAGCAGGTTAGACAGACATCTATCAGGGATGATGTAGATGGTCCTTAGTACCCTGCACTCACAGCAGGACCGGACTTGATGACCTCTTGAGGTTCTTTCCAGTTCTAGTATTCTATGATTCTATGAAGGACAGCTTTTCCTTCATTTGTTGCATTAAATGTCCTATCAGGTCACCTTAAACTCTGAGACACTCGTCCTTTCAAACAGCATTTTTCACTCACTCCATGTCTTCAAGGAGTTTGAGATTTCCATCTCAACGTGGTTGATATACTGAGTAATGACATGTATTGAGGGAATTTACTGCTCCTGGAAATCCTCTGGGAAGCTCTTTGAATTAGAATATAGAAAGGATGTGGACACATTGGAGACGGTCCAGCAGAGAGCAACCAAAATGATTAGGGGGCTGGATCATATGAGGAGTGGCTGAGGGATTTGGGTTTATTTAGTCTGCAGAAGAGAAAAGCGGGGGGAAGGGGATTTGATAGCAGCTGTGATGGGGAAACCAATCCCTGCACTGGCGCCAGCTGGCCGGCGGGGCGCAGCAGCCCCGGGAGCGCCGTGGCTGCCCCGGCTGAGAACCAGCGGCGTGCCGACGGCGCAGGCGCAGGAGGGTCCAGGCCGCGAGTGGTGGAACCTGGGACCCAGGAGAGGGTGGCCGGCGCGTTCGGTGTGCGGGAGCAGGACGCTGGCCAGGACGCCCAAAAGGGAGGCGGCCGGGAGGAGACGGGGGAAGGAAGAGCAGGGGCTGGCTGTGCTCTCAACCTCCACAGGTGGCGAACCAGAGCCCAGAGAGCGGGGAGCGCCAGACGTGGCAGACCGGGGCGACGGCACCAGAGACGGAGGGACACCCCCGAAGGAGCCCAGGGGCATCACAGCAGCCAGCGGACGGGCTGGACGAGCCAGGCGCCGGGTGTTGACGGTGCAAGTGGCGCGGCGGGGCACGTCAGTGTGACGAGCCAGCAAGGACTGTAAGAGGGGCCAACACGGAGGGCCCCGAAGAAGTGGGGAGAGACTGAAGGTGGGGGCGTAGCCGGGCGGACTGAGCTGGACCCCGCCACAGCAGCCTACAACTTCCTGAAGGGAGGTTCTAAAGAGGATGTAGAGAGGCTGATCTCAGTGGTGATGGATGGCAGAACAAGGAGCAATGGCCTCAAGTTACAGTGGAAGAAGTCCAGGTTGGATATTAGGAAAAACTATTTCCCTAGGAGGGTGGTGAAGCACTGGAATGGGTTACTTAGGAAGGTGGTGGAATCTCCATCCCTAGAGGTTTTTAAGTCCTGGCGTGGCAAAGCCCTGGCTGGGATGATTTAGTTGGGGTTGGTCCCGCTTTGGGCAGGGGGCTGGACTCCATGATTCCTGAGGTCTCCTCCAGCCCTGGGATTCTATGACTTGCATATAAAGCACAACAAGTAACTTCCTGGCAGAGAGTTTCTAGACAGAGACTTGTGGGGACTCGGGAGGAGTGTGGAGATGTCCTTTTGATGCTGTTTCCAAGGAACAGCTCTTAGATGTTTCCCATACCCAATTTATAATACCTCTCATACATTGTTACAACACACAGACTAGTTTGCAGATCTTAGAGTGTAGTAAGTTGAGGTCAGTAACATGGAGTCAGCAGGCCTAAATAGAGGCCTGTAACATGAAAACAGCAACTGGCCTGCAATCTAGTGAGCAAAACTTTGGTTCAGTAACAGGAGCCAAGAAAGAGGCCGTACTGATAACACTGTGATTGTGTAAGTTAGGACACAGGGCCGCAATGAGAACAAACTGTAAGCCAAAGGGAAGTAACGGAACATCTTAGTAAGAAATGTCTTGGTACAAAGACTCCCTAAAAACTAATGCACATACCGACCTAGGTTCAGGACCAGGTCGGAATTGACAGCATGAAGGATAGTAAGTAAGCCCCCCTTCCGTAAGGTGAGGGGTGGTATCTAGGCAACAGAGGGTGGCAACCCGGTACGTAAAGAAATGATGTAAGTTGTTTGTACCTGTCTATAAAGGACACACGCAAAGGTGCTCTCCAGCCGACCTTGGGGGGCGCACTAAGCGCCTGAGCGGCAGGTGTCATTGCCTGAACTTACAGAGCGCACAGTAAGCTTAACTTTGACTAACTGCTGTTAATATCTGTTATATGGCAATAGGCCTGCCGGTGTTGGTACCTTGTCAAGCGGGCCATAGTGCCCAGTGGTGTAACATTGTACTGATCTCTGTTACCAACTGGTAGAGCTTACGCATTTGACAATAAACCTGCTCGATTGATTTCAAACCTTGCCTGCATCTGTCGTTTCTGGGGCCTCTCAGAAATCTCCTGTGTTGACCCAAGTGCACGGGGTCTAACACTCTAGATAAAGGGAGTACCGACTGTTACGCACGCAGCCGAAGTTTATTATCACCGGAGTAGAGGTCCTGTCAGGAGTGCGCCAGGACAACCCTGACCAGACGACGCTGACACTGACAGTCCAGACCACCGAAGGTACCGAGATACGAAAACACCGAAGTACGACATTAGAGTATATATTTATCAGAGCCCCTAATGTCAAGAGTTTGTTGTTATGTTCCTAGAATATTAAAAAATGAAGTTCTGGGAAACCACCTTCCAAGTTTACACCATCTGCTATAGTTTTTAGGGTTTAAAGTTAAATGCAGAACAGGTAAATCATGCATAGAACAGGACCAGCAGCGGAAAAGGGGAAAATGGAATAAAACAAGAGACAAAGAGTAAAAGAGAAACATGGGTGCTGTCAAATGAGGTCTGAAAGGAAAATGTTACTGCTATTTTTGTGGAAGCAGTCACTGTTTCCAATGAGATACCATATCCCACATCTCTGTTATAGTCCTGGGGAGTCACTTAAAGACACTGTTACTGTCCCCCAAGAAATCTTTTAATGATAGGAAGTCACTGGAACTACTTGCGGTAAGCATTATGCCTGGACTTCATAAAAAAACACCCTGAAAGTTCCCAAATAGTAAAACAACGCTAGCCTCAGCTCTGCTGATATTTCTCAGGTACAAACCACCAAAATAATACTGAGAAAGAACTGGATGGGGGGAGGGGGTGTCTGGATGGGAGGGATGTTAAAAATTGGTTAACTGAATAGTCGATTAACCTCATGAATTCTTATCAATTACTCGACTATTCTATAGTCCCCGGGAGCAGGGCAGGCAGCCAGTGAACTCCGGCCCCACTCACAAGGAGGCCTCTACCATTTGGTGGTGCTGCCTCTGTATCAGAGGCAGCAGCACGGGGTCCAGGCGGGAGCTGGTCTGCAAGGGGAGCCCCAGTTTAAAAACCAGCTCCCCTCGCAGACCAGCCACCTGTCGCCCCATGCTGTTGCCTCTGATAAAGAGGCAGCAGCATGGGATGGCAGCAGCCCCTGTCTAGGGATTGATCTGAGCTCTCAGACCTGATGTGAGCTAGAACTGAGCCAGGCTACCTGCCCGCATGGCTCCTAATACACTTTAAATGCAGAACTGCAGCGGAAGTAGGTCCTGGACGCAGCATGAGCCAGGATTGAGCCAGACTGCTAAAAAATGTATTGGGACGGGGGGGCGTGGAAATGCATGTAGTCTCTAGCATTAACCTATAGGCTTTTGCTTATCTGTTAATCGACTACACTATTACATCCCTAGTGTCTACCCTTCTTTATTTCATTGTAAAGCAGCAAAAGGGGGCACAAACCCAATTTAAAAAATCCCATGTCCTAACCTTTGACGTGAAAAGATGAAAGTACCATGAGCAGAGGTAGGTAAGAATCAAGGCAGTGGCATACATAGGTAAATACTGAAGAGCTGGCAATCGTGAGAGATGCAATTATGAGAGACAATGACATAACACTTGGTCCTTTGAAGCACTTTCCATCAAAGCACTGTCCAAAGATTAAGTTCATTACTTAGCCCTCAGTGTGGGAAAGAAAGATGCAGGATGCTAATATAGTGGACCAGAAAGGCAAAAGGAAGATCTACAGGTACTTGGAAGCATTGGTGACTCACTTATGAGAGGAGCATCAGTATCAATGGCAATATCCATTAACATTAATGACACCCATAGAAACACTATCAGCATACTAAACAGGAACTGTGTTGAACATACCTGGTGAGGACATGAGTACACTTCAGTTCCCATTCATAAAATGCTTCAAAGACATACAAGGTGACAGGATGCGAGTCACAGCCCTGAGTTCTGTGGGACCATGCCTCATTGCACAAGACATGAAGTTAACCCAGTGTCACCGCACTGCATCAAGCCAGCAGGCTGATAACTGTACTTTCTGACTCTTGGTTTACAAAGAATTTTTTTTAAAAACACCCAAGGAATATAGGAGCATAAAAGCCCATGATTTTCAATGGAACACAAGTGCTCCTAATGCCTTTAGGCACTTTGGAAAATTCAACTTGTAATATCTCCCCTTCCTCGCCTCTTTTTAAAACTATTTCAGATGAATTTAGTGCTGGGGGACATATGTTCTCTCTCTTTGCCGAGGACGCCAACAAAGGTGACATATCGCATTACCACTCACCTCCCTTATGCTGCAGTTTTGCATAAAAATATGCTGAAGACATAACTACAGATATTAATACATCAAACCACAAAATTTAAATGTGTGTTTAGTGAGTGATTCACAATAACGGCTGAATGGCTAGCTAGAGCAAGCTGGATCTATCTGTGCATGCTACAGTTCCTCAGCTCCCTTGGAGTGGTTCTGTTTTACCTATTGTTCTCCTGAGAGGCTGTTGCAATGTAGTCATGACAACGGCAATATCGCACGGTTGTTCTAAGCTATCACTGTAATGGTGTATATCATTAAAGCTGCTGCAAAACTATAGCGTTTAAACCACATTTCTTCTCTCTCCTGTCTAATCAAGCTCTCCTCTGTAATGCAGGAACAGGACCGTTTTGGCACCATGTATTTTTAAAAAACATCTTTAAAGGAACCATGATTTAGATTCAGAGGAGAGGAGATTTCAGAGCGAACCTATGATGCAAACGAACACCACCAATGTTCAAAGCATTGAACAATCTTACTTTCGCATGCTGTTTCACTGACTTCAATGGGATTAGCAATGGAAAAACTGCTTGCATAAAGGATTTTCAGCATCAAGGTCTTGCTTGTTCAGATTCCAGAAAGAAATAAAAACCAACATCATCTATTTCAGCTATATCTAGCTTCTGTAACTACGTTGTTAGTACATAGCTACTGCTATCACAGACAGTATTAGACTTCGGGTTAGGACATTGAAAGGCTAATTGTCCATAATGGCTCTACCTGAGCTCAGCTGGGATTGGTTCAGAATCTCTGCAAAACATGCAGAACCTGGCTTTACACTATCCATCTCCAAATCTGCATGCAGTTTGGGGTGAGGGGTGTAGAGAGGGACAAGGCAAGAGAAAAAACAAACATTTAATTAAAAAAAAAAGCTAGTAAAAGAAACTCTAAGAGACTAACAATGTCATTTGCAGAGACCGTATTAACAGAATTAACACTTCAGAAGTCTGAGTTCTAACTGGATGTACTGAGTCTGTTGGCAACCATGCACATTTATGAGGGTAAAACCAGATGTAGGCAGATTACCCACAAATCTATCTTTTGATAAGAACTGGGCTAGCAGTGACCACATTTAAATATGATTGTTGACAGCAGGTTCCTAGCATGTGTTTACCAACGGTGTATAAAGATTTCTCCAAGTCCCCAGAGGAAATAGCAGCAGGTAGCCCTGCTTGCACAGTCCTGGCCTCAGGTGTAGTCGGACCCTGAAAATATAGGTAGAGCCCTACAAATCTGTGGCTATCCATTTTATATTTGTAGATGCAGATATCCACAGCTAATTTTGGGGATACTGATGCAAATACTATTTTTTAATCTAGAACCCACAAATTTCGTGGATATCTGCTTTATATTCGTGGGTATCTTCATCTGTGGATCATTTTTACAGATGTGGATCCAAATTTTGGGCTCTAGTTATAGGGTCTCATTTTCAGAGGCACTCAAACCCCATAACTCCTGCTGAAGTCAAAGGGAGCCAAAGGTGCTCAGCAAAACTCAAAATTAGGTGCATGCTCTATAAATCTTTCCTCCTAAATAAACATGCATCTCCCGCTAACTCTAAAGAAATCTCTACGAGCAGAAAAACAGAGGAGAGAGATGCTGACCCTGTAAAACTGGCAACTTCTATTTAAAATAAAATACACATTAAGTCTTCCTAAATTACTAGATGCAGGAGACATATAACTGGGGCCCTTTCATATATGAGAATGTTACAAACAAGAACCACCAGCGTACAGCACAGACAAATACTTAAACATGCCAATGAAGTCTCACATGGTATGTACTGGCGTTCCATGTGCTATGGCAGCCAAGTTTCTAACCTATTTGCTTCAATCGTGTTACTCAGAAAGGGACATGGCTGCCAAACTAAATTAATTTCACATGAAAAAACAAGCAAAACCACTAATAAGCTTTATACCTTTGAGCAGAAATATTAGACCTGACTGAGCGCTTGGATCCTTCCCCTAATGAAATCGTTTTAAAGCAGAGAGTAGGAGTGTTGACCTTTCAGACTGCATTAAGTAACCAGAGATGCGGCCTCTTTTTTTTTTTCTATGTTACAAAGGGGAAAAAACACACACACAAAAATATCTGAGGTTAACTGCTGCTGAACCCTGGAAAGAATGGCATTTCTGGAGGGTACAAGGTTTACTTCTTTCCCACAAAGATTTTCGGCATATGAGGAAATGAAGAAGATTCTTCCTCTCTCTGTTTTTTCCATACATCCAAACACACCCCAAACCAAAACACTTCTTGGGTATCTCTAGTACTCACTATCCTCACTGCAAAATTTGTTTACGTTGTGTATCAATAACATGGTATCTCATGTCAATCAACTTTACCTCAGTCTTGGTGTCTTTGCCCCACTATCATTACTCTCAGGCTCTTTGCTTTCTCACTGAAAGTTGGGATGACAAAGAAAATGGCTTCGCTACGATTACTGATACTGCTGGCAGTATTTAAAGAAGGAATGCCTTCGCCTATTGCATGGTCCTATCAAAGGCACTGTCGTTCTTTGTGGCCCCACAGGTGGCCAGGATACTTCTGCCTCACTGGTGGCATTCAGCAAAGCAGTGCTGAATGAAAGAGTTTCCTCCCATCCTCCTTCTCAGTAATGGGATGTCTCTGCAATGGTCCCCACATGGCTGTTGCTCCACACAGGAAGATACTGGGCATGGGTACCACATCCCCTTCCCCACAGTGCAGTGCCGAGCACCACAATCAGGCCAGCGACGGGAGGAGATGGGGACTTTTAAAATAGCCGATTTGTTTAACAGTTTATTTTTTGAATTGTGAAACTGAAGAATAAAAAGTTTCATATGGGGTGGGGGAGATGTACAAAGGAGGCTCAACACATATCAGGGTCCTGCCTTTAGGAATTTAAATCACTGGTAAGGGGATAGAATGTTCTTGACGTGGGACTGATAATTATGTGTGTTACATTAGTGCCTAGGGCAGGGGTCTCAAACTCCCAGCCCATGTTCTGCCTGGAGCAATTGCACAATCTGGCCTGGGACTCCTGGCGGGTCGAGGGGGATCCTGTCCGCTACTAGCCCCCAAGCACTGCCCCTTCCCACCACTGCCCCATCCTCTCCCTCCATGGCACCCCGTCCCCTGAGCAGGCAGCTTTGGGGATCAATGGGGGGATCTGGCACCGGGCGGTGGCAGCAGTCGTGCACCCCATGGCAGCAGGAGCCGGGGGGGAAGCAGAGCGCACTGGGTGAGCTCATTCACTTTGCTATGCTCCACTTCCCTGCAGCTCCGACCCCCACGGGGAGTGCAGGGGAGGGGTGCGACTGTTGCCGCCATGCGACACAAAGCCTCTCCTCCTGCCATCCCCAAATTTGCATGCTGGAGGCCGGGGGGCCATGGAGCAAGAGGGTAGAAGAATGGTGGGAAGAGGTGGAGTTTGGGGGCCAATAATGGACACCTCCCCTAGCCTGCTGGGAGTCCCAGGCTGGACAGTGCAATTGTTCTGGCCAGGACTTGCTCAGGGGCCAGGAGTTTGAGAGCCCTGCTCTAGTGGTCCAATTGAAATCAGGGTCCTGCTGCACAAGGCACCAAAGGAATGCTGCTCCCAGGTCGCCTCACAGTGTCATGCTGGGGACAGGGAGCGCAGTGCGCCTGTTACTAATAAAATTATCAACCCACTTTTAAGAAAAATTGGCTTAATTATATATTTCTCCTGAAAATATAATATATATAATGTATTAATCAATACATTAATATATATATAATATGAATACATTAATATAATGGGCTGTCCAAGTCATAGCTAGATCCCTTCCATCTCCCAACGCATTAGCCCATCTTTCTTCCAGCTGACAGCTACATTTTGTTTGCATGGGGATTATGAAGTTGTTTTCTTCATTTTTGATCCTGGTTGTATTGCCATACAGTGATCTTAGCATCTTTGGCAGAAGAGAGGTAGAATGATCATTGTCTTTCTTTCCTAGCTGCATTTATTTTATGTTTAAAGATTTTAAAAGCACACGTTTCAATACAATTCTGGCTTCCTTGAACATCCCTCAAAGCATCACAGCTAGTCACTGGCATGTATGCAAAAAGGAAGAAAGCGAGAGAGAGAGAAAGAGAAAGGAATAAATGAAAACGTACAAGGGGGGAAGTAGCTCCAGGACGCTGGACGGGCTCCGTGGGCAGGGGATACTGGGAAGGTACAATTTAAAAAAAAAAAAAAGAAAGAAAGAAAGAAAGAAATGGTTAAAACATGTACCCATTCAAAATGGGTCAATTTCAATTCAAGCTTGGCTAGACTACACGCAGTGCCATTTCCTTGCCAACCCACCTCTAGACAGACAGACATTCTGGACCCAATCAATTCTGCAAGGTGCTGAAAACCTTCTGAGAGATTTGCCCTGAACCCCACTAAAATCAACAGAAGTTCAAGGGACTCAGCACCTAACATGGATCCTGATTCAGAAAAACACTTGAGCGTGTTTTAACTTTTATCTTATCCCAACTGAGCAACACTCTTGAACATAGTCTCATTAATTTTAATGGGATGCAAGTATGTATTTAAGGTAATGCATGTGCCTTGTCAAATAAGAGCCAGGCATGGGAACTGTATTACCTCTCTAAAGATGGACAGTTCCAACCAATAACGAAAACAACTCCAGAGTTTGCAATATTAAATTTACAAAAAATCACATACTTCTCTACCCAACTGGGTCCCTTTTTATGTTTTAGTTTGGATTATTTCAGTGGTTCTAAAGCAAAAAGCTGCTTTAAACTTACTTCTCTCAGTCTGCATTATAGCCCGCAAAGATGTCAAGAAAAAGGCAGGGCTTTGACAACGGTTACACCATTCACCGAATCATAGAAGATGAGGGTTGGAAAAGACCTCAGGAGGTCATCTAGTTCAGTGTTTTTCAAACTTAGGTCATGGACCCAGCAGGGTAAGCTGCTGGCAGACCTGCACCATTTCGTTTACTTAATGTGTCATAGTCATGGAGCCTCGCAGCTCCCATGGGATGTGGTTCGCCGTTAAGTAAACAAAGCAGTGCAGGCCTGCCAGCAGCTTACCGGTCCCGTGATCCAAATTTGAAAACGCTGATCTAGTCCAACACCCTACACACAGCAAGACCAACCCCAACTAAATCAGCCGAGCCAGGGCTTTGTCAAGCCAGGGCTTAAAAATCTCGAAGATGGAGATTCCACCACCTTCGTAGGCAACCCATTCCATGCTCACTGCAGAGAAGCGAGAGTAACATTGGTTTGTTTTTATAATTAACTTAAAAAAACAAAAACCAATAAGCACCCAGAAGTAATTTCCTACCAGATCAGATCACTTTAAATCTGGGCCTTAAACTAGTTGACTTTGAAGTTTTAAAAATTATCATGAGTACACAACCAGGTGATATCCATAACACTTGAGACATGCACAGAAAAAAATAACTAAATAATTAAAATTCATAATTCATTTACCAATAACATGCATGTGTAGAAAAGGGTCCCCAGTCCTGCCAGGTGTGGGCCAGCAGCAGCACATATTAAATTCCAAGGGAGCTGAGAATATGTAACATCTCATAGAACTGGACTCTAAGTTTGTCAATATTAAGAGAACGCTTTCAGGATATTACACCGTTGAACCACATGTATCAGCCCCAGGCCTGTTAGTGCATTTGGCTCCTCTCCAGTAGATACTGAAAGTTCAGTCTCAAGTTGGCTCACTGACATTCCAATATAATTTAGATTTAACAGGAAAGTTATACATTACAAACTCAGTAATTAATTATTTTTAAAATCATGATTGAGGATTAACAAACATGGCCCTACACTGAATTATAAATGTTTTAGCAATTAATGTGTATTTTGTCTAGAGCAAAAAATATATTTCCAATGGGCATTAACCAGCGTTAACAGGCCTACTTAACCTGCAATGTTTGCTCCAATCACCTGCAAACTCCACTACACCCTAAACAAAACACTTCATCATTGTCTCCAGAGTTTACAAGGATCTTATTTTAATGCAGAATCAATCTCTTCCGAGTCTGTTTTGTTAGCAACCATCTCTGAAACAACTGCTGCAACTCAGTTTTACATCTTTGCATTTAAAATTAGATCCATCTCCAATACTCAATTCATACTGCAGACCTGGATTTTAAACCCTTTTAAAGTTCAGAGGATTATCTGAATCTGGAGTTTTGATTCATCTTCATTATGATGTTAAAAATATTTATTTATGGTTAACTACTTGTAACACATGTATCAAAATACAAGCTAATCCTCATTAAGGCTTATATATAATTATATATTAGGTGTTGAGCCTTAATGAGGATTTGCTAATATATATGTGCAGGTATATAGTAGATAAGTAACTGTACCTTTTAAGTCCAAACAAAATGAATTCCTTGGTCGTAAACAAGGCAACTATTCCGGTTAGTGGAGACATGGTGCATGAGGAGTTTTAAACAATTCAGAGCTTTGAAAGAGGAATGAGTGAGTGAGAGAGATGTTCAGCACCAACTCACCCATTCCTCCTCCACCGTGCTCAGAACTCCATGCTGTAAACTGTGGATGTTTATGCTTTGTTTTCACACTGGCACTATTCTCCCCCAAATTATGAGGCAACACTGTTCAAACGCCTTCCAAGAAACTGTCAAGCCAAAGAACTGCTGAGAGAAGACTTGGTAAGCAAGGCTTTAGCAGGATGAGACACACAGTAACAAGTTAAATGTTAACATGTGAGACACACAATGAGTTTATGCCATCGCTGACATATCTAAAGGTTAGTGATCAAAGATGACACATAAAAAGAGATGGTGCCTGTAATCATTATAATGAAAATCAGACAAACTGAGATGATATAAACAAATTCAGATCCTGTTCTCAGACACACCTACTGAAGACGAACAGTACCAGGGATGAGAGTAATAAATAACACTTGAAAGGCACTTCCAAACGTTTCATTTAGAGGAAAAGCACGGATTGTTTTCCTTAGCTAAGCAGCAGGCTGAAAGTTCAGAAAGTTCACTTCTCACCAGGAAGAAGAAGAATATCTGGAATTTGTATATCATCTTTATTTCCAAATGTCCCAAAACTCGTGAAAAAACTACAGACAGGAACTACAGGTTGAACATCTCTAGTCCAGCACCCTTGGGACCTGACTGGAGCCAAATCAGAGAATTTACTGAACCATGGAAGGTCAGTATTGTCTAGCAGCATTACCAACACTTCCACTGCTTACTTGGTCCTTAGAAGACATTTAGGGGGTAAATTAGTAAGTATCTGAAGTAACTAACTACCCAATCTTCAGATACTTACTGATTCCCTCTAGCTCCCTGTCTCCCACCCCCTCCTTTTTTTCCCCCTCTCCCCCTTCCCCCCTATTTATTTTGGGTCTGCACATCCTAAACTCAAAACTCCGGTCATCTGAAGAAGCTCATGATAAGCCCATGAAAGCTCATGATACCATCTACATGTTTTGTTAGTCTATAAAGTGCTACCAGACCATTTGTTATTTTTTCTGTACAGACTAACTCGGCTACCCCCCTGAAGCTTTTAAAGTTAAAGCTCAGTATTTATAACCTCTTGCTGGCGATAAAGATTTTGGCTCTAAAAAACTAACTCATTCCAAGCAATATAAGTATCCTCTTTAACTATCAAAAATTGGGCTGTTTATTTTAAATTAAGCAGGTATCAGTCTACATATATCTCTACACATAACTACAAATTCTGTATTAAAGCAGGATTGATACAAATTTAAAGCTTTCATTTCACAAATTAAGCCAACAGTATGATCAGAAATGCTAGTTTTAGTTACAAAAATTTATTGTAGCAGAAGCATTTTCTTTCCTTTTCTTAGTCCTTTGAGTTTCAGAATAACTGAATAACATGGATACAATTTTAATTTAAGTCCAGGTTTCCTGTTATTCTTTAGACAGTAATTCATCTAATATCTTTGGTGTTAGCACAAACTTCTATAATGAAAGAAACATTATTTCTAAGCAGACTATACCTAGTCCCATTTCTCTTCTTTAGCATACTACATCTCATTTTCATTTGAATTTCACTCATTAATTGTACTTCATTTAAGCCCAACATGGCATTTTATGACTCTATTAAAATGTTACTCCCATCACCTCTGCAAATCAAGATCTTAGTAATTATGAATAATAATAAATCGCAGGGCAGGAAATTATTTGCTTTACATCTGCTTTTCATTAAATTACTTAATCCAGCCAAATCTATGAGCAATTAAACAACACAATCACTTCTATGTTTGTAAATTCCTTCATGGAAAACAACTTTATGCTGTAGATACAAAACATCCTGGTTGTTTCATGCACAACATTGTGATTAAGGAAACAAAAGTCACATTTTGCTAAATATGCCTTACTGAGTCCAACTCTAAAACCTTAGATTAATTCTGGATGGAATATCCTGTTCAGATAAAGTAAGGACAATAGCCTCAAGCAGCGCTTGTTGAAAAAGCATCTCTCTGTTCCCTAAAAAAGCTAATGGTAACTCTCAAATAATAGACAATTAAAAGAAATCTGAAGTGAATTTTAATGCATTTGGAAATTGGTTGGTAAGCTTGAGTAGTGCATTAAATTCACAGAACACCTACAACATGGGTAGCAGAAACACAGATTTCTCCACACTGTCCGACCAACATAACTTTAACCATGTTCTAGAGGGACAGCTTTTAAAATGGAATGTATATTTCAGTCTCCAGGCCTTGTCTTCTCAGCTGAGCCAGTAAGGTGCCAACTAAGGATGTTAAAATGCAGTTGTTTGACTAGCTGAGTAGTGGATAGGCACTTCCGCATTCCGCCTTTGAAATGTACAAGAGCCCCCGCTGGGGCTCTTGTAATTTCAAAAGAGGAATGTGGAAAGCCCGGGGCCAGCGGGAAGTCCTGCTGGCTAAGGGCTGCACGCAAGTGCCTGCTTTGAAATGTACAAGAGTCCCCAGCGGGGGCTCTTGTGCATTTCAAAGCCATGGAGCCCAGAGTCAGCAGGGGGGACTCAGAGTCCCCCACTGACCCCGGGCTCTGTGCGGTATTTCCCCAGAACCCGGGGTCAGCTGGGGACTCCCCAGCTGGTTCCGGGGAAATGCCACATGGAACCCAGAGTCAATTGGGGAGTCCCCAGCTGACCCTGGGCTCTGCTGAAATGCTGTGGGGAGTCCGGGATCAGCTGGGGAGTCCCCAGCTGACCCCGGGTTCCGAGCGGCATTTCCCCAGAACCCTGGGTCAGGTGGGGAGTCCCACGGCGCTTCAGCGTTTTAAAGGGGTGGTACCGCACATCTGAGCTGCGGATCATCTGTACGGCGGCTGCTCCTTTGAAATGCCGCCTTGGAGTTTCAAAGTGGCAGTGCCACACAGCTGATCCCTGGCTCAGCTGTGCGGCGCTGCCACTCTGAAGTACCCCTGCCCCCCCAGTTCAGCAAAGAACCTAAGCACATTCAGAACTTTAAGAACATGCTTAAATCAATCCCTCTTCAATAAGGCAGTTAAACATGTCCAGAAGTGCATCACTGGACCAGGACTCTGGTATTCTTCAAGATGCTGAATATAAGGCTAGAGAGCAAATTTTCAAAAAGCGCCTAACCGGTTTAGGAACCTAAATTTCATTTTCCAAAGGCACTTAGAAACATAAGAGCCAAAATATCACTGTCAATAAGCTTTTGGCTCCTAATTGCCTTTTGAAAATGAGGCTTAGATTTTAAAATCATGTAGGGGTTGCAACGCTTAGCACAGCAATGCATCCATGTCTTTAAAAATCTGGGCCTAAAATACCTCTCTCCCATTTATGAAGTTTCTTACAATCGGACAGATGGTAAATGGAACCTTAACATTAAAAATAAATTCCTGCTTAATGTAGGCTTTAGATATGGGGTTTTTTATTGGTAGCCTTAAGTAAACCCAGAATCTTTGGGGCCTACTATATTTATGGAGCTCCGATTAAGGAAAGTTAACAGTTACATCTAATAACCCTTTCATATACTAACTGTAAGAGAGTTAGCACTTTTTATACTGAATCTAAAACAACTGTTTTCTTTGATTGTGAAAAAATACATCTCTCCAGTGTGCTGTTAAAGCCAAACATAATCTATTAATCTATGCTGCTTCATTACTGCTCATTAAAGCTTGTAAGAAACTATTCACCAGCAATTCATGACATTTAATTTAATTGCCTGAGCCATATTTAAGGATAAACACTTGCAATTGTGATTGTCTTCCTTGGCCCAACTTATACTACGGTCTAAAGTTTCCTTTCTTCTACATGCTCAGACTGATAAAAAACACGGTTGGAGAAGTGCATGATGATCAAATTCAAGTGATCAAATTCAAGCTTTGAGAAATGCATACTGGATTTACTGAGCACAGGCCTGCTGCAATGACTTGACTTGCTAATGAGCTATGCGACAGAGAAGCTAACACAAGTGGGGTCTGACATTCCTGAAGAGGATGAAGGTGGGGCAGGGGCGGAAAGTACTCTTTTCAAAGGTTCAGCCATTCAAAGCATGCAGTTTGATGCACTGCATAGATACCTTAATGCTCATGACTCTTTGCTGGTGAGCGAGAGGCCCTGAGTACTAAAATAGAATTTGCCAAAACAAATTTCACTTAATAAAATCAATCCCTGGAACCACAATTTTTTTTTAAAAAGGATCAGATTGGCACTCTTAGCAGATAAGATGTGTCTTTAAGGTGGGTGTTCTTTCAGGCATTCCCCAGAAAAAGGAAAAACCCTTCATTCCCTATCACCTATTTATCCCAGACAGATTGCTTGCTACTACACTGCTTCATTTTAACATAGATGAGTGATTTCAAGATGTTTCCTTTGACAGCAGTTAGGATGAACTTTTAAAGCAGGATTAAAATTAAAAAAAAAAAACACAGCAATCTCAGTACCATTAGGATGTGTAGAACTACACGGGGTTTGACTTTGCATGCACATGCACGAGTCACTGGAGTTACTCCTGATCTAGATTAGTGGAACTGAGAGCAGAATCAAGTTCAACACCTTTGTCTCCATTTAATTTTTCCTTGCTCAATTTATTTCAGTAACAACGGTCCTGCACTTTATGTAAAACCTAAAAAGGGAGGATGTGATTGGGATTGGATTTTGGATTTGCAGATCCAGAATCAGGGGATGATTAGGATTTGAATCTTATTGTATCTAAGGGCTTGTCCATATAGGGAATATCAGGAAAATTAATCCTAATTACCTAACAGTATGAATTTAAAGTGGATTAGTTAAACCGCACTGAATTCCTGTGTGGATGCTTTAATTCAGAATGAAAGTGACAAGAAAAATGAAATTAAGATCACTTTAACCTCTAAGTAAGAGTGCCCACACATGGATTTAATGATGTTTAACTAATCCACTTTAAAAGTTAAGTTTTACTGAGTGTCCCTGTGTAGACAAGACTTCACTCCACTCACAAGTCCCACTGTATCTATCTCCCCTATTGTATCAAAGCTGACATTTGGATCATCCCTATATTCCATACAGAAAAAAAAAAATACACTACATTCTGACAAAGGCAACAAAAGTAAGATTGTTGAAAGGAGCATACTCAGAGGTTGGTGAAGGGAACCCAGAACCTTGGAAGTCTAAATATTTCAAAACGCATATGAAATGAACATTGTTCTTAACTAAGGAAACAAAGGGAATGCAAGACATTCAACAATGAGAACCACACAGTACAACACAATATATGGGTGATGCAGAGAAAAGCAGACCATGAGAAGCATAAAAGTGGCACATGGAAGAGAGGACTTCCATAAAACGTCTTGAATAATTGCACACACATATACCTGGTTTTGGCACAGAGTTGGTCATAGATTGAGGAACTTTGTCGTTAATTAGTTCAACACACTCACTCGGAAAGAATCCCACCTGTATAATGAAAACAGAAACAGGGAATGAATGCAAAATATTAAGAACAGTATATAATCAAAGCTGTGTATAATACCAATTATTGTGTACGAGAAGCCACGTTTCAGTTACTTTTTCTCTTTAAGCCTATTCGTATACTGTTCTACAACTGTATGCCACGTGCAGAGGACTGGACTTGATGATCTCTCAAGGTCCCTTCCAGTTCTAGTATTCTACGATACACATGGATTAGTATTAACAATATGATCTTTCAAAAATGATGTAACCAGAGAGTCTATGCGCCAAGTACTTAGTATTGTACAATACACTAAACTTTTTTATAAATCTGAAAGCTTTTTCCACAGGACATAAATATTTCAGCTTGCAATAATCTATATATTTGTACATACAGATGAGATAGCCCGCAGGCTCAAGTGAATCCTGAGAGATGTAGAGCCCAGTTCTATTCTATACCAGGGTTAATTTCAAACACTGTCCATGCTATCGAAAAGGAATCATGCCTCAGATGAATTAAAAATGTTGGGAATACTGATATATTTTCCACTCCCGCTGCATTGCACTCAGATATCTTTTATTTGTATTGCTTTTTAAAAATGAATTTAAATACCAACTAATATATTGTGCATTTTTCTGTCACAGTTGCTTTCACCATACCCTATTACAAAAATGTGCCACTTCCAGCTCAGAGAGCACATGAGGGAATGAACGAAGCAGTACTTTTTACTTTCAGAGTTCCTAAAAACACCAAGATAGTTACATCATTGTTTCTAGACATCTTAAAACCCACTACACACCATGGTTTCTTTCCAAAGAAAACACGGCACATGCTCAGGGCATCTCCAGCTTGCCAGGCTAACAACAAACATTACTAAACTGTCATTTAAAGGGGAGTATTTTTAGCTGTGTTTGTCTTGAGAAGTTCCTGAATTTACTTTGCTGATACGAGGTCTAAAGACTTATATTTTGTAACTCAGTCAACGTTTTCCCCAGTTTCTTAAGAGATCATTCTTTCAGGGTCACAACCGATGCTTTATACCTTGCTTTGACCCACTTTAAATCTGCTTTCTTGACTTCTATGCAAAGTTTTCATGATTTTGTACAAATAAGTGAATTTAGTCCCAGAGTTAATCTCAACAGATGCAACTGGGCACTATTAGAGCATGATCCAGGATTAAAGGATTTGGTACTGTACTAAAATTAATAGTGGGGATGATATACGCTTAGATAAATGCAAGGTCATCTGAAGGTAAAGATTGCTACCTATCTTAAATCAAGGGAGGAGAGTTGGAGTTATTGTGACACAATCATTAATAATGTTTCTCTTACCACTGTAATTATTCTTCAGCCTAAGTTTTTACACCAGGCTCACAGCATCTCCTGATGCCAACACTGGAAGACACATGAGGATCTTAAATATCTTTATGGGGAATCTGTTCACACCTTAGTGACTCTAAGCAAAGAGGAGGCATTACTGCTCTGACAGCTACCGATCAAAATGAAAGCATTTCTCATGGGGCATAAATCTCATCCAATGGATGCTCATCCCTTTAAAATGTATTGGTGAGCAACCTGCAATTTTAAAACTGCATTGCTAGCTTGGGTTTCCTTATAATGACTTACTGCCTCATTGACAAGTTAATGTCTTCGGTTTCACATACTAATGTAATTATTTCAGAAACAGTGCGACTGAGATGGAGGGGAGAGAAGAGTCCCTCTCTAACATAACATCAGGGAGACCAGTGGAATTTAATTTACTTACTCTGTTCCCATTGCTTCTCCTTGGTAGACAGACAAATGTACACTCCTTTCTCTCTTCCGTTCTCCCAGCTTTTTTTAAAAAGCTGTATTTAAGCCACAGAGAAACCCATATAAAACACCTTTCCTGGTAACAGAATTCAAGAGGATGATGCTACGTTGCACAGTGCCAAACAGGGATCTCTAGGCTGACAACCTAATAAACCCCACCGTCCATCTTCATTTGGCATCAAAAGCATCATCACCTATTATCTAATGCAGAAGGTCATCCCACCCTCCTGCTAGTATATGCCACACCCTGCATTGTAATAGTAGACCCTTCTTCCGGGTGCAGAGAAGCACCCTGACTACTGCACAGACTCTGACCAGAGCGTAAAGGTAATATTCAGATGTATTTTCTACCACATTTCAAGGCCATAATCCAAGCTGAATTTAAGAAGAGCCTTCACACCATGCACAACATTTACTTGGAAAAAAAAATGCCGGGATAAGCCCTTGTTTTAATCACCTGCTGCAGCTTTTGCTGTATTTTAACATGAAAAATATGTATACGGGATAGCTGAGTTGTATTGCTTTGAGGAGGTGTTTCACCTACGGAGTGTTCCCAGACAAGGGACAATACTGATTCCCTATTGGTGTTAGAAACCAAAAAGGTACAGAACAGGCCCTTCCACACAAGGAAATTAGATTTGTTTTGATTAACTAGCCCAATTCTGACAGTGAATAGCAACATAACTAGAGCTGGGACCCTCCAGTTCTATTCCTGACTTGGTCACAAACTTACTATGTGTGAAATATCCGCCAATGCAGACTGCCTGCCCCAGCTGGTATGCACCACGTCAGACCTTCACCACGTGTCCTGCACACATATACATTTTGTGTCTGCATCTGCAAAAATGATCCATGGACATCCATATCCTCAGATATCTATGGATTTGCATAGCTCTACACATGAGGTTTAAGTGAGGCTGAGGTCTTTGCATGGACATGAAGTCCATTTTATGCAATGTGACCTCAAGCAAGACTTATATTGTCTCTCAGTGTCTCAGTTTGCTTGTCTGAAAGACACTGATTCAGGAAATCAAGGAGGGTATGCTTATAGTGTGTGCCTAAGCGATTTCCTTGAGTGGGAGTAATCCTTCTTCCTTTGCAGCTGGGATCTGACGTCTAATGAATGCTTGCAAAGGGTCTACCGAAGGGTAAAGAAACTATTAAGACATTCCAGGGTGTTGCCACAATTCTTTGTATCACAGGATACTTTGAGAGATATAAGAACTTGTGTCTTCAGCCACCCTACTATATAGATGTAAGACATTATTACAATGCCTGGAAGTATCTTACTGCTATTATAAACATTTCCATCTCTCCCTCCCCTCCAAAAAGTGTGTTGGCCATGATATTTACCACCCCACCTCGCTGGGAGTTCCAATGCTCAAGCCGCAGCAGCCTCTTGGAAGTGCTTTTTTATAATATTATAATCATCTCATTTTACCTTGTTGCAGTGTCTTATCTAGAACATAATCTACCTCTCAAGGGTACTGCTGCTTGCTTGTGCTGATAATAGATGCAAGCACCTAGAAGATACCGGGAGAGAGGAAGCAGTCCAGAAGCAAGCAGGGTTTGGAAGGAACCCTGATACTGCTTTTTTAAAGGCCTGGTGCAAAGCTCCCATCTCTACCATCCCATGGGGTAAGCTGGGCCAAGGGGACCAGCAGAAATGCTGCCTCCTCCTTGACACAGGACAGATGCCTGAAGGGAGTGAGAGAAGGTTTGACAGGGCCCTGAATCACCACCCGAGGACTAAGTGAAGCCAGCTGAGGGATAATTACTGCTTCCAGATGCAGGAGGGAGGCTGGAGCTCCTGCCATAAGGAGAAGACACAGGGATAGAGGATTGCAACCCCGGTCCAGGAGGAGAGGTGGGGACTTCTGGAAAGGGAGATTGACAAGAACTGCTTGAACTACCCAAGTTCCCAGAGGAGGGCTGGGCTCCCGCCATAAAGAGATAGACTGACTGCGAAGCTAACCCTGAGATGAACTGGAACAGAGGTTAAAGGGCTGGTTCCAGAAAGCCAGAAGCACCTTTTATTTATTTGGAACTTTTTGCAATAAACAGGCCCCAAAGAGAGGATTAATAAGTCAAGTATGAAGAGTGCCTGAAGTGGAGTTATAGGCTTCCTGAGAAGGGAAACTGAGGCATGGAGTATGTACAGTACCATACAAATACAGCAGGAGGCACTATCGAACAGGCACACCCTACAACAGACATACAATATAGGCCAAATTGCTAACGGAACTGCAGACACTAATCTGACTAGTAAACACTCCAACCACCAACTATGGGCACAAGTCAGAGTCAGTAGCAAAAGGACTCAGATTTGCATCCAGTCTGAAAATATTTCCTCTTTGTAGGAGGTTTCTGTGTGCTACATGGTGCTCAGTCCTGCACAGCTGTAAGAAGGGGAAAAGAGGATACAGTCTCTCCACTGACACAAAGACAAGATACAATCCCTCCCTTCATACTTCTGGCATCAAGGGTTGAGGGACTTGAATGCCAACAGCATTGCAAGAAACGGCAGGACTGGGTGGGGGAATGGCCCAGGCTCACCTAACCCTAACACACAGACACACACACACACTTTTGTCACATACTCACAAAAAGTGCAGTACTTCCACTCAGCAAAAGAGAACAACTGTTCACAGTGTAGGAAGCTCCTTGTTGCCAGGTCTAAACTCAGATGCAATGTTGTCTAAACTGTTATTGCAATTGGCTCTTCAGATCCTGCAGATGGAGGTTGCTGGCTGGCAGAGAAATGTTGTTACTAGCGATGCATTCAGTGGCTCTTCCACAATGCCTGTGTCACAAGTGATGTCTTTCTCCGGCCAGATGGCAGCCCCCAGCATTGGTTCCCAAACCAACAAACATAAGCTAGAATTCCAACTTAATCTCAATCTGTTTTTAAAAACCTGAGTTTGCAAACTGTCCTAAATTCACATAAACGGGCTCTGCTCTCCTTCATTAAAACATTTTGTTTTTCTCTGAAAATGTCAACGATATTGCAAAATTATGCACAAAGCAAAACTAATGGTCTGTTTCTCTACCTGACCAATCAAAGGCAGATCTATGGGCCCTTTGGGGAATGCTGTACATTCTTGAAATCCCAAACAGGATTAGGAAGCAATTTAGCAAATCTTAATTGTGCTCCGTATGGAATACAAGTTAGAGAGGGCATTCGAAAGGCTAACTGTTCACGGGTCTGGCTTTCAACAGAGACCTTATCGAGAATGGCAAAATGTGCCAGTGCATCTCAAAAATGGCAAAGAAAAAGCAATTGTCTCCAGGGTTTGAGTTGTTGAGGACTGTGAGAATGGAGTGAGAGATGGAAAGAACAGCAGGATGAAGGAAAGGAGGGGGAGAAAACACCACACTGAGCAGAATGAGGAGAGAGATACAATGTGGAGGAGATTGTGCTTGGGGAGGGGAGTCAACAGGACGGGGGAGGACTCAGTGTTCCTGGAAGGGGCAAGGCCTCAATTGGAAGGGGTTGGCAGCCAGCCCCCAACACTGACTGAATGTTATGGTGCCTAACCCCGCCAGCCCGTAGAGCCGTCTGGAGTGTGCACCAGATGGTGCTCCATGCCCAGGGCTCCAGCCATCACCCCCAACAGGGAGCACTCCAGGCCCTTTAACATCACCAGGCCTTAGGGCAATTGTCCCCTCCATCAGAAGGCCTGCCTTGGGGAATAAAGTGAATGTAATGTTTCATTAAGACACATGAACGTAAACATCAATGAAAACGACATTAAAAACTCCACGTTACATTCTTCTCTGTCTTGATAGGCGCAAATAGATTATAAAAGCTACTCACTGAACAATTATGAACAGCAAACACAAGGGGGAGATGCCATGTATTGAATTAAGGATATATTATTAAAAGTGTAATGAATAGATGTATTAGCACGTTACAGATATGGGTAGAGCGTAATCTCAATGATTACCAGCACATCAGTGAAAGAAGCTACAGATGGTTATAAGCATCCCAGTGATCTGTTGGATCCAGCCAATTAACTATGCATAAGCAAATGCTTATCGGATAGTCAACACGATAGTCAACTAGTCACTTCTCTTTCTGATAGCGGCAGTAAGGGGGCAGAGGCAGCAAGCGAGGGGGGAGGAGAGGGAGGGAGTGCTTCAAAGTGGGAGCGCCGCATAGAGCCCGGGGCCAGCTGGGAACTCAGGGTATGTCTACATGGCAACATTATTTCGAAATAACTTAGCGTCTACACGGCAGGCAGTTATTTCCGAAATAATGTCAAAATACTGTCAAGCTGGAGGACCTCTTACTCCAACTCCAGTAACCCTCATTGTAGGAGGAGTAAGGGAAGTCGGAGGAAGAGTGCTCTATTTCAAAATAAGTGCTGTGTAGACACTCCCCATTTCGAAATAAGCTACGCAACTGACTGGGCTGTTGCTACACTTCAAAGGCAAAGGTGCCCTTATTGACTAATCAAATAGCTGAGGCAAATTGCATCGACTAATCGATTTAGCCAATTCATTGAAATTTTATATCCTTACTCTCAATACAAATGGTTGTTAGACATTTGGGGGCAATCTAGCTCTGTTCCCATGACATGCCCAAACAAACAACCAAAATTTGACAATTTGCAATGAATAATCCACAGTCAGCCTAGTCTGGCTCCTCTACTCTGCTTGCCCGACAGCAGGGGTGGGCAATAATTTTTGATGGGGGACCACTCCAAGATTTCGGTGAGTGGCTAAGGGCCACAATTTTCTAGAGGGGGTGCAGGGTCTGGGACAGAGATTGGGTGCAAAAGGGAGCTCGGGGTAGGCGACTGGGATGCAGGAGAGGGTGTGTAGTCTGAGAGGTAGTTTAGGTGAAAGAGGGGGTTGTGACCTGAGCAGGGGATTGGGGTGCAGGGTCCAGGAGGGGTATAGGTGCAGGAGAGGACTGTGCCCTGGGGGAGGGGCAGAGGAGGGGTGCAGGAGGGGATAAGGTACTAGAGGCAAGCTCTGGCCAGGAGGTTTTATGCACTGCTGCCACCTCCAGCAAAATTTCTCAGCTCCTATTGGTTTCCAACCAATAGGAGCAGAGAGATTTTGCTACAGGCAGGGGCAGCGCACAAAGATCTCCCCTCCCCCCCACAGTGCCAAGAGCCACAGGGAGCGGCTAGCTGCTTTGAGCGGTTCTGCTTCATGCTACAGGGGAGGGCAGGCCAGTTTAAAAGGTTGGTGGGCCAGCCTCAGCCCACAGGCCATATCTTGCCTACCCTGCCCTGCAGAATCCATTTGCTAGATAGGGGCTTCTAACCTCTAACCCCATGGCAATTTTCTCCACAACTGCCCTACGGCAGCTCTCTCTGGGTTGTAGATATTCTGGCTATACTAGATGTCATTAAGGCACTAATGAAACACAACACCCCTTGTCAAACATGAACATTCACCTACAGCCTAAGCTGTCAGGAATGGGCTCTACAGAGTGGGAGGAATTAGCCACCGAAATTGAAGTAATGAAAACTTGACACTTGCCTTACAATATTCAGGGGGATCATGTGGAATCAGCTCCCTCATTCCAGAAATTCCTACTAACTGCCTGTGATCTTATTTCTGATCTTCATTCTGTGACTGTTGATTCTTCCGCCAGACATGACGAAACTGCAAACGTTATCTGCACGTAAACGCACACACTGTCAAGCTGGACTTTCCATTTAAAAATTTCTGGTTGCAATGTACTGGATCTTTTTGTGAATGTGAATGGTGAGCAGGTTTCCTCCAGATTCCTTAATGTGTGACAGGAACACTTAGCATGGAGCCAGTGGTACAAGACATGCAGGAGGGATGCAATGCTCAGATGGAGCAAAAAGAAATTTAAAACATCAGGTAACTGCCTGCTATCGATCATCATTCACGTGCAACTGACTCAAGCTACCTTTGAAATTTCATCTTATTCTGTTTTGCTTCCTCAACATTTTTATTTCATCCAGGCTCTCTTTTCCCCAAGACAACCACAGTTTGGACTAGGGCCTTGCCCATTTTATAATTCTTCTTCCTGCTCCTTCTGATATGTCCAGAGGTCATTTCTGCATCTTCTTACTTTCATAATCTCTTTTCCTCACCTACAGAACACCTTCCTTTTCCCCAGAACCTTTAAACCAAGTCTTCTGTGTTCACTTTAGATTTCTCATTTTGTGCTGATACAAATGACTAGTGGAAAGACAAGGAAAAATACTGTAATAAGAAAAACCCACAAGTTTTTCTTATATCCTAGAGAAAGAACACGAGAGAGAAAACAATCCAGGGAAACAAGATCAGTTCATTCATGACCGACAACACGTTTATGCTGTCGATATTTCTGATAAGAAACAACTAAACAACAGTGCAACCTTTGATACCACCAAGCATAATAAAGAAAATCCCTGAAAGAGGCTAAACCACAAGGCCTGATCCAATAAAAGTTAAGCATATACTTAAATAATTAAGTACACGAGTAGTCTCATTCAGCTGGACTTGGCTCTTGCTACTTGCTACTTTCCATAAACAAGTCCAAGGTTTAGTCCTTAGCTAGTGTGTGTTCACTGCAGAAGCATCAGCTGGGGAAGACCACCTTCTTTAGAGTCAGTGTAAAGACTCCTTCAAAAAAACTGCCAGTCTCTGGAACATGTCATGAGCATAGCTATTTTAAAAATCAAAGCCATTGCGTATATCACAGGAAAAAACTGAAGGTGGCCAGTCCCTTAGTTTAGTCACCATCCTTTCGACACTGGGATCAAAGACTGCTACCACTAGTGCAAAATACAATTTGCTTTAAAATAGTCAGAGAAAACAAATGAGAAGAGATTTTGGGTAGGTCTAGACTGCAGGCTTTTTTCGGAAGAAGCTTTTCCGGAAGAGATCTTCTGAAAAAAACTTCTTCCAGAAAAGAGCATCCACACTGCCAAAGTGCATTGAAAAAGCAATCTGCTTTTTCAAAAGATAGCGTCCACAATGAATTTAAGCTGTGATTACTATGGACAGAGTGGACACTAGGGAACTTGTGCTTTTTCCTTTTTCCTCTTCTTCTGAAAAAACTCCCTCTTCTGCGCCCACACATGCCTTTTTCTGAAAGAGCTCTTTCTGAAAAGGCATTCTTCCTCATACTATGAGGTTTACCAATGTTGGAAAAGAGCTGCGTTCCTTTGATTTTCTTTCGAAACAACGCAATAGCAGTGTGGACGTAAGTGAAGTTTTTTTGGAAAAATGGCAGTTTTTCCGAAAAAAACTGTGTAGTCTAGACGCACCCTTAAAGTGAAACCCAGTTTGCTAATCTTAGTTTGAAGAAACCACCACTCACTATTTATTTTACATGGTTTGTACGATTGGAACATGATTCTCCCCAACCCCCATGGGAACAGAATCATAATGAACTGGCAAGAGCTAATAGATCTCCACTAATTTATTTTAATAATTAAAATGACTTGGGCACAGATTAGCATTATTTACTTCAGAGTTTTTTTTATATAAAATGGGAACTGAACATGTTTGCTTATCCATAAATATTGGAAAGTGTTACATGGTTTAACATAGCTTCTATAAGGGCCAGATTTGTTTTGCGAATGTGCTCTTTTGTGGCATGTTACAACAACACTTTTAACCAATCATAGCACATCTCTAGGCTTACTATATTGACAGCAGGATAAGACCCTCCCCACACACACACTTTCCCCTGTAGTGGGCAGTAATGCCAAAAAGCTGTGCTAACTCAAGAAACTGATTTTTTCCTACACTCATACCAATAGAACTTAAAAAAGACATATCATGTCCTTGGTACAGCTATGAGATTTGTGATCATTTCTTTCAGATCCTGTTTGATGGAAATAAAAGATCATTATCCACACATTGCTAAGAGATTAAAGACTAAATCCTGCTTGGTCCTACAGAAAACTGCATCCCTCAGTAAACCTGTTTCATGGTTGTGAGCAAACTACTTAACATATGTAACAGCTGCTGCATTTGCCTGCGTAATAATTCCACTGTCAATGTCTGACTCACTGCTTTGTGAAGAGCTGGGATATGCTGAGGACAGAAGGTGCAATTAAACATCCTAACTATCAACTTTAACTATATTTTTATATTTCTGCAGTTGTTGGGATATGTGCCTGTGAACTGACTGCATGTGCATATAGATAAAGCCATTATCTAAGCGTTACTCAGCACTATCTCTTTTTATCAGTATACTACACAAGAGCCCATACAATGTATTCTGCTTTTGGCAGCAGTAGAGACAGGAGTGCAAAGGAGCCCTGAGCTGCAAACATATATCCCTGACTCATTTATGCCTTTGATAACCAATGATACTCTTTGCATATGGTAGTAGATTCCAGCAACTTTCATGGGAATGCAGTGCTTATCTGCTGAGTCACCTTGATGTGAGATGTTTGATCACTGTGTATAACGATAACGCTTGCTGATTCTAAGACTTTCATTCCCATGGGAGGGTTTAGACTAGAGTATTTCTTTGAGACAGTATGAAACAGAAAGGCCTTGCAGTGAAAACCTAATGAACTGCCCAGTTGAGGGAGAAGTCTTAGGCTGATATTTACGTTTTGTTATTTAAGTTCACAATAAAGGCAAACTTCAAGAAGTGGGTAAGTTTGGGCTCTAGTCAAGGTGTGTGCCATCTGTTCAGAGCAAAGCGGGAACTGCACCACTTTATAATGTGAAACAACTACAGGATGGAGGACTCATATGTTTAAAATTAAGCATTCAGAGAAGTAAAGTAAGTTCTCTACCCACTGTGTAGCCTCTGCTTTTTCATATACTCTAGTCCAGTGTTTCTCAACCTTTTTTTAATAAATTACCCCTTTAAAAAAAAAAGTTATAGTACCCCCAGTACCGACAGTTTTCAGAAACACAACATTTTTTTCTACCATTGCAACACATTTGTTTAAACATCTTAATCGTAGCTGGGTGGGCAATGAAATTTTTGGGTGTAAAAAGTAAAAAAAATTATAAAAAGCTGTAAAACTTAAAACAAAAATTCAGTTTTCTCCAAATTTCAGTTGTGTTGACGTACGCCCAGACTTCTCGAGTTCCCCTAAGGGTACTCGTACCACTGTTGAGAAACACTGCCCTTGTCTTAATTTCATAGTGTGCAAGTCCACCCTGGAGTGTTGTGCCAGCTTTTGGAAATTGGGGCTGGAGTTCTGCTGTAAGGTTGGAATTTTAAGGAGTCTAAGATCTACTCTACACCTAAATGGTGGACTAGGTAGCTATGTTGCTCAGGAGCGTGAAAAATTCACTCCCCTGAGAAATGTAATTAAGCTAACCTGAGCCCTGGGATAGATCACATCAGGTCAGCGGAAGTATTATTTTATTGACCTAGTTACTGCCTCTCGGACAGGTGGATTTGTAACAGCAACAGATGAACCTCTTCCCTCTCGGTAGTGAGCATCTACACTACAGTGCTTCAGCTTTGCCGCTAGAGTATTTTTAGTGTAGCTATACCTAGGAGTGCTAGTCACCCAACTCCCACTCAGTTTCAGTAGGGTCTGGATGCCTAGGGTCCTTTGAACATTCAGCCTAAATCTTTCCTACAAACTGAGGGGCTCTACTGACAACAAAGAAAGAGCACCTATGCACACAATTCTCAGTGCCACAGAGATCAGACAATTCAGCCAGCTGGCCCATCCACTTGCCTTGCAATGACTAAAGCTCAAAGAAACAGAAAGAATCAGAACCACTTTTGTAGCATGTCTCATCCACTTTACAAAGGCAGGCAAGCCTAAATCATGACCCCTGTTATACAGATGCAGAAACCTGGGCACAGACTGGTTGAGTGACTTCTCCAAGGTCACACAAAGCTGGGGATAGGACCCATGCCCAGGGTTCCCTCTAAGCTGCACGCGCAGGCGCACGGAAAAAAATTCCACCCCACCCCCTCCTATGCAGAGCTGCACAGCTGTGTGGCAGGAGACTGCTCTGGCACCCAGGGCTGGAGAAGCTGTGAGCTACGTGGCAGGGGGCAGAGCAGCTGCGAGCTGCATGGCGGCCAGAGGAGCCGCATGGCGGGCGGCCGGAGGCTGGTCTGGCGGCCGGGGGAGCTGCGAGTTGCATGGCAGGCAGCAGGAGGCTGGTCTGCCACCCCAGGGGAGCCCAGGCTGGAGAGCAGCAGGGCAGGTACTGGGGTCTGTACCACCAGGGGAGGCAGTGAGGCCAAGGACAGCAGGGATCAAGCACAAAAGCTGACTGGGCGGGGGGCAAAGGCGTCAGCTGTCTGTGGTGGTGGGAGGTACAGGGCACAGGTAAATTTTGGGGGGCAGAGGGTTAGGTGCGGGGTCAGACATGGGTCTCTGGGCAATGAGGGGGGAACAGGTGAGATGTAGGGCTGGGCGCAGGTCTCTGGGCAGTGGTGCTGGGCTGTGGGCCCTAGGCCCAGTTACTGGCTGTTTGTGTTTGGGGGGCAGATATCATGGCCCTGGATTACATACTGGTGGCATATGGTGGGGAGGCAGATTGCAAGGCTGGGCACAACTACAGGTGTGTGTGTGTGGGGGGAGGGAGGAGACAGTTAGCCATGCCTATATAGGTACCAGCTGCTGTGTGTGGTCCTGATGGGCACAGGCAGTGGGAAACGCACAGTGTGTGTTGGAGGCAGGGCCAGCAAGCTGGGTGGATTTCAGGGAGGGTGGATGCAGAGTCACGCTCCTTGTTATTTATCCATTTTTTAGTATTTTTTCTTGCATACCAATTTAAATGTTATATACGAATTCTGTTAGTAACTGGTGGGTGCCACGGTGGCATACATCCAAACAAGCGCACATCACGTTGATATTGGTGCACTAGACAAAACTCACTCAGTTCCCGGATGGAAAATCTTAGCGGGAACACTGCCCACGTCTCCTGACTCACAGCCCCATGCATTAGCCGCTGGTTCACTCTGAATCTTGTAGGACACCCTGTAGTGCTCTGCCAAGTCTCCATCTCATTGCTCTCAAGGATGGGAAGTTACAGGACAATATGAAAGGACTCACTCAGGATTCCTC
Source organism: Rafetus swinhoei (assembly GCA_019425775.1). NCBI lineage: Eukaryota > Metazoa > Chordata > Testudines > Trionychidae > Rafetus > Rafetus swinhoei. The sequence continues at coordinate 8,748,724 of CM033429.1, read as the reverse complement.
GTGGCGCTGGTGAAGTAGTTCCGACTGTCTTCGAAAGGGTGCAATGTGAGCTCCCCACTCCCTCGGGGTGCAATGTGCCATCCCCTGAGGATGAAGCTCCAGGGATCACCGGGGAGGAGGGACTCGCGTTATGTGGCAGCAGCTCCATCTGGGATGGCACACAAGCCGGGAGTTTGAGACCCCTGGATTACGAGGTCACGGATGTATCCTTATCTTGGACCCTTTCGAGATGGTGACACCACCACTCCTGTGGAACAATCCCTCCACTCCCAGCTGAATGTTTCCCAATCTGTGCTCACTGTGGGGGAAGTCTCCTTATACCTTACCTTCCCCATGGTGAGCCAATGCAGGGTCACCCACTGGTAGCCCTATAGACAGTCATGGGCCTTAGCAATATCAGCAGCCTCAGCAGTTCCGTGTACAGCCTACAGGCATCGACAAGCAGATTCTCAGTCCTCCATGTGTGTGGCACACTGAGCAAATACCTGTGCATACCTGAAATCCATGTTTGCCCCTCCACCACGTGGTCAGCTCCTTCGGCGGCATGTCAATAACGGACACAATGTCTCCCACCTGGAAAAGAATTGCCACGTAAATACTGCCCACTGCGTGGCTGGAGACAGAGCCCTGCTAGAGTGAATGCACATCCTTCTGCACTGCATGAAATCCTAAAGCCACCATCTGCCTTGGGTAATCTACCATTGAAGTGCATGATAAATCCCACAAGATAACGCGTCCAGGGGAAGGACGTGGTTAAGTGTAGCCAACAGGTGTAGACGTGTGCTGACTAAGCGGTGCAGGGGTGTGCACTGGAGCATGAATAAATAAGCCCTGAAGCACAAAATCCATTGGGAAATGCTCTCACACAGCCGAACTCGCTTTTCCCCTTGCATTCTGTGCGTTTGCATCAATCACTGCGACTGTCCCCTCGCCCCACAAAGATAAGAACTGAATTCAGTTCCCCTGACCTGACAAAGAGGGTCTCCTCAGGAAGCCAAGAAAGCGAAGAGGCAGTGTGATGTTATTGCAGCAGGATGGGAAGAGACCAATGTTAAAGGGGCAGGGTGGCCAACAGGGCTTTCTGAAACTTCCCTCATTCCTTTAGGACCAGTTCCCAAAAAGAACAAACACAAAAATCAGATAAATGGTTTGTACTGATATTTCAGTGGCTGCAAATGACACTGGCAAAACTAATTCTAGATACTGCAACAGGGCAGTTGGTGCACACTGGTCCCTAAGGGGTTAAAATGACCCTAGGTGAATGCTAGGGCTGGGACCCAATTAGAAGAGGGCTTTCGACAGCCAATTAGGGCCTGGCTAGGCCCTTTAAGAAGGGCTCCTAAAGAGGAGGCACACATGCTCTTGCTTCAGCTGTGGAGCAGGAAGGACCTGACTACCTAGGAAGTTGGAGAGGGTACCTGAGACAGAGCAGAGCTGAGGCCATGATGTTAAGGCCTGAGGGCTACTAGGGGTGCAGTAAGGCAGCCATGACAGGGTCCAGCAAAGGGAAACCAAAATGATTAAGAGGCTAGAGCACTTCACCTATGAGGAGAGGCTGAGGGATTTGGACTTATTTAGTCTGCAGAAGAGAAGAGTGAGGGGGGATTTGAGAAAATAAAAAAAGGACAAATTAAAAATCACTTAGAAAAGTTAGATGTCTGCAAGTCAACAAGGCCTGATGAAATTAATGGTTATTAATGGTTCACAATCCTGCTGGAAAGGTATAACAAGTGGGGTTCCACAGGGATCTGTTTTGGGACAGGCTCTGTTCAATATCTTCATCAACGATTTAGATATTGGCATAGAAAGTACGCTTATTAAGTTTGCAGATGATGCCAAGCTGGGAGGGGTTGCGACTGCTCTGGAGGATAGGGTCATAATTCAAAATGATCTGGACAAATTGGAGAAATGGTCTGAGGTAAACAGGATGAAGTTTAATAAAGACAAATGTAAAGTGCTCCACTTAGGAACAATCAGTTTCACACATACAGAATGGGAAGTGACTGTCTAGGAAGGAGTACGGCAGAAAGGGATATAGGGGTTATAGTGGACCACGAGCTGAATATGAGTCAGCAGTGTGATGCTGTTGCAAAAAAAGCAAACATGATTCTGGGATGCATTAACAGGTGTGTTGTGAGCAAGACACGAGAAGTCATTCTTCTGCTCTACTCTGCACTGGTTAGGCCTCAGTTGGAGTATTGTGTCCAGTTCTGGGCACCGCATTTCAAGAAAGATGTGGAGAAATTGGAGAGGGTCCAGAGAAGAGCAACAAGAATGATTAAAGGTCTAGAGAACATGACCTATGAAGGAAGGCTGAAAGAATTGGGTTTGTTTAGTTTAGAAAAGAGAAGACTGAGGGGGGACATGATAGCCGTTTTTAGGTATCTAAAAGGGTGTCATAAGGAGGAGGGAGGAAACTTGTTCATCTTGGCCCCTGAGGATAGAACAAGAAGCAATGGGCTTAAACTGCAGCAAGAGAGGTTTAGGTTGGACATTAGGAAAAAGTTCTTAACTGTCAGGGTAGTTAAACACTGGAATAAATTGCCCAGGGAGGTTGTGGAATCCCCATCTCTGGAGATATTTAAGAGTAGGCTAGATAAATGTCTATCAGGGATGGTCTAGACAGTATTTGGTCCTGCCATGGGGGCAGGGGACTGGACTCGATGACCTCTCAAGATCCCTTCCAGTCCTAGTATTCTATGATTCTATGAAATGCATCCTAGAATACTCAGGGAGCTGATAGAGGTATCTGAGCCTATAGCTATCATCTCTGAAAAATCATGGAAGACAGGAGAGATTCCAGAAGACTGGAAAAGTGCAAATATAGTGCCCCCCTATAAAAAGGGAAATAAGAACAACCCAGGAAACTACAGACCAATCAGTTTAACTTCTGTGCCAGGAAAGATAATGGAGCAAGTAATTAAATAATTCATCTACAAACACCTGGAAGATAATAAGGTAATAGGGAACAAGAAGCATGGATTTGTAAAGAACAAACGATGTCAAACCAATCTGATGGCTTTCTTTGATAGGATAACAAGTCTTGTGGATAAGGGAGAAGCGGTGGATGTGGTATACGTAGACTTCAGTAAGGCATTTGATACGGGCTCGCATGACCTTCTTATCAATAAATTAGACAAATACAACTTAGATGGGGCTACTGTAAGTAGGGTGCATAACTGGATGGATAACCGTTATCGGAGAGCAGTTATTAATGTTTCACAATCCTGCTGGAAGGGCGTAAAAAGTGGGGTTCCTCAGGGGTCTGTTTTGGGACCGGTTCTGTTCAATATCTTCATCAACGATTTAGATATTGGCATAGAAAGTAAGCTTATTAAGTTTGCAAATGATACGAAGCTGGGAGGGATTGCAACTGCTTTGGAGGATAGGGTCATAATTCAAAATGATCTGGACAAACTGGAGAAATGGTCTGAGGTAAATAGGATGACGTTTAATAAGGACAAATGCAAAGTACTCCACTTCGGAAGGAACAATCCATTTCACACATACAGAATGGGAAGCGACTGTCTAGGAAGGAGTACTGCTGAAAGGGATCTAGGGTCATAGTGGACCACAGGCTAAATATGAGTCAACAGTGTGATGCTGTTGGAAAAAAAGCAAATATGATTCTGGGATGCATTAATAGGAGTGTTGTGAGCAAGACACGAGAGGTGATTCTTCCACTCTACTCTGCACTGATCAGGCCTCAGTTGGAGTATTGTGTCCAATTCTGGGCACCGCATTTCAAGAAAGATGTGGAGAAATTGGAGACGGTCCAGAGAAGAGCAACAAGAATGATGAAAAGTCCAGAGAACATAACCTATGAAGGAAGACTGAAAGAATTGGGCTTGTTTAGTTTAGAAAAGAGAAGACAGAGGGGACATGATAGCAGTTTTCAGGTATCTAAAAGGGTGTTACAAGAAGGAGGGAGAAAAATTGTGGCCTCTGAATATAGGACAAGAAGCAATGGGTTTAAACTGCAGCAAGGGAGGTTTAGGTTGGACATTAGGAAAAACTTACTGTCAGGGTGGTTAAACACTGGAATAAGTTGCCTAGGGAGGTTGTGGAATCTCCATCTCTGGAGATATTTAAGAGCGGGTTAGACAGACATCTATCAAGGACGGACCAGTGGTCACCAACCAATAGATCAGGATCTACCAGGAGATCTTGGAGCCTCTGACAGGTGATACTGACTGGTTTGGCCAGGGAGTTATCAAGTGCTGGCACTTTAGTTGCCCCTCCCCTCACTGCTGCACATCTCCTGCCCTTTGCATTGGAGCTGCCCTTTAGGAGCCTCCTGCTTGCTGTGCAGGGTGTGGGAGGAGAAGGGGGGGGGGGTGCTGATGTCAGGGTGTCCCTCCCCCCCCCCCACTTCTGTACCCCATCTCCACACAGAGAGGAAGGGATGGAGGGAGCTTGGCAATGCAAATCTCTGCCATTCTCACAAACACACACTGTCCTTCTCTCTCATCTCCTGAGCCAACACGTGCATGGGGGGGTTGTTACTACTTTTACTGCTTGCAAAGTGGGTTATTTTTTGGTTTTTGACTGGTCTGTGCATTTCATAACTTTCATTTCTCTCTTATACTTAAATTTAATTCTTTGAGTAGTGAGTTCTAACCTGTCATGTCTGGAGTAATTACCCCTGTGGTAACTGTGCTCCTGTAAGGGGCTCGCATGCCCCTGAGAAGGTTAGAGCAGGGGGGTCTCCACATGCTGTCCTTGCCAGCAGATACCACTCCTGCAGCTCCCATTGATCAATAATGGAGAGAACTGTGGCCAGTGGAAACTGTGGGGTTGGTGCCTGTGGATGAGGGGCATCACATGGGCTACATCTACACTCGTAGCTTCTTGCACAAGAACTCTTTTGCAGAAGAGTTCTTGTGCAAAAACTCTTCCACAAGAGCGCATCCACACTGCCATGTGCTTTTGCGCAAGAGCATCCATGGCAGTGTAGATGCCATGAAAGCTCTGCGCAAGAAAGCTCTGATGGCCATTTTAACCATTTTAACCATAGGGGCTTCTTGCGCAAGAAATTCATGTTGCCTGTCTACACTGCCCTCTTGTGGAAGAGCTCTTGTGCAAGAGGGCTTATTCCTCATGGGGAGAGGAATAACTCTTCTGGAAGAAGCCCTGTTTTACAACGCTGTACTGTAAATTTACTTCTGGAAGAATGCTTGTACAGTGTAGACAGCCGGCAAGTTTTTGTGGAAGAACGGCTGTTCTTGCGCAAGAAGCTGCCAGTGTAGATGTAGCCTCTGCTGTACATGCCAGCTGCTTTCAGGAGTGGTGCAGGGCCAGGGCAAGAGTTAACCCTGCCTTAGCTCTGCTCCATCCCTGGGGCAGCTGTCTGGCTGTCCCAAGGTAGGTGGGACTTGAGCCCAAGGCCCTGCCCTTCCCAGGTGAATGCCCTATCCACTAGGCCACTCCAGGACCTCTAGTGGGTTCCTTATCTTGCCTTCCTAATGTGGGAGCCACTTCCATCCATGGGGCAGCCTGTGTTGGCTGTCTAGCTGCTTGGAACTCAAGCCCCCAAATGCTTTATACCCTAGTCCAATCAAGAACCTTCAGGGGGGTCCCTTATCCTGTATTGGCTGTCTGGCTGCTCCCAGGGTGGGTAGAACTTGAACCCATCACACTGTGCTTCTCAAGCAAACGGCCTAGCTCCTAACCCACTCCAGAACCCACCCACTCCAGAACTACCCTACCTTCAGCAGGTCCCTTATCCTGCTTCCTATTATGGGAGCCAGCTCCATCCCTGGGGTAGCCTGTGTTGGCTGTCTGGCTGTTCCCAGGGTGGGGGCAGGACTCAAGCACTGAACCCTGCGCTCCCCAGGCAAATGCTGTATTCCCACATGTCCACTCAAGAACCCACGTCCACCTCCCTACCTTCAGGGAGTCCCTTATCCTGTCTTGGCTGTCTGGTCGCTCCTAGGGTGGTCCTGATCTGCGGCGCTGCCGCTTTGAAGTACCCCCTCATTCCCCCACTTTGCTGCCTCTATCTGATAGAGGCAGCAAGGGGAGAGGGAGAAATCGACTAGTCAACTGACTATCTGATAAGCATTTGCTCATTGGATAGTCAACTAGTCCTTAACATCCCTAGACTGGACTCAACAACCTCTCGAGGTCCCTTCCAGTTCTAGTGTTCTATGATTCTATGAAGGATATAGTCTATTTAACTCATTTATTTCTGTTTCACTCTATGTGTTCATGTGTTTACTTACAGGTGTGACTGCTCTGAACTGAAGAATCCCCAACACCTCTAAAATATCCGCATTGCCTGCAAGGTGGCACAACTATAATCAGCCGTGGAGCAGGGACTGTATTGCCCTTTATGTGTGTGCAATGTTCTCAAAGCTCCAAACATCATAACAGTGTGTGCAAACAAACAGTCACAGAATACGTGTACGGCTCAATGGGCAGCAGAGACAATGGAGAAAGAGATTTTCAATCAAGTCTTGATTTTCAGAAGGGCTTAACACCCTGCAGTCCCACTGTGATGTTTCTGTCTGAATTTTCAAGTTGCAGAGCCCAACGTACACCCCAATATGTGTTCTTTGGGAACTCTGTTCCCTTATTTTGCACTCCCTCTCTCCCTCCCTCCCATACACACATGCACACCAGATGCATTTCCTCCTCTACATTTCAGAATGAGGAATGTATGTTCCTTTAATTATTTACCTCAAAGGACAGTTCATCTGCTGCCTGGGCAATGTATCTCTTAATAACATGGGCGGCCGCAATGGCAGGCACGTTAATAGATGATTCTTCATGGACTAGCAAGTGATTCCCCTTGTTATCAATCTGCAACACAGAGAACGGTAGATTATGAGGCAGCTAAGGACATGTGCCTTTGCAAATACATTTGACTGGTGCTCATGCGTGGCAGGGATTTCACGCTGATTCACAAAGACAGCATAGCTTAGAGGCCCCCTGAAGAGAACAGCATGGAGGGACAATGTAGGGCACAGAATACATAGAAGCAAAGAGGAAGGACAGTTAATAAATAAAGTTTCAGAAGGTCACATCTTCCCTTCCATCCATTCGTGGCTGAGGATCCCGTCTTTGTGCGTTTCTGTACAGAATGCTAACATGACAATGAATGCGTAAGCCTCCTCCTGCTTTGTCACAGCATCATACTCGGTTCTTTCGAGCACTTTGAAAAATAACAGAATGACAACAAAAATGTTTTATAAGCAGGGGATTTTATGACGGGAGGACAGTGAGGATGACAGAGCTAGAGAGACAATACAAAATCTAATCTACTCCTCTGCCAGTTTCTATAATGTCTGATAACGATTCTGAACTTCCAGAAAAAAAAATTGTGTCTCTGCCGGGCCTTTTTTTCCCTTCCTAAACTTCCATTTTTAAATCATCAGTTTTTAAAATTCTGATTATTGTCCCCATCTGAAAAGTAAGATTCTCAGTTACACTGGAAAGGAGAACTCAAGTTTTATTAGAGCAATTTCACTAGTGCACACAATAGCTGAGTTGCAACCTTAATTTCCACAGCCTTGCTGTAAATTCTCCAGTTTCATTCTCCTTTAAAAGTTCCTGCTCATTTCTCCTTTTGGGCTGAAAATCTGCCATGCTTCATCTTAACCTAAAGGATTTCCTTTACTCTTCTTTTCTGCCAAATTTGAGGAGAATCCATCCATCCAAATTAAAAACATTTACAATCTAGATACATGAACATCCTGGCAAGTATATTTCTCAAGATTTCTGAAGTCTAATAATCCTTCCTGTGTGGTACAGTACTATCCGCAAGCAACAGGAAGATCTACATACACACTAGTGTTTGAGATGGCACAATTAACAGAGAAAGCAGTGCTACAGCTGTAACTCAGAGGGCCACGGAGAGCACACAACACAAGCTCTGTTGAGCCATTTAGCAGCAGACAGCAAAGCAGAGTAGCTGTTTTGGTGCAGCTGTCTTTAAAATAAAAACAGGACCAAAAATAGCAGAGGAGATATCAACATCCGCAGCTTTTAAAGGTCAATAAATACCCACTGAAACGAATGTAGGAAGAGGTGTGTGCATCTAGTACAGCCTATGACCTGGCGTCTCAGGCTTTGTCTACACTTCTAAAATTCAAGTGCTGCCATGGCAGCACATTAAAGTGAAATGTGGCCAGGATTGAGTCTTCTGGGGCCCCCTAGGCTCATGGTTGGGACACGGGGTCTGGGTGGAAGGCACGGTGCAGGATTAGGGTGAGGGCAGGGTCTAAGGGAGGGGAAGGAGGGAGGGTGCAGAAATGAGCTGGGGTGCAGGGTCTGGGAGGGAGGGGTCTGGGCAGGAGGGAGGTGCAGGGTCTGGGAGGAGAGTGCAGGAGTGTGGGGTCTGGGCAGGAGGGAGGGTGCAGGGTGTGGGAGGGAGGTGCAGGAGTGTGGGGTCTGGGCAGGAGGGAGGGTGCAGGGTCTGGGAGGGAGGGTGCAGGAGTGGGCTAGGAGTGTGGGTTCTGGGCAGGAGGCAGGGTATGGTGGGGGCAAGGGCCTGGGGAGCTTACCTGATGCAGCTCCCAGCGGGGAACAGGTGGCTCTGTGCAGCTCTGCGCAATTCCCGGCCAACAGGAGTGGCAGGGTGAAGCCTGCAGGCAAGCGCTGCTAGCAGCCGTGCACACAGCTCCAGCTGGGCGGGGGAGGGAGAAGGGGAACGGCAGCACACAGAGCCCCTGTCCTCTGCCAAGCAGAGTCGCAGCAGGCAGGGGCTTTGGTGGATGCATCCCAGCCCCCCCTTAGCCACAGCCCCTAAAGCCCCTGTCATACTCCAGCCCTGAGTGTGGCCACAGCAGGAGCTCTCCCAGTGCTCTCTGTAAACCACCTGCACAAGGAGAGTAGCTCAGTGTGCTGGGAGCCAGTTCACACGGGCGGTTCACAGCGCTGTAACCTGCTGTGCAGGGGTGCGCGCGTGCTTTTTTCACAACCCTGCAACGCAGTGAAGTGGCAGTGTAGATTTAGCCCGAGTCCGCTGCTGAACTTGGCTTATCTAAGTAGAGCATTGACCAGATCGCTGCATCACGTAAGTCGCTGCCTTCTCTTACTTGGCAATTACAGAATGCAAGACTGTGATGGCTTTGGGTTGACAAAATCCAAATGGGGCCCTATTCTCCCCTGGCTCGTGTAGTCCTCACTCCCTGTGCAAAGCAGGTGTAAAATGCTACCAACACTGTGATTCCACAACGATGGACGACGAAGCTTCTCTGCACTCGCTTTGCACTGGTGTCAGGGCTGCACAAGAGGCAGGCTGCAGAGAAGGGGAAAGTTGACATGAAAAGCAACACAATGCACAGCACACTACCTCCATCCATGTGAGGGCAGGCCCACAGTTGATCTTGTTGCCTGCGATGGCTGAGAGCCGTGACAGGTAAGCCATCAGCATCTGGGTGACAAGCTGCAGAGGAAAAGAAAGGAGTGTAATTATCCTGCCGATATTCCTCTTTCTCCAAGCTGGCCTGATTCTTGCCAAATGAGCTGGTGAGGGAAGTAAGGGTAGTTTGCACTAGGGATGTTAAAAAGTGTCTAATGCAATAACTGTGTAGTGGCTAAAAATCTTAGCGGTTACACAAGCTGCGGGCTCTGCAGTATAAAGCTTAATGAAGCTACCTTCCTGGGAGTGGAGCCGGCAGCTCTTGCCTGCTGGGCTCCCAGGAAGGAGGCGTCACTGCCCTGCCGCAGCAAAGCCGCCTCCCCAGGAGCCGGCTGAGTTTGAGTTTAATCAATACGGTTAACTGACAAGTATCAGCTTATCAGTTAAACCACGGCTGGGGAACCTCAGGCCCGGGAGCCGGATGCGGCCCCTGGCTTGCCTGGATCCAGCTCCTGAGGCTCAGGGCTCCCGCACTAGGGAGCCTGTGCTGGCACATCAGCCTCCTGCTGCCCCCCAGCAGGGCTGAAGCACACACAATCTACTAGCCTGGGCCCCCAGGCTCTGGTGTGTGAGGGGAACATGGAGAATGTCCTTCTCTGGGGCCAGGTCAGTGGGTGAGGGTGGTTGGGGTTTTTTTTCTTTTCACTTATGTGAAGCCCCTGACTGATTTTTCTGTGGGTCAGACCCAAAAAAGGTTCCCCATCCCTGAGTTAAATAGTTAGTCAGTAAAACATCCCTAGTTTGCACCGATGCTGATTTAGTTCCCAGTATAGTGGGATTCTTGGAGAAGGAGAGAAATCAGTGCAAATATTGTTCCAGCAGTTACACATTTCTAACTATGTAAGATGAGAAAGGTTTCTATGTGAAGGCTAATTGCCAATGTCAAAATATTTGAAGCCCTGAAGTCCTTTGTTCGCTATGCATTTCACATCCAAACAGATTATTTCAATTATGGCAACCCAACACATCTGAGACCCATTTAGTAAAACAAAACAGAGGCTGCCATTTCCCCACAGATGTAAAGTGCTTTGGAACACAGCAATCCCAAGTGGTGAAACATTCATTTTTCAAACAATAAACGAGGGCTTTAAAAATAACCGTAGTGATGTGCCTTATGCCGACGTAAAACGACTTTCACCAAAGAAGAGCTCGCTGGGTCACTTCGATCTAAGCACTGGTGATAGTTTTAAGAAGTTCTGTGACAGCCTGGAGTCTCCAGAACTAAAGAAAACACTGATGGCCCAAAACATCTGTTTTTGCTGTTTAATTTAAAATAAAAATAAATCAGAAAGAACAGAGCCACCACACAGCTGCAATGCCACATATTCCAAGGCGTGGCAGTATGTTAGATGTCACAGCAACTCCTGTGCACACAGATACTTTGCCTCCAGCCTCTATCTCTACAAGGTACAATAGGTTTACTGGAAAGAGACTAGTCCAATCACCAATCTGAAACCCCTGATCCCACTGAAGCTAATGACAACACTCGTCAGTGTCAAGGGGATGAAAATTTGGCTCTGTATTGCCATGCTCTCAGGTAACAGTCCTGGATCCTCCTGGCTGCAGCCCACAGAACTTTCTATGCCTGCATGGAACTCCACAAAGTCGAAAGGGCTCTACGCAGGAGCAGTGGCCTACCCCATACAGAGTACTCTGCAGGACTATTAATCACACATGGTAGATCCTCAAGTCCTTCCTCAGTCGAGGCTCTTACTGGCTCCAAACTGAGTTGTCAAAAGATGTATTTTTTAAAAAAGGCACAGAAACTACATATTTTTAGTAACTTCCACAATATTCTTACATGAGGCAAGGCTGCAACAGGCAGAGTACAATTCTTCCCTTCCTCCCCAATGCCTATATTCATCTCCCCAATGCTGGGAATTACTTTAAAAAATGCACAAATTCTACTGCCAGTATCTGATGCAGAAAATAATGAGTCTTGAAAGGCTGCGGCGCCAATGCCTACATGATGAGACTGCCACAAAATTAACCTTGGAGCATGTTATTCTCCTTATTTATTGTTTAATTGCTCCATTCCCATGTCACATACAGGAGATTAAGATTTTTATGCTGTCTTCAGCAATATCTTGCAGCCAATACAAAACCAACCAGCCAACCAGTGTAGATTCCCTGATGAGATATTGGGTGAAATCCTAGACTTGCTAACCACAGTGTCAGAAACACACCATTGACTCCAATGGGGCAATAATTTCACCCATGGTGTCCCTTTTCTCGTCTCTCTATTTTCAGTTTTAAAGGAGTATAGATCCAGATTTACAGACAGAACAGATTGTGCTCTGTATGCCTGAAATAGCTTTAAGTTTTCCTTTTCACCCTTTTTCAGTCACAGGGCTTATGGAAAGGCAGCATTAGCTTCCTGATACTGAGAGTCACGTTTTTTCATCACTCATGCCTTTGCAGTGATGGTTACGGCCTATGGCATAAGTGGCCTGGGATATGAAGCAATAGGCATACTCCAGCACTGTAATGCATGCTCTTCACATAGACGAAGTTTAACAGAGAGGGCTGGTTATACTCGTTTGATTCAAATAGCCTCCTGCAACCACACACATAATTTTTCTGTCCCAATGTTCCAAAGCGATGCGCCCGTTTCCTCCAAGCAGATGATTTTGGAGACAAATAAATCCTTCAAATGATAAACGATTGAGTATGAGGTTTGAAACCGGAGGAGGAATGCTATCTGCTTTCACAAAGAGCCTGGCTAAAGTATTTTAATCAACCAGATTTCAGTTCCAAGGAGTTTTTTTTACAGGTAACCTAGAATGAAAAATACCAAGAAAAAGATCTTGTCTTTTTAATTAAGCTTTTTGAAGCTCCTTCTAAGATGGCCCTAACACGCATATTTTATTTTTATAAAACCTAAAGCAATTTTGGATTTATAGATATAAATTTACTATTCCAGATACTATTTCCTCCTTCAAAACATTTCAGCCCTTTTAACCATTTTCCATTCTTAGCAAATCTTCACTGCTGAAGTTAAGTCAGTAAATATCTATGCCATTGAAAAAGTTTCCAAAAATACAGGAATTCTGATCTAAGTAATTGATAGTACAGGACGTATTAAAAGTCTTTGCATTCTCCATAACCATTCTGCATTGAGCAGTGTACTAATTTATACCAATTTGCAAAGCACTTTCCTTCGCTAAGGCGATGAGGAAAAAACAGTTACTTACCTCATCACTGTTGTTCTTTGAGATGTGCTGCTTATGTCCTTTCCACCTAGGTGTGCGCATACCGCAAGCACGAGTTCTAGGAGCTTTTTACCCTTAGCAGTACCCGTTGGGCCAGCCAGGGAGCCCTCTGGAGTGGCACTGCTATATCAGCGCATATATACCCCTGCTGGCCCTCTACCCCCCCAGTTCCTTCTTGCAGGACGTTCCGACAAATGGGAGGTAGGTGGGATTTGGAATGGCCATAAGTAACACATCTTGAAGAACAACAGTTACCAGGTAAGTAACCGTTTTTTCTTCTTCAAGTGCTTGCTCATGTCCATTCCCCATAGGTGATTCCCAAGCTATATCCATGGAGGGGGTCCCCGGCAGATAGGTGGCCTGGAGGTGGATCCCCTGCGCAATGCAGAGGCCCCAGAGGGCTAGAGCTTCCTGACAGAGAGGAGAGGCTCACGCTCCATTCTGTTGATTGATATAAAACATCGCTGTTGTGCTAATACACGATGGCCCCCCGGCTGGGGCAGGAACACCTAGCACACCACGCGCACCTTCCTCAGCTTCCTGATGTTTACATGCAGCGACTGCTCTGCCCCAGACCACATACCTTGCTTCCTGAGGTCGAGTAGGCAGGCTCCCCATCCCGTATTGGAGGTGTCCATCACCAGCTGCATCAAAGGGTGCTGCTTGGTGAAGGGGACTCCTCTGCACAACTCATGCACCTGCAGCCACCAGTCCAGTGCAGCCAGGACGTCCAGCCTCCCTGGCAGCTAGGTCCCTTCTGCTCCCCAGCTAGAGCAAGTGTGTCTCTCCTCCTCCCTCCAGTAGCCCTTATTTATACAGCCCCCAGCTGGGTACTAATTGGCTGTATCTGCCTCAGCTGTGGGCTTTGCTCTCAGCCCTCTCCCAGGGCTGGGTTTTACTGTTAAAGAGCCAGTGCAGGGCAGATGCTCCGTCATAGCCCACTTTGGGATCAGGGAATACCGGGAGTAGAACCCTCTCCCGCAAAACTCAAGTGGAACCTCTTCTACCGCCCCCAATAACAGGAGCAAGGAGACCTCCTCACACAGAAGGTGCTTGTGAGAGGGGTTCCTGAAGAGGGACAGGGAAGGAGGGGCGCAAGGGTGGGGAGGACAAGAAAGAGATAGAGTAACCCCCCGCCACCATCTTGAGGACCCAAGAACAGCAGAAGGAGGACAGTCGGTTTGTGAAGGGATGATTTAGGAGTGGATCTCCTAGTACACGCTCAGCCTCAACTTCAAAACCCTGACCTCAGGCTCTGGGGTCTTGTTCAACGGCCCCGGAGCTTGGTCAGAAGCCGACTGCAACCTTCGCTGGTTGGTGCTACCATTGTTGCCCTATTACATCTCCTATTACCGACCTGTCTGGGGCCCTGCTGGTACGGCCTCTGTGGTCTAGGATTCAAGGGGCAACGTTGCAGGGGTGGGGTGTGAATTTCCAAAGACCTCAGGGTTGCCCATGAGTCCTTAAGGCTGTGCAGCTTACTGTCTGTTTGCTCCAAAAAGAGCCCAGACCCCTCAAAGGGCAGGACCTGCAGGGTGGTCTGAATTTCAGGTGGGATGCCTAAGATCTGCAGCAGCAAGTCCCATCGCATCACTATCCCTATGGCCATTGACCGAGCTGCCGAATCGGCAGTGTCCAGCATGGCTTGTAGGGCTGTACAGGACACCGCCCTGCCCTCCTCAGTAAGGGCCCCAAACTCCTGCTAGGACTCCCTGGGGAATTGGTCCCTAAATCTGTCAATGGCCACCCTGGAGTTATAAGCGTGTCTATTGAGCACTGCTTGTGGGGTAGCAAACCTCAGTTGGAGACCCCTTCCCAAGAGGTCAAGCTTCTTAGGCTCTCTACTCTTAGGGGTGGGCCTGGGCTGGCCCTGTCTTTCTCTCTGGCATGCGTCCTGTACCACAATGGAGCCAGGAGGGGAGAGGAGAGAAACAGGTGCTCGTGCCCCAACCGTGGCACAAAGTACTGTCTCTCGACTCCCTTCTGCATTGGTGGGATGGACGCCAATATCTGCCATAATGTCTTCGTGATTTTTGGCCACCGTCTTATTAAGAGGCAGAGAGATTCTGGGTGGGGCATCCGCTGTTAGCATGTCCACCATTGGGTCAGACTCTTCTGCCACCTCCTCTGCTTGCATACCCAGGTTTTGGGCAAGTCTCCTGGTGGGTGCACATGTCTATGGCGGGCATGGCCGGGGATGGGTCTGCCAACACCTCATCAAGGGAAGAGGACGACGAGGCCCTGGGCACTGCTGGTTCCTCAGGGGCCATCTCCTGCTGGGGCTGGGAGGATGCGGCTGGGGAAGGGCCACTGTGGCTGGCTGAGGGGTGGTCAGTTCCAGCTGGGCTCCTGAGACTCCCGAAGGACTAGCCCTGGACTCCGATGCAGGTGCACAGGGAAGTAAGGTGGCCGATGGGATGTCCCTATGCCCCGAATACATCAACACTGAAGCTGACCTCGACACCCTCTGCCCCTGGGCCTGACAGTATGCCCAGGGGTCCAAAAGAGCCACTGGGCTGGTGGTTGCCACTGTGGCTGCCACAACTGGGTTGGAAGTGGGCTGGCATGCCTGGAGAAGTGACCTGAGCGCGACTGATGCTGCGAACGAGACTGATGCGGACAGAGGGATCGCCTGAACTGGAGACACCAATAGGAGGATGCCCCTGACATCAACTCCACATCCAACTCCGATGAGTACTACAACACCGATCATGGCAGGGCCTCAGGTGACAACGGAGCATGCTGCCAGCTGTGGTTTTGCGCACCACCCTTGCTGCAGTGCTGGCAGTACCATGCTGCTATGCTCCGGTGCAGACCCTGACAGAGGATGCAGTACCGCCAGTAGCGAGCAGGCTCCATACTTGAGAATTGCACCAACGGGCCCGGTGCCACTGCAGGGGCTGGTGCTGGATCTGGGCCCAAAGCCGTTGAGGGAGGCAGGGGCACAGTGGCTGATGCCGACAGAGAGCCCTTGGCGCTGTGGGCTTCGATGGTGGCTGCCACTCCGCGGGGGGGATGCGTGAGAGTCTCTGCCATGCGGTGCCAGGCCCAGTGAAGACGTGAGCTCATTTAGCTCATGGGCCGTGGCCGTGGCAGACGTGTCCAGGGTCGATGGTTCAGGGACCTCCTCCACCGACAGGTCCTGGACGGGAGCAATGTTGTGCTTGTGCCTGGGCGAGGATGGAGCCGTCGTGTGTCCTCCCTGCGCACGTTCCCCGTGCTCCCATCTTGATGGAGATTTTCCCCTCCACACCGTCTTGGATGTCCTCATTACTGGGACCGGTGCCGTGGTGCCGTTGAGCAGCCTGCCTCGTGTGCCAACGCCAGCACGCTTCTCACGGATGGTGCAGGGCCCAGCGCCGTGGGTTGAAGCACCGACTCCGCTAGTAGTTTCAGCTTAGAATCGAGCTCTCATTTGGTCCTAGGCTTGAAAGAGCTGCAGATCTTGCAGGAGTCGGTCAAATGTCCCTCTCTGAGGCACTTAAGACTGTCTACATGAGGGTCCCCACAGGGCCTCAGCTTCTGGCATCACCCGCAGGGTTTGAAGCTGTGGGGCCCTGGCATTCCTCCCATGAGGGGGGTGGGAATGAGGTGTGAACTAACTTTAACTCAACAGCTTCAGAGGGGTAGCCAAGTTAGTCTGTACAGCAGTGGTCTCCAACCTTTTTAATCACAAGATCACTTTTTCCAATTTAAGTGCAATGTAAGATCTACCTCAAACCCAAATACCCTTGCCTTGCTTCCTTCCCCAAGGCCTTGCCCTGCTTGCTCTCTTGCCCTTCCTCCCCAAATCTCATTCACTTTCACCAGGCTGGGGTGGGGGTATAGGCTCTAGTCTTGGGCATGTGGTAAATGCCCTGTCCCCTTGGCCACCCCAGCGTCCACACCCTGCACAGCAAGCAGGAGGCTTCCAAGGGGCAGCTCCAAGGAAGAGGGCAGGAGCAGCATGACAGTGGGTTGAGAGGCAACTGAAGTGCCAGCACTTGATAGGTTCCTGGCCAAACAGTCAGGATCACCTGTCAGAGGCTCCAAGATCTACCGGTGGATCCCGATCTACTGGTTGGTGACCACTGCTGTACAGGATAAACTTAAAAAATAACAAATAGTCTGGTAGCACTTTATAGACTAACAAAACAGATAACACTATTTACAAAAGACTGAACTATTCACAGGTGATTCAGAGAAGAAAGGGCTAAGGGCGCACTTGTAAAGTAACAAGCCAAGTGTTCCAGCAACCATCAGGGGCGCTAAGGAGGAACTGAGGAGGTGAGGGGCCAGCAGGGGTGTATATGTGCTGATACAGCGGCGCCACTCCAGCGGGCTCCCAACAGATACTGCTAAAAAGCTTCCAGGACTTGTGTTTGCGGCACGCGCACACTTAGGTGGAATGGACATAAGCAAGCACTAGAAGAAGAATGTGTTGTTCCAGTTACTTTTCTAATCAACTCCCAAAATCTAATTCAGAATCCATAAAACTTCTGCATTTTAAAAGCTGTGAAGAAAACCCAAACTCTCCTCTGATAAGGTGTAGTTAGTTCTGAGCTTCATCAATGATGCAACTACTAATAATGTTTGTAGTTTACCTCTGGACTGTCCTTCAGGGCATCGGAGCGGGGTAGCTCTGAGAGCTGAGAGAAACGCCGGTCATAGATACATAGGTGGAGATGTTTATCTAGTACTCTGAAATCTTCATAGCTCCGTTTCACAATCCAGCTCTTGCCCTACATGGAGAGAGAAAAGCATCCCATTAGGCCACTTTGATCAACAGCAAAATATGACAATCCAAGCAGAAAGGGAGATGCCACTTTCTTTGCTGCTTGTCTTCCCCTATGCAATACATGGGTGTAAATACAAGATGCCCAGTTATTTTTATCTTTAGTTTGGAAACAAATTCATGCCTGGGGTTATTCCTCCCACTTCAGTGGGCTTGTCTACACCAGACACTAAAACGGCACATGCTTCAATGCAGATACAACCTATGCCAATGGAAGGGGCTCACTCATCCTTGTAGATAATCCATATTCCTAAAAGGCAGTAGGGTAGGCCAATAGAAGAATTCTTATGTTGATCTAGCACTGCCAACATAGGGACTTAGGTCAATTTAATTATGCTGCTCAGGGGTGTGGATTATTCACTCCCCTAAGAGATATATTTAAACCAACCTCATTTTCTAGTGTAGACCAGGCCAGTAACGTTATAGCAGGGCTAAATGTGGCTTACTAATGCTAAAAGACCTGCAAAAAACCCCATCTCCTTCCTCTGCCTACCTAACAAGGTTTTCATACTGTACCCGCCACGCAGGCGAGCTGACTGTGTGCTGGTGAGAAAGTACATGACAAGAAGCAGTCAGAGCTATTAGAGCGCACTGTCTTCCAGACCCAAGAGTCCACCAGCATAGGTCTGAAGCCAAGACTAGGGCCTGAACTATTTGTGGTGGAGTTTACTGAGCTCAGCCTCAGCTGAAGTAAGCGCAGCCAAGATAACTTAATCAGCGCATGTCTGCCCCTAAAGGTAACATTTCCCCAGTTTAAAAGAAGGCTGTTAAGGAAGGGGTATCGTGTAGTCGATACAATCTGTACTGACTACATGATTATTCAATAAGGGGGAGGCTCGCTCTGGGACTGCTGGTGGCTCTTACTACATTTAAAATGCAGAGACATAGCGGTCCCAGACCCGCGCCAGATCTAGCAGTCCCTGTTCGCAGCGGCCCAGCTGGCCACGGGCAGGGGCTGCTCTGTTCGTGGGGCTGGTGCTGGCCGTGGATAAGGTCTGCTGCCAGAGCAGCCCCTGCCTGTGGCCAACCTAGGCTGCCGCAAACAGGGACTACTTTGCAGCAGCAGCCCCCTGTCTGTGGGGGGCAGTGCAGCTCCCCACTGGGACCCACATGGACAGGGGATGATAGAGGCAGCAGGGATGGGGGGAGAGTGGCACCATGGAGACAGTGCTGGGGGGAACCAGCTTTTAAGCCGGCTCCCTCCAGCACTGGCTCCTCCCCCTTTGCCCCCCCCCGCTTCTCATACAGTGGCAGGAAGTGGGGGGGGGGGGGAAGGAAGTATTCGAGTACTCCATACTTATGCTTATCGGGTAGTCAAGTAGCTGACTACTCACTTACATCCCTGGTTCAAAATACTGACATGATACATTTCATAACCATGCAAAAATCTGGGAAATACAGTTCTAACGGTTATGTTCCATTATTTTGCATCAGGAGACAAGAAAGCAAAAAGCTACCATAGTAATGAAGTGTGATTTACATTTGTGAAGCCTTTAATACACAAGTCCCATATTCCAAATGTTTCATGGCCTATAACAAGCAGTAACAACTGCTGTACTAATACAGAAGTTTACAGCTTCAAAACACCTTATGAACCATAATTAATCCTCTCAACACCCCCCCTCTGAGGGAGGAAAGGTTATGTTACCCCCGGTTTATAGACAGGAAAACTGAAGCAGGAACTAAGAATCAATTCAAACCACACCATGTCCCATTCCATGTGCAAGGCATGGTTCTTTGACCTGCCTTTTCCAATGCATACAAAATGCACACATTAAAAAAAACAACCCTACAAAACAAAACACATCACTGAGCATGAAATTCTCCCCCTGGGGAGAGGAGGAGAAAAACAATGAACATATGGCAGATGTTAGTCCTGTCGCTTAATGCATGACTGGAAAGAGCTCACATACTACAGTGATGAAGGCAGTGTAAGAATATAGTAGAAGATACTGAGAGAGGAGAAGTGAATTACCCAAGGTCGCCAGCAGGCTCTTATACAGTGCTTTTCATCAGCAGATCTCAAAGAACTGTATTGATGTACCCCTATGAGGCAGTGAAGAGCTAATATCCCCATGGCACAGAGGGGGGACAGAGGCACAAAGAGGCTAAGTACACTATCTACGATCACACAGGAAGCTTGTGACTGAACACAGAATTGAACACAGATCTCCGAAGATCTAGATTAACACCCTTGCCACTGAATCAGCAAGCCCACGTGAGACAGCCAGGGATTCCTAGTGGAAAAGGCCAATATACACAACGGCAAACTATGTGGTACAGCGGGGGAAGAGGGATTCTAGAAACAACCATCACCAGAACAAATCAGAACTCGTCACCTTATTTATTTATGTTTTTAAATCAAAGAGGCGCATTTGCAGATCTGCAAGAATTAAGTGTCCGAAATACGGCCAACGGGCCAAACACAGCCCATGGAGATCTAGATTCCAGACTGTGGCTTTCCTCCCCTGTAGCACAAAAGGGGCAGCCAACACAGAATACAGACAACTCCATACAAGCAGCCGTATACTCAGATGAAGATAGAACTGCCTGCAAGGATCTGTAGTCTCCACACAGCCAACAGCTCTCTATTAAAGATTAAGCTGGGTAAAACAAAATGAAAAATCAATAAAAGCTGCAGAATACTTACTAGCAGTGCTCCCTGTAAGCTGGGCACTTGTGCGGATGCTCAGGAGAGATTCAAATGCTGCCCAGCTGATTAGCAGGGCGCCCACAGCTAGGTTTTTTGTTTCTACTGGTGGTGCACATTCACACATGCCTCGGTGCACATAAAACTTATTCAGCGTGTGGATGGAAAAAATGTGCACAGGGATGGAAAAGATTAGCGGGAACGTTGGTTTCTTGTATCCCTCATTGTTTCTTTCTCAAATAAAACAAACATTTTTATGGATATGGCTGTGTTTTATCTCAGCCAAAATAAGTGATCTAAAGAGTTCTTACTGCCTTAAAACACCTCATCCTGTCCTAAAGATTATTAAGATGGTCTCACATGGTACTGAGCCAGCTGAGGATAAAGTCCACTCTGCAACCCAAGGATTGGCCTCATTTTTCCAGTATCATAATTTGCTATTTTTAGCTGTTAATTCCAAATTTTATTTGCCAAGGAAGTGCAGGTATCACTTTTATAGCAGTTAATACATAGAGGTTCTGCAGAAGCCATAAATCCAGCGCCAGAATCTCATCCATAGCACTAGCTATTTTCTGTCTAAATCATTTATAACATTCACAGCTCCAAACAAGACATATATTACTGAAAACTCCACTTTCATACCACAGCCTTCAGTCAGTATTTCAGAGGCCCAAAGATCCACTACATTTGTATTTTTCTTTTTCTCTTCTGTCTGCATATAAAAGTTGTTTGTTTTATTTTGTTGCATTATAGATAAAATATTTGCAATTTGTTCCATCTTATACAAATCAGTTATGGCCCTATCTTTCTCAGTAAATTAACAATATGATCCTCAGCTGAACAATGTCTGGTCACCTCATATGAAAAAAAAGATCCAGAAATTGTTGCAGTTCTGTATTGTGCTTTTTGCCAGACATTCCAATCAAGTTCTAAATGCTATTTGTTCAAAGGACAAGTCATCACAACATCTATCACCTCTTGTTTATTACGGTGTCATTAAAGGCAATGCCTGCATAATCTCTTATCCTTAAATACTGGCCTTCGGTAGCTCTGCAGTGTCCCTCCGTTGTAATTAAGACGAATTTACAAGACAGGAATTGATGAGGTCAGCAGCCACCACTGTACTGAGCATTAACTTGGAAGAAAATAAACTGTTGTTTTTAACGGAACAGATTCTATACCCTGAAAGTAACTAGGCTACCGGTAGTCACTAAATTCAACAGATGAATATATGGAAGGATTCCACACTCACTGGACTCTCTCAGATCCCACCCTGAGTGAGAAAAAGAGTGCTTCTGATGTGTAAATACAGAATGGCTTGTTAGGACAGTGCTTTACAGGTGCCTGGGTTATACCTGTTCCAATATAGCAAAAGCAAATATTTCCTTAAATGTATACAATCACAAAATACTAGAACTGGAAGGGACCTCAAGAGGTCATCAAGTCCAGTCCCCTGTCCTCAGGGCAGGACCAAGCTACGCCATCCCTGACAAGTGTTTATCTAACCTGCCCATAAATATCTCCAGTGATGGAGAGTCTACAACCTCCCTAGGCAATTTATTCCAGTGCTGAACCACCCTGATAGTAAGGAAGTTTTCCCTAATGGCCAACCTAAGCCTCCCTTGCTGCAATTTAAGCCCATTGCTTCTTGTCCTATCATCAGACAAATAGTTAAGGTTTAAGAAAAAAATACAAAAGCATGTGTCTTCAGAATGCAGTTTAATTTCACAGGCCGGAAATCTATTCAGCTGGCTAGCAAGGAACTGGACACCATTTAGCAAGGATGTGTGCCTTTACTGCATCTGATCACATCTCCAGTGGGTGGTCAATACAAATTAAATCAGCTTCCTGGACTGTTTTCCCAGGATAAAACAAGTAGTAAAGTATTTGACTTAAGCTCCCAGCCAGACTTCTAGAATTACAGGACGATAGTGAACCAGTGATACATTAATTAAATCAAAAATAGCATTATGATCTTCAATATTGAAAAAAATAAAGAAATTGCATGTTTTATTTTGCTTCACTTCCTCAGTGCCAGAAGGGTTTGCAGAAGTAAATTGTTTTATTCAGAAATGTATTGAAGCGATAGAAACCAAAGACAGACAGTAACTATTATATCAACCTCATGGTGTCAACCTCACATTTGTCAGTGCAGGTTTTACAGTGAAGGGTGCTGATAATCATAGAATACTAGAACTGGAAGGGACCTGAATCTATTCTGCACTGACGGCAGAACCAAGCGCCATCTAGATCAGGGGTGGGCAATATTTTTTGGTGGGGGACCACTCCAAGATTTTGGTAAATGATCAAGGGCCGCGCATTTCTGTGGAGGGGGGTGGAGAGTCTAGGTTGGGTGCAGAAGGGCGCAACCTGTGGAGGTTGGATGCAGTAAGGGACTGGGGTGCAGGAGATGGTGTCAGGTGGGTGTTTGGGTGGAGAAGAGGGTTATGACCTGGGTTAAGGGATTGGGATGTAGGGTCAGGGAGGGGGTGTGGGTGCAGGAGAGGATTCTGGCCTGGGGGAGGGGTATAGGAGGGGCTACAGGGTCTGGGAGGGAGTTGTGACCTGGGGCAGGGGTTGCAGAAGGTTGGATGGTGATCTGGGGGAGGGAGTTGGGGTGCAGGAGGGGTTGGGGTGCCAGAGGCAGGCGCTGGCTGGGAGGAGTTTATCTAAGTGTCTCCTGGCCGGCAGCCCCAGCCTGTTTGAAAATACAGGCTGCTTTGCCCACGTGGCTCTCAAGTCTGGCTGCCCCAGTCTCTCAGGCCAATCTCTCAGCTCCGATTGGCTGGCTGTTTCCAGTCAATAGGAACTGAGGATTGGGCTGGGGGCAGGGAGATCGCACAAAGCTTCCCCCTCTCTGCAGAGCAGAGAAACGCAGGACAGTGTTAAATGCGGCAGCTGCGTGTACCTGAGGGTCCCGGCAGGGTGGTCCATGGGCCTGATCCTGTGGTTTGGCGGGCCGGATCTGGTCCCTGGGCCGTATTTTGCCCAGCCCTGATCTAGATCATCCCTGATAGATATCTATCTAGTCTGCTCTTAAATATCTCCAGTGATGGAGATTCTACAACTGCCTTATTTCATTGTAGCCGGTCTTCCTAAATTGCTCCTCAGTGACAATTCCCTGGCACTTGCTAGTTTCCCCATAACCAACTTTTGTTTGTTACTCGTTTTTCACTTTGATTTCTGGCTGACCCTGATTCAGAAAAGCATCCTTGCTCAGAACACTGAAAGCATATGGTTAACTTTAAACACATGGTTGAGTCCTACTGAAATTAAGGGAACATAGGCATGTGCTTAAGTATTTTCCTGGATCAGGGCCTGTGTTTGCAAATCCAGGGACTGTTCATTTCCAAGGAGTCATGCCTGTTCAGAAATCGCAACCTCGCCCTTCCCCACACATACTGCTGTGTGGGATTTATAATACATTGTGCTCTGAGGGCAGGATAAAATGTCAGGGCATTGCAGGAAGCTCTTATTTTCCTCTCACTTTAGCCCAGTGAGAAGAAATATCATACTAAACATGATAATAGATTACTGAATTTACTTTTTTTTTACCCACTGTGCCAGAGACCTGACCCTTCCATTAGCGAGACTGTTTACGCATCATGCAGGATAGATTCAGAGGGACAAAAATTCCCAGCCACTGCCCCAAATACCAATATCTTTAGCTCCTTGGCTCAATGGCACGAAAGAGATGATAGGCGGGCAAATAGCCAGAAGGAGTTGTGCATATTCTCATAACCCCAGCTCATTTGGTGATATTTCCACTAAGTCGTCAAAACAGCAGCAGCATCTTTCTTTTTTATTTTGCAGTGTAGTGTACACAATTCTTGAGGGAGGGGCTACAGCTTGTTTCTTTAAGGATGGAATAACACTGCTGGGCCAGGGGGGAAAAACAACGGGTCCTTTTTTCTCTCCTATTTGCATGCCCATTTCACAGTAAAGCAGCACCTCATGTGGCTGGTCTCTTTCCCACAGAGGATCTGATTGCTACTGAAAGCAGCTCCCACAAGGAAAGTTACAGACAGGAATAGTTTTAGTGCTGGTTTGGCTGCCTTCGCATAGAATCTGGCAAGCTGCAGAACTCCCCCATCTGTATGCTGAATGGTCTATAACCAAGGTAAAACTTAAAAAACAACAAATGGTCTGGTAGCACTTTATAGACTAACAAAACATGTAGATGGTATCATGAGCTTTTGTGGGCACAGCCCACTTCTTCAGATGACCAGTCATCTGAAGAAGTGGGCTGTGCCCATGAAAGCTCATCTGAAGAAGTGGGCTGTGCCCACCAAAGCTCATGATACCATCTACATGTTTTGTTAGTCTATAAAGTGCTACCAGACCATTTGTTGTTTTTTAAGTTTATCCTGTACAGACTAACTCGGCTACCCCCAGTCTATAACCAGTTCTGCTTTTGCTGAGTTCTATGGTGAAGTGACCCAGCAAGAAGGAAACCAACAGAACGGGGCACCATTCTCCACATATGTGAAATACACTGCCAGAAATAAAAGCACAGCCTTTCCACCAGCGCTGTTATTTGGGAAAGATCTCGTTCGCAACAAACAATAACACTAATTACACTAGGAACTTTTTATTATAATTTCTTCAAACTTATACACATAAAACATCAAGGTGCCCAAGCATTAAAACAGAGACCAGGACCCGCCTACCCATTTCCGACCACATCACATATTATCATGTGCTTCCAGCTGGGGCAGTTGGGATGGGATTCCTTTTATTCCCATCAATACAACAACTCCAAATCAACCAGATAGGGTGCAACTGAGCCCCAGGATATGCTGTCCCAGGGATTTGGACATCTGCTCTCTGTAATGTGTACGTGCATGGTTTTTGCTTTATTTTGTTTTTGCAGATGGGAAGTGTCTTCCTTTTCAGGTTCAGAGTCTCAAACATCCTGAATTCCTGATAGAAATCATGAAGTTACATTACATGGACACCCTTGTAGAGTGTCAATCAACGTGGAGATAGCGACTGGAAAATGAGAAGGGAAAAAAAAAGAGGCAACAGACAGTTGGCTCTGACTCTAGAGTAAGAAAGCTGAGTAAGGAGCTGGAAAGATGCCAGAATTCATCTGGAAGGTTTAGGTCTGCCATGGGGGTAACTGACAGTTATCTGGGCTTTAGGATCCAGGTGTTGTTCCACCATGACCCTTCCTCCTTTTGTTGCAAATCACAGTGGAAAATGGCTTAGAAAATTAGTCAAAACACAGAACAATCTGATAAAACCCACTACTTATAGATGGATCCAGGAAGTGTTTCCATCTGGTGCTATAGGTGGCTTTATCTAGGTATAAATCTGTGTACTGAAATCTCTCAGATGAGTTCACGTTTTTTAGTGGGTTACTACAACTTTCTAAAAAATTAAAAATAATTGTAAAACTACCACAGCATGGAGCTCAACTGAGGTGGATGAAGTTGCTTGTCACTAAAGTCTATCCTCTGCTCCGAACAGAATATAAAGAAGAACTTGCTCTCAATTTTCTGCGTGTTAAATTATGTTGAACGTCATGCCATGAATTGAGAAGCAGATAAAAAATTCTTTATTCCGGCATTAATGGCTGGGCATGTTTCCATTGTGCTGCAAAGGAGGAGGAGTAAAGTTCCACTTACCTGTCTCTGCTTCCCACTTAGCACTTGCCTACACAGGAATTCCAGAGTGAGTTACGCCCAACTGAACTAAGGCCGTTTTACTTCTGAATGAGACCATCCACACAAGGATGTAATGTGCATCGACTAACACACTTTAAACTCATACCTTTAGTTAGTTGAGTTTAACTTTCCTGAGGGCCAGTACTATAGTAGACTACAAAGTTAGGCCAGATTAACTACATTGCTCAGATCTGAGAAAAATGTCAGGCCTTGTGTAAGTCATTAAGCTGCCCTAAGCCCCAGTGTACACAACACTGAGTCATCGGAATAATTCTGTCAACCCAGCTACCATTAGGGGCGTAAAATTGTTTAAAAAAGGTAGCTGTGTAATTTTTAAAAATCTTAGCAGTTACACGTGCTGCGGGGTCTGCAGTATACAGGGGCGGCCCGTGAGCCTAGGCAAACTAGGCAGTTGCCTAGGGCGCCGCCGGCCCGGGCGCCCGATGATGACGTCACGGGGCACTGGTGCGCCCCGTGATTACGTCACGGCCATTGACGGCCGTGCAGGCGGGGGCGCCGATTGCGCCTTCCGCTTGGGGCGCCAGCTGCCGCAGCTGGCCTCGGGCCACTCCTGGCAGTATATAAAGCTTAATTTATACTGCAGACCCCACAGTGAAGCCTCCCTGGGGGCAGGGCTGCCAGCCCCCGTTCCCGGGATCAAGGTTTCGCTGCCGCAGCTAAGCCATCTCCCCAGAAGCAGGGCCGCCAAGGGCTGCCGGCTCCACTCCGGGGAGGCTTTGCTACAGGCTCTGCAGCCAGCTCTGTAGGAGCAGGCTGGCACCCCCTTCCAGCCCCACTTCTGGGGAGCCACAGCATGTAACCTGTGGTGGAGGGCCGGGCTGGGTCCATCATGGACAGGGGCTGCTTTGAACAGCCAGCAAGAGCAGCCCCTGCGTGTGGAGCAGCCCCCTGGTTAAGGGTAAGGCTTACTGGTTAACCTTTTACATCCCTTGCTACCACCTCGCATAGAGGTGGATTTATTACAGTAACAAAAGAACCCCTCCCATCGCTGTAGTAAGTGTCTACACTACAGCAGGACAGCAGCAGCAGTGTCTCTGCTGTTTCCAGGGTAGCTGTACCCTTAGTGTCCCCTTGCAGACATGCCCTTAATCTCTGCAGCAGCCCCTGCAGGACAGTTTAGAAATAATAACGTTAACATACTCTAGTCTAGAGATTCCCATGCTGACACTGGGAGGCTGTGATGTATCATGTTCACAGAAACTGACAAGCTTTACAAAGGACTGAATGATGACAAACCTCAGGACTACAGTGCAGGATAAGAACATAAGAACGGACATAGTGGGTAGAGCAAAAGTCCATCTAGCCCAGAATCCTGTCTTCCACAGTGGCCAGTGCCAGGTGCCCCAGAGGGAATGAACAAAACAGGGAACCAGCAAATGATCCCACCCCAGTTGCCCATTCCCAGCTTCTGACAAACAGAGGCTAGAAACACCATTCCTACCTGTCCTGGCTAATAAATATTGATGGATCTATCCCCCATGAATTTATCTAGCTCTTTTTTGAACCCTGAAATCCTGGCCTTCATACCATCCTACAGCAACGAGTTCCACAGGTTGACTGTGCATTGCATGAAGAAAAACTTCCTTTTGTTTGTTAAACCTATTATTATCATTTGGTGCCCCCTAGTTCTTATGTTATGTGAACAAGTAAATAACTTTTCCTCGTTTACTTTCTCCGTAACTGTCATGATTTTATAGACCTCTATCATATCCCCCCTGGGAAGGAAGCTATTGCAAGGTGGGAAAAGGGAATGCTCACATCACTTAAACCATCAGAAATGGAAGGAACGTAAGAGACATTTGATTGGAGCATCCTGAGCCGTTTTATTCCATGGCAAAATGTAATGCTCTATTAATTCCTTAACATATTAGTCTTGGGAGAATTCTACATTTGTTCCATTTAGAGCATAGTAAAATTGCAGAATTCTCTCAGGACTGACATATGAACAACACAGAAAAGTTAATTAATTAAAAAACAACCAAATGTGAAGATTTTAATATGAACCATTGTAACTACTGTCTGACACGCTCCCCAAAACACCTCCTCTTTATATTCTCCAGCCTCTCATGAACCCACTTCCAAGCACCTCTTGATTCCACATTGGGAGCAGAAGTAGATAGATTAAGAAGATACTAGGATGACTAGTCTCCCACTATTTCTGGCCAAAATGAAAGCAACAGAAAACTATGTAAGACTGTTCTCTGAGTTCCAACCCATTCTGGAGAAAAACCGGGTCAGATAAGCGAGGGCAAGTAAGCAGAGTTATGCGTGCTAATCTTAAATGAGCACCTGAGCCTTTTGGGGATTCCCCCATCTCTTGAAAGAGTAAACTACCAAGAAATACCCAGCCAACAACAGGCAAATGTTGTATCCATTGTTTTCTGGGAGTAGT
Source organism: Rafetus swinhoei (assembly GCA_019425775.1). NCBI lineage: Eukaryota > Metazoa > Chordata > Testudines > Trionychidae > Rafetus > Rafetus swinhoei. The sequence continues at coordinate 8,720,639 of CM033429.1, read as the reverse complement.
AATTAATTTGCAGAGCAGCGGAGGAACAGGAGCATGTAAACAGAAGAACATACAAACAATGCATAATATCTGAGCTGTGATGCTCAAGTGTTGCCTTCTGATAAGCCTGTTTCTAAAAGGCAGAGACTTAAAGCTCTTGCAATTTGGAAGGGGATTTACATCTCTCACCAACAATAAAACTCCCTTCCCTCTCTATGACTTGTAATTTAAACAATCCAATACCAATCATCATCTCCTTAGTGAAATTATATGGTAAGAGCAATGGGTCAGAGAGACGAGGGGCAGGGGAAAAAGGGGGAGAGAGAAAGCTGTGGCAGGAGACATTTCTGCACAGCAGAAAATTAACTCATAACCCAGTGTGAGTTTGCACCACAGAGGAAATGCTTCAAAGCCACCAACAAGACTGACTCCTAAGTAATGGGAATGAAAACCCTACCAAAGGTAGCAGGGCAGTGAATGAATGAATAATCTATTTATAGATTTCACTACACACATTTTTATTACATACATTTAAACAGAACAATGAATGTACCCTGTCTTTTCTCCTGGCCATGTCAGACACTGCAAGAGTAATTACTCAGCATTTTTCAATCAAAGACCATAACATGCTTTACCAAGGTGAAATAAGCACCATTACCAGCTATTTGACAATGGGTAGCTTTAAAAGTGACCTGCCCAAGGTGACCCATGAGACAGTGGCAGAGCTGCACATGGTACTTGTATTTCTTGATTCTCACTTCCGTGTCTCAACCACTCAACCCTGCTTCCCTTTCCCCCAACCCCGTTGCCCCTCTGTGACAGGGCTAGCAAGCCCCGGACTATTGACAGCACCGTCCCGGCGCTATAGGGAAAACAGGTGGAGAGGCGGCGGTGTGTCGCTTGCGTCTGCCCGGCACAGGCGCATGACATCACCCGTCGAAGCGGCGGCGGGACACCGATATCACCTGCTGAAGCGGCGGCAGGAGGCTTAAAAGGGTCAGGGAGGACCCAAGAGGGGGAAGAGCGAGGAGTGCAACCCTGGGGAGGAGGACCGGCGGAGCAGCCCGACGGCCAGAGAGCAAGGAAGCCGGAGGCACAGCCAGACGGGGTGTGGTATCCAGTGGAGGTATGTCGGCACCCGTAGGTGGGTAGGAAGTGGCCCAGGGCGGGGTCGTGGAGCCTGCGGGCTGGTGAGTTTAGGGGAACCCCCCTGTCAGCCAGGCACGGGAAGTAGGAGTCCCTGCCTTAGGGCTCTGGGCCAGGACCCGGGAGTGAGGGTGGGCCTGGGTCCCCCTACCCCGCCACCCACAATTGTCTCTCGGTGCTACGAAGGCAGGGAGCCTTGAGAATGGTATCAGAGATTGAATAACTGAAAGACGGGGGGAAGGGATAGCTCAGTGGTTTGAGCATTGGCCTGCTAAACCCAGGGTTGTGAGTTCAATCCTTGCGGAGGCCATTTAGGGATTTGGGGCAAAAATTTGTCACAGATGGTACTTGGTCCTGCTGTGAAGGCAGGGGACTGGACTCGATGACCTTTCAAGGTCTCTTCCAGTTCTAGGAGCTAGGCAATCTCCATTAATTTAACTGGTGGAGGGTTTTGTGCTCGGCCCATTTGGACCAGAGCGGGCAGCAGCTCACAGCGGTAAAGAGTTATCAAGGAGATGGCTTTTGGAGTTCCCTTAGAGCTAAATAAAAGGGGAACATTCCTGAGTCTGATGGTTTACACCCTCCCCTGAAACAACGCAGCACTGTCAAGGAGAAAATCAACTAAAGTGAGTTTATCATTCAAAAAATGTTTGTTTCAAAAAATCAGTAACGGTTGCTAGGTTTAGGCACTGCTTTCACTTATCACATCATTTACAAACCCCAAGCACTGAAATGCATGGAAATGATTAGACAGGCTATATTTGCCCACGCTCACGTCATTCACACACAAACTATTCCCGTCAAGCACAAATAAGTGCACATTTCATTATAACAAAACTGAAAAGAAGGATTTTCAAACTGTTTGCCAGACATTATCACCATTGTCCCTCTAGCTTGATTTCCCAACGATATTCCACAAGCTAACATACAGATAAAAATAAATTAGGCTGAAATAAACATGATGTGCTGTCACCACAATCTACAGTCAGTGAGTACCTGCCTCTATCTGCATTTAGAAAGCATGAACAACAGGAACAAACACTAACCATTTGTGCACCCACTATCTTTCCTCAAAATCCACTCCTTTTACTTGTCATTCTGTTTTGGCCACTCATAGGCCCTTACTCCTGCATGTTCTCCACGAGCAAGCCCTAAAGGGTCAATGGGGTACCAGGCAAGCTCAGAGGTTCACCTGCACAGCACTCCTTGTAGAAGCTGAGATCTACGATTGGATGGTAAACTCTTCACCGCAGTGTCTGTGTCCTCCAAAGAAGAGCCCTATGGAGCTTTCACCAGCACAACGTTGGTCCAATAAAAGATATTATTTCACTTGTCTCTGCCATGTTTTGAGCACACAATAAAAATAAATAAATCAGCTGAAGCACCCATATTAATTTATGAGGGATGCTGCACAGAATGGCCCCTTTATAGGGCATATTAAAAGCCAAAAAGCATCACCAGTTACCATCTCTTTCAAAGCTGTCTATGATAAGTCAAGAAAAGAGGCAGTGGAAGAAATCTAAGAAAGTTCGCAGAAGTTTTGTAACTGAACCAGGGAAGTAGCCACGTTGGAAAAATAGCTGTTTTTTTGGCAGTCGTGCATATTGGTTTTTAAGAAGAAACAGATTGAATAGCAGCACTAAGACCTAAAAGATGGAACATTTAAGGTATGTAGTTTTTAATGGGTAACACCACAAATGGGGACTTTTTAAAGGTGGACCACAAAGCTTAAATTAAATTAATAAAAATGTACATTTAAAAAGAAACTTAAAAAGAATTTCAGTTTCTTCTCCCCTTACCTGTTTATGCCTGAACTTCCAAAAAGGGTGAGAGCATTAGGTGTTTTCTCAAATCATCATCCAAATGCCATTTATTTTTTCAGGCTTATCTATAACTGTCTTTTGGCTCCCTCCCTTTTACTTTTCAGATCTGCAATCCTGTTTTTATCCCCTTTGTTTTGTATTAATTGGCTCTTTGGAGGAAAAGGGGAGTCAAACAGAGGGAAGAGAAGATATTTCAAGGCTCAGGTGGACTATCCTTGTGCAAGATTTTTAGGTTTAGAATGTCATATTTGTGCTAGCTATTTCAATTTCCATGTTTTCATTAAATATTTCTTAGGTCCCTATCAACAGGCACCGTATCAACAGCTATCTTGACTCCTAATCATAGAATCATAGGGTTGGAAGAGACCCCAGAAGGTCATTAAGTCCAACCCCCTGCCCTACACTACACTACGCTACATAACACTACACCAAGGGTACGTCTAGACTACAGGCTTTTGTTGACAGAAGCTTTGTCGACAGATACTGTCGACAAACCTTCTGTCAACAGAGCATCTAGACTACATCCAGTTCTGTCAACAAAGCAAGCCGCTTTGTCGACATGAGTGTAGATGCAAAGGACAGTGTAGATTAAATAACGCCTTCTGTCGACAGAACTCTGTCGACAAAAGGTGTTATTCCTTGTAGAATGAGGTTTACCGTCATTGACAAAACTGCCGAGTTCTGTCAACATTATGTCGACAGAACTCAGCGGTAGTGTAGACGTAGGTATAGTTTTGTCGACAAAAGTCCACTTTTGTCAACAAAACCCTGTAGTCTAGATACACCCCAAGAGGGAGGCTTAATTCATTTCCCTGAAGGGGACTTATTCGGAAACCAGCTAGCTTCTATAGTACTGTGAACATACTGGAAGATTTGCTATTGGCCAGTTTGAGGGACAGTATTGCTTCATGGCCAGACACAAGCTATTTAGCTCCTCCTCTTTTTCTCAGCTGACCGTAACTACACAGCCTGTGACTGCTCCACAACTTCCCTTTGCTCTTCTAAACAAGTAAGCTTCTATCCAATCAGCTATGGGGAATGGATGGAATGTGACGATGACAATCACACCAGCATTTTTTCATTTCCTTGTTCAAGGACAAACACGTTCTTCCTCACATAGAATCATAGAATCCTAGGGCTGGAAGAGACCTCAGGAGTCATCGAGTCCAGCCCCCTGCCCAAAGCCAGACCACCCCAACTAAGCTATCCCAGCCAGGGCTTTGTCAAACTGGGACTTAAACACTTCTAGGGATTGAGATTCCACCACCTCCCTAGGGAACCCATACCAGTGCTTTACCACCCTCCTGGGAAATAGTTTTTCCTAATATCCAATCTAGACCCCCCCCGCCGCAACTTGAGACCATTGCTCCTTGTTCTGTCATCCGTCACTACTGAGACAGCCTCTCTCCATCCTCTTTGGAACCTCCCTTAAGGTAGTTGAAGGCTGCTATCAAATCCCCCCTCACTCTTCTCTTCTGCAGATTAAATAAGCCCAAATCCCTCAGCCTCTCCTCGTAGATCATGTGCTCCAGTCCCCTAATCATTTTGGTTGCCCTCCGCTGGACCTTCTACAATGCATCCACATCCTTTCTGTAGTGGTGGGCCCAGAACTGGACGCAATACTCCAGATGTGGCCTCACCAATGCCGAAAAAAGGAGAATAACTTCTCTAGAGATCAGCTGCATTAATAAAATAATAATTTATTTTGTGGATTTGATTCAGATTAGCCAAACTATGCTGTCCAAGAGGGATGTCTTGGTTATATAGCTGTGGTGTCCAACATGTTGGCCATTAGCCACATGTGGTTATTTGGCTGGTTGAGTGGTAGCTAGTTAGCTCACAAAATTATTTACTTTTTCAGAACAATGTAGCTAGTTCACTATAGCAGTATGGAACTAGCACTATAGTGGCTATTGCTTCAGAACTAGTTGGACACCACGGTTATATAGTATAAAGAGATGCTTTATAGTAACCCCAAGCGAGGCTATCTGGAAAGCTGTTTCCCAAAGTACAAATAGTGACATCTCCCTAAAAGAAAACTGATTATACTGTTTAAGGTGCTTGTTGACCTGGCAGCCAGAGTAAAAGAAAGTGCAAGCTGCCCAGGGTAACATGTCCTCTGCACAATGGTGAAACACTCCTAGGTCAGCATGCTTCAAGGATATACTGCTCTTCCTGATTTTCATGGGACAGTCCCAGCTTTGATGGTTCCATCGTGTAACCTTGTTCTGGAAGCTGTTGGCTATCAAGTCACCTTGTGGCCAACACATCCTCATAACATCAGCTGCACCTTGGTGCACTTGCTCGTGAAGTCAAAAGGAAGAAAGTAGCAACCCCACCGCACGCAATCCAAGTATACAGTGTTACCTGCTACTCACAGGAATATAATGAATTTTTAATTACGTACATATTTTACCTGAAATCTCATCCACATCAACATACTTTACCTATCTTAAGGACTGCTCTGGCTCTGTGTCTACGTGAGAGAAACTGATCAGCATTAGCTGCTCCACTATATGTTAGCTATTCTGGAATAACTATCCTGTGTGGACACTATCTCAGAACAAAAGTGATTTTATTCCAGATTAATTAATTACTCAGCTTCATAAATGCAGTAAATATTCTTGAATAAAGTCACTTCCTTCAGAATAGAATGCCCATATGGAGAGCTATTCTTATTTTATAATTATTATTTTATTAATTAGCTGCTGCAGAATAGGTATTCTAGAACAGCTATGTAAATCAATTTCCTCATGTAGCCAAGCACCATGACAGGGGTCGGCAACATTTCCACTTTCCGAAGTGGTGTGCCAAGATTTAACCCTCCTGCCCTGGGCCGTGCCGCTTTCCTGGGACAGGAGGAGGGTCTCTCTCTACCGCCTACCCCACTTGGTCTCCTGCCCCGGGCTCTGATCTGGTTTTTCCTGTGGGGAGGGGAGGAGCAGCACACACACTCTTCCCCAGATGTGGTGTGGAGCCTCAGGGCTCTTTCCCCACAGGAAGCTGGGGCTGGCACCAATCTTGCGGGGGAGCGGTGGCGACGCTGGATCACCAGCACAGGCTGAGGTCGTGGGGGTGACCCCAGGGTGTCCAGCCCTGCTGGGGTAACATGGGGGTATGGTCCACGGCGCCCACACCTTCCTGTCAGGGACTCAGGGCCAACACGGCTTTGGGACAGGGGGTCTCCCCCACGCATTTTCCTCTCCCCTCAGCTGCCCCTGCCCCCGCCCAACCCCAGAGCTGCAGCCCGGGCAGCACTCACCCTCTAGCGCAGTGGTTCTTAAACTTTTTGGTTTGTGGACGACCTGGCTCAATGCAAACCTTTCCGCAGACCAGCAGTTGCTAATGGAAACTCACCATTAATTACATGATTACGTCTGAGCCATTTGCTAGTGCAGCTAAGGAGAATGGTTTAATTTCAATTATTAAACAGATTAAGCATTTTAACTTTCTCATGTTAGTTTATCAAATTTCATTTTAAATATAGTAAAATATTAATTTATGCCCAGTACAAAAGGTTTCAATGTTTTCTTTGTTTATGACAGGGGTGGGGACCTTTTTTGGGGTCAGAGGCCACTGACCCACAGAAAAATCAGTTGGGGGCCACACAAGTGAGAAGCAAAAAAACTCCTCCAAAACCCCCCAACCCTCATTGATGTGCCCCCAACTGAGACACCTCACTCCGCTCATGCTCCAGCCCCATGAGGCGAGAGGAAGAAGGGACAGAGAGGACTGAGGTTCAGGGCTTCCCATAGGCCAGATTTACTTTTGGGGGGCTCCGTAGTGGATTTTGTGGACCCCCTTAGGCTCTGTGGTGATGTGACGGGATGTGCATACCCTGCACTGAAGCAGGTGCAGTTAAGACCCTGCCAGCGTAGGAAGTCCCGCCCCTTCACCCAGACTGGGCATGCTCCAAATGCTGGGGCAATATAAAAGGCAGCAGAGCAGCTGCTGGGCTGGCCAGCGAAGGGGAAGAGCCTTCAGCCAGAGCTCTGAAGCTGCAGACAGAGGGAGCCAAAGTCCCAGGATGCTGCCGCCACACAGCCCCAGTGGAGCCTCAGGGAGAAGCCCTTGCAGAGGGAATGGGAGACCCAGCTGCTACATGGGACTACGCCTCAGTGGCACCGGTAGGAAGTGACCCAGGGAGGGTGCAGGAGCGGCCTCTCCCGCCCAGGTACACTCGGCGTGTTTTGGCCAGATTCCCTGCCGAGGGAATGGTAGACCAAGCTGCCACTCACAGGGCCCTGGGTCGGGATCCAGTGGAGCAGGATGGGCCTGGGTCCCCCTACTGGGGCACTGGCACAAACCCTACAGACTCTAGCTATTAGGCCACACAGCCCTGAACCAAAGGCTGCGTACAGACTCTGGCTATTAGGCCACGCTGCCCTGAGCCAAGGGCTGCTCATAGACTCTGGCTACTGAGCTGCACTGCCCTGAGACAAGGACCCATTGGGCCATACTACCCTGCAACCAGGGCTGTGACGGAGTGTGCATACGCCACCACAGGTGGCACCAAAAATGAGGGATTCAGTGTGTGGGATAGGGCTGCCAGCGAGTGGGATGGGTGCAAGAACAAGGGAAGGTGTAAGAGCAAACTAGGGTGTGGGGTCTTGGTGGAGGGAGGGGAGTGAGTGAGGGGGTTGGAGCATGGGGGTCTGGGCATGAGGGGGGACACTTACCTGGCTTTGCGCCCCGTTGCAGCAGGAAGAAGCCTCTGGGCAGCGTGTCACTGCCCTGCCCTTCCTCCAGCGAGGAGGGGAGGGGGTGGGAGCTCAGCTCCCTCCTGGCCAGCGAGTAGCTCCTGGCTCCCCACTCCCATGACTGTCCAGTTCATTTGTCCTGCCAGCGATATTGGCTCCCAGCGTCCCCCCACAGCAGGACTCTCACGTCACTGGCTACGAGACAGCCAGGGGCTGCGCAGCACTGACTCGAGGGCTAGTTATACAGGGATCTCTCACCTGGTGCAGAGAAGCAGCAGGCTCTGGGGTGGGGCAGGGATCCCCTGCTCAGTGCTGAGATGCAGCCACCTCTGGGGTGGAGCTGTGTAAAAGCAGCACTGCACAGTTCGGTGGGTTTCAGGAAGAACTGTTGGTTGACCCTGACCTCAGTTCCCTGATGTGATGCTAAAGGGGTTGATGGTCTGTCCCCAGCTGGGCGGGGGGAGGGTCTAGTTTGTTAGAGCCAGGGGAGATTTCAGAGCAATGGACTGACCTGAGCATCCTTGAGCTCCCTGAGACAGGCCAGGCCTGTCCCCCTCTGCATTGGTCCAGGGCTTGCGCTCTGTCCCTCTGTCTCTGCCCTGCTCCCTGGGCAGTCCCTGGGGTCTGCTCCTTGCACAGCCTTGCCTATGGGGAGGGGTCACACTTTACCACGTGCCCCCGGGTCCTACGATCTCTGAGCCTGACCCCATCACACCCCAGTCCCCAATCCCCCTTTGCCTCCTCACCCCGGCCCCCGTGGCCCCCACTCTCCCACCCCTTCCACAGGGAGGGAAGAAAGTCCTGGCTCTGTGCGGGGTCCCTATGCCGCCCTGTGGAAGCAGATGGGGAGCCAAGGCAGGTCTTGGGAGCACCAGGGGCAGACTCCCCCACCACATTGCTTCCTTCTTGCCCAGACCCCACCCACTGCCTCATCACCCCCCAACCCTTGACACCCCAGATCCCCCCGGCCCATCTCGCGTGGTGGCAGCTGCTCGGGGATGGGCCAGGCCAGGCCCCAGGGGCAGAGTAGCTTGTTCCCCCAGCCCCCTTACCTGCCGGTCCCTGCATGCCGGCGGGGCTGGGGTGGGCGGAGCAGCAGTAGCGCGTGAGCAGGGGCAGGATTTCTGTGCGGGGTCCCTGTGCTGCCTGTGGTGGCAGGTGGGGAGCAGGGTTGGCTCTCAAAGGCACCGGGGGTGGACCCCATTACTTCCTTTTCCCCCGGCACCTGCCCACTGCCTTATCAGCCCCCAGCCCTCGACACCTCTCATCCCCCGGCCCATCTCGTGTGGTGGCGACTGCTCAGGGATGGTCCTAGCCAGGCCCCGGGGTCAAGGCAGCCTGTTCCCACCCCCCTTACCTGAAGGTCCCCGCATGCTGGTGGGGTCGGGGAAGGCGGAGCAGCAGTGGTGGCATACAGCGGTGGGGCCTCAATCCCGCAGAGGGGCTGTTCTGGCTCCGTGTGGGGTCCCTGTGCCACCTGCTGGAGGTGGGTGGGCACCCAGGGCAGCTCTTGGGGACAGTGGATATGGACGCAAGTGGGGAGCCGGGTCTGGTTGGGGCTTTCTTCACCTCCCCCCACTCCCATGTGCCCAGAAGCCAGAGCTGGTGCTCCAAACCTCATGGCTGTGTGGGCTCCCCGCTCTGTGTGTGTGTGTGTGTGTGGGGGGGGGGGGGTGAGCTCCCACCACGGATTGTGCATGCCACTCAAAATGAGCTCACGTGCCGCTTATGGCACACGTGCTGTACGTTGCCGACCCCTGCACTATAATATTGTTCTTACAGATACGTTCTTGCTAAAGCCACCCATGGCTTAGATAGCTAAGAAAAGCAGGAACACTCACCAGAAACCTCTTCCCATTTCGGATTTCCACCAAAACCAGGTCTTGGAAGAGCTGTACTACAAGAAATACTGCGGAGAAACTGCTGTGCTGTGATGCATTTACACTTGTTTAGTTATGGGGCAGAGATCAATGTCGCTTCAGAACACTCAAGCCAACGGTTCTTTTCAACTTGTGGCTGAGCCTAGCCTTGCCCTACAAGTACCACATTACAATCAAAAGCCCTGCCAAAAGGCATCACTCACAGAAAGAAACCATAATCACCATCCCGTCCTCTTAGACCTCAACTATGATTTTCACTTTCCCCCCAGGTCTAAATGAAATATATTTGGATGCAAGAAGACTAATCTCTCTAATTCAAAGTTCCCTCTGCAGGCACAATGCCCAGGAAACATGACATGGCCAAGCTACCATATAATTGTCAAAGTTTTATCGAGTCAAAAAACACAAGATTTTACATTTTATTCTGAGAAATTTATTCTTTATTTATTCTCCTCATCTTCCCTTCTTGACCAGCACTAGGGTATTCCTTCAGCCGTTCTGGCAGGCTTCCATCCACCGGGCTCATTTGGGCAGAGGGCTGGACTCGATGACCTCCTGAGGTCTCTTCCAGCCCTAGGAGTCTATGATTCATTAAACAGAAGGGGTCATGTATCCCTCATTGATCTCTGTCTTGGGACATCTGGATAGCAATTTAGACCACTGCAAACCTTATGAATTGGTCAGCTGCCATCCCTTCCGAAATACAAATGCCACCATCCTCAAACTAATTCATTGGTTAGGACCAGAAGCTAAAACTTACGAGTTCACAGCGTCGTTGGTCTGTGCCTTTGTCAGGTAAGCCAAAATGACAGCTTTAAAAGTGTACCTAATTTTGCATCTATTGAAAATATTTGCTGTAGTACAGACAGTTCCATTGCACAGTATTTCTCATAGAATCATAGGGCTGGAAGAGACCTCATGATGTCATCAAGTCCAACCCCCTGCCCAAAGCAGGACCAATCCCACTTAACCACTCATTTATACCCCATTCAAACCAAAACCAAGTACAACTACGAGCCTGTCATTATATCTGAGCTGTGCAAAAGCCAAGAATAGCAGGAGGCAATGTTGCCCCTTTGCTTCGCCAACACATATTTAAATGAGAAATGATCAGTCGGCTGTGAATGGAAAAGTTAAATGTAAGAGGTTGGGAACCAAAAAAACGAGGGGGGAAAGTTCTGCAAGTGGACAGGTTTACAAACAGGAGGGCAAGGGTTGCTCAGTGGCTGGGATGGAAGCAAGGGACAATGGACACTAGCAATTAGGCAGTGAGCCCTAGGGAGCCCAGCATACCAGTATAAGACAACAATATATTGTTCCAATAATTGATGGGGGGGCGATCACTAATTGCCAAGTACGATCATCTTCCATGGAAGCGGTGGACCCTCAGATGGCTGATAAGGCCGATCCTTGAACCACAAGTTCTGTAACAGGTAGGACAGATGTTTCCAGGTACAACAGGAGGCTGCTGACCATGACTAGAAGCCAGTCTCCCCTTCCTCCTGCGCCTCTTCTCCTCCTCTTCAGCACTGGGCCAAGAATCAACAAATGAGGGACTCCACTAGAAACACACCCACATAATGACAATTCAGACCTATTGGTTAGCCAGATTGGAATCTATTTAACTTTCTTCTAGCGATGTAAAGGGTCAACATCTCCTTTTACTGGGTGATGTTTACTGGGTAAGCGGTTAACCAGTGGCCCCACCATGGGTGGGGGCTGTTCCAGCCCAGCCCTCTCTGCTGTTTGTGTGGTAGCTAGGGGATGGGAGGTCGCTCCAGCCCGACCCACCACACCATGCCATGGATGCGGGGGCCACTACAGCGCGGTGGACCCACCGCACCATGCTGCGGCTCCCCGCCGCAGTATATCCCTAGTTTGTTCTAGTTTTTTAATCAAAATGTTGTGCAGTACTAAATCAAACACCTAAGAGACATCTCAAGTATATTACATCAACACTATTATCTTTTATCAACCAAACTTGTACTCTTATCAAAAAAGGTATTAAGTCATTTTGACAGGATTTGATTTCTATAAAACCATTTCGATTTGCAGTAACAATGTTACCTTCCTTAATTCTTTATTAATAAAGTCCACATCAGCTATTATCTTGCCAGAGATCTGGGTTAAACTGACAAGCTTATAACTGCCTGACTCATCCTATTTAGTCTTTTTAAAAAACTGGCATATTAGTTTTCTTCCAGTCTCCTAGATCTTTCCTAACACTTCAAGCCATATCGAAAAATTAATATTAACGGTCCAGCCAGTTCTTTTATAATCTTGGATGCAAGTTTCTGGATCTGCACATTTATAGATATCTTTCACCAGGAGCTGCTCTTTAGCATCATTCAGAGATACCATTGGAAAGAGGAGTGTTACTATGACTATATGATGTTACTATATCATTTATTTCCCCCTGTGAGGGATAGGAGGAGTGCTGGCCAGAACCCAGTGACTAAGGGGTTAAACTCAGGTAGCTAGCAAGGGTGTTGGCAGGGGTCCAGAAGAACAGATGGGGATACAGCGCTGAAATTTGAATTAAATATAGATACCTGGGTCTGCTCTTCTTTGTGTATTCTAACCTAAGGGCTGGAGGGAGCAGATGCAGTACTCAGAATTACCACGCCTAAAAGAAATATTGGACATGGGAGTGAACTGGACCTTGAAGTATGGATCAGCACAGATCGTAAGTAGAGGAAAAAAGTATATTTAGTCACAATCAGGGTATTTTTCTTTGTTTTGGTTGTTTGGTTAAACTTCTCAGTGTGAACCTATGCCTTCCCTCCCCCACTCACTGTCTAAGAGATGTTTTCTGTTTTAATTTGTTTTACTCAATTTCTCTGTAATATCTAGCAACCAAGTATGCTTTATCAATTATACCTTTTCGTTTTGTTAATAAAATCACCCTTTTTAAGGCAATGATTTGAATCTTGTGTCCTAGAAAGAAACAGGAGGTCTGTCTGCCTGCCTGAGACTGAGCAGTCAGCTACCAGAGACTGCAGCTTGTCTTCTCTTTTCTTTTTTCAAGTTCTCTTGGGACAAAAGAGCTTGGGGTAGCCCTGAGGAAGGAATTCAAGTGTTCCCTCCTGTTTTTTCAGGGTTAAATCACTTGATAGTGGCAGCTTTTGTTTTTTTCCCCTCAAAGTCCATGAATCTGTGACTCTGGGGAGTTTTTGTAAGCAGAGCCTATAGAGGAAAGGAATTTAAGGTCTCTTGCGGGCCCCCATCTTCTGCACTCAGAGAGCCAGAGTGGGGAACAGCCCTGACAGTCTATTTTACAACTCTGCATTCCTGATGTCCCGTGTTGGAAATGAGGCAGTTAGAAGTTGAACTGGAGAGAACTAGGAAGCTGGGCATTCCAACTTCACTAACCACCCTGCTCCAACTGATGCGCCCCAGCCCAGGAAATATCCGATGTACCGGGTAGGAGATGATGTAGGGGCCTTCTTAGAAAGTTTTGAAAGAGCCTGTCTTGGGTACAGCATCCCCAAAGACCAGTACATGGTGGAGCCGACGTCATAGCTCAATGGACCCCTAACAGAACTGGCAGCAGAAATGCCCAGCGGAAAAATGAACGACTATGAACTTTTTAAACAAAGGGTCAGACGTAGGATGGGGCTCACCGCCAAACATGCCTGTCGCTGCTTCAGAGCCGTAAGGTGGAAACTGAGTACGAGAGCGCCCCAAATTGCCTACGGGATTAAAAGGAACTGGGATGCCTGGGTATCAGGAGCAAATCATAGAATCATAGAGCTGGAAGAGACTTCACGAGGTCATCAACTCCAGACCCCTGCCCAAGGCAGGACCAATCCCAACTAAATCAACCCAGCCAGGGCTTTGTCAAGCCGAGACATAAAACCTCTAGGTAATAGAGATTCCACCACCACCTTAGGTAACCCATTCCAGTGCTTCACCATCCTCCTAGGGAAATAGTTTTTCCTAATATCCAACCTAGACCTCCCCCACTGTAACTTGAGTCCATTGCTCCTTCTTCTGTCACCCGTGACTACTGAGAACAGTCTTTCTCCGTCCTCTTTGGAACCTCCCTTCAGGAAGTTGAAGGCTGCTATCAAATCCCCCCTCACTCTTCTCTTCTGCAGACTAAACAAACCCAAATCCCTCAGCCTCTCCTCATAGGCCATGTGCTCCAGCCCCCTAATCATTCTCCAATGTGTCCACATCCTTTCTATAGTGGGTGGCCCAGAACTGGACACAATATTCCAGATGTGGCCTCACAAGAGCCGAATAAAGAGGAATAATCACTTCTCTGGATCTGCTCCTCCTAATGAAACCTAATATGCCATTAGCCTTCTTGGCTACAAGGGCACATTGTTGACTCATAGCCAGCTTCTCATCCACTGTAATCCCCAGGTCCTTTTGTGCCAAACTGCTACTTAGCTGGTTGGTCCCCAGCCTGTAACAATGCTTGGGATTCTTCTGTCTCAAGTGCAGGACTCTGCACTTGTCCTTGTTGAACCTCATCAGATTTCTTTTGGGCCCAATCCTCTAATCTGTCTAGGTCATTCTGGACCCTATCCCTGCCCTCCAGCTTACCTACCTCTCCCCCTAGCTTAGTGTCATTTGCAAACTTGCTGAGGGTACAATCCATCCCCTCATCCAGGTCATTAATAAAGATGTTGAACAAAACCGGTCCTAGAACTGATCCTTGGGGCACTCCGCTAGAAACCAACCTCCAAACTGACATCGAGCCGTTGATCACTACCCGTTGGGCCCAACAGTCTAGCCAGCTTTCTATCCATCCATACTCCCTTAACTTGCTGGCAAGAATATTGTGGGAGACCACATCAAATGCTTTGCTAAAGTCAAGGTATATCACATTCACGGACTTTCCGATATCTACAGAGCCAGTTACCTCATCATAGAGGCTAATCAGATTGGTCAGGCACAACTTGCCATTCATGAATCCACGTTGACTATTCCTGATCACTTTCCCCTCTTCCAAGTGCTTCAAAATGGATTCCTTGAGGAATGTTAAGACTATGGAAGAGCTAGCTCTCCTGATGCAAATGGAACAGCTCCTAGAGGCCCTTGCCATAGAGCTCCAGAGATACATCCGAGAGGGGAACCCTAAAGACATAACAGAGGTGGGAGATATAGGAGCCAGGTGAACGGAGGTGATGGAGGAAAACAAAACTAATAGCCAGTCGAGGGAGTATCAGAAGGGGCACCCAGGGATGACATCTCACCACCGTGGGCAATCCAAGTGCCTGCCTCGCAGGGAGGAGCCCTCTGTACCCCAAGGGAGGCCACAGGCACCCTGTCATCCTGCAACGCCATTCTCTAGCAATCCACCTTGCTCCAATGACCAGTCAGCTGGGCGATATTTAAATGCAATGAGCTAGGGTATGTGAAGGCCAACTGCCCCAAGAGCACAGAGTGCAGTTCATCACACCAAGAGTCCTCAGGCCCGGATACCTCCCAGATACTCTCAGAGCACAGGGAATCATAGAATCATAGAACACTAGAACTGGAAGGGACCTTGAGAGGTTGTCGAGTCCAGTCCCCTGCCCTCACAGCAGGACCCAATACTGTAAGCAGGGCCGGCTTTAGGCCGATTCCACAGATTCCCCCAAATTGAGCCCCACGCCTAAGAGGGCCCCGCTCCCTAAAGCCGTGGTCACCAACCGGTTGATCGCGATCGACTGGTTGATCGCGAGGCCTCCCCTCATTTTCCCCCCACCCCCGAGAAGCCCCACTACTTATCTGCAGCGTAGTGCTGGCTTCCCGCGGGGTAGACGGAAGTCCTGCCTGCAGCTTCGCGCCACTTCCGGGGGTTCTGGAAGTGCGCTGGCTGCTCCCCTCCCGCAGCTCTGTGGCGTACTGGGCGCGCTGCGGGAGGGGGCGTCGGCCCCAGAGGAGGAGCGCGGTGGCTTCCTTGCACTGCAGGAGGGGTGAGTCGAGTGCAGGGGTTTCCCTGCGCCGCGGGAGGGGGGTGTCGGCCTTGGGGCAGGTGCGCGCAGGGGTTTGGCGGGACATGACTCTGCCCTGTAGCTGACGATTTAAAGGGGTTGTGACTTTTTTTTGTGTGCGGGTTTTTTGTTGTTGTTGTTTATTTTTTGGTGCTCAACAAAAAATCCTGGCTGCCGGGGCACCGTCGAAACTGTTCGAATTGGGCCCCGCACTTCCTAAAGCCGGCCCTGACTGTGAGTGTGGGTGGGAAGAAGGTTATTGTGTAGAGAGACACTGGAGCACAGGCGTCTGCAATCCACAAATCCCTAATGGACCCAGACGCCCAAGTCACAGTTCAACCTCTCGAGGCAGACTCTTCTGACCTGCCTACAGCCAAGCTGCCTGTTACATACAAGGGCTGGTCAGGAATTTGGAGTTTTGCAATCATCATAGACTGCAAACGTCCAAATCCTATGCTTATAGGAGAGGACTTAGCCAACCATGTGAAACAGGCTAAGAAGGCAGTAATGGTCACCTGCAGCAGAGCTAAGTAGGCTTCCTCACCCAACTCTGTTCTTGAGCCTTCTACAGGGACCCAGTCTGCATCCACAGACAACCTAGTGCCAGCGACTCAGATGGAGATGGCGAAGCCAGACCCCGGACCAGCGACTACAACAGTGACAGTGGATCCAGTTCCTAAACTCCAGGTGGAACCAGCCCAAGAGCTGGAACTGGTGGAGCAGCAAAAGGGAATGACTCTCCACTGTTAATCCTGTTTAATGGGGATGTAACGCCAATAAAATCACAAGCATTACATCCATGTAAAACTAAAGTGAAGACAGCAGTGAATCAATTCCATTGTCTCTAGGGATCATAGTCTAGATTAATGGAGATACTTAGTCTGTTCTAAACAACATCATCCCAGCTACAGAATGGCAGACATTACCGATGATTAGATATGCCACTTGGCTTCTCTGTGGGCAAGTATCTGCAGTTCTTGGATGTGCCTTAGCAAACCTCTCTGTTCTCTATTAATATCTCATGCCCTTCGTTTTACAACATGAGATTTTATATTTAGAAAAAACATGGAACAATGACTAATTTTGGAAAGGCCTAAGTCAGTGTTTTGGCATCATGTTAATGTCCAGCAAATTCAAAAAAGCTATTTTCAGTATGCTTGTCAGCTTCATAAAGTCTGTATTAAACTCTAGTACTGCTATCGCTTTGGTTTTAGCTTTTGTTTGTTGGGAGATGAAAGTGTGGCATACACTCGGGACCTATTTTATGGTGTTCACGAGTTAAGATCAACAGCAGACGATTCAGACACAGTACTTTAGGTGATCGAGACGTGAGATAGAGGAAAGGATTTTATTTGCTTCGCATTAATGGAAAAGACAGGGTGCATAGGGAAAGAATGCTGGAGCAGCAAACCTGGAAAAAAACCTGATCCAGCTACTCAATCACAGTCAGCTGGGAAAAGGGGAAGATGCATTGATGAAAAACAGCACTTCTACTTTGGGAGGGGTATTAGAACTGAGAGATTTCAGGAGCAATAAATGCATTTGATGAGAAACTGGAAGGAGAGGTTGGATATATCCTGGATGGAGAAAGACCAAGGGTCTTTAGGAACCTGAAGAAAATAGACAGGCGATTAGTGAGATTTCCAAAAATACCTAAGAAACTTGTGCTGTCTCCCCCCAGCACCAACTCCTGCCTGTCTCTCTGCCTCCCACCAAGGCAGCATTGAAGGGGAGCAGGCAGGAGCCAGTACTGGGGGCAGCCAGCTTAAAAGCCAGCTCCGCATGAGCACCAGAACCCATGAAGCCACCTGCCCTCTCCCCACACTGCTGCCTCTGATAGAGGCAGCAGTGTGGATGGTGAGGGGGGTAGGTGGGAGCCGATACACATGAGGAACTAGCTTTTAAGCTGGCTCTCTGTGTGTGTCAGTTCTGTGGAGCTGCCTGCCCCTCCCTTGCTGCCTCCTACAGAGGCAGGAGGAAGAGGGGTCAGGCGGGAGGCTGGTACAGCCCCTGCCTGCAGACAGCTTGGGTCACCCCTGTGGACAAAGGCTGCTTCTGTGGAGCAGCCTCTGTCCACAGCAGGCCCAGGCTCAATGGGCCTGGCTACCCACGGATAGGGCTGCTGCAGTGCAGGGTGGGTCAGGTGAGAGCTGGTCTGTGGCAGGGAGCCAATTTTTAAACAGCCCTCCTTGCGCACCGGCTCCGCCTGCCACTCGGCACTGCTGCCTCTACTATCTATGTGCTGAGATGCTTAAACACCTTTAAAAATCTGGCCCCATGTGCCTGAAGATTACAGAGGGGGAAAGATGCAATGGGGATGGTTTTTGACCAGCACAATGGCACCTCCCCCGCTCCTGAGTGAAGCTTTTTTGGGGCACTGTCACCATCATCATCAGTATTTCCTCTCATCAGACATGAGAAAGATGACTAGAGTGAAGTGAAATTTTTTAGACAAACAGTTCATTGATCAAAAATCCAGTTTCAGCCAACCCACAAATATTAGCAAATCACACATTTGCACCATGCCTGGAAGCAGAGACAGCGGTGCTGGCACCACTCCAAAAATTTAGTGGTAGGACACTGAACTGGGATGTCGGAGGTCCAGTGTGAATCCCTGTCCTGGAACAGACCTGAAACAGCCTACTTTGAGATGCTGAAAAGTTTCAGATTCAATTAAACCAAAACTGATTTTATTTTTCAGAAATACCAACTCCTCCCCACAAAAATATACAGTATTCACCCAGCTCTAGAAAGGAATGTTCATGAAAATCCACCATTGTTAGAGGAATCATGTGCTCAGTTCCACTGTATTATATAGTTGTTTTACAGTGCAGAATGGCAATGCAGAATCTTTACATCATACTACTTGATAAATATATCCAGTGACCCTGTGTGGAGGAGACTAATGCACTTGAACTGACATGCCTCTTGCATGATGATTTCCCATTGTGCCGGTCACTTTTATTGTTAGTATCATAACTGGGGGGAAAGAGCAGCGGGCTGGGGACTGGATTTCACTTGAAGAATTCTGAATCGGACATAGGATGAAGTTTCTCTGCTGAGAAGACAGTTACTGCAAGTGCTGAGGGCCATGCTGGCAAACAAAAATGAGCTTGGTCAGTTTCGTGACCATGGTTTCCTCTCTTGTAGTCTTCAAAAAATGATGCTTAACTAGTAGTAAGGAGCATTATGATGTTACTTTAAACCAGCAATGCACCATCCTCAGTGGTTCAGGAGCCAAATAAGTGATCAGCATTACCCAGAAAAGCCACAATAGTGTGAATTCATTGTTTCATTTACTATATCTACTGCATTGGAAAGAGTTTCTGTGTGTGTCTATGAGTGTGTATCTCTGTGTGTGTCTGTTCAAGAACTCCTCCTAAATGGTAAGTGCTAGGACCACCAAATCTAGTATGCAGCTTCCTCTTATCATAACTTACAGCAGTGTTTCCCAAATGGTGTTCCGCAGAACCCCAGGGTTCCGTGAAGTGAAAATAAGGGTTCTGCGAGAAAATTCCATTACAACCTGAATTATTGAAATGGAATGGAATTTATTGAAAACAATTTTCATTTGTGTTTGCCACAATAAGTGTCCCTGTGTAATGCCAGCTTAGTCAGAGAGTGATGACGATGATGTCACTACTCAGCGCTGTGCATGCAGCCAGTCAGGGGTTCCACAAAATTCGAGTTCAAAAGGCTTCCGGGGCCCTTTGTTCACCAGGGGCATTTTTGAGGTACATTTTTAATTATATTGATAGCTTCGAAATTAACTCGTAAGTCGCATGCATGTTGGCCTACAGATTTCAAATCTGCTTTACAACCCCAAAAAACAACATATAAGGTTAGTTCAGCCTTCTTGGAGGCTTTTTGTTTATTTCTCAGTGTCCTTTATAATCTGCATAAATATTTTGCAGCACTTGTACATTCTCTGCTACCTCCTATGGAGCTTAAACTGTTTGCACGCATGGTCCGTAGACATTGAAGGTGCACAGGTAAAGCCTGTCATTCCAGTGATCTCAGGTATGTCCTGTGGTCATTTAAAGCTCTGTGCATTTCACTATCGTTTGCCACTCCTGTGCGGTCTACAGACTTTGCAAAGTTCACTGGCATGTCATCCCTTAGAGGACTTTATACTAGTCTGTTTCCTAAAAGAAAATCACCACTGTTGTTGTTAGTGAGACTCTCCTTCTCAGTAAAATGCATGTTAAATATTATTAGTGTTTTTAAAAGGTGGAAACCTAAAGGAACTTTGGTGGAAGGAAACTATACTTGCTTTGGATGCAGCACTCGCTCTTCCCAAAATCGATTTCAAGTATTTGTGGGTTGCTCTAACAGTGTCTATCTACCCCCTTCCTTTCTCAAAGGGGATGGGGAGAGCATGTGTATGTGTGTTTAACAACAGTGATCCTGTTACCACAGTAACCGGACACTCTGAAAATACCAACCACTTATCTAGCAACAGGGGAAGGCTAAACGATGTAATTTTACCCAAAATTGCCTTTCTTGGACTGAGCTTTTTAAATAAAATTGTAATGTGCATCTCTACAATCAACCCTCTTACTTCAGAACTATTAATCTAGCTTAGTTTGCATGGCGCCTAAGATAGAAACAAAACTAAACAGGTATCTCAAGATCTGATTAAAGACAGACAATATTTTGTACGTGGACAAACAAAGCTGTCCCCAAATGATTTTTTTTTTTTAAATCTAATCTTATTTGGGAAATAATTCTCTTCACACTAATAAAATGATATTTGTAGATGAGAAAGGGGGAATAGAATTTCCTACATGCAACTGCTGAGTCTGAGGTGAGCACTTTAAAGGTATAGTGCTCAAAAGCTTTTGTTTGGTAATCAGTTGCAGAGTGAAATGACAAAATAAATGACTTTTCAACAAGCCACACAAAAATACAAATGGTACCCGAATACTGTGCTCACCTCGGACTGCTTAAGAGCTACTACAATGCAAACCAGGGTAAGGTTTTTCTGCCCATTTATCCAAGAGCTTTGATTTGTAGTTGCTGAAATACCTGATTTCTCTCTCACTTTCTACCACTCTGTTCACATTTGCAACAAAATACATATAAACCTTTCAGAGCTCCTATATTTACATGGATTTAGACCAGACTAAACAATTATGTTTCTGGACCTGACTTTTAAACATGATGACTGGCTCTCCTTTAGTGGGCATTTTAAAAAGAGTCTTGTCGGCTGCTCTAGCCAGCCTAACAAATGTTAGTAGCAAATCCAAGGTACGATCAAATGGAATCTGTTTCCTAATTTTTTCCCCTTTCAATTATTTGGCCTGACATGGACATATTCTGTCAGAATGTCTCCCCATAGTACAACAGGTTGAACCTCTCTAGTCTGGCACCCTCAGGACCTGATCAGCGCCAAACCAGAGAATTTGCCAAGCCACAGGAGGTCAATATTGTCTAGCAGCTTTGCCAACACTTCCACTGCTTACTGGGATCCTAGAAGACACTTAAGGATAAATTAGAGCTACACAACAGCACAGAACATGAGAGCCAGGACTGGTGGCTGTAAACAAACTTCATGGGGCTTCAGGAAACTTGGCCACACCCATGATAAGTGGACATCCAGCTAACTGAAATCATGCCGGACCACAGATGTTGCTGGACCAGAGAGTACTGGACTAGAGAGGTT
This sequence comes from Rafetus swinhoei, assembly GCA_019425775.1. Taxonomy (NCBI): domain Eukaryota; kingdom Metazoa; phylum Chordata; order Testudines; family Trionychidae; genus Rafetus; species Rafetus swinhoei. The sequence continues at coordinate 8,699,516 of CM033429.1, read as the reverse complement.
CAACCTGTATCATCCTGTACACTGTTTCATACCTCTCTTAATTACTCTAACATTAATACAGGTTCAAATACTTTCTGACATCTTATATCCAGTGTGACAGAATGGAGCTCTTCGCTAGATATCAGGAAAGGATGTGAGAAGTTAGGACTTGCAATATCTCTCTAGTAGGAATAATACTCGGCTCTGCTGGTCCTTCCATCTCTTTCACCAAATCCAGATACTGCAAGTTTCACTGCTAAGGGCTTGTCTACAAAGCCCTGCTATTCAGACCAGGGATGTGAAGGTTTAATCGGTAAGGGGGTGGGCACCAAGCGCAGGTCCACTCTGGCTGGGCTGGAGCAGCCCCCGCCTGCAGCGGACCCAGGTACCCCACAGGCAAGGGGCTGCTCCGGCCCAGACATTAACTGGTTAGCTGATTAATTGTACATCCCTATTCTGGATATAGTAAAGTTAGGTGTTGCTTAGGGATGTAACGGTTAACCAATGAGCCTGGAGAGAGGCAGCAGCACAGAGCAGGGACAGGCTTGATTAATTGCATTTGAACATCCCCAATTCAGACTACAAGACTCTGAACAGCAGCATGCACCAAAGTATTACGATGCATTTCCCCCATAACGATGTCATGGGAGAAAACTAAAAGGGTCCCATCTGGCGGAATGGTGAGTGGTTATATCTCATCGCTGAAAGTCACGGTCCCAGTGACAGCAGTTTAGTTCAGGGAAACACTTCAGTGGGAGAAAAACTTCTCCGTGGGTGGCACATGGTTCACAGTCTTGGGGTCCACTGGACCTCCTGGAACTGTAAGGGAGCTCAAGGATGCCTGGATGGGAAGTGGTGAATCCGTCTGTCCAATGTGCAACTGTCTACAGTGATCCACTTCCTTGTCATTTATAAGCCAAATTTCGGAAGGACATTCTCCTTAGAAGAGGGGTGGGCAATAATTTTGGAAGGGGGGGCCACTTCACAAATTTCGGAAGTGGCCACAGGCCAACCCGAAAGGGGAGGGGCCTCAGGCAGAAAGGGTGAGGTTGAGAACTACCCTGCTGGGTATGGTGACCTTGTTTTCTGAACCAACTGCAGATAGTGAGAATGGTTTAATTTAAATTATGAAACAGATTAAGCGTTTTAACTTTCTCTTGTTAGTTTATCAAACTTCATTTTAAATAAAGTAAAATATTATGTCCGACACAAAAGGTTTCGATGTTTTCTTTATTTATGGCAGGGATGGGGAACCTTTTTTGGGTTGGGGGTCACTGACCCACAGAAAAATCAGTTGGGAACCACACAAGTGAGAAGTAAAAAAACCCTCCAAAACCCCCCAACGCTCACTGATGTGGCCCCAACTGAGAAACCTCACTCCTCTGGTGCCCCAGCCTCATGGGGGAAGGGGAGGGGAAGGAGGGAACTGAGGTTCAAGGGCTTTCCATAGACCAGATTTACTTTTCTGGGGTTCTGGAGTTAGTGGATTTTATGAACTCCCTTAGGCTCTGGGGTAGGGACAAAAATGAGGGTTACAGTGTGCGAGACAGGGCTCCCAGCAAATAGGATAGGAATGTGGTTCAGGATCTGGGAGGGAGCTGGGGTGCAGAAGCAGGCTGGGAGTAGGGTGTCTGGCCAGGTGGAGGGAGCAGGAACAAGGGAGGCTGCAGTGTGTGGCTAGAAGAGAGGGTGCAAGAACAAGGGAGGGTGTCAGAACAAGATGGGGGTGCTGGGTCTGGGGGGAGGAAGTGACGGGATTGGGGGGGGGGGTGTCTGGGCATGAGGCTTCGTGTCCCCTTGCAGCAATGGCTACAGCCACACTATCCTGGCCGCCCTGAAGGCCGGAGACACCACTGCTGCGGCCACAGGCCACCCAAGAACCCAGAGGCGCCAGTGCTGCAGCTACACAGCTTGGGGCTGCCCCCGGAGGTGTCGCAGCCACAGGCCGTCCTTGAGGTGCCGCTCCCGTGGCACGCAGCTTGGGGCCAACTTCAGAGGCACCACAGCCATGGGTCTCCAGGCCGCCCTGGAGGTTGGAGGCACTGCGGCCTGGGGCCGGCTCCGGAGGCACCGCTACCGCGGCCACGCAGCCTGGGGCCAGCTCCGGAGGTGCCATGGCAGTGGCACCTCTAGCCTCCGGGACCAGCCCCAGGCCACGGTAGCAGCGATTCCGGGGCCAGCCTTGTTGAGGAGCCTCAGCCCCAGCGTTGCCCCCTCTCCAGAAGCTGCATGGGGGGAGGAGGGGAGGGCTGAGCTCCTTCCCGCACAGCACACACCCGTTAGGAGGCAGGTGTGTATTTGCTTCTTATAAAACAATACAGAAAAGAGACAGAATCATCAGGCAGGTGAAAAGGGTTGGCTGGGGGGGTTTCCCCCCACATTCAAGGACTGCCCCAGCCCAGAGGCTTCCACCACCCAAGCACCCCTTAGGGAGGGCAGGTTGGAGGTGGGGGGGACTGAAGCTCTTCCTTCCCCCACATTTATACAGGGACATTGCTGATACTCGTGAGGGGAAAGTGCACCGTTTGCTGCATTCCTCACTGTCTGGGAGCACAGGGGGGCAGACGAGCTGTGCATTTTGCACTTGCTCCTTGGCAGGGACTGGAAAGGGAAGAGCAAGCAGCCCTGGTACAAATCTTGGGGGAAGGGAGCACCTTTGCTGCCCATACACCTCCCCCCCAACATACACATAGCCCCCTGCCCCGAGCCTTCTCACCTCCCAACCCTGACTCCGTTTCCCTGAGCCCCTCCTTAAGGACCCAAGCAACACCAGGTAAATGTGCTAGTGAGCATGCAACATCAAGGGCCATGCACACTGTGCTGGCAACCGGTCCATTTCTTAGTATGATCTCAGCGGTTGGGTCCCACCTTTACAATTCTCATCTTGAAGGGCTCAGTTACGCTAGGAGAGACCTAGTGAATCCTGAGAGAGCTCCACAAGGTGGCTCTGCCTAGCTGGGCCCAAAGCTGTACTCCTCAGGCTCACAGGTGAAAACCTCTCTTTACCAAGGTGGCATGTTCTGGCGGCCCAGCTTTAGGGAAGGATATTATGGGTTATCTGCTTAATCAGATGCCTTAATTGAGTTAGCTACTGAGCTAATAATGTTGATGTCTTCAAATATTTTTGAAGTGCATGTGTGTGATGGCCCTCACTGCAAAGTAACAGAACTGCCATATATTTTAAATTAAAACTAGGTTTTTCCAATAGGCCTAAGGGAGTAAGGCACCCAAAATCACATTCAACTCCTTTAGGGTATGTCTACACTAGCTCGTTAATTCAAGCTAGGTAGGCAAATGAGGCGACCGGAGTTGCAAATGAAGCCCGGGATTTAAATATCCTGGGCTTTATTTGCATGTTCCCGTCGTCGCCATTTTGAAATTCACTAGCCGAACTCACTGCGCGGCTACGCGGCAGTGAAGCGTTAGTCGAACTAAGTCCTTAGTTCGAATTAACTATTATTCCTCATTCCACGAGGAGTAACATTTAACTTGAACTAAGGACTTAGTTCGAATTAACGTTTCACTGCCGCGTGTAGCCGCGCGGCAGTGAGTTCGGGCTAGTGAAATTTCAAAATGGCAACCGGACGAGAACATGCAAATAAAGCCGGGATATTTAAATCCCGGGCTTCATTTGCAACTCCGGTCGCTTCATTTGCCTACCTAGCTCGAATTAACGAGCTAGTGTAGACATACCCTTAGAAAAGTTCAGCCTAAGGATATGTCCACACTTGCACTTGATCTACAAAACTTTTGTCGTTCACGGATGCTTTAAACTATAATGACAAACTTTTGCCATGGCAAGTGAAAGTGTGAACACGGCTTTCTCGGCAGGAACGCTCTGCTGTCAACAAAGCGAAACCCCCTCATTGAGGGTGGAAATATTTTGTCGACAAACGTGCCAATGAACAGCATTCACACAAGCTGACTTTTAGCAACAAGACTGTTGACACAGCCTTATTGCGAAAAGGTTTATAGTGTAGACATACCATAAATCTTTAGATTGCTAGAAACAATCCAGCTGGCTGAGACCCGGGCATGTAACCTCAATTAGATTTGCAGTCTCGCCTTGTTAGCAATTACATTGCTCTTTTAATCTATCATCTAGTCCCCCACTGGCAACAACAGGGTGATATGGTATCTCGGAGATGCCCACAAAGCACAAACAGTTTAAAAGCTACTCATCTGAGAAATTTCTGCTCCTTCCCTCAGCCCCAAAGACATTCATAGTATTTTGTGCAAAGATAATTTGAAAAATGGGATTCTAACTTTGTGGGGAAATAGCCCCTTCCACATAACACAATTAAGACAGGCCTATTTACAGGAGGTCACTCCTTCAGATATGCACTTACCCATCGCCTTCAGGAACCTGCTAATAGAACCAATTATAGAGATTCAAAATAAGAGGGAGAAAGTGCAGATATTCCCACTGATACACTACTGAATCAACAAACCATGTGCTTGAACGGGCCAACTTGGGTGATGGGAGGGGGAAAAATAGACATGGGCTGGAAAAATAACCAGTAGCTTCCAACATTACATGCACTGTAATTTACTTTCACGCAAAATGGAATACATCTCCACACAAGCATCAATTCCAATCAATAGAGTAAGACAGTTTGCATTATTTGCACCAAGGGTAGGGAAGAGTTCCTATCCCTATTGTAACAAAAAGAGAACCTGGGGTACAAAGAGTTGAATTTACCGGTCCCAGGCACTGAAGATCTTGCAGAAATAAGTGCCATTTAAGATCATACAGTGCATCAAGAGCAAAGTGAGGAACAAAAGTAGAACCTTAATTTTCTGATTCGCAGTTGCAAGCCTTATCAACAGAAAAGACACTTCTATTTATTCACGTGTGCATAATATATATGCATGCCCCTAATACGAGTGCACATATATATACACACACACTCTAAGCATGTGTGTGGATAAGATATATTCAGGCTAACTATTCTATAGCTCTCCATATACTAGTTGGGCTAGTTTGCAGAAGAAACTCATTTCTCTCTGTACCACATTCAATATTTCTTTCTTTAAAAATTATCTACCCACTGCACAACACAAAGCATCCTTCATGGGCCTCAGCCAATGAAGAGGTTTAAAAAAAAGCACAACAAAGTAGCAACACATCAAAATATTAGGAGGCCATGACAGTTAACATAATGCAATAGTTACACAATGTAAGGGGGGGAAAACATGACGTTTACCTGACAAGAGATCTGCACAAGGTAGACCAGTTCCTTCGATTCACAGCCATTTCTTGTTACTTCATTCTGTTCCTCTGGGAGTGAAAGCTACACCAAGGAGCGGGGAAGGGGAGGGTAGAAAAGAAAAAGAGACAGAGACCAGGTCAGTGAGCAGGGATAAACCAGGCATGTAATAATGCCTGAAGCACCACATTCACATCAACTTACTCCAAGACATGCTGGTTATCAGGAACCAGGATTGTGCTTGTCTGACTGGAGTTGCAAGCCTGAAAATATTCAGTATTCACCAGATATATAGACCTTGCAAAATACAATTTGATTTTATATCTCAGCTGACAGGTTTTTAAATATATGGTGCACCACTCAAACAATTGTCAGCAATCAAAGAGCGAAAGCCAAGGATTAAATCTCTAGAAGTCTGTAAAAACTAAATGTCCAGTGGAAATATCCCCATAAATATTCATGCATCAGATACCAGTGATATTTTTTTGCTAACTATCCACTTTATTCTATTTTTATTTAATATGTTGGGAAGGCATTAGATAATAAAACATGTCCCCAGATTTCAACATTACCAAGTAATTTACCACAACAAAGTGCTTTACAGCATCATTCATCAAATACAACGAGTTGTTAAGCACAATATAACCATGAGCTTTTTCAAAGCACTGAGCAGAGATTTAACCATATCATTACTGTTCACGTAACAGGAGGTGGAGTTTATCTCAGGATTTGTCCACATTCAAAAGCTTTGCTGGCATAGCTCTACAAGTAACCCTCCAAGAGTAGATGCAGTTTCTATCAGCAAAAAAGTCCTTCCTTAGGGAAATAAGATGCACCAGCTGGCACAAGGACTGTTTTACTGGTATAATGGGGTCTACACAGGAGCTTTTGTCAGCATAATTATATTGCCCCTCCCACTCAAACAATCCCACCTCTAACCAATGCAGCTATGCCAACAACAGCTCTTTTTCACTCTGGAAATTGCCCCAAGGATCTGACTTAACACCCTGAAAGAAACTGATTCACAGGGCACCACACTACATTCCATCCAATTTAACTCACCCAGTCGTAAGCACTGTATGGATGACGATTCCCGAACTGGGATCCTCAGGAATACTAAACAAGGCTCCTGAGCGATGCAGTATATGAGATGCAATATTCAGGCTCCATAAAGGAGCAAGCTATGGAGCAGCCACTTTATGCCGCATTCCCCATCAAGTACTTTTAAATCAACACTGTAGCATTCTGGGAGTTTGGTTTGGGTTATTTTTTAAGCTCTTAAACTCGTAAGAGACATTTGCACGGACAAAGCTGGGAAGTGAGATGCTGTAGTTCTCTCCATTATTGGCTTCTCTGGCTCAGTTCCCAGTCCACTGCTCTTTAATGTAAGCAGCAGGTTCCAGTAGAAATAGCATGTAGTAGTGCCGTGCAGCATAAATGCTGTCAGCTGATCTGAGATTCTCTATCAGCTTCTCATGGCAAACAGGCTGAATTATGTTGCAACATGAGCCATCATGCAACCCCTAGTTCAACATGGCTGTACAGCACAGAATATGGCCCTATAATCTGAGCTTCACTTGACATGCTCGCACTTCCAGCCTACACAGCTATGAGCCCCTCTCTGCACCCTCTCCTCGATCAGCTCCCTTTGTGCCCATCTCCAAAGCAGACTAGCCTGGGACGTGGGGGAGGGGGAAAACCTTCAGTATTTGAACTCCTGCTGAAATCAACAAAAACTTGTGTCTAAAAATCAAAGAACTTCCCACTGGAGATTTTTAATGGGAATAATGAAAGAGAGATAAAATCATAAAATGCATGTTTGCTAATTGTTTCATTTTAACATATTAACCTTCTGCCTTAAAACACTCTCCACTTACGCCAAGACATTGAACATTTTCCTCCAAAAACTGTTATACGATGAGTACGCATTTTACCCTATATGCCTATTTTACAGATGAGAACACTGAGGCAAGGAATGTATCCACAGTCACACAGTGAGTTAGCAAAAGACCCAGGAATAGAACCGTAGGAGACAGGCTTTGACCAAAAGACCAGCTTGCTCCAAAGAGCTGCTGGGCATATATCCAAATTAATCACTACCAATAAAAGGTCATTTTTAAATCCTAATGAATGCTGGGGGTGAGAATATCAATATATTTCACTGGGTTTGATTTCCCATAACAAGAACATAAGAACGGCCATACTGGGTCAGACCAAAGGTCCATCTAGCACAGACTCCTGTCTGCCAACAGTGGCCAATACCAGATGCCTAGCAAAGATGGCTTAAATATTTTTTGGAAAAATAAAAGTTGAAAATTGTACTCAGACTACCCAGAGTTACAAACCAATGACTTGAGACATCAAAAATAAACTCCCTGAAAAATACTGTTTATAAAAGAATCACAGAGCTTCAGAGAAACTAATATTAGCTCTCTGAAAGGTGCACTGAACCTAATGAAATAGCTCATACACACGTGCACATGCTTTCCAGGAAGAAAGGCCCATCCTCATAATCTTGTTGGCTCCTAGAGTGGTAATTATGTTGGACAGTAGAGGCATTAGTTCTACTTGCTAGAAGAATTATTTGCTTCCTCTTTCAGGCAAAAATAAATTCAGCTTTAGAAAAAACAGAACGAATGGCTTGCAAAGAAAGTTCTTTAAAATGACTTTTCTTTCTGCGAAATGTGCACATAACTGATCCATTTATAATACTTCAAAACTAGTCAGGAGCAAAACCTAATCCAGGAGAGAACTGAAAGAGACAAGAGTGAAAGAGAAGATCAAGCTAATGAGTGGCCTATTTGTTCACAGAAGCAGATGAAGCCTTAGCTCTCCCCATAACTGAGCTCCCTTTGCATCTTTTTAGATAAGGTCGTTGCAGAACATATTAAACAAAATTCACAAAATGTGCCAAAAAAATTAAACAAATTCTGAGTTTTCCTTGACTAGACATAATTTCCTGAATTTTAACTACTCTTCGGCTGGCTACGTACTTTATGGTAGGCAACAAAATGGTGTTTCTTGGCCCAAGACACTTCAGACTTTGGACCAGAGTTATACAAAGAACTCTATAATAATGGGGGATTTTAATTACCCCCATATTGACTGGATACATGTCACCTCAGGAAGAGAAGCGGAGATAAAATTTCTCAATGGCTTAAATGACTGCTTCTTGGAGCAGCTAGTGCAGGAACCCACAAGGAGAGGCAATTCTCGATTTAGTCCTGAGTGGAGCGCAGGATCAGGTCAGGAAATAACCGTTACAGGACCGCTTGGGAATAGTGACCATAATATAATAACATTCAACATTCCTGTGGTGGGAAGAACACCTCAGCAGACCAGCACCCTGGCATTTAATTTCAAAAGAATTACACAAAAATGAGGAGGTTAGTTAAACAGAAATTAAAAGGCACAGTGACTAGAGCCAAATCCCTGCAAGCTGCATGGAAACTTCTTAAAGACACCATAATAGAGGCCCAACTTAAATGTATACCCCAAATTAAAAAACATAGCAAGAGACCTAAAAAAGAGTCACCGTGGCTTAACCACCATGTAAAAGAAGCAGTGAGGACAAAAGGCATCTTTTAAGAAGTGGAAGTCAATCCTAGTGAGATAAATAGAAAGGAACATAAACACTGTCAAATCAAGTGTAAAAATGTAATAAGAAAAGCAAAAAAAGATTTTGAGGAACAGCTAGCCAAAAACTCAAAAAGAAATAACAAAATGTTTTTTAAGTACATTAGAAGCAGGAAGCCTGCTAAAAAACCTGTGGGTCCCCTAGGACGATCGAACTATAAAGGCGCAATCAAGGACGATAAAGCCATTGCGGAGAAACTAAATGATTTCTTTGCTTCAGTCTTCACAGCTGAGGACGTTGGGAGATTCCCAAATCTGCACCGTCCTTTGTGGGTAATGAATCTGAGGAACTGTCCCGGATTGAAGTGTCATTAGAGGAGGTTTTGGAACAAATAGAAAAACTTAATGTTAACAAATCTCCGGGACCGGATGGCATTCATCCAAGGGTTCTAAAAGAACTCAAATGGGAAATTGCTGAACTATTATCTGTGGTTTGTAACCTATCCCTTAAATCGGCTTCCGTACCTAATGACTGGAAGGTAGCCAACGTGACACCAATATTTAAAAAGGGCTCTAGAGGCGATCCGGGCAATTACAGACCGGTAAGTCTAACTTCAGTACCGGGCAAATTAGTCGAAACAATAGTAAAGAATAAAATTGTGAAGCATGTAGAAGAACATAATTTGTTGGACAAAAGTCAACATGGGTTCTGTAAAGGAAATCCTGTCTTACTAATCTATTAGAGTTCTTTGAAGGGGTTAACAAACATGCGGACAAGGGGATCCAGTAGATATAGTATACTTAGATTTCCAGAAAGCCTTTGACAAGGTCCCTCACCAAAGGCTCTTGTGTAAATTACATGGCCATGGGATAAGAGGAAGGTCCTTTCTTGGATTGAGAACTGGTTAAAGACAGGAAACAAAGGGTAGGAATAAATGGTAAATTTTCAGAGTGGAGAGGGTAACTAGTGGTGTCCCCAAGGGTCAGTCCTAGGACCAATCCTGTTCAACTTATTCATAAATGATCTGGAGAAAGGGGTAAGCAGTGAGGTGGTAAAGTTTGCGGATGATACCAAACTGTTTAGGATAGTCAAGACAGAAGCAGACTGTAAGGGACTCCAAGAAGATCTCACCAAACTGAGTGATTGGGCAACAAAATGGCAAATGAAATTTAATGTGGATAAGTGTAAAGTAATGCACATTGGGAAAAATAACCCCAACTATACGTACAGTATGATGGGGGCTAATTTAGCTCGACAAATCAGGAAGAGATCTTGGAGTTATCGTGGACAGTTCTCTGAAAACTTCCACACAGTGTGCAGCCGGTCAAAAGGCAAATAGGATGCTAGGTATTATTAAGAAAGGGATAGAAAATAAGACCGGAATATCTTACTGCCCCTGTATAAAACTATGATGCCCACATCTTGAATACTGTGTACAGATGTGGTCTCCTCACCTCAAAAAGATATTTTGGCCTTGGAAAGGGTTCAGAAAGGGCAACTAAAATGATTAGGGGTTTGGAGCGGGTCCCATATGAGGAGAGGTTAAGCGACTGGGACTTTTCAGTTTAGAAAGAGGAGACTGAGGGGATATGATAGAGGTGTATAAAATCATGAGTGGTGTGGAGAGGGCCGATAAAGAAAAGTTATTTATTAGTTCCTAAATAGAAGAACTAGAGGACACCAAATGAAATTAATGGGTAGCAGGTTTAAAACTAATAAAAGAAAGTTCTTCTTCACACAGCGTGTAGTCAGCATGTGGAACTCCTTGCCAGAGGAGGCTGTGAAGGCTAGGACTATAACAGAGTTTAAAGAGAAGCTAGATAATTTCATGGAGGTTAGGTCCATAAAGGCTATTAGCCAGGGGATAAAATGGTGTCCTTGGCCTCTGTTTGACAGAGGCTGGAGAGGATGGCAGGAGACAAAGCGGCATCATTGTCTTGGTCCACCCCCTCTGGGAGCACCTGGTGCTGGCCACTGTCGGCAGACAGGATACTGGGCTAGATGGACCTTTGGTCTGACCCGGTACGGCCGTTCTTATGTTCTTATGTTCTTATGACCATTTATTTTATACTCGAGGTATTAAATACAGAGTTCAATCTCACCCTTGTCCCTTGCCTGGGGCAAATTTTCTGCTGCTCTAAAGTAGTCCAGCCTTCATAGCAAATGAAAAGCCGCCATTAAAAGGTATTTTGTATGAGGAACAAAGACAAGGTCTCCAGTATTTGTGCTTGACTGATGGGCTGAACAGACAATTTAGGAAAACAATCTGTCTAAAATGAGGCACGTTTTTAAAATCTTGCACAGCTGCTGTTCTTCCTTTTGCTGGAAGACCACATCAAGGCTAAGGTTCCAAAGGTGAAGGTTCTAAGAGTTCCAAAGGTGAAGACAATCCGCTTTTGGTGTCAGCTCCACTCTCATTTATTGTCTCCTTTCCTTTGCTCTCCCTCACTCTTAAAAACCCCTTTGAGTTTCTCCCCCTCTCTCCTCCTCACACCCTCTCCCCTGTTACTGCTTTCCCCCTCTCTTGTCTTCCTCACATCCTCCCCCGTTACTGCTTAATACGTGAGCTAATCTCCCTCTTGTCCTTCAGACAACCCCCAACTATAAATCCTCCAGCAAAGCACACATTTCCTTACAGCAGGGTAGATGGAACTGTAAAGCTTCAAGACCATCCAAACACTTCTGTCCCTCTCTGCCCTGCTGCCTGTTAGTATGATTAAATACCTGATAAAGTTATTCACTTCTGCATTTGTGCCCAGGTTTTTTCTCACTGACATTTTATTTTTCAGCCAAAGGTACAATTGTACATTTGAAGTGCTGTGGCATAGGTAGTATACGTGAATGGAAACAGCAATAAGAAAGAAACAAAACGCACAGTTAAGGGGAAACTAAAGAGGCTGAAATCATCATTTTCTTCTTACTATTTTAGAAATGTGTGTCTGTCCATCCATCTGTGAGTCTGTTTGTTCAATAATTCCTCCTAAACGGTAAAAGCTAGGACCATCAAATCTGGTAAGCAGCTTCCTCTTATCCTAACTTAAAACAAGGTCAGGGTTTGGTTGTGTGTGGAATTTGATTGTTACTCATAAAATGGAAAGGGGAAGGAGGGGTCCTGGCAGGAGGGATGGTTTTATTACAGAATGAGCACAGGAGCCAGAGATGGGGTCTGGGACAGCTATAATCCCATAGGGCCAGCAGGGGGAAGAGGTGGAGAAAGGGACAGGTATCCACTATATATTTCAGAGAATGAGTCTGTTTGTGTGTGTCTGTCTGTCTTCCACCCTGGGGACATGCACCCCTTCCCCGCTACAGCTTCAGCGGCCATTGAAAGGCATTTTTCACCTGGCTCCAAGCTGCTGCGGTTGTCCTCTCTCCCCAGTGCAGCCTGCACACTGAACCCCTCATCCCCAGCCCCACCCACAGCAATGATTTAAATGAAGAAAAACAAACGTATCTGAGTTAAGGACTCAAGCACACCTGGTAAAGCTCCGCTTTGAGGGGTTTGTGCCAGTGTCACTATATGGGTGCAGTGTTCATATTCTTAATGTAAAAAAGATCTCACTTAGTGTAACTTACAGCTTCTACCTGCCCCAGGGTAAGTCAAAGTAAGCTGGGGATCACTGTACTTTCTTTCTGCTCCTTACAACGTAAGTTACAACAACTGAAAGTGCCTTCCACTGACACCTGCAGAGTAAGGCGCATGAGAATCAAACAGGGAAAAGTGAATCTAACTACAGCCCCTTCTCACATCACCTCTGAATTTGCGACTGAACTCCACTTCTGCTCTACTAATTAAGGGCTCGCAGAATTGCTGATGCCCCTACAGTAAACTGCCAAGGGATTATCTAAGAACAATTTGTTTAGCAATAATATCCAGCCTCCAAGGGGAGCAAGCATGTCATCTAGATACCATTCCTAGTTCCATTTAGAACAATGGGCCAGTGTTGAGGTCTCTGAAAACAAGCTACCCAGCTGTTTTTATATGTTCTGTGGTAATCGAGCAAAATATGCACAGACTATTGCATTAGGCTGCATACTGTTAGCAACCAGAGGATTATTTCTGCTCTTTAAAGCCTGATATGACATGATGTGATATGACGGGTCATTCCCTAGTAATTTTCTTTCTAATTGTGCCACTAATGAGAAGTGAATTTTGAATTTACCATATTCCCTTGCATATAAACAAGCTCCCTAATTTTGGTTTCTAAAAATTCACAAAATGAATGCCTGGCATTGTAACTAGCCATGTTCCTCTCTGTGCAGCCAACCCCACATCCTTGGTAAAAGAAAAGGAGTGGAGTTGCAGGAGAACTTACTGAACAAGACAAAAGGACAAGTTGCTTCTGAAACAACTTTTTTATGTTAAACCCTACCCCACACCTCTCTGCAGAACTACCTTGAAACTATGGAAGAAGTGTCTCAGTCCATATAGATAACTGAACTGAAAGTGTTACTATATGTTTCGTTATGTTTACCTTTTACGTTACTTTTCTCTGCAGTAAAATATCCCAGTAGCATATTTTGTATATTCTCTTTTCCTAGGCGGAACAATTTTTCCCTGAATAGTATTCCTGCAGACTATATTATATGTTCTTTGATTCTGTCCTGTTTCAGAGCTTTTTATTCCAAGTGTCTCTTGGAGAGACAATAGTCTAAAGAGAATATGCGTACAGTGAAACCTTTGTTATCCGGCACTCTGTTATCCAGAAAACTTTGTTAACCGGCATTGCCCCCAGCCACAATACTGTCACATCTTTAGGTGCACAGGCCTGGCTTGGTTTACCATGATAGGCTTAACAATTTTTTATTTAAGTACTAATCATCTTTAACTCAAAATAGAAATGTGAGACCAACTGCCTCACACTACAAAACTACCAATATTAAAAACTTGAGTATTACTATTATTGTCCATTGGTTTTTTCCTAGGTTGATGGGACCCTCAGATAACTGGAATTTTTAGATAACCGGAACACCTTAATCCCCGAGTGTGCTGGATAACACAAGTTTTACTGTATAAAGAACATAACATAAGAACGGCCACTCTAGGTCAAACCAATGGTCCATCCAACCCAGGATGTTGTCTTTCAACAGTGACCAGCTTGAGAGGGAATGCACAGAAGAGGGCCATTTAGCAAATGATCATCCCTGTTGTCCAGTCCTTGTGGCAGCTGGAGGTTTAGGGTTATCCAGATCATTGGGTTTTGTCCCTGACCATCTTGATGAATAAACATTGGTGGACCTACCCTGCATGAACCTTATCTAATTCTTTCTTTTTAACCCATTGATATTTGTTGCCATGGAATGCTGTAAAGATCGCAAGTTCCACTGGTTAACTTTATGTTGTGTGAAGAAGAACTTCCTTATGTTTGTTTTAAACCTGCTGCCTATTGATTTTATTGTATGACCCCCGACTTCTCGCCCCACTTCTTGTACTCCTTTAGTCACTTTCTCTACAATAGTCATGATTTTATAGACCTTTGTCATATCCCCCCTCCCTTAGTTGTCTCTTTTCCAAACTGAACACACACAGATTTTGTCATCTCTCCTCTTATGCAAGCTGTTCCATTATCCTTAATCATTTGTGTTGTCCTTATCTGTATTTTTTCCCCCCAATTCCAATACACCTTTTTTGAGACAGGAAGACCAGAACTGCACTCAGTATTCTTATGGGCCTGATCTAAAGCCAACTGAGCACAAAGGAAGGCTCCCATCGAACTTCATAGATTTTGGACCAGGTCCTACGTGCTAAACTGAATGACCCAAACCTGGGCAAATTGTATTATTCTTCTGAGAAGAGAAGCCAGAGACAAATAATGCTACAAGAAAAGGGTACTGTCCTTCCCACCCAGCCCCCAGACTTCAACTGGATCATCTGGGGAAGCACTGAATGGAAACAGCAGTCTCCAATAATTTATATATAGATTGGCATTTTTCGTATCCCTTGAAATACTCACTTTTCACCGTCAGACAGTCTACAGTTTCCTGAACATAACAATTATACAATGGTATATTTATTCTTCAGAGATGTGTGCTCAGCTATCATAAGTAGATCTGAGTGACTTCATTCATCTTTTTAACAGCATAATTTTTTCAGTGGCAGCATTTTATAATGAGACATGTTAAGAGATGAAAGGTAGAGCAGCAGATAAACTGTGCAAAATCTTGAAATAAATGCCAAAACTGTAAAGAAAACACACGAGAAAACAGAACTGCAGAATATGATACTCGCTTAATTACACACAGTGAAATGGATTAATACAGCAATGGAATTCTATAAGACTGCTACAAGAACACAGTTTTTCATTTTAAAAATGGATTTAGGAATAAATTACACATTGACATTTACATGCAAATCCTAGTGATATAAATTTATTCCATAGAATCAATCAACTACCCAGGCAAAGCCAAGTTTCTGAGCATCTATCCTTCATAACTGGACTTGCAAATGAAGGACAGAGAAGTGCAAAAATCCTACAGACAGGTATCAGGTTTCTCTGTTTGCTTCAACTGTAGTGTGTCAGAGCGGGCATTCATTTTTTTCTGCCTTCAAATTCACACGTCACCCGGTGCAGCTGACTGTAGTAAGTACCACAGTTCCTAATATAATGATCCACTGAACAATAGCTAACTATAATAAACTGAATAGCAGCAAAGATTTCCAAAGCCAAGGCAACAAACATGATCTCACTGAATCAGTCCACTTATTGGGAATAGCTCCACCCTTGGTATCGTGAAAGGCAACGCTAAATTATGCATCCCGTTTACATATGTTTTTCAGAAAAAAACCCCAATGGTTGCTAGTCAAGGCTTTATTGATCATTTAAACAAACAAGGCTAGCAGGAAAAAAACAAGATCCAAAGCTTAATCTACTGCACTGGACCCTTCATTGTCTGGGATAATACAGCTCATCCTAGTAAGCTGCTGAATAGAGTGATTAAAATGAGTTTCCTGCAGAGAAGAACTTATTGGCTTTCTGGATTTCTCTTCTAGAAATAAATAATAACTAAAAAAAACCAACAACACAGGAGTTCACCTCTTATGGTTCAACACACTCTAGATGTGTGATTTGAAAGTGTGCATTTTAATACTTAGAAACATTTTTATAACACACACAAAGAATTTCTAAGAGCTAGCAAATAATGTTGCTTTTCTTGTAATAGGACAAAAAAAAAATTGTCCACTCCAAAGAGGCTTGGAAAGTTTCATCCTAGTAGCTCTCCATGAGTAAGTTGTTGTAGAAATCTGTGAAACATCAGCATTTGGATCAAATGACATTAAGTTTCATTCATTTATCTGGAACTCTGCAATCACAAAACCTGGCTGAGAAGCTGGCTGGATGCAAGACACACAGGACCTGCCACATTCCACATTGCTGACTATATCATCTAAATGTCCCGTTTTAATAATATTGCATGCCAGACTTAGGAAACAAGGATTGGTCCATCTGTCTGTGAAACTTGTTCATTCCAACTTCTTTATAAAGTTGGGAATATTCTTTGCTCAAGTCAGTCTCTCACATTCTCTCTATATACAAACACACACCCATTGGCATACAGTCATCATGAAAAACAGAGCTTATTAAGGAAAAGGTTACAAGAGCTTTGCCAAATAAATCCTATAAATCCTTCTGCATAAAGCGGTAAACAAAGCTTTGCCTAGTTAGCCAGTTTTACCTGCATTATACTAAAAAAAAATACCCATGTCACCTTTAAGTAATAATAATTGGGGTGGAATGTTAACTATTCAAGGTAAAAAAATGCTGTTGGGAGCACACTTGAACCCCCAGAGACTACCCCAGACTCAAATCTGCATCCAGATCTTGGAGTCATTGTGGAGAGTTCTCTGAAAACATCCACTCAGTGTGCAGCAGCAGTTAAAAAAGCAAACAGAATGTTAAGAATAAGAGAGAGAATATCTTACTGCCTCTGTATAAGTCCATGGTATGACCACATCTTGCATACTGCATACAGATGTGATCGCCTCATCTCAAAAAAAGATATCTTGGCATTAGAAAAGGTTCAGAAAAAGGCAACAAAAATTATAAGGGGTTTGGAACGAGTGCCATATGAAGAGAGATTTTAAAAGACTGGGACTTTCTTCTTAGAAAAGAGGAGACTAAGGGGGAATATGATAGAGGTCTATGAATCATGACAGGTATGGAAAAAGTGAATAAGGAAACATTATTTACTTGTTCCCATAACATAAGAACTAGGGGTCACAAAATGAAATTAACAGGTGGCAGGTTTAAAACAAAACAAAAAAAGGAAGTTTTTCTTCACACAGCGCACAGTCAAGCTGTGGAACTCCTTGGCAGAGGATGTTGTGAAGACCAGGACTTTGAACAGGGTTCAAAAAAGAACTAGATAAATTCATAGAGGTTAGGTCCATCGATGGCTATTAGCCAGGATGGGTAGGAATGGTGTTCTTAGCCTCTGTTTGTCAAAAGCTGGGAATGGGTGACGGGAAGGATCACTTGATGATTCCCTGTTCTGTTCACCCCTTGGGGCACCTGACATTGTCCCCTGTTGGAAGACAGCCTACTGGGCTAGATGGACTTTTGGTGTGACCCAGTATGGCCAGTCTTATATTCTTATGTTAACTGAAATTAACTGAAGCAGAATCAGACCTCTGGAACCCCGTATCCAACTGTCCCGTCACACAAAGGTGTTTTGAATACATCAAACCACTTGCCAAGCCCCATCATGTAGCGGGGACACAGAACCTATGCTGACTCAGGACTAACCCTGGGAAGATATGACCTTCAGCACAGACTGTGTGAGCTTTCACAAGATCTGGGAAAATCTTTATGACCACGTGCAATTGAGTTTATGGAAAATTTCATGGTAAATTTCTCAAGCTCCCATACAAAGTTCTGTGGTAACTATGCAATGATTGTGGGTCAGCATAAGCAGAGAAGCCTGTATCTTACATGTGCTATTAAAATTGGAACCTGGTGAATGGCTCCTTTAAGAAATGCCACTGACATTATGGATAAAACCAGTAAGAGGGCTTTCCTGCTAAGTGCAGCTTGGTAGGCAAAAGTTCTGTTGCTGATGACATGGGCCACAGTGGGTTGACTTCTGTATCATTCAGCAAAATATGTACTCAAGACCATGGATCTGCTACCAAGCCATGTTGTCAAATACACTTTCTGCATTTCAGGACAAAATATTGACAGAACATGCCCTTTTTCCTGACCCTTCACATTAAGCGCAACAATTGACACATTGCTGAACATGCAGATAAAATTCAGTTTGTTCTACAAACTATACAATATTCTGGGCACTCACTCTCACAAAATATGCCAGGAATATTTAGCAGGCCAGGTACAAATTACACTTACCTCTGCAGATTGTAACTATGCAAAAAAAGTCATTCTCTGCAAAATAGGGGACAAGCAGCATTTTGCAAAGCACTATAGCTCTGGCTATATAAGGGTACATCTCCACAGCTCGTTTATTTCAATACTGTATAAGCTATTTTGGAATTTTTTCCCCCTGAAATAGCCTATTTTGAAATAGCACGTCTACACTACAGGGCAGCCTCCAAATTAGTCCAAGGCAGGCTTCCCTAATGTGGATGTGCTACCTCGATTTAGAGGCCCAGGAGGCACTGGGGAGTAATTACTTTGAATGGCCCTGGGCGAGAGCTATTTTGAAACAGCAGCAGCAGAGCCATCCGTTATTTCAAAATTATTTCAAAATAACGGAATTGCTGTGTAGACACTCCCAATTGGTGACCTCTCATCTGTGCTAGGACAATAAGAAGGGCACAGGCAACATTACGGAATGGTTGAGCCTAGGGATGTAAATGGTTTACCAGTTCTGGTTAACCAGAGGGGGCTAAAACAGCTTCCTGCCCACCGCAGGCTGGAGGCAGCTCCAGCCCTGCAGGGCAGAGAAGGATGCTTCAGCCTCCCCCTCTCTCTCACTCCTTCCCTTAATCAATTAACCAGTTATACATAATGTTTAACCTGTTAACCAATTCAATGGGATTTTGCATCCCTAGCTGAGCCACACAGAAGAATGGAAGCAGAGCAAAGCGAAGAATATAGCTACATAAGAACGGCCATCAAGCCCAGTATCCAGTCCTCCAACAGTGGCCAATGCCAGGTCCCTCAGAAGGAATGACTAAAACAGGTAATCATAAAGTGATCCTTCCCACCACCCATTCCCAGATTTGACAAACAGGGGCTAGGGACACCATTCCTACCCATTCTGGCTAATAAATATGGATGGGCCTATTCTCCATGAATATATCTAGTTCTTTTTTGAACCCTGTTCAAAGTCCTGGTCTTCACAACATCCTCTGGCAAGGAGTTCCACAGGTTGACTATGTACTGTGTGAAGAAATACTTATTTTTGTTTGTTTTAAGTCTGCTACCTATTAATTTTTTTTTTTGGTGACCCCTCATTCTTGCGTTAGGAGAATAAATACATAATTTTTCGTTATCTACTTTCTATACACTAGTCATGATTTCATAGACCTCAATCATATCCCCCATTCGTCTCCTCTTTTCTAAGCTGAAAAGTCCGAGTCTTTTTAATCTCTCTTCATATGGGACCCATTCCAAACCCCTACTCATTTTTGTTGCCCTTTTCTGAATTTTGGGAGGAGGGTGGCAGCACAGAGACATGTCAGCAGCAGCCGACCACATCCAGGAACGGTGCGGGGCTGCGTCGGGGAAGCAGCAGTTTCTGGCCAATGGGAGTTGTGAGGATGGCGCTGGAGGGCGGGGCACCACATACTCCCTCCCCCACAAGGGGATGTACAGAGACATGCCAGCAGCAGCGTGGAGCCACAGTGTGTGGAGCCACAGCAGGCACTTTGGGTCAGGAGCCACTTGTGGTAAGCACCTCTCAGCCAGAGTCTGCACCTCACACCCTACCCCACACCCCAATCCCTCACTTCAGGTCACAACTCCCTCCCAAAGCCCACGCTCCTCACCCCCATACTCTGCCCCAGCCTGGAGCTCCCTCCTAATCCCAACTCCCTCCCAGATCCTGCAACCCCTCCTGCACCTGAATCCCTGCCCCAGCCCAGAGTGCTCCCCTGCACCCAAACTCCCTCTCAGACCCCCTCCATTAATATAGTAGAAATGTGCAGCCCTTGAAAACTTAGCAACATTTGTGGAGTGGCGCCCGTGCAAAAATTATGGCTCACCCCTGGATTTGGATATGACTGAACCATGTGGCTGCTCACACCAGGGCTACTCCAACCCCAGAGCCGATCATGCAAGTTAACTGCAGGCCAGACATACACCTGGGGAGGTCTTATACATGTCTGGGAAAGTACTGCAATGCATTCATCAGGAATTATACATCAATTCCCCTTCTCAACAATGTCAACCAAGCCAAATATAATCATGCAGGATCTCAGAAACTCAGCTGTTAGTCACTGCTGCGCAAAATGTAGAATGATCGATCAAGTCAGAAGAGATGGGGCGAATGCTAAAGAGCCATGAGCTGTCTCTTGCCAGGAGCTATAAGTCAGTGGAAAGGTTGATAGTTTTCCTGGCTAGGAGCATGTCATTGTTCCAAGGAAATCTGGTAATCTTTTTATGTTTCCAAAATGGAATTTAAGGTTACTCCCTGGCAAAGGTGGCCAGACACATGCAGTCGAAATTGCAGCTGTTCATGCTCAGCTATAGAAAAAGCTCATTAAATGTCTAAACCACTGTTACATTTGATAATTTTTCTGACACTATTTGGAACTCTTTTTTTTTTTCTTTTTAAGCCACCACACTTTTACTGCCTCCTTGAAGCCAGTCCACTCTTTAATTTATGAAGTTTGTGCAACTTAGCAATTCTGATGAGCAAAACCACAGTATAAATGCCACCTTTATCCACCACTGCGGAATGTACTTATGGGGTGAAAATTACATCTGAAGGCCAAAAGCAAGAAATAAGAGGCTAATTTTTCTTGCAAACCATTTCTACCACAAGTTAAAAAAATATCTAGAGCCAAATCCTGTCATACGCAGTATATTTCCTCAGACAAAACTCAAGGGGAGTTTGGTGAGAGCTGACCTGAGAAAGCACTACAAAATGTAGCCTCTTCTCATTTATTTCCACTGGTGACAATTAAAAGTCATTTTACACTATGTAGTTCAGTTGTACATCGTGGTCCTAAAAGCCTCGTTACAGCTAAAAATAAAACTATTTATGTAATATCGCAGAGGTGCGAGTGCCCTCAACTTCCATTCATGTTAATTAGAATGAGGGCATTTGGCACCAGGGCTAACCAAAACCAAGCAAATTCATCCAGCAAAAACTCAAAATGTATTTACATTCTGAGAAAGAGAAAGACATCCCCACCCATCTGATGAGGACATTCCCTTGGGGTGTGGTAACCCATGGGGAAAATCCCTTCTCTGCTTAATTCATTCAAGGCAAGTGCCCTACTCAAAAAGCTATATAGTCAGGCTCTCAATTCCACCCTGAATTCAAGAAATATTTCCCCCAAAAGTTTTGTTAAAACCAGTATGTTTCTGGAAAAAGATCTGGTTTCAACAAATTAGGATTTTCCAGTGAAATGACATTTAGCTGAAAGATTCCCAGCCAGCACTACCTGGCACTTCTCAATATCAGGTCCTTAAAAATTAATTGAAACAAAGCTTTAACCTACACAGAGGTGAAGACAAACATAACTTTCATTTTATTAAATGGAATCTCAAAGGTTGTATGCAACAGGTGACTCTAGAAACAGGAGCTATTCCCTCCTTTTTCAAATTCAAAGTTGCTCCGGGACACCAGACAGTAATTTCACTATCTCCTAAATTACTCCAGTGACTCAGAACTATTTAATTTCATATTACTACACTGAGTCTTTTATTTGCATCTATTTTTGATAGATTATGTTCATCCTAAAAGTGAGTTTTGATAAATTTGCCATTGCTATTTTATTCTAAGCACAGTGTTGGTTGGGAAGGCATTTTTTTTTTTGTACTAGGAAAAACTTTGAAATAGATTATGAGTAAACTCATTGACCTGGATTTATTTTTCAGAATTTAAATCTTTCTAATTTTGTTAATTTCACTCCCACACAGCCCATTATATCCTCAAATGGGAACTAGGGATGTAAAAAGAGTAATCGATTACTCAACTACCCAATAGGCCTATGCTTATTAGGTATCTGAGTCGACTACTTGCTTCCTTCCCCCTTCCCCCACCCCCCGCTGTCTCTGTATCTGAGGCAGCAGGGGACGAACAGCAGCCGGTGCTGGGAGGAACTGGCTTAAAAATTGATTCCCCTCTCCGCATGTCTCTGCGGTGCCCTCCCCCGCTGCCGCCTGTATGCAGCCCCAGTCACTGCAAAAAAGGGGCTGCTGCCGGAGTAGCTGCTGCTTGCAGCGGCCAGGCCTGGCCGTGGACAGGGGCTGCTGAACCTGGCACGAGCTGGGACTGAGCAAGGCCGTCTCAGTCCCAGCTCACGCTGGTACAGGACCACTGTAGCTCTGCATTTTAAATATAGTAAGAGCTGCCCTATTCCTACATTTAAAATGCAGAGTCACAGCGGTCCTGGCTCTGTAGGACCTATCCCCACTGTGCCTCTGCAGTTTAAATGTAGTAGGAGCTGGGCTGCCTGCATACCAGGATCCTACTACGTTTAAACTGCAGAGCTTTATCGACTAATCTTGTAGTCAATACGAATTGTACTGACTACATAATTAGTCAATTACCTGCCTCTTAACATTCTTAATGGGAACACATGGTGGAACAGTTATTAAAAAAAACTATGCATGAGCTTAATGTCCATCGATGGTGGGATATACACTGGGACATACTGGAAAAAGAAAATGGGATTACAAAGATGAGAATGGAATTTTTTAACCTGAAGACTCTATTGCTGGTGATGATGCATGAGTTGAAAATAACTCATCTTGATTCTCAGCTCCCAGGTTGTTATTGGTGCTGGCAGCTTTATACGTAAACCGAGCATGTTTGATCGCCAAGTTATTGAGAGACTAACATGGAGCCCCACACAGCAATTTTATAGCTTCCCATCTGAGAAGGGACCTGTACTAAGTTGCAGGAGACTTTTCTGCCTGCTTTGGTAGTTCATTAATTGTAAATGTGTGAGAGGAATGGTCTTCAGACACAGAAATGTATATGTACATGTTTCTAATACTATAGCTGCCGTCAGTCAGGGTCTGGTCTATATTAAGCATCAAAACCTTGGTAAAGTTTGAAAGCAGAATGTTTTCATCGAGTTAATACATCTGACATTTAAAAACAAACCTCCCATGGGACTGTGCACAAGAACTTTGCCTTGGGCATTCCTTTTGCTGATTGGCTGAGAGTACATAGCATCATGAAGTACTCCATGAACTGCATTTACCATTTGTGCGTTTTCTGGGTAGAATATATTGCTATTCATTTTTTTTAAAACCCTAAAGGGTTTTGCTGTTGGAAGAACCAGCTCCCTCTCCCCAGGCCAGGCTACAGCACTTGTGATCAACAAAGATACTAGAGCTGAAGTCTACTTGGTATCAGAGAAAAAAGGTGGATTTCAGTCGGGCAGTCATAAGAACGGCCATACCGGGTCAGACCAAGGGTCCATCTAGCCCAGTGTCCTGCCTTCTAACAGTGGCCAATTCCAGGTGCCCCAGAAGGAATGAACAAAACAGGGAATCATCCAGTGATTCATCCCATTGTCATTCTCAGCCTCTGACAAACAGAGGCTAGTGACACCATTCCTGCCCATGCTGGCTAATAACCATTGATGGACCTATCCTCCATGAATTTATCTAGCTCTTTTTAAAATCCTGCTAAAGTCCTGGCCTTCACAACATCCTCTAGCAGGGAGCTTCACAGCTTGGTCTCATAAGTGCTATTGGCAATAATTTGTTTCTTACCTTGGATTTGTTAACATTCCAGGCTATCAGAATTCCCGTTCTCTAGGAAACTTGGAAAGAGATGGAGAAGAAGGGATTTTATTAGTTGGTGTTAATGGGGGTGCCTTTTATGAATGTATTTTTGGTGTTTTTCTGGAAGCGCAGCTCCTGAAGTCCTATGATTAGATGAAAATCTAAGTTTATTGCCCTTTTTTTTTTTTTTTTTTTATTTAAAGTAAGTTACTCTCCACTCCCCATGTTTTGGAGAAAAGCTTGAAACATGACATAAGTGTACCTTAAAGGCTCAAATACTAAAACAAGAAAAAAAAATCAAACTTTTATTATTTAAAATTACACGATTTTAGGTGCATGACTCTTCATTGTTTCATGTGTGGAGTTGGCAATAAAGTGCATGATTATAGGATTTATTAGTGATCACTTCTACTTGGGAGAGCTGTACATTATGTGACTTTGGTGACCACCAGGCAAATCAAACACAACTGCCCAGATCTTAAGATGGGCCCACCTTTAACACCCAGCCCACCGGTTGTGCAATCCAGCCTGGGAGACCCAGTGGGCTGGGGTCAAAGGGCTCTCCTTTCCTGTTCCCCAAGTCCCACCCCTTCCCACCATCACCCTGCCCTATTCCCAACATGGCACCCATTTGCCAAGGACATGGCTCCAGGGATTATCAGAGGGATCTGGCATGGGATGGCAGCAGCTCTCAGGCTCCCTTGCAAGCCCCACGGCAGCGAGAGCTGCGAGGAAGCAAAGCACACTTGGTGTATGTATGCACTTGCCCCATACCTCCTGCTGCCGCGGGAAATGCAGCTACTGCTGCCCTGCACCAGCCACGTCCACAGGGCATGGGGTGCCATATGGGAAGAAGATAGGGCACTGGTAGGAAGGGGTGGGGCTTGGGGAATGGGAACAGATAGCGTCCCCATCTAGGTCTCCCGGGCTGGATTTCGCAACTGCTCGGGCTGGGGATGGCCCATAGGCCGGGAGTTTGAGACTCCTGTCATAAACCAGACACAAGTAAAAACAGAGTTGTCAAAATAAGTATTTTTGGAGGGGTGAGGTGGAATTTTAAAATAAATGCACACAAATTCCTGGCCTCCTTTATACTTAATCATAGTCCCTTTTAATAATATAAGTGCAATATAAGACATGTATATTGAATCACCCAGCAATTTGCTGAAGGTACATCAGCCTGTTATTTCTCTACATTAAGGCTCGATATGCACTTGGAAGGCTTTGCCAGTACAGCTGTGCTGATATACTTTACCAGTCAAGCACTCATAGCATGGACACAGCTTATGCCAGCAAAACTACTTTTGCCAGCATAGCTTATTCCACCACCCCTAAATGAAATAAGCTCCGTTTTGCCAATACCACTCTGTTGGTGACAGATCAGACCTCATCACATCCCTGACTGATACAGCTGTGCTGGCAAGTCTGTTGTGTAGACGTGACCTTTAGAGGTCAGATAAGTATCTGACATCGAAACACACTGTCACTACTACGGCATGCTGTTGATTACGTAAGCATTTTATTCTGCCAAGAAAATGGAACATTCCAATTGCACAAACAAGGGGGTGGTGCCTTATTTTTTGCAGCTACAGTATTTTCATGACAGGGTGTCGGAGCGCTGACACCCCGGCAAGACCACAGGCCATTTCTGCTAGAGGAAAGCAATTCCTGCTGCACTGCCTGTAGCCCCCATGTGGTCTGCTGTGCAGTTATCAGGCCTTAACCAAGAAGCAAAGAACGCAAAAAGAGTAAAGCAGCCAAAGGAAAATTAAAGTAGTCTTGAGGAACAAGGGTAATCTAGTCCAAATAATTTCCCATAAAACAATTATCACATACATGAAATATTTATTTAATAAAAGCATTTGCAAGGACATGTTAAACTTCAGGGATATACGATCTCATTACTTTTATATGAGTGTCAAAGATTTTAGATGCATGCATTGCCACACTTCCTGAAAAAGACACTTCTGGGGACCCTAACTTTGGCCCCATATATAGAGAAGGAAGGAAAAGAGAGCGTTGTTTTTTAAAAAGAGTTTCAAAACATACATTGAAGCACTGTTAATGGAAAATGAGGTAAGTAAACTGGCATGTTTCAAAAAATCAGTGTTGCCAGGTCTTGAGAATTCACTCTAAGCATCACAGTATTTTGTACATTTCTTAATGACCCAGGCTCACAGACATATGATTATGTGAGAGTTTCAGCTTTCTAAGTGTGAGAACAGGACACAAGTGCACCCTCAGGAGCTAGAAGCCTCAGATACCAGAAGCAGAATAAAAAAGAACCCAGACTATTATTGATTTAAAAAAAACCCTCATGATTTTTTCAGACTTAATTGATGATTTTGGAACCTCTGGGGTTGGCAATACTGCAAACAATGCAACCTTGGGGTAGCGGATGGGATCCAACTGAGAGTAAAAGCAGTAAGATGAGCCATATCTAGTGACACTGTTCCCTCTGCTCTGCAAAGAGCAAAAAGGCAAACACGGCCCATACATGATTCAAGTAGCTTCAATTTTTAAAGTTCTATCAGTGTCTCTGACCCAAAGGCCAGTGTTAGTCATATGAGTAAGGAGTTTTCCTTAATGTGTAAATTGTATCACAGTGATCCCCCCTAATGGCAGAGATGAGAGGAAACTGTGAGGTGCTTTCTATTTAGTGTACTACAAGTGGGGAGCTCAGCTGCCATCCCTCTGTGGCAGGGCAGAGAAGAAGAAGTTACTCACCTTGTGCAGTAAAGATAGTTCTTCGAGATGCGTGCCCCATGGGTGCTCCACTATAGGTGTCGGGCTTGTCTCAGCGCCGTAGATTGGACATCTTTTCCAGCCGTAGTCCACTGGACCGCGCATGCGCGATGCGCGTCTCGTGCTTTTCGTGACGTTTGTGTGCACGTGGTCCAGCCCCCGCCAGTTCCTTCTGATCCTCTTTGGTCTGAAAAAACATAAGAGACAAGATACTCCGAAGAGGGAAGGAGAGCGGGTCATAGAGCACCCACGGGACACACATCTCGAAGAACCATCGTTACTGCACAAGGTGAGTAACTTCTTCTTCTTCTTCGAGCAGTGTCCCGTGGGTGCTCCACTATAGGTGAATTTACAGCAGTAGCCCTGTTACAGGAGGCGGGATTCAGAGCTATCGTGCTGTAGCAGTGGAAAGGACTGCTGATGCAACCGCTGTATCGGGTAGACGAAGATTGGGGATGGCATAATGCTTAGGGAACATGAAGCCGGAGGACCATTTAGCAGCCCTGCAAATGTCCCGTAATGGGGTGAATATTGTGTAAGGTGGTGATGCTGAGAGGGCAGACAATTTACCGATCCTTCGTGCAGAGGTTATCGCCAGCAGAAAGATGACCTTCATTGTTAGGGTTTGTAGATCACACGTTGCTAAGGGTTCAAAAGGGGTTTGTGTTAGGGCATTCAAGACTAGCTCTAGGTTCCACGGGTCCACAGGTTGTCTATTGTGCGGAAAGAGATTAGCCAACCCCTTCATAAATCTCTTTGTCATTGGATGAGAAGACAGAGTAGCCATCCACTGAATGACGAAAAGCGGTGATAGCCGCTATATGAACCTTAATGGAGGAGCAGGTGAGACCGGAATTTTTAAGATATAAAAGATAGTCCAAAATGCGGTGAATAGGTGTCGAGTATGGATCTAAGTGTGCATCAGAGCACCACAAAAAGAAGCGTCTCCACTTGTGAAAGTAAGTATTCCGTGTAGTAGATTTTCTACTAGGTAATAGAATGTGTTTGACAGCTTGAGAACAGATCATTTCTGTTTGTTGGAACCAACCAGGTACCAGGCTGTCAGAGCGAGGTGATCGAGCTGAGGATATATCAATCGTCTGTGGTTCTGCGTGAGCAAATCGTGGCATCTGGGAAGTGGATATGGAGAGCGGATCGACATGCGAGACAGGTAAGGGAACCACATCTGCTGTGGCCAAAAGGGGGCTATCGGAATTACCGTAGCTCCCTCGATCACTATTTTCTCCAAAACTCTGGGAATTAGGGGAGTGGGAGGGAAGGCGTATAAAAGATGGTGACTCCAATCGCATAAGAAGGCATCCCCCATGGAGTTCCGTCCGATGCCAGACCTCAAGCAGTATTGAAGAAACTTTGCATTGCGACGTGTGGCAAAGAGATCTACTGATGGGAACCCGCAACGATAGAATATGGTGTACAGTACTTCTGGGTGCAACTCCCAATTGTGGTTCGTGGAGAAATGTCTGCTTAGGTCATCAGCTGTGGAGTTCTGCTGCCCAGGGAGGTACTCTGCGATGAGAGTAATTTTGTGTTAGTTGCACCAATTCCATAAACGTATCGCTTCGGCGCAAAGCAATTGAGAATGGGCTCCTCTCTGTCTGTTTATGTAGTATACCATGGTCATATTGTTGGTAAGGGCTCGAATGACTTGACCACGGATAACTGGGAGGAAGTGCTGACACACGTTGTAGACCACCCGCAATTCCAGGAGGTTGATGTGCAGCAGTGATTCTTAGGGGGGACCATAGGCCCTGGGCTTGTTTGCTCTATAGGTGGGCGCCCCAACCTAGGAGTGATGCATCGGTGGTCAGTTGCATTGTTGGTTGGGGGCGATGAAACGGCATTCCGCCCATCAGATTCTCGGGGATGGTCCACCAAATCAGCGATTTTTTGACGTGAGCAGGTATTGTAACTCTCCTGTGGACATCATGGATGTTTGGGATATATATCATAGCTATCCAATGTTGAAGACACTGAAGTGTAGTCTTGCGTGTGCTACAACATACGTTGTAGATGCCATATGGCCCATGAGCTGTAGACAGTAGAGTAGAGGTGCCTTGGGACTGGTAGAGAGTACATATATCAAGTCTTGGATCGTTTGGACTCTGTTCATGGGTAAGAAGGCGCGTGCCTGGGTCGAGTTGAGGTGCGCGCCAATGAACTCTATTGATTTTTGTGGTATCATGGACGACTTTGGGACATTGAGAATAAGCCCTAGCTTCTCGAATATGGATCTCATGGTGTTGGTGGCATGAAGCACTTCGGTAAACGAAGGTGCTCTCATTAGGCAGTCGAGGAAAGGGAATATCGTGATACCAAGCCGTGACTACTGCTAACGTCTTCAAGAAGACCCTGGGAGCCTACAAGAGACCGAAAGGCAGGACTTGTATTGGAAATGGTCTGTGCCTATTTGGAAATGTAGAAATCTTCTGTGGGCCAGATGAATGGCCACGTGAAAATAGGCATCTTGTAGGTTGAGGGACGTGAACCAATTTCCGCTGTGTAGTGCCGGAATGATCGTCACCAGGGTAATCATCCGGAAACGTTGTTTTCGAAGATACCGATTTAAACTCCGAAGGTCCAGGATGGGCCTCCAACCTCCTGACTTTTTCTGGGTTAAGAAGTAGCGGGAATAAAAACCTCTGCCTCTGAACTCGTTGGAAACCCTCTCTATCACTTCTATGGTCAATAGACAAAGTGCTTCTTGTTTTAGCAGAGGCTTGTGAGATAGGTCCCTGAAGAGGGACGGGGTGGGAGGGGTGGAAGGAGGCAGTGAGATGAAGGGGATGGTGTAACCTAGCGCAATGAGTTGCAAAACCCATCTGTCAGTGGTAATATGGGCCCTTCGGTGGTGGAATGGCCTTAGACAATGGTGGAATAGTGTATCTGCGGCACGAGGGTGGTTGTCGAGCGGTATGGCTCGCTATCCCTCAACCGAGGTGTCAAACTTGCTGTCTGGTGTTTTGTTGACCGGACGCTTTGGGTTGAGGTTGCCTTCTCTGTTGACGCTGTTTGTTGCGTTGATGGTCTTATTGTCTGTATTGGGTCATCAGATGGTACAACGGTCTGTGTCTCCGGTAGGGGGTGTACCTTTGCGGCGGTAAGGCGGTATACATCCCTAAAGTTCTGAGTGTGGTTCTGGAGTCCTTGCCTGAGCGGAGGACTTGGTCTGTCTTCTCCGAGAAAAGACTCTGCCTGTCAAAGGGAAGATCTTCAACTTTGGACAGGCGGTCTTTTGGTACTGCTGCTTGTTGCAGCCATGATGTCCTCCGCATGACCACCGAGGTGGCCATGGTCCACGCTGCAGTGTCTGCTGTGTCAAGGGCTATGTGCAGAGCTGTCCTAGAAGCTGCACAGCCTTCTTGAACCACTGCCTTGAGGATGTCACGTTTGTTGTCCGGCAAGTGTTCTATAAGTGGGACCAGCTTCGAGTAATTATCGAAGTTATGATTGGCCAATAATGCAGCGTAGTTGGCCATCTGAAGAGTCAATGTCGCCGAAAAGTAGACCTTTCGGCCAAAAAGATCCAGGCGTTTAGTGTCTTTGTCTGCACCATTGGATTTTTGCTGGGAGGCTTTTGCCCTCTGTTGTGCTGCATCCACAACGAGAGAATTTGATTGTGGATGCGTGAAAAGGAATTCCATGCCTTTCACAGGGACAAAATATTTCTTGTCCACTTTCTTGTTGGTAGCAGGATTTGATGCCGGCATTTGCCATATGTCGTCTGCTATTTCTAAAATGGCATCATTTATTGGTAGTGCCACTTTGGATTCTTGTGATGGTTGCAAATTCCTGAGCAGATGGTGCTGTTTTTGTTGTATTTCAGCAAGTTGGACTCGTTGACTGTCCGCTACTCTCTTAAACAACTTCTGGAATTGACGGAGATCATCTGTTGGGGATGTATCCCCTTGAAAAACTGCATCATCTAGTGACGATGAGGACTGGTCAGTGGGCGACCGTCCTTGTAGTTCTTCTTGTTCAGAATAGCGGTGTTGTTGTTGTGGCTCTGAGGGAGGTGGCATGGAAGGCGAAATTCCAGTTGGGGTAGGTGGCCTTGGTGAGAGCGGTGCAGACGAATGCGCCCCGGTAGGTAATGGTTGCGACCGGTGAGGGGACGGTGATGACAATGTGTCCCGACGAAGTGAGTGGGAGTGATGCCTATAATAACGGTAGTGACTAGGGGAGCGATCGTAATAGTGTAAGCTATGCGGGGACCTGGAGTAGTATCTACGCCTGTGTGTCCCATGGTGCCCTGAATGACTGGAGAGTGTGGGGGATCTAGGCGATCGTGATCTTCCCCTAGAGTGCGTAGATGGAGCATTGGTACCGATAGTGGTAACGTGGTGAGGCGTGAGGGGAACGATGAGTTTGCCATGTACAATGTCTTGGTGAATGTCTTGAATGCACCGGAGCAGGTGAAGGCGGTTCCGGTGAGAAACGCATGTACTGCGGGCTGGGAGAGGGTGTTGGTAATTTGCGAGGCTTCTGCCGAATCGTAATCTGCGCCAGGAATTGCTCAGGCGAAGATGAACCCGGGGTCGAAATTTCCCTGGGTACGGGCTGCGCCACAGCATGGAGAGGCAGTGCTGTTCTTGAGCTGTGCTGCGGTGCCTCGCATGGCGGTGCTGCTGCTAGATGGCGTGCTGGCGCCGAGGTTAATGGTGGCGCTGGTGCAGTCAGCGCCGAGGTGGTGGTTGGCGCCGAGATGCGCCTCGGTGCCTGGGTCTCTTCTGGTGCTGGTGTTGCTATCGGTGCCGGGCTTGGTGCCAGACGAGGTACTGTTGCCGCATTCGGTGCCGTATACCCTGATGACTTTGGGTTTGGTGCTGATGTGCTGCGGCTCTGTTTGGTTTTATCGGGGCCGCGTGTAGAAGATGTGCCCGAGGTGCCTAGCTTATCCCCCACGCTAACGCATGTTGGGGGTAAAGAACGAGAGGGAGAGGGCCTCCTCTTTGTCCGTTTAGGTGATGGTGGTCGGTGTCTAGAGGACTCCGAGGGTTCCGTTGGGGGGGGAAGAGTCCGTCTTTTGTGGCTGTAATGCCTTATCAAATAAGAGCATTTTTAGCCGCATCTCCCTGTCTCGTCTAGCTCACGCCGTGAGCTTGGAACAATAGAGACACTTTTGGGGGATGTGTCCCTCACCTAGGCACCTTATACATAGAGCATGTCCATCGGCGGCAGGCATCGGTTCTCAACATGCGCCGCACTTTTTAAAACTGGGTGAGCTGGGCATGGCAACTCTGTAGAATATTCTTCTTCTTCTTTCGTTGTTCTTTTTTGCGGGGGGGAAAGGGGGAAGCGACTATGCATCGTGTCAACACATACTAATTAACAAGATTTTTTTTTTTTAACGATATGAATTGTAACGGTAACTAACGAGGACTATAAGTATAACAAGTATAATTAACAAACTAACTAACTAATTATCTCTCTAAATCCTGACAGGATTCTGAGGAGAGAGCATTCACTCAGTCCGTGGCCAAGGATGGTCAGGAGGAACTGGCGAGGACCAGACTGCGTGCACACAAACGGCACGAAAAGCACGAGACGCGCATCACACATGCGCGATCCAGCGGACTATGGCTGGAAAAGATCTCCGATGCTGGGACAAGCCCGACACCTATAGTGGAGCACCCACGGGACACTGCTCGAAGAAGAAGTAAAGGATGTTTGCCCCATCCTTTATGGTGCACATGGATCACAATTCCAGGCCACCTGGAAGGGAGAAGGGAGAGAGCAGGCTCCAGGGAAAGCAAATGGGCAGAGCCTTCCATGCCAGCAGAGCAGAGCTGGTGCAAAGTGTGCACACTGGGAAAAAGGGAGGGGCTGCAGGAGGCAGTAAGCTGCAGTGACTTACCCCTCCCTGCCCAGAGCAGGGTGCAATGCTCCGAAAGCCACAATTCCTTCCGGGCCCTTTCTGGGCCAGTGCACCTCCTTGCACCTTCTTACCCAGAGCTCAACCCAGCACCAGGCAAATTAGCGGTATGTACAGGACTGACGACAAACTTCATTAGGCCCAGGGGGAGCCTGGCTCCAGGCACCCAGAAAGGTAGGGCTGCAGGTTAGCGTCTTCCCAGCAGGGGCTCCAGCCGCTGCTCAGGAAGTGGAGGCAGAGGCTGAGAGGCCCAGGCCCTTTTAAATTGCCAAATCACAGAATCATAGAACACTAGAACTTGAAGGGAACTCAAGATGTCATTGAGTCCAGTCCCCTGCCCTCATCTAGACCATCCCTGATAGATGACTATCTAACCTGCTCTTAAATATCTCCAGAGATGGAGATTCCACAACCTCCCTAGGCAACTTATTCCAGTGTTTAACCACCATGACAGTTAGGAAGTTTTTCCTAATGCACAACCTAAACCTCCTTTGCTGCAGTTTAATTCCATTGCTTCTTGTCCTATCCTCAGAGGCCAAGGAGGAGCAATTTTTCTCCCTCCTCTTTGTGACACCTTTTTAGATACCTGAAGACCCGCTATCATGTCCCTTCTCAGTCTTCTCCTTTCCAAACTAAACAAGCCCAGTTCTTTCAGTCTTCCTTCATAGGTCATGTTCTCTGGAACTTTCATCATTCTTGTTGCTCTTCTCTGGATCTTCTCCAATTTCTCCACATCTTTCTTGAAATGTGGTGCCCAGAACTGGACACAATACTCCAACTGAGGCCTAATCAGTGCAGAGTAGAGCAGCAGAATGACTTCTCATGTCTTGCTCACAACACTCCTGTTAATGCATCTCAGAATTATGTTTGCTTTTTTTTGCAACAGCATCACACTGTTGACTCATAGTTTAGATTGTGGTCCATTATGACCCATAGATCCCTTTCTGCAGTACTCCTTCCTAGACAGTCGCTTCCCATTCTGTATGTGTGAAATTGATTGTTCCTTCTAAGTGGAAGCACTTTGCATGTGTCCTTATTAAACTTCATCCTATTTACCTCAGACCATTTCTCCAGTTCGTCCAGATCATTTTGAATTATGACCCTATCTTCCAAATCACTTGCAACCCCTCCCAGATTGGTATCATCTGCAAACTTAATAAGTGTACTCTCTATGCCGAAAACTAAATCATTGATGAAGATATTGAGCAGAACTGGTCCCAAAACAGACCCCTGCAGAACCCCCCTTGTTATGCCCTTCTAGCAGGATTGTGAACCATTAATAACTACTCTCTGAGAATGGTTATCCAGCCAGTTATGCACCCAGCTTATAGTAGCCCCATCTAAGTTGTATTTGCCAAGTTTATTGATAAGAAGGTCATGTGAGACTGTATCAAATGCCTTACTAAAGTCTAGGTATACCACGTCCACCGCTTCTCCCTTATCCACAAGACTCGTTATCCTAGCAAAGAAAGCTATCAGATTGGTTTGACATGATTTGTTCTTTACAAATCTATGCTGGCTGTTCCCTATCACCTTATCTTCCAGGTGTTTGCAGATGATTTCCTTAATTACTTACTCCATTATCTTTCCTGGCACAGAAATTAAACTGACCTGGGTTAGTCTTATTTCCCTTTTTATAGATGGGCACTATATTTGCCCTTTTCCAGTCTTCTGGAATCTCTCCCGACTTCTGTGATTTTTCAAAGATGATAGCTAAAGGCTCAGATACCTCCTCTATCAGCTCCTTGAGTATTCTAGGATGAATTTCATCAGGCCCTGGTGACCTGCAGACATCTAACTTTTCTAAGTGATTTTTAACTTGTTCTTTTTTTATTTTATCCATGGGGCAACTGTCCTCTTTTGCCCCCACCCTCTTTCAGCCACCCTGTGTATATAGCATGATTTTGAAAAGCCTTATTCTTGAGAAGTCACGAGATAAACACTGATCCAGTTAAGCTTCGTTTTTATTGACTATGAAATGAAAAATTTGCTCATAACCCTCTGGAAAGCGTTATCTGTCCATCAGAGATTTGGCTATCAGTCCTGCAGCATGGTATGCAAGCTCTGAATGAGATGCCCCTGTGCATTACTCAGTATCACCTGTATCTTGAGAAGCTTGAGAAGTTAAGTAAGTTCCTAATTTGCATAAAAGTTTGGATTGTCTATGAATTTCTGACTCTCTATTCCAAGGACTGTTTCTAGTGGGAGAAAGGGGAAGAAAATGTAGGGAGGAAAAAAGGCTGCTAACATTTAAATCAATTAACACACAAACTCTCTAATAAATCCAGTTTCATCAATAAAAACACATTCTGTGTGTCATCTGCAAGAATTAAAAACAGAAGTACATCAGCATAAAATGCAGCAAATGCAGTTCCTGTAATCAATACCAGGGATGTACTAAAGCTTAATAATAAATTAATAATAATAAAATTATTCAGATTTACTGGACAGGGTGGGAAATTAGAAAAGGTTGAGTTTTTAAAGACACCCTTTCTAATGCAGTAATTTTGTTATTCACATTGACTTCCTCAATATATAAACCCTTCCAACAGGCCAAAGGTTAATATGGGGGAGGAAGGGCAAGGGAAATCTGATCTTTTTTTCATCCTTGGTTTTAATACTATAAAGTAAGAGATTTTATTCAAAACCCCCTTCCAGCTAGAGCTAGAAATTTTACATGGAAAACGCTGCTTGTTAAGCTATAGTCTCTCTCATTCGCTTTATTTTCCTGTTAACATTTGGTGCCAAGCTAAATGCATTTTCCCACCCACTACTCATAGACCTAGATTTTAAGATTCTGCAACAGTAAAAGAAAAATAAACAACAGAAAATCCTTTGTACAATGAGTAGGATCTTTGCAAGTCTGCGTTCCACTTACCTCTGCTACAATGATCTATTCTTTCCATGGATGGGATCCCTAGCCAAGGCCTAGCAGTTCCAGGTTTCTCCTTAGTTTCCCAGCAGCTAATTGAAAAAACCTTCCAGGCATCAGCTCCAAAATGCAAGAACTCCAGCCCAGCAAAAATCAAATTAAACTCCCCGCATTCAGCTCACTTGCTCTCCCCTTTTCCTGCTGCTGCTCCTTCAGATGAACGTGCCTATGAATAGCATTTAAGATCGCTCTCCGTAGCCCTGTTAGCCGTTTCCACACTGCCCATTTCATGCTCAATTTGCACTGTAGAGAAATCAGTGGTATTCCTTTCTCTTTCTCTCGCTCTCTCATTGGAAAGGTCCCACAAGACAAGCTGTGGAGCTTAACAAGAGCCAAGAGAAACAGAGAGGGAGGGAATGTGTGCCGGGATTGTGTTCAGGGTAGGCATAAAGTCTGCTGCTACAGCTCAAAGAGCGAAAAAAGTGATAGCAAACTGCTGTCACATGAGCACAGCTTCACATGAGCACTGTTTAACTCCAGCTGATTTCAGATTCTTTCTTTCATTTATGCTGATGTCTCACAGCCCAGACTTACCACCCCATGAGATCGCACTAAAGTCAGTGATGCTGCTCAGAGTGCAAGTCAGAGCAAAATCTGCCCTCCAAGATGTACAATATTGCAGCTCTATTCACTACACAGATTATTAAACTGAATTCAAACAATGGAGCATCTGCTTTTGAAAACCCAGGAATAGCCAGAACTGCCCCATTCAAATGATGACCCAAATATGTTTATAAGAAGACATCAGTTTGTTCATAGGGTCTGTGTTATGACCATGAGAGGGAGGAGAAAGTGATTGGAAATTTAATGAGTTTTATCCATTACTGGGATTTTATCATTTAGAATCTGCTGGCAGCTAAAATTATTATAAGAGAATCATTTCCTTATGCTAGCCCACAATTTTGGTCTCAGTCTCAAAGTGTACAAGATAAGTTAATTGTCTAAAGAGCCACTGGCCCTATTGAAGACAATACCACACAACTATTGCTGCGACCTCATGATATTGCTGGTGGTCCAGGATACCAGGAAAGAATAAATGAGCTCTTCAATACCCTCTTACCAGCATTTGCATTTAGCCAGCAGCAGCAGTAGCATGCCATCCTTGCATGGCATTACCTATTTATCACCCCATGAAAGGGACAGAAATGCAGCTAGCTCTTCCAACACAATCACTTAATCACCACAGGTTTCCTGACACAATTTTGTTCCTTTATTTCAACACTCTAATCAAGCAGCACCCCAGACAAATTAGATTTTGATTCTTCCGTTTCAATGCAAATGAATTGGTGGTGTTTTGTGATATCCATGAAAGGGTGAAATCAGTGCTCAGCGGCTGCTAGATTAAAGTGTCTTCCTTCATGATCATCTATGAGCTACTGAAAGGCTTTTCCAATGATGTAATTCATCTGTCTTGTGTCTGATTAGTTGAGTTTGTTTTTATTCCCTATCTTGTGGCAGAGTTGAACTCTGCCAGGATTGGTCTCTTCCCAGTTTACTCATAGTTAAATTAATTCTCAATAAAATGTCTCCTCACTGTTTACCCCCTTTTCCAGATCATTTATGAACATGTTGAAGAGGCCTGGTCTCAGCACAGATCCTTGGGGGATCCAGCTATTTACATCTTTCCATTGTGAAAACTGACCACCCATTGCTTCCTATATTTTAACCAGTTACTGATACATGAAAGGACCTTTCCTCTTATCCCATGACTGCTTACTTTTCCTAACAACCTCCTGCGTGGCACCTTGTCAAAGGCATTCTGAAGTCCAAGTACTCTAGAGCAATGGTGTGCAACCTTTTTCCCAGTGCGACCCCCAGGAATTTTGGTTGAGGAAAAAAAAAAAGTCGCAGCCCCTTTAAAGCCAGGAAAAGAAAATGGCGGCTGACTCGGCACTGCAACCCCTCAAGAGGACAGCCGCAACCCCTGGGCTGCGCACTGCTGCTCTAGAGCAGGGCTACTCAACTTTGGAAGGCCGGGGGCCACAAAGATACTCACAGCACATGCCGAGGGCCACATCTTAAGTGTGGTTGCATATACATGCAAAAATATATGCAAATATATGCAAATAGCTTCTTTCACACTGACAGGCATGAATACAAAGCACTTTCCCACAATGCCCCAGCGCTCCCGGCACCTCCTCCCTGGGTGCTAGAAACGCCGATACCCTGTACCTCTCTGTTCCAGCCAGCTCATCCACTTGCATCTTTCAATGCTCACCCCGCCTGGGAGGCGCCTCACTGTTGTGGAGTGTGTTCTCAATGGAGGCCACGTGTTGAGCCCCGCCTAAATCCAAACTGCACCATGGGCTGCAAACAAATGGGCCATGGGCAGCCCACGGGCCATGTGTTGAATAACCCTGCACTAGAGCATCTTTGTCCATATGCTTGCTGACTCCCCCTGAGAATTCTAATAGATTGGTGAAGTATGATTTCTCTTTACAAAAGCCATGTTGACTCCTCCCCAACATACTGTATTGATCTGTGTGTCTCATAATATTGTTCTTTACTATAGTTTCAAACAAACAATTTGCTTGGTACTGAAGTTAGGCTTATAATTGCCAGAATCAACCTGGAAACTTTTTTAAACATCAGTATCACATCACCTATCTGCCAGTCATCTGATACAGAGGCTAATTTAAATAGATTATGTACAAAAGTTAGTAGTTCTGCAATTTCATATTATAGTTTCTTCAGAATTCTTTGAATACCACCTGGTCCTGGTGATTTATTACTCTTTAATATATCAATTTGTTTCAAAACCTCCTCTACTTATACCTCAGTTTGGGACATTCCTCAGATTTGTCACTGAATGGAATGTCTCACATGTAGGAATCTCCCTTACATCCTCTGCTGTGAAGATCAATTAAAAGAATTAATTTACTTCTCCACAAAACGTCTTCCTTTTCACCTTGATTGTCCACTTCCCTGATTGTTTGGTAGGCTTCCTGCTTGTGATATACTTTAAAAAATTGCTTTTAGTTTTTATGCCTTTTGTTAGTCATTCTTCTAATTCCTTTTTGACATTCCTAAATTATTTTTACACTTGAGTTTATGCTCCTTTCTATTTTTTACTTCAAATTTTTAAAAGATGCCTTTTTGCCTCTAACTGCTCTTTTGGCTGTTTAGCCGTTGTGGCATTTTTTGTCCTCTTGTTGTTTAATTATGTATTATTATCATTATTAATTAATTATTAAGGCTATATTCTTAGTTTGAGCCTCTCAAACTTTTTAATATTTTTAAATATTCACCATACAGCTTGCAGGCATTTAATTCTTGTAACTGTTCCTTTTAATTTGCATTTAAGGAGATTTCTCATTCTTACATAGTTCCCCTTTTTTAAATGAACTGCTATTGTGGTGGGTTTCTTAAGTATCCCACACATACAAGGATGTAAAATTTAATTACATTATACCATATTCATCTCTTCGATGAGCTCCTATGCTCCACTTAGGACTGAAGCAAGAATTATGTATCTTTGCTGTATCACACAATGTCATGACTGTCAAGTCCCTGTATGTTTCAGTGGGGAACACGGGAAATGTCCCTTTTCAAGAGATAAATTCCCCCCAGTTAGTCCTGCAAGGCTGTGAAACATTGAAAATTAACGTTGTGACATCTTTTTCCAGAGACGCTATTACTATCTCAGGACTGCCACTTTGGGCCCTATGCAGAAGGAAGTTTGTGTGGGCGCTGGAGGTTACTTTGGCATGTGGACTGTTAGGATATGTCCTGGGAAGATGGATTAGTGGGCAAGGAACTTGGTGGCAGTACATCACACACCTCTCCAATATATCACAAAAGCACCCTGCATATATTAACCCAGTGGTTTGTTTCACTAACCACTCACACACAAAAATTTCCACAAACTCAGATCTTAGGGCTCTTAACTCTGGGGCCAATGAAATTCAAATAAACTCTCTTTTCACACAATTTGTATCCACTTCCTAGCTATGTGGAGTGTGTGTCAATAATCTAAACCTTTCACATCCTTAGTATCTTCACCCAATCCTTGGCCACTAGGTTCTCCTGTCCCTGTGGTACACATCCTTTGGCATCCACTACAGCCATTGATTCGTGCCATTTCACTTCCAGACGGTGAAGAGGGGATTCACTGGAGCAGCCCCCCCTCACTCACCTTCGGTTAATCAGTGAAACAAAGTTTAACCAGTTAACAAATTACATGGGATTTTACAGCCCTATTGTCTATACAATGCTCAATGTGAGCTAGAAACCAGAAAGTGGAGTTTATTACTGTATTTGGGGGCGGGGGGGGAGGGGAGGAGGGACTGAAAAAACAAAAAGGCAAACAGTACATGAAGCTGAATAACAAATAACTCGGGGTTGTTATGGTAAGATAAGGAAGGGAAAAATCTTTCCCATCAAAAATGTGTCTTTCAGGCCATTATTTTATACTGGAGAACTTCTCAGAAGTTACTATCTGAAATAAACTAACAGTGACAGCGTGCCAAGTTGGCACACACTACAGGACAGTTCCCCCCACATACTCAATGAAGCAGTCTGACTAGTGGGTGCTGTCACCATGCCAAGCAAATATACATGAGAGAATAAAGCCATTGCCTTGAAATTACACATTATTACAGCATGAGACATCTGACTAACAGTCTTATTTTTAAAAAAAATTGTGCAAGAAAGGGTATTATTCAACAAGCACTGGACTTCCAACTCCTGGTGTTTCTCCATTCTCTTCCTCCCTCCCAATTTCCCTACATCGCTCACTCCAGTGTATCTGGTCCACCCAGAAAAAAATAAAAAGTAATTCCTCATGCAGAACTGCTGCCTCTTATAATGATTTATAAATTGGCCTGCCCACTACAACGGGAGATTATGGCAGAAACTAGCGAAGAGAAATCTCTCTGGTCTGAATGGAAATATGAACACTATGACAATCAGTGCTCTGAGCTAATCAGTAGATTGAAAAGAGAAGAGAATAAATGCCTGACCATTATCACCTATTCACCACTATTCCTATTAATTAATATCACACATTATCTCTAGCTAGAAAAAGAAGCCCCAGTAAATCAACAAAAATGGAACTTTTTTCCAATTAGGAAAATAACCATAATAGTTACAAGCAGCCATCAGTAAACCATTACTGTATACAGCCATGCACTTGGTAAAAACTAATTCTCATTTGCACTAAGACCCCTTTACACTGCCAAAGTGGTATAAAGAGGCCTTAAGGCAAACGAGAACCAGGCCCTGAGGGGTCTCAGAGCCTAAGTAGTTAATTATGTAAAGAACAGAAAATAACTACAGGATCTCATATACCATAGTGTGGTATATGCTGGGTTTTTAATGGTGAGCACTGTATCCAATTGTATCTTATGGTTCTAACATGTCTCTTTATGAGTCTGAGTCTCCCACTTTCTTTCTCTCTTACATACATGTATGCTGGTTTAAACAGAAAGCCCCGTGTCACAGCAATAACTAGCAGACCCTCTTTTTCCCCATCAATCACAACCCACTCCCTAGCATGCAAAATCCTCTTGTTTCAAACCGTGGAGCAGGCAGGCCCCTTGGTCTCTGCACCCAGAATTGCCACATACTGGAGCTCCACAGGAATGTGATGCGGTTACAATGTGGCAAAACATGATCGCTGAGTGATGTGATGACATTTTGCAGCTCCAAATCTGACACAGGAGACTGGTAACACCATAGGATGCTGGCTGCAGCAACATTAGGGCAATCTCAGCATTTATGTTGACAGGAGCACTGCCCACAGCATTCCTACCCTCAGCTAACGACTATCAACTCAGTACAAACTCACTGCCTCTAATCAGAAAGAAGTGTTGGCAGCAATGGTATCTTCAGGCGGTCGTTTAATATTCCATAGCACTGTGGATTTTAGGATGCACACATTTACACATAAATATGTATTAATGTCAGTGCACATTGCAGGAATCTCTAGGCATCCTTTCTTTTCTGAGTTGCTCACATTCATTACTGGATTTTATCCTCACAGAGCCACAGGACGGCAAAGTGGTACTAGATCCATTTTGCAGATGGAAACCTGAGATCTGGGTAGATTAAGTGTCCAAGGTCACATGGGAGGTCTGTAGCTAAGCCAAGAACTGAACCCAGGTTTTCTGAGTTCAAATCCAGCATGTAATACCATTTATGCTGTGACAAAATTGTAGCCACCTAGCAGTGTTCCCTGTATACTGAGAGCTCGGATGGCCCAGGAGAGATTCAGGTGCCACCAAGCTGATTGGCAGAGTGCCCACAGCTGGCAGCATGTGCGTCTACT
Source organism: Rafetus swinhoei (assembly GCA_019425775.1). Lineage (NCBI taxonomy): Eukaryota > Metazoa > Chordata > Testudines > Trionychidae > Rafetus > Rafetus swinhoei. The sequence continues at coordinate 8,658,042 of CM033429.1, read as the reverse complement.
GGTGGTGCACATCTGCACATGCCTTGCTGCACACAACAAAAATTATTCTGCACACAGATGGAAAAATATTAGAGAGTACACTGCCACCTAGGACAGCTGAAGTACATTAGCAGTACAGAACTTTAAACACTTATTTGGACATTCCCAATTACACCCAGGGGAGGGCAGTGGAACAAACACATTAGCTAGTTCAACCCCGTACATCAGGGGTGGGCAATAAAACAGTGGCTTTTTACCAGGGTTAGCCCCTGGCAGGCTGCTGCTGATATATTTACCTTCCCATCCACAAGTACGGGCAATTGCAACTCACGTTGGCAAGGGATTGCCGCTCCTGGCCAATGGGAGCTGCAGGAAGTGGCACAGACCAGGACCCCACATCCCACAGCTTCCATTGGCCAGGAACAGCAATCCACAGCCAACAGGAGCTGCAATTGCCTGCACCTGCGGAGGCTCAGGTAAATATAGTGGCAGCAGCCCATCAGGGGCTAATCCTGGAGAACTGGATCCAGCCTGTGGGCCGGTATTTGCCCAGCCCTACCATACCTAAAGCCAAGCCGGTCTATTATCTAACTAATGCCAGCTCCCATTTGTCAGACTGTAGCTGACGATGTAATTTAATCAACTAAAACAAAACCAACATTCTTTATATGCATCTTGGTATCTACTGACAAGACAGTTTAATTAAAAATAATTGCGAGCTGACTGATTTCCCTCCCCTACACACATGCAAAAAGAAAAAAAAAAGAAAAGAAACTGAACTATAGCAGATGCTTGTTAACGCAGGGCTGGAACACCCACTCATATTCTGGATTGCTGTGATGGAAAGCCTTACCAACATGTCACTGGGTTGAGGATTCTGGCTTGCTGATACCACGTGTCAACCACGTGATAGACACACGACACAATGGCTCACCATGAAGACAAGTGTCTCCCACCTCCATATGATGAAGTTTGTCTCGAAACACACTGCCTTTGAGCATCCTGCCCTTAACCACAAAGCCTAGAGAACACAATATTCAGCATATAGACATAATTCCTCCTGTTTTCCATACATACATCTCATAATGATGGTGGTGACACATTTGCAATAAAGATCTTATATAGCATGACCCTTGTTGGTGAAGCCAAGGCATCCCTAGACTCCTGTGAATCTATGCTGCCTCTTCCAAGAAGTCCTTGGGTCATAGTAACCTTAACTCTTAGGGCAGGCACCATGTTTTCTATGTCTTTTGGAAAGCAGCTTTCATTTCTTGGGCATCACCGTGACAAAATGGATAAAGAAACAACAGATCATGACTGGACCTGTTTTGAGGCCTGAGAAAGCTGCCTGTGGGATGAATGGATAGATCCACTCAAAAGCCAACTTCTACTCCTGCACCCCTACACCCTGTCCTGTACCGCTCACACTCTCAACCCTCTGCCCTGAGCCCCTTTACACCGGGCAGCCCCCTTACACCTTGCAGCAAGTACATTTTCCTTTTCATTTTTTTTTAAAACAAACATTACCTCAGTTAAGCATCCGAGTAGCACCAGGTATATTTGCTAGTCACGTATATTATATTCCCATAATCACTGAAATATTTTTCCCATTGTTGCATATCTGAGCAAAGTTTTTTTCTGATGAGCCTGGCACCAAAGATGCTTTTGACCCATCCAGCCTGCATCTTTTCATTGTGAGGGTCTCGCAGGCCTGACGCAAAAGCTTTTTTCCTTTCTCTTGTCCCCACTAAGAGTCTTTCCTAGGTCAATCACCTTCCCCATCACCATGGAGACCAATTTTCAAGCAGCACCATCAGAACTCATAAATCTCCCACTTGAGTCCACAGGCTACTAACATTTGCACTGGAATCTTCAGGAACACAAACTAAATCGGCCTTATGAGCTACCAGGAGAATTCGCCAGAAACTGACATAAATGCACATCCGCAAGGAATTTTCCATTTCGTCTATAAAATCAGCAACGTAACAACACGGGGACTTTTTTAAATGGTTTAATGGATTGCGGCAGTTAATTGGAAATCTTTTCGTCCATGTAACAAACAGTGTTTCGAACACATATTTCCTTAAAATTCTCATGCCTACCACTGAAGAAAAACTAGCAGCCAAAAACAAAAATCCCAGTCTGTCTCCAAAGGAAACCACCTTTAGTCACTAGTTAATTGACCCTGGTGAATATAATACCAGACATGTGGAAATAGGCACTTTGATATATGAAGTACACATGCATGGTCTTGCGTGTTATTTGTTTCACCACAGACGATACTCAAAAGGGAAAGGAAAATATTTTCCATGTTGCTGTTCAAAGGGAAACTAATTCAATGTAATGATAGGCTCCCATAGCATCATTTGGTATCTTTTCAATAAAATAAATTCAGTATTCTGATAGGGTTCTGAGATCTTTGCTTCAGGGTTTCATCCTGCCCTTGGTTACATTTCAGAAGAGCTATTGCCAAAAATCTGCTCTTGTGCAGAAGTATTCAAGATTTGCAACAAAGCATGAATCCTCTTAAAACCCAGAACTGCATCTTCAGTTTGTATCCAGTATTTTTGGTAAGGGCTGCAACTGATTAATGCAAATGTAAATAAATGCCTCCCAGATTATGATTTGTTAATTCCAATTCACATCCTAGTTAGTCTGGTTTACCAATTAACAGAAAACAAAATGAGATTATTATTCAGAAATTAATCTTCGCTTGCAATAATTCTCAGACTGAGGTTCAAGTTCTGCTTAGGGAGCTATGGAGCCCCCTCCGATCCTCTGCAGAATTGAACTATTTGGGAGTCAAGCAGTGTAAGTGAGGGGTGCTTAGAGGGGGAGTGAGTGTGTGAAAGGGTCTTTTGAAATACAAAGCAACCAACAAAGAGACACATACAAAAGGGATGGATAATAGCATCAGACCTGAAAAAAATTCCTTAGGCAGCATATAAATTAAGAGATGGATCTGAACAGACTGAAATACCTCCAAATTCTGGGAGATTTGGGATCTGTGCCCAGATATAGATTACAGGTACGTCTGATGTTTATGGTAAGTCCAACCAGATACAAACATCCTCAAAGATAGATGATGAAGAGTTTGGAAATCCAGAGACTAATTCTGTGGATTACACCAATATAAATACTGTATATTCCTAATCTCATCATTGGCTTGCTTGCTGGAACAATAACAGCATTGCTGCTTCAAATAGTCTTGATTGGATAAAAATCATTTACTTATGAACTTTTATCTAACACTGGCAATGAATAACCATATAATGATGCAAAATCCTCCAATGAGCAGGAGAAAAAGCCTGCTCAAACTGAATAAATTGCTACTCCACCCACAAAAGAGCACAACATATTCTTAAATCTAGTTCAAGAGGGAATTTTGGAAACTGGGAGATCAGGACTCAAATTAGCGGCTCCTTGACACAGCCTACCAAAGAGATATGAAATTGAAAACAGCTAACAGCCAGGCAGTAAGGAGAAATACATGATGAAAGTGCAGCTTCTATTCTGACCAGCTTCTAGTCTCTTCATAGATTTGAACACTAGATGGTGCTGTGCTACAGAGCATAGCCATGGAGTATGAGATGACTTGTTTTCTATGCAAACTCATCTAACATTTTCCACAAGAAGTTTATCTCCTTGCTCTGGTATTCTTATTTCTTAGTTAAAGGGGTGGGCTGACTATCACTGAGCAAATATTTACAGTGTTATGACAATGGAGACAGAGCTATGAAAAGAACCAGCCACTTGGTGGTTTGGGGAAAAAACAAAGACGCAAATTAAGAGCTAGATTTTTTCCCCTCTAAATGGTTTCACCACAAAGAAAGCATCCTTTTATTCAGTCTCGGCCTCTCTCTGAACAAGACAGGGTACTTATTTTAGTAGTTGCCAATTCGTTTGTATGAATGCAACTGTCTATTCATCATACAAAAGCTGTCATTTTTAAAGTTACTCCATCATCCTGAACTATTTGCATAGAGCAGCCACATGAGTAGGCTAAAATGACATGACTTTCTTTTTTAGAGCCATCTTTTTTTTTAAAAGTATATTATATATATCAGCAAAATAATTGTTTACCTTCACTGAGAAATTCTGTATTAATAAAAATACTATACAGCACCCTAAGATACATACATGCTCATTCAGAATTCTCCTTTTATAAAACTGCTGACTTCCAAAGAAAGTGGATGAAAATCACTGAGTTCAAGTATGACTGCCTTTCCTTTATATGCCAGGAGCCTTTAAATTTTGTGGTAGAGTGTCATTTTTAGTCATAGCCCTGTTTTCCATTTGCTGGAAACAAGCATATTATCCCTATGAGAAAACTGAAAATTGACCAATCTTTTCATTCTAGCTTAAAAGTCTCTCTTCTTCCCTGTTTTTTTAAATCATATTAACTGTTCTCACACTGAAAAGAGTAATTGGAAAATATCTATTCTCATCTGGCATTAACACTGAGATCTGGTGTAAGTTAACAGGCCTGTATCAGTTTTATTATGTTGTTCAGGGCACAGGCACTGGCTTTCTCCAGGCCTGGATGGTGCTCAACTCCTTCCCCCACCCCAGGTCCTGCCTGTCCCCACTTCACCCCTTTCTACTAGGGTTGCCAGATGGTTTAACCAAAAATACCGAACACATCCCACCCTCCCCGCCTCCCCAACCCCAAAAAAACACCAGGGAAAAAATTCTGTTGATGGGGGGGAAGAAAAAGGGGAAGGGACCAAAGTTGTTGAGGAAAACCCCCAGCATTAAAACAGCATGGCCCCTTTCACAGTGCATGCAGAGTCAGAATAGGGATAGGAACAGGGGAGCAGTTGAGCACTAAGACCCAGGGAAGGCATTGCTTCCCCTTGGTCTTTAGGCTTTTTGCCGGTGGCCATTTTGTTTTCTTGTTCAAGCCAGAACGCAGCTTCCCTGCGGAACCAGGTAAGCAGGGGATACAGGGGTGGGGGTGTTGGGGCCCTGGAGGGGTTGGGGAAGGCTGGGGGCTGGGCCCAGTTGCCGAGTGTGTTGTAGGGTTGCCAGGTGTCCAGTATTTTCGCCTCCTGGCCGGGAAAAAATATTAGAAAATACTGGACATTTTAGGTGTCTGGTATTTTCTGAATTTTTTACCGGACAGGAGGCAAAAATACCGGACTGTCAGGGTCAATACCGGACACCTGGCAACCCTACTTTCTACAAGTCCCCATCCTCTGCCCTGCCCCTTCCCTAAAAGTGCCCTCTCCTTGTTCCTTCCCCTCCCTCATGCTGCAAAACAGCTGACTGTGGCAGGCTGGAAGTGCTGGGAGGGAAGAAGAGTTGAATGGCAGGGCCCCCAGTGGGCAGGAGTAGCTGTCGTGTGTTTCATATCATTATGGTACCAATTGTATATGGAAACTCCAGCCAGTGATAAAATGTGGAAGAGACTGGCTGGGAGTGTTCTCCCCACACTTTGCATGAGGGGAGCAGGGGGAAGAGGTGGAGTAACTGCTGTCCTGAAAAAAGGAAAGAAAATGAAAAGTCATTCCCTGCTAACGCAGAAAACAGGACAAAGTTGCTCAATGAGACTGGAACATCTGGCTTTGTCGTGCTTTTCCTTCTCGCTGTCATCTGGGTCAGACTCACTTATCCGATATATTTCTGAGCAGCAATGCGCTGGCTGCTACCTCAGCAGCAACTCACAGGAACCTGTCAGTAACGCTCCCTCTCTCATGAAACTGGGCCTGTGTTATCCCTTCCCACTCCCAGCTCCCTGGCTGTTGGGCCACTTACACCTCCCAGGAGACGACTGAATTGCAATTTTACCCTAAAACGTGACTACGTGAAAATGCCATGCTCCATATTCCCTGTGACTACCCTCTCTCCCCCTAGCACAGGGGTGGGCAATCATTTTTGAAGGGGAGACACTTTGCGAATTTCTTACATGGTTGTGGGCCACCCCGGAAGAGGAGGGGCCTCAGGCAGAGGGGAAGGGGCCAGGAGTCTTTGAGTGCTCCCCAGCCCACAGCCCAGCGTGTCCCTGGCTGCATGAGGAGACCACAGATTGGCTTGGGGGAAGGGGAGTGCGTGAAGTCTTTGCCAGAGGGAAAGGGAAAGAATGGGATGGGACAAAGAAAAGTAAAAGGAACTAATGGGGAAAAGGACTTTAGAAATATTTTCTCTCTCTTTCCAGGGACCCAAGGTGCTTGGTCTTATGGGGTGGGAGGGAGGGGCCAACGCAGCAGCTACATCAAGAGGGGGCTGGAGGAAGCCCCCTCCCCTCACCTCCCAGCCGCCGGGAAGGGCCTGAGGGTGGGGAAGCGGACAAAGTCTCTCACGCATGGTTCCCTCCTGGCAAGGTGTGGCAGGAAGTAAGAGACTTCATGCGCTCCCCCGGCCCCAGGCCCTGATTGCCCTGGGGACAGGGTGAGCGGCAGGAAGGTCACGGGCTGGATCAACTGGATTGGTGGGCCGGATCCAGCCCGTAGACAATTTTGCCCACACCTGCTCTAGCACTACGCATTTGCCCTGTGCCTGAATCTGCAGGACAAGTTGTGCTCTATGGACCATTGAGGAAAGTGGCTGTATGTAGTGTGTGTTTCTGTTTGGGGTTTTCTTGCTGTGTGCTGAGCTTGTGTTTGGCTGTGTGTGTGTGTGGGGGTGTTTCTCCTTTCCCTACTCCCTCTCCTCCCCCTCAAGGAGTGTGTTCTGTGGCAGGCAGGTGGAAGCTGTGAGCTTCTAATCAGGGTTTAATAACAACTGAGGAATCTCTCAGAAGGAAGGCAGGTATGGATGGTGATAGGTCTGCTGTTGTTACCTGCACAGCATGTGCATGTTTGTCTTCCTCACGGAAGAAAGAAGGGATTTCATCTGCACTAAGTGCAAGCTGGTCGCCATTTTGGAGACAGAATTAGAGGACTTGAGGCCCAAGTATCGACCCTTCGTTCCATCAGAGAGGATGAAGACTTCCTCGATAGCAGGCAGCGTTTAATCCTGCAGGCACACCAGGCTGAAGAGCCAGTCAGAGCAGGACAGGACAAGGAAGAAAACTGGCAGCATGTAACCTCTAGAAGGAGAAGAAGTCCAACTCAGGTATCCCCCATTCCTGTAGAGGTAAGTAACCATTATCAGGCTCTTTCCACAGGCACTGCAGTGGAGAATGCTTTGGCAGGGACCTTTCAGGGAAGAAATCAGAAGGGAACACCATCTAGCGGAAGCATGGGATGCGTAGTCTTAGGGATGGGGGTTCCACGATCACCACCCCCAAAAGAAGACAACGAGGACTCCCTCCTAAGAGGGACTGAGTCATCCATCTGCCGTCCAGACCTGCAATCTTGAGAAGCGTGCTGCTTACTGTAGTAAGTTGAGGGTCAGTAACATGGAGTCAGCAGGCCTAAGGCCTGTAACATGAAAACAGCAACAGGCCTGCAATCTAGTGAGCAAGACTTTGGTTCAGTAACTCAGATACTCATAACCGTATAATTGTGTAAGTTAGGACACAGGGAGGCACGGAGAACAGACTGTAAGCCGAAAGGGAGTAACGGAACATCTTAAGGAATGTCTTGGTACAAAAACTCCCTAAAAAGTAATGAACATACCAACCTAGGTTCAGGACGAGGTTGAGATTGACAGCATGAAGGATAGTAAGTAAGCCCCCCTTCCGTAAGGTGAGGGGTGGTATCTAAGCAACAGAGGGTGGTAACCCGTACGTAAAGAAATGATGTAAGTTGTTTGTACCTGTCTATAAAAGGACACCGCAGAGGGTGCTCTCGGGCCAACCTTGGGGGGGGTGCACTAGGCGCCTGAACAGCAGGTGTCATTGCCTGAACTTACAGAACGCACAGTAGCTTAACTTTGACTAACTGCTGTTAATATCTGATATATGGCAATAGGCCTGCCCGGTGTTGGTACCTTGTCAACGTGGGCCACAGTGCCCAGTGGTGTAACATTGTACTGATCTCTGTTACCGACTGGTAGAGCTTCGCATTTGACAATAAACCTGCTCAATTGATTTCAAACCTTGCCTGCATCTGTCGTTTCCGGGGCCTCTCAGTGATCTCTTGTGTTGACCCAAGTGCACGGGGTCTAACAGTCTAGATAAAGGGAGTACCGATTGTTACGCACGCAGCCGAAAGTTTATCACTGACGGAGTAGAGGTCCTGTCAGGAGCGTGCCAGGACGACCATGACCAGACGACACTGACACTGACAGTCCAGACTACCGAAGGTACCAAGGTACGAAAACACCGAGGTACGACACTTACCAGGAGCTCACATTCAGGATGTGACCGAGAGTCTTCCGAAAGTGATTAAACCTTCGGATTGCTACCCCTTCCTGCTTCTCCATGTAGGAACTAATGATATGGCGAAGAATGACCTTCAGCGGGTCACAGCAGATTATGTAGTGCTGGGAAGAAGGATCAGGGAATTTGAAGCGCAAGTGGTGTTCTCATCCATCCTTCCGGTTGAAGGAAAAAGTCCGGGTAGGGATCATCGAATTGAGGAAGTCAATGCGTGGTTGCGCAGGTGGTGTCGGAGAGAAGGCTTTCAGTTTCTTCGACCATGGGACTCTGTTCCGGGCACAAGGATTGTTAGGAAGAGGTGGGATCCACCTAACCAAGAGAGGAAAGAGCATCTTTGCGGGCAGGCTTGCAAACCTAGTGAGGAGGGCTTTAAACTAGGTTCGTGGGGACGGTGACCAAAGTCCTGAGGTAAGTGAGGAAGTCGGATACCGGGAAGAATCACAAGGAGGAACGAGCAACAAAGGAGGACCCCTGATTCGGATGGAGAAGGTAGGGCGATCAACTCGTTATGTATGGCATTTGTACACAAATGCGAGAAGCCTGGGAAACAAACAGGAAGAATTAGAAGCCCTGGCCCAGTCAAAGAACTATGATTTGATTGGAATTACGGAGACTTGGTGGGATGACTTGCATGACTGGAGCACTGTCATGGAAGGGTATAAACTGTTCAGGAAGAACAGGTGGGGGACAAAAGGAGGAGGAGTTGCATTGTATGTAAGAGAGCAGTATGATTGCTCAGAGCTCCAGTATTTAGAGGGAGAAAAGACTGTTGAGAGTCTATGGGTTAAATTTAGAGGTGGAAGCAACAGGGATGATGTTGTGGTTGGTGTCTGCTATAGACCACCAGATCAGGGGGATGAAGCAGATGAGGCTTTCTTCGGACAACTAAGAGAAGCTTCCAGATCGCAGGCCCTGGTTCTCATGGGCGACTTTAATCACCCTGACATCTGTTGGGAGACCAATACAGTAGTACACAGACAATCCAGGAAGTTTTTGGAAAATGTTGGGGATAACTTCTTGGTACAAGTGCTGAAGGAACTGACCAGGGACCATGTACAGCTTGTCCTGCTGCTCACAAACAGGGAGGAACTAGTAGGGGAAGTAGAGGTGGGTGACAACCTGGGAAGCAGTGATCATGAGATGGTAGATTTCAGGATCCTGACCAAAGGAGAGTAGCAAAATACACACCTTGGACTTCAGAAAAGCAGATTTTGACTCCCACAGAGAACTGATGGGCAGGATTCCCTGGGATGCTTACATGAAGGGGAAAGGAGTCCAGGAGAGCTGGCAGTATTTTAAAGAAGCCTTATTGAAGGCACAGGAAGAAACCATCCCGATGCGCAGCAAGAAAAGCAAATATGGCAGGCGACCAGATTGGCTTACTGGGGACATCCTTGGTGAGGATAACAAGAAAGGTTTCTACAGGCATGTTAGCAATAAGAGGGTCATCAGAGAGGGTGTGGGGCCCTTACTGGATGAGGGAGGTAACCTAGTGACAGATGATGTGGGAAAAGCTGAAGTACTCAATGCTTTCTTTGCCTCTGTCTTCATGGCCAAAGTCAGCTCCCAGACAAATGCACTAGGCAACGCAGTATAGGAAGGAGGTAGACAGCCCTTGGTGGGGAAAGAACAGGTTAGGATTATTTAAAAAAGCTAAATGTACATAAATCCATGGGTCCGGACTTAATACATCCCATACGGTCTCCCACAATATTCTTGCCAGCAAGTTAAGGGAATATGGATTGGATAAATGGACTGTAAGATGGACAGAAAGCTGGCTAGACTATTGGGCCCAACGGGTAGTGATCAACAGCTCGATGTCAGGTTGGCGGTCAGTTTCTAGAGGAGTGCCCCAAAGATCTGTTCTTGGACCGGTTTTGTTCAACATCTTTATTAATGACCTGGATGAGGGGATGGATTGTACCCGCAGCAAGTTTACGGATGACACTAAGCTAGGGGGAGAGGTAGATACACCAGAGGGCAAAGATAGGGTCCAGAGTGACCTGGACAGATTAGAGGATTGGGCCAAAAGAAATCTGATGAGGTTCAACAAGGACAAGTTTAGACTCCTGCACTTGGGATGGAAGAATCCCAAGCATTGTTACAGACTGGAGACTAAGTAGCAGTTCTGCAGAAAAGGACCTAGGGATTACAGTGGATGAGAAGCTGGATATGAGTCAACAGTGTGCCCTTGTAGCCAAGAAGGCTAATGGGCATATTAGATTGCATTAGGAGGAGCATTGCCAGTAGATCCAGAGAAGTAATTATTCCCCTTTATTCAGCTGTGGTGAGGCCACATCTGGAATACTGCATCCAGTTCTGGGCCCCCCACTATAGAAAGGATGTGGACGCATTGGAGAGGGTCCAGCGGAGGGCGACCTAAAGATTAAGGGGGCTGGAGCGCATGAGCTATGAGGAGTGACTGAGGGATTTGGGTTTGTTTAGTCTGCAGAAAAGAAGAGTGAGGGGGGATTTGATAGCAGCCTTCAACTTCCTGAAGGGAGGTTCCAAAGAGGACGGAGAAAGGCTGTTCACAGTAGTGACGGATGTCAGAACAAGGAGCAATGGTCTCAAGTTACAGTGGGCGAGGTCTAGGTTGGATATTAGGGAAAACTATTTCACTAGGAGGGTGGTGAAGCACTGGAATGGCTTACCTAAAGAGGTGGTGGAATCTCCATCTCTAGCAGTTTTTAAATCTCAGCTTGACAAAGCCCTGGCTGGGTTGTTTTAGTTGGGATTGGTCCTGCCTTGGGCAGAGGGCTGGCTCGATGACCTCCTGAGGTCTCTTCCAGTTCTATGATTCTATGATACTCCCCATCACCACCAAAACCTGTTTTCTTACAGGTCGAGGTGTGACTGAAAAAAATACTCAGATAACAGTGGGATTTCACAAGTGTAGTTCTCGCCTCAGTTTGGCTACAGAATCTGAGGAAGGGAAAGTTGAATGAAATATCAGTATACAGGATATGCTATGCTAACAGCATTGCACCATCATGATTACCTAAGGAATCCCCATATCACCCCAGTGAGCTGGGCACCAATGTTAAAGTTGGGGATACTGAGACAGAAGTCAAGTGATTTGCCCAAGGCCATGCAGTGAGTCAGGGGCAGAGCCTGGCTTAGCCCTTAGGGCCTCCTTAATTCCAGATGTGTGTGTCTCCTGCCCTGCCACATGCCTTCAAGGCATAATTATAGCTAATTAAGCCAGGCTATGTCTACCATGCAGAGCTATTTTGGGATACCGGAAGTATCCCAAAATAGCTATTCTGCGTCTTTTGAGCAAGCCCGTTATTTCAAAATATAACAGGCTCACTATTCCAACATCCCTGTAAACCTCGTTCCATGAGGATTAAGGGATGTTTCGGAATAATGATTTATTTTGTTGTTTGGTGCTGTGTAGATCGTGCTAATGTTCGAAATAAGCTATTTTGAAATTAACTTGAAATAAGCTACGCAATTTGCGTACTCAAATTGTGTGGCTTTTTTCGAGATACGGGTGCAGCGCAGCTGTACCCTCACTGGAAAGAATTCAAATTAATTTAATGGGCTTTAGAGGAGACCCCCATAGGTAATGTTGCCAAAAACCTATCCCTGAACTTTGCATCCCACTGATCCTTATCCAGTGCCAACTCTTGTTGCTATACTACCAGCCCAAACAGATTGTGAGAACTCTCTCTCCTGGTTTTTTTTTTTTTTAAACACACCCTTGTAATAGAGGTTTGTGTGTCAGGCACCAAGAGATCCTGAAATCTGCTAATATGACTATCTCCTTTGCAAACAGAAAGCAATTAGGTTAAGTGGAAGACTAAAAGCAATCTCAGTGGTCTCTTTTGCAGGGGTGTCTGGAGAGCACAACTAGCTCTCTCTCACTGCTTCTATGCGAAGAGAGAACACACGTGAAAATGGCCAGAGAAGGGCAGAGCACAAAGCCCTGGCTCAAACTCCAAGCTCAGAGACAATACAACACGAGCCTGGACTCGGAGAAATTCTGTCTTTTGGCCCTACCCCCTTTTTTTTAAATCAATTGAACAAGATTTCCCCAAATGTCTCCTGCACTGGTTACCTCAGCCATTAATACCCAAGTTATAACATTTACATAGGAAATACAAAGATGATTCATCATCCTTAATCAGTAGATTTGGGACACAGCCGACCCATTCATCAGCACAGCTAGACAAAATAAAGCCATGAGGAAACTGATGCTCGTGTGTCAAGGAAGGCTCTGACTTCTCATTTGTGATGTGCGCTGGGGATGTACAACAGGAAGCAGAGAACAGCAGGGTTTGTGCTTAATACATTTCTTGCTATAGCTGTGGTGCTTCATAAGAAGCACTTTCCGATAATACTGACACACATGAAGCAACTTCTCTGAAGTCAACAAGCAAAGACATTCACGTATCCATGTCAGATTAGTCCCTAATGGGCTGGCATTTACGGTTTTTTAGGCAGTTCATTATTTGCAAGCTACGAAGGGTTTGATTTAAACATAAAATATTTTATTATTACTGACAGATAAAATATCTTTTCAAGTATTTTCCCTTTTTTCTATATGGCAGGTTAGGTTTTTCAACTAAACATACTGAAGTAGTAATAGACCATTTATGAATTTTGATTGCTACTTCCATTAACTGATCAATGAAAGATGGAATATAGTATACCACTAAGAAGTGGCCCATGTTATGTCTGGCTACAACCCATTTCCCTCATTGCCCCTACTGCTTGTCACCCTCACTCACTCCACCATGTATAATACTAGGCCTTGAACATGCATTCAGATTGGCTAGCTCAAACCCACTGCATCCATCCATACAAAGACCCACTGAAGCTTTTAAAATGGAACTAATTTTCAAATGTGTTTATATAGGGCTGGTTGAAAGTTTTCTAAAAAAACCCAAACCCCTCATCTCTCCCCCTCAAAAAACATATCTACTTTCTATGGAAACATTTTGATTTTTTTTTTAAAACAGAATGCCCAAACCACAATATTTCAGTCATTGAATTTCCACTGAAAAATTAAAATTTCCTACAGAAAGCACCTCCCATTTTTATGAGCGCCAGTCCAAACCAAATGCAGTTCCTGTTGACTGTAACCAGAGAGCATGCACTTACCTCTGAAAATTTTTAAAAACCAAGTGTTCATTTACAATCCAAGTTAGACGTTTATGCTAGTTTATAAGACAAATCAGCTACAACACAGCACTTAAAAAGTCTCCAATTGCAGCTCGCTTCCTCCCCCTCTCCACTGTATTGCTGTAAGAGATTTTACACTGTCATAATTACACAATGCAATTAGATGTTCTGGAGAGGCCTTTGTGTATTTATGATAAACACATCCAGTGACATTTACAACACTTCTATCATTTGAAGAAATTAGCCTCAATACATGAAAAGAAGTTATTACAGAATACATTGTGCAGATATAGTTATGCCTATTAGCACATTTACAGTAATTATGGTAATGATGCACAGTAATTGTTTTTTAAAAAGGAATCAAAGTACAAGAGAGGGAAAAGGAAGTGAATGAAGGCTCAGTTATGTTCTGAGATGCACTCATATCGATTTTGAGTAACTATCAATTTTAACAGGGTCACTGACAATTTATATTGCTGCAGCTGGTGCTAGAATTTGTCTCAGAAATTAAAAAAAAAAACCACCAGAGATGCCTGAAGTCAGGTTACCAAGGCAGCCTCATATCTATTTCAGCCAAGCCACTACTGGACACTGAGTTGAGTGATTTGCTTGTCCTGAGGGTTGGCTAAGCCAACCCACTGAAGAAACTTAGTTTAAAAAAAATTAAAAAAGACTTTGCTGAAAACTGGGTGTTCCAGGTCATCTGGACTTTCTTGTGTTCATAAATTGTAAATGTCTGATACTTTGGTCCAAACTGGAAACCAAGAGGGAATACAGGTGACATAAAATGGAATGGCCTTTACAAACAGTGTGGTGAATTCTATTGATTTTTTCACGAGTCTTACAGCACAGCATAGTTTTCTAAAGCCCCATGTTTCAAGTGATCACACAAGAATCTCAACTTTCATTTTAAAAATAATAATCTAACTCTCAGGGTTGCAGAGAAAAGCTAGAAAACATAACACACAATACCCTAAAGGAATCCAGCAGGCAAATTAAAAAAAAAGATACTAATTCATTTTTTTAAATTTTTTTTTATTTTTTAGAAAATCCTAATAATTTAAGGTAATTGACAGATTGATTGATTGATTTTGAGGCCTGACTTCAGATTTGTTGAACATTAAGGGATTGTCAATGCTGGGACAATGAGGGCACTCCAAAGCATTCTCTTAAATCAGTGGTCACCAAGCATTAGATCGGGATCTGATCTTGGAGCCTCTGACAAGTGATCCTGACTGGTATGGCCAGGAAGCTATCAAGTGCTGGCACTTCAGTTGCCTCTCCATCCACTGTCATGCTGCTCCTGCCCTCTGCCTTGGAGCTGCCCCTTGGAAGCCTCCTGCTTGCTGTGCAGGGTGTAGGAGGGGATGCTGATGTCAGGGTGTCCCTCCCCTCCATTTCTGTACCCCATCTTCACACAGAGAGAAGGGGATGGGGGGAGCTTGGCAATGCAAATCTCTGTCACTCTCACACACTGTGTGGCTGCGTCTAGACTGGCATGATTTTGCAGAAATGCTTTTAACGGAAAAGTTTTTCCGTTAAAAGTATTTTCGCAAAAGAGCGTCTAGATTGGCACGGGTGCCTTTGCGCAAAAAGTGCTTTTGTGCAAAAGCATCCGTGGCCAGTCTAGACGGGATTTTGCGCAAGAAAGCCCCGATCGCCATTTTGCGCATCGGGGCTTTCTTACGTAAAACATTCCTTCCCTGTCTACACTGGCTCTCTTGTGAAGTATTCTTGCGCAAGAGGGCTTATCCCTGAGTGGGAGCATCATAGTATTTGCGCAAGAAGCACTGATTTTGTACAGTACAAAGTCAGTGCTCTTGCGCAAATTCAAGCGGCCGGTATAGACAGCTGGCAAGTTTTTGCGCAAAAGCGGTCGCTTTTGCGCAAAATCTTGCCAGTCTAGACGCACCCTGTGTGTCTGTCATTCTCACAAACACACACTGTCCTTCCCTCTCATCTCCTGACCATCGCGTACATGGGCGGGCGGGGGTGGGGGGGGGGGTTGTTACTACTTTTACTGCTTGCAAAGTGGGTTCTTTTTGGTTTTTGACTGGTCTGTGCATTTCATAACTTTCATTTCTCTCTTGTGCTTAAATTTAATTCTTTGAGTACTAAAATGCCTAACCTGTCATGCCTGGAGTAATTATCCCTGTGGTTGGTTGTGCTCCTGGAGGTGGCTGGCATGTCCCTGCAGCCCCTGAGAAAGTCAGACCCGGAGTTCTCCACATGCTGTTCTTACCTGCAGACACCACTCCTGCAGCTCCCATTGATCAATAATGGAGAAGTGTGGCCAGGGGAGGCTGTGGGGTCAGTGCCTGTGGATGAGGGGCAGCACATAGAGCCATTGCTGCACATGCCAGCTGCTTTTGGGGGGTGGGGCAGTGCCAGGACAGGAGTAAGACTGATTTGGTTCTGCTGCTCCATCCCTGGAGCAGCTGTCAAGCTGCTCCCAGGGTGAGGCAGGACTTGAACCCACCACTCTGTGCTCCCCAGACAACTGCCCTATCCCCTAGTCCACCCCACTACCTTCAGAGGGTCCTTCATCCTGTGTCTGGTCAGTCCCAGGGTGGGCGCAAGGGGTGGCTTGAAGGTAGGGAGGTGGAGTGGGATCTCCAGTGAACTTGGGGATGGGCATCAGCCTCTGGAGCACAGGCTGGTGGGCTCAATCCCGCCGCCCCCCTCCAACCATTTAGGCAATGGCTGGGCCGCCAACACTAGCTGCCCCAGGGATTGAGCTGGCGCCCGTATTAGGAAGGCAGGATAAGGGACCTGCTGAAGGTAAGGGGGGGACTTTGGAGTGGTTTATGGGTTGGGGGATAGGGCAGTTTCCTGGGGAACACAGGGTGGTGGGTTCAAGTCCTGTTCCCCCTCAAGTTACCCCCCCCCCCCGGGAGCAACCAGACACAGGACAAGGGGTCCTCTGCCAGTAAGGGGCGGTGGGGTGGACTAGGAAATACGGCACTTACCTGAAGAGGGCAGGGTTGTGGGTTGGAGCCTCCACCCCAGCAGCCCAATCCCTGCCCACCCTGGGAGCAAACAGACAGCCAATACAGGACCCACCAAAGGTAGGGTGGGCTCTGGAATGGCCTACGGTATAGGGCATTTGCCTGAAGAGCACAGGGTAGTGGGTTCAAGTCCTAGCTGCCCTGGGACCAGCTGGACAACTAACACAGGCTACCCTAGGATCCTGCAGGATAAGGGACCCCCTGAAGTGGCCAAGGGGAGAGGGCATTTGCCACACATTCAAGACTAGAGCCTGTACCACCTACCCCAGCCTAGTGAATGAGATTCAGGGAGGAAGGGCAATAGGGCAAGGCCCTTTGGGAAGGGGCAGAGCCCCACAGATGGGGAGAAGGAAGCCAGGCAAGGGCATTTGGGCTTGAGGTAGATCTTACATTGCTCTTGAAAAAGTGATCTTGTGGTTAAAAAGGTTAGAGACCACTGTCTTAAATATTAACTGCATTGCCTTGCTCCTGAAGTTTGAGACAGAGGTCCTCTATAAGGTTCAAAGAGGCTTCTTTTTGCTTTTGACCAGAACTTAAAGGGAGCTCTGATTATGCAACCATGTGTGGGTAAAGGCTTGCTAGAACATAAGAACAGCCATTCTGGGTCAGACCAAAGGCCCATCTAACCCAGAGGGAATGAACAGAACAGGGAATCATCAAGTGATCCATCTTCTGACACCCATTCCCAGTTTCTGACAAATACACACTAGGGTCACCATCCCTGCCCATCCTGGCTAATAGCCATTGATAGACCTTGTCATAGGTTACCCCTCCGGGCACCGTGGCCCAAATCAACACGCAGGACTGGGTCTGGGCCTGAATCCCATTTATTGTGCAACCACCACCTCAATCAGTTTACAGTTATCCCACGTTATATCCGGCTACATACAATTAACCCCTTCGTCGGGGCTAGCCTTATCTCAGGCGATTCGAACCCGGCAGGGGGAAGGGGGACTCAGGCCCGCCCTCTCTCCCGAGTCCCAACCCAGGGCCCTAAGGATAGGGAACTTCCATCCCTACCCAGCGGATGGGGTTACCAACCCTAAACCCGCTCACGGGTTCCATGGCCCTACCCTGGGTTACTTCCTTCTCCCTCCCATCTCTGAGTGCCATCTCCCCAGAGTACCTCACCGCTCTCCTCCTCCCTGTCATCCGTCCCTTCTACCCGGTTCCTTCCTCCCTCCTCCGACTGGTGGGGCCCTTTTGAACTCCCACTGTCTCCGCGGGGGTCGTCATTACGCCGTGACCGGCGTACTACTCGCCAGCATGGCGGGTGACATCATCCGGCCACGCCCCCGCTGGCGCATTTCCGGCATTCTGACGGCTGGCGCTGTCCTCGGTCCTGGCCGTTCCTGTTTCCCCAGCGGGCGCCGTTCCATCGCGGGGTGCCCGGCCGGTGCTCACCCATGGCGCTTCTCCCTGGAGTCCCCGGCTGGGGTTCTCCCAAGTGCGGGGCTATCCTCCACGAACCTATCTAGTTCCTTTTTTAATCCTTGTATAGATTTGGCCTTGTGTTCTATAATATGGCACTTTATAAGGCGCATGCCAGTCTGAGAGAGGGGCTCTGCTAGGTTCTTCAGACAGCTGCAGACCTGCTAACATACACCAGGAATCCAAAGGGCAGGAGAGAAAACTGCCTGATGCTGCATTATTTAGGAAACAGCATGTGATTATGTAAATACTGAGTGTACCATCATGCACTAGGGGACATGCGATCTAAACTTTGACATTTCCTGTCACTGGAGAGTATAAACACTCAGTTAACATGGGTGTTTTTCCAGGAGTTTATGTACATACACATTACATTCTCAGACACAAATGCCAACTAGAAATCACTGTAATTCCCAGCAAGCAAGGGCATGCACCCGTCACCCCATTACTTGTCCTGCCACGGACTGTTTATCTCACATGGCAAAATCATTATGTTGTATGTACCTCTGCAATTCAAGTAGGGGGGGAAAACAAACAGTTGTGCAGATAAGAACAGCAAAAAGGACAAGGATAAATTCTGTATGAAACAGTTAAGGACAAGCTGAAAAAAAGAAAACCCTAAGAAACCACAGTATTGAGAAAATCTTTGCCAAGGAAAAAGAATGTGTGAAAATAGTTAACTGATATACAGTTTTGAAAAAGCAAGCATCCTTTGGACCCATTTGCTTTATTCCAAGTGTGAAAACCATAACTGACTGGCTTCAAAGCAAGAATTTAAATAGCTACAAAAAAAGACAGATGATCTGTGGTTATAAAAGGTTATGGTCTGATCATAAGACCATTTTGATTTTTGCTCTTGGAAATTCCACTAGGACATTCAAAGGCAAAAGAACAAAATAATCAGTTCCAGTGTTTTCTACATCTTTAATTTCCAGAGATGTCCCTTCTTTAAGGCAGTAGGCAGTGCAGGAAAAGAGGCCTTTGTATTACAATATAGAGGCCATGGTGAAAATGTAAGTCTAGGTCCTATAGGCACGTATTTTTCTTGTCAGGCACACAGAAGGCCAGCCTCTGCTCTCAGTGATAGCAATGTAAATCTTGAATTACTACACTGAAGTCAGTAGAATTACTCTGAATTTATACTGGTTTCACAGATCTGAATTTGGACCACTTCCTCTCCACACAGCTAAAATGAAGCTCAGAAACAAAACTCATCTAAACCATAATCACATTCTCTTACACTTTTTCTTTTCTCCCAACTCATGACCTTGCATGTGACATGCATCCTAATTAAACTGCAAGTTCTTTGAGGCAAGGACTACCTTTCAGTGATAAATATGTAGAGCCCTTGACACAAATGTGGCCATTAGCCTTGACCGGGACCTCAGAAATTACCATAACAACAAATTAAAAACCAGTACTGCCATGGAGAAATATGATACTTCAGAACTTATTGGAGTCTGATTTAAAGCTGTTTACAGTGCATATTTTGACACCCAATGTTGACAATTTGAGGTTTTAACAATCATAAAGCTTACCTTTTATAATCTCAGTGTCTATTGTCATTGAATAACTATTATCTGATCTGTTTGTTGTATTAACCCCTCCCATAATTTCTCACAACTATGAAAATTTAAAATAAAAACATTAAAATGTTTAAAACTGATAATTTTGCACATCATGAAAAATTAACACAAAAAATAGAAAAATGCTTAAAATAAACATCCACCAAATTTATTTAAAAAATAAACATCAAATTCTGCTAAGCCTATTCATTTGTATTAGCTGAGATTTTCAAAGACATTTAGGGGATATGGATGGCCCATTCCCATTAATGTCAAATACTTTGTAAATCTTAGCCACAGAGAAACTATACACAAATGCACCTCCATCTGTGTGGCAGACATAAAAGAATTTCACTCCTGTATGTAGAACAGACTATATTCATTCATTATCTGACCTGCATGTATTCAAATATCACAGAAGTTTCTTTTAAGCCAATTTATCACCGGAGATATACTATAAGCACTATATCACAGGGGTGGCCGTGTTAGTCTGAATCTGCAAAAACAACAAGAAGTCCTGTGGCACCTTATAGACTAAGGGTATGTCTACACTACAGCGTTATTTCAAAATATCTAATTTCAAAATAGTTAATTCAAAATAGCTTATTTCGAAATAACGCTTCTACACACAAAATGCATTTTGAAATAGCGTTTTGCTACTTCGAAATAGCGTGTCCACACTGAGTGGACGTTGAATCGCATTTAAGGCTGGCTGGAACCAGTTCCGGCAGGGCACCAGGTCAGGACTTACTGTTCATGGCTGCTGCCTAAGGCTAACTGAGGTCTGTGCTTAAAGGGCCCCCCGCCCGGACAGACAGTTCTCAGGTTTCCCTGATTGCTTGCCTACCTCAATGAAGGACAGCAAAGCATTTTTGTCTCGACATGCTCTGGTTGCCCTCACTCAGGACATCACAGCACTCTGCAACGTGGAGCCAGAGCTGCGAGCCTGGCTGCACTTGCTGCAGGCTGCCATACGGGAGGTCCATCAGGGGGCTGTCAGTATCCAGGAGGCCCTGCGGGAGAGCTTCCACCCTGAGGAGCACTAACAGTCTCCCTGGTGTGCCCCACTGGGGGCTTGTGCCTCATTCCTCCCTCACGTCCTTCCACTTACCCCTCCCTAACCCCCTTCCTGGTGTAAAATAAAATACACATATTTTCATGAATACAAACTCTCTTTATTTAACAAAATGGGGGGGAAGGGGGAAGAAACTCTGGTGAGACTGGGGAAAGGAGGCAGGAGAAGGGAGAGAGAGGGTGGGAGAGGGGAGGGGGAACCTGGGAGGAGGGAGCTGGAAGGGGGAAGCAAGGGGAAAGGGGGGAGGGGAAGTTCAGGACTCAGGGTTGGGGGTCTCGCCGGGCCAACTGTCTCCCAGCACCGCAGGTACAGGGGCCTCGGTGTCCTCAGGGGGATGGGGAGGGTGTGGAGGAGGTAGAGGGAGAAGAGGGGGAGAAGGAGTGGGAGGAGGAGCGGTAGCTGGGGAGGCAGCAGGCGCTGGAGCGGCAGGAGGCAGTACCAGGGTCTGCAGGTGCTGGCAGATGGCAAGGCCCTGGGCAAGCTGCTCCCACCGGAGCTGCAGGTCTTCTTGCACCCAGTGTGGAGGGTGCGGTGCAGGGCTTGCAGTGCCCCCAAGTGCTGCTGCTGGTACCCCTCCACTGCACGGGTGGTCCTGCAGAGCCCTCGGGTGCGGGAGCATGTCCCGGGCGGGGTGGTGCACCCTGCATGAGCAGCTGGTGCGGCTGTGGAGAAACAATAGAAGTGGTCAGTTCTCCCTGGGGACACAGTGGATGAAGCCCAGCCCCCCTCTGCAAGGCGAGGATGACCGTGCCCTGCACCATCAGAGCCGATGTGCTTGCACAGAGGCCATGTTTGGAATGTCCTGCTATCCCCGGGAGTGGGAGCTACCTCGAGACCACACCCATGCCCCTGTGCTATATATAGTGTATGTGTGGGGGGGAGATGTCCCCTGCCTTTGTGTAGAGTGGCCTTGTGGAGGGAGGGCGTCCTGCTGTGTCCCACCTCGGAGTCAGGAGAATGTCATGTCTCTTCACACATGCGTGTGGCTAACAGGGTAAGGCCCCTGTGTGGCAGCCAGCTGGGGTCACATGCCATGGGGTGCTGCGGCAAATGCTCGCACATGCACGGGTTGCTGCATGATCCGTGGACAGCAAGGCCCACACGCGCAGTCCCTGGTTTCTGTCCCTCCCTTTCCCCCACATAAGGGGACAGTGATGGCACTCACCTGTTGTTGCCTCCTTGGCTTCGGATGACCCTGGCGACAGGCCCGCTGGGGTGGCTCGGGGACCCTGACTGCTCAGCACCCTCCGCCTGGTCTGCTGCGGCTCCTGGCTCTCCTCCTCCTGCCCGATGCCCTGGTCAGGGCCCTCTGCTACAGGGTTGACAATCACCTGGGGGGCACGGCACGGCCCGCCCCCCCAGGATGCGGTCCAGGGCATTGAAATAGGGGCAGGTGTCTAGGTCTGCTCCTGGTTGGGAGCTGCCCTCCGTGGCCCTGGCATAGGCCTGACACAGCTCCTTGATTTTCATCCACACCTGCTCCTGGGTGCGGATGTGGCCCTTGGTGGTCAGGCTGGCAGCCATCCACCTGTAGATGGCCGCATTCCTGCGTCTAGTGCAGAGATCATAGACATTGGAGGCCTCCCCCCAAACCTCAATCAGGTCCACAATCTCCTCACTAGACCAGGAAGGCGCCCGCCTTTTGTGGCCCCTGGCAGGTTCCTGGGAGCTGGGGGACTGGTCCTGGGGAGCGGTGGAGGGCTGGCTGCCAGTGGCTTGCTGGCTCATGTTGGGGCCACTGAGTCAGGGAAAGTGACTGCTGGCTCTGGGCTGGCAGGACTGGAGCTGGCACAAGCACTGTGGCCAGACTCTACCCCTTTAAGGGCCACGAGGAGGGCGGGGGGAGAAGGAGTTTTCCTGGTTGTGCCCAGAGTGGCCACCAGGGCACCCTGGGAAGGCTGGAGGCCCCCTATTTTGAAATAAGTGTCTACACAGCACTTATTTCGAAATAGCTATTTCGAATTTGGAGTTATTCCTTGTGGAATGAGGTTTACCAAATTAGAAATAAGCTATCTGTTATTTCGAATTAATTTCGAAATAGCGGTTTGGCTGTGTAGATGCTAGGAAAGTTATTTCAAAATAACGGCTGTTATTTCGAAATAACTTTGCTGTGTAGACATACCCTAACAGGTTTATTGGAGCATAAGCTTTCATGGGCATAAGCTTTCGTGGGCATCTGATGAAGTGGGTCTTTACCCATGAAAGCTTATGCTCCAACAAACCTGTTCACCTATAAGGTGCCACAGGACTTCTCGTTGTATAAGCACTAAATAAAGTCTAGTGCTATTGCTGAAATATGTTGAATTACTATTTCTACTCTAACTTATGCTGACAGAAGCTGTTTCATCCTGAACATACTCCAAGCAATTTACAAGCTACGTATAGTGTGAATCCTACAATGAGGACCAACTACAGCAGCCCTTACCCCCACCTCATCTTAAGCAGCTACTTTGAAATGTCTTAATTTTTAATGACCATAGATATTCAGATTTTGGATCACTAAGAAAATTGGCAAACTCCATAAAAATGAAACCTGATTGAGTGATATTTATTCAGACTGCTTAAAACATTTTGAGGGAGGAGAGGGGTTAACTAACATGGTTGAGAATAACTTGGGAGGAAGAAGGTTGCTGTTAAAGATTCAGCATTATTCCCCCTTCAATTAAGGGATGAGAAGGCTCATAACCATATCTGAGACCTCCAATGAATCCTTAAAATCTTGACATTTCACACAAGAATAAAAACACTCCAAATATGCATCAGAAAAAAAGCAAGAAGGGGCACAAACACCACTTTCAGATAACTTATTTCACTATACAAAGGAATCACTTCACCTACTCTCAAAAGACTGTCACATCTGTGGCATTTCACAAAAGCTAACAACTCACATATTGACATTAACCAGTTTAGGATGAGTAATCAAGCAGGATATGGTACCAACTGCAATGGGAATTTAAGAAAACAGAATTTAGTTACCCAACATGGGGAGTGGAGCATCATATCTCTTTTTGCAAAGGTTAAGGTATTACAGAATATTAAGAGAATATTAAGGCTCCTGACATCCCAGTCAGGCATTATAAAAGATCGTTCAAGTTAAGCATGTTAAATATCGACTAATTGACTAATAGGGCTGTTGCTACACTTCAAAGGCAAAAGCTCCACGAGGGAGTCCCCAGCTGATCCCGGGCTCCATGCGGCGCTGCAGCTTCGAAATGCCAGGAGGAGCCTGACACTGGGCACCCCGCGACATTTCAAAGTGGCAGTGCCACACGGATCCCGGGGTCAGTGGGAGAATTCCCCAGCGGATCCCAGGCTCCATGCAGCGCTGCTTTGAAACGCTGCGTGCAGCCTGGGAACACCCCTGCTGGTCCCAGACTGCGTGCGGCATTTCAAAGCGGCAGCGCCACATGGAGCCCGGGGTCTGGCCCCAGGCTCCACATGGCACTGCTGCTTTGAAGTAACCCCATACACATTTTGCCCCCTTATCAGAAAGAGGCAGCAAAGGCAGCTAGGGGGAAGCGACTAGTCAACTAGCCTGTCGACTATCCGATAAGCATTTGCTTATCGGATTGTCAACTAGTCCTTTACATCCCTACTTCAAGTGGGTGACAATGTAATTCATTGTAATGAAGCCTTAATGTAAAAGGGAGTCAGGTCCAGGACCTTCAACAAACACACTGATTGGGATCTCTGATTTATATCCTTTGTCCAAACGGAACTGCCCAAGATTTCCAAAAATGAATGGTCATTTTGAGGGCCCAACTTCTTCTGAGTAGGACTCTGCAGATATCCATTTTATATCCACGGGTATTCATATCAGCGCATGTGGATATCTGCAGCTCATTTTTGCAGATACAGATGTGGATACAATACTGAAAATTTGTGGATATCCACAGTTCTACTTCTGAGAGTGGATACTCCACACATTCAGAAAATCTGACCTCTTTGAGGTGTCTCAAGTTGGTAACCCAACATCAGTACACACTTTTGAAAATCTGCATCCAGCTGCAACATGCTAGGGCATTGGTTGAGCACTAAACTCAGGGGGAAGATCATCACCTATGGAAATTAACAGCATCCGTCCCTGTGGTACCCTAACAGGCTTCCCAGTCCAACCCTGCTTCACCTGTGACATTTGACAAGATCACACCCAGAAGCAGTAAGGCTTTGGATGTAATTAGGTAGATTACTAATTAGCTAGGCTTCAAACCAGCCTTAATTAGAGGCCACTATCATTTTTTGGCCTCTCTGGGCTAGAACTGGAATTACAGATAATTAATCTTAAAAATATCACAGTTCTCATGGTGAGTTTCCAGCAGCACAGCAGGCAGTGAAGGACATAATAACATTTGGATAAGAAAGGACTATTTTTTCCCTGTTATAAAAAGAATGGAGCATTAAGGGACCTGATTTTAATTTAACAATATCCCTGTTAATAAGAGTTTCTATGTGACTTGCTCATGAGTTTGCAAGCCTGGCTTCACTTCCAATCATGGAGCTCTAAAAAAAAGCTTAGAAATCAGGTGGAAAAAAATGTGCTTGGGACGCACGCTTTATAGTTACCAGCCTTGGTCTCTCCCATAGATGCGGAGACTCAATCTTCTATTCTGTTCTAGCCAACATTCAGATTGAACCTCTCTGCCAGACCATGGATGGTGCTGGGCCAGAGAACCCCTGGACCAGAGAATCCCGGCATCTGGGAGTGGGACCAAGGGTCAGCAGCTGGGAAAGGAGCCGGGAGCCCAGGGCTGGCAAGGGAACATGGTGTTTAGGGGCATGGAACCTGGCATCCGGGGCCAGACTGGAAGCATAGCCCAGCCAGGGCCAGCAGCTTGGGAGCAGGGAGCCCAGCAGCAGGGGCTGGCAGCCAGTAGGGGAGCCAGAAGTGAAGCCGGGTGGGGGCCCAGAACCTGGAGGAGAGCCTGGCCAGTTCTGCTGATGGACCCTGAGAGAGTCCAGAGTCCATCAGCTGAGTGGCCAGAATTTACCTCCCGTGGTCCGGCAAACTTCCACCTTCAGCACCAGTCAGGTCCCAAGGGTGCCAGACCAGGGAGGTCCAACCTGTAGGTCCTGATAGTATGCTCACTGCCATGATATCTGAACACGTTAAGCAATCAAATGAACTTCAGTCAGGGACTAAGATTATGGAGAAAAAAGAAAGGTATTTTATTGTTTAAAGATGACCTGAAAAATATTTTTCTGCCCCTTTTTGCTTCTTTGTATTAATTAAGAAGGACCTTCTCCTTTTGTTATTGTTTCTAGAGGGTAGACTTCATTTTTCTGCTTTCCTCCCCTCCCCCCCGAAGCTTCAAAATATCAGGTACAAAAGCCTGACCCTTCCATGGTTTTACAAGATGAATTGGGGGCCCTCAGATGTGGAGGGGTTGGGTGCGGAATCTTTGACAAAGATGTTCCTACTGCCAAATGTTTCTTAGGTATTTCTCGAACAAAAAGAAAAGAATTCTAAAAATCCCATCATTTCTCAAGCACTTCAGTACCCAGCCTCTTGCCTCCTTGTAATATGGAGTTCTACCTTGAACAAGACCTGAATTTCTAACAAGCAGAAAGAACAAAACAGGACACAAACTCTTTTTTTTCTACTTTCCAGGTCACCTTTAAACATGGGAGGCACTCAAATCACTGTGACAGATGCAGTGTAAATACCTAGAGAAACAAATGCATTCCTGCCAATGCAGCTACATTTTATATGCCTTCGTGGTACAGTGGGGAGAGTGGCAGCATATTAATCATTCAGTTAAAAGGGGAAAACGTAACAAAGAACCAGCCTAGTGGCTTAAGAACTTTTATTTGGTTTGGAGATGCAGACGCAGTAGGCTCAGTCAATAGGAAATGTGTTGCACTCACCAGCAGAAACCAAACTCTCTGTCTGAATACAGAACTGCACTCAACAGGAACTAAAGGTAGCCCCATTCACCTGCCTAGCTGGAATTAACAGGAAAGCAGCCATACAGCTGGTTAACTCAGGGCACACAGGGGAATGAGTTTTGCAAGAGCTTGAAACAGGATGCAAAGACTCCACACCAAGAGAAGTGAAAAACAACAGGCAGGCAAAAACCAGAGTGTGTTCAAAGCATAAATCACAGCTCTAATAATATGGTAAAAATGCAGAGTGAGTGCAGTAGAATCAAGGGTCACTAACCCTAATGGGGTTTCAAATGCACATCTCTCTCATTTATTTTTGAATATAAACCAGCCAAAAACCTGGGACATCAAATCTGATCTCAAACCACAAAACAAGACAGAGAGCAAGCAGCTCCTGAAGCAGATGCACTCCTCTCCCTCTCCCTTCATCCAAGTAATCCCATGTTCCTCATTGCTTATCAGAGCACCCCATGCTGATGCTCTCAGCTCTCATCCTGATGGAACTCACAGCTCTCTTGTACCTAAATCTTTTTGATCCCAAGGCTTCAGTTCCCTAATGCTCACTCCTCAAGCTATTCTGGTAATTACCAGTAGTTATTACAAGGCTAGACGTACAAATGTAACACATTATATTTGACATGGTGACAAACAAAGTCCTGTTAGCAGGGTGATCAGACCTTAAACCATAAAACTAAAGTTAAAAAATCACTCCAAGATGAAATCTGGTAAATAAGAACTTAGCCCCCAATCATTTTTAAGCCAATTGTAAAAGTTTGACCCTTTTGAAGTTTTATATTTGCAATTAAAAAAGCTGTATTAAAGGCCCACACTCAACAGCTATGCTGATGTGAATATTACAGCAAGTCGGGATGGTCTTTAATATCTACAAGCTGGCATGACAAGACCATAAAGGGTGCCTGAAAATAAGGTTTTCTGATAGACCATCTGCTTTATGACCACATTAATAAGCTTTATTATCCACCCAATAAAGTTAATTTTAAGGCAGACATATGGATTCTGAACATACACACTGTGAAGTATATACCATTTTGTATTTTTATTTCAATAGTTCAATATTCATGGGGTTGGCTGTTAATTCATTAAGTAACTTTCTTCCTTCTGAATTATTACTGGCATCAATCCTTAGTATGGGGATACAGAGTTGCTAGTGTCTTTGAATGACTTAAAAACAACAACAAAAAACCCTATGCCCTGACAACTGAAAATCAATAGAAACTTCTTGGTGCTTTTCAGAAGGGGATGCATGTGAACTTCAGTGCCTGACCACATCAAATTCAGGTTATTACTTAGTCTTCAGTAGAAGTCGTCTGGGGGAACTGAAGAACATTCCTGTCTGTGTGGTAAGATGGCAGATCTTATGTTCTGAAAACAAGTACATCACACTGGTAGGTTGTTAGCTATGTATTCAGGGTCTGTTAATTGTGTGCAGGGCCAGAGAAAAAAACACCCCAAAAGCCTGCTCATCAGTAGGGATGTGTTATGCGTTATGCAGGCATTAGTGGAGTCAGACATTGAAGAGCAGTGCTTTAGCAGAAGAACGCTTGAAGATGGAAAGTCCTGCAGAGGACGAGGTAGCATTGCACATTTCAGTTCAAATAGCACATCAATGAGAGCCACAGAGCAAGTGTGTAATGGGAGCATTCAGCTTCAAATGTCTTTTGCTCCACGACTGCAACCTGAATTTTAAGTACTTGATGTTACAATGGCGAGGAGTAAAAGGAGAAGTAAGACTGAGCAAGGAGGAGCGATAATTGATACTGGTGGAATTTATAACAGAGATCAAAGCTGCCTCTCAGTACTAAAGCCTAAGGGACTTAAAGGTCAGAGCCTTCACATAGGAACAACCCAGAAACAGGAGTCTTTCCTACACATGCTGCCACATCAGGGAACAAAGCAGATCTTAGTTAAAACAAAGACCACATCAAAGTCTGCCGACTTGCCAGAACGCCTCTGGCATATAGCTGTAAGGTCATGTGTGCATATCATTTTACATCTAGAAAAGGGCCCAAATCAAAAACCCATATATCAACATCCAGGAGCCTTTTGTGCAACCTATCTGACCTGTGAAGCTGTCAAGACGGCCACTCTTAGCTGCCCCATGGAGACAGACCCTCATAGCATACATTTTAATGTACAGTATATAAGTAGAGCCTCTAGCCCAGGGCTTCTCAACATATGGCCCATGGGTCACATGTAAATTTGTTTGCAGCCTGCAGTGCTGTTTGGGTTTACGCGAGGCTCAACCTGCTGCCCGCGGGTGGGAACCAAAACAAAAAAGTAGTCAATATAATGGTCTTCTGTTGATATGTGCTTTAGTAGTTAAATTCCTGGACTGTCACTGCTCATTAAGAGTACTGTCATATGGGTGAAAATCGGGTAAATATTGCATTGTATTAATATTAGCAGAACTGACTTACATGGGGCCTGCGTGTTGTATAGTCTTGCCTTAATCTTTGTACTCATGCCCGTCAGTGTGAAAGCAGCTATTTGCATATATTTGCATATATCATAGAATACTAGGACTGGAAGGGACCTCGAGAGGTCATCGAGTCCAGTCCCCTGCCCTCATGGCAGGACCAAATACTCTCTAGACCATCCCTGATAGACATTTATCTAACCTACTCTTAAATATCTCCAGAGATGGAGATTCCACAACCTCCCTGGGCAATTTATTCCAGTATCTGACTACCCTGACAGTTAGGAACATTTTCCCAATGTCCAACCTAAACCTCCCTTGCTGCAGTTTAAGCCCATTGCTTCTTGTTCTATCCTCAGAGGCCAAGATGAACAAGTTTTCTCCCTCTTCCTTATGACACCCTTTTAGATATCTGAAAACTGCTATCCTGTCCCCCCTCAATCTTCTCTTTTCTAAACTAAACAAACCCAATTCCTTCAGTATTCCCTCATAGGTCATGTTCTCTAGACCTTTAATCATTCTCGCTGCTCTTCTCTGGACCCTCTCCAATTTGCATGTATATGCAATCACACTTACGTTGCGGCCCTTGGCATGTGCTATGAGTATCACTGTGGCCCCCAGGGCTTCCTAAGTTGAGTAGCCCTGCTCTAGCCTCATATGCCTTTCCCCACATTTACTTGCTGTCCGGTGCAGATTATCAAGATGTATACATAAAGAAAAGCTCTCTTCTTGATATTCAAAAGGCCTTTTTCCGCCCCGTTTTTACAGTGACAGTACAATCCAATGTTTGATTGAGACTTCCAACAGTGAAAACAACCTGGAAATTGGCTCACATTTTTATAGCTAGTCAATAATATCACCAAAGTTCCAAGCTATGGACCCCATCCGGCAATCCTTATTTACATGCAAAACCTTAACTAGCAAGTAGTCCCACGGAAGTTAATACAGTAACTCTCATGAACAAACTTTGCAAGATTAGGCCATTTATTATATGGATTTCTTGAGCAGGAAGTACACTATACGGTACCTGCATACCACTGAAAATCTCAAGCTAATTAAAAGCAGCATTAAGTGGCTGGTCTAAGCCATCAACTGTGTCAGTAAAACCAGAATTTCTGACACATAAGCACAGCTAAATAAACTCTCTTTTGTGCAAGCAGGTAAAGTAAACAAACAATGCAAATATTGCAAATGATGTTTGGGTTAACAGTTAATACATCCATCAGCATGCCAAACTTCCAATGGAGAATAAAAATAATACCTGCTTCTATATAAGCCAGGGATTACATCTATAGAAAGTTTGTTAATATTACCTTGGCATAACAAATGTTACTCCATGTATTTTAATGTTCTTCTTAACAGAATGAATTATTGTTTATAAAAATGTAAGTGTTTAATTGCCTTTTAAACTATTTAACACTATGAAATAAGGATTGTTTTTCTGGAATATGTGGGTTCTTTTTAAATGTGTTTTAATTTTACATTTTTCTGTTTTTCCACGTCATTAACCATTTGCAAAGAGAAATTTTCCAACACATCTATGCTCTAATAGGTAATTAATTAAAACTTTTTAATATATAGTTTTGTGACATGCTGCTAACGATGATTTATAATTATGGCAAATATAGATCACTACCAACATTAACTGCTGGACTAGTTCCAGAATTACAGAATCATAGAGCTGGAAGAGACCTCAGAAGGTCATCAAGTCCAGCCCCCTGCTCTAGGCAGGACCAATCCCAACTAAATCAACCCAGCCAGGGCTTTGTCAAGCAGAGACTTAAAAATCTCTAGGGATGGAGACACCACTACTTCCCTAGGTAACCCATTCCAGTGCTTTACCACTCTCCTAGTGAAATAATTTTTCCTAATATCCAATCTGGACCTCTCCCACCACAACTTGAGACCATTGCTCCTTGTTCTGCCATCCATCACTACTGTGAACAGCCTTTCTCCAGCCTCTTTGGAACCTCCCTTCAGGAAGTTGAAGGCTGCTATCAAATCCCCCCTCACTCTTCGCTTCTGCAGACTAAATAGACCCAACTCCCTCAGCTTCTCCTCGTAGGTCATATGCTCCAACCCCCCTAATCATTTTCGTTGCCCTCCGCTGGACCCTCTCCAATGCGTCCACATCCTTTTTGTAGTGGGGGGCCCAGAACTGGACACAATACTCCAGATGTGGCCTCACCAGAGCCGAATAAAGGGAATAATGACATCTCTGGATCTGCTGGCAATGCTCCTCTTAATGCAACCTAATATGCCATTAGCCTTCTTGGCTACAAGGGCACACTGTTGACTCATATCCAGCTTCTCATCCACTGTAACCCCCAGGTCCTTTTCTGCAGAACTACTACTTAGCTGGTTGGTCCCCAGCCTGTAAAAATGCTTGGGATTCTTCCGTCCCAAGTGCAGGACTCTGCACTTGTCCTTGTTGAACCTCATCAGATTTCTTGTGGCCCAATCCTCCAATTTGTCTAAGTCACTCTGGACCCTATCTCTGCCCTCAAGCATATCTACCTCTCCCCCTAGCTTAGTGTCATCTGCAAACTTGCTGAGGGTGCAATCCATCCCCTCATCCAGGTCATTAATAAAGATATTGAACAAAACCGGTCCTAGAACTGAACCTTGGGGCACTCCGCTAGAAACCGACTGCCAACCTGACATCGAGCCGTTGATCACTACCCACTGGGCCCGGCCTTCTAGCCAGCTTCCTATCCATCTTACTGTCCATTTATCCAATCCACATTCCCTTAACTTGCAGGCAAGAATATTGTGGGAGACCGTATCAAAAGCCTTGCTAAAGTCAAGGTATATCACATCCACTGACTTTCCCATGTCCACAGATCCAGTTACCTCATCATAGAAGCTAATCAGATTGGTCAGGCACGACTTGCCCTTCATGAATCCATGCTGACTATTCCTGATCACTTTCCTCTCTTCCAAGTGCCTCAAAATGGATTCCTTAAGGATCCCTTCCATGATTTTCCAGGAACTGAGGTAAGACTGACTGGCCTATAGTTCCCTGGATCGTCCTTCTTCTCTTTTTTGAAGATGGGCACTACATTTGCCTTTTTCCAATCATCCAGGATCTCTCACGATCTCCACGACTTTTCAAATATAATGGCCAAAGGCTCCTCAATGACATTTGCCAACTCCCTCAGTACCCTCGAATGCATTAAGTCTGGACCCATGGATTTGTGTATGTTTAGCTTTTCTAAATAGTTCCTAACCTGTTCTTTACCCACCAACGGCTGTCCATCTCCATCCCATCTTGTGTCACTTAGCGCATTTGTCCGGGAGCCGACCTTGTCCGTGAATACAGAGGCAAAGAAAGCATTGAGTACTTCAGCTTTCCCCACATCATCTGTCACTAGGTTACCTCCTTCATCCAGTAGGGGCCTCACACCAGCTCTGATCACGGTCTTGTTAACATGCCTGTAGAAACCTTTCTTGTTATCCTTCACATCCTTTGCCACCTCGCAATTCCAACTGCACTTTCGCCTTCCTGATAAACCCCCAGCATTCTCGAACTATACAGTTATACCCCTCCCTGGTCATTTGTCCAAGTTTCCACTTTTTGTAAGCTTCCTTTTTGTGCTTAAGTTCACCAAGGATGTCCCCTGTAAGCCAATCCGGTCTCCTACCATGTTTGCTTCTCTTGCTACGCATCGGGATGGTTTCTTTCTGTGCCTTCAATAAGGCTTCTTTAAAATATTGCCAGCTCTCCTGGACTCCTTTCCCCTTCACGTTAGGGGATTGTTCTTAAGATTTACTCAAGTCATTAAATAGCCACTGTGTCAAAAAAAAAAAAAAAAAAAAAAAAAAAAGTTATACACATGTTGCAGGCCACAATTTTCAACCTGGGGTGCCAAAAGTTAGGCACCTAAATAAAAGTGATCTAATTTGCAAAGAGATACTGAGCAGTCAGATTAAAGTGAAACCAATCTGAGCTGTGCATGTTCAGCTCATCTGAAGTATGAGGGGCCCCAATACATGGGTTGAGATACCTAATTTTAGGCATCCAAGTTTGAAAAGTTTCACCCAGATCTTTGCATGCATAGCATTTTCTAGGTTATCAAAGCAAACACATGCCCATGTACAGCAGATTCAAATTAAGTCAATTCATGAAAGGTATAGGATTCACCGAAGCGTCCCAGATTTAGGAAAACAGCCTGAGTTTGATTCTCTGCTGATATAAATGCTACCATCACCTGCAAGTACCTAAACCAAGTGGAAAAGGAACAAGGGCCTCAGGAAGTATAGATACTTATTAAAGGTGGGCCCAAACTCTGAAATCATCTCTTGATCCTTTGGGAACATTCAGATGCACATCAAAAACCCAAGAAAGCTCACAGCCTAATAAATTTGTTAGTCTGTAAGGCACTGCAGGACTGCTTGATGATCAAAAACCGTGTAGCTTGAGCTCATGATGTCTAGTATTTAGCCAATGATCTTGCCCTATTCATGGCAAGAGATGGAAGAACAATGGTCATATGAATCAACAGCTAACGTTTTTCTTGTTCATTTGTGATCAATTTAAACCTAAAAGCAATTTACACTAAAGTGAAAGGGGATATTTGGGATGAGATACAGAAATTTAATCCAAAGTGACAGTAACAGAGAGAACCTCTTCTATGAGAGGTAATTCAATAGCCACATACTATATTTGATTTAGTACTGGTAGAAAACTGAATTCCTCTTTTATAAAGAGAAAGATAAACAGGTTTTGATGCACTTTGGTTCAAGGATCTGTCAATCTGTGAAGAAGTGCTGTAAACAGCACATTTAGAGAGGGGGCTAGGCAGCTGGAAACACATTCGGTTTTTGAAAGAAAACCCAGAAGAGAATGAAATTGGCCAGTATTGTATCTTCAGCTGAAGAGCAGAAACACCCTTTACTTCTTTGAAAGAAGCCCATATTCTGCTCTGAATCACCTCAGTGCAACACAGCTTCACCCCACTGGAGAATCTGACCCACATATTCAATTTAACCCTATTTGTAGCAATACGATTTACACATGCACAGCAACAGATGGGACTTGACTGTCTCCTACAGAAGCAAAGATATAACTATAAACGACAATTTAAAGATGGTTAACCACCAGCTCCACTTGGGCCTTCAGCAGGATTTGAACCTAACATCTTCAGAGTTAAAAGTAGGAGCCACGATGGCTTGACCTAAAGGACTAACTCAATTAACCTCTTATAAACCTGTGATGGGGACAAATTAACTGGAGAGGGACAAAGACAGTATCATGTCAATTTGCTTTGTTCTGTAGAAGATTAAGTACAGGTACTAGCAACAAATGTACTGTATAATGGGGAGATGTCAATCATTCCACAGTTAAGACTTTAAAAGATTTATATTATCCTTCCATCACAAATAAACTTTTGTGATTTTTCCCCAGGTTACTAGAATCTGGCTGAAATTTCACAGTGTGCTCTAAGTCCAGCACAGACTTTTTCTAAGTTGTTTTTGACAAATGGAATAAATCAGATGGGAAATACAAGGATGCAAAACCTTACTACTTGAATATTTTACTTTTGGGGGTGGGGGCTTCAAAAGCTTGGCCTTGAATTTCCTTCTAAAAATAATAATCTATTGACATTGGCAAGAGCTGGCACTGATTTTGGGGAGTCACTGGCAGAATTATTCAGTTATTAGAAGCACTTTCATACTCATTGTGGGCTGTTATTCTTCATTTCCTAGACTGTCAAAAGACCTTGCTAACTCTCCAATGGCCTTCACTGCGGGAAGCAGAACAACATGGAAGAAAACATATGGAATGGACAGAAGATTCTGGTCTGAAAGAAACAGAGTAGAGAACCACGCAGAGGATGAGAGCGAAAGAGCCATAGGAGAGGAGAAGGTGGTATCCAGGCTGGGGAGAGGAAATCCAATTTGGAGTTGAAAGCCAGGCTGGCAAGTAGCAGGGTTCATCCATGCACAGCTTGCAAACTTGTCAGAGATTCTTGTCATTCAGACTCTCAAACATTTTTTAAAAACCTAAAACAAATTTCTGGGATTACAGTCTACAATGGGCAATGATACAGGGCCAAAATATGGTTGTTTGAGTGGTTTCTGCTGTGCATGTCCCCTTTTTGTGGAAGGGAAGGAAGAGAGAAGTTGTTTTGTGCTTGTAACTTTAAACAGAGAATTTCAAGCCTAACATTTGTGCTTCCTTTTGAATCTTTCACATGCTATCTGGAGATTTTCCCCCCTTGGATAACAAATAGTTACAAGCTTTTTTAAAAAAAATTCCCTGAGCATTATTTAAAAACCAAAAACAAAGAAAAGTTCTTAACAAGAGGCTTTATTCACAAATGGCACAAAGAGAACCAAGCTGATCCCTACACGGCGCTGCTTCCTGACACACACCAGGAAAAAACGCATACAGACTCCAACTACAGCCACAGCGGAAATGTAGCGTGTGGTCTTGGCTGGAAAGTCCTCGCTTGCCGAAGGCATTCTATAGCCAAACGGCTGAACTTCTAATAGGCATTCCTGGCTGCTGTTGCCTAGCCTGGTGGAAGTGATTCTGGTTTCAAGTATTGATAACATGCTTGTCCCACTTGCAATGCCAGAGTTTGAAGGATGAGAGAGAGTGGACCTTCGGTGTTCAGCAATCCAGACAGCCATTGTGCAACTCGGCTGTTGATATTGCAGTCCAAATGCACATTCAAATGAAGAGGATGAAAAATCAAAAATAAAATTATTTCAACAAGAATTAAAGCTACTTCCAGTGCCCGTTATCTCTGCCTCGCTCTGTCTTATGAGAGCATATAATGCTGACAGAATTACCTTTCTTCCAGTATTACTGCATCCACATTAGGAAAACTGTGCTGTACAAAGCTGCTCATTGTTTAAATGTCAAGCCCTAAGTTCAACTAATGGGGCATAAGTTCCTAAATCACTTTTAGAAATGGACTTTAGCTGCTTTGGTACAGTTTTAACCAAAGTGATGAAGCAAAGTGGGGTGTTTGTGAATAGGATAAGTGACAGGTAATTTTGGTTAAATTGGCTCTTTAAAATGGCCCCCAAAAGTTCCACGGGAATTATTCACCTCACATGGGATGCGATGAAAAAGGAAAAGAGGAAATTGGGCGGGAGAGGGGGAGAATGGACACTGCTGCACAGAACTGATCATGAATGCAAGGGTTCTCACTGGAGCGGAACATAATGGTCACGTGGGAAGAGACAATAAATGCTTCAGACGGTACCATGGCAGCTGTGAATATGGAAATAAGAAAAAGAAAGAACAAATGATGGGAAAGAAATAGACCAGCAAAAACCCAAGATAAGAGAATTAAGGATTCTTATCCTTAATTACTCTGAAAGGCTTCTGAAGGAAGAGAATCCAAGGGAACCATGTTTTATGGAAAAATCCAACCAGGGTCTGGTAGCTCCAGTCCTAGAAGTAATAACTGCAGAAGCAGTAAGCAGCGAGAAGGAAAGCAGCAGTATGGAAGTGCCTGGGGCAACTCGGTGTGAAAACATAGATACAACTGTTGAATTCCATCACATGGACAGAGAAGATGCCTGGTGCTTGGAGAAAGAGCACATTTGTTCAATATTTAAGAGAACAGGAGACATACAGAAGCAGCAAGGGGTGGAGGGGAAGCGAATAGTTGAGTAGTGACTCGACTAGTCACTTACATCCCTGGTAAGAGGGTGGGAATGAGTGACAGAGGTGGAATCACTTGAGGATTCCCTGTTCTGTTCATTCCCTAAGCGGGGCATCTAGCAGTGGCCATTGTCAAAAGACAGGATACTGGACTAGGTGGGCCTTTGGTCTGACCCAATATGGTTGCTATTATGTCATGAAAAAGGAGTCTCTTAGCTTCAAAGTTTCCAAAGAACTGCTCCAATAGACCTGATCCATGAGGTTTTTTCACCATGTACCCTTACTTGAATTTTATGGGGCTTTGGTCATACATAAGGCACCACATCACGATTACCAGATAGCAAGAAAAGTGAAAATAGAAGAGGAATTAAGCAGGGGAGGGGGAAGACTGTAAGACTAGGCTAATGACACTTAGCAAGCACTTTCCGACTGCCACATAACTACATTTCAGTATATAGCTCCCTTCTTCCCCCCATCAAAACCAGTCAGACTTGTGAAAGCTCACCCATTGTTAGATTCAAAGCAATTCATCATGCAGAGCCTCACCTTTCAGCATATAATTAAAAATTCAGTGATGCAGACCTCAAGGATAAATGCAATAATAAATATAATTTATTTCCTTAATATACCAGTGAATTCTTTATAATGTTGAGATAAACAAAGCACATCCCATTCCTAAAGTAATGATCCTAACTAGGGGAGTCAATAAATTCCACTAGTTGCCAATAAGCTAATATTTTGCCTTACTGCAATCTTACAAAAAGATTTGGTGCGGGTATGAAAACATTAGTCTTTGTGAAAGGATATTTCCACCATTCATTTCTGTGCCTCAAATCAAGAGTGAATGTGCATTTGCCATATGGCTTCATGGCAGAAAAAATATAAATGTTAGTAACCAAGGCGATGCTTTGGAACTCTTTATTCATTTATTGCTAATAAAACCTGCTCTTCAATAGATTGGTAGGATAACAGTTAACATTTGTAGTTAGCATAGCATTTCATGTTTTCAAAGCATAACACATTAAGCTCTAGTACATCTACATGAGACATGGAAATATTATCTTTGTTTATACATGGGGAAACTGAGGCACGGGGGAGATTCACTCTGTCAAGATCAGAGTAAACAAGTAGTTGAATCAGGATTAGAACTCAGAAGTTTCTGGGAACCAGGTCTGTGCTCATTCCATTAATCCGGGGGGGGGGAGGGGGGAGAAAGCAAGATACCTCTCATGGGCCAAGCCACTGGAAATAACCAGCCAATAGGAACTGACTCCAGCCAATCTCTCAGCTCCTATTGGCCAGAAACAACCAGCCAATAGGAGCTGAGAGACTGGCCTGGGGAACAGGGACAGTGCCAGCCTCTTCCCCCCTCCTGGAGCTGAGATCCATGTGGAAATAGCAGCCTGCAGTTTAAAGTGATCAAGGGCTGCAGCAGGCAGGGAGCCCAGCGTGCCTGGCAGGTGCTGCAGAACTACTCTCCAGGAGACACTTAGGAAAAGCATCTCCCAGCCAGAGCCTGCCTCTGGCACCCCTGCCCCTCCTCTACCCCATCTCCCTCCCTCAGGTCACCTGGTTACAATTCCCTCCCAGACCCTGTGCCCCCTCCTGCATCCCTCCCTCAGGCCAGAATCCTCTCCTGCACCTACACTCCCTCCCAGACTCTTCACCCCATTCCCTTGCCCCAGGTCACCACCCAAACCTTCTGCAGTCTGCACCCCCTTTTCCCCTTCTCCCAGGTCACAATTCCCTCCCAGACTTTGCACCCCCTCCTAGAGCTCCTCTCCCAGGCCAGAATCCTCTCCTGCATCCATGGTCCTTCCCTGACCCTATACCCCAATCCCCTGACCCAGGTTACAACCCTCTCCTTGACTCAAACTCCCTCTCAGATCTCACACCATCTCCTGCATCCCAGCCCTTTACCCCATCCGCACTTCTACTCCCAACCACCATCCCTAGACCCTGCACCCCCCTCCACAGAAAAGCGTGGCCCTCGACCACTTTTCAAAATCTTGGAGTGGTCCTCCACCAAAAATTATTGCCCACCCCTGCATTAATCCATGCAGCCTTTGGGACACAACATGCTAATCCAGCCACAGATGACTATGCATAAATAAACCAAAGGTAAAAGCTATCAGGCCACCTCACACAATGATAGAACAGTGCTGGATCATCCGGTTGTGGTGCATTTGCACAGCATCAGCCCACTGGCACTTGATCTAGGAGTACTATGGTAAGGCAATTCATCCAGTAACAAGATTCTCCTGGAATTTTGAGTCTTAGTGGCATATAACTCACTGGGGCACTGGCTGGACATATAAATAATAAATGGGTTTATGAATTGTGCAACTTTTTATAATGAACTAATGCAGCTTTTCCTCAGTGACAACATTCTGGGTAAGTTGTGGCACCTAGTTAGGATTTACTGGCTAGATAAATAGTCAGCTCAGTCCCTAGAAGATGACTCAGTCCCTAGAAGAATTCGTCACTGTTTCTGTAATAAATTTCACTTGGTTTCTCTCCTATGGAATATGGAAAGAAAAAAATTAAACCCCCTTCACAGGGTTTCAGAGAATCTCCTTGGACACTTTAGTATCCAATACCCATTAATTTAATGGGGGAGGAGGGGGTAATGAACATCTATATTCGTTAGAGAAGCTTTGGAAACCTAAATTTATATCTGAATTTGGCCCAAATAGATCAGTCCTGGGTCTCTCTCAACAGGGAAAATCAAGCTGAAACGAATGTGGTCTTGTCAATCCAGCACTACGGTAAGAAGAGAGCAAATCAGTTTTCACACATCTCATGAGCCCAAGCTGACAACTCCCACTGCTCCACCAAACCCCTAGCACAGATGACATTAACATTAAAAACCAATTTGAAAACTGGCCAAACTGTTATTAGACACCTTGATACAATTACTGATGCCTCCATAAAGTACTGCCTGTCTACTATGCAAATTTTAAGAGTGAACTGTTCTTCTAAGGATATTACACCCACTACTCCTTCAGATTAGCGTTAATAATTTGCCATCAGGTGTCAAATTATCATTTAAAAGTATGCCATTTCAGCCTACTCCTAGTTTCTAGTTTACTTCAATTTATGAGCACAAATGCACCATTTGTTTCAGATGTGTAAGCCGTATTCTATACAACACTATTCTCTACTGTGAGAACTACATTCATTTTATACTAACAGTTCTGAGTTGTTTTTCTCCTCTGGCCTTTTAATACTCAGTCTTCTGCTATCCAGGAAGCAGCATAATGCCTGTTATCTTTCATAACTAGATACCAGGGCTCAGATACGGCTTAGTTCATAAAAGCAATGACTGTCAACCTGTACCTTCATGTAGTTTTTGCTCACATTACAAAATTCACTACACAACTTGACTAGTAGCCACGGTTCAGCAGAAACTAGGAACTAGAGAAATAGGACAGATAATTAGAGCCCTGATTCAGCAAAGCACTGAAGCACATGCTTGACATTAAGCATGTGATTAATCCCACTATTAAATTAAGAATATGCTTAACTCATTTCTAAATAAGAAGGGGGGGGATTTCACAAGTACCTATGTTATGGGATCCAAAGTTCCATTGTCAAAAATAATGCAGGTATTTAGGACCCTAAGAACATGTTTACACAAGGATACTCAGAAAAGTTAATCCAAATCAACTAAACGTACACATTTCAAAGTGAATTAGTTAAACTGCATGTAGTCTCTTTTAAGTGAGGTTAAAAAAATAAAGGCTGCTTTAATTCTAACTCAAAGAATCCACACAAGGATTTCATTCTGTTTTTCCAATCCACTTTAAACTCACACCATTGGTGAATTCAGATTAACTTTTCTACATTCCATGTCTAGACAAGCACTAAATCTCATTTTTGAAAATTTTACTGCAGATCTGGATTCAGATTCATTGGAAGAACAACATGAAGAAAATTTGTACAGAACACATCTATCTGACTTTACCATTGTCATGCAACTCCCTGCAGCAATAGGAAAAGTCAATATATACTTAATCACAAATAAAATTCAATCATTTGTCTTCGAAATACTTTAAGTGAAAACAATATGCAACAGCATGCAATTTCACTCAAGTACCTGCAATATGAAGACTGAGTACTCATTCTCTTTGAATGACAAAAGAGAAAATTCTCAGAAGAATGCATAATGCAGTAAAACATCAATCTATAGATGAAGAGAGCAGTGCTTAGCAGCTACTCCCTTATAAAACCTTTTTTTTTTTTTTTATAACACAAAATCTAAAAGATGAATGGTGTCACTTCTGAAAAAATAAATGGAGGCATAGGAATGCAGAAGTAGCCATACTCTTCCAGAAGTACAATGAACTGATCCTGCACCGATTGGCACATTTCCCACTAACTTCGATGAGAAGAGAGATGGAGTACCTATGTAGTGTGGAAAGTAGGTACAGTTGGGGGGCCATGGCACTGATATGGAATTCAGAAGTTATGGGATCTATCTTTGAGTTGCCATTGATCCCATGTAAGCATAGGCAAGTTACTTCACCTCTGCCTGCTGCTCTGAAACACTTTGGCTACATCTACACTGTCCTCTCTTCCGAAAAAAAATATGCAAATGAGGCAAAGCATGGAATATCACTGCACCTCATTTGCATAATTAATGAGGCTCTGCTTTCAGGAAGAACAGCTCTTGCGTAAGAGGGGGGTTTTGCGCAAAAACGGAGCCTTATTAATTATGCAAATGAAGCACGGCAATATTCCACGCTTTGCCTCATTTGCATATTCTTTTGCACAAGAGAGGGCAGTGTAGACGTAGCCTTTGTTTTTGTTTGGTTGGTTGGTTTTGTTTTTTCTGATTAAAGTGTTAGCTCCAATGTGTGAGTGTACAGTGGCTAGCATAATGGCACTTTGAACTCAGTTGAGACCTGAACTTTGCAGACTTATTTTTATATAGTCATCTCTTGCAGGACTGTTTCACCTTGTCTCTCTAGCCAATGATATTGGGCCAACACTATTACCCAGCAGCAGCTGCCTCTCAGAAATCAAATCCCACATGGAACCTGACCACTGTCACATTCCATAACAGTCAGTAATTTCTACTGCAGTGGCTCAGAAGATGCACAAAAGCAGAACTACAACTCTCAAGGGAAGCTGGTAAATAAAATACTCTAAATTTTTAAAACTGTATTAGATGTCAAAGGGTTGTGGCCTGGGGATTCCACCCTCCCTCCACCTGTAAGGCTGCTTTTCTAGCTGACATATGATGAAAGCACTAATGAGGCTTACTGTCTCTGAACACGCAGAACAAGGCTTGTGCCATTTCTGAACCTCTGATGGTGCTTCTTGGTTCAGGACAAGTCTCAGGTCCAGTTCAATAAAAGGACGCTCTGCTTGAAGGGAACTACCGATTCCTAGAATCATAGAAGATTAGGGTTGGAAGAGCCCTCAAAGTGCAACCTCCTGTTCAACCCCTACTAAATCA
Organism: Rafetus swinhoei; assembly: GCA_019425775.1. Lineage (NCBI taxonomy): Eukaryota > Metazoa > Chordata > Testudines > Trionychidae > Rafetus > Rafetus swinhoei. The sequence continues at coordinate 8,616,180 of CM033429.1, read as the reverse complement.
ACCCCGCCAGGGCTTTACTAACCTGGGCCTTAAAAACCTCTAAGGAGGAAGATTCCACCCCTGGTTAACTCATTCCAGTGCTTCACTACCCTCCTAGTGAAATAATTTTTCCTAATATCCAACCTAGACCTCCCGCATTGCAACTTGAAACCATTGCTCCTGGTTCTGTCATCTGTCACCACTGATTCTAGCCTCTCTTAATCCTCTTTAGAACTACCCTCCAGGTAGTTAAAAGCTGCTACCAAATCTCCCCTCACACTTCTCTTCTGCAATTCAAATAAGCCCAGTTCCCTCAGATTCTCTTCATAAGTCACCACTCCCTAGTCTTTTTTGTTGCCCTCCACTGGACACGCTCCAATTTGTCCACATCTTTTCTGTAGTGTGAGGCCCAAAACTGGACACAATACTGCAGATATGGCCTCACCAGTGCAGAATACAAGAGAACAATCACTTCCCTCAAACTGCTGGCAATGCTCCTACAAATGCAGCCCAATATGCCATTAGCCTTCTTGGCATCAAGGACACACTGTTGAATCATATCCAGCTTCTCATCCATTGTAATCCCCAGGTCCTTTTCTGCAGAACTGCTGTTTAGCCAGGCGGCCCCCAGCCTGTAACAGTGCTTGGAATTCTTCCGTTGAACTTAATCAGATTTCCTTTAGCCCAATCTTTCTAGGTCACTCCAGACCCTACCCCTACCTTCCACCGTATCTACCTCTACTCCCAGCTCAGTGTCATCTGTGAAATGACTGAACGTGTAATCCATCCCATAACCCAGGTCATTAATGAAGAGGTTAAACAAAAGCAGCCCCAGAGCTCATCCCTGAGGCACTCCGCTTGATACCAGCTGCCAACTAGATATCGAACCATTGATCGCTACCCAATGTGCTCAACAATCTAGCCGGCTTCCTATCCAATTCAAAGTCCATTCATCTAATGCATACTTTAAATAGTTGGCAAGAATACTGAGAGAGACCGTACCTAAAGTTTAGCTCAAGTCAAGGTAGATTACATCCACCGCTCTCCCCATATCCACACAGCCAGTTACCTCATCATAGAAGGCAATTAGGTTCATCACGCATGACTTGCCCTTGGTGAATCCATGCTGTTTCTGACCACCTTCCTTTCCTCCAAGTGGTTCAAAATGGATTCCTTGATGACCTGCTCCATGATTTTTCCAGGGACTGAGGTGAGGCTGACTGGTCTGATTCTCCTTCTTCCCTTTTTAAAAGATGGGTACTACGTTTGCTTTTTTCCAATTGTCTGGGACCTCCCTGGATTGTCACGAGTTTTCAAAGATAATAGCCACTGACTTCTCAATCACATCAATCAATTCTCTCAGCACTCACCCATGCATAAGATCCAGCCCCATAGACTTGTGCATGTCCAGCTTTCCTAAATAGTCCTTGACCTGTTCTTTCTGACCTGTGCTACCCAGTACAGCAGTCTGGGTGCTCACTTTGTCAGAGGCTATGTCTAGAATACAAAGAAAAGTCAGAAAAAGATACGAAAATTGCAAACCGCAATTTGTGTATCTTTTTCCACTTTTCTGTCAAAAGAGTTTTTTCCGAAATTTGGCACATCTACATGGTGCCAAATTTCGGAAAAACCTGCTCTTTCGAGCCATCTCTTCTTCCTCGTACAACAAGGTTTACAGGGATGGTGAAAGAACACGTCCACTTTTCCGACTTTTTTTTTTTTTTTTTTTAAAGCAGATGCGTTCCTTGGATGCGGCATTGCTTTTCTGGGATACTTCTGGTATCCCAGAAAAGCGCTGCAGTATAGACGTAGCCTGAGGCAAAGACTGAGGCAAAAAAAGCATCGAGTACTTCAGCTTTTCCCGCATTATCTGTCACTAGGCTGCCTCTCCCAGTAAGGCACCCACACTTTTCCTGACCTTCTTGTTGCTAACATACCTGTAGAAATCCGCCTGTAACCCGTCACATCCCTTGCTAGCTGCAACTCCAATTGCACTTTCTAGCCTTCATGATTACACTTCCTTTTTTTGTTTAAGCTCACAAGCTGGTCACACTTACCATATTTGGTATTCTTTCTACGTGACAGGATGGCATGTTCCTGAGCCCACAATAAGGCTCTCCTGGACTCCTTTGCCCCTCATATTAGCCTCCTTGGGAATCCTGCCCAGGAGTTCCCTGAGGGAGTCACTCAGGAAGGTAAACTGGCATTGCAAAGTGTCCACAACTCAAGGGCAAACTGCTGGAACATAAGACCTGGGTCGAGGATCATGTAAACAGAATAAGGAATCCTGAATTCAAATCTATTCTTACAACATATACTACATCTACATTAATATAAACACACAATCTCATACATATACATGTACGCACCCAGAAAGGAAGAAAAAGACACACACATACACGTTATTCAAATGAGTTGTTTGTGAAAATTAAAAGTTCTGTGCCAATTGCAGTCTTTACAGACATTGTCCTCAATTCACCCAGGTGCAGTATTTTCTACACTTTACTTCAAGGGAGTGTGCAAATGTAACTGAGAGCAGAAACTGGCTCACTTTATCAAACCAGCTCCCCAAAAGGGGCCTTTTCTATCCCAACTTCATATTATCAAACAAACTAAGCAAACCTACCTGGAGCTCTGTGAAGTGCTTTGCTCAGATCATTTAGCTAGTGACACAAACACAACCCAATTTTGTATGCAAAAGAAACCTGAAACTTACCTGTATGTTACCAAAGTCCACATTCTCATAATGGAAATGTGCACACTCCGCCATCTTCGGGAAGTGGCCCTTGGTAAAGGATAACCTGAAGCACATGAAGAGCAAGCCATTAGATGCACATCACAAACAATGGTCAGAATTGTGTCATGATGAAATGCAGCTAGGCCATCTAAATGTAAGTGCTTGACCAAGACAATCCATCTTCCTGAAGCTAAAGGAACATTCAGTGCTGTTTACTGTGATGCGCTGAAGCAGTGAGGTGAGGGATTTGGTGAGGGAGGTAAACTAAACTGCAAAGTGACATTTATCATTGTCGCTGTAGGGAAACACGAGCATTCCATCACCACCAAGGCCAGTATCATAGGGAAGGATGCAGGCACAAGCTGTTCCACCTGTACTTGCACTGGGGAAATTAATCTGTAAACAGCCTGACACAAGAGACATATGAAAGTCAAACTTTACCTGTGAAAGGCATCACAGCCCATCAGTCCAGAGTTGATGGATCTGAGGGTGCAGAACAAATGCTATTTATCCTTTTGCTTTTAAAAATTCAGAGGTAAGGCATAAACATCTCCAAGCATCCCCAACTACAGCAATGGCTGACAGGGAGATACTCTGATTCTGCAACAGGATATTCCTTCCGCTGAAGCTGCTGCAGACTCCTATAGATACTTCTGGTTGTGAGCCAATGAGATTGTCATTATCTGGCTCACTCTTCCCACGGGAATAGAAGTGGGAAGTGAGATACAGCATCTAACTCCTCGACAATGGAACAAAGAGCCATTTTCCCTAACAGCCTCTGAGCATGAGCGCTCTGAATGTGCAGACAAATGCTGGCGGCTCTGAACCTTCCACACCTGCATTTAAGGAAGGACGGGCCAACTCATTTTTGCCTAATTTGGACCCCGCTCACAGCTCATTGGCTTGAATTCTGCTGAGGGAGGGCAAATGAGCATAAAAAGGGAACAGAACAAGGGCACAGACAAAAAACAGTCCAAAGGGAAAAGCAGCATGAAAACAGCAGTGGGCAGGTACAGTGGAAAAAAGAAACAAAAAAATGAAGCAGAGACAGAGGGGAAAAAATTATAACCAAAAAAAAAAAAAAAAGGTCATCCACTTTTCCCAATTTAGCTTTCGTTCTGTGTCAGGAGCACAGGGGAAGTGTTACACTTATACCTTTCACAGACTTCCTTTTAGGTTTGTGTGTTTGTTTTTTAATAAATCATCTGGGGGGGGAGGGAGAACCCCCCCGTTTACAGCAAGAGTGAGATTCAAAATTCAGACTAATTTTGCAACCCTTCCACCCAACAGCAAGTGTGTAAGCTTCAAAAAACCTCCACCTCTATAAGCTTCATCTGCCCCCAGTTTTCGAGCATGTCGACCGGCAGTTTTGTTTTTCACAGACAGCAGTCCATGCTGCTCTGATAAAGAGACTACCAGAAATCTGTTAATGCAGGGGTGGTCAACCCGCGCAGCTCTTAAGCCACATGCGGCTCTTTGCTTAAGAAATGCGGCTCTTGCTAGTTCTGAGCCGCGCGCCCGGACTGCTCATGGCCGGCCGCTCTGCGCACGCGCCCCAGTGCCTGCTCGCGGACGGCTGCTCTGCGCACGTGCCCCAGGTCCTGGAGGGAGACACGCGTGGCGGTGGTGGCTCAGGGACCCAGGCATTGGGTTAAAGCGGGGGAAGGGCTGGGCTCTGAGGGAAGAAAGGAGGATTGGGTTAGAGCAGGAGGAGCCTGGGGGTCCTGGCTCTGGGGGAGGGGGAGGGCATTGGGTTAGAGCAGGGGGGCTGGAGGTGCCTGGCTCTGGGGGAGAGGAAGAGGACTGGGTTATAGAGGGGAGCTGAGGGTGCCTGGCTCTGGAGGAGGGGTGGGGCATTGGGTTAGAGCGGAGGGGGGGAGGGGGAACTGAAGCACTTTAAACTCAAAGTCTTCATGGATGCAGAATAAGGCAGCCAACACAGATGATATATTTAAATTCCAGGGCAAAAAAAGAATCCGCATGTACCTGGTTTACACTGTGTTTCTTTAAAGAATATTCAACGGCTATTGTTTTCCAGGCTGAAGCAATTATTCTGAGATATGAGTCTCTCCCTTATTGTTTTTGAACCTCTCATATTTGCAGTCTGGGACAGACCTGAATTTTCAGAACTATAAAAAAGCCATAATCTTCATAAGTTATAAAATAAAATAAAATAAAATAAAATAAAATAAAAATGAGGAAACCATACCAGAGATCATTAAGCTGAAGTGAAACTGGCACTTCAAATTGCGCTAATTTACTTCTCAGTTCAGTTTAATTTTAAAATCTCACAGGACATAATAGGGCAGTAGTGTTAAATTTAAAATACATGGTGGGGATGCTTTTTTTAGTGTGAGACTATGACTGTATTTTTAAAGGGTTTTTTTTTAATTTGATGTTTGTTCCTTGTCAAGTTCTCTGAAGATCTATGGAGTGGCGGTGAATTTTTTAAGTGACTAGAGACTTTTTTATTGGTTTTTGTCCAAAATGTCCTGTAATGTTATTTTTATCACTACATTTTGTATACTGTATCTATCTATAGTTATATAAAAATAAATATATAATACGTGGCTCTTCGCACTCTATTTACAGCTATTTTGGCTCTTCATTTCTAACTGGTTGGCCACCCCTGCTTTAGTGCTCACAGCCTGGCTTCTGGAAGCATTAAGGCTCTAGTGCAGCATGACAGTCTTGAGCACAGCTAGGATCTCAGAAACTAGGACTGGGAGCACAGAGGACAGAAAATCTGCAGAATTAACTCACAAACAAAATAAGCTCAATGCTCTTACTTTTTAACATTCTTCACTTTCATGCTCGCTGTGCTGCCGCACGTCCGAAGTGGCAGCTCCCCTGGAATCTCAGGAATATCGGCACCTCTCGCCTACAAGAGGAAAAAAAGGGAATGTTAGATTTGATTGGACACTTCATGCCAGATAAATATTTGCATTGTCTGTGCAATTCTCACACATGTATGCAAGTTGTACGATAGCACCGAAACACTGAATCCAAGGACTCTGATCTAAAATATGGTTAGTTGCTTGCAAACAACAGAACCTTGCTAATTCATACTCATCACTGGGAAAGTCAATGCACTATCGACCCAAAAAGTAAGAGACTACCAGCCTAACTTTATGCTTCCAAGACCACATTTAGGGTCTTAATTAAGCCTCTTAACTGTCAACACTGATGTTCAGTGTGCACCTAAAGGACTCCCAATGAAGATAATGGAAGTTGCTGGGTGACCAGTATACTGCTGAAAATCAGATTAGCTATTTAAGTGACTAAATATGGAAGATTTTTTTTAAATATTTGAAAAATCTGGGTCTAAGCAAACAAACACAACAACAAAAATAACATGAATCAATAACAAGAGACACAATCAAGAGGCATCACAAAATTTGTACCTATTATTTTGTGTGTGGCAGAAGCTTTTAATTCATGTTGTGGCTTAACATTTGTAACTATTCTATCCATGCCCATTTCAGACACTTAATTTTCCTACTCTGTCATCTAATGAACTTTCATTCCTGAAAAGAGTGAAATGGATAGGTCATGTTTTGCTCCATTTGGGTGGATAAACGTGATTTGCATCTGTGCCATTCACGTCTCATATTAGCGTCCTTCAAAAAATTTAAATATTTAAGATGCAAGTTATCTTGGAAGTTTTCTACATATTACACATCTTACACCAGAATAATCAAGAGCTTCCTTGGTATATACATATAGGAATTAAAATCATTTTGTTTTAACTGAGTTGTTTTCCATAATGGTTTCCCCAATTTCACATGACTTCTTATCTAGGTTGAACTTCTCTAGAGAATTTGCCGAACCAGGGAAGGTCAATATTGTCTAGCACATTTACCAACACTTCCACTGCTTACTGGGCCCTTAGAAGACATTTTGCAATAAAACAGAGCTAAATAACAGAACACTGAGAGCCAGGACAGGTGGTTGTAAACAAACTTTATGAGACAGCAGGAAATTTGGTCACACTCATGATAAGTGGACATCCGGCTAAATGAAATCATGTCAGACCAGAGAGTGTCAGACTAGAGAGGCTCAACCTGTACCATATAAATGATGTTTTATACCCCAGAGAGATAAAAAAGGTATGTTTGTGTGTTGGATTTCTGTTTAAATAATATTTCAGTTAGATACAGATGGATAGCACTGAGGTACATAGATGTTCATCTGAGGCAGAATTTTGCTTTTATGTGTTGTGGCTTTGATCATTTGAAATATCTCAGGATCAAAAACATTTAACCCACAGACCTGGTGCTCAGAAAATCCTCCGTGAGGATGTTCGTTCGGTTCATTTCTGAACCTAGGAAACAGGGCTGTGACATCCATTTTGCTATTTGCAATAACTGTCGGTACATTTTTAAATAGATTTTGTTCATGTTTTAGTGCTAGACGCTACACAGACATTAAGGGGTTCCAATGAGTTCAAGAGAAATCATAATTATTTTCAGTGTTTCTAGAGAATCGAATTCTCTTTCAAATTACACTGCAGTTTTCATCTCTTGTTCTCTTTACATTTCACAGATAAAAATAAAATCAAATATTGTACCTGTCTGTATCATTCTGTGTATTACTGTTCCATTATTAACCTTTATATTCTCACTGTAGAGAAGACTGTTTATGTACCAAGCCATGGGCAGATGGGATACTGCAGCTTCAGTTGTGCCTGTGGGTATATTTTTGTTTCCTGTGATAGCTCCTGTATTTATTGCAGCCTATCAAGGAGGTAAATTCCCACCGTGGCTATTTAATAGAGATGGGTCTCTTTAGCAAACTCCAGACTGACTGCAAATATATGGTAATTCAAGAAGGTTGGCACCCATGGCTCTGGAGTAACCCTATCACTAATTTTTAAAGCTTTAACATTTTCATTTTCACTGCAGAAAAGTGCATGAAGTGGCACAGACGTACACGGCACCTTACAGCCCATTGAACATGTCTATGTCCTGAGAGCTCAGCATGCAACATAGAGATGTATAGCAATATACAGTGTGGGATAAGGCCTACAACAAGAAAAGGTCATGAGAAGCCCAAATTTTCCTCCTCCTAATTTGGGAGTTTCTCCACTGAAGGCCAGGGAAAAAACATATGCTTAAGTGTGAGAAGAATCAGGCCTGAGAGATGCTTATTGTTACATATGGACTATGATCTATTACTGTACATGTGTACTAGAAGATTTACCCAGGGTTGCTCGGGCGCCTAACAATTAATATTTAGGCAACTTGTCCTTGCTCCCTGACAAAGGAGAACAGCCAGAAATGTCCCATATGAATCTGAGGGGGGGGAAGGGACTTCAGCTCCCACACCCCAAAGGGTGCCTAGGTGGGTAAGAGGCTAAGGGCTGGGGTAGTCTCAGCCAGAGGAAATGTGTCCCCAGCCAGCCCCTTTCACCTACCATTCCAGGCACATTCCATTTTCCTGGCACGAACAAACCCTTACCTTGCCTTAAGTTACAAGAGGGAGCTATATATCAAATTTGATGGTCCTAGTTCTTACCGTAAGGAGGAGCTCTTGGACAGACTCTCTCAAATATAAAGCAGAAGATAAGGGTATGTCTACACTACAGCACTAATTCGAACTAACTTAATTCGAATTAGTTAATTCGAACTAAGCTAATTCAAACTAGTGCATCTAGACCTAAAAACTAATTCGAATTAGCGTTTTGCTAATTCGAACTAGCATGTCCACATTGAGTGGACCTTGAACCGAAGTTAAGGCTGGCCGGAACCAGTGCCGGCAGGGCATCAGGTTAGGACTTAGAGTGTGGAGCTGCTGCCTCAGGCTAGCCGAGGGCTGTGCTTAAAGGGACCAGACCCCCACCCCGGACAGACAGTTCTCAGGGTTCCCCGCTTGCTTGTCTACCTCGATGAGGGACAGCAAAGCAGTCCTGTCTTGGAGTGCCCTGAGTGCCCACACTTGGCACATCACAGCACTCGGCCATCAGCCCCGCTGCACTTGCCGCAGGCGGCCATCCGGGGGGGTGTCAATCGGGGAGCTGTCAGGATCCATGAGACCCTGCAGGAGAGCTTCCACCCCGAGGAGCCCGCAGAGCCACCCCAGTCCTCCCCATCGAGCTCGTGCCCCATTCCTCCTCACCTCCTTCCACTTACCTCCCTAGCCCCCTTCCTGATGTAAAAATAAAGGCACGTGTGTTCAAAAATAAACACTCTCTTTATTTAACAAAACTGGGGATTAACCTCTGGGGAGACTGGGAAAGGAGGTGGGAGAGGGGAAGAGAGAGGGTGGGAGAGGGGAGGGGAAACCTGGGAGGAGGGAGCTGGAAGGGAAGCCAGGGAAGAAGGAGGAGGAAGTATAAAACTATGGTACGCCATATCTTCAGTACTGTATACAGATGTGGTCTCCTCACCTCAAAAAGATGTTTTGGCCTTGGAAAGGGTTCAGAAAAGGGCAACTAAAATGATTAGGGGTTTGGAACAGGTCCCATATGAAGAGAGGCTAAAGAGACTGGGACTTTTCAGCTTAGAAAAGAGGAGACTGAGGGGGGATATGATAGAGGTATATAAAATCATGACTTGTGTGGAGAGGGGGCATAAAGAAAAGTTCTTCATTAGTTCCCATAATATAAGGACTAGAGGACACCAAATGAAATGAATGGGTAGCAGGCTTCAAACTAATAAGCGAAAGTTCTTCACAAAGCAAATAGTCAACCTGTGGAACTCCTTGCCACAGGAGGCTGTGAAGGCTAGAACTATAACAGAGTTTAAAGAGAAGTTAGATAAATTCATGGAGGTTGGGTCCATGGAGTGCTATTAGCCAGGGTGTAGGAACAGTGTCCCTGGCCTCTGTTTGTGGAAGGCTGGAGATGGATGGCACGGGACAAATGGCTTGGTCATTGTCTTCGGTATATCCCCTCTGGGGTACCTGGTGTTGGCTGCTGTTGGCAGACAGGCTACTGGGCTAGATGGACCTTTGGTCTGACCCAGTGCGGCCGTTCTTATGTTCTAAGCTCAGGGTCGGGGGTCTCATGGGACCAATTTGATTTTCATGCAAACCTGTTCCTGGGTTCGCATGTGGCCTTTGGTGGCCAGGCTGGCAGATATCCTGCCCTAGACGGCCGCTTTCCTGTGCCTAGTGCGGAGACTGTGGACGTTGGAGGCTTCCCCCCAAACCTGGATGAGGTCCACGATCTCCGCACTACACCAGGTGGGCGCCCGCCTCTTGCGGCCCCGGGCAGGCTCCTGGGAGCTCCCAGCCTGGTCCTGGGAAGAGGCGGAGGGCTGGGTGGCGGCAGGTGGCTGGCTCATGCCGTGCCAGGTGCAGGGTCTGCTGGCTGGGTGCTGGCAGGCTTGCACCTGGCACGGGAACCGTAGCCAGACCGTGGCCCTTTAAGGGCTCCGGGGCCGGGAGGGCAGAAGAGTTCCTGGCTTGGCCCAGGTGGCCACCAGGGCAAGCTGGGAAGGGCTAGCCTCCAACTAGTTCGAATTAAGTGGCTACACAGCCCTTAGTGAACTATAATTCGAACTAGGCGTTAGTCTCGTAGAATGAGAGTTTACCTAGTTCGAATTAAGCGCTCCGCTAGTTCGAATTAAGTTCGAACTAGCGGTTTGTATGTGTAGCGCCTATGAAAGTTAATTCGAACTAACCATAGAATCATAGAGCTGGAAGAGACCTCAGAAGGTCATCAAGTCCAACCCCCTGCTCTAGGCAGGACCAATCCCAACTAAATCAACCCAGCCAGGGCTTGGTCAAGCCGAGACTTAAACACCTCCAGGGATGGAGATTCCACTACTTCCCTCGGTAACCCATTCCAGTGCTTCACTACCCTCCTAGTGAAATAGTTTTATCCAACCTGGACCTCTCCCACCACAACTTGAGACCATTGCTCCTTGTTCTGCCATCTGTCACTACTGAGAACAGCCTCTCTCCATCCTCTTTGGAACCTCCCTTCAGGAAGTTGAAGGCTGCTATCAAATCCCCCCTCACTCTTCGCTTCTGCAGACTAAACAGACCCAACTCCCTCAGCCTCTCCTCATAAGTCATATGCTCCAGCCCCTAATCATTTTGGTTGCCCTCCGCTGGACCCTCTCCAATGCGTCCACATCCTTTTTGTAGTGGGGGCCCAGAACTGGACACAATACTCCAGATGTGGCCTCACCAGAGCCGAATAAAGGGGAATAATGACATCTCTGGATCTGCTGGCAATGCTCCTCTTAATGCAACCTAATATGCCATTAGCCTTCTTGGCTATAAGGGCACACTGTTGACTCATATCCAGCTTCTCATTCACTGTAACCCCCAGGTCCTTTTCTGCAGAACTACTACTAAACAGGTTGGTCCCCAGCTTGTAACTGTGCTTGGGATTCTTCCGTCCCAAGTGCAGGACTCTGCACTTGTCCTTGTTGAACTTCATCAGATTTCTTTTGGCCCAATCCTCCAATTTGTCTAAGTCACTCTGGACCCTATCTCTGCCCTCAAGCGTATCTACCTCTCCCCCTAGCTTAGTGTCATCCGCAAACTTGCTGAGGGTGCAATCCATCCCCTCATCCAGGTCATTAATAAAGATATTGAACAAAACCGGTCCTAGAACCGAACCTTGGGGCACTCCGCTAGAAACCGACCGCCAACCTGAAATCGAGCCGTTGATCACTACCGCTGGGCCCGGCCTTCTAGCCATTTTTATCCATCTTACTGTCCATTTATCCAATCCACATTCCCTTAACTTGCTGGCAAGAATATTGTGGGAGACAGTATCAAAAGCCTTGCTAAAGTCAAGGTATATCACATCCACTGACTTTCCCACGTCCACAGAGCCAGTTACCTCATCGTAGAAGCTGATCAGATTGGTCAGGCACGACTTGCCCTTTGTGAATCCATGCTGACTATTCCTAATCACTTTCCTCTCTTCCAAGTGCCTCAAAATGGATTCCTTAAGGATCCCTTCCATGATTTTTCCAGGAACCGAGGTAAGACTGACCGGCCTATAGTTCCCTGGATCGTCCTTCCCTTTTTTGAAGATGGGCACTACATTTGCCTTTTTCCAATCATCCGGGATTTCTCCTGATCTCCACGACTTTTCAAAGATAATGGCCAAAGGCTCCTCAATGACATTTGCCAACTCCTCAGTATCCTCGGATGCATTAAGTCTGGACCCATGGATTTGTGTGTTTAGCTTTTCTAAATAGTTCCTAACCTGTTCTTTACCCACCACGGGCTGTCCATCTTCATCCCATCTTGAGTCACTTAGCACAGAAGTCCAGGAGCCTTGTCCGTGAATACAGAGGCAAAGAAAGCATTGAGTACTTCAGCTTTCCCACATCATCTGTCACTAGGTTACCTCCTTCATCCAGTAGGGCCGCACCCTCTCTGATCACCTTCTTCTTGTTAACATGCCTGTAGAAACCTTTCTTGTTATCCTTCACATCCTTAGCCAGTCGCAATTCCATTTGCGCTTTGCCTTCCTGATAACCCCGGCATTCTCGAGCTATACATTTAAACCCCTCCTGCTCATTTGTCCAAGTTTCCACTTTTGTAAGCTTCCTTTTTGTGCTTAAGTTCACCAAGGATTTCCCCATAAGCCAATCCAGTCTCCTACCATGTTTGCCTCTCTTGCTTCAAGGCCGGGATGGTTTCTTTCTGTGCCTTCAATAAGGCTTCTTTAAAATACTGCCAGCTGTCCTGGACTCCTTTCCCCTTCATGTTAGCATCCCAGGGATTCTGCCCATCAGATCTCTGAGGAGTCAAAATCTGCTTTTTGAAGTCCAAGGTGTGTATTTTACTACTCTCTTTTCTTCCTTTGGTCAGGATCCTGAAATCTACCATCTCATGATCACTGCTTCCCAGGTTGTCACCTACCTCCACTTCCCCTATTAGTTCCTCCCTGTTTGTGAGCAGAAGGTCAAGCTGCGCACGGCCCCTGGTCGGATCCTTCAGCACTTGTGTCCAAAAACTTCCTGGATTGCCTGTGTACTGCCATATTGGTTTCCCAACAGATGTCAGGGTGATTAAAGTCCTCCACGAGAACCAGGGCCTGCGATCCGGAAGCTTCTCTCAGTTGTCCGAAGAAAGCCTCATCTACCTCATCCGCCTGATTCGGTGGCCTGTAGCAGACACCAACCACAACGTCACTGCTGTTGTTTGCTCCTTTAAACTTAACCCATAGACTCTCAACAGGTTTTTCTCCCTCTTTATACTGGAGTTCAGAGCAATCATAGTGCTCTCTTACATATAGGGCAACTCCTCCTCCTTTTCTCCCCTGCCTGTTCTTCCTGAACAGTCTATACCCTTCCATGACAGCGCTCCAGTCATGCGAGTCATCCCACCATGTCTCTGTTATCCAGTTAAATCATATTTCTTGGACTGGGCCAGGGCCTCCAGTTCTTCCTGTTTGTTGCCCAGGCTTCTCGCATTAGTGTACAAACACCTCAGGTAACCAGTTGATCGCCCTATCTTCTCCGAAACAGGGTCCTCCTTTCTTGCTCGTTCCTCTCTGCATTTCTTCCCGGTATCCGACTTTCCCACTCCCCTCAGGGTTTTGGTCACCGTCCCCCAGAACCTAGTTTAAAGCCCTCCTCACTAGGTTTGCAAGCCTGCCTGCAAAGATGCTCCTTCCTCTCTTGGTTAGGTGGATCCCATCTCTTCCTAACAATCCTCGTGCCCGGAACAGAGTCCATGGTCGAAGAAACCAAAGCCCTCTCTGCGACACAACCTGCGCAACCACGCATTTCGTCCTCAAGTCAACGATCCCTGCCCAGTCCTTTCCTTCAACAGGAGGATGGACGAGAACACCAATCGCGCTCGAGTTCTTGGATCCTTCTTCCCAGCGCTACATAATCCGCAGTAACCTGCTTAAGGTCATTCTTGGCGTGTCGTTGGATTCCCACGTGGAGGCGCGGGAAGGGGTAGCGATCCGAAGGTTTGATCAGTTTGGTAAGCCTCTCAGTCACATCCTGGATGCGAGCTCGGTAAGCAGCATACCTCTCGAGATTCCAGGTCCGGACGGCAGAGGATGGCTCAGTCCTCTTAGGAGGGAGTCCCCGACCACCACCACCCGTCGTTTTCTTTTGGGGGGTGGTGGCCGTGGAACCCCATCCCTAGGACTACGCATCCCATGCCTTCCAGTAGATGGTGTTCCCTTCCGGTTTCTTCCTTGTGAGATCCCTTCCAAAGCATTCAGCACTGCAGAGCCTGTGGAGAGAGCCTGAAAGCGATTACTTACCTCTATAGCATTGGGGGATTCCCATGCTGGCCTTTTTCCCCTTCTAGAAGTTACATGCTGCCAGTTCCCTTCCTGATCACGTACTGCCCTCTCCGGCTCTTCCGCCTGCTGTGCTTGAAGGATTAAACGCTGCCTTCTATCGAGGAAGTCTTCATCCTCTCTGATCGAGCGTAGGGTCGACACTTGGGCCTCCAGCCCTCTAATTTTTTCTTCCAAAATGGCGACCAGCTTGCACTTTGTGCATATGAAATCTGTTCTTTCTTCCGGGAGGAAGACAAACATAGCACACTCCGTGCAGGTAACAACAGCAGAACCATCACCATCCATCCCTGCTGTCCTGGAGAAGGATTTAAAAGAAAGGCAAGAGAACCTCACCCCCTTCCCATCTCCTCTCTAAACTCCCTGTTAGCACTCACCTGTTCGCAAGCTCCTTGATCGCTTGCCCAAAGAGCCTTATAAAGCCCTGGACTGCCTGAAAGTCCCTCCCCCTACCAAGGCTCAGCCAATCAGCAGAGGCTTCTAGAATTCAAACTTTAATTAGAAGCCAACAGTTTCCATCTGCCAATCACAGCACCAGCCAATCACAGCACACACTCCATGAAGGAGAGGGGGAGGGCAAAGGGGAAGTGGGGAAAAAAAAAAAAAAAAAGCCTTACTCACAAACACAGGGAAAAAACAAACAAACAAAAAGAACACACACCAACCCTCACTCACAAACACAAGCTCAGCACACAGCAAGAAAGCCCCAAACACAACACACACTTCCCTCAAGAGTCCTGTATCTGCTTCTCCTCTACCTGGAGAACTCCCTCTCTAAAGCCTCACTTAAAAACACAGAGAGGGGGGAAAAAAAAAAAAAAAAAACCACCACACCACCACCACACACAAGCTCAGCACTAATTTGGCTGTTAGTTCAAATTAACTCTGTAGCGTAGACATACCCTCAGAGAGGTGCGATGGTACACAGTTTAGGGCACCAGCTAGGACTTGAGAATCTTGGGCTCAATTTCCTACTCTGCCAAAGACTTCCTATGTGACCTTGAACAAGTCACTTAGCCTCTCTATGCCTCATCTATACAATGGGGATAATATCAATGCCCTACTTCAGAGGTGTTGTTTGGAAAAATGCATTTTGTGAGGAACTACAATACTACAGTGATGAGGGTTATATTAGGGATGTAATAGCTTAACTGATTACCTGTTTTAGGCTTACCAGAATGCTCATTGTGTAACAGTTAACCGGACCTTGCTCAAACCCCAGTGGATGGACAGCTGCACCAGCCCAGAGCAGCCCCTGCTGCATCAGACTGGTCAGCTGGACCCTGGCCGTGTTGCGGCAGCAGGCAGGGCCACGTCTGCGTTGGACAGATGGGGCTCCAGCCATGCAGCTGGCAGGCATGACTCTAGCCACGCTGGACTAGCTGGCCCCTGACTGCACAGTCGCATCCAGCCTGCAGACGGGACCCTGGCCATGTGGTGGGCAGGCAGGTCCCAGCCACGTGGTGGGCAGGTGGGACCCTGGCCCTGGTCGTTCCAGAGCAGCTCCAGCCATATTCCCCATCAGCAGTGGCCAGGCTGACCTGGAGCAACCCCTGCCATGCCTGGCAGGCAGAATCCCTGCCCTACAGCCCCAGCAGGATCCCAGCACCAGCTGCCCTGTGCAGGCCCACAAACGGTTAAAGAGTTACAAAATTATAGTTACATCATTTAACTGTTTTGACTGATATTTACATCCCTAGCCTACATATGTTCAAGCCGATAGGAGCGTTTCAATTTACTTGCATGGGCTTTAAGTTGGGCCCATAATGGAGGGGAGGACGGGGGACACGAGGGAACAAATTATGTCCAAGCCAGCTGAGAGTCCAAGGAGGGTCAGGACAAAGCAATGACCCTTGGTCTTGGCTGAGCAGCTCATTAGTGACCATGGCAAGAGCAGTGTAGTGAGCACAGTGCAGAATATAGAGGTCACGCACAGTAGCGCCTGCTTCACATACAGAACAATAAAATGTGAGTAGTGTGCAAAACAACAGCTGGCAGAGAGATGGAATGCGGGCGCCTCAGTTTACCTTCTCTCAGAAGGCAAGACACCGAGCGTAACCCATTCACCAATGTTGGGAGTGGATAGACCAGTGCTCTACTCTGGAATGCCAGTCATATGTTCCTAAGCAGGTTTGCAGAGAGATCTCTGACCAGAGATGAACAGCTGCCAGAAGTCATTAGGTTTACTAGAGAGTAAGTGTAAACTGTGATTTCAACATGGTTTCTGTAAAGGGAAATCCTGTCTTACTAATCTATTAGAGTTCTTTGAAGGGGTTAACAAACATGCGGACAAGGGGGATCCAGTAGATATAGTATACTTAGATTTTCAGAAAGCCTTTGACAAGGTCCCTCACCAAAGGCTCTTGTGTAAATTACATGGCCATGGGATAAGAGGGAAGGTCCTTTCTTGGATTGAGAACTGGTTAAAAGACAGGAAACAAAGGGTAGGAATAAATGGTAAATGTTCAGAATGGAGAGGGGTAACTAGTGGTGTCCCCCAAGGGTCAGTCCTAGGACCAATCCTGTTCAACTTCTCCAGATAATTTATGAATAAAGTGAGGTGGTAAAGTTTGCAGATGATACCAAACTGTTTAGGATAGTCAAGACAGAAGCAGACTGTGAGGGACTCCAAGAAGATCTCACCAAACTGAGTGATTGGGCAACAAAATGGCAAATGAAATTTAATGTGGATAAGTGTAAAGTAATGCACATCGGGAAAAATAACCCCAACTATATGTACAGTATGATGGGGGCTAATTTGGCTACGACAAATCAGGAAAGAGATCTTGGAGATCTTGGACAGTTCTCTGAAAACTTCCACACAGTGTGCAGCGGCGGTCAAAAAGGCAAATAGGATGCTAGGAATTATTAAAAACAGGACTATGTAGCACTTTAAAGACTAACAAGATGGTTTATTAGGTGATGAGCTTTCGTGGGCCAGACCCACTTCCTCAGAGCTGAGGAAGTGGGTCTGGCCCACGAAAGCTCATCACCTAATAAACCATCTTGTTAGTCTTTAAAGTGCTACATAGTCCTGTTTTTTGTTTCAGCTAAACTAGACTAACACGGCTACATCTCTATTACTATTCTAGGAATTATTAAGAAAGGGATAGAAAATAAGACCCAGAATATCTTACTGCCCCCTGTATAAAACTATGGTACGCCCACATCTTGAATACTGTGTACAGATGTGGTCTCCTCACCTCAAAAAAGATATTTTGGTCTTGGAAAGGGTTCAGAAAAGGGCAACTAAAATGATTAGGGGTTTGGAATGGGTCCCATATGAGGAGAGGTTAAAGCGACTGGGACTTTTCAGTTTAGAAAAGAGGAGACTGAGGGGGGATATCATAGAGGTATATAAAATCATGAGTGGTGTGGAGAGGGCCGATAAAGAAAAGTTATTTATTAGTTCCCTAAATAGAAGAACTAGAGGACACCAAATGAAATTAATGGGTAGCAGGTTTAAAACTAATAAAAGAAAGTTCTTCTTCACACAGTGTGTAGTCAACCTGTGGAACTCCTTGCCAGAGGAGGCTGTGAAGGCTAGGACTATAATAGAGTTTAAAGAGAAGCTAGATAATTTCATGGAGGTTAGGTCCATAAAAGGCTATTAGCCAGGGAATAAAATGGTGTCCTTGGCCTCTGTTTGTCAGAGGCTGGAGAGGGATGGCAGGAGACAAATCGCTTGATCATTGTCTTCGGTCCACCCTCTCTGGGGCACCTGGTGCTGGCCACTGTCGGCAGACAGGATACTGGGCTAGATGGACCTTTGGTCTGACCCGGTACGGCCGTTCTTATGTTCTTATGTTCTAAGAACATGGAAGAAGACGTGCTCTTTGACCCAAAGAGACCATTAGAATTCAAGCACATTATACCACCTACAAACTCCAATGGTCATACAAGCATTTCAAAGGCACTCACCACAGAACCAGACGCCAAGACAAATCAATTTCAGAGTAATAATAGTATTGCCATTACAGAGCAGGTTAGTGGTGCCCCCTCACCCAGTAAACTTCAGACACAAGAGGGCAACTTCCATAAAACACCTTCGCCAGTTGTGCAGTACCATAAATAGGATGTGGGAGAGGGGACGCTTCTTGCCCCCTTCAAGCAAGCAATCATCTCGGACTGGAGGGGGAGGGGAATCTGATTGCCGACCTCTTCTCTGCAAACAGCTGAAAAATGATTACTCAGAAGAGGGTTACGCAAAAAGGATAAGGACGTTAAGCAACAAGGTGAAATCCCTGAGGGCTTACGTAGGACTTAAGGAATGTACGACTTCTCTGCACAGAGGTGAATTCCACTCCAATGCCATTAAGTACTGCCCTGGAAAGAGAAGGGTTACTGCAATGAAATATGGCGCCTCCTCCACCTTTGGGCTACTACTGATTTAAACAGCAACTAAGACATTCAGCCTTCTCATAATTGGGCTCCTGATAACTTAAGCCAGTGTTTTCCAATTTTATTTGACCACGGAACCCTTTTAAACTCGAAAGAATTTTGCGGAACCCCTAATAACATCTTATATATGGAGCTGAAAAAGTAGACCACAAATAAGTAAGGATAATAATAAACAAATGCTAAACAAGGTCATGAGTTTAAGGTCGTTTAGTTTAATTGCACATATTTAAAAACAAAAATCACATTTAATGTGTATAAACCGTTAACGGTGGTATATAACAGGCGATCGCACCATTGACGTAGCACTGAGTAGTGACATCATCGTCCCCACTCTCTGGCTAAGCTGGCATTACACAGGGACATTTATTGTGGCAAACAAATGAAAATTGTTTTCAGTTACATTAATAAATGCTTAAATATTAATTATTAATATTTTTTAAAATCATACAATGTTATTGTAATGGAATTTTCTCGTGGAACCCTTATTTTCACTTCGGAGAACCCCGGGGTTCTGCAGAACACTATTTGGGAACCACTGGCTTAAGCCATACTTTAGCCTCATTGTCTCACCAAGAGTCTATGTTTAAAACATCCACTACAGATTGAGGAAAAACAAGTACAATATTTAATTCCTTAAATAAAACAATCCCTGACCTGTCTTAATTTATAGACAATTAAATTTGGTCGATAGCATTAATATAACACTTGAGGGTCTCTTTGGGAATTCCACTGTTAAGAAGGCAGCCAATGTTACATATGTTGTAGCTCTTCTACGCAATACAATAACTAATTAAGCAATACATGTGCCAGTCCTGTAGCGCCTGAAATATATTGCCTGTCTCAATTTCCTTTTAAACGAAATCTTTTGGGGTAAAAAATAATTTTCCATTTCCCATTTGCAGGACAAGCTGGTGTTACGTGAAACCAGATAAGCAAAAACTGACAGGAAAAGATGGGCTCAGAGCCAAATGACAGCAGTAGATAAAGATCACACTGAGTCTGACTCAAAGCAGAGTAGCCAAGGTATGCAGCCCAGGACACTTCTGAGCCAAAATCATGCTGGAAAGAAATTCATGCTTTATCCCATCAGTGCTTAGTCACGTAAATGGTGCACAATGAGATGTAATATGCTATTTTTCAACATTAAAATGTTGCTACAGAAAAGCAATCCCATTCCTAGTGGGCTGACTCAGACATCTCCAATCAGGAAGCGCCATTGGGACGGGGTTCTCATCAGAGCCAGAAGTCACTACTGGAGTACGGGCAGAAAACGAAAGTTTGGTTGCTGGAAGAAGAAAAAGAGATAAATAAGAAAGAGTTACTAACCTGGTGCAGTAACGTCTGTTCTTTGAGATGTGTGTCCCCATGGGTGCTCCACTGAAGGTGTCGGGCTCGTCCCAGAGCCGCAGCTCGGAGAGTTTTCTCTAGCAGTAGCCCCACCGGACCGCGCATGCGCAGATGCTGTCTCGCACCATTCGCGCCCTTTTGCGGCGCGCAGTCTGGCCTGCCAGTTCCTCCTAGCCAGAATCATCTGAAAAACAAAGATAGCAGTTCCGAAGCAGGGAGGACAGCAGGTCGTGGAGCACCTACGGGGACACACATCTCGAAGAACAGACGTTACTACACCAGGTGAGTAACTCTTTCTTCTTCATCGAATAGTGTCCCCGTGGGTGCTCCAGTGAAGGTGAGTATGAAGCAGTGGTCCGATGTCAGTGATGTGCTTTGGAATTGAGATCTTTGCACTGTGGACAGGACAGCCTGGGCCACTGCAGAATCGGTTGATAGCATGCTTGCAAGGACGTAATGCCTAGCGAAAGTTAAGGTAGAGGACCAGGTAGCCGCACGGCATATGTCTCGCAATGGTACACCCTTGAGGAAGGCCGTGGAAGTTGCCACCTCTCTAGCAGAAAGTGCCCTCGGTCTATGAGGTAACGATTTATCACGTAAGGAGTAGCAGCGAGTGATGCAGGATATGATGAGGGTGGAAATGCGCTGTGTGGAAAGTTGCTGGCCCTTAGAACGCTCCGCTATAGATAACAGAAGACGCTGAGGTTTTCGGAAAGGGCACATTCTTTCCAGATAAAGGCAAGCGCTCTCCTGATGTTCAGCGTATGTAAGCGCATCTCTTCCACGGTGGAATGCGGTTTAGGGTAAAAGGTAGGTAAGCTTATAGGTTCGTTTATATGGAAAGGCGAGTTAACCTTTGGCAGAAAAGCAGTGTGAACGCAAAGTACTACTCCCCACTTGGTGAATAACGTATACGGAGGATCAGCGGAGAGCGCCGCCAGTTCACTCACGTGTCATGCGGAGGTAATGGCAAGCAGGAATGTCACTTCCATAGTGAGCGTGTGAAGAGTGCATGTAGCCAGTGGTTCGAAGGGGGAACGAGTCAGAGCGTCCAGGACTAGACCTAGGTCCCATGGCTCCGGAGGAGGTTTGTGAGAGGGATACAGATTTGGAAATCTTTTGGTCAGAGAGTGAGCAAAAATTGAACAGCCATCGATGGGCGGATGAAAGACGGAAATTGCCGCCAAATGGACCTTAAGACACCAGTCCTCCAGTCTTTAGGTGTAGAATATACTCCAGTATTTGCTGGACGGGTATAGATAGAGGATCAACACCTCTTGCCTCACACCACGACTGAAATCGACACCATCTGTGAAGGCAGGTCTTTTGAGTGGCCTGGCGTTTACTATGTATAAGGATATCCTTCACTGCGTGAGAACAAGTCATTTCTGGGCCTTGGAGCCAACTAGGAGCCATGTGGTAAGGTGTAGGCAGTCGATGTGAAGATGAGGGACCGACCCGTGTTGCTGTGACAGTAAACTGTGTAGTTGCAGAAGTCAGTGTGGTGGTGATACAGACATCCGCGCTAATTGGAGCAGCCACGTTTGTCGGGGCCAAAATGGTGCTACTACTATCACTGTCACCCCATCCACAGCTATTTTCTCCAGTACTCGTGGAATGAGTGGGATGGGGGGAAAGGCTTACAGTAATTGGTGCTGCCCCCAGTCGATAAGGAAGGCATCCCCCAGCGAAGTTGTGCCTACGCCTGCTCTCGAGCAATAGCGGCTGCACTTTCTGTTGCGCCGAGTGGCGAAAAGATCTATGGCGGGGTATCCCCAGTGCTCAAAGAGGTTGTGGACTACTTCATCGAGCAATTCCCACTCGTGCTGCAGGGGAAAAGTCCTGCTAAGGGCATTGGCAATAGTATTGTTCTTGCTGGGAAGGTAAGCAGTAGTGAGGGTGATCCCATGCCGGATAGCCCAATTCCATAAATGGATGGACTCGGTGCAGAGGGATTGGAATCTGGCACCCTCCTGCCAATTAATGTAATAGATGGTGCAAATGTTGTCGGTGAGGATCTGTACTGTGATGCCTCGTATCATGTGCAGGAAATGTTTGCAGGCGTTGAACACCACCCGCAACTCTAGAAAGTTTATGTGCAGTAGGGACTCCTGATATGTCCATAGTCCCTAAGCACAATAGTGTCACATATGGGCTCCCCAACTGATTAACGATGCATCTGTGGTGATCTGTGCGGCTGGTTTCGGGCCGTGAAAGGGGACGCCCGATAAGATATTCCTAGGGGTGAGCCACCACAGTAACGAGTCTCTCACGTGTTTGGGGACAACAACAGATGTGTGCGCTCTGGGTGCCTGGTATATATATCGTGAATACCCAATGTTGAAGGCACTTCAAGTGGAGTCTCGCATGAGGCACCACATAAGTGGTGGCCGCCATGTGTCCCAGCAGCTTCAGGCAGGTAAGTATTGGGGTTTTGGGGCGACGAGTGAAGTGTTCACCAGATCTTGGATGGTGTGAAACCTGTCCAAGTATGCTGGACAGCATGAAAAGTATGCTGTAGTGGTTACCGAATCCAGTCTCGCCCCGATGAACTCGAAAGATTGCGAAGGCATCATGGAAGACTTCGAGAGATTGATAATGAGCCATAGGGCTATGAGCGTTGCCCTGGTTGTGTTGACCACGCACATCATCTGCAGTAGGGGCCTTCAGCAGGCAGTCATCCAAATAGGGAAAGATGGTGATGACAAGACGCCGGAGGTAGGCGGCAACGACCGCTAGGGTTTTGGAAAATACTCTTGGTGCTTCCAAGAGGCCAAACGGCAACACCCTGTACCGATAGTGTTCCCTGCCCAGTATGAAATGGAGGAACCGCCTGTGGGCCGGGTGTATTGTTACATGAAAATACGTGAACCAATCCCCTTTGTTTAGAGCTGGAATGAGAGAGGCTAATGTAACTGTTTTGAATCTGTGCTTTTGAAGGTGGCAGTTGAGTCTGCAGAGGTCCAGGATAGGCCTCCATCCCCCCAGACTTCTTTTGAGTGAGGAAGTACCAGGAATAGAAGCCTTTTCCTCTGAATTGATCCGGTACCCTCTCCACTGCCCCAATGGTAAGTAGGCGCGAGACCTCTTGGTGCAGAAGAGGTTCATGAGAGGAGTCCCTGAAGAGGGACGGGGAAGGAGGGGGGGTGGGAGAGGGCCGGGTAGAGAACGGGATGGTGAAGCCAGATATGATGATCTCTCAGACCCAACAATCTGTGGTTACAGCGAGCCAGCAGAGGTGATACGGTCTCAGCCGGTGATGGAATAAACTAGCCGTGTTGTGCGGAGCCTCTGTAAGGGGAATAGCACGCAGTCCCTTGATCGACACGTCAAACCTGCTGCCGAGCGTGTTGTTGATTGGACGCTTTGCTGGGCTGTTGGCAGCATTTCTGTGCTAGAGAAAACTCTCCGAGCTGTGGCACCAGGACGAGCCCAACACCTTCAGTGGAGCACCCACGGGGACACTACTCGACGAAGAATAACTACTACTGTATACTTATGGCAACTGCATAAAGGTGTGGCTCCCAATCAAATCCAATTACTTTCCAACCCAAACCTGGCCACATTTTAGTTCCCATTATCAGTTTATACTTGTTTTGCTCCAAAACCTGCCATGGAAATTGTCACCCTAAATTATTGTTCTCTCTCCATATAATCTACTACAGAGGGACCGGACAGGTCACCTTTTGTGCTCCTTGTCACAGTAATTTGTTTTTAAAACAGCCGAACTATTTACATTTGAAAATTAGCTAATGACCCACTGCATCTGGTACTTTTCATCCCTTATTTTTTATGCATCGATGTTCTGTGGAAACCAATTAACTGCAAACTAAATCTGCTTATGCAAATTATTTACTCCAGTTCTCATGGCTAAGTGTCAGTGCTGTTTCAATGTGCATTGGCCCAAAACTCGATAAACAAGGGGGGGCCTGATCCAAAGCCCAGTCTTTTGGATTCAATGAGAGGTGAAGCAAGCCTGTCTATGGCAAGAGAGTGGTTTTAACAAGAGCCAATCAGGAATTTTCCAACAAACATTCCTCCATCAGCAAATGTTGATTTGTCAAAAGGAAAAGTTTCACAGGGAAATTTATGAGGTCAAGGATGGATTTTCTGGTCAAAAGCGGACAGAGAGATCCTGCCAGATCCGCCAATAGCCCGAGCAGTTAAGACACTCAGTTGCTATGTGGATGGCCCAGGTGCAGATCTCTGCTCTGCCTGCCTCTATCTCTCTGGCCCACTGAATATTTAATGTATTTATATACTGAAGACTTCTCCCTGGAGCCGGGGTAGGACGGGAGAGATGGCATGCAGCCCACCAACTTCTCTACAGGGCTGGCCTATGCTGCCAGACAGCGACTGCTCCCTGGGGTTAGGGCGCTCGCTGGCCCCCTGTGGTCATGCATGAATATAACTGTTCTTTGTTGCACATCCCTCCTTTTCTGTTTGAGCTAACCTGTTGGGTGGAGGAGGGGATGTGCATCTCTCCTCTCCCCAATTTTTGAGGTCCCAGTTTCATTCTGATGTAGAACAAAAGTCAACACTGAAATTTTTCACAAAGTGGAATTCTTGTTTTAACCAATAACATTTTTTAATTAAATACAGAAATAAAATGTTCACAGGGCACAAGTCAAAGCTCATGCATTCACAATAATTAACTGGCCGATATTTTCAAACATTGGTTGTCTTAAGTTAGGGGCCATCTTTAAGCATAGAGATGTCTGTAAAAATGCTAGATCCCTAGATCACTTAGGTGCTTTGGAAAATATTACTACTAAAATCAGTTAGTCCTGTGGGGTCCCTCCCGGCACCCATAATATACACTTCCTGAGTTGCCTTGTTTGAAATTTTTGGTCTGTCTACGTGCAATCGTTATTTAGTGCAGCTGAAGTGAAATTTAAATGATACAAAACCTCTCACGCATAAATAATTTAAATTCAACAAGTTCACAGAATACCAGAGCTTCTTGCGCAAAACAAACCTGACTGGGTTTATTAGAAAAAGTTCACAGAAGCACAGAAGACAAGCTGCCCAACTGAGAGAACAGTCCAATAAAAGTGTTCCAGTATTTGTAACACTTAACAGGGTGGCACAAAGGGAGTGCCCAGCATGGACAAAAGCAGATGTGCCTATACCGGGGGGGAGAACAAACATGTTGGAAGTGCAGAGGGGCAGAAAAAGGGGAAAGTTTGGAGCACAAAGCACTACAGGAATCCGCAGCGGCTGGATTGGTGTCTAGGGCAGACTGTCTCTAGGGCTGCTCTATGCCACTCTGGGACTGAGCAGGGAATCAGGGAGCAGTAATCAGTTTCCTCCTCCCACTCCCCAGCACTCTGCTATGCACATTGTAACCTCCAGGTGGAATTATGAGAATGGTCTTCAAAGAAAATTTTAAATATTACCTTTGAATGACCAAGTAACCATGCCATCCTGATACTGGAATCTTTATCCCCGCTTTCCCTTTTGCAGTATGAAATTACAATGTTAAGTTTGAATCCTGACAACTACGCATGTGCACATCCCGCTGGGTTCCTCCCTGTGCAGAGCTCACTGCAAGCCCTATGTATATAGCCCTGCAAATCCAAGGATATCCACTTTATATCCATGAATATCTGCAGCTCATTTTTGGAGATATGGATGCACATGAGGACACACATTTTGTATCTAGAACCCTACAAATGTGCAGATACTCATTTTATATCCACAGATATCAATGCAGATGTTCATGTCTCATTTCTGCAGATGTGGATGGAGTCTGCCTATGTACCACTCTGCACACTGATCCTCTGCACAGGAATAAAGTTTGCCATTACAGAATGGATACTAGGTAGCTGTGTATAGGCTTCCTTCCATCCCCCACACTCAATATATCTCCAACCTGATTTGTAGGGCCCTGCAAATCCATGGCTATCTGATTTATCTCCACAGGTATCTGCATCCGCAACCATGGATGAGGATATCCGCAGTCATTTTTGTGGATACAGAAGCAAATTGTGTGTCCACACAGGGCTCTACTGATCTGGACTCTCTCTAGGTATGTGGATTCAGTTGTTGGACTCTTTCAATACAGTACTTGGCATCTTTTTTTAAAAATTGTAGCTAGTTTTAAAAAAACAAACAAACAAACAAACAAACAATTGCTTTTGGTGGGCATTTTTGAAAGATTCCCTCCCCCTCGCACCCCACCCCGTATTTCCTGCAAAATACTTTCTTTAACAAAATGGGGGGGCGGGCTTTTATTTTTCATAAAAAACACAGATGAAGATCCAAATTTTCATTTTGGTCAAAAAGCCACTTTTCATCAAAAAGAGGACTAATCAAGGAGACCTGGCAGCATGGACCATGATGGGGTTTCTTTCTGTCCACATAGAACTCAATGGCTACACAGCATCCTATAGATTAGGTAACAAATACAAACCAAACCTGGCTTGGTACCAGTGCCGTACAGAGTATTTACAGTGATTGTCACTTTTCCTCTTCAAAAAATGTGCTACAAATCTACACCAGTCTAGACTAAGTACCATCAGCCTCAACCTGCTCTAACCACTGGCTAGAGATACACAGATAGTTTGCCTAAGGCGCAATGGCGTTAGGCTGATTGTTCACCTCAGATTCAAACTTACTCCAGAGCCTTGAAATCACACAGCCTCCTTGAAAATTAGGTTCTTGTTACCCCTGCTTCTGATGGTACCAAAACCATCCTTTTAAAACCCAATATTAACCATAACAAAATTGTTATATGTTTAGTAAAAGGGGGGGCTAACTCAAACAGAAACTCTTAGCCCAGTCCTGCAGAATATATTTTAAAGTGTAGCACCCTTGATGATAAATGAGGGCTGCAGAATTGAGTCTTTTATTTGGACTGGAAAGAGTATAAAAACAGACAAAATTATTGCATAAATTACTGACGTGTCTTGTGAACAGTAACACTATTTGGTAAGCATACAAGTATTTGGAAGTTCTTTATGATCCATTCAGACTGTTTAAACTACTGAATATAAGTACTATATGCGGCTTTATCAGCAATTTTTGCAAATGCAGTTAAATATTACAGTAGTATCAGACTGATGCTTTCAAAACTGCCTATCAGAGCTGTACACAAACCTTTGGGAAGGTTAAAACTGTCAGTTTGAAAAAATCTAATTTGTACATTATTTCATTAACAGCTTCCAAAAGGAAAAAAAGCTAGTTTTCTAACATGAGTCTATTTGCAAAAATGTATTGGATTTAGATGCTATTCATGTCCTGATCAGCAGAGTGCAGCAGTTACACACTGAACAATCACCTACAGAAGTGCAAAGCTGTCCATCTCTTCCTGTACTTCATCTAAGAACAGAGCATAATTGTGTAATCTAGTGCACCCTTGCACAGAAAAGACTGGGGCCCCACATTGCAGTTGAGAAGAATTAAATACATTTCACATTCCAGATACAGCAAATAAAAACTGGAGGTCCTGGTAGACTCTTTAATTGCAGAAACTCATGTCATTCTGTGCAGAGAAATAGTTGTGGGAACTTAGGGCAAGAAACAAAAGCGTTCTCAAGAATGAATAAAGATTGAGAATTCTGTCAAATTGTTACCAAAAAGGAGCAACTGTACAGAAAAATCTGTTTTATTAAATCATCTCCTTGTTCCACACTCAATGAAATGTTCTTTGATTCCCACTGCACAAAGACCTGAAAAGGTCTAGTTATGTCCTACTGGGCATCCACCAGTTTCTTGAGTGTTTTTAAAGCACAACAAGAAATTCTTGTTGGTTTAATTGGAGGAAATGAGTCTTGCTGATTATGGCACAACACTAGTGGCTCTATGATTCAGAGAGACGTTGGATCTATTTTCAGCTATGACACATAAGTACTACATCTCCTTGGTCAAGTCACCTCATCTCTCTCTCTCTCTCTCTCTCTGCTCTCCTCTCCTCCTCCATTTCCGCCTCTGTAAAACAGGAATAATACTTGGAATCTCACAAGGAAGTTGTAGTGTTGCAGTCATTAAAAAGTCTCCTGGAGTGCTTTTGAGATACCTGGATGAAAGGCCTTGGAGACGTGTAAACATTGCTATTTATTTGTGGACACAATGCGGAAATTCTGTTGCTCAAGAATACAGAGAGAGCAATTCAGCAACATGTGCCTCTTATAAAGCTCATAATGGATGAGAACAATATGAAAGAAAAGAGCTAGTGAGAAAAGGGGCAGTGCCTGCTGTTAATATGGTGCATCAACTCTAAACACTGTCAATACCAGCACTTAGACTGAGATTTTTTTAAATTGATGTGTATTATTTTTGGAGATAGACCTTTTAGCTCCATTTTTGCACATTCTTCACCTCTGTGGTTGATTTTTTTAGCCAATAATTATTGCATGGCATAATTTACAATGAATTATCTCTTTCAGGGACCACACAAGATGCATTTTCCTATTCTTAGCATCTCCACTTCAAAGATAGAATTTTAAATGCTGTCATGAGTAGGCAAATTTTAAGGGATGCTTCTGTCATCAGAGCAGCAGGAATATTTTAGGAGGAGAAGCTGGGTCATTCATTTATCATGATTTACTGGTTTCATGTAACTCTACATGCTATGAAATATGCATCTCACGCATTGTTATTCACCTCTCACTCTTCAGAGGCAGTCTGCAGTAATATATATTGATGATCCGACCTGCACGTATGTTACTAAAAGCAAGGATCCAACCCTTTGGGCCTTAGGACAGTATGTAATACAAGTCCTGGAAATGGGGCCTGCCACACACACACTGACACATGTGGTAGCACTTCTGAACACACCTGGCAGACCCATGTATACCAGTGACACCCAATCTTTTTGAGCATACCTTTTCAATCTATTAAAATTGTATGGACTCCTGTAAGTGTAAGTGTTTTATACACTGTACATTTATTTTAATTTCTATTTTAAACTTTCCGTGGACCCCCTACAGTAACATCACGGACTACAGTTTGGGAACCACTGATCTACATCCATGGTGTTCAACCAGTTCTGAAGCAGTAGCTACTATAGTGGCTACCGCTATACCAAACTAGACACACTCAATGGGCCAAACAGCCACATTGTTCAAGCCAACTAGCCACACTCAACCGTCCCAATAGCCACACGTGTCTAGTGGCTAATATGTTGGACACCACGGAACTACACAGTATGTTGAAATTCATCCTCGTGCAGAGGGCCAGCATGAGATAAAGGCTTTGTCTACATAAATAGCTTTTAGTGAAATGGCCCTGTTGCTAAAAATCAGGCAGTGTAAATGCTGTTTAAAACTTCCCCAGGAGTGGTGTCTGCTTTGTTTACTGTTTACGCTCACAACTGTCATGCCTTTGTCCTTGTGGGGGGGTTAAGCACCTGTGAATGATGAATGCTTTGGCACTCAATTGCTGGTGTAGACACAACTTAAGACCCACTTAGTAGGACTCAAATGGTGCATAAGCTTTCTGCTGGCCTTCTGCGCAGAGGTGAATTTCCTGGTACTCTGGTGGTTCATGCCAGCAAGAAATCCAACACTTGCATTTCCTGTTATTTTGTAAGACAGGGTTTTTTTTTTTTTAAATTAACATAACAGATGCACCAAACCAAATGAGTGGTTAGCTCCTAAGGACAACATTAGCATGATAACTACCTGGGATCCTTAAGGTTAGATCTGACACTGCTATGGAGAGGCTACAGTGAGCTTTCCTTATTACATTAACAAAGAACAGCTCCACACAAAGAGCTGCATACAGTACACTGCCCTACTTAACAGTATATTGGCTAAGGAATGTACTTAAAAGAACAAAAACCTCACATACAATATGCGTGGGAAAGGCAGCCAGGGTTAAAGTTTTCTGTACAGCTTACAGAATATATCTGAGAACAAACCACAGGGAACAAAATATCCAGTGAACAGCATGCCTTGATTTCAGTTACTTACTTGATTTTAAAAGAAAATCAACGCTGTTAGAGGCACAATTTCTATAGTCTATTGATTTGCTCCTCTCTCCCCCAACTGCAAAGAATAAGGAAGGCTTTGGGTTGTTGTGCTGAAATACCATTTCTTTTACATGGAAAAAGAATCAAAGCTACTAGGCTGAAGTCAGCTCCGAACAAGCAGGTGCAATTTTAATGGAAGTCCCTTGTGCATATTTAGTGATGATGTAAATGACAATGTGTCTGGCATAAGGTGGTTACAAAAGGTGTGTCAATAAACAAAGTGATGTGGATATGAAAAAGGGGGAGACGAGGGGTAGAATATGAAAAGGCAGCAGGAAAAGCATTGTATATTGAGTTCTGTCAGATGCTTCTCACACTAGAGCAGTAGTCACCAATCAGTAGATTGGGATCTACTGAAAGATCTTGCAGCCTCTGACAGGTGAACTTGACTGGTTTGGCCAAAAGGCTATCAAGTGCCTGCACTTCAGCTGCCCCTCCCCCCATTGCTGCACATCTCCTGCCCTTTGCCTTGGAATTGCCCCTCCCCGGGGAGCCTCCTGCTTTCTGTGCAGGGCAGGGAAGGAAGAGGAGGGTGCTGATGTCAGGGTCCTCCCTCCCACTCTGTATCCTATCTCCACAAAGCAGAGAGGGGGCACAACAGGACTTGGGATGGAGTTTGCTGGCTGCTTTTGGGAGTGGTGCAGGGCCAGGGCAGGGGTAAGCCTGCCTTACTCCCACTGCACCACCACCCATGAGCCTCCTGAGGTAAGTAGTGCCCAGCTGGAGCCCACATCCTGAACTCCTACCTTAGTCATGAACCCCCCTGTTGTATCATGCAAGCAAGGTAGTAACAAACTTCAACAGGCCTTTTATTTACCAAAGGTGAAACAGTGCAGTCTCATATTTATCATCTGCAAGGGGAAAACTGTAAAATATACACTGCCCTTCTGCTCCAAGGCAGTGGATTAGCAGAGCACGCTTTCTTACTGCAGAAATCTCTGTAGCACTGATTGCAAGCAGATAAGTCTCAAACATATGGATCCAGGCAGTAAAAGCAATTGGAGGCTCACCTGGCCTTTGCAGAAAGGGTGGGGGTGGGTTCAGAGGCAGAAGATCCATGCTCATCGCCAAAATGTTGTATCATGCAAGCAAGGTAGTAACAAACTTCAACAGGCCTTTTATTTACCAAAGGTGAAACCTCTTTACAAAGCTGCTGCTGCTCCCCTCTGTAGCTCTCACTCAGGCCTGGCCCATCTCCTCCCCTCTCCTTCCTGTTTCCTGTGCTTCCAGATTCCCAACAGTCAGTGCTCCCAGTTCTAATAATTACAAGCAGCATCTAAAACACCACACCCCCCTCCTCCACCCCAAACCCCTGTCCCAGCCCTGAGCACCCCTGCATTCCAAACACCATCTCAGAGCCCACATCTAGA
Organism: Rafetus swinhoei; assembly: GCA_019425775.1. NCBI lineage: Eukaryota > Metazoa > Chordata > Testudines > Trionychidae > Rafetus > Rafetus swinhoei. Next base: position 8,585,134 of record CM033429.1, on the reverse strand, counting down.
ACCCCCTCCTACACCCCAATTGTCTCCCCAAGAGCAGCTCAGAGTCCCTCTCCACTCCAGATCCCTTAATCCAGTGGTCACCAACCAGTAGATCGGGATCTACCAGTAGATCTCTGAGCCTCTGACAGGTGATCTGACTGGTTAGGCCAGAAAGCTATCAAGTGCTGGCACTTCAGTTACCTCGCCACCCACTGTCATGCTGCTCCTGTCCTCTACCTTGGAGCTGCCCCTTGGAAGCCTCCTGCTTGCTGTGCAGGGTGTGGGAGCGAGAGGGGGGGGTGCTGATGTCAGGGTGTCCTTTCTCCCCCCACTTCTGTACCCCATCTCCACACAGAGAGAAGGGGATGGAGGGAGCTTGGCAATGCAAATCTCTGTCATTCTCACAAACACACACTGTCCTTCCCTCTCATCTCCTGACCCAACACGTACCTCGGGGGTTGTTACTACTTTTACTGCTTGCAAAGTGGGTTCTTTTTGGTTTTTGACTGGTCTGTGCATTTCATAACTTTCATTTCTCTCTTGTGCTTAAATTTAATTCTTTGAGTACTAAAATGCCTAACCTGTCATGTCTGGAGTAATTATCCCTGTGGCTAGTTGTGCTCCTCGAGGGGGCTGGCATGTCCCTGCAGCCCCTGAGAAAGTCAGAACAGGGGGTCTCCACATGCTGTCCTTGTCTGCAGACCGCTCTTGCAGCTCCCATTGATCAATAATGGAGAGTCATGGCCAGTGGAGGCTGTGGGGTGGGTGTCTGTGGATGAGGGGCAGCACATGGAGCCATTGCTGCACATGCCAGTTGCTTTTGGGGGTGGGATGGGGCCAGGGAAGCCTTGGCTCTGCTGCTCTATTGCTGGGGCAGCTATCCAGCTGCTCCCAGGGTGGGCAGAACTTGAACCCACTACTCTGTGCTCCCCGGACAGTTGCCCTATCCCCTAATCCACTCCAGAGCCCACCCCACCACACCGCACCTCCCTACCTTCAGAGGGTCCCTTATCCTGTGTCTGGTCACTCCCTGACTGGCCTGGGGGTGGGGAGAGCGTGTGAAGTCTTTGCCTCCCTCTTCCCCCCAGAGAGAATTGCCAGCTGTTCTGAACAGCTGGTGGTTCCCTCTAGGCGCCCGTGTCCCTGGCAGCAGGAGGGGACTTCGCATGCTCAATCATGGCTCGGGGGCCGGGGAAGCATGGGAAGTCTCTCACTCCCTGCACCTCCTGCAAGAGGGAGCCATGCTTAGAGTCAACCGTCAGCTGAGCAGTGGCGGTGCAGGAGACTTTGCGCGCTCCTCCACCCCCAGGCCGATTCAAATGGGGCGGAGGAGTGGGAGGGCATCCACAGGTCGGATGTGGCCTGCAGAGGCTGTTTTGTCCACCATTGGTCTAAGCCATCAGTTTCTGTAGAATCCAAGCATTCATTTAAACAAGTGACCCACATATTGCTAGCTGCCTTCCTGATTCTGCCGACAGCACTACAACCTCTGCTGCTGCTCTTAATTTTCCTGCTGCGTAAGAAAGCTCAGTTAATTAAATTCTGGTCAGTTGAACTTCTGCTGCTCTATACTTTGTGGTAAAGGCAAGTTACTGGTGGGAGTATAACTTACATTGCTGTGACACTCAGTTGGGCAAAATAAGTGGATCTTACTCCAGTTTAGGGTTGTTAAATTTTAATTAAGGAAGAGGTGCAGCAGGGAACTCTCATGAGCAAGGACTGAAGCAGTCCCCACTTGTGCAGGGGTCCCGACTGCTGCGCCTTTCCTTTTGAAATGTACAAGAGCCATGGCACATTTCAAAGGCAGAAGCAAAGCAGTCTGGATGCAGCATGAGTGGACACTGCTTCGGTCCTTGCTCATGCTGTTTCCCCTGCTTCATCTAAAGAGTCTTTGGAAACTTCAACTGGTCCAGAATGCGGCTGCTCGAGTCTTAACTAATACTTGTTATAGGGAGCACATTATGCCAGTGCTTCTGCAGCTGCACTGGCTTCCGGTATGTTTCCAGGCACAATTTAAGGTTTTAGTTATGACCTATAAAGCCCTAAACGGGTTGGGTCCCACCTCACAAGGGAGCGTATACTGAACATACTGGACAACAGTTCAAACCAAGTATCTCCAAGTACCTTCGGTGGCTAATGGACCATTGAGAACCAGGCCAGAGAATGAATTCCCACTAAGAGGGCTTTATTGTTTTTCTGGAGGAAGAGGGGGAGATACATGCTGCAAACGTATTAACAGTGATTCAGAAACTTCTCTCAGCCTCGTTCTGCACACTCTGGGTGTATTTAAAGTGCTAGGTAGGGATGTGAAAAGTTAACTGGTCAGCCTCACCCTTAACGTGTGAGGCTTACTGTCCAGCCCTGCAGGGCCCGCCATGGACAGGGGCGCTCTCCCATCTCTCTCCCCCCCTTACTGCCTCTTTGAGGTGCAGGAAGGGGGATGTAGGCAGGGACTGCTCTGGCTGGGCTGGAACAGTGGGCGATGGGACCACTCCAACCTAGCAGTGGTGGGTGAGGGGGCCACTCCAGCTCTGCTGGAGCAGTCCCCCAACCCACTCCTCATTTAAAAGGTAACTGGTTAAACATTAAATTTAACTGGTTAACCAATGAAATTAGATTTTACATCCCTAGTGCTAAGCAGAACATTGAAGCTTGAAGCCATTAGGACAGTGTTTCTTAAACTTTTTAAGACCAATGAACACCAAACAATGAACACCAAACAATTATGGGGAACACCAAGGATTTTTTGTTGAGGGAAAAAAAAGGTCAAGGGGAAAAAGGGTCAGGGGAAAGTTATTGAGGCAAAAAAAAAATCGCCTGCCCCTTTACGGGTGGTCATTTTGAATTATGCTGTTCTCCACGGCACACGCTCTTTGTGATAGAGGCAGCAGGGGGGAAGCGATTAGTTGATTACATCCCTAATATAGGCCCACTGGCCTCCAGCCTTGCCTCTGCTCCTGCCAGCACACGGAGGCTTGCCCTCTCTGCCCAGTGCAACAGAGACCTGTATCTTAATGCAAAGACACTAATGCACAAACATCATAAAGACAAGGCGGATGAGGTAAAATCTTTTACTGGACTAACTTCTGTTGATAAGAGTTGGTCCAATACAATATATTACGTCACCCACCTTATCTCTCTAATATCCTGGGGCTGACATGCCTAGAAATAAACTGCTAGGGATGTAAGAGGTTAACCAGTTAACTGGTAACAGTGGGCTTATCAGCCTGCTTACCCAGTAACCGGTTAACTGGCCTGGCCAGAGCAGCCCCCTGCCCATGGTCGCAGCAGGCTCGGCTGGATGGCCTCCCCTCCTGCGGTTGCGGTGCACTGGAGCAGTCCCCACCCACAGCTGCGACGAGGCGGCCGGCGGCACCCCGCCTGTGGCCGCAGCAAACCAGAGCAGCCTCCCATCTGCAGCCATCCCAGACGGCTGGATCCCAGCTGTGGTGCAGTGGGCGGAAGCAGTCCCCTGCTCTGGGCTATGGCAGGAAGGTTCTGAGCAGTCCACTGCCTGAAGCAGGTCCAGATGGCTGGAACCCTACCACCCATGGTGGGCAAGAGCAGCCCTACACCCATGGCATGGTGGCCCAATCAGCTGGACCCCCCCCGTCCATGGCACAGTGGTTAACCGGTTTATCAAATCATTTAACCGGTTAACTATTTTAATTAGGGATGTAAGTGACTAGCCAAGTCATTACTCAATTAGTCGCTCCCCTCCCTCTTGCTGCCTCTGTCAATGCAGGGGGGGACCCAGCTTAAAAGCTGGTTCCCCTCCCATCACCATCTCCACGGGGGGCAGGGGAGAAGGCACAGCAGGGAAACCGGGCACAAGCCAGGAATCAACAGTTCCAGCTGATGCCCGGCAATGTTCCCTCTACGTTTCTCCATTGATGAGCAGAATAAATATTATGTGCACCAAGGCATGTGCAGATGTGCACCACCAATAGAAACACATGCTGCTGGCTATGGTCAGTTGTGGGCGCTCTGCCAATCAGCTGGGCGGCACCTGAATCTCTCCTGGGCGGCCACCCAAGCACTCAGCTTACAAGGAACACTGGCACCCAGTGTCAGACACTGTGCACCTCAGCTTTTTAAATGCAGTAAGAGCAGCCAGGCTCTTATTACATTTAAAAGGCAGAGCCGCAGTGGCATTAGCTCCCAGGGCAGTCAGAGCAGGGACTCAGCGCCGTCCCGCGAAGCTAAGCCTGCTGTGGCTCTGAAGTTTAAATGTAGCAGGAGCCAGGGGGCAGCAGGACAACATTTAAACTGCAGAGCTGCAGTGGGATTAGCAAATGCTCCCCTCCCCCCATCAACCAATCAAGTAGTCGATGGAAATTCCATCGACTACTCGATTAGCTGATTATCCACATTTTAACATCCTTCATTTTAATGGGTTTTCTTCAGCCCTATAAACTGCCTACACAGACATCTAGAAATTCAGAACTGTAATTCCCACACTAATAACAATTTGCCTCTCCTTGCCAAATTACAGTTAATATTGAAATTATGCACACCATTTAGTAGAACATTATACACAGAGTACCATATGCATAGGCACATTTTGCATAATGCACCTTAGAACACTTCATACACAATGTGGCAGAGGATTATTGCTGCTGTGGCAAACTTAGCTTTGAATTACAAGAATATATTCAAAATGTCAGACATCACGCTGCAGCAACATCATTTATTTATTTGCCTCCTTAAAACTAAGCAGGGAAGAGCTGCTAGGGCTGTTATGCAAACGCATGACCCAACTATCTCACATTGCAAAAGACAGCCTTTGCTGCAATGCACAGCGGCTCATGCCAAGACAGACACTGGCTTATGTAGCACATATCTAGAAGGACCAAAGACGGTGACTGGACGGCCTAATCCCAGCTGTGTTTATTTTTAAGGGAAAGATCAAATGACAAAAGAGAGGTGAGCAGCACATTAGCAATAGGATGGATGAGAAAAAGAAAACATTTTCTGACAAAGAAAAACATTTCTGGCAGAATTGTAACACACATTGTTACCTTTAAGCGGGGGAATTGCTACATTCACTGACTGATGCCTTCCTTTACCCCCTTTCAAAGCCTTTCACACTAACAGCCATCTCTAAGACAAATTCTTCTTAACAATGATCCCACCAGTGTCAGCAGGACAAATGTTAAGTTAACAAATTACTTCCAAGATGAATGTAAATTCCTTGTTAATTGCTGAGCTTTGGGCTTGAAAGCAATCTGACAGCATTTGTGAAGGGCAGCAGCTGAGAAGGTAAAAGTCTGAGTGCATTCAGACTACATAAGTACAGGCTAAATAATGAAATTTTCACTATGCCAGATTCCACAACATACTAGAAAAGCAAGGAAATATTGGATGACTGGTAAGTTTTCCTCTTGGTATAAATTTGCACTGCAAGATGGGTTTGCTCTGTTTTCAGTGTATATAAAGAACACACAACATTACTTCTCCAGCTTTGCAAATTAAAATGAAATGATTGTTATAAATTAGTGCCTACTGCCCACAATACAGTTTCCATTCTGGTATAATTGAATCCTTTTAATTGGCAAACTCTAGTGGAAGCCAATGTGCCAATTAAGTGATTGTCCCAATTATCAGAGACTCCCAGGGATGCTCCATGCTGGGAGAAAGTCATTTTTTATTTCATGGACTGTTTTAAAACTATGCACAGAGAAATAAAGCCTGTTCAAAAATGCAGAGAAGGGAAAGTACATATTTTCAAACCCATGGGGCAAATGCCCCAACCCCAGAACACCACTTCATGGGGGCTAAAGCAAGTGAAGCTTGGAGCCCTGCCTCTGCATGGGGCAGAAGCTCTTAGCCCCACTACCCTGTCCCAGAGCAGAAACTTCAAGCTCCCCACTGCCCCATTCCAGCGGCTGAGGCCGGGAGCCTCAAGCCCCTGCTGTCCAGGGAGTTCCTATACGTGTGGGGAGGGAAGGAGAGGGGATAAAGGAGGCCCCAGGAAATACTCTCTATGACCTGGTCTACACTTGGGGGCAATGTCAAACTAAGGTACACAATTCATTTTTGTGTTTTTGAAAATAAAATGAAAATGTCCATGCTTCATTTCAATCATTTTTCTGGGGTGGGGCTGTGGAGGAGGGGTTCAGTGTGCAGGCTATCCCGTGGAGAGAGGACTTTCCCAGCTCTCCCTCACTGCAGCAGCTTGGGGCCAGGTGAGAAGTGCCTCTCCATGGCCACTGCAGCTCCTGGAGGCTCAGTCTGGGGAGAGGTGCATGTCCCCCAGCTGGGACAGATCCAGGTTCATCTGCCCTCTGCACCCCCCCCAGCCAGAGTGAGGAATGCAGCCAACAGTGCACTTTCCCCTCGTTTCCTGACAAAGGGGAACAGCCAGCAATGTTCCTGTATGAATCGGGGCAGGGGGAGCTTCAGCCTCCCCACACAAAGGAGGGAGGTGGAAGTCTCAGGGCTAGGGCAGTCTCAGACAAGAGAGGTGTGCCTCCAGTCAGCTCCCTCCACCTGCCTGGTGATTGTGTCTCTTTTCTGTATGGTTTTATGAGAAGCTCTCCCATCCAGGCACATCCCATTTTCCTGGAACAACCAAATCCTTACATTGCTTTAAGTCATGGTAAGAGGCATACCCAGGTTGGCGGTCTTAGCCTTTTCTGTTTAAAAGGAGTTCTAGAACAAACAGATGGATGGACAGACTCTCACAAATATATACAGGTGGGACCCCCCCGGTCTGGCACCCTCAGGACATGAGTGGTCCTACACCACGGGGTATGCCGGACAAGGGGAGGTCAAGGCTCCCCACCTGGCTGTGGGCTCTGCTCCCAGACAGTGCTGTGCTCACTGCTACTGGCCCTACTGCCTCCAGCCCCCCACCGCACCAGCTCCAGCCAGGGCTACACCTGCCACCGCACCAGCCCTGGGCAGGGGCTGCTCTAATGTCCTCCCCACCATCAGCCTCAGCCAGGGCTGTGCTCCCCATAGTGCCAGTCCAGGCTGTGCACCCAGCCACCAGACCTGCTGCTTCCAGCCCTGGCTGGGGCTGCACTCCCCACCATCAGCTTCCACCGGGGCTGTGCCCCTAGCGCACTGGCCCGCTGGGGCTGTGTTCCCCATCACCAGCCCTGCCCAGGCTGTGCTTCTGAACCTGGACAGTTGGGACTCTCTGGTCCAGCAATATCCATGGTCCTGTCAGACCACAGATGTTGCCAGACCAGAGAGTCCCGTATTTTAGAGGTTCAACCTGTAGTAGATTAGTCCAGCTTTGAAATCAAAGAGCTAGAAAAGTGCTTATTTTACTTTCTGGAAGAGAAGAGGGAAAAACAACCACTGTGGTCATCTTAGTGTAAATAAGTGAGTTATTCCAAGAGAAGAATGTATGCACAAATGCAAATAGCACAGTCCAACACACTAATGGGTTAGCACTGCAAACCCATTTTGACAGCACTTTCCTAGCTCTCAGTATTGCTGCTAGGGTCAAGCATTTACATACCTGAATGCATAAGTTGTATAATGACAAAATCCTGCATATTTCTATGCCAGCTGTTTAACCCTGGGAAGTGGCGGGAGAAGGGAGGTTACAGAAATATCAATACTCCTCCCAAAGAACAGTCATTCACTACAACCTCCATTATGTAGTGGCTAAATTAAGAAACAGCAAAAACCTGCCATTTGCAACCTCTGCAGAGATTAACCAAATATAAAGCTTAATTTATTATAAAGATATGAGCTTCTCAAGCATTACACAAGGAGCCAGCTACTAGAGGAGTCAGCATATCCAATGGGCGATAGAAATGCAGTGAAAATCATAGCTGGAAGTGACTCTAAGAGGTCATTTTGTCCAGTGGTTCTCAACCAGGATACATACACCGCTCGGCATATGCAGAGGTCTTCCGGGGGTACATCCACTTACTAGATAGTAACCTAGTTTAATAACAGGCTTCATAAAATGCACTAGCGAGGTCAGTACAAACTAAAATTTTATACAGACAATGTTTTGTTTATATTGCTCTATGTGCTGTGCACTGAAATTGAAGTACAAGTTGAACCTCTCATACTCTCTGGTCCAGCAACATCCATGGTCTAGGCAAGATTTCAGTTAGCCAGATGTCCACTTATCATAGGTGTGGCCAAGCTTCCTGCAGTCCCATAAAGTTTGCTTACAGCTACCAGGCCTGACACTCAGTGTTTTGTGCTGCTAGTTAGGAGACATTTAGGGGTAAATTAAAGCTAAGGGCCAAGTAAGCAGTGAAAGCTTTGGTAATGCTGTTAGACAACACTGACCTTCCATGGTTCGGCAAATTCTCTGGTTCAGCACCAGTCAGATCTCGAGGGTGCCGGACTAGAGAGGTTCAACCTGTACAATATATGTATGCCTGATCAATTTACTTTATAATTACATGGTAAAAAAGAGAAAGTCAGCAATTGGGCAGTAATTGTGTACTGTGACACTTCTGTATTATTATGTCTGATTTGGTAAGCAAGTGGGTTTTAAAGAGGTGAAACTTGGGAGCATGTAAGACAAATCAGACTCCTGAAAGGGGGACAGTGGTCTGGAATGGTAGGGAACCACTGATCAACCCTGCCAACACAAGATCAAGATAACCTACAAGACCATCCATAAGAGGTGTCTGTGCAGCCCAAAGGTTCTCAAACTTCACCCTACATGACCCCGTTCTTACAAAAAGAATCACTACCTGATCCCAGGAAGTGGGACCAAAGCCTGATCCTGCCTGAGTCCCACCCCCTGGCGCAGGGGACCACAGCCAAAATCTGAGACTTTCAGCCCAGGGAGGGGGGCTGTAACCTGAGCTCTGGACCCAGGGCTGAAGTCCTCAGGCTTGAGCTTTGGCTCTGCACAGTCAATCTTCAATTTTGTCCCTGGGCCCCAGCAAGTCTAACACCAGACCTGGTGACCCCATTAAAATTGGATTGCAGCCCACTTTGGGGCCATGACCCACAGTCTGAGAACCTCTGGTCTAACCTGTTCTTAAAACCCTCCAAAGGTAACGATTCCAAAACTTCCCTTGGTAATCTGACCCAGTGCTTCCCTATACTTAAGAGTGCTTTTCTTAATTCCTAACCTAAATGCCCCTTGCTGCAAACAGAGCTGATAACTTCTTGTCCTATCCTCAGTGACATGGAGTTCACTCCATCACTGTCCTCTTTAGCATATTTGAAGATATACCAGGTTCCTCTCAGTTTCTCAGTCATCACTTTTCTAAAGTAAACATGCCCAATTCTTTCAATCTTACCTCATAGGACAAGTTTAAAAAAAAAAAAAAAAAAGAAAGAGGGCAAAGGGGGATATGACCCAAAAAGTATAGTATATGTTAAATAGCAAAGTCTAAACAGATGACGGAAATCTGCAATTCAGGGCATCTAATTCAAGCACCCTGAAAACATTAACTCTTCTATATGCTTCCACCACTAAGATGAAATAAAGGATAACGGTTGTAAATTAGATGGAATATGAGTAACTGAAAGTGTTTCTACTTGTCTACAATTTGCTCAGATGATCATCAGCTTGAAATTTCACCATGAATACAAACCAAAAACTTCACATTTAAGCTTTAGCTGTCTCCTATGTTTGTTCTAGATTGTACTGCAGCTGACTATGTAATAAAGCATGATGTGGGAAATGCTAGCACCACACTTTCATCTTCATCCTTTTCAAACACTATTTGTTACAGACACTTGAATCTCTGTTGTCCATTGGCTGTCTGGCAGGACAGGTTCTAAGGAGTGAATTAGAGATAAATGCAACGAAGAGTGTAGTGGTTCTAAAAGTAAAATGCTAGAGGCTCTGATCCTGCAGGTTGTTCCAGGTGGGTGGACCTGTTTCTCTTTTGGGAGCCTATGATGTGCTCAAGGGAACAGTGAATTCCAACCCAATGATGTAATTAGCAATGTTACCTTTTAATTTTCTAATTGATTCAACTCCACCTCTGGAAAAACAGAACAAAAACTTGAACCACATCCATTTCCTTAGTCTCAGGACTTGTGACTTGAGCAATTGGAAACCTCCTGCAAGTAGCTGAATTTCACCACTGAGGCCTGATATTTTCAATCCAATTCTCCAGAGTTTTTAGGTGTATGAGACAATTCATGACAACATTGTCAGCTGCCTGGACTGAAATCATGCTCTCTCCCCACCACCTCACTTTTGTATTCTCCTTTCTTTCCTGCAAGTTGTGTGATCTTGAAGCTTTCCTGCAGGGATAAGAGTTAGAAGAAACTGAAGGCATCTGTAAAGCCCGAAAAATCTGCAGATGTCTGCTCTATAACCATGGGTATCCCTATCTGCAGGTGTGAATGAGTGTATGCGCAGCTCATTTTTACAGATACAGATGCAAGTGCGGATACAAATTTTCTATCCCCACAGGGCTTTAGGCATCTGGATGGTTTGACAGGAAGAAGGCGTTTACTCAAGAACTGTGCATGCATTGTTTTTGGTGACATTAGGCAGACAACCCCTACGGAATGTACAGACTATTTCTACAGGATTTTTAATAATTTCCTGTAGCATCACAGTGGCCTGAACTCACCTACTAACTAGTTCATATTTCTATTCAAACTGCTAAACATTCGGATTCATCATTAGAAAATGATTGTTATTACCTAACTCAGAGAAGAACTGTACACACAAAAGTAGTACTAGAAAGAGCAAAGAATCAGAATCAACATTTTTGGCAAACTCACCAGTCTCAGCAGAAGCACAGGTTAAATAGGATATATATCTAATGAAACAGAAGTATTTACCTATCTTATTACCTGAAGCCCTGATGTCAAGTGCCACACTTCTGCTAAAAATAATTTTATATAAACATTTCACTTTTTATGCTTCCTGTTTACATTTTTTAAATGCAGGCTTACAACACAATTCTGAAAGAGAAAATAAAACAAAGCAAAAAAACGTTCAACACCTTGAAAGTGCCTCAACTAAGTTATAAACTGGAAAAGAGAGTGGATTAAAACTAGATCTACAGACAAAAGAAACAGTGAATTAACAAAATGTAAGATAAATTTCACTACTCAATAATTTGCCAGCAGTTGCATCCCCTCCATTGTCTAGATAGTCCCCAATCCAATGCTTATATATATACATATAACTAAGCACGAAAGTCCCATGGAAATCAATAGGACTAATAAAGTAAGTAAAGTTATTCATGTACATAAGGGCTCACAGAATTAGTTCTTTAGACTGCAGGTTTTTAGTGAGAGGACATATCTGCATCTTTGTCTAAAGAGCCCACTGTGCTTTTAGTCTTTGAATAAATCTGGAATAATTTTTATTTCACTCATCTTGTTCACTGGGTTGAAGGGATGGGAGGGAAGAGATAGGCTTTTAGTAAGTTTCCTTTCCTGATTCTCATGACCAATCCTGCAAAGTTTGCAAAGGCTGGAGGGAGGTGTTAAAGTACAAAAGCAAGTTTTTATTATTATTTATTTTTAATATTGAAAAACCAGGCTTTATTATGCTTTTCTTTTTAAAACAAGTTAGTCTACCGCCATCATATCCAGGAAGTAACTGCCTTTTCGAAAACCTAACAAACATGGTACCTCAATCTTACTGAACTAAATACTGCTCTTAAAAAGCAAAAAAAGATTTTGAGGAACAGCTAGCCAAAAACTCAAAAAGAAATAACAAAATGTTTTTTAAGTACATTAGAAGCAGGAAGCCTGCTAAAAAACCTGTGGGTCCCCTAGACGATCGAACTATAAAAGGCACAATAAAGGACGATAAAGCCATTGCAGAGAAACTAAATGATTTCTTTGCTTCAGTCTTCACGGCTGAGGACGTTGGGGAGATTCCCAAATCTGCACCGTCCTTTGTGGGTGATGAATCTGAGGAACTGTCCTGGATTGAAGTGTCATTAGAGGAGGTTTTGGAACAAATAGATAAACTTAATGTTAACAAATCTCCGGGACCAGATGGCATTCATCCAAGGGTTCTAAAAGAACTCAAATGGGAAATTGCTGAACTATTATCTGTGGTTTGTAACCTATCCCTTAAATCGGCTTCCGTACCTAATGACTGGAAAGTAGCCAACGTGACACCAATATTTAAAAAGGGCTCTAGAGGCGATCCGGGCAATTACAGACCGGTAAATCTAACTTCAGTACCGGGCAAATTAGTCAAAACAATAGTAAAGAATAAAATTGTGAAGCATGTAGAAGAACATAATTTGTTGGACAAAAGTCAACATGGTTTCTGTAAAGGGAAATCCTGTCTTACTAATCTATTAGAGCTCTTTGAAGGGGTTAACAAACATATGGACAAGGGGGATCCAGTAGATATAGTATACTTAGATTTTCAGAAAGCTTTTGACAAGGTCCTCACCAAAGGCTCTTGTGTAAATTACATGGCCATGGGATAAGAGGGAAGGTCCTTTCTTGGATTGAGAACTGGTTAAAAGACAGAAAACAAAGGGTAGGAATAAATGGTAAATTTTCAGAATGGAGAGGGGTAACTAGTGGTGTCCCCCAAGGGTCAGTCCTAGGACCAATCCTGTTCAACTTCTCCAGATCATTTATGAATAAAGGGGTAAGCAGTGAGGTGGTAAAGTTTGCAGATGATACCAAACTGTTTAGGATAGTCAAGACAGAAGCAGACTATGAGGGACTCCAAGAAGATCTCACCAAACTGAGTGATTGGGCAACAAAATGGCAAATGAAATTTAATGCAGATAAGTGTACAGTAATGCACATTGGGAAAAATAACCCCAACTATACGTACAGTATGATGGGGGCTAATTTGGCTATGACAAATCAGGAAAGAGATCTTGGAGTTATCGTGGACAGTTCTCTGAAAACTTCCACACAATGTGCAGCGGCGGTCAAAAAGGCAAATAGGATGTTAGAAATTATTAAGAAAGGGATAGAAAATAAGACCCAGAATATCTTACTGCCCCTGTATAAAACTATGGTACACCCACGAATACTGTGTACAGATGTGGTCTCCTCACCTCAAAAAAGATATTTTGGCCTTGGAAAGGGTTCAGAAAAGGGCAACTAAAATGATTAGGGGTTTGGAATGGGTCCCATATGAGGAGAGGTTAAAGGGACTGGGACTTTTCAGTTTAGAAAAGAGGAGACTGAGGGGGGATATCATAGAGGTATATAAAATCTTGAGTGGTGTGGAGAGGGCTGATAAAGAAAAGTTATTTATTAGTTCCCTAAATAGAAGAACTAGAGGACACCAAATGAAATTAATGGGTAGCAGGTTTAAAACTAATAAAAGAAAGTTCTTCTTCACACAGCGTGTAGTCAGCCTGTGGAACTCCTTGCCAGAGGAGGCTGTGAAGGCTAGGACTATAACAGAGTTTAAAGAGAAGCTAGATAATTTCATGGAGGTTAGGTCCATAAAAGGCTATTAGCCAGGGGATAAAATGGTGTCCTTGGCCTCTGTTTGTCAGAGGCTGGAGAGGGATGGCAGGAGACAAATCGCTTGATCATTGTCTTCGGTCCACCCTCTCTGGGGCACCTGGTGCTGGCCACTGTCGGCAGACAGGATACTGGGCTAGATGGACCTTTGGTCTGACCCAGTACGGCCGTTCTTATGTTCTTCCTGACATTCCTGTGCAATTCTCCTGGAATCAATGAAGTTACAGACATGTACCAGAAGGAAGAATTTAACACATTTTGTTTTCTTAAATGTGGATTTTATTTAAAAAAGGTACAAGTCAGCAGCTTGCCTACTAAGACAAGGTTTGGTTTGCATTTTGGAGAGTAGTCATAATCATATGCCAGATTTTTGTGAAGACTCTAAGAAAGGCATCACCTGGAATGCTTAGAAAATCTGTTCTCCTACATCTTCAATCCTTGCAAAAAATAGTTCATGTTTCGGTTGAGTGGTGGGAGGGGGGAGGCAAGAAGGACCCCAATGTCACATGGCCAGCTAGGAAATTCACCTACATTAGATAATGCTGGATGAAGAGCATCTCTGGGAATATTCCACTAATAGCTATAGTACGTACAGATAATCTGCCAGCTGTCACTTCCACACACTGAGAAAGGCATAACTGGATGCTGACCTATGATATAAAACAGTCACCGCGCAACAAAATTTGTCATGCCAGTTCAGCCAAACTAGACCAATGTGGCTCACTACATGTCACTAATGGCTGGGACTCATTAGTGACAAATAGGCCTTTCAAGGGGCTAAAGTCAAACCATACAAAAATGTTTCTATGACCATTGCTATAGCTGGAAGAAATGCCACAGAAATACAAAACAATAATTTCTAGTGAAACTTCCCAGCAAACACCAAGAAATGGAAACCGACATTTTTATTAGTAAGAAAATACGAAGTTCTTTCAGAAAGGCTGAATGAATCAAACAGCTTAAAATGAGGGAAAAAACTTTGCATCTATTTCAAAACTGAGGGACACACAATAAAATTGATATCACATTAATACAGTTGTGGCATAACAGCATGTTTTATACATTACGAAAAACAAGATTTTATCGATTGCACTCTTTACTAACATGCTAGTTCCACTTCGAATGGGAAAGATCCCTCCATCCTTTATGAGTTTCCAGGAAAGCAACATTTTTTTTTTTAACCCTAATCCTTTCCTATGTTAACCAAAACAAAAAATAAAAGCTAAAAAAAAAATGGAGTAGAAGGCCTGTATGTTTGCAATCTGCAACAATGATTGTTGCATTCTCTGACACACAAAGAATCTTCTAGTCTGGAGACTGACTGTTACACCAGCTGTGTCCCACAAAAACTAAAGCAGGACATAAAAATTTCAAGTATTTGGTGCACAAACTGCTCTCCTTAAGCCTTTACCTCACTTTTTATGTTTCTCTGGGCTTGTCTCCACTACAGGAGAGATCAACACTGATCAGTCCACCAGCGGTTGATTTAGCAAGTCTAGTAAAGACTTGGGATGTAAGCAACTAATTTACTATCCAATAAACACCGGGGACTCCCCACCAGCCCCATGCTCTATGTGACATTTCAATCTTTGAAATGCACAAGAGCCCCTGCTGGGGCTCTCGTACATTTCAAAGGCGGAAAGCTGCGGCACTTCCGCCTTTGAAATGTAGCAACAGCAGGGTGGTTCTTGCTACATTTCAAAGCAGAAGCGCCCTTATCGACTAATCGAATAGTTGATGGAAATCCCATCGACTATTCAATTAGCTGATTGATCTAACTTTAACATCCTTAGTAAAGACCCACTAAATCAACCACTGATCACTCCCCTGTCAACTCCAGTACGCTGACAGAATGAGATGAGTAAGGGGAGTCATTAGGAGAGTTTTTTCTGTCGACCCCTGCAATGTGGGCTCTGCAGTATGTAGATCTAAGCTGTGTCGATTTGAATTATGCTATTCATTATCTCAAATTGTGTACCTTAGATCAACCTGTTCTTGCTGCCACAGACCTGCCCTAAATCACATTAAAATAGCTCTTTACAAGAGCCTTGCTATGAGCTGGACGACTTGCTGAAACAGGTTTTTATTAGCAGGCCTCCCTTTCTCTTCTGTCCTGCTCCCCATCCTCACTGGTACAACTAGAACCCACTGCCTATTTAATTCAACAAGGACCATTTCCACTGATTTCAACTGCACAGGTTGGGACCCATCAAGACCACCTGATCTTGCGACATGCTTTGACTGGAAATTCGGGATGTCCACCAGGAGGCACCTCAGCACGTCAAAGTTCTGTCCTCAAATGCTATGACACAGTCTACACTTTCCCTAATAGTTGATGCTTGTGGAGGTATCAAAACAGCCAGTTGATAAGATTGCACAAGTTTCTAATCACTACTTCAGATAAGGGCCCAATTGGATTTTCATTCCATCACGGGATGGCTGATCATAATGTAATCTGAATGGTGAATAGAGGCCTGATTTTTATCTTACACCTGAAGTAAGTCGGGTCCAATTCCAATGAAGTTATCAACTTGACGTGAGTGCAAAATGAGGCTTGTCTCTCAAGGCAGCTACTTAAGTTAGTCATATGCAAGTTACTATATACACTCACTATGTATGTCAACAGATCTAACATAGGTAGAAATCCCAGGTGTATTATGAACGACCAAACTATTGCTACATAAGGCATACAAATCAGATGAGAGATGTTACAGTGAATCTAGGGAGCATTCACCTGTTCCAATAAGGAATTTGTGTCTGAACTTTCATACATCTAGAATTCCTACATCATATGGTAAGGCTAAAGTTCCACGTTAAAGACTGACGCAATATGATGGCCAGCCATAGACTATAGTCTAATGAGTAAGCAATACACTCACAGCTGGAAGGACTCAGTTGCTAGTCAAAGAGAGGATGTGATCACCTCGACCAGATTTACTGAGCTGGCAGGGAGGGAATTGTCAGGTGAATGATGGTACCTTCCAAGTAGGGATGTTAAGTAGCAATTAATTTGCTAGTAGAGTAGTCAATGGAATTTCCATCGACTACTGGAATACTCGATAAGAACTTCCACGTTCTGCCTTTGAAATGTACAAGAGTTCCCAGCGGGGGCTCTTGTGCATTTCAAAGTTGGAAGGCGGCGTGGAAGTCTCGCTGACTCCAGGCTCCACGCAGGCACTTCCACTTCGAAATGACAAGAGCCCCTACTAGGAACTCTTGCACATTTCAGTGGCAGCGCCACACGCGGAGCAAGGGTCAGCTGGAGTCTCCAGCTGATCCGGGGCTCCACGTGGCGCTGCCACTTTGAAATGCCGTGCGGAGCCTGGGGTCAGGAGACCCCAATTTCAAAGCGACAGTGCCGCACAGAGCAGCTGACCCTGGGCTCTGTGCGGTGCTGCTGCTTTTAAGTACCCCCCCTTCATGCTGCCTCTATCTGATAGAGGCAGCGGGAGGGGGTGGGGGGACTAGTCGACTATCCTGTCGACTAGTCTTTTACATCCCTAATTCCAAGCAGGAAGAAAAATAGCCAATCATAAAGTCGAATGCTATTGGTTCATGATGATCATAAGGCCACCTCATGGCAAATAATCCCTGCTGGCATCTAGCTCCAAACTATAGGGGTACTTGATTGTACTGCAAATTTAGGCAAGAGACAACCTACCAGATGGGGAAATAAATGGGTTCTGTAGAGAATGGATTCCAAGAATGCAAAAGTGATATAAACAACATCTGGATGCTAGATGTTAATGCAGCCTTGCAAAATGGTAATGAAAATTTACCAGCCCAGGTACAACAATCCTGTCACAAGAGGAGGAGAATGGGGAAAAAAGCCCTGAAGATATTTTGTTCATCTAGTAAATAAAAAGTATCTGCCTAAGGCAAAATGTTTTAAAAAGAAGGTCAGTATCATTATACCCATATTAGAGGTGGAAAAATTGAGGCACAGAGATGTGACATAAAAAAGACTGCCTTTGCCTGTTCCATATTAAAATGTGTCTAGTCTTCAAACTCTTGCAACATGTATCATGAGGACAAAATACCCACTGCTTGCTGCAGTAAAATCACCCTAACATGCATGGATGTAAGTTCTGAGTTTGCTACCTAACTAAACTGCCAAGCTTTAAGGAATATCCGTGAGTAAAACTGAGGCCAAGACGACAACCATGATGATTATCAAGCTGGAAAAAGTGAATCTTTTAGTCTACTATAAACGGTGATTGAAAATAAAACAGCAGCAGAATTATGCCAGGAGGCTTGCTTTGCCTCCTACAGATGGAATTTGGGTATTAATTGTTTTGGTTTGGGTTTTTTGAGACATCTTTTCCATCTCAATGAAGGGAATATCATACATTTTGATATTACTAGCCCTGCCATACAGATAACTTGGCCTCAAGCAAAAACTATTGAAAATGTGCTGCTTGCCATCACTCAGAAATCATCCTGTTATGTCACCCCAGGAATATCATAAAAATTCAAGATGACAAGTATGCTACAGCACCAAAGGCGTCGATTGTACACAGTAGTAGTAATGGGTTAGTGTAATCTTCGGTTGAAACTCTACAGAAGACAACAGAATTCAACAACCATGAATGTAGCCCAAATAAATACATGCATATTTAAAAAGCACTTCACAAATACCTGAAGGTGAACATATTCTAAAAAGTGACTGAAAATGTCAGCATGAAATTACATCCACCAATGATTTACAGAAAAAATTGCTCAATTTAGTAGTAAAAATATCCTAAAGAAATGGCAGGGTGTTTTTCTAGGATCTGAAATTCTTCATCTTAGGAAGCACTTAGCTAGCACCATGCTCCTGAAGACACGAACACATGCTCCTTGCTGAACAAGATGGATTAGGAACAGACTTTGTTCTCATGCATGTAGTAACAATGGTGTCCCTATGCAACTACCTGCCAAGTTACAGTGAAGAAGCAGTATGAGGTTCAAACAAGAAAAAGAGACATACAGAGAAAGAACAATCCAGAAGAGAACGACTAGAGTGAGAATTAACGAAGGGGGGATGGAAGTAAAGAGTCAGATACAAGGCTATACATGGAAACAACCCTTGGCACAACCACAAACCTAAAACTTTTTTTTGGTGCTTGAAAATAAACTTTGGAACAAAATCATCAATATAACAAAATACATGGTGCTCTCTTTGCGAGTTTCCCCACCTGTAAAATGAAGATGCAACCCTACTATGAGGTAGATGATAACTCATGTTCTAGGTACACTTGTTATATGCACGTTTTCTGAATTTTATGTAAAAGAACAATCGACACAAAAATACCCCATTTAAGACCATCAGATATCAAATCCTCTCTCCTGTGTTAATGATCCATGTAGGTATACCTTCTTCTTCCAATTGTTCTAGCAAACATGATTTTGAATTCAAAATATCCTGCTTAGTTACTCTGTATGATTCTTGCATGGCTTCAGAAGCAGCACTTTTATTTGAACTGAGCCTCAACAAGGTTTGTTGGCTCTGTGAAACTAAGTGATGTTGAAAAGCATGCTTTCTCACTGTCGGGCACAGAATGAATCCAGGATATCCAGTGGCCTTGTTTTAAAGGTCATTTGGAAAGGTGTTGCTCTATAAACACTGCTGCATGTGAGACAGTGTTATAACTTATGGATGTGAAAATTCCATTGCTACCCAGATCTTCTAGGGACTCTGATGACTTTGCCTCAAAGACCGAGGAAGAAAACCTCAAGAAATATTTTGAAGTGACAAAATGTCACAGTTTTTAAGAAGAGCCCAGGGGATTTAGAATCCTGACCTTCACCAGGCTGTTGGCCTGGAACACTAAATGGCTACATCTGCAAGAAGTCTGCAGACATAATTAAATTGTTTCCTGCAGTGTTACCAATTAAAGTATTCAGCCCTCCCTGTCAGGGCATTAAGATTCCTTACAAGGAAAAATAACCCTGAAAGGTCATGGTAGGATTGCCTGAATATCTGGTCACTGAAACACTGCAAAAGCCAAGAACACCCACTCCAGTGTGTAGGGGAGGAGTTAAATTTTCTGCAGCTACACATTCACATATGGGGGCAGGCAGAAGCAGGTGCTCGCAGGGAGCTGACTTGAAAGCCAGCTCCCGTTGTGTACTGTCTCCTATCTGCTCCCTCAGTATCAGAGGCAGTAAAGGGGGTGTTGCATGTAATCGAGCGGATTAACCAATGAGACCAGGCTTATCAGTTAACCATGTACATGAGTACACATTAACAACCCTAGTTAATACACTGTTCATTTCTAAGCGTTGGTTTTAGAAACACACTCCCTCTGCAATAATGCAAATTCCCTCCCTCCCCTAGAAGGCATGGCTGGCTATCTCAGCAGGGACAGCTAGAAGCTTTCTTAGCCTTAGATACGTTCTGCTGGTAAAGCTTCCAGCATGGGATATCAGAACTGCTGCTATCATCTAATGTTTGAAATGTGCCGGGGGGCCGGGGGGGAAAGCATGCAGAGGGAAGGAAAGGAGTGAGAATGAGGCCAGACACAATAAGAAGAAAAGAGAAAAATATTATAAAACAAAGAATACTCCTCGTGCAATGAGGAGTAACAGTTAATTCGAGGGAAGGGTTTTGGATCGGACTACCGCGTCTACACGCGGCGAGTTAATTCGGGCTACCGGCTTTTTAAAATGGTGACCGGCCGCGAATATGCTAATCAAGCGCGGGATATTTAAATCCCGCGCTTCATTAGCAACTTCGGTATGCTTCATTTGCCTCCCTAGTTCGAACTAGGGGGCAAATGTAAACATATCCTCAGTTCCAAACAAAAGGCACAGACTCCTCCACAAACATCAATTTAGGCATCAGGAAGGTGCAGAAGTGACAACGTTGAATTGCCTGACCAAACGGTATGAAAATAATTTGGGGCATGGCCCTTACTTTTAAAATATTGATTCTCCCATCTTTGCCCCTCTAGGTGACAAGTCCCCCTTTCCCATGCAAAACGAGCCCAACAAATCAAAAGGGGACAGCAAAACCACAACATATTTACTGATCACAAATGAAGATGGCTAGTGTTTTTTACTAGCAGCGGTTTACTTGGAAGGACTTTGGTACAAAGTCTTCTAAAGCAGAGGATCAAAACCCATCCCAAACATACCGAATCCGTATCTCAGTCATTGGAACAGAATTTCTTCATCAGAGTAGTTGGTTCAGATTTGAAATTGTAAAATGAACACACACTACAACAGTGTTTCTTAAACTTTTTAAGACCAAGGAACACCAATTTTTATGGGGAACACCAAGGATTTTTTTGTTGAGGAAAAAAAAGGAAAAGAAGTTATTAAGCAAAAAAAACCAAACAGTTTGCCCTTTTATCAGGAGGGCAGCCACTTTGAACTCTGTTTAGGCATTGCCTTTTTAAGTACGGCCATTTTGAACTCTGTTCTCTGCGGCACACCTCCAATTGCCTCACGGCACACCGGTGTACCACAGAACACACTTTAAGAAACGCTGCACTACAAGCTCCAGCCAGGCCTCCATTAACAGAAGTCAGGCCATTTATCGAGGCCACCAGGAAGGAAAAACTTGGATATTAGGAAAAGCTATTTCCCTAGGAGGGTAGGGAAACACTGGGATGGGTTCCCTAGGGAGGTGGTAGAATCTCCATCCCTAGAGGTTTTTAAGTCCCAGCTTGACAAAGCCCTCGCTGGGATGATTGAGTTGGGGTTGGTCCTGCTTTGGGCAGGCAGCTGGACTTGATGACCTCCTGAGGTCTCTTCCAGCCCTATGATTCTATGAAGCCCTCTGAAGTTGCTAATAAAATAACAGCCTGATTTCCAAAGCTAAGCAACCCCAGCTCCTGCTGGAATCAACCTGAGCTCAAGGTGCTCAGCTCATTTGAAAAATCAGGCCACAGCTGCCTAATGGCTCGACCCAATGCCCGCTTTCCATTGCCTTCACTGAGCATGGAAACATGCACTAGCCAGTTACTTTTCTCTTGCTCTATTCACTGTGGGGCTTAAGTTTTCAAGCCACTGTTTTATTTATGTGGACACAGCCAACATATTGCTAATTTTCTCTGTACAACATGGTGTATTAGTAAAAACATGCCCTTTGAAGATGTTCCCCTCGCACTGGAGATAGTTGCCGAAAAGGAGATTAATTCGGACTGAAAATCATTGTGACATTATGGACCATTTAATTGATTTTTAAACCTGCTTAGGGGCATAAATAGGACAGACCCTCCATGTGTGGGTTTTTTTCTCATTGGTGAAGTTCACCAATTGCAAAAGGAAGGAATGCATTTCACTTTTCAGACTACAGAACAATCAGTGTAATGATTGGAAACAGAGAAATATATTGTCAATATCTATTACTACAAAAGGACCAACTGGCAGCTCATTCCAACACTGATCAGGACAGAAAATAACAATGCTTTACCATAGCACTGAGTGTCTCTTCCCAGTCTGGCCTCTCTCGGGGATGAATGCTTCTCTGCAGCTCTGGAACAAAGTCATCCTCTTCTGTATGTACAGAGGACTTCATCATTCTATAAAGACAGACAGACAGACATGCTTGTTTCTTGCTTACAAATCTCTAGTAAATCATACTTATGACTTCATGTTGGTGCCACTTCAATAACAAACTCTTTCACATCAAAATGCAAAGGTTTTAAATATCTGGAATCAATGGATTTTTCTTATTTTTCCAAGCATACCAGCAGCTCAAGAACAATCTCATTGAGACATTTTCTTTCCCAACCTAACTTATAAAATCAAAATAAATCAATAATTTAAAGACCTCATGCTAATCACTGGAAACTTGAAAAAAAAAATCAACCCAAAAAATTTAAATCTTTGGTGGTCAATATATTCAAGGAATTCAAAAGCCTGGCCAGACAAGCAAAATTAACCTCATGAATATAACAACATCTGTCAATAACTACTTCTATCACCATCTGCTGCGCCACGCTCTCCACAAATGCTTGAGGGGAAAAAGATGGCCCTTGCAGCATGCCTGGACAGTTATTATATCAAGACTCTGATGGGCCTAAGGCACGGGTGGGGAACCTTTTTTGGGTCGGATGCCGCTGACCCACAGAAAAAAAAAAAAAAAAAAAATCAGTCAAGGGTCACACACAAGCAAAAACAAAAATCAACCCTCACTGACAGACAAGCAGAAAGACACTCCCCACATTTCTTTCCCACACCAGAGCCGCAGGGGCCCAGTCTAGTATATTTTCTGCTCTCCAGCCCCACGGTGGGCAGCAGGGGGGGCTGGAGTACAAGTGCAGGGTCATGAGCCTCGAGGGCAGGATCCAAGCCAGCTGGGGGCCACATCCAGCCCCCAGGCTTGAGATCTCCCACCCTTAGCTTATGGAAGGGGTGGGCAATAATTTTTGCCCAGGGGCCACTTCAAAAATTTTTTGAAGTAGCCTCGGGACACCCTGGAGGGGGTGGGGCCTAAACAAGAAGGGATGGGGCTACCCTTTGCCCTCCCTTCCCACTAGGCACCCATGCCCTAGAAGAGACTTGGCACGCTCCCCCACTCCCAGGCCAATCAGGGCCTGGGGGCGGGGGAGTATGCAAAGCCTCCTCCGCTCTCCCGCCCCCCACCCTGCAAGCAGCGCACGGCGCTTCAAACTGCCATGTGCTCCTGGCAGGGAAGGGGAAGGCTTCGCGCATGCTCCCCCAACCCCAGGTCAATTAAGGCCTGGGGGCCGGGTAGTGCGCAAAGCTTTCTCCGCTCTCCCTCTGCCCTGCGAGCAGCACGCGGCGCTTTGAAGCGGATCGAGCCTGCGGAGGCCCTTTTGCCCACCCCGGCCTATGGTCTGGGTCATCAGTTGTTGCAGGGCTTGTGTGTCCCCCTAACTACCCTTGACTCACACTCATTGCAATAGCATTTGAGGGGTGCTCAGCAGCTATCCCCAAAACATCTGCAATTAAGGAGGATCTCTTTTTCAAACACCTTGCTCAGTTTATTGTTGTATTCCAACACAGAGACTGTTATGGACTTGGCTGGAAACTCAAACCTTCTAAAAAATTATTTACAAAAAGGTTCCCAATTCACCTTTAAGGCATCTCTATCATTATGGACTGAGGTACACATCATGTCCACAGGCTGTATACGTACATGAACCCCCAGGAAAGAAGGGTGAGCCAAATGTTAGCTATGCTGAATCCGCTAGTTTGACTAAAACAATAACTACATTGAAAGCTTTTACATAGCATTGCTACTCACTTTGCAATTCTTTAAAATGTAGCTAAGTAAGCATTAAGTATGATTTGTTAGTGATGTTCCTGAACAGATCACCAACCTTGATTACTAGATTCCTACAAAAAATGAGTACTTCTGTGGCACCTTATACACTAACAAAAATATATAGTATCCTGGGGTTGCCAGGTATCCGGTATTCACCCGGACAGTCCGGTATTTTCACCTCCTGGCCGGTAAAAAGATTCAGAGAACACCGGACACCTAAAATGTCCGGTATTTTCTGATTTTTTCCCCGGCCAGGAGGCGAAAATGCCGGGCACCTGGCAATCCTACAAACACTCAGTGCCTGGCCTCCCCCGCAGCTCCAGAGAAAGAGAAAGAGAAAAAGAGAAAGAGAAAGTTCCCTCTAATTGTTTACATCCATGTGTGGATTTTTTTCTACCCATGTGCAGAATAAAAATTTTGATGTGCATCAATGTATGTGCGAATGTGCACCATCAGCAAAAACAAAACCTAGCTGTGGATGCTCTGCTAATCAACTGGGTAGCATCTGAATCTCTCCTGAGCAGCCACACGAGTGCACAGCTTACAGGGAACACTGGTGTGTGTGTGTATGTGGGTTCCATTCAAAAGATAAAAATAGTCAAATAAATGTATGAGACAGATATACTATTTGCAATCTAATTTTATAACCTAATTTTACATCTGAAATGGCCCTGACACTGTGCAAACTCATTCCTGATTCATCTAAAAAAGTACTGAACCTTTGCTTAAATATACAGCATTTTGCACTGGTGTAGATGGCAAGACAATGCAGGAAAACGGGGCTAACAAATTCTAAGAGATTCATGGAATGCAGACGAAAACAGGCATGGCATTTATTTTACAGTTGCAAAATGTTACCAAAAAGAGATTCTTCCAGTGGCTAAATAAGAGCAGATGAAGAGTACAACAACTGGGCTGTTACAGGTATGAAATGTCCAATTAACTTCTGGCTTATGCAGGACCAAGGATACCAATGGCGTCACGCTAGTACTGGCTTCCACAGCATATCAAACATAGAATAAAGCTCAATTATTTGCCCTCCTGCCACACATCCTGTTCAAGATCTGTGATTTAAACCGTGGTTTCATCCATGTTGCCAACAGCTGGAGCAGCGGTAAGACATAAAGGCTAGCTGTACTGCACATTTGGACAGGGAACTTTGCAAATATCTGCTGGATCTCATCTTCTCTCCCCTTCTCACGCCACTGGACCAAAGTTTATGAGGGGAAAAGTTTTTGTGAAATTTTATACTTAGCTTCACAACTGCATTTTTGTCATCTCACAGCATTAGAAAACAAAATACTGAATGGATGCTTTCCCAGACTAAAGTTCTTAAAATAACCAAGCCACTAAGTATGAATTCACACTTTTATGATCAGATTACAAATGGGTTTGCTACACTATTCATCAGACGTGATGGCAATTCCCACCTCAGATTAATTATCAGGCAGCTGGTTGCTTTAGTTTGCTTACTCTCTAGACAAAAAAAGTTTTTACGTTTTTTTGCATGTCTGAGATTCCATCTGCAAAATGAGACCAAAAAATGTTTCCTCCAGTGGCTAAGCACGGCATTTTTTGCACATTTTTCTCATGAGTTTTAATGAAGTTTGCAGGAGGATGGTAACTGGCAATTTCACCTTGAAAAGTTACAGATATTAGGGAATCTCTCAGAATAGTGAAAGAATCAGATTGGGTATATAAAGACACAGGAATCAGTGGGGAGCTTTGACCAAACAGCCAATCTACACAAACAGAACATATTCTCCCTTGTAACACACAGCATTTAGCTGAGTCTAATTGGAAATTTCTCTCCAATCCCACCGACCCACTTTGTTCCAGGAGCAGGTCATTGAATCTTGGAAGCTGAAAGGGTCAAGAGACCCATCAGTATCAGTTTTCCCTGGCTGCTCGGGTCCTCAAGCTGTAGTGAGCTCACTTACTCCACCCCAGGAGGTAAGAATGAGCCCAGAGCACACCAATGTAAGTCTGGTTGTTTGTTTGACAAGCATTTGGGATGGGATAGTTTCAGGTGGACAGAGAGAAACACTCTCCTGTTGGGATGACACTACACACCTTGTGTCATTTAGGAGCTTCTAGCAGGAGGCCGAGCTCTCTTGGTTTTTGATCTCAGTGACCAAAAATGCAGCCCTGACAAGGTGATTAGTTTTGTGCAATGTGTGGAATTAATTTACCATAAATTCATACAAGGATTATAGAATGGGGAAGGGGACTAACAGATGATGAGTAAGTTCCTGACCCCAGTCATGTCACCGGGAGTTCTGCGCTTGACTCTAATGGGAGCAGACTTGTGCCCATACAGTGTATTCTAAAAATAAGCCTGCAAATCAGCAATCACAGTTTCCTAGGAGCTCTCCCACAGCCTTAATTATGCCCCAAGACAAACTGGAGCAGCTCCACAGGAGCATTCCTGTTTATTAGCCAGTATCGTTTTTCCAAACCACCTGATCGTGCATACAAACCAGAGACTCCCTGCTCAGCAATAAATTCTTCCCATCACCTCCCCTCCCCACCACAAATTGGAAAATGCATCTAACATATTTACCTAAAGCAGCTGTTCTGGCCTCTCACAGCTCATGCAGGGGCAAGAGTGGCTATGGCTTCCTAATTATACATTTTAAACAAACAACTGATTTTGATATTTGCCAGAGTAGCTCTCTTGGACACCTCAAGATTCAAGCAAGTAGCATGCAATTAGGCCAAACCTCAAACAACTACCCCTGGAAACAAAGGAATTAGTTTCTCAGAAAATTACACACATTTTATACCTGTCCATAAGCTACTTTCCTTATTCAGTATTTCAACAAAAACTGCTTGGAAGTCATATCTCTGAGGCAGAAGCTGAAGACTGAGGATGATAGGTGTGCAAGGAGATGATAGGTTAGACTCTTACTTTCTTTTGCGGCATGACTCTCTCCCCCACCCCAGCTCCAAAACTGGCCTGAATTAAGCAGAATAGCCCCTGTATCTCATAAGAACGGCCATAGTGGGTCACACCAAAGATCCATCTAGCCAGTATCCTGTCTTCCAATAGTGGCCAATGTCAGGTGCCCCAAAGAGAAAGATCAAAACTGGTAATCATCAAGTGATCCATCATCCCCTGTCGCCCATTCCTCCTTTCCTCCACCTGTCTGGCTAATCAGCACAAAGGGGAGAAAAACTCATGGTCAGGAGAGGAATGCACTACTCTGATACTCTCCTTCCATAGGTGCCTCCAGAGCAGAGATGGGCAATCATTTTTGACGGGGGGCACGCCAAGATTTTGGAAAGTGGTCAAGGGCTACACTCTTCCATGATATTAATGGAGGTTGTGCGGGATCTGGGATGGAGGTTGGCTGTAAAAGGGACCTTGGGGTAAGCTATTGGGGTGCAGCAGGGAAGTGGGGACTGGAAGAGAGTTTGGGTGAAGGAGGCAGTTGTGACCTTTAAGGGGAATGGGGAGCAGGGGTTCGGAATGTGACCTAGGGGAGGGGGACTGGGATGCAGCTTGGGTTATAGCCTAGGGTAAGAGGGGATTGTGATCTGGGGCTGGGGATTGGGGTGCCAGATCTAGGAGGGGGTATGAGTGCAGGCAGGGGGCAGAAGGTTTGGGTATGTTGAGTAGGGGGGCAGAGGGATGGTGAAGAGAGGAGCTGGGGTGCCAGAGGCAGGCTCTGGCCAGGAGACTTAACAGCCAGTAGCCCAACCAGCCTGCCTTCCTGCAGAGCTTAAAAAGTTTCTCAGCCAACTATCCAGCCAGACAGCCTGCCCACCTCTCCCCCCAGGGATGTACAACCATGTGCTTATGTGAATAACTAAGCTGGAGTGGAAGGGGTGTGGTGCTTCATGTGCTGCCTGCTATTCAAACAGGAAGCTCCCATTGGCCAGTTTCTACCCAGAAACTGGCCAATGGGATTGTGCTGTGGGCCGTATTTTGCCCAGGCCTGCGCCAGAGTCTACATAAAACATGCCCACATGGAAAAAAGGAAACATGCAAACTGAGTGGAAGAGGGAAAAATGATCCCAAAGATGCTTTATGGACTGAGTTTGCATAGAGAACAATTAATTTTTCCTCATACAGCTTCACCTCATTCTCCATAAACGGGGTTATAATCCACACTTTCAAATGGAGTTTTGCCATTGACTTCCAGAGGAGCCAACTCTGGCCTCTCCAAGAGTCCTGTTGGAGGCATCGTAGATAGGGCCCTATCAAATTGAAGGCCATGAAAAACATGTCACTGATCATGGAACATGATCTCCCCTCATGAAATCTGGTCTTTTGTGTGCTTCTACCCTATACTATACAGATTCCATAGGGGGAGATCAGCATTTTCTCAATTTGGGGGTTTGCAGGTTTATTTTAGGGGCATCACATTAGTGCCTCCTTCACCTCTGTGCTGCTTTCAGAGCATGGCAGCCAGAGAACAGTAGCTGCTGGTTGGGTGCCCAGCTCTGAAGGCAGCACTCCATCAGCAGCAGCGCCAAAGTAAGCAAAGCCATACCAGGCCATCCTTGCTTCTGTGCTGCTGCTAGAGATGGCTCTGCCTTCGGAGCTGGGCTTGCAGCCAGAAGCTCTGCAGTTGCCCAGCTCTGAAGGCAGTGTGGCTGCCACCTGCAGTAGCAGAATTAAGGGTAGCATTACTGCAACCCCCCTGCCTCCCGCCCGCCCCCCACAAACACACAGTAACTTTGTAATCCTACCACAACTCCTTTTCAGGAATTCTACAATTAAATCTCAAATTTCATAGAGTTGTAACTAGCTGAAATAATGACCATTTATTATTTTTAAAACCCTATGACCATCAAATTGACCATAATGGATGATGAATTTGACAGGGCCCTAGTCATAGCACACATGCTACAGACACATGCCAATTTTGATTCATCCAGGAGCCCGTCACGTTCCTGTTCTAGGAGATGAGGGGAGCATGAAAGGGAGTATGAGTGGAAAATGTATCATGACCTAGGGAGGTGGTGGAATCTCCATCCCTCAAGGTTTTTAAATCCCAGCTTGACAAATCCCTGGCTGGGATGATTTAATTGGGATTGATCCTGCTATTAGCAGGGGGTTGGGCTCCATGACCTCCTGAGGTCTCTTCCAACTCTGTAATTCTATGATATGCAAGCCCCTTCAATTTCAGTTTAAACCATTTTTGACACACACAAAAAGAAAAAAAAGGAAAAAGCCTAGCTCAGGGGTGGCCAACCTGTGGCTCTGGAGCCACCTGTGGCTCTTCTGAAGTTCATATGCGGCTCCTTGCTCAGGCACTGACTCCAGGGCTGCAGCTACAGGTGCCAACTTTCCAGTGCTCAACACTTGGCTCCACCTCCTCCTCCAAGCGTATTGCGTCCTCGCTCCTTCCCTCCCCCACAGAGCCTCTTGAGGGCCATGAAACAGCTGACTGCAGTGGGCAGGAGGCGCGGAAAGGAAGAGGAGGTGCCGATCGGTGGGGCTGCTGGTGGGCAAAAGATACTGGAGATGGAAGGAGGTGGCACCTGATGGGGACTGCTGAAAAATTACCATAGCTCTTTGGCAATGTATATTGATAAACGGTGGCTCCTTCTGAGGCTCGGGTTGGCCACACCTGGCCTAGGTTTTATGGAAAATATCATTCCTTTTTTTTCTGATTTTCACTCTAATTTTGTATAATTTGAATATATAAAAATTTGTTTTATTAAGAAAACACAGTACATTGCAGGAGATATAAGTATTACAATAATACATTAGTCTGTGTGTATCCGCAAAGCTGCCTGTTAAAGCAAGGCTCTGGATTACTCTCAACATTACACATAATAAATAAGCATACACACAAGCTCTGAAGTGTGCATGCATCTGTACGCCCTGATGAATCTCATGCCCATCATGTACACATTTCAAGCTGTTAGGAGACAATGGTTTAAAAATTTGACACACTAAACTGCGAAGAAAATGAAAATCTGTATCAGAATACATTTCTGAACACCAAGACGTATTTGAAAGAAAATCCAGGAGAAAAGTGTATATTTGAATGTTTGCACTGCAAATGGTGTAGCTCAGGAGTCAGCAACCTTTCCGAAGTGGCGTGCCAAGATTTAACCCTCCTGCCCTGGGCCGTGCCATTCTTCTGGGAGGAGAGAAAGGCGCTCTCCACCACATGCCCCGTGGACCACCTGGATCAATGCAAACCTTTCGTGGACTACCAGTGGACTAATGGAAACTCAACATTAATTACATAACTATGCCCAAGCCATTTTGCTAGTGCTGCAACTGGGGAGAATGGTTTAATTTAAATTATTAAATAGATTAAGCGTTTTAACTTTCTCATGTTAGTTTATCAAACTTCATCTAATATATAAAGGAGAATGTTTGTAAGTTTGTGCGCTAATAACTTGGACACTATAAGAGCTACCGAAACCAAACTTTGCATGGGATAACCTTTCATCCAGGAGAAGGTTTTAAGGTACTTTTGGACCCTATCGGGCCCAAGCTCAAGCTGTAAAAATCAAAAAGTAACCTGCCGCCCTGCCCACTCTAGGTCCCGTGCCTGCCGCCTGTAGCCTCCAGCGCCGTCCAGGACTCGCCCCCTCCCCACCCGCGAGGTTACATAAGCGACCCTCTTTCCCCCCTCCGTGCCGGCACGCAGTGCCCCGACCCCCACACGCACAACGGCTCAGGCACCTGCCCTGCCCCGCAGCACCAGCTGGGGCACCCCTCCCGCATGTAACCTCCCCTCTATCCGGGTCGCACTCCCCTCCGGGATGACGCGGACCTATATTTTAATCCCTACAGAAATCAGTGCAACTTTTCTACCATTCAAAAAAAGATAATGGACTACTGTTTTTCTACATTTTGTTCCTCCGGTTTCCTGAACAACGCCGGGTAACTCCAGCTAGTTTTAAATAAAGTAAGATATTATGTCCAACACAAAAGGTTTCAATGCTTTCTTTATTTATGGTAGGGTGGGGAATCTTTTTTGCATCGGAGGTCACTGACCCACAGAAAAATCATTTGGGGTTACATAAGTGAGAAGGAAAAAAACTCCTCCCCAAACCCCCAACCCTCACTGATGTGGCCCCCAACTGAGACACATCACTCTTCTGGCAGTCCAACCCTCACGAGGCAAGGGGAAGGGAAGGGACAGGGAAGACCGAGGTTCAAGGCTTCCCATAGGCCAGATTTACTTTTCTGGAGTTCCAGAGTTAGTGGATTTTGTGGACCCTCTCAGGCTCCGGGGTGGGGACAAAAATGAGGGGTTCAATGTGCGGGACAGGGCTGTCAGCGAGTGGGATAGGGATGAGGGTGCAAGTTCTGGGCAGGAGGTGGGGTGCAGGATGGGGTGAGGAGGGTAGGGTCTGGAAGGGAGTTTGGTGGCAGAAGAAGGTGTGGAGTGGAGGGTACGAGAGGGAGTTTTGGGGCGGGAGGAGGTTGGGGTAGTAAAGGTGAGAAGGTGATAATGCAGCCAAATAGCTAGTTGGGGAGGGAGGCAAAGAAGTGGGGAATAAAGGAAAGTGCAGCTTCTGCAAAGTAAAATTGTATTCTCCCCCCCCCCCCCCCCAAACCTTCCTCTGCTCCAGCCTCGTTCCTCTCGGCCCCATGGCCCCCCCGAGCCTGATCACCTGTATCGCCCCATGCCCCTCAGTGCAACCCCTGCCCCCTCCCATCCTGCCCCCGCATTCTCCTTCACTATGGTTGCCAGATGTCCGGTTTTTGCCCGGACTGTCCATTATTCGGGTCCCCCGTCCGGTTAAAACACACAGAAAATACCGGACATTTCCTGTTTCCCTCGGACGGAAGCCCAGCGGGGACATTTTTCCCCTGCCGCGTCTGGCGGGGGAGTGAGGAGCACGGGGCCACTTAAAGGCGCAGTGCCCTTTTTTCCCCCCCTCTAAATAACTTTGGTCTCCCAACAGAATTTTTTCCCTGTGGTTTCTTTTTGGGAGGAGGTGTTCAGCATTTTTTGTTAAACCATCTGGCAACCCTATCCCTCACCCCCCCACCTGTCCCCAAATCCCTGTGCCCACAGCACACTCACCGGCAGGGCAACAGTGCTGGGACTCGCAGGCCCGCAAGAGCAGTGTTGGGCGAGGAGGGGGTTGGGGCCGAGGGAGTCTCTTCCCGGCCTGGCCCAGCCCTTTGCCTGCAGACTGTGGCTCCAGGGCTGAGGCAGACAGAGATTGGGGCTGCCCAGGGCTGGCTCCAGCCCGGCCAGGTGCAACAGGGTGCTGGGGAAGAGGCTCCCCACCACCGCACACAGCCCACAAGGAGCTGCACAGCCCAGGCCCTGGTGCACCACGTGTACCGGCCTCCCAGCACCAGGTCTGCAGAGCAGGCCCAGTCCAGCCCCCTCCTGAAGCAGGAGGCAGCGCCAAGGACCGCACGCGCACGCCTCTCCCGCCCCCCACTCCACCAGCAGGAAGCCAGAGCTGCTGCTCCAGCCTGCAGCTGCACGGCTGAGGCCCAAGCTGCAGCACGGGCTCCCCACAGCGCAGAAGGGAGAGGCGGGGCTGAGCTCCCACCCCATGTGCCAGTAAAAACCAGCTCACGTGTTGCTTGTGGTACGTGGGCTGGGGGTTGCCACCCCTGATGTAGCCCAATTGTTAAATGCAAATATTTATAAGCTAATAGTTCTACGTCTACAACAGCAAACTAGCTATGTTTTATTTGGGGATTAGAAATATATTGTTCTCAAACTCAGAGGTGGCACTGGGTTTTGAGTTCTTGTTTTAGTTCTGTAGCAAATCACATTGCTGAAGGGAATTCAAAGCATTAATCTACGGAATATTTTTTCCCCTGTCTTTCCAGCCATTGGAATAAACGCTGCTATATTCGTAGGAGAAATTATTTGTTTTTTGCACTGATTTCCACTTGTTTTTCTTGTTGTGGTAATAAACACTGATAAATTACTAGGAAAAAATAAAAACTGAAAAAAGGGGGTCCTGCGCACAAACCCCAAAACTTTTCCTGGCCCCACCCCATTGCACAGGTCCCATGAAACAAGGATTATATTTAAGGGCATATCTACACATACAGTGCTTGCAACTGCACCACTGCAGCGCATCTGGTGAAGACA
The DNA here is from genome assembly GCA_019425775.1 of Rafetus swinhoei. Taxonomy (NCBI): domain Eukaryota; kingdom Metazoa; phylum Chordata; order Testudines; family Trionychidae; genus Rafetus; species Rafetus swinhoei. The sequence goes on along the minus strand of CM033429.1, from coordinate 8,552,518 downwards.
CGCTATGCTGATGGGAGAGAACACTTCCATTGGCATAATGAAATCACCTCCACAAATGGCGTAGCAGTGTCAGCAAGAGGGCATCTCCTTCCGACACAGCGCTGCGAATATGAGCACTCATGCTGATGTAGATTATGTCCATCAGGGAGGCTGTTTATTTGCATAAATCAACATAAACTATACTGACACAGGCTGTAGTGTAGACATAATCCAAGAATACCTAGCACAATCTGCACATTTTATCTGCCATACATCAGGAACAGGAATAGAAAGACTGATTATGTTCCCGTCCACAGATTTCTTATACACAGGAGGGAAGGGGGAAACAAATTAAGTCTCAGTGTTATTTTACATAAAATATTAAACACAGATATATTGTAGATATTAAACACAAAACAAAAAGATTCATGCGGAACCTCTCACAAGAGCCTCATATGCAACCAAATATAAACTGGCATTTAATATTTAATCCATGATAAAAACAAATAGCTCTTCTATTTAAAATGGTATTTGTTAGTCCCTTTAGTAACTCTGAATGACCTTCAAATGCAATCTGGCACTATTACATTAATAAAAAAGTTCTGTCTGTATAGAAAACCATTAAGCAATCTCTCCCTAGATGAATGAACCCTTCTCCACTGTAAATTGAAAATCAAATGTACTGTAACAAATATTTACAAGACATTTTACAAAACTCACAGCTCCCATTTGCACCTATTTTTGGTAACCTTAAAGATCACTGGTAGGGTGAGTTACCAATTTCAAATTACAGATGGGTACATTTCATGTCACATTAACACCACTCTCAGCAAAACATCCTGATGGCCTTTTCAGGATCCTCAGATCTAATTTACTGATTCCAACAAGTACGACATTTCCATTTCTCCTGGTGAGGAATTAAACACTCCAATTTAACACCTGCAATATTCTCCCAGCAGGGCTCACTTACTACACTGCATTACCAAAGGTTAGACCCTGCTACAGAACACACATCTTCATGCTATACGCATCTATATAGATATAACTGCATCCACTAGGGATGCAAGCAACTAATCGACTAGTTAACTATCTGATAAGCACAACTTTATTTGACAGTAGACACACTACTCAACAGTTGCTTTCCTTCCCTGCCCACTCCTCTCAGAAAGAGCCAGCAGGGGCTCTTGTGCATTTCAAAGATTGAAATACCATGTGGAGCCCAAGGCCATGTTTCAATCTTTGAAATGCACAAAAGCACCTGCTGGGGCTCTTGTACATTTCAAAGGCGAAACACCACGCTAGTCCTTATCGACTAATCAAATAGTTGATGGAAATCCCAGTGACTATTCAATTAGTTAATTAATCGAAATTTAACATCCCCTAGCATCCACCTACTTAGAATTGTGCCACTTTAAATAAACCCGGTACAGTTAGAGATCTACAATCTTCTAGTGTAAACGAGGCCTTACTTTTCTGACAATGGGTAACAATCACCATGTTTTGCTGGCTCCTGCTCTTGCTCAGGATGCATGAGAGACTCTTAACGGATTTTGCCTTAGGCCAGGTCTACACTAGACCCAGAAGGGTAGCTTAAAGTACGCAACTCCAGCAACATAAAATACGTAGCTGGAGTCAGCTTACCTTCAGCCAAGCTTGGCGCGCCTTCACAGGAGAAGGCTGACAGGAGCACAACTGGAGCCGTCTTCAGCATTCGATTTAGTGGGTTTTAAATAGACCCACTAAATCAAACACCAGAAGATTGATTTCCAGTGTAGCAAGTGATGATATGGCCTTAGTAAGTGTTATTTACTTTACTAGACAATTAGCCCGTCATAAAACGGGATTTTCAGGTCTCTCCTCCACGTCGGTCTTCTCTCCTGAGCCTCCGGTCTCTTTCTCTCTCTCTCTCTCTCTCTCTCTCTCCTTCTCCTATTGCCTCCCCCTCTTCCCCCCAGCTCTCCTCCATCTCCTGCCTCTCTCTCTGTCTCTCTCTTTCTCTTCTCACCCTCCTGCCTCTCACTCAGGGGAGCGCGGAGCCCAAACGGTCGCTTGCACCACTTGCTCCCATGCGGCAGCCTGGCTGAACGGCGCAGAAGTCAGCCGAGCGCCACGGTGGGAGGCGAAGGGGGGAAGAGCGGTGACGTTCACAGTGAGGGGGCGGGGCCTGGAGCCGCTGTCACGCTGCACGTCACCGCCCCACCTCCCTTCGCCTCTCGCCGTGGCGCTCGGCTGACTTCTGCGCCACTCAGCCGGGCCGCCACGGGGGAGCAAGTGGAGCAAGCGGCCATTTGGGCTCCCCCGCGGCGGCCACGCTGAGCGGCGCAGAAGTCAGCCGAGCGCCATGGCGGGAGGCGAGGTGGTGGCGCATGGCCAGGCCCCACCCCCTGGCCATGTACGTCACCGCCCCGCCTCCCTTTCCCTCCTCCATGGCGCTTGGCTGACTTCTGCACCGCTCAGCCGGGCCGCCGCGGGGAAGCAGCCGTTTCGGCCCCGCACTCCCCATGCAGCATGGGCTGCCCAGAAGGAACAGCCAGCATTTCAGGCAACAGCACCGCCCAGAGGGAACAGCCAGCATTTCAGCGTTACAGACTCTCAGACACTGGGCTACTATATTTACTTAATACTTGAAGCTAGATCCTCAGCCAGTAAAAATCAGGGTATTTTCACTGACTTCAAAAGAGCCATCCCAATTTATAGCTGCTGAGAATCTAACTCTTAGAGTCTTACATGCCAATAAGCACTTAAACACCCTGATGACCAATGCTGCAAAAAACAGATCGGCAAATGGAAGGTGCCTCAGTGTTTGCAGTTTTACTTGTTTACTTGTTTACAGTTTTACTTTATTTGTTTTACTTCTTACAGGAAATACTGCAAACACTGCTTCCATTGAGTGAAAAATCATTGTGCATCTTAAATGCCCTCCATTTTGAGGGGATCCTACACCCTACCAACAGTGCACACAAATAAGGTGTCCCTTCGCTACTACTGTTGAAAATTATTTACATCAGAAACAAAGATTCATGAAACAGGGGGAAAAAAAAACTTAAAACACGAATGGTCCTGCAGCACCTTAGAGACTAACAAAACATGTAGATGGTATCATGAGCTTTCGTGGATGCAACCCACTTCATCAGATGAATGGAGCAAGGGGTCCAGAAGTACAAATAAATAGCAGAAAAAAGAGGGGATGGGGAGAGAAAGAGAAGGAAAAAAATCTTGTAAATTAGAGTGTCCATGCTAAATGAGGCTAACAGAGTGGGCTCAACGTGCCCAATCCTTAGCTTTTGATGGCATTAGGGTGTTGAATGTAGCGGCCCATCCAGTTCATATCTTTGTTCAAACCTTGATTAAAGGTGTCAGATTTGCAGATGAAGGCAAGTTCCGCAGCTTCTCTCTCTAGCTGGTTTTTTAAATTGCTTTGTATTAGTATGGTCACTTTTATATCCATTAATGAGTGCCCGGGCAAGTTAAAATGTTCCCAAACAGGTTTCTGTGTGTTACTGTTTCAAATATCTGATTTGTGTCCATTAATCCTTTGTCGTAGAAACTGTCCAGTTTGGCCAATATACATGGCAGAGGGGCAACGCTGGCACTTGATGGTACATGTGGTTAGGTCCTATATTGATGTCACTTGTATAGATGTGTGGACAGAGCTGGCACCATAGTTTATTGCAGGGGTGGGTTCCTGGGTGAATATGATGCAGGTGTGCTGTGTGGTTGCTGGAAAGAATTTGTTTCAGGTTAGGGGGCTGTCTGTAGGTGAGGAGTGGCCTGTCCCCGAAGGCCTGTGAACATGAGGGGTCATTTTCCAGTATCGGTTGTAGATTGTTAATGATGCACTGGAGGGGTTTGAGTTGGGAGCTGTAGGTGATGAGTAGTGATGGTCTATTATTTTGTTTGTTGAAGAAGCTGATGCCTGGGTACCCGTCTGGCTCTGTCAATCTGTTTCTTCACTTCCCCTGGTGGCTATTTAAGTTTTAAGAATGCCTGATAGAGATCTCTGTCTATGGGACTGGAGCAAATGTGGTTCTATCTTAGGGCCTGGCTGTAAACAATAGATTGTGAAATGTGCCTTGGATGGAAGCTAGAGGCATGTAGGTAAGAATAATGGTTGGTAGGTTTCCAGTATAAGGAGGTTGAAATGTGGGTTAGAGTCATTTAAACTAGCAGTAAAAATCCCATGCGTTTTACATTTCCTAATGGAATATCCGCATTCTGGTCTTGGTCACACACGTGACCAAGCTGGTAGGCTGAGATGTAGGGTAATCATGGTCATGGACTACTGCATGTTGACAACATGCAGATTGATGGCACTCCTTTCCCAGGAAGATGACACATTACCTGCTAGGTGTCGGATGGTTGGGAAGCTCTGTGCTAGCAAAGTGGCATTATGCATTTGGAAAGTTAGGCTCCTCACATCAGACAGTTAATGGTCTGTTTGACAGATACTCATTCTTTGGTGGCTATATTTTTTTTAATTAAATGCCATGCCTGAACTTTGGGTTATGCTCCCCCAAGGAGGCATTAGGCATTTCAGCCATCCAGGATGTTTTCTCCTCCAGTGACTTTTCTCTCTGACCTCAATTTAGGCGGTGAGGAGGGCTGATAACTGATTTATTATTGTATGTAGTATTTATACAGCACCATGGTTGTGAATGGGACTTCTCGGCCTAATGAGAAAGCATGAGGAATTTACGATCCAAATGTATTTACAACTCTACTGATAGTGATGTTTCTTGACATGTTACTACCACCGAAGGACTCCCTTCCTGATGAAGGGGAATAGCCAGCAAAGTCCCTGTATGAATGGAGGAGGGAAGGGGACTTCAGTCCTCCTTCTGCAGGCTTTCCTAAAGAGTACCTGGGGATGGGAGGCTCAGGGATGGGGAAGTCCCAGACTGGGGAAGGGGGAGGGGAGGGGAGGCACAGAGTGCACTCCCAGCAAACCCCTTTTATCTATCTCCTTTCTGTACAGTTTTCTGAGAAGCAATCAATTCCAGGCAAATTCCTGGCACAACCAAACCTTTACCTTGCTTTAAGTTATGATAAGAGGAAGCTGTATTCCAAATTTGGTGGTCCTAGCTCTTACCATTTAGGAGGAATTCTTGACCAGACAGACAAACACAGACTAATGGACAAACAAATTCTCAAATACATCTGAAGAAGTTGGCTGTGCCCACAAAAACTCATAATACCATCTACATGTTTTGTTAGTCTTTAAAGAGCTACCAGACTATTTGTTGTTTTTTTAAGTTTATCCTGTACAGACTAACTCAGCTACCCCCTGAAGCTTCTCAAATACATAGCAGATACAGTGAAAAGAAATCTCTTCATGTCAAATGCTTGTATCTTATATACAGGAAGAGGAAAGTTGGAAAATGAGAAAACTGGAAACCTAGAACTACAGCATGATTTATGTGGTGCTGGTGCAATCCTCAAAGCAGCTAAACAGAAAACTAGAAAATGCTCAACTTGTCTTTATTCCAGACCTAAAACCTATCACCTAAGGGAAAGACAGGCACTAATTGGAGAAAGACAAATGTTTCTTCAAGTAAATATGCCTGAGTCTCCTCTGCTCCACAAAACCTATAAACCATCTTGTTAGTCTTTAAAGTGCCACATAGTCCTGTTTTTTGTTAAAACTAAAGCTGGTACTGAGAGTCTACTGAGAATAATCACGCATTTTGGAAAGCAGAGCCAACACAATAGCTCATGAAAGAAGACATGGGAATTGAAGGCTCAGAATACTGACCTGGGAGACTAATTCATTTCAAGTGTTTTAAATCAGCATTGTCAACACTTTACTGATTATATTATGTCTGTTTGTCTGTATTATGTGAAATAGCATATCAAGTCTGTCTGGAGGAATCATACAGGCTGGAGATGGAAATGACCTACTAGGTCAGCTAATCCATCTCCTTGCCAATGCCGAAGTGTTCTAGTGCTTCTCCCAGTCTGGGCAGAACAAACACATATATTCTATTTCATCCTCAAATACAAAATGAGAAACTGGCACAATGCATTGTTTCAACTGCATTTTTGTTGAATTTAATTTGGCTGTTTTATGCTCTACAAAGTTGCAAACCACAACCCCAGCTCTCATACAGAAATTCATTTAGTATTTAGAAAACTGTTTTTTATTTTATAACTAGGGCCCTACCAAGTTCACAACCACGAAAAATGTCAGATCATTCGTATATGCAAATTCCAAACAATATTGCATATATAAGTGAAAGTTTCAATAACAAGGCTTTAAGTGCATTTTTATTTTTGGTTGTTCAGTGTCATTAAAAACAACTAATCACTCTCACTTTCTATGCATCACTAAAGGAATGAGATTTCCAGAAAACAGACATATGAAAACATCTTTCCAATAGAAGAAAAAGTCTGTCTTATTTTTCCAGCATTAGCTTTTCAACTGGAACTTTAAAAACCTTAGAAAAGAGCAGCTGTTAAAAAAAGAAAAATGAGACGCTTTAAATAAACCCTTTTAAAGACTAGTAATGGCACTCTAATTAATTTTAGAAAATGCCACAGTGAAATAGGTCATTCCTACCATTGTTAATATACCTTGTTACTGACTCCACTTAGTAGGCTAACACGACTATAACATTTAATCAACATACTGTTTCCTTGCCCTCTGAAACCTTGATCAGTCTCTCTCTTTAGTCTCTGGACAAGCTGTTAATACAGGCTGTGATGCAACCAATCAAGTGAAATGTTCTGCGCATCTGAGGTTCAGTTGAACTTTGGAACTCGAAAGTATCTATCAATTTGCCTAAAGTGTTTATTAATTTGCATGAATATTTAAAAGGCAGTTTCTATGCTGCCATTAAAGAAAAAATTGCACTGGAAAGACTAGATCATTCAGAGTTCAGTAGCTCCGGGCAACTTCTATTGTTCGATGGACTGTATTTTAGCAAAAAGCATTGCTAAGGTTCTACAGCAACAAAATTTCACCCCTGTAATGGTCAAACGTTTTCCAAGTATACTTACACTCCCCTCCACGCACACATTTTATTTCACCAAATCCCTTGTGATCCCTACTTGACAAATAACAAACCACACAATATTCCAATTCTGGATGTCACTTCATGCGTTTTCAGTTGTAGATAAACTTGGACTGGCTGTCAAGGTGACTCCCTTTGTTTAGTGTCAGATAAAATATCTCTGCTAGAAAGACCATGACACCCCTGATCAGGTGGCAAGTGCCCTCAAGGTGTCAAACAGGCAAAAAAAAATGTAAAAAGACAAAAAAACAAAGCCACCACTCCTGATTTTAAAACTGTGTGTTTAAGAATGTAATCCTGCGACAATCCCAAGCCAACAGATTCACATAACCCATATAAAATAGGCTACGTCTACACTAGCATTTGTGTTGGTCAGGCCTGTGGGGGGAAAATGCATCCCCACCCCCCGTGCGACATAAATTTCACCAATAAAAGTGCCCATGTGGTCAGTGCCATGTTGGCAGGACACTCTCCCACCAACATAGCTGCTTGTTATGAGTAATTTAATTATGTTGATGGGGGAGTGGTCTCCCATCGGCATAGAGTGACTACACGGGACAACTTACCGCAAAGTAGCTGCAGCCGTAACACTGTACCACTGTAAGCTGCGTAGTGTAGACATGGATATAATCAATTCATCATCATGCTAGAAAGAGCCAGAGCAGCCGAGATTCAATAGAGCTGTCCATTATGCATTCTAGTCTTCACCACCCCTAGGTTTGGTGGTTTTGTTTACTAATTTCCCATCTCTCACACTGTTGTTCTGTTAAGCCCCAATTCAACAGCACTTCCCTCTTCAGCAAAGCACTGACATGTACGTATGCTCAACTCAAAGAGAAAGCCAATGTATCAAGTGAAGCTCACTAGTGCATTGCACTGTGCTTGCTGAAAGTAGTGTAAAAGGTAAAACTGCACTAATGGTGAAAAATTCTGTTCTAATGACCTTATGGAGGAACAAATGTCAAGATTTTTTTAATATAGAGTTGTTACTCCTCCCCATGTTCTATTAGAATTTTCAAAGTACAACGCATCACTGTGCCCCAATCCTACAACATGCACACAACTGAGCATAGCATTAGAACAAGGAGATTAGAAACAAGGAAAGACAGTCTGGTGCTTAATGCACAAGGCTGGGATTTAGAAGAACTGTGAGAAGCGCTGAGCTCTGGTAATTTGCACCATTTGAAGATGTGCTTCTTGGTTTCAGTTCTTGCTTCTGCCCCAGACTTCCTGAGCAGGTTTGGACATGTCAATGTATCTATCCTATGCCTCATTCCCCTTCCGTAATACAATGCTGTTCTTACTCTCTTCCCTCTCCCTTCTCTTGTTTATTGAGATTGTAAACCAGTAGTGAGCAACCTGCGGCCCATTGGGGGTCAGTGGGTAGCCCAGGAGACATTTTGTTTACCGTTGCCCACACGCAGGGTTGCCAGATTACGCTGGTTTCCATCCATGTAGTAATACCAGTAGGAAAAAAACTAAAGTGACATGCACATAAAGCACAGGCACATGAAGAGAGGTGTGTGCTGACTGCACACAGCACTGACTGTGAGAGCCATGGATCAAAGCGCTGCTACAGTTCAATTAGCACACCCCAAAAATCTAGATACGTAAGCACAATTAGCAACGCTACCCTATCCCGGGAGACTCTCTTGGGTACAACAACCTTGCAGCCCAGTGAGATGAAGGAGGCCCACGCATGAGACCCACTCATTAGCCTAGGTTTCTTATCACTATTGCAAACACTTCAGAACAGGGATTTTCTCTTACATCTCTGTACAGAACTTAGCACAAAGCTGTTCTGATCTTAACTGGGGCCTTCGGGTGCTGCCTTAATACAAAATAAGAATCTGAAACCAAATTGCCTTCAATTTTGGAAAATTTAGATATGATCCAAAGTATTTTCAAGTGGCAAACCCTGACTTGAACTTGGCTACAGGAAATTAATTCTGACCCATCTCTACTTTGAAAGGTTTACTGCCATTTGACAGCAATGAAAAACTCGAAAAACTCTGATAAAGAGATTCAGACATTTCAAAATTGCACTGGAAAAGATGCTTTCAACACACTGAATAAACAAGTGTGATCAGTCACAATTAGCCTTGCGGTTGTACAATGATAATCACTGTACCTAACATGAGACAACACTTAAAACACGTTCATTCAGCTAGACAGCTTAGCAGAAAAAGCTTCACTCCAACTAACTCAAATGTTAATGTGACTTTTCATTCTTGCAGGGTCAAATGTTTAATTGTCCATACCTTTATGCAGATAAGCTCCCACCTACACTACAAAAACAGCCATGTTTAGAATAGTCTGCGTAGCATGGTGATAAACTGTGGGTAGTCATGTCACTTCCAAGATATTAGCAAGATAGAAAGGTGTTTGAAGCCATCAGATGGTCAAGGGGCATACACTGAACACATGGCCCATGGGGCACCGACAGTACCGAGATGCATGAGCAGGACTACCAATGAGGGACACAGTCAGGGAATTAGCCCAAATTCTTACTTGGCAGACTGTATCTCCCAACAGAGAGCCTACCCCAGATACCAACACACAGAAGGACAATCCCCACCCATCTACATAACCGCTCTACCATGACTAGCTCTGCAACACTTCTCATGGGTGACGTACTCAAACACTTATTCCCTGCTACATAAAAACTTGCACATGTAAATCTAGGTCAATGCTGGTTATATACTGTATATATCTTGAGACTTTCTAAGCAAGACTTAATTTTACCCCAGATGTACAGAGCCGTTCCTTTAAACCTGTGTAGTTGATGGAATTTCCATTGACTACTCGATTAGTCAATGGGGCGGGGGGCGCACACTACCCCCGCTGCAGCTCTGCAGTTTAAGGGTACGTCTAGACTACATGCCTCCGTCGACAGAGGCATGCAGGTTAGACAGATCGGCATAGGGAAATGAAGCCGCGATTTAAATAATCGCTTTCATTTAAATTTAAATAGCTGCCCGCTCTGCCGATCAGCTGTTTGTCGGCAGATAGGGACAGTCTGATGCGCTACGATCGACAAGGAGTTTGTCGACCGCGCAGGTATGCCTCGTGGAAATCAGGTTTACCTGCACCGATCGACAAAGGCTTCCTTGTCAACCGCGTGCGCCCAGACTGCCCGATCTGCCGACAAACAGCTGATCGGGCAGAGCGGGCAGCCATTTAATTTAAATGAAGCCGCGATTATTTAAATCGCGCTTCATTTCCTATGCCGATCTGTCTAATCTACATGCCTCCGGCCGACGGAGGCAGTCTGGCAGACGCCTGTATGTAGGAGCTGGGTGTGCAGGCAGCCCAGCTCCTACAACATTTAAATTGCAGAGCCATAATGAGGCTAGCTCTGCGTGAGCCAGAACTGAGCAGTCCTGGCTTGTGCTGACTCAGGGACTACTGCATCTCTGCCTTTTAAATGTAGTAAGAGCTACCTGGCTCTTTTACTACATTTAAAAAGGCAGAGCTGCAGCGGGAGACCCGGCACAAGTGAGGCAGCTCTCTCACCACATTTAAAAAGCAGAGGCGCAGTGGTCGGGGACCCAGTGCAAGCTGGAACTGAAGCAGTACCAGCTTGCGCTGGGTCCCCCGCTTCGCCTCTGCATCCCCTGCCCCCCCTCCAGACAGTGCTGAGGGGAACCAGCTTTTAGGCCAGCTCCCCCTTGCTGCTTCTAATATAGAGGCAGCGAGGGAGGGGAGAGAGCAAGTAGTCGAGTAGTGACTCGACTAGTCACTTACATCCCTGTGTGAAATATGTGAATTTTCATGTTAAATGTTAGCAATAAAAAAAATTTTAAATCTGTCACTGGACCAACTTCTATTGATGAGAGAGACAAGCTTTCCAGTTACACAAAATGCTTCTTCAGGTTTGGGAGAGAGAGGTACTCCCCTGCGTCAGAGTTAAATGCAAAGTGGAGTGATAGTTCATAGAACCATAGAGCTGTAATTAGCACATATTCTGAGGGCTCATTCAGAGTGAGGTGGCCCACTAATATCACTGCCCTCAAAAAAAAAAAAAAAAAAAAGGATGTTAGCAAATGAACTCACAGGGCAAAATGATAAAAGACAAAACCACTATACCACCTTTTCACAAACTCTTTTCACAAAAGGATAGCTGAACTCTCAGCCACTGACACCAGCTCTGCATAATTTTTGGTGGTGCCTGGAATGGGTCCAAGCACAGTCATTCCATCGATATGATGGACCAGAGAAACATCCCCATGCCCGGTGCTTTGGAGGGGAGGAGGAGCCCCATGCTGCAGAGGAATGAAGGGTCCAGGTAGCCTGGAGGGCTAGCAGCAGCCAGCAACCTGGCCACAGCCTGCCACTCATTGCCCTGCCCCAAAGGCTCCCATTGGGGGAGAGGCTGGAAGCTGGAAAGAGGCAGGATATGGGTGGAGGTTTGGAGGAAGGGATGAAATAGCGTTGGGGTGGAGCGGCTGGCCCCCACTCATTCCCCAGGCCACCATGGACCCTGCACCCCCCAAAGTGCAGGGTCCCCCAAAACACAGGGCCTGGGGAAGTTGGCTCTGAAATACAAGACCAAGCATTGGTCTGGAGCTGGGCCCATGTTCTAGAATCCTGGTGGAGCCCGGGCAGCATGGGCCCATATGCTTGCTGCCTATGCTCTCAGCCTTCATCCTCAAAGGAGTCCAGCTCGATACTTTCAAATGATGAGTCTAAGAGCACAAATTTGTAGCTTTGCTAACACTAAATATCATGTCTTACTAAAGAAAATGTATATATGATTTAGTATACCCATGTGGCCAGTAGCATCGAGGACGACATGGTGATTTAAATGTCAGTGGTCACAGGCATCCTCTTTACCTACAATTGCTGCCATTATTGCAATGCAGTGTGCTATTATAGAAGAAAAAAGGCTAGCATAGGCACCTCCTTAGAGAACCACATTTAGCTCCGTACACACCCGGGTGAAAGCATGATTATGACAGTCTTCCTTCATTCCCCCACTCCCATCCACAAAAGGCCTGAAAAAACTGCATTAAGCCCTAAGCATGATGTCTCAATCTCTGCTTTAAAAGAATATGTTAAAGGAATCAGAGCTTAAAAGACCCTGGAAAAGCAGAAGGCGATATCTTTTGGATTTTCTCACACTGAGTGGTGCACATTTAAATCACCATGCTGTCCAAGATGCTACAGGCATAGACAGACCACATGGTGGTAAAAATGCTTGCTGCTCTTCTGTGAGATACCCTTCAACATTGACTCCACCAGCTGTTGCAATGGCTTCATGATGAGTTCTAAATTTGCCAGTGACTAGGATGGAATACATGCCAGTTCAGTGGGAATAGAAATCACTTCACCAACACTGAAATAAAACCATTGTCAGTTTGGGCCTAATGTACAAAGGTAGAAGAAGGTGGCAACTCGATCACAGCTTCTGTACATCCATCATAACTCCTCTAAGTGGTCTCTTAAAGCAAGAGCTCACCGATACTGTTGCTCACTAGGCAATCTGCAAAAGAGAAGATTTCTCTCGGTGATTACTTTGCACAGGGAAAGAAGAAAGTTCAGCCATTTTTTTAGAGCTATCACTGAAACATAGGGCAGGTTCTACTGAAATAATGCCCACAAGAAGTAAGCTAATATTCTAACATATATAGTTAAAAAATACTAGTATTTCTCTCCTGGTTTCTTATGGCTTGATTTTAATAGAAAGCCCCTGAGAGCTTTTGTATAGGTACCATTTTGTACCTAAAATCCTGAGGAAGGTTCAGGAGCACTCATAAATGGACCCAAATATTCGAAAAAATCTAAACCTCCATTTAATTTTTAATTATCTCCTGTTGAAGAGCAACTGAAGTGGCTACATGCTGAGCCCATGAAAATACCCCTGCTTATTCAAGGGGCCTACGTGGGAGCTGATAAGCCCTTGGTTGCTCACAAAATTTGACCCTAAATAATCAAGAAAAAACTCATTCTGTGTCTGCCTTACTTAGGCTATGTCTACTCTACTGGGCTGAAACTTTTTCATGCAGGGGTGTGATAAACTTCGAACGGGCATCTCAAAATTATTACTAAAACTCCTCACAGTTAAAGTATCATGCATGCCTTGACCAATTAAATGAAGAAAAAGTGTTACCCTGTGTCCATACTAGGTAAAAAGGTGTGGAAATGTTGGAGTGACCTCATATGTGTTAGCTAAATTTTAGCTAATTATAACCTTAATATTTTAACCTAACAAGGACAAAGCCATAGTGAAAGGACTGATTTACTTCTGAAAAAATGGAACTAATGAAATGGTGAAATCCCCTAGAAAAACCAAGTTGTCCCAGTGCAAAATATGCTGCCCTGCTGTAATTATTGGTGGAACTCCTATGTTACACCGATACATAATAGAAGCTACACCAGGATAAATATCCCAGTATCAACAGCTCCTTGGAGAACCAAACGACAATTATTTTGTCCTGCTGGAATAAATTTTGATTGTTTTAAAAGAAACAATCTATTTTAAAAGAAAAACACAAAAGAAATCCTGATCCTCTTGTCTAATGTTCTCCAGGGTACAGCTGCAACCACTACTATCCAATCATTTCACCTTCAACGCCCACACACGCATTTGTGTTACAAAGCATTCGCGCTGGCATGCATGTCTGCAATGAATGGAAACCCTGCTGCTATGTTTCCAGAGATGAATAGGAGAAGAACAATTAGCGAAGGCTTCAATCTAATTTAGATTGTGGGAGGGGAGGGTCCCTGTGGAGACAAAAGGATAGTTGCATCATAAACCAAAATTTAACTCTAAAGACCACTGAGAGGTTTTGGGGGGAGTAGGTTTCTTGCACTGTAAGACAGAGCATTGGTGGTGATAGCAGCTTTGTTTTTTTGTTTGGGGGAGAGGGGGAAGGAAAAGTAAAACCTTTTTTTTATTATTATTGTTTTGGTTTTTAGCTTCAACATGAAGTTCTTGCCTTTTTTGTGTGTGAGCATTCTAGGTCTTCCAAAATGGGTAAGGGCACTACCTCATCATTGATCTTTTATTATTACTATTATTTACTACTATTACATTTGTACAGTATTCCTTTTGTGCCATGTGGTTACGTCAAGAGAGCTCTCCCAGTGCTGTGTAGGTCAGGGGTCAGAAACCTAAGCCCCATCCCCCGCAGCCTTGATCCGACCTGTCAGGCTTGGGGCTCTTCACCCATAGCGGGGCTGGAGTGTGAGGGGATCCTGGCACTCTGACTTGCATGAGTGAAGTGAGTGTCTCTTTTTTTTCCTGTTTATCAGTTGGGGTCCACGTCCATGAGGCACTGTAGTCCACATCCATGAGGCACTGGTTTACACAAGCGCCTTAGTTGCTGCATTGGGGGGTAGGTGGGTGGGTCACACTCCTGAGCCAGAAAGTTGCAGCACAATAACATGACAGGAGACTATAAGATCTTTGAGGCAAGGACTAGCTAAATAAACAAAACAAGCAAAAGATGAGAGTAGGAAATATTTATCCTCCATTTTACTGATGGGAATTGAACCCAGATCTCCTTAGTCTCGGTCAGAGCCTTATCGGCAAAGAACATTCTTGATTTTGAAGAAGCATTTGCCAAATAATGAATTATGTATCTTTTTTATACAGCATGTAGTGGAAAACAAGTTGTTAGCCTGTGCCTTCCAAGGCCCCAAATAAACTGCCCTACAGACTTGCCCTTTACAATCAACCACACCCATGGCGGCATCATGAAGAAATCCCTATGTCCCAAGTACATTCCTCTAACTCCAAATGTGTCCATCAAATGGCTATTGACTGCCAAAGACTGTAATTTCCAGCCCTGGAAGCATCTCTGTACTGTTTGATTAACCCCCCAAAAAAAAGCCACGCATTGAGGAAAGATGAAGATGTGTGGCATTTTGGGGATTTCTTATTTAAGCAAATTGGGAATAATGGACACAAATCAGATATCTGTAAAGGGAACATACAAAACCCTGTTGGGGAACACTTCAATCTGCCTGGGCATTCATTAACAGATCTTAAAGTGGCTGTTTTGTTACAAACCAATTCCTCACAAGCCAAATACACAGGGAAGGACTGGAACTATAATTCATTCACAAATCTGAGACTCATGCTAATGGATTAAATAAAGATAGGGGATGGCTGGGACATTATCAACCTACCAAACAATGAAGGTGCCAATGGTTCTTTGTCTGCTCTTAGTACTTTTCCTCTCTAATTGCCTACTAATGGTTCTTATCTGCCTCTTTTGACTACCCAGTCTTTAGGTGCTTATAGACTTTTTCCTGTTACATTCCAGCTCAGCTTTCCCCCTTGATATTTTTATACCCACTGCCTCTTCTTGTCCCCCCCCCCCCACCCCTTTTCCCTTCTCCCCTATTTATTTTAGTTCTGGACATCCAACACTCTGGTCATCTGAAGAAGTGGGCTGTGCCCACAAAAGCTCATGATACCATCTACATGTTTTGTTAGTCTATAAAGTGCTACCAGACTATTTGTTGTTTTTTTAAGTTTATGGGAATAATTCAGACATTCCAGAAAAATGAGACGAAAACCAAAAGCTATTTAAATCATGCCATGAAAAAATATTAACCAAGAATTTTCACGCATCATTAAACAAAAGTGTTAATCATGGTGCTTTAAAACATTCTGCTCTTTTTAAGTCTTATAATTTTAAAACACAGGCAGGCAAAGAAAGTGTCCCAGAATTACTTGCAAAACCTCAACTTGGTTTTGAACAAGAGGTGAACTGAATATTCACAAGTTATGTGAGAGTGAAGGTAAGAACAATAGGATGCTCACCTTGACAAGTGTTCATGGGGGGAAAGGTATAAAAGATGTTTAATTGCCTATGTAGGTGGCAGTGGCAGAATGTATGAAAAAGCTCCAGCGACAGGGTTTTGCATTTTCCTCTCCCCCAGGAGAATTCATTTGCATTACTAAGCTATACTGTGTGAGGAAGGAATAAATCATTTTAAAATGATTACAGAAAAAACAACTTGGTGAGAAAAGGCCAAAGTCTGCCACCACTGCATGCCCCACTCGAACCAAATAAACACAGCTATCAAAGAGATCAAAGGGGACTGGCTGTGCAGAGACATTTAGAAGCGATGCAATTACATTACATGTGTAAGGGAACAGAAAAGGTGCATGACGCAAAGTGATTAAAGACTCCAGGAAACCAACCGTAGAAATAAGTGAAAGGTGGTGGAATGACTCAACAGGAAGAAAGCCAGGTGCAGACAGCATGGTCTTTTCCCCCAACAGACAGTATTTATCACAATAAAGTAAAAGAAATGAAGATAAAGAGAAATAGTTCCCAGCTTGGGATTCAGCTTAGGCCTATGTACCCCTATGTGAGCAGCCGGACCTTCTGTCTCCCCAGAAGCCACTCTCACTGCCCTTTTCTGAGCACCTGAGCAAGTAAACAAAGGAAACTGAGCTGGAGTTAAGCTCTTATACACCTATGCTTCTGCACGCCATTTACAAGGAAGTTCTTTACACCAGCCATGGGCAAGCTAGGCTAGTGAGTGGGCCACATGAGTGGCCCTCGTTCACCTCAGTGGGCCTCGTCAAGGCCTTGTCCAACTGTGATGAGGAAATATAGGGTTGAACATGACATTCGAAAGAAGAAAACAACCTCAGTGGGCTGCAAGATTGTCCTGAGCAAGAAAGTCTCCAGGGACAGGGTAATTTTGCTCACTGCACTGACGTACCTAGAATTTGCAGAGGGTGCCAACTGAACCACAGCAGTGCTTTGATAGGATGTGGAGGGAGTGCACAGTTCTCAGTCAATATTGCGGGCAGTCGGCATGCACCTCACTGCACATGCCCTCACATACATGTCACTTTAGAAATACACTTGAACCTCTTTAATGCCAGGAAAAATTTTGCCAGATCAGCAAAGGTGCTGTGGGGTCTGGGCATGAGGGGGATGGGAGGAGCACTTACCTGGCACCTCACTCACGAGGGCACAGGTGGCTCCACACCCCACGCCATTCCCAGGCACCATCACGAAGGAGCCCCCCCCCGTTGCACTGCTGCCTCGAGGACGGGGAGGCAGGAGATGGTGCTCAAGGGGAGCTGGCTTAAAAGCTGGTTCCCCACAAGCACCAGCTCCTGCCTGCTTTCCCCATCCTCCGCTACCTCTGATACAGAGGCAGCAGTGCAAGGGAAGTGGGCGGGGCTTGCATGTAACCGTGAAGGTTAACCAATGAGCCCAGGCTCATTAGTTAATCATTTAAACATTTACATTGTCACATCCCTACTACAGGAACTTCCCCCCACTTAAAATCTCTCACCCTTGTCCTAGCATCAGTATGGCATCACCAATGGAAGAAACCAGGATCTACATCGCCCATCTGCTAGCACTTCCACTTCCTTGTGGTCTAAACTTGCACAGAACAGGCATAGATGACTCAGTGGTTAAAAGGCCAGGGGATACCAATGCCTTGTCTATATTATTGCCACTACCACTGCACCTACATTTCCAATGGGGGAGGGGAATGTAGTGTGTGCAATAGTGATGTAAGAGTTTGACTGGTTAACGGATAAGCGTTACTTTATTGGTTAACCTTACCAGTTAAACTCCCAGACACCAATGGCAGCCCATGGTGCCAGCGGCCGCTTCAGCTGCCAAGAACCTGCAGAGCCAGCAGCACAAGGAGCATTTAACCATGTAATCGATTTAATTTCAATCAGTTACACAGTTAGTGGCTTTAAAAAAAAAAGCCTGACATCCCTACTAGCTAATTCCAAATATGGAAACTGAGAAGTTCATTCAAGAATACCTGGAACCATTTTCTAAATACTGGTCTTCTTTGCCAATCCCTTCACTTCACTGGCTTCCATATTTGACAAAAAGATGCTGTCTGGTCCTGCAACACTCTTCTCACTTTCAGTTCCCATTGCTCAGGAAATTTAACCTGAAGAAACCCAGTGCTAGCCATGCATCTGCATGTGTACATGTGCAAGAGAGACTGAAGTGCAGTGATAAGGCATCAAGATGGACCATGAACTATTACATTAGGATGTAAGCGACTAGTCGACTATCCAATACCAGGGGCGGCCCTAGACTAGCTGCCAGCAACTGGCGCCCTAGGCGAACCATGCAATCGGCGCCCCCACCTCCAAACCCCTCAATGATATTGCACCACCATTTGGCGCCCCATTTAACTTGGCGCCCTAGGCGACCGCCTAGTTCGCCTATATGGCATAAGCCTGGCGGCTCTTAATACAATTAAAAGGCAGAGGAATTCCATTGACTAGTTGATTAAATGCAATTTAACTTCCCTATATTACATCACAATTTTTTACAGTTGTTAAAACTGGCAGTCACTTTGATGGGACTCTCAGCATCTGCAGCGTTATAGGTGCATTTGTGCTGCCCATTTGTCACGCCTCTCACATGCCTCTAAGATAAATAAGTACTGATATCCCCATTTCGTAGATGGGGAAATGTGGCAGAAGAAGGGATTATATGATTTACACACACACCCCAAAGTCAGAATCTGGAATAGAAGGAACCCAGGAGTCCTTTCCTTATTACCATTAAAGAACACTCCTTTCTCTCATGTAGAGCAACCCCCTTTTCATAAGATTTGACCAACTCCTCTCTTTCAACCCCATGCTGTTCATCTGATGATTGCACACAAGAGCAGCACTGATGTAATGCAGAAGCACAAATTTTCCCTTAGGTGACAGCCTGCAAAAAATGAGAGGTGGAAGGGGAATGTTGTTGCAAACAGAGCTGGCAAGGAGCTGTCAGATCAGCAGCATAGAGCAATTTTAACTGTTTTCCCACAATGACTAAGTTAAGCTAACATTTCTGTCCAATCCACACTGACTCATTTCAGAGCTGGATTATTTCACTGCAAACTTTTAAATATCCTGAGTCACGCTATTGGTCATAAAATGCCTTTCTTAAGTACAGAAAAGCTGATCTGGCAAAGTGCATAAAATAGGAAAACAGCTTTGTGCCATAATTTATAGCACTTTTTTTTTATTGTTTTGCATGTTAAAGGACTCAAGAAACTGTAATGGCTTAACTTGACAAGGATTAAAGAAAAGTGTTGTGCAGACTAAACAACCAAAAATAAGAAAGTAAAACTTAAAAAAGGAAGAAGTAAAAAAAAAAGATAGTGAAATGAAGTGACGGAAAGTAGAAACAGAATACATCTTCTAGGGAACAAACTGGTGTGTGACGGCACTTGCAAAAATATTTCCGCTAAGAATAATGCTTACAAAGCAACCTAACAGCCAACAAAATCTCCTGGAAAGTGAGTCAACTGCCACTCACCGCCTGAATTGTTGGCCCCATTACCATAGTGCTATGAAAAGAAAGCTCATCCTGTCAGCACTAAATCTGATTACAAAAGAGAGGAAAAACCACTCTAGGGAAAAATAAAAAGCCTGAAATAGAACCTCTCCCCAATCACAAAAAAAAGATAATTAATAATCAAATAGAAGGGTACCAGGCTGACAGAGAACATTTAAGAGCCATTAGAAATCAATGGAAGTTAGAAAACTTCAGGCCCTGTTTACACGAGAGGCAACAGGAACCTTTGACATTTTTACCAAAGTGACTTGTAAACTAAGTTGCCGGGGGATGTTGTGAATCTCAAACTTTTAATGGGGTTCAAAAAAGAACCAAATAAATTCTTGCAGAATAGGTACATCAGTGGCTATTAGACATATCATCACGAATGCAACCCCATGCTCTGATCATCCCTAGCCTCTGACAGTCAGAAGCTGGCAGTGGACGACAGGGAATGGATCACTCAATGGTTACCTGCTCTATTCATTCCCTGACAGTACCTGGCACTGGCCACTATCAAAAAACAGGATATTGGGCTAAATGGACCTATGGTCTGATGCGGTATGGCCATACTTGTGTTAAGTCCCTGTTTTCAAAAAATAATGTAAGCACTTGAGCCTAGCTTTCACTGAAATTCAGTGGGACTTCATTTCAATAAGCCCAAGTCCTTTTTAAAGTTTTACCAATAGTCTAAATATTTCCTACCAATGAAATTCATTATTCTATTCTCCACGGTAGCTTTATTGGGACCCCCTATGTACACGTGCCACCACTATTTTTAGCGCTTCTTGGTGTTAAAGGCACAGAGTATTGCTTTGAATGGTGGAAGTAATCAGTGACTTATCTACTCTAGTGCTAGCAAGATGCAGGTAACAGTGGGAAATATTTGGATAGGTTTCCTAATGTAGACATGGCCTCAAAGTTGTAGTTTTTAAGGTAAATTCTAACTCCTTGATTTTTTTAATCATTTATGTAATATAGATTTGAAAGCTAGCTTTGAAAAAGAAACAGCTCTGGAATGGCACATTTCCAAAGGATTCAAAAAATTCCTGAGCATTCTCACTCCCCTGGTACGTCAGGAAAGAGAGTCTCTTGCAGTGAAATACAAAGCCGGAGCAATCTGGTGACATCTCAGATGTACCGGATACCACTGAATGGAGCTACTGGTACCATAAGCCAGATCGTACCCTGGGGGACCTTTCTGCGCAGCTCTCTCCCAACATGCACAGAAGAAGGGGCCCCCATTCCCAAATCGTACAGAACATTCAGTGGTATGAAGGGTTAGGGTCCACATAGGCAAGTGGCTGTATTTACATACACACATACTTTCTATGTTTCTTCTCCCCTTTCCAGGACCTGGGAACAGCTGTGCACAGAGGGATCCCCCACAATATAAAAACTAGGGATTACCAAATGAAATTTATAAGCAGCATGTTTAAAACAAACACAAGGAAGTGTTTCTTCACTCAGTGCACAGTCAACCTATGGAACTCCTTGGTAAAGACTAGGGCTTTAACAGGGTTCAAAAAAGAGCTACACATAGATTCATGGAGGTTAGGTCCATCAATGGCTATTAGCCAGGATGGGTAAAAATGGTGTCCCTAGCCTCTGTTTATCTGGAAATGGAGGGCAGGAGAGGAATCACATGATGATTACCAATTGTGTTCCCTCCCTCTGGGGCATCTGGCATTGGCCACTGTTGGCAGACAGGATACTGGGCTAGACAGACCTTTGGTCTGACCCAGTGTGGCTGTTCTTATGTTCTCCGTCTGCACAGCCATGTATAATGGATATCTCAGGGCTCCAACAGATTGGATTTCCTAAAGCATATTCAGCCTGACGAAAAAATATTGGGTGAGATTCTCCAGCCTGTTTTCTTACAGGAAACCAGACCAGACAATCAATCATCTTCTTTGGCCTTAAAAATCCAGCAACCAATATTATGGGCAGCAGGAACATGGTGCTTTGCGATTTTCTGAGGGACAGCAAACCTTTAACTGTAATAATATGCCCTGAGGTCATGTACAAGGAGCTTGAATGTGAGAGATGGGATCTGTGACAACTGCACTCTTGGGGAAATGTCTGTTTAATCTATTTTAGTTTTTCCTCCATCTCTCATCACTGTTATGAGGGTGCTGATCTGTAGATGACACAGTGATGTGTGTCGTACAAATGTGCAGCATAGAACAGGATATACAGATTTTATAAATCATTTATTTAGATGGCCACCAGAATTACCTGCCAGTTATTTATTACACACAATCACTTGGCAATAGTGGGTTTAATGTACAATACGTGTTTTATAAAGATCTAAACATAATGCTTACTTGGAGCATGCATGGTACTAATCCTGAAGGAAGCAGGTAAACATTTTTTAGGACATTCATTTTTTAAGCTGGTACACACTGCACCAGAACATGTACAGCTCTAACTACCCTATTAATCAAACACATTTACTTCCATGCTCACTGCTATTATCATATCAGATCATAATCTTGTGACCTGTCTTTTTCGGACTCTCTGCTTTGTGGCTCTCCCAAAGGAACACATAGTTCAGAGCTGAGGCTCAGATTCTACAATGCTGGATGCTATTATGAACCTAAATTGAATTAATTGAATAGAATAGGAAAATGAGTGTGGCAAACACCCCTTGAAGGTAGGGACGTAACATTTATAAGGACTATGTTTAACTGGCCCACCGATGCAGCACCCTGAGCCCGGCCAGGTTGCAGCTGTCAGGGGCAAGAAGCTGCTCCAGCCCAGCCAGGCCTGCCATGGCACAGGCTGCTCTGGCCATGCTGGTGCTGGTTAACTAGTTATACTGGTAAGCATGCTGGAAAGGTGAAAACCAGTTAACCCTTTGCATCCCTACGTGAAGGCATTGTAATGAGCCTTGGAACCCAACAGACCTTTTTTTTTTTTTTTAATTTTTTTACAGTAAGTAGGGTTGCCAGGTGTCCGGTATTGTACCAGACAGTCCGGTATTTGTGCTCTCTGTCTGGTAAAAAATAATCAGAGAATACCGGACATGTGCAATGTCCAGTATTTTCTGATTTTTCTGGCTGCGCATCGGATTGAAGCCTGGCGGGGGCGAGGGGAGCGGCTGGGAGTCCCAGCTGGGAGGCGAGGCCGCGATTGCCGCTGGGAGCCCTCGGTTGAGTGTGAGGAGGAGGGAAAGCCTCCTCCTCGTTCGTGCGTCGCCGGAAGCCTGCGCGGGACAGGCAGCGCCCCGGGATCTGTAAGTGCCCGGGTCAGTCCCACTCCCCGCCGGCCAATTTGCTCACCCCCCTCCCTTCCCAGCCGACTGGTTCTCCCCCACTTCCCCTCCTGATCTTCCCCGGCCAGCCCCTGCACTGCCCCCAGCTCTGCTTCCCGCCAGCCCGTTCCTATTCCTGATCTCCCCGGCCAGCCCCGTTGCCCCCCCTTCCCAGCCAGCACCACTCCTCCTGGCTGGTCCTTCTCCCTCCTCCCCCCATGAAGCGTGTCCGGTTTTTTTGGTTTTTTTTTAAATGACTACCTGGTAACCCCTAGCAGTGATCCTATCTCTGTGATTACCACAGAGATTTAAACTGAGAAGCAACTTGCCTCCCCCCTCCTCAAGCCCCCCCTGGCTCCCAACACCCCAGCCCCTCGACCCCAGCCCCAGGTTCTGCAAGGCTGCTGGCACAAAGGCACAAAATGGTCTTGGAGTCGGTGTGTGGGTTTTGGTTTTTTTTTGCTCAACAACTTTGGTCCCCCCCCCAACAGAATTTTTTCTGGGTGGTTTTTTTTTTGGGGGGGGGGGCGGGGGGGGTTGTTCGGTATTTTTGTTTCAACCATCTGGCAACCCTAACAGTAAGCCAGGGGGATGTGCCCCCTGCATGCTGTGCTTGCCAACCCCCCTCTGTCCACCGCAGCTGGATTGTGGCCTCTCCTCCTACCAGTGCCATAGCAAAAGGAAAGCCACCACCAGCCCTTTCTGCAGCCACATGAGGACTGGACAGCGAGGCCTGCCCAGGATCAGGGCCGGGGACAGGATGCTGCAGCCAGATGGGGGCTGGGCCCCAACTGGGGCCTTGTTGGCCAGGCTTCATTTTAAAGTAAAATATTACGTCCAACACAAAAATGTTTCAACATTCTCCTTATTAATGGCAGGGGTTGGGAAACTGCTTTGGGTCAGGGGGCCACTGACCCACAGAAAAAATCAATTGGGGACCACACAAGTGAGAAGGAAATAAAAGCCCTTCCAAAAAATCCCAACCCTCACTGATGTGGCCCCAACTGAGACACCTCACTCCCCAATGCTCCAACCCCACGGTGCGGGGAGGAGCAGCAGGACTGAGGTTCAAGGCCTCAAGCCAGATTAACTCTTCTGGGGTTCCAGGGTTAGTGGATTTTGTCGGCCCCCTACGCTCTGGGCTGGGGCCAAAAATGAGGGGTTCATCATGTGGGACAGGTTCACCAGTGAGTGGGATGGGGTGGAGGTGCTGGATCTGGGCAGGAAGTGGGGTGCAGGGTGTGAGGTCTGGCCGGGCGGAGCAATCTGGGGGCAGGGTGTCTGACTGTTGAGAGGAGGGCAGGACCGGGCTACGGGGGCAGGGTCTCAGTGAGGGACTTGGGGATGCAGGGTCTGGACATGAGGGGATGGGGGGCACTTATTTGTCTTCCGGCGCCACGCCGGTCCCTGCTGCTCCCATTAGGCAGAATCTGGCCAACAGAAGCGCAGGGAAAGGCTCCAGACAGCACACTCACGCTGTTGTTGCCCCAGCCCAGGAGAGGGAGCACTTCTTCCCCGTGCAGCAAGACTCAGGGCTTTCGCTCCCTCCTCCCTCACCCCCGCAGCGGGAAGCCTGCAGTAGCTCTCCAACCGCATGGGGCAGGAGGGAGGGAGAGGCTACAGTGCCAGGCAAAGGGGGCCCGGGCCACTCAGGTCAGTGCTGCCGGGCGCCTCCTCGTAGGGTTGCCAGGTGTCTGGTATTCTACCGGACAGTCCGGTATTTGCGCTCTCTGTCCAGTAAAAAAAAAAACCAAAAAACAGAAAATACCGGACACGTGCAATGTCCGGCATGTTCTGATTTTTCTGGCTGCGCACCGGACAGAAGCCTGGCATGGGCGAGGGGAGCGGCTGGAAGGCAGGGCCACGATCGGCGCTAGGAGCCTGTGATGGCACAGAAGCCTGGCGGGGACGGGGGAGGGGTGGCTGGGACTCCCATGGCTGGGCGGGTGGGAGGAAGGCAGTCTGCGGGCTGGGCATGGGTCTCAGTGGGACGGCTCGGCTCTGGGCTGAGGACACGGCCACTGAGAGTGGGGGTGGAGGATGGGGTGGCTGGGGATGTGGGGCACCTTGCACCACACGTGGCGCTTCTCTTGAGCCTGATGGCCCAGCAGTCCATGAGCACCAAGAACAAGAGGAGCACAAGCAAACGGCCCTGGAGCAAGGCATGGCACCCCGGGGTGTGGTAGCCTTCCTCCATTCCTGGCATGAGTGGGCCATGCCCCAGGCTTCACACCAGCCAAAGCAGCCCCTGGGCCGGGAGACTGGCCACCTGAAAGGCCGTGCCGCCCAGAGCTGAATGGGCAGGACCCGTGGGAGGTACAATCTGCCCAGCTTGGGCTGCCAAGCGGCTTTGCCAGTCCCCAAACAGTGTCTGGGGCAGGGAGCCCATGGGAGGGCAGAGCCTGTGGGATGCAGAGTGATGTGATTATGTCACTCTGTCATCCCACAGGAAAAGTTTTTATAGAGAGAGAGAGATTAGGATTCTGTCCCTATAACAGCAGAGCGGGTGGGTGAGGTTCTGTGGCCTGCAAGTTAACTTGACTAGATGATCATGATGGTCCCTTCTGGCCTTAAAGTTTGAGTCTAAAATAGTAATAATATATTAGCACCTTTCCTCCTAAAAGTGGTTTACCAATAACTTGAATGGCCCAAGATCTCTGTGCACCAATAGGCAAATAGCAATATCTCTATTTAGCGATGGGCATACTGAGGTACTTATTGGTTCAGGACAGAATTTTAACAATTGTTCACTCATTTTGCATGTGCCAGTTTTTAGGTGTCCAGTTTTTGACACATGGGGCCCAAATCTGAGGCAGTCAAAATAGAGGACACTTGTGAAAAGGTTGGCCCAGGTCAGCTGACCAGAATAAGATGCCGAGTTGCTTTCAGAGATGATAATTGAGCTTCATTCCCATGCTTTGTTAGGTTAATCTTGCTTCTTTCTTAGCAACACTTTGTATTTTACTTACAGTAGAACTTACTGTGCTCAGTAGAAAAATAAAACGATATTTTAATTAGCACATTCAGATGCTGAGTAGAAAGTACTAATTATGCACTGTAATGGTAATGGAAGGTTCTATCAATCTTTGTCCAACTAAGAGGAAAGATACTATGCCAAGGAAAGAAAAAGTGTTTCTTGACTAAACTTGCTCTCTCCTGCAGGGTTTTTATAATTTGGTGATGAGACGATACCAGATGACATAAAAGTGCAGGATGGTATTGTTCACTTATTCAACAAAGTAAGGCAGAAATAGGAGTTATTAAATAGGAGTTGGACCCCTTTTTAAATTTTGCTTGTAAAGCTTTTAAAATTAGCCTTGAGAATCCTAGGAAATTCACGCTAATTAACAGAGTTCTCTTGCAAAACTTGTCACTAAATCTTGTGTTTAAAGTAAGAATATCTGGATAATTATCTGATTAGCATGATACATTGCAGAGATTAGATAACAGAGCAATAGCATCTTCATTTATGTTCCATTTGGTCTTTAAGGAAAGCTGCAGTAGATAGCTCAATAAATATTTTCTATGAAAGAACAGAACAGTTAAACTTGAGTTTTCAAACGAGCTTTTATTTTAAATAAATACGGAGCCAGACTGTACTTTGAGTAGAAAGACCCAGATGGGAGATAGGAAACTCATGTTTAGGTTCTGCCACCTCCACTTAGGCTGAGTTCTCCTTAGTGCAGGCCATTAAGGAGGATCTCACTTTAGTTTTGGTTATGTACTATTCCAAGAGTTCTCTTTATCGCCACAAATTTGCACCCATCTATCTGAAACTCCCTAATCCCATTTAGCAGTATTAGACAGGAAGCATGTTTGCAACCCCTTCAGCTACTGTTCACAGTGACACCAGGGAGCTTAAATCAAGCCCATCTCTGCAAACAAACATCTAGTGCACGCATCTGAGACCCCTCATTGCACCAGTGTTGTTGCTCAACGTGGTTGAGCATTCTTCTCATTGGTTTTCTTCAATTTCGCATTTCAACACAATTTATTTAATACAAGTGTGTGTTGGGTTAATAAAAACCCTGCAATTTTCACAAACTTTGGTGGAGTGTACACTATCCCAGGAATGAATAACTGAATGAACAAATCCAAAATTTCCAAAGGCTTTTGCTTTAACCAGCCAGCCACATCTGTTTATTATTTGCTATATTCCTAGTCTTTCCTGTTATAGGAAGGTGGAGGATCTGGTTGTTTGAGGATTCCATCAGTAATTCAGCATCAGGATAAACTGCCAAAGAAGTTCTTTCCATAAACCCCAAATATGCAACGACGTTTTGTGAAATTCTGCCTCTAGATACATAAACATTTCTTTCCATTAAGTACTAGTTTGCAGTTTCTTAGGGCTTGTCTGCACAGGGAAGCTATGTGAAATATGCTCCAGTCTGAATTTAAAGTGCAGTAGCTGTTCTGCACTAGTTCCTCATACAGACACTCTTATTCTGCATTGACAGAGCCTTTGGCAGTTTAACTTAGGTTTGTCTACACTTATAAGTTTGCTGCCACAGCAGCGCTTTAACACAGCACCAGTGCTGGTAGAGATTTCACTCCCTGGTGATGTTTTATTTAAACACAATGCCACACCAATATGCGGATGTGTGAGAAAGAAAAGAAATATGGGATTATCTTGTACTTCCTTCATTTTATAATCTTCATTTTATAAAGAACAACTTGATTCAAAAACAAGCCACATTTTAATTTCAAAAGTTTGTGTAAACATCTGCTGGTGTTCAACAAAACATTTTAATCACAATTGGTATCTATAATAAATTCCCCTATCCAATGTCAATATTTTGTTAAATAGTAATTTGATATGTAATCTAATTTGCACAGTCCTCTTCACTAGCCTGGATCAACGCTGTGGAGAACAATCCACAGGGGTGGTTTTAGCGGGTCTAGTGAAGATCCACTAAATTGACTGTGATCACTCTCCCACGGACTCTACCAGAATGAGATGAATAAGGGAAGTCAACAAAAGAATTTCTTCTATCAGCCCAGCACAGTGTGGACCCTGTGGTAAGCAGATCTAAGCTACGTCAATTTGAGTTACGCTACTAATGTAACTCAAATTGCATAGCTTAACTTGTCCCCATACTGTAGACCTGCCCTGAGTTCCACACTTCTGCATACGCAGATTTGGAATTATATGTCTGGAGGAAGATATGGAGAGTCTGGAATTAAAGAGGTGGAGTATAGCTCTTTAAAATCTTCCCTTGAATAGCCTCTGATTCATGAGAATTTGCCTAGCCATGTTAATAACAGCTAATGATGGAGGGTTTTTTTTGGTTTTTGGGGTTGTTTTTTTTGTTTGTTTGGTTTTGGTTTTTTCGCATTTAGACAGACGCTTCTGCTGAGGATCCAAAAGCACTTTACACAGCTACCTGACAGAGAATTTCTATAAGTATTAACCTCACTTTACCCGCAGCATGGGATTGTGAATCAGCATAATTCATCATCAACTTCCCCTCTCCTCCCACACAAAGGGAAGATGGTATCACGTGAGCATGTGTTTTGATCAGTGTTACCACATATAGGAAGTAAACTAAGACCTAGTTTCATTTGAAGAAGTGGGTTGTGCCCACGAAAGCTCATGACACTATTTACATTTTTTTTGTTAGTCTCTAAGGTGCTGCAGGACCATTCACTGATATTTAAGTTTTTTCAGTTACAGACTAACTCGGCTACCCCTCCAATCTTTTCATCAGTTGTAAGAGAGAGGCCTGGTTCCCTTCCATGTAAAAGAGGGCCAAGCACTAAGCAACAGCCAAGAACGCAGCTGTCATGAAAATACAAACTCTACAACGTGATTATTTACTACCACAATACTACAGTTCTTTTCCCGCTTTGATTCGATCCCTGATAGAGGTTTGGTATTATTTTCTGGACACCCTACTCATTAACCTCAATGTATGAAAACCAATGATGGTATGGCAAACAGCAGAAAGACAGATGAGCAGATACCTCAACAAGGCAGAGCAACAGCCTCCGCTTCCACACAAAGTAACAGGCATTTGAAAATGAATGGAGCCAGTCTGTTGTAAATATGTACCACGGTATCTTTCAAGACATGCTAAGCACGATGAATCAAACCACAGGAAAATAAAATATTGGCTTCTCTAGCCAATTTCAAACCCAGGCTTTTGTAAAACACCTGGCAATTTAGTATCACTGATAAAAACAATTTTAGAATCCAGCTAAGTGTATCTGTGATCTATTTAGTACTGACAGAAGGAAACAAAAAATATTTAAGATGCATGCAAATGGAATTCCCCAACAGGGATGACTGGTGATGCTTACCAGTTCTAGCTTATAGGTGATGCTTACCAGTTCTAGTTAACCTGCGGAGGCTGGAGCAGCTCCACGCTCACTGTGGGCAAGGGGCTGCTCCAGCCCCACAGGGCCCACCAGGTACAGGGGCGTTCCAGGCTGGTCACAGCAGACCCCTGTCTGCGGCAGGAAGGTTTTCAAGCCAAGAAAATATTTCAAACTGAAATAAAATCCATATAAAAAAAAGAAAAATATTAATGTTTTAACTGTAGAAATATTTTAGGATGCAATTACTAACTGCAATACCAAAATAATGGATTAAAGATTGGCAACAAACCTAAGATGCTTGCAAACAGAATTTTTCATCTGCACATGTTTTCTAGGGGGCTGCACCCTGCTTGCTATACTCGCCAACCCCCCCCCCCACTTTCTGGGGGTATGTGTCTGGCGGGGAGCAGGAGCGAGCTTTAATAAACCAGCATTAAAACAGCATGTCCCCTTTAAGAGTGAGTTCAGGGATAGGAACAGGTCTTCCCCTTGGTCTTTTGACGGGCAGCCATTTTGTGCCGGCAGCCTTGCGGAACCAGGCAAGCATGGGGTCTGGGGTTGGGGGCTGAGGGTGTGGGGGGCCAGGGGAGGGCGGGAGGCCGGGCGCTGAGTGTTTGTAGGGTTGCCAGGTGCCCGGCATTTTCGCCTCCTGGCCAGGGGAAAAAAAAAATCAGAAAATGCTGGACATCTCAGGTATCCGGTATTCTCTGTATTTTTTTTACCGGACAGGAAGCGAAAATACTGGACTGTCCAGGTGTATACCGGACACCTGGCAACTCTATTCAGGAGCAGGCTGGGGGTGCGGGGTCTCAGTGGAAAGGGTGAGTGAGGGGGCTGAGGGTGCGGGGTCTCTGCTTGGGGGGGGATGTGAAGGAGCTGGGGGTGCGAGGAGTGGGGAGGCCGCACAGCTCACACATCACACCTCCCCGGAGCACTGGGGAAGGGGGGCAGGCCACACAGCTCTGGTGTCCTGCCCCCACAGAGCACAGGGGAGGCCACACAGCTCCCACAGCTCACTTCTCCCTGGAACACCTGTCGTCCCACAGGGGAAAAATGTTAGAGAGAGAGAAAACCAGTCACCGTGAGATATGGAGAGAGTCCGTGAAATCTGGAGTAGATAAAGAGAGATTTCATTCTAGATTGAAAAATGGAACGCTGAAAAAAGTTTGTATTTTTAAATTTTAATCGTGCTGAAATAACTTTTTGATTCTATGCTTAAAATAACAAGTGAGATTTCTAGGTAGCAAGGCCAACAAAAGTGATTGGTAAAGGAACAATAACCAAGGTCAGTCTATATATAGATAGAAGCCTGATGTATTGCACTGAGCTGCGGTCAGGGCTTGTCTACTGAACTATGGGAACTGAATTAATCCATATCTAGACATGCTTACTCCAGAACAATAGTACCTTGCTCCTATTTAGCAAAACCCATCAATTTAATTTTCAAAGGTGTTAAGCTAAACAGGAACAAAAGCATCCTTATTCCAGAATAATAGTGCTCATACCTAGAATTATTTGAAATGATTTCCATTAAGGCCTGGTCTATATTAGGAAATTAGGTTGGTACAACTATATGGCTTAGAAATGTGAAAAATCCGCATTTCTGAATGATGCTGTTATAAACCTAATTCTCCTGTCAACCTAGCTACTGCTTCTTGGGAAAGCAGATTACGTACACCAATGTATCCGCATAGACAGCGTCTACACTGAAGTACTACTGCATTTTAAGTGTAAGCAAGACCCAGTACAACTCTCCTTATCCACAAAACATGAACTTCACCCAGCTACAAGGTGCCACTCTAGAGTTGGAGACCTGCCATTTTCCCAAAAGAAAATACCCCACTGGGGAACTGGAGGAAACTAATTAAAAAGCAGAACATCAGCACGTTAGCTGGGAGCTACTGACAGGCATACAGAGAGGTCTGACATAGAAATGTGAAGAATTTTCCCAAATATGCATTGTAGTTACGTCTAAAAGAAGCTACTAGGCACTGATTCAAGAAACCATGAGAACACACAACCTTGCCTCACAGTGACCACATTGTTCATTTATAAATTTACACAAGGCCATTTTTTAAAAAAATATATAGTCTCCAATTTATACCTACAATAGATCATGGAGGTATTTTACAAGCACAGGAAAATACACTTTATACAGCTGCCTGTGCTCACTAATCAGGCTGACAAATGTGGTACTTGGGAAATTTAGCAAGTACAGTAAAACTCCAATAGTCCAAAACATCCAATTGTATGGCACTCCCAATAGTCCAGCATCAAAATTGCAAGAGCCTAGTGAGTGAGCTTCAGCAAAAAACAAGTCACAAGGCAGCAGCGGCAGCAGCTGAACCGAGTGAAACCGGACGGGACCGAGTCAGCCTGCCACTGGCATTGTGTGATGCTGGACAGTGCTTGTGCTACAATAAAAAGGGTTAAAAACATGATATATATATATAAATATAAAACCATCTTATATTACATCCTGATACTTTGGCATATCCGATAATCTGGCACCACCTATGTCCCAAAGGTTCTGGATTATCGGAAGTCTACTGTACATTCAATTTAGTAGGCAAGGTCCACGCTACAGGAGCCTACACTAAGGCTATATCTAGACTGAAGGCTTCTTTCGGAAGAAGCTTTTCCAGAAAAGCTTCTTCTGAAAGAGAGCATCCACACTGCAAAAGCGCATCGAAAAAGCCATCTGTTTTTTCGAAAGATAGCATCCATTCAGTGTGGATGCTATCTTGTATTTAAACTGCGATTACTATGGATCGAGTGGCCACCAGGACACCTGTGCTTTTTCCTCTTTCCTCTTCTTTCGAAAGAACTCCTTCTTCCCCGTCCACACACACCTTTTTCCGAATCAGCTCTTTCGGAAAAAGGCTTCAATCCTCAATGTCGGAAAAACCCCTCTGTTCTTTTGATTTTCTTTCAAAAGAATGCAAGTACGGTGTGGACGTAACTCAGATTTTTTTTTGGAAAAACGGCCATTTTTCTGAAAAAGAACTCTGTAGTGTAGACATACCCTAACAGAAAAACCTCTTCCTTCTCTATAGTGTCTGCACTACAGCTATGCTTCTGTCTAACCTGTAGTGCAGACATACCTAGTCTCTTGCCAGTAAATTTTTCTCCCTATGAAACCCCCTTCCTCTCTCAAGGCCTGAAGGTAAAAGGAAATTTCTGTCTTTTCTTTCAGCTACAGGGCTTCCTGGCAAATAGGCTCAGCCTCTGTTCTGATCTCCCAGATAAGGCTGTCTCCTGCCAAGAAAACGAACGATAACTCAGTTACTCCAAAAAAAACAAATGGTCTGGTAACACTTTATAGACTAACAAAACATGCAGATGGTATCATGAGCTTTCAAGTTCTCTTCCCCTACTGTGTAACTTTTGTGCTCATAGCTTTGCCACGTAGGACTAGTGAAAGTAACAGAATTATTGACAGGTTCACAACTTCCCACAGAGTTCTGAGTATGAGACTAGTGTCTCACTAATGTCATATTGCTGCACCTTAGAAAAAAAACTATGAGTAGCAGAGGTAATGGATAGGTCTGTCTTAAGACTCAGGAAGACAACATTGCTTAGCTTACATTCTGTTCATGCTTGGAAAGTTATTTTCCCAACCATAAGGGCTACTATATTTTTATTTTTGTTTGTTTTTAAAATGCTTAAATTCTTTGGAAGTTGACCCACTGCATTTATCAGGGAAAATTTCCTCACTCATGGTTGATGAATGAAGTTTTCAAGCCAAAAAAAAAAAAAAGTTTTCATTTTTTTTCATTGGTGCCCATAATTCTTGTATCCAGTAAAGTCAGAAGCCAGGATAAACCTCCTTTAAAAAAAAAAAATCACCCGAAGTACAAACTTCTACCCAAAGTTGTAAACACAAGTAATTGCCCTTCCCTATTTTACCTTTGATACCATATGCATTTCCACCCTTGAAAAACTACTCTATGTGGCACAGCTTTTTTCTGGTATTGTGTAAGACCTTTAAAAGCTTCTTTAAAATTTCTGATACACCTCATTTGAGGAAGTACAGTAAATAAATCACCTAATTTCTAAATAGCACTGTGGTTACTCA
The DNA here is from genome assembly GCA_019425775.1 of Rafetus swinhoei. NCBI lineage: Eukaryota > Metazoa > Chordata > Testudines > Trionychidae > Rafetus > Rafetus swinhoei. The sequence continues at coordinate 8,519,587 of CM033429.1, read as the reverse complement.
ACAGCTTATATTAAAATGGTTCATGGGGAAATCACATATTCAAAGTAGGTTTTCAGAAGCTGGGTCTTTTTGCTGGACAGCTCAAAACATTTCAAGAAAAGAAATCCTAACTTCTAAAAATATTTTAATGAACTTGCTGGTATGCATGTCAGAGTCACATTATACTGGAAGGAATCAGAACTGCTCAACTTTGTGTCAAAGGGACTAATAGCTGAGATTCCCTTTAGTTCAATTTGGAGCAAGGAATCTATACTCTGAAGCCCTAGTTCTAAGCCCCGCTAGTACTGCCAACCCCCAAACATTTAAAAATCACAAGAGTCAGGCCAAAAATACCTTGAGATTGACTTTAAAATATGTGATTTATAAAAATATAATAAATTAGAAGATTTATCTAGTGTTGTTCGGGTCCTTAAGTTAAATTTTGTTTTGTGGAAGATAAAATGAAAATGCACATGCTTCTTTTAAATTATTGCTCTGGGATGGGGTTGGGGATGAGGGTTCAGTGTGCAGGCTGCCCCAGGGAGAGAGGACAACCCCAGCCCTCTCTCACCACAGCAACTTGGGTCCAAGTGAGAAGCACCTCTCCATGGCCACTGCAACTCCAGTGGGCCCAGCCAGGAGAGGGGTGCATGTCCCCTGGCTGGGACAGGTCCAGGTTCGTCTGCCTACTGTGCTCCCCAGCTAGACTGAGGAATGCAGTAAACTACACTTTCCGTCTGGCTTTCTGACGAAGGGGAACAGCCAGCAATGTTCCCATATGAACTGGGGGGTGCCCTCTCTAAAGGGCACCTGGGGAGGAGAATGCTCAGGGTTGAGGCAGTGCCCACATCCAGTCCCTTTCATCTGCCTGGTGATTCCATCTCTTTTCTGTATGGTTTTATCAGAAGCAATCCCATTGCAGGCACATCCCATTTTCCTGACACAACTAAAACCTTACCCTTGCTTTAAGTCATGGTAAGAGGAGGCTGAAAAGCCAATTTGGTGGCCCTAGCTCTTACCATTTAGGAGAAGTTCTTGAACAAACAGACAAATGGACAAAAACTCTCTCAAATATATAGTAGATTTGGGGTTTTCTTTATGTGTTTTCTGCAAGATACACTTTGGCCATATTTTCAACCTTTATTTCCACAAGTGTATAGGCTAGAAACTAACAATGTTGGGGGGTTTTAATGAAAATTAAATACTGACATAATCACCTGTCTATTGGAGTAGGGGATTTAAAGAAAAGATCAACTATTGCAAGACTCACAATAAAGTCATGAAAATTTCAATACTGTTATTGGTGCAGCCATGGCTTTCAACGTAGTGAAAATTCTGAAGCCCTACATGGTCACAGAGTCATTACAGTGTATGTTGACACAGTATATTTAGACCATACAATAAATATAGAATACAGTTTTGAGACAGAATAAAATACTTTAAAAATATATGTTTATGTCTGTAGGATGAAAACGGTTCATGCTGGGATGACATCAGTTTTGGAAAACTCAGCTGTTTCACATTGTTGTGTTTTTACAATACAGGAAGGTGATATGCATTATCCCACGTCACATGTTGCTTTTTAAAAGACAAAACCAACAAACGTCCACAACTAAAGAAATGCCACCAGAAATTGAGAGAGAGAGAGAGAGAGAGAGTGTGTGTGTGTTTTTGGCCTTTTTTTTTTTTTTTGTACTTGCTTCAGGGCTGAAATCTCATCTGTTACATTCCAATCCTGAGCAAGGTTTTTAGCACAAATTTATAAATCCTTGGGGGAGGAGGAGAAGCTGAAAAACCACTGACTATTCAGCAGCATTGTGAGTAGGAAAATTACCATACAATAAATAATGAAAAGAAGAAAACACATGTTGCCCAAGTCCATTAGTATGTCACATTCAGTTTACAAAAACAAGCTGCACCCAGAGATTCAGATCAAGTGGACAGTCACGAAAACAGCTGGCCTCATCACAGAGTGGTATATTCCAATGGGGTTAGATAGGGCACTAAAATCACATGCTAAGAGAAACTAAATGACAAATGTGATGTGTAGAGGGTGCAAGGAAAGTGTTCAATAACCATAAAAGCCATCATCTTATCTCAATAAAAGCACAGGAATATTTGAGATCACCCAGGTAAAACTGCCCCCATCTTGAACAGTCTTAACTGAATAACAAAATCTGACGTTAGACAATCAGCATGCTTCTGTAAAGAGGGCTTTCATTACAACAAATGTCGTGTTAAGAGGTTTAACTTCTTTCTTTAAGTTTGATTAGCCATAGATTTTAATCCTCCATGAAGTATTTAACTGAACCTACAGTAACTGTAAACACATGTCATCCAACAAGCAGTAATGCACTCATCTTCAGTATGCGTCACAGGTTTCCCGGAATTCTTCAGGACAAGAGTGTCTTATCAACTAAGCAGGACTCTACAATCCTCCCTCTTGGTAGGTCTAAGTGGAAGCCATGATGATAACGCAACACAGATCATACAACTACATGTTATTCAGGCCCCAACTGGCTGAATGGAGATCATATTCTGCTCATTGTTCTGCAACCAACCAGGACAACCACAACCATCTATTTAGTGCCTTCTGCCTACAGCCCTCAGAAAGGACATGTATTACAGATGAGATATAGGGCAAATGTCTGTTTATCAGGAAAGCTGCAGTGATGTTTGAGGGCTGGTCTACAAGACAGGGGCAAAGTCGACCTAATTTACGCATCTCCGGCTACACGAATAATGTCGCTGGAGTCAATGTACTTAAGGTCAAGAGTGGGGCTGGCACTCAGGGCTGGGACAGAGGGCTGGGGTGCAAGGGCTCTGGCTGGGGGTGCAGGCTCTGAGGTGGGGCTGGAGACAAGAGGTTTGGAGTGCAGGAGGGGGCTCTAGGTTTGGGGAGGGGCTGCGGGCTGGCTTACAGGAGAGGGTATAGGCTCTGAGCAAGGGTATGAGCACTGGAGTGGGGCTGGGAAAGAGAATGTTAGGGTGCATGATGGTGCTCAGGGCAGGGGGGGATCTCAAGGAGAGGCAGGAGGTTGGGGCTTGGACTTATCTGAGCAGCTCCCTTGTGTGCTGGGCTGCGAGGAGGGGCTCCCTATCTTTCCCTTCTGCAGCCCTGAACCCCTATGTGAGGCTTAATGGGATGCTGCAGAGATCCCTCTCGTCTTATGGAGAACTATGCTGTCAACTTAACTTACGCTTCTTGTTCTGGAGTACCAAAGTCAACTAGAGAGTGATTGGCAGTCAATTTGTCAGGTCTCTAAATCAACCGCCATGTGTTGATCCCCCAGTAAGCGTAGACAAGCCTCGAGTAACACCACTTTACTGCTCCTTCCCAACAAGCAAGGCAAATGATATAGACTGGAAGGGGAAGAGAAGAGAAAGCAGGAAACAGCAAGATGGCTTCTCAGCCACCTACCTGCATGAATGTCAGGATAGTCAGACCTGCATTCATACCATGGTAAAACCAGTGCTACAGTTCTTAGAAAAAACTGCAGTACTGAATCATAGAATCAAAGAGCTGGAAGAGACCTTAGAAGGCCATCAAGTCCAGCCCCCTGCCCAAGGCGGGACCAATCCCAATTAAATCAACCCAGCCAGGGCTTTGTCAAGCCGAGACAAACACCTCTAGGGATGGAGACTCCACTACTTCCCTAGGTAACCCATTCCAGTGCTTCACCACCCTCCTAGTGAAATAGTTTTTCCTAATATCCAACCCGGACCTCTCCCACCACAACTTGAGACCATTGTTCCTTGTTCTGCCATCCATCACGACTGTGAACAGCCTTTCTCCAGCCTCTTTGGAACCTCCCTTCAGGAAGTTGAAGGCTGCTATCAAATCCCCCCCTCACTCTTCTCTTCTGCAGACTAAATAGACCCAACTTCTTCAGCCTCTCCTCGTAGGTCATATGCTCCAGCCCCCCTAATCATTTTGGTTGCCCTCCGCTGGACCCTCTCCAATGCATCCACATCCTTCCTGTAATTGGGGGCCCAGAATTGGACACAATACTCCAGATGTGGCCTCACCAGAGCCGAGTAAAGAGGAATAATCACATCTCTGGATCGACTGCCAATGCTCCTCTTAATGCACCCTAATATGCCATTAGCCTTCTTGGCTACAAGGGCACACTGTTGACTCACGTCCAGCTTCTCAACCACTGTAATCCCCACGTCCTTTTCTACAGAACTGCTACTTAGCCAGTTGGTCCCCAGCCTATAACAATGCTTGGGATTCTTCCGTCCCAAGTGCAGGACTCTACACTTGTCCTTGTTGAACCTCATCAGATTTCTTGTGGCCCAATCCTCCAATTTGTCTAAGTCACTCTGGACTCTATCCCTGCCCTCCAATGTATCTACCTCTCCCCTAGCTTAGTGTCATCCGCAAACTTGCTGAGGGTGCAATCCATCCCCTCATCCAGGTCATTAATAAAGATGTTGAACAAAACCGGTCCAAGAACCGAACCTTGGGGCACTCCGCTAGAAACCAACCACCATCCTGACATCGAGCCGTTGATCACTACCCACTGGGCCCGACCTTCCAGCCAGCTTTCTATCCATCTTACCGTCCATTTATCCAATCCACATTCCCTTAACTTGCTGGCAAGAATATTGTGGGAGACCGTATCAAAAGCCTTGCTAAAGTCAAGGTATATCACATCCACTGACTTCCCCATACCCACAGAGCCAGTTACCTCATCATAGAAGTTAATCAAGATTGGTCAGGCACGACTTGCCCTTCATGAATCCATGCTGACTATTCCTGATCACCTTCCCCTTTTCCAAGTGCTTCAAAATGGATTCCTTGAGGATCCCCTCCATGATTTTTCCAGGGATTGAGGTAAGACTGACCGGCCTATAGTTCCCTGGATCGTCCTTCTTCCCTTTCTTAAAGATGGGCACTACATTTGCCTTTTTCCAATCATCTGGGATCTCTCCTGATCTCCACGACTTTTCAAAGATAATGGCCAAAGGCTCCTCAATGACATTTGCCAACTCCCTCAGTACCCTAGGATGTATTAAGTCCGGACCCATGGATTTATGGGAATGTACTTCTGATAAGTAACCATACCACAACTACTGGGGTGCCATTATGGATCCCAAAAAAGTGCTGAAACTGCCTTCCAGAGTATTCCAGCAAAACTCAAGGCCTGTTTAAAAGGCACAAAAAGAAATAGTGACCGGGACATTGTGCTCCTTACATTCCACCTATCCTTCTCGCCTTACATCTCTCATCCACTGTCAGTTCTGAAACTTCCCTGACCACTATATTTGAGGCAGCCTCTTACTTTCTGTAAGCCAATGTTCTCCCATTCTCCATCAAGCAAAACAGTTGGTTGCCAATTTTCTTTGAAGCGTTCTCCCCCTAGAAAATTTCTATTTTCTGAATGTGGAAATATGGAAATATCTGCAGGAACTGTCCCTTTGAGATTATTTTGGGAGTCATTTGTTGAAATTTGAAACATTTTAAGTTTTGGGTGTTTGGCAACCAAAAAACTGAAGTTTTAACCAGTCAGGTGAAAATGTTCAGAAAAAATTTAAGCCTGATTGTCCAGCATTTATTTGTTGTTGCTAAAACAAAAACAAAAACCATTTTCACTGGAATTCTTGTTTTTGTCAAAAATTTTCATGGAGGAAAAAATAAATGTCCCAAAGAGCTCTATTCTATTTTTAAACTCCACTTCTACAGTACTAGGAATCTTTTATGTCCAGTTTTCCTTCACAATAGTTGCCATATACACATCCTTATCTCAACTTAGTCCTCACATCAGGTTTTGTCTGTTTCAGACTATAAGGTCTTTCAGGCAAAGAATATGTTCTACTCTGTGTTCTGGAAAGCGCTGTATGCTGCCTACATTATTAATAATAAATAACAATAACAATAACGGCGAGGAGTCCTGTGGCACCTTATAGACTAACTGAAGTGTTGGAGCATAAGCTTTCGTGGGCAAAGACCCACTTCGTCAGATGCATGTCAGACATGGTACGACCGCATTTTGAATGCTGCTTACAGATGCGGTGACCTCATCTCAAAAAGATGTCTTGACATTGGAAAAGGTTCAGAAAAGGGCAACACAAATTATTAGGAGTTTGGAACGGGTGCCATATGAAGAGAGTTTTTTTAAAAAATGGGACTTTTCAGCTTAGAAAAGAGGATACACTAAAGGACACCACACCTACACTGCGGAAGTATTTCAGGATATTGGAAGTATCCTGAAATAGCCACTCTGCATCTTTTGAGCATGCCCGTTATTTCAAAATATAACAGGTTCACTATTCCAACCTCCCTGTAAACCTCATTCCACAAGGGTTAAGGGATGTTTCGGAATAGTGCTCTATTTAGAAATATGGCATTGTGCATAGCACAAATAGCATAGCTTATTTTGAGATAAGGGTGCAGTGTAAACTCATCCTAAGGGGGCATATGATAGAGGTCTATAAAATCATGACAGGTATGGAGAAAGTGAATAAGGAAAAGTTATTTACTTTTGCCCATAATTTAAGAGCTAGGGGTCACCAAATGACATTAGTAAGTAGCAGGTTTAAAACAGTCAGCCTGTGGAATAACTAGCAGAGGTTTGTTCAAAACAGGGTCCAAAAGAAGAACTAGATAAATTCATGGAGGTTAGGTCCATTGATACTTATCAGCCAGGATGTCCCTAGCCTCTGTTTGTCAGAGGCTGGAAACAGGTGACAGGAGATCACTTGATGGCGACCTGTTCTGTTCATTCCCTTTGTGGCATCTGGCATTAGCCACTGTCGGAAGGTAGGATACTGGGCTAGATGGACCTTTGGTCTGACCCAGTATGGCCGTTCTTACGTTCTATGTTCTCTTTTTCAATATTTGTTTTTACTACTGATATATTGGAATACTTTTTCTAAGAAAAGACCAGAGATCCTAAGAGAGGGAATTCAGCACAATGTGTTTCTTCTCAACAGCGAAATGCTAGAGGACATGATCAGGTCACAAATATAAGCGAGATTAGAGGTCTCAGGGTAATTTTCCTGGACGCAAAGCTACATCACACAAAGCAACCCACAGCTTGGCACATACAGAACATGAAATGCCAAAAAGTGGCATTAATATAAGGTGTTGCAAATCAGAAATAAAGCATAATGCTTTGCTGCAAGAGAGAAACTTGGGCAATCATTGCCTATACTATGTCTGGTCATGCTTTGGTAGCTGTCCCACTTTCAACAGCACCAATTTGATACCCAAAAGAAAGAAAATAATCAAAACAATTGCTACTTCTGGACCCAAACCTGTAGTCCTGACTCACACAAGGAAGAGGGTTTTTCCCCCAAGTAAGGCCAGCAAGAATAAGGCCCTGGAGTTTGCACTGTTTAGCGTCACACCAGTGCCAACAATCAGAATTCCTTGACCAATACTACAGCAAAACAAAATGTCAGTATCAGGAGCACGTGGTGGGGTGGAGCAAAAACTTTAAAATAGTCCCACAATCCTTTCAACTGGAACCCTGACAGACTCAGGGCAGATTTTTATCTGTACACTGAAAAGCAGGATGCGGAGGAGCCAATCATGCTAATTCCATCATGTTTTGGATTATTTGCAAAGGATATAGCCCTCCTGGAATTAAAATAGATTTGACCTATGGACTGTCATTTCAGAATTATTTAGATGAATGCTGCACATTTTCTATAAGGAAAAACAGGTCTCCAGCAAATAACATTCTTGCATCTTCGGCAATGGAAACAGTATATAGTAACATAACACTGTTATCTGCTTGCAAACAATTGCTGCCTCAGTACACAGAGCTAGGCACCCAACATTTCCTAACAAGAAAATCCCATGACATTGCTATTTACAAAAGTCCTCTGCATTGGTGTGAGAATTTTGAAATGTGTATTTATAATTGCATGGCTAATAGAAATTAGGAAGTGTGTGGGTTCTAGTATTTTTATCTCAGACATTTGTGTTCAGGCTTTTGCCAGGCTTTTCTGATTACACGAATAAAGGAGCCTATTAATGAGGCCCAATGTTGTACAACTTTACATTTTTTCATGGTATTTCAGTTCCTCAGTGGTTCAAATGCTGTATGGAGACCACATTAACAGTTCCCTCAAGGAAGGAAGGAAAAAAAAAAAAAAGCAGCTTATGAGAAAACAAATTCAAAGGAATCCAAATTTATTTGGGTTCCTTTGCAACACTACTAGAAATTATCCACTGCACCCCTGAGGCTGTGTAAACCCAAGTGGGTGGAGTCAGCATAAAATAACTAAACTTAATTTATACGTATCATGCACTGAAATAGGAGAATCTAAGTCTTCTGCGTCCTACAGCTACGTCCGTAAATAACTTTTGGTTTTGCAAAACAGCCTCAATCTGCAAACCAGGTAGGAGGGTGACAGCCGTGCCAGAGAAGGCAAGTTTTAAATTAAACTGTCTCTCCACCCCTCTTTCTCCGCAAGGAAATATTTATGTGCTCTCAGTCCAGAAGTAGAAAAGCTCAATTGGATTGGAAGAGCAATAGAGGCTTATTTCCTAACAGCCACTGGATAAATGCAAGCCAAGGGTGAAGGAGAAGATCCATCCTGAAGATAATCAGCACTGCCTCATTCTACAAGAATTTTAACTACATGATAACCTGGACTTTCACAGCTAGTTTCTAAAACCATACGGTGGCAATAGCAGTTAGCCACGAAAAAAAAAAATTAGAAGTACACTGAGAACACCAACTACTGTTCTCATAATACAACTGGTAAGGATTATGTATTTTTTCCTATTTAAATTAGTATCACACAAAACATTTTATTTTTAGATTAAATAAATGCAAGTTTCAATTACACTAATTCCTACAACTTATACCTATTTTACTGGAAAATGCTTCAGAAGAGATGATCATATAAAGGGTGAGGGATGAAAAAATACCAAATTATTATATCCAACTACTTTTTATATCTACTATAATCTATAATAAAATCTGACTGCAGGAAATAATTTACCCTTCTTCTATACCAATATTCGAAATCTCGCTGGTCTTATCTTTAGGCTTTGTAAAGGAACTTGCATTATCTTCGTGATAATGACATGCTTGCTTTTTTTAAAACACTGTCATGCTCTAAATTTTTATTAGACGTTGTTGGCTAAGACACAGCATGAAACAATTATGTTCATTGCGGCAGCTAAGATATCAGCTTAACGTTCTTTTTATTAGAGGAGGGTTTAAAAAAAACTCCTTTCAGGAGCATATCTCTGTGGGTGATTTATTGATAGCACTGACCTTTTGGATTCATCCCGATTGCTGCCAGATCCTAGCATCCCTGCAGTGGAAGCGGCTGTATAGATATTGGTAAAAGCAGCAGTAGGAGCTTCAGTCCCTCCCTCCATGTTTTGCGCGCACGCACACGCACGCTCACACACAGAGTCTGCAGGAGCAGCTGGCTAAAAGCAGCAAGAGGAGGAGAACGCAGAGGAGTCACAGAAAGGGCTAAAAACTGAGGTTGTTTTCTCACCCAATCCCTCTCCCCTTCTTTAATGATACAGTACATACAGACTGCTTTCCACCTCAGGCAGGCTCAGAAATGTCAGTTGTATGCAACACCTCCTGAAACATCGCAGGGGAAAAATCGGAAATGAGAAGTACCAGGGTTCCCATTCTTCCTTCACCCACTAATACTGATTCACGTTTTCCTCAGGCTGATACAGGCATTTCCAGCTGTAACCCTTTCCAGGCTGAAGCAGGAAGGCTAACAAATCGTTTCTATGCCATATAGTACCCCGAGGCAGGGAAGTAAGTTGGACATTCTGATTCCTAAATAATTTTAATAACTCTGTAGGAAATGGTCAACTGGGACTAAAAGTTAGGAAAACTGGATTTTATTCCTACCACTGCCACAAACTGACTTCGACAATTTTGTTTTGAGGATATTTACATGCTTCCCAAGGATGACTCAGAGACCTTAACTCATTGATGTTGGTAAAACACTTTGGACTCCTAAAACATAAAGAACTGTAGAAAAGCAAAGTTTTGTTATTTAACACTGAACCAAGCTTTAGTTTAATCTGCAAATCCACTCAAAAGAAGTGAGACCAGACCATTATCTACAGGAAAGTGATGTTTTAACAGGTGATTAAATACCCATGAGAGGCAGCATGGTCTAGTCCAGTGTTTCTCAACTTTTTTTTTTAAATGAAGTACCCCTTTTAAAAAAAAAATTATAAGTACCCCCAGTACCTACAGTTTTCAGACACGCAAACTTTTTTTCTACCATTACAACACATTTACTTAAACAACTTAATCGTAGCCGGGCGGGCGATGAAATGTTTGGGTGCAAAAAGTATAAAAATAATAAAGTGCTATAAAACTTAAAACAAAAAATCAGTTTTCTCCAAATTTCAGTTGAGTTGACATACCCCCCCATACCTCTCTCTAGTACCCCTAAGGGTACTCATACCACTGGTTGAGAAACACTGGTCTAGTCTACTATATATTTGAGAGATTTTGTGCATCTGTCTGCCTGTCCATATGTCTGAGTCTGCTTGTTCAAGAACTCCTAAACAGTAAGAGCTAGGACCACCCAATTTGGTATGCAGCTTCCTCTTATCATAACTTAAAGCAAGGTCAGGGTTTGATTATGCCAGGATAATGGGAAAGCGCATGGAATGTTATTGTTTCGAATCAAATGGAAAGGGAAGGCTGTGATAGCAGGGACAGTTCTACTCCCGAATGACCACAGGGGACACAGTAAGCGCCCCAGCCTCAGGGAGCAGCCAACATTCACTCCCACCCCTTGCCCTGAGTTACCAACCCCCACACCTCCCAACCTCCTGTAACCTCAACCCCTGCCCTTAGCCTCTCCTCACCCCCAACCCTGTCTCCTCCACCCCCCATCCCTGGCCCCTGCCCTGAGCCCCCCTATACCCTAAGCCCCTGCCTTGAGTCCTGTACCTCCCACAGCCTCAGGCCCCTGCTCTGAAGGACCTGAGCAATGCCAGGTAAATCTTCTAGTTAGTATTTATAGAACTGGATTGAACAGGTGTACAGTACAAACTTATATCAATATAGCTATGTCATTCAGGGTAGATTGCGCTATGTCGACAGAGAGCTTCTCCCGTCAACAAAGATACTGCCTCTCATGGAGCTGAAAACTACACCAAGCCCTTCCATTCTGTGTTCTTTAGGGAAGGAAAAGGGTCTTATATCTGAATATGATGGTTTAAAAATGCTTATTACTGACCATAGATTTCACCACAGAGAAAAGTCCCACTGAAACCATTTCAACAGCACTATACTAGGATTGACACTGATGTTTGCAAAGTGCAGTATAAATGAATGACAATATATTTCTTTAACAATCCTAATAACTAAGCATGCTCTTCCTAAACATTAGCTCAACAGGTTGCAGGAGGAAGGGAGGCTAGTGGATTGGCAAGATTTGGCAGAGGTGAATAGCTGCAGGGAAAAACAATGGAACAGGTTAGACTGGTTCAGTACCTAGACAGCCTGATTATTGTTCTTAGGGCCCTTTCTTCCAGAATCTAACCAATAGGAACGTATCTTTGCTCACCAAAGCAAGTATGCACAAGAGGGATAGGCTAATCCAGACTCCACTGATGAAAGAAAAGAACACCTAGGAGAAGGGAAAAGTAGAGAGGAGATGTAAATGAGAAAAAAAAAAAAAAAGAGTCCTACACTAGGGGGCTACACGCTTTATTTCGTCACTGAATATACCAGGGGCTCCTTGCATTCCTCCATTCCCCCACATGCTCCCTATATGTGCCTCCTCCCATCCCTTTCTATTTCAGGAGCTCTCTACAAACATGCCCCCTAATACCCTCAAGTTAGGGATGCTGTGCCCCCCACCTTCCTTCACCACTGTTATTAATCTTAATTCTGTTTGGTAGAGAAGTCATTCAGGATGTCAACAAGTTAAAGGCAAATGGGAGGCTAAGCAGAGATGAGACAGAGATATTAGTTACACTGGAAAATATTACTTGATGCCATCAGCCAATTCTTCCATCTACAGACAACTGTGGAGGAGCTTGAAGGGAGTTTCCTGTGGCCTCACTTGCCCCCTTCTGGTATTCCAATTTTCCCCAAATCGATAGGATTCTTCCAACTGAGCCCTAGAACATTTCCTGAAATGTTGGAATTACAGACTGTAGTGTTTAGATTCTAAAGTTACTGAATTAGAGAGAAATGCCTTGCCTTGCTCAGCCGAAGATGCAGGACAAGTGCTTTCATAGACTGTATGGGATGCAAGAAGGTGGTGATGAGTGATCTGTTTTCGGGGGTCACCAGGGGAGGCGGATTTCAACCTTTCGAAAATGGATGATTTTAGAAATGATTAAATATTCAAGTGCGTTTTAGAACATTCACACAAATTCCATCGGTTGCTTAGCTACCTCTGAGGCGAGGAGTGTATATTAAGGACCTATTTAGCAGTATTCACAAAGCTAAGATCCTTGTGCAAACTGCAATTACTGTCATGCCCAGGTCACTACTGCAGAAAGAAGGGCCCAGTGCAGAGTGAGGGTGGTTGAAGAGCAAGCCCACGTGGCACTCACTGCACAGCAGCAGCTCCTGTTCCACAGGGCTGGGCCCATCTCTCCTTTCTGGCAGCTGCAATCTACTGAGCAAGGTTACAGTGCCACTCCATTTGTCCCAGCCACTGCATCATGGTGGGAGCCAGCCAAGCCAGGCTAACGCTGTGTGGTACTGTGACCCCCCACATCTGCTCCCAGCATCACTCATGCATATTTGGCCCAGCCATCCCCCAGGAAGGAGCATCAGGGCCAAACCCAAGTGGCACTGCAATCCTGTGTGCTGAGCTGCAATGCCCAGATTGGGGAATCAGACCCAGCACCACTGCAGGATGAGTGTGGGATGGGGGTCACTTTCCAACCCCCCTTCTTCTGGGGCCTCCCCATCACCCTGGGCCAGGATCAGAATTCCAGTGTCAGGATGAAGGGTGCTCCTGGGAGTGGCCAGTGCCCCTTCACTGGGGCAAGGAGAAGGACTCCTGCCTATGATTTTTACAATGCCCCCCCCAAATCTGGACCCTGTGTGAGTCACAAAAGAGTGGGGCAAAATGCAGCACTAAAAACGTCTGGAAAGCACTGCTCTAGGTCACAGTCCTATGATTAGAGTACACTGAGAATGAGGTTAGAATATCTGTTGAGATTCAGCAAACAAGTAGGCTGCAAGCTAGAGAATACTCTTCTGTGCCTCCAAAGTAGTTATCAAACTGGTGTTTTCTAGAAAGTTACTGAGAACTCACAACAGTGAAACTAAACCAGGGGTGGGCAATAATTTTTGCCCGGGAGCCACTTCAAAAATTTTTGAAGTAGCCCCCATCCACCGTGGAAGGGGAGGGGCCTAAACAGGAAGGGGCAGGGCACCCCACCCCCAGACTGTGATTGCAGGCTTGGCACGTTCCCCCAACCCCAGGCCAATCAGGGCCTGAGCGTGGGGGAACACAAGAAGCCTCCTCCCACCCTGCGAGAAGCATGTGGCACTTTGAAGTGCCGCAGGCTCCTCACAGGGCCGGGGCAAGGTGAAGGAAGCTTCATGCAGCTCCCCCGGCCCCAGACCCTGATTGGCCTGGGGGCAGGGGAGTGCACAAAGCCTCCTCCGCTCTCCCCCGCAACCCTGTGAGCAGCGCACGGCACTTCAAAGCACCACATGCTCCTGGCAGGGCGGGAGGAGGCTTCAGGCGCTCCCCCACCCCCAGGCTCTGATTGGCCTGGGGGCCGGGGAGCAGCAAGGCCTCCGTGGACCGGATCCACCCGCTTGGCAGGCCGGATACAGCCTACAGAGACCCTTTTGCCCACCCCTGAACTAAACCTATTTTGTAAAAGCAGCTACAGTTTCCAGCTCAAAGCTGATGAAATAACTAGCACCCAGCAAAAAAAAACCTCATGTACTTTTTATTACATAAGTTACAGCAAAAGCTAACAGATGTTCAAACACCTTTGTCCATACTATACTGTTATTACTAGAACTACTCTCTGTTGCTACCACAAGTTATGGTGTCCTGAATTTAGTGCTGCCAGTGCAGACTAGAAATCAGTGACTGCTACCATTTTAGGAACCATATTGTGAAGGCCTGCTGTACACAAGGTTAGAGGCCATTGCTTTAAACTGACAGCCAAAGCCAATCAATATAAGCATTTGCATCATTATACTTTTAAATCTACAGGTCCAGATAATCTGAATTCAAGAGCTTTAGAAGAGCTGGCCAAGGAGCTCTTTTTGCCATTCACGTTAATTTTCAATAACACTGGGAATACTGGAGAAGTTCCAGAAGAAACGGGGCTGTGGGGCTGTTTGTGTGGCCTGAGGGCTGGGGGTGGGAGTAGAGCATGTCACGTATGTGCAGTGTCACTGACTTGCTTGATCACGTGGTTGAGTCAAAATGGGGGTGCTCGTTCAACCTTCCATGGATGGTTATTGTTATTGCTGCACCTCCACAGAGAGGCTACAGCATGCTCGTGTCCAAGAGCGGTGAGAGTGTGACGCACACAGGGCAAGTTTATGAAGAAAATGATTACAGAAAAGTTTGATTTGTTGCATGACAGAAGGAGGTGAATGAGAACTTTGCCACTGAATAAAGTTGAAAATTGAATGATATCGTGTGATGCTGGTGGAGGAGCTCTCGGACATCCTAAAGCGAACATAAATTTGGACAAAGATACAAAAACTGGAACCCGTGGTTACTGTGAACTTCAGTTTAAACAACATCACCACCACTGAAAAATCATCCCTTCGTGCCTTGCAGAATTCTATCAGGATTTCTGTGTTAAAATATTAACAATGAACACAATGTAAAAGCTCAACAACAAAAACCCAACCAAACACAAAAACAAAACTGTGAGCCCGGAGGGGAGGAAGGGAGTGGTACTTTATGGTTGCTCCCAACCCTAGCGTAATCCCATTGGCTGGTTTCTGGCCAATGGGAGCTTCCTGTTTCAGACCGTGAAGCACCACCCCTCTCCCCTCAGGCTCTTATTCACAGAGAATATGGCACTGAAGCCTGTGCAGGGGCAGGTCAGGCTCCTGCCTGAGAAATAAGCTGGGCTGCTGGCCGGGATTCTCAGTGTTAAGTCTCCAGCCAGATCCTGCCTCTGGCACCCCAGCCCTTCCCTAGCCTCCAGCCTTCTGCCCCCCTACCCCACATAACCCAAACCCTCTGCCCCCCTGCCCCGCCTCCTGAGCCCATAGCCCCTGCCAGACCCTGTACCCCAGTCTCCTGCCCCAAATCACATTTGCCTCCTGCCCTAAGTCACAATCCAAACCTCTGCACCCCAATTCTGAGCCTCAGGTCACAACAACCTCCTTCACCCCAAACTCAGTGGCCCCCAACCCAAAAAAAAGCTTTCCCACCCCTGCAATAAATAAAGACATTGTTGAAACTTGGTGTTGGACATAGTATTTCACTTTATTTAAACATGAAGCTTTATTTAAAAATGACCAGCCCCCATCTGGTCACAGTGTCATAACACTCCTGCACTCCCCACACACCCCAACCCTGAGCCCATCATACACCTGAACCCCCTGTCCTGAGCTCCTCATACCCCACATGCCCAAACTCCTGCACCCTCACATCCCCAGTCCCCTGCCATAACACTCCTGAACCCCCCCACACTCAAACCTTGTGCCCCGAGTACATTATACACCCAAACGCCCTGCCCTGAGCCTCTCATACATCCCAACCCAGACTTCTGCACCCCCCACATTCCCAGGCCTCTGCTATAAGATTGACAGAAGACAGCCTGAATGCGTGCATGAAGCTGGGTTTGACCAGTTATGACGTAAACTTCAAAGAAATGTGCAAAAAGTTGCAGCAGCAGAAGTCCCATTAAATAAAGTTTGTGAGTACAATGTTTCATTTATGCTATTATTAACCATTATGTCAATAATATTAAGCTGTATATTTTCAGTCACACAAATGGACATTCTTATACATATACGTATAGCTCTTTGTTGACCACTTGCTCTGAATTTTGATATAGTTTGGCTCTTTGGTTTGAAAAGGTTGCCAACCTCTGGTCTACAAGTACGTACCTGAGGAACAAACATTCAATGATAAGGGCTGTCATCAGTCTACCAAACAAAGGCACAACAAATCTAATGGTGCAAATTGAAACTAGACAAATTCAGACTAGAAATATGGTGCTAATTTCTAATTGGCCTAATTTACCAAGACTTGTCGTGAGTTCTCCAACACTGGCGATTTTAAAATCAGGACTGGATGTTCTTCTAAGAGTTATGTTCTAGTTCCAACAGGAATTAACTCTGGCCAGTCCTATGGTATGTGTTATGTGGGATGTCAGAGTACTTGATTACAAATGGTCCCTTCTAGGTTTATAATCTATGAATCTCTCACTAGCTGAGATTGTAGTGGCAGCAGCCACAGAATTTTTAGCAAATATATCCTTGCAAAGACATCACCAGAGGCTCTTGCCAACTAATTTGAACAAAGTCATTGAGAGGTGATTATAATTACATGGCAGTCTAAAATGCCATAATGGTAGCATCTGGCTGTTCAACATACCATGCAGCATATAGATTATACCATAATGCACCTTTTCATACTAGGAGGACATCAGTGTGTCTATTTCTTTTCACTTCTCAGCCCTATTGGTTCCATCAGAACTGCTCAGAGACCACCCACCAATTATGAAGAGACATTATTGGTTATATTCATTAATACAATGCTTCAGACTGGTCTGCAAGACATCTCTGGGAAAGCTAGGTTGCAAACGCCAATTCCAAAACAGCCCTGAACACTGTCTGTCATTGTCTGTTTGTGAAGCTAAACTACATTCTGCACTGGGGCAGCTATTTCCATTCCACTGGGTAATTTTTCCAGTGCAGTCAAAGCTTTGGCTTCAACGAATAGCGTTTCACCGACATCTGTGCTGAAGTAATTATCGTGGTGGCAAAACAAAGCTAAGCTGTTTGCCTACGGAGTCTAGAAAGAAATATCCCATTATCCTGTATTGTGATCTGATGGGAGCCAACATGAAGCAGCAACTGGAGTCTTGGCTTTTACCCTTAGCTGCCACTAATATGCTTGATGACTCTGAAAAAGTCACCTGACACTCATGTACCACAGTTTCCTATCTTGAAACAAAAGGACCGACTTCCTTTGCCATGCGCTTTGAGATCTATGGATGAAAAGCACCACAAGAGTTAAAGATTAGTATTAATTCTGACCACACCACTGTGTTACATTCAAAAGGCAAATTTAGACGGCATTATGTGAAACTCAAGAAAGGATCAGAATTATGTAATTAACTGCAGGCTGTGACTTGCTGTTAAATAAGCAACAGATTGGGAAACCATTCATCTTTTAATCCTGAGGGGGAGAAATCATCAAATTTAAGAACTCATCTTCAGCCCAGAAAGCAGTTTTCCGACACAGTCACACTCATGCCCAACTTCTGAGTCTATATCTCCAAAGAATGATAACCTGAGTTCCATATCGATTCAGCTTTCTATCACCTGAATAACTTGGGTGTAGGGGAAAACTGCACCAGGAGCTCCTCTCAAAGAGAATTCACTTCTAAAAACAGCATCTATCATCTTCATGAAGAATGGGATTATCAACCCTGAAAAGGATTTGTCATCTTTGCCAATACAGCCACTCTCCTTAGATAATTTCCATGAATTTAAATCCTGCTCCATTTAAAAAGATAAAAACCCAAGGCTACTCTGCCAGATTTTAAATTTAACCTCAAGCAATCACTGAGGTTATCTAGGCCACAAATGAGTAAAATGCTGAAAGACAAGCTTCCCGCTTTGCTCTTTGCATAATTTTTCATGGAATTAAAAATGGATTGTAATTAATAATTTATGCATGGCAAGATATTATAAGGCTACTTTTGATACCAAAATCAAAACAAATTTAGTGGGAAAATATTTCAGTTTTAAGAACAGAATTTTAAAAAATGTTTTAAGTAGCGCTCTTCTCAGATTCCACATTCCAACTTTGATTTTAGCTTTGCCATGCCTTTGTTTGCACAGGACCAATTTCAGGAAATGAGACAATAAACTGGCCAACCAGAACAGATGTCAGCAAAATATTTCAAAGAAAATCTACTTAGTCGTCTAGAACATCAAAGGAAATTTCACTGCCAAATCGTGACAGAGATACAAAATACCTTTTACAAGAGCATATAACAGCACATTTTGCTTATTTCATACCAGACTAAAAGCACATAGTCATTCATACTCCTGTTCAATCTCTCATGCCCTCTTAAACATTATGACAATGCAAGGATTTCAGCTACTCACATTAAAGAGAGAGAAAAAAGTTATCCTCTGACAAGCTACACTTAAATTCTGATGGACACAGACTGTCCAGTCACCTTGCTTCGTTAGCATGCTAACCACTCCTTTGGAGGATTACGCTTTAGCCTCATTCTTCAACAATTCACATAACCCACACGCTCAGTTCAAAGACAATGGAAATGCTAAGCAAGCAGCAGTGTAACACTTTCAGACCCCTTCAAAAGAGGGCTTGAGTTTCTGGATCTTTTCCTGTGGTAGCCTACAAGGAGAATGATGCCCAAACATTTAACTTTTGCCATCATCGTTCACCTCAGCAATTAAAGCACCTTCAAAAGCCAGTTCCCACTTCGTGTTTTTACTCTACCAAGACAAATATCCCCAAGATAGATCTCTGAGGGTATGTCTACACTGCCACCCTAGTTCAAACTATGGGCCTCCTGCAAGGAGGTTTAACGGTAGTTCGAATTAGGAGCTTTAATTCGAACTACCTAGTCCATGCCGCGTGTAGCCGCGGGCAGGTAGTTCGAACTACGGGGCATTTAAGAATGGCGGTGCCCGGGATCATGCAAATGAAGCCTGGGATATTTAAATCCCGGGCTTCATTTGCAAATTCGAATGCCTACATTAGCCACCCTAGTTCGAACTAGGGTGGCAGTGTAGACATACCCCCAATGTAGTTTCCATCACCTCTACATCAAACTTTTTGAAGTTTATTATTGTTCCATAGATTTGTTGAAAAACAAGTTAATAAATCTGAATAAAAAAGTAGGAAAATAAAACCAAGAACCCTTGTGTGGCGGGTCGCCCTTACCGCCACGTCGCCTTTCGGGGCACAGCCCTCCGGCAGTGTCAACAAAAGCCTCTAAGCTTTCCCCTTCCGGGGGACCAGTCCTTAGTTCACGGCCCCGGCCTTGCTTCAGGTCCGGGGTGGGAGGCGATAGTTCCGGGGCCCGGCCTTACTTCAGGTCCGGGCTACGGGGGAAAAGTCTATTGTGGACTCAAGTCTTTCAGCTTTCACACACTCTTGCCTGGGTCTCGGCCGGCACCAAAGCACCGTAGGGAAGCCCCGGGCCCTCGAGCACGGCGGGGCAACAAACACCCTGGTTTGTAGAAGCTCCTAGTTCAGGAACAGGGCATGGGATGCACCAGCTACAGGCGAGGGGGAGACTGCCACCCAATTGGCGGGTGGCGGGGGGGGCGCAGGCCCACCCTCTCCACTGCGCCCCGGCCCAGGGGCCCTGGATGCAGCCGTGCAGCTGCTCCCGGCTCAGCAGGGCTCCGGCCCGTAACTTGCTGGCCTAGGACTGCTATCAGCCCCGTGCTACCCCCTGGGCCATCTCTCGCCTCCCCCCTCGCAGGTACCTGTGCTTCTCGCCGGTCTGTCCGGGAGTCGAGGCCCGTGTCGTCCCAGCCGGGTCCGGGTGGCCCAATCCGGGGTTCAGGAAGTTGGAGCTCTGCAAGTCCCCGTAGGTCCGCAGATCCTTTCGCTCACCAGGCCCCAGCAGAGTCCTGGGTTCCTCCGGGTCACAGGGGAGCTCCGCTGGCCGGCTTGGCCAGGCCTCCGCAGCCCTAGCAGGGAGGCCTTTGATGGCCTTGGGAGGGGCAGCTGGGGGAAGTCCAGGCCGGGTCCCAGCCTCCTCAGCCGGGAGCTCTGGCCAGACCTCTGTCTCCCTTGGAGGCTGGCTCCCTACTGAGCTCCCTGGCAGGGTTCTTATAGTCGTAGCCACACTCCCTAACTTCCGGTCAGGTGATGGGGCGGGGCTAGGCTGTGCCTAAAATGGTTCCCAGAGGGGTTCCTCTGCCCCCGGCTCAGCGGGCGGCCACTCCGCTCCGCTCCACCTTGCCAACATTTAATACCAGAATGTATTTAGCACTACTTGGGTGATGATGGAGCAATGAATGGGTAACTAAGGGCGGCAGGAGGCTTCTCCTCACCCTTACATTCATGGGACCTGACCCCACAAGAAGTGAGGGCATTTAGCACCTTTGTAAGGATGAGGCCCAAAAAAGGAAAAATACATTCACAATCTAGCTGGTGCTAGACACACACATATGCCTTTATCAAAGGTGGGCAGAGTAAATGTTGGGTCACACACCCCTAATTGCCCTGGACTCAGGTTGCCCTCAGGGAGACAGCAGGTGCTTAAGCACCCATAATGGCTGTAGCAACAATTGCAGTATCATGTTTGCCTGAGGCATACAGCTTGTGGGCGTTTCCATTGAGGTGTCCGGCCTTTGCAGCACTGTCTAGCCCCAAGTGAAGCATTTTAAAAGTAAAAAAAGATGTTAAAAATCATAACTCCCTAACATAGAACAATAATATAAAAAATATAAAATATATAATATAAAAATATAACAATAAGCTAAAACAAGAAGTATCTAGTTTAGATGGAGTAAAACCAGCACAAGGAAATAGAATTAACAGGTAGCCCAGTTGAGCTACTCAAGCTGCACCAGGCATTTGACTTGAATTTTTAAAGGAAGAGTACAATCTTCCCTGCCACAGCCACCCCTGGGGCCTTGGAGAAACAGGTCATGTAACATTTTGCTGCTGAAACATTATTCCAGGGCAAAGAGAGACCAAGCCTTGTAAAGTAGATACTAACTAGATGACTAATTTCATTATTTCCACACTACTTTTCTGTCCCAGCAACACAGTCTGAATTAGCGGCCCGTTGGTGCAGGTTTAGACTTGTGTGTTTTGCAATGCTATGTTCAAGGAGTGTCTGTCGTATCCACCTGCTCAGTACTATAAAATGTCTCAGCCACCTGCCCTCTAGGGAACTGAAGAGAAGGACTCAGGTTTCTTTATTCTCTATTACAGAGAGCAAAAACAGGGCGTATGTTTGAAATACATTTGCCTCATATGAGTCTCTCTAATTACCACAATGTGAATTCTGTGTTGTTATAGAAAAAAATGCAGCTTTAGTGATAAATTCCAAGCAACCAGATGTACAGAAATGGATCTTTATCTTTAAAGAGGAGTGTTTTGTTCCTTATGATGGCGCTTCTTCAAAATCTTCCCATCAAGCTTTGGGAAAGCCACTCACCGTGAACAAGCAAACAAGGGCTGAGGGGAGATGACCCTTTCTCAGAAAAGACTGTGAGATGTGGAAACAAAGTGCTGCTAGTTTTCCCCTTCTCTTGCTAGAAAAAAGGAAAAGCCAAAGTTGGGCTGCAGCCATCTCCCTCTCCCTTCAGCCCTCCGGAGCAGGTGGTGAAGAAGAGAGCTGGGAGGAGGGGGAAGTTGTCAGGCAGCTGCTGCAGCAGCTAAGAGCTGCCCTCCAGAGAATGAAGTATAAGGGGCAGGAATGGCAGAAATGCTTCTCCATGTGCCAACGTAAATTAAAGGTGTGGCTTTCAGGGCACAGGCTGAGGGTTAGGTGTTGGCCTCAGTTATATATACCTTTGTTAACTACAGCAATACAACTTGAAGTCTGGTGGCACTTTAAAGAATAACAAATTTATTTGGATATTAGAGCATAAGCTTTTGTGAGCTACTTACTATTTGCTTCCTCAGACACAGAAAGAAGGAAGGAAGGATACAGAAATGGGAGTGTGACAACAGTGCTAGTTAAATCAGAATGGATGTAGCTAATCTCCAACAGTGGTGAGAAGGTGAGAGTACCTGAATGGGAATTGCCTGTTGTACTGTGAGAACTACTCTATGTAGTATACCTGGACATGAAGCCCTTTGTCCTTAGGAAACTCCAGTTGGTGCAGTATGCCATTGTGTATCTCCTTAGCAACACAAGCTGCTGCAAATGAATCACACTTGTTCTCCACTCTATAAATGGGCTTCCCGTAGACTATCAAGCCAAATTGAAGTTTTCAGTCTTTTTTTTTTTTTTTTTTTTTAAGAGCACTCAATAGTTTGGACCAAGCACAAGTAAATGATATCATCTCCAGGATCAGAACGCTGGGTGACTGCTTCACTCCTCTGGCACAATAGAACGAAAAGTAAAGCTCATCTGGGTAGGGGACAGATTCCTCTTGGGAGCTGATGCATGATTCTCAAATAAACTCCCACAAGAACTAAGAATCGTCACAGACCTGACCGTTTTCCACTCCAAAATGGGCACTTCTCCAACTTGCCTTTGTTGCTATAAACACAATGTATGTACATTAAAAAACAGAACCTCTTCTCCCCGCTACTTTCCCTGAAAAGTAAAACCCTGCCCAACCAATCCCTTGCAGTGCACACAGAATTCTCCCCTTGGGGAGAGGATGAGAGAGAGCACAAACCACACTTGTCAGATGTTAGTCATGTCACTTAATGTACTACTGGGAAGAAGAATGGCATGATATGGACTTTTTTAGGTGTTCTTCAGCACCACTGAAACTGCAATGTACAGTATTCATATGCCAGTATGCGCAATGCTTCTGAAAGCCTAGTGCTCTCTCGGGGTGCGTACTGGGAAAGCTGCAGTGTCCTCAGAACGATCAAGGTTGTGAGACAGAGTAGATCTCAGTTGCCCTCCTCTACCACTTCCTACTGCTCTGCTCCTTCTCTGTTTCCAGACTCAGCTCCACCCCACTGCTAGTCTTGGCCCAGGTTCTAAACTTCCCTCTGCCACCTCCTTCTGGCTTTCTCCCCACCCCCATTCATTCCCCAACCTGGACTCTCAATTATTGGTCAAACATCAAATTAGGCCACTAGTGTCCTTTTCTGGCCATTAATGCTATAAAACAGAGATTAGAAATGTTACCTGCAGAATATCACCACTGTCATATCTCTCCTTGCATTGCTAAGGAGATACACAACAGCATACTGTGCACCAAGTGGAGTTTCCTAAGGACAAAGGGCTTCATGTCCAGGTATACTACATAGAGTAGTTCTCACAGTACAACAGGCAATTCCCATTCAGGTACTCTCACCTTCTCACCACTGTTGGAGATTAGCTACATCCATTCTGATTTAACTAGCACTGTTGTCACACTCCCATTTCTGTATCCTTCCTTCCTTCCTTCTGCGTCTGAGGAAGCAAATAGTAAGTAGCTCACAAAAGCTTATGCTCTAATATCCAAATAAATTTGTTATTCTTTAAAGTGTCACCAGACTTCATGTTGTATTGCTGTAGTTGACAAAGGTATATATAACTGAGGCCAGGTCAGGATCCTCCAGGATGAAGTAGTCTTCTGGCCACCTGAAGATAGTAGAAAGCATTACTCATAAGACGCTGCTATGTGACAGCTTCATGTCAGTGAGAAATCCAGGAGCACTTGTTGGGTAACTCCCTCCAGGAAAGATTCAAACTATTTTTAACACATTCCCTTATACCCCTCCCATTTCTCACATTTGGGACAACAATAACCCATGAGGCAGCTCCCACGGGGTTACAATGCAACATTCACCCAGATATTCAGGTGTCCAAGAGTTGGTTTGTTAGTTTCAGTTTTGGTTGTTGGATTTTGGAAGTTATTCTTCATACATTAACCAACTGTGACTCCAATATCTGTTAGACTAAAATAAATTTTAGCCATTACTAATAAAACTATTCTGTCTTGCCTCCTCGAAACATAAGGCTTCAATAACATTTCTCAGTATTGGAAGTTTCTCCTTCCCTCTCTCTCTCTCTTTGCTCCCACTGCTTGACAATACACCCATCAAACTGTCACCTTTGTGATCCAAAAAGCTTCCTGCATGCACAACATTCCCTGGCACTTCTTAGACACTCATGTAACCCACACACCTTCTGAGTGCACTGCACTGTCCCAGCTAGTGGCACAGAGAGCACGTTCAGAGAGAGCAATGAGTCTTCTCTATAGCCTTAGCTGAAAGATGGCTGGCTTTTAGCTCATGCAGTGAAGCCTCATGCACTGAGTTCCAGAGATCCCAGGTTCAATTCCACCTATCGGCATTACAAACTATAATTTATAATGTCTCATTAAAACTATCTTCTCAAATATCTCCTGGACCTTTAATTAATATTAGTTGATATAATCAAAACAGGATCCAGAGCTATGACTATAATAAAGCAAATAAAATAAATACTAAATATCATCGTCATGTGCTTCCCAGAAATTAAACATAATTAAAAAAAAAAAAAGGACAAAAGACTTTGTCCTGAAGAGCTTATATTAAGATCCTGAGTTTGCAATCAGATCTGTGAGGGTGTGTCTACACAGCACCCTTACCTTGAAATAAGCTACACAATTTGCACTATGCAAATTGCATAGCTTATTTCGATGTTATTTCAAACTAAGGCACTATTCCGAAATGTCCCTTATCCCTTGTGCAATGAGGTTTACAGGGACATTGGAATAGTGAGTCCGTTACATTGCAATATAACAGGCTTGCTCTTAAGACGCGGAATAGTTATTTTGGGAAACCTCTGGTATCCCGAAATACCTCTGCTGTATAGACGTAGCCTGAAGGTGGACCTTTGTGCCCAAGATGCATGGCTGGTTTCAGTTGGATTCTGTATGGATCCAATTGCAGTATGAGTGCCTGAAATGTCCACCAACAAAATAAAACAAAACCCCATCCTGCTGCAGTATCTACTAGGGATATAAATGGTTAACCAGTTAACCAATAAGCATCACTCTTAACGGGTGATGCGTACCAGTTCCAACCCCCACTGGTTAACTGGAGCAGGTCTCTGGAGCAGCCCCTGTCCATGGCACAAGGAGGGGGGTGCTCCAGCCCAGAACCTTCCTCCCCCCAGCTTCCCTCCCTTTAATTGGTTAACTGGTTAAACATTACTGGTTAACCAATGAAACAGGATTTTACATCCCTAGTATTTACCAATGTTGGGAGTTC
Organism: Rafetus swinhoei; assembly: GCA_019425775.1. Lineage (NCBI taxonomy): Eukaryota > Metazoa > Chordata > Testudines > Trionychidae > Rafetus > Rafetus swinhoei. The sequence goes on along the minus strand of CM033429.1, from coordinate 8,494,585 downwards.
AAAAATCCCATCTTCAGCCACTTTAATGACACAAACTGGGTAGCCCACCCGATTTTCAGTTTGCCTCACTACTCATACCTTCCTTTCCTTCTCTTTTCTTTACTTCACTGGCTTCCTACTCAACTGCATTTCCATTTTCAAATTCTCACCCTTTTGTTTCGTGCCACAATTCTCAATACTCTCTTCTTTCCTGTTCATACCTTTCATCATCTCACTATTATTACACCACTCACTCCCATTCCTAAATATCTGCTTCTCTCTCTCTCTCCCCAAGCTATTTTTTCCACCTTCATGATGCATGTCATCGTTTCAAAACTTCTCAATTTTCCTCTCCCACACACTGGTCCTCCTAATGAAGCAAATCTCTTGCCTTTTTTGTTGCTAAATTGGTTTCTAGTTCTCATTTGGGGCTACCACTTTGTCAACTTGTTGTCTATATCTTTAGAGCCCTGCAAATTTGCAGATACCTGCTTTATATCCATGGATATCTGCATTCGCTGACGCGGATGCAGATTTCCGCATCTCAGTTTTGCAGACAGAGATGCAGGGTTCTATGTACCTTTGTTTTTAGTCTGTAAATTTCTGTTTCCCTTTGCCAGAGCCTCGAAACAAAAATACATTATAGACAAATAATATGTAAATCTACTCCCCAATTAAAGTTAAGTCAAGTGGCCAACGTCCTTATTAAGGCAAAACCGTCTTCCTTGCCATCACACGTTCTTGCTCAGAATGCTTCAGATAAAGCACAAACAGCTATTATGAAAGATTTAACAGATGGTTCCCTGAGATATTTTTAATACAGTTCTGGGGATTCTCTCCTGCTGTCCTATAAGCAAGGCACATCACTGTGAATCCTGCCGTCACTTGCTCACCAACACAGTCATTAATTTTATGAGATAGTGGGACAGAACCAAGACCTAGAAACTGCTTCATGAAATAGGCTCTTTAACTGCTGATTTAAATACACAGATGATACACTAGGGCTCAAGTGGGTCTCAAATACAACTAGGGCCTTCCCTGATAAGGGCTCCTACAATGAGCTTAATATCATAGCCTGCCACTTTACAGGAATTTAGGGATGTAAAAGGTTAAGTGGTAACCATAACAGATTAGGTTTACTGGTTCCGGTTAACCCGTGGGACTCGCCGGAGCAGTCCCTATCCAGTACCACAGGTTACACAATGGCTCCCTGGGAGTGGTCAGCCTCGCTCCACAGGAAAGCCTCTGGCCCTGCTCCGGAAGAAACGGCTTCACCGCCACATCGAAGCCTCCTTCCAGCCAGGCTCGGGTTGCTGTCCCCGCTCCCGGGGGAGGCTCTGCTACAAGCTCTGCATTACAAAGCTTGTTTAAGGTTTATACTGCAGAGCCCATAGGGCGTGTAACTGTAACCGCTATGATTTTTAGCAGTTACATTTCTAAACACATTTTTTACATCCCTACAGGAATCCAACGTAAAGAGCACGAGTTCGTTGTAATGTAATCTAATCACAAGTATTTGCTGCTTTCAATACTGGATAGAAGCAGCAAAGCAGCTCTGTTATAAACTTGACCCAAGGGCTAAATCATAGAATCACAGAATACTAGGACTGGAAGGGACCTCGAGAGGTCATTGAGTCCAGTCCCCTGCCCCCATGGCAGGACCAAATACTGTCTAGACCATCCCTGATAGACATTTATCTAATCTACTCTTAAATATCTCCAGAGATGGGGATTCCACAACCTCCCTGGGCAATTTATTCCAGTGTTTAACTACCCTGACAGTTAGGAACTTTTTCCTAATGTCCAACCTAAACCTCCCTTACTGCAATTTAAGCCCATTGCTTCTTGTTCTGTCCTCAGAGGCCAAGATGAACAAGTTTTCTCCCTCCTCCTTATGACACCCTTTTAGATACCTGAAAACGGCTATCATGTCCCCCCTCAGTCTTCTCTTTTCTAAACTAAACAAATCCAATTCTTTCAGCCTTCCTTCACAGGTCATGGTCTCTAGACCTTTAATCATTCTTGTTCCTCTTCTCTGGACCCTCTCCAATTTCTCCACATCTTTCTTGAAATGCGGTGGCCAGAACTGGACACAATACTCCAACTGAGGCCTAATCAGTGCAGAGTAGAGCAGAAGAATGACTTCTCGTGTCTTGCTCACAACACACCTGTTAAATGCATCCCAGAATCATGTTTGCTTTTTTTGCAACAGCATCACACTGCTGACTCATATTCAGCTCGTGGTCCACTATAACCCCTAGATCCCTTTCTGCCGTACTCCTTCCCAGACAGTCGCTTCCCATTCTGTATGTGTGAAACTGATTGTTCCTTCCCTAAGTGGAGCACTTTACATTTGTCTTTATTAAACTTCATCCTGTTTACCTCAGACCATTTCTCCAATTTGTCCAGATCATTTTGAATTATGACCCTATCCTCCAGAGCAGTCGCAACCCCTCCCTGCTTGGTATCATCTGCAAACTTTCTATGCCAATATCTAAATCGTTGATGAAGATATTGAACAGAGCCAGTCCCAAAACAGACCCCTGCGGAACCCCACTAGTTATACCTTTCCAACAGGATTGTGAACTATTAATAACTACTCTCTGAGTATGGTTATCCAGCCAGTTATGCACCCACCTTATAGTAGCCCCATCTAAGTTGTATTTGCCTAGTTTATTGATAAGAATATCATGCGAGACCATATCAAACTCCTTACTAAAGTCTAGGTATATCACATCCACCGCTTCTCCCTTATCCACAAGACTCGTTATCCTATCAAAGAAAGCTATCAGATTGGTTTGACATGATTTATTATTTACAAATCCATGCTGGCTGTTCCCTATCACCTTGCCACCTTCCAAGTGTTTACAGATGATTTCCTTAATTACTTGCTCCATTATCTTCCCTGGCACAGAAGTTAAACTAACTGGTCTGTAGTTTCCTGGGTTGTTCTTATTTCCCTTTTTATAAATGGGCACTATATTTGCCCTTTTCCAGTCTTCTGCAATCTCTCCTGTCTCCCATGATTTTCCAAAGATGATAGCTAGAGGCTCAGATACCTCCTCTATCAGCTCCTTGAGTATTCTAGGATGCATTTCATCAGGCCCTGTAGTCAAGTCTCATGGTATCAAGGCCAGGTATCATTACTGCAAGGCTGTAGACAGCTAGTAAGTGAGGACATAGCTGCATGCAGGGATGCACCGTCATACACCATTCAGTACAGATGTCTATGGCATGGGCACAGCTGAAAATAACCCTAAGATTCTTAACCACTCTCTACTTCTGAACAGGCTCCCTGCTTAGCACAACCTCCGGAAGACAGACCTTTCTTAAAATGGCAAACTGCACCCACCAGCAAAGTTCCCGCTAATCTTTTCCATCTGTGTGTGGAATAAATTTTATGTGCACCACCCACAAAAAACACAAAATCAAGTTGTTGGTACTCTACAAATCAGACAGACAGCATCTGAATCTCTCCTGAGCAGCCGCGCAAGCACAAAGTTTCAGGGAACATTGCCCATCTGGCACAATTTCAGTTGTCACAGCAGGGAGACCCACAAAGCAACAATGCAGCTGGGAGCAACCTCATCCAAGCAGACACTGAACTTGCAGGGTCCTGTCTCATGAGCACCCAGGTAATCAACAATCATGGTTAAACATTACTTCAAAGAGACAACTTATGTTTACTGACATGGCAAAAGGGATAAATAAGTATAGTGATGATGCAGCACTGACCCTCACCTCTGACTGACTTTTCTAAGAGCGAGAGCAGTTGCAGACACACACCTGAAGTTAACTGGAACACTCACTTGTTGGAAGTTAAGCAAGAACATGTTTGCAGAACTAAAGCCCAAGCGAAGTTTTGACAATCCCACTCAAAAATATCACATTCACACCCCTAGCTTTTAGTAACCAGGACAGATGGGGGAATAAAATCACAATTGTTTTGATACTCAGGAAAGGTACATGTACACTGCATGGCTATTTCGGGATACCAGAGGTATCCCAAAATAGCTACCCGTATCTATACAAGTCGCCTGTTATTTCAAAATATTTTTCAAAATAACAGGTGCATTATTTCGCAATCCTGATAAACCTTGTTGCACGAGGGTTAAGGGATGGCTCAAAATAGCACATTATGTGTAGATGTGCCAAATTTCAAAATAAGCTATTTTGAAATAGATTTGAAATAAGATACGCAATTTGCATAGCGCTAATTGCGTATCTTATTTCAAGTTTAGGGTATTGTGTAGATGCACCCGGAGTGAGCGCATTACCCAGAGTGAGCGCATTTCCAGGATTGTGTGTGTGTGTGTGTGTATATTACACTTACTGAGCACACAGATACATGGATTTAGAAAAACTGCATGCATAATTTCAGTTGAGAGTCTTGTGACAATATAAATAAGATTTTATTGAGACTCATAAATCCTATTTTCTGGAGATTATAAAAATGCATAAACATTTGCTCAGGGCTGTAATTCCATATGCAAAGTCTTACTTTGGGAGCATTATTTTTAAACTTTTTTTCAACTTCGTGCAAGACTCATTAAAAATGCCATTTTTCCAACAAAAAAAATATGCTGTCTTTTCGCACGCGCGCGCCTCTAAACATTTTAAAGGAATGTGGTTTAGCAATTAAATAAACCATAGTAGGACTTAGGTACTATATTTTGAAAATAAAATGAAACTTAGCTACAATATTGTGATGGCCTATTTGTTTTCCACACATTTTCATATGGGGATCAGGGTTATTGCATCCCAAGAGGTGGTGGAATGGGCTCTGAATCCTGTGTCTCACCCTCTATCTTTAGTCTCAGCCTCATACACCTGTGGCTCACTGCCCCTTGTTCTGGCAGAGGGCAGCAGCATTATCCAGAGCTTATCAAAGCTACTCCTGAGCTGGAAGAAGTGGGTCACTAGAAAGTCACACACGCTTCCCTACTCCCAAGGGTAAGAGCATTGCTGCTATCGGACTCCTAGGCAAAGAGAACGGAACGTTCCCCTGCTGGTTACAGGCATGCTCTCACTATACCCCTGTGTTGAACTGTAGGGATTTTCACAGTGAAAAATTTTGCCAATTAGATCAGAAGATAATTAAATGGAACTCAGGGCATTGTTCCTATTAACTGCAAATTCTAGATTTAAAATCATACCAACTCTGTATTTGACTGTGCATCGTGTAAAAAAATGTTTTAAATCTTGCATGTTTTAAATCTTCTATCTATTCATTTCATTTGGTGACCCTTAGTTTTTGTGTTATGGGAGTGAGTAAATAACTTTCCCTTATTCATTTTCTCCACACCAGTCATGATTATTTAGACCTCTATCATATTCCTCCTTAGTCTCCTCTTTTCTAAGCTGAATAGTCCAAGACTTTTTAAATCTCTCTTCATATGGCAGCCGTTCCAAACCCCTCATCATTTTTGTTGCCCTTTTCTGAACTAGATATCTTTTTTGAGATGAGGTGACCACATCAGTACACAGTATTCAAGAGGTGGCCGTATCATGGATTTATACAGCGGTAATAAAATATTCTCTGCCTTATTCTTTATCCCTTTTTTAGTGATTCCTAACATTCTATTTGCTTTTTTGACTGCTGCTGCACATTGAGTGGATGTTTTCAAAGAACTATCCACAATGACTCCAAGATCTTGAATGGTAATAGCTAATTTAGTACCCATCATTTTGTACATATAGTTGGGACTGTGTTTTCCAATAAGCTTTACTTTGCATTTATCAACACTAAAATTCATTTGCCATTTTGTTGTCCAGTTACCTAGTTTTGTTAGATCCTTTTGAAGCACTTCACAGTCTGCTTTGGTCTTAACTATCTTGAGCAGTTTAATATCATCTGCAAATTATCATTTACCCCTTTCTCCAGATCATTTATAAATATGTTGAATAGGATAGACCTTGTGGGACCCCCACTAGTTACCTCTTTCCACTCTGAGAATTTACCATTTATTCCTACCCTTTGTTTCCTACCTTTTAACTGGTTATCACTCTATGAGAGGACCTTCCCTCTTATCCCATGACAGCTTATTTTACTCAAGAGCCTTTGGTGAGGGATCTTTCTCTTGGGTTAATGCAGGATCATCATGTAACGTACTGCCACACAGCAATAAACAGAGACCATGACTTATAATTGGCTGGAAGAAATAGCACTCTTCCTACACTGCTGGCCTCATGTACGTAACCTAACACCCCCTATTAGGATAGATTAGTGATGTATGACCTTACATGAAAGAGATATGAAGCAGAAATGCAAATTGCACATAATGGCCTACACCGAACACTCTAAACACTCCCAACCAGACACAAAGGTAGGGGAAAGGGAAGAGAAAACACAAGCTCCAAAAAATTAATATCAGTGACTTTCTAAAGTAAGTCTGATACTTCTCATCATTAGCAGACATCTGCTGCTGCTATCTCAATATTACTTTACATTGGAGTGGGTGGTAAAAAAGGCAAAATTACCTTATTCACATAAAATACATAACAGCCATGAAGCAGCAGACGATCAATTCACTTGGGATTGCACCTGAATTTTAAATCCTAGCTCATGACTTCACTTTCAAAGCTGAAGAGTAATCCCCACTTCCACCGAAAATACAGACCATAATAGCACATAAACAAAATGTTTGTGATTAAATTTCAGCAATTGTGATAAGTGGGGAAATTGAATAACCACATATGCAACTCCACAGTATAAGTGCTGAGAACTCTGCGTTAATGTGAATTATGGATTAGAAGGCTGGATTTCCAGCAAGGCTCCAGATGGTAGCACTGATCCTGTTGTGTAGAATTGAGATGACTCACCAAACAATAATTATCTAAAAAAATTTGGAATGAATCAAAAAAAAAATTCAGCTATTTTGACAAAACTATTCAAAGCACAATGTTTTCATTTGGAGTAGACTCAAATCAAATCAGAAGGATCTTCCTCTTTCAACTGAGGGTATTTTCCTCTCATCCATTCACCCCCACCCTCAGAAAAAAAAAAAAAAAAAAAAAAAAAGAGAGAGAAAGGGAGGAAACAACCAAAGCTTAAATTTTTTATTTCAATTCCAGGGGACTGAAACAGAAATTAATTTTTCATTTTGTCAAAAATCTGAGCATTTCACATCATATAGAAAAATACAAACTCTCACAAAAAAATTAAAAAGCAAAAAAGTTATTTGATGAACCATTTCCATCAAATCTCTAGTGTGGAGAGAAGACAATAGCCCCCCAACAAGGGCGAGTGGGTGCACATTACAATATCAGACCATTTAAAAGGAAGTCAGCAGTGAGGTCTGGAAGTTAAATGTTAAGCATTGTTTTCAAGGCCAGAGGTCTATAATACACAATACATACTGGGTATTGAGTGGGGAAATACAATACTAGAATTAAGAAACCAAAGAACTGATACAAGAAAAATAAAGTCAATGTGCCATGAATTCTGTTATGAAGTTGCCTCCAAAACACAGTGTAGTTAATAGCCGCAGAATCTCAACATCTCGTAGCACTAAGTCCTTATATTTCAAGGCACTAGCTCTACTGTTCCTTCAGCTCCTGAACTTTCATCACTGAAAAGACAGCAAAGATCTAACTCAAAGTCAAAACAATCCCCACAAGGCCAATAGGTTGTTTCCTGATTAAATTTCATCAGTTTAATGGGCATAAAAGATGTAAAAATCAGCAATTAAGAAGTAAATAACACCCAGTCTCTTCAATCCCTACAAGGTACTATTACAAACATGCAGAAATCCATAAGTAACATTAAACACAAACTAGGAAAATTTATTTACCATATTTCACCAGTAATTGGAACTAATTGAAGATTTCACAGCTACAGAAAGAACGAGGTTTTGCTTCATGCCCTGATTTCTCCTACAGGGTATTTTGATATTAGCACAACTCCTCAGAATAAAAATGCTAACACAATCTAATTGTGGATATTGAATTAAAGATAAAACCACTGTGTTTTTCATTTTTGCCCTTTTTATTGTTTCCAGAGAGACTATGTTAAGAAGAGGCCTTTGTAGGGTAAGGGTTACAAAAGGAGAAACGTGTAACAGAAAAAAAACCACACAATGAATGGTCTGGTAGCACTTTATAGACTAACAAAACATGTAGATGGTACCATCTTTTGTTAGATACCATCTACATGTTTTGTTAGTCTATACAGTGCTACCAGACCATTTGTTGGGGTTTTTCCTTTCTGTAACAGACTAACTCGGCTACCCCCTGAAGCGTCTGTGTAACAGAGAGGTTCTATTGCTGTCTAACATACTGTAGTTCTTTACTCCATCATGAAAGAAAAGGGGTCTTTCGCAGCAGTATTAGAGACGTCTCAAGACTTGAGAACAGTTTGGGAATACCTGTTATCACAGGAGAGGGAGAGTTACATTAGACTATAGATAAATCCAGTCAAATAAAAAATATATGGGGGAAAATGTTCTCTCTAAAGTCAACTCCCTGTTTAAAACAACCCCTCTCTTGACATAGACTTCCTTTCATTATCACCTGAATGTCTATTGGCATGAACAAAAAAAGCAGTCATGTAGCACTTTAAAGACTAACAAAATAGTTTATTAGGTGATGAGCTTTCGTGGGGCAGACCCACTGTCAGAATATGCTAGTAAACTAATAAACTATTTTGATGTCTTTAAAGTGCTACATGACTGCTTTTTTGTTTTACCAAGATCAGTCTAACATGGCTACCTCTCTATGACTATTGGCGTGAAGCAAGCCATTTCCAAATCTGTCACGAATCAAAGTTAAGTGGTGCAATCTAATACAATGCTGCAGTGTGTTGGCAAGCGCTATACCTGCCTAAACTCAAGCTTTTTGCTTAAGACACCAGCTACTTGGGAGATAGGGAAAGGGATTTCTCAGGCTCCTCTGACTGCCTAACAATATCATGTCTTCCATCTAGTCCATGACAATGAATACATGGCAACAGGATGCCCCAACCACGGGGGAAAACAGCATTTAAGAGAACAGAGCAAGAAAGCAGAAATGGGTTTTGGCATCTGCAGAAAATACAGTTGTGTCCTACCTTCAACTAGGGAGGTTAAATTTAGTTTAATCAACTAATCGACTAGTCCATGGATTTTCCACCGATTAGTCAATAAGCTGGGGGAGCTGCAGCAGGGTTCACTCCCACCCTGGGAGCTAACCCCACTGCGGCTCTGCCTTTTAAATGTATTAAGAGCACTGCCAGCTGTTAATACATTTAAAAATCAAAAGCGCAGCAGGGGGGACCAGATGTCCCAATTTTATAAGGGCAGTCCTGATATTTGGGCCTTTTTCTTATTACCCTTCACCCTTGTCCCAATTTTTCACGTGATCTCTGCCCACCATAACATTAGGGGACAAAGCCTGAGCAAACAAATTTACCAACTGATACAAGTCAAAGGGAGACAGGAAACAGAGGGCTGGAGAAAGAAGTGACTTGTCTAAGGTCACACTGCAAGTTATTGTTACAGCTAGGAATAAGACTTAGCTCTCCTGTCACCTGTGCTTTCTTTCCGGACTTACAAAGCACAGTAAGTGAGCCCTATAGAAAACACCCTGTTTTCTTAAGATTAATACAAACCAAATCAGGAACTTGCAGATATTTGCACAGGCCATGGAAGAATGTTTGCATCCAATTTAAACTAAATATCACTTAGCATTATGTACATTTAACAAGACAGAAACATTAACATCATCAGCGAGAGACTCAGTGGAGAAACAGGTGATCTTCTGCATTAAAGCCCAAGGAGTGGCAGAAGACAAAGCAGCTTTGTCCAAGAGTTCCATACATAACTGATGCAAATATTAACTGGAGCATAAACTACGTTAAAACAAGAATCACAAGTGCCCTAGAACACAAACCTCCAACAACAGATACTCTAGTCACACCAACCACAAGAACACAGAAATAAAACCCAGCTTGTCTGTGCAATTGCATTTTAAAGCAAGATCGCTGTAAAAAGAGGAGGATTTGACAAAGTTATCTACACTAAGGGCTCAATTATGACAGAGCTGGAGTTGTGCTTGAGAGGTAAGACAGTTGAATTGCAAAGTATCTGAAAGTGGATCCCATGCAGATCACAGGTAGACATATTTCTAGGGGCCCTGGGCTGAGTATACTCAACAGGAACAGTTAATACAAATTTTCAGAAGGTGGGCACACATGCTCCCACATTCCAGCCTACCTGCTACTTGCCAGCATGCAGTGGGGGTCAGGCCATGACTGCACCACTATCCTAAGCCAGACACATCCTCTCTAGAGTCTAGTGGAGGTGTAATTCGCTCATAGAAACAGGTAAGAAATTTCAATCTGTGTCCATAGATCCCATTGCCATTTCAGCAACTCCACCACTGGGTCTCCCTTTCAAAGAGTGGTCAGCTTGTAGTGCTGCCTCTCTCATCTCCCACTGGTGTGAGACATTACTGGTTTTCCTTTATCAGTAGTGTATCAAATAATGTCCAGATTCTCTTTATCCAGCCAGCAGCTGATGGGATCCTCTGCAGAGGTGAGAAAGAACATCACCAGGAAGAGGGTGGAAACCTAGAACTGATCAGGATGTTATCAATCAGAGAAGAGGCTGCTGGTGGGACTCCTGAACAGAGAAGAGAGTGGAACAGGCAACACAAGCCAAAGGGAAAAATGAGAACTTTCTCTTCTCCCCTGATTTATGAACACAGGGATTTTGCTTTTGCATTATGCAAACACAATTTATCCTGCAAAAACAAAACAAAAACCCATCATGCCTGGAGGGTTGGGAACAACTTTTATCAACTTCCACACATACTAGTCAGTGAAGCAAGCACCATTATTTACTTATACAGCCGGTCTCCAAGTTACGAATGTTGCATAAAAAAGCCTCCACCTGAGCTTACTTGATTTATATACACGGATTTTCTAAAGCTACACCAAACTGTAAGGTCTAAGGTTTTAAACTGCAACTCATTGTGATCTTTGTCAAACTTTGTAATCTGTGTAACTCTCAGAAACTTACTGTAAGCTGCAACTTTATAATCTTTTTAACTCTCAACCACCTTGTTTGTAACTTTCTCTAAGCTGCATTCTCCCCAGAGTGAATGGAGAAAGAGTGTGAGAGTGTGTTTGAAGAAGGCTTGGAACAGTGGAGCACATTTCAATGAGTTATCACAGTATGGGCATGCTCCCTCCTGGATAAAGGGAAGTCTGGGCATGCTCTCTGCTGGATAAAGGGAAGTCTGGGCATGCTCCCTGATACGAGGTGAATGAGTCACAGGAGCCATTCAGACACTATATAAAGAGAAGGAGCACATGTGAGACCCTCTCTCTTTTTCCTTCCCCTGCTCCTGAGAAGCTCCTCTCCAGTGTCTCTCCTCCTGACCAGCTTCCCCAGCCATGATGAGCAGACAGACCCTCCAGGATCCACATGCCTTGACTCCTTCTGTAACCCATATGTCTGTGTAAGTGTGTGAGTGCCTGAGGGCAGGAATGAATGGGTGTGAATGAGTGAATGAATGGAGGGGTGTGTGCTTGCTTGCCTGTCAGAGAAAGAGAGAGAGAGAGAGAGAGAGAGAGAGAGAGTTCTATCTCCTTTAGCTTAAACCTTTGGTGGCTGCTTTCTCCTCTTCAGTTTTACCTACTGGAAATAAACCCATACTAGTGTAACCCTGGATGGTCTCCAGTGAGAATATTTTTGGGAACGATGAACGCATCGACTTACGACCGTTTGTATTTACGACCAACCTCCTATACAGCCGGAACCCGAGTTACGAACAAAATCCACACTTACGAACAGCGCGGCCGTACATAAGTGAATGTAATCCGACTTACGAACAGATCGAGTTACGACCAGGTGTTTGGTACGTAACCCATTCGCAAGTCAGGGACCGGCTGTATTATGGAAGCCTTGAGAGCCCTCTACTCAGAGTGGGATCCCACTATGCGAGGTACTCAGCACACTGCCAGGCCACGCCCATGCCTTGATCATCTAAGTTCCCTGTAAGCTGCGCAGCCTGCAGCTGCTAAGTGAGCCACACCCAGAGGTTTAGGGCTGCCACACGGAGAGCTTCCTGGCTGGGGATCGCCACTCCCTCAGCAGCGGGCGCTCCCTGCTCCAGACCACAAGCATGCTGGTAGGGAAGGGGAACATAATGAGGAGGGAGGAAATATGTGACTGGACAGGAGGGGAGTTTGGAGTGTGTAATAAGGGAGAGGAGAGGTTTGATTGCAGGAATCTGATTACAGCAGCTGGGTTTGCCAGAATGTTCCTCTAGCTTCCTGGTCCGGGAGAGTGGCAGCAGACTGCAAGGGGTAAGTGAGGAAAATGGGAGGCAGTGCTGTCATCTGTGCAGTGAGATGGGGCCAGAGGGGCGTTTGGGGTGTCAACTTGTTTCCCTCTGGACTGCAGGCAGCAAGAGTCAAACCTGGTCAGTCCCACCACAGCAGCCCTAGCTGAGCTGCCGACATAGGACTCTATCCTGGACTGGGGTGGGGGAGAGCAGATTGCATGGGGATAAGTGGGGTAAAGAGGGGGTGGGTGCTGGCATCTATGCAGTTAGGTGGGGACCAGGGCTGGCCTTACCATGAGGCGAACTGAGGCAGCTGCCTCCGGTGCCAGACTGTGGGGGGGTCGCCACTAGGACCCAGAGAATTGAGACCTTTCAAAGTTTTGGCCCAAGCAAAGGAGCATGGGGGCGTCATTTGAGCTCCCCGCCTCAGGTGCCAAAATGTTGTGGGCTGGCCCTGGTGGGGACAGAGGGGCGTTTGTTTGGGATATCTTAACTTGCTATCTGAACTGCAGGAAGCAAGAGCCAGACGGTCTGCCTCAGCACAGCAGCCCTGGTTTGGCTGCAGACATAGGATTCCCTCCTTAGCTGGGGTAGGCTGTATGGGGTGGTGCCAAAATTTCAGGTGGGTTAAAAAATTTTAGGCTGCTTTTGAATACTGGAATAAAAGGCCTAGCTCATGGCATCTGCACGATTACATTTCAAACAAAGTTTACATAGGTGTTAATGGCTTAAGATAAGAAAGGTAAGGATTCTTTTAACAGAATTTTGTTTAGTATTGTAGAAACCTGCAAACTCTAATCGTCACAACAACATGTACTGTGTGCATACAGATGCGATATAAAACAACACATGACCTCTTAAAATTAATTACCATAACGAATACGCAAACATGCAGATAAAATGTTACCGGTCCGCCAAAAATTTGTGAATGGGTTTGCCAGTTCGTCATATAAAAAAGGTTGGGAACCATTGCTCTAGCATACTGACTATGTTGTAACTCACCTCTACATTAGAACATACCTTTTCTAGCCTAGAATGTTATTTTGTTTTCTACTGTAAGTGCTAAGTATTATGACTTCACAGGAGAGATACGTCACTGTGTATGCACTTAGCCTTATGCAAGCATACCCTGTGCATGTGTACTGAAAGCCAGAAAGCATTTACTTTCATAGAACTGCTGTTTCTCATTGAAAGAGGTGCATATTGCTCTGGTCCACAGCAGAATGATTTTCTCCAAGGAGGAGAATGTGACAGGTTTTATTTTTAAGAGGTCTGAAGACTTGCATTTTTAATATCTAGCTGTAAAAATATGATTCACCATGCTCCCAAGTCTATTTCTATAAAAAGAAATAAGAGCATCAGACTACTCGGTGACAAGTATTACGTAGCAGGTAGATGAATCATGCCCCAGCATACAGAAAGTTGTAATTTTATATAAAGATGTTATCATAATCATTATTTATCAAATGCACCATTATTTTTTAAAAGAGAACTTACATTTGTCAACACAAAAATATGAAAAAAATTTGGAGATTTCTCTTTGACTATAAATGTATCAGGAGCGCAAAGTAAAAAACGTAAATCCTAAGACCTGAATTTATGCATTGACATTTGCTGCCTTAAGCAAATGAAAAAATACTGGTTGGGTAACAAGAACTTCAGAAAGCGAGAAACCACATTTTTCCTTTCACAGTCATCTAGGAACAGAGTGCAATTATTTATTTGTATTACAGAAGCCCTGAGACGCCCTGCCACTGGAATCCCATTGCTGTGGGTAATGTACAGACCCATAGGTAGAGCCCTGAAATTCTGAGGATATTCGTGGACCATGTCTGTGAGTTTCAGATGAATGTAGATCCAAATTTTGTATCTAGAGCCCTGCAAATCTATCGATATCCACCTTATAGCCACAGACTATGCTTGCAGATCATGTATCAGAGGTGGATACAAATTTTGTGTATGTGCAGGGTTCTATACATAAACTGCACCGATGAGCCAGGAGTGTGCAACCCAGGTTGCCTAGATACACTTGCACTAGTTCAGGAGTATAACTGGTAGCACAGGTGAGGCAGCACAGGCATATGTGGGTTTCTATGACACTACGCTCAATGCCTGTGCTACCATGGTTATGCTTCTCTTCACATTCACACTAGTTCAATGTATGTGTACGCAAATGGAGAATCACATCCCTAGCTTATAGAGTACATGTCACCATAGACATGGCCTCTGAGCTGAAGAGCTGAATACTAAAAGTAATTACACTAGAATGAGTCGTACCACGTCATTCGCCCACTTAAAACAGAACAATAGGGAAGTAAGGTAAAGGGGGTGTTCAAGAAACAAAGGAGTGGTCACTGGTAGCAAATGGTTTAACAATTTAGCAATCAGAAGAGTGTTCTGAAGCTTGCTTGTAAAGTGCTTTGAATACAAACCTGTGGTGTGCAATTATGGTTCATACTCCCATCACAGAACAAACAATGTGAAGCACACTTCCTAGCGATAGGTCCCTTGGAAATGCTAGGTGGGTTAAACACACTAGCTTAGCCAAATTTCACCGTGCTGAGCACTGCATACTTTCTATTAAGTCCACACAAACAGTGTCAGACACAAAACGCCAGTCATAGTTAGACTGTTACAGGAGCACATGCACATTTGAAGTTAATGTTTAACAAACCTAGATGTCATTGGGCACCCTACTGACTGCAAGATTGTGCAAGAACATACCAGACACAATTTCATATTATCACTCACTTGTGTAAGACCGTCAATTTATAAACCATAAGGATACTAACCTGCAAACTGACTATTACTGTGGATCATTTCTAAACACCAAGATAGTAAAAAGAAAAGAAAGTTCAAGCACTGATTTTTACAGTGCATTCTTCACTTATTTCACCAGTCAGACCCACACACAACTCCAATTAACAGGAATCTAAATCTCACTCTGAACCCTCTTAGAAGAATAGCTTCTGCTCAAAAATTGGTTTACAATAGCTAACCAAAGCTTGGCACAAGGAGAGCTTCTTTTGTTTGGTTTTCAAATTAAATCAAAGATCAAGAGACGATTCCATAGTCTTAAACGGACAGAAAAATGCCTAATTGAAACATTTGTTTTTACAGTGCAAAAAGGAAAATTCACAGCTAACTTAATTCAGATTCTGTTAGTGCCAAATATGCAGTGTTGGAGTGCTAGTAAACTGTGTATCCAATTAGCAATTGTATTGTTCAAGAAAATGCCTCTGAATGTCCATTTCATTTTGACAATCTTCATTAAGCTCCCTTGGGAATGGAGAAATGACAATGTTCAAAGTAATCACTACTTACCAAAAATACATTTTAGAACAATATAAATAGCTGTTACTACCATGTAATTTTAAACAAGTGTTTTTAAAAAATACGCACTGGCCTCTATCCGTCTTCATTATTCAAGCCCCTTTTTCCTCCAACACTGTGATAGAGTAACCTATCACACAGGAACAAGAAAAAACCCAAACCAAGAAGCAAGCTTTAGATTTAGAAAGTCTAGCTGTCTGTGCGTCGAGGAGTTTCTGCTATACATGGAGAGGAGGATGCAAGCCCAAGCTATTAAAGTTGTACCTCTAAAAATCGGCACACACTGCTCTGGCAACATCCGTGTCCCAGCAAGATGCTCCTGGACCAGACAGCCCAGGAGCATACATACAGGAGAGACAGCCGGGGCTGGGGAAAAACAGTGTCAGCCGCAGGCAGTGCAGGACCTGATCGGGGCTGGAGTCCCCTGGCAGCCCTGCCAGCAGCATGGGGTTGGGGGCTGGTGGCAGACCTCCCCTGGTCTGGCAAATTCTCTTGTTCAGGATCTGTCAGGTCCTGATGGAGCCAGACATGGGATGTCCAACCAGTAGTATTTTTTGGCAAAGCATCCCTGGGAATGAAAGGAGGTGGGATCATATAAAATATCTGCTCTTCTTATTCAGTCAGTGTGAGGAGAGGCAGTGCCAGGAAAAGGTATGCTAGAAGAGGCAACATCAGAGAAAGAAGGTAAGCTACCCAAAGTGTCCTATTAGAGAAGCTATTGGAGAAACAACTGGAACAAGTCCAAGAGACGTGAAGGAGAAAGTGCTCACGGCTTATTACTGGTTTTGTCATCTATGTTCACAGTAAAAGTAAATTTTCTAAAAAACTGCATGAAATTCACCCCTGTGCAGAGGATCAATATAAGGACAATGCATCACTAATACTACAAAATGGTGCTTAACTGGAATGTAAATAATGCACATTTCTTGTGTTGGCTCTCTGCCCATGAGCAAACTTCCCTGTAAATAAGACATAATATTTAATGGGAGGAATACCTTGGTATGTCACTTTTTTAACCCAAAACAAGTTAGCCTACACAGTACTGCCACCCCAATAAGACCTCAAATAATCATTAGATTACCTTAAATTATGATTTTAAAAGAAATGCTAAATTTTACAGTGGTGTTGTAGCCATATTGGTCCCAGGATAGTAGAGGGGCCAGGTGGGTGTGGCAATAGCTTTTGTTGGACCAACTTAAGTTTTTGTATGTTGGTCCAATAAAAATATTACCTCACGTGCATGGTCTAATAAATTGACTTCTTCTGTTTGGTCTTCTGGTTGTAAGCCATTAGGATGCAACTGGGCAATATTTTCAAGCTTGGAACTAAGGGCTAGATTTTTTTAAAAATATAAACTGAAATTGTCATTTAATTCCATTAAATAAATCAAGGATACCTGGGTTAAAATGATGAGAGTTAGCAGCAATGCTTACTCCTGTATCACTCACTCTCTACTGCCTGGCAGAAAAGCCAACAAGCCAGCATGGCCAATTTTTAAGTCATTTCTTTTTGGTTTTTCTTCTTTGTAAGGTTTGTGGTTTTATTTCTCTCCCTTTAAAAAAAAATAGCTACTATTGAAATAGAGGTGCCTTATAATATTTAAAAGCAAATTGCAGTAGCAAGGATGTCAGGCCAAATTCTATTCACACTGACTCAATAAAAAGTTGAATTGCTCCAGTGGCTTCATATCCGAAACATCTGCTGTCTGCAAGATTGACCACGTCTACCTTCATTTTCACACTGAAGTGAAGGCTTGATTTATAGAACAATGTCAGATTTATTTATTAAACAACTCAGCAAATATTAATAAAAAAAACTTGGAGGCGATTCGGACTTACTATGACAATAGCTTAAAAAGCTTTTGTTTCTGACAGCAGGAGGCTGGGAGAAAGACAGAACGGTGAGTTAATGTGATGCTTTCTAACTAAGGACATTAAAGAACTGTGCTACTGTAGAGGCATCCAATACTGAAGCCAGAAAATAAGTTCAGACTTAAAGTACCCCTTTGACATGGGTTAAAGGTAATATTCCCAGAAAAGAGAAGCGAATTAATAATTTTGTCCTCTCTCAGAATTATGAGGGAGAGCTCTCATTCAACATCACTTCACAGTTTGTGTTGAGTGGACAACCAGCACATGCAGCTCTTGATGTAAGTCACTTTTATAAAATGAGCAAACATGAGTCAAGTTGTCATTTTGCCCAGACTGCAACCGTGTCCTCGTTTGGCACGGGAAGCTATTAATGGCTATTAAAAATAGAATGACAAATACAGACCTGAAATACATGTTTTATCTCGGCAACTAACATGGCTATCCCACAGTGTACATTCAGAAGATTTACATACACGAGAGCAGCAGTGATTGACACTGTGCATCCCTGCTCTTGCCTCCTGCTCTGGGAGTGGGCTGGGCGGCTGGCACGTGGCATGCTGGGGACAGGGCTACGCTGCACTGTTCCCTGCGGGCTGTGCGCCAGGTCGGAGAGCCACCTTCCCCAGCGCCCCACTGTGCCTGGCCCAGCTGAAGCCAGCCCTGGGTGGCCCCGAGTTCTGCCTACCCAGCCCCAGGCCTGGAGCCACTGGCTGAGCTGGGCAGGGAAAGGACTCTGCCCCCTCCCCCTCCTAGCGCTGCTCCCCAGAGGCTGCGAGTCCCAGTGCTGCTGTCCTGCCGGTGAGTGTGCTGGGGGCACAGGGATGTGGGCAAGAGGTTTGTACTGAGGGGCATGAGGTGATGCAGGGGATCAGGCTGTGGGGAAAGGACAGGAGGGGCCGGGGTTGCACTGAAGGGCATGGGGCTGAGGGGAGCAAGGCTGGAGCAGAGGGAAGGTTTTGGAGGGCGGGGGATACAGTTTTACTTCGCAGAAGCTGCATTTTCCTTTACTCCCCACTTCTTTGCCTCCCTCTCCAACTAGCTATTTGGCTTCATTCTCAACATCTCACCTTTTCTGTGTTACTCCCCCAACCTCCTCCTGCCCCCAAACTCCCTTCCAGACCCTGGACCCCACCTCCTACCCAGATCCTGCATCCCTATCCCACTCGCTGGCAGCCCTGCCCCACACTGAACCCCTCATTTTTGTCCCCACCCCAGAGCCTAAGAGGGTCCACAAAATCCACTCACTCTGGAACCCCAGAAAAGTAAATCTGGCCTATGGGAAGCCCTGAACCTTAGTCTTCCCTATCCCTTCCCTTCCCCTTACCCCGTGGGGGCTGGAGTGCCAGAAGAGTGAGGTGTCTCAGTTGGGGGCACATCAGTGAGGGTTGGGAGTTTTGAAAGGCGATTTTTTGCTTCTCACTTGTTTGGTCCCCAACTGATTTTTCTCTGGGTCAGTGTCCCCAACCGAAAAGGATTCCCCATCTCAGCCATAAATAAAGAAAAAATTGAAACCTTTTGTGTTGGACATTATCAAACTTCATTTTAAATAAAGTAAAACATTAACTAACATGAGAAAGTTAAAACACTTAATCTGTTTAATAATTTAAATTAAATCATTCTCCCCAGCTGCAGAACTAGCAAAATGGCTTGGGTGTAATTATGTAATAAACAGTGAATCACAGAACCATAGAGCTGGAAGAGACCTCAGAAGGTCATCAAGTCCAGCCCCCTGCTCTAGGCAGGACCAATCCCAACTAAATCAACCCGGCCAGGGCCTTGTCAAGCCGAGACTTAAACACCTCTAGGGATGGAGACTCCACTACTTTCCTAGGGAACCCATTCCAGTGCTTCACTATCCTCCTAGTGAAATAGTTTTTCCTAATATCCAACCTGGACATTTACATTAGCAACAGGTAGTCCGCGGAAAGGTTTGGAAAGGGTGGGGCCTCAAGAAAGGGGTGGGATTTCAGGGAAGAGATGGGGTAGATCCTGGCTTGCCCTGACATTTAAAAAGTGATCTTGAGTGTAAGAAGGTTGGAGACCACTGCACTAGAGGGTTTTTTTAACCTCACCCAGCCCAATCAACTCTGATTAGCCCTAATCTCCTCTCTTTTCAACATATTACCGGCAGGCTCTTAACACATTTAAAAGGCTAAAGCGCAGCAGGAGGGACCCAGTGCAAGCCAAGACAGCTGATTCCCAGCTCGCGCAGGGTCCCCCGGCTGCACACCAGCCTTTTAAAAAGTTTCCCAGCCCCATTGATTCTAGGGAGAGGATGCTCCAGGATGAATGTTAAATGTAATCAACTAATCAACTAGTCGATGGATTTTCCATAGACTAGTCAATTAGTCGATAAGTGGGGGAGCCACAGTGGGGTTAACTCCCAGCCTATCGGCTCTTAATACATTTAAAAGGCTGGTGAGCCAGGAATTGGCGCTGATCAGACTTCAAGTACAGTTTTACCTTAATCTGAAAAACTCTAAATTTAATTCAACAAAATCACATAAGATGCAAAGAATCACACTAGAAGGCTGTAAGGAGTCATTATAATCATACTATCTGGCCTTCTCCATAGCACTGAACACATAATCACACCCCATGATTCCTGCACCAAACCAAAACTTCTATTCTGCTGGATATATTTTTTAGAAAGACACCAACCTTGATATCAAGACTTCAGCTGCTGGAGAATCCACCACATCTATGTTTGTTTTTCCAATAGTCAGTTACCTTCACTATTAGAAATTTGCAACTGATCACTAATTTCAATTTGTCCACATTTCTACTTCTAGAATTGGATCTTGTTATGCTTGTGTCTGCAAGATTTAAAGAGCCATCTATTACAGGAGATGGCCAGTAGGTAGGACAGTGATCAAATCATGTCTTACTCTTTCCTCGGATAAACCAGACAGACTGAGGTTTGTATGTGGCACTGTAAGGCAGGTTTTCCAGATCTCCCAACAATTCTTGCAGCCCTTACCTGGGGCCTCTTGAGTCAAAGTGATACTTTACTATGATCAACCCTTCTGAAACTTTTTACTGTTTAAAATAGAAATATTATTTGTAACAGGTGAACCTGATTTCTTGGGACATCAACTTTCTGCCTAACTTGGAGTTTTAAATTTGGGATAAACCCTCAATGAAGAACATTTATGTTATGGAAAATATTTTCTGTTTTTAAAACAATATTTCACACAAAGATCTCATGAAAATGGATGTTTTAAATTATTCCTAGTAATGAATGGTACTTCTGCTCATTAGAGAAAGTAAGCACTAAATTTTAGCATACAGAGAAGGCAGCTTGATATGTCACAGAAATTCAGAGATGCAGTTATTGAGCCAATACTTACAGGAATGGAATCTGGTTTTCTGAATACACAGGAAAAAATGCTTCTATGGTTAAAAAATTGCACACAAAAAAGACAATGGGGGTGAAAAATTTCCCCAACAAACTAAGCAGGAGGGAACTTATACATTATTGCTACCACAAAAGCTCTGTTATTTATGTGGCAGAGTTGCTCATTTTTGTGTGACCTTGAAAGCTCAAGAACATAAAATTGCCAACACTGGGTCAAAAGTATCCTGTCTTCCAACAGTAGCCAATACTAGAAGCTTCAGAGGGAATGAACAGAGCAGAACATTTATCAACTGTTAATTCCCTGTCGTCCAGGCCCATCATCTGTCAGCGATATAGAAATACCCAGAGTACGGCAAAGCCTCTCCTATTTGATGTAGGAAAAGTCTACTCTTTCTTATGACTGTCTGATAAGTAGAAAACATTGGAAAACTGAAAAGCAGGCCCTTATGAATAAGTTCTATAGAATTTAATAGAATATAACCTTTCTAAATATATTCCAACTACAGTTTGAACCTCTCTAGTTTGGCACCCTCAGGACCTGACTGGAGCCACACAAGATAATTTGCCGTACCCCAGGAGATCAATATTGTCTAGCAGCATTACCAGCACTTCCACTGCTTACTGGGCTCTTACGTAAATTAGAGCTAAACAACAGCACAGAACACAGAGACAGGACTGGTGGCTGTAAACAAACTTTATGGGTCCGTGGGAAACTTGGCCACACCCATGGTAAGTTGACACCCAGCTAACTAAAATCATGCTGGACCATGGATGCTGCTGGACCAGAGAGGTTCAACCTGTACGGTAAAGTTATACATAGACATTCAGGGCATGCTTTTTGCTAACTGAATATCCGAGGTAGGGAGTTGCCATATCAAAACTTTTCAGAGTAAGAGGTGACAACCCCTCGCTGATCTGGAGTGCACCCCTGAACTTGATAAAAAAAAAACAAGGCCTGAATTGCAGAGGTGCTCAGTATCCGCAATAATCATTGACCTCTAAGATGCAGGAGCTCAGCATCTCTCCAGAGGCATTTGCCATGCCAAACAATCAGGGCTCCAAAGATTAGGGCAGGGTTGGACTAATGGCAGTGGCACCAGATACCCTGAGGTACGTGGTATTTTGGCAATACTCCAGATACTACAGTATCAATCACTATCATGTTCTACATATACAGGCAAATGCTATAAAACAGGAGGGAGCCAGGAACAGTTCCCTCTCATATTATCCCACAATCCCACAGCTACTGACACTCTTGGGAGTTAACAGCTGTATTAATTATAATTTTGAATGATTCTGCACTACAGGGATAAATGGGGACATGGCAGGGACCCTTGGCAGTATGTTTACTATTACACAGGGAGGCTTTTTCCTCCCTCTAAAGCATTTTTCCTCTTCTCTGTGACAGCACAACTCAGATTATCCTATGTTCTCAGCAATACTATTGATATAAATACACATATTCTTGTGTGTTTGTATGTGAATCACCTCACAATGGCTTATAAATGTCTTCTGCCTTCATTATGGAGAATGAGGGAGCTACGTGTTTTTGTAATGACCACATGCACCTCAGTTAATGTGGAATTTGTGACGGGTTTGGTCACAGAAACTCCCTTGTGATTGTCACTTGATGTGCTGAAATATCACTGAGCCTACTTTCAGGCCCTCTGCAGCCCTTTGCAGTGTAATACAGATACTGAGATCAGATCACCTCTGGGAAGGCTCAGCCAAAGGGACTAGTCTCAGTACCCCCATGCATGGTCTTAATGGGGGCTGAACCCCAGATAAATCCACATTACTCTGTATAAAGTTTTATACAGGGTAAGCTCATGTTGTTTGCCCTCTTTCCCAGGGTAAAGAGAGATATGCACAGACTGCTTGCCCTCCCCAGGTAACACGTACACTAGGTTCATTAACAAACAAAAGTGGTTTTAGCAAGTATAAAAGGTAGGATTTAAGTCATGAGTCGAGAACCGCTTTTGGGTCGAGGGCCACACAAAAGTGAGAAGCAAAAAAACCAACCACCCCCACAACCAACCTTCATTCATGTGGCCCCCGACTGAGACACGTCACACCCCACATGCTCCAGCCACACAGGGGTAGAGGGTAGGGTTACCAGATGGTCTCCCAAAAAATACCGAACACACAGGCTAAGAATTTGTCGAGCAAAAAAGAGCCACCAAGCTGGGAACAAAGAGGGAGGCAACAGAACCTGCTCTGCAAAGCAGCCGCCTGCTACCCAAAGCAGAGAGAGGCAGACCCAGGGGCAACACAATGGCGGGAGGGGGTGACCATGGGTAGGAAGGTGACTCCCCCATAGCCAGGTCTTTGGTTGTCCCTGTGGGAAGAAGCAGAAATTCCACCCCAGTCAGTTTTGGCTGAGAGCCCATGGAAGGCGCCTAAACGCAACTACAAAGCACCTACAGGCGTCTCTCCTGGACTACGGTGCCACAACGCACTTGAACAGCGCTCAGGAGCAGGGACAGGGCTTCTCCTCCTCCCCAAGGCGTCACTCCTCCTCCCACGCAATCAGCTGAGGGCTCCCAGCGCCAATCGCGCCCCGCCTCCCAGCCACTCCCCCCGCCCGGCTTCTGCACGCAACCAGAGGCTCCCAGCACCGATCTCGGCCCCGCCTCCCAGCCTGGGACTCCCTCTGGTTGCGTGCAGAAGCCTGGCGGGAGCGGGGAGAGTGGCTGGGACTCCCAGCCACTCCCCCTGCCCCCGCCAGGCTTCTGTCCAGTGCCCAGTCAGAAAAAAAGAAAGTATCGGACACTGCACATGTCCGGTATTTTCTGAATTTTTTTTATCAGACAGAGGGCGCAAAAACTGGACTGTCCAGTAGAATACCGGACACCTGGCAACCCTAGTAGAGGGGAGGGGAGGAGTGAGGTTCAGGGCTTCCCCCAGGCCAGATTAACTGTTCTGGGGGTGCAGGGATAGTAGATTTTGTGCCCCCCCCCATGCTCTGGGATGGGGCCAAAAATGAGGGGTTCAGTGTACAGGAGGAAGGATGCAGGAGTGGGCTGGGGATGGAGGTGTGGGGTTTGGGAGGGAGGGAGGGGGTTGCAGGAGGGGACTGAGAATGAGCAGTCTGGGCAGGAAGGAAGGTCCAGAAGCAGGACAGAGGTGCGGGGTCTAGGCTGGAGGGGGGCTGCGTGAAGGCAATAGGGGGGCATATACCTGCCCAGCTCAGATGTGGCTCTGTACCCCTGCCATTCCCAGGCACCTCCCCTCGCTCTGCTTCCATTTGCTGCAATTCTGGCCAATGTGAACAACAGGGGAAAACCTCCAGGCAAGTGCTGCACTGCTGTTTCCCCAGCCCACAGAGTGGCTTCCTCCCTCGCCAGGCAGAGCCTGCAGACTGCATCAGGCCCTGGCCTGCCCCAATCCAGCCCATAAGACTTGAGGCTCCCCCTCTTTCCCCGTAGGGAGCCCTGAGTCTCACGGGCCAGATCCAGGCAAGCCACAAGCCAAATCGGTAGGATCCCTACACCCGATTTAAGTGGTCATAAGAGATAGACAGAACAATGAAAGTTACTAACCAAAATAAAACAGCACAAGCAACCTAAGCTTAATACACTTAATACACTAAGAAACTTGTTACATATACTATCTTACCCTAACAGTTGTTCTAATAATCACTTTCACAAACTAGACTCACTTCCAGTCTGGGCTTAGCCCTATCCCATGTCCAATTTCAGGTGTTTTCAGTAGACATTTGGGTGATAAGCAGAATGTTCTGATAACCAGTAGCCACCCCTATTGTTTGGTTTCCCACCTTTATATAGATTTTGTCAAAGGCAGGAATCCTTTTGTGTCCAGTTTAAACTTTTCTCACATTCAGTGGAAAAGTACAGCTTCCAAGATGGGCCCCAGCTAGGGAAGTTAAAAAGCAGATAATTGGGTAACCATGAAACAGCTGAAAAATTCAGCGGTTACATGCATCCACGGCACATGTGATACAGAGCCAGCAGCGTGGGGTGGCAGCCAGCTTCCTAGGAGTGGGGCGGGAGCCTGCACATAACTGCTAACAGTAATCAATAAGCCTAGGCTCATCACTTAAGTGTTTAAACCGTTATACTTCCACATCCCTACTCCTAGAATCAGGTGACATGGCCATATCCTATCTCCCAAGTTTACAGGGAAAACAAGTCCTCTTACAGTTCATTGTTTTGGTGGTCAATGGGTGGTCAAGAATCTAAACTACCACTAATGGCTCTCACTTAGCATGACGAGGTTAAACAAACAGATTTATACTCCATATTTTTAACTTGAAATACAGGAATGATACATGCATGCAGATGGGATAATCATATTCTGTAGATTACAAGCTTTCTAATGAAACCTCACAAGAGGCATTTTTCATAAAGCATATTCCAGATGTGTCATATTCATAAAGCCTACTGAATGCTCAGTGACAGCATTATCCTGCCTGAATGCAGAGTTAAATCAACAGGAAGCTTTGAAGCAAGAAACACAGAAAATGAAACAGCAAACAGGCTCAGCAGAGTCAAAGGAGTTGACATTACAGTGACTAAACTACCAACTGGGAAGAAGTTTCCCTCCATGTTAATTGCTTACTCTTCTCAAGGCTAAGCCTAAAATCAAAGGATACCAAACCATTTCAGGGCCCCAGCCCCTGAAAAGGAAAGGGACTGAGTACATTGCCAGGAAGTGTCAGTGAGAACTGACAGGCACACAAGGAGAGAAGCCCGCAGGAGGGCACTTTCCTTCTCCCAATCCAGAGCTGGAGGTAGCTAGGTTAGATAAAAATTATTATTTATATTCCTGTAGTGCTTTGGACCCTGAACTGTGTACCAGGACCCACTGTATTAGGTACTGTATAAAACACACAACAAAAAGTGGGTTGCTGCCCCAAGAAGCTTACAATCTACATACAGGCGGCCCCCGACTTGTGACGCGATTGGTTCCTGAGGAAGCGTCGCAAATTGGGGGCGTCATAACTTGAACCCTCATTTACGATAGGCGCCATGCGTAAATGCAGGCCAAGGACGTAAGTCGGGGGGGTTCGGCCTCTTCCGCACTTACAAAAATGGTTGTAAGTGGGGGTCGGAACTCGGACTGTCAGAAGTCGGGGGTTTCCTGTATATGACGAGACAAGAGCTGGACACAGACAGGTGGGGATGTCCATGTAAATGATGAGAGGTTACTGGAAGGATCATAGGCTGTTGTCTACACACACCAGCAATCTAATCATCACCAAGTTTTTTGCAGGAATCACAGCAAAGGAGTTTTGAGGAAGGATCTGGAAAAGAATACAGAGATAGCTTTGAGGCTCTTTACAGGGAGCCCCTCCCAAGCATATGCGTCAGCATGAGAAACTAGCACTTGTTTGCAAAACATAAAAAGTGGACAATGGAGGCTGGCTCAAGGGCCAATCAGAGGTGAGGGCTGAGAGCGCAAAAACAAATGAGGAATGGCAGAGTAAGTGGGGATTGTCAGTGAAGGGCCTTGAAAGTCAATATAAGCAGGTTATGTTTGATGCAAAAGAGACTGAGGAGCCAGTGAAGGGATGCAGAGATGGATAACATAGGCAAGGAAACCGGCTAGGAAACTGATCTTTGCAGCACATTCAGAATGGATTTGAGCGGAGTAAGACTGCATTTGTCATGGCCAGACAGAAGAATGTTTCAATAATCAAGATGTGAAATATCAAAGCTTTCAAAAAATTAAGGATTAGGTAAAGGGAAATATACATACTGACTTAATGCTTTGTACCTTGGGATGAGTGAATAAATAATGCTTTGTTCTGAAGCAGTTTCCTGAGAAACTTTAATCAGCTCGCTGGTCACAGGTACCCCAAATGAAAGGATTCCAAACACAGCTGCACGAACGTGGTTGGATCTGGAGTCTGCCACACAGAGGCCTACTGCCAGAATGGCTGAACCACATGATTTCACCAAAAGGGGATGAAGATAGTAAAAGGATAGTGTAGTATGTCTTGTAACCATGACAACAGAGATAATAACATGGAAACATGGCCCCTTCAGACATTCATCTCAGAAATTCTTCATACGGCTGACATACTGTGGTTTGTAACCTATCCCTTAAATCGGCTTCCGTACCTAATGACTGGAAGGTAGCCAACGTGACACCAATATTTCAAAAGGGCTCTAGAGGCAATCCTGGCAATTACAGACCGTTAAGTCTAACTTCAGTACCGGGCAAATTAGTTGAAACAATAGTAAAGAATAAAATTGTGAGGCATGTAGAAGAACATAATTTGTTGGACAAAAGTCAACATGGTTTCTATAAAGGGAAATCATGTCTTACTAATCTATTAGAGTTCTCTGAAGGGGTTAACAAACATGCAGACAAGGGGGATCCAGTAGATATAGTATACTTAGATTTTCAGAAAGCCTTTGACAAGGTCCCTCACCAAAGGCTCTTGTGTAAATTACATGGCCATGGGATAAGAGGGAAGGTCCTTTCTTGGATTGAGAACTGGTTAAAAGACAGGAAACAAAGGGTAGGAATAAATGGTAAATTTTCAGAATGGAGAGGGGTAACTAGTGGTGTCCCCAAGGGTCAGTCCTGGGACCAACTTTTCAACTTATTCATAAATGATCTGGAGAAAGGGGTAAGCAGTGAGGTGGTAAAGTTTGCAGATGATACCAAACTGTTTAGGATAGTCAAGACAGAAGCAGACTGTGAGGGACTCCAAGAAGATCTCACCAAACTGAGCAATTGGGCAACAAAATGGCAAATGAAATTTAATGCAGATAAGTAATGCACATCGGGAAAAATAACCCCAACTATACGTACAGTATGATGGGGGCTAATTTGGCTACGACAAATCAGGGAAGAGATCTTGGAGTTATCATGGATAGTTCTCTGAAAACTTCCACACAGTGTGCAGCGGCGGTCAAAAAGGCAAATAGGATGCTAGGAATTATTAAGAAAGGGATAGAAAATAAGACAGAATATCTTACTGCCCCTGTATAAAACTATGGTACGCCCACATCTTGAATACTGTGTACAGATGTGGTCTCCTCACCTCAAAAGAGATATTTTGGCCTTGGAAAGGGTTCAGAAAAGGGCAACTAAAATGATTAGGGGTTTGGAACGGTTCCCATATAAAGAGAGGTTAAAGCGACTGGGACTTTTCAGTTTAGAAAAGAGGAGACTGAGGGGGGATATGATAGAGGTATATAAAATCATGAGTGGTGTGGAGAGGGCAGATAAAGAAAAGTTATTTATTAGTTCCCATAATAGAAGAACTAGAGGACACCAAATGAAATTAATGGGTAGCAGGTTTAAAACTAATAAAAGAAAGTTCTTCTTCACACAGCGTGTAGTCAACCTGTGGAACTCCTTGCCAGAGGAGGCTGTGAAGGCTAGGACTATAAGAGAGTTTAAAGAGAAGCTAGGTAATTTCGTGGAGGTTAGGTCCATAAAAGGCTATTAGCCAGGGGATAGAAATGGTGTCCCTGGACTCTGTTTGTCAGAGGCTGGAGAAGGATGGCAGGAGACAAATCGCCTGATCATTGTCTTCGGTCCACCCTCTCTGGGGCACCTGGTGCTGGCCACTGTTGGCAGACAGGCTACTGGGCTAGATGGACCTTTGGTCTGACCCAGTACGGCCGTTCTTATGTTCTTATGTTTATGTAACAACTATAATTTTACATTCAGGTGATTACTCCAGATAATTGCTTACAGAGTAGCTGAGTGAATTGCTGCGGTTCCTTCTTCATGCTTCTGAATCAGGCATTGAGTTGTTAGACATGGCATGGTCTATTCTGGTTGAGAGTCTTTAATTTTCCATTTGCACAGGAAGTGTCCACATCTAGCATGAAACAAAATACAGGACTATGTAGCACTTTAAAGCCTAACAAGATGGTTTATTAGATGATGAGCTTTCGTGGGCCAGACCCACTTCCTCAGATAAAAAATAAATAAAATAAATTTAAAAAAAAAAATGCAAACATCTAGCATGGTTTGTCCAGATGCAATTTAGGGTTGCCCATGAGCATCACAGAACAGTGAAGCCAGAGATCTTCTGTGTTGGGTATTTCACAAGATATTTGTTTGTGACTTCTTGACAACGGAAATAGCTGGGTGTCTTACAATGAGCTATCTAAGAAGGATCTTCAATTAGACTAGAGCTTTATTAGGGAGAGGGAGAGGAAAACGATGAACCTACTAAACTCTCTTCCTAATTTTTTTTTTATTGCTACATCCACAGTATGGATGCAGTGTATGGAAATAAAAAAAAAATCCAAGGCATTTTCAGAGACATCACCAATGGTCAGGCAAGCAGAATAGTTACTTTTTTTATTTTACTGAAGCCCACTGTTTTGTAAGTGACGCTGTTTTTTTTACTGGAGACATTCATTTATAAGAAAAAAATGCCAGAGAAGTAGCGCAGTTTGGCTGGAGACCTGGGTAGACAGATCCCGAGAGACCTCTCGTCTAAAGTCTGGAAAATGCAGCATCTAATCTACTTTGGTACTCTGTGAACTGTGAAAGATGCTGACAGGAATGATGATTAAGAAACATTTCCAGATACAGTTTTCCTGACATACCTAAAGATAGAATTCGAGAACTAAGCTCCCCTGCCTTCCCACTTTGCTCCTCTCATTTAGATCCTTTCCAGCAGCCCTCTCAACTTCTGCACCTGAACTCCAGTCTCCCCCCTCCCAACATAGCTCAGCATGGGAAAAGGTTTCCCAATGTGCCCATCTAAGGGCTGCAGTGAGTCTGTGCCAGCATTGCCTTTGCGTCTCATCAACTTCTTCACCACAGCAGATGCCCATCAGTTCTACAGCAAGACATGGATTTTATTTCCACTCCCCTCTATGGACTCCTGGAGTTCATGACCCCTATAAAAAACTACTTCTGATGAGGAAATAAATGAAATAAAGCCACAAGAGTGGTCATGAGTCCATCCCCAGCAGTGCAGGCAGGTGGGTTTGGGCCCCCAGAACACAGCTGACAGAGATGTAAAATCACTGCAGGGGTGGGGCCTCAGCAGTTGCGTGTGTGAGAGAGAGAGACACACACACAAACGTGCTTATGGCATGCTTGGCATGGAGGGGCAGGGCTTTGGGGTGTTTCTGAAGAGAGGCGTAGGGTAGGCTCTGTCCCCTCAGACAGCAGAATGTAGCTGCCTGCCTGCCTAGTGAACGGTTCCCACTGTTCTTAGTGAATTCCTCCAGAAGTATTAAAAAAAAAAAAAGGGTGTAAAAATGTTAAGGCTCTTTTATAGTGCCAGAGTAGCATACAAAAGTTATCATAAAGGACAGTATGGCCCTATTGCACTTCAGTGGTTAAAGGTGGTCTAAACTTTTGGACTGAAAAAAAATCCTATAAAAAATGTGGTCCATGAATTATTTGCTACTGACCTTTCTGGAGATGCTCAGGAGCCAATATAAACTGTGAGTGAGAGTCTCCAGCCCTCACTTGCTCTTCAATTGCCTGTGATTACCACTGGGCATATGGCTGCATAGATTCGTTGACTGATAACAAGAAGTAAAAGATTAATACTGGCTACATTCCTGTTAGACAGAGGGGGCTTGGGGATTTCCTCCAATGCTGCCCAATTCTATTCTTCATCCATTGTACTGTAGTTTAAATAAATTACCAAAATAACTGAAGACGGTGATTATATTGCATTATTTCAAGAAATAATATATGCAGAATTTTAAAATATTGTGCACTGAATTTTTAATCTTGGTACAGAATTCCCCCAGGAGCACTCTATGAAGTATATGGATACCAAGTACAGATGTAAGGGAGTAGTCGAGTCAGCTACTTACATTCTCTCCTCCCCCGCTGCCTCTGTATCAGAAGCAGCGAGGGGGTGGGGAGGTTGAGCAGGAGCCGATGCTAAGGGAGGAGTCGGCTTAAAAGCCGGTTCCCCCCAGCACCCTCTCTGCAGTGCCAACTGCCCCCTTCCTCGCTACCTCTTCTATCAGAGGCGGGGGGACAGGAAGGGGAGACAGGGGCTGCTGTGTTTAAAATCTAGTAAGAGCCCGGCAGGCAGACACCCTCACTCAGTTCTTGCTTGCGCCAGTTCAGGACCAAACCCCGCTGTGGGTCTGCAATTTAAAACACAGTAGGAGCTGGGGGGAAGGCTGACCAGCTCCTACTGACTTTTACATTGTAGAGCCGCAGCGAGGTTTGGTCCTGGACCCGCACGAGCAAGGACTGAGCTGGCTGCCTATTGAGGAGTCGATAAAAATTCTATCAACTACTCAATTAATTAAATACCTGCTTCTTAACATCCCTAATACCAAGGAGCCTCCCTGTAGCAGAAATAGAATTGCAGTTGCTCTCAAGGGACATATGATCTTTAGGGATGTCAACGTGTAGATGACTACACGATTAACCGATAAGCCTGGCTTAGCGGTTAACCCTGTCCACTACACACATTCCTCCCCCGCTTGCTTCCTATGCATCACAGACAAAAAGGGGGGGCGGGAGCCATTGCCCAGGGAGAGCCAGCTTTTCAGCCAGCTCCCCACGAGCACTGGATCCGCCTGCCCCACCACCGCCCGTTGCTGCCTCTGATAGAGAGTCAGAAGCACGGTGGATGAAGGGGGCAAGCAGGAGCCAATGCAAGCGAGGCAGGGGGGCAGGAAGGAGCTGGTGCTGGGGGGGAGCTGCCTCTGTCCGTGGGGAACTTGGACACCTACAGACAAGGGCTGCTGCCATGAAGGAGCCTCTGTCTGCAGGGAATTGGACCCCCCCCTCATGGACAGGGGCTGCTGGCAGCAGGCGGGAGCTGGTCTGCGTGGGAAGCTGGTTTTTAAACTGGCTCCTCTTGTCGAGATTTCTCTTCATTTTCATAACATCACACTCTGTCAATTACAGACATGAAAAAGTTGTTTAAAATTATCTATATAAGGAACTAGAGAAATTCTTAAGAATTCACAATTGACCAGAGAAAGAGTTCCAGGGATGTAATAGTGTTGTCGATTGACCGATAAGCAAAAGCTTATACGTTAAAATTATAGACTACACGCATTTCCTCCCCGCCTGCCAATACATTTGTTAGCAGGCTGGCCAGCAGCCCGGCTCAGTCTTGACTCACGCCAGGTCCAGGACCTACTTCCTCTGTATTTAAAGTGTATTAGGAGCCAGAAGCTCAGGCACTATTATGCTGAACAGAACAGAAGCAAAGTGACCACACATCCCTGGCTGATAACAAGGGAGGACTCCTCAGCACCCTCTATCTATGGGAAACATTGGTGAGAGGATGAAGAGGAACAATTGCTTTCAATTCACCAGTATAAGCAATGCCCCAGGCTCAGGGTGGACTCTTTTTCCCAGAGACCCACATAACACAAGGATGACGGATCCAGTCCAGTGATTTCACATAAGCTGTCTGCAAAGCTTCCCAAGAGCCAAGGGATGAGCATCACCTTCAACACCCTTTATCAGCTGCAAAACTCATCTAACTAGATCTTGCCCTATTCTTGTTCTGATGGCTTAAATATAATCACCATGGCCAAAATGCCCTTCTTGCACTTTGTTTCAACCATCAAACCACTGTGAAAGAAAATTGATACTGCCTTCTTCCATTAAACCATTATTTTGTTTTGCTGCTGCTTAATTAGATGATACTGACTAATCCTCTCTATTGCTCATAGTCAAAGGAGCCTGGCAGGGGTGTTAAGATTTGAGTTTAAAAGCCACAAATTATTTATTTTTTATGAGCAACACTTCTCTTGAACCAGTTGTCTGGTCAGGTGCTCATTTCCAGCACCGTATCCTCTATAAAACTGGAGCCATTTCTCTGGAACTGCTAGAAGAAAGGCAGAAGAAATTCGAAGCGCAAAAAAGGGACTCAAGCCATATACACAAAAGCAATGCCATTAACATTTCTGGGATAGCTCATACAAGAAATAGATGTAGCCTTGATTTATTTATTTTAAAACCAAACATGAAATACTGAAAGCCCCAACCCTGGAAATACTGAAAGCCCCAACCCTGGAAAGACTCAGGTATGGGCTTAAATGTAAACATGTGAGTCTTCACATAAGCAGCAGCAGTAGGACTATTCATGACCTTAAGGTTTACCACATGCCTAAATCTTGGCAGGGTTGGGTCCCCAATTTGCGTAGTCTCACAGACCTTTAAGGATTCTTATCAATTACAATCCCTGGCATAATTAGAAATGCTCATTTAAAATGTAGTACCTTCCCCATAGTTTCCCCAAAGGTCTCCTTAAACCATGATTGACAGAGGTGAAGGTAAAAACCAAATTCAGGAAGACCACCTTCCACTGATCTCCACGGAGGCTGTAAGAGACCTGCATCATAATATAAACTAACAACATAAATTGTTTCCTGAGAGGAAAAGAATATAATTGCCGGATCCCTCCATTCTCTCCAAGACTAGCACTTTAAGTCATGAGCAATTCAACAGCAAAATCTCTCCACTGGAAGCAGAACACGCCAAAGGTAATAAACGCCTATTTTTAAGTGGTTTTGCAACTGTAAGAACTGAATCTGACAGGAACAAAGCAAATAAGTGCCCATGTACAATCATTTTGTATTATTGTTCTTGTGCAAATAAAATATTCACCTTCATTATTTTCCTTCATCATTGCAAAGGGTGGATGGCACACTTTCCTAACAGCTTTGCTAGGCTTGAATATAATATGCACCTATAACCTTTTGCCATGCAGGATGATGGTGGAAAATATTCCTCAAAATTACAGAAAAAAAAGCTGAATTGTTTGTTTTTTACTTTAAAGCTAAAGTATCCTTAGAGACTTTATACACAATCAGAAAGCATAGCATCTGGAGTCATATTTTTTCAGAAAATAAAAAGATTACTGCAGAGCAATGAATATTACAAAAGTCACAACTGACTGCACATCTGCCTGAAGAACCCGTCATGGTCCATCCCATGCTTTATGAAAATTGCCTTACGAGTATGCATAACTTAAAGACACTTTATGCAAAACAACTCATGTAACATATTTTTTAAAGTTACAATCTGCTGAACGTGTATATTCTGCTTTTGTGTGTGTATCATTCTTGTATGTGAAATCAGAAATATGAAGCATGAAACTGGTTTTAATTATCAACATGCCAATGAGGGGCATTAGTGATTCTTTAGAAACTTAATGGTTCAGTACTCAAACCAACAATCTATGAATGGTTTTATTTTTCCTATGAGCTGAAACTATAGTTGGTCCTAAAAGACATGACCATGACACCTGGTACTGCAATCCATCTTGAATCTACTTTCCATGGGGATGGGGAGACTTTCCCACCTGGGGGGAAGTCCATTTAAGAAATAGAAAGCAATCGGGTCTTTGTCTTCAGCCAGTCTTTGAAACTGTTTCAACTACCCTAAGAGGATATACATGAAGAAACCTGAAAACAAAAAACTCTAAAGGACTAAAGGACTCTGAAAAGCTATAGACCCAGGCCAGAAAAAAATCAACTCTGATCTGAAGCATTTTCTCAGAGATAAGAACAACTGTTTAGGATAAGAATTTGAATGAAACAAGTTTCTTAATGCATTAGAATTAGCTGGCATCGTCTGTTTATTTTAACTTAATAACTTACTTTGCAAGGGAAAACAGATTTTAAAAAACATTTAAATCCTACTTTTTAGATTTTATAAAAACACTTTTGTTTATTATCAAGCCCAGGGTCAATAATTGTTACCTGGGGAGGAGCAATCATTGATAAATGATAAAACGGGCTGACCTCATGAGCTTTCTCTATGTAAAACTTTTCCACAGGGTAAGATGGATTTAATTGGGGTTTTGGTTCTTTTGGGAGACTGGTTTCCTTGGTGCTATCAGTGGCCTTTATAGCTGAATACTCTCAGAGCTGAGCTGGTTCAGTATCTGTGTTGCTTTGCAGGAGGGGTGATAACCCCAACTCTGTGCCTTGGCTGGGGAAGACCAGAGGATCTGGACCACCAGACAGGGTGGTGGGGAGCCCCAGAGAGCAGGAAGGCAGGCATCAATGGCTTGATCAGCACATTGGAAGACAACCCCAAGGGGATTTCTGTGATCCAACTCATCTCAGTATCACTAGCAATCCTCATTAGCACATTTAGAATTAAAACCATATTCACACTTCATATTTCTAACTTCACAAACAAGAACGATACATGCACAAAAATAGAATATACACATTCAGCAGATTGTAACTTTAAAAATTATATGTTACATGATCTGTTTTGCATAAAGCATCTTTGAGGTATGCATATTCATAAGCCAATTTTCATAAAGCATGGAAGAGGCCACGACACTGCTAGAAAGTGTGAATCCTGCTGAGAGAGGATCACTGGGGTTCTGCTGACTCACTGAGACAAACTCCTCATTATTGCTGTCTAAATTCTGGAAAGGGAGGCTGCATGATAACTCCAAGAGGGAGACAACACAAATCTCTATTGAAAAGCTCAGTTTGCTTGAGTAGCTTAAGTCTCAGATATACAGAGAGCATTCGGCCTGGAACATATGAACATGGCTCTTGGTTTTGAAAGGAACCTAGCCAATATGCCATCCACTGAGAATCAGCCTACCACAACGCACAAAAACAAAATGCATAAAGCAAAGCCTCAGAGCCTGGTTAGAAGAATAGCAGCCCACGGAGGCTGAAATACCACAGAATATCTTGTAAACCAATCCAAGCAAATAAAATAATTTTCAGTGTGTTTCATTTGATAAGACGTGACCTATTTTGGGCTTCACTCCCGTCTGATTATAATTAATAGTAATTTGTACAGATTTCAATTTAATACATGAATTAACTCATCCAGAAGGGAAAGCTGGGTGATTTCTTAAGCTTTTTTTCCCATTGAATTAAGAAGCTTTTTTCCACCATTGTTTTTGATATTTTTAAGCTGAAAAAATTAAAAAAACCCTACAAAAGAACCCACCCTTTCTCTGAGCTCCAAATCACAACTTTAAACATACTTTCATGTTGGAGCAAATATTAAACAAAATCAAAAATAAGATTTTTCAGCCTTGAGATATCTGGATTCTTCTTAATGGAAATACTGTATCTGGGTTTTAATAATTGTTTTCTTTGACACAGCCTGGCTTTTCCCATAGCTTGATGCTGCTGAGAAGTGATAACTCAGCAGTTATTTTGCTTTTTAATTTGTAAATAACTCTTCAATTCACAGCATTACATTAAAAATGCAAAAATATACAGAAAATGCATTAATAATGAAAAGAAAAAAGTATTTTATTATTTTCTTCAGGTGCTGTACATTAACACCGGCAATTGTCTAGAAGATTACACAACAAAACAGGAGACAGGCTTGAGCTGTATTCCTGCCACTGCCACTGATTCACCTGTGTGAACTTTGGCAAGTCACTTGGACCTAGGTGCACATATGGTGTTAAGGATAGTGATACTCAATGAGTTCACCATCTAAACCAGTGTTTCTTAAATTTTTTAAGACCGAGGAACACCAAACAATTTTTTTTCTATGGGGAACACCAAGGATTTTTTTGTTGAGGAAAAAAAAAAAAGGAGGCTTGCCCCTTTAAGGGCGACCATTCCCAAGGGAAAAGTTGTTGACCAAGAAAAAAAGCCCCCAGGAAAAAGTTGTTGAGCAAAAGAAAGAAAGAAACAAACAAACAAAAAATGATGGGGAAAAGAAGTTAAGCAAAAAAAAACCAAACAGTTTGCCCTTTTATCAGGAGAGCAGGCATTGCCGTTTTAAGGGCGGCCATTTTGAACTCTGTTCTCCATGGCACACCTCCAACTGCCGGTGTGCTGCGGAACACACTTTAAGAAACGCTGATCTAAGCTCATATGCAAAGAATAAGGACAGACAGACTCCTTAGACCAGTGGTGACCAACCAGTAGATCGGGATCTACTGGTAGATCTTGGAGCCTCTAACAGGTGATCCTGACTGGTTTGGCCAAGAGGCTATCAAGTGCCGGCACTTCAGCTGCCTCTCCCCCCACAGCTGCTCATCTCTTGCCCCTTTGCCTTGGAGCGGCCCCGGGGAGCCTCCTGCTTTCTGTGCAGGGCAGGGCAGGCAGGGGAGGGAGTGGCACTGATGTCAAGGTGCCCCCTCTCACACTCTGTATCCTTTCTCCACAAAGCAGAAAGGGGGCACAACAGGACTTGGGATGGAGTTTGTTGGCTGCTTTACGGAGTGGGCCAGGGCCAGGGCAAGGGGGAGCCTGCCTTAGCCCCACTGCACCACCAACCAGGAGCCACCAGCAGTGCCCAGCTGGAGGCCACATCCCAAACTCCTACCCTAGTCATGAACCCCCTCCTGCTCTCCAAGCCCTTGTCCTAGCCCCGAGCACCCCTGCATCAAAACACCATCTCAGAGCCTGCATCTAGAACCCCCTCCTATATCCCAACTGCCTGCCCCAAGAGCAGCTCAGAGCCCCTCTCACACTCCAGATCCCTTAATCCAAGACCAGAGCCTGCACCCTAACCCTCTGCCCCAGCCTGGTAAAAGTGAGTGAGGATGGGCAAGAGAGGGAGGATGGAGTGAGCAGGGGCAGGGCTTTGGAGAAGGGGCAAGGGTCTTTATATTTGAGGTAAATCTTGGATTGCACCTAAATTCAAAAAGTGATCTCGCTCTCAAAAAGGTTGGAGACCACTGCCTTAGAAAAGCCTGTATGCTAGGCAGGGAACTGTCTAAACTAGCCAATGTGTGCTTACCTGTCTCTCAAAGATAGGCAAGTGCAGGCTATAGGAAGGTTACACACCTATGCCATTTTAGCCAAAAACCTTGGGGAAAAGGGGATTCCTCATAATTTTTAGCCCTTTGCACAGGGTATTCATTTGGAATGTGGGAGATCCCCATTTCAAGTCCCTCCTCCACCTCACAAAGGATTTGACTGGGATCTGCCACCAATCAGATGAATGCATGAACCATTGGGTTAGAAAATATCTCAGTGTGGGGGGACTCCTTCAATTTCTCTTGTTGAAGCTGATGCCCTATAGATAAATAATTGAGTGACTGGGGCAGGAGGACTGGATCTCCTTCAGAAGTCACATAAGTAACGTCATGTAGGTCCCTTGAACAATACTGTCAAATCTTGATGCTACTGGAGCAAAAATGATTCAATGGATAACAAGTGTGAAAAGGTTTAATTCACAGACTGGCAAGGCAAAAATAAATTAAAGATTGAAGGAGAAGAGAGCACAAGCAAGAGATGTGGCATTACGCTAAAAGAGGAGACAGCAGGAACAACAAGAAATCATCCTGACTTGGAATTTCTTTGAGATTGTCATGTTGTTAGGAATATTAGTAGCCGTTCCGGATGACTAGGACACAGGACAGGACTCGGGAGGTCTTGAAGAGGATGAACAACAAACACACTCTCAAATGGCATTTCTCAACTAAGGGGCTAGATCCAGTATTGAAGGACCTGACTAGCTTAAGAGCAGGTTCTGGTGAAAATTTGTGTACATTTCACCTGTCTTCCTCCCACTCCCTTCCCAGAGCAACTCCTATGGCTGATGACTTCAGTGCCAGGGATTCTGACAGCGGCCCATCATCTGACCCAGCTTCTTCTTACAGCTGACAAAAGTGTTCCCAAGGTCACTAAGCTCTGCCACAGTAACATCTGGGGGCTTATCTTCCTGATACCCCCATGAAGCATCCACCTCCCCCCATCATCAGCAGAAGCATACATATTGTTTTCTGGTGCATGGCCGTGCATGGGGACTTACTGAGAGGGAAAATAGCAAGAAAAAAGTACTGCCACAAAAACAAAAAGATACAGAAAATAATGAAAGGGAGAAAAACGGGACCGAACAAGATAGGAACTATAGGTAGTTAACCATAGGCCCTCTGTTTAAAATATATACTCCATATACACACCATAGCATAGAAACCCAGGGTACAATCTAACAATAGTTCACTGTGCGCATGTGTAATGTATTATTCAAGGTGAGTGAAAAATTTAGGGTGAGGAGCGTTACTTCATAACTGGCTTATTCATCTTTGTCTGGTGCCCAAGGGTCAACCTTTTCTATCGGACATTGCTCTTTGGATGTCAGAACCGTTTTTAACATACCGTAAAATCACGAGTATAATGTGCACTT
The DNA here is from genome assembly GCA_019425775.1 of Rafetus swinhoei. Classification (NCBI taxonomy): domain Eukaryota; kingdom Metazoa; phylum Chordata; order Testudines; family Trionychidae; genus Rafetus; species Rafetus swinhoei. The sequence goes on along the minus strand of CM033429.1, from coordinate 8,455,753 downwards.
TCTTTCCCCTTTTTTTAGCGTCAAAGTCGGGGTGCGCATTATACATAGGAGGTTTTCTGTTAAAGTTTTAAACTCACCCTCCCCTCTGCACAGAAACTTTCCAGCTGCAGCGCAGCGCCCCGCCAGGCTCCCGGACAAGGCGAGAAGCCGGCGGCGCCGCCAGGCTGCAGCGCCCTGGCTCGCTGCCTGCCCAGTCTCGGCGCAGGCAACTGGGCAGGGGGCCCTCGCAGCAGACGCGAGCTCAGCTGGGCAGGGGGCCCCCGCGGCAGGCGCGAGCCCTCCCTTCCTATATATACCGTAACATCTCGAGTATAATGGGGGTGCGCATTATAGATAAGAGTTCAGTTTATTCCAGAATTCTGACGTTTAAAAGGCAGGTGCGTATTATACATACGTGTGCATTATATTCACGATTTTACAGTAAATATTATCAGCCTACTCAGTGATAGAAGTCCGATCCCTTCTGCTGCTAGAAAATCCACTGCAATTTTCCAAAATGGGATATCAATAGTCTACTGACAGTGGAAGGAATAATGAGAAAAGTCAGGTTTTCATTATCTTTTTCCAGTACACATTCTGATTTGGAATTTTTGTTGTTGTTCTGGTGGGAACTATCTTAGATTCTATTTTACAACATGAGATTATAAATCTAAAGGGTTAATCTTCCCCCTGCCGGAAGATGAGGTTTATGTTTCTGTTAAGCACCCCTCCTCCTTTTCCACACACACCATCACTATCCCCTACCTCAAAATCAGAAAGCTAGTCTTAAAATTTTGTTAGAAATGTAGATTGCCACTTGAACAGAACCACTGGTAAGAAAAAGGATGGGTTTAGCATAGTAGTCATTTCTTCTTTAGAATAAAAGAATAAAGATAGTAATGATTTAAAAAGCTGCCATTACACCCAATCCTGGGGACTGTTTTAACAGGAGACTATTGTTTTTACTGAAATGCCCACATCTTGTCTAGCATGAGGAAAACCAGAACAATTTTATCTTGCTAGCCCTTTATACATCCAAAAATTTTAAAAATAAAACCAACCAAACTGCCCCTTCACCAAAACTGGATTTTCTATATTATGCACTGAATGTCATACAAATGCTGAGATGATACAGATTTTAGACAGCAGCTATTTGGAAAATGCAAGTGCCGTAAATGTTCAAACATGAAGCAGATCCCCAAAAAGGCTCCCTTCTTAGATACAACAGAAGAATAATATTGTCTTCTAAATTGAACCAGATATGTGGTTTTTAACTACTCTAATTTTTCAGATTTTGCCCAAGCCACGCTAACCGCATCCCTGAGTTTGTGGCTAAACGATGCAAAACAAATTCACCTTCGTTAACATCCTTTTAGGAAACAATTAAAGTAAGGTACTCAGTGTTTCTCTTGTGAGTAACAACAACAGTTTGTTATGCAGAATCATTCTTGCTCTAACTCATCCATCTAACAGCTTAAAATAAAAACTATTTTATTAATCAAACATGTTCACTAGACCTTCAAGCATAAGCACACACTGGTTTGTTATTAAAGAATGTGCTAACTGTTGGGCTGCTTTTTTTTTTTTTAAGAAATCAAAATACTGAAGCATGTGGCTTTATGTTAAGGAATAAAAACCAGATGGGACTTTGCAAACTGATACAAAATGTTAGGGCTTATTAAATCTGGGATAGATACTGCAAATACTACCGAGCACACTGCCTCCTACTATAACTGGTCCCGTTGCAGTAATAGCTTCACTTTTAACCATCATAATTTCATCCATTTTAGCTTAAAGCATGTACTATACCATGTAATTCAAAAAGACAAGGTTCTGAAATGTTCCCAACATGTGAGAATAAGCAAGAATGTACATTTTCAATATAGATGCATTTCTTAAGAACATAAGAATGGCCATACTGGGTCAGACCAAAGGTCCATCTAGCCCAGTAGCCTGTCTGCTGACAGTGGCCAGAGCCAGGTGCCCCAAAGGGGGTGGACCGAAGACAATGATCAAGCGATTTGTCTCGTGCCATCCGTCTCCAGCCTCTGACAAACAGAGGCCAGGGACACCATTCCTACCCCCTGGCTAATAGCCTTTTATGGACCTAACCTCCATGAATTTATCTAGCTTCTCTTTAAACTCTGTTATAGTTCTAGCCTTCACAGCCTCCTCTGGCAAGGAGTTCCACAGGTTGACTACGCGCTGTGTGAAGAAGAACTTTCTTTTATTAGTTTTAAACCTGCTACCCATTAATTTAATTTGGTGTCCTCTAGTCCTTATATTATGGGAACTAATGAATAACTTTTCCTTATTCACCCTCTCCACACCACTCTTGATTTTATATACCTCTATCATATCCCCCCTCAGTCTCCTCTTTTCCAAACTGAAAAGTCCCAGTCGCTTTAGCCTCTCCTCATATGGGACCCATTCCAAACCCCTGATCATTTTAGTTGCCCTTTTCTGAATGTTTTAAAATGACATCGAAGTTTTGCTTTGCAAGGATTCTTTCACTTTAACTAAACTTTGTATTACAATTTTACCCAGGGTTTAAAAAGAAGTCTTTAATTTCAGCATGGAAAGGGTTGAGGGGATTTTCTCCAAACTAAAATATTTATATTGTATTATTTTATATGATATAAAAATAAACCATGCATGTAGTGTCTCATGTATTGTTCATGCTACACTAATTGTGTCTGAGAGATAGGGGCCTAATCTCACTATCCAGTCTCCTCTAACCCTCAGAGAGAAAGCCTAAAGTACCATTGCCAAATATGGAGCAGGGCTCTATAATGAATGTTAAATAATTTCTAAAAGACATCCTATGGTGCAAAGCTGGTCCTGAAGTCTAGAGCCAGGATTTTACTCCCATTCCTAGGAATGGAGCATCTTTCTTCAAAGCTTCATAGTGAAGATGATCCCTTGCGCCATTTCTACTTGGCAAGAAGATTTCACTCGAAATCATAACACAAATCCATGTGAAAACCTTGCGCCTAGAAAGTGAATATAAAATGTTGCCCCTATTTACTATTTTGTTAAATTTGCCCATCATCACAGAGAGAAGTTTGTTGGTATTTATGTAACAGCCTTCAATCACCAAGGGTACTTCATAATTTAGTGTAACAATTCACTAAATGCTTTTAGCAACTCAAATTCTAGCCAAACTACAGTTAATTTGGGATCAGATTTCGAGTAATCCCATCAATTCTTAAACCCACTGGTTCCTGCCTCAAACCAGCAAAAGGAAATCTCATCGTATTTACCCATGAATATGTCTCATTAGCAACTTTTAGGACGATCACAGAAACTGATCCAAAAAAGCAGACACCTTCTCTGGACATGGCAGAGTTTTTCCGGGATACGTATCCCGGAAAAAACTCTGTAGTGTAGACATAGCCTTATTCATTTCAATCCCACTTCTTCAGGATATTCTTTACAGTATGCTTTGGGAGGACAAAGGACAATCAGATACACTCTACTGACCAGTTACATAGCTCAAGAAAGTAGGAGGGGAAAACAAAAAAAAGGTTACTTGCCTTTCATAACTGTTGTTCTTCAAGATGTGTTGCTCATGTCCACTCCATGTAGGTGCGTGAGCGCCGCATGCACACCTTGTCAGAGGTTTTTCCCTTAGCAGTACCCGTTGGGCCAGCAGGGGAGCCCCCTGTAGTGGCGCCGCTATAACGGCTAATATATACCCCTGCTGGCCCTGCTCCCCCTCAGTTCCTTTTTACCGGATGCATCCAATGAAGGAGAGGCAGGCAGGATTTGGGACAGACATGAGCAACATATCTTGAAGAACAACAGTTACGAAAGGTAAGTAACCGTTTTTTTTTCTTCAAGTGATTGCTCATGTCCATTCCATGTAGGTGACTTCAAAGCAGAAACCCAGGAGGCAGGGTCAGAGTCCTAATCTTCTGTAGAGCGCAGAACAGCTCTACCGAGGGTGGCATCCTCCCTAGCTTGGTGAGCCAGCGCATAATGTTTGGCAAAGGTGTGGACCAAAGACCATGTGGCTATCCTACAGATGTCCAGGATGGGCACCAAGATGTCCTACAGATGTCCAGATGTCCAGGATGGGCACCTGAGCCACAAAGGCCATGGAGGAGGTCTATGCCCTGTGGAGTGGGCCATCAAAAGAGGGGCTGGCACCCCAGCCAGATCACAACACTCCCTGATGCAGGAAGCGATCCATGAAGAAATCCTCTGAGCAGAGACCCCTTCAGTCTCTCTGCAATTGCCACAAGCAACTGTGGAGACTTATGAAAGGGCTCTGTCCTGTCTAAACAAAAGGCTAAACACGGGGAGGAAAATGTCCTGAGACACATGAAACTGAGACACCACCTTAGGCAGAAAGGCTGGATGGAGGCAGAATCTGACCTTATCGTTGGAAAAAACAAACAAACATGTAAAGTGGGTCTGAGGTAAGTGCCGAGCTCTGAAGAAACAAGTAACCAGAAATACTAACTAATTTATAAGACAACAGGCGAGAAATGCAAGAGGAAGGCACATTCCAAGGACCGTCACAAGCAGTAAGAAGCAACTGAGGGAGTGGAGGACTAGCAGGGGTATATATTAGCCAAAATAGTGGTGCTACTCCCGGGGGCTCTCGTGCCTGCCCAGCAGGTATTGCTAAGGGGAAAATTTACAATGTGGCGCGTGCACACCTACATGGAATGGACATGAGCAATCACTCAAAGAACAGTGTCTTTACTTACTGATTTGTTTTGTTCATTCACCTGCATAAGTTGTGACTTTGAAAATATGTTCTCTTTTTACACAGAGACACATGCAGCAGCACCAACCTAAGTCAAATAATCCCAGCTCTTGTATTCCCATTTAGCCTGGGACTGTGCAGAGCTTGGTTCAATGCCCTGTTCCATCAGATTTCCTCTGTAACCTTAAATATTACTAGACCACTCTGTGCTAAGCACATTAAAATTTTATGAGTCTCTTTTACCCTCTCTAGCTTAGTACCCTTGGGAACTGATAGGTGCTGAACTAGAGAATTTGCTGAACCACGGGAGGTCAATATTATAGTGAGTGGGCCTCTTTTTATTTTGCTGAGGTGAATAAATGGAACACAGAGCCATAACTGACAGCTTTAAACAAATTTTACAGGACACAGGAAACTTGGCCACACCCAAGATAAACAGACATCCAGCTAACTAAAATCATGGACCTTGGATATTGCTGATCAGACATTGCCAGACTAGAGAGGTTCGATCTATAGAGCAGTGATGGGCAACCTGCAGCCCACAGGCCACATTTGGCCCACTGGGATTCCACCAGCATCCCACAGACCCCTGTCTCCTCCCTCCCCCATGCCATGGGGCACTGGAGCCCCACACTTCCTACTCGGCTCCTCCCTCCCAGCACTTTCAGAGCACTTTCAGCTGTTCATAGTCATTCAAGCTCTGGGAGGGAGAGAGAAGAGTGGTGAAGGCGCACAAATCAGCAGATTCATGGCATTCCAAAAGTGCTGAGAGGGAAGGGGAGGATGTGCGGGGCTCCAGTGCCCCAGTGCGAGAGGCGCATGGGGGAGGGGAGCAGACAGCAGTTGCGTGGGCCGCAGGTGGAACCCTTCTGGGCTGCAGGCCACAGGTTGTCCACCACCGGCAATCATGCAGCCCACTGAGACAGAGTAGGACCAGTCATGCAGCCCATCACTAGTCTTGGTTGCCCATTGCTGCTGCAGAGCAAAGGCATCCAGATAAATACCTGACAGATGTAGTCAAAATGACTCTTCTGATCTGTGTTTGAAAGGCTGAGGGACTAGTAGAAGCAATTCATCCTGACAGGAGAGTCTTTGCTGCTAGATTCTTCTGCCCCAATGTTCCCAGTGCACCTGCGGAGCCTTGTTTGACCCTTCAGGACACGATGTGATGTTCATCTTCCTACCCACTTGAGAAGTTCACCCCTGTGCAGATGACCAACAAAGGAATGGGCATCACTCAAGTCCTTCTCCACATATCGAATGTAACTGAAGGTGAGAATCTAAGGTTCAGGCTAACAAAAATAACCAGTAATGTTCAACTGAATCACCAGATCCAAAACCCATTCGAAGCAGTGTTTTAACTCTCACAAAAAGATGCATTCTATTTAAGCTGTGAACAGCTGAATCAAGAGGATTCCAAGTACAGCAGCCCTAAGCACAAAAACAATCTCTCAGTAATTCTCTGAATGAGTTCTTTCCAGAACATCTGTTATGTTCCCTCAGATAGTTATCCAGAGACAAACCAATTCAACCTATGCCTCATTGTACTGTCCTTCAATCTAACTGTGAAATGTACCTACTGTTCTCATCAACCCCTACCCTGTAATGTACCCTGGTTTGCTTACTTTTTGCAAGACGTGGTAATCAGATACTTCTAAAGTTTGCAGGAAAGAATTAAAATCACCACACCAAAATACTGTGTTTCCTTTTTCTTTACAGTTACTTTCAGAGTAAAGGATGATTTAGCTTTGCTCTCATCTGCAGTATTTAAAGACCAGCATTAACAGGCCCAAGTAGAAACATGCACAAATATTCTGCAGCTCCTTCTCTCTGAGTCAAAATAGCATCCAGTTTCAATATTCCTGAGAGATGTTCTTTTTGGCAACTACAAAATCCATTTCATGAGTAGGCTTGTTAAATATTCTCACACCTCCTTGAGGAGGCAAGTAAAATCCACTATAGCAACCCTGTGTTTCTACTATAAAGCCCGAGTCAATATCTAACCCACTGCAATCCGTGTCTAAAATAAGTATTCAATAGGAGCTGACCACTGTAGATATGATGGACAGGATTTTCAACTTGCTGGTAAATGCACAGTGGCAAACTTATTCAAACTGTGGTCAAAATTCCTAAACAGCCCCATTTCCTCCTATGCTTTCTTCCAAACTGGAGCGGGCACTTAAAATCCCCCATCATCACAAAATACAACAAGAAAAAAAAGTTAAAGAGCTTTCCCATAAGAATCATGGAAATTATATCCATTTACACGCCCCAAATAAATAAATAAAAGACTCTAAAATCCTCTTGAACCACCACATTGAAATATTTGCTTAGAAATATGTGAATAAGTTGCCCTTCCATGGCTCCCTCAATCCAAAGACCTAAAAGCATTTTGCAATACTGCAGTGAAATTGGAATGTGTTATTTACTGTCCCCATTTTACAGATGGGAAAACTGAAGCAGAAAAGTCAAAGCCAAGAGCTGCAAGTCAGAGCTTCATGGATGGGGATGCATAGATGCAGTACCCTAGCAATATTGGCCTAGATTCACTCTAAGGGCATGTCTACACTAGGAAATTATTTATTTCAAAATAATTCCTGAAATAACTATTTCAAAATAAGGTTATTCCCCAATGAAAGCAGGAGTTATTATTTCAAAATAACCAGCACGTTATTTCGAAATAGTAGTGTGGATGCTCTGCTTGTTATTTAGAAATAAGGGGAATTATTTGGAAATAACTCCCTAGTATAAAGCAGGGGCTAAGTGCAGAAGGATAAGTCAGACAGACTTATGGGTGGCAGCCATGCTCACTTGCAGCATTTGCTACCAATGTATAAGAAGTGCAGTGAGAACATCATTGCCAGTGTCAGTTTGCTATTGATAGATAGTACAGTGGACGCAAGTGTGATCTATCTTCTTGTGAGCTGTGACACTGCAATACTATGTATCATCAGCAGTATGAACCAGTCCCCTTGTATTGAAGGGGCCCATGCATTAGTACTGTTATTGCCTCTTAATAAGAATGGCCGTACTGGGTCAGACCAAAGTTCTATCTAGCCCAGGATCCTGTTTTCCAACAATGGCCAATGCCAGGTATTTCAGAGGGAATGAACAGAACAGGACAATTGTGTAGTGATCCATCCCCCACTGTCCACTCCCAGCATCTGGAAATCAGAGGGTAGGGACACTGAGAGCACAAGTTTGCATTGCTGACCCTATCCTCAAACTTATCTAATTCTTTTTTGAATTCAGTAATATTTTAGGCCTTTACCACATCTCCTGGGAACAAGCTTCACAAGTTGACTGTGCTTTTTGTGAAGAAATACTTCCTTATATTTGTTTTAAACCTGCTCCCTATTAATTTCATTGGGTGAGCCTGGTTTTTGTGTTGTGTGAAAGAGTAGGTAACACTCCCTTATTCACTATCTCTATACCAGTCACAATTTTATAGATCTCTATCATATCCTCTCTTAGTTATCTCTTTTCCAAGCAGAGAAGTCCCAGTCTTTTTAATCTCTTCTCAGACCGAAGTTGCTCCATACCTCTAATCATTTTTGTTGCCTTTTCTGTACTTTTTCCAATCCTAATCTATCTTTTTGGGGACAGAACAACCAGATCTGCACATAGTATTAAAGGTACGGGTGTACCATGGATTTATACAGTAGTCTTAAGATATTTTCTGTCTTCTTATCTTATCTATCCCTTTCCTAATGGTGCCTAACATTGTTAACCTTTTTAATAGCCTCTGCATAAGGGCAAAAGGCCCTATCACCATCTAGCATACCTGTGCTAGGTCCAGCATTGTTCGATTTTGCATTCAAAAACAAATGTAGGAATAACTGTCTTGTAGACCTGAATCTTGGTGTCCCGCCATAGGTTACACTTCATGAAAACACATTGGACTTTTTTCACAAAGGAAGCACATTGGAGCCTGCGCTGGATCTCACTGATAATTTTTGCATTTTATGGAGCATCTAGCTAGATCAGGCCCATTTATAGGTCAGAGGGGACATTGTATAAGTGACATTAGAAATTCTTCTTTGCATCAACAAATCCATAAAAATACAGCCTGGGAAGCAATTGGCTTTCAATCGAGAATGTAAAAAATGCCTAAAATAGTTTAATTGGTTAAACTATTTAGTACACAGCTGCTTAATGATACTTATCAGGTAATGCTAATACTTACCAGGTAACTGTTTAACCTTTTACATCCCTACTTACAATAACTTCTGGCCTAAGAGGGAGAGATTTCAGATTCAGAGATTGCCATTAGTCTTGATTAGATATTTACCCCAACACAAAGACCTATTATTTTATTCTGGAGGGGAAGTGGCAAAACCCACACAAACTCTGACTGGAGAGGAAGCACTGCAGTATATTTTGGAGTGAAGGATGCTTTTGAAAATGCAGAAAAACTATGCAATTTTCATTTTCTACTCTCTCCTACTCCTACTCTCCCACTTGTGAATGCTGTTAAGTGTGCCAGCATCAGCATATAATGGGGCAATTGTGTTGTGGAAGAAATTTGTTATTTTTTTTCTTTAAAAGGCGGGAAACAGAAAAACAGACCAAAGTTTGGCCCAAGAAAGACCTTCCAGTAGAGCATTTATGATGCAATGCGTAACAAATTCCTTGTTTCGCCACACATTCTCAGTATCACTGAGCAGCTGTGTACTAAATACACCCGTGTCGAGTCTATTGCCCAGCAGAACCAGTGATGTCAATGCTCCATTTATACACAGCTGGAACATGGGCTTAAAAAGTATTATTTCTCAAGAGTGGCATTACACCACAGGTTTGGAGCACAGGACAGCACTAAAAAACCTGTTACACATGTCCATGAGATAACTCTGTCAGCGGCAACCATCTCCAATGTCAAATATCAAAACATCTTGAGTGACAGGATGTCACTGAAAACACTGATCCATGGAGCAGCAACTCTAAAAGTTTACATGCAGCCATGAATTTACCGCTCTTGCAAAAAGAAATTACAGCTCTAGAAACTGAGGCTTTCATATGAAATGAGTGCATTAAAATTCCAATTATCCCATTAAGACTAATAGAAAATAGTTATGTATTGTCTTCCTGCCACCCATAAGTTATGTACATGAGGAGACCCTAACCAGAGATCCTATTTACAGTGTAAAGCTCTTCCCATATTCTCCATTCTATCATCTCACAAGCTGTCAACTCTGTTTTCCTCCCCAGATGACCCACATAGCTTGCCAATTTGGGCAGGTTTCTGAGGGGGCAATTCTGTGGGGGGAGTTAGGATGAAGAAAAGCCATTCCTGATTGTGGTTCTTTATTGCTCATCACAGCTTTTAGCTAGTGCATACCTGCTTAAAGGACAAGTGAAATGAGTCATCCAGACAATTCTGTGAATTTTTATTTAGCAATGTGAAATAACTAACTAAGAACAAATATTTGTTATATAGATCTATAGCCAGGTGGTCCTTGTCTCATTATTCATAAGTAGGTGACAGCTGGAACAACTTATCAAATTTCACATGCAAATTGACAAACATACCTCTCTCAAAGCTGCCACAATGGTGTAGGCGCATGGAACCGAGATGGTTGATATTCAAGGGTCTCATTACCATTTTTTCTAAAGGACCCAATTTCAACTAACTATCTTCTTTTCAATGAACCTAGGAGCAAGCTTTGCAAAGCAGAAGAAAACACAAGCTGCTTCTCTAGGAGAGAGTCTGGAGAGAAATCAAATAGTAAATCAACATTCCCTCCAAAGAAAACAAAAACACATGAGCTGCTTTCAGCCTTATTCCTTATGGTGAATTAAAACTTTTTTTAATGAAGACTAAAATCACAGTTATTTATTCTTTAATGAGTGTACTTGGCATGGAATAAATTGGTGGTCCCCACCCTAAGGGCTCAGTTCTACTATTATTAGCGATGTTCAACGGTCTCTGACTCTCTAACTGAGGGATCCACTGATTTCATGAGACCATTGACACAGTAAAGTAAAACAACGTGAAAGATGACTGAAGAATCTGGCTCTTAGTGAGGTAAATTATGCAGTCTCAGAGTGTAATATGATAATTGATCAGAGGAAGGTACAATCTGAAAGCCAAACCTTTTTCTGTCCTGCGTTGTTAAACCCTCAAATACACAACATCAACTACAAAGGAGAAAGTGACAGCAAAGAAACACAGCTTGGGTTAGTGGTTTAAGCAGTGGTTCTCAATCTTTTTTTCTCACAACTCAGTTGAAGAAAATGCTCGTGACCCAACATAAGTATGTCTTTTGACTAGAGGGCTGGCTCTGGGGTGCAGAACAGGGTTCCTAGTTGGGGGGGCCTTCAGGGCTAGAGAAAAGGGTTGGTGCTTGTGGTTGGGCACAGGCTTACCTCCAGCGGCTTCTAGTCAGCAATGCTGTGGGGGTGCTAAGGCAAGCTTCTTTCTTCTCCTGGTACCGCAGACCACGCTGTGCCCTGGAAGCAGCCAGCAGCAGATCTGGCTCCTAGGCAGAGGCCAGACCTGCTGCATTCTGCTCTCGCCTGCAGGTACAAGACCTCCCTCCCCCCTAGCTCCTACTGGCTGGGAAGTGGCCAATGGGAGTGTGGAGCCAGTGCTCAGAGTGGGGGCAGTGCATGGAGCCCTGGAGCCCCCCTGCCTAGGAGCCAGACCTGCTGCTGGCCACTTCTGGGATGCAGCGCAGTCCACAGTGCCAGGGCAGGCAGGAAGCTGCCTTAGCGCCCCCATTAGTCATCGGGTCACCCTACAGCAAGGTAACCCAGTGCCTGACATTGTGCGGCCCAGTGCTGGGTCACGACACAGTTTGAAAACCACTGGATTAAAGAATGGCTCTGGGAGACAGGAGAAGTCTGGACTCTGTCAACAGGCCGTGGTGAAACCTTGCACAGGTTACATAACTTCTTTACACCTCTGTTAAACATGAAAATAACCACCTGGAGGAGGGCTGTAACAAGCAGAGTTGGATGGCTATGGTTTAATCCCCTAATGTTTACCAAGCATATAAAAAAATCTTAGATAGAAGGCATTTTAGAAGAACTGCAGGAATATTATGATTTGGGCTAATCTTTAAATGTTCAGACTCCCCTTTCCAGGTTGACACTTGAAACAGAAAACAGGTCTGTTACCTCTTATAGGCCTTCTGCACCATGAAAAAAAATTTTTAATGACTCCAGTGGGACTAGGATTTGGTCTTTAGCAAACCAACGTTATTCACCAACATAGCTTGGCTTCTATAACATGCCAACCCATGTGGCACCTCCGTCTGCCCTTCATTTACCAAATATTACAGTTACAATAAAGGCTTTAACACATCTGCATTTATTCTACATGATTTTCTAAAACTCTAACACTTAGAGGGTTTTAAACCCTGCTTACTCCTAAAAAAAAAAAAAAAAAAATCCAAAAAACCAAGGACTCCCCAAAAACTGTGGTACAGAATAATAATAAGCCTCCTCCTAGCAGCTTGCTACACAGCACTGATTTAAAATCTAGGCCCTTTATATACGTGTATTAGTGCAGCAGCTATGCTCTGTCGGCATAAAAGCCTCCGTGAGCAGCCAGGCAATACGGGTGGAAGAAGCTCTCCCACCAACAGCACCGTGCATGTGAGTGTTTATGTCAGTGTAATTTATGCTGCATGCAGGATGCTTATTCCCACCCCTCAGTAACATAAATTATGCCAACAGAGCCCAGTGGACAGAAGGTCCCAGGAAATTTGAGATCTATTCCTAGCCCTGCAAATGATCAGCTGCAAAACCTCCAGCAGATCACTTCCAATTTCTGAGCTTCTGTTTCTCTAGTCTACTTAGACTGCTCCTGTCCCCAGAGAATTTACAATCTCTTACTCTCTCTGCCTGTACAGAGCTTCACACAAAAGATACTCAATGGGGGCCTTTACCATAATTAAAATAATACAGCTCAGTGTGTGTCTGCCATAATATAAAGAAAATAAGTCAGCCTTTTTAAAAACATAGAGGTCATTTCGGGCTCTACACCTACTCTGAGTTTCCCTGCCACACGCATTTTCCTATTTTTTAAAAAAATTGTTCTCTCTCCTGTTACTTGTGAAAAAAAATCCACAAAAACAGGCAAAACTCACTATGGAGAGGAAAGTGCAAATGACTACATACAAAGAGCTGTCAAATGCACAGCGTGGAACAAACAATACACAGGAAAAATCTTAGGTGTTGTTTTAACAATGGTAGGTTAAAGAAAGTTCAGAGGACTGTGATTTTTAAACTGCTATGACCTTTTAAAAACTTACAGCAACAAAGTTAATAAATACAAAAAGGAATTCACTGCAAGTTTTAATTAGTGCAAAGCAGTGGTTTTATATTAAATGGCAAAGCATATTTGCTCCTAAATATCCTTATAGGAAACTTATGTCAATGGAAAGTTTTAATCCATGAGGTTTTTTTTCAAAGCTTTTTAAGTAAATAATTCTGACTTAATTCCATCTTACCCCCACAGCTTGTGAAAGCCTGAAAACACGACAGTGTAATTCTTCAAACTCAATGACAGCAGCTGAAAATAGAGCAGATAAACCACAAATTTCCTTCCTGATGAATGTGATCTAAAAGCAATTTATTGACGCTAGAGACTTTGCTTTTCAGAGCGTCCCTGACCTCTTCCTTCCCTCCTCCTCCTTCCCTAGCAGAAACCATTCATCAAATTTACAGAATAAAGCTGAAGGAGACTCCTTCACAGTTCCCTCAGGCTAATGAATTTTGGGTTCAGGCCTGTTCCTATTCAAATTGGTGGAAAAGTTCCCAAGTTCTTAGAGCCTTATGCAAATTCCACTGAAGTCAATGGAGAGATTCCTATAAGCTTCAATGGGATTCAAATCAGTCTTTAACGCAACTTTAGAACCTCATTCTTCAAAATCCTTCTAGTCATTCATGAGTATTCCTTGTGCAAGTATGGATTACCCATGTGAATCAGCATTTGCAAGATTAGTTCTTGGACTGTATGAATATATGTTGTAAATGCATCTCTTGCTTTCAGCATTAAAGTAATTTTTTAAAATGATGCATCAAACTATTGAAGTTTTCACAAATTCCTGTATCTGTTTAGAAAAGTAAAATATACAGCATCCCTCAAGTATAAGTTAGGCGTAGAGACTTCTGAACTTATTATGTGAATAGGTGTTAAATATTCTTCCCTTTCTCCTCCATGGGGAGGAATATATTTCCCCAATTTTCTCTCTTACACATGATCAAACAATTTTTTATTATATGTTGTACCTCTGTGATCCAGCACCCTCAGGACCCAAACCAGAGAATTTTCCAAACCAGGGAATGCCATGACCATTGAGCATCAGGGGTGTGGGCACTCAGAGAAAGAAGCAGTGTGGCTGCAGAGCCCGGCAGCCAGGTCTTAGGTGTACAGCCCTATAGGAGTACACCTAGCTACATGGCTGCTAGGTTGCACTTCTAGACCCCTGTCGTGGGGCTCTGTAGCCACCCTTCCTCTTCCTGAGCGTCACCCCCTTTCCCGCTCCTCCCCAACCTCACTGAGCTTGAGCACCACACATGAACTATCTGTGGTGCTCCAGAAGCTCTGGGAGGGCGAGGGAGGAGTTGCTGAGCACTGGGCCTGGTTTTTCCCCCGTGGCTGCCCCAGCTTGGCAGCACCCACAGGGATGCCGGACCACAGATGATGTTGGATGACTACAGAGGTCCAACTTGTATTGCAAATTGATAGCTGACCAAGTGACTACAGAAGCTGAGATTGTAGAAAGTGTTTAAAATTTTAAAAAAATGAAACAACTTAAAAATAACACACAGTCTTGCAGCCTCTTAGAAACGAACAAAAAATGTAGATGGTATTTTTAGCTTTCTGCAGAATTGTTCTGGTGTCCCTCATATTTCAGACTTACCCCCTCCTGTATCCTTCACAAGAGCCTCCATACTGTTATACACGCTTGCAATCTACTTATTCATGGGTTATCAAAGCAGAGTAGCCAGAATGATGTCACTGGCATGGGTTCAGCTAAACAACAGAACCACGTCCATTTATCACTGAAAGACACAAAAGGTGGGTCTCCTGCTGCCAGTTGTTAGTCTAGTACTTTCTCTTCCTCATGCATGATAAATGCTCAGGCATGCCCATGCGCATGCGCACCCCTCACCCCCACCCCCGTCCTCTCAGAATGAGCTCCAGAGATGGGGGGTCATTTCCCCATAAACAGACCCATAAGCCCTTTAGGGGTTTAATAGATGGGCTAAACAACAATCAGCCATCCAGCAAAGTAATCTGGTGACAGTACCATAGGCTAAAGCCTGAAAGCACAAGATTTTTAAAAGGGACCCTCTACCCCAGCCTCATTTTGTGAGGGTGCAAATCACACTTTCAGTAATCCCAGAAAATACATTTTCTGTGTGTGCCCAGAATCAGGTCCCTGGCCATTCAAGTGTTAAGATTTATACTTGCCATTGCTGGCACACAATAGCAGATGGTGGTATCGTGGGCACAAACAGAATTTGCAACAAAAAAAAAAGGGTGGAAGTGCTTTAAAAATATGGCCTGCAGCTATCACATTCCAGTGTACTACGTAACACCATATGTACACGTGTACAGCTCACGAAACTGTTCTAAAGTGTCTCTATAACGGTAATCGAATTATGCAATTTCAAAATTCCAGCTGGAAGTTAATCCTTTATTAATTAATTTTTAATTTGCAACAGAAAAATATATTCCTTGCAACACTTACTGTACAAGAGTATACTGACAGCTCAGAAAGATGGAGGAAATAGATGGTTTTAACATCCTAGTGTTAAAATGATGGCATGGGGGGGGGGTGAAATAAGCTGTTCAAATTGTCTCAGAAAACACTACTTCGTTGATTCATCCTATTGAAAGAAGCAGAAGTTATTCCATTTGTAAAGACACCCACATTCAAACCATGATTCACCAGGATATCTGGCTGCCAGCCAGTGCTGCAGTTCCAGTTACTATGACAATGTCAATACCTCAGTGGCCTACAATCTTACCCAACATGGTAGTAATTCAAAAATAAATAAATAAACTTACCAGCCTGCCCCCTCCTGGGGAGGTCCATGTAAAAGAAATTCAAGGAAATGTTTAATCAAAAATCCTTGACAGAAAATGAAAAACAGAGGAAACAATTACAAGATTTGCAATCAATTTAGGATGCTATTTTTAGAGCAGGACACCACCTGATCTCCTTGAATATCTGCTCTGCCAACCTAACAAATGTTAATTCTGTGCAATAACAGAAAGGACCCTCTTTTATAAATGCATCTGGTGCAAAGGAAAGGTTGCTATTCCTGTCTGAATATCTGTTTGCTGCTATGCATGGCTACAAAGCAGATCCATATAAAACCTGACCCAGCTACTAATCTAACAGTTTAAAACAGCTTCTAATCTAAATGGAGAATCCTCTTCACCACAAGAGGAAAATGCAGACACTCTACTCACTTGGATAAAAATATATAAGTGAATAATGGTCCTATTCTGGTATTCATGCTTGTTTGTTTATTTTTAATGCTCTTGTGGGTTTTTTATCTGTACAGAAATAAAAGCAGAGAATCTTTTTAGGGTAATATTCTTAACTTGCTCATAAGCAATTAAAAAAATGAGATGGAGGTGAGGGGCAATTGGGTGGTTGGCAAGTGAACTTGATCCAACAAGCTACGTAAGCCCTGATCCTGCTAAGAGAAGCATGCGGGCAGATCTCTGCGCCCACTCTGAGTCCTGTGGACTGCAAGAGGCTTTTGGTGAGGTGTCTGTAGTGTCCTCTTTGCAGAGCCAGGTTCTAACTTTATACACTGGGGACCCAAACTTGCAGACACTTCCTGCTGTGCATAGTGCTTGTAGGATGAGGCTTAAACTCTGGACTGCAGAGTCACTGTCACTCATCAGTCTGTTTTTATCTGGGAATAGCATACAGCTTGCGGCTGTGCAGATCGTTAATTTTTTTTCCTGTCCTAGCACACTTTTAAGCTGTGAATGAACAAAGCATGCCAATAGAAAGATTAACAGATTGAAATGCTATTTAGGATTTGTTAGTGTATCTTCACTGCAAAATGTGTTTAACTATTCTAATGCAAGCCAGTCCTATCAGTCTAGTTTTGTGAGGACAGATTTATCTTCCTGGCCTTGGATTTGTTAGAAAAGAAAAAACTATTTGTACTACATACTGTTCAATAGCCTTAATTTCCATTTTGCCTGAAGTCTTCAAAATTTAAAATTAAGTTCTATTAAACCAGTAACCAATTCCCAGTAACAGTAAATGATTTATTTGAAGTGTAACTGTTTCAGGATAGTTTTTTTATTGTCATCCCTGTTCATTAAAAGAGACAGCGTGTAGATTACTGGTACTGTACAAGCCTTAACCAGTGTCACCCAATTGCCCTTCACCTCCATCTCATTTTTTTTTCCAATTGCTTGTGAGCAAGTTAAAAATATTAACCTAAAAAGATTCTTTATTTCTAGACTGATTTTATTCAGTTCCAACTTGTTGACCCCCTGAACAGCTATTTGTTTGTATGACAACACACCTCAATGTTGCAAAGTCATTTGTTATACATCTCCATGATTAAATCTACTGTATTTGAACTCCTAACTCTACTTCAATTAACTTCAAACATTTTTCTACCATAAGTACCTTGCTCAAACATATGGAATCAATCTTCTATAGGGATGGGTTTTGATTTTGTTACAAGAACAAGCGGGCAAATCTTTAAAGAAAATCTTGCACATCCCAGTTTGAAGAAACCAGTACCGGAGAGTTATATTACTGAGCATAGGTTTGCTGAGGTGTAGGAAAAAGAAAGTCTGAGCTCACTTTGAAAGCACTGGACTAACACTTAGAAGATGAGAGTTCAAATCCTAGCTCTGTCAGACTTCCTTAGAAGCGCCATATTGTCTCTCGGTACCTCATTCTCTTATATGTAATATGGGGATAATTAGAGTCCTTCAAATCCATGGGTAGCTGCAGTTATCTACATCTGCAGATATGGATGCAGATATCCACGACTCATTTTTCTGGATAAGGGTGCGGATGCAGATACATATTTTGTATCTAGAACCCTGCACATCGGCGGGTATCCACATCCGTGGATGTAAATCCAGATATCTGCAGCTCCTTTTTCTGGCTACAGATGTGGGTGTGGATACAAATTTTGTATCTATGCATGAGTCTAATGATAATACTTCCCAGTTTCTCAAAACACTGAGAATAATGATAGGTACTAATAAGTTACCAAGCCAGACAGTAAAATGATGGTGCATGTTTGGGTTCCAAACACCACTGCTCTCAATTTCTTAGACATATAGGAATCCCAAAGATCAGATCTACAGAAATAGTAAAAGCAGTTGGAACAGGCTGTGAGGTTTGGAGCAAGATCCAGAAATAAACTAGCTTATTGAGCACCAGCTTGCTACATGTACCATACTACAAGTTCCATAGTATGGGTGTACAGTGGGAAATGGGAGTTGTTATATGTTGAAAAAGTATACTAAGACGCACTATGGAACTTGTTAGTGCACAGGAGCAGGGTTCACACAGTAAATTTAGTGCTCTCACAAGCTAGTGCACTGCAGAGTCACACCCTGGCTTGCCATACACTAACAAGCCGTATGGACAAGCCCTCAGTGAAGCAGCATTAGCCAAGGCCTGGAAAAGATTCCTTTCCCCACAGACCAGCAACACATGTCCTTTTGTGAAGATCAAACTAAAAACACTGATATAATTCTTTTCAATACTTACTTGATGTAATAATTCTGCAAACCATGAACAAATTTAATATTAGAAGAAATAAAGAGCTGGTGCTTAGTGATCTGCTTAACCATACTGATGGAAATACCGTCCTAAGTCTTGGATCCATGTGCTTAACTTCAAGCATGCAAGTAGTTCCACTGATGCCAGTGGGGCTACATGATGTTTAAACTGTTTTGCTGGAGCAGAATCTAGAAGTTACATTCATCTTCCTCCCTCCCGTGCAAACAAATCCTGGAATAATTTCTCCCTAATAAAAACTGTTGCAATATCTTTACTGGCATCAGCTAAAGGTAGGGAGGATACCTGTCCATTGTGATATCATAAAGCCCTTATCCTTGCCCTTACATTTAAGTGGCTGTGGGGGATTGGAGACAGAAGAAGAAAGGCTCTAACTGCAACAACAGGGAGGGCACTCTTACACGTACACATACAAAATTTAAATCCTGCAAATTGACTATACACATTATTTTCAGTGACAGTAAACTTCATTTAGAAAAAAACTGTTCCACAGCATGTGTGTTTCTATACTAACCACTAGACAATGCTGCCCAGCCAAATAAGGTCAGATCTACATTAGTTTCAGCTCCATTGGAAGTCCAGAAGTAGTTGAGAGAAACAAGTTTGCCATGCATATAAAAGTTGAAGTGAAATCTGCCTGGGTGCAGACTGCTAGTACCTGGCCTATGCACCAATTAAGTACTGCTGCCCCAGGATGAATTTCATCTGAAGGGAGAAAAGGAAAAATGTTTTTCAGGAGGATATTACAGGAAAAAGGAAAAACAAAATACGAGACATTAAACGTTTAAGAAAAAGAACAGAAACAGATGGCAGATCAAAAGGCTCTATTTTACATCCCATTGAGGTTATCTGAGATTTGCATTTCACAAGCTGACAGCCTCTGGCTGTACTATATATTGGATATATTTGATCAGCCTCTTTAAAACAATCTTTTTCCTAAGGCACGTTAGGTCTCATCTCCTCTACTTTTCTCCCCCTTACCTCCACGTTTTATAACTGACGGATGTTGAAATATTGCCAGAATTATAATAATTGAGATTTTTTTTTAAAAAAACGTACATCCCCATACATTATCACCATCATCAAATAAAAAGGGAAAGAAAGACAATCCGGGGAATTACAGACCAGTCAGTTTAACCTGGTACCTGGAAAGATAATGGAGCAAATAATGAAGCACACCATTTGCAAACTTCTAGACGATAATACAGTGGTATGTAACATTTAGGATGGTTTTGTTAAAAACAATGCATGGCAAACCAACCTGATAGTTTCCTTTGACAACGTAACAAGCCTTGTGGATAGGGAGGAAATGGGAGATGTGGTATATCTTAACATCAGTAAAGCTTTTGACACTGTCCTCATAAAAAAGCTCGGGAGATGCAACCTAGATGGGGCTACTATAAGGTGGATGCACAATTGGTTGGAAAACCATTCCCACAGAGTAGTTATCAATGGTTCACAATCATGCTGGAAGGGCAAACCAGGTTCTGCAGGGATCAGTTCTGGGTCTGGTTCTGTTCAATATCTCCATAAATGATTTAGACAATGGCATAAACAGTACACTTGTAAAGTGTGCAGATGATACCAAGCTGGGAGAGGTTGCAAGTGCATTGGAGGATAGGATTAAGATTCAAAATGTTCTGGACAATCTGGATAAACGGTCTGAGGTAAATACGATGAAATTCAATAAGGACAAATGCACTCAACTTAGGAAGGAACAATCAGTTTACACCCATAAAAAATGAGACATGACAGCCTAGGAAGGAGTACTGTGAAATGGGATTTAGAGGTCATAAGGATTTTAAGTTAAATATGAGTCATCAGTGTAACACTGGCAAAAAAAAAAAGCAAACAGTATTCTGGGATGTATTAGCATAAGTGCCACAAGCAAGACTTGTGAAGTAATTCTTGACCTCTACTCTGAGCTAATTAGTCCTGAACTGTATATGTAGTATTGTGTCCATTTCTGGGTACCACATTTCAGGAACCATGTGGAGAAATTGAAGAAAGTCCAAACCAGAGCAACAAAAATGATTAAAGGTGTAGAAAACATTCTCTGTGAGGCAAGATTGGGGGAAAAAATGGGGTTTGTTTAGTCTGGAAAAGAAAAGACTCAGAGGGAACATGATAAATGTTTTCAAGTTCCTAAAAGGTTGTTATAAGCAGGAGGGAGAAAAATTGTTCTCCTTAACCTCTGAGGATAGGACAAGAAACAATGGACTCAAATTGCAGCAAGGTAGGTTTAGGTTGGACATTATGTAAAACTTCTTGTCACGGTGGTTAAGCACTGGAATAAATTGCCTTGAGGGGTTGTAGAATCTCCCTTAATGGATATTTTTAAGAGCAGGTTAGACAAACACCTGTCAGGGAAGGTTCAGATAATACTTTGTCCTGCCAGAGTGCAGGAGACTGAACTAGATGACCTCTCAAGGTCCCTTCCAGTCCTACGACCCCATAATCACCATGATGTTCCCATTATACCTCCGGCGTTTAGGTTGGCCACGATGCACCTCCACTCCTAATTGTTTCTGGCAGGTCTTTCAATGGTGCCCCACATGTGTCCCATACAGAATTTTGAGAATGGATCTTGCTCTACTGTTGATTAGAGGGCAATGATGCATCACATGCAACTGGAAACAGGGCTCAACCCTATAAGTGGGACCAATGGCCTCACAAGTATGACTCACAGAAGTAAAACTTGTGTTTGGTAGTAAGTAAGTGTAGGTTTGAGCCAGGCTAATGAAACAGTCTTACAGAAGTGAAAAAAGATGAAGTCACTAAGATCTTACAGAAATCAGGAATCTCAACAAAATAAATATCGATATCATGATAAGAAGCCAACACCACATGGTTTTTTAAATGTAAAAAGTACGTGCTATGAATAGAATTAATCCTTTTGTGGAAAGTCGTAAGTGAATAACAAGAAAATATTTTTTTAAGAAATCACCCTGAAAATCTAGATAAATTAAAATAGAATAACATGTCCACAGTACTTTCTACCATCCTATAGAATTATACAGCCATGATAAAATTATCCATTAATTTGTACTGGACTTTCCCATGGCAATAATGCAACACCTTTTAGGCACAAAAAGCCCAATTACTTATTTTCCCCTATACATTTCAGAGATTGAAAATATCACTGATACAAGGACTGAGCAATGATATTCCCTCCTAGATCATAGCCAATTAAATTAATAGCAGGACAACAGACCAGGGATACCTTTAACATCCAGTATTTCATGAAACATCAGATCTACGCATGAACATCTCTCAATACTGGAAGCTAACAATCTCGTTTATTTTATCAGCTAATACCTCACTAGCTGCTACAGTTAGGGATTCATGTTTTACATTAGTTGAAATCTGGGATTCCGGGTTTTCAGATACAAAGCACTGAATTCTAGAAGCACCCATGACAGTGATAACTACAAGTATATCAAAATCAGAGTAGTGGGAGATGAACCAAAATGGTATTTTATATAGTGTGATTTTATAGCACCACATATCCCACTATCTATAAAGCTAGAAACACTTTGGGTGGACCAGTACAAAATGCATACAAGACTAGTAACCTTTCCAAGGTCAGTGTTCAGAAGTTTTGATCCCAGTGTTTTCATCTCTTTCAGCAGTAATAATGATTATGGGGATCAAGCATTTCCAGGCAACTGCTGAGTCCATCCATCAAACTCCATTCAGCCTGTAGTTATTTGCCAGGAACTAATGTCCTCCCATTATTAATTACTCTTTTAGACCCAGTGTATGTGCAAGAACATATTCCATTTGATTTATACATGGTTTACACAGGAAGAATTCTTGTGCCTTATATAGCGAGCATGCTTCAGTAAGAATATCCCACCTTACTCCTTGTAGATAAGTAAGTATCCCCTGCCTGAGAAACAGAACTCCACAAAATAGCTGGATAAAAAGGGTGCATTCCTAGTGATACTGTAAAATACATTTGAAGATTGTACAATGGGTCTACCTGTGCATTGGGAATCAGCAATCTCATCAGGTCGCTTAAAAGATGTAGGAACCATACCATTCTGCCTAGTGAATCAGGTTACAGCCACTCTTAAATGGGAATTTGCAAATATGTTCAAGCAGAAAAATATTTTTTCTATGTCCATCAAGCCTCGTCTTTGTAGGACCTTCAAGACTTGTTGTCGTGTTTATTTCAAGCAATCCCTTGGTAAAGGGAAATGCCTTTGTATGCAGTCAGTAAGCAATGCCTGGACTATAGTATACAGAATTGCTTCTTTATAGCTTTCATCTTCTAATATTTAATGTCCGTGACATCAAAGGCCCAAAAATAACTGTATTCTCATTCAACAGAAAACAAATGCTTATTTAAAAGGCCCTGGGATGTCCACCCACATTTCATAAGGTTTGAATAGAGTGTAAATAATACTTACTTAGCATTGATTTTGTTGTGATTTTTTTCCCTTTTGGAAATACCAGAAAAAAATAGCTCTTTGGAGGCTGAGTTTCAGGGGAGCACAGCAGCCAGAACTCCAAGTGAAGTCATGGGGGTTGTGGTTACACAGCACCTCTGAAAATCAGGTATGTCACAAACCCAAAGAAACCAAAAGGGAGCCTTTTTAGATTTCTGCCATATTATATCTCATTTTGAACTTGCCCCTTTTGCTTCCCTCAACCTTCAAGTGATCAAAAAATATCTCACTCCCTTTCTCCCATCTCAAAGACAAGACCAAGCCTCCCTCTAAAAATAAAGGCTCTCCCCATCTTCTTAACACACCCATATTCCTGCCTTCAACGGCTGATTCATTCTCCCTGCCATATTACTCATTCCCACATGCACCAACCTGCATTGCAGACCTGGCCTCACTTACTGAGATTAATTCAGTTTTACAGATGGGGAACCTGAGACACAGGGCTGTCACACAGAGTTCCAGTGGCAGATGTAGTAGTAGAATCTTGACTCCTGGGCTGGTGCCTTCCTAGTAATACCTCCCTCCTAACTTGTTCAAGGTGAAGCGTTACCAGAAGGGCATCTCAGTCCTTCCAAAAGTATTTTGGTGCAGGAAATACTGTTTAGGTAATTGAAACCACAAAGGAATCGTACTGCTGACAAGTTCAGTAATCACTAGTTCACTGTAGGCTTCCAGGAGGCATTAAGCTTGCACCTAACTAAACTGCTTAAGAAAGAAAGTACAAAAGAAACAGATTCTATCGAGTGTGCTAAATTACGGATAGCTGTTAAGTTCCAACTTTCTGACCACTCTGATTTCCCCTCCTTCCCCCCTTTTCCTTAAAAGTTGTGTGCATAGATGACAAATATGAACTATCGTCCATTTTCAGTTTTGGTAGAAAAGGATTTTTCATTGCTGAGCCAGCAGGGACCAGAAAGACTGAAGTTGCAACATGCTGAACACCTAGAGGGATAGAGTGCCTCTTATCAACCAAGAGAGGTCCCTCTGGCTGATTAAGGAGCAGAATTCACAAGTTTCAAAGAAAATTACTACTCATAGAAGATAGTAGCTATGTTACAGACCCTCCAGGGATCAGGTGGCAAGGAGAGCGTAAAGCCTGGGGAATTGAAGAGAATCGCAGTGCTTCAAGAAGGACACAAAACTGCTCATTAACACACATGGATATTTTAATTTTGCTACAGCAGCACAAACAACTGTAAGCCATTGCAGTCACATGAAATGTGGGTCGTGAGGTTTGATTTCAGAAGTGGGTCAACAGCTATGCATCCTGTGACTTCTGACAAATCAAAGTGGCAGATACAAGCTTCATTAGAGGATATCTTGTCTTCTAAATAATCCATAGCTGTCTGCCCTCCAGAGACTCTTGGGGAGGAGGCAAACTGGCCTTGGTCATTCATGATTGACTGCTTATAGTTAGAGATATAAAAAGGGCCTCTTCTATACCCAGTGATCCTTGCTGAGCTAGTCAAGAACCCTCACCACTTGGCTACAGAATGTCCTTCAGTATAAAGATGGCTTTAATAGTCTCCTCACTACAGGTCTTTCAATCATCAGCTTCATTATCAGATCAAGAGGCCTGATCCAGAGTGCAAAGTCTCCTATCCACTTCTGATCAAAGAGAACAGCTGAGATATTAAAGAGGTTAGACTTATCCACACTAATTTTGCCCTCATGATTAAACTGAATTCCTGGAGGGTTACCAAGACTCATCTAAATCAACAGGCTTGTCTATACTACAAAGTTTAGTTGACAAAAAACTTATATCGACATGGAATAAAAGACAAAACAAAAATCACCAAAGGGTGTTTACACTTGCTTCCTCTGTCAACAGATCACGTCTCCCTTGGGGCATCATCACTGACAGCATGAGCAATACACTGTGGGCATCTTGGGACCATGCTAAAGGTTCCATCATGCACTGCTTTCTGTCCCAGCCCTCCACTGGCTTCCAGCTCTCACTGGTTATACGACAAAATTTGATAATGTAGATGAGGCCAAAAGCAGATAGTCGGCTTGATCCTCTATTGTCAAAAGGCTCCTCGATATTCAGGGAAATAAATGGGTGCAGAGTCCTTCCTACAAAAGTTACTACGTCTTTTACACAGTAAATAGCCTTGAATTAATCTTCCCCATCCATATAATTAAAGCATCATCATTTCACTGTGATATTCTAGGCCTCTTTTTTAAAAAAATAGTTAATTTCTCCAGGCTGTTTTTTAATGTGCAGAATTCTGCATATTAAACCAAAACATTTTTATTTCAAATGCACAAAGCAACTCAAAGTCAATTAAAATTAACCCAATTTCCTTACCACAAAATAACTCCACACTGGGAAAAAAACACCACACTTTTGGTCCTGCAGGATGAAGCGGAAAAGAAAAATTCTGAAAAGAAAACAGAAACAAAAATAATTTAAACTCTAACTCTGTTTGCCAGCAATGTTCAAGGTCATCTTCTTAATGACACTTAGAGACAAAGATCATTCTGTCTTTATGAGGCAAATACTACTACTTATGGCTTTTACAGCACTGCTCATATTTAAAGTAACTTACAAACATGAATAAATATTCTTAGTTCCTCTGTAAATTACAGAAATATTTTCATCAAGCCTGTTTTACAGATGGGAAAACTGAAGCACAGAAAGTTTAAGTAATTTGCCCTAGGCTACAACTGTTCAAATTGATAGGCCACACCTAGCACAACATATAGTCATTCTTCAGAATAAAGGACCCAATCCTGCAAAATGCTAAGGATAAAGGGTTAAATCACTGGTCTCCAATCTCTTTACATCCAAGATCATTTTTTAAATGTCAGGGCAAGACAAGATCTACCCCATCCCTTCCCCAAGACCTCACCCCTTCCTTGAGACCCCGCCCTCTCCATTCCCCTCCTCTCCATCACTTGTTGTCCCCAGCTCTTACCCACTCTCACTGGGTTGAGACAGGAGGTGTGGGCTCTGGGGTGGAAATGAGGGATTTGGGTGTGGGAAGGAGTGAGAAGTGCAAGCTCTGGGAGGAAATTCGGGTGCAGGAGGAGGTGGAGAAGGAGATGCTGGCTCAGGGAAGGGGCTCCAGGCTGGAAAGTGTTGGGGTCAGGTGGAGGGTTGTGGCACTGAGCAAGCTGCAGACTTGTGAATATCGGGGTGCAGGAGTTTGGGTTGGGGTATATGAGGGGCTCACGGCAGGAGGGTTCGGTGTATGATGGACTCAGGACACAGATTTGCTGTGTGTGGATGGTGCAGAGTGCTGAGGCAGAAGACTGGGGATGTGGGGGTGCAGGAGTTTCAGGTGTATGATGGGGTCTGTGGAGGGTGCAGGAGTGTTATGATGCTGCAGCCAGATGGGGGCTTGGCCCCAATTGGGGACTTGTTGGCCAGGCTTCGTTTTTAAATAAAATATTGTATCTAACACAAAACGTTTCAGCATTGTCTTTATTTATGAGAGGGGTTGGGAACCTGTTTTGGGGCAGGGACACTGATCCACAGAAAAATCAGTCAGGGACCACACAAGATAGATGCAAAAACCAACCCCTCCATCTCCCTCCTCCCCCCGCAAGCCTCACTGATTGGCTCCAACTGAGACACCTCACTCCCTTGGCACTCCAGCCCCATGGGGGGAGAAGGTAGGACTACGGTTCAAGGACTCAGGCTAGATTAACTCTTCTGGGGATCCAGGGTTAGAGGATTTTGTGGTGTCCCCCCCAAGCTCTGGGATGGGGCCAAAAATGAGGGCTCCAGTGTGCGGACCAGGGCTGCCAGTGAGTGAGATAGGGATGGGGGTGCAGAATCTGGGTGGGAAGTAGGGTACAGAAACAAGCTGGTGGTAGGTGTCTGGCCTGGAGGGATGGGGAGGAGCTGGTTGCTGGTGGGTGGGTGTTGACCACTGTCGGAATACAGCACACTGGGCTAGATGGACCTTTGGTCTGACCCAGTATGGCCGTTATGTTACGTTCTAATACTATTAATACTATTAATGCAGAGCCGCAGAGGGGGTAGTTGCTGGGACCTGGCTTGAGTGCTTGCAGTGCTAACCCTAATTGATAAATCATGTAGCTGATAAATTTTGTGTCAACTACACAATTAATGAATTCCACAATTCTTAACATCCCTAACCTAAAGCCCTCCCACTCTCTGCACCCTGCCCTCACTTCACTATGTTCTCTCTGGCCCCAGCCCATCACCTCATTTTTGAGTGAATGTTTCAAAAGCTACCATATGATTAAGGGTATTGTCTGCACTGAAAAACAAAGTCACAAAGCCTAGGTCAAGTGATTTGTGCTCCTGGTGTTAACACTACACAGGTAATAACTGTGCTGATATTTGAGCTCAATCTACCTACAAATGAAAAAATAGGCAGCAGCAGGTTTTAAAACAAACAGCCTGTGAACGAAATTTCTTCACACAACACACAGCCTGTGAAACTCTGCCAGAGGATGTTGAGAAGGCCAAGACTAAAACAGGGCTCAAAAAAAGAGCTAGATGAATTAATGGAGGATAGGTCCATCAATGGGTATTAGCCAGGATGGGCAGGAATGGTGGCCCTAGCCTCTATCTATCAGAACATAAGAACGGCCGTACTGGGTCAGACCAAAGGTCCATCTAGCCCAGTATCCTGTCTGCCAACAGTGGCCAGCACCAGGTGCCCCAGAGAGGGTGGACCGAAGACAATGATCAAGTGATTTGTCTCCTGCCATCCCTCTCCAGCCTCTGACAAACAGAGGCCAAGGACACCATTTTATCCCCTGGCTAATAGCCTTTTATGGACCTAACCTCCATGAAATTATCTAGCTTCTCTTTAAACTCTATTATAGTCCTAGCCTTCACAGCCTCCTCTGGCAAGGAGTTCCACAGGTTGACTACACGCTGTGTGAAGAAGAACTTTCTTTTATTAGTTTTAAATCTGCTACCCATTAATTTCATTTGGTGTCCTCTAGTTCTTCTATTTAGGAACTAATAAATAACTTTTCTTTATCAGCCCTCTCCACTCTCATGATTTTATATACCTCTATGATATCCCCTCAGTCTCCCCTTTTCTAAACTGAAAAGTCCCAGTCATTTAACCTCTCCTCATATGGGACCCATTCCAAACCCTAATCATTTTAGTTGCCCTTTTCTGAACCCTTTCCAAGGCCAAAATATCTTTTTTGAGGTGAGGAGACCACATCTGTACACAGTATTCAAGATGTGGGCGTACCATAGCTTTATACAGGGGCAGTAAGATATTCTGGGTCTTATTTTCTATCCCTTTCTTAATAATTCCTAGCATCCTATTTGCCTTTTTGACCGCCGCTGCACACTGTGTGGAAGTTTTCAGAGAACTGTCCACGATAACTCCAAGATCTCTTTCCTGATTTGTCATAGCCAAATTAGCCCCATCATACTGTACGTATAGTTGGGGTTATTTTTCCCGATGTGCATTACTTTACACTTATCCACATTAAATTTCATTTGCCATTTTGTTGCCCAATCACTCAGTTTCGTGAGATCTTCTTGGAGTCCTCACAGTCTGCTTCTGTCTTGACTATCCTAAACAGTTTGGTATCATCTGCAAACTTTACCACCTCACTGCTTACCCCTTTCTCCAGATCATTTATGAATAAGTTGAACA
This sequence comes from Rafetus swinhoei, assembly GCA_019425775.1. Classification (NCBI taxonomy): domain Eukaryota; kingdom Metazoa; phylum Chordata; order Testudines; family Trionychidae; genus Rafetus; species Rafetus swinhoei. The sequence goes on along the minus strand of CM033429.1, from coordinate 8,427,240 downwards.
GGATTGGTCCTAGGACTGACCCTTGGGGACAAATGCTAGAGTCTGACTAATAAGATGGGTGAACTAGAGTACCTAGTATTAAATGAGGAGATTGACATAATAGGCATCACTGAAACCTGGTGGAATGAGGAAAATCTGTGGGACACAATCATACCGGGATATAAAATATATTCGAAAGGATAGAGCAGGCCGGGTGGGTGGCGGAGTGGCACTGTATGTGAAAGATAATGTAGAATCAAATGAAATAAAAATATTAAGTGAATCAACATGTTCAATAGAATCGCTATGGATAGTAATTCCATGCTCCAATAATAAGAAATTATCAGTAGGGATATATTACCGACCACCTGACCAGGACAGCGATACTGATATTGAAATGCTGAGGGAGATTAGAGAGGCTACCAAAATAAAGAACTCTATAATAATGGGGGATTTTAATTACCCCATATTGACTGGATACATGTCACCTCAGGAAGAGAAGCGGAGATAAAATTTCTCAATGGCTTAAATGACTGCTTCTTGGAGCAGCTGGTGCAGGAACCCACAAGGGAGAGGCAATTCTCGATTTAGTCCTGAGTGGAGCGCAGGATCAGGTCAGGAAATAACCGTTACAGGACCGCTTGGGAATAGTGACCATAATATAATAACATTCAACATTCCTGTGGTGGGAAGAACACCTCAGCAGTCCAGCACCCTGGCATTTAATTTCAAAAAGGGGAATTACACAAAAATGAGGAGGTTAGTTAAACAGAAATTAAAAGGCACAGTGACTAGAGCCAAATCCATGAAAGCTGCATGGAAACTTTTTAAAGACACCATAATAGAGGCCCAACTTGAATGTATACCCCAAATTAAAAAACATAGCAAGAGACCTAAAAAAGAGTCACCATGGCTTAGCCACCATGTAAAAGAAGCAGTGAGGGACAAAAAGGTATCTTTTAAGAAGTGGAAGTCCAATCCTAGTGAGATAAATAGAAAGGAACATAAACACTGTCAAATCAAGTGTAAAAATGTAATAAGCAAAGCAAAAAAAGATTTTGAGGAACAGCTAGCCAAAAACTCAAAAGAAATAACAAAATGTTTTTTAAGTACATTAGAAGCAGGAAGCCTGCTAAAAAACCTGTGGGTCCCCTAGACGATCGAACTATAAAAGGAGCAATCAAGGACGATAAAGCCATGGCGGAGAAACTAAATGATTTCTTTGCTTCAGTCTTCACGGCTGAGGACGTTGGGGAGATTCCCAAATCTGCACCGTCCTTTGTGGGTGATGAATCTGAGGAACTGTCCCGGATTGAAGTGTCATTAGAGGAGGTTTTGGAACAAATAGAAAAACTTAATGTTAACAAATCTCCGGGATGGCATTCATCCAAGGGTTCTAAAGAACTCAAATGGGAAATTGCTGAACTATTATCTGTGGTTTGTAACCTATCCCTTAAATCGGCTTCCGTACCTAATGACTGGAAGGTAGCCAACGTGACACCAATATTTAAAAAGGGCTCTAGAGGCAATCCGGGCAATTACAGACCGGTAAGTCTAACTTCGGTACCGGGCAAATTAGTCGAAACAATAGTAAAGAATAAAATTGTGAAGCACGTAGAAGAACATAATTTGTTGGACAAAAGTCAACATGGTTTCTGTAAAGGGAAATCCTGTCTTAGAGTTCTTTGAAGCGGTTAACAAACATGCGGACAAGGGGGATCCAGTAGATATAGTATACTTAGATTTTCAGAAAGCCTTTGACAAGGTCCCTCACCAAAGGCTCTTGTGTAAATTACATGGCCATGGGATAAGAGGGAAGGTCCTTTCTTGGATTGAGAACTGGTTAAAAGACAGGAAACAAAGGGTAGGAATAAATGGTAAATTTTCAGAATGGAGAGGGGTAACTAGTGGTGTCTAGAAGCTGGGAATGGGCGACAGAGGATGGATCACTTGATGATGCCCTGTTCTGTTCATTCCCTCTGGGGCACCTGGCATTGGCCACTGTCTGAAGATAGGATATTGGGCTAGATAACCATTTTTCCAACTTGGGTCACAGAGCCACCAAGGTAAGCCCCCAGGGTAAGCCCCACCACTTTTTTATTTAACACATATGTAGCTGTGGAACTTTGAAGCTCCCATTGGCTGCAATTTGTCGTTTCCAGCCAAGGGGAGCTGTAGGAAGTGTGACTTACCCTGGCAGCCCCACAATCCAACTTTGAAAGAAGCTGGGCTAGATGGGCTTTCAGTCTGACCCAGTATGGACAGTCTTATATTCTAAGCTGGAGCTCAGGGTTTGAAATTTGGAAAGGGAGGTGGCTCTGGGAACGGGTCTTAATTTTGGTTGTGGAATCTCAAATTTATGGTTCCTCTAGGTGACAGTCTGTCATGCTCTCCACTCTAAACATAGCAGCCTATAACTGATTCAACACATGTTTATTAGTAAGGAAATACAGAAATCCCTTCCTACCCAGCTCTTCACTGGTGATTCATTCCCCAAGTATCACTGGTGGGTTTGTGAACTCTTTCGCCTCCACTAGATTTACAACTACGCTCTGCATCTGTGCCGTTAAGCGTTAGTATGCAAGCACAATGTCTTTTCCCATCTGTTACCATAGCAGCCATGAAGTAGCATAACATGCCTGTAACAAAAGACTTTCATAGGTAGAAGACTAGGAGCTGTCAACAGCAATGACCTCAACCTCAAAGCCACGGATATCCAGCAGATCAACAGCAATGAAATTCTGATTTTCAGAGAGTGCAAGGAGTTTTTTTCCTTTCACAAATGCAGCTTCTTTCACAATTAACATAATGAATTTGGTATGAATTTCAGATTTGCAAAAGAAACTTGACTCTTATACTGCTTACATTTTTCAAAGCTGAAGGGCTCTTCTGCAGCATGATATAGAAGCTATACTTACTTGCTACCCCTGCTTGAGAAATTCTTCTCTTCAAGCTCTACCTATCAACTTTCCTTCTCCCTTGTGTGTATGGGGGAGGGGAGAAAGATATTTAACCAATTTCATTCTCAAGTGTTCACATCGTTTCACAGAATAATTATAAACCTTAAACTCCTGTATGAAAAATAGGAAAAAGCACTTAGAAGATTCAGAAAAATGTATAAATGTGGGGAGAATACCAATTTTAAGTGTAGAAGGCAGTGAGACAGTTAAATTAAAATTTTACACTATTCTATAAATAGTTAAAAATCCCCAAAAAAGGGTCACAACATGCATCCTGGGACAATACAATTATAACTATTCCAACTCAGTATGAATGACTGTTCATCCTCTGCTAGATAATAACTGAAAAAGGTCTACTACAGTCAACAGGAGCATTACAGCCAGAGACTGAAGACTGAAAAGCCATAGTTCCACCATATGCTTCATACAGAGAAAGCAGCAGGGAAAGCAAATGAGAGAAATTTGTTCTTAAAAAGCAAGGCCAATAAAAAGTTTAGGACAGAAGTTTCTGATCCCTATGAAGTATGTGCCATATGAAAATGATGGTGCCAATTTTCTAGAAAGGTAGAATTGGTTATTTTGAGCAAAAATTACTGAAGTGAAGTAAAAGTAGATTTACAGGCCCTGAAAATTTAACGTCTAGGATAAAATAATAAATGGCACCTGGAGTGTATTAATGCATCAATTTAAAAAACAATCTTTTCTCTTTGGAGGCAAAGATCCTATATTATTTTTCTACTTGTTTTGCATGTTATTTACACCCCCGAACTAGGCTGAATACCACTTAAGCTTTCCAAAGATGGATAAATACTTTTATTTCCATTTTGTAAAAGAAATTTGCCAAGGTTCAGACTAAGTTACTAAGCAGAACTACAAATATCCGCAGATACCCAGCCTTGTTTCCTATCCATGGCCTCACATGCTGTATGTATCCCATGTACCTCTACTCAAGGCTAGCAGTTGTATGTTTTTTAAAAGCCCTAAGTCCTAAGGCATTTTTATTACTTTTTAAAACAAATTTATTATTAATCTCTTTCTGATCTTACTGGGCCACACGACAGCGGCAGGCTGCATCTGGCCCACAGGCCATATTTTGCCCACCCCTATCTAGACTGTCCCTGACTGACATGTGTTTGTCTAAACTGTGCTTAAAAATCTTCAGAGATGGAGATTCCAAATGGCCCTAGACAGTTTATTCCAGCACTTAACTTCCCTCACAGGAAGTTTTTCCTAATGTCCAACTTAAAGCTCCCTCACCACAATTTAAACCCATTGCTTCTTGTCCTATCATCAGAGATTAAAAAGATTGGAGACCACTGCCTTAATCACAAGATCACTTTTTAAATTTAAGTGCAATGTAAGATCTACCTCAAACCCAAATACCCTTCCTTACCCCCTTCTCTGAGGCCTTGCCCTGCTTGCTCTGTTGCCCTTCCCTCCCTGAATCTCATTCACTTTCACCAGCCTGGGGTGGGGGTGCAGGCTCTAAATCTTAGGCATGTGGCAAATGCCCTATCCCCTTGGCCACCCCTGGGTCCACCCCACCCTGCCTTCAGGGGGTCCCTTAACCTGCCTTCTTAAGGCAGGAGCCAGTTCCATCCCTGGGGCAGCCGGTGTTGGCAACCCAGCCATTGCCTGAATGGTTGGAGGGGCGGGATTGAGCCCACCAGCCTGTGCTCCAGAGGCTGATGCCCATCCCCAAGTTCACTGGAGATCCCACTCCACCTCCCTACCTTCAAGCCACCCCCTGCGCCCACCCTGGGACTGACCAGAGATGGGGTGAACTGAAGAATAGAGCAGTTGCCTGGGGAGCACAGAGTGGTGGGTTCAAGTCCTGCCCACCCTGGGAGCAGCTGGACAGTTGCCTCAGGGATGGAGCAGCAGAGCCAAGGCAATCCTACTCCTGCCCTGGCCCCACACCACCCTCAAAAGCAGCTGGTATGTAGAGCAATGGCTCCATGTGCTGCCCCTCATCCACAGGCACTGACCCCACTGGCTGTGCTTCTCCATTATTGACCAATGGGAGCTGCAGGAGTGGTGTCTGCAGGCAAGGACAGTATGTGGAGACCTGCTGCTCTGACTTTCTCAGGGACTGCAGGGACATGCCAGCCACCTCCAGCACAACCAACCACAGGGATAATTACTCCAGACATGACAGGTTAGGCATTTTAGTACTCAAAGAATTAAATGTAAGCACAAGAGAGAAATGAAAGTTATGAAATGCACAGTCCAGTCACAAACCAAAAAGAACCCACTTTGCAAGCAGTAAAAGTAGTAACAACCCCCCTTGTACGTGTTGGGTCAGGAGATGAGGGAAGGACAGTGTGTGTTTGTGAGAATGACAGAGACACACACAGTGAGAGAGAGTGACAGAGATTTGCATTGCCAAGCTCCCTCCATCCCCTTCCCTCTGTGTGAAGATGGGGTACAGAAGTGGGGTGGTGGAGGGACACCCTGACATCAGCATCCCCGCTGCACAGCAAGCAGGAGGCTTCCAAGGCAGAGGACAGGAGCAGCATGACAGTGGGGGAGGGACAACTGAAGTGCCCGCACTTGATAGCTTCCTAGCCAAACCAGTCAGGATCATCTGACAGAGGCTCCAAGATCTACCAATAGATCCCAATCTACTGGTTGGTGACCACTGGATTAAGGAGAATAATTTTCCTCCATCCTCTGTGTAACAACCTTTTAGGTACTTGAAAACAGTTATGTCCCCTCTCAGTCTTCCCTTTTCCAGACTAAATAAACCCAGTTCTTTTCAATCTTCCCTCACAGGACATGTTTTCTAGATCATTTTTGTTGTTATTTGTGATGGCGCATTGGGGATTTCCCGTCTCCTGCACCCCCGTAATGGCACGGACAGACTCCACCAGCCAGTAGAATAGAGGGAGTTTATTGCTTCTCCAGGATACAGCACAGCACAGATGTCATCTGGTTACAGGAACCGGGCCTAGGATGCCTCAGCCCCCCTTGAGATGGGAGAGACTGGGCCCCTAAATTCTAGCCCCTTTCCCTAGGCTGTCTCCTCCATGATCCCAGACAGAAACTAACTCACTCACTTCCAGCCCTGCCCCCCAGCCAGGGCTCCACTCCCCTTCTTCCCATTGTTCCGCTCCATGGGAGATACCTGTCTGACGAAGTTTGAAGCCCCTTGCATAATGACTCATCCCCTGCCCTGCTGGGCCGTGCTGCAGACAGCAGCCAGTGGAGGTCACTCACAACCCACTGCCCAGCATAGCAACCAGCAAGGTACCCCCCACTATGTCACATTATTATCTGGACTTTTACCAATTTGCCAACATCTTTCCTGAAATGTGACATCCAGAAATGAACACAATCTCCAGTTGAGGCCTAATCAGAGTGCAGAGGAATGCAAGAATGATTTCTGCTAATGCATCCCAGAACGATGTTTACCATTTTTGCCTCACTCCTACATAGTAGAGAAAATGTCACCTGGTCTCCTGAACATAATTATTCTCCAGTTATTTCAATTTTTGAACAAAGAATATCTTGCCAAGTTTGCATACCTTTAGCAGATTACAAATTCATCAGAATCATCACATTATGCAGAATTGATAACTATATATGCACTAAATATTTATGTCCACGTGGTATTCTTTACGGTGAAAGCTAATGACCTTTACATCAGAGTAAAAGGCTATATTCTTCCCAGAAATACACAAGACTAGAGCCTTAGCTGGTGTTAATAGATATAACTCTACTAAAGTCCACAGAGCTACAATGATTTATCCTAGGTGGGCTCTGGCCCATGAACTTTGCCATCACTAATTTGGCTGCTACTGTAGGCTGGGAATAGAATAGTGCCTCTACACCCTTTTCCATAATTCTTGCCAAATAGATGATGTTTGGCTTGCTGTGTCACACAAGCAGAAAGAGAGAAATGCCTCAAGTTCTTTTTAGTATCTGGAAGCTACAAATTCCTAATGTTCTGATATGGGAGCATCGGTTTCCCTCAGGTTTTCTTTCTGCCCCAACATTATTGAATGTATGATCAGGGAAACAAGCTAGGCCACAGCTCAGCTTCCCATCTCTTCTTCAGCCATCTTGTCATCATAATACGTCCCATTCTTGCTACACTTCTCTTTATCATGAGGATAGACGCAGCCATTGGGGAGCAGTAAAGGAAGAAAGAAGAAGATAGCCATCGCCCAATCCCAGATAAACCAGATCATCTGGATTGTAGATACTGAGGATGTGCTCAACTAACACCTCTATCATTGTGAAATTTGCTCACAGTTATACCCTGATACTATAGAGCATTACAAACAGCCATATTGAATCTCAACCACTATAACACTGGGAATAAAGAACATGCACCATTTGCTACATCCCTTCCAGCAAAGTACAGTAAAGGTTGTTGATAATCTCAGTGCATTCTATATACCTCCTGCCGCTCAATTGTGCTTCTTTTCAACACTATAGATAATAACACAGTGGAAGAGAGAAATCTAAAGTAACTGCATTCTAAAGACAGGCATAAAATCACATCATGCAAAGCACTTTCACGCTACTGCCCATGTACCATAGGCAGTAAAAGCTTCAACGTTCAATCAAGATGCCATTCCAAAACTATTAGAAATTACTTGCATGCTTCACCGGTTCCGTGGATAAAAGCCTTTTTAATGTTAATATTTTACAAATATCATAAAATAAGCATTATAATAATATTTTAGCATCTTCCATTTGAGGATCTCAAAACCCTTTGCAGATATTAACTAAATGAACCTCACAACCTCACTCTCCCACCATCTTGTCTGATATGCAGATGAAAATATTGGGGCACAGATGAAGCAAGTAACTTTCCTAAGGCCAAAAAGCAAGTCCCTGGCCAGGTCAGGAATAGAACACTTCCGACATCCCTGGTGGGCCAGATGCTGCTCTCTCTGGAGCTTGCCAACGCTGTCATCTGAGCATCAGCTGTGTCAAGAGCAACACAATCCAGAGACTGAATGTGCTGCTTCTATAGCAGTCCCAGTCCAGGGAACAAAATATAGACTGAGACCCCCCATAACTCAGCTTGTTCCCTAGTGCTGAACTACTTTTAGTGAAAGTCATGGACAGGTCATGAGCAATAAACAAAAGTTCATAGCCTATGACATGTCCATAACTTATACTAAAAATACCTATAATTAAATCGGGGGGGAGGGGGCTGCTGGTGGGGTGAGGGGCATCAGAGGTCTGGGGGGGGCTGCTGCTGCTAGGGAGAGGAACCAGGAGACCACTGCTAAGCAGGGTGGAAGAAGATCAGGGCCAGTAACGCCAGCTGCCAGGGGATACAGACTGCAGCTGCTCCGGCCAGGGCCCAAAGCTACAGACCATAGCTGCTCTAGCTACCCTGGGACCACTGCCAGGCTCCACTGGAAGCCATAAAGCAGTGTCATTTGTTTCTGCAATAAAAGGCCCAAAATAGGCAGATTTCACTGAATGATTACAAGTAATATATAAAATATATGCATGCCTATAGCTCATTAGTAATTATTAACACTAGCAATATGCTCACTACTATGCAAGACACAACAATAATACAGGGAGTCTTTCCCAAAGACCTTACATTCTAACAAACAAAATGGAGTAGATAAATCACACTGGAAAAGTCAGACTATGGAATGGTTGGATGACTTTATTATTATTTGTTATTTGCGATTTACCTTTTTGTGAGTGCTGCGGAGGGAAGGTATCTTATGAAGGAATCTGAAATAAGAAAGAAAGAGAGTTGGCAGGCTGGAATAGCAAGGGCATTTGATGCATGAAGGACGATGTAGAAGATGGCACAAGGGGGCTGATTCCCCAGTCTTGCACCATATGAAACAATTTATATCTGTGCAAAATGGACTTAAACACACCAACCATGGCATAAATGGAGAAATGTGATTTAGAAACATTTAATACCTACTCTGCGCACAGAGTGTAAAACAATACCCAAGATGCAAGACATGTGAGAATCAGACACAGCATCTGTTTTATAGAAATGACAACATTTTGTAACATCTATGATTCAGAAACATGTAAAACTGGGATACATGGGTCTCTTGCAGCTTAACAAAAGGCAAGGATTTATTTATTTTTTGAGTCTCCTTAAAATGTGTATTGGTCAAATAAGCAACAGTAAAACAAAGTATGTCTATGTTAAGATTAGCTAGTTTTCTTAAGCTTCTTACAGATATCAGACTGTGAAGGAGGATGTGTTTGCCTCCCTTTCTGTTCTTCACCAGAATCACAGGAGGAACCTAGGAAAATATTTTAATTTACCAAATCAAGTGAAACTTGAAATGCAGAAATAAAATCAAACCAGATGGTCATTATGATGTAAAGTCCATTTGCTCCTTTTAGGTGAAAGGAGAACCCTTGACAATACCCCATTTTCCTGACCTCTGCTCTTTTTAACTCCCACCAACACCACTCATCAGATTTGAATGGAGATATAATTTTGACCAGCTAGACTTCAAGCTGCATTTCAGTTCATCCCTGGTGGGCCAGATGCTGCTCCCTCTGGAGCTTGCCAACGCTGTCATCTGAGCATCAGCTGTGTCAAGAGCAACATAATCCAGAGACTGAATGTGCTGCTTCTATAGCAGTCCCAGTCCAGGGAACAAAATATAGACTGAGACCCCCATAACTCAGCTTGTTCCCTAGTGCTGAACTACAACCATACTTCCCTGCCCACCTCTTCTGGAGAGTCATGCATACTCATCTGGTGGGCAGGGCCGGCTGAGACCACATGGTGAGGGAGCCACTCGGGCAGGTGGCTGGAACCTGCCACAGCCACACGGCAGGGCGGAGTGCAGAAGGCCTGCTCCGGTGGCTAGGTCTGCCACGTGGCAGGGGGAACAGGGCCTGTTCTGGCGGCTGGGGCTGGAAACAGGACCTGCCACGTGAGGGGGGAAAGAGGGCTGCTCCAGCAGCCAAGAATGTGTCTGTGTTAATAAATTGGGTGTCACGGCGGCACCCATCCAAACCAGCGCACATCACCTCAATATTGGTGCACAAGCCAAAACTCACTCCACTCATGAGTATAATGAAGGTTAGGACAAAAAGTGTAGTATCTGAAGATAATCCATTACAATATACTGTTATTGGTTACTGAGTTCTGTTTGGCCTGATGCTCCCTGACATTTCCACTGGTGAAAGAGAGCAGAAGTGGGTGAAACTGCAGTGAGGGTCGCAGAAGGGAGAAAACATCAATTCCACTAAGACTCCCCATGTGCCTTTGAGCTCAAAAAGATAAAACCTACATTTTCCTTACTGGAACACAGAATCATAGGGCTGGAAGAGACCTCAGGAGGTCATCAAGTCCAACCCCCTACCCAAAGCAGGACCAATCCCAACTAAATCAACCCAGCCAGGGCTTTGCCAAGCCGGGACTTAAATACCTCTAGGGATGGAGATTCCACCACCTCCCAAGGTAACCCATTCTAGTACTTCACCACCCTCGGGGGCTACATCTACACTGCAGGCTTATTGAGCAAGAACTTTTAGCAGAAGAGATCTTCCACAAAAAGTTCTTGCGCAAGAGAACATCCACACTGCCATGGACACTCTTGCGCAAGAAAGCTCTGATGGCCATTCACAGAATGGCCATCAGAGCACCTGTGCTTTTTCCAATAGGGATTTCTTGTGCAAGACACCTCTCTTGAGTAGTTGTAGCTAAATTAGTCCCCGTCATATTGTATGTATTGTTGAGATTATTTTTTCCAATGTGCATTACTTTACATTTACCAACATTATATTTATTTGCCATTTTGTTGCCCAATCACTTAGTTTGGTGAGATCTTTTTGAAGCTCTTCACATTCTGCTTTGGTCTTAACTATCTTGAGCAGTTTGGTGCCATCTGCAAATTTTGCCACCTCACTGTTTACCCCTTTCTCCAGATCATTTATAAATAGGTTGAATAGAATTGGTCCCAGGACAGTCCCTTGGGGGACTCCACTAGTTACCTCTCTTCGTTCTGAAAACTTATCATTTATTCCTATCCTTTCTTTTCTATCTTTTAACCTGTTATCAATCCAATAGAGGACTTTCCCTCTTATCCCATGATAACTTACTTTACTTAAGAGGCTTTTGTGAGGGACCTTATGAAAGGCTTTCTGGAAATCTAAGTACACTATATATACTGGATCCTCCTTGTCCACATGTTTGTTGATTCTTCCAAAGAACTTTATTAGATTAGAAAGGCAGGATTTCCCTTTACAGAAACCATGTTGACTTTCCCCCAACAAATTATGTTCATCCATGTGCCTGACAATTTTATTCTTTACTATAGTTTCAACTAATTTGCCCGGTATTGATATTAAACTTACCAGTCTCTAATTGCCAGGATCACCTCTAAAGCCCTTTTTATATATTGGCATCACATTAGCTGTCTTCCAATTACTAGGTACAGGATGATACCCTCACTAATGTGTCAACAAAGACACTGTGTGTTGCTTCTGCCAAGACAGATGGGTTTGTTAGTGCAGTATAATGAAAACAGATAAGGGATAGAGCTGAAGTGCTGTTGGGTATAGTGGGAATATTTGCGTGTACTACTAAAGGACCATCCAGCCTCAACTCCTCTCCCAAGATGAGGTCAAGCAACCAGTCTGGAGGCGCAAGGATGGAAGGTATAAAACACTAAAAGCCAAAGAAATGCCTGTCCTTAAGTACAACCTCATTCCTTACCCCTTCCAAGAGATACAAAAGAGGTGGTACCAAAGACCCCAGACTCATGACCCTCCAAAATTAGAACATGCCTGCTAAGAAAGGGAGAACAGGGGCACCAGGAAAAGGCACTGCGGGAGCCCCAAATACCATGGTCTGCCGTCACCGGCAAGGGCACCATTTTGGGAATGCGGGGAGGGTTTGTAGCCGTATGTACCAACACACTGCTTGCTCATCTTCCTCTTTCCCTGACTATCAGAGAGCAAGGGGAAAGTACACAGCTTGTGTGCATTCCTCTCACTCCCGGCTGTTGAGGAAGGGGGTCAGAGAAGTAATTCACTCAAATTGGGAACTTTCTTCCAACTCCCCTGAACATGAAAGGAACAGGAAGAAGAGCAAGCAACACCCTAGTACCCAAGGCTGCAACCCTCCCTCCATCCGTGTCCCTTCCTTGAAATGGTGCCTTGGTAACGTACAGACTCTGTAGCTTGCCATTCCCAGAGGCTCTGCTGCCACTCAGGGCCCTGCTGCCGGCCCAACGCTCCCGCAACCACCTCCAGCTACAGCTAGGGCTGCCAATTCTCCTGGACGAGATGCCATCTGCAGCAGAAGTGCCCAGTCCATCTGGTCCAGGAGAGTTGGCAACTCCATGTGTGACCCCAGGCTAGGGTGGTAAGGCAAACAGTGTGTGGGGGGAGGGGCACAGCTCAACATCCTCACCCTAAAAACAGTTCCCTTGCCACTGAGCACAGCAGATTCATGAGCCGCATTAACTCCTACTCTGTGTATAGACACCACTGGGAGTGGATGACAGCATATTCCCTACAGAAGGGCATGCTGCTGGGGAAGAAAGGAGTAAGATAAAGAAACTGTTCCAGTGACATCAAATGCATTCTGTTTTCTTTAAAACAAGAGGGCGCACACATACACACGGTCATTTGTTGACTAATCACCCCATTTGATTAACATCTGCAATTGAAAGTTACTGGAATCAGAACAGTGCCAAAAACAGATAAATGAATAGTTACATTCTGCCTCCCTAAACTCTCTCTAGTGCTTCAGCTGGAGAATACATGCAGATTATTGTGCACTGTTCAACAGCTGCCATGTTCCACCACTGAGGGAGATGCACTTCCTTGATGAGCCAAGTGATCTTTATGCCTGTACTAGCTGGAGTTACCCAGAGTTGCTCGGGAAACCGGAGGAACAAAATGTAGAAAAACAGTAGTCCATTATCTTTTTTTGAATGGTAGAAGAGTTGCACTGATTTCTATAGGGATTAAAATATAGGTCCACATCATCTCTGGAGGGGGGAGGGTGCGACCCCAGGTGGACGGGAGGTTACACACGGGAGGGGCGCCCCAGCTCGCGCCCGGGGCTGCAGGTGCCGCAGGGGGTAGGGCGGGTGCCCAAGCCGTTGTGCGCGTGGGGGTCAGGGCACTGCGTGCCGGCGTGGGGAGGAGGGGGGCGGGAAAAAGAGGGTCGCTTATGTAACCTCGCAGGCAGGAAGGAGCGAGTCCCGGACGGCGCTGGGGGCTGCAGGTGCCGGGCACGGGACCTAAGGTGGGCGGGGCAGCCCCTGCAGCGCAGCGCGGCAGGTTACTTTTTTATTTTTACAGCTTGAGCTCGTGCCCAATCGGGTCCAAAAGTACCTTAAAACCTTCTCCTGGATGAAAGGTTATCCCATGCGAAGTTTGGTTGTGGTAGCTCTTATAGTGTCCAAGTTATTAGCGCACAAACTTACAAACATTCTCCTTTATATATTAGATAACTGTTTGTTAAGCGTATAAAATGGCTTGAGGTTCCTTCAACATAACAGGTGCTATCGAAACCGGATACATTTTTACTGCAGAAAAGCACTTAATTTTTAACATTTGCATAAAAGTTAAATACATATCTGCTCAGAGAGGTTTCATGACTGCTCTTTTGTATTTCAGTACAGAGCAAAAGTTGCAGACTCTTTGCATATTATTATCTCTGAAAACAGCACAATGGCAATGTACACAGACATATGGAGGTAGGTTCAGGCTCCACTCCCAAGTTTAAATGTTTTAGCAAATATCTCAGGAATCATGATAATGTTACCTACCAAGGTACAAACTTCAACCTTTGTACTGCACGTAGCAAGTTAAGTACATAAAAACAGATCCGATACCACATTTTATTTCCAAGTGCCCTGCTCCGACAATCCCTGTGGCTTCTAACAGGATTACTCATGTGGTTTCAGTTACAGTACGCATCAGTGCGTTGAACAAGATTAAAATATGAATAGGCAATGGAACGCAGAACACTGTCACATTGGAGTAACGTTCCAAGCACTCCTCAGCAGAAAATGTTGAAGTCAATAGTCACATCTAGTAAAGTTAAACTGAAAACAGCAGAAAACTGAAATTTCGCAGACCATAGACAGAGTTCTAGTAAGTGCAACAGGTGTTTCAAAGAGCTAAAATATTAGCATTCAGTCCGACAAGTTTCTTTCCTGTCATCAAACATTAAGCTCATCACCCGGTGATCATCTGATGCTTATGGAAGCGAATAGACCGTATTTTGCTAAATTATTCATAGGCCAATATTAAAGGGTTTTAAAATATTGGGCTCTTTACCTGAAGACTGGCAATTATCACTTCATTTACAGTACCATTAAATTCCAATTCTTTAGTGAGAGAAAAATTTATTTGAGTTCCTCAGGACACATTTTGTCCTTAAAATTTTTTTAAAAGACAACCTTTTCATATGCAGAAGTTTAGAGAATGATCCTTTGCTCTTTCAGACTCATTCTTTTAGAGAATTAGTTGTTAACAGGAAAAATATGCCATTAATGCATAAGCTTACTTTCCCCACAGCTTTGTGGCAAAAGGTTTTTCACCTCAAAAGATACTTGTTTGAGGCTTGTTTTAGAAACTAAAATATTTCTATTTTAGAGTAAGACAACAAGGAAGGGACTTGGGAGACAGAATGTAAACAATTTTGCTCTAAGGAGTAATTTTCTAAACATTCTTTTATACATAAAATTAAGTACTACTTTTAAATTAAATAGTAATGTTTCAGTAAAGAGTTAATAACAAGATAATCAACTTCTGGATAATATGTGGCAGATAAAGCAAAATAAAAATGATGCTACTCAGTTAAACAAAATAAACATGAAAGAGGTAGGTGGAAAGAGACTGTCAATCTGGAAATGTATTTTTGAAAGGGAAATTCTCGCATTGTATTTGTTCTTTATTTGTGGCAACTGCAGTCTACCGTTACAGTATTCATCACAGAAGCAGATCAAGTTCCAAAAGACTACTCCATGTCAACAAATCATTCCTATTTGATTTCATCTAAAAAGATATAAATTAAAATATGCCTACCTCATCACAGTAAAAGCAGTTCTCAGTTTCCCTAAAGCAGCAATCACCAAACAGTTGATCACGATTAACTGGTCAATCACGAAGGTACTGCTAGCCGATCTTGATACAGTGTTCCTAGTCCCCCTTCCTTCTCCACCACCCGCAACGAGGAGCCCATGCTGACGCTACAGCCTCCCACCCCTCGCAAAATTGGAGCCACAGCTGGTAGGGTTACCAGATTGCTTCAAAAATATACACACTTGATCTCAGATGGCGGGGTTGGGGAAGGGGCTGGCCAGGAGGGGAGGGGACTGGCCAGGAGAGATCGGGGGCAAGGGGAGAGAACTGGCCAGCGGGAAGCAGGGCTGGCCGGGGTCGGAGGGAGCGGGGCTGGCTGGGGGAGATTAGGGGTGTGGACCGGCCGGCAGAAAGCAGGGCTGGCCGGGGAGGGGAGCGGGAACGAGCAAATTGGCCGGCGGGGAGCGGGACTGACCCGGGAGTACGCAGATCCCGGGGTGCTGCCTGTCCTGCGCACGGTCCCAGCGAAGCACGAGCGACTCCGGCCCCAGGGATTCCCTCACGCCCCGGCCCTGCCCACCCCCCCTCCTCATGTAGTTGCGTATTGCCTAGCTGGTTAGACACACTCATGCAGTGTGAGCGTGTCTGCCAGCCAGGCAGTATGCAACTACGTACTGATACTCCTAATAATAATAAAACTTACCTAATTAGAAAATATATGTCCAGTATTTTCTCAATTTGTTTCCTAGACAGAACCCTCAAATACCGGACTGTCCGGTTCAAAACCCGATACATGGCAACCCTAACAGCTGGCTTCCTGCAGTTGCCTGCAGATGCTGCCAGAGAGATACCCATCCCTGGAGACCTTCAGGTACCGGCCAAGCTGCCCATGCCCCCTCCCCCCTGGCCAGACACCCACCAGCACCCTGTTCCTACCCCCTCTCTCCTGGCCAGATACTCACCAGTACCCTGTTCCTGCCCCTTCCCTCCAGGCCAGACACCTACCACCAGCTTATTCCTGTATCCTACTTCCCACCCAGATTCTGCACTCCCATCCCTATCCTAGTCACTGGCAACCCTAACCCACACACTGGAGTGAGGCGTTTCAGTTGGGGCCACATCAGGTGAGCCCACATCTGGCCGCAGCAGCATAACACCCCTGCACTCCCTACACACCCCAACCCTGAGCCCATCATACACCTGAACCTCCTGCCCTGAGCTCTCCAAATCCCCAAACTACTACACCCCACATTTCACATCTTGTGCTACAACACTCTTGCACCACCCACACACTGCAAACCTGTGCCCTGAGCCCATCATACACCCCAACCCAAACTCCTGCATCCCAATATCCACAAGTCTGTGGCTTGTCAGTACCCCAATCCCCACCTGACCCCAACACTCCCCGAGCCAGTATCTCCTTCTCCACCTACTCCGGCATCCAAATTCCCTCCCAGAGCTTGCACCTCTCACTCCTTCCCACACCCAAATCCCTCGTTCCCATCCCAGAGCCCACATCTCTGGTCTCAACCCAGTGGGAGTGAGTAAGGGCTGGGGATAGCAAGTGATAGAGAGGGCGGGGCCTCAAGAAAGGGGGGGGGTCTTGGGGAAGGGATGGGGTAGATTTTGGCTTGCACTGACATTTAAAAAGTGATCTTGGGGTACGTCTAGACTACAGGCTTTTGTCGACAGAAGTTTTGTCGACAGATACTGTCGACAAAGCTTCTGTCGACAAAGAGTGTCTAGACTACATCCAGTTCTGTTGACAAAGCAAGCCGCTTTGTCGACATGACAGTGTAGATGCAATAGCGCCTTCTGTCGACAGAACTCTGTCGACAAAAGGCATTATTCCTCATAGAATGAGGTTTACAGCCATCGACAAAACTGCTGAGTTCTGACGACATTATGTCGACAGAACTCAGCAGCAGTGTAGACACAGGTATAGTTTTGTCAACAAAAGTCCACTTATGTCAACAAAACCCTGTAGTCTAGACACACCCTTGGGTGTAAAAGGTTGGAGACCATTGCCCAAAAGGAGCTTAGCTCTGCTTACCTGGAGTTGGAAAGGGAAGAGAAGTGAAGGACATAATATTTTTATAAAGTCTTTTTTAAACCGATTCTTCTGACTATATGTATGTGTGACGGGGCGGAGCGCCTCTGCCCCTCCGAGGCGAATCAGCCCCGCACTGAGCTGGCGGTCGCACTCGCGCTCCCCGGGGTGGCCTGGGGAACGCGGAGGTTCTGCGCTCCCTGCACGGCCGCCGCGGGCCAGCTGAGCAACAGGGGCGGGGTTAAAGGCAGGTGCCTGGTGTCGGTGCAGGAGGGAGACGCGCTGACGTCGGAGGGCAGGTCGGCACGCTGACGTCGGAGGGCGGGAGAGTTAAAAGGAGAGAGGGAATCCCCAGGCAGGGGGGAGGAAGGGGAGAGAAAGGGGAGGAGGAGCTGGAGACAAAGGGAAGGAGAGGAGATGAACAAGGAGTTGGGGGTAGGAAGAAGCCCAGGGCAGGGGTTGGAGTCGAGCCCGGCGAGTCGGAGGGTTGCGGACGAGACCCCCCCACCAGCTGAACAGGTTCAGTCGAACCTGTTCTTAGGGCCCTGGGCTGGGGCCCGTGAGAGAGGGCGGGCCCGGGCCCCCCTACCCCCCTTTTTTGCGGCCAAGGGCAGGACATACAGTGCTGAGCACCCGGGGAGGCCGTCAATTTGGGACTGGGACCTTGTGAATACCCTCCTTATGGGGGCGGCAATACAGGGAGGGGCGGGCCACTCGCGTCTTGGACTGGCCAGCAGGGCCCGCACCCCAACTGTATGTTACAGCAAACTTTTATTAGTGTAATATTAAACTGACAAAACTATCAGAAAGTGACGGGAAGATTTTTCTCAACTAGAAGAGAAAAAGAAAATGTTACTGTGTCCATGAGAACTATACTAGCATCTTTCTTATGTAACTGGAATATATTTCAAGATCTACAAATCTGGTGACTGTTAAGAGTTTCACAAGTGAGTATTATGGCCTGAGGGACTGCAAAAATTAAAAAAGTTTCAGAGAGGTAGCCATGATAGTCTGTAATTGAAAAAACAACTAATAGTCCTGCAGCACCTTAGGGTATGTCTACACTACAGTGTTATTTCGAAATATCTTATTTCGAAATAGTTATTTCGAAAATGCGTCTACACACAAAATGCATTTCGAAATAGCTTTTTGCTAATTCAAAATAGCGCGTCCACATTGGGCGGACTCTGAATCGCATTTAAGGCTGGCTGGAACCAGTTCCGGCAGGGCATCAGGTCAGGACTTACTGTGGGCTGCTGCCTGAGGCCTGTGCTTAAACAGACCACCCTCCCAGGACAGCCAGTTCTCAGGTTTCCCTGCTTGCTTGTCTGCCTCGATGAGGGACAGCAAAACATTTTGTCTCTGCGTGCTCTGATTGCCCTCACTCTGGACACCACAGCACTCTGCAATATGGAGCCAGAGCTGCCCCTAGGTACTCTGGTGCTTCTCTTGGACACATTGCTGTGAGCCTGGCTGCACTTTCTGCAGGCTGCCACCTGGGAGGTCCATCGGGGGGCTGTCAGTATCCAGGAGGCCCTGCGGGAGAGCTTCCACCCTGAGGAGCACTAACAGCCTCCCTGGTCTGCCCCACTGGGGGCTTGTCCCTCACGTCCTTCCACTTACCCCTTCCTAGCCCCCCTTCCTGATGTCAAATAAAATACATGTATTTTCATGAACACAAACTCTCTTTATTTAACAAAACTGGGAGAGAAATGAAACTCTGGTGAGACTGGGGAAAGGAGGTGAGAGAGGGGGAAGGGGAAACCTGGGAGGAGGGAGCTGGAAGGTGGAAGCAAGGGGAAGAAGAGGGAGGGGAAGCTCAGGGCTCAGGATTGGGGGTCTCGCCGGACCAACTTGATTTTCATGCAAACCTTCTCCTGGGTTCGCATGTGGCCTTTGGTGGCCAGGCTGGCAGCTATCCTGCCATAGACGGCCGCGTTCCTCCATCTAGTGCGGAGATCATGGACGTTGGGGGCATCCCCCCCACACCTGAATAAGGTCCATGATCTCCACCCTGGACCAGGAAGGCGCTCGCCTTCTCCGGGCCCTGGCAGGCTCCTGGGAGCTGGCAGACTGCTCCCGGGGGGCGGTGGAGGGCTGGCTGCCAGTGGCTTGCTGGCTCATATTTTGGGGCCACAGGGTCAGGGGCAGTGACTGCTGGCTCTGGGCTGGCAGGCTTGGAGCTGGCACAGGCACTGTGGCCAGAGTCTACCCCTTTAAGGGCTCCGGGAGGGGGAGGGAGAGAAGTGTTCTTTGTTGAGGCCGGAGTGGCCACCAGTGCACCCTGGGAAGGCTGGAGGCCCCCTATTTCGATATAAGTGTCTACAGAGCACTTATTTCGAAATAGCTATTTTGAATTTGGCATTATTCCTCGTAGAATGACATTTACCAAATTTGAAATAAGTGCTCCGCTATTTTGAATTTATTTCGAAATAGCGGTTTGGCTGTGTAGATGCTAGTAAAGTTATTTCGAAATAAGGGCTGTTATTTCAAAATAACTTTGCTGTGTAGACATACCCTTAGAGACTAACAAAAAATGTAGATGCATCACAGGCACAACAAAATACAGGCAGCAGTGCAAGGGAGGGCAGGCAGCACTGCAGAGACAGTACTGGGGGGAACTGGCTTTTAAGTTAATTGAATAGTGGAGTAACCTCATGAATTTTTATCAGTTAGTCGACTATTCTATAGTCCCTGAGGGCAGGACCAGCAGCCACTGTATTAGAGGCAGCTACGCAGGGTGCCAAGCAGGAGCTGGTCTGTGAAGGGAGTCAGTTTAAAAACCAGCTTCCCTCCCAGACTGGATGCCTGTTGCCCTGTGCTGCTGCCTCTGATAAAGAAGCAGCAGCGCATGGTATGGTAGCAGCAGCCCCTGTCTTGGGGCGGGGGGGCGGGGGGGGGTCTGAGCTCCTGGACTTGGGGCAAACTGGAACTGAGCTGGGTTGCCTGCTCGCCCAGCTCCTAGTAACAATTTAAATGCAGAGCCACAGAAAGCAAGGACTGAACTGGACTGAACCCACAATATTCTTGCCAGCAAGTTAAGGGAATGTGGATTGGATAAATGGACGGTAAGATGGATAGAAAGCTGGCTAGAAGGCCGGGCCCAGCAGGTAGTGATCAACGGTTCGATGTCAGGATGGCAGTCGGTTTCTAGCGGAGTGTCCCAAAGTTCAGTTCTAGGACCGGTTTTGTTCAATATCTTTATTAATGACCTGGATGAGGGGATGGATTGCACCCTTAGCAAGTTTGCAGATGACACTAAGCTAGGGGGAGAGGTAGTTATGCTTGGGGGCAGAGATAGGGTCCAGAGTGACTTAGACAAACTGGAGGATTGGGCCACAAGAAATCTGATGAGGTTCAACAAGGACAAGTGCAGAGTCCTGCACTTGGGACGGAAGAATCCCAAGCATTGTTACAGGCTGGGGACCAACCAGCTAAGTAGTAGTTCTGCAGAAAAGGACCTGGGGTTACAGTGGATGAGAAGCTGGATATGAGTCAACAGTGTGCCCTTGTAGCCAAGAAGGCTAATGGCATATTAGGTTGCATTAAGAGGAGCATTGCCAGCAGATCCAGAGATGTCATTATTCCCCTTTATTCGGCTCTGGTGAGGCCACATCTGAAGTAGTGTGTCCAGTTCTGGACCCCCCACTACAAAAAGGATGTGAACGCATTGGAGAGGGTCCAGCGGAGGGCAACCAAAATGATTAGGGGGCTGGAGCATATGACCTATGAGGAGAGGCTGAGGGAGTTGGGTCTGTTTAGTCTGCAGAAGAGAAGAGTGAGGGGGGATTTGACAGCAGCCTTCAACTTCATGAAGGGAGGTTCCAAAGAGGATGGAGAAAGGCTGTTCTCAGTAGTGACAAATGGCAGAATAAGGAGCAGAGCAGAACAAGGATGGCAGAACAGTCTCAAGTTGTGGTGGGAGAGGTCCAGGTTGGATATTAGGAAAAACTATTTCACTAGGAGAGTGGTGAAGCACTGGAATGGGTTACCTAGGGAAGTAGTGGAGTCTCCATCCCTAGTGGTGTTTAAGTCTCGGCTTGACAAAGCCCTGGCTGGGTTGATTTAGTTGGGAATGGTCCTGCCTAGAGCAGGGGGCTGGACTTGATGACTTTCTGAGATCTTTTTCAGCTCTATGGTTCTATGATTCTATGCTAGCCAGACTACTACAAAATTTACTGGTGGGAGGGGAGGTGGAAAGCATGTAGTCTATAATATTAACCTATAAGCTTTTGCTTATTGGTTAATCGACTACACTATTACATTCCTCCCCAGCACCAACTCCTGTTTCCCCCCTCCCTTGCTACCTCTGGTACAGAGGCAGCAAGTGTGGTGGGGGGAATGCATGTCGTCGACATAACTAACAGATAAGCCTACGCTTGTCGGTTAGTCAACACTTGCTTACATCCCTAGCGCACAAAGCCTCCCCCTTCCTTCCACAGTGCAGAGAGCCACAGGGAGCACTAGCTATTTTGAGTGGCAGTGTTTCATGCAGCGGGGGTGGACGGGCCAAATTAAAAGGCTGGCAAGCTAGCCCACACCTAGGGTATTAGGAAAACTATCCTTACAGCAAGAAAATTACATACTAGGCCAGGTTACCAAGGGAGGCTGTGGAACACCATCATTACAGGTATTTAAGAACAGGTGAAACAATCACCTGACAGAATGATTTAGGTATACTTGATTCTCCATCAGCAAAAGAAAAGAGGAGACAGATTAGATAACCCTTCACGGTCCTTCCCAGACCTACATTTCTACTATTACATGATTTTATTTATACTCTACACTATGTTCCTATTGGACCAGTGTGATCAGATCCATAGTTCTCCGGCTTCCTCACACCAGTATTGATATTTTATATCACTTTGCCTTTACTTCACAAAATGCTTGACTTGGCTGGAATGCTTTATTAATGCTGTTTTTGAACACCAGTCTAATTAGATAAACCTTTTCAAAATCAGCACTTACCAGGATGATTTCATTAGGCTGTCAAAAGTAACAGTGCCTCTGCATCTTTTAAAGCTCTTAAGGGCAAAAAGCATGCAACACAGATCATATAAAAGTGTATAGCTCAGATTTTCTATTTCAGCTAATGCACAGAACTAGGGATGTAAGGGAGTAGTTGAGTAGTCGACTGACGGATAAGCCTAGGCTTATCAGTTAGTCAACTACTCGCATTCCCCCCCCTCCCCTTGGTGTCTCCGTAGAGGGGGGAAATGCAAGTAGTAGAGACTTGACTACCTGATAAGCCTAGGTTTATTGGTCAGTATCAGAGGCAGCAAGGTGGGGACAGGGCGAAGCTGGTGCTGGGGGGAAGCCAGCTTAAAAGCTGGTTCCCCCCAGCACTGTCTCCGTGGTGTCACCTGCTCCCCCCGCACTGCTGCCTCTATTAAGAGGCAGTAGCATGGGGGGCGGGGCGACTGGGGAGGCTGCCATGAGGCAGCCTCTGCCCACAGTGGGCCCTGGCTCACCTGCATCCCACAGATCAGCCCCTGTCCACGAGGTTCTTAGTGGGGAGCTGGGACCCCATAGAGAGGGGCTGCTGCCAGAGTAGCCTCTGTTCATGGCTAGCCACTGCGGACAGGGGCTGCTAGACCCGGCGTGAGCCGGGACTGAGGAAGCCCAGCTCAGTCTCAGCTCGCGCCAGGTCCTGGAGCTATCCCCGCTGTGGCTCTGCAGCTTAAGGGTAGTAAGAGCCAGGTGGGCAGGCAGCCCGGCTCCTATTACATTTAAACTGCAGTCACGGTGGGGGTAGCTCCCAGACCTGGTGCGAGCTGAGACTGAGGCTTCCTCCCTTATTGACTAATCATGTAGTCAACAGAAATCCTATCAACTACACGATTAGCTAATTATTCACTTCCTAACAGCCCTACACAGAACTATTGTATTTCTAAACCTTTAAGCCCTATTTCCCAAGGTAAACAAAGGATCACGCAAAGTGTATTTTGATGTGTTAATGCTTAAACCAAAAGCAGAAAAGAATTTGAATACATGGCTGTTTATTTCTTTGGGTTTTCTATTAAACCAGCATTTATGGTGAGTGCTAGATATGAAGACAGAAAAAGCAACTGTGCTCAGTAAATCACAACTGTTCACAGTTATCCTACATGCAGATATTTGCAGCTGGAGAAGGCATGTGCTTAAACTCCCTTCTGCACCTCAAAAGTGAAGCCATTTCACTCTTACTCGCAGACGGTGGAAGGAAGCCAGAGAGAAAAGGAAATGCTTTTTTATAAAAAATTTCAGCTTATTTTCTGTCAGCATGTTGTGATTTACTGAAATCAACAGAAATTTTGCTACCAACTTTAATGGGAGCTGGATTGGTTCTTAAATATTATAACAACTCTCAGAAAAAAAAATACCTTGGGGACCTTCCAATGTTAAAGACAATTATTTTTGTAATTAAGGTGACCATACATCTTGTTTTTAGTTAACATAACTCATGAAGCTACGTGACCATTTCCAGAATATTTTACTATATCACCATCATTGATTGTTGGCAAAATATTTTATGGAAAATAAAAGGCAATCATTCAAAAGAAAGGCAGGATGATAAGTGGGCATATATGGTTGTAGCTCCATCGACTCCAACGGAGCGGTGATAGTTTATAAGAGCTTAGGATCTGCCTCAGGATCCAAGCATTTTATCACTCGAACCTTTAATGAGAGATTTTTGGATGGAAATTATGAATGGTCATAAAAAATGTGAAATGTAAAAAAACTAGCTATTATGAGCCAAATCCTGCTCACCTTTCCTTCTGAGAGGAATCCCATTGACTTTAATGAACCAAAACCGTCAGAACTTGGCCCTAAAAGTACAATATACTAGCTCAATTATCTGTTTCTATTTGTACTTGCCAAATGCATGGAGCCAATTCAAAACTGCATTACACATCGTGTACGCCTGTTCTCAAAGGAATTCACAGAGACAAGTACACTCTTTTGCAATTCAATAAACCCCTTTTTCTCACGCTCAAGTGGTGACCTCTTCTTAAATACACAAGCCTCTGAAGAGAAGATGCAGCCAAAAACCTAGGGATTTTCAATGACAATTTACATGTAAAGCAACATAGTCAAGTTCTATAGCCTCAAAAAATCTGCCCTTAAAAATACTGAAAATTCTTCCATACTCCCCTAGACATTAGTGTAATTTAAAAATAAAGACAGACAGATTTACAATAATAGATCTACATAACAAAACTTCAGTGCCTATACTTGGAGTCTGTGTGCGCACACAGTGCTACACAACCACACTGGGAGTTGTACTACATCCTCTTCCAATCATTTGCTAAGTGGAACCTTCCAGTAACGTCCCTTGACCATTTCATCACTTCCAACATCACAGAAAACTCATGGGATGTAAATATTAGGAAAAGCACTTTGATTATACAGGAAGAGATGTTTTGAGCAAGGAAAAAGTTTTCTGAGGATATAGGCGGTGATCACTATTCTATTCTGTGAGTTTGCAAAAGCAACCAGAGGCAGAAAGGAATCTTAAGGGCACAAATGACAGACAGGCACAAATAAGGAGAAACTCTCACTGGTACTGCAAAAAGAGGCAGAAGCAAGGACTCTCCAGTCTGTGTATTAAGGCTAGATGGCAAGGGACAGGACAGAAGATCGAATCAACAGAAGCACCAAAAATTAAGAATTTCTGGACTTGTTTGGTACTTGAATTCTTTACATTAACTTAGCACTAACAATGTAAGTTGTCTGGCTATGAGAATTTCTTTGTGTTCCTCCATCCCCACCAAATTATACTTTTTTTTTTTTTTAAAGTGATTCCTTACCTCAGTAGATAAATACTTTGTTATGTAGTTATTCAGCTTATGGATAAGTGCTCTGGATATGGATAAAGGGGAAGACCAATCGAGACTCAGGTTCTCCTTTTTCAATTAAAAATATTTGATTAATTATGTTATAAGCATGGGAAAAGTGCCATTTATTCCCATCCACATATTATAGTAAGTACACAAATCCAAAGAAACATCAGATATCACCACAGAAGCCATGGAATCCTACATAAATTCTTTATTGCCCCACTTTAGCAAGCCATTTAAGCATGAGCTTAAATTAGAGCACATCAATAATCGTACTACCTGCAGTGGGACTACTGGGGCCTAAAGTTAAACAGATGTTTAAGAGGTGGGTTGAATCAGTGCTTCTATGACATCACTGAACAGTGTTTATGAAAGCTGAACATGTAACTAGAATGCTTGGTTTTCACTACATCTTCAGACACCAAGTCTGGTTGAATATATTTGGATCCAAACTCAGCACCCTAAAGACAACCAGTTCTCCAGTGCTCACAGCAGCCCACTCCAGTCCATTTTGGCTGTATCTGGCAAATAACAAGAATGGAAGCTGGTTAAGGGTCCCCTCTTCCCAAGGTTCCCAAATAGCCACATAGCCCATTCTGAATCTCCATTTCATGGTGTCTTAAATAACTCAAAAGTTTATCAGGGAAGTGAAAAAAAAAATCAGAGGAAGTCACAAAATGCAAGCTATTTGAACAAAATAGTGCAGGTTGAACCATTCTAGTCCCGCACCCTTGGGGCCTGACTGGTTCCGAATGAGAGAATTTTCTGGACCATGAAAGGTCAATATTGTCTAGCAGCATTAACAACACTTGCACTGCTTATTGGGCTGTTAGAGGACATTTAGGGGTAAATTAGAGCTAACAGCACAGAACACTGAGACCTAGGACTAGTGAACATAAGAATGGCCGTACTGGGTCAGACCATCTAGCCCAGTAGCCTGTCTGCCGACAGTAGCCAGTAGCCCAGTAGCCAGTAGCCAGGTGCCCCGGAGGGGATGGACCGAAGACAATGATCAAGCGATTTGTTTCCTGCCATCCTTCTCCAGCCTCTGACAGAGGCCAGGGACACCATTTCTATCCCCTGGCTAATAGCCTTTTATGGACCTAACCTCCATGAAATTATCTAGATTCTCTTTAAACTCTGTTATAGTCCTAGCCTTCACAGCCTCCTCTGGCAAGGAGTTCCACAGGTTGACTACGCACTGTGT
This sequence comes from Rafetus swinhoei, assembly GCA_019425775.1. Lineage (NCBI taxonomy): Eukaryota > Metazoa > Chordata > Testudines > Trionychidae > Rafetus > Rafetus swinhoei. Next base: position 8,401,215 of record CM033429.1, on the reverse strand, counting down.
GAAGAAGAACTTTCTTTTATTAGTTTTAAACCTGCTACCCATTAACTTCATTTGGTGTCTTCTAGTTCTTCTATTATGGTAACTAATAAATAACTTTTCTTTATTCACCCTCTCCACACCACTCAAGATTTTATATACCTCTATCATATCCCCCTAAGTCTCCTCTTTTCTAAACTGAAAAGTCCCAGTTTAGTAGCTGTAAACAAACTTCATGGGACGGTGGGAAACTTTGCCACACCCATGAAAAGTGGACATCCAGCTAACTAAAATCATTCTGAATGACAGATGTTTCCGGACCAGAGAGTTCAGGACTAGAGAGGTTCAACCTGTACTAGCTTAGCACATCTCAAGAAGTTGCTGCTAAGCAGCCTCAAAAACTAAACTGTAGGATATAGGTTTAAAACAGTGATTCTCAAAGTGGTCCGTGGACCAACACTGAGAAAGCTGCTAACTGGCTGCTCCAGTCTGTTTATTTACCGTCTCCACAGCCACAGAGCCTATTGACTCCCACTGGCTCCAGTTCGCCATTTGCAACCAAGGGGAGCTGTGGGAATCGGCATGGCCTGGCCTGGACTGCTGCTTCCCATGGCTCCCCTTTTGTAGCCAATTATACTCATGCAAAGTAAGCACAGAACAGGTGCAAATACTACAAATTCGGACTTAGAATATGATTGGAGGGCTGTGCACTTCCCAATGAGCTTAGACTCAAAGCAGGAGCAAGGAGTCAGTTTTCAGACACTTCCTGAGATGTCTCAGAGGGCTAGCCATGTCAGTCTTTAACTGTAAAAATAATGAGTCTTGTGGCATTTCAAGAGACTAAAATGTCTTAGGTCATGAACTTTCGTGGGTAAAACCCACTTCATCAGATAAGTTGGAGCAGAAATTACAGAATCCGGGATATATATAACAGCAAAAGATGGTGTCTGTCAATTGTAGACCCAGTGTTAATTAACCTAATTAGGTTAGGGTGGATGTGGCTCATTCACAGCATTTGATGTGGAGATGTGAATATCAAAAGCGTGGAACTTGCCTTTGCAGTGTGTTAACCAGTTAAGATCTTTATTCAAGTCTAAAATGATAGTATTGAACTTGTAAACGAATTCCAGTTCAACTGTCTCCCTCTGAAATTGGATGATAAAATTGTTTTGTAGAAGGATGGCTACCTTTAAATCCATTACTGAATGTCCAGGAACCTATCCTTGCAACAAACCCTGTTGCCAACCCTGTTCACATATCTATACAAGCAACAGCATCACAGAACCTAACCGCATAAGCTACAACATCAATACTCAAACCCCTGCACATCCAGTAATGTGATATATGCCATCAAGTGCCAGCAATGCCCCTTTGCCATGTATATTGGCCAAACCGGACAGTCTATGCACCAAAAGATAAATGGACACAAATCAGACATCAGAATGGTAATGGTAACACACATAAACCTGCAGGGGAACATTTTAACCTCCCTGGACATCCATATCCCTTTTCCTGATGTTTCTGAAATGTTCCCTGCTATACACAACCTTGTCATACTTTCCTCTTCGCCTTCCTGGCTCCCACAGAGTATGTCTACACGGCACTACTGGAGCCCAAGCCACACTTCCATCCGCACAGAAATCAATCTGAATAAGGTCAGCAAGCACTCAAGATTGAGGAGAGTGCCCAAGTTCCTCTGACCTGGATGAAAGCCTTGTTATTTTATAGTGCGGATGCAGGTAAAGCAGCAGACCCCCAAGTTTGGAGGTGTACGTAGTGCAGCATGGATGCATTAGCAAGGCTGTGAGCCTGAGTTCAGCACCTGTAAACCCAGGATATAACGCATCAAAAATGCCCAAATGCAGGCTTGGAAATACCAAGCCCACATACCCGTCTCTCATAGACTCAGGTTTACACATGCAGGTGCCCTTTCTATGGAGGCTTCTCCTCTCACACTTTCTGCCCATGTTGAGGCATGTTCCCATTATGCTGCTTCCAGCTCCTACACCCTCTTCCCACCTTTTTCCTCTAAACAGCATCACATTTGTTTCTTCTCCACTCCATCGTGGGCTCATTTACGAGCCACCAATACCTCTTATTAGCCCTCCTCTCCGATTTCGACTCTTGGTTCTGAGCTCTCTCTTTCTCTCACCACAGCCAGCCACATGCACCTTGCCCTGCTCAGCTCCATGCAGAGATCACTATACTAGCTTTTGTGTGACACTCCGCCTCCTCCACTTGGACTCCTTCCACTGGCTCCCATTTCTCAATCCTATCACTTAGGAACTGCTTCTCTGCATTTTCAAAACTCATGATCTGTTGCACCCTAACTCTCAATCGCTATCAGGATGTTAACATCCACCTCCAATCAACCCATGATGCCAGCTTCCCTCACCCACTTTTTCCATTTTCAGATAAGCACCTTCTTGCTTTCTCTCATGGCTGTCTCCCGTAAACGTTCACAAAGCTACCTCATTATTCAGCTTTGAATGTCTCCTTAACCATAATTCCTTTAGAACAACTGACAAGCAAAGCTGCTGGCATTGTGAGACCACTGCCAATCATGATGACCAATAACATTTCATTGTTTCCTTGTACTCCCCCATCTGCCTGTATCCATCTATTGTCTCTCGTCTTGTACTTGCACTGTATGCTAAGTTGAGGGTGAAGGTCTTTTTGTTCTGTCTGTTTATGGTATCTGGCATAATAGTGTCCTAGTCCTAGACTGGTGCTTCCTCAGCACTATAGTAATATATAAAATAATTTAAAAAAATCAGGTGCAATACATGCAACAAACAAGAATTCCAGTAACTTGTAGCCATTGATTTTAAAAATTACACACTGATGTGAGAGTAAGGTGGTGTCCCTCACAGCATATAAAACAAGAGTCAGCAGGCATGAATGGGGCAGCTTCAGCAGACATAGCTGGGAGAGGGGTGCATGTCCCCCACCTGGGGCAGCTCCAGGTTCGTCTGCCCCCTGCATTCCACAGCCAGAGTGAGGAATGCAGCAAACTGCACTTTCCTCTTGCTCCCTAACGACGGGGAACAGCCAGCAATTTTCCCATAAGCATAAGGGGGAGCTGCATTCCACACCCCATACTCCCTAAAGTGCACCTGGGGGATGGGAAGCTCAAGGCTGGCAGGGAAGCTATTCGACCACCTGGTGATTCTGTCTCTTTTCTGTATGGTTTTATGATAAGAGAAAGCTGCATGCCAAATTGGTGGTCCTAGCTCTTACTGTTTAGGAGGAGTTCTTGAACAAGAGGACTCACAGATGGACAGACTCCCTCATTCTCTCACTTACAAACTCTTAGGATTTTCTTTCTTTTCTGAACTGCCGTTGATTTAAGTACTACTTGTTGTCCCATAAAACTGTTTTTCAAAGTCAAATAATGTACAAATTATACCGAAGTGCAGGTTTAAAGTGTTCACAATGAACTTTAATGGAGATTGAAGGAAAATACACCAGCCTGTCATCAGAGGTATGTTTATCACAAACAGCTTAAAATGAGCATGCACAAGGTTAGAAGAGGCTCTTTGGAGCTTAAATCCCATCACAGTCATGAAAAAATCCATTCAGCCACAGCACCAAACCTTCCTTTATTATTTAGAGGTGATGAGTCTGAATCAATCTTTTTTGCCATCTAACAGAGTACTGCTGTCATCCTGCTTTCTACTGATATTTAGTTATATGGGAAACTTAAGAATGAATCATTCAGTGGCTAAATATAGCCTACTACAGAACATTCCTGACTTCGCCTTTTAAAAGGCAAGCCCCTACATCTAGCTAAGGAAGTAGTGCATTTTTACAAACTCCTCCTCCCCCGCTCCATCCACCAACACAAAAAAGGGCACCTCAACTAAACCTTCACCCACACTCAAGCTAACCAAAAATACACAATGGAATCACGTTTTCTTAGAATTTCCAAAGTATATTCATCATCAAAGAATCTTATCTTTCCAGGGTCCACATTATTATCAGTAGATAGTGCACCACATCAGTAAACTATTTTATCATAAAGATTTCACCTGATAGCTTTATTTTCCACCCTATTATTTCATGTTCTACCATTCTCACTGTACTAAAGGCCAGGCAATATGCCATCACATGACAGCTTTCTTTTCAAATAGGTTAAAAATATATGAAAACAATGGCCCTAAATGGAATGGTCCTTTTCCAGAAACATACCATGCAGTTATAAAGGAAAACATATAAGAAGTTATTTTCCTAATACAGTAGACTTCCGATAATCCAGAACCTATGGGATTTAGGTGGTGCCGGCTTATCAGATATGCCGGACTATCAGGAGGTACTATAAGCAGGTTATATATATACTGTATACATTATATACTGTATATAAAGTGTTCTTAACCCTTTTTATTGTACATACTGTATACAGTATACTGTAATGTTTTAGTTTTTAAGCCTTTTTACCCTTTTGCTCAGTTCAGCTGCTGCCGCTGTTACCTTGTGACTCATTTTTTGGCGAAGCTCACTCACTAGGCTCTTGCCATTTTGATGCCGGACTATCAGGAGTGCCGGACTATTGGAGTTTTACTGTACATTAATTGCAGCCAAGCATTTGCAAACTGTCAACTCATCTTAAAGAATGCCCTCAGCACCTTCTGAAAATCAGGCTCCCTTAAAATGTCTTGAGTTAGGTGCCCAAAATTACTCCTCAGTTCTGAAAATCTTAATCTGCATGATTATTTCCATTTTTTCCAGGCCTTTGAGGAAAGTAGCTGATCGTCCATTCTATTCTTCAGTGTGGAAGCTGGCAAAACATCATAGCTACTACTGTTGCTGTCCGAGAGCTTGACCCCATGGAAACATGATGCTTGTTAAAGTGCCGGGCACCCTCAACTCTCTTCCAAGTTAAAGGGTGCTACAGATGCGAACCACTCTAAGAGGAATTGTATCCAAGAATCAAATTCCATGCCCATTCAAACCAATGGAAATAATCCTAGCGTCATTGGTCAGTTTCTGGGAAGTAACAGTAGCATCCACCAATAAGTTACTACAACTGAGGTGCCATATTAAAAATCAGAATATGAATGCCAAGAAGATTAGAGAGGAAAGATGCTCCAGTAACTTAAGACTCAAGAGGCTTGGGTTCAATTTTTATTTTCAAACAGGTTCCTGTGTGACCTTCAGCCAGTCACAGCCTCCATGCAGATCAGTTCCCCATCTGTAAAACTGAGACAATAGTGCTTCCTTATCTCACAGGAGCTTGTGAAGATAAACACATTAAAGACTTCAGAGGGGTAGCAAAGTTAGTCTGTAACATGGAAAACTTAAAAATAGGGCTGTCAAGCAATTAAAAAATTTAATCGAGATTAATCGTGTGCGCCTCCCCTTTTTTACGGGGCAGCGTTTCCAATGGGCAGTGCAAGGTGGAGCCCGGGGTCAGCTGGAGTCTCCAGCTGACCCCAGGCTCCATGCAGTGCTGCCTCTTTGAAGCACCACGGCACCGATGCTGAACGCGCCTTAGAGGTCACAGTGCCACTTTTGGCACTGGATTCCCATGTGTGGGGTGCTCTCCTTATCCACTCTCAGGAGGATGGAGTCAGGGCAGGGACTTCGTAGGGGATCGTTCCCTCTTTGCCCATGCCTCAGGAGCTGGTGAGGCGGCCCTTTTACTGGCAGGGTTTAGCCTCCCTGAGAGACCTCCAGCTGCATTGCTTTATCTAGCAGCAGCATGCGGAGGCAAAGCTCCCTATCCTTCCTGGCTCTCGCGGTGAGAGCAGCAGAGGTCACATTTTTGGGGAACATGAATCTCCCCAAGACAGCAGATATAATCCACGTGTCTGACACTGGCAGGGGCTCCTGGCAAGTATGACATTTTTTAAAGCCAGAGGAGCCCGGCATGGCGGCTCCTGAGCAGCTCTCCGCCAGCATTCTATTGGGGCTGCCCCTGTGGCCATGGCTGCCATTAACCTGCGACTTTTCTTTTCTGTTGATTTCCCTCTCATCTTCCCTTGTCTCTCTTTTGTGTGAGTGTGAGAGAGAGAGAGAGAGATCGGCAGGGAACAGCGGGTTTAGCGGCTGCCCGCAGGTGGCCACTCAGTAAAGCCAGTACTCCGAGATGAGAGAAAATCTTTTTTTTTTTTTTTTTTTTTAAAGGATGAAGTCAAACGAAGGCATACAGAAGAAAATATCGGGAGAGTGAAACCAGGGAGGTTTCTTGCTCCCCCTGAGGAAAAGCTGAAGAGACTGAAGAACTCTATGCGAGAGCGAGGACCAGAGAAGAAGAACTGAAGGGAGGGGGCGAGCCATGCACGCGCGGTGACAAACAGAGGACAGGTGAGCTCCCCTCGCGCATGCGCAGCTCACAGGCACTGCTAGCAAAAACTTCACTCTGAGGCTCTGGGACGTCCCCACATCTGACATGGAGCACCCACAGGACATCACCCGAAGAAGAATCACAGAAACAGAGTTAGAAGAGACTTCAGGAGGTCATCAAGTCCAGCTCCCTGCCCAAAGCAGGACCAACCCCAACTAAATCATCCCAGCCAGGACTCAGAGGCCCAAGTATCAACCCTACGTTCCATCAGAGAAGATAAAGACTTCCTCAATAGAAGGCAGCATTCAATACTCCAGGCACAGCAGGCTGGAGAACCAGCGAGAGCAGTACAGAACAAGGAAGAAAATTGGCAGCATGTAACCTCCAGGAGAAGAAAGACAACCCCAAGTATGCCCAATCCTGATAGAGATAAGTAACCACTTTCAGGTTTTCTGCACAGGCACTACGGTAGAGAATGCTTTGGCAGAGACCTCTCAGAGAAGGGATCAGAAGAAGACCCCATCGACCGGAAGGCATGGGATGCGTAGTCCTAAGGATGGGGATTCCACGACCACCACTCCAAGAGAAGACAACGGGGGATAGAGGGAGGGTTGGGTACTCCCTTCTAAGATATACTTCTCAAATATCCCTAAGATATTCTGCTATATGTTTGTTCAAGAACTTCTCCTAAACAGTAAGAGCTAGGACCACCAAATTTGGTATGAAGCTTCCTCTTGTCATAACTTAAAGCAACGTCAGGATTTAGTTGAGCCAGGAAAACGGGATATTCCTGGAATGGGATTGCTTCTCATAAAACCATACAGAAAGGAGACAAGAATTACCAGGCAGATGAAAGGGGCTGGCTGAGGGCACCCCCATCCTGTCCAGGACTACCCCAACCCCAAGTCTCCCACCCCATAAGTGCCCTTTGGGGGGGGAGCTGAAGCTTGTACCCCCAGGTTCATACAGGGACATTGCTGGCTGTTCACAAGTCTCACAATGTCAGGGGTTTGGTGGGTTTTCCCCACTTTGCTAAAGCCCAGTTCCTGGAATCTTATGATTACAGAATAATCTAAAAGTTTTAGTTCTCATGTTTGTGGAGAAAAGTTGGAACACATGACCCAAGGGCACCCTCAAGTCTTGAAAAACAAAAGGTAAATAAAAAGAATCCAACATTCATTTATTTTAAATCTCATAGAACACTTTGTAACACTCAGATTAATATGTTTAGGCTACATCCTATGCAACTACTCTTTGTGACACTAGATACGATAACTGTCATGAGAATGGCAGAGAAAATTAACACTAACTCACAATGGGTAGGCAAAAACCTTTTTGTTCTCTTCAACATTAGTGGCAAGATGTGGAGGGCAGACTGCTACTGACTTGAACACTAATTAGGTGCTCAAAGATATGATCTTACTCTCATATCTGCTAAGAAGCCAATAATGAGGCTGTTCATTTAATCTGGAGCCTGCAAAGAAACAGCAGTAAGTGCCTTTGACCTATGCTGCTTTTCTCCGCTGGCCAGAGCTCTTCCCTCCCCCTCACAGTTATTTCTGGGTCTCTAATAAAAACCTATATGCTATCAGAGACCCTGGGTTTGTTACACAGTGATAATGCTGAATATCAACTGCAACAGAAGGCAACCAAGTAAGAACTGTACATCATGCCGAACTCATTAAAAAAAGATTCTATTTAAAAAAACCCTGCTGCTGGAAATGAAAGCCAACCAACCATTCAAATACCCAACTTGTGTGGCAAGACTGATCAAACCAACAGAGGGGGAAGAGTCCTATAGCTTGCTTTCAAAATGCATTTGTATGACTGTCCCAGTATGATGCTTTGCAGAAGCTCCATTACATAATGGAATTAGACAGGGAGCAGATATTCAATTTTTTTATGAATCTGAAATCTACATCCCCCTACTACAGATTTCAAACAGAAAAAAAATTCTTCTCTAGGAAAAATTTAATTCCCACAAAGAAGAAAAAATTAAAGGGTCACTTATAGCAATAAAAATAAATTATTTCTGGAAACTTAAAAAAAAAAAACCCCAAACCCACAGTAACTTTCAGGACAAAAATGGTTTCCTCCAAAAGAATCAATTCAGAAAAATCAGTGTCACAAAGCACATTTAATTGTAAACAAAAATTAACATTACAAATATACTCTATTAGCAAACAGCACCATAATATGCAAATTACCTTGTGCACTGCTCAGCAATTGGTAGTAATGAAATTTTAGCTACCTTCATCCTGCAGGAAATAGTCAATTTACTTCTCACCAATATTAGATTCATAGTCACTCACCTTATCAAGTTCCATTTTATGAAGCAATAAATACAGCATATTAGAAAAATGTTATCAGCCTCTGTCTATAAGGAGGATCAACGAGCCACAGTGGTAGGAATCCTTGAATAAAACCTTATTGTAACCTGGCCGTGCTGCAATCTCTAGTCCCACTAATAATTTTGATACAAAAAATACAAGAGGATGCACCAACAAATGCAGTTTGAGAGAGATAAAAAAAAAAAAAAAAAACTTACAGTTAAGCACAAAACTCCTGTTTCAATCTTTGAGGAAAACTGTATGGTCAGTTTTCCTAGTGGCTGCAGCAACAAGACCATTAAATGGAAGTTAGTCAAAGATGCATACAAAGCCATGCAAAAAGAAAAACTAAATTTAAAACCAAAGCCAAACAAAAGAAAATTTTATGAGCTCCTAAAAACTTAAAAGTAAAACACATTTCTTCTTTAAGTGCTTTTTTCACATATTTACTTAATCTTTACACTTGCAACAAAACATCATCCTAAAAATAGGAATCACGTAATAACACCAACATTCCACATGAAGACGGATTACAGGCTATGACAGCACTGCACACCTGGTTACAGAGCTCTGCGATTTTATCCTCACCCACAACTACTTCCAATTCGGACACAATTTGTATCTTCAAGTCAGTGGCACAGCCATGGGCACCTGCATAGCAACACAATATGCCACCATAGAATCACAGAATCATAGCTGGAAGAGACCTCAGGTGGTCATCAAGTCCAGCCCCCTGCACAAGGCAGGACCAATCCCAACTAAATCAACCCAGCCAGGGCTTTGTCAAGCCGAGACTTAAAAACCTCTAGGAATGAGATTCCACCACCTCCCTAGGGAACCCATTCCAGTGCTTCACCACCCTCCTAGCAAAACAGTTTTTCCTAATATCCAACCTAGACCTCTCCCGCTGTAACTTGAGACCATTGCTCCTTGTTCTGTCATCTGTCACTACTCTGAACAGCCTTTCTCCATCCTCTTTGGAACCTCCCTTCAGGAAGTTGAAGCTGCTTTCAACGTCTTTATGGCTGACCTTGAACAATGTTTCCTCAGCTCTCTGCCACTATCACCCTTACTCATGCTACATTGATAACATCTTCATCATATAGACCCACAGGAAAGAGACCCTTGAAGAATTTCAGAGGGATTTCAACAACTTCCACCCCACCATCAACCTCAGCCTGGATCAGTCCACACGAGAGATCCATTTCCTTGACACTACAGTACAATTAAATGATGGACCACCCTATACTGGAAACTTACCGACCGCTACACTTACCTTCATGCCTCTAGCTTCCATCCCAGACACATTTCTCAATCTATTGTATACTGCCAAGCCCTAAGATACAACCGGATTTGCTCCGATCCCACAGACAGAGACAAACACCTACAGGATCTATATAGAGCATTCTTAAAACTGAAATACCCTCCCAGAGAAGTGAAAAAACAGATTGACAGAGCCAAAAGAGTACCCAGACATGAACTACTTCAAGACAGGCCCCAAAGAGAAAACAACAGAATTCCACTTGTCATCACCTACAGTCCACAACTTAAACTCCTGTAACACATTATCAACAATCTACAACCTATCCTGGAAAATGACCCCTCACTCTCAGAGGCCTTGGGGGGGAAAGGCCAATTCTCACCTACAGATAACCCCCTAACCTCAAACAAACTCTTTCCAGTAACCACGCAACACACCTCCACCATAATCATCCAGGAACCCACCCCTGCAATCAGCCCCAATGCCAACTCTGCCCACACATCTATACCAGCAATTTCATCACTGGACCCCAACCAAATCAGAGGCTCATTTAACCGCACATCCACTTATGTGATCTATGCCATCAAATGCCAGCAATGCCCCACTGCAATGTATATTGGCCAAACTGGACAGTCTCTACGGGAAAGAATTAATGGACATCAATCAGATATCCGAAAAGGCAATACACAAAAATCTGTTGGAGAACACTTTCATCTGCCTCGACACCCATTAATGGATCTCCAAATCAACATTGTGTTTCAGGCCAATTCTACAAGCCAAATACACAAAGAAGGGTTGGAACTTAACTTCATTCACAAGTTTAATTCTTATGCCCAATGGGATGTATTGTACAGGGACATCGGCTGGCTCGCACACTACCTTCCACATGCTAATGACTTAACCAACCAACCAAACAATGGAGGTGCTAATTGTTCATATCAGCCTCGTGTAACTATTTGAACCATCTACTCACTGTCTCTCTTTTTCCTCCCCTCCTTTTTTTTCCTCTTCTTTTTCCTCCTTCCCCCTAGCCCTCCTTCCCTTATTTATTCTTGGAACTGGACTTCTAATACGCCTGTCATCTGAAGAAGTGGGTTGTGCCCACAAAAGCTCATGATACCATCTACATGTTTGTTAGTCTTTAAGGTGCTTATAGACTATTTGTTGTTTACGTTTTTCATGTTTCTAAGGTTGGCTAATTATATTTCAGCAACTACATATGATGTTACGTGCTTCCTCTCTTGCTTTTTGCATGCTAATTACAGAGGAGCCAAAATATTTAAGATTCTGCCTGGGTAACTATTATATTTGAGGCTCAAGCCCACATAAATGTGTTAATGCCTTCCCCCATCCTACCTAAGAATCTTTTAATGCCATTTTGCAGAACTGCCCTGAATAACTAAGGAAATTATTTTTACCAATAATAAAATTTAAACTGTCAGTGTGGTTATTAATCCATATTATACCTATTAGCTAAAGATGGGCCCAAGGCAACAAGTTCTGATCTGACCTCCAAACATATCTGAGTGCTTAGATTCTGGGTTTTCATTCAGCCCATTCCACAAATGATTATTCAAAGACAGGATTTCACGAAACCCTGTATGGTAACATGGGGCAGCAGATTCTGCCTTGGTGGGGGAGCAAGCAAACCAGAACCACAGAACCTGTGTCCAGCAGCCTCAGAATCCTACTGATATTCATTACAACTGATTGCTGTCTCTTCTCTGCTGGAAGACACTCTACAAGCCTATTTTAAATTAGGGGTTAGCCATCAAATTGGATGCAGATGTCTTCCAAGTTCAGTGATACACCAGGGTTTGCAGTTCAGAACCATCTCTATGCAAACCATCCCACAATTTAAATTCTCTTTTCTACAGTTGGCACAAAGTTTTAAAGTGAGAACCAATTACTCACCTAAAACAGTTTTTTTTTGTTTTTTTGTTTTTAAAAACAGCTTTTACAATCCTGAAGGCACGGTTGTGTCTGACTTCAACCCCTGGTGGCAGCAGGTCCCAGAGCACTACAGGGATTCAGGCAAAGACTGAAGGGGCAACTGCATTCAATCCATCATGGCCACAGAAGCCAGGGCCACTCTCATGACAAGCCAAAAAGCAGCAAAGTTGAAAATGGAGAAGGAAATCCCAGCAGAGAGAAATGCTGACCTACTGACTGTCCTGCTGCATTTGGCAGATGCATTTTTTTTCCTCTGCTGGATTTGAAGCTATCTTTGCTTCCTTTTAGTTTCTTGATTGTACACATATGCTGCTCAATGACTGCTTCTTCCCAATGAACAAGCCCCATAAAATTTAACAGAGAATGTGAACATTTGTGTAGGATTTTTTAAACCAACCCACAGGATTCAGGAGGCATATAATTCTCTATGAAATTCTATATCCTTAAATATTCTATAAGGAGATCTAATGGGTTTCCTCTTTGGGATGATTCCTTCTGCCTCCTCTCCTCCCCTCCCCGTTCCCAGGATGACAGGGCTTGGGCAGGCTCAGGCTTCAGTCCCTCCTGCTGCAGTCATGTAGCAATTTTCATTGTCAGAAGGGGGTCGTGGTAAAATGACATTTGAGAACTGCTGTGCTAGAGTAGTTTGGGAGTTGACAAGGGCAGAGAAAAGAGTAAAGCAAATTGCACACTTTAAAGCAGGGGTGGACAATAACACAGCAGCAATTCGCCAGGGTTAGCCCCTGGTGGGTTGCCACCACTGTATTTACCTGCAATGCCACAGGTACCAGCAATCGTAGCTCCTGTTGGTCGTGGATCGCCATTCCTGGCTAATGGGAGCAGCAAGAAGCAGCATGGACCCAGAAACCACTTCCCGCAGCTACCATTGGCTGGGAACAGCGATCTGCAGTGAACAGGAGCTGCGATCACCAGTACCTGAGGCCATGCAGGAAAATATAGTGGTTGGGGCCTGCCAGGAGCTAACCCTGATGGACTGGATTCAGCACCCCTGCTTTAAAGGGTAACAATTTCCTCCACTGAAAGAACAGAGTACTATGAGGAACCTGTGACCCTCCATTACAATGCCTTCTTCTGGGCTACTCCTAAAGCAACACAGTTGTGCCCTACTCCGCACTTATGGCAAAACCTATACTTGTCCTTAGAAACTGAGATGGGGCAGGCTAGAAAGGGGAACTCTGAACAGAAATGTAATATTACAGGTAGAACAGGTACAGGGCCTAAACTACCAGTACTATTTGAAGTTGTACTTCACTGAAAATTAAAATCTCTCTCTGAGGATAAATAGAAAAATCACATTGTATGCTGGTTATTCAGAAGTAAGGTATTTGGAGCACAGAAACAATTTGGTTTCTAAAAAGGCAGAGAGAAATGGAGTTGCAAGTGCTTCCATTTTCATGCAGGACTGTGATTTCTCAGGAAGAAGCATGTAAGCCAAGAAACAACCTGGCCCACCTGCAGCTACAAGAAAGCTGGAATTATGTTAGAGAATTTCAGTTTCACAGACAAGATTTGGGGAAAAAAAATCTGAATTGCTTCTTTACAACATTTATGTATGAACTGCTGTTGCCAGGTATCTTTTTGAGATACCTGCCTTGATGTTATGTTTGTACCAGCCATCCTACAACTGGGCTGGCAGGAACCTCTATGTGTGTGGTGGTTTTTAACTTAGAGTCTGCAGATTATATTCAAAATTCCCAAAAGGGTCCACATCTCCATATGAAATGTTTAGGGGTTCACAAATGAAAAAAGGCTGAAAACCATTGTGCTAGCAGCTAGTGCAATAAAAATAATGATAAATAATATCATCATTTATAGGGCTGTATCCTGGCTCCCCATCAGACCTATGGACATGAAAGACATTAAATCTAGAAATGCTATAGTTACACTATTCAAGGTGCAAGAAAAAACTGAGGGACTATGCAGTGGAATTATGGTGAGAGTATGGTCAGAAAGTCCACAAATAGGCCAACACACTGGAATAAACATCCGTGGAAAAGGAAGTATACACACAACAAACTTTTAATAGCAGCTGCAGGGCTTTGAACACCCTGAGAATACAGATGCAGATCCTATGCTGACATAAATTGCCACTTCTCTATTGATGTAAATGGAGAAGTGACAATTTACAGCAGTTTACGATCCCCACTATGGATGTTAAATTGCAGGTAATTAGCTAATCGAGCAGTTGATGGAATTTCCATCGACTACGGGATAAGTCAATAAGGGGGAAGGCAGAGCCGCAGCAGAGTTAGCTCCCAGGCCGGGAGATAACCCCGAAACGTGTCTGCCTTTTAAAGGTATTAAGAGCCACCAAGCTCTTAATACATTTAAAAGGCAGACACGTAGCAGGGGACCGGGTGCAAGCTGGGAATCAGCTATCCTGGCTCGCTCCTGGTCGCCCCTGCTGTGGATCTGCTCTTTAAATGTACTAAGAGCCATTGGTCTCTTAAGAAATGTAAAAAGCAGAAGTGCAGCGGGTGGGGACCAGGAGCGAGCAGTGGGATTAAATCAATGAGAAAACAGCTCAGTTGCTGTGGTACTGTGCAAACTATTTTATTTAAAGAATTAATCTATTTTAAATTAATAACCTCTTTGAAATTCCTTTTTCTAATAGGTAAGGTAGTTTAAAAATCAGTAAATGAAACTACTGCAAAAGACTGTTGCCCCAACATTTTAATGCACTTAACTTTTAAATTGGCATTTTACGAACACTGGATGTGCCTTCTGAACATTTTTATGTAAATAAGTCTTTTGCATAATCATAGCTTTTTGTCTTATTTCTCAAAGAGATTGCAGAACTTTATTTATAAAAAATCATCAGATTTTTTATAAATGGGATTAATTTTGCTGGAAATGATATTGGTACAGGTTGAACCTCTCTAGTTCAGCACCCGCGGCATCTGACCAGTGCCGAACCAGAGAATTTGCCAAAACATAGGAAATCAATATTGTCTAGCAGCACTGCCAACACTTCCACTGCTTACTGGGATCCTAGAAGACATTTGGGGTAAATTAGAGCTAAATAACAGCACAGAACACGGAGAGCCAGGACTGGTAGATGTAAACAAACTTTATGGGACTGTGGGAAACTTGGCCACGCTCATAAGTGGACATCCCGCGAACTAAAATCATGCTGGACCCTGGATGTTGCCAGATCAGAGAGAGTGGTTCAACCTATATCAGAACCAAATGCACGGTAAGGTAAAACACAAGTGGATTTCATTTTTAAACAAGCAAAATGTTACCATATGGCAATTTACATAATTTGAGTCAGTTCTTTAACCTAGCAGAAACTAGGGATGTTAAAATTTGGTTAACTAGGTAACTGTGTAACCACTGAAAACCTCAGTGGCTACACACTTCCAGGGTTCGTAGTATAAAGCTTAAATATTTAAGCTTTTTACTGCAGAGCCCAGAGAGAAGCCTCCTCAGCAGTGGGGCCACCCGCACTCCTGCCCCAGTTCCTGGGGAAGAGGCTTCCCTGCAGCAGGAGTCGGGCCAGCAGGGTCTGCTAGCTCCGCTCCCAGGGAGGTGGCAGCAAAGCCTCTTCTCTGGGTGTGGTGCGAGCAGCCCTTGCCCTCCCGGCTATCAGTTTACCAGTTAAGCTGTTATTTGGCTACACTCTAACAGCCCTCGCAGGAACTGCCCTTCTTAAGCAGCATGTATTTGGGGGGGGGGAATCAGTAGTACTGAAACGTGAAATAAAAGGTCAGTTTAAGAAAATATTCACGACACAATTTTTCCTAAATATCAAAATTTTAATCTACATCAGACATTTCAACAAAAAAATAAAAGTCCTCACAGATTTTCATCTACACCACCATGCTTCCTTTTTAAATACATTTATTTTAACATGGGATACAGCATATTTTTTCTATAGATACAAAAAGGCTTATACATATCTTTTTCCCATTCACCAATCTTACCGTAAATTAGGTAAACTGGTGAAAATTAGTTGTGTGTGTCAATTTACATGTGAAGTTCCTGGGACAATTTATCTACACATTCATTCATATTTTCTGCGCGTTTCTCTTCAAAGTAACCTTTGGAGCTATTTAAAGCAACAATAATTTTGAAGAGATCTCACATCTCATACATCAAAGGAGGTGAAACCCTCATCTGCACTGTCAACACTTCCTCCAGAGGATGGACATCAAAAATGAATCAAGCTTTATTAATAAACTTCAGAGAGATTTAGTTCCAGAATCCATTCATTTCATCTTCTGATTCTAAGGGAGGGGGAAAAGAAGAAAAGGAGTCTGTTTGTAAGATGCGCGCATGCGCGCAGCGCACACACACATACACACACACACGAAAGCGTAGTTCACCAACCAGCTTTGAAGGTCTTTTTTACCACATTAGAAAAGATCAAAATGTTTTATTGTAACCTTTATGTTCTACTAAGGAGATTTCTGAGAGACAAAAGGTTACCAGAAAAAGAATCAGGATGAGGGGATAAAAAGTTTAACTCTAAATATTTTAGACAAACCACAAAGGACTTTAAGCATCAGAGCATGCTCAGTTTCATATGAAAATATCTCTGAAGAAATTAAAAATTAAAGAACTTTCTCTCTGTCATTTTATACACATTTATCCAGCCTTAAAATAAGCAAATCAGTGAACATTTGAATAAAATATATTTTGTCTGGAAAACTAATCCACAAAAACGTAAGAGGTTTACCATACTGGTCACCTGAAAGAAAGCCCGTTCCTTGACTTGAATTCACTCCTGCATGGAGGGCAAGGTACCACTTTTATCACACAGAAATGATGAAAACGTGGTGTCAGTAGGACTCTCAGTGGCAAATAAGGCTTGTGCTGGTCCTCAAAAGAGGGGTGAATTTCCCCACCTACGCTATATTGCACCTTCAGTTTAAAGTAAGAGAAGGTTCTAGCAAGGCAGTCTGTGTGAAAGTCCTTTTACTGTGCAATTCAATGCTTAACTGATCTTGGAAATGGCAGAGATGCTTAATGACTCCTTCACCGAGAAGTCTGATGAAGGAATGCCTAACATAATGAATGCTAGTGGGAAGGGGGTAGGTTTAGAAGATAAAATTAAAAAAAGAACAAGTTAAAAATCACCTAGAAAAGTTAGATGTCTGCAAGTCTCCAGGGCCTGATGAAATGCATCCTAGAATACTCAAGGAGCTGATAGAGGAGGTATCTGAGCCTCTAGCTATCATCTTTGGAAAATCATGAAAGACAGAAGAAGAGATTCCAGAAGACTGGTAAAGGACAAATATAGTGCCCATCTATAAAAAGGGAAATAAGAACAATCCAGGAAACTACAGACCAATCAGTTTAACTTCTGTGCCAGGAAAGATAATGGAGCAAGTAATTAAGGAAATCATCTGCAAACACTTGGAAGATAATAAGGTGATAGGGAACAGCCAGCATGGATTTCTAAAGAACAAACCATGTCAAACCAATCTGATAGCTTTCTTTGATAGGATAATGAGTCTTGTGGATAAGGGTGAAGCAGTGGACATGGTATACCTAGACTTTAGTAAGGCATTTGATACGGTCTCGCATGATATTCTTATCAATAAACTAGGCAAATACAACTTAGATGGGGCTACTATTAGGTGGGTGCATAACTGGCTGGATAACCATTCTCAGAGAGTAGTTATTAACGGTTCACAATCCTGCTGGAAAGGTATAACAAGTGGGGTTCTGCAGGGGTCTGTTTGGGACCGGTTCTGTTCAATATCTTCATCAACAATTTAGATATCGGCACAGAGAGTACACTTATTAAGTTTGCAGATGATACCAAGCTGGGAGGGGTTGCAACTGCTTTGGAGAACAGGGTCATAATTCAAAATGATCTGGACAAACTGGAGAAATGGTCTGAGGTAAACAAGATGAAGTTTAATAAGGACAAATGCAGAGTGCTGCACTTAGGAAGGAACAATCAGTTTCACGCATATAGAATGGGAAGCGACTGTCTAGGAAGGAGTACGGTAGAAAGGGATCTAGGGGTTATAGTGGACCACAAGCTAACTATGAGTCAACAGTATGACGCTGTTGCAAAAAAAAGCAAACATGATTCTAGGATGCATTAACAGGTGTGCTGTGAGCAAGACACAAGCAGTCATTCTTCCGCTCTACTCTGTGCTGGTTAGGCCTCAGTTGGAGTATTGTGTCCAGTTCTGGGCACCACATTTCAAGAAAGATGTGGAGAAATTGGAAAAGGTCCAGAGAAGAGCAACAAGAATGATTAAAAGTCTAGAGAATATGACCTATGAAAGACGACAAAGAATTGGGCTTGTTTAGCTTGGAAAAGATTGAGGGGGACATGATAGCAGTTTTCAGGTATCTAAAAGGGTGTCACAAGGAGGAGGGAGAAAAATTGTTCTTCCTGGCCTCTGGGGATAGAACAAGAAGCAATGGGCTTACACTGCAGCAAGGGAGGTTTAGGTTGGACATTAGGAAAAAGTTCCTAACTGTCAGGGTGGTTAAGCACTGGAATAAATTGCCTTGGGAGGTTGTGGAATCTCCATCTCTGGAGATATTTAAGGGTAGGTTAGATAAACGTCTATCAAGGATGGTCTAGACAGTACTGGGTTCTGCCATGAGGGCAGGGGACTGGACTCGATGACCTCTCGATGTCCCTTCCAGTCCTAGTATTCTATGATTCTATGATCTTCTGTGCATATTACACATATCATCTTTGTCCTCTAGCATTTGGGACAATGCTGTCCCTAGAACAGGTTGGTGATTTTGTGGGTGATTATGGAAATTACTAAAAGGTGGTAAATATTGTAATGCAGGTGCACTGTTTATCTTAATTGAAGTTAAGGCTAAGATTTTGTCATGGCTATTTTTAGTAAAAATCATGGACAAGTCACGGGCAACAAAGAAAAATTCACAGTAGCCCGTGACTTTTACTAAGAATATCCCCGACAAAATGGGAAGTTTACCTGCAGGGTCCTAACATTGTCTGCTAAGACTGGACAGCTGTGTGGGCCACTCCAAGCTCTAGAGGCCCCTAACTACCCATGCAGATTGGAACTTCCAGGTCCCCCAGTCCCCTGCCATGGTGGTGAGCTGTAGTGGCCCCCAACCACATTGCTGCAGCATCCCCCTGCTGCTGCAGCTGCCGTCCAACAGGGCTGAATTCACAGAGGTTGCTGGAAATCACAGAAAAATTGTAGCCTTAATCATAGTGGCAGGTATGTTTAGGGAGGCTTGATAGCTATCAAAATGCTCAGAAAACGCTGGGTGTATGTGCTTAAGTATACAAATAAAACTAAGTAAGGCACTTCAAAATAGTACAATTTCTCTGCATCTGATCAAAGTTAAAGATGTCACTTGGCAAACATACCAGAAAACAAAATTATAGTGAGACTGGAAAAACAAATTGTAGGAAAACACAACCCATTACAGGATTCATAACAACCCCATTTAGACAAATAACTTAAATTATGCAAAACCAAAGACAGTCCAGCTTCTATTATTATTGTGAAAGTCAGGAATCCATCTTGGCACAGACTTGGGTTTAGTTTCTAAGAAGCATTTTATGGGAAGAAGACACACACCTTCCATAAGTGTTAAATTAAGCTTCCATATATTGTCTTCGAAAATGTCTAAATCCCCTAGGCTATTTTTTAAAATCTCATCTGCACGTCATAAAATACGAAATCCAAATTTTGTTCTCTTAATGCAATGGTTCTAATATGCCAAATCAGTGCCTTAAATAAGCAAGGTCTCTTTCATACATACCCCAGCCATGAGGTCAGTGGGGTGAGAAATAAGTCCATATTCCTAATAAAAAACAAAATGCCTTCAGCCACTTCAGACAACAGCTGCTGATAAGCAGACTTGGTTGAAACACATAAAATCCTCATATACAATGTTCCATTGTGGCATGAAAACCTATGGTGACTAAATTCAAGAGAGCTTTCATAACTTGTGAAGCACTCCCTGAATTAATAATACCCATTTCAAAATCAGGAATTCAACTACTAATACTAGGACACTAACGGCTGTTCCAGGTGGCTGACAGAGATTCTGGAGGAGATGCTCACATGTTGACTTGACAACCCTCATTAAGTAGTGTGGCTTCTTGGGAGTAGAATGCACATGAGGGGGAAAAACAAAAGGCCCTGTATATAATCATCTTTGCTGGGGAGGGGAGAGGTTAATATGAAGCACAGACGAAGTGCTGCAGTTTAGAAAACAGGAGAAATGCCCTAAAGATGGGTCAAAAGGTGATGAAATGGGCTAATGCAATCGTCTGTTAGAGTCCCCATACCTTCCTGATCGCCTCACAATTTCCATCTCAGTGTTCCTGCTCTGTCAGTCTACATTTCCTTATGCTTTGTCTGGCCCTAAGAGGAAGGGCAAAAACAAGAGGCATGTACTTGTTTAAACTTTATTTTCTAATTCCTTAAAGTAACACCCTCCTTAGCTGTGTGGGTCTCATTGCCACCTGTGAAAAAAGTCTACATTTGTTTCTGCTTAGGGTTGGGCAGAGAAACTGAAATTGCCCACTAATCTAGGTGTCCGGAGAGATCAATTTCTAAGGTTTTGCTCAAATGTCTTTAAAACCATACAAAGAGGCTTAGCTCTTGCTACCTGGGTTATTTCCATATCCGACAGTGTCCTATAATCAAACCATCTCTCCACTTTCCAAGAAGGATTTTAACACATACAGAATAAATGACAAATCGCTATGATTTCTCAGTTTTGCACCCTCTGATCTTTACCAGGGTCTATTAAATATTAAATGTGTTTCAATTATTTTCTTTATTCCCCTTCCTCTCAGTAAGAGAAATACTACATAGTCTCTTATTATTTGTATCACAGTAGCATCTAGAGGCCACCAACTTATATGGCCCCCATTACTGTAACACATGGAAACTTTTTTTTTTTAAATATACTGATCCTTGCAACACCCCTGTGAGATAGCAAAATACTATTATGCCCATTTTACAGATGGAAAAAGACTAAGGCTGTGTCTGCACTTGCAGTTGATTGTTCATAGGGGATGGTGGGGTTAAACACTCATGTATGACAATTTTTTTTGTCAAAGTTTTGCACAGCAAATCAAATGCGACTCCTTTGCCGGCAGGAGCACTCCTGCCGACAATGTGAAAGCCACTCATAGGGGGTAGAAGTATTTTGTCAGCAAAAGTGCTGACTGTTCACACACATACTTTAAGCAGCAGGCTGTGTTAACACAGCCTAAGCAACTTGTCTAAGATCACACAGGAAACTTCTGATGGAAGAGGATGGAGTTGAAACTGTAACTCATAAATCCCAGACTAGTGCTCTAACCACTGGACCAGCCTCTCTCTCCAAAGAGCACACAGTCTAAGTAACACAGTTTGTTCTCCGGGAAAACCCCAAAGCCAACAGAAGTTCCTCTTGAGTAAGGTCTGCAAGACTTTGTTTTAAATATGGAAGTAACTTCATTCATGGTTTCATCATCTTCATTTTATTTTGTTTTCCAGCCTTCTCGTTGCCTGCATGTTGTAATTGGCTTAATTTTGGAATATGGGCTACCCAGAGGAACCCACACTTATGTACCTGACTTATCTGTACTACAGCAGAGTTCCCATTATGAAACATGGTCCCACTTTGCTAGGTAATATACAAACAGAACAAGAAAGTCCCAGTCTCCAGGAACTTATGATCTGAGTAAAAAAGACAAAACAACAAAGTCCATCTCTAGGCTTTTCTTATTGTTTGCACTAAAAACCTGCCATGCAATATAGTCTGAGGAGTGGTTGATGACCCTTTACAAATTAATGGTGGATCTATTTCCATTGTTATGTTTAAAACATGACTTTTTTAATCAATCACTTTAAACTCGGCTACCATCATTTTGTTCAGTTAAATGAACAAGAAAAATCAGAAAAGACGAACATTTATTCTTGTCTCGTAAAAAGAAGCACTTTCTAGAAGTCAGTTCAGCCAACTAAAGGTAGCCAGTGAGTGAAGGATGTGTGTAAGGGGGCCAATCCTGACCCCTCAGCAGTTTTGTACCAACACGTATCCAACACACTTCAGGGGGGCTTGCTTCAAATATACACTAGAGTAAGCGACAGCAAAATCAGGCTATACAGCCAGGTCCTCCTAGGCCAGTGGTCCCCAATGCGGTGCCCGCGGGCGCCATGGCGCCCGCCGGGGCATTTATGTGCGCCCGCCGAGTGACCAGGGCCGGCCAAAGCCATTCTTGCTCCCCGGGCGCGCGACGCATGCGTGGCCCCACTCCCAGCAGTCCCAAAAGGTTGGGGACCACTGTCCTAGGCAATTTCTTAAAAGCGATTCAGGTGCTGTCATTCTACTCTTGGTACAGAAGGATTACAGTATTCATTAGCGAAATAGGACTTCCAAAGTAAAACCTTAACTTAGCAGGGTAGAATCCAGCTTTCATTCTCATCAGTCATTTTTCTCACTCTATCAGTGGGACCGTAATAGAGTTGAAATTGTATTCTCACAGCAGTTTCCTGTGATATGCTCTGTACCAAGCACTGCTCAGTGTACCTATCCCAAGTATGGGAAACTGCATTGCCTGTTCCCAGTTTGTTCAAGGTACAATCCCTTTCAAATTCTTATGGTATGTATGCTGAGTATCCTCCAGATCCACTTTCCATACTGTGACCTGACAGTTGTCTTGCTTATGACACTCCTGCACGTGTTTCCAAGAATGCAGTTGCCTTTTTTGCAAGTGACACACTACAGCCCAGCTAGGGCAAGGGTAATGCTTACCACTTAACCTGTGACATCCCTATTTTATAATGTTTGCAACTGACTGTTCCCCCCTAAGTGGACTACTTTCCATTTGTCCTTATTGAAGGCCACTTCTCCAGTTTGTCCAGATCATTTTGAATTATAACCCTATCCTCCAATGCAGTTGCAACCCCTCCCAGCTTGGTATCATCCACAAACTTGATAAGTGTACACTCTATGCCATTATTTAAATATTTTATTAAAATATTGAACAGACCGGGACCAAGAACTGATCCCTGAAGTATCCCACTCATGCCTTTGCAGCATGTCTGTGAGCCATTGATATCTACTCTGCAGGAACAGTTATCCAACCAGTTATGCACCCAGCTTATAGTAGCTCCATCTAGGTTGCATTTCCCTATCTTGTTTACGAGAAGGACTTGCAAGACAGTGTCAAAAGCTTTACTGAAGTCAAGGTATACCCACATTACTCCTCTCCCCTATCCACAAGACTTGTTACCCAGTCAAAGAAAGCTATCAAGTTGTTTTTGACAAATCCATGCTGACTGTTTCCTATCACCCTATTATCTTCAAGATATTTGCAAATGGATTCCTTAATTATTTGCTCCATTATCTTTCCAGGTGCAGAAGTAAAGGTGACTGGTCTGTAATTCCCAGGTTGTCCTTATTTCCCTTTTTATAGATAAGCACATAGTGCCCTTTTCCAGTCTTCTGAAATCTCTCCAGTTGTCCACGACTTTCCAAAGATAATCCCCTCAGTCAGTTCTTTGCATTTCATAAGATGCTTTTCATCGGCCCCGGTGACATGAAAATGAAATGTTCATCCTTTAACCTTTAAAAATAAGATAACCTAGCTGAATATAGTATATGCAACCCTCTGGAATAAAAGAGCAATTCCACTGCATTGGCATTTTGAGTGGTCATCGCAAAGACCTTTCAAATTTCACCTTAAAACCAGGTTACTGTCTAGTCTTTTGTACAGCAGATAATTGGTGTACTAACCTGCTAGTTTAAAACAGTAAGAGCTTTTTGAAAATAAATATATTTGTTTCACTTCATTCATATACACATCAAATGCATATTTCCTAATTTCAAAAAAAAGCTATGGGTAGGACTGTAAAGTATCAGTAATATCTTTAAGTGAAATAAAACCTACATCTAATGAGACATTCATCACAGGGTCACGTGGGTTTAGACTAGTGAAGTCCAAGTACAGAATAAACGAAGTTTCTCACCCAGCAACACCAAGGAACACGTTTTCAGAAGGCAGGCAGCACTTTGGCAGCTGCAAGTGGAACCTGCAAAATTTGCAAGTAAATTTTGGTACCCATTATGTCTACACTAGGGATGTTAAATATCGGTTAATTGAATAGTCGATTAACCTCATTAACCTCTTATCAGTTAGTCGACTATTCTATAGTCCCCAGGCAGCCCCTGTGTGAGCTCCCAGACCAAGCACGAGCCGGAACTGAGCCAGGCTGCCTGCCAACCTGGCTCCTAATACACTTTAAATGCAGAGCTGCAGCAGGGGTAGGTCCAGGACCCAGTGCAAGCTGAGACTGATCTGGGCTGCTGGCCAGCCTGCTAAAAAATTTACTGGCAAGCGGGGAAGGGGGTGAAATGCATGTAGTCTACAGCATTAACCTATAAGCTTTTGCTTATCGGTTAATCGGCTATATTATTGCATCCCTAGTCTTCATTGCAATTAGACACCCATGGCTGGCTCATAGCCAGCTGACTTAGGCTGTGGGCTTCAGACTACATGACTGTTTAACTACAGTGTAGACTTGCGGGTGTGGGCTGGAGCAGAGTCACAGAACTTGAACTATAGACCAAGTCCAAAAGTCTATACTGCAATACAACAACTCTGCACCCTAAACCCAAATCAGCTGACAGAGGCCACAGGTGGGTATCTAATTGCCATATAGACAAACTCAGAATGAGTTGCCTGAACCTGAATATTGTCATTAGCTCATTGAAGGTGCAAGTAGAGTAGAAACAGATGTGGAAAGATGTACAAGTATTCAGATTTATGTTCCCCATTTATTTTTTAAAACATGCAAGGTCTGCAGGAAGACTCCGGCTACATCTACACTGCAGGCTTGTCTACACTGCACGCGCATTCTTGCGCAAGTAAATTTACAGTACAGCACTGGAAAACAGGGCTTCTTCCGGAAGAGTTATTCCTCTCCCCATGAGGAATAAGCCCTCTTGCACAAGAGCTCTTCCACAAGAAGGCAGTGTAGACAGGCAACATGATTTTCTTGCGCAAGAAACCCCTATGGCTAAAATGGCCATCAGAGCTTTCTTGCGCAAGAGAGCGTCCACACTGCCATTGACACTCTTGAGCAAAAGCACATCTCTTGTGCAAAAACACATGGCAGTGTGGACGCGCTCTTGTGGAAGACCTTTTGCACAAGAACTCTTGCGCAAAACAGTTCTTGAGCAAGAAGCCTGCAGCGTAGACGTAGCCTCCATGTCTTCAGAACGGGAAGCCAGGACTCAGCCTTCCTGAAAACTTTCATTGTGCCCACAAAAGCTCATGATGCCATCTACATGTTTTGTTAGTCTTTAAAGTGCTACCAGACCATTAGCTGTTTTTTAAGCTTTTCCTATTACAGACTAACCCCTCTGAAGCTTTCAAAATACAGTCACTGTCTGATTCCATAGATTGGTATGTATGCACTTGCAAATACTGACATTTCTGAAATAGTGAGCTCTTCACACATCTTGGTCTTTCTACCTTGTTCATCACCATAGCATCTAAAGGGCCTTTAATAAGCTTTATCCTTTTCAAAGTCCTTTGTAGGTATCTGAAATATTGACACGAGCAGAAAGAGTTTCAAGTAATTCGATAATATAGTCAACAGAAGTGAGATCTAGAAGAGGTTTAGGGTGTTCCATAATTCACAGCATAGAGGACTGCCATTTTGCAGCTTATCAAAATTTTTAACCTAGAATGACTCAATCAGAGGTCAGCAACTTTTTCAAACCACAGAGCCAAACTACATCGAAATTCAGAACAAGTAGTCAACAAAGAACCATTTAAAAATGCCCATTTTCATGACTGAAAATATACAACTTAATATTATTGATAATTGACATGATTAATAATAGCATAAATTAAACGTACTCAGAGACTTTATTTAATGGGACTTCTGCTGTTGCATCTTTTTGCATATTTCTTTGAAGTTTACATCATAACTGGTCAAATCCAGATTCATGCACGCATTCAGGCTGTATTCTGTCAATCTTATAGCAGGGGCTGGGATGTGGGGGTGCAGGAGTCTGGGTTGGCATTTATGAAGAGCACAGAGCAGGGGTTCAGGTGTATGATGGGCTCAGGGCAGGGTGTGGGAGGTATGGAGGATGGAAGTGTTATAACAGGACTGGGGATGTGGGAGTGCATGAGTTTGGGGATGTGGGGCTCAGGGCAGGGGGTTCAGGTGTATGATGGGCTCAGAGTTGGTGTGGGAAGGGTGCAGGAGTGTTATGATGCTGCAGCCAGATGAAGGATGGGCCCCAATTGGGGGCTTGTTGGCCAGGCTTCATTTTTAAATAAAGTAAAATATTATGTCCAATACAAAAGGTTTCAATGCTGGCTGTATTTATGGCAGGGGTGGGGAACCTTTTTTGGGTTGGAGCCACTGATCCACAGAAAAATGAGAAGCAAAAAAAACTCCTCCAAAAACCTCCAACCCTCACTGATGTGGCCCCCAACTGAGACACCTCACTCCTCTGGCACTCCAGCCTCACAGTGCGAAGGGAAGGGACAGGAAGGACTGAGGTTCAGGGCAGATTTACTTTTCTGGGGTTCTGGAGTTAGTGGATTTTGTGGACCCCCTTAAGCTCTGGGGTGGGGACAAAAGTGAGGGATTCAGTGCAACAGGGCTGCCAGTGAGTGGGATAAGGATGGGGGTGCAAGATCTGGGCAGGAGGTAGGGTGCAGAAGCAGGCTGGGAGTAGGGTGTCTGGCCAGAGGGAAAGGAGCAAGAACAAGGGAGGGTGCAGAGTGGGGAGAGGAGGGAGGGTGCAGGAGCAATGGTGGATGCAGGAGCAGGTTTGGGGTAGGGTGTCTGGCCAGGAGGGAGGGTGCAAGAGAAAGCTGGGTGTGTGTGGTCTTTGCAGGGGGAGGGGATGAATGAGAGGGATTGGGGTGCAGGGGCTTGGGAGGGGCGCTTACCTGGCTTTGCACTCTCATTGCTCCCAGCCAATGGGAGCAGCAGGGAAAGCCTCCAGACAGCTCATTACTGTGCTGCCATTCCCCCAGCGGAGTGGGGAAGAGGGGAAGCTCACACCACCCCATGGAATGGGGAGCCCTCGCTGCTGCTCCAGCCTTATGGTCGCCACACAGCCACGAGGCTGGAGCACCAGCTCCAGTTTTCAGTGCAAGCAGTGGGGTTGAAGAAAGCCCTGACCTTCCCCACCAGACCTGGCTTGCGGAGAGAGAGTTTGCACAGGGTCAGTAAGCTGCACAGGTCAATATGCCGAGTGTGCTGGGCAGGTGACTGGGGGACAGCTGAGAAGAGGGTTCGAGGGTGTGTAAAAGGTGGAAGCTGAGCAGGATGAAGCAGTGGGGCTGTGATGTTGTTGAGGTGGAGAAATACTGGCGTGGGTAAGCCCTGGCAGGGAGAGGACTTGCATAAATGGGTAGTACCCAGGGGCAGGGATGTCTGCGTGGCTGAAGACTGTCGGGGCACGTGCCGTGGATTCAAGGGAGATGTGGGCAGTGACTTGGCTGTGATTGGCTCACTCAGTCATTGCAGTCTCCCGCATCTCCTCCTCCTCGGGCCCCTGGCAGATCAGTGCCCACAGAGTTGTTGGTGCAGCAGGCTCAGAAGAGGCTCAGGGCTGCTGATCTCTGTCTCCCCCAGAGACCAGCTCTCCTCCTCATCCGCCACTGGGTGGGTAGAAGGAGTCATCCGAGGTGATGCTGCGGGTGTCAGGCAGCTCGGAGAAATCCTCGTACTCCTCATAGTCTTCCTCCTGCTCCTGCTGCATCCCACTCCAGGCCCTATGGCTCCTTCTCCCCCCCCGGGTCAGGCTGGACCTTTTGCTGCTCCCCTTTCTTTCTTTTCCCGAGGCCCTGCAAATCCCGACAGGAGCACCATGCTTCCTGCACTGGGGCTTGTGAGAGGCACTGGGGGGAGGGGGAGGAGAGAAATCACCCTTCGCATGGGGGCCACTGACAGTACACCCCAATGTACTGAGACCCCCCCACAACTCACTCTCAAACTCCCAGTTTCCTCTCCCCTCACACTTCACATAGAGATCCCCACAGCTTCCCCCCTCACCTACTGAGAGGACCCCACAGATAAACATCCTCACTCACCAAGATCCTCTGCTCTGTCCACCTCCCAATGCCTGGCAGACACAGCTCGGCTCCCTCCTGTCGGTCTCCCAGCCACGTACAGGGGTGGGGCAGGCAGGGTCTGTGCAAACACCGCCAGAGGGAGGGCTTTGCAGTCTTAAGGCACGCCAGCAGAAAGCCCCGCATTCCTGGAGCTCCTGCCTTTCCACGGACGGAGGGAAGGAAAGGTTAAGTGAGTTGTCGCATCCCAGGCACAGAAGGCATCATGGCCTACTGGGGTGTCTGGGAAGGGCAGCAACTCCAGCAGCTTCCAGAGAAGCTGGGACGAACCCCCAGCCAAGCAGAAAGGGGGAGGCTCCGCACTAGGAAGCGTCGCCACCCTGAAATCCCTGTGCATCCCACTCTCACATTTACAGAGGGAAGGGATGGAGAAGCAGAGAGAAAGCCTCACCCTACCCTGCTGCCTGGCAGCCAGGCTTCTCTGCACCTCCCTCCACCCCTCCAGCGAAACAGCCCCACTGCCGTTTCCCCTCCACACACGTCTGCCTATGAGCCTCAATAGTAAAATTCTCAGGAGCTGGAGTTTCTCTCTGAGAGCCAGGTCTGGCGGGAAAGGTCAGGGCTTTCTTCCCCCTCCCCACCCCGCGTGCTTTCCTAGCCGGAAGCCAGAGCTGGTGCTGCAGCCTTGTAGCTGTGCAGGCTCCCCGCCACACGGGGAGAAAGGAGAGGGCTGAGCTTGAGCTGACCACACTGACAACCACTGTTCTAACTTGAAGACTTAGTACCCCATTCAGTCCTGACCTAAACAAATACAACTTCTAGCAGGACTCTGTACTAGGGATGCAATAGTCTAGTCAGTTAACTGATTAACCGATAAGCAAAAGCTTATAGGTTAATTCTATAGACTACACGCATTTCCTCCCACCCTGGCAGTAAATTTTTTAGCAGGCTGGCCAACATCACAGCTCAGTCCCAGCTTGCGCCAGGTCTTTGACCTACCCCCGCTGCAGCTCTGCATTTAAAGTGTATTAGGAGCCAGGTGGGCAGGCAGCCCAGCTCAGTTCCAGCTTGTGCCAGGTCCAGAAGCTCAGACCCTACCCCTGGACAGGGGCTGCTGCCACTGTACCAGAGACAGCAGTGCAGGGTGGCAGCCAACCAGTCCACAAGGGTTTTTAAACTGGCTTCCCTCGTGGACCAGCTCCAGCCTGGCACCCCGCGCTGCTCCTTCTGATAGAGAGGCAGCAGCACGGGGTAGCAGGGAGTTCTCTGGGAGTGGAGCTAGCGCACACTGGCTGCCAGCCATGCCCCTGGGGACTACAGACTAGTCGACTAACCGATAAGAATTCATGAAGTTAATTGACTATTCAATTAACCAATATTTAACATCCTTACTCTGTACATCCTTCCACCAAGGCTGGAATTGCCCATGGAATTAGTTTCAAGGTACAGGTCACAGCACTGACAAATGCAAGTTGTATATTTATTATGCATGTTTATTGCTATTAAATACGTTTGAATGTCCCAGAGTGTTTTGGGATGGATATTAGCGCAGCTTTTAGAGAACATTACACTCTTTGATCTTGGCCTTCTGGGGCAGAGCTTGGGATGGGGGGAAAAGCAGAAAATATTTCTGCAACACATTCATGGTGTTTCTGACTCTATCCAGTGCTTTCCGAGGGACTTTCAGGAAAAACAAAACACCCAATCATATTATACAAGAATACTTCACTGCCTTTTGTTTGTGAAAAATACCGCTGTTTAAGAAGCTAAGCTGTTTTCTTCCAGACACCAACAGCATAAGTTAATCAGAATGATCACTGCCATCAAATGCCATTCACCAATGATTCATCTCTCCAGATGGACTGAACAATCTTATTTTTATTCTGTAATTCCTACTTTATCCTCCTACAAACAAACTGCAGGCCCCCACATCTCTGGTCCACAGGGCAAACAAGTGGTCAATAAAGAGCCGTATAAAAATGCCCATTTTCATGACTGAAAATATACAACTTAATATTATTGATAACTGACATAATGATTAATGATGGCACAAATGAAACATTGTACTCACAGACTTTATTTAATAGGACTTCTGCTGCTGCATCTTTTCGCACATTTCTTTGAAATTCATATCATAACTGATCAAATCCAGCTTCATGCATACATTCAGGCTATTCTTCTGTCAATCTTATGGCAGGGGGGTGAGAATGTGGGAGTGCAGGAGTCTGGGTTGGGGTGTACAAGGGGATCAGGGCAGGGGGTTCAGGTGTATGATGGACTTCAGGGTTGGTGTGTGTGAGGGTGAAGGAGTGTTATGACACTGCAACCAGATGGGGGCTGGACCCAAATTGGGGGCTTGTTGGCTAGGCTTCATTTTTAAATAAAGTAAAATATTATGTCCAATACAAACATTTTAACATAGTCTTTATTTAGGACAGGAGTGGGGAATCTTTTTTTGATTGGGGGCCACTGACCCACAGAAAAATCAGTTGGGGACCACACAAGTGAGAAGCACAAAAACCCCTCCAAAAACCCCCAACCCTTACTGAAGTGTTCCCCAACTGAAAAACCTCACTTCCCTGGTGCTCCAGTCCCAGAGTTGGGGGGAGGGGCAGGGAGGACTGAGGTTCAAGGCCTTTGGCCAGATTTACTCTTCTGCAGTTGCAGGGTTAGTGGATTTTGTGAAGACCCCCCCGGCTCTAGTGTGGGGCCAAAAATGAGGGGGTAAGTGTGCAGGACAGGGCTGCCAGTGAATGGGATAGGGATGGGAGTGCAGGATCTGAGCGGGAGATGGAGTGCAGGAGGGGGTGAGAGTGCGAGGTCTGGCAAGGGAGCAGAGGACAGGGAGCGTCTGGCCAGGAGGCTTCTGGCCAGAGGGCAGATGTCGTCTGGCCTGGGGAAAGGGGGGGCACTTTGGCCAGGGGGCTAGGGGTAGGGGGATTTTGGCCGAGGGATGGGGGCAGGCTGTCTGGCCGGAGGGGTGAGTGAGGGGATGGGGGTCTGGGCATGAGGGGGTAGGGGGCACTCACTTGTTTCCGCACTGCACGACAGGCAATGTCTAACATGCCTCCCGCTGCTCCCATTCCCCAGCAGGCAGCCCCCAGGAAGAGTTGGCAGGGGAGGCAGCAGGAAGTATGTCCCGAGGGAAGGAAATGTCAGTACATAAGGAGCCATCTTTGTTTCCTGGTTTCCCTCACACGGGGGGAAGGAAAACACTATCGTGCAGGGTCGTGTTTCACTCCAGTCTGAGGGGGGGGCCTTTAAGGCTGCAGTGCCAGCGTGGACTCCCTGCTGCAGGGAAAAGTAAGGTGGGGGATTAGCTGGGGCTCCAGAAGAGTCATCCTTATCTGGCTACCTACAGGGCCATATTTGGCTCGCGCGCCATAGGCTGCTGTAATGGATACTCTATGCTAATTAGGTAATTCAGGCAATTCAGATACCTACTTTTGCACACATACTTTTTTTAAGGATTTGGAGCTGTATTTCTTCTCATGTTAAATGAGAAATTTCTGTGAATGAACCAGTCACAGCACTAGCCACCAGGAACTTCTGAGCTACCATAATAGCAAAAACCTGCAACTTGGTCCTTGGCAAATCAGTGTTATAGTTTCCTCATCTACAAAATATGGCTAATAACTACCTACCACACTTCTGGTGTCTATAAAGGTAAAAAAGATAAGAAGTATGGCAAGAGACCATTGTGGCATAACCAGAAGATCTTCAGTGATCTAAAGATGAAAAATAGTCCTACAAAAAGTGGATACTAGGTCAAATTACAAAAGATTAATATAAACAAATAACACATGTATGTTGGGGCAAAATTAGCAAGGCCAAGGTAAAAAACTCAATCAAACTACCTAGAAACATAAAGGGTAACAAGAAAACATTTTACAAATACATTAAAAGCAAGAGGAAGACCAAGGACAGGGTATGACCATTATTTAAGGAAGAGGGATAAATAATAACATGAAATGTGGAAAGGGCAGAGGTGCTTAATGACTTATTTGTTTCAGTTTTCTCCAAGAAGGCTGGAGACAACTGGACGCTTAGCATAATGAATGACAGTGAAAATGGGGTAGGATCAAAAGCTAAAATGGGGAAAGAACAAGCATTTCTTAAGATTAAGTTAGGTGTCTTCAAGTCACCAGTGCTTGATAAAATACATCCTATAATACTCAAGGAGCTGACTGAAGAGATCTCAGCCATTAATTGTTATCTTTGAAAAGTCATGGAAGACTAGAGAGATTCCAGAAGACTAGAAAAGGGCAATTATAATTCCTATCTATAAAAAGGGAAATAAGGACAATCCAGGTAATTACAAGTCAGCTTAACTTCTGTATCTGAGAAGATAATGGAGCAAATAATTAAGGAATCCATTTGCAAACATCTTGAAGATAATAAGGTGAGTGCTAAGTAACAGCATGGATTTGTCAAGAACAAATTGCGTCAAACCAACCTTACAGCTTTCTTTGGCAGGGTAACAAACCTTGTGGATAAGGGGGAAGCAGTAGGTATGATATATTTAAACTTCAGCATGGCATTTGATGTGGTCTCATGTGACCTTCTCATTAACAAAGTAGGGAAATGCAACGTAGATGGAGCTATTATTATAAGATGGGTGCATAACTGGTTGAATAAACCTAAGTTCCCACAGAGTAAAGAAGAACCTCGCGATTTGTGGAACAGCTACTAGCGATTTTGCATATTCACAGATCTCTCCCTTCCCCAAATCCCGCCCCTTCCTGCCACTGCCCTGCCCTCTCCTCCCTCATTGCATCCAGTCCCCCAGCCTGAGGAGGGAATGTGGCCACAGGGAGGAGAGGGGAAAGAGCTGTTGCAGAGCAGAAGCAACTGTCAAGCCCCTGACCCCTGCACTATGGCACTCCTTAACCTCTGAGGATAGGACAAGAAGCATTGGGATTAATTACAGCAAGGGAAGTTTAGATAGGAGTTTTTCCTAATGTCCAATCAGGATGGTTAAGCACTGGAGTAAATTGCCTAGGAAGGTTAAGGAATCTCCACCATTGAAGATATTTAAGAGCAGGTTAAACAAACACCTGTCAGGAATAAATCATGCTTAGTCCTGCCATGAGTGCAGGGGACAGGATTTGGATCCGTCGGGGTCCTTTCCAGTCCTATGATTCTATAATTCTATAAATTAACCCTCAGTGCTCCATAAGGCTATGAATTTACTAGCTGTAATTATTAAGCCAAGAATACCTCTACACCCATCTAGGATTGCTACTTGTCCAGGTTTTTCAGGGCAAAGCCTTTTTTGATGCAACTGTCCTAGTAAATTTGTAACTCAACACACACTGATAGCTATCCAGTTTTCTGGGCTCAGGATCATCCCAGAAGTTCCCTTTTTTGTACAGGTTGAACCTCTCTTGTCCAGGACTCCCTGGTCTGGCAACATCATTGGTCTGGCAAGACCACAGATGTTTCTAGCCCAGAGAGTCCAGCCGCAGAGGTTGAGGGCTGGGAGCGGAACTGGCTTAGTTGGCGGCAGCCTGCAGAGGCAGTGACCTGGCAGTAGAGAGCCCTAGAAGCAGCTACCACCCAGATGTTTCCTGGGAACACTGGGAGCAGCTGCCACTACAATGCGCAGGGCTGGGGGAACCATGGGAGAAGCTGCCACTACACGTGGAGCCAGGGAACCCCAGGAGCAGCTGCCGCCGCTGCCACCACGCAGGAGTCTGGGGAACCTCGAGAGCAGCTGCCTCCACATGCGGGGCTGGAGCCAGGGAACCCCAGGAGCAGCTGCTGCTGCCACCCGCTGGGCCAGAGTTGGGGATCCCCGGGAGCAGCTGCTGCTGCAGCTATGCAAAGGCCAGGAACCCTGGGAGTAGCCGCCACCGCATGCGGGGCTGGAGCCAGGAAAAGCCAGGAGCAGAGCCCCACGAGCAGACTGGAGACAGCAGACCCAGGCAGGTGGGCCAGAGGAGGTCAGGTCTCTGGGTTCTCCTGGGGCAGCTGCGAAGAAGGGAACCCCAAGAGATCCCTTCCCTGGTCTGGCAAATTCCCGTGTTCGAGACCATTCTGGTCCCAAGGGTGCCGGACAAGAGAGGTTCAACCTCATTTCAGATGTGGCAATTCCAGACACATGCCTCAAGATGAACTTTAAAATGTGCAAAAAAAAAATGCAATATTTTTGTTTTGTTTCTGTTCCAAGATAAGCTTTCCTTATCAGATAGCGAGGTTCTGATTCTGCACAGCCCTTCAGATCATACTTAAAGTACACTAGTCATCCTACCTGGAGTCTAAGCACTGAAGTGCTCTGCTAAAACAAGGAGCTGAATTCTTATTTTGGATTCTTCCACCGTTACTTTAAGATGCTCTTTTTCTCTTTGCCACACCTTAAAAAAAAAATCTCATTTTAAAAGGAAATCTCATTTAAAAAGGAAACCTAACAATCAATATTGGTTTTGCATAGAAGACCTTCAATTATCCAACTATACATTTCAGAGGGGTAGCCGTGTTAGTCTGTTTCACTAAAAACAATGTCCTATGGCACCTTAAAGACTAACAAAAGTATTTGGACATAACCTTTCATGGCCTGGAATCTGCTTTGTAGCATGCATGACTACACAGTTTAGTTACGAGAGATGGTACAGTTAGTATGGAAATGGGGAAACAAAACACAAAAAAAAATCACAATTATTTTGGACCTACTTATTTACCTCCTAACTTCATCCGTCAGAACTTAACTGATCTATATTTTGAAATATATCAGATGCTTCCACTATTAGATTCTAGTGGAAATATAACTCACCAATACACTTTGCTAGTATTCATCTCCTTCCCAGCAAGTAATTACCACAGTATTATAGAAGGTTCATTTAAATGTTCTACAATAAAAATATTTCCCCTAGTTAAACTATATTTATTTTCCTAAAACTTCTAATCAGCCACTGAAAAGCTGTACCTTATCAAGATTGCTTCAGGAATATGCAAGGTTAAAAGCATCATAACAAAATGTACACCACACACAACACAATGCATGTAACACATAAAGCTCATATTCTTATCTTCATCATGTTTACCTGACCTTATCTACACAGAGACAAAACTGTACAAAGGAATCAAACTCCCTAGTGTCTCAAATGTAACTGCACAAAATAAATAAGATAGGAATGGTAGTCTTCACACATATTGCTCTCACAGGCTCCAATCTATCCAGGTACTAAGGACTTCGTCACACACACTGGGCACCCTCAACTCGATCACAGGCAGTATTTGAAACCTGATAGGCTCAGGGCCAAAAAGTAATCCCATTACCTGAGCTCGTGCTTGTCACATCACAGGGTTCTTTACCGATATGTGACATTTTCTTATTAAAGCAGATTGTGAACTTGTGTCCTTTTCAGAATGCTTTCAAGAGAAAAATGTGTTATATTTAGTAGCCATATGGTCTCCCTCCTTCACACACGTGGTTTCTAGCACTAAGAGCTGACATTAATTTTTAAACCCGTGGCCTATAATTTTTCATTTTCACTTTAATTCTTGAAACTTAGTCATGCTTTTAAAAAAAATGAAACTCGGTGTTTGATGGAAGCAGGGAACATGTTGGATGAAATTGGATGATGTAATGTAAAGCTTCCTTCTGGACTGGGTGAAGACTTTCTGGGAGGTGGAAAACAATAACCTTGACAACTCATTTGAATAATGTAACATTTACCACACAGAATCCTAAGGACCTTCTTTTAGGTAGTTCATGTGGCAGATACTCATATGGCTCATGGCTCTCTCAGCTGAGAGATTTATTCCCCACTGCAGTACGGACTGATTTACAAAATTTTAGGGAAAAATGCAGGAACTTTTTGCTTAGCATATTGTCAGTTGCTCTTATTTGGTGTGTGTCCAATATATTGTGTTTGCTTGCTTCATTCAGGTATAGATTTGACTTGTTTTGTACTTGTCTAGCAAGTTTCCTGGTCAAATATATGCTAGCTACAATTTGTGTTTTCAAGCCACTTCCTGCTAGAGGCATGAAGTTTTTTCTCTCTCTGTATATAAAAATAATCTTTTGCTGTGAGACAACAGTGACAACATGCCCCAGCGGGGGCTCTTGTACATTTCAAAGGAGGAATGCGGAAGTGCCTATCGACTAGTTGAGTAGTAGATGGAAATTCCATCGACTATTCGACTAGTAAATTAACCGTTACTACTTAACATCCTTAATTTGCAGGGCTCTACAGATCAATTGTCCACTTAGTCCAGTGAAGACTCACCAATGCAGACCAATACCAGGTGCTTCAGAGGAAGACAGAAGAAACAGCCAATTATTGGATAACCTGCCCCCCAGGAAAGTCCCCTACAAACCCCATATTTAGAGGTTGACTTACGCCCTTAAACAAGAGACTTTATATCCCTTTCTGGGTCTTCTTAAATAATTTCTTATAACAACTCTGGATGTTCTTGCTAACCACGGAATTGCCTAATGCTTTTTTATAATCCTGCAAAAGAAGGACAAGCATGATGAGGCCAGCATCATGCAAATCCATGGATGTTAAATACTTTCTCCAAATTACCATTCAAGCTCCTGTCCACCCCTTTGAGGAGCAACAGGTCTGAAAATTACCATCAACATGTGCCCATCAATTAAATACAATTCACGCCTTCTGAAACAACAGCAGGAACCAGCATTTGTAATGCTGATCTGTTATTTAAAGTATTTTTGCCTGCCACTCCTGTTCTTTTATCAGATTTCTGGAATATGGGTAGGATACAAAAAATAGCCTCTTGGAGACTGACTCAATTTCCAGAAAACATCCATGAGTATCCAAGGCCAATCTAGCCGTTGATGCTTGGATGCCAGACCCCAGTGAACTGATGCAGTCACCCTCTGATTGAGCTACATTCTCAAGTAATCATGAATGAATGGGCAGGGGACTCCAGAATCAACAAAGTGCATCCACACAACTCTGGCCTTCTGCAGATCATGAGAGCCACGGCTTTTGAAGTACCCCTAGAAGATTACAAAGAGTAATCTCAATCCTCCTCCCTATGTCCAAATAATCCATAAAATGATCCATGAAAAATCAAATATTTCTTCGAAAGGACAGATTATACACACATGCATACATCTGCACACACAAATGTATGCAAGTGAGCAATCAAAAATAAAAAACACACACAATACATGACTTTAAGACCTGCCTTTCTGTAAATTCCTCACTCAAACCCTTGCACACTTAGGGGGATGCTCTCTTTCTGTTCCCATTGCCCCAACATAGCCCACCCTATCAGGAAGCCTGTATGACATATTTTACCTTTGTGTAGTCTAAAAAATTACCTCTTACAGCCTGCCAAGGTACCGTTTCCACCTGCTGGAGATAGGGACACAGCCAGTGAACCAACCATCTCTTCTTATAGAAAGGTAGCAATGTAATCCAAACAGTTTATTCCTGTTTCCCCCTTATGGCTATAAGTGATAACCATATTAGAAAGAGTAAAATAGCCAAGAAATTAGCATGAACTAAATATGCAGGAAAAACAAAAGTTTCTATGATCAGTACTTGAGCATAGGATCACACACAAAAAATAAAGTGAGAATTTTAGGAAATGTAACCACAGTCCTCAAAACTTCTCTTAAAGCAGACAAAAGAGTAGCCATTTGTTTTGCTTTTCCCCAACAAAAGCAACTGTTTTAGAGGACAATGCTTTTATATGTCAATATCAAATCAGTGTGGTTAGTAGGAAGGTACTGTACTAAATCTGGATGAAAACCAAATAAGAATTTCATCCAATTAACAGATTTTTTTCTTAATGTAAGATCATTAAACAGTGCTATAGAAAGTTGCAGGAAAAAAACTCTCTGGTCTCCCAGCAGCTTTTCCCATTCTTTAAAAATTCCTCCTTCAGATGCACAGTCACAAAGGTTCAAAGGTCACCAGAGCCTTTGTACTCAATTCTATGGCAGTTACAAACAAACTTTTGTTCTTGTTTCTTCAATGAAATAAGCTGCAGCAGCTACAACAACTGAACTTTACATCTCAAACTTGCATGTGCATCATTCAACTGAAGGACTCTGGAACTTCATTTGCACTTCAGTAATAAATTATCAGACTACCCTGTGAAATAAAATCAATTATTGTTTAAGTCTACCTCAAGAACACATATTACACTTCTATATGCAGATATATGTGAAGGAAGAATCTATTGTAAATTATTTTAAAAAATACTTAAAATAATAGTTTAAGAAATGCTGTTTTCCTGAACAAATTTTTAAAATTATTGCTCATTCATATTTTTATACCATAAACCCCATTTGTTTTAGAGTACAAAAAAAAAGTAACAAGGCTATCATGGTAATTTTAATAGTGTATTTGCAATATTAAAGAAAAATGCAATGGTCTTAAAACATAAGCATTACATACATGACACAAAATAAAATAAATTGTTGAATAGGTGTTATTATGTACTTATTCTAGGAAGGAAAACCCTCTTATAGAAATAACATAGCCAAAAACAACAATTTATTTTTATTTTATGCCCCAGCCTGGGAGGAGAGAAACCATACTTGCAAGTTACTGCAAGCAGTTACTCAACTATACTCACACTTCCTCAATTCCAGATAAGGAAATGTTAGCAATATTTTGAAATATACTGTCAATCATTTCAACTGTAATTGTAAAAGTTTTTTTTTTAAAGGAACAAAGTTTACTCAATCATTTCTATAGTCTAATAAATTTAAAAAACTGCTCTTCCACGTACAAGAAAAAAGTCCTGAATTTTAAAAAAATATAGATGCAGACCACATTGTTCCTAGCAGATGTGAGTCAACTCTCTAAACATGCATCTCCCAAGAAGTAAGACACAAAAGATAACAAAGCAATTTTAAATATAAATCATACATTGGCTGTGAGACCAAATGAAGGCATTCATGACCAAAACAGAGTAAAGGGTAAATAAATCCCAGGAAACATTCAAGGGTTTTACCAACCAGGAGACAAGTCATTTCTGAATCTTGCCTCAAGTACATTTTCTTCACTGAAACCCTACTTCCATTCCCACTTTAGTTAACCAAACTCCCAAGAACGTCAATAGGACAGAATCAAGTCATATTTTGACTTAGGCTATCCCTGCACTATAGAATTCTGCTGGTATAGCAAAGTTGGTCAAGGTTGTAAAAACATGTGATGTTTTACCAATACAGATGCACCAGCAGAAGACCCCAGTACAGATTAGGGATGTGCATGACTAGTCAACTATCCGATAAGCAAATGCTTATCAGATAGTTGACACCCTAGTCAACTAGTCCTAGTTGCTCCAGCCCCACTGCCTCTATTAGAAAGAGGCAACAATGCGGGGGGGGGGGGGGGCCGGGAACAAGGGGGTGCTTCAAGCAGCAGCGCCACTTGGAGCCCAGGGTCAGACCGGGAAGTTGGCCTCGGGATGCATGCGGCATTTCAAAGCAGCAGCGCTGTATGGAGCCTGGTCAGCTGGGGACTCCTCCGCTGACCCCAGGCTTTGAAACGCCGGGGGGAGCTGAGTCCCCACTGGCCCCGTGCTCCCCACAGCGCTTTCACCTTTGAAGTGTAGCAACAGCCCTGGGGCTATTTCTACACATCAAAAGCAGAGGCGCCCTTATCGACTAATCAAATAGTCGATGCAAATTAATCTAAATTTAATATCCCTAATACAGATGTAGTTATATTGGCTCAACTCATTGTTTGCCAGTATAACTTGTTTCATTTGGGAGAGGGGGTTAGGTGGGGAACGCAGAATAAGCTATGAGGACAAAAAAAAAAAAAAAAAATCACACTTCTGGAGGTACTACACTAGGAACGGGCAGTGGGATTTTTTTCAGAATCAAGTTGATGTGAACCTTGTTCAGACTTACATAACTAAACATGTTATCTCACTTCCAGGAAACACTAAGGAGCAGATTTTAATTTATTAGACAGGCATTTGGTGGGATGTTTTAAAAAGCAATTAGGCACCTAACTCCCATTGAAATTAATATGAATTAGGCCGTAGACACATCAGAAAATCCAACTGGGAGATTAAGCGCACCTCAGGTGGAGAAATACAACTTTGAAATTCTGGTCCTAACTTCCCCAAAGTCGCTTTCCAGTGAGTTTTTCCTAAGTTAAATAAGTTCCTTTCTCTCCTCCCACAAACGCTGCCTTTTATATCCACACTGTTTTCTTATCCTGCCTGCTTTGCCTGTATTTTTTGCTCTCTTTTCCTCCTCTTATGTGAAATCACCTTGCAAATGCAACAGCTTCAACTGCAATAATCAAGACAGTTCCCTCTCCAAAATCCTGCTACCTCTGTCTTGTTTCCATACTATCGCCAAAAGACATCAAACTACTTCTCTAACACTAAATGCTGTGTCTGTTTTTCCAGTGTGCTCCCTTGTGACTGTGACATGGCACAGTGACCGAAGAATTCATGTGATAATTTTCATGGAACATTGTTAGCAAAATAAATTACAGAAAACTGCTTTTTGATTAGCAGCAATGATTCTATGAGGCAATTTGCTCTGCTAATCAAGGCAATTTAATGTCTAAAGCTAGGTCTATCTTATATGAGCATAACTTATGTCACTCAGGAATGTGAATATAACACCATGCCCCTGCGCGATGTAAGTTACACTGACATATGCACCAAAGTTGCCCCAGCCAACAATATAGCTCCAACCACTGCTCATAGAAGTGATTTAATTATGCCCACGTGGGAGAGAGAGCATTCCCACCAGACATGTTGCAGCACCAGACATGTTAAGCCCTACGTATCTTGCTTAAGAGAGCCCCAGAAATCTTTACAATCCAATGGAAAATGTTAATTTAAAACTTAGATACACTTCTTTATAAAGTGATCAATATAACTCCAATAATGAGACACCCAGAAAAAAAAACAATGTTTAATCTTAAAACTGCTCCTAACAAGGTAATACCACTAACAAGGCACCTTTTAAGAGACTGATTATCTAGATTTGCCAATGCGTACCTAATAATAAAACATATAGCTATCAAATTTTCTTCCATATATTTCAAAGTAGGGATGTTAAATATCGGTTAATTGAATAGTCGATTAGCCTCATGAATGCTTATCAGTCACTCGACTATTCTGTAGTCCCTGGGAGTGAGGCCGTCAGCCAGTGCACTCTGGCCCCACTCCCAGGAGCCCCCTGTCACTCCGCGCTGCTGCCTCTGGCAGTGTGGAGTGCCAGGCAGGAGCTAGTCTGCAAGGGGAGCCAATTTAAAAACGAGCTCCCCTCGCGAACCAGCTGCCTTTCCAAGGAGGGGGGTTGTCTGAGCTCCCGGACTCAGAGCAAGTTGGAACTGAGCCGAGCTGCCTTCCCTTCCGGCTCCTAATACACTTTAAATGCAGAGCCGCAGCAGGGGTAGGTCCCAGACCCGGTGCAAGTCAGGACTGAGCTGGGCTGCTGACCAGACTGCTAAAAAATGTACTGGCAAGCAGAGAGGGGAATGCATGTAATCTATAGCTTTTGCTTATCAGTTAATTGGTTAATCGGCTACACTATAACATCCCTATTTCAAAGCACTCTACAAAAAGATAGATAAATATAATTATCTACCTTCTTTATAAAGAAAAAGAAAACTTCAGAGAGGCAAATTTTGCTCAACATCTCTTAGAACATACTAGTGACAGAACCTGAAGCAGAATTACATTGAATAGTAACTCCAAGATCCATAATCTTTCAGTTTCTATCATAACAGTACAAACACTAACAGCTACAAAAGAATAATCATAGGGTCTAATTCAATTCTTTTTAATCTTACCAGAAGCTATGAGGACAATGTATTGAGCAACACAGCAATTCATTGATCAGTAATGTATGTTGAAATACTGTTTCAGTTAGCTATCCTACCAGAAACCATTATTGCTGAACTGTTCAGAAGCCGTATCTTAGGCAGCCACAGAAGCCAGAAAGGAATACAAATGTGGACTCAAAGCAAGCTAAAACAATATTATTGCTCATCTACAAAAGCCAAAGGCATAATTTCTGATCTCAGTTTCACCACTGTAAATACATAGCTACTTCACACACACACCTGCATAGCTGAAATGAAAACTGTCCCCAACGATAGCAAATTGCCAGTGCACATGTAATATCTATACCTATGGTCAATATGTGAATATTCAAAATAATACCAATTCTATCCTGTTCATAAACTGCCTCAGTTATTGCTGTGCTTAAATTAACAAATTAGATAAATCAATAAGCATGCCGGTAGAGTATACATGGAGAATGTATTGGGTTGATTACAGTGTTTATCATCTTAAACAATCAGTAGCTAATTAACAATGCATTTCATGAGGAGGTAATAAAGTTTCTTCCTGGTAAAAGTCAGATTCGAAAAAGTCATCTCAACCTTAACCGTGATTATCTTCCTGTCTATCACTGGAGTAAATCCAATTGAGTAACTAGCTAAAAGGGTAGTTTGTACTGCACGCTCACTTCATCCGAGCAGCAGAGAAAGCAACTTAAATAAAACACAAAGTAGTCTGGGGATAATCTCACAAATAACCAGTGGTCCCAATTTGCTAATCTAGCCCATGGAGTGTATCTCTGCACTCACGTAGGCCCCAACCAAAGTCAGTACCAGGTCCCCCCCTCACAAGAGGCTTACACCTTGTATAAAAGTTTGTGTAACTTGAAAAACTTAATGCATTAATAAGTAAAACTCAGACTTTTCTACTGCCAAATTTCAGTTTTAAAACTGAAATTTATTCTCTTGGAAAGAAAAATTCTACTCAAACTTTATATTGATTTTTGACACACATACACAAAAGCTTTTTCATCAATACCTCTTAAAGGGCTTTGCAATCTGGGTAAACAGCATTATCCCAATTTCCTGATGGTGCAATTGAGGCAGGATAGGGTAGTAACATAACTTAAGTCACTGGAAGAGATAGGAATAAAATCCAGGTCTCTGGATTAGCAGTGCAATGCCCTAGGAATTGAACAATGCTAGCTCTCCTATGCCTTCCTACTCCACTTACCATGGAGTATTGAAAATTAATTTTTATTCCTCCACAATAATTAAGTCATTTTACTATTTGTCTTAACACAAACAGCACCGCCAAAAGACACATTTGTTTTCACCTCTGTAACCCACTTTAAAAAAATTGTAAATGTAAATACTACAAATGAACAACAACCCAACAGAGCTCAGAGTTAGTGTATAGTTACTAGTATCAGAGGGGCAGCCATGTTAGTCTGTATCTGCAAAAAAAACAAGGAATCCTTAAAGGCTAACAGATTTATTTGAGCATCAGCTTTCATGGGCAAAAACACACTTTGCCAGATGCAGTTTGGTGAAATTAATCCAAGTCCCAGCCTCTTCCAAGCCTATCATATTGCTTATTTGGTAGCTTTGTGATTTTATGATGGCCTCTGCTCACTAAAGTCCCACGACTGGGAGTACTGCAATTCAGGATTTGGACACATGGGTACAGTTGTGTGAGGAAGCTTGTAAAGCACACGTCCAAACTATTCCTGGCTGAAGCCACACTGTTACAGTCTCACCTGAATATCTAATCCACTCAAGGTTTTAGAAGAAAAATTCACAAATGTACTAAAGTCTCTTTAAATCTTCCACCATTTTATCCCTCTCCATTACTCAGCAGCGTGCTGGCAGACCCTGAATCATCTTAAATGGCTCAGAACTAACAACCGAAAGAAACAGCTCTTACAAATCTCACAGACACTGGAGATAGAAAGAAACTATTAGACACTGATGTGCTGCCAATATTTTAGCAGGCATTTCCAATTAAAATAATCCCCCCATTCACAATGAAAACAGCACCCTGGGGGCACTTATTTGATGAGGAGAGGAAGGCTTGGGGAATCTATTCATATTTTTCTCTTTTAAACAAACCCTCTCTCATGACTTTAACAAAGTAAGAGAGCACCACCTAGCACACACATATTTTTGGAAACATTCTACCTTGGTTCCCAAAAGATATACTCAATATATTGATAGAACTTGTGTGTTTTGAAATGGGGGAAAGACACGTTTTGACATTCAATGCAATCTGGTGCATCCAAATAGCAAAATATTTGCTTCTAAAATAGTTTGAGCTACATGAGCACCAGGGATAACACTCACTGAAAGCACTGATCCCTATTTATTCTAACTAGTGCTTTATCCAGACCAAATGTAACGTGTCCCAAGCAAAGAGATTCCATACACAATTTTCTTTGGGGTCTACTCCGCAACCTAATTGCTGTCAGTCAGGATTTTTTCCCCTGGTGTTCAAATGACAATTGTATTTATTCCTACTTCGTATCAAATATAAAATTCAGGGAAGATAGTGACAGTTTATGATCCATTTTCAAGTGACAAATTAGGCTGAAATATCTTGTTAACAACATGCACAAAAGGTTAAGGTTAGTGGCTATTCTCATTTGGATAGAGATAACTGCATCTATCAGTCTCAAATTGCACCAGTAACTTCAGAAACTTGACCAGCAACTTATTCTGGGGCACAGAGTTTTCATTACACTGCAGCACGCTGTGATATTGAACTGCAAGTTAATTCAGTGAAACTAATTTGCTTCTGTCAATGCAGGAATATTCCAGTTCATTATGTACACCATATTATTATTTTAATCATATAATTACCCCCTAAACCAGTGTTTCTTAAACTATGTTCCAAGGAACACTGGTGTTCTGTGAACAACTCGCAGGTGTGCCACGACCTCTTCTTTGTTTTTGTCTTTTTGTGTGTGACAACAATTTTTTATTTTTTTTTTAATTTTCATAGGTGTTCCACATTAAAAAAATATTATTGTTTGGTGTTCCGTGGTCTCAAAAAGTTTAAGAAACACTGCCCTAAACAATAGGTCATATACAATGCATACTGCTAGACTGTCACTATATTTTTTCCCTTTTATCGTCACAATCACTTAGTACCCTCAAAGGAATAAATTTTGATTCTTTCAGATGGTTACAATATGTTCAAATATTATAAAATCATCACACTCTACTCTTATCTATTTGATGTAGCATAAAGCAGCCTTGGAAAATTGTCATGAAAATGTACCAGCCCAGGCTCAAAATCTACTTGCTTGCTCTTTACCATAATGAGTATAATAATAACC
The DNA here is from genome assembly GCA_019425775.1 of Rafetus swinhoei. Taxonomy (NCBI): domain Eukaryota; kingdom Metazoa; phylum Chordata; order Testudines; family Trionychidae; genus Rafetus; species Rafetus swinhoei. Next base: position 8,356,296 of record CM033429.1, on the reverse strand, counting down.
AAAAAGTGTATGGTATTTTACTCTACAGTCAAAATAAATTGCCATGGGTGAGCAAGCACATATTTGGAAAACTGGAATAAAAAGACATCTGCATGAAGGAAATAAATTGTAGGTTACTAAATAAGCACGTTAGGAAAACTGTGCCTACCCTAAGAAAATGGAGGCATTTATCCCATGCTCAATTCTCAACTACATTACCATGATTTAGACATTTTGAATAGCCATTGTTATAACAGCATTGGAAGCCCAAGCACAAGAGCCCGCATCAGTGGAAGAGGAATGTTTTCACCACATTGGAAAATACAGTTAAGTATTTTTAACACTCATCCTTAAAAATTATACGACTAAAGAGAACTTCTAATTTGCCATTTCCTTAATTCCACTTAATCGCACTCCCAGCATACACAATATTAGTCATTACAGTAAACGCCTATCCCCAGCTGAGGCCTCCGGAGTCTCTGTCCAAAGTGCTGTTTTGTTGCACTGGCTCAGATGAAAAGGGGGTATGGGGAAAAGAAAAATGGGGGAGGAAGAAAAATTACTGTAGTCTATCACAGTATAAGCACGTATATTCAGTTTGATGCAACAGATCAGGGCTCCAGATGGATCCTCAAAGTTGATTTCAGGGAGATAGGACTTTACTCTGAGTAAGCTACAAATAAAGCCACTGAAAAAAAAATCAGAACATATTGAAAGCCTTGAAAAAGCTCTGTAGAGATCTTAATGGCAATTGAACTCCTAATTTCCTTTATGCTCAGACAGAAGCAATTGCTTGACTTTACCCCAAGTTGAAAGTGCTCAGCACCTTCCATTACAGTAAAACCCTAAATAGCTATTTTTTCCTCAACTACTGCAAATGGAAGTGCTTCAAATTGAATATGAAAGCTAACTAAGGAAAGTCTACTGCTTTAATACTCTCTCTCAAAACTGTGCAAACAATGAGATGCCCATTCAGCACACTTCCATATTTTGTATTTTTCATAGGACATATTTTAACTATAAAATGTCCTAATAATCCAAGAAAGATTGTGGATGTTTAATTCAACTGAAAAGAACTAAAAGGGCTCTCAAAAGAAACCCATTTAAAAATATCACAAAGGACATGTTAAACAATAGAAAAGGATGAGCTATGTAGAGAAACACACCAGCTGTATGCTAGCCAAAGAGTACAATGCGGTCTTTCTAAAATTTAAAAAGCTTTATAATTAAACATATGCCCATTGAAATCCCAATTATCCTTTTTTAACAAATTCCTGGGAATTATAATTCTGTTGCATCCTAGAGATGCTGCTCCTTTCATGCTGCTTACGGCAGGAGGATGGGATGATGACTAGATAGAAAGAATTAAAAGCAAGACCCAGGAATTGAAAATAAAGGGTTTTTGTTTGTTTATTTTTTAACAAACAGAAAAGAGCATACAATGCTGTCCTGAACATTCAAGTTTATTTATAAGAAATATTGACATAACCCAGAGTCAAGAGGAAAACCCTTGAGGAAAACAAAAACACAAGCTGGAATTCAATGAAAACTTGTCATTGAGGGATGGGAAAGGGCAGTGATTCACTGCAGAAGAATCATGCAGAAGTCCTAGTAAAGGGAAGTCACTTTTTCTTACCTTCAAATAAATGCCAGCATGAGAATGGCAGATTCCAGGTCCTCAGTGCAGGGACTCTGCAGTAATGCTAGGACGGCTCAGGGAACAGTAATGAGCAGGGCATGGAAATAATTCAGGGACTTCTATCCCTTTCCTCACTACAACCAGTGCTGTAATACGTTCCCTGCGATACACTGGGACCATTCAGCGTTTCTATCCACTCTTACACAAACCAGGCCCGCCTGGCACATGGTGTGCAGAGATGCCATGGGGCTACAATGCAGGGGCGCTTACTCCTCTCCCCACACAACCGGCCCTACGACAAGCACGTTTCTCGCGAAGCACTGGAACAATTCAAGGTCTCCCATTCATGCTGGCATGAGCCAGGGCTGCACGGCGCATGCTGCACGGTGGTGCGGGGGGATACAATACAGAGAGTCCTGTCCTATGGCTCCAGAGCCGACCTCGCCACGGGCGCGTGGATCGTGATGTCCCGCTGCCTGCTCAGCCGGGGACGAGGCAGGTCTGCGGCGCACGGCGCCGACCCCACAGCGGTGCTGCAAGAGCCGCCCTCACGGCCTGGCAGCCAGCCCTGGGGTGCGCACATGGCTCGGGATGCACGGGGGCGAGGCACTAGCTAGCCCCGCCAGGCTCGAGCCATGCACGCGGCTCCCCCTGCACTGACGCGATTCCGCCGGGGCCAGACCAGGTGCCTACTGCACGGGGGCGAGGAGCCAATGCAAAGGCCCCCGCCCCGCTCGGTCCCGCTCGCCAGGGCCGCGATAGGCGCGTTGCACGGGACCAAGCCGGGTGTGCACGGGGCGCCCCTCCCCCGCCCGGGGGCCGCCCAGCCCTTCCCCCCGGCCCGGGATGCACCAGGGCGGCCCGGCCGCGCGAGCCCTCGCCCCGCTCACCTCGCCCCGCCCGCCTAGCGCCGGTGCCTGGCCGGGCCCCCGGCGCGCCGCATCCTGCCGCCCCGGCCGGGCGGGCTCCGCGCGGGCTGGACGGACACGAGCCGGGCTGGCGGCTCCGCGCGCCGCGCTGCGCCTGAGGGGACCGGCCGAGCGGCGCAGGGCAGGGGCAGGGCTGCGCCGCGCCGGGGGAGGGGCCAGGGCGCTCCGGGCCGGGAGCCCCGCCCCCGCGGGAGGCTGTGTGGGGAGCTGGGCGCTGAGGGGGGGCTGCAGGGGGGGCTGGGCACGGGAAGGTGGGGGCTGAGTGGATGCTGGGGCGGGGAGGGGGCGCTATGGGAGTGGGGCTGTATGAATACTGAGGGCTGAGCATTGGGGATGGGGTCTATGGGCATTGGGATGGTGAGGGGTGGGCGCTATAGGGGTTGGGAGGGTGAGGGGCTGGGCATTATAGGAGTGGGGGCTGTATGAGGGCTGAGCACAAGGGGCTATATAGACTATATTATTATATTAGGTGCTGAGCACTGCAGATGAGCGGGTTGTAGGGCCCAGAGGGTCTGGTTGGGGGGGTGGATGGCAGGGCACTAAGGGGGTAGGGTCTGTATAGGGACTGGGGGGGGACTGAGCACTGCAGAGGTGGGGATTGTATGGCATGGAGGGTCTGTATGCAGGGCACTAAGGGGGTAGGGTCTGTATGGGGCTGGGGGCTGTATGGGGAACTGGGCACTGGAAGGTGGGTGGCACTGGGGAGCAGGGGTCTGTATGGGAAGGGGTGGGCACTGTGGAATGGCTGGATGGGCCTTGGAGAGCTGTATGAGGAGCTGAGTACTGGGAAGGTGGGCTGGGCATTATGGGCTGGGTACTGGGACAGGCGAGGTGCTGGACAGTTTTAGTGGGGCCGGGCTATGGCGTGGTTAGGGATGAGGGGGTTAACCCTTGGTTTGAGTGAGTTTGGAAGTGGACAACAAGAGGTGTTTTTTGTGCATGAGATTGCTGCTGAGCAAGGCACTTAAGATGTGTAAAGAGACTGCCTATCATGATGACCAAAGTTGTCTCATTGTTTCCCTGTATTTCTCTGTTTATATCCATCTTGTCTTACATCCTTCAGCTGTAGGCCTCTTGGGACAGGGACTGTCTTTTTGTTCTCTGTACAGCAGGTAGCACTACAGTCGTACACATAGTAGAATAGTGATAGAAATGTAAACAGAGATGATCATAGAATCATAAAGCTGGAAGAGACCTCAGGAGGTCGTCAAGTCCAGCCCCCTGCCCAAGGCAGGACCAATCCCAACTAATCCTATTCATGAGGAAGAGAAATAAAGGAAAAATTTGGAAAGGATTTAAGCACATTGATCACTGAAACTCTTTGTGGTTGCTAAATATCTGAAAATCTGGCACCATGGCATATTTTGGGGTTTGCTTGTTTTTTCTTATTTGTTTTGCTGTCAAACATTGTGTGTAGTGTTTGCCCTGTCACACAGGGGTTGATTCTTATCTTACAACTGATGTAAATCAGAAGTTACTCCATTAAATGTGTGAATCATAAAACTTGCACAAGTCAGATCAGAAAGTAAGTCCATCATTTGAGTTATTTTCTCTGATTTATGGGACCACTGATCCCTAGTTTTACTACTTACACCAGGGTTACAATAAAACCTTAGAACATAAGAACGGCCGTACCGGGTCAGACCAAAGGTCCATCTAGCCCAGTATCCTGTCTGCCGACAGTGGCCAGCACCAGGTGCCCCAGAGGGGGGGGTGGACCGAAGACAATGATCAAGCGATTTGTCTCCTGCCATCCCTCTCCAGCCTCTGTCAAACAGAGGCCAAGGACACCATTTTATCCCCTGGCTAATAGCCTTTTATGGACCTAACCTCCATGAAACCTTAAAGTAAAATGTCTTCCACCTAATTATCAAAGAAATCTAGCCCTAAAACCCAGTGTCAGTCTAGTCATTAAAGTCAGCCTGATTTAATATTAAACAAATGCATTCTTTTCTCCTCTCTGCCCCAGATATCTTCCAGCTAAACGCAAAATTAATAGAAGGCAAATATTTTACTAAATCAAAATTCCTTGAGTGCTGCAGTTAAGATTTATGTTCACAATCTTGCCACCTCATCATTCTGTACAGACCTTCAAGTGTTAGGGGCCAGATTTTTAAAGGTATTTGGATGTCCTGAGGGATTTTTGTAGGGGCTTCTGAAAATTCTTCTAGCCACTTACATATCTGTAAAATTCTGGTCCTTGGTGCATATTTAGTGCCCCAAAGAGCACTACTGCAGACCAGTCCTTTGGAGGGCACTCATCCTTTAGCACTGACCTACAACATGAGCTTATGGTGAGTAATACACATAGTGCCTTGCAATAGACAGTCCATACAGAAGCTGTGGTACTTATTCTGCCTTTAAGTACACAGAGAGATGAAATGAGGAAATGGCAACTTGTCAATTTGAATTGCAAGAATGCAAGTTAAATAGCTATACTTGGGAGTATTTGATTTAAATCATTAGTTGTCAATAAACCTCAATATCTATCTATCCATATCAATCTATCAATAACAGTCAACAAGTGCAGCCTCCCCCTTATCTACCACCTGCAAGAAGCCAGTGTCTGTGGCCCAACATGCATGCAGGTAGCCTACTATAGCCCAAATGTCATGACCCTGCTTACTCACTCAAAACTGGATATACATAAGTCATCCATGGACAGGAGCAGTCCACACCAGAATGACCTCCTTTGGAGCTAGAGATCCATCCTCCTCCTCCTCTTCCTCCTCAAGGCTTTAGCAAAGCTCCTAACCTTTCATAGTTACATATGATGTTATGGGGCTTTTCTAAATAAGAAAACGGGTGTCAGTCCTAGTGCCCTCATTGAATCACAAATTAACTAGATTCCAAAGACCTAAAGTTGTTCTTGGATTTTATGATAATAAGATTGTCCCTTACATCCTGTCAAAAGCAGAGCTTTTTAACACTGATTGTGTTCCACCCAACAGGTGGGTGTGAATTAATTTCATCAGTGAAATGAGATATATGTTTTTATACATCCATTCAAATAATAACACATCAAATAGTAACTACTAGCACTTACCCGGCATTGCTCAGGTCCTTAACTCAATTTTTTTAAATAAAAGGTAAATGTACATGCTTTATTTAAATGATTGTTTTTTTTTAAAAATAGTGTTATTTTATTATGTTAATGTTTATTTCAAATTTCTTAAAGGGATTGTTAAAATTTTTCTGTTTAGTTTTTTTAGTAATTTTTAAAAAAGGGAATTCCATGAAGTGTATTTTTTTCTTCATCGCTACAAATGCTTATCATTTGCTGTGTTTTAACAAAAAAGGGCTATAGTGAATGTGGCCCCTGATGAAGGAGAATAGTCAGCAACATCCCCATACAAATCTAAAGAGTGTCCTGCGGGTAGAAGGTTTGGGGTTGCGGCAGTCTCAGCTGGGAAGGAGGGCACACCCCCAGCCAGCCCCTTTCTCCTTCCTGGTGATTTTCTCTCTCTTTTGTTTGGTTTTCTGAGAAGCCATCCCATTCCAGGCATGTCCCATTTTTCTGGCACAACAAACCCTTATATTTGCTTTAAGTCAGGGATGGGCAATAATTTTTGATTGGGGGGGCCACTCCAAGGTTTTGGTAAGTAGTCAAGGGCCATACTTTTCTATGGAGAGGGTGTGGGGTCTGAGATGGAGGTTGGGTGCAGAAAGGAGTTTGGGGTAGAGGACTGGGGTGCAGAAGAGGGTGTGCTATCTGAGAGGGAGTTTGGGTGAAGGAGTGGGTTATAATCTGGGGCACTGTTTCTCAACCTTTTTTTAATAAAGTACCCCTTTTTCAAAAAAAATTACAAGTACCCCTAGTACCTACAGTTTTCAGACACACAAAATTTTTTTCTGCCGTTGAAACACATTTGTTTAAACAACTTAATCACGGGCGGGTGATGAAATTTTGGGGAGTAAAAAGTACAAAAATAATAAAACGCTGTAAAACTTAAAACAAAAATTCAGTTTTCCCCAAATGTCAGTTGTGTTGACATATCCCCCAGACTTCTCTCAAGTACCCCTAAGGGTACTCATACCACTGGTTGAGAAACACTGATCTGGGGTACGGGCTTAGGGTGGAGGGTCCGGGATGGGTTGTGGGTGCAGGAGAGGATTCTGACCTGGGGAGAAGTGTAGGAGGCGGTGCAGGATCTGGGAGGGTGTTGTGACCTGGATAAGGGGGTGGAGAAGGAGGTGCAAAGGGTTTGAGCCAATGGGAGTTGAGATATTTTTGCTGGGGGGCCGGGAAAGCATGCAAAACCACCCTCCTCCCCGGCACACAGAGCAAAGAGCCACAGGGAGCAGCCAGCCACTTAAAGTGGCATGAGCTGCTCCATGCCTGAGGATCCTGGTGGGGTAGCCTAGAGGCCAGATCTGGTGGCTTGGCTGGCTGAATCCGGCCCATTGGCCATATCTTACCCACCCCTGCTTTGTTATGATAAGAGGAAGCTGTATATGAATTTGGTGGTCCTAGCTCTTACATTTAGGAAGAGTTTGTGAACAGATAGGCAGACAAATAGACTCTCTCAAATATATAGCAGAGTAGAAGATTTACCCGGCATTGCTCAAGTCCTTGCTTAACTCAGATAACTTTTTTTTTTCTTCATTCAAATCATTGTTCTTGGGGAGGGGCCTGCGATAAAGGGTTCAGTATGCAGGCTGCCCTGGGGAGACAGGACAACCCAGCCCTCTCTCACCACAGCAGCTTGGGGGCAGGTGAAAAGCACCAGTCCATGGCCACTGTAGCTCCAGTGGGTACAGCTGGTGGAGGGGTGCCGGTGCCTTGGCTAGCAGACAGACAGATACATAGACAAACAGACACACAAACAGACAAACTCTCTGAAATACATAGTAGAATAGCTGTCCCTTTCTTCACCCCTACCCCCTGCTGGCCGGATGAGGTTATAGCTTCCTGGTCCCCATGTCTGGCTCCTTGGTACTCCCTGTGGTCATTCTGCAGTATAACTCCCACCTGCCAAACCCCTTCCCTTTCCATTTATGAGAAACAATCAAATTCCAGGCACATTTAATTATTCTGGCTCAACCAACCCCTGACTTTGATTTAAGTTATGATAAAAGGAAACGGCATACCAAATTTGGTGGTCTTACTTCTTACCATTTAGGAGGAGTTCTTGAACAAATGGACTCACAGACAGGCAGGCACACATTTCTAAAATATATAGTAAGATTGCAAGTTCTCCAGCATTCAGCTGGTTGCCATGACCATCACAAAAATGATGTCACATCTGAAATGGCCTCCCTCACTAATGGAAATTCAGATAAACTTCATTAGGACCCTTCAAGTGGTCTCTGATGTTTGTAACTGGAATAGAGCTGTCCCAGAAGCCAGAAGACCAATAAAAGTATTGCTTTGTTCTAAAATGCTGTGGCCTCTTGGAACCACTGAACATTTTCAGCTGGATTTCCACTAGCAGCCTACAAGAAAATGAAAACCTAAACTGTTGCCAATTTTTGTTATCCTGAGTCTGGATCTAGTGAGCCTCTGCTGAGGGGAATGTATTTCAGTGGTGCAGGAGGTGATCTCTGTTTATTCATTACTTACTTCAAGTGCTTTGAGGTAGGGTGCTGTAAATGTACATTGCTAATATTATGACCACCATAAAATCCATGTGGCCATGCACTCCTGTTTATTAGACAGCACCAACATTAGCATAGTCTTAAGAGTTTTCTCATGTGTGGACTATCATATTCCCCATGTCTTTAGAATGAATAACAAGTGATGTTGCCAGATGCTTTTGCTGCTGCTCCTAATCAGAATATTTTCATTATGTCTGCATAACTGAAAACAAATGGTGAAGCGACACATGGGAAAGTGGCCTAAGGAAACTGTAGATCAAACAAAGGTCATGGCTCTTTGGACTCTATAGCCTGAGAGTTCCTGCTGTATTTCCTCTCTTTAGCTCCATCCCACAAAACTTAATATTGCACTGTCTTTATTTTTTTTTAAAGTTTGAAGCGGTTTTGCTTATTCCTTAAAAGCAAAGTGGGGGTGAAACCTAATCAAGTGTTGCCTTTGGTTAGTATTCACTATGCCCTTGTCCAACAGCTGGATGGGCTCCTGGTTATGCTTGGAAATGCTGGCAGACTGAGTAGATAGAACAGTGCAAAGTCCTTGAACCTAGCTCCCTTAGTGGAAAGGACTGACATGATTTGTTTCTCCCCTTGCCTATCACAGTTTACTGCTTGCTGTCTGGTGGGCTCATCTACTCTTTACTATCCAAATCTAAAGGTTACTCTCTGTAGTTCATCTCAACAGCATATTGGTTTAAGAGAAGTCTTTGTCCAAAGGCAGGACAAAGTGCCACTTCCATTACTCTGAGGGTATGTCTACACTTGCACCCTAGTTCGAACTAGGGATGCAAATGCAGGCATTCAAAATAGTCAATGAAGCGGGGATTTTTTGAGGAGTAACGTTAGTTCGAACCAAGGGGTTTGGTTCGAACTCACACATCCTGGCGTGCACTTTCACTTCCAAAACAGCTGGCATTCAGAGTAACGCGCCAGCGAGATCATGCTAATGAAGCACGCGATATTTAAATCCCCGCTTCATTGACTATTTTGAATGCCTGCATTTGCATCCCTAGTTCGAACTAGGGTGCAAGTGTAGACATACCCTTACAGATCTGAATGTCTCCTGTCTTACAAGTACCTTGCAGAAATAGTGATCCATAATTATATCATGAGTGGGAATTCAGTCCCATTGTCACAAGAGACCTCTGTGAGGATCACATGGTTTGTCACACACAGTTTTACCCCAAGCTTCATCAGATACAAGCTTTTTTATTTCCCATTAAGAAGCAAGATTATGGAAAGGGAAGAAGGCATCTTGCCTGTGTAGAAGAGATGTTATTTTTCTACCCTCAACATTGACAGGAAGAGAGGTCACCCATTGCTGGGAGAAATTATAGAAAGTCATAACATGTTGGCTGACTGGCTAAGAGCAATCTAGTCTATGCTTTTAGATGAAGCTGACTTGGTGATGTCTTAAAATGTTTTGTGTGCCAAATAGTTGTGTTTAACACACTCTTTTTCCACCCTTCTCTTGTCCAATAGTTGTTCCTGAGAATGAGATGATGGATATAACTGAATGACATTAGTGACAAAACACTTCATTTGGAGATTCCTTCCCCATCACTTCATATAAGAGGATGGTGCAACCACTGGCAAGCATTACTGCTTACTGTTTACAGAATAAACATAAAACCATAACAAAAACAAACAAAAGAAAAGGAATGATTGAGGAAGGGAAGAATGGGGAAAATGGGCTGCTACTCTATCATACTGCTATAGATTTACCTCAGAATCTCACAGCACTTCATAGACGAGAGATGGACAAACAAGTATTAGCCTTGTTTCTCAGTCAGAGAGTGACTTTATGATTATCCACCGTTTCGGAGAAAGGTGGAGAAAGAACCCTTTTCTCGAGTACTTATATGACCCCAGGCAGGTCACTTCACTTCTCTGTGCTTGAGTTTCACAGGTTTAAGATAGGACTCATGAACTGTGGGGGAACTTAATTCAATTTGTACAAAGTGCCTTGAAATCCTTATATGGAAAGTGCTTTAAAAGTACAAAGTCCATTGGAATCTGAAGAGAAAACCCCTAAGAGGTGACCTAAAGTCTTAAGAGTCTGCTCCAAATAATTTAACATTTATTATCATCATTTATTTATGTGTCAAAGAAGTAGCTGAAGGAATCTACACAACTGAAAAGCCAGTTAGACCTACAAAATCTACATAGAGTTAGACTAAATGATGCAAGCAGGAAGTAGCACAGGGCCATCAATATATGTTATAGTACGAGGAAAGCAAGCCAATACTCATTGAAATAAATCAATTTGTATGCAGTTCTCAGGCAGTCATATAGAAGAGACAGTTAACCGACAGAACTTGCTACTGCTTCATTAGAACTAGGCACTTAAGATGTTATAGGAGGATATATCATATTTCCCTGGATGGTCAGAATTGTTTCATATTGCTTTCATTCAGGGCTCAGCCATATTTTGCTTTTATGTGGACTGCAAAAACTATATATGGATTCTAGAGTTTACCTACGCATACTTTTTTAAACTAAATCAATGCAAGTTTGCACAGAGACACCATTATTTCAATTTGGGTGACTTTGTTTAATCTACGTAAACCAAAACCAAGCCACGTATTAACAGAAGTAAGAGTGTATACACACAAATTTGTACTGATTTGATTACATCAATTGCAAAACACACCTTTAGTGAACTAGTATAACATGTAATAGACAAGCCTCTAGATATCAAGGGTGAAATCCTGACCCATTGAAGTCAATGTGAGGGTTGCCATTTACTTCAGCAGGGCAAGAATTTCATCCCAGGCCCAGATAGTACAATGATGAGAGGTTTAGACATGTTCTAAGAAGACTAAACACATAAGTCAGAAGATGATTGTTTGGGAGATAGCTTGGTATTTAAACTGTTTCCAATGGAAGTTAAAATCATAGAATCATAGGGCTGGAAGAGACCTCAGGAGGTGATCAAGTCCAGCCCCCCGCCCAAAGCAGGACCAATCTCAACTAAATCATCCCAGCCAGGACTATGTCAAGCCGAGACTTAAAAAACCTCTAGGGAGGGAGATTCCACCACCTCCCTGGGTAACCCATTCCAGTACTCCTAGTGAAATAGTTTTTCCTAATATCCAATCTAGATAGACCTCCCCCACTGTTTAAATTGCTTTTGGGTTTTTTTTGGTTCTTTTTAAAACTAAATCTTATTATTGCCCTGTTTGCATCTTTAGGTGCAATCCCCTTTAAAAATCTGGGTTTCTTTTGAAAAAAATCCATCCATATCTGTAATATCTCTAATCAGTAATAGCTGAAGTTTTAGAACACAGAATGTTCAGTAACTGGGAAAATAAACCCAGTGACTAGTAAAAAGGGCAGATAGGCATCTAATGGGATTCTAAAAGCACCAAAGTGCCTCACTCCCAGGGAATAATTCCTAAAGACCTTTAAATAGCTGTCCTGTAAAAGCCTAAAGTCTCAATCAGATTTGGCTCCTAATTCACTTAGGCTCTCTAAAATTTGTTACACATACTCCTATGAAATTAAAAGATACCCAGAGTCAGAACAATTAGGCTGTGTCTAAACTACATCCCTTTTTTTGATAAAAAAAAAAAAGAGGAGCACAGGATCTTTCGAAACAGGGCATTTCTGTTGAAAATGCCCCGTCTAAACTGCCGGGTTTTTTTCGAAAAGCCCCGTTTTGAAAAAAAGCGGTGTCCCGCCATTATGCAAATGAAGCGCGAGATATTTAAATCCCGGCTTCATTTGCACTTTTGATGTGTCTAATTTGCATCTCTCTGCCGACAGAGGGGTGTAGTTTAGACACACCCTTATTGTACAAACTGAAGTCTGCTTTCAGTCATGACACTACCCTATATTTTTCACCATCAGTCACAGAAAATGCAGTCCTTACCAGAAACAACTATTTGCTGTACTGTATTTCTAGTGGTAGCGCTTCATCTCAGCAGAATTCAGAAGTGTGCTCATGGATAATGCTGTAACATATTGTTGTTGCATAATAGAATCTGGTAATACAAAGCAGTGTTCCCTGTAAGATGAGCATTTGGGCAGCCACGCAGGAGCGATTCAAATGCTTCCCAGCTGTTTAGCAGAGCTCCCGCAATGCCCACAGCTGGCAGCATGTGTTTCTAATGATGGTGCACATCCATACATGCTTCAGTGCACATAAAATTTATCCGGCACAAGGATGGAAAAAATGAGAGGGAACATTGACTACGAGTGATGAACAGGTGGGTTATTAATAGAGGCTCATCAGACTGGAAGCAGTGTTGTTGGCAAATTACTGTCCTGTAGCTAAAAAATCTCAGAGGGGTAGCCATGTTAGTCTGTAACTTTAAAAACAAGTGGTCCTATGGCACCTTATGGCATGTCTACACTACAGAGTTACTTCGAAATAACAAGGTGAGCATCTGCAGAGCAAGCATGTTATTTCAAAATTATTTCAAAATAGCAGGCTTCTTATTTTGAAATAATAAACCCTCATTTCACAAGAAATAACGCCTATTTTGAAAGAGCTATTTCGAAATTGGGTGAGTGTGGATGGCACAGCTGTGCTTATTTTGAAATAATTGGCCTCGCAGGCTTCTCACAGCTACCCTGGTGGCCATTCTGTCCACACCCCTCAAACTCTATAGGATCCCTTCCCATGCAGCTTTTAAAGGTGTAGGCAGAAGGGAAAGGGTCTGTGGCATAACACAGGCCCTGCTGGCACTGTGCCACATAGCAGCACCCTGCTCTGCATTCCCTGCTGCCATGAATGACCCCAGCGCTCCCTCCAAGCCCCCCACAGCTACAAGTGAGCCTGCAAGCCACCTCAGAAGCCCCTGGCCAGGGGTGGAAGAGGGCCCCATATTGGACTGTTGCGGAGATCCTGGATTTCATTAAGGTCTGGGGTGAAGATGTGAATCTCCAGGATCTCCACACCAGGCACAGGAATGTTGATGTCTATGGCCAGATGGCCGTAAGCCTGGCCCAGAAGGGGCACACCCAGGAGCTGGTGCAGATGAAAATTAAGGCGCTCTGGCAGGTCTACGCCAAGGCCAGGGAACAAAGTCCCTAATCTAGAGTGGCACCCCAGACCTGCCAGTTCTAAGCCCACCTGGATGGCATTCTGGGAGGGGGCTTGGTCCCTTCTCCCCACCCTCTAGAAGCGACTGTCTAGGAAGGAGTACTGCAAAAAGGGATCTAGGGGTCATAGGGGACCACAGGCTAAATATGAGTCAACAGTGTGACGCTGTTGCAAAAAAAGCAAACATGATTCTGAGATGAATTAACAGGAGCATTGTGAGCAAGATATGAGAAGTCATTCTTCCTCTCTACTCTGCGCTGATTAGGCCTCAGTTGGAGGCCTGGTGTTGAACCGTTCTCTGGAGTAGTCAAAGTGGCCAATGAGCTAGGCAAGAGAGGGTATGCCGTGTCTCCCACCATACAAATGGGCACGTCCACGCCTCCAACCCTGATGGTGCAGTCAGGTAAAAAAGTGCTGGCGGAAGACACAGGCATCGTGAGCCTTCCCCCACTTCCCAACGTATATATCTGTGAAATGGCTATGGTGGTCCACAATGGCCTGTAAGACCATCGAGAAGTACCCCTTCCGATTTATATACACACATGCCTGGTGGTTTGGGGCCTGGATGTGGATGTGGGTACCGTCAATAGCCCCCCCGCAGTTGGGGAAGCCCATGTTGGCAAAGGGATCCATGTCACCGAGGTGGATGACCCTGTGCAGCAGGATGGTGTTGATGGCCTGCACCACGTGTAGAAGGAGACAAACAAACAGAGAATCACAGGGTGCTAGGGCCCTCAGGAGGTCCCCAAGCCAACCCCCCACTACCCTACAGCAGGAGCTATACCCCACTTACCCCATCCCCTGACAAGGCTTTGTGAGGGCAAAACTGAAAAACCTCCCAAAGAGGGGGCTTGCACCACCACCCCCACCACTGCCCCCCAAGCTCTGCTTTCCCTAGGGAACCCCATTCCAATAGTTCACCCCCTTCCTGGGACAATAGCCCAAGAGCGCCATACCTGCATGACCAGGACCCCGACGGTCAATCTCCCCACGCCAAACTGGTTTCTGATGGATCAGTAGCTGTCCAGTGTGATGAGCTTCCAAAGGGCTATAGCGACACGCTTCTGGAGGGAATGATGGGTCTCATGTGAGTCAGTGTCTGTCGCCTGAGGGCAGGGGCGAGCCACTCACACAGCTCCAGAAAGGTGTCCTTCCTCATTCAGAAATTCTGGAGTCACTTTTGGTTGCTCCACCGCTCCATGATAAACTGGTCCCACCAGTCAGCACTGACACCAGAGGCGGCGGTGCAAGGTGTGTAGGGGAGGGCAGGCAGGATCCAGCAGCATGAGCTGTGCCCGCAGAGAGGCAAGGAGAGTTTCCAAATGGAGCAGGGGGTTGGGTTCCTGCAGGGCCTGGGAGGCAGCCTGCAGAAACTGCTGCATGAGGTGCAGCACAAGCTGCAATAGCTGCCAACTGCCCAGAGGCAGATCTAGCTCCATAGCTGGATAGCTGAGGTGTCTGCAAGGGCAACCATAGCAGGCAGAGGAATGGGTTTGCTGTCCCTCGAGGAGTTAGGCAAAGGCGAAAAGCCTGAAACACTGCTATATCAGGGGGTTCCTTTAAGCATGAGCCTCAGATAGCCTCAGGCAGCAGCCATGGAAAATAACTGTTGTCCTGATGCCCTGCTTGAAGTGGTTCCAGGTGGCCTTAAATACGATTCAGCGTCCAATGAGTGTGGACGCTCTATTTGAAAATAGCTAAGTGCTATTTCAATGAGCATTCAGTGTGTAGACGCGCTGTTTCAAAATAAGCTATTTTATATTATTTCTTCTGGAATAGCTTATTCCAAAATAAGTGTGCAGTGTAGATGTAGCCCCAAACCCTGACCTTGCTTTAAGTTAAGATAAGAGGAAGCTGCATACCAAATTTAGTGGTCCTACCTCTTATCATTTAGGAGGAGTTCTTGAACAAACAACTCATGGACAGACAGACAGATGCACATTTCTAAAATATATAGATAGATTACTTTATTCTAATTTTCAAAATGACAGATAGCTCTTCTCTATAAATTCTCAACAAAACAGTCAGTTGGTACAAAAAAAGAAAACCTGCTGAGAGTTTCCCATTAACTTGAATTACATTGTGGGATTTTCTTTACTTAATCTTATAAAAGATGCTATTTAATAATCCTATAAATATAGACATCTATTTAAATTAACATCACCCACTTTAAGACCCCCGAGGCTTAATTGTGACTGAAGATAAACTCTAACCAACTTTCAGCCCTATAAAGCTTAACACAGACTATGGCACTATAAAGCTGAAGACTGTAGGAAAGCTCAAAGCTTAGCATGCATCTTGAGAGAAATAAATTTAAAGCTTACTACTTTATTTGTAAGCCCAGTAAATCTTCATACAGACTGTTACTGCACTTAGGGTCAATTTATAATCACTCTGAAGTCTATGGCAAAATTTCTGTTGATTTCAACAGCCCAATGGTTTTGGCAAACAGCTTTTTTTAAAACCCACTGTAGATGTTATTTCACGTTAAGCACTCTATTTAGAGATTAAATCCGTAGATAGAAATAAGGTTCACAGCATTAAACTGCAAAGCTTAATACACACTGTAGCTAGACAATAGAAAGAAGGCTCAAGGTTTCTGCTTTGGACGTGGAGGGGAAACTACTCAAAATAGGCCCCATAGCAAGTATTGCTAGAAGTGCTTTGACAGTCAATGACTGGAACAGAGCTGCATTTAGAGAGGTGTGTAAGGGGAGGAGGGCCTAGATGAAGGGGTGGCCAGATGAATCATAGAATCATAGAATACTAGAACTGGAAGGGACCTCAAGAGGTCATGAGTCCAGTCCCCTACCCTCATGGCAGGACCAAATACTGTCTAGACCATCCCTGATAGACATTTATCTAACCTACTCTTAAATATCTCCAGAGATGGAGATTCCACAACCTCCCTGGGCAATTTATTCCAGTGTCTGACTACCCTGACAGTTAGGAACTTTTTCCTAATGTCCAACCTGAACCTCCCTTGCTGCAGTTTAAGCCAATTCCTTCTTGTTCTATCCTCAGAGGCCAAGATGAACAAGTTTTCTCCCTCCTCCTTATGACACCCTTTTAGATATCTAAAAACTGCTATCATGTCCCCCCTCAATCTTCTCTTTTCTAAACTAAACAAACCCAATTCCTTCAGTCTTTCCTCATAGGTCATGTTCTCTAGACCTTTAATCATTCTCGTTGCTCTTCTCTGGACCCTCTCCAATTTCTCCACATCTTTCTTGAAATGCGGTGCCCAGAACTGGACACAATACTCCAACTGAGGCCTAACCAGCGCAGAGTAGAGCGGAAGAATGACTTCTCGTGTCTTGCTCACAACACACCTGTTAATGCATCCCAGAATCATGTTTGCTTTCTTTGCAACAGCATCACACTGCTGACTCATATTCAACTTGTGGTCCACTATAACCCCTAGATCCCTTTCTGCCATACTCCTTCCCAGACAGTCGCTTCCCATTCTGTATGTATGATTGTTCCTTCCTAAGTGGAGCACTTTGCATTTGTCTTTATTAAACTTCATCCTATTTACCTCAGACCATTTCTCCAATTTGTCCAGGTCATTTTGAATGATTACCCTATCCTCCAGATTAGTCGCAACCCCTCCCAGCTTGGTATCATCTGCAAACTTAATAAGCGTACTTTCAATACCAATATCTAAATCGTTGATGAAGATATTGAACAGAGCTGGTCCCAAAACAGACCCCTGCGGAACCCCACTTGTTATGCCTTTCCAGCAGGATTGTGAACCATTAATAACTACTCTCCGAGTACGGTTATCCAGCCAGTTATACACCCACCTTATAGTAGCCCCATCTAAGTTGTATTTACCTAGTTTATTGATAAGAATATCATGCGAGACTGTATCAAACGCCTTACTAAAGTCTAGGTATACCATATCCACTGCTTCTCCCTTATCCACAAGACTCGTTATCCTGTTAAAGAAAGCAATCAGATTGGTTTGACATGATTTGTTCTTTACAAATCCATGCTGGCTGTTCCCTATCACCTTGCCACATTCCAAGTGTTTACAGATGATTTCCTTAATTACTTGCTCCATTATCTTCCCTGGCACAGAAGTTAAACTAACTGATCTGTAGTTTCCTGGGTTGTTCTTATTTCCCTTTTTATAAATGGGCACTATATTTGCCCTTTTCCAGTCTTCTGGAATCTCTTCTGTCTCCCATGATTTTCCAAAGATGATAGCTAGAGGCTCAGATACCTCCTCTATCAGCTCCTTGAGTATTCTAGGATGCATTTCATCAGGCCCTGGTGACTTGCAGGCATCTAACTTTTCTAGGTGACTTTTGACTTGTTTTTTTTTATTTTACCGTCTAAAACTACCCCCCTTCCCACTAGCATTCACTATGTTAGGCATTCCTACAGACTTCTCGGTGAAGACCGAAACAAAGAAGTCATTGAGCATCTCTGCCGTTTCTAAGTTTCCTGTTACTGTTTCTTCCTCCTCACTGACCAGTGGGCCTACCCTCTCCTTGGTCTTCCTCTTGCTTCTAACGTATTTATAAAAAGTCTTCTTGTTTCCCGTTATTCCCGTAGCTAGTTTGAGCTCATTCTGTGCCTTTGCCTTTCTAATCTTGCCCCTGCATTCCTGTGCTGTTTGCCTATATTCATCCTTTGTAATTTGTCCTACTTTCCATTTTTATCTGACTCCTTTTTATTTTTAGATCATGCAAGATCTTGTGGTTAAGCCAAGGCGGTCTTTTGCCGTATTTTCTATCTTTCCGACACATCGGAATAGCTTGCTTTGGGCCCTTAACAATGTCCCTTTGAAGAACTGCCAACTCTCCTCAGTTGTTTTCCCCTCAGTCTCGATTCCCATGGGACCTTACCTATCAGCTCTCTGAGCTTACCAAAATCCGCCTTCCTGAAATCCATTGTCTCTATTTTGCTGTTCTCCCTTCTACCCTTCCTTAGAATTGTGAACTCTAGGATTTCATGATCACTTTCACCCAAGCTGCCTTCCACTTTCAAATTCTCAACCAGTTCCTCCCTATTTGTTAGGATCAAATCTAGAACAGCTCCCCCCCGGTAGCTTTTTCAACCTTCTGAAATAAAAAGTTGTCTCCAATGCAGTCCAAGAACTTATTGGATAGTCTGTGCCCTGCAGTGTTATTTTCCCAACATATATCTGGATAGTTGAAGTCCCCATCACCACCAAATCTTGGGCTTTGGATTATTTTGTTAGTTGTTTGAAAAAGCCTCATCCACTTCTTCCACCTGGGTAGGTGGCCTGTAGTAGACTCTAGCATGACATCACCTTTGTTTTTAATCCCTTTTAGCCTAACCCAGAGACTCTCAACACTTCCGTCTCCTATGTCCATCTCCACCTCACTCCAAGTGTGTTCATTTTTAATGTATAAGGCAACACCTCCTCCCATTTTTCCCTGTCTATCCTTCCTGAGCAAGCTGTACCCTTCCATACAAACATTCCAATCGTGTATTATCCCACCAAGTTTCTGTGATGCCAACAATGTCATAATTGTGCTTATTTATTAGTACTTCCAGTTCTTCCTGCTTATTTCCCATACTTCTCGCATTTGTATATAGGCATCTAAGATCCTGATTTGACCTTGCCTCCCAGTTTTGCCCTGACCCTCCTTTCTCTCTGCCATTGTAGACCACGCTCCCTCCCATTTCCGACCCATCTCCCAGGTCTCCATGTTCTCCACTTACCTGTGGGCTTTGCTCACCTGTCCCCGTCGAACCTAGTTTAAAGCGCGCCTCACTAGGTTGAAGACTGACCTGGGAGGAGGTGATTAGGATTGGAATAGCAGGTGTTACACTTTAGTCTGGAGTTGCATCTGCAAAGCTGCACAGGGCCCAGTATTGGAGTCGTAGAGTTGCTTGCAATTAAAGCAGGGCGATTGCTGAAATGTGTCAGAGTTCTCTCCTTCAGCATTAGCTACACCAAAGGCTCCGAATGGAAGTGGGGCAGCTCTGCTCAGTGGAAAGCCGAGATATGTCACACAAAGCTAGGCAGATAAAATGACACAGAGAAAAGGGAAATAGAAAAACCAGCAATAAATATGAATTTGAAATGAGGCAAGCAGAAGAACAGCAGGTTCTTCCAGGCAGGATACGCCTACCTGTCTGCCTGATCACAATTGCTTTGTACCTAGCCATTTGGCCTTGCTTGTGTAACTGCTCCTGTATGTTTCAACTTTTTGTTCCTACAGGACATAATATACAAGAGCATGAGCTGGATAATTGTCAGTGACTGTCATGTCCAGTGGTTAGAACAGGCATCTGTAGTCAGAAATTGGAGTCCAGGGTCAAAGCCAGTGTCTCAGGGTATCTCCACACTACCCAGAGTTAGCAGCACTGGAGTTAGCAGACCATGGGCTTGTTAACCTAAGGATTGAATGTTTACACTCTGGCTATGTCTACACTGCAGGCTTCTGGTGCAAGAGCTCATCCACACTACAAAAGCGCATCGCAAATGCGATGTGCTTTTGCGCAAGAGAGCGTCCAGACTGCATGGACACTCTCTCAAAAGAAAGCTCTGATTGCTATTCAGAGAATAGCCACCAGATCACCTGTGCTTTTGTCAATTGGCTCTTTTTGTGCAAAAACTCCCTGTTGCCCATCCACACACACCATTTTGTGCAAGAACTCTTGCGCAAAAAGGAGTTATTCCTCGTAGAAAGTGGAATACCTACACCACAAAAGCCCCTCTGTTCCTTTGATTTACTGTAAATTTACTTGCGCTAAAATGCACTTGAGGTGTGGACGCTCTACAGGTTTTTGTGCAAAAATGTCTGGTTTTGTGCAAAAACCCTGTAGTGTAGACATAGCCTCACTTGTAACCCCAGGTGAGGAGTTGCTGAACCCTGGATCCCAATATGGGGCTGTAGCATCTACATGACATTTTGTGGGTCTAAGTATAACCATCTACACCCCAAACTTCCTAGTGCACTCCCAAAGAGAGGCTCCTGTAGCCTTTTGTTCCTAGTGCAGTGTGGGAAAACTTGACTGTCCACCAAACTCAACAGGCTAGAGAACAAAATGTCAGCCCACGGGATTGTGGGATACTTTTGGTGAACTGCCAGAGCACAAGTCCAGTAGCAGTCACTGCCCTGGGTATGTCCACATTGCGATCATACATCTGTAACTGGCCCTGGTCAGCTGACTCGAGCTCGTGGGGCGTAGGGTATGGAGCTCTCCCCATTTATGGGGTCCCAGAGCTTGGGCTCCTGCCTGAGCCTGAATATCTGTACCAGTGGTTCCCAACCTTTTCGAGCGTACGGACTCCTTTTCAATCTTGAAATTTCACAGACCCCCCAAACAATATAGCTGTGCCTGCAGCCTGCATGTCCCTCAGCCCACTGGGGAAGCATCACGGGCTGAAGGATGTGCTGGCTGCCAGCACGGAGCCTCTCAGCTGAAGAGGCTCCGTGCCAGAAGCCAACAAGTCCCTCAGCTCACGCCGCTTCCCAAGCCACGGGAAGCAACGTGGGTTGAAGGACATGCTGGCTGTGAGAGGCGCCGCATAGACCTCCTACGACACTACTGCCCACTGGTCTATACCACAATTTTACTGTCCCCACTCCTCAAGCCCAAGTCAGCTGATCAAAGCCAGCCAGGGTGTTTAATTGCAGCAGACATATACTCAATGCATTCCTAGGGTCTAACAGTTCCCCAAGGTCCCCAGAGCACAGCTGTGTGACACTAGGCACAATCTTACTTTATAGAACCAATCTGACTATACTACTCTGCTGGATCTAAGAACAAAATAGTTGCAGACAGAGAAACCTCAGATCCCAGAGGATCAGATCCATGGTGCAGAGGCATTACTCTTCTTATTAAATAGCCCCTAGCACACTTTTTCCTAAAAGTCACTGTGGTGAACTGTTCTCAGTGCAGTGAATCCACAGTCAACAATCTTGCAGGCTTAACAGGTGTAGCAGTTCAATTACAGGAGTCATGTACAACAGTATTAGTGAACAACAAACAATAGTCTGAGAGGGGAGAGTAACTCTGGACTAAAACATCACTATGTTAAAAGGAGGCTAGGCTATGATGAGAAGGAAGCTAAGGGGAAGGATCTGTGTATATTCTGCGAGGCTATGTCTACACAGCGGAGCTATTTCAGGATACCTCTGGTATCTTATATCAAAATATAATGGGTTCACTATTCCGACATCCCTGTAAACCTCATTGCGTGGGGGCTAAAGGACGTTTCGGAATAGTGCCTTATTTTGAAATAACATTACAATAAACTATGCAATTTGTGTGTGCAAATTGTGTAGCTTATTTCGAGGTAAGGGTGCTGTGTAGATGCACCCTAAATGTGCCACCCATACCCCAGTCTCTGCAGACAGATGCTGAACTAAAAATAAACCAAGGTGTCTGCAAGCAGCTTCCCTTCACATGGTCCTCTTCCTTTGTCTTCCAGCTCATGATGAATCAGAGAGAGCCTCTGCTGTCTGGCACTCTGGTTGGAATTAGCTTGTTTTGCACTGTACATTTTTGTCCCCCACTGTTGCAACCCTATCCAATGCTGAGCAGAATGTCATAGCTAAAAATTAAGGATGCCTCTGTCTGACTGAATCACTTTTTATTATTGCATCAGGCAGCAGATTTAGGATGTACGTTTCCAGCAAACGTTTATTAGATTGCGTATGAACCCGGGATGGCTAATCTTTTTTATCAGACAGTTATTATGTGTCATGGAATCTATTAAACATATAAGCTCAGTGAAGAGGGTCTTTTATCTCAATTATTCTAAGGGATCTTTCTATCTTTCCATTACTGTGTTTTGTTAACTGAGTCTTTCTGACAAGTGTAAGATTAACAACTCCAGAGAACAAAACTTCCCATGCAGATACAGAACACTTACAGCCTGAGCAGCAGAAAGTATCATGAGGAAGGAGGACAGTCAGACTATGTCTAGACTGCAGGCTTCTTGTGGAAGAAGTTTTTTTCGGAAGAGATCTTCTGGGAAAACTTCCGAAAGAGAGCGTCCACACTGCAAAAGTGCATCGAAAAAGCGATCTGCTTTTTCAAAAGAGAGTGCCAGACTGAATGGATGCTCTCTCACATGTAAGTTTGATTGCTATGGACAGAATGGCCACCAAGGCACCTGTGCTTTTTCCTCTTTCCTCTTCTTCCGAAAGAACTCCCTCTTCCCCATCTACACACGCCTTTTTCCGAAACAGCTCTTCAGCAAAAAGGCTTCTTCCTCACAGAATGAGGATTACCAATGCTGGAAAAAAACCCTCTGTTCTTTCGATTTTCTTGCAGAAGAACACAATTGCAGTGTGGACATAACTCAAGTTTTGTCAGAAAAACGGCCATTTTTCCGACAAAACTCTGTAGTGTAGACATACCCTCAGTCTTCATGGGGCCATTCAGTTCTCAGCTTTTTCCTGAGATGGCTATCAAGGCTGCAAATGGTGCTAGTATAGTGGTGGTTTTTACATGTGGCTACTGGGACCCAGCCAACTCATTCTATATAAGCCACCACATAGCTATCAGAAAGAGCACATCTTTCTGTCACTGTTTGACTGAATTCAGACAGACAACCTGGAAGTGAGAAGATCCACGTTATATTACCAAGAACAGGCTATAAGTGCAGGAGAAATACCTGGTCTCTGGCACATAACACCAACTCAGCTTCCCCATTCTCTCTCTTACTTGCTTTTTGTTTTACAGATATTGAAGGGAAAGGCTGCAAGTATAGCATTACAGAGGAAGGATTGTCCAGTGGTGAGACAGCTTGCCTTGATTTAGTGGAAGTGAGGTTCAATTCTTGCTCTGCCCTAGCCATCCGGTGAGCATCAATGAAGGGTTAAAAGAACAATGTCTTGGTACAAGGATGGTTTTCTCTTTAAATTAGTTTCTCCTTTTATGTAATACCCCTTGGTTTATTGCACAGGAAATGTGTTTGTTTCTGAACTCTGCAGCTGTTACGGGCCTGCTGTTTAGTGCAGTTTACCTCTAAGTGTACATGGTAAATGTATTTCTTGAACTGCCTCATGTACTTGTACCAGATACTTGTACTGGCCGTTGGCTTGTATTATCCCTTTGCCTGTTTGGCTCACAACAATTTGTTCACTGAACACACTGATTCTGATTCTCCTAACACCCTTACACCAGAGTAAACCCTGAGTCCTGCTACTGAAGTAAATGGAGTTTACATATGTGGTTGCTGAGAGGAGAATCAGGTTAATTGCCTCCTTTAAAGTATTGCCAGAGATTCCACAGAACTTTTCACAGTGCACTAGAGTGGTGGACCCAGTGTCTTGATTCATTTCTAGCCTAAGTTATTACCTTCTAGCCTACGTTAATTTCCACTGTTTCCCAATTCATTAGCTCTCCTTTATGGCTGTGTAATCACCACACACCCACGCTCTGCTAAAAGGTGTCTGTCTCTTTTCAGGTCAGCAGAACTGGACTGGGTGGACATTTCGCGCAAGGTCAGGATAGCTTACAGTGGAAGCTGGCAACTTCTAGAAATAGGCCAGCAAAACAGTTATGTAATGAGATAACTTGCAGCATCAGGTAAAAACCAGAGTGTCTCTGATTCAGGACAGGATATGCAAAGCCTGCGAGAGGCCTGATACCCCAGTGAGAAGCTGGCGCTCAGATTACCACTGTTTCTGCCTCTGTTTGGACCAGAAATCAAGCAGGAATGGCCTTTCATGCCTGAAATTGCTACTTCTACTTCTGACCTCTGCAGAAGAGCAGTGTTGCCACAGAAATGAAAAAATAATTGAGGGGAAATGTTACCATTTTTTCCAAGTGCAGCTCAGATAATGTTCATTTTCCTATCTGCATAGCCCCCGTTATAGTGGTATCTGATGGCGGCACAATCTTTCCTGGATTTCTCCTCACAGTGCACCTGAGACGCAGGGAACTGAGGCTGAAAGAGGTTAACTGGTATTCACAAGGGAGACTCAGGCTGAACACTGCAAGGCCTAACTTTTAGGTGCCCTGCCAGCAAAGGGAACTCACAACCGAGCTAGGCACCCAGGCTCCCCGCAATACCCACCTAGGCTAGCCAGAAGGCAATGGTGAAGGGAGGGGTGTTGGCCTAAGCCCTGCCCTTCAAAGGAAGTAAGGATATGGCTACACTACAAAAAACTGGTGCCAGTGAGTGCCAAAGTCCAGGTCAACTGACTCAGACGTGTGCTTCATGGCTAAAAATAGCATCCCAGACACTCATAATTGGGCTTTAGCCTGAAACCACGTGAAGGAGGTGAGGTCTCCAGCCCACATGAGAACATCTGGACATGGGGCACTGGAACAATGTTTATATTGGGAGGGGAAGGGGGTGCTGAAAATGGAAGCCATGTATCTGGGTTATGCAATAGCTTAGTGCACTCATCCAGAGTGTCCAGGACCTGCATTTCAATCCTTACACTGCCTAAGTCTCCTACCTCTAAAGAGAGTGTCTTTAACTGCTGAGGTATGCAGGAGTAGGTTGCTCTATCAGTCCTGTTGAAGCTGTTCTACACTGTATAAATAAATATTCAATGGGCCAGAGATAGACTCTAGAACCCAGGGGTCAGTGATTGTACTCGCTGAAGATGTCTGAGTGCCAGCTGCTGCTCTGATTATGTTTAATTTATACAAAATGAAACAGCTTCAAGAAGACAGACTGAGAGACACCCTCCCAAAGGCCGTGACCTGGGCACAGATGAGGAAAATCAATGTACGATATGCAATTCCAGATATGACAATTGCATAGCTGGAGTCCACGTACCTTACATTGATTTTCTGGGGTGGCCCCACAGTGGGAGGTTGACAGGAGAAACTCTCCCAGGGACTTCCCTTACTCCTTGCAAGTGTGAGGAGTACCGTGGGTGACAGGGGCATCCTCAGCATTCAATTTAGCAAGTCTTTACTAGACCAGCTAAATAGTACCCCAGAAGATTGATCACCAGAGCATCAATCCTCCAGTCCCTAAGGCAGCCTCTGAACCTCCTGACTGGATCAGTCCCCACAGGTGAGACTAAGCAGGTATTGTGGAGCCTGAAGGGTCTTAGGTATAAGTTAGACAATGAGCTGCTTAGTGGTATGGGGACTGTTTATGAGTACATCTGCCTTACCAGCAGAAATGTATGCATTCCGTGGACTCTACCAATAGAAATTTGGGCAACTACAGAGTAAACAGTAGCTAAGCAGGGGGCTTGGGAATGCCACTGGCACCTAAATGTTGGGCTGCATCCCCCCCATCCTAAGTAATTTCATGCAGGAAGTCTGTGGGAGAACCAGGGCCTGAATCCAAGCCTCCCAAGCCTTCAGCTAGTGCCCTAACCACTGGACCTCCTTGCCCATCTGGAAGGAATTCTGTCTGGGTTCTAGTTTCTCTGAGATGGTCTATTTGCCTCTATTTATAAGTAACCCAACTGCTTTCCTTTCTGCTTGAGCCCCAGAACTCTTTTACTCTCCAAATTCTTTTTGTACTGAGAGGATCAAAAATAAACCTCTAGTTCCATTCCTTGTGGCTCACAGGTTGCAGGCAGAACCTGGTGGTTCAAGTACTTCGATACATTGCATTACCCTGGCACTGTTTAAGATCAGTGGCTGAGCTTATCAAAGAGAAGGAATCCCACTAAAGTGAGATCTTCACAGTGCGCTGTACAGTCAGAATCAGAACACTTCCTGGTTTGCCCACGGATTTTCTGGTTTTTTTTAAACATCTTTGTATTGACTTTCAAATGCAAAAAAAAAAAAAAAAAAAAAGGATACGACAGAAGGAATTAAAAAGAGCAGCAGGCTACATAGACTGCAAGTGGGTCAGACATCACAGAATAAAAAAAATCATTATGATTAATAGAGATTAAGAAAGGCAAGAACAAATAGCACCAAAGGGATCCAGTTTATCAAGCCATCTAAGCAACAGATTTTCTAATAGAGTGGGATCACCACACCCATCCCCAGCAGCTGGAGACAGATGGATCTTCCTTGTTGCAGGATTATTTCTTATCCAGCCTTTGATATATTGTAACATGACCTCCCTTGTAGAAACCTTCCTTCTGTCTCTGGTGATTGTCACCATGCTGAGGAAGAGCCAATGCCCAGAAACATTTTTCTCCTCTTTAAGCTGTTCCCATTATATGATATATTCCCAGTCCCTGTTCATGATAATGTTACAATACCCCAGGGGTTGTTAGTAGGGATTGAACAGTGGACCTCTGACACTGAAGCATGCAACATTGACCTAAAAGATGAGCTTCATTAGCAGGCAGAAAAAAACATACAGCTAGCCTTGTTTTCATAGCGGGGCTTATATACATATTACTACATATTACTATTTTTTACATTGTAGCACACCTAGAAGCTGAAATTTAAGGATCACTGCCTCATTGCACTAGGTGCTGTATACACATAATAAAAAGATGGCCCTGCCCATTTTTTACCTCTTTATTTATTGTAACATTATACTTATATAGTGCCTTTCCTTTACGTTGGCAGGTGGCTGCTATTAGCTACATTTATTATCGCATTATTTCCCTTTAGTATGAAGTTAAAGCGGGAGGGGAAGGTTAAAAGAACTGATTTTCTATTGCTGAAAAATAACAACTATAAAATCCCTAGTGCCGTTCCCAGAGAAAATCAGGCCCTAAGTGACATGTCTAGAGAATGACTCTGAAGAGATCATCTTACAGGTCTCAATACCCTACTCTAATCACTGGATAACGCTGCTTCCTATATGTCCTATACATCTCCATAGGACTTAATATGGCCAAACAAACCATCTATTGGCAACTTCAGTAAATACTTCTAATCTGCAAGAGTTTGCTGTCTTAGCAAGAGAGGCACTTTTCACCCACTCACAGTGGCTGTGTCTACATTGGCACCCTTTTCTGGAAAAGGGATGCTAATGAGACAAGTCGGAATTGCAAATGCAGCGGGGATTTAAATTTTCCCAGCGGCATTTGCATGAACATGGCTGCTGCTTTTTCCAGCTCGGGGCTTTGTGGAAAAAGCGCCAGTCTAGGCAGCGGCTCTTGCGGAAAATAAAGCCTTTTCGGAAGATCCCTTATTCCTGATTTTAAGAGGAATAAGGATCTTCCGAAAAGGCTTTATATTTCGCAAGAGCCGCGTCAGACTGGCACTTTTTCTGTCAAAGCCCCAAGCTGGAAAAAGCGGCAGCCATGTTCACGCAAATGCCGCGGGGAAAATTTAAATCCCCGCTGCATTTGCAATTCCAACTTGTCTCATTAGCATCCCTTTTCCGGAAAAGGGTGCCAATGTAGACACAGCCAGTGTGTATTTAAGCGCTGTAATAATTCCCCTATAATCTGCCGAGTTTTGGACCATTGCTGCACGAAACTGCAGTATCCCTTTGTTGTGGCAGCACAGCTGCATTCTGCCCGGCCTTCACAACCACCTGAGCAATACTAAAATGTTTCCCTCGCTAGTCTGGGTCTTGCCATCCCCCTCTAGACAGCAATGGGAATCTCTGAATCCTGTGGCAGAGCTCTGCTGTATCAAGTGCTTAACAGGAGCAAGCTGTGGGTTAAGTACTTCCTGAGTGTCAGTGACTGGTCTCTGGTGCCACGCCCCACAGATGGGCTGACTGGGGCAGTTGGTGAGGAATGGAGCAGGCATAATATCTTGAAAAGCTGCAACTAACAACCCATTTTGTGCCACTCATTTGGTTTATGTTCAAGAGGGACTGGTATATGGAGAAACAATGAGGAGTCCTGTGGCACTATAGGGACTAACAGATTTATTCATCAGAAGTGAGTTTTACCCACAAAAGCTTATGCCCTAATAAATCTGTCTCTAAGGGTATGTCTAGACTACATTATTTTTTCCAAAAAACTGCCCTTTTTTTGAAAAAATGTTACCTGTGACCACACTGCACTTGTGTTTGTTTGAAATTAAATTGAAAGAATGCAGGGTTTTTTTGACATTGCTAAACCTCAAATTATGAGGAAGAATGCCTTTTTCAAAAGAGCTCTTTTGAAAAAAGGTGTGTGTGGAGGCAGAATAGGGACATTTTTCGAAAGAAGAGGCAATTGAAAAAAAGCACAAGTGCCCTGGTGGCCATTCTGTGAATAGCAATTAGGGCTTTCTTTTGAGAGAGTGTCCATGCACTTTGAATGCTCTCATTTGAGAAAGTAGGTTGCTTTTTTGATCTGGTCTTGAGGTGTAGATGCCCTCTTTTGAAATAAGCTTGCAGTCTAGATGTATCCTGAGACAGTGGTCTCCCACTGTTTTAATCACAAGATCACTTTTTCAATTTAAGATCTACCTCCAACCCAAATGCTGTTGCCTGGCTTCCTTCCCCCCTTCTTTGGGGTTGTACCCTATTGCCCTTCCTCCCTCAATCTCATTCACTTTCACCAGGCTGGGGTGGGGTGGAGGTGCAGGGTCTGGGGCAAATGCCCTATCCCCTTGGCCACTCCAGGGTCCACCCCCTGCCTTGCTAAGGCAGGAGCTTGGTCCATCCCTGGGGCAGTCTGTCTTGGCTGTCTAGCTGCACCTAGGACTTAACCCCACCACCCTGTGCTCTCTAGCTGAATGCCATAGCCCCTAAGCCACTCCAGAGCCTGCCCCACCTTTGGCAGGTCCAGTATTGGCTGTCTGGTTGTTCCTAGTGTGGCTGAGGCTTGGGCTGCTGGGGGCCACAGTGGAGACTCCAACCCACAATCCTGCCCTTCTCAGGTAAGTGCTATATCTCCTAGTCCACTCAGGAGCCCACCCCCACCTTCCTTCCTTCCTTGGGTCCCTTGTCCAGTTGCTCCCAGGGGTGGGTGGGGGAGCTTGGGCTGCAGGAGAGGGGAGGGGGAAAAGAATTTGAACCCACCACCCTGTGTTCCTCACACAAATGCTCTAGCCCCTAATCCACTCTAGAGCACACTCCACTGCCTTATCTTCATCAGGTCCCTTATCCTGCCTTCCTAATACGGAGACAGGTCCATCCCTGGGGCAGCTGGTGTTGGCGGCCCAGCCATTGCCTGAGTGGTTGGAGGGGGATGGGATGGAGCCCACCATCCTGTGCCCGTCCCCAAGTTCACTGGAGATCCCACTCCACCTGCCTACCTTCAAACCCACCCCCTCCACACACCCTGGGACTGACCAGACACAAGATAAGGGACCAGCTGGAAGTAGGGTTGGCTCTGGAGTGAACTATGGGATAGGGCTGCTACTTGGGGAGTATAGAGTGGTGAGTTCAGGTCCTGCCCATCCTAGGAGCAGATGGATCAGCAGAGCCAAGGCAGCCCTACCCTGGCCCCACCCCACCCCCAAAAGCAGCTGCCATAAACAGCAATGGCTCCATGTGCTGCCCCTCATCCACAGGCAGTGACCCCCACAGACTCTACTGGCTACACTTCTTCATTATTGACCAATGGGAGCTGCAGGAGTGGTATCTGCAGGCAAGGACAGCATGTGGAGACCCCCTGCTCTGACTTTCTCAGGGGCTGCAGGGACATGCCAGCCACCTGGAGGTGGCTGGCACAACCAACCACAGGGATAATTACTCCAGACTGACAGGTTAGGCATTTTAGTAATCAAAGAATTAAATTTAAGCATAAGAGAATTGAAAGTTATGAAATGCACAGTCCAGTCAAAAACCAAAAAGAACCCACTTTGCAAGGAGTAACAACCCCCCATGTATGTGTTGGGTCAGGAGATGAGAGGGAAGGCAGCGTGTGTTTGTGAGAATGACAGAGGCACACACAATGTGTGAGAGTGACAGAGATTTGCATTGCCAAGCCCCCTTCATCCCCTTCTCTCTGTGTGGTGATGGGGTACACAAGTGGGGTGGAGGAGGGACACCCTGACATCAGTGCCCCCCCTCTTCTCCCTCCCACACCCTGCACAGCAAGCAGGAGGCTTCCAAAGGGCTGCTCCAAGGCAGAGGGCAGGAGCAGCATGACAATGGACAGAGAGGCAACTGAAGTGCCAGCACTTGATAGCTTCCTGGCCTAACAGTCAGGATCACCTGTCAGAGGCTCCAAGATCTACCGGTAGATCCCAATCTACTGATTGGTCACCACTGCTTTACGGTGCTACTAGTCTATTTGTTGTTTCTTAAGTTTTTCCTGTTACAGACTAACCTGGCTACCCCTCTGAAGCTTTTGATTCTGCATAAGAAGGTCCTTTGGAACATAAGAACATAAGAATGGCCATACTGGGTCAGACCAAAGGTCCATCCAGCCCAGTATCCTGTCTGCCGACAGTGGCCAATGCCAGGTGTCCCAGAGGGAGTGAATCGAACAGGTAATGATCAAGCTATCTCTCTCCTGCCATCCATCTCCACCCTCTGACAAACAGAGGCTAGGGACACCATTCCTTACCCATACTGGCTAATAACCATTAATGGACTTAACCTCCATGAATTTATCTAGTTCCTTTTAAGCCCTGTTATAGTCCTAGCCTTCACAACCTCCTCAGGCAAGGAGTTCCATAGATTGACTCTGACTCTGTGTGAAGAAGAACTTCCTTTTATTTGTTTTAAACCTGCTGCCCATTACTTTCATTTGGTGGCCCCTAGTTCTTATATTATGGGAACAAGTAAATAGCTTTTCCTTATTCACTTTCTCCATACCACTCATAATTTCATAGACCTCTATCCTATCCCCCCTTAGTCTCCTCTTTTCCAAGCTGAAAAGTCCCAGTCTTTTTACTCTCTCCTCATATGGGACCCGTTCCAAACCCCTAATCATTTTAGTTGCTCTTCTCCGAACCTTTTCTAATGCCAAAATATCTTTTTTGAGATGAGGAGACCACATCCGTATGCAATATTCAAGATGTGGGTGTACCATGGATTTATATAAGGGCAATAAGATATTCTCCGTCTTATTCTCTATCCCTTTTTTAATGATTCCTAACATCCTGTTTGCTTTTTTGACTGCTGCTGCACAGTGTGGACGTCTTCAGAGAACTATCCACAATGACTCCAAGATCTCTTTCCTGATTAGTTGTAGCTAAATTTGCCCACATCAACTGAGAAGGGAGGAAGTGTTAAAGAATGTTAAAGCAGGAGAGGTTTTCTTTCTCATTTTGGCTCTGTCTCTCTCTCATTCAAGGCTCTCTCTGTGGTTTGGTCTATAGGCGTGATGTGTGGAATATGGATTGTTACTACTTATTCAAGTAGAATCCACAGCAGACAAGTTCACACCAGAGGCAAGAGAAATGAGAGTTATTTTTTTTCTCCATCAGCCAGGCATGCATAAAGAGACTTGATACCACAATGCTGTAGGCAGCAGCAAAGGCAAAATCAGGATTACCTAGGGCCCCAGTCCAGCTGGCAGAAAGATGGAGATATTTTGTTTTCCTTTGGTACATTCTCCTCCATTATGGCTTAGTCTTTTATCTGCTCAAGAGCATAGAGTCCTCAATTAAAAATTAAATGGCTATGCAGTGTGTTTGTGTGTGTGTGTGTGTGTGTGTGTGTGAGAGAGAGAGAGAGAGAGAAAACTATGTTAACATAAAAGAAAAATGTGTAGTTAAATAAAAAAAAAATCCAGGGATGAAAAAGTGATGCTTCCCAAAGCAATGTTAACTAAGTAATTCTGCCACACTGATGTCCAGATCTCAGCTGTGTAGCTCCATTAACCTTAACCCCAATGTGTATAGGGCACTTGCTTTTCAGGCTAGTGTAAAGCTGATTTGAGGGCTCTCAACGGAACTTGTTCCCAGCTCCCCACATGAGAAAACAGGTCAGGACTGAGCCAGAATGTACTGTTCTCTGCTTCCTTGGGCCCTGAGGCTGCTCTAATTTACCCCAGGGTTCAGGTAGGTGTCTGCATAGATGGCTCCTTTTTGTGCAAAAAACCCCTCTTGCACAAGAGCCGTTATTCCTCATTTTTTCAGCTCCTTTTTGAGCAAAAGCCTCTTGCGCAAAAATGGTCCCTAATTAATTATGTGATATTCTACTCCGTGCTTCATTTACATAAGCTTTTGCGGAAGAAAGGTGCAGTATAGACATAGCAGTGGGGAGGGAGGCAAGGTGTAATTGAATGGAAGTTGGGGAGACAATTTGTTCTGTTGTACTGCATAGAGAATAAAAGAAAGAAACCTCTTTTTTTGTTTATAATCATGATATGCAGTTCAGGTTACTTGAGAGATATTTTTCTGCCTGGTTGCATAGAGTTAGAAGATTAAAAGAGGCTTCAAGGAGGAAACCAACGGGAATGAAATAGTGGCATGCAAAGATAAGGTTGTATGACAGAGAATGCCAAGAGCCCTTGGGGGAAACAATGGGGACAGCTATTAATTGAGGAATACCATATGGTAAAATGTATTCTTCCCAGGCTGAACCTAGGATCAGAAGGAATGCTGAAACATGAAAGATGCTAGCTGCC
Source organism: Rafetus swinhoei (assembly GCA_019425775.1). Classification (NCBI taxonomy): domain Eukaryota; kingdom Metazoa; phylum Chordata; order Testudines; family Trionychidae; genus Rafetus; species Rafetus swinhoei. The sequence continues at coordinate 8,323,809 of CM033429.1, read as the reverse complement.
TGAGACAGATTGAGTGGGTGGTTAGTAACGGCTGCATATGTGTGTCTAACTGAGAGAGACAAAGGATCATCATGCTGGAGCAGTGTGGGTTGCATCTCCCACTCCAGAGATGAGGGCAACGTGGCTGAATGCAAAAGGATGCAAGGAAAGATGAAGGTTTACGGAAGACAAAATATGCACATAAACCTTTTGCTCTTTAATAACCACATCAGCCACAACATCAGGGATTCGTACAACTGCACATCCTCTAATGTGATATATACCACTAAGTGCCAGCCCCTCTGCCAGGCATACTGGCCAAACCAGACAGCCTCTACGACAAGGATAAATGGACACAAATCACACATCAGAAATGGTAACACACAGAAACCTGTAGGGGAACATTTTAACCTGCCTGGTCACTCAATCATGGATTTAAAAGTAGCTGTTCTTCTACAAAGGAAATTCATCATCCAATTACAGAGAGAGTCTGCAGAACTGGAATTCATCCAGAAATTTGATACCGTTACCCTGGGCTTGAAGAAAGACATTAACTGGTTGGCACATTACAAACAAATTTCTCCAGTCTATAACATCTGCATTTTCACATCAAAAACTATGAATGGGACACATCCAGTCCACTTAATTATCCTCATTAACATGGGTCCTACAATTGACAGGTTCTTCTGCTGCTAATATATATACACATATATATCATGTTATTATATATATATATATATATATATATATATATATATATGAAGTGGGTTTTGCCCACCAAAGCTCTTGATTCTATATATTTTGGTTAGTCCTACGAGGACTACTCGTTTTTAATGTTACAGACTAACATGACTATCCCTCTGAGATTCTGCAATCTGTGTACCTTAGGCTGACTAAATAACAATTTGTTTTGAAGAAGCTGTTTTTTGAACTACTTAAATTGACCATTGGTCACAGGTCCAGGGGGAAATGGGTTTATAGGTGCCAGGCGTAACTGGGCCTGTTATATTAAGATGGCTGGCAACAGGGAGGGGCCATCCAGAGAACAAGTCCAAAAGTGTTTAGCCCATGGGGTTCCAACCTTGGAGAGGAGTGTAGGATGCCAGATCAGACCCTGCAGACTGCTCTACAGAAGAACTGAAAGGGGTCTACAGCATAGTTCGTCCAGTAACAGTGACAAATAAGATTAAGCTTTATGGACACTGGGCCACAGAAGAAAGCTGCCTAGTGCCTGTAGCTGTGTGTTTATGCCTGCGGGGGCATGAGTGGAAGGATGGCAAGTGTGGGAACCCTAGGGGAGAGAGAGAAGAGATTAAAGCAAAGGGAATAACCCTACTGATGAAAGGCAGTGAGGGAAGTGGGGTGTGATTGTGTGAATAGTGGGGGAAATGCTGCTGGGAAGGTAAACCAAGAAGCTTGGTGGCTGGAATTATGTGCATTTTGGGAGGGTACATGGAGGGGAAATCAGGGGACTGGAGATATCAGAGTGGGTGTATTGGTACATCGCTTTTGGCTTGTGGTGAGTGGTTGTGAGGGGAAGAAATATCAGAGTGTGTTTGGGGTCTGGGAGGACTGAGATATTGGGGATGAAGGTATTAGGCACTCTGGGGGAGTTGGAGATATTTGAGATCTTTTTCTCCCCACTGATCAATTTTTTTTGCATCGCCATTTAAAAATTATTTCCCCCTTTTATTCATCCTTATTCCTGGATTAAAGTCTGACAATTGAGGAAATTCTTGTGGCTGCATCCCTGTCCTTAGGCATTATATGAAAAGGCACAATAGGGTTTAAGGGTTGACATATTGTCTTCAGAGAGATGGTTTTTCCTGTTCTTTTGAATGACGTCTTGATTTGAACCCGTAGATCAGTTTTTCACTAGTTTTAGAACATACTGAATAGGCTGGGGAGAGTCCTATGGAGCTAGAGACAGGGAGCAGTGTGACTGACTACTGCTCTTCTTCTTGTCAAAGACATCTTTTCTGTATTCACGTGGGAATCTCATGATCGTATGGGTCTGTCCTAGGTGCTTTCAGGATCCAGTCAACACAGAGTGGCTGTTAGTAGGAGAGAAGGATGATCTTATGGATAAAGTGCTAGATGAAGACCCAGGAGATCTCTGAAACCTTAGGCAAGACACTTAACCACTTTGTGTCTCAATTCCCTATCTGTAAAATGGGAATAATGATGCTCCCTTTTGAATGTTTAGACTGTATGTTTTTTAGGACAAAGATTAAACGTCTCATGCATTTGTAGTGCCTAGCCCAATGGAGATACAGCCTTGGTTGGGTCTCTTGGCACTTGCCACAATATAAATAATAAATAGTCTTTGGCATGGGGCTGGAAGTGTGAAATGCAGCTCTTTGCTATGATAGTACCTCCCTCCCAATCAAGCCGTTCATTGTTCCTGGGAGAGCAGAATTCCTCCCTGCTGTATCTGATTGGATTCCAGGTGCTGCAGAGGGATTAGGTATGGAAACATTCTGCCCAGAATGGTTTGGCAGAAGCATCTACCAATCTTTTATCCACAAAGATTAGCACTTAGCCACTCCCATCTCTCATCCTACCTTGCATGACAGGTTATCAAAGGCTGGTGAAGTGGCAAGTAAAGTAGTTCAGGCCCATATACGGGAATTTCTGGGGGGGGGAGATGCGAGCTGTGGGAGGGGCTGGTGGCTGCCCTGCCCCGTGGCCCAGCCCTGCCCACAGCCTCACTCCTGGGTAGGTGGGGGAAATCAGCCTCAGCCTTCCCCTGGCGAGCCGGCGCACAGGGGAGGGGGGCTGGGACAACACACCACCCCTGCCTTCCCCCGGCCGGCCGGAGCATGGGGGGAGGGAGGCTGGGGCAATGCACTGCCCCAGCCTCACACTTACTTGGAGGATCATGGGGGAAGGGTGCTTTGTATGGGCCTGTAGTTTCAGCATTCATGGTGGAAGACTTGCTCGGAGTCAGGTTAATTGCAGCACAGGATGTTTTTAGATTTCTAGGCTATGACAGAAGCAAAAAAACAAATCAGCAAAGTCTCATCTTGCAGGTCTCTTCTGGTAGTATGGACTTCTGAATATGACTTGCTTTAACTACTCCACCCAGTCACACTTTTGCATCCGTGAGTAAATGCTTGTTCCCTTGGCTGCTGACAATGGACAGTTCCCAAGATGCATTGTTACAGGCCTAAACTCAGGGCCTTGTAGAGTCTCACCCTATTTGCTAAAGGAAGTTTGAGGTATTATCATGATTGGAAAACCAACAAGGAGTCCGGTGGCTCTTTAAATACCAACAGATATATCAGGGTATAACCTTTCATGAAATACAACTCGCTTCCTTGGATGCTTGAAAAGAAAACAAGGCAGGGATACAGAGATGGGAGTATGACATCATCAGTGCTAATTAAATCAGAATGGATGTGGCTCATCTCCAACAGTGATGAATCATAGAATCATAGAACCATAGAGCTGGAAGAGACCTCAGAAGGTCATCAAGTCCAACCCCCTGCTCTAGGCAGGACCAATCCCAACTAAATCAACCCAGCCAGGGCTTGGTCAAGCCGAGACTTAAACACCTCCAGGGATGGAGATTCCACTACTTCCTAGGTAACCCATTCCAGTGCTTCACTACCTCCTAGTGAAATAGTTTTTCTAATATCCAACCTGGACCTCTCCCACCACAACTTGAGACCATTGCTCCTTGTTCTGCCATCTGTCACTACTGAGAACAGCCTCTCTCCATCCTCTTTGGAACCTCCTTCAGGAAGTTGAAGGCTGCTATCAAATCCCCTCACTCTTCGCTTCTGCAGACTAAACAAACCCAACTCCCTCAGCCTCTCCTCATAAGTCATATGCTCCAGCCCCCTAATCATTTTGGTTGCCCTCCGCTGGACCCTCTCCAATGCGTCCACATCCTTTTTGCAGTGGGGGGCCCAGAACTGGACACAATACTCCAGATGTGGCCTCACCAGAGCCGAATAAAGGGGAATAATGACATCTCTGGATCTGCTGGCAATGCTCCTCTTAATGCAACCTAATATGCCATTAGCCTTCTTGGCTACAAGAGCACACTGTTGACTCATATCCAGCTTCTCATCCACTGTAACCCCCAGGTCCTTTTCTGCAGAACTACTACTTAACAGGTTGGTCCCCAGCTTGTAACTGTACTTGGGATTCTTCCATCCCAAGTGCAGGACTCTGCACTTGTCCTTGTTGAACTTCATCAGATTTCTTTTGGCCCAATCCTCCAATTTGTCTAAGTCACTCTGGACTCTATCTCTGCCCTCAAGCGTATCTACCTCTCCCCCTAGCTTAGTGTCATCCGCAAACGTGCTGAGGGTGCAATCCATCCCCTCATCCAGGTCATTAATAAAGATATTGAACAAAACCGGTCCTAGAACCGAACCTTGGGGCACTCCGCTAGAAACCGACCGCCAACCTGAAATCGAGCCGTTGATCACTACCTGCTGGGCCCGGCCTTCTAGCCATTTTTCTATCCATCTTACTGTCCATTTATCCAATCCACATTCCCTTAACTTGCTGGCAAGAATATTGTGGGAGACCGTATCAAAAGCCTTGCTAAAGTCAAGGTATATCACATCCACTGACTTTCCCACGTCCACAGATCCAGTTACCTCATCATAGAAGCTGATCAGATTGGTCAGGCACGACTTGCCCTTTGTGAATCCATGCTGACTATTCCTAATCACTTTCCTCTCTTCCAAGTGCCTCAAAATGGATTCCTTAAGGATCCCTTCCATGATTTTTCCAGAAACCGAGGTAAGACTGACCGGCCTATAGTTCCCTGGATCGTCCTTCTTCCCTTTTTTGAAGATGGGCACTACATTTGCCTTTTTCCAATCATCCGGGATTTCTCCTGATCTCCACGACTTTTCAAAGATAATGGCCAAAGGCTCCTCAATGACATTTGCCAACTCCTTCAGTACCCTCGGATGCATTAAGTCCGGACCCATGGATTTGTGTACGTTTAGCTTTTCTAAATAGTTCCTAACCTGTTCTTTACCCACCACGGGCTGTCCATCTTCATCCCATCTTGAGTCACTTAGCGCAGAAGTCCAGGAGCCGACCTTGTCTGTGAATACAGAGGCAAAGAAAGCATTGAGTACTTCAGCTTTCCCCACATCATCTGTCACTAGGTTACCTCCTTCATCATGAAAATGTGAGAGTACCTGAAGAGGAAATTACCTATTGTAGTGAGAGAGTCTTGTTAAACCTCTTTTGACTATGTCAAATTTGCATATGAATTCCAACCCAGCTGATTCTCCTTGCAGTCTGTTTTCGAAGCCTTTTCACCTGAGAAAGGCAGCTTGAAAGTCCTTAACTGTGTGTCCAGGGATGTTAAAGGGTTTATTGGTGGTGTGGGCCCATCTTGGAGCCCCAGCCATGGCCCAGGATTCCATTGGGCCAGCATCATCTAAACACAGAAGAAAGGAAGTTCCCAGCCCTACGGTGCTGTATCCAGTAGCGAGGAGCTGTGAGTCACTACTTCTGAGCTAGCAGCCTAGAGCTGACCCAGCGCTGTGGTCCCTAAGGGATGGAGTTGATGGTGGGAGATGGGTGCCCAATTGTTTAATTAGGCAGGAGGCTGACAAGCTAATGGATGAGAGCAATCAACCTGTCAGCTGGCAACAGGGAAGAGCCAGGAAGAGGCTGGCAAGGACTAGAGGACACAGGATCTTCTTTTCTTCTCTGGAGCGTGGGCTAAGGGGGAAGACTGCTTCCAACTGCATATTCCTTTAAAAGGCTGTTGTGGTAAGTTGCTGGAGGGGACCCAATGATTATAAACTCTGAAGCATTCACCCTGTGGTGGTCCAAAGGGTGGAGAAGAGAGCCTAGTTTGAAAAGCATTCCTATTTGTTACACCATGAACAAAGAAAATAAAAGTCAACAGCCTTGATTCTACAAGTAATGCCATGGGGCAAGACTGAGTTTGGCCCCAGCAGTTCCCTCTCATGTCCTGGGCTATTCAGTGGCTGGGAATACCATGGAGGTGTTTTGCTCAGCAGCTGCAAGGCTGCGTCTAGACTGGCAAGATTTTGCGCAAAAGCGGCTGCTTTTGTGCAAAATCTTGCCTATCTACACTGGCGCAGTATTTGCGCAAGAACACTGACTTTGTAATGTACAAAATCAGTGCTTCTTGCGCAAATACTCTGATGCGCCCGCTCAGGGATAAGCCCTCTTGTGCAAGTATTCTTGCACAAGAGGGCCAGTGTAGACAGACAAGTTAATTTCTTGCGCAAGAAAGCCCGATGGCTAAAATGGCCATCGGAGCTTTCTTGTGCAAGAGAGTGTCTACACTGGCACGGATGCTTTTGTGCAAAAGATGTCTTTTGCGCAAAAGCATCCATGCCAGTGTAGACGCTCTCTTGCGCAAATACTTTTAACGGAAAAATTTTCCGTTAAAAGTATTTGCGCAAAATCTTGCCAGTCTAGACGCAGCCTTGGGGAATGGGAGAAGAGGAGGAGCACCTTTGGTTGAGATAAACACGACACAGCTGAGATCTGGGAACAGCTTCAGTGGGTGGGAAGCTGGACTGGAGCTTAGGTGGTCAGGGGTCTGTTCCTGAGTCTGCAACCTACCTGCTGTGTAGCCTTAGGAAAGTCATGTCACCTCCCTGTTCCAGATTTCCCTTCTAACCTTTGTCTGCTTTGTCTATTCAGCTTGTAAGCTCTTTGGGGCAGAAGTGGTCTCTTGTTACTTGCTTAGCACAATGGATCTTGGTTGAGGCATCTAGGATATGGAACCTGAGGTTGCCTGGGGAGAGGAGGATGGATCAAATGGACAGAGGGGGTGCTAGAGAACCCCAATTCCCATAAATACCATTTTTGCTTTTGCCTTGGGACTGGGAACATAGAAACTCAGGGTCTACATTCTGTATAGCAGTGTTTCTCAACCTTTTTTTATAAAGTACCCCCTTCAAAAAAAATTGTAAGTACCCCCAGTACCTACAGTTTTCAGACACACATAATTTTTTCTACTATTTCAACACATTTGTTTAAACAACTTAATCGTAGCTGGGTGGGCGATGAAATTTTTGGGAGTAAAAAGTACAAAAATAATAAAGCGCTGTAAAACTTAAAACAAAAATTCACTTTTCTCCAAGTTTCAGTTGTTTTGACTTCTCTCAGGTACCCCTAAGGGTACTCGTACCACTGGTTGTGGAATACTGCTGTATAGCACTTAGCCCTTCTGTGCCTCCAGTCTATTGCTGTTCTAAAATGGGTGTAGTAACATTTGCCAACCTCACAGGGGATACCATGAGGTTTTAACTGAGGCCTGTAAAGAGCTGTGAGATTTTCAGATGAAAAGCACCAATGTGACTAGTAAACTGTTATTAATTTAGACCCAGGTGAGTTCTGCCGTTAGACAGATGGCTACCTTTGTGATACTACTATAAAGGGAAGGCCCCTTGATGTGAATTGTTTATTATTAGAATTTCTTTTTAATGGCCTGGTTTAGGGGATCATTTTGGTGGTACTTAGATTTTCCATTATTGATTTGTATGAATGGCTCTTATCTCTTCTCTTTCTAGTTCTGCATTAGTTTCTTCCCTAGCCCTTTATACCTCCCGCTAGCAGTAATAGTTCCCTGGTTTCCCCCTGCAATTAGGACATTTTATTCCAAGGCCTAGGTACAGAAAGAGAATTTAGTTCCTTTACAGATCTTTCATCTGCACATTCTGTTCAAGGCATCCATGCAGGTATAAACAGTTTGGCAGTTTAAAGACAGAACAATAACAATGTTAAGACTCTCCATTTATGCAGTAGCTTCCATGCTAGCATCTCAGAGTTCGTCACAGATGTTAATTAAGCCTTACAACACCCCTTGTGGTAAGTAATTATCATTTGCATATTGTGGGGAAAGTGACATGCCCAAGATCATGGAACATGTCAGTGGCAGAACCAGGAATTGAAACTAGTCAACAAAACTACAGGTGCGACCTCCCTGGTCCGGCACCCTCAGGACCTAACTGGTTCCAGACAAGGGAGTTTGCCAGACCAGGGGAGGTCTGGAAGGAAGGGCGTCAGCCTCCCTTCTGGGTTCCTCTCCCCAGCCACCTGGCACTGCTGCCCCCAGCCCTCTGGCTGCAGCAGCTATCTGGGCTTTGTGGCCCTGTGAGCTTCAGCAGCCCCACTGGCTTTGCTAACCTCCTGGCTGTAGGTTCTGATCCTTCACAAGCTCCTGGTAGCCCTCTTGGCTCTACGGCCCTGCGAGATCCAGCCCCCACCCCCATAGGCTCTAGCAGCCCCACTGGCTGCAGGCTCTGGTATCCTGTGGGCTCCACTAGCCCCACCAGCCAGCTCTGCTCCCGGCAACCTCTGTGGCTCTCTGGTCCAGCAACATCCATGGTCTGATGTTGCCAGACCAGAGAGTCCTAGGTCACAAAGGTTCAACCTATAAACATTAATTTTTCCCTGTTTCTAGTCACTATTTAATGAAAAAATTATTGTTATAGTATATAATTTACAGGGGTGGGGTGCTGGCTGCACACTCCCTCTCCCTACCTGTCCTCTGACCTCCTACCCTTCCAATCCCACACACCTAGCATCAAATACCAAGCGACTATCCTTACAAAACACTACTGTAATTTGTCTAAAATGTTAGGGTTTGCAGTGGCTCTCCATCCATACTACAGGGCCCCACTTCCATATGTAACCCACACACCTAGTGTGGTTAATTGACCAATGCAGTGGCACCTAGACCACAGCAACAGCTAAGATCAAGAGAGTGTTACAGCATGGGCTGGGAGCCAGCTGACTTTTAGCTCAGAGGGTAGAGGCTCCTATACTCAACTTCAGAGATCTCAGGTTCAGATCTGCCCAGTGGCAGTTACACATAGATGGCTGCAGATTTGGAGGTTTTCCAGGTAGTTGTGCACCAAACAACTTGCAGTAATACTTAAACCCAGGGACAAATCTTCAGGGGGTGTAAACTCACATAGCTCCATTGATTCCAGTTGCACTGTACTGATTTTCACCAACTCATGATCTGCCTCCAATGATTCAAAAAGGGACATTTGTGTGAATATCAGCAAGATCCAGAGTTGTTACAATTAACAAGAATAAAACTTGTGGCACGCAGCCTTCAGGGTTTAACTCAATCTCTATTACATATCAGGAGGAGAACTAATGTTGGGTGCAGATTAAATCATATCTGCCCACTGCAGGGGACAGTAGAAAGAATCCTTGGACCCCCAGGGAATGTCACCAGCACAGCACTAGCTGCAGACAGCCTGCAGCAAAAGCATTAACGCTCATCTGGGTTTGAATTGCCCAGGATGCATCATTGCAAAGGCAGCAAAAAGGAATCTTGCCCCCCGGGGACTGAAGGCCAGGGACCCATCACTTTAGCTGCAAACCAGTGGAAACCACTGTTTGAAGTCTTTAACATGCTTCATATACCAGAGGGGGAGCTGTGTTAGTACAAAAACAGTGGGGAGTCCTGTGTCACCTTACACCAGTGGTCACCGACCAGTAGATCGGGATCTATTGGTAGATCTTCGAGACTCTGACAGGTGATCCTGTCTATCTGGCTGGAAAGCTATCAAATGCTGGCACTTCAGTTGCCTCTCCACCCACCGTCATGCTACTCCTGCCCTCTGCCTTGGAGCTGCCCCTTGGGAGCCTACTGCATGCTGTGCAGGGTGTGGGAGGGAGAAGAGGGGGGCACTGATGTCAGGGTGTCCCTCCTTCCCCCGACTTCTGTACCCCATCTCCACACAGAGGGAAGGGGATGGAGGGAGCTTGGCAATGCAAATCTCTGTCATTCTCACACACTGTGTGTGTCTGTCATTCTCACAAACACACACTGTCCTTCCCTCTCATCTCCTGACCCAATGTGTACATGGGGGGTTGTTACTACTTTTACTGCTTGCAAAGTGGGTTCTTTTTGGTTTTGACCGGTCTGTGTATTTCATAACTTTCATTTCTCTCTTATGCTTAAATTTAATTCTTTGAGTACTAAAATGCCTAACCTGTCATGCCTGGAGTAACTATCCCTGTGGTTAGTTGTGCTCCTGGAGATGGCTGGAATGTCCCTGCAGCCCCTGAGAAAGGCAGAGCAGGGGTTCTCCACAGGCTGTACTTGCCAGCAGACATCACTCCTGCAGGTCAATAATGGAGAAGCACAGCCAGTGAGGGCTGTGGGTCAGTGCCTGTGGATGAGGGGCAGCATATGGAGCCATTGCTGTACAGGCCAGCTGCTTTTGGCGGGTGGGCCAGGGCCAGGGCCAGGGCTGCCTTGGCTCTGCTGCTCCCAGGGTGGGAAGCATTTGAACCCACTGCTCTGTGCTCTCCAGACAGCTGCCCTATCCTGTAGTCCACTCCAGAGCCCACCCTGCTGCCCTACCTTCAGAGGGTCCCTTATCCTGTGTCTGGTCTCTCCCAGGTGCATGGAGGGGGTGGGCTTGAAGGTAAGCAGCTGGAGTGGGATCTCCAGTGAACTTGGGGATGGGCATATGCCTATGTAGCACAGGCTGGTGGGCTCGATCCTGCCCCCCTCCACCCACTCAGGCAATAGCTGGGCTGCTAACACCAGCTGCCCCAGGGATGGACCTGGCGCCTGTCTTAGGAAGGCAGGATTAGGGACCTGCTGAAGGTGAGGTAGTGGGCTTTGGAGTGGCTTAGGGAATGAGGCATTTGCCTGGGGAACACAGGGTGGTAGGTTCAAGTCCCAGCACCCTAAGCTTCTGCCACCCACCACTGGCAGCAACCAGACACAGGGCAAGGGACTCCCAAACAGGGTGGGGTGGGTTTCTAAGTGGACTAGGGGCTGCAGCACCTGAGTGAGGAGGGCAGGCTTGTGGGCTGGAGTCTCCACTCTGCCCCCTCAGCAGCCCAAGCCCTGCCCACCCTGAAATCAGCTGAGTGGTTGCTACAGAACCCAGGGGATAAAGTGTTCATCTGGAGAGCTCAGGGAGGTGGGTTCAAGTCCTGGCTGCCCTGGAAGCAGCTGGATGGCCAACACAGGCTGCCCCTGGGATAGACCAGGCTCCTGCACAAGGAAAGCAGCATAAAGGACCCTCTGAAGGTGGGGAGTGGACCCTGGAGTTGCAGAGGGGGATAGGGCATCTGCCAGAGCCCATACCCCAGCCTGGTGAAAGTGAATGAGATTCAGGGAGAAAGAGCAAGCAGGGCACAGTCTCCAAGAAGGGGGAAAGGAAGCCAGGCAAGGGTATTGGGATTGGAGGTAGATCTTATATTGCACTTAAATTGAAAAGTGATCTTCTGGTTCAAAAGGTTGGAGAACCACAAGATCACTTTTAAAGACTAACAGAACATATAGATGGTATCAGATACCATCCTTATGCAGAATGTTAGGCAGAAAGACGCATTAGCACATCGAGCCAACTTCTGATTCATTTAATAATAGTCTTTGATTGGATTTAAAGTTCTCAGAGCTCTACAGAGGTAAGGCCACGTAAGCAGATGGGGAAAACTAAAGCACAGAGAGGTGACATGTTTGCCCAAGATGAGTACCAACTGAGGCTATCTCTACACTGGCAATTGAAGGGCAAAACTTTTGTCATTCAGAGGAGCTAAATTTCTCTCCCTCCCCAAAAAACAAAAGTTTTGCTGCAGCAAGTGCTAGTGTGAACAGCAGGAGCACTGTCTTGCCAACATGTGAATGCTGCTTGTTGGAAGTGGAAGTATTTTATCCGCAAAGGAGCCAACAAACAGCAGCTACATTGCCCAACTTATAGCAACATGGCTGTGTTCCCGCAGACGTAACACTAAAAGCTGCATACTGTAGACAAAGTCTCACTCATGAGTGGCACTCCATGTCCTGGTTCCCACAGCCATGAGACCATGTAGCAACCCATATCTAGTCTCTCCCCTGACATGCAGGCTCTATCCTCCTGGACTTACAAGCAGGTCGCTAGTTTTTACAGCTGGTGAAAAAACAAAGACAAAAAACAAAACCTCACAAAGACCAATCCAGAATCCAATAAGATTCCACCCCATGGAAAATTCAAATTTATCAAAAATGTATTGTGTCCCAAATTGTGCAGAAAAGTTGAAAAAGCAAAATCTTTTGCCAGACTCAAAGTTTTGAAAATATTTAATTTGAAACATTTCAGTATTTCCAATAGAAATGAAACATTCCTATAAGAATGGCCACAGTTACTGGATGGAATCAGAACTGAGGCAGTTGTGCATGTATGTATAGACCTTTATCTTTTCAAGAGGACAAAGTCCCAAACAAAGAGGGCAGAGAGGTGACAGAGTTAGTTGCAAAAGGCAAAGCAAATAGGAAAAAAAATAAGAACATAAGAACAGCCGTACTGGGTCAGACCAAAGGTCCATCTAGCCCAGTAGCCTGTCTGCCAACAGTGGCCAGCACCAGGTGCCCCAAAGGGGGTGGACCGAAGACAATGATCAAGCGATTTGTCTCATGCCATCCATCTCTGGCCTCTGACAAACAGAGTCCAGGGACACCATTTCTATCCCCTGGCTAATAGCCTTTTATGGACCTAACCTCCATGAAATTATCTAGCTTCTCTTTAAACTCTGTTATAGTCCTAGCCTTCACAGCCTCCTCTGTCAAGGAGTTCCACAGGTTGACTACGCGCTGTGTGAAGAAGAACTTTCTTTTATTAGTTTTAAACCTGCTACCCATTAATTTCATTTGGTGTTCTCTAGTTCTTCTATTATGGGAACTAATAAATAACTTTTCTTTATTCACCCTCTCTACATATACCTCTATCATATATATATGATATACCTCTATCATATCTTCCCTTAGTCTCCTCTTTTCTAAACTGAAAAGTCCCAGTTGATTTAGCCTCTCTTCATATGGGACCCGTTCCAAACCCCTAATCATTTTAGTTGCCCTTTTCTGAACCCTTTCCAAGGCCAAAATATCTTTTTTAAGATGAGGAGACCACATCTGTACACAGTATTCAAGATGTGGGCGTACCATAGTTTTATACAGGGGCAGTAAGATATTCTGTGTCTTATTTTCTATCCCTTTCTTAATAATTTCTAACATCCTATTTGCCTTTTTGACCGCCGCTGCACATGTGTGGATGTTTTCAGAGAACTATCACGATAACTCCAAGATCTCTTTCCTGATTTGTCGTAGCCAAATTAGCCCCCATCATACCATATGTATAGTTGGGGTTATTTTTTCCAACGTGCATTACTTTACACTTATCCACATTAAATTTCATTTGCCATTTTGTTGCTCAATCACTCAGTTTGGTGAGATCTTTTTGAAATTCTTCACAGTCTGCTTCTGTCTTGACTATCTTAAACAGTTTAGTATCATCTGCAAACTTTACCACCTCACTGCTTACCCCTTTCCCCAGATCATTTATGAATAAGTTGAACAGGATTGGTCCCAGGACTGACCCTCGGGGGACACCACTAGTTACCCCTCTCCATTCTGAAAATGTACCATTTATTCCTACCCTTTGTTTCCTGTCTTTTAACCAGTTCTCAATCCATAAAAGGACCATCCCTCTTATCCCATGACAATGTAATTTACACAAGAGCCTTTGGTGAGGGACCTTGTCAAAGGCTTTCTGAAAATCTAAGTATACTATATCTACTGGATCCCCCTTTGTCTGCATGTTTGTTAACCCCTTCAAAGAACTCTAATAGATTAGTAAGACATGATTTCCCTTTACAGAAACCATGTTGACTTTTGTCCAACAAATTGTGTTCTTCTACATGCCTTACAATTTTATTCTTTACTATTGTTTCGACTGATTTGCCCGGTACTGAAGTTAGACTTATCGGTCTGTAATTGCCAGGATCGCCTCTAGAGCCCTTTTTAAATATTGGTGTCACGTTAGCTATCTTCCAGTCATTAGGTGCAGAAGCCGATTTAAAGGATAGGTTACAAACCACAGGTAATAGTTCAGCAATTTCCCATTTGAGTTCTTTTAGAACCCTTGGATGAATGCCATCCGGTCCCGGTGATTTATTAACGTTAAGTTTTTCTATTTGGTCCAAAACCTCCTCTAATGACACTTCAATCCAGGACAACTCCTCAGATTCATTACCCACAAAGGACGGTGCAGATTTGGGAATCTCCCTAACATCCTCAGCCATGAAGACTGAAGCAAAGAAATAATTTAGTTTCTCCGCCATGGCTTTATCGTCCTTGATTGCTCCTTTTATATCTTGATCGTCTAGGGGACCCACTGGTTTTTTAGCAGGCTTCCTGCTTCTAATGTACTTAAAAAACATTTTGCTATTTCTTTTTGAGCTTTTGGCTAGCTGTTCCTCAAAATCTTTTTTTGCTTTTCTTATTACATTTTTGCACTTGATTTGACAGTGTTTATGTTCCTTTCTATTTATCTCACTAGGATTGGACTTCCACTTCTTGAAAGATGCCTTTTGTCCCTCACTGCTTCTTTTTCGTGGTGGTTAAGCCACGATGACTCTTTTTTAGGTCTCTTACTATGTTTTTTAATTTGGGGTATACATTTAAGTTGGGCCTCTATTATGGTGTCTTTAAAAAGTTTCCATGCAGCTTTCATGGATTTGGCTCTAGTCACTGTGCCTTTTAATTTCTGTTTAACTAACCTCCTCATTTTTGTGTAATTCCCCTTTTTGAAATTAAATGCCAGAGTGCTGGACTGCTGAGGTGTTCTTCCCACCACAGGAATGTTAAATGTTATTATATTATGGTCACTATTCCCAAGCGGTCGTATAATGGTTATCTCCTCGACCTGATCCTGCGCTCCACTCAGGACTAAATCGAGAATTGCCTCTCCCCTTGTGGGTTCTTGTACCAGCTGCTCCAAGAAGCAGTCATTTAAGCCATTGAGAAATTTTATCTCTGCTTCTCTTCCTGAGGTGACATGTACCCAGTCAATATGGGGATAATTAAAATCCCCCATTATTATAGAGTTTTTTCTTTTGGTAGCCTCTCTAATCTCCCTCAGCATTTCAATGTCAGTATCACTGTCCTGGTCAGGTGGTCGATAATATATCCCTACTGCTAAATTCTTATTATTGGAGCTACTATCCATAGTGATTCTATTGAACATGTTGATACATTTAAGATTTTTATTTCATTTGATTCTACATTATCTTTCACATACAGTGCCACTCAGCCACTCACACGGCCTGCTCTAGCCTTCCGATATATTTTATATCCCAGTACGATTGTGTCCCACAGATTTTCCTCATTCCACCAGGTTTCAGTGATGCCTATTATGTCAATCTCCTCCTCTAATATGAAGTACTCTAGTTCACCCATCTTATTAGTCAGACTCCTAGCATTTGTGTAGAAGCACTTTAAAAAATTGCCACTGTTTATTTGTCTGCCCTTCCCTGATGCATTGGATTCCTTTATATGCGGTTGTTTGTCTGCTCTGGCCCATGGTTTGTCCTCTCCCCTCCTTTCTTTCTGACTACAGCCTAGAGAATCTCTATCAATGGATTTTCCTCTAAGAGAAGTCTCCATCCGATTTATGTGCTACTCTGCACCAATCGGCTTCCCCCCCATCTCTTAGTTTAAAAACTGCTCTATGGCCTTTTTAATGTTTAGTGCCAGCAGTCTGGTTCCACCCTGGTTTAGGTGGAGCCCATCCCTCCTGTATAGGCTCCTCCTCTCCCAAAAGTGTCCCCAGTTCCTAATAAATCTAAACCCCTCCTTCCTACACCATCGTCTCATCCACACATTGAGACTCTGAAGCTCTGCCTGCCTACCTGGCCCTGCGCGTGGAACTGGAAGCATTTCAGAGAATGCCACCATAGAGGTCCTGGATTTCAGTCTCTTTCCTAGCAACCTAAATTTGGCCTCCAGGACATCTCTCCTACCCTTCCCTACGTCATTGGTACCTACATGTACCACGACCACCGGCTGCTCCCCAGCACTACACATAAGTCTATCTAGATGCCTCGAGAGATCCGCAACCTTCGCACCAGGCAGGCAAATGACCATACGGTTCTCCCGGTCATCACAAACCCAACTATCTATGTTTCTAACGATCAAATCACCCACTACTAACACCTGCTTCTTCCTAACAACTGGCGTTCCCTCCCCACCCCCTTCCCTCCCCTACATGTTACACTTGATGCAATAAACAGGATAGCCCCCAGTCTGCTGCTGGGCTTCTATCTGCATTTTTTCCTATGAATGAGTTTGATTGATAAGGTTTCTAGTTAAAACAGGACGTTTTTATTAAAACCTTTAAACTAAAGTATAAAGACTGGCAAGAGTACCTTGGCCTCTTCCCAACTCCCTCTCAAAATTCCCTGTTTGCTGCTCCTGGTCGCAAGCTCCCTGGTCACTGACTCACAGCTTTATAAAGCCCTGGTAGCCCCGCCCCCTGACTAAGGCTCAGCCAATTAACAGAGGCTTCTAGATTTCAAACCTTTAGAAGCTCACAGCTTCCAGCTGCCGGCCACAGTACAGGCTCCTTCAAACAAACAAACAAACAAGCACAAGCTCAGCACACAGCAAGTAACCCTCCCACACACACACAAACACACACAAAATATTTCTGATCATGGCAAAAGCTGCTTCTCTGTGGCTGTGTTGGCTGCGTGGAGGGGTTGGTATTGGGACTGGCCAACCCCCTGGCTGACCCTGGTCCCATAAAGGACTCTGCATTTCAGGGCTCCGGAATCTTTGCAGAGAAATGTAGAACTTTCAGACTGTGCTCCAGTGAAGTAAAAATACACGGAACAAGAGAAAACCAAAGACTGTTTTCTGGTTTTTTCCACCCCCTTGCTCTTGCTTTGGCTTACCTACTGCTGACAGCATGAAAACAACTCATAATCTGCATTTCCTTTTCCTTTTCCTCTGGGGCTATGTCAAATTGACCCTGGCCCCCTGTCCTTTCCCAAAGGGGTCTCTCTCTCTCTCGCATACACGGCCATCTGGCTGTATGTTGCAGCATGAACTGAATTCTAAGATCCATCCTTCAGAATCCAGTTCAGTTCACATGATTTCTCCTTTTTTCTGCATCTCTGAATTTCTTTTCCTGGGCAGCTGCTGTCCTCCACACCCTCGCCTTCCTATCCCTGCTGCCCTCCCCAGACTTTGACCTTTCTGTGTTTTCCTTATTATACTGTCAGAGTCTGGTGGGTCCCATTTCCATGGCAAGCACTAAAGTCACCCATCATGAAAATGGCTGCCTGAGCATTGGCCTCTCCTGCTTCTATCTCATATGACCTGGCTCAAAGCCCTGACCGGAGAGGCAGTGCTGGGAGTGGAAGGGAAAAATGCAAACGGTAGCATGGGATGTTCAGCCTTGGAGGTGTGTGTTGGGGTAGTGAGCAAGAGCCCCAAACCGCTGTCTGTGTCAAGAGGAAAGCACACCGCTGAAAACCTGCTTAACTCTTCCATTTCCAGGAGCAAGCAGAGGAATCAAAAGGACAGGGCAGAGAGACCCATCAGAGTTAAATACGTGCTGCTTTCCCTGACGGCTTCCCGCTGCTGCTGCCAGGGACCCCAGCTGTGTTCGGGGGGCACCACTGGAGTCCAGAAGCATCTACGCACGGCATGGGCAAGAGTGATATTCTGTTCCCACTGCAGCACTTTGTGTTGGTCCCTTATCCTTCACGTGGGCTCGTGCACGAGGAGGGTCAGAACAACGTCATGAAAACATGCGACTCCAGGACAAACCCCATTACATCCCACCCGTGATCTGTGAACATCCCTGCCAGTCCTACAAGAGATCAGGGACACACACAGCTATTGAATGAACCAGGGGAGAGTGGTGCATGAGTTTCTCCCTGTATGAAGAGTGTGTTGTTTTCAAAGGCACTATCCAATTCTCAATCAACAATAACCCTTTAAAACAGGAGTGTGGAACCTAAGGCCTGGGGGCCAGATGTGACCCCTCAGCTTGCCTGGATCCGGACCCTGAGGCTCAGGGCTCTCCACCGACCATTGGGGAGTCCGCACTGATGCTCCATTCCCCCCATTGACCCCCACAGGGCTGGAGTACACAAAATCTACTAGTCTGGGCCCCATAGCCTCTGGTGTGCAAGGGGAATGTGGGAAGTTTCTTTTTGCTTCTCAGTCAGGGGCCATGTTAGTGAGAGGTAGTTTTTTATTTCTTTTGCTTCTCACTTGTGTGTGGCCCCCGATTGATTTTTCTATGAGTCAGTGGCCCCGACGCAAAAAAGGTTCCCCACCCCTGATTTAGAACATTGGGAAAGTCATAGAATAATATAATCAAAGGGTTGGAAGAGACCTCAGGATTGGCACAAGAGAGAGGATTTGACACACAAGGTTTTTGTATGTGGTTAATAGGGAATTGGGGCCAAATTCTGAACCCAAATACCCAGATCCTCCAAGACATTTCTGTTGAAATCAACGGATGTTGAGAACCTAAATACCTTTTGAGGCGCTAGATCTTTGCCATTGCCTTCAATGCAATGGCAAAGTCTGGAAGCCACCGGATCACCAATACAGCAGATAAGGGACGACCTGAAGGTATAGAATCATAGAATACTAGGACTGGAAGGGACCTCGAGAGGTCATCGAGTCCAGTCCCCCTGCCCTCATGGCAGGATCCAGTACTGTCTAAACCATCCCTGATAGACATTTATCTAACCTACTCTTAAATATCTCCAGAGATGGAGATTCCACAACCTTCCTAGGGTCATAATTCAAAATGTCCTGGACAAATTGGAGAAATGGCCTGAGGTAAACAGGATGAAGTTTAATAAAGACAAATGCAAAGTGCTCCACTTAGGAAGGAAAAATCAGTTTCACACATACAGAATGGGAAGCGACTGTCTAGGAAGGAGTACTGCAGAAAGGGATCTAGGGATTATAGTGGACTACAAGCTAAGTATGAAGTCAAAGGTGTGATGCTGTTGCAAAAAAAGCAAACATGATTCTAGAATGCATTAACAGGTGTGTTGTGAGCAAGACACACGAAGTCATTCTTCTGCTCTACTCTGCGCTGGTTAGGCCTCAGTTGGAGTATTGTGTCCAGTTCTGGGCACCGCATTTCAAGAAAGATGTGGAGAAATTGGAGAAGGTCCAGAGAAGAGCAACAAGAATGATGAAAGGTCTAGAGAACATGACCTATGAAGGAAGACTGAAAAAGCACAGTTTGCATTACAAAGAGGCTTGCAGTCTAGACGTAGCCCCAGGCAGTCTGGATGTTCTCTTTCAAAAAAGCACAGTTTGCATTCCATAGCGCCTTTTTTCGAAAGAGCACTTTTGAAAAAAGGCGTTATTCCTCGTTAAATGAGGTTTTCCACGGTAGAAAAAACTGCCGCGTTCTTTCGATTTACTTTCGAAAGAACACGGCAGCAGTCTAGACGCAGAGGAAGTTTTTTTGGAAAAAGGCCACTTTTTTCGGAAAAACCCTGTAGTCTAGATACACTCAAAGAGATTAGAAGAGGATGGTAGAGAATGGGCTGCCATAGTTACAAACCTCCCATAATGGAGATGGCACCTAAGAAGAAGAATGCTTATCCAACTACTTCGGGGGATGTATTTTTATGGATTAATTAGTTAAAGTCTGTGTGGTGCTCTGAACATCTAAAGCATTATCAAAGCACCAAATATTAATAGGAGGTACTTTTTGTCTCTAAGCACTTCCAGGCTATGATCTGTCTCTATTTCAATACCTTTCCATGCTTTTGAGAAATAAAAATAGCAAAATGGAGAAAAAATAGGAGGAGGAAAGGAATCAGAGTTGTACCAATCCTGAGCATCCGATCTATCTCTGACACCATTGTACCTGAACATTTTGCAAGACAGTTTGCAAGACATGGGCCAGCAAATATGCTGAACTAAATAAAAAAAAGTGATTTGCACTGAACTGTGTGAATCTTGACAAGAGTTACCGCAATTCCAGCACCCAACAATTAGCTACTCACTGGGCAGTGGGAAAAGGTAGAGGGGCTGGTGCAATAAGGGGGAAATTCAGTGGGAATGGAGAAAAATTACAGCGTGAACTCCTTGAGCCAGGGACTTTTCCTGCATGGTTGTTCAGCAACAGGGCTCTGTTTGTCAGTGGGTTCTACCATAATACAAATAAATAATCTTTTTAGAGTGCGGGCTGACAGAGTGATATCATCATGTGACTCTATGTCCCCCCTCTCCCAGTTCCATCCCGACCTCACTGCATCCCCTCACCACTTGGAATTGCTATTTCAAACTAAGCCTCTACTCTCCTTCCTCCACCCCCAACCCCGACCGCTTTCAACGCCAAGAAACATGGCACGCCCCACATTGCAGCCATGACAGCCCAGGGTCGGAGGTGGGAATGCGGTGCTCTGGTCAGCAGCCTGGGGACAGGCGCTAGGAGTGGGGTTCACAGCTGAGCTTATGTGTCAGCAGCGGGCTCTTGGGAGATTCCCTGCCACCAGGCTCTTGGGGAGCCGGAGCATGATGCCCAACAGCCTGGAGTCCGGCTGCCCTCATGGAGACTCACTCTCTCCCCGGTGGCTGCACTTACTGTGGCTGCCATAGCATCCCCCAGCCGCCCAAGGAGCCACCACACTGACCTGTCTGCTCCTTCCCTTCTGCCCCCAGTGGGTGGGCGGTTGGCCCTGGGCTCTGTGGGCAGGGCTGGGGTGGTGAGCAGCACAGGTGGGAGTGCACGGGGAGAGGCCAGGACAGCAGACCCCTGTGCTGCTGCTTTCACCACCTCAGCAGGCTGCAGTGTCCTGGAGCGCCACGTGCACGTGGCACTACCTGCACCTCACTGCACCCCACGCAGTGTGGGCAGGCCCCCCGTGCCTCCCCAGCCACCACGGTTAGAGCCAGGCCTGACATGCCGGGGGAGATGGGCTATGGTTGGAGGGAAAAAAAGGGACCCTGGCTTGCAGGGGGGAGGGGAGAGAGAAGAGACCCGGGCTGGCATGGCTGCAGTCCAGCCCTCCCCAGTGGCCGGCGGGAGGGGAGAGGAGGGGGAGGAGGTAGAGCCGGGATTGCCTACCCCCCATGAAAGTGGGGTTGGCGAGCACAGCAAGCAGGGGGCACAGACTCCTAGTAATTCTAAGGTGACTAAGGACAGATGATGAGGAAAAAAAGGAGGTAGGTGCAACAGTGATTCTGCCCCTCATGATACAGCTCTCCAGCTATCAGCTTTATAGACTGAGTGAGATTAGGCACATCCTGTATTTTGGCAACTTGTTAAACCAGTCAGGAAGGTTTTTTTCCATGCACCCTTGTCTGAGATGATGCTTTTGCTTTTACTCACGTTGCAGTAATAAAGACTTCTGTGGGCTACCCGCCTGCTGGAGGCTCTCCCATTAATACACTGCCATCTGGTGGACTCTTCCCTGTGAAATGGATTTCAGAGTCCATTATGCTCTGCAGTTGGAAGCACCTTCTTGCTCTGTATGGCAGTCATTTCCAACCCTTTTAATCACAAGATCACTTCAAGTGCACTGTAAGATCTACCTTAAACCCAAATACCCTTGCCTCGTGTCCTTCCTCCTCTGAGGTTTCACCCTGCTCTGTCCCTTCTCTCAGGCCTTGTCCTGCTTGCTCTGTTGCCCTTCCTCCCTGAAACTCATTTGCTTTCACCAGGCTGGGGTGGGGGTGCAGGCTCTGGTCTTGGGTGTGTGGCAGATGCCCCTGTCCTCTTGGCCACTCCAGGGTCCACCCTGCTGCTGCCGCTGCCTTCAGAGGGTCTCTTATCCTGTCTTCTGAATACAGGAGCCTGGTCCATCTCTGAGGCAGCCTGTGTTGGTTGTCCAGCAGCTCCCAGGACTTGAACCCACCACTCTGTGCTTCTCCACCAACTCCCCTAGCCCACTCCAGAGCCCACCTCACCTCCCTACCTTCAGAGGGTCCCTTTGTCCTGTGTCTGGTTGCTCCCAGGAGAGCTTGGGCTCCCTGGGAAGGGGGGTTAGGGTGTGAACCCACCATCCTGTGTTCCCCAGGCAAATGCCCTAACCCCATAAGCCACTCCAGAGCCCACACCACCAACTTACCTTCAGCAGCTCCTTTATCCTGCCTTCCTAATACGGAGCCAGTTCCATCCCTGGGGCAGCCAGTGTTGGCAGCCCAGCCATTGCCTGAGTGGGTGGAGGGGGGCAGGATTGAGCCCACCAGCCTGTGCTCCAGAGGCTGATGCCCATCCCCAAATTCACTGGTGATCCCACTCCACTGCCTACCTTCAAGCCACCCCCTCCGCCCACCCTGGGACTGACCAGACACAGGATAAGGGACCTTCTGAAGGTAGGAGGGTGGGGTGGGCTCTGGAGTGGCCTAGGGGAGTTGTCTGGGGAGCACAGAGTGGTGGGTTTAAGTCCTGCCTACCCTGGGAGCAGTTTCCCCAGGAATGGAGCAGCAGAGCCAAGGCAATCCCACTCCCACCCTGGCTCTGCTCCACCCCCAAAAGCAGCTGGCAAGTAGAGCAATGGCTCCATGTGCTGGCCCTCATCCACAGGCACTGACCCCACAGCCTCCACTGGCCACACTTCTCCATTATTGATCAATGGGAGCTGCAGGAGTGGTGTCTGCTGGAAGGACGGCATGTGGAGAACCCCTGCTCTGACTTTCTCAGGGGCTGCAGGGACATGCTAGTCACCTCCAGGAGCACAACTAACCACAGGGATAATTACTCCAGGCATGACAGGTTAGGCATTTTAGTACTCAAAGAATTAAATTTAAGCACAAGAGAGAAATGAAAGTTATGAAATGCACAGACCAGTCACAAACCAAAAAGAACCCACTTTGCAAGCAGTAAAAGTAGTAACAACCCCCCAGGTACGTGTTGGGTCAGGAGATGAGAGGGAAGGACAGTGTGTGTTTGTGAGAATGACAGAGACACACACAGTGTGAGAGAGTGACAGAGATTTGCATTGCCAAGCTCCCTCCATCCCCTTCTCTCTGTGTGGAGATGGGGTACAGAAGTGGGGGGAGGAGGGACACCCTGACATCAGTGCCCCCCTCTTCTCCCTACCATACCCTGCACAGCAAGCAGGAGGCTCCCAAGGAGCAGCTCCAAGGCAGAGGACAGGAGTAGCATGACAGTGGGTGGAGGGGCAACTGAAGTGCCAGCACTTGATAGCTTCCTAGCCAAACCAGTCAGGATCACCTGTCAGAGGCTCAGAGATCTACTAGTAGATCCCAATCTACTGGTTGGTGACCACGTGTGTATGGGCTGTGTTCCCACTAGTCCATGCGATGGAACTGAACCCCTAAGGAGGGTACTGGAATTAGCCTTCAGAGGGTTGGGGCTTGGGATAGGCATCTTGAAGCTCCAACGGGGGTGGGGGTGGGGGAGTTCAAATGGTTTTTTTAAGTACAATTTTAGAGCTGGTCCAAAGATTCCAAATTTAGATTTTTCCAAGAAAAAAGGAGGGGATTAATTCTTTGTGACAAATGCTGTTAAAAATCCACCACCCTTTTCAAACAGAGCTAGTAAATTTTCAAGAAATCAGTGGACAGATCATTAAGAAAGACAGAAGTAGGGATCAAATGCCAAACTGTCCTAAGCAATGAACACTCAGAAGTTGAAGAGAGACAAATTCAAATTAGAAACAAGGCATTCAACAGTGAGGTGATTCACCAATGGAATAAATTACAAGGGAAGTGGTGGACTCCCCTCCATCTCTTTACATCTTCAGATGAAGACTAGGTGCCTTTCTAGAAAATACACTTTTATCTAAAACAAATGCAGGGTTAACTGGATACAACTTATGGCCCATGTTGTAGAGTTGGTCAGACTAAAGGATCCCTCTCTGACCTTAAAAAAACACAATAAAACAACCTATGGCTTGAGTGCTACTGCTTGGCAGGCAGGTTATATGCTGTAGCAATCAAACCAGGGGATTTGGGTTCAGGATTTCCGAGTTATGTTTCTGACTCTGGACAGGGTGATCATATTTTTCCCCGTGCCAAATACAAGACACCAAGTAGGAGGGGCAGTGCTTGGGGCTTCAGCCCTGCAGGGGGGCCGGGCAGCACTCAGGACTCCAGCTCCTCAGGTACTTGGGGGTCCAGCACTGCAGGGGGGAGCCGCCAGTGGTCAGGGCTACAGCCTTGCGGGGGAAGGGGAGAACGGCTCTTGCGCAAGAGGGAGTTTTTGCACAAAAAGGAGCCGTCTACATTGCTCATTTTTGCACAAAAGCCTCGTGCGCAAAAACAGCTGCTCATTACTTATGCAAATGAAGCACGGAAATATTCCACGCCACGCTTCATTTGCATATGCTTTTCCACAAGAAGGTTACAGTATAGACGTAGCCTAGGTGTGTGGGTTGCACAAGCACCATCTAGATCATTCCTGATAGATGTCTGTCCAACCTGCTCTTAAATATCTCCAGTGATGGAGATTCCACAACCTCCTAGGCAATTCATTCCAGTGTTTAACCACCCTGACAATTAGGAAATTTTCCTAATATCCAACCTAAACTTCCCTTGCTACAATTTAAGCCCATTGTTTCTTGCCCTATCATCAGAGGCCTAGGAGAAATTTTTTTCTCCCTCCTCCTTGTAACACCCTTTTAGATACTTGAAAACGGCTATCATGTCCCCTCTCAGTCTTCTCTTTTCTAAACTAAACAAACCCAGTTATTTCAGTCTTCCATCACAGCTCATATTTTCTAGACCTTTAATCATTTTTGTTGCTCTTCTCTGGACTTCTCCCATTTCTCCACATCTTTCTTGAAACGTGGTGCCCAGAACTGAACACAATACTCCTGTTGTATCATCAGGGAAAGATGCTTCTTCTCTTCCTGACGGGTATCATAAGAGCAGTTACAGCTCTCCGTTAGTGCTCCTGGGGACTCAGGCCCAGACTCAGCTGTGTCAACACACTGAACTTAAGGGCTGGCATCACAGCTGACTCCTGCTTCCCAGCAACTCTAAGAAACATTGAGTGTAACTGGAACCTGCGAGTCTTGTGACACCTTTAGAACTGGCAGCTGTCATCAGAGGGCACATGACTAGGAGCAAGCAGGTCAGCTACAGGAAGCCAGCTACAACAAGCCTCCAGGAGAAACAGACAAGAGAGATCCTGGGTCAGAGAATTTGCCCTCAAGTGGGGGAAGGATACCTCCCAGCCCTACTCTTCCCTCATTCCAGATTAGGGGGCCTTTCACATCTTCTCTTATTCAATAAAACCTTCCCCAAGCAAAGGGATGTGGAACTTACCTTAAGGATTTGGGCTTTATTTGACTGGCCTGACTGGAGAATCAGCCCAGTAGCTTATGCTAACCCAGCAAGAGTAAAATGAGAAATGGTTCAAATGGAACAAAGCTACCACCATTAGGGGAAAAGGGAGGTTGTGCAATGAGGCCGCTAGAATGTGTCTCAAGATACCAGGGTTTTGTTTCCAGCTCTGTCCCCGAAATCACTGTGCTGTCTTGAGAAAGCAACATCACATCTTCTATGCCTCCGTTTCCCAATCTGGTGGGACAGATGCAGCCTGACCTCGCAGGGTTGTTGAGAGAATAAATCTGTCTGTGGTGGTGGAATGCTCAGGCACCATGGTGATTGCAAAGCCAAAAAGCAAACATAAGACAGCAAACAACAAATATGCAAACATAAACCACTAATTGGCAATTCCATCATGCAGATTTTACTGACTAATGGTCTCTTGTGGTGGAAAGTGTCACCATAAATTCTGATGCAATAATAGCTTTGTATTGCATTACATATCCATTACACAGATCTACATACATACCTCAGCATAACAGAGAGCTCAAAAGCTTTATGTTCTGCACATGCACAGTATGCAGCCTTGAGACTCTTTGCAATGACTTAGTTTTTTTCTCCCAAACTGGTAGCAAAGCAATTGCTTCTCGCATACATCAGTAATTAGATGCTATAGCAGGCTGTTGGTACTATGGTGATGGGTGCTCTAGAAACACCTTAGCCTAGAGCAGACAGATAGATATGCATCAGGATAGATTTGATTGGCCAGATGCCAACTTGCTAATTATCAACGTCAATCCACTTTAAGTTACATGAACACCCAAAAAGATGACAACATGTGGCAGAAATGCCATCATAGCCCATCCCCTGATGGCCTTGTAATGCAGCTGCATCAGTTTCCCCATATGGTCTTCTGTCCATTTCAGCTGTAGCTATAGTGTAACCTCTCTAGCCCAGCCATTTCAGAGAATTCACACCCCACCAGGGGAACAGAGTCCTTTAATCCCAATCCAAGAGAAACTTGAAGCCAAAGAATCCTCAGCTCAGCAGGACTCAGCTTTTAGCACACTTCTTTGCAGACAGGCGCCTAGCTGCAACAGCCTGCCCTACCACCTGACAGATTCCTAGACTCCAGTCAAACCACTAGCCCACACCAGGCCCACCTTCCTTGAAAGGGGATCTGGCAAACTGCAGTCTTCATACAACTTCTAGCATTCAGCCAGGCTTCTTCCCCACACAGCCGCAAGCTGTCCATTCACCATCCCACCCAGCTGGTGGGCTTTCCTCCTCGTAAGACCACCTCCCAGACCTAACAACCAGTGCAGGTGCACCAAAGTGAGGCTACCTGAGCTGCATGCTGCTCTTTAACCCCTTCCATTCCAGTGTGGGGTTTATACCCATTGTCATAGAAATAACTTTATTGTTGCTTTCCAGGCTTGTTTATCCACATATATCAAGAAAGGGAAACAGACAGTGTAGAGGACTGAGAAGCAGGACTCTCACATCCCCATCCCGCTCTGCTACTATCTTGATGGGTTGACATTAGGAAAATGGGTGCAATCAGGAGCCAAAATGAAGACATCATTACTTAGTACTTTGGTCTGATCCTAATGAAGCAAGGTAAACTTCACCTGACTTCCATGGAAGAACTGGGGCCTAGCGAGAGCACAGGAGCGGGGCATTTGTAAAGGCAGGAACCTGATCCTGGAAAAGTCCTGTGAGACACCATTCACAGTTATGATTAGAAATGTCCTAGGAATTCCTGGGGAAGGATGAGTGTACAATATCTATTAGACCCTGACTGTATGGTATGCAGCTCTGTCAGAAGTGGCCAGATGGCACTGTCTTTTTCCCCCAGTGATTTTGATTTGATAAGGTCATCTTTTCCATGAATGCAGAAATGGATCAGCCACTCAGCCTGGCCATAGAAGAGCAGGATGTGTGGGGGAGGGGTACCTCTGACTTAAATCTTCCTGCAGGACTTTTTTAGCCTTCACTGTGGCTCCTGAACCTCATTTCTTGATGCTGGTGTGCAAGGTCAGCCCATGCAGCCTTGTACTGGGCATAAACGTAGTGGGGACAGATAACAGAGAGAGAGAAGGCTCTGTCCCGGCTCTGCCATTGACCTGCTATATGATGCTGGGAAAGTCACTTCCCTTCTTGGGGCCTCAGTTTGTTGTGCTATAGAAGGCTTCCCTGTCTCTTGAGGCTGCTGTGAACTTTGAAGCTCTTTGTGATTCTTGGATGAGAGGTACATCACATCACTGTGACTGTGATGATTTTAATACTTTAGGTGAAGAAGTCCTGACCATTAAGTTACTGGATAAAGTTAGCCGTTTTGAGCAATTTGTGAAATAGCTGTGAAAAGAGTTTGATTTTCTACGGTTAGCGTGTAATGCAAAAGGGCTCGATGAACACACTCGCCCAGATTTTCTGGTCTGGCTCAGACATGCTGGGCTCAGGGCCAGAGAAAGAGAGGGGCAAAGATGGCATTGTTCTGACTTAAGCCTGCAGGGGTCTGTCAGCCTACATCAAAACCAAAACGACTAGTTTAAGAAACAGTCACAGAGGGGTAGCCGTGTTAGTCTGTAACTTAAAAAAACTTTAAAAACAAGTGGTCCTGTAGCACCTTATAGACTAACAAAAAATATATGTGGTATCATGAGCTTTTGTAGGCACAATCCACTTCTTCAGATGAGTGGAGCAAAAGGCACAGAGAGGCACAAAAACCCCAACATTTAAAGCAGAAAAAGAGGGGAGAGGGAGAGAAGGAAAAAAATCCCTGTTAATTATAATGTCTGTTTTAAATGAGACTAATAGAGTGGGCTATAAGTGTCCGATACTTCGTTTTTGGTGTTATTTGGGTGTTTTAAGAAACAGCTGGAGTTGCAGGTTGAAAGTTTTGCCACCAGATAGAGCTGTCGTTCCATCATCCAGTGACAGCATGAACAACTGATGAGAAATGCAGTAAGAAAACTACTTAAGGCTTCTAACAGGCTAATTCCCCCCCTCTTTCTCCTTCAGCAGCTGCTTTAAAGGATCCCTGCTCTATTGTACACAGGAGCCTCACCACATGACGGCAGTAGATGGGAACATTTAAAATAGAGTGACTGTTTTACAGGATCAGAATTGTCATCATCAGATGGTCAAAAATCATGTGTCAAATCCAAAGAAATCACAACATTGGCTTAAAAATATGAGCTTTTTAAAAATAACTTTTGGTCTCTTTTTATCTCCTGGTGCCATAGCCTTTAGGTGCCATCTTTTCAAGCTTTTCTCCACAATCATGAGGGCTAGAAACTTATTTAAAAATGAAATCTGAGACACTCACGTAGTCACCTGAGTCCAGAAGGTGGGGCTTTCAGAAAAGGCCCAAAATATCCACAGACTTGTGATGAAATTGCAAGAGTTGGCAACATGGCTTGACTCAAATGCATGTTCAGCCATTTGTGCTGATGAAGAAATTAGTGGGTGAGGTTTTCTGGCCTGTGTTGTGCAGGAAATCAGATGAGATGATCACAATGATCCCATCTGGCCTTAACATTTAGGGATTTATGCATCTGATCTTGGGTATGTGTTGACAGTGAGGATGCAGATACTGATTCTTAAATGCACCAGTGGCATCAGAAGGAATGAGCTTAACTCACTTCCAAGCCTCATCCAGTGGAAACAGGGAGTAACCCTATTTAAGCCACTGGAGTTGCATAGGTGTGTGCTCCTGGGGAATCAAGACCCAAGTTAATTTCCCTTCCCCTTTTGTCCTTATTACATTTAGCATACATTGGGTCAGACTCGGATTTCATTTTTACCCATGCAACCCTGGAGCGAGCCCAGCAATTTCTATGAGATTATTCCAGATTTACACCCACAGAATTTAGCCCATTGATTTCCTTGCCTGCCTTGCTTGTGCTACTGAAACCAGTGCTTCTGCTATTGTTGTTTATTTATTGTGTTGTGTTAGGGCCTCAGTACAGAGCAATAGCACTCAAGTGTTTTAGACTCTGTGTTAACCCTGAACAAATCTCTGCTCCAAAGAGTTTACTCTTGTTCTGTAACCAGAGATGTTTGGAGCGAGGGGCCTTTTGCTTTGCTGCTTGGGGACATCAGTTCCACAGAGAAGAATAATTGGCATAGGGGGTAGCCTGTTTAGGAAGGGCAGATGGGATGAAAAGGGATGAGATTCTGCATTAGGTGCCCATACGATACCCACTTGTTCTGAGGAACAGAAGGAGGGAGGAGGAAGAGCAGCATCTGGATATCACAGTTTAGGAAAAATGTGGAGAAACTGGAGAGAGTCCGGAGAAGAGCAACACAAATGACAAAAGTTTTAGAAAACCTGATCATAATGAAAGGTTAAAACCTGGGCATGCTTAGTTTTGAGAAAAGAAGACTGAGGGGCAACCTGGTAACAGTCTTCAAATGTGCTAAGGGCTTTATAAAGAGAATGGTGATCGATTGTTCTCCATGTCCATTGAAGGTAGAACAGAAAGTAATGGACTTAATCCAAGAGCAACTGCTGTGTAGGGACATGGAGGGCACTGACCACGTGACCGCTGCCCCATGTGACTCCTCCCCGCCATACCCCTAATCTGGGGGAAGGCTGGGACCACCTCCTTCTTGCCCCTGCTCTGCCTCTTCCCCCAAACCCTCTCCACCGAGTGATACGGCTCAGGGGACTAGCAGGCAGCAGGAGTCGGCTGCTTCCCCACACTCACTGGCAGCAGTCTGAGAGCTGACCTCCAAGGCTAGGCAGACATACACAGACCTCCTGTTACCTTCCAGGACACAAGAATCAAATCATCACCTTAAAAAAAAAGTGATTTTATTAACAAAACAAAAAGACATACTTGATAAAGCATACTTGGTTGCTAGGTGTTACAGAGCAAGGAAGAAAAGAACAGATCAAAAACACAAAGTTGCTGTAACTTAAATGGTGAGTGGGGGAAGGAAGGCATAGATTCACACAGAGAAGTTTAACCAAACAACCAAAACAAAGAAAAATACACTGATCATGACTAGATACACATTTTCCCTCTACTCAGGATCCATGCTGATCCGTACTTCAAGGCCCATTTCACTCCCCAGTCCAATATTTCTTATAGGCATGGTAATTCTGAGCACTGCATCTGCTCCCTCCAGCCCTTACTTAGAATCCACAAAGAAAGAGCAGATGAGGTATCTATATCCAATTCAGATTTCATCACTGTACCCCATTGGCTCTTCTGGCCCCCTGCCAACACCCTTGCTAGCTACCTGAGTTTAACCCCTTAGTCACCGAGTGCTGGCCAGCACTCCTCCTGTCCATCACAACCTCATTCAAGCTTGGGGCCTCACGGTGCTTGGAACTATATGTACACAGATAGAGACTGTCCCCAAGGATGAAATTCTCCTACCTGGGCCCCAGCACAGATCACTGCTTTATCTCCTCGCCTTGTCCCATGCAGCAGAACCACTCGGAGGCTTCGGACAAGTCATAGTGGGTCACTTCCTTCAGTCCTCACTTAAGCCAATTTTCCAGTGAGTGCCGTAGAGGAGGAATTTGGAATGACTGACTAGTCATTGCCTGATCCAGCCCTCAGCGTGGCTGGACCAAAGGCCATTATTACTATAGAAGAACATAAGACTCCCTAGAATCCCATTACTTCTGGCTGAGGAGCTGTGGGGAGAGCTGGGCCTGAGGAGGCGCTGAGGGAGAAAATGGAGGTGGCATGTCACAGAGAAGCCAGTGTGTGTGTGTCTGGGCACAGAGGGCAGCAGGGGAGTCAGATTGCAGGTGCTTATGGGAGAAGGGAAACAGAACTTGCAGAACATCAGGCTTGGGTGGGAAAGTCAAGAGACAGGGCTAGGGGCAAAGTTCAGCAGAGTCATGCAGCTGGTAGGGAGGAGTTTGAACTATAGATGCAAACAGCCCTCACAAACTCTGTGCGGCAAAAGAAGCAATTGCATGAGCAAATTGGGAACTCACAGAGATCCACTAATATTTGTACAGTGTTTTGGGATTCATGGGGTAAAATATGTTACGGAAGAGCATGTCAATACATGTTGTTAATTGTATTTGTATTTTGGCAGCCCCTGGAGGCTGAGCTGAGGTTGGGGCCCCCATGTACTGTGTTTGTGACTCTTCTGTGAAGGAATAAGGCTTCTCTGACTTCCTCTCTTTCCTAACCATCAGGGGTGGGGAACCTAAGGCCCAGGGGCCAGATGCGGCCCCCAGCTTGCCTGGATCTGACCCCCAAGTCTTGGAGCTCCCCCCTAGCATTGGGGAGCCTGTGACAGTGCTCCAGCCCCCCGCCAACCCTCTGTGGGGCTGGAGCACACAAAATCTACTAACCTGCCCTCCCCCAGGCTCTGGTGTGTGAGAAGAACGAGGGGAGTGTCTTTCTGCTTCTCAGACGGGGGCCATGTCAGTGAGGTGGGGTTTTTGTTTGTTTGACTGTTTTTTTTGTTTCACCCTTGTGTGGGAACCCCAACTGATTTTTCTGTGGTTCAGCGGCCCTCGACCCTAAAAAGGTTCCCCATCCCTGCTCTCCACCTGCACAACCTCAAACCTGCCCCATCATAAAGGCCTCGACCAATATTGGGGGACCATGATGCTGAATGAATACAGATAATAGGAGATTGCCCCCATATGAGCTAAACAGGCAAAGGGATGCAGGGGAAACAAATGCATAGAGAAGTGAAGACTGGCCCAGGATCACACAACAGGCTCGGGGCAGAGCCAGGGTGCCTGTGTCCCAGCCCAATTTCATTCCCATTAGACCATACAGCTTCTCAACTGCCATGTCTGACGGTTCATGACCAGTTCTCACTTGGCTTTGTTCTCTCTCTCTCTGAGTCCTCCTCTCTTCTTCCCCCACCTGTCCTTTCCATTTTAATCCAGAACAGAAAGATTCTGCCCCTCAGTTTGCTGGTGCAGAGCAAGAGGGATCAGGGCAGTGGAGAGACTCATCACCTTAAAAGTAATGGAAATATTTGCTAATGAATGAGCCCTCGTTTCACCCGTTACAAGGAAATGCTTAATTGACAGGGGCCACCGGATAACAGGGTTTAATTAATAAATCTGGGTGGCGTCTCTTAAACCACAGGAAGGGATTACGGGGGTTAATGTGTCTGTCTGATGGACTTTTATGGAAGAGTTTCGCTGCCTGTCTTTAACCTGCTGGTCTCCCACCTGACACTTGTGAAGGGGAGAGTCATTTGGTTGGAAAAACACAACGGGCCTCTCTGAATGTTTGAACAGGGCTTGGGTGGCATCTAGGGATGGGGGATTGGACCAAGGGGATATTTGTTTGGTGTAGTTTGTTTGTTTGATGTAGCTTCATCCAACAACTGAGTTTCTATGGTGCCATCTGCTCTATCCGCTCCCACATCATCCTGTGTTCCACAAACAGCCCTTGCTTGAATGTAACGGCTTAGTGAAGGGCTCATTAGCTGCATTGGCCATCCCGATGCTAGTGATGCTTTTGCTTTGGGACCAGTTCATGGGCTGGATCCTCCGCTGGTGTAAATTGCTATAGACCGATTGACATCAATGGAGCTAGGCTGATTTGCACCAGCTGCAAGTCTGGCTGTGTATTTAATTGCAAGCTGTTTTCTCCCGTGCTTGAAGAGCTGTAGCCAGATTCACCAAGAGCAGGTTTCCATTGCTCAAATTGCAAACAGGGTGGATGTTAGGTCCTTTCTTCTTCACACTGACCCTTACCCAGGGTTCTTGGTGCAATATGAACAGTGAAGGAAGCCTCAAGGGCTGCTGGTCTGATGAGTGTTCCTTTAAATGAACATATGATCACAGCCTCTTTTGAACATGCCCCAAAGGGGACTACACCAGAGGCCTGATTCTCCACCACCTTACACTCTAGGCCACCATTTACACCTGTGCAAAGTGGGGCTATAATCAAGCTCTTTGGGTCAGGACCATCTTTTTGCTTGGTGTTTGTACAGCTCCTACCACAATGCCATACCTAGGGCTCCTCAGCGTGACCGCAATACAAAGAAATAATAATCATACCAAATCCAAAAGATAGCATTTTGCACCCATTTGGCAGCTAATTGAGCCCATGATTTTAAGGCTCTCAGGCTCCCTTCAAAAGAGGAAAGAAGGTAGGAGCATTTGTGTTTCTAATACAAGAAGGTTTAATATGTGCAGGTGCATCAGTATATGGGCCGAACCCTCAGCTGGTGTAAATCGGCACTGCTTCATTGGAACCAACTTGATTTATACCACTGAGAATATGGACCATGTATGTATGTTTCCACACTGTGTCAAAATGACAGCCAGGCTCTCAGCATGAAAACACTAATCCAGTTTTAAGGAGTGCCTCTTTTCAAACAATCTCCCCTGACCACGAGAGAAATATTTGTGCATACAAACAGGAATATCATGAAGCAATGCAGCATTACCAGTTCTGCTGAAAATGATTAGGCATATAAAACCCCAAAGCCTTTTCCAAACAGACATTTGTGGTTCACCACCAGACCTTTAATAAATCCTTCTCCACCACAGAGATTTGATACTATTTGGTTTGATCTGAAAATCTTTCAGCCTAGTTATTGTGTGTAAATTAGGGTGACAAGATGTCCCAATATTCAAGGTTTTGTGCTATGCAACTATCCCTCCCAACAGCCCGTGGAAAAAGAAGGGGTCCCGATTTTTCACACTTGCTTTCTGGTCACCCAAGTGCAACCCTCTCTTGAAACTTAGACCATGTCTATACTTACTGCACCGGAGATTGATCTTCTGACATTCGATTTAGTGGGTCTAGTAAAGACCCGCTAAATCAAATGCTAAGAGAGCGCCTGGTCAGTGCTGGTACTTCCTGCAGTCATGAGGAATAAGGAAAGCTGATGGGAGCATTTGCTCCCATCAGCCTCCCACTGTGAAGACAGTGCCAAACTTGACTTAAGGTATGTCGACTCCAGCTACGTTATTTATGTAGTTGAAGTTGTGTACCGTAAGCCGACCTTCTGGGTCTAGTATAGACCTAGTGTTAGAGATAGACAAATTCTGCCTCCAGAAACAGTGGCCAGGTCTACTTTGGCAGAGA
Source organism: Rafetus swinhoei (assembly GCA_019425775.1). NCBI lineage: Eukaryota > Metazoa > Chordata > Testudines > Trionychidae > Rafetus > Rafetus swinhoei. Next base: position 8,289,738 of record CM033429.1, on the reverse strand, counting down.
AAATCAATTCAAAATATACAACTCCAGCTACATGAATTGCGTAGTTGGAGTTGATATACCTTGCATCGATTTTCTGGGGTGGCCCCACAGGTCAACTGGGAGAAACATGAGGAGTAACATAGTCAATGGGGCCATCCTCAGCATTCGACTTAGTGGGTCTTTACAAAACCTGCTAAATTGAACCCTGTAAGATCAATCACCGGAGAGTCAATCCTCCTATAAGTGAGGACAAGGCCACTGCTGTTCAACCAGAATGAGTGCACATAAATCCATGGACCTAATCTGGCATTTATATTGTCCCATGATAGCAGAATTTAGCCAAACACATTTTGTTAGCTCTAATCGTTTTCAAGTGTTGGTATTATGGACCAGGGGCCAGATCTTCTTGTGATCTCAATCAATGTAATTCTGTTGAAACCATTGGTATTAGACCAGTTTACACCAGCTAAAGATTTAGTCCCAGATCCTAATCCTGCTCTTCTTGATGCCTATGGGAGTTTTCCACTAACTTCAGTAGAAACAGCAGCTGGCTGTGTCATCATTTTCACTTGTGTGAAGTGGGTGGAAAACACATTACAGCACTTTGCAAATGATGACACAAGGTGCAATGTAGGGAAGAATCATACCTCAGAATTTAAACAAACAAAAGTCCCAATTAAAGTTACACATATTCAGAGTCAATCACCCCTCATGGACCATCTTCCCACCTTCCCTGCAGTAACTACATATTTGGAAAGGGTATGTTCTGTCCTGCTCTAGTCCACATAAGGGATAAAAGCTTACCAGTAGTTGCTTCTTTGGCTGAACTGGGAGCAGCTTTAGGGCTGAAAGGCCTGGATTCAAATCCGGATGATTGCTAGAGGAGCGGGGGTTGAGGAAGTTGTTACATTTTTTATTATCAACACAATATTGAGCTTGAAATAAATTTGCTTTAGCTGGACAAATTTGCCTGCTCTATCTCCCCTCCACCCCTGCAACACTCCTTGTGGTGTCTAGAGGTGTTTCTTTCCACCGTCTAGGTGCTGGTCTTTACTTTCACGAGGACTGAATTGCTCTGATCTGCCCTAGTCATTTTGTGATCTGCTTCTGTTCTCTTGTACATTTGCGGATACCTCTGGGCTTTGGTGCTATGCCCAAATGTAATTGCCACTCGATTTCTTCACAAAGGAGGAAAGACATGAAGCAGCTGGGCAATGTAAAGAGAGGGACTGGTGGAGATAGCAGAAGCTTAAAGTCTATTGAATCAAAGGAGCTGCTGGGAACTCTTTGAGATCTCTGCTATGGGCTATGACTATTAGGAAAGAGAGTTTCTTTTCCTTCTGACAGAAGTGATCCCTTATACCACCTAGAAATGGCCCATAAACCTCACCTCGAGAACCCCTGTCCCGAAGCCTGCAGAAACATATAGTATTTCTCTAATAACAGGGCAAAGAAGATTGCTGAATAGCAAAGCAAAGAGACGGAAGTGCCAGATTTTAGCGCTTGGATCGGCGATGCTCCTTGGAATGCCAGGACCTTGTTCGCTCTCTTTCTTTCCACCTCCCTTCCAGTACAGAATAGTATGTTGTCGCTTCTTTCCTAGATCTTGGGCTCATTTTTTGTTCTGTGTTTGTACAGTGCTGAGTACAAAAGGTTCCTAGTCCATGAGTGTGGCTCCTAGGTGCTGCTGCTGTAAAATAGTTATAAGACACAGGGGTTAATATCCTCCAAGTCCTTTACACAGTTAAAAAGACAATGATGGGTTAAACAAAGATTGTAGCTAAAGAGAGCTCTTGTACGAGCTGCCAGGCTCTTCAGGACAGGAAGGGCACGTCTACACAGCAGGGCTAAACTCAAAATAAGCTACGCAACTCGAGCTATGCTAATTGCGTCGCTGAAGACAAAATAGCTTATGGAGCTATCTACTCAGCACTTATTTCGAAATAGAGAACTCTTCCCCCAACTTCCCTTACTCCTCCTACAATGAGGGTTACAGGAGTCAGAGTAAGAAGCCCATTATTTCAAATTTATTTTGAAATAACAGGCTTGCTGTGTAGACACACACTATGTTATTTTGGAATAACTGACGTTATTCCGAAATAACACTGCTGTGTAGATGTAGTCAGAGTATGCTAGCTCAATGGAGCCCCATCCCTCATCAGTGCCTCTAGATATTACGAGAGGCATAAGTACGGAGTAAACAGGGAGAATCTGTTTCTCCTCTGACAAAACTATATTGGAATTCCCTCTCACAGACTCACCTCCAGACCCTTTCATTGGCTGAAAGTAGGGACAATAATGGTTAACCTTAATGGGTGAGGCTTACGACTTACGGTTAACTGGTGGGGCTGGAGCAGTTCCCTGCTGGAGCAGCCCTGATCTGCGGTGGGGGTGGGGAAGGTGCTCCAGCATTACTGTGGCGGTGGCGGGGCTGGAGTGGTGCCCCCCGGAACCTGTTTAATTAGTTAACCCATTAACTAATTAAATGGGAGTTTACATCTCCAGCTGAAAGTGTCCCTTCCTGTTTCAATGTGCTTTAATCCCCTTGGGCACCACTGTGCTAGAAATACTAACAAATCTAGGAACTGGTAGCGAGAGAGGGAGGGGAATGGAAGAGGCTCAAGCAAAGGTGGAAAGGCATGTGCTTAGATGGGATTTGAAATTAATGGTAAACTAGGCTGGTCTAGGGAGTTCTGGCTGTCAGGAGCTGTTCTTGCTCCAGCGCTGGGGAGACTGGGAGAAGGAAGGAAAGGAGGGAGAGAAGAAGGGAGGAAGGAAGGAAAGGAGGGAAGGAGGAAGGAAAGAAGGAAGGCAAGGCAGGTAGGAGGAAGGAAGGGAGGAAAAGGAGGCTGGGGCTACATAAAAGGACAGGAGAAAGAGATGAAGATGGAGTATGTCTATGGAGAGTTTCAAAAGCAGAGATGGTGACTCTGAGCATGGGAATTTGGAGCAGTGGTGCTGTGACAGGAGGGCTCAGGGTGACATGGGCATAAGATGGCTGACAGCAGTTTTCTGTACTTGCTAGAGTTTGGCGCGCTAAAGCCTGGTCTATGCTGAGGATGAGCTTTAAGCTCAGCCATGACTGGACATCAACTGATGTAGCTGCTGATCCCTGTTGCAAATATGGCCATTTGTACGGTTTGAGCTACCTCCTGCTGGAATTGGTTGCTAGCTCCTATTGGCTGAATTAGGGCTAATTCCCAGGTCTGAGACCGGGATGGGGGGCAGTAGGAAAGCGTGTTCATGCCCGGGCATGAAGAAGTGAAAGCCTAGGGGAGGATTTCACAAGAGGTGGCATGGAGGCAGCATAGCCACATTCCTGGGGTGGCTGTAGCAGGTCTGCTACCGGGAGGTGGAGAAGAGGAAACATTCAGGGTCATGGGTAATGTCCAGGCTATGGCCAGTGGAGACAAATGGGAAGTCCAAGTCAAGGAGACAGGGGAGTTATGTATGAGGATGCTCCTTAAACACATGGGGCTTAGAATTGCCCACCAGTTGTTTAATGTAATACACTGCCCCTTCGCTCAATATAACACAGTGAAAGCTCCTGGGCTTAACCAATGGCACCAGGGCTCAAACCAGGGTCTTAACAGCTACATGAATTTTAATGTCCTAATTATGTTCAGTGGCAATTGAATTATGTCTGACCTCTCCCGGCACCTCATGGATACTGAATGTTCTTGCTGCAGAGGCGGGGTTATCCCCACGTGGTGCAGGACAGACTTTTTCATGCAGACATGTCTCACTAAATGAAACTGTAATGATCAGAGCTGAAAGGATTTCCAAATTCCTGCATTACCCCAGCATGCCATTTAGAGTCAGGGAGCCATAGATTTTTCTCTCCCACCTGGCCCTTCTCATCCCCTCTCAGATGCCCTCCCCAGCATCCTGATCTCCCCTACACCATGAATCGTTACACCCAGCACTTCCAAAGAGCTTCATCACTCGAAAGGAACTTCTACCATCCCTCCCCCACCCTGCTCCTTACCTCTCCCTACTTTTTCCCCTCTAATATCCTGGGACCACCCAGCTACAACAATACTACTATGAAATATGCACCCAATCTGCTTGTTCCTGTAGAGCAGAACCTCGATTTAACCAAGCTCACAAATGACCAGGTAGATGCAGATTCCCCTTTCCCTCCCCCTGCCCTGAAAATCAAATCAAGCAATGAAAGTGATACCCAGAGTGGTAGGGGCTGCACAACCTGGCTGGTGGCTGCTCTCTGAGACAAGCCAGCATGGTGGGGGTGCGCTAGTCAGCAGCTGCTCCCCAGGGCTGGGGCATTTACTGCCCTTCTGTGGTAATTCTGGGGTAGAACTGTGCTTGATGCCCCCCTGTGCTTGATGCACCCACGGTGGTAATTCTGGGGTAGAACTGTCCCTGCTATTATACCCCTCCTTTTCTGTTTGATGAGAAACAATCCCATTCCAGGCACATCCCATTGTCCTGGTGCAACCAAACCCTGACCTTTCTTTAAGTTATAAGAGGAAGCTGCCTACCAAATTTGGTGTCCCATCTCTTACAATTTAGGAGTTCTTGAACATATAGACTCGCAGATGGACAGACAGACACACAGACAGATGTATAGCGCTAATAAATATAAGTAGATTATTATTGTTATTAGAGCTCATGGCAGATTTATTTATAGATGTGTTGCTTCCTTTGTGATATGATGAGAAGAAGACCTCCGGAATAAGAGAATTCCACTCTGCATTTCCACTGGTGTAACATCAAAATCAGGCTCTGAAGGTGTAAATGGGGCAGGATCACAGTAACAGCACCATGCTCTCATGTACAGCTTTTCATGCGCAATCTCAAGACACATTATAAAGGAAGTTCAGAGCACTGTTGCCATCCCACACATGGAGAAATTGAAGCACAGACAGGGGAAATGACTTGCCCAAGGTCATTTGCAGACCCCAGGTCTCCTGACTCCTGGTGCAGCATTAGAGCCACAGGACTATTTTGCCTTCAAGTAGGGATTTATAAAGTGAATAATCTTGTTCTTTGTGCAATAGGCTTGGAGTCACAAGCCCACAGTGTATCTCCAATTTAGCTGATCTATTTTTATAACAGGCCAGTTTGGAGCCAACTGTAAAATGAATTACTGTTCCAATTCTGCATGATTTACTTCCTTTCCAGGTAGCACAGAGACCTTGCCTGTAGGAACATAGACACACTAACTTAACAGTTTCCCTTGTTCTAGGTCCTGCTCCCATTGAAATCAAAGGGAATTTTGCATTCGGTTTCAGCAGCGGCCAGATTGGACCCAAGAGTGCAACTGCTCTCTTGGAATGGATTATTTTCCACTCCGTGGGCTCAGTGATGGGTGTGCCCTGCCATTATTTAGGAACACACCAAACCGGCTAGAATAAAACTGTATCACTCATGGGGCAGGATCACTGGCAGAATTGGAGCTGTTTTGAGAGATGTTTTTGGGGTGGTGCAGATTTTCCGATGGGTGTTGTGTAGCTATGACATACACCTGAGTATATGCCAAGAAATGTAGGCCCCCTTTTGGCAGGTAAACATTTGACACACACATACCCCTTGTAACTGCTATGAGCCCAGAATCAGGACATGCAGACCAGGGGTGGGGAAGCTAGGAGCTACAACAAGAGAAGCATGCCAGCCTGGCACCCAAACACAGAAATGGGACTTGATACGTAGGATAGCCCCCACGGGGTATTCTTAGGACAGTAAGGAAAGCAGAAATCACAAAGAACATAGTGTAAGGTAAATCCTTCTTCTGACCTCCCTGAGCACAGTGCAAGAAGGAGGGAGTGAAGCCAACAGATGAGCTGAATCCATAACATTCAAAGCCAGGTGGTAATGCAGCAATTTGCAAGGGGTTTGCCCACCCAACCATTTGCCCCACCAGCCACACATTGAGGTAACCTTCCTCCTGTTCTCTTTACCCCCTCCCAGGCTTTAAGGAACATGCTGAAAATAAAACATCCCAGAAATCATAATTCTGAAAACTGATGCATCTGTCCCTTTTCCCCCCCCCCAAAGGAGTTGAACTGAAAATAGAGGGAGAGAAATGCATCTAGAGGCTTAAAAACAGCAGCTTGGGGTCTTCTGAAAGATGTCCATGGAAGAGTGACAAGAGCACAGAGCAAAAACTGAGGGGTTTTAAGGCTCAGGAGGCAAAATGGTATTTGCCTTTCGGAGTGTCCTCTCCCTGTATGGATTTAGTGCTGGTGAAGGGAACTACTTTGAGTGGTTCTTTGGGACTAAATTCCCATCATTAGTCACAGATAGGCATGTCAGGGGCAGGGAGAAAAGAACCTTTTCCCCAGGGCCATTCCATCCGGGTTAGCAAATAGGGGAAAAGCTAGAGAAGACAGACAACCACATCTAACCCTTCTCAGAGCTCCAGTGCACAGGATACGTCCAACAGTGCTGGAGTTACTTGTTCTCAGGGCCTGCACCTCCTGCACTCATTCACAGCCGCGCAAAGCCAGTCCATTGTATTTTATTGTAAAATCTGTAAAATGGGGCTGACCTCCTTTGCCAAATGCGGTGAGATCTACTGCTGAAAAGCGCTCCCTCGGAACTCATTTGATGCCTGCTCTGCAGAGGTGTAAATGAAGACTCAGGGTGCAGAACATCAGTGAGTCAGGCCATCGGTGTTGTCCAAAATGTGCTATGATCAGATAGAGTCAGACAACAAGCCAGCCCCAGAGCTGGAGACAGAACTCACGTCTCCTGCAGGCCAAAGCACAAGGCCACTCCCTGACCCCATCCACTCTCTCTCCATGAAAGCCTCTTTCCATGGGTGGGTGACTGTTATTTGCACAATTTGCTTTTGTTCCCCTGTCACTGGGGATGAGCTCTTCTTGTCTTCATCGATACAGACTGTTGGACTTGCTTAGATTCTTGCCAGTTTCATCCCTGATTCTGATTCTGTCCTTGCACAAAATTCCTGTGGGAGACAATGGGGTTTGGGACCTGGTGTGTGATACACACACACACACAGAAGTCCCAGCCAGTTCCTCTTATAGCTCAAGCTGATCTGCCCTTTGTAGAGTACACCCTGCCCCCCCTCACATTACAGCCAATCTCCCCCCTCCCACACAATGGCATGAACTTCACCTTCAGTCTCCCTCCTCCCCACCCCCACTCATCCCATTTCTTGAGAGTGAAGCAACCAGAGGGGAGAAGCAGCTACCAGCCAGGCAGCCCTGCTTGGAGAGAGGCTTGGTGGCTCCAACAGCTGTGAGGGGTTTGAGTCTCCTTGGCAGATGTTTGCTTTTCCAGCCACTTCATTAATGTTGGAAACAAAACCCCCGATTATTCCTGACCAAAGCGCTCCCGTTATGATTGACGGCCAGCGTGTGTGTCATTTGACAGAGCCCATCTTATTGCTCAGTCTAGCCTTTCTGTCTTTGCTTTGCTTTTTTAAATTCTCATTATTAAAACAAGTTCTTTTGGGCGCTTCAGAGAACGGATCCCATCTGCCAAGTCAGCGCTGCCTGGGTCTAGCAGGGGGGTTTGCGGCTCCCAGCGTGGCCGCTGAGAACCTGCTCAAGTGTCAGCTAGAAACCAGACTTCTGAGGCAGGAGTGAAATAAGCAGGCAATAAAAGACCCGGGTCCGTTAGCCAAGTGTGTGCAAAGCGGCACAGCTCCATGGACATAGGTTTCTGCGCTGCAGCGAGTCCCGTTCATGAAAGGCTGGTCCCCCCTCCCAGCATCTGCCTTGCGCCCTGAAATTAGCAGATGTCGCCCATCTCCAGCTACTAGCAACACTGTATACAAGGCAGCCGAGCGACCCCATCTCCTGTCAGAATGAAGGTCCCCCCCCTCCCGTTTCAGGAGTCAAACCCCCGACTTTTCAGAACTTTATGTATTTATTTATCGTCAGCAAGCGTTCGCTATTTACTATGACACTTTGAGTTACCGGTAGATATTTTAGTTCCTCGAAATAATCATTATCCGTGTAATCGGTTGCGTCGAAAGGTAGTTATTAAAACCGGCTTCTTTTCGAATTAAAAACGGCTAAAATTGCAATCAAATGATCAAATCTCTCAAGATATTTTGGGGGTGCTTTAGCAATGTAAACTACAGTTCAATTTACAAATAAAATAACTAAGAGTATCGGGACACCTGTTTCCTTGAACCCCATTTTAATTAAATTCCTGCTTACGATAATCATCTTTATTTCTTAGCAGCAAAAAGAACAAAGTATATTCCAAGTATAGTAAATAAAATATTATTGATTTTAAATATCGATGCTTTCCTAATTACTTTTAATGAACAAGATTATTGGTGTTTCTCTCTTTGATTTATAAAAAAGCTGATTAGTTTTTGTTTTAAAAAATGTAAAAACAATTGCTCTGTAGTTGAAAAAAGCATAAAAATTCCCTGTTTCTCTGAACACGCTATTTCAGTTTTTGACCGTGTTTAGAAAAGACACAAACATATTCTTTTTTATGGTTCTCAAGACAAATCGTAAAACCAAACAATTTTTGCAACAGAAAAGGAAATATTGATCAAACACGGAAGCCAGTTAAAAGGATTCCAATATAGGTTTCTTTTAACGGGATCTACAACAACAAACTCCATACTAAAGTGGAGGAATATTTTTTCTCATTCAAAACACAATACTTAAAAACAAACACGAACTTTATAATTTCTCAACGTTCTAAAATTAAAATATATGGTTTGTTATCTTATGGGTCAATATTATCTTGAAAATAAAGAACGTGAGCAATATAGTTTTGTAGACGATATTAATGTGTTGGTTATATCTAATAATAAACCTGTTAGAAAAATTGAGTGTATAGCTACTTTCCTAATTAATTAAACAATCGTTTGCACCATATAGTCGATTCACAGAACTTAATGAGGGACAGACGAGAATCAACAATTGATGTCAAAAGTCATTCAAATAATTCTGGTGCGGAAATATTCCGGTTCAAATGGAGGCGTTGGATCATTTCTAAAATCCCTACCTGACGAACAATTCTTCCGCAAATCGGGAAGAATTGACACAATGTGAACATAAGCCAGAGAAATAAAAAACAGAGCAAAATAATCAAGAAAGGTTTGGCTTCTTGAAACGCGCAGGAAAATTGCAGGAAAGCCCAGAGGCGCTTGAAGATAAAGAACAAAGAAAAATTAAGAAGCTTCAGAATTAAACGAATTGACACGCGATTGCTTAACAGAAGACGAGAAAATGTGCCGCAGCATCTAAGAAGAACAATTATGGAACATTAAAAAATAATCATTTCCGCAAAACACTTGCAAGCAATGAAAGTGACACTATTTGCCAAGAATTTCTTTCCAACTTTAATCTGTGTGAGCCGGAGGTGTTCAGTGCTCGTTACGGAGGGAAACTGCCTTTGCAAAGATCATAAAGTGATCCAGCAAATAGCCGAGAGAAAATAGTCAGAAATTCATCTACGGCGGTTGTGAAAACAACCCAATAAGCATTAGTGAAGAAAGTGTTTACTTGTGAGCACTACACCTCAGTATAGTTTTCCCCAGCCCTTAGCAACAAACCCAGCAAATTCCTTAATTGTTTTGCCATGATAAAAGGTTTATTAGTTTCAGAACACTTAATTTTCTGTGCTTGTACACGGACTGCCTGTAGAGAAATACCCATTTGTGGATTGGTGTGTGCACAAATATATACCCACAAGTATATGTCCGCGCACGAGTATTTCTTAGGGACAGCTCGTGCAAAGGGAGAGAAAGAGGAGGCTGTGAATTGCTCTGAAGCTACGGCAGCTTCTCTATTTGCCACCCATTTCGGAGCGGTGTGTTTGCTCTCTCGATGCAAATGTTCCAAAGTCCTTAATCACTTCCTGATGGACCACATTGCTACTTGGATTTTCAAGCCTGAAACTAATTGCAGTTCGGAGGGAGGGGAGGGGGGGAGTCGCCCTGGAAACTTTCCAGCGTTGCGAGGCGAAGCAGAATGAAAAACACACCCCGGTGGCTTAAAATAGAGCGCGCGCGCCCGGGCTCCCGGGAGCGTCCCCGCCGCGAGCTGGGGGAAGCGACGCGCAGGGGGATGAGAGCCCGAAGCTGCCCTGATTGACAGGCGCAGTGTCCTAAAAAGGGCTCGCCGAGCTGCTTATCGGGAGGTTTATATAGCACCGAGCGGGCGCACGCTGGAGAGCGCTCGGCTCGGCCAAGCCAGGCGCGCAGGGGCCAAGGCGCAGAGACCACGCCTGGCGCGGGGGGAGCCACCCTTCTACAGCCCTGGGACCCTCTCCTGACCCCCTCCCCGCCCCCTAGAAAGGGAGAGCCCGCTCCTTGGGCGTGCTACAGCCTTCGCCGCTCGCTGGGAAGGGGGCCGAGCCCGGGCCGGCGGCGGCTTCCACCATGCACTGCCCTGGGCTCGCGTCCCCCGGGCAGCTGAAGGCAGCCAGGAGGCGCTACAAGACTTTCATGATCGATGAGATCCTCTCCAAGGAGACCTGCGATTACTTTGAGAAACTTTCCCTTTACTCTGTCTGCCCGTCCCTCATCGTCAGACCCAAACCTCTGCACTCCTGTACGGGTAAGAGCTCGGCTTTTCTCATCCGCTTCACCCCCCTTCCCTGGTGCCCCTGGGCAACTGTCTCCCATGGAGGCTGGATCGGGAAGCTCTGCCCTGGCACCAAACACCCGGAGGTTTCGCCGCACCGAGCTGCCCCAAAGGAAGGGAGTTTTGTCTCTGCAGGCACCCTTGCCCTGAGGTGCGATCGGAACAAGCAGGTGGGGGGTGGGGAGCTGCGATAGCGCAGAAAAGATTTGCAACAAACCCCTTTTTGGCCGGTGGCTTTGGGGGCAAGAAAGTAGCGCGAAGTCCCGGTGTGGGCTCTGCATGCGCCCTGAAGTAGTTATAAGGGAAATGCTCCAAGCCCTTTCCCCTAAACTATCTTCTCTCAGGCCAAAACGTTCACAAACTCCTCAGCCAGGAGTCACCTTTCCCCTCCTCTCCGTATTTGTCTGTGGTTTGTTAAATATCCAGACACATCTCCATCTGGGACTCTGCCACCCACCTTCAGCCCTCTCTGGATCTTCCACAAATAAATGGTTGGGGGAAAAATACAGAACACATATACTCCATACTGAATGGATTAAAGCCCTGATTTGGGCGCAGAGAAGTCACTGATAAAGTTGTGATTGTCGTCAATGGGAACAGGAATAAATAATAAAATAATAATAATTACTAACGCTAGAAAAGTGATCCACTGTTGTTCAAGAGCATTATTTGGACACCCAAATCTTCAGAATACGTTAGGACATGCTGAATGGGAAAACAGAAAATATTCTGGTCATGTTACAAACACAGGGCGAGATCCAACATACAGATTTGTACATTTGTGGAGCTCACTGGAACCTTGGAACATTTGTGGAGCCCACTGACTTCAAGTGATGGATGGCTTCAGTGGAAGTGATTTGCAGAATCAGAGCCATGCATGCTTTTGCAAACCATTTAGTGTGACACAGATTGGTAGCCGTGCACCCAAAACAAGTGTCACTTTTCTGATGCACTATGGGCAGAAATGTTTTCTCCTCACTAATAAGAGACTATGAGTTTTGCAAGACCACTAAGCAGTTAGATGGTTCAGCAGACTTTTATTTTCCTCCAAACTCTGTGTCCTCCCCACACACTTTTAGTAGAAATATGAGTAACTTTGGAGAATCTAATGATAAAATGGAGAATGTTTTAAAAAGTCAAATTCTTTCAAAAATGTTTCTAAAGGACCAATTCCTGATCATGCATTTTTAGCATCAGCATGGGATGTTATGAATCTGAACATACAAAAAGTCTCTGCTGAAATCAGTAAGGGGTGTAGCCCTCAGATTGACTGGCCTATGTTTTTGGCCCCCAATTCCTCTCCTGCTTATCTGGGAGTAAATGAAGAGGAGCATCACTGATGCTGATGGAGTTACACTGAAATAAAACTTAACTGAAGTGAGATCAGCCACAGATTTATTTATTTTTTTAAAATAGGGACTTATTTAGTTCAAGCAAAGTCTAAAGCTCCCATTGCCTCAGCACCCCAATTTGTAAATATTAGTAATTAAATATCAGGAAAGGTGCTGGAGGCCAATACCATATCGAGCCCCAATTTTACCTGCTTTTGGAGAGAGGGTTGTTATAGTGTAATTCTTATTCATAATACATTTTCCTTGTATTGATTCCTGCTTGATTTTTTTTTTACACCTTTTTGAACCAACCACAGACATATTTCTGGTGGAAGGGATAATTATTAATCAAAATCTCACTGGCAATGGATTTTTTTGCAGCTAATCCTCTGTTAAACTTTAGCCAGTGAAACTCCTTCCAGAGCAAAAGTGGAATGAAAATCCCCAATGGCTCTAATGCAGAGCAGAGTTCAGACTGCAAATCCTTACGGAGGGCCAATCCTGCTCACGTTGGAATCAATGGCAAAAACACCTGTTGATTCCAGTCATGCAGGAACAGGACCAAACACTCCAGTAGAATCTTCCGATCAAAGATTTTTCTCTTCATTTTAGGAAAATTCTATTTTACATATAGAGGGGAAGTACTATAATCCCCCCAAGACTTTCAGGGGTGCAATACCCCAAACATCCAGTAATTTGCAGGGCTGTAAAAATAGTCCAGCATTATAAAGCAATACTGAGCTGCTTATCTGGGGTAAGCGCTTCCTGATTTTTTTGATAGATGAATAAACTATCATTAGCTGTTTTATTCTCATCAAGCTCATGGGAAGGCTGGGTGTATTTTTATGGGTGCTTCCATGCCAGCTACGGAAAATGGTGGTTTTGCAAGGCTGAGATAATAAATCATAGCTAAATGAACTGACTCAGCAACTGATCATCGAATGATATTATCATGACACACTTGTTCTAATTATTTAAACTTTGTTATTTTCTGTAAATTGTTCATTGAATTTCCCTTAGGTATTCTGCTAATAGCCCCAAATCCATGTGACCTATGTCATGACTGGGTTGAGTGAAGATTTTGGGTTCTACTGGAATATGCTTCATAAAACTGAGAAGTGCTGCGAGAGATTTGCATCAGATTAAAACCATAACAGAAGGGGCTACATTACAATAGTCCACCCTTTCAGATTGTAAGCCACTGATGGATTTATAACTACATTAAAAACTTAGGTCATGTGAATCCTTTTATTATAAGAGTGAGGAAATTCTGTCATTGGCCAAGAAATGGAATTAAATCTATGAATATAAATAAAGATGAAAGAAGAAAAAACCCATGTAGAGCAAATCACTAATCACCACTGATAAAAACTACCTTGTCTTCTGAAAATTGTGGCATTTATCCTACTGTCTGACTGTCTTTTTACATTATGAAAACAAATAGTAGTCCTGTGGCACCTTAGTGCATAACAAATATATATAGTATCATGAGCCCACAGGTATATTTGTTATGCACTAAGGTGCCACAGGACTACGAATTATTTTAAAGTTACAAACTAACACGGCCTCCCCACTGAGACTTTTTACATTCTAGAGCATTTACTCTCCATGCTGGTGAGACAGCTCTTAATTTAAACCATGTAAACGTTGTCCAGATATTTCATAAAGCGTTGGAAATGCTTGAAATAAAAATAAGTAGTTAATCATTTCATCTAGGTATCTGGCATCAGTATGGAGTTTTCTTGTATCTGGATCAAAATTCTGAAAGCATTATTGTCCAAAGAGTTAACAACTCTTTCATCTGACAGCCAGTGGGGTCATGTAGGCCTTTAAGATTTGTTTGAGGTCCCCTCTTGGGTTGAGTAATATAAAACAAAGTACTGTATGTATAAGCATCACAGGTATCCAATATTGCCCCTTTTTGATAGGAAGCAAGATCTTAGAAACACAGGAAACCAAACAAAAACATTTTTCTTTTGCCTACAGTCAAAAGTTAATTATTTAACATGTGATGTGGAATCAGCACAGAACGGACTCAATCTGCAGAGTGTGGCAGGAAAGCAGAACGAAAGTTCTGAATTGTGTCAATGTCTCCAAAAGGGGCATACCAGAGTTCTGGCGAGGGGAATGTTCACATCTCTGAACCTCAGCCTTTTGAAGTCAGTGGAAAATGCCTGTTGAGCTTGGATCATGCCCAGAGTGAAATTGGGCTGGGGAGGAGGGAAATAACTTCACTATAAAAGAAATCCCATCATGATAAACTTACAGGTACTACCGAAGTGTAAACGTCTGACATTTGTTGACCAAAAGCAATAAAAAGGCCCTATATGTATACATTTGGGCACAAAATAATTAGCCAGGTTCAATTATAAATAATACAATTGTTTATATAATATAAATAATATAATATAATAAAATGTTCCTAATAAAGAGGAACATTTTTTCAGATGATCGTTAAAAGTTCTCTGATATTAGCTTCTTGGATTCTGACATCTCAAACAGTAAGAACATCCCTGTTCATTCATTTAATAGCCTTTGCATATTATGTAGCTGCTAACTAACTAACCTGATCCATTAATTGCGATAGTTCTAATGTTTAAAGTGGGTTTTGTTATTGTGCAATTTGGAGACATGAGAAACTTTATTTCCAGCAGAGTAGGAATCAGTTACCAAAATATCTATCTGCAATTTTGAAAAAAGCTAAGTAAACCAAAATATGCTTGAATGATCCTCTATTAATTCTACTCTGTTTATTGGCTTTGTTTGTTTTTTTTAAATCTTTATTTCAGTCATTAAAGTTGACACCTCGTTAGCTGTTGGGGTATGGTTTACTGTAAGTGTTTGGAAATCAATGGTGTATTAGTTTGTAGGGCTAACCTGTAACTGCACCATCTTTACCTGGAATTGGTCCCTTCAAAATAAGTTGGATCATTTGGAAAAAATAAGTCAGGGCACTGGATAATTTAAAACAAAATGTTATTATTCCTCATAGTGGGGTCCCTGATGTTAATAAGTATTAAAATCAAATATTTGCTCTATGCAGCCTAAACTATTTACATTTATTGGGTTTGTGGGATAGAAAAGAACTCAGGAGTCTTGGGTCAGAACTCATTTCAGTTCTGCAGAGCTGATATTGCAAGATATTCTGTGTATTCCATCTCCCACAGCACTGAAACTGTTGCTCATCAGAACTTGAGTAAAATTTTCAAAAATGCTCTGGTGACTTAGAAGATTGGTCTACCAGTTTTTGGGGCAGGTTAATGACAAAGAGGGTTTTTTACCCACAAAAGCTTATGTCCAAATAAATCTGTTAGTCTTTAAAGTGCCACAGGACTCCTCAGGGTACGTCTACACTAGCTCGTTAGTTCGAGCTAGGTAGGGTAATGAGGGCAAGCGGAGTTGCAAATGAAGCCTGGGATTTAAATATCGCGGGCTTCATTTGCATATTCTAGCGCCGCCATTTTTAAATCCCTCTTAGTCCGAACTCCGTGCCCGCGGCTACATGCAGCACGGAGTAGGTAGTTTGAATTAAAGATCCTAATTCGAACTACCGTTACTCCTCGTGGAATGAGGAGTAACGGTAGTTCCAATTAGGATCTTTAATTCGAACTACCTACTCGTGCCGCTGCAGCCGCGCACGGAGTTCGACTAAGGATTTAAAATGGCAGCGCCATGAAATGAAGCCCGGGATATTTAAATCGGCTTCATTTGCAACTCTGCTGCCCTCATTACCCTACCTAGCTCGAACTAACGAGCTAGTGTAGACGTACCCTCATTGTTTTTGTAGATACAGACTAACATGGTTACCCCTCTGAGGCTATTTCTGTTAGGGGTATGCTTTTATTTTTTAAATTGAAGTAGTTACACTGATATCACTACAAGCAAGGAGGCAGTTATGCTGGTTTAAAGGTGCCTTTTACTAATTCAGTTTATTCACCTTCCCATATGGGAATACTAACACATTTATATCCACATCCACATTGGTGGGAGTTGTGCCATTTTAGCTACAGGTCAAAGCTTTTTAGTTCGGCACTCTCTGGTCTGGCAACACCTGTTGTCCGGCATGGTTTTAGTTAGCTGGATGTCCACTTTTCATGGGTGTGGCCAAGTTTCCCACAGTCCTATAAAGTTTGTTTACAGCCACCAGCAAACCTGGCTCTCGGTGTTTTGTGCTGTTCGTTAGCTCTAATTTACCCCTAACTGTCTCCTAAGATCCCAGTAAGCTTCAGAGGAATAGCCGAATAGTCTGTAACAGAAAAGACTTAAAAATAAACAAATAGTCTAGTAGCACCAAAAAGACTAAATGGTTACAAGAGGCTGATAAGAACCATTAGTTTGCACTTGGAAGGGTCATCTTCCTTGTAACAATTTAGTCTTTTAGGTGCTTCTATGCCTCTGAAGCTTATCTACTCACTGTCTCTTTTTTCTTCCTCCCCTCCATTTTTTTCCTTCTCCCCGCTCCCTCCTTCCCTTATTTATTCTTGGATCTGGACTTCCAACACTCCGATCTCTGAAGAAGTGGGTTGTGCTCACGAAAGCTCATGATACCATCTGCATGTTTTGTTAGTGTTTAAGGTGCTACTAGGCTATTTGTTGTTTTTTAAGGTTTTCCTGTCTAATGTAAGTCTCTGCTGGTGATTTGAATAGTTGTTTGTCATCTTTCCCCAAGCAAGAGAAAGAGAGGCCCATGTGAGAGCTTTTTGGGCCACTGTTTTCTTTTCTCTAAGTGGATTAAACTACAGGGCATCTGTAAATGTGGATCCTCTGGGCGGTTTTGGGCTTATGCATCAACGTATGAACTCTGATATTCCCAAACTTCTGTCAGTCTTGTCAAGTTTTAGGAAAACACATAAAGTAGATTTCTTATATCTTACAAGAAGCTCAGTTTTTAGATTCGTGATCACAGACCAATATGAAATTCCATGCGGTCTGGGTTGAAAAAGCCAAGGAATGGACAAACTATCTCCACTTTGAATTTGATCTGGGACACTACTTGAAATCTGGGTGGATTTTGGGCTAATGTTTAGGCGGATCTTTTCCTTTTAATTGAAGGGATACTGTTACGGAGTTCCTGTGGGAGGACAGGGAACTGTGGGAAAGGATACAGCCTGTGTATCAAAGTGTGGAGAAAAATGAGATCGCCTTCCACCCAAAGCCTATTATCTGAAACATAACAGCTGTATTAATCCAGTTAAATAAAACAAATGTAAGGTTGTGAGTAATACCTTCTAACAGACTAATTTATACCTGAGTACACCAAAGCTCTTGTCAGTCATGCATCTTCGACTGGGATTGAATTGCCATCACCGAAGTATAGCACAACTCTATCTGTCCAGAACAGAGAGAGAGGCCAAAATAATCATTCTTGTTAATACAGCCCCAAAACAGTAGCAGGCAAAGACTTCATCAGAATCTATCAATTTCAACATGTACAAAAGATCTGCATGTAGGAACTGATACTGCTGTCATGTTCTTCGACATATTTGTACAGTGATCAAATCTCTCTGTCTAAAAAACATTTTATCTATCCATTTCAGTTACAAAGGCAAATAAAATCCTATTGACTGATGTAAAACAGTAAAGACAAAACTCACAAGAAAACAATAACCCTGGGGAAAAAATACTTGAAAAATAATGATTCATAAGTCTCCAGATCACTATGGATCCTTTATTAAGATATTCTTAAAAAGAGTCCCTAAATATTCTTAATCATAATAAAGTAATTGAAGGAATATTTTACAATGTAGTGTTACTATACAATACATCCATGTTAGTATGCAGCGAAATACATCAGCATGTCCAGACATTGTACTAAAAACCATTAAGGATAGTCTTTGCCATAAAATTCTCTTCCGAACCATCCATGCACACATTGTTTTGCCTGTTGTCAAAATCCCAAAAGACAGGGAGAAGTTTGTCCAGCGTCAATCAAAACTTGGTAGGAAAAAATCCTGATATCATTATTATACCAAAGAAAGTCTCGATCCTCAGCTGGTGTAAATGAGCATAACTCTCTTGATGTCAGTGGAGTTAAGTCAATCCATAAAGACTGAGGATTGGGCCCTAGCCATCATTTTAAAGAGGTTGGTGTGCGTTAGGGTGCCTAGACTTTGTCCTATATGCTCTGTATATTTGTAGCAGAAAAAAATGTATAAAGCGGTAAATGCCAAAATGAGACACATGAAAGAAAATAATGAGTTGGCTAAGGATATAAGTTAATTAAATATTTAGAGAAAGGCCTGTGCCAATGTCTTGGATCTGAATATGTGCTCAGCTTTTGACAGTATCTGAGATTCAGAGCTGGATCAAGGGTCTGAATATTGCAAATGGCTCTTCCCTTTCTACTGAAACCTAACAGAAAATCCCAGATCTGACAGCTCCAAATTTTGGGGTGTCTAAGATTTGACTCCCAGCCTGAATTTTGCAGTTGTAGCCCATTGCTAATAATAATAATGAATCAAATAACTAACAAAAGGCAAAACCGCATGGAACAAAACAGTGCCAGATACATCAGGGAAAAGGAAATAGGGCTACCACATGGGAAGCAATCAAAGTTCACTCTAGTTGTGGTTAAGTATGATTGAGCATTACAAAGGAGCCCTGTACAATATCACTTTTATACCACTGTGTGAAAAATAAGCACAGACAGAAGTATAAGTAAGCCAAGATTCACTAGGACAACACCTTTGCCTGAAAATGTGACCAAATACTACCCCGAGCCCACCCAAAGATATTTTCAGTGGATTATCTTAGAGTCACGTGCCAGTAGGGTGACCACCCCCCTAAAAAAGTGTCCCAATTTTCCACATTTGGTCTCTGTTCCCTCTATGTGCCAGAGATTTTTAAATAAAACACCCCACTGGAATTGATGAGGCACTCTGTCTGAAAACTGATGCTGTGATGTGGCAAATAGGAGTCACAAGATGAAATACTAAGTGTTTTTTTGTATAAATTATTATTGTTGACAGTGTTTTGTGGGCATCTGTAAAAAGCAGAAGCATAGGGCTGGCCCCACAGAATGAACATCTCAAAAGTTTTGAGTTCAGAAAGAACATGGCCATGGTGGGGGTTAGTTTAGGGAGCTTAGACCATAGAGAAGGGTTCCGGACCGTGGGATGACTTTCAAATGCCTTTCTGTCTTTTGTCCTCATTGAAAAACATGTAAGTGAGGTGTGGTTATATGCTATTTCATGCAATATTCAGTAAATATATGACGTGTGGAATGGGCCTTTAACGATTAGCAGCTGGACACTGAAGAGAGATTGCTAGATGTATTAACGAGTGCATGTGGGGGAGGGGGGGAGAGGGCTGCGTTCTGTTCGTGCTTACTACTGTGCTGCCTCTTTGATGTCTATACCTTTGGATACAAGCATGCAGTTCTGCTCACAGGGTGTAAATGACAGCTGGGTCTGGCTCACAGAGACTGGACTCTGATTTCCTTGCACATCCCCAGTTGCTCCCTGATTTCCATGAGAGTCTGGGGTGTGCTGAAGGATGGTCCGTGGTCTTCAGAGTATATAAAAACAACTTTCCCAATTAAAGGGAAAACACGAAGAGTCCCTCTGGCTGGGTTGTGGAGGCTAGTAGCATATACAAGTGCAGGGAGCTACTGGTTTCATTAAGAGCTGTCAATCCTTATCTGTTTTAACCTGAGTTAGCTAGAAAATAGGATGTAGTGCCTGATTCTACTAACACATATACAAGCAGAAAGCAGGAGTAAGTCCATCTAAATTGATGGAATACACTAGCATACACTTCACTACAGTGGTATAGTGTACTGTAGGAGAAAGCATGGGGTTAGGTCCCATGGAAATGACTTCAGCCAATGTCCACAAATGCCATTCAACATTCACACAAATGACTGTCTCTAGTTTGCTTTGCTTTGCTTTAGTTTGTGTTTCCAGTCCTGATAGGAATGTTTTTATATAACTGTGCACTTCTCCAGTGAAGTCAGTGACCTTACACCAGTGTGGAGTGTAACTTGTAGCAGTAGCAGGGTCAAGCTGTTTATTTTTGAAAAGGTATAGTCGCTTCCTTGTGAAGATTCCCCTCTCTCTCCAAATGAGAGGACAGTTCAGAATCCTGCTAAATTATCTACCCCCTATTGTTTTCTTTTAGTACGTAACATTTATTCTATATGTACCTCCTCCGCATAGCTGACATATTTGTACGGTATATGTATACATATTGCCATTAGAGAACTTGCTCTCAGAGAAATCCACAACAAGTTTTCTAGGACACTAGGGTTGTGTTCATAATTAGCACTGGTCGGGAAACAATTTGTTTTTAATCCTATGGAACAATGTTGATGTCATCTTGAAATGTTATGGGTCAAAAAAATTGCACTCCACAAATTTAAAAAAAGCTGAAAACCCAAAAATTAAGCTTTTTTTTATGACACTTTCTGTTAAACTTTTGTTTAATTGAAAAAGAAAACTTTTCTATCAAAACTTTTCACAAAAAAAGTCATGTTTTTATCTGCAAGGCTTGTTAAACACCCTAATAATAATAATCTTGTGTGTGTTTGTGTAGGGTTTCTATTTTGCAGACCCGTACTCATTTAATTAGGTGACTGATTTCAATTGAACTGCTCACCTGAGAAAAAACTTGAATTATCAGCTTTTACATTTGCTGGGTACTTTATTTAGTATTATTTACTGATTTCTTTCAAAATAATAGGAAACTTTCAATATAAACTTAGTCCAAGTACTTCACTCACAATGAAGTTTTGGGGGAGAAGCACTACATTTTAGAGATTCCAAATGTTAATAGACTATTTTAATACAAATATTTTATATACCAGATTACACATGGCAAAAACAATACAGTAGCACAGCCAGATCCTCAGCTGATGCCAATCCCTTAATTTTAGTGGATTAGTACAAAAATCCTGATCATCTTGAATCTGCACTATTAAAACAGAAGAGGGAAGAGGATTCTGTTTCTTCAGGCATAAAGAAGCCTATTCCCAGTATACTACATATATATAATAAAACCTCTTTTAAATAAATGCGCAAGGATAGATTGCTTAAGAAAGATATTCTGGAAGGCAAAGAATATACATATGTTTGTAGTTGCTTAGGAGATTTTTTAAGACTAATTGGGTTGATCCCTAGATATATTGGAAAGAGCCTAAAATGTCATTGCAAAGCTATATTGAAATATATCGGAAGATTGTATATTGGATTTGCCCTTATTAAGCAACGAAAGATGTGAAAAATCTCATTGAAACCTAGAATAATGAATAACATAGGACATATACGCCTGTTTTATTGCTGAGCGTGTCCATGAATATTTTACAAAAACACCTGCCTTTATCCTTCCGTCTGTTTTCGTTCAAAGTTCCCATTTGATCTCAACACTTGCAATACATTTTATTTTCTGAATGCTGAAGTAGTTGATATTTGAAATGTCCTATAAAGCAGAAGCTTGATAAAAGGCACTATACTATAATTGCAAACTCAATTATGTCCTTTTTAGTTGCTTTTCACTATTAGATTTGCTTTAGATCACTTGATAATGGTGAAGCTTGCATTATTGGTGTAGCTGTGTTGGTTCAAGGATAAGGTGGCTGAGGAAATATACTTTTTTTGAGCCAACTTTTGTTGGTGAAACACACAAGTTTTGGAGTTTACACACATCTGAAGAAGAGGTTGGTGCAAGCTCAAAATCTTGTCTGACTCACCAAAAGCAGTTGTTCCAATAAAGATATTTTCTCACCCACCTCCTCTCTCTAATAGCAAATTTGACAGTTGAGTAGTAAGGCACTGTGTTAGAAATTGGAATAGTTGGTTTCGCTTTGTTGCAATAAATTATAGAACAATAATAAATGATAGAATAGCATTTGGGGATGAGGGAAAGAACAATTGATGGGTTGTTTTATTTAGAATGATTTAGAGCTCAGTCCAACTCCCACTGAAGTCAATTACATAGGAGTTGGATCAGTGCCTTAGTGAGTCAATTTGAATCATGCTTTCATTGTAAACACTTAAGTCATGTTATTATAAGGTAGTTTAGCACCTATATTTAAGTCATGTTACAACAGAAGTTTTTATGGAAGCTCAGACTGATAGATTTTTAAAAATTTTAATGAACCCATTTTGTGTTTGGATTTAGACATCTCTTACAGTGTTTGAAACCCAAATTTTGTAGCACTTGACAGTTGTTGAGCAATGTTATAGCAAGTTCTCATGTGATTTTCAGCTAACTAGAAAATAATTTACAAAAGACCCAACCCCACACACCTACATGCTTGGGACTTTAGTCATGTAAGTCCATTGAGTTAAAGGGACTACTCAGGTGAGTAAAGTTATGTTTAAGCATTTACAGATAAGGTCCCAGCACGATCATTATATTCTGTTTCCACTGTCTAAGCTGAATGAAACACGAAGTACAAAAGGTACACAACATAAATTATAAAAAAATGAGGTAACCCTGTAAATTATTTCAGGTTTGATAATTTAAGTTTAATTCAGGGATGGGGAATCTTTCCTGGGTCGGAGGCCACTGGCCCACAGAAAAATCAGTGGGGGCTGCACTAAAGTGAGAAGCAACCCCTCCCCCCAAACAAAAACACCTAACTGACATGGCCCCAGACTGAGAAGCAGAAAGACACTCCCCCCATTCCCATCTCACAGCAGAGCCTAGAGGGCCCCCGGGCTAGTAGATTTTGTGGGCAATGTTATAGGCTCTGGGGTAGGACCAAAATGAGAGATTCAGTGTATGGGAGGGAGCTACCAGGAAGCAGGCTTGCGGTAAGGGGTATTGGTGGATCTGGGAGGGTAGTAGGGTGCAGGAGCGGAGTGGGGATGCATCAGCAGGCATGGGGTGGGGGTGCTGCAGGGCTGGAGCACCAGCTCCCCAAAGCTGGGGTAGGGGCCTTGAGCCTTGGGGGTCAGAGGCAAGCTGGGGGCCAGATCTGGTCCCTGGGTCATAGGTTCCCCACCGCTGGTTTAATTAGCTCTACCTTAGGGTGAGGGAATAGACAAGTACCTTCTAACCCTACATTTCTATGATTCTTGTGAGGAGTTATCAGCAACAGAAGTCAGGGCATTTGCTTTGTTGCGTATGATATTTAACACAGACTTTGTCTCTATTTCATATTATGTGCCTCTAAGAGAGTCCTCTTTCTTTAATCTAAAATATTGATCCCTCTTATATTCAGTCCATCCCAAATTTTCTACTAATACAATTATTTTCTGCAGTGTTCAAAGGTATGTCCCCATTTATCTCCCCAAACATCCTTGTTTGAATGCTGGCAGTATAGTGTCTCCTTGCTTGTGTTTGTCTAAAGGACTGACTGTGCTTATGGGGCTGTGGTTCCTCGCGTTGCCTCCATCGATCTGTCAAAAACTTTGGACACTGTGGATCATGACTGTGTATGGGGGAATGAGTAGGGCTCATTCCTATCAATCTGTGTGGACTATATTTGTCCCTGTAGACAGGAGGCATTTTACTCTATGCCAGACATTGAAAGGAATTCTGCCGGGTTTGGTGTGAGGGGCCTGTTTTGTTGTTGTGCTTTGTAAACAGCCATGTTAAAGTGAAATATGAGGGGCCTGATTCCCATTTTCACGAAGGTTTCTTTACATTGCTGTGGCTGTGTGAAAAGAAGTCTTAAAGTGGACAGAAATTCCAGAGCAGTGCAAAGGAGCTTTAGTGTAAAAATGAGACTTTGGTGCAGATTGTTTCAAATGTCTGTTTTCGCCTTGTACTATTAGCCCTTAGAATCAGGTGTGAATGTCAAGCAGAAATTTTATTTTCATATAATTTGCAAACATTGCCTGATATTCTCCTCTTTCATAAAAAGGAACAATTACGGCTTTATTTTCAGAAATACTGAACCACCCACAACTCCTAGCAAATTTCCTGAGAGCTCAGCCCCTCTGAAGATGCCATTGTGGCTTTCACTCATGTTAAAATACAATGAAGAATATGAATGGAAAATACAGAGGAAACAGATTGAAATTCATTTAGGACCATCTCAATTCTTTGATTTTCTTTTTAAATTAGATTTTCCACTGAAATAAATGAGAAGCTGCTTATAAATTGAGAGCATAGCTAGCACAATAGCCTTTAAGTTCTGCAACTTTGTTTAGCCAGCTGAATTGGCTATATAGTAGGTTTGGCATATTTAATTAGCAAACTGCTTCCTGTGTGTTGTCTCATGTCTTTTTCTTTTGCTTTATCAAATAGCTGAACTGTGATTTCATTTACCTGCATTTTATTTTCAGTGCAAAAGTCTTAGAGGAGTAGCCGTGTTAGTCTGTAACTTTAAAAAACCCCACCATGTAATCCTGTGGCACCTTAAAGACTAACAAAATATACTAACTATACATATATTTTTGTTAGTCTCTAAGATGCCACAGGTCTACTTGGTTTTTAAAAGTTATTTTCAATTCAGTTCAATAAGGAACAAGCCCTTTTACGTAGTTTCATAAGTATTTTAGAAAATGATCATTGAAAAAAAAATAGGTATGCTTTATCTGTTCTTGCTCTCACTCAGAACACAGAGTAATAGAACCTTCTTACGGTGAATTCACATACCAAAAAAACCTCCATTGGCGGTGGCAAACAATGAAAGCCCGAGAATGTTTCCATGCATCGCAATATACTAATTATAATTTGGATTACACAAAACCTGTGCTTGGGGAGAAGTTGTTCAGTGAAAAAACTGACATTGCTATAAGAGGCTTCACATGTGTAGCTTTTATAGATAACAAAAGCTGCAGCGAATAGCTTCTCTTGGCACTGATAATTCTGTTTATTTTACTATTTGGTTAAAAAACCAAACAAACAGAAGAAGCCTACAGTTAATTTTTGGCTTTGATGTGTAGCACTGTTTAAGGTTGTAATATGTATTTTTCTCAAAAGGTTTGCTGTTCTTCCTCTTCGTGGGGCCTCAGATGGGAGGGGCAGGGCTAGGAGGATACTTCCCTGCTTCCCCACCCACAGACCCTGATTGGTCTTGGGGTGGGGGAGCGCACAAAATCTTTGCCCCTGCCCCTCCTAGGTACCTGTGCCCCTGGCAGTGGGGCTCAGGTGCTCCTCCCTGCTGCCCCCAGGTCAATCAGGGCCTGGGAGAGGGGGAGCACGTGAAGTCTCTTGCTCCCTGCCCCGCCCTGAAAGGGAGCACCGGACTTAGAGTCACCCACCAGCTGAGCAGCAGCTGGCGGTTGACTTTAAGAGCTGAGCCCCTTGCAGGGCTGGAGGAGACTTGGCTTGTGGGTGGGGAGAGCGTGTAAAGCCTCCTCCCACCCTGCCTGTGTCCTGCAAGGAGCGCGTGGTGCTTAGAAGTGCCGCACAAAGTCTCTTCTCACCCTGCCAGGAGCGCTCAGCACTTCTAAGCGCTGTGCACTCCTTGGAGGGCAGGGGCAGGACAGGAGGAGACTTCGCGCACGCTTCCCCCCCAGGCCCTGATTGGCTTGGGGATGGGGGGAGCGGCAGGGCCTCTGTGGGCTGGATCAACTTGCTTGGCGATCCGGATGCGGCCCATGGAGGCCCTTTTGCCCACCCCTGATGTAGTAACACCTTCTCTCCGTGTGATGGTAGCTGAGTTGACCTAGCTGTATCCATACTGAAGGGTGGGTCAGCACAGGTACATTGCTTAGGGTGTCCTGAGTGACACAGCTATGTAAATATAATTCTGAAGCGTAGACCAGGCCTTAATTTATGTCTCTGGAGAGCTGCTACTCCGGTTAGAGCAGGAGCACTTTGTGTTTTGAGACTAGATTAAAAAATGCATAATGATTGCAATGATTCCTTATTTGTTTACCAAATCTATTTTTGATCTGCACAGGCATTCACCATCCAAGCTTCTCCTACCTTACATAAATAAGTCAATAATAAAAAAAAAAAGACATAGCAGAGATGTTTGAAGGGCCAACTTTTTAGATGCTGTGTAGACCAGTGTTTCTTCAACTATGTTCTGCGGAACACTGGTGTTCCGTGAACAACTCGCAGGTGTGCCGCGACCTCTTCTTTGTTTTTGTCTTTTTTTTTGTCTGACAACAATTGTTTTTTTGAAGAAAATTTTCCTAAGTGTTCCGCATAAAAAAATATGATTTTTGGAGTTCCGTGGTCTCAAAAAGTTTAAGAAACACTGGTGTAGACTATGTGCCCAAATCCTTCTTGACTCAACCCTGCCCCCTTTCTTCCCATTACTCATTGAAGTCAATGGGAGTTTTGGGTGAGTAAGGAAAGGAGGAATTGTGCCAGGTATATATAAAAAGATCCTGCTAAGCTGGCAGTGTGGAAAATGCCTCTCTTGTGAATGAAGGTAAGCAAACTTCACAGATTTTTAAGTATATAAGAGAGACCTGAAGCTCTGAACTTTTTCCTCAGTTCTGCCACTGATTCACTATGTGATCATCAGCAAATTACTTCCCTCACCATGCCTCAGTTTCCTGATCAGTAAAACGAGACCAGCTCTTACCCAGTTTTATAAAGTATTTGGAAGTGCTTAGGTAAGCAGTGCTAGAGAAGTGCACAGTGTCTTTGACTATTTTCTTCACAAAGGTGATTCAAATAAACTAATTTTATAGCCAGGGAGGTGCCTATGCCATGCAAAAGGGACAGACCAGCCCTCTCCAAAAGTCATGCTGGTACAAGCGGGAGCCCTACATGTATGTAGACTGTGTTTAGTCTCATTTCTCTCATCCACTCCTTTTTTCCTGTTAACCTCTGATTTGCTTTTCACGTTACCCACTCCCTGCTAGATTTTACAAGATGTCTTTTCGCTGCATTCGCTCTCTCTCTCTTTCTGGTCCTTTTTTCCCACAGTCATTCTCCTAAGTGGAATGTTGACCCAATGACATTCAAGTTCAAGTCAAACTTTCGAACCCACGACATCAAGTGCATTTGGAATTAGGCAAAACCAGTTTGCCCATCCCTCATTGTAAAAGGGTTAATCCTCTAAACTATTGACAGAAGGGCAGGGAATTATGAAAGAAGTCCCGGTTTTATGAGCGTTTATATTACCAGTGGTTGGATACCAGTAATAAATAGGTTGCTGCTATGATTAATGAATGGTTTTCAATATGCTGACAATGGATTATATGCTTTATTTTTGTAGAAACCATTTAGTGTACAGGCTTCTTACCACAGCTATGCTGGAAATTAGATTTTAATATCACAAAGAGTTGTGTCATGTGTAAATAATTTAATTAAAGATGATCTGCAAAAGAGGAGAACATAACTGATCATGTCCCCTGTTTTCCTTCCTTGCACTGTCTTAAATTCTCAAAAGGTTTTTTAATTTAGGGCTTGTTTTTACACTAGAAATTCTTTTTTTTGTCCACCCCAGAAATCTATATGGACCACTGTAAAACTAGTAAGATTATGACATCATGAATGAAATGTTATTTAGGAGAGAAGTCATTTGTGGTCAGGCTTTTTAAAGCTTTTTGCTTGTTTTATATTTTTGCTAACACCATTTTAAGGAAGAAATGGCACAAAAATCAGTAATGTGTGAATTGTACCATTGTGGTGTGTCTACACTACACCATTATTTTGAGATAACTAGCATTATTTTGAAATAACAATGTGAATGTCTACACAGCCATTCTGTTATTTCAAAATAACTTGAAGATAATTCTGTTATTTTGAAATAATTTTGAAATAATGGACAGCTTATTCTGAAATCTGTAAACCTCAGTCTATCAGGAATAACACCTATTCTGAAATAGCTATTTTGAAATAAGGTGTGTGTAGATGCTCCATTGATGCTGTTTCGAAATAGCCCCTCATGAGGGCCATTCTAAATTATTCCTCCCCAGTGCCTCGTGGGGCTCTAAATCGAGATAGCACGTCTACATTAGGGAAGCCCTGAAGTGTAGACATGCTATTTCAAAATACAGTAGACTTCCGATAATCCGGAACCTATGGGATTTAGGTGGTGCCGGATTATCAAATATGCCGGACTATCAGGAGGTACTATAAGCAGGTTATATATATACTGTATACATTATATACTGTATATAAAGTGTTCTTAACCCTTTTTATTGTACATACTGTATACAGTATACTGTAATGTTTTAGTTTTTTTAAGCCTTTTTTACCCTTTTTGCTCAGTTCAGCTGCTGCTGCT
Organism: Rafetus swinhoei; assembly: GCA_019425775.1. NCBI lineage: Eukaryota > Metazoa > Chordata > Testudines > Trionychidae > Rafetus > Rafetus swinhoei. The sequence continues at coordinate 8,261,797 of CM033429.1, read as the reverse complement.
GTTACCTTGTGACTCATTTTTTGCCAAAGCTCACTCACTAGGCTCTTGCCATTTTGATGCCGGACTATCAGGAGTGTAGGACTATTGGATGCCGGACTATTGGAGTTTTACTGTAAGCTATTTCAGAATAATGATTCTAGAATAGCTTATTTCGAAATAGCCATGCAGTGTAGCTGTACCCGCAGTAATTATAGGGCAAGATTCTTGTTTTGAATTAGGGGTGTTTTATTTTGATTTTAATTTAAATTGATCTTTAAATTGATCATTTGCTGACTTGAGTTACACTGAAATAGGATTCTCTTAATATGAAATAAGTGAATCCTATACATAAATTTGCACCGAAACAACTGAAGGTATAAATTATAACTGATTTAATTAGGTCAGTTCAAACTTGTGTGTAGACGTGCTCAGAGAGACCTGGAAGGAAAGACTGCTTTTTAAGAGTTTTATATCCTCGTCTCTTCAGTGAATGGTTGTGAGAGCTCCCAGAATACGTTTGAATTTTGGGTAAAATCCTGGCCTCATTGCAATCAGTGGCAAACCTCCCAGGATTTCACTCTGTCTATATTTAATGTTGTGCCAATTTAACTAAAGATATATTTTGAAACTGATTTAGATGTACCAATGAAAACCTGCGTGTGGGTACTCTTGAATCAAATGATGCAAAATGCCATTGGGAATTCTTAAACCAGTTTGAGCCAACAAGACTGCTTGGCACAATTTTAACTAAACTGATTTTAAAACTTGTTTTTAGCTAACTTGGTACATCAAACCATTGGCTTCCTAAAGTCCTCTAGGAAAGATATGCCATGAGTAGACATAACATGGCTGATACTGCTAGAGGGAATGAAATGTAATAGCCGCCAAATCAATAGCAGCAAATCCACATTTCAGAACAACTTTTGTTTCACAAAGATCCCATAAAACGGTCACAATTTATTAGCTTAGTATTTTCTCCATGTGTAAATTGACTATTAAGGGTTCATTCTTGTTTCATTAATGGAGTTACAATGGTTAAAAACTGGTGTAAATGAAAGAGTAATCAGCTCTTCTATGGAAAGAACCTTCCTCTTAATAGAGCCTGATCTAAAACCCATTGAAGTCAATAGAAATACTCCCATTGACCTCAGTAGGGTTTGGCTTAGGCTGTGAAAGAAACACTTGGTTATCATGCAAAAGGCAAGCCAGGAAAACCTGAAAATTCCACATCGTTTGCTATCCAACTGAGAGGATGTTGGAGGATCTAGTGCTATTTCACATGGGTGTGTCCTGGGTGGGTACAGTTCCATATTTTCATTAATGACTTAGAACTTAGATAATGAAGTGGAGAGCGTGCTTATAAAAGTTGTGGCTGACTCTAAGTTGGAAGAGGTTGCAAGTGCTTTAGACAACAGGATTAAAATTCAAAAGGATGTTGACAAATTGGAAAATTGATATGAAATCAAGAAGATGAAATTCAACAAAGACAAGTGCAAAGTGCTACACATAGGAAAGACAAATCAAATGTTCAACTTCAACATGGGAAATAACTGTCCAGGTTGCAGTGCAGCTGAAAAGGATCTTGAGGTTATACTGGATCACAAACTGAATGAGCCAAACTGTGGTGCTATTGCAAAGAATTCAAAATTCTTCTGGAGCATATGAACAGGAATGCCAAATGTAAGCTGGGAGAGATAATTGTCCTGCTCCATTCTGCCCTGATGTGTACTCAGCTGGAGTATTGTGTGCAATTCTGTGTGCTGCTCTTTGGAAAAGATGTGGATCAAATTGAAGAGAGTCCAGGGGAGAGCAATAAAAATGATACAAAGTTTAGGAAACTTGACTGATGAGGAAAGCCTAAAAAATTGGGCATGTTTGGTCTTGAGAAAAGAAGACTGAGAGGGGAAACCTGATAACAATCTTCAGACATGTTGAGGGCAGCTATAAAGGGGATGGTGATTAGCTCTCTGTGTCCACTGAGATTAGAACAAAAAATATAGGGGCGTAATCTGCATCAAATGAGATTTAGGTTAGATATTAGGAAAAGCTTTCTAAATGGAAGCGTATATAAGCTCTGGAATAGGCTTCCAAGGAGGTTGTGGCATTCCCATCACTGGAGGTTTTAAAGAAGCAGTTAAACAATCATCTGTCGAGGTTGGTCTATAGATATACTTGGTCTTGCAGCAGTGCTGGGGCTGGATTACATGACCTTTAGGTCTCTTCCAGATTTAAATTTCTATGCTTCTGTGATTATTATCCAATAACAAGATACAAAAATTGTTCTCAAGCTATAACAATAAACCCCATGGAGTTGTCTGATCTGGCCAGTGATTGAAGTTACAGGTGGGCTATAGCATCTGTTAAGCTGAATCTTTGAAAGTGTCATAAAGATTTCGGCAATGCAAAAGGAACTACATTTTTCAGAGTGCAGCAGGAAACTGCCGGAAGGCCAAATCTTTCAGAGTTCCGTCCAGACCTGAGAAATTTGTTTGAGAAATGTCAAAATATTTGCTTTGGATTTATGCCTTTAAAGCTGATCATGTCATAGAATTTGGGAGGGGTGGTTGATGCTTGGCTAAGCATGCTGTTTTCTTTCCCAATTTGAAAATTATAGATATGCGCAAAGAGTTATTTTGGTCTGAAAACTGCACACAGTGTAAGTGCCTGTTACTGGAGGTGGAATTATTATTATTCCCATAAAGCACTGTGAGTTCTGCAATAGCAGGCTACATACATTGCTTGATTATTATCATATATATTAATGGCACACTGAGAAATTTCATAATGATATGACACAAGAGAATTCTCAGTATGGTGTTCCTGTAATTTACTTATGCAGAAATAGACTTAACCAGGATAAGGATATTTTCCCCTAGTGTTTTCCATTTGAGGATTTCACAGGGTTTTTACATGGACCCCTGTGTGGTAGGTATCATCATCCTTACTTTACACATGGAGAATGGAGAGGCACATCGAGTTTAAGTGACTTGGTTGAGGTCACACAACACATCTGTGGCAGAGCCAGGAATACCACCAGGATTTACACTTTCTAAACTCCTTTCTGAGCTATCATGGGCCTCCTAAGAACCAGAGTAAACCACATAGCTACAATCATAGGGGGCTTCTATTTCTTTTTTGCTTATATGCTTTGTCATTATTATTTAGTTCTCCATAAAGCCATAGATTTACCTACTGCTTCATAGAAGAGCCCAGTATTACATTCCACAGTGATTGATGCCTTAAAAAAAACTTTAGATAAGTAGCTATGCAGATGAAAACTAGAGAAGGGCAAAAAATGGATGCTTGAATCCAAACCTCTTCAGTCAGTGAGATGAGGAAGAGTCTCTTGTTTGGTTCATATGCTGGTAGATACAAAACTGCAAGGGACATATTTTCTAGTTCCAGTGTTGATATAAATGTGACTGAAACAGATGTGCTTGTAAGAGTTCAATGTAACATAGCATGAATCTAGTGAGATTAGCCCTCAGTACAAGTTTGCAGGATTTCAGCACCATAGATGCCAAATTCAAACTCTAGAGCTAATTAGGACTGAAATCTAGGCCAGATCTAATCAGGATAGAGATATAAAACCGTGTCCCCTTCAATCAAAGTAAGGGGAAAAAGTACTGCATGAAAGTCTAACATGAGTGGTTGTCATGTTCTTTGGAAAACCTGCATTTTTAGGGCTCACCAACTAGAATTTCTGACTCATGCGTGCCTGAATCCCTCTAACACAGTGTTTCTCAATGACTGGTGCCAGTCCATGAGACCTCGCAGACTCAGTATAGGCAGGCAGCAAGCTGGTCCTTGGTATAGATTGAGAAACACTGCTCTAACAGAACTGTGTGGGTTCAGCTATGTAACTGAAAGGCGAGGTTGTCATAGTGTGTTTGACTCATGTAGCGGGGCATATTTCTATTGTGCTTTCCCAACATCAAAGCTGATATTTTCAAAAGGGGTCACTAATTTGGGATGCTTTAATTTTTGACACACCTTTGCATCTGATATTTCAGAGTGCTGAGCCATAATGGGAACAGCAGTTGCTCAGCATTTCAGGTAATTTTTGAAAATATTGCCCTAACTGACTGTTCTTTCAAAATGAGCAGACAGCTTGTAAGATTTGCTGCTAACTCTGAGAAAGATCCCCTAGTATTCAGGACTCCAGTGGGGTCTCCTCAAAGGACAGGTGATTCTCTGGGGGGGTTTTTTTTTTTTGCCTTCTTCTGCAGCATACTTTATACCTTTTCCTTTTGTATCCCTGGGAATGGCGATGCCCCACATATACTAACTTGTATTTGCAATGTCTTCCCCTCATTTGTCACTGGAGCTTGGTTAGAATTCTGAGCAGTGGGAGAGGAACATGTTACCATTTTGGGGAGAGGAAAGCAAAATATTCTGGGCCAAATTCTACCCTTTAGGATGCGCACATGATCATAATGTAGGAGGGAGTGAGACATGCGAAACTGAGTGCAGAATCTGGTCCTTACCTAGAAAATCTAGATTTATGGGGAGTAAACTCCATTCTCCGTTACATCTGGAGTAACCCATTGACTTCAATATGGCCCCCAGGAGGCTGTATCTCCTCTAATGTTGGATATGTGGAGTGAATGCTAGCTCATGAAGACTCCGGCATCACCTGCATTAATTTGATATTAATAAATTTTAGCCCTCCAAAAAAATGAGATAGTTTTGATCAAAATAGATTTAAGACATATAAAACAAACATATATATCAGGGTTCCCTTTAAGCTGCATGCTTGTACGTGCGCGCAAAAAATTTTTCCACTCCACGCACCTCCTACACCAGGGCTGGGCAAAATACGGCTCGGGGGCTGGATCCGGCCCGGCTACCCACCAGATCCAGCCCACCCTGCCGGGACCCTCAGGCACTCAGCTGCGCGATTTAAAGCACAGTCCATGGGGATCCCTGTTTCCCAGAGTGGGGGAAGCTTCTTGCTATCTCCCCCCCCAGCTCAATCCTCAGCTCCTATTGGCCAGAAACAACCGGCCAATAGGAACGGACCCCAGCCAATCTCTCAGTTCCTATTGGATGGTAGTTTCCAGCCAAGAGGAGCTGAGAGATTGGCCTGGGGGGATGGGAGCAGGGCTGAGAGCCTTGTGCAGGGAGCAGCCTGCAGTTTGAGGCAGGACTGAAGCAGTCAGGGAGCCCAGCCTGCCTTGGGGTGCTGGGCTTAGGTAAGCGCCTCCCAGCCAGAGCATGTCTCTGGCACCCCAGCCCCTCCTGCACCCAACTCCCTCCCCCCAGGTCACCATCCAAACCCTCCGCACCCCCTGCCCCAGGTCACATCTTTCTTTCAGACCCTGTACCCCCTCCTACACCTCTCCCCCAGGCCAGAATCCTCTCCTGCACCAAACACCCTCCCAGACCCTGCACCCCAATCCCCTGACCCAGGTCACAAACCCCTCCTGTGTCCAAACTCCCTCTCAGACCTCACACCGTCTCCTGCAGCACAGTCCCTTATCCAGTGCACCCTTCTGCACCCAATCTCCATCCTAGACCCTGCACTCCCTTCACAGAAAAGTGCGGCCCTTGACCACTTTCCAAAATCTTGGAGTGTCCCCCTGGCCAAAAATTATTGCCCACCCCCGTCCTACGCAGAGCGGCTCAGGAGGAGCCACAAGCTGCATGGCGGGAGGCTGCGGTGGCGGCCGGGGCTGGAGGAGTCACAAGTCACATAGCAGGAGGCTGCATCAGTGGCTGGGGCCGGAGGAGCCGCGAGCCATGTGGTGGGAGGCTGCAGTGGCAGCTGGGGCCGGAGGAGCCGTGAGCTGCATGGGAGCCTGGGTGGGAGAATGGTGAGGCAGGTACGTGGGTCGTACCATAAGGGCCAAGGACAACGGGGACCTGGCGCAGAAGCCAGCTGGGTGGGGGACAAAGGCACCAGCCATCTGTAGTGGTGGGAGGTACCAGGCCCAGGTAAATTCGGGAGGGTGGGAGGGCAAGGTGCAGTGTTGGACACAAGTCTCTAAGCAACGGGGGGGTGGAACAGACGAGATGTGGGACTCGGCGCAGGTCTCTGGGGATTGGTGCTTGGGCTGTGGGCCCTAGGCCCAGATGCTGGCTGTTTGTGTTTGGGGAGCAGATAGCATGGCCCTGGCTTATATACTGGTGGCATATGGGGGGGCAGATTGCAAGGCTGGGCACAACTACAGGGTAAGTGTGGGGGTAGGCCTAAGCAGGTACCAGCTGGCTATGTGTGGTCCTGATGGGGGCACAGTATGTGTTGGGGGCTGAGGCCAGGAAGCTGGGTGTTTTTCAGGGTGGGTGGGTGCAGGGTCATGCACTTTGTTGATTATCCATTGCTTTAGTATTTTTTCTTGCATAACAATTTTAAATTATGTGTGTCTGCATGTGTGTGTGTGTGTGTGTGTGTGTGTGTGTTACTTTGTTAGTAACTGGTGGGTGCCACGGTGGCACACATCTAAACAAGCACACATGGCCTCAATATTGGTGCAAAACTCACTCCGCTCATGGACGGAAAATCTTAGAGGGAACACTGATGTACATATGTGTATTACTGCTCTTATTGGATGAAATGAGAATTTCTCATCCATATGTCATAGGTCTTGTACTGCTGACTGATTTGTTAAAATCTCTTTTTATTGAAATGGCTGAGGTCTGTGTGTTTGAAGCTTCCTAGGTAATCATGGATTTGTTATAGCAGGCTTGTATCTATTTGTTCTGAACACATCATGTAACATTTAAAGGAAACACAAAACTGCCAACATCATCAACAACAAAAGTCAGGACTAGATCAAATCCCTCAGCTAATGGAGTTTGGTCCTTGTCTATAGTCCACGTGGCTATGGATTCCAACATGCATGCTCTGGACTTCTTTGAATAACACTGCTGTTGGCAATATGAGTATCTTTATCCTTGATGTATGTTGCTCCTTCATTACCCTGCCATGAGGGATTTTGTCTCTGATCTAATTGACAAACACAAAGGATGGGAAGGCTGGACAAAACTCGCTCATGTATCATTTGCATCCTTCTAAATTGCATTGTGTGCACAGCTGTTCAGTCAAATCGCCCACCAAGTTTATTTTTGTCCCAGAAAGGAAACAGAGACAGGTGTTCTCTCTATTACGGCAGATCCAAGATCAAAGAATCTTATATGCAGCCAGAAGACACCTTCACTAGGAGTTTTTGGGTTGGAGTGAGTTTATAACAGGACAACATTTGAGATAATAACAGGCGCAAAGATTTAACCAAAACTCAGCACATGTCTAGTAGATTTACACTGGCACCTGTTGAAATGATCCTTTCATTTCATTCACAGAAAATGAGGTTTCTTCCAAGAAAGCAAGAATTAAAAACTGGTCACTGTCCCAGGAGATAAAAAGTGTTTCCCACAAGGCCTGTCAAGCCAATATTAAACAGATTTCTGTTTAGCAATAATTAAACTCTATTTCTTCCCTTGTGTCACTCGCCAATTTATTTTATGCCCCTGAAGCTGGAAGAGGCAGTGACATTTACGGCCAGCTTTTTGTTGGCATGCAAGACAAGGGTGGGCTTGTGGAACCTGAAGAGAGCTTTTGTGTGTGCTGCTCGACAGCTGTCCAAAGTGAGGGTTTGCTTATGGCTGTTGTGATAACAATTAACAGAACAGGAAATAAAGGACTGATTTATTCACACACAGCACGAGGCATGTAATTTCGATACCAACAATGCCATCCAAAGTGGGAGATGACCTGCCTTTTTAACATGTGCTTCTAGGGACAATTCAGGGTGTTGCTTTTCAATCAGTGAACCCCTACCGGACTACTTTCCACTTCACTTGGGGCAACAGGCCTGCGCAAGGGAAAAATCACCACAGGATGTACTCCCCTAGCAGCTGGGCACGGCCTAGCAATTTCTCCTCCACTAGCACTTCCTGTGGATGGTTGCTCCTGCTCTGTAGCAGTCTGCTTCTTCTAGTGATTCTTCCCTCCAACCTGGTCACGCCTGTTGTCTCAGGTATAAGTATAATTCTGACATAACAGTGTCTGCATAAGAGCCTCCCCAATTCAAACTAAATGAAAAGGGGCACTTTATTCCAAAACAAAACCATCTGCACACAGAATTAACAAAACTGAATGCACACCCATTGAATTATTTGTGCAATGAGGTTTAACAGGTAGTTTGAAATAGGGCTTTATTTCGAACTCCCGTTTCACTGCCGCGTGTAGACGCGGGCAGTTATTCTGGGCTTGTAAATTTAAAAAAAAATAAAATAAAATAAAAATAAAAATAATAAATAAATAAAATGGCGCCCGGCCGGGAAGATGCAAATCAAGCGCGGGATATTTAAATCCTGGGCTTGATTTGCAATTCCGAATGCCTACATTTGCAGCCCTGTTCTGAAATAGGCTGCAAGTGTAGACATACCCATAGAACCTGTGCCTGGACAAAGTTCAGTGAAACCTGTTGTATATGAATGCTTCACAATCCTTTTAATGAGGAAGCATTAACCCATAGAACCTGTGCCTGGACAAAGTTCAGTGAAACCTGTTGTATATGAATGCTTCACAATCCTTTTAATGAGGAAGCATTATCCCCATTATACAGATGGGGAATTGAGGGACATGAAGATTAAGTGACTTGCCCTGCATCATCCAGACAGTCTGTGGCAGGGCAGGGGTGATTGAACCTGGGTCCCCAGATTCTTCTTCTATGCCCTGCACTTTCTTTTAATCTGACTGTCATCTGTGTAAGACGGACGGTTGCGGTGGGCTAATCTTGAGTACGCAGAGAGCTGTATCTCCTCCATGCCATAGTCCCTTTCTCACCCCCAGTAAACAAGACCAGATGCTGTTTGCAAATCTTTTCTTTCATAAGCATTTGATTCTATAATCTTATGGCTACTTTGATTACTAAACTCGGTACATAAAACTCTGAAAGCTAGATCAAGATTTTATTCTTGGTAATGGAGGAAAGAGTTGGCTGGAACATTTAGTATGACGTAGTTCAAGAGAAAGATCTTTAAACTGAAGTTTACTTGCGGGAGCCAAAAGGTCCCTTGATGCAGATATATAGGGCCCTACAAATCTGAGGATATCTGCGGACCATGTCTGTAGATCGCATATCGGCTGCAGATACAAATTTTGCATCTGTGCAGGGCTCTACAGGCATAGTAAATTGACTGCTGGCTTGCATCCCAGGACCTTTCCTGCATTGTCCAAATGCTGTGGTTTAGAGATGTGCTCATATAGATTTCTCTAGGACTGACATACTCTGGCCTTAAAACTCCCTCAGAGTCTGCACATAAAGGCTAAGTCTACATTGCGCTTTCTTGCTCAAGAACATATGCAAATGAGGCACGGCGATAAATATTTTTGCCGTGCAAGGGGGCTTTTGTGCAAGAAGGAGCAGTCTACACTGCTCCTTCTTGCGCAAAAACCCCCTCTTGCGCAAGAGCCGTTCTGCTTAGAACCTTTACCAAACCACCTCACTTGTGCTGCCTCTTGCTATTGACTTAAAATAACAGCACACACCTCCTCTAAGCTCGTGCTCAGCATCTTTGAGGATTGGACCCTAATGTCACCATAGAGTAGAGATTATCAGTATGTTCTGATAATCACTGCTCTACAGCCAAAATGCTTCTGAAATAAATGTAGTCAAACTTTACTAATTCTGGGTCACTGAGAACAAAAATGATGCTTAAAATTGTTGATTGGCTCTAGTTTTCAAGATATGCTATTGGGTCAGTATATACGACCCTTGACTTGGGAATGGCGGAGGATAAGTGAGTTATAAAGGGAAGGGATCTCAATTTAAACCAGAAATGACTAAAATACATCTTTGACTGGATCTATGAATAAATCTATGACTGGGTTTGGACAGTATTTGCTTTTTAGGCAAAACAATGAATGATGCAATCTGAAGCTGGTATTGCGTCATACATGATATGAATTGCATCATGTTATTCCTAGAAGTCATGGATGATGCAATCATAACGAAGCTTACATCACTCTGCTGAACAAATTGCCCTATATCAGCTCTAGAAATCATACAGTGTCGTGCTCTCTTATTTGTCAGTGTTTGATTTTGCAAAGGACACACATTTCTGTTTAGCCAAAGTGAGCAGAGATGCCTCGTACTTGTGTGAACAATGCAGATAACTTTTGCTATGTTTGTGGTGAAGTGACTTTTGCATCACAAAAGCGCAGTATAACCACTATGGTTAAGAAAGCCTATCACCTTTATTTTGGCTGCAAAATTGGAGATCAGGACCCACACATATGCTCTTGAGGTGGGCCCCACACATATGCTGCAACACTTGTGCAACAAATCTTCGCCAGTGGTTGAACAGGAAAAGGAAATCTATGCCTTTTGCAGTGCCAATGATTTGGAGAGAGCCAACAGATCATACCAGCAATTGTTACTTCTGCATGGTGCCTCCAGTTGGGAAAGGTGTGTCAAAGAAGAAAAAGTGGACTATGCATTATCCAAACATTCCATCAGCTATACGCCCAGTACCCCACGGAGAAGGACTGCCAGTTCCTGATGCACCAGAATCATTCTCACTTGAGTCAGACGAGGAAGAGGAAGAGGATGAAACTTCTGGTCCTGAACCATCAATGTCACAGGACCCACATTTTCTCCCATCCTCCTCCTCTGAACCACACCTCATAACACAAGGTGAACTGAATGACCTTGTCAGGGATTTGGAACTACCCAAGAGTAAGGCAGAGCTGTTGGGCTCCAGACTACAGCAGTGGAATCTCCTGGCAGGTGATGTTAGGGTTTCCATGTTCCGTGACCGTCAAAAGGATCTTGTCCCATTCTTCTTCATGGAAGGTGATCTTGTAGCCTTCAACAACATCGATGGTGTGATGGCAGCCCTCAACATCGTTCACGATCCAGATGAGTGGAGACTGTTCATTGACTCATCAAAGACGAGCCTTAAAGCTGTTTTGCTGCATAATGGCAATGTTTTGCCATCAATTCCAGTTGGTCATGCAGTCCATATGAAGGAAACCTATGACAACATGAAACAACTTTTGAGGTGCATAAATTATGACCAACATCAGTGGCAGCTTTGTGGTGATTTGAAGGTTGTTGCTCTCTTGCTTGGTCTGCAGACTGGATACACAAAGTACTGATGTTTTCTCTGCGAATGGGATTGTCGTGCAAGAGATTCCCACTACATCAAGATAGATTGGCCACTCCGACAGTCATTGGAGACTGGGAGGAAAAATGTTCAGCATCCACCACTTGCTGAATCAAGGAAGATTTTGTTACCACCCTTAGACATCAAGCTGGGTCCGATGAAGAACTTTGTCAAGGCCATGGACAAAACAGAAGCAGCTTTCAAGTACCTCCGTGGAAAATTTCCAAGGTTAAGTGAAGCTAAGATAAAGGAAGGTGTCTTTGTTGGTCCTCAGATTCGTGAACTTCTTCGAGATGATGCATTTGACCATGCACTGCGTGGCAAGGAAAAGACGGCATGGAAAGCCTTCCAGTTAGTGGCAATAAATTTTCTTGGAAACAACAAGGCAGACAACTACAGGTTGTTGGTGGAAAACCTCCTCAAGGCATACAAAAGCCTTGGTTGCAACATGTCACTAAAGATACATATTTTGCACTCTCATTTAGATTTTTTTCCACCGAACTGCGGAGCAGTGGCGTCAGCCTGCTGCGATTTCCAGGACATTGCAACAATGGAGAAACGCTATCAGGGCAAATGGAGCCCATCAATGCTTGCAGACTATTGCTGGACAGTGACAAGAGATGCTCCATTTAATGAATACAAGAGACAAGCCAAGAAGCGCCGAGTAGACACTGAATAGGACTAAACTATGTACATAATAGTTTTTGCCTTTTGTTTCATAATAAATTTTATTTATATAACCCTTTTGCTGATTTTTAAAGTGTTACATAAACAGGACAGGTGAAATACTATCATGTAAAGCAACCATAAACACATGAAAAGACCTAGGTTTACAATTTATGATTAAAACTCTACTATCTACACAATATACATAGACGTAAAATGTAAAAACTTAAATATCTTGGAAACAGTAGCCAATCAGTTGTTTTAATTGTCATATTTGAATTCAGCACATCAAAATACATAATAAATAGCACATTTTATCTCTGAAGCAGACGACTTCTAAAAAATTGTAGACCAGTGTAATGGCTTGACTATATGAAGCAGAGTAGATTAATTAGGAAAAGCAGTGTGTATTTGCATTAGAAATGGTTAGTCCAGAATCACTTGTGCTGTGACATTTCTTACACAGGATTTCTGGAGAGCCAAGCCATGGTTTTCTTAAAAGCTACTTTGAAAAAAAAAAATCCCTCTATTTATAAATTGCCAGAGCTCCAGAGTGCTCTCAACTGGATAGAGAGCATGGGATGGGAGAGGCTGTATATAACAATTGCAATATTTAGCATCTCTATGTAGTATTTTTTCTGTCCTTAGACCTCAAAACACTTTAAAAAAGCATGGGTAGGTACTATTATCCTCTGAGCCTGGGAAACTGAGGCAATGAGCGGTTAAGTTTGCTGTCAAACTGAGGTCAATTACTGAGATGGGTCTTCTGACACCCTCTCTCCCCATTCAGTGCCCCACCCATTCTGCTACCCGAATAGCACAGAAGTACAAGGCATAATTATTGTTATAGGAAAGATTCCATTGGCAGCATCCTTCAGGGTTCTGCATTCAAGACCTTTATCCTGCAGGTGGATTTTGGATTGTGTGTAAAGTAAAGCTACCTAATGCAGAGTTTTATACTGAGTTAGTTTTGTAGTTAACTAGCTGAGGCCTTGCTCTGGGAATTTCTTAGGGCTTGTCTCATGTTCTGAGCTAATTAGCTAATGTCTGTGCAGAGCCTTGAAGATGTAAAAAGCATGGCATAAATATTAAATGTTGTTGTTATGATCAAGTATTAATTATCTTTCTGGTTAGTATTTTTAAGGCCTCCAAAGGCCTTCAGGCATGGGTGCCTCTGTACATTGACAGTTATTAATTACCATTATTATATAAACATTATACAGAAACATGGGGTTGAGAAGTTGCTAATAGGGATGAGCCTGAATCAAAGCCCTCAAGAGCTCCAAACTTTGGAGAAATTTCATGCGCAGGTCAAACTTCTAAATTGGGCCAAACACTCCAGAACTTTGGGAGTGCTCAGCTGTGGCATTAGATCTGAATTAGTCCTATGCCGAGCGGATAAACGGATATGCAGTTGATTTTTTATGGGTTTATTTATGTGCATTTCATCTCTGTAAGGCATGTTGATGAAAAATGCTGTTTAATTACTAGGTTTACTGGCAGTCCCCGACTTACGAACGGGTTACGTTTCAAACACCTGGTCATAAATTGATTTGATCATAAGTCAGAAATACCCTTAAACGCATTGCCCGCGCTGTTCAAAAAACTTGACGTACATGGTTCTCAACCTGAAAATATTATAATGGAGTTAATGGGAGGTTGGTCGTAAGTACGGGTGGTCATAAGTCGGTGTGTTCGTAAGTCAGGGAGTGGCTGTATTATGAGGATAACAACTAATATTTACACCAACTATGGTAGTAAGACTTCTGCTTGCAGCTGATTTCAGGTGCAAGGTGGTTGACACAAAATTTAAATCTGCTTTCAAAACTGGAGACCTTTAACTCTTACTTAGCTGACTACTTTAAGCTTTCAGTTACTGTAGGAAGCCCTAATATAGTACTAGTATATGTGCCCTTTGCCTTCCGTGTGTCCCTCTTCAATAAGCTCAGAATAGGGTGGCAACCTCCAATTTATGAGACATGAACAATAACAGCCATGCATAGTGTTATGACAGCACATTGCAAGAGCTGGGCTCTAATTCTCCTGGGGCTTGCACCATGTATTATCATTTACCCCAGTGCAGTGTGGGTGGAAAATACTACCAGTTGCAATCTGTTGACATTTTTATATCCCACTCTGACGGCGTGTAAATGTCTGAACAAGGTACAGGGCAACAGAGAATAGGATTCTTGGTCAGAAAATGTCAATATCTGAAAATGGACATTTTAAAGAGAATTTCCACAAATTTTTGTTTTCTTCCCATTTTTCTCCAGTTCAGGACACCTGGGGTGGAATCCTGGCTCCATTGAAGTCCATGTGGATATAGCCATTGATTTCAATGGAACCCAGATTTCTCCCAAGAAAGAGAAACCTTTGGATACTAAGAAGCCCTTTGATCCTTTGTTGGATTTATTTCACTTTGGCAATACTTATCTTCCTTGTCATGCTAGTACAACTATACCTCTGAATTCCAGTGGTGAGCTGCAGGACTGTGTATCCAGTGAGGAACCTTGATGCAAGTGATTCCCTGGCACCAGCAGGAATGATTCTACGCTTTTATTTGAGCACTAACTGCTGCACATTGCCCTCTAGCCTCCATGAGACTGATGATTCCCATGGCTCTGTGGCCTTTGGCTGAGTCTTAGGGCTATTTTGGGAAACTTTCAGAACGTTCCAGGAGTGCCTTTCACCCCTGTACACATGCAGAATCTTTGGTTGGGCGACAGCAGGCCTTTGTGTGCAACCAAAAACCAAAGAGCCAGAGACAGCACTCACATGCACGGATCCCAATGAATTCAGGAATTGCAACCAGGTGCGGGCCTGGAACCAAGCAGACTCTCTGTTTTGGGCCTCTTCAGAATCTCTGTTTTGGGCATAATAACTAGAGATGGGCCTGAGCTGCAAAGCTGGGTCTGAGGATTGAGATCTGAAGTTTCAGTCAGTACATTATGCACATGGGAGTCAGCTGAAACCTACAGGTCTGGATAAAAATCAGAAAGGTTTTTAAACAAAAGCGGAAATTCCAGACTCCTACAGGGAGGGCTCTAAGAGAAGCAGCACATGTCATGAGATCTGGGATTAGATTAGCGTGCTCACTGTTCAGACCCCTCTTTAAACACCTGCTTCTCCCATGCTGCTTACCATGAACCAAGCTTATTTGTGTTTGTGTGCATTTGTGTATTGACTTTTAGTATCTGTTGTCTATTCGGTGCAGTGGGTAACCTTGGACAGTGAGCCAGACAACAGGCGATATAAGTCCTCTAAGTCCTGGGCTGGCGTGGAGAAGGGAGAATACATGGAAGAGTTCGCTGCGTGGACTGAATGAAAAGAGGATAGTTCTGCAGCTGGCTCCAGTGTAGCTGGAAGCAGGGAGGCATACATGACAGCTCCTCATGTGTGACATCCTCTCCCCTGAGGGTTTGCTCCCCAGGGACCCTGCACTAAGGTACACCCTAGTTTTTTGGCTGCTGGAATAAATTAAGATTATTACTCCTGTTAGGCCAGATCCTCACTTCCCATTAATTTACACCGGCTAAGGGTTTGGTCTATGAACAGGAAATGTGCTGGGGTTGAAATTCACCTTTGTGCAGAGATCAGGCACAAGGACTGAGTACTACCAAGGTTTCACTTAAAGGATAGACTTCGATGCAGATGTGCATGAACTGAGGATCTGCCTTGAGGTGGGACTTCTCTAGATCACGGCTTTGTGCTAGTCCTTTGCCCCCGAGTGAATTTCAATCCCAGCCTGTTTGCTCCAGCGCTAACAGCCTCAGTGGGATTTTCAAAAGCACTCAGCATTGACGTAACCCTGTTCCCTCTGAAGCGGTGGTAAAACTCTATTTTGGTGGGGGCAGAATTAGGCCACCCTGAGCAATAATGCAAACAATTTCTCTTTTCTTATTGCTAAGCTGGGCCTGTACAAAAAACTACCAACAATATTTTAAAAGAAAACTGGGGTTTTGATTAAACAGAAATTTTGTGGACAGTGTTGGCTTTCTTCAATATTTTTGTGAGAAAAATGAAAAAATTCAGATAAAATTTTTGAATACCAAATTTTTTGTTCTCTTTTCATTTTTTTTAATGAAGATTCCCTATTTTCCGCTAAGCTCCATAGCTAAGGTTTCTGTTCTTCTCTTTGAGGCTAGATCCTTTCTTCCTTCAGACCGCTTGCCCTTTCGCTGCAGTCTGAAGCTGATGTTTCATTCTCAGATGCACCCCTTTAGAAAAATGAACTTTCCTCTTTGCTTTCCTTTTGTTTGACACTTTAGACTCTGCAGATTTATAGACTTTCCCATGTCATAAGTTCATTTTCTTCATTTTATTTACCTTTCACTGAAGTGAATTCTGAGTGAGTTTTCATTCTTCCTCCGAGCTGAGCGGACCTGCCAAGAGGAGCTGATCCATAAATCTTTCTTTCCTTCTCCTTTCTTTCCAAAACAGAATTAGCTGATTTAGCCCAGGAGGAGAAACTGTTCTGCCATTGCCGGCAGTCAAACAGTGCAATTAATTAGTGCTTACCCTTTTCTCTTCCCCCCCTAGTTTGCATTTGTCTGTGCCAAAGGTATGCAGCATAGATCTCATTGAGCCAAGAGAGGGAGAGGAGAAGAAAAAAAAAAAAAGATTTGTCTGAAGTGATTTGACTGAAATGATTTTCATGATACTTTTGAAATGTGATCCAATGGAGTAGTGGTGGTATACATTGCGTCATGTCCAGTGGTCATAAGGAATTTAATCAAAAACTTTAAACAGCTGGCTAGAGCTGACTTCGGGTTGGTCTGATGAAAAGCAAGTGTTTTCAGTTCCGATGAGCACACTGGACTCAAACACCTCTGGGGAACCCAATTTGCCATTGACGTACACCTTGTGTTCATAGCTGGGGGAAGTGGATGTAGGGGTCTGAGTTATGCTGAGAAACGAGATTGCTTTGACTGGTAAAAATGCTCCTTCTGGATTGAATCCTTTGGGGGACAGGAGATGATTTTCCTGCTGTTTTTCTTTCTATTCATGATCGGACCCCCTCCCCTGCAAATATCCTTTTGTATTCTGAGTCTTTTTGTATTTTGTTATGAATATTTGACATACCTCTAACTCGAATCAGGATTCTGGATTCTAGTCCTGGCCCTGCCTTGGTGGCAATATGTGGCCTCTTGAGCAGGTCCATTACCCTCAGTGTGGCTCATTCATTCCCCAGTGAAGCGGGCATAGTAATAGTCATTCACTAATCACCCACGGGCACTGTGAGGCTTGACGGATTTCTTTTAAAAATACTTGGAGATACTCAGATTAAAAGTTCTATAGAATTTCGAAGTATTGTTATATGACAGCCCTTGGATAAATCCACCTTAAAAACTGGCCATTTCAGGAACAGATACAACCGGACAGTCCATCAATTGGGGACAATGATATGGGAAAAGTGGATTGTCTGTATCCAACTGGAACTGTTCAGTAAGACAGAGTTACTGAATGGAAAACAGCTGTCTCAGCTCCTTTGTATTTCAGAGTGAGCAAGTCCTGACAGCCCTCAGCAGACAGAGCCATTTGCCAATATTTAATTTGTTGTGGATTATGAAATTGCTTCATTTCCACAATTACTGTGTCTGTCTAAAGAAGGATCCAAACACTTTTGAACTCTGGGATGTTCAGAATCTATGTCTGGGTCCAAATTTGAGGATGTTTGGAAGTCAGAACTTGTATTTGGATCTGAATTATGCAGATGGCATCTAGATACTGAAACCTTATAAATATTAGAGCTAGATAGAATGGGAAGGGCCTTGCATACAAAATATCCTCAACTTTTGAGGTACCTAAATTCAGATCAGTTTGTACCCTAGCTTTTTACTTTATGATTTAGAGCCTAGATCTGTGATCTATCTAGTTGGACTCATAGGGCCTCCTGAGCCCCTCACTTATACCTGTAAGGCTGGGATTTTGGGAATTGTGTGCATAACTCCTGTAGGCACCTTTCAAAACCCCATCCATGTCACTCTGCTGGCTACAATGCAGCTATTCCTGATTTACACCAGTGGAAGGGGAGACTGCGCCCATAGACTTTGGCTCCATTTCTATAACTGTAAAACCTTCCCTCAGACTGTGTTGGTAGCCTCAGGTCCCCAGGACCTTTCTGAGCACTTTCTTTGCTGTGTCTTTTATCCATTCTGCCCTGCAAATTGTCCTTATTCCTTCAGAACGAGGGGTGAGAAATCTAAGAAACTTTGTCAGGTACTGGAGTGAAGATGAGGCACCTTCACAGAATTATATAAATGTAGGGCAAGACAGGACCTCAAGAGGTGATCTATGAGTTTAGTCCACCCCCCATGCCAAGGAAAGATTGACTGTACCTAGGAAGACGCTGATACATGAAGCTTTCGTTGTGGGCAGAAACCATCTTTTTGTGCTGTGTTTGTACAGAGCCTCACATAATGGATTCCTGGGCTATGAATGGGACCCCTAGATGCTATGGAAATACAAATAATAAATTATTATTAATAATGGTCGCTTAAAGAGATGCTGCTGCAATTGTTAGGCTTGATATTTGTCTTACATGATTTTTACATTTCTAAATTATAAATGAATAGAAAATACCACAGCCAACCAATCTAACAAGATGTTTGCTGCTTTGCACTCATGAGCAGCCCAACCCAGCACTCAAGTATAAGGGTATGTCTACACTAGCCCCCTAGTTTGAACTAGGGAGGCTAATGTAGGCATTCGAACTTGCAAATGAAGCCCGGGATTTAAATATCCGGGCTTTATTTGCATGTTCCCGTCGATCGCCATTTTTAAATCCCACTAGTCGAACTAACTGCCCGCGGCTACGCGCGTAGTCAAACGTTAATTCAAACTAAGTCCTTAGTTCGAATTAACTGTTTTTCCTTGTGGAATGAGGTGTAACAATTAATTTGAACTAAGGACTTAGTTCGAATTAACGTTTGACTGCCGCGTGTAGCTGCGGGCAGTTAGTTCGGCTAGTGGGATTTAAAAATGGCGATCGATCGGAACATGAAATAAAGCCCAGGATATTTAAATCCCGGGCTTCATTTGCAAGTTCGAATGCCTACATTAGCCTCCCTAGTTCGAACTAGGGGGCTAGTGTAGACATACCCTAACAGACTAGCTTTTTCCAGAGTACGCAAGTTGTCCTGTGCAAACACCAAAAGAAGTAGGTGCTGAGCTCTTTTGAAAATCTACTGTCAAAATAGAATGTGTTGTGTGTTGGATGCGTTGGAAAATGTGTCTCTTATTTAGGGACTTACGTGGAGGTTAACTGCTTAGAACTATGTTCCCACTTGAGGGGACTGAGAACTTGAAGATCTGGACCCATGTTCTTGTGAAATCTGGTAGACGTGCTTCCCAGCATTCATCAGTTGCCATGCAATTGCCAAATATTGTGTCTTTAGCCTCCACTCCTAACTCTACAGTAATAAACATGCATGTACAGGCTGGTGATCAGGGTACAAGGAAAGAGATTCTCTTTTCCCCTCTGCAAATTCCTCTTACATAAGTTGCTTTAAGAGACTTTCAGCAGTCTGTTTCTCAAGAACAATCTTTTTATTCCTAGCTCTGGGAGGCGCTGTCCTAGCCCTCCCACTCTGCAGCCTAATGCGCGCTGCACCTATCCTAAAGAGGAAAGCAAATATCCCTGATTGCTCTGCTATAAAATACCTTTGCTAAGCTCCCTAGAAGCCAGTGCCTTGTAAAAAAGCTTCTCTCTCAAGGTTCCAGTCAGCTGGAGCCTTTCCGAAGTTTGAGCTTGGGAGATTTATTGCTCTTTAACAATCTTGCAGTTTTTTCTCTGCTAGGCCGTAAACACGTAGGGGGAGAAGGCAAGAGAGAGAGTATCAGTTAGATGTCTTGCTGGGGCCAAAACCCAGCTGTGTGCAAGAGTAGGAAGGACCTTTCAGGTTCCGAGAACAGGTTTAGTGCGTGAGCATTGCAGCAGAGCAGGGAGGTTCTCCCTACCAAGTTGGAAAGCTGTTAACCAAGACCTCCTGAAGAAGTGGGCCAGATTCATTCCCATGTTGGCACATGAACAGAAATTAGGGTGTTTTGCCTTTTCCTATCCTAAGCCTGCTGGGAGCTGGCCCCTTGAGACCAACTGCTCGTGGTCCTATGCATCATAGTGGGACAAAGCACAGAAGTGTCATCTAGCCACTCTGCCAAAATGCCCGTGGTCCCACCAGATATCCTCCCCTATGCCAGAGCTTCCTGCTGGAAAGGGCGGGGTAGAGGTGGCTCCATGCTTCATGCAGAGGGCCTCCTCTGCTGGGGATTATTCTCTTAGGCTAATTCTAGACTGCACTGCTTTTCTGAGATACCGGAGGTACCCTGGAAAAGCAATACTGTGTCCAAGGAATGCGTCCGCCTTTTCGGAAAATTTTTAGAAAAAGTGGATGCATTCTTTTGCCATCCCTGTGCATCTCGTTTTACGAGGAATAAGGGATGCGTCGAAAGAGCACTTTTTCCCAAAATTTGGCACCGTGTAGATGCATCAAATTTCAGAAAAGCCTCTTTCGACAGTAAAGCAGAAAAAGCGTACCGCAAATTGTGTTTCTTTTGCCGACTTACCATTGCAGTGTAGACCTAGCCTCAGTGGAGGAGGGCCTTGCAGCTTGTTTGGTTTTGCTGGCACAAAGGAGGCTGTGAGCAACTGTATCGGGGTTTATAAATCACAGGCTGTGGGCGACTACATCACCGTTTATAAATGGTCATGGCTGCTTCACAGGATGGTTCCAGTGCAGTGGGGTGAGATTCTGCCCTCTGTTACTCTCTTGCATACCAACTGGTGTCAGTGAATGAAGGCAGAATTCAAGACACTGGGCACCGTAAAGTGGAGAGAGATGAGTTCTACCTCAGCTTACAACTGTACAGCCACTGGTGGGTAAATCGAGGCAGAATTTGGCCCAGCAAGCTGGTGGATTTGTACATCACTGCAGTTATGAGGTGCCAAAAGAGCCTTAGAAACAAAATGCAACTGTGTTTTTTTTTTCATATTACACCAGTTAATAATGGCTGTTGGTAAATTATTGCCTGGTCTCCACTTGGATTTCAGATTTTGTTTTTTGTTTCAAACTGATTAAAGTTTTGATGTGAAGGGGAAAATAGTGGTAGAGCTCAAGGAATCGATTGTGTTTTGTAGATTACTGCAGCTACTAGAGGGTTTGAATAGCAGTAGAATCAGTAATATTCAGATATGATTAAATTCAGTCATCATTCTAGAAATGCTCTTTTTTAAGGCCTGGTCTACACTGGCAGAGAAAATCAATGCAAGATATGCAACTCCAGCTATGTGAATGCCCTCAGCATTCAGTTCAACTCCAGCTATCTAATTGCCGTCAGCATTCGATTTAGCAGGTTTTTACTAGACCCGCTATATAGAACCCCGGAGGATCAATCGCCAGAGCACCAGTCCTCCGTCAAGTGGAGACATGGTCATATTACTGGCAATCCAGGGTACAATTCTAGTAAAGATCCACTAAACCACATGTTGCGGGTCCCCCCAGCGACGCTGGTGTCATGAGGAGTAAGGAAAATCAACAGGAGTGTTTCTTCTGTCAACCTGCCGCTGTGGGGCTGACCCCGGAAGTTGATGGAAGGTATGTTGACTGCAGCTACACAATTCACATAGCTGGAGTTGCCTATCTTGCATCAATTTTCTCTGCCAGTGTAGACCTGGCCTAAGGCTTCATCATGATCATGTAATTTTTGATGATCAAGTTGCTAAATGCTGGCTTTTGTTTTTGGCTTGCTGTGCACTGCTCACCATGTAGAGCATGACTGATTATGTCTGACACCCCTGTCCTCTAGTCCCGAGGACAATAATAGACTGTAACCCTGGTTCTATGAACAATAGGATTTTGAAAGACTAATTTATCCAGAAAGAGAGAAACTCACTGGATTGTAACACTATTTGTAATTTGATTGCTCATTCTCTGGGGCAGATTGTCAATCCCTTACTCGTGCTGTTGAGAAGTTGGTCATAGACATGTTCCCAGTGAGGTCCGTGGAACAGCTTGTGAACAAGGCGCTCATCAGTATGACTAAGAGGTTCAGTTTAGTCCAGTGACAGTACTCATACCTGGCCTTTCTATAGCGCTACTTGTCTAAGATTTCAAAGGACTTGAATCTTTACCTCCCCAGGTGACTGAAGTGTGAGGTCAGGATTATTATCCCAGTGTTATATGGGGAAACTGAGGCACAGAAAAGTGATACAACTTGCCCAAGATGACCCAGCAAGTCAGCTGTAAAGCACTGAATAGAATCCGGGAGTCCTGACTCTACATTTCATGCACTTATCGCATACACAGTCAAACATAGGCTAGTTCTACACTGCAGAGAAAAGTCGGAAAAAGATACGCAAGTTGCAGTTCGCAATTTGCGTATCTTTTTCTGCTTTTTTTCTGAAAGAGGCTTTTCCGAAATTTGGCCTGTCTATATGGGGCCAAATTTCAGAAAAAACCTCCTCTTTCGGAACATCCCTTGTTCCTCTCACCGAGAGGAATACAGGGATGCTGAAAGAACATGTCCGCTTTTTCAGAAACTGTTCCGAAAAAGTGGATGCGTTCCTTGGATGCGGCAGCTTTTCCGGGATATCAGAGGTATCCTGGAAAAGCTCTGCAAACTAGACATAGCCATAGAGTCCCCACAAATTGGTCCAGTTTCACTGCACATAGGCTTAAGAGGATGCCTGATTTATAGGGCTTAGGAACTGGGATACTGCTGAAGTAGACACAAGTCTGGATCGGAGCCAGAACTTCTCCTAGAATTTGTGAATGCTTGGGTTTGATGTTCCAGAATGGCCCTGCAGCCCTAAAGAGCTGAACTTCTGCCTAGTTTTGAGGTTACAGCCTAGGCCCATCTCTAGGGATTCGTCCCGTGTCGACAGAGATAGAGAGTTCCATTGGTTAAATGACTGATGAGCATAAAGTTTGGTTTGATTTTATCTCTCAGTGAAACTAGATGGTAAACAGAAGCACCTCGGCAGGACTAGAACTGAGCAAAGAGTTGATTTTTCAGGTTGATGGCCGAACCTAATGAACAAAAAAAATTCATCATTTTGAGTTGCCTCAAATAATATTTTGTTTGATTCAATTTTAATTTTTGGATATTTTAAAACCTTTTTTTTTATAGAAATAGAGCTAATCACATTTCCAAATGAAATCTTGTTTTAAAATGAAAAATCAAAATGTTTAATTTTTGAAAGGGTCTAAATGCAACATTTGAGACTCTAAAAAAATCTCATTGTTTTGGCCAAAACTATTTGCCAAATTTGATCTGAATTTGCAAATAGTTTTGGATCATCCCCAAACTGCATCTTTTGACTAATAAACTACAGATCTGAAACTTTTGCCATCATGACTCGACTGTTTATTAATTGTATTACAGTAGTATTTAGAGACAGCTACTAGGCAAATATGCAGTAAAAGACACTCCTTGCTTCAAGGATCTTACAAAGTAATTGGATGAGACAGACAAAGTGGGGGTGAGGGAAGGAAACAGAAGCCCAAAGAGGGGAAAAGACTTGCTAAAGGTTACACAGACCTTAGCAACAGAGCCAGGAATGAAAGCCATCTTTCCTGACTCCCAATCCATGATGCTGTTCCATGCTTCCATCACCACTGTAGCTCCCTTCTCTGTTTCCTCCCTCCTAGGGTCCCCATCTCTGAGGGCGTATCCTCTCATCTCTGTCATCACCCGGCAGCCTTCTGTGGTCCATCACCTCATCCCTGCAGCTACCAGCTCCCGAGCGCTGTCACCGCACTCCTCCTCAGCCACCAGCTCGGAGCCAGCAGCCAGCGAAACCCATGCCAGCAGCGAGTCAGAAGGGGAGCAGCCCACCCCGCGCTTGAAAAAGCCTCGCCGAAGCCGGACCATCTTCACAGAACTCCAGCTGATGGGGCTGGAGAAGAAGTTCCAAAAGCAGAAGTATCTGTCCACGCCAGACAGGTCAGAGGAATGGGATGCGGGTGTGACTGGGCTAAGCCTGGGAAAGTGGCTCAGGTACTATTACCCTAACCCTGTGACTGTGAGTTGCAGACGCAGGCTCACGCTACAGTGCTAAAAATATCTGTGTTGGTGTTTGGACTGGAGTCTGGGCTCTAGCAAGATGGATGGCCCAAACATCTACACAGCTATTTTTTGTGCTGTAGTGTAAGCCTGAATCTGTAGACCTGGGCTCTGAAACTTGCTGCTGCGCAATCCTGACTGCTGTGTAGTCGTACCCTTTGAGACCTAGCCATCTAGAAGGAATTTGCATACGTGATGCTCAGAAAGCAGAGAAAAGGTATGTAACTCTGAGCTTACAGAGAAGATAGGGCCCAATGCAGACTTGAGTAGGTGAGTGAAGTCCCCAGGGCTCTGAGCTATACTGTCAGCAGTAAATGGTAGTATAAACTAAGGATGTTAAATATTGATTAATTTACTAGTCGATTAATTTTCATCGACTACTTGATAGGTATTTCCACATTCCTCCTTTGAAATGTACAAGAGCCCCAGTGTGGGCTCTTGTGTATTTCAAAGCGGAAGCACCTGCATGGAGCCCGGAGTCAGTGGGACTTCCTGCTAACTCTGGGCTGCACACAGCATGCCAGCTTTGAAATGTACAAGAGTCCCCAGCGGGGGCTCTTGTGCATTTCAAAGCAGAAGCACCCACATGGAGTCCACATGAACTCCCCAGCTGACCCCAGGCTCCACGCGGCATTTCAGAGTGGCAGTGCTGCACGGAGCCCAGGATCAGCTGTGCGGCGCTGCCCCTTTGAAATGCTGCGTGAAACGCATTTCAAAGGGGCAGTGCCGCATGGAGCCCGGGGTTAGCTCCATGCGGCGCTTGCCCCTTTGAAATGCCACCACAGCGTTTCAAAGCGACAGCACTGCACGGAGTCCGTATTCCAGGCTCCGTGCGGCGCTGCCACTTTGAAGTACCTCCTCTTCCTCCCGGCTTTGCTGCCTCTATCTGATAGAGGTAGCAAAGCGGGGGAGCAACTAGTCGACTAGCCCTTAACATCCTTAGTGTAAACCCCACATCAGGGGCCTGATTGTCCAGTGGCTAGCACTGCATGCCATCGTTGACCCTGATGCAAAGTGCATGTGTGACTCCCTTAAAGAAATGTAATCTCCATTTACTCCCTGTGCTGCTTCATCAGGTACCTGCAATGCTGCTGTTAAATACTAAAGCCTACCTCTGAAACACAGTAGCTCTTCTAAGGCGAGAGGACAGCAGCATCCTGGAAATTACACCTGACTCTAGTTTACTCTAGTTTACACACCTCCCTAGTTTACTCTTGTCCATTTCAAATGCATCAGGACACAGCCATGCATGACCAGGGCTGTTTCGAGGGCACTTTGGCCATAAATATCACGGGCTTTTTGCCCTGAGGGTAGAGTCTATCCCATAGCATTGCTTATCGTGACTATTTTTAAAAGACACAGGACAAAAATGTTTCTTAAAGAGGTCAAGTAGAGATAGTAGAAGGACTGCTTCTGCCCCTGCTCAGCTGTTGCAATGCTGAATGCTCTCCAGATGAACTTGTGATGTCTTTTGGACTGAGAGAGATGACTCTGCCATTGGTGGAGGACTTGGGCAAAAGACCAGAATAAATTTCAAGGCTAATTTTTCCCTGGATCAAAGGTGACCTGAATAAAATGAATCAATGGAAACCATATACTGCCAGTATGGTATAAAAAGAGAGTGCTTGATACATTTGCATAGCAGCCAGCATCTAGGCAGAGAGAGACATGCAAGCAAAGCTCCTTCCCTAGCTACATCCTCAAAGGGTGCAGCATGTTTTCCTTCTCCCATGCTGACTCCATTCCACTGGCCTGTGCAGCTGTGGGTGTGGGTGTGTAGGCAGAAACCTGCCTGTCACCCAACCCCTCTAGAGAAGCTAGTTCCATCGTGAACACTAGACTAGAGCAGTCTTTACTCTCAAGAAATATAGAGGCTAGCCCATAAACAGAGGTGCAATGGGGAACTGGGTTATTGTGCAACAGACTCACTGCAGCCACTAGTAGGGAAGGTCACAATCTCTCTTTGAGAGTCTCTCGACCAATATTATTTATGTTTCTATTTAGAGCTGGGTTGACATTTTCATACCTTACAATTTTCCCATTCGAAAATAAGGTTTTGGTGAAACTGAAGTTTTCCATGGGGAAATTTTAGCAAAAAAGTGCAAATTTGTTTTCATCCCCATTTCACATCCCTTTTACTCCAACCTTCCCCCCCCACTCCCAGTTTTCCCAGCTGAAAATAGTTAGAAAAAGTAATAAAAAAGGCAGGAGAAAGAAAGAGAGAGGAAAAGTCCTGAAAATCCAGAAAACAAAATAGAAAATTTTCAGCCTCCAAAAAATGAACCAAAATGACATTTGAATGAAACAAATGAAAATTTTCATTTCAAAGCACCATTTTAAAATGAAACTAAGGGGAAGATTTTTTTTCTTAAAAAAATTCTCACAAACTCAAAATATTTTGGTGTGACAAATGATGAAGGAAAGGCGTGTCTGGGTTTCCCGATCAGCTCCAGATTATACTGAATTAGGCTTGTTTGACTGGCTTTGTCTGGAACCCTCCCAACGAAGATATGAGATTACCCTATGATACAGTGTGACTCTGTGAATTGTTTTCCAGTGGTCACCTCATTGGCCTGGAAGTCAAAGAACTTTAATTTTGTTTCAGGCTCTGCTTGTACAATAATCTTGGGCAAATCACCACACTGCTCTGTGTCTGTTACCCTTTTGCGAACTGCCTCATATAAGGTGTTCTGAAGTTTAGTGAGTTACTATTTACAAAGTGCTTTGAGAGCCTCTTTTCAGCTAAAAAGAAAGAGAAGGTTTTTTTTGTTTTACAGAACTTGAATCACCCACATGTTGGGGTGCACAAAGAGGAAATTGTGGGTTTAAATTCCAGGACAAAAAGACTGTCAATTCAGATTGGTTTTACAAATCTAAAGACAGTGTTTGAGAGGTTCACAAAATCTTTAACTCCACGTCACCAATTCCTAGTTTAAACTATTTCTGAGGCCTATGATTGGAAGGATTCGATTTTTATTAGTAAACGTCAGTGAATGTTGGTTTTCAGTATATGTAACCTTTGTGTGGGCTAGACTTCACTGCCCTTCTCCAGTGTCTAATATAAAGAAAACCCCTCAACTCCCATAGAAAGTAACTGGAGACCGAGACTTCAGTCTAAGGAATTTCAGCAAGGATTGCGCTGTATCAGCCTCCCTACATTGAAGTACTAAAAGAAACTAAATAAATGAATTTAATTAAATAACTTTATAAAATCTTATGATGAAAAATCAATCTAATTTTTACAACATAACCATTTTATAACCCACAGACATTGTCTTCATAGTCACAATGAACATCAATAAAAAGAAAACCAAAAGAAAGATTTGAACAGTTCAGTCCACACAAAACACAGTAAGGGTATGTTTACACTTGCACCCTAGTTCTAAGTAGGGATGCAAATGCAGGCATTCGAAATAGTCAATGAAGCGGGGATTTAAATATCCCGTGCTTCATTAGCATGATCTTGCCGGCGCGTTACTCCGAATGCCAGCTGTTTCGAAAGTGAAAGTGCGTGCTGGGATGCGTTAGTTTGAACCAAACCCCTTGGTTCAAACTAACGTTACTCCTCATAAAATGAGGAGTAATATTAGTTCGAACCAAGGGGCTTGATTCAAATTAACGCGTCCCAGCGCGCACATTCACTTTCCAAACAGCTGGCATTCGGAGTAACGCATCGGCTAGATCATGCTAATGAAGCACGGGATATTTAAATTCCCGCTTCATTGACTATTTCGAATGCCTGCATTTGCATTCCTAGTTCGAACTAGGGTGCAAGTGTAGACATACCCTAAGAGGAAACTGGGAGAGCCCAAAAGCTTAGATTTAGTTCACCAAAGTCTCAGTTTATATCTGTCATCATCAGATCTGCACCGTATGCTGAGTTTGAACCACTTGCTTGTAGGGATCCTCAGACTCTTCCTCTGCTGTGGATCACTGCTAGACAACCAGCTCACTGATTAACCAGTCAACTCACACGTGAACTGACTTAAAGAAAACCCTGTTACAAGAAAATACAAAAACGGAGAATAACAAAATAGAAATGACTCTTTCTGCATTGCCACATTTAAAGAGGAGCCTGGAGAATCCCACTGACTGAGAAAGTGAATGAATCAGCTTGGCTAAAATCAAAATGGCATTCAAAGCATACAGTTAACACAGCAGAAGTTATTTTTCCCTCCCAGTTTCCTCTTGCTATAACTAGCACTGCCCATGTGCCCTGGTAGAGGGTTAACACCATCACTACCTACCGCAAAGTGCTGCAGAGTGAGGGGCAGCAGCCTGCTCTCTGCTCCTGGCTCAGCCTCTCCCAGCTCACCCAGGGCACAAGGCCCTTAGCAAAGCAGCTGCCCTGCTTGCTTGCTCATGGAATCTGACCCCAGCAACAGAGACAGAAGCTATTGGAGCAGACCCCAAACTACCATTTCCAGTTCCAGAAGCTTCTGTGTGTGGGGTGCTAAATCTGCCTAGCAACAATGACCCAGACACTATTCAGCGCTACCCCCTTTCCCCCGCCACCGCCCAGAGGTCTCTTAAAGAGATAGCTTCGTGTTAGGTACATGGGTTACATTCTCCCCTACTTAAATCCTGGCAGTGCACCTGAGACACAATCCAAAATATCTTGCCTTTGTTGTTCTGCACAGGCAAACAATGATGGGAAGTATGTACAATAGGCTTTTATCAGCTGTGAGTCTGTTGTTTTTAGAATAGTGGGGAAGCCAAGGACATAATCGTTATATTTAACTGGATGAGTTCTAATTCTGCCAGTCCTGCGAGGTTCCACTGGTATTTTGGTAGTGGTTGGAGCAACAGAAGAATTCAAACCATCTTCTCTGGGGAGCTCATTTTGTGAATTTTCCCCATCTCGTGTCTCTTCCAATTCAGTTTCCTGAAAATGAACACTTTGGTTTGGATCAAACTCTCTTGCCAGAGGGTTAAAATCAGACTCCCGGGGTCAAATCAAGTACAGATTCATCGTCATCTTCATTCTCCCTCTGAGTGACCACTTCAGTGGGTTTCTGTCTAGCTCTACCATTCACAGGAGTCTCTGACTGGTTATCTTCTGTTCATTTATGAGCAGAGATATATCCACACAGTCTTACTATGTTCCTATGAAGAATTCAGTTGGGACCATCTCTAGATTCTGCCTGTACTTTATATACGGGGATATCGTCTTTTAGCTGCTCTAGTACCACATGTGCTACGGGCGCCCATCTATCTGCAAGTGTCTGCTTGCCTCTAAGACTCAGGTAGCACACTAGAATCCTGTCTCCTGGTTCTACGGTTGACATAATTATTTTGACAAACTGACTAACATTTTTCCCCAATTAGGTAATAAACAAAATGCATAAATAGCCAAATTAAGAAAAATGCTGCTTGAAAATATTTTGTAGTTTGATTTCAGGACATTTCCTTTGTTTATTATGACATGATCTTGACATTTATTAGTTTCTCAGTATGTCTGCACTATTTTCAGTTCGAACTAGGAGGCTAATATAGGCATTCGGAAGTTGCAAATGAAGCTCGATTTAAATATCCCGGCTTCATTTAATCTTCCGGCGCCGCCATTTTTAAATGTCCCTTGGTCAAAACTCCGCGTGCCTGCGCTACACGCCGGCACGAGTAGGTAGTTCAAATTAGGATCTCTAATTCGAACTACTGTTACTCCTCGTAACGAGGTGTACCGGCAGTTCGGTCAGAGATCCTAATTTGAACTACCTACCCGCGCCGCGTAGCCGCAGGCACGTGTGTTTGACCAAGGGACATTTAAAAATGGCGGCGCTGAAGATGTAAATGAAGCCCGGGATATTTAAATCCCGGCTTCATTTGCAACTTCGAATGCCTACATTAGCCTCCCTAGTTCGAACTAGGGGGCTAGTGTAGACATACCCTAACTGTTTGACTATGAGCATATACTGTGGTTACGTTACTATTGTGTGACTGCCTGCATTTGCCTGACCTCCCCATCCCCATAATTTCCTGCAACTATGAAAATGTAAATTAACAATACAAAAAGTGTAAAAATAAATAGCTGCCCAAACTATAAAAAATGTGCATATGGAATCCTACCAGTCCTGCTTCTGTTTTTCATCTGATGCATCATGCTACCAAAACACAGGTCACATTGGGCCAGATTTTCAAATACTTAGCACCCACATTGGGGATGGGTTTTCAAGTGACTCCCATACCCATTTAAGCATCTAAAATGGGGTCAGATTTTAAGTAACTCCCATAGTGACTCATATGCCATGATTTTTCGAAAGAGCTCAGGACTCATTATCTTTTGATATCTGGCCCATTTGGCATGGTTCTGTATCCCCTAAGGCTGAGGGGTTGTGCTGACTGGCTCAGCACTGCCTCGTGTGACTGGTTGAGTGACACCATCAGTCAAGCAGTCAGGGCTATTGAATTAATTATAGGCATGAAAGTTTCTTGGCTTTCTCCATGACTGAGGCCAATGAGCAATCTCTGCTCCCATGGCTCTTCCTTTCTCTCTGTTTGTTTCCTTGGTTTCCTAGGCAATGCCGGTTATGCTAATATACATGGAGAGAGGTTTTAACTGTTACAGGTAATCTAGGTGTGACAAGATGCAGGCTTCCTGGCAGGAGTTCATCAAGCAGACATATTTCCCCTCCATTTGAGCTCATGAGCTAGTAAGGCAGTGATAAGACCATGGATTGAGATTTGCATTCACTCTTGTGTCCTTTAACATGGTCTAAATTGAGGAGTATGGTAAGCTACTGATTTGCATGGCTAATTAGAAGCAAAGACATACAGATGGAGTAAAGTCTGGAGCCTGTGGGTTTGATTCCGTTCTCATAGTCTCATCCATCTAGCTCTTGCAGTACCCCAGATATTCACTACAGGCTCCTTGAACTACAAAGGGGAAAAACATGTGTGGGTTTGTTAGGATGTTTAAATATTGTTGTGTGTCACTGTCCTCACTATATGGCCAGTTGGATCACAACTTTTGTTATGAAACTCAGTTTTGGAAACCATGTCTTCTGAACCTCAAATGCATTTGAATGCTACTTCATGTTTGCACCTGAACCCATCCGAGTTTTGCATGGCTTCACATTGTTGCCTAACATTTGCCCAGCTCTGCTTAGGACTTAGAATTTCTGAATCACACAAGGCCAAATTAATCCCAAATGCAGCTCCATTGCAGCACAAGGTCTAGATTTGTTCTCACTTATGAGATAAATAAATGTTGGGTGTGAACTTTGCTCAGGATCCCCAGATCGCAGGCTTTGTGTAGAACTAAGTAGATTAATAGCTATAAAGGAACTGCTACAGATTTGAAGGTTGGGCCCAGATAAGTTAGAATAAGCATCTGGGCTGCCTACTGTAACTTTCCTGAAGGCCCAACCTGCACAAACTTATTTATAGGCATTTCTAGAGTGCTCATCTCTGTGATATCAGCAAATTAATAGCACTTCTGAACATCAGGGTCAAGTTGACTCCAGTTGGACAACCAAGTTTTGTCCTCCTTCACTTGCCCAACCAAATACACAGGAAGAGATGGAAATAGACCAGCTATCTTACCATCCTCTTCTGTGTCATAACCATAAGATCATTCTTGCTTCCTTCATAAATTGGATTCTAAATTTGCGCCAGGACTGTTTACACTGATTTGTAGTTCTCATTCAAACTGGAGAGAAAATCTAAGCGAGGAGAAGCCAACAGTTATCTTTTTCTGGAATTTATGTCTGTGCATTGACTCTTGATGGGACACAGTCCCCAAGGATAGGCTACTGCAGTGGATTTGGACTCTACAATGCCTTTGTCAAGTCTCTGTCTCTCTTGTCTTCTAGGCTGGACCTTGCACAGTCACTGGGGCTGACTCAGCTCCAGGTGAAGACTTGGTACCAGAACCGCAGGATGAAGTGGAAGAAAATGGTAAGAGATCAATAGGTTCCCAGCAAGATCTCCAGTTTGATGTCAGAGACCAAGCCTGACTGGAAGTAAACCTGGGTCTACATTTGGCTGGCTTTGGCATAAATTCTGCCAGTGAAGCTATGCTGATTTCTACCACCTGAGGAACTGGTCCCGAATTTTAATGTTCAGTTTGTTGCTGATAACTAATTCCCTGAAAGGCTCACATAAGTGAGAGTTAAAAAAAAAGATATCTCAGAGGGGTAGCTGTTAGTCTGTAAACTCAAAAACAATGAGTGGTCCTGTGGCACTTTAGAGACTAACCTATATATATATATATATATATAGAACCATGAGCTTTCGTAGGCAAAACCTACTTCATCAGAGGGTCATGGACAGCAATGTGGATTCAAACCAAAGGGATGAAAGGGGTTTGGACAGAAATTTCTCCCTTTGCATTTTTGGCAACCCTGGGATCTTTATTGCTGGTGGGAATTGTGGGTACACCTGGACCATCAGAAAACTTCAACTCAGTGAAACTAAGTCCAGCGACATCCCTGCTTCTCACTGCTAAAGCTGTCTTTAACTCTGACCCTGCCTTCACCTCTTGCTGTGCTCCTGCTCCCTGTGGTCTGCCCTTCATTTCCTACATGCACTCCCAACTTCAAGCCTTTTTTTTAATGCAGTTTCTCAATTAATATACACCAAGCCTCCTCCCTGTCCTTCAAAAAGGACATCTAGAATGCCCACCTGTCCAATACACCAATAATGACAAGACTCCGTGCCAGTCCTGTATTGTATTGGAGGAAAGGAAGGACAGTCATGTGCACTTTGTGCCACTTAGTTCCATTCTGGCTGTGTCACTGACTCACTGCATGACCTTAGGCAAGTTGTTGCCTCTCTTTGCCCAGTTCTCCTGTGTGCAAAATGGAAATGATAGAAGTAGCAGAGCTATTTTGCTGACTCACCCTAGTAGGAAGACCTGATGGGTCTCAGTTTTCCAAAGCAGGAGTAAAAAAGGTTAAGTGTCTAAGGGAAACCAGATAGAAGGAGAAAAAACACACTTTAGAAACTCAGGCTGAGGTCTGATTGTTGTTACTTAAACTAAGAATGAAAGAAAATCTTAATCAGAGAGCTGAATTTGGACAAGGCTCTGTGTGTGTTGAGAGTTGGGTATTGAGACCCCTTTACAACCTGCCTTGAACTCTGGACTCTAAATAGAGTCTGAAACGTAAATGTCTGCTGGGTTTGTGCTTGCCTCCATTTAGATTAATTAGGCCTCATTTAAGTTCCACTTAGCCTATGTATAACTTAAGTTCCATTTGAGACCTGAAGGCAAATAGGAGGTCAATAGTTCCTAGACCTTCAGCCAGCCCTTTGAACAGGGGTAAATTGCATCCTAATGTTAAAAGTACCATCGGGAAGTTGGATGGTAGACACCGATGTAGTTCAGAATGGTCCAAATGCCTATTGTTTTTGTTCCAGGTACTGAAAGGTGGACAGGAAGCTCCGACTAAGCCCAAAGGCCGTCCAAAGAAAAACTCCATCCCCACCTCAGAAGAGATTGAGGCAGAGGAAAAGATGAACAGCCAAGTTCAGAAGCAGATGTTGGAGACATCTCAGGCCCAGGAAGAGCCTGAATTGACAGAGAAGCCTGAAGTCTCCTTGGAGACGGGAAAGTCCCCAGAGCACACACTGGAGCCCTCCTCAGAGGAGACCACACCCTTGAGCTAAAAGAGGAAAAACAGGAGGAAAAAAAAGGAAAGATTTAAAAAAAAAAACCCTCCCAAAGACTTTGTGTATAAGTCAGGAGCTTGTGCACTTTGTGCCACTGGGAATTAACCAGCATGGGCAGCTGTGGAACAAAGAAACCCAATGCATAGGATGACAATCTTTCCCTTCCCAAGAGCATGTGTAAGTTCTCTGTGAAGGACAAGGGGGCCTGAGTACTTCTAAGTATTCTCCAGAGGAAACAGTGTGTCTAGAAACCTGAGAGAGCCTGGAGACACAGAAAAAGCCCAGGACTCCTTTCAGGCCTTGCAAGGTGGTTGTGTAGTGCTTATGACCATCTGGGAGGGTTCAGTGTATTTGCTTGACTTTATTCTCACCTTTTAAGGTTGAACTAAAGGACAGAGTACTTAGTCCGGCCTCAAGGCAGTGACTGCCAAGAAAAGGGGAAATTTACAGCATGATTGCTTATTTAACCAGCACTTATTTCTGTTAGGGATGAGCCCAAGCAAAGCAGTTTTTTTTTCATTTGGAGGATGCACACACCCAGGGTTTTGGTTCAGCCCATTATAAAGATACATGGCAAGACTCAGCCCCAGGTCAAAATTCAGAGTTCAGACCTCCCTGGGAGGTTTGGGGTGATCAGATCTGGGGTGTGGATCTTTACAAACTTTTATAAAGATAAGGCCACTGGATAAAAATATAGCTTGAGATCACGGTTTGGATTTCAAGTTCCTCCAGAGGCTTTGGGCTGCTCAGAACTGGGATTTTTTGCTCCAGGCCCATTTCTAATTATTGTAGGGTTTGTATTTTTTTTTCCCAAGGAGCATTTAAATGTTTTCAGGGTTAGGGGAAAGCAATGAACTTAAGAAGTTGCTGAGGAAAGTTTGCGTTTGTTTTTAAGACCTGTGTGCCAAGAACAAATATGCATCATGTTTCCTAAAGTCTTGTGGAGGGTGCATTTTGCCTGAAGGCTGCAAGAGATGTATTAAAATAACCTTTATTTTTTAATTAAAATTAAATATATAAATAAGACTCAGTGCCATTTCTCTTCTAAATCCCAGACAGAGGATTTGTCGCACTCACGTGGGCATATACACACGGCGTTCAGACTGATTTGTTTTAGGCCTGGCTAAGCTGTACTACTGTTGCTGCCACCCATGTTAGTGTGACTGTCCTACACTCTGATTAGCTCTCAGTGACCTATAGCAATGGTTCTCAAAATGCAGTCCCCAGGCTGCCTCCCAGGTGGTCCACAGCTCAAACGCACCCCCATCTCCTCCCCCATGCAGCCACGAGACTTGGAGCACCAGCTCCGGCTTCTGGGCGTACATGAGTGGGGGAGGTGAAGAAAGCCTCAACCAGACCTGGCTCCCCGCTTGCGTCTGCCCCAGTGCCCCCTAGAGCCACCCCAGCTTCCCACCCACCACCACTGGGTGGCACAGGGACCCTGCGCACAGCTGGGACACCCCTGCCTCCACAGGGTTGATGCCCTGCCCCCTCCCCCCAATTGCGCACCACTGCTGCTCCACCTGTCCTGTCCCTGCTGGCATGCGGGGACCCGTGGGTAGTGGGGGGAGGTGGGACGGGACAGGCTGTCCCCATGCATGCGCCGCTGCTACTCCGCCCGCCCTGGTCCTGCTGGCATCAGCCCCCGGCTCGGGCTGGGGGAAAAGGAACCAATGGAGTGGGGGAGTCCTCCAAAAGCTGCCTCAGCTGCCTGCCCACTTCCACCGGGCAGTACAGGGACCCCACACAGAGATCCTGCTCCTGCTCATGTGCTACTGCTGCTCCGTCCACCCCAGCCCCACCGGCATGCGGGGACCCGCAGGTAAGGGGGGTGGGAACAGGCTGCCTTGACCCTGGGGCCTGGCTAGGACCATCCCTGAGCAGCCGCCACCATACGAGATGGGCCAGGGGATGAGGGGTGTCAAGGGCTGGAGGGTGATGAGGCAGTGGGCAGGTCCTGGGGGAAAAGGGAGTAATGGGGTCTGCCCCTGGTGCCTTTGAGAGCCAACCCTGCTCCCTACCTGCCACCACAGGCAGCACAGGGACCCCACACAGCGCTGGGACCCCCACCCCCATGGGAGGGGTGGGAGAGTGGGGGCCAGGGATGGGGGATGCGGGGGCCTGTGTGAGGAGGCAAAGGGGGATTCGAGACTGGGGTGTGATGGGGTCAGGCTCAGAGATCGTAGGACCCGGGGGCACATGGTAAAGTGTGACTCCTCCCCATAGGCAAGGCTGTGCAAAGAGCAGACCCCAGGGATTGCCCATAGCTTGACCCATGCCAGGGAGCAGGGCACAGATAGAGGGACAGAGCGCAAGCCCTGGACCGGTGCAAAGGGAGACAGGCCTGGCCTGTCTCAGGGAGCTCAAGGATGCTCAGGTCAGTCCATTGTTCTGAAATCTCCCCTGGCTCTAACAAACTAGACCCTCCCCCCAGCTGGGGACAGACCATCCACCCCTTTAGCATCACATCAGGGAACTGAGGTCAGGGTCAACCCACAGTTCTTCCTGAAACCCACCGAACTGTGCAGTGCTGCTTTTACACAGCTCCACCCCACAGGGGCTGCATCTCAGCACTGAGCAGGGGATCCCTGCCCCACCCCAGGGCCTGCTGCTCCTCTGCACCAGGTGGGAGATCCCTGTATAACCAGCCCTCGAGTCAGTGCTGCGCAGCCCCTGGCTGTCTCGTAGCCAGTGACGTGAGAGTCCTGCTGTGGGGGGACGCTGGGAGCCAATATCTCTGGCAGGACAAATGAACTGGACAGTCATGGGAGTGGGGAACCAGAGCTACTCGCTGGCCAGGAGGGAGCTGAGCTCCCACCCCCTCCCCTCCTCGCTGGAGGAAGGGCAGGGCAGTGACGCGCTGCCCAGAGGCTTTTTCCTGCTGCAACGGGGCACAAAGCCAGGTAAGTGTCCCCCCTCATGCCCAGACCCCCATGCTCCAACCCCCCTCACTCACTCCCCTCCCCCTACCAAGACCCCACACCTCCAGCTTGCTTCTATACTTTCCCTTGCTTCTGCACCCTTGCTCTTGGCCACACTCTGCACCCTCCCTTGCTCCTGCATCTCCCCCCTGGCCAGACATCTACCTCCCACCCTGCTCCTCCATCCACTGTTGCTCCTGCGCCCTCCCTCCTGGCCACACACTTCACCCTCCCTTGCTCTTGCTCCCTCCCCCCTGGCCAGACACCATACTCCCAGCCTGCTTCTGTACCCTACCTTCCACCTAGATCTTCCACCCTCATCCCCTCCTGTACCCCACCTCCTGCCCAGATCCTGCATCCCCATCCCTATTCCACTCACTGGGAGCTCTGTCTTGCACCCCAGAACCTAAGGGGGGTCCACAAAATCCACTAACTTCGGCACCCCAGAAAAGTAAATGGCCTATGAGAAACCCTGAACCTCAGTCTTCCCTGGCCCTTCCCTCACCTCATGGAGCTGGAGCACCAGAGGAATGAGGTGTCTCAGTTGGGGGCCTCATCAGTGAGGGCTGGGGGGGTTTGGAGGGGTTTTTTTTTGCTTCTCATTTGTATGGTCCTCAATGGATTTTTCTGTGGTTCAGTGACCCAGAAGAGGTTCGCCACCTCTGCCATAAATAAAGAAAACATTGAAACCTTTTGTATCGGACATAAAATTTTACTTTATTTAAAATGAAGTTTGATAAACTAACATGAGAAAGTTAAAATGCTTCTGTTTAATAATTTAAATTAAACCTGTTTAATAAATTAAATTAAACCCTACCTGCAGTACTAGCAAAATGGCTCGGGCATAATTAACAGTGAGTTTCCAAATAATGAGGAGTAACGTTAATTCGAACCAAGGAGTTAATTCGAACCTGGTGCACACTTTCACTTTTGAGACAGCTGTTGAGCGGAGTAACGCACTGGCGAGATCATGCTAATGGAGCGCGGGATATTTAAATTCCACGCTTCATTAGCAATTTCCGTCGCCTACATTTGCAGCCCTAGTTTGAACTAAGGAGCAAGTGTAGACGTACCCACACAGAAAACAAATTCAACTCAAAAGCGGGGAGAACACTGTCAAACCAGTTAGTTAATACACTTTAAATTCTGCCTAAATTACTGTGAACTATTTGCTTAACTGGTACAAAACCCATGAAAATTGATGGAAGTCTTTCCATTGATTTTAGTGGGCTTTGACCAGACCCTAAATCCATGGGAAGTTCTGAATTTTATGTGCTCTTAGAGGAATAACATACAAGATTTCTAATGCTTCAGGGGGTAGCCGAGTTAGTCTGTACAGGATAAACTTAAAAAACAACAAATAGTCTGGTAGCACTTTATAGACTAACAAAACATGTAGATGGTATCATGAGCTTTCGTGGGCACAGCCCACTTCTTCAGATGACCGGAGTTTTGAGTTTAGGATGTGCAGACCCAAAATAATTTCTAATGTGATGAGGCATAGAAGTCCCATTCAGAAACTGGCAGGCCAGAAATTAACCCTCTCCTTCTGGCTTGATCACTTAGGTGCACCGAGCACAGGTTGGCAGGGTAGCCGAGCTGGGCCAGCCGCACAGAGATAAATGATCTTCTGGCACCTTAAAATAACAGAGTGCTGTAGTAACAGGAGGGCAGAACATAGTGGGAGTGAGAGTCAAGAACTGGTGGGATGGGGAGGTGGTTTATTTACCTTTTCTTCCCTTCAGCTTGACTGAGCTGAGCCACATTTGTGCTGTTCTACAGTGCGTGACCTGAAGTCCATCCAGAAAGTCCGTCCATGTGCCATGCCATGTGGGAGGAGGTGGAAGACAAAGGTCTGTCTACCTGGAATGGGAGGAAAACTCCAGGGCTGGAAGTCTGGGCTGGAAGAAGGAGCAGGCTGAGGAGGATGTGAATCTGGAACTAGGACAGATCTGGTTTTAAACCATGTCCGGATGGTCCAGAGCTGCTGGGGCAATGGCAAAGTGTAGAATTAAAAGTACAAGTTATCTGCCAACAGGAACCTCTATCGCCCCATCAGTGAGAGAAGTCCATCTTCCCCTCCCACCTTCCTTAGTACCACTTGCTTCCCACTTCTGCAGCTTCTTCACAGCACTCAGATGATACCTCCTGGTGAGCACATAGAAGCTCTGCTTTTGGAGACAAATATGCAGAGATCCCACCTATACCAATGACCTGTAGGAGAGGCAGTGTGACCTACTGGACAGGAACACAGGAGATTTGGGCTCTATTCCTCACTCTGCCAGTGGCCTGTTTGAGCCAAGTTGTGATGATAGCAACAGAAATCCCCACAGGGGTGTACGGTTCCCATCCAGAGTTCTGGCTGTGACCCATCTCTTCTATTTTGCTTGAGACACCTGCTCAAAGCCAATCCTACAAGGCCCAGACCTCTTCATGCAAAATACTGAGTTCTCTCAGCTCCCAGTCTGGATCACCTGGCCCTAAACCTCCTCTATACTGAAGACATATAAATGCATAGTTAGATGCTCATATAATTTTGTCAAAACTTGAGTTTTTGTGTTTGGCTTTTTGTTATACCTCTCTCTCCCCTCTTTTCCCTTCTTCCCCCTCATTTCAGGAGCAAAATGGAAAAAAAGAAAAACAAAATTGGAATAGAAAAATAGGAGAAAAGAGATGGGGGAAGCAAAATATTAACTGAAAAGAAGAAAATCTGAAAAAAAGTCAGCTTTAGTTTAAAAAATCCAAAGCTTTGTTTATCCATTTCCCATTCTTTTTTCTCCTTACAAAAATCAGATTTTTTTCTAAATATGAAAATTCAAGAGAAAAAACAAGCTCTTTTGTGAAATGGAGGATTTTGATGGCTTTACCTATTTTCACTCAGATATATACAGTCCTACTGGAGGAGAAGGAATAGAATTCTCAGTACCGGGACTGAAATATCTTTATTTTATATATGCTTGTATGTTGTAAAGCTCTTTGGGCAGAAAGAATCATGGTCAAAATGTTTTAGCTGTGCCTTATTGATTTTGGTCATTTCAATTGTGTTGGGTGCTCAGCCTGAGATAAGTGAAATGAGCCAGAGGTTTATGCTGGTGTCTATGCTCTTATGTGTCTCTGGTTGACTGAATGCCCTGTTACAATGATGCAGACAAGTCACCTCCTGAGTTTTAGAAAGTGTTAAATACCCACCCTCAAAAAATCTGGTCCCTTTAAGGTGCCTCAGTTTGGGAATTTATGCACAAGAGGTACCCAAAAGAATCACAAATCACTTTTGAAAATGTAGGCCTATCTAAAGTGAAGATGCTCAGATCTAGAGCAGATTTAGGTTTGAATTAAGGGTCTGGTTTCAAGGCTCAGTACACCATTGCCCAAAGTATCTTAGATGTTGGCACTAGAAGAGGACCTGTTAGAACGCCCACTCCATCACCCTGCCAATAAAGATCATCCCCCACCATACATGCTTGCCCAGTCTCCCATCTCTCACTTGCCCCAGAATATTTTCCAATCTTTTACACCATGTTTCATTGCACACTCTGTGTGCCCAC
This sequence comes from Rafetus swinhoei, assembly GCA_019425775.1. NCBI lineage: Eukaryota > Metazoa > Chordata > Testudines > Trionychidae > Rafetus > Rafetus swinhoei. Next base: position 8,221,899 of record CM033429.1, on the reverse strand, counting down.
CATATTTCCTGCAGTAGCCTCAGTCTGGCTCCTGCTGTTTACATTATTTAGACTTTCTATACTCCCTCCGCCTTGCTGATCCAACAGCTCCATTCCTGGTACCTCCATGATCTCCTGTCCCTTGCCTGACTTCCTTACAGGGGGTTTTAGGGCCCACCATATTTCTTGAAAGCAACTTGGCCTTAGCTCTGCTGGAAGGGCTGGATGGAGGTGTATCCATTTTTTGTCCAGGACAACCTCAAGCTCAAAAGGGACATGGCAGCCATCTCACAGAGGGAAGAATCCCATTGTCAGTAATGGGAAATAGCGGCCATTTTGAATAAGGGCAAACCATGAGATTGAAAAGCATGAGTCAGAAATTAATTAGAAAACCCCTGACTGTGAAAAAGAGTTGGCATCCCTATATATTCCCATTAGTCTCATAGAAGTGAAAGTTCAGAGGGGAGCAGGTTTCAATGTGGAGCTTTAAAAGCAAACCTAGGATGTTTTGGGGGCATCTCCAAAATACAGTCAGATGGGAATCCCTCTTTCCTCTGAAGCACGTGCTTGCTATGAGCAGGAATGCTATCCCAAGCCCCTTGCTACATTGTTATTACACCATGCATTGCTGAATCATTGGAATAATAATACTCAGAGTTGTTGACTCGAGTCCCACAACTTGAACTCCAGTCCGACTTAAGTCGCCTAGGTGACTCGACTTGAGATTCGACTCGGGTTCATTGTTTGTGACTTGAGACTCGACTTGAGACTTGCTAATTTTGATAAATCGACTTGGTGAAAAAATTGTCCGAAAATGCTGATATTGATGGCTTGTACAAAAGTGACTTGACATTTTTTAAATTAAGATTTGAGACTCGACTTGGGACTTGACTCGGAAGTGACTTTAGGGACTTGAGACTCGACTTGAGACTTGAACTGTAGTGACTTGAGACTCGACTGGGACTTGACAATGACGACTTGAAGTCGACACTGATAATACCGTGGCCATAGCTGATCTTAGGGGCGGGCGAGCTGGGCAGTTGCCTAGGGCCGCTATTTTCAAGGGGCCGCCGACAGAGCTGGTCTTAGGCTCTAAGTCAATGTTAGGCTCTTTTTGTCCAGAATTTTTGTTAAACCATCTGGCAACCCTACAGGCGAGCCAGGTGGTCGCCTGGGGCCACCAATTGGTTAGGACCGGCTCTGACTGTGGCATAGCAATACTTGATATGAACAACATAAGAAGGGCCGTACTGGGTCAGACCAAAGGTCCATAGAATCATAGAAACATAGAATCCTAGGGCTGGAAGAGACCTCAGGAGGTCATCGAGTCCAGCCCCCTGCCCAAAGCAGGACCAATCCCAACTAAATCAACCCAGCCAGGGCTTTGTCAAGCTGGGACTTAAAAACCTCTAGGGATGGAGATTCCACCACCACCCTAGGTAACCCATTCCAGTGCTTCACCACTCTCCTAGGGAAATAGTTTTTCCCAATATCCAACCTAGACCTCCCCCACTGTAACTTGAGATCATTGCTCCTAGTTCTGCCACCCGTCACTACTGAGAACAGCCTCTGCATCTTCTCTGGAACCTCCCTTCAGGAAGTTGAAGGCTGCTATCAAATCTGCACCCCACTCTTCTCTTCTGCAGACTAAATAAGCCCAAATCCCTCAGTCTCTCCTTGTAGGTCATGTGCTCTGGCCCCCTAATCATTTTGTTTGCTCTCCTCTGGACCCTCTCCAATGTGTCCACATCCTTTCTATGGTGGGGGCCCCAAAAATGGCCGCAATACTCCAGATGTGACCTCACCAGAGCCGAATAGAGGGGAATAATCACTTTTCTAGATCTGCTGGGAATGCTCCTCCTAATGCACCCTAATATGCCATTAGCCTTCTGGGCTACAAGGGCACACTGGATATGAGTCAACAGCTTCTCATCCACTGGAATCCCCAGGTCCTTTTCTGCTGAACTGCTGCTTAGCCAGTTGGTCCCCAGCCTGTAACAATGCTTGGGATTTTTCCGTCCCAAGTGCAGGACTCTGCACTTGTCCTTGTTGAACCTCATCAGATTTCTTTTGGCCCAGTCCTCCAATTTGTCTAGGTCACTCTGGACCCTAGCCCAGTATCCTGTCTTCTGACAGTGATCAATGCCAGATGCCCCAGAGGGAGTGAACAGAACAGGTAATCCTCAAGTGATCCCTCTCCTGTCATCCAGTTCCAGCCTTTGACAAAAGGAAGAAAGCCTGCTGAGGCTGCTGTGATCTGTCCGTGCCAAGAGAGAAAGGTGTGCTGCTGGCTGTTGCCAGTTGAACAAAGGGAGCTTCCAGTCTGTTCCAGCACATGCACATCCATTACCTGCTGGAAACACTGAGGCTATTGTTTTGTCAAACAACCTAAGGCAGGAGGAGGGTAAGTTGTTCCACAAATAGCAGGGAGCTACTTGCAGCCACAGAAGGTCCAGGGCCAACTTAGCTTTTTGTCTTGCTTTCGGTGGTGAGCAAGAATTTTTAAAACAATTCATTAGACAAAAGAGTTTTCTAGAGAAGAAGGTGGGTTTCCTAGAGAAGAAGCTGCTGTCAGAGTGCAGGCACTAGCAGCAGCAACATTTGGGTGAATGCTTCCTATAGCTCCATCAAGGGGTAGAAACCAACACACCAGAGACAGAAACACTTCCACTTTGCATGTCTATTAAAATCCTTCCCAAGCGCTGGCTACCACTCATGACCTGTAGGCAGGGTAATAGAGTTCATGGCCATTTATGTGCTCAGAGTTGTCAGTTACCAGTGTTACCTGCACTTGGAAATTCATGGCAGCACTGAAAGAACTCTCATCTTCCTGTTTCAAAAGTGCAGGCCTCTGACATTTCAGCTAAAGGAAAATCTTCAATAGCAGTACAAGGCCAATGAATCAGTGCATATGCATATGTAACCCACATGCTTTAGGGTGCTGTATTTTACTTTGTTTCTTCACAGGATGGGGAGAGAAATAGTGGGGTGCTCAGGGCACAGGTTTTGGAGTGTGTGTGTGTCGGGGGGGGTCAGGGCACAGGGTTTGTGAGGGGGATTACTGGGGCCACCCGTAGCAGCGAGGGTGGTGCTGTTCAGGTGCGGGCTTCTCCCAGGGATTCAAATCCAACTAACTATCTAATTCAAAGCCTTGTTTGCTAAAGCAAATTTAAGGTATTTTAAAAAAAATATTCTTAACCAGAAGTGGTTGAAAAGTGAAAACCCCTTCTCATTCAGACAAAAAATTAAAATTTCAAAGACATTTTATAACATTTTAAAGGAACCTGTGTTTTGCTTTTTAAAAATGTATCATGATTTTTAAAAATCCCCCACTTTTTTTGAAAATATTATGGAAAGATATTGAAAAGAGGATTTTTAGTTATGTATTTAACAAAAATAAAAGGAAAAATTCCAAACTTCAACAAATGTTAACGTTGTTTTTTTTTAAAAAGACTCATTTTCAACACAGAAAACTTTTGCTTGAACCATTGCAACTAGTTCTATTCCTGAGGGTATGTCTACACTAGCCACCCTAGTTCGAACTAGGGTGGCTAATGTAGTCATTCGAACTTGCAAATGTTCCTGCATGTTCCTGGGCACCGCCATTTTTAAATGCCCAGTAGTTCGGACTTCCTGCCCGCGGCTACACGCGGCATGCGCTAGGTAGTTCGAACTAAAGCCCCTAATTCAGACTACCGTTACTCCTCCTGCAATGAGGAGTTTGAACTAGGGTGGCTAGTGTAGACATACCCTAACTGTAGTCCCAGTCCTGCAATTAGATTTGTGCAGATGAAGTCTGGCACTTGTGCAGAGCCACATTCACATTAAGAGGGTTTTTAATAAAAAAGAACACCTCAACCAATTGGGCACCTCATCTGACTGTGTGACAGGTGCTGTTGCCATGTGTAATCCGTTGTATCAAAACAAGGTTGTTAGGCTAATAGAAACAATTCTCTCCCTCCAACAACTAAGTTCTCTTTGCTGAATTTGGACCAACATTTAAACTAAAACTAAAAAGTATTACTAAAAATAGTAATATTTGCTACTCTGGAACCTATCCGGGGGCTCACTTCTCCCCTTGTGGATAGGTGGAACTAATCATTGGTGAGCCCCTCATGGCTGGATATGGTGTGACAGCTCTTGTCCTGTCTAGCATTACTTGCCGACAGTCACCGTCCTGTGGCGGTCTGCCTCTTCTTGCAACTCAGCCTCCACAACTCCTTTTGGGTAGCTAACAAATGAATAATTCCAAAAGCTTATGTCCAGGCAGTAGCTGGTGACTTGAGGCCCAATGGTTCATACTCTCTTCTCTCAGGTCTCTGAATTGTGCTTGCCCTTTCAGGTGAGGGGGGTCCTCCTGCCACTTCCTTCAGTGGCTGGTTGGGAAACCAAGGCTCTCTGACTACCCAGGTTCCAACCCAGAGACCCTAGGATGAGCCACCAAGGTCTGTTCAGTCAAATGTCACACCGCTGCCTTCTACCATTAGCCTTTTTTAGGCCTTTTTTCTGAGCCCCTTTCTGGGCTGTTTGTAGTGACAGCATAGCCGGGGCTTCTCCTCACAGATCTGGTTCCTGTCCTTGTGTCAGGGTTAATCAGAGGAGCTTGTTCCAGTCACCAAGGGTGCATCTACACTGTGCCCTTATCTTAAAATAAGCTATGCAATTTGAGCTATGCAATTTGTGTAGTGTATTTTGAGTTAATTTCAAAATAGCTTTTTTCTAAATTTGGCGCTGTCCACAATTCCGAAACGTCCCTTAATCCTCGTGGAATAAGGTTTACAAGGATGTCGGAATAGTGAGCCCATTATATTTAGACGTAATGGGCTTGCTCAAAAGATGTGGAATAGCCTTTTCAGGATACTCCCGGGATCTCAAAATAGCTCTGCAGTGTAGACATATTGGCCAGGGATCTTCATTTTCTAGTGCCCTGATACTGACTTCCCTCTGTCCTTGCAACCCCTCCAATCTCAATTTGAATGCCTCTTAGGCTTTACCCTCATTGCCTCTTGGATTCACCGCCAGCAGCTTGCAGCCCCCAGCTGGGGTAGCCTCCCCTGAGGTTAAAAAAACTAAGACAGGACATGCAGGATGGTCCTGGGCCTACAAGACTGGACAGCTGGATATGTGTTCTGAACACCTTGCAGACTTCCTGGGACAACTACCTCAGGAAGGGATGATCTTGGAAAAGCTGGGACAGCAGCAACCCTACTCCAAACTTCATTGCCCCCAGACTCCTCCTGGCTCAGGATCCTCCGGCTCTACCTCCAGGGTGTTCCCAGCCTTGCCACCTCTCACACAGGTCTCCTTCCAGGCCTCCTGAAATTGCTTTCCTCCTTTCTTCATGAAGGCCCAGCTCCACTCCAGCTGGGTTTGATCACCAATTATGCCTGACATCCAGTGGCTCAGGTACCCGTTAACCCATGGTTAACTAGAGTGGGATTTATGCCCGACACCCTCATGCTAGGGGCTCTATGTGCCCCCCGCCCCACTTTTCTCTCTATTCTCACATACCAGGGGCCCCATTTTTCCCTGTCAGGGGTTCTGCATGCCCCTCTTTTCCCCTACAGAAGAGGATCTGTGTGGCCCACCATTCTTCCATTTCACTCATGCCCTGACATGGCTAGAGCTGTTTGTGCCCCATTCCTCCATGTCCCACATTCACTTATTTCCCTCTTTTCCTTCATTCCTCCTTTCCTCCCTATAGCAAATTTCCCCATTCTTCTTCCTGCTAGGGGTTTTGTGTCACCCATTCCCTCAGTGCCAGATTAAGACATGCTGAGGCCCTAAGCTATGTCAAGTTTGAGGCCCCATAGCATGACCCCCAAAATGAACTTTTTTGTATTTAGAGTCCCCTCAAAATCTGAGGCCCTAAGATATAGTTTACTTAGCTTGTGCCTATATCTGGCACTGCATTCCCTGCTCCTCCCATTGCTGGGTTTTTATGTGCCTCTTCCATTCCTTTCCCCATCACACTAGGTGCACCTATTGTCCTCCACCCCATGCCAGGTGATCTGCATGCCCCCCCTTTCCAACTTTCGCCTCAACAGCCCCACTCTTCATTCTTCCACGATAATTTCTTTCTGTCTGGGAGATAAATCGTTCATGACGTCAACATTTGTAATTTGTATCAGAGCAAGAGCAGAGCTGAGATGGGGGTACTGTTATGCTTAAAACTCGTGGGCTATGTCTAGACTGCCCCCTTGTGCGTAAAAAATATGCAAATGAGGCAAAGCGTGGAATATTGCCGCTCCTCATTGGCATAATTAATGAGACTCTGTTTTTGCACAAGAGGCTTTTGCACAAAAAAAAACCCTCTTGCGTAAGAGCCGTTCTTCTGCATTTTTTTCAGGAAGAATGGGCTCTTGTGCAAGAGGGGGTTCTTGTGCAAAAAGGAGCTGTGTAGATGGCGCCTTTCTGCGCAAAAGCCTTTTGCGCAAAAACGGAGCCTAATTAATTATGCAAATGAGATGTGGTGATATTCCACGCGTTGCCTCATTTCCTTTTTTTTGCGCAAGAGAGGGCAGTCTAGACATAGCCCACACGGCTGCCGGCTGCCATCCACATGTTCTATCAGCTATAAACAGCAACCAGATGCTAGGGGCTCTTTGTGTTCTCCCAAATCAATATGGTTCCATCCACTGCTACTTAGAACATTACCTGAAATTTTGGAATTGGTGGGGCGTGGTATTCAGACATTATTGCATTGCAGACAGATAGAGAAATGCCATTGAGCTGAGTGTAAAACCTTGCTTTGCCTGGCAAATTAGCCTATGAAATGCAATGCCACATGATATTATTGGACTCAGGGATGTAATAGGATTCAACAGTGGATCAGATATTCATAAAAACAACAGGAGCATCAATGGTTACATTAGGCCCATTAAAAAATGCTCTTCTGAGGATTAGGAAGTGATCTTGGTCAGCTATTGGGGCATTATGTTATTCCAACAGCAAGACAGCTCTCCACAAGATACAACTCCATGAATGTGGTTTGGCAATTCAATGGGCTGTTTGTGATTCTTCTCTTCAGTACACAAGGAAGTACAGAGTATGTTATGCTTCATTATCTCAGTAATCTTCCAAGCAGCTGCCTCTAATCCTTAAGGAACAAACTATGGATTTGCAAGCATGACTGCAATCCACAAATAGATACCTTGCGCCAATTTGCGACATCATTGCAAATCAGATATACCGGCAATGGGTACGCAGACAAGGAGATAACTATTGGTGGCAATGAAGTTACTCCAGATTCATACAAATACAGCACAATTCCAACTATTCACCCAACCCTTTCCCTTTTAAGCATTCATAGATCAGTCAGAAAGCTGGAGTAATTCTGCACACCATTGCAACCAGTTTGAACGACAATCTCCTTGCATACTTCCCAATGATTTTTTTTAGCTCTCTGGCTTTGTTACATTTTTCCTCTTCCCCTCTATTTATTTTTGTTGCAGATTTACTAGGCACACAGATAAGTGCCATTTAGCTTTGCAGAACTGTCATCAGCAGCACTTTCTGAATGGGATCATTCACTTACAAACTATTTAAACACTAAAATGAGGGGTAGGAATTTACTGCCACGGGTCAACAAAGAGAGGCCAAGATCAACTGAAACTCAGATGTATTTCTCCTAGAATATAGGAATGTGAGGAGGACACTGAGGTTTTTTTAAATTTATCCTCACACATCAAATGTAATGCCACTTTGTAGATACTCTGTCTAGAATGAATGCCTTGGGTTTTAGCTGCTAGCAAGCATGGGATCTAAAAATATTAATAGATAGGCAATCATGCACCTGCTAATAAGAGCAGTGGGAAAATATATATTCAGTCATGCAATCATGTTCTCCAATAAAATTTGAGCCTTTCATCTACTTTCAGCCCACTGAGGCCACCACCAACAGTCAGTTCAAGGCAGTGAAGTTATTTGAAAATGACACAAAGTCGAGTGAATAAGACAATAAGCCCGTGTGACATTCTATATCTTGGGGAGTGTCCTCTCATGCTGTCTCTCTCATTTGTGTATAATTATGCTCTTGCATATAAAGCATGACATGAGAGCTATCAGGGGGAATGTATCTGTTGAAAGTGATTTTCTTATCTAAATATATAATCTCATTAATGCATATGAAGTTATGAAAATGTGTTGTAGAGTTGTTACTCAAATATGCTGTGGGTTTGGGAGTCACCCAGATACTTGTTCTCCAGAGACAATGAGACTTATAATTACTTAAAATCTATCTTTTATAATGAGTAAATTTGTTTATCTTTGCCAGTGAGTTTGCCTGAAGTGTCTGATAATTTGTTCAGGTTTCACAAAGGCTGGTGTGTATCAGTGTTCCCTCTAATCTTCTACATCCATGTGTGGATTTTTCCCCATCCCTGTGCAGAATACATTTGTATGTGCACTGAGGCATGTACAAATCCGCACCACCAAAACCAGTAGAAACACAAACCTAGCTGTGGGTGCTCTGCTTATCAGCCTGACACCATTTGAATCTCTCCTGAGTGGCTGCACAAGTGCACAGCTTACAGGGAGCACTGGTGTTTATCTACTTTCCGTTGATGAAGTGGTGAACCGGTTAACAATTTACACTGCTCATCTTGAGCAGTTGAAGACAGTACATTTCTGAGGTACAAGGCTGGGCTCTGAGGGGATTGGCAGGAAATCAGCCAATGGAAGCTGCCTGTTTGCAGGGCAGGCAGCACGCAAGCCTCGTGCCCCACCCCTAGTTTGTGGTGGCACTCAGAGAGACACATGGCCCCCACAACAGGCCACTCTGGGGTTGGGGAGGCAGGGAGCCTGCCTGAGGGACCCGCTGGGCTGCTGGCCTGAAGTCACCTAGGTAAGCGCCTCCTGGCCAGAGCCTGCGCCTGGCACACAGCCCCACCCTCTCTTGAATCCTTTGCCCTCCCTCCTGCATCCCTACCCCATGTAAGTGAAACCCTCTGCACCTCTGCTCCTGCACCCATGCCCCCTCCCCAGACGAAGGATGTTAAGTATCGGGTAATTGACTAATCGAATAGGGCTGTTGCTACACTTTAGAGGACTCCCCTGCTTACCCCAGGCTCCACATGACGCTGCCACTTTGAAATGCCACCGTGGTGCATGCCCTCCTCAGGAACCGTGGTGCATGCCCACCCCTAGGCCACTCAAGAACCCACCCCACCACCCCTCCTTCAGAGGGTCCCTTATCCTGCTTTCCTAATGAGGGGACCTGGGCTCCCCGCGGCATTTCGAAGCAGCAGTGCTGCACGGAGCCCAGGGTCAGCTGGGGAGTCCTGGGCTCCATGGGGCACTGCCGCTTTGAAGCACTCCCCCCTTGATAGAGGCAGAAAGGGCCGGGGGAAGCAACTAGTCGACTATCCGATAAGCATTTGCTTATCGGATAGTCGACTAGTCTTTCACTTTCCTACCCCAGACCCTGCACTCCAATCCCCTGCCCTAGGTCACAACCCCCCTTCTGCCTTAGGTCACAACCCAAAACCCTACACCCACTACATTATCCCTACACCCCTCCTCCAGGTCATAACCCCCTCCCAGACCCTGCTGCCCCTCCTACAGGTCAGAATATTTCCTGCACCCATGCCCCCTCCCAGATCCTGCATCCCCTCCTGCACCCCATTCCCCTGCCCAGGTCACAAGCCCTCCTTCATCCAAACTCCCTTCCATATTTCACACCCCCCCTCTGACATGCTAATCCTTCATCCTTCTCCCAGCTCTCTTCTGCACCCAGTCTCCATCCCCGACCCCACACTTCCTCCATTAATATCCCGGTATTTCGAATTAAAGCCCTAAATTCCTCCTGCAAGGAGGTTTAACAGGTAGTTCGATTTAGGGGCTTTAATGTGAACTACCGGGTCCCTGCCGCGTGTAGACGCGGGCAGTTAGTCTGGACTTGTAAATTTCAAAAAATGGCGACCAGCCGAGAAGATGCAAATCAAGCGCGGGATATTTAAATCCCGGGCTTGATTTGCAACTTCGAATGCCTACATTAGCCTCCCTAGTTCGAACTAGGGGGCTAGTGTAGACATACCCTTAGACAGTTTTGAAATGCTCTGCTATAATTTGTAAAATATTTTGGGACCCGATAGTATGAAAACAGCTGTAAAAATTAGGGTTGTTGATTAATTGGCGTTAATGCAATTAACAAAATTAATAGTGATTAAAAAATAATCATGATTAATCATAGTGTTAATCACACTGTTAAACAATAGAATGCCAATAGAATGTTAATTGAAATTTATTAAATATTTTTTTATGTTCTTCCACATTTTCAAATGTATTGTTATCAATTACAACACAGAATACAAAGTGCTTAGTTTATATTATTTTTGATTACACACAGTTGTATGGTAAACTTGATAAACAAAAGAAATAGCATTTTTCAGTTCACCTCGTACAAGTGCTGTAGTGCAATTTCTTTATCGTGAAAGTGAAACTTACAAATGTGGATTTTTTGTTGCATAACTTCATCCAAAAGCAAAACTATATAAAACTTTACCACTGACAAGTCCACTCAGTTCTACTTCCTGTTCAGCCAGTCACTAAGATAAATAAGTTTGTTTACAATTACGGGAGATAATGTTACTGGCTTCTTATTCACAATATCACCTGAAAGTGAGAACACGCATTTGCATGGCATTTTTGTAGCTGGCATTACAAGGTATTTACATGCCAGATATGCTGAACATTCATATGCCTCTTCATCCTTTGACCACCATTCCAAGGAACATGCTTCACAACTGATGAAATGCATTAAAAAAGAATGCATTTGTTGAACCGCTGGCAGGAGAACTGTATGTTTCCTTCTTGCATTCTGTCATATATTTCCTGTTATAGCAGTCTCAGATGTTTACCTACCACATGTTGTTCATTTTAAGAACACTTTCACTGACAAATCTGACAAAATGCAATCTGGTACCAATGAGAAAATGATTTCTGAAGTTAGGTACTGCACTAGACTCAAGGTTTTAAGCATATGAAGTGCCTTCCAAAATCTGCATCGGTCTGCACTGCTTTGGAATAGTGTCTAGCAGAACCTGTCATCGGCATTAACGCATATCCTCTGGAATGGTGGTTTAAACATGAAGGGACATACAAATCTTTAGCATATCTGGCATATAAATATTTTGCGAAGTGGCTATAACAGTGCCATATGAACACCTATTCTGACTTTCAGATAACATTGTGGACAAGGAGTTGGCAGCATTACCTCCAGCAAATGTAAACAAACTTGTTTGTTGATTGATTGGCTGAATGAACAGCAGGACTGTGTGGACTTTGTAGGCTCTAAAGTTTTACATTGTTTTATTTTTGACTGTGTTTTTTGTACATAATTTTACATTTGAAAGTTCTGCTTTCAAGATAAATTTCAGAGAGGTGCCATGTTACTCTGTATCTACAAAAACAATGAAGAGCCCTGTGGCACCTTAAACACTAAGGCTGTGTCTAGACTGGCATGATTTTCCGCAAATGCTTTTAACGGAAAAGTTTTTCTGTTAAAAGCATTTATGCGGAAAGAGCGTCTAGATTAGCACGGATGCTTTTGCAAAAGCACTTTTTGCGGAAAAGCATCCGTGCCAATCTAGGCTGATTTAAGAAAGCTCCGGAGGCCATTTTCGCCATCAGGGCTTTTTTGCGCAAAACAGTTTTTACCTGTCTACACTGGCCCTCTTGCGCAAATACATTTGCGCAAGAGGGCTTATCCCTGAGTGGGAGCATCATAGTATTTGAGCAAGAACACTGACAATCTTACATTAGATCGTCAGTGTTCTTGCGCAAATTCAAGTGGCCAGTGTAGACAGCTGGCAAGTTTTTACTCAAAAGCGGCCGCTTTTGCGCAAAAACTTGCTAGTCTAGACGATATCTTGCCAGCCTAACAGATTTATTTGGGCTTAAGCTTTCATGGGTAAACACCACTTCATCATATGCAAGCAGATGCATCAGAGGATGAGGTTTTTACCCACAAAAAGTTATGCCCAAATAAACCTGTTAGGCTTTTAAGATGCCAGAGGACTCCTCATTGTTTTTTCATGATAAAGATATTGCACTACAGCACTTGTTTTAGGTGAAATGAAAAATACTATTTTTTACAGTGCAAATATGTGTATCAACAATAAATATAAAATGAGCACAGTACACTTCCTATTTTGTATTGTAATTTAAATCAAATTATTTGAAAATGTAGAAAACATCCACAATATTTAAATAAATGATTTTCTATCATTGTTTAACATTGCAATTAATCATTTGATTAATTGTGATTAATTTTTAATCATAGAATAAATCAAGATTAATTATTTAATCACTTAGCTGGCCTACTGGAAATGTAACATTTCTTGCCAGAAGTTCATTTAAAACAGGACTTGGTATAGAGCCTTTAGGAACAGTCTGTAAGGAGTTGACCAAGTGGTGAATAAAGGAGATGGCCTAAGATTTCCCATCTTTCACTTCTATGATGCGACAACCCTATGAATCTGACTGCTTTTTTCCCTAGTGAAAGTTTTATCTTTAGCTGATTCTGGGATATTGCCAGGCTTACATCTCATTATACATGCCAGATCAAGTTGTATTGTAAAGATGACAAAAATAACAATTTGTTATTTTTTATTCCAAAGCAATTCCAAATCATCATGCAAAGCCTCTTGACTAATACAGTCAGATTTAGAGTTAATCCTTGTCTGCTTGGTATATTTGCATGTAGGTATTTGAGAGATTTAAATGGACACCATTAGCTCCCATAGGGCCTCATTTCATAACATACCTTGGAAACACAATCTGATGGAGGAAGATGAGACACAACAGCTTCTCTATAGCAATCAGCTTTAATTCTGCTCTCTTTACAGTGTAAAATTAATGAAAACAAGGCCTCCATGCCCTTATAGTGTGTGTGGACACTCAACAAGGATTTCTTGTGCAAAAAGAGCCTATCAGAAAAAGCACAGGTGCTCTGATGGCCATTCTGTGAATGGCAATCAGAACTTTCTAGCACAAGAGTGTCCATGCAGTGTGGACGCTCTCTTGCACAAAAGCACATCGCTTTGCAGTTTTAGAGCAGTGAAAAAGCTTCTTGCACAAAAACCCTGCAGTGTAGACAAAGCCATTATGTATAACCCGAGGCTAAGATCTCATCAGAGCTTATAAACTAGCGTTCACATAGATGGTGGTTGAGTGGGAGACCTCCAAGGAAAACTCCAGAGAGATGCTGCCCTAGGCAGTGTCTGAGAAAATAGGTGGCATTCTTTCCTTTGAGCCAGACTGAACCCATATCCTGGCATGCTAGTGGGTGCTATGCTGGTTTTTGGGTGGCATCTGAAGCCAAGGTCCTGAGTGTTCATAGCAGTTAATGATTTCATGGCACATTTAGCACAAGTAGGTGTGCTTCTCCTGGCCAAATTCTAACTCTCATTCACTTTGCCTATCTAAATTCCACCTGCAGCTTAGAATGAAAGTGGTTTTCTTCACTTCTTGCCCAAAATACTGTGCAGTTTTAGAACAGTGAAGTTGACAGACCAGATTCGTTCTAGGATCCATCACCATCTGTGATGGATTCTGCCTGTGACAAGGGCCAGTACCAGATGCCTCAGGGGAAGGTGCAAGAAACTTCGTAGTAGGCAGATATGAAATCAATTTCCCTCCTTGAAGGCTTTAGCCTAACTTCTAGTAGTTGGCTTAATTCAGAAGCATAACAACCCTGGATGTTCTTGTTATCACTATAAATGTCCAGTTACTCTTTGGATCTTGCTAAATTGTTGGTATCGTGTGGCAATGAGTTCCACAGTCTATTATGTGGATGCTTCTTTGTTGCTGTGCTCTACCCTGGAGATTTATGCATTTCAAAGGTGGGTATATGATCCTTGTATGGATAGCTTCTCTTGAACCTTTGGATGCTATAGACTCCTCTCTTACACAGATGTAATGCCACTGTAACTCCTGATTGACACCAAGTGACAGCAGACTCAGACTCTAAATACTGTATGATTGCTGGGGTGATTATTATGAATAAGGTTCTAATTTTATCCTGGCTTTTGCAAGAGCTACAGATAGTTTGGCATAATAACAGGCTGCATATTAAAAATAGAAGAGGCTGTTAAAGAGATTGTTTATGGTCCTCTTCTATTCAGTTCCATTTTAAAAAAAAACATGAGAAGAAGAGGAGAGAATTCCACATTTGCCTTATGAATTAATAAGAATAAATCATTGTGACTGTTCTTGTTCCCTTTGGGAAAGACAGAGTTATTCTCCTTCCTTCACTGGGTTTCTGAATGGAGATGAAATTAATATGGCTGTGTCCATATAACAACTTCTATTTATAGGGCACAATCCCTTGTTGTGTCAAAATAACTGTATTTGTGCACCAGTCGCATTCTCAATAGAGTTAATTAACACTTGGTACAGAGACAGAAAAGGCAACAAAAATGAATTTTGGCAGGGGCTGGAATAGGGATGTTAAGGACTAGTCGACTATCCGATAAGCAAATACTTATCAGATAGTGGACAGGATAGTCGACTGGTCACACCCCTCCACCTTTGCTGCCCCTATCAGAAAGAGGCAGCAAGGGGGGAAGTGGGAGGTACTGGGCTCCGTGCGGTACTGCTGCTTTGAAACGCCATGGCAGAGTTTCAAAGGGGCAGCACTGCACAGCTGATCCCAGGCTCAGTGCAGCACCCGGGATCAGCAGTGCAGTGCTGCCCCTTTAAAATGCCGCGGCAGCATTTCAAAACATCACCTCCGTGTGGCACCTGGGGTAAAAAATGCATTGATTATTCTATTAGTGAATTACCCACTATTTAACATCCTTAGGCTGGAGAAGTAATGGCTGTGGCTTTTAAAATTATATTAAATTTTTGTTTTTAATTCCATGCAATAGAGGAAGAAATGGACATATTGGGTGCATCTACACTGTACCATAGGTTGAAATAAGATATGCAATTTGAGCTACGCAAATTGCGTATCTTATTTTGATGTTATTTTGAATTAGCTTATTTTGAAATTTGGCACTGTCTACACAGCACTTATTTCAAAATAAATCGCTATTCCGAAACATCCCTTACTCCTCATGGAATGAGATTTACATGGAAGTTGGAATAGCAAGCCCATTATATTTTGAAATAAAAGATGCTCTCAGAAGACACAGAATAGCTATTTTGGGATAGTGGAGGTATCCCAAAATAGCGCTGCAGTGTAGACGTAGTTATTTTTTAGAAAAAGGTTTTAAAACCCAGATAATTCCTCCCCCTTCCCGCTCCATTGTACAGAGTAGAAAAGTGATGCGGGCTTTATCTTCAGACTAGAAATAAGGCCCACTTTTTTAACAGGGATGTTAATTTAACAGCAGAACATTTTGCCAAGAACTGTGGAACATTCTCCATCACTAGTAATTTTTAAAATCTAGATGGGAGGTTTTTCTAAGAAAGATGCTGTAGCTCAAACAGGAATTAATTCAGGGAGGTTCTCTGGCCTGTGTTAAGCAGAAGGTCAGACCAGATGATCACAATTGTCCCTTCTGTCTTTATACTCTATGAAAGTTAAGTAATGCTCTTGGGAACACAGTGACCCCAGTAATGCTAGGACTTTTCCCACAATCCCTGGAGTTGACAGATCCTTTGCATGGAGTTTGGCCTTTGATTGGGAGATAGAATGTCTTTAGTGGCACACAGCAGGGAGGAAATGTTTAAGTGCTTGACTAGGGATTGCCGGCCTGCTTTGCTCAGCATGGCTGCAGTTGCTCTGTCAGCCCTGACATGCCACACATAAAAGTTCTCAGCTGGCCGCACACGGAATTGCTGCAATGCAGTATGAGTCTTAATCTGGCCTTGGCAATATGTGCATGCAGTTACCCAGCATGCCTTGCCAACAATTCTGCTTTATAAATAGAGGTAGCAGAATGCAAATATTAAAGCGAGGTGGATTTGAGGTCTTTTACTGGGTGTCATTGTGCATGAATTTATAGGGTATGAGGCATGGATGATAGCCAGCTGCAGAGCGTGGCTTAATCAGAGGTCCCCAAACCAGCCTCTCTCCTGTATTTCTGTGCCTTCATACCCATCTGCCTGTTGTAGCAGGATTCCCATAATACGATTAATTCTTGGGGGAAGCAGTTGAGAGATGAAGAGAAGTGCACACGCTATTCTACTTCCATAGCATCAGTTGGAATACTAGAAAACAAAATTATTCCATTCACCATGTTTTCTAAGGCTTTGTCCAGGCTACTTGTGAACTGATCTATCTGTGCATCTAGTTTCTCGGCATTTCTAGTGAATGCATATGAATCACATCACTGTGAGACTGAGATGACAGATACACAGAATACCACGCGGAGGCCCATTTGCTGGCTAATTCCTACGTGATTGTTACTTCCTGAAGTCCCCTGCCTTGTCTCTATATAATTTTTTTTCCTGCGGGACAACAGTGTGATGTCATCACATCGCTCTGCGTTGCCCTGCCCCCCCACCCAGCCTCCACAGAGTCAGAAGGAGAAGCGGTGGCCATGACTTGGTGTTGCCCCCCAGACTCTCCTTGGGGGACTGCCCGCTGGCCCCTAGTTCCCCTGCAGGAGGGCCAGGGGCGGTGGCGGCAGCCACCTCCAGCCCCACTTCTACGTCTGGGGCCCTGATGTGCCACAACCCCACAGAGAACTGCCACTGCTGCCTGCCTCGGGCCAGGCACTTGGGTGGCCTCCTGCTTGGCGCTCCAGCCTCATGGTGCCCTCTCCCCATAAGATTAAAGCGCCAGTGCCGGCTTCCTGTGGGAAGAAAGCCCCAACGTGTAGGGAAGAGCGCACACTACTGTGGGGAGGGGAGCAGCATGCATGTGCGCTTTCCTGCAAGCTGGATCCAGCACGGAGCCTTGGTGCTTTCTCCTCTCCCACCGTAGGCAGCTGGCACTGGCGCTCTAAACTTGCCAGGTGGGGGGGGAAGGGCGCCATGAGGCTGGAGCACCAGACAGGCGGTGGCCTGAGTGCTGCCGGAGGCAGCTTCTCCATTGGAGCATCGGGAATAGCCTCTGGTGCCCAGGAGTGGTGGACGACATAAAAAGAATTATTTCCCCCAGCTCTTCATGCCCAAACACTGCACCCCCAGTGCCTCATGCACCCCTCCCCCCACTGTAGCCCCAGCCTGCCCCTGCCCCCTCTCCCCTGGCCAAACACCCTGCCCCTTCCCCATCTCCCCTGGTCAGACATCCTGCACCCAGCCTGCTCCTGCACCCTCCCCTGCTCCTACACTGTCCTCCCTGGCCACACACCCTGCTCCCAGTCCACTCCTCTCCCCTTCCCCCTGCTAGATACCCTGCCCAATTGGTCCCAGCCCCCATTTGGCTACAGTGTCCTTTCCCCAGTTCTGATCCTGGAGCAGGTTCCGTAGTCCAGCCCCCATCTGGCTGCAAGATACCCTACCCCCAGCCCACTCCTGCACCCTCCCTCCTGGACAAACACCCTGCCCCCAGCCCACTCCTGCCCCCTCCCCACAGACAGATATCCTGCCACCAGCCTGCTCCTGCACCCTCCCCCTTGGCCAGACACCCTGCCCCTAGCCCATTACTGCATCCTCCCTCCTGGACAGACACCTTGCCCCAGCCTGCTCCCACTCCGACCTCCCTGGCCAGACACCCTGCCCAATTGGGTCCCAGCCCCCATCTGGCCACAGCGTCCTGTCCTCAATCCCGATCCTGAGGCAGGTCCCGCAGTCCAGCCCCCATCTAGCTGCAGGAAGCACTGGTGGCAGCCCCTCTCCTGCTGCAGCACAGTTAGAAGGGGAAGCCATAATCCAGCTGCAGTGGACAGATGGGGGGATTGGCGAGCATAGCCCCCTAAGTCTCTCTTAATATTTTTATTTATTATTTGTATTCCTGTTGTACCTAAGAACCTTATTTATGGATTGGGATTCTACTGTACTAGGCACAAGACAAGTGCAGACCCTTCCACATTCTTGAGCATTCAACTTCATTCATCACACAACACTGATTCTTTCCTTAAATACCTGTGCACTGAATGGGGCAAATGTCCCGTGGAAAAAAATAGTACGGAAAAGTTGTTAAAGCCTGGGGACCAGATTTTTAAAGGCATCTTGGTGCCTAATTCCCATTGATTTTGCTC
Source organism: Rafetus swinhoei (assembly GCA_019425775.1). Taxonomy (NCBI): domain Eukaryota; kingdom Metazoa; phylum Chordata; order Testudines; family Trionychidae; genus Rafetus; species Rafetus swinhoei. The sequence goes on along the minus strand of CM033429.1, from coordinate 8,203,822 downwards.
ACCCAATGTGGTCACCCAAACCATTTTAAACCTGATTTATTTTGAGCTAGCCTAACTTAGGGTATGTCTACACTACAAAGTTAATTCAAACTAACAGCCGTTAGTTCTAATTAACTTTCATAGGCGCTACACATACAAACCGCTAGTTCGAACTTAATTAGAACTAGCAGAGCGCTTAATTCGAACTAGGTAAACCTCATTCTACGAGGACTAACGCCTAGTTCGAATTAAGTAGTTCGAATTAAGGGCTGTGTAGCCACTTAATTCGAACTAGTGGGAGGCTAGCCCTTCCCAGCTTGCCCTGGTGGCCACTCTGGGCCAAGCCGGGAAACTCTTCTGCCCCCTCCCGGCCCCGGGCCCTTAAAGGGCCACGGTCTGGCTATAGTGCCAGGTGCAAGCCTGCCAGCGCCCAGCCAGCAGACCCTGCACCTGGCACGGCATGAGCCAGCCACCCACTGCCACCCAGCCCTCCGCCTCTTCCCAGGACCAGGTTGGCGGCTCCCAGGAGCCTGCCTGGGGCCGCAAGAGGCGGGCGCCCGCCTGGTCTAGTGCGGAGATCGTGGACCTCATCCAGGTTTGGGGGGAGGCTTCCAACATCCACGACCTCCGCACTAGGCACAGGAAAGCGGCCGTCTAGGGCAGGATAGCTGCCAGCCTGGCCACCAAAGGCCACATGCAAACCCAGGAGCAAGTTTGCATGAAAATCAAGTTGGTCCAGTGAGACCCCCGACCCTGAGCCCTGAGCTTAGAACATAAGAACGGCCGCACTGGGTCAGACCAAAGGTCCATCTAGCCCAGTAGCCTGTCTGCCGACAGCGGCCAACACCAGCTACCCCGGAGGGGATGGACCGAAGACAATGACCAAGACATTTGTCTCGTGCCGTCCATCTCCAGCCTTCCACAAACAGAGGCCAGGGGCACCGTTCCTACCCCCTGGCTAATAGCACTCCATGGACCCAACCTCCATGACTTTATCTAACTTCTCTTTAAACTCTGTTATAGTTCTAGCCTTCAGCCTCCTGTGGCAAGGAGTTCCACAGGTTGACTATTTGCTTTGTGAAGAAGAACTTTCTTTATTAGTTTGAAGCCTGCTACCCATTCATTTCATTTGGTGTCCTCTAGTCCTTATATTATGGGAACTAATGAAGAACTTTTCTTTATGCACCCTCTCCACACCCCTCATGATTTTATATACCTCTATCATATCCCCCCTCAGTCTCCTCTTTTCTAAGCTGAAAAGTCCCAGTCTCTTTAGCCTCTCTTCATATGGGACCTGTTCCAAACCCCTAATCATTGTAGTTGCCCTTTTCTGAACCCTTTCCAAGGCCAAAACATCTCTTTTGAGGTGAGGAGACCACATCTGTACACAGTACTGAAGATATGGAGTACCATAGTTTTATACTTCCCTCCTCCTTCTTCCCCTGGCTTCCCCTTCCAGCTCCCTCCTCCCAGGTTTCCCCTCCCCTCTCCCACCCTCTCTCTTCCCTCTCCCACCTCCTTTTCCCAGTCTCCCCAGAGGTTAATCCCCCCCAGTTTTGTTAAATAAAGAGAGTTTCTATTTTTGAACACACGTGTCCTTTATTTTTTACATCAGGAAGGGGGGCTAGGGAGGGGTAAGTGGAAGGAGGTGAGGAAGGAATGGGGCACGAGCCCCCGATGGGGAGGACTGGGGTGGCTTTGCGGGCTCCTCGGCGTGGAAGCTCTCCTGGATCCTGACAGCCCCCCGATTGGCCCCCCCGGATGGCAGCCTGCGGCAAGTGCAGCCAGGCTGATGGCCAAGTGCTGTGATGTGCCAAGTGAGGGCACTCCAAGACAGGACTGCTTTGCTGTCCCTCAGGGAGGTAGACCAGCAAGCGGGGAACCCTGAGAACTGTCTGTCCAGAGTGGGGGTCGGGTCCCTTTAAGAACAGCCCTCGGCTAGCCTGAGGCAGCAGCTCCACACTCTAAGTCCTGGTTCCGGCCAGCCTTAACTTCGGTTCAGGGTCCACTCAATGTGGACATGCTAGTTCGAATTAGCAAAACGCTAATTCGAATTAGTTTTTAGGTCTAGATGCACTAATTCGAATTAGCTTAGTTCGAATTAACTAATTCGAACTAAGTTAGTTCGAATTAGTGCTGTAGTGTAGACATACCCTTAGTTCTTTGCCTCCTGAGGCTTAACCAGCAAGCAGCCTTCCAAGGTGACATTCTGTGGGCTATACCACACGGGAGGAAAGAACAGAGGAGCACAATTCTGGCCTTAAAATCTATTACACAGATCAAAGCATGTCCACACAGGCATTGGCACTAACTAAATCAGATAGTAGTTAAATCAGTACAACTTTTTGAAGACAAGCTCTTAGACTACAAGAGGCTGATTCTGAATTACAAGATTCCCACTCTGTCTTTGGAAACTGGGGATCTTGTTAATGTATATGAGAATCAAGCCCTCAGACCTTGGTGTAGGCTTGCCTTTGTATTCACACCTTACACAGCAATTAATACACTGTCTGTGCTTACCATAGACATAATTATTATGGATGTGCAATTCAATTTTGCACATTAAACAAAATTCAACCCGTGTGTTCTGCATGAAAAGTACAGCTTATGCTCCCCAAATGTACAGCATTTACTCAGTGCTTTACAAGTAATTTAACATTAACTATTATTTTTGTTAGTTTTTATTTGAATAGCTATTGTAGATATTTTGAATTCAATCTGATACCTCTTTGTGATGAAACCTCTAGGAACATGATTCCCAGTGCAGTGCAGACTTGTCTTGCAGGACTCGATGACTTCTAACCCTATGATTCTATGATTCAGTATTCAGGGCCAGCCCTAGGGGGTGCAGGCCTGAGGCAACCCCCACAGTGCTCCAGGCACAGGGGCCAAAGGCAAGCAACAGTTTTCTCTCTGTGAAAGAGCCTGATGTCTGTTTTATGTGCATTGATTCTTTGGCGAAGTGTCTTGCTATTTTAACCAGACTGACCATTCTCTCAATGACCTTAAAACATGCATATTGCTTCAAAGAGATTTTAACTCCAAAGAGAAGCCTCAGAACTGTCATTCATGCTTAAATTTGACACTTTGGCTGCGTCTAGATTGGCAAGATTTTGTGCATTAAAAAGCTTTTCCGTTAAAAGTATTTGAGCAAGAGAGTGTCTATACTGGCATGTGCCTTTGCGCAAAAGATTTGCTTTTGCGCAAAAGCATCCGTGCCAGTATAGGCAGCTTGTGCAAGAAAGCTCCAATGGCCATTTTAGCCATCGGGCTTTCTTGCACAAGAAATGAATGTTCCTGTCTACACTGGCCCTCTTGCGCAAGTATTCTTGCACAAGAGGGCTTATGCCTGAGTGGGAGCATCAAAGTATTTATGCAAGAAGCACTGATTTTGTACATTACAAAGTCAGTGTTCTTGCGCAAATTCTCACGACCAGTGTAGACAGGCGGCAAGTTTTTGCGCAAAATCTTGCCAGTCTAGACGCACCCTTTATGTATGGGCCTTAACAAAGATGCTAATTATCTCACCCATTACAAAGATAGCTACCCCAATTATCACCCCTAATATCATTACCTCACAGACACTAACCTTCCCCCCTCACCTCCCCTCTGTTCTAAAATCTGATTTGTCAATTTTATATGTGTTCACTTTTTTGATTGTATCCCTTTGGTATATATGGTCGTGCCAATTTTCTTCCACAAATTGATCTGAGGAAGTGGGTCTGGCCCACGAAAGCTCATCACCTAATAAGCCATCTTGTTAGTCTTTAAAGTTCTGCATAGTCCTGTCTTTTGTTTCAGCTAGACCAGACTAACACGGCTGCATCTCTATCACCTTTCAGTTCTAGTATTCTGTGATTCTATGAATCTATGAAGCACAGCTCTATCACCCAGTTCTCTGCCAGCCATGGATTTTCTCCCTTAATTACCCCTTTCAGAACAGTTGCTCCCAGATTTCCACTGCTTCCCTTCCCAGGGAGACTTGGAGAGTCTTGTGGACCGTCACAACCCCAGGGAGCAAGCAGGGGAAGCCCCGTGCCCGCTCTTTCTGGTCTGCCTGGCTCTTAGCTTCAGTTCACCCAGACTCCCCCTCACTGGCTCTCTCCTCTTCTCTAAGCCAGGGGCACTTTTCTAAAGATCTGGCTTCGTTCCTTCTTAAAGAGCCCGTGTTAGCCTGTGATAGAGGGGTGGCGGGGTGGTCATGCAGTAGAAGACAGACACCGCCACAAAGGATTTACAAGCCACATGGAATGGTAGCTTGTGAAACTGAATGTCCCTCTGTGCCAACCCATTATCTGAATTGCAAAGGTTCTTTCCCAAGAGGGATTTACGGGACCCTACACAGCACTATTAAACTGGTGCCCCTACATCCAATGGCAGCCTGAGGGGATGACGGTTTTTTACACTAATGACATATTTTTAAAACAAATTTTAAACTAAGGTCCTGTTGACTCACACAATAATTTCAGAAACTGACAGGAGTTGGCAAATGCCTGTTGAATAGTTTCATTTCCATTGGAATGGCTCTTTCACAGGTTCTGCTAATAAGTCTGGCAGGCTTTTTCATTTTTAAGTTAACTAGATCCTCTCTGGAGCAAGCAGAGCCACAGAACGGCAGAAGAGGCAGGCGGGTGGTCATTAAGACCCAGTGGTGCCCCCAAATTGTCAGGTGCCATGTGCAAAGGTGTATGCTGCATACAGGTAAGGATGGCTCTGTTCCTTCTACTGAGTCATCCACAGCCTGGTCTGCTCCTTGGTACACTGCACTGTGAGGATACCCAGAGAAAGAGACCTACACTGGGGAATCATGGAAATCTTTGATTACAAGTAGACACATGGGAAAGCCAAACCAGACTCTTAGCCAGTGCAGCAACTTGTTCCATAAATTCTGGTGGGGAGAGAGGACAGAGAAGCCCCAATCAGACCTAGCAGTAGAAACACAAGCCTCTCCCACCTGCTGTTTCTCAGGCCATGCAATAAGGGAAGACAAAGAAAGGAAAGGTGGAGATCACATCTACAAATTAATTAATTCTCTGCAGGCTCCTTCCTCTTGGTAATGTTAAACCTTTAATTTCAGGGATTAAACACCATGCAAGCAAAGAAAAGAATCAGGAAAACCATTACATCCAAATCCTTACCCCGTGGGCTAGAGATGCAAGCCAAAGGCTGCATTTGACACAAGCTGTTAGCTTCTGCTGAGTTGGCTAATGTCCACTCAACATTATAGTGTAGCACCCTGCTGTCGCACACTGTGTAGTCAGCACGGATTGAACTGAGACCCTTCAACACCAAAGCCATAAGCTCCTGCCGCTTGTGCTCAATGAAAACCCTAGGAGCTCTTATTAAATGGCAACTGTCGTCTTCCTGAGTGCGTCTATACAGCCCATGGCAGTGAGCCTCCCAGGCAGACCTGGTTTGGTGACCCTCATGCTAGCAATCTGAAATAGTTGGCAGAACTTTGAAGCTGTTGTATGGGCTGGAGCTTGGGCTCTGAAACCCTCCTCCCCACCTCCCGAGGCTGTGTAGATACTGTCGTCAGCCATTACCATAAGAAATGTTTATTGTTCCCAAGACAATGTATTACAACATTAGCCTAGAGCCAGGCTGCTCTTAATGTAAAGATCACCTCTTTGTGCACCAACCTAATTTCACTGGGAGATTGGGTCAAGAAATGCAAGACTGAATGCTAAGGTGCATTGTTGTTGCATGGATAGAGTAGACAGTGGAAGTGACTGTGCTCTGGAGACCAGTCACCCTGCAACCTTGGGCAGGCCACTTCTGTTCATAGAGTCACAGAAATGTTGGGCTGAAAGGGATCATGAGAGGTCATCAAATCCAGCCCCCTGCACTGAGGAAGGACCACATAAACACAGACCATCCCTGACAAGTGTTTGTCCAACTGTTCTTAAAAATCTCCAGTGACAGACATTCCACAACCTCCCTTAGAAACCTGTTCTAGAGCTGAATTCCCTTATAGTTAGAAAGTTTTTCCTAATATCTAACCTAAAACGCCGTCCATTGCTTTTTGCCCTAACTTTAGAGACCATGGAGAACAATTGATCGGTGTCTTCTTCAGAACAGCCCTGAACATATTTGAAGAATGTTATCAGGTCCCTCCTCAGGGTATGTCTACACTGCAGAGCTTTTCGGAAAAACGGCTGTATTTCCGAAAAAACTTCAGTTACGTCCACACTGCAATCATGTTCTTTCAAAAAAAAAAATGAAAGAACAGAGGGGTTTTTCCAACAGTGGTAAACCTCTTTCTACAAGGAAGAACGCCTTTTCTGAAAGAACTCTTTCAGAAAAAGGTGTGTGTAGACAGGGAAGAGGGGTTTTTCTGCAAAAAGAGGCCCCCAGGAAATAATACAGGTGCCCTGGTGGCCACTCTGTTCAAAGTAATCACAACTCTATAGCTCCTGTCCCCTGGCCCCTCTTAAAGCTGCAGGCACCCTGGACAAGCTTTGTGGCAAGAAGCCAGCCCTGGAGCAGCACCTGATCGCATGGCTCTCCCTGCCACAGGCCTGCTGACCCATGGAACAGCCACAAGCCCCCTGAAACCTCCTGTCCCTCACAGGGAGCACAACCAGGACCCACCAAGAGGTACCAATGGGCGGGCACCTTCATGGTCTGGAGCGGAGATCCTGTCCCTCCTCAAGCTGTGCGGGGAGGAGGAGACCCTACAGGATCTCCGCACCAAACACCACAATGGGGACAATTATGGCAGGATGGCCGAGGCCCTGGCAGAGAGGGGCCACCCACCCTGGACCTTAGAACAGGTCCAAAGTAAAGTGAAGGAGCTCCACCAGGGCTATGCGAGGGCCAGAGAGCACAGCTCGCACTCCGGGACAGGACTCCACTCCTGCCCCTAGTTCAACAAGCTGCACAGATCCTGAGGGGTGGGGAAGCCCTTTCCCCACCTGTCATCATTGACTCCGGGTTGGAGATGGCTGTTGTCACCCGGCCGGAAGTCGCAGAGGAGGAGGAGGACGACGGACAGCAGGGGCAGGAGGAGGAGAATGACGACAAGGCCACTGTGACACTGTCTCTGGGACCGGGCTGGACATTGTGCTGCAGTCCATGCACATGGAACCACGTGCAGCGTTATTGTGCGCCATGCGGACTCAGCAGGCAGCCCCTGAGCCCACCCAGGCTCCTGCTCCCAGGCTCGGGGAGGTCACACACACATATGGCCGGAGGAGGGATGCCCTCCCACCACCTGTCACAGCTGGAAGCAGGCTAGCCACAAAGGTTCAGGCACGACCCCAGGCACACCGAGGAGTGCCGCACACAGCACATGGGCATGCCTGCACGTGCAAGGCACCACCCGCTCCGACAGTGCATTCTGTTATAATCCAAACAGGTGTGTGTGTGGGCACTGGGGAGGGCCAGGCTACTGCCGGCTCCTCTGCAGCCCATGGGATCTCACTGTGGCCAGATACTTCCTTTGCCTGCTTGTCCATGGGAGAGGGGGAAGCGAGCAGCATGGTTCCCTGGGCACTTTGTGAGGCAGGGACTGCTGTGCAGGTGGCCTTTCTCCTGGGACCACCCTATCCTCTGGCCCAAGGACTATTGGTCGCTGCTCACAGAGGAGGGCACGGCCTCAGGAACAGTGTCTGCATAGATGACTGACTGCCTCTTCCTCTTTATTCTCCCCAGCCAGACCAGCCAGGACTGACGGGCGACCCATGACACCCAAGCCAGCCGCCCGACATCGGAGGACCCGAAAGTGCTTCAGGGTCCAGGAAGACCTGATGAGGCTGTATATGGGCATCCTGCGCGACATGCAGCAGACCCTGGTGCAGAAGGTCTGGGAGGATGCAGAGTGGCAGACTCACATGTGGGACCAGCTTGTGCAGCAGGGGCGACAACATGTGTGCCATCATGTTGGAACTGATGGCACACCTGGCTGCTGTCGCTCCTCCTGACTACCACCCTCCTGTTCCCTCTGCTATGCCCATTCCCCCTTCCCCTGTCCCCCAAGCAATGCTTCTGCCCCCTTCCCAGGCGATGCCCATGCCCCCTCCCCCTGCCAACCGTGACTCTGTTCCAGCCTCCCTTCCTGCCCCCCCTGTGGTCCCAGGAGTACCCAACCCCAAGTTCGATGAGGTCCCTGCACCCAAGGTGGCACATCCAGCTGCCCCCATGCCAATCCCAGCCCTGAGCCCCCCCTCCAGATTATGAGCCCCCCTTCCCATCCAGGTTATGAGCCTCCTCTCCCTCCCCAGCATTTTTAAATGAAAGATTAATACAAAGTTCATTCTGTTATAATCCAAACAGGTGTCTTTATTCTGAGTTCAGGGAAGGGGGGGGAGGGGGTTGTGTGGGAAAGGGATATTGGAGCAAGCCAGAGGCCCCTAGAGGGGGGAGGCTCTGGGGAGAGTTACTGGGGTCCTTGAGAGAAACTCTCCCTCAGGCCCTCCCAGATGTGCATCCCCAATTGATGAGCCTGGTGGATGGCAGCTGTCCACGGCTGCTCAAAGGGTCTCCTCTTGCAGTCGGCCTCCCCCTTCCTCTCCACAATGTTGTGGAGGACACAACATGCCGCGACCACCTCAAGGATGTTGTGCTCCCCCATGTCGACGTGGATCAGGAGGCACCTGAACTGCACCTTGATGTGGCTGAAGGTGCACTCCACCTGAATCCTCACCCAGCTGAGGTGGGAGTTAAATTGGTCTCTGCTGGGGTCCAGGTGGCCGGTGTGTGGCTTTATCAGCCACAGCATCAGAGGTAGGCAGTGTCCCCCATGATGCATAGTGGCATCTGCACATCCCCAACCGCAAGGTCATGCCGGGGGAAGAATGTGCCAGCCTCCAGCTTCCCGTAGAGGCTGGAGTTTCAAAATACATGGGTGTCGTGCGCCCTGCCCGACCACCTGACACAAATGTCCACGGTGGTCGATCAAGGCCTGTAGCACCATTGAAAAATAGCCCTTGTGGTTGATCTACTGGGCCGCTCGATATTGTGGTATGCAGATTGGGTTGTGGGTCCCATCTATGGCTCCACTGCAGTTCCAGAACCCCAGGGCAGCAAATCCAGCCACGATTGGGTCCACATCTCCCAGGCAGATGACCCTGAGCAGCAGGATGGAGTTGATGGCCCTCACAACCTGCAGAAGGAGACAAACAAACACACAAAACAGAGAATGAGAGGGAGTGCCTGAGCCCTTGGGAGATGCTCGCCCCCTTCCATTCCCTCCCCCCTCAAGCACTCCAGGAACCACCCCCTATGAGGCTGCCTCCCCAGCAGCAGGGCTGTTTGAGGGTGGGATGGCACAACCCATCGGGGAAGGGGCTTCCCCCCACCCGTTTTCCAGGACTCCCCTCCCCCTGCAGGGACAACAGCCCAAGAGTGCCTCACCTCCATGAGGAGGGCCCCAGCAGTGGACTTACCCATGCAGAACTGGTTGTCCACCAACCAGTAACTGTCTGGGGTAGCGAGCTTCCAGAGGGCGATTGTGACCCGCTTCTTCAGGGGGATGGTGGGCCGCAGGTGGGTGTCACCTCGTTGGAGAGCAGGGATGAGCCAGGCACACAGCTCCAAAAAGGTGGCCTTCCACAGGTGGAAGTTTTGGAGTCACTGCTGGTCATCCCACCACTCTATGACCAGCTGGTCCCACCAGTTGGAACTGGTGTCCAGCCTCCAGAAATGCCCACTCAGGCTTACAGTGGCAAGGGTGTGGCTCCAGTACCCAGGGAGAGGGTCTCAATGCTGAGCTCAGTGTCGAGTTTGGGCAGAGCCAGGAAGGCAGTCGGGTGGGGCCATTGCATGCCCAGGGACAGCTTCGGCTCCATGGCACAAAGACAAAAACTGTGGAGTCCAAAAAAGCTGGGCAACCAAAGCAGGCACTGCCAAAGCTTAGCTGTCCCTTGAAGAGGTAGGCAAGCATGCAGTAGAAGCGGAGAAATGGCTGTCTGGGGGGGGGAGGTCCCTTTAAGCATGCATCTCTGCTAGGCTTCGGCACCAGCACTCAGAAGCACCTGGTGACCTAAAGCCCTAGCTGAAGTGGTTCTGGATGGCCTTATATGCGAGAGAGCGTCCAATGAGTGTGCATGCCATCTTTCAAAAAAGCAGATGGCTTTTTCGATGCACTTTGGCAGTGTGGACGCTCTCTTTCGGAAGAAGTTTTTTCGGAGGATCTCTTCTGGAAAAGCTTCTTCCGAAAGAAGCCTACGGTCTAGGCATAGCCTCAGTCTTCTTTTTTTCTCAAGAGGAAACATGCCTAATTTTTTAACCTTTCTTCATAAGTTAGGTTTTTTCTAAATCTTTTATTATATTTTGTTGCTGTCCTGTGGCCTCTCTACAATTTAGCTACATCTTTCCTACAGTGTGGCACCCAGAGTTCGACACAGTCCTCCAGCTGAGGCCTCACTACACCCGAGTAGAGAGGCATAGTGTCTTCCGATGTCTTACATGCTACTCTCCTTAATATGCCCCAGAATATTAGGCTTTTTTCAACTGCATCACGTCATTGGATCACATTCAGTTTGTCATCCACTCTAACTCATAGATGTGTTTGTGCAGTACAACTAGCCAGTAACCTGTTCCATTGAAGTCAGTGAAGCTAGGCCAATGTACACAGTTTCATTTCCAATAAATATACGGTTTTCCAAATACATTTTGTAAGTATACAGCCCCAAACAGGAGATTTAACCACTGTTATTCTCTTTGCACACCAATCTCCAGTGATATCCTGCCCTGCTCTGTTATGATATGATGCACCGATAGCTATGTTTCACAGCTGTCTCTATATAAGCGAGTGAGTGAACACTTGTAGAATTTGATACCCAGAAATTGACCAGTACATATTACCACTTCTTGGCTGCCTATGAGTCAGAAAACCATGATGAAGGTAAGGATATGGGATTTCTCCATCTAACCTACTTCCTCTGCTCAACAAGGAGAAGAGAAAGGAGATTGTTTTTGGATACTGGGATAAAGCAGAAGAGAGAGTGAGAGAGGGTGGCTGCAGAGAGAAAGAGGTAAGGGCAGGAGAACAGTGGAGATGGAAGGAGAAAGAATCATAGAACACTAGAACTGGAAGGGACCTTGAGAGGTCATCGAGTCCAGTCCCTTGCACTCATGGCAGGACCCACTACCATCTAGACCAGTTGTCTCCAAACTTTTTACACTCAAGATCACTTTTTCAATGTCAGGACAAGCCAAGAGCTACCCCATTCCATCCCCAAGACCCCACCCCTTCTTTGAGGCCCTGTCCTCTCTGTTCCCCTCCTTTCCATCACTTGCTATCCCCCTTATGCGCTGAGGGTACGGCTACACTGCCGCTTTTTTTCAATCCTTCTGTTGGAAGAGGGTTTTCCAACATTTGCCCCATCTAGACTGTGCCAAATGTAAAAAAAAACCCAACCCTTCTTTCAGAAGCCCCCTTATTCCTTATGGAATGAGGAATACAGGGGCTACCAAAAGAGTGTTTGCTTTTCCACTAAAAAAAGCGGAAGAATGTGGAAGAACTCTTGTAGTCTAGCCATACGCTCACTGGGTTGAGACCGGGGGGTGTGGGCTTTGGAATGAAGGATTTGGGTGTGGGAATGGGTGAGAGGTGCAAGCTCTGGGAGGGAATTTGGATTCAGGAGGAGGTAGGGAAGGGGATGCTGGCTTAGGGAAGGGGCTCCAGGCTGGGGAGTGTTGGGGTCAGGTGGAGGGTTGGGGTGCTGAGCAAGCCACAGGCTTGTGGATGTTAGGGTTGGGGTGTGTGAGGGGCTCAGGGCAGGGAGGTTGGAAGTATGATGGACTCAGGACACAGATTGGTGGTGTGTGGCTGGTGCAGGAGTGTTGTGGCAGAAGACTGAGGATGTGGGCGGGGGGGGTGCAGGAGTTTGGGGATGTGAACTCAGGACAGGAGGTTCCAGTGTATGACAGGCTCAGATTTGGGGTTGGGGGGGGGGATACAGGAGTGTTATGATGCTGCAGCCAGATGGGGGCTTGGCCTGAATTGGAGGCTTGTTGGCCAGGCTTCATTTTTAAATAAAATATTATGTCTAACACAAAAAGATTCAGCATTGTTTTTATTTATGAGAGTGGCGGGGAACCAGTTTTGAGTCAGGGGTGACTGACCCACAGAAAAGTCAGTCAGGGCCACACAAGTGAAATGCAAAAAACCAAACCAAAACAAAAAAACAAAAAATACCCCTCCAAACCTCACTAATGTGGCCCCAACTGTGCTGGTGGGTGCTAGGGCAGGTATCAGGGTACTGGGGCAGGTGGCAGGGTGCTGATGTGTGCTGGGGCGAGTGGCAGGGTGCTGGTGGGGGCAGGGGACAGGGTGCCAGTGGGTCCTGGGGTAGGGGACAGAGTGCTGGTGGGAGTAGGGAACAGGGTGCTGGGCCAGGGGACAGGGTGCTGTTGGGGGTAGGGGACACGGTGCTGGGGCAGGTGGCAGGCTGCTGGTGGGTGCTGGGGCAGGGGACAGGGAGTCTCCCCCATGCGTTTCCTCCCGGATTCCTACATTTCCCTGCCCCCCCGCAGGAAGGCAGCAGGGGGAAAAGAAGTCTCTGGTGCACGCCTCCTCCTGGGACTCCAACTCCCCACCCCGTGCAGGAAGGCAGCAGGGGGAAAGGAAGTCCCCAGCATGCACCTCCTCCCAGGATTCCAACCCCCTACCCCACGCAGGAAGGCAGCAGGGGGAAAGGAAGTCCCAAGCATGCGCCTCCTCCTGGGATTCCACCCCTCCACCCATGCAGGAAGGCAGCAGGGGGAAAGGAAGTCCCTGGCGCCCACCTCCCCCAGGATTCCAACTCCCCACCCCCTTCCCCACAGGAAGACAGCAGAGGAAAGGAAGTTCCCAGCATGCCACAGACCTGGCCTTTCAGGTACGGCGCCAGGTGTTTGCAGGAGGGGTAGCAACCTGCGCACTTCCTGAAACCCTGGAAGTGCCATGCAGCTGCAGGACTGCCCCCTCACCCTGCAGGAAGCTGGCGTTACCTCCACTGTCGCTGGAGGTAGCGTTAGGGGGTACTTTTTCTTGAGGTTGGGGGGAATGGGGAGGCCTTGCTGAATGCCTCATGATAGACTGGTCGAGTCTTCCCAATTGACCAGTCAATCACGATCAATGGGTTGGTGACCACGGATCTAGACCATCCCTGATAGTCTAACCTGCTCTTAAATATCTCCAGAGATGAGATTCCACAACCTCCCTAGGCAATTTATTCCAGTGTTGAACTACCCTAACAGGTAAGAAGTTTTTCCTAATGTCCAACCTAAACCTTTCTTGCTGCAGTTTAAGTCCATTGCTTCTTGTCCTATAATCAGAGGCCAAGGAGAACAATTTTTCTCCCTCCTCCTTGTGACACCCTTTTAGATACTTGAAGACCACTATCATGTCCCCTCTCAGACTTCTCCTTTCCAGACTAAACAAGCCCAGTTCTTTCAGTCTTCCTTCATAGGTCATGTTCTCTAGACCTTTCATCATTCTTGTTGCTCTTCTCTGGACCTTCTCCAATTTCTCCACATATTTCTTGAAATGTGGTGCCCAGAACTGGACACAATACTCCAATTGAGACCTAATCACGCAGGGTGCGTCTAGACTGGCAAGATTTTGCACAAAAGTGGCCGCTTTTGCGCAAAAACTTGCCAGCTGTCTGCACTGGCCGCTTGAATTTGCACAAGAGCACTGACTTTGTAATGTACAAAATCAGTGCTTCTTGTGCAAATACTTTGATGCTCCCACTGAAAGCCCTCTCTGCGCAAGTGTTGTTGCGCAAGAGGCCAGTGTAGACAGGGAAGGAATTTTTATGCAAGAAAGCCCCGATGGCGAAAATGGCCGGAGCTTTCTTGCAAAATCGCGTCTATACTGGTTAACGGATGCTTTGCGCAAAGCACTTTTTGCGCAAAAGCATCCATGCCAATCTAGACGCTCTTTTGCGGAAATACTTTTAACGGAAAAACTTTTCAGTTAAAAGTATTTCCGCAAAATCATGCCAGTCTAGACGCAGCCATAGAGTAGAGCAGAATGACTTATTGTGTCTTGTTCACAACACACCTGTTAATGCACCCCAGAATCATGTTTGCTTCTTTTGCAACAGCGTCAAACCTTTGTCTCATATTTAGCTTGTGGTCCACTATGACCCCTAGATCCCTTTCTACAGTACTCCTTCCCATTCAGTCGCTTCCCATTCTGTGTGTGAAACTGATTTTTCCTTCCTAAGTGGTGTCCTTTGCATGTGTCCTTATTAAACTTCATCCTATTTACCTCAGACCATTTCTCCAGTTTGTCCAGATCGTCATATATAGAGTAGCCCAATGTCTGTGTGACTCTGTAATGCTGTAGCATTATAAGTTGCCTCTAGGGGGGCGCTGTTGCCTCCCGCCGTGGCGCTCAGCTGACTTCTGCGCCGCTCCGCTGGGCTGCCGCGGGGGAGCAAGCAGCGCAAGCAGATGTTTGGGACCCGCACTCCCTATGCAACACGGGGGTGCTGCATGGGGAGCGCAGGTCCCAAACGGCCGCTTGCGCCACTTGCTCCTCCGCGGCGGCCCGGCTGAGTGGCGCAGAAGTCAGCCGAGTGCCACAGCGGGAGGGGAAGGGGGGCGGGACGGGAGGGGAAGGATACCACGTCCACCGCTTCACCCGTATCCACAAGACTCGTTATCCTATCAAAGAAAGCTGTCAAATTGGTTTGACATGATTTAGTCTTTACAAATCCATGCTGGCTGTTACCTATCACCTTATTATCTTCCAGGTGTTTGCAGATGATTTCCTTAATTACTTGCTCCATTATCTTTCCTGGCACAGAAGTTAAACTGATTGGTCTGTAGTTTCCTGGGCTGTTGTTATTTCCCTTTTTATAGATGGGCATTATATTTGCCCTTTTCCAGTCTTCTGGAATCTCTCCTGTCTTCCATGATTTTCCAAATATAATAGCTAAAGGCTCAGATACCTCCTCTATCAGCTCCTTGAGTATTCTAGAATGCATTCAATCAGGCCCTGGTGATTTGCAGATATCTAACTTTTCTAAGTGATTTTTAACTTGTTCTTTTTTTATTTTATCTTCTAAACCTACCCCATTCACACTAGTATTCACTATGTTAGGCATTCCTTCATCATCAGACTTCTTGGTGAAGACTGAAACAAAGAAGTGATTAAGCACCTCTGCCATTTCCAAGTTTTCTGTTACTGTTTCTCTCTCCTCAGTGAGCAATGGGCCTAGCCTGTCCTTGGTCTTCCTCTTGCTTCTAATATATTTATAGAAAGTCGTCTTGTTTCCCTTTATGTCTGTAGCTAGTTTGAGCTCATTTTGTGCCTTTGCTTTTCTAATCTTGCCCCTGCATAACTGTATTGTTTGCTTATATTCATCCTTTGTAATTTGTTCTAGTTTCCACTTTTTATATGATTTCTTTGTTTTATTTTTAGATTTTAGAAAGTTGGCAAAGGTTTGTAAAAGCTCAGCTGGGAAATGGTAGAGGGAAGAAGACCAAAATAAGGACAGTGGTGGTTTTTGAATTAGGGGAGAGAAATGAATGCCTTTGTGTAGTCATGCCTTTGTCTGCCACCAGAGACAGAAACAGCAATGATGGTTCCCCAATTATGGGTCTGGTTTGCACCTTGCATCATTGTCATGAAGCATTACCATTCCCTGAGGCCCATTTTTGCTTCCCTGACACCACTGGCTAAGACTTCCAACCCTTAAATTCCCTGCACTGGAATTCATGTAAAATTAAGTCAGTATTGTAGGGTATAAAGAAGTTCCCTCCCGAACATGACACGTTCAGCTACTAATCACAAGGGCTGCAAAGTTACTTACTTTTCTCATCCAGCCTTCCACACGGAGGACTGAAATTAGTTTCCTTTGCAGACGTTATTGCTGCTCCCTGCCTGGGGGGGAAACACTCTCTTCCTTGAACTCTCAGGTTAGGCCACATTGTGCCTATGGCTTTTTCACTGAAGAAATGTTTTGCCAAAGGGTACGTCTAGATTACATGCCTCTGCCGACCGAGGCATGTAAAATAGGCTACCCGACATAGTCAATGAAGCGGGGATTTAAATATCCCTGGCTTCATTAAAATAAAAATGGCCACCACACTCTGCCGGCTCAGCTGATCGTCAGCACAGCGTGCGAGTCAAGACGTGGATCGGTCGACAATGGAAGCCTTTGTCGACCACTCCCTTATGCCTCGTGAGCGGTCGACAAAGGCTTCTCTTGTCAACCGATCCGCGTCTTGACTCACGCATTGTGCCAACGATCAGCTGAGCCGGCACAGCATGGGGGCCATTTTTATTTTAATGAAGCCGGGGATATTTAAATCCCCACTTCATTGACTATGTTGGGTAGCCTATTTTGGCAGAGACATGTAATCTAGACGTACCCAAAGAGATGACAGGAGAATTTGTTAAGAAACAACTATGTTCCCTTGCCTCTTACTTCTCCCTGCCAGGGCTCAAAGGCACCCAGACTAGGGAAGCTCTACTGAACTGGGTTGAACTCAGTGTATTAGGGTATGTCTACATGGCAAATAAAGATGTGATTGTAGTGTACCTAGGTTTCTGCTCCAGGTAGGCCTCCCCGGGCTGCTTCCACAGAGCTTGGGATCTGACAATACCCAGAGCCCCATAACCAGCCTGAAGAAATCTGCCTGAGTTTTTTAACAGACATTTGACTTGAGTTAATCAACATTTTTCAATGCAATTAAGAGTTCTTGAAAAAAATTTCCAACAAACCTTAGTCCTATTGGCCTTAAATGAAACTTAAGCTCCTAAAGTCTCAACGGTATTTAGGTACCTAACTTCCACTGATTCCATTTTTGACCCAAGTGACTAGCCAACAATTTGGGGTCTTGAAGGAGAAATTTGGGGTCTTGTAGTCAGGTATTTCTTTGATACAAGTTTGTTTATTTACAAAGGATATACTAAGTCCTGTTTCCCTGAACACGAGAGACTCAAACAAGCAAGGGTTTTTGTTTTGTTTTGTTTTGTTTTTTTGCTGACCCAATCCTGTCTTTCCAAGCAGCTCTCTAAACTTAAAAAGCTTTTTCTCTTAGCTTTTTCTAAGGGTCACATTGCGAAGTTTCTGCTTGGCTTTTTTTCCGTTTCAGCTTATGTGAGGCACAAAGGCATTTCCACCAGTAGAAGCCCAAAGCCCTGTATCTGAAACTGTTTGAGCTACATGGTTCGTCTGTTACATGTGCTTATATTTTCACTGTTAACACTATTGCTTCAGCCACCAGATTACAATAGGCCTACATCCCTAGTCCTTTGGACGTTTTTGAAGATTTTACCTTAAGTGATGTGGCCAAGGGTAGGAAGTCTGTGGCAGAGAGGGAGTTGACCCTAGGTTTCCTGTGTGCTAAGTTAATGCTCTGACCACTGAATCATACTTACTCATATAAGAGAACGGATAAGAGCTCTGCCTGTGAGAATAGGCGCCCTTCCAGGAGTCCATTCCTTCTGAAAGTGTCTCTCTGACATGTATATAGCAAACCATTCATTTTTCTCTGGCAGCTAATGATAGATTAGGGTGACGATTTATGGCTCAGCAGTTAGTGTTTTGCTGATAGACGTGCAATGCTCTTTAACTATTGCCAGGGGTAGAAATCCATAAAGATGAGGGAGGAGTTTCTGTGCTGGTAGCACAAAGGGTGTTTTGTTTTTCTGAACATCACCATCAGCTTGTGAAGCTGCCTGTTTTTTCTCTTTGTCTCCCTCTCTCCCTTTCCTTGGCATAGGGTGTGGAAATAACTAGACACATTACCAAATGAATGCTTCACTCCTTCAGGTTTATACATAAGACAAAATGGAGGATTGGGTCAAAAGAAATCTGATGAGGTTCAATAAAGACAAGTGCAGAGTCCTGCCCTTGAGACAGAAGAATCCCAATCACTGCTATAGGCTGGGGACCAACTGGCAAAACAGCAGTTCAGCAGAAGAGCACCTGGGGATTATAGTGGATGAGAAGCTGGATATAAGTCAACAGTGTGCCCTTGTAGCCAAGAAGGCTAATGGCATATTGGGGTACATTAGTAGGAACAGGTCTAGGGAAGTGATTATTCCCCTTCATTGGTGAGGCCACAACTGGATTATTGTGTTCAATTCTGGGCCTCCCATTACAGAAAGGTTGTGGAGAAAGTCCAGCAGAGGGCAACCAAAATGATTAGGGAGCTGGAGCATATGACTTACAAGGAGAGGCTGAGGGATTTGGGCTTATTTAGTCTGCAGAAGAGAAGAGTGAAGGGGGATTTCATAGCAGCCTTTAACTACATGAAGGGAGGTTCCAAAGAGGATGGAGAGAGGCTGTTTTCAGTGGTGGCAGATGACAGAACAAGGAGCAATGGTCTCAAATTGCAGTGGGGGAGGTTTAGGTTGGATATTAGAAAAAACTATTTCACTAGGAGGGTGGTGAAGCACTGGAATGGGTTCCTTAGGGAGGTGGTGGAATCTCCATCCCTAGAGGTTTTTTTAGTCCTGGCTTCACAGAGCCCTGGCTGGGATGATTTAATTGGGGTTGGTCCTGCTTTTAGCAGGGGGTTGGACTCGATGGCCTCCTGAGGTCTCCTCCAACCCTAGGATTCTATAATTCTATAAGCAGCAGCTGCTGCCTGCAGCAGCCTCCAGCCATTGATGCCAGAGAGTGACTGCAGATGGTCAAGTGAAGGATGGCAGAATTGATGGCAAAAGTAGATTATCCACAGTGCTCTGGGGAGATATGTATCGAGTGCTTGCAACATGCTGGCAAAACAAGTGACATGTCTATTTTGAGTGCCTGGTCCTCCTGGAGGATAGTCATCTATTACTACAGACTGCTAATGGAGCTAGTTGCTCTGCTGGTAGCAGTCTATGTTTTTGATACTCGAAGTCCCACACCCAAAGTCTCCTGATGGCCTATGCCTGAGGGTGTTACAGGCGTAGGGGTCAGAACTACATTTCAGGGGCTCTCTAGAGAATTTCAAACTACAGCCTCCATTCTTTCATCTCTGCTTTCAACTCTGCTTTCTGCCACTCCCTACTCTTTTCATCCCTTCTTTTCCCTCAGTGTCGCTCCAGAACTCAGACCCCAGGTTCTGCTAATGCCCTCCATGTCATCCCTCCTCAAATCCCTTTACAAGCTCCACATACCCTGGGTAACCTCCTCATCTTTACATTTAAGCTCAGCCCAGCTCCATATCTGCCCCATCTCTGCTCTTGGATCAGTCCAAAACCCATTTCCTCCTTAAGCTTCTTGCTATCTTGTCTCCTCACTAATACCTTCGTCTCTTTCTCCTACTCCTGGCTTTCTGCTTTTTCCCATGATACCCTTAAATAGGTTCTTGAATCCTTTCCTGTGTCTTTTCTCTCTTTCTTCTAGCTCCTTCCTGAAGCTGTCTCTCTTGCCCATCACGAACAAAGTCAGGTATTGGTTTAGATTAAGAACAACGGTGAAGAGGGAACCTACCCAGAGGCTCTAGGTGTCCTTGACATAACTTAAAAATTAATTTAAAAAATGAGTTGGTTGTAAAACGTTTTCTCTCCTCCCTGCCCCTGAAAATGTAAACTACTTATCAAAAACCCAAAAAGTTTGCACTGACAAACATTCCAAGGAAAGCAGGGACTTCCTGTGAAAACTTATGTTGACTTGAAAACCCCATTTTTTCAGAGCAATGTTTCAATGGAAAATTTTCCACCAGCCCTAATCACAAATAAGTCCCTAAGTTCAGGGTGAATTTTGCAATAAACACACTATTCAGCTCAAAAAGGTGTACCATGTGAGAGCCCTGATAATCATTCTGTTTTGGAAAAATACGTGAACGCAACGGCTTAGAAGCACTTAGCAGAGTGATTCTGTGCTGAAGTCTGACACCCACGGATCTTGGAAAGGCTGTGAGGGGGGCGTGGTATGGCCTGGGGTATTGACTGGAGAATCCTGTCCCTGCACGCCAGATGGGAAATCTGTCCCTATCTTTTGCCAAGAATGAGGAATGCTGGATTCTCAAAAACCTCTTCTCCTGAGAGAGCGGCAGCAGCTGGGAAAGAAACTCAAATATGAAACTTGTTCCTGGGTGAGAAGAGAGCAATCCAAGTGAATTTATTCTGCTTTCCTGTTGGCAGTATCAACTCAGCACCCCAACGAGGGTCTCAGCTAACAGTGGATACCAAGTTTTCTGGGGCTGAGATTCAGGCAATGAGGCCAGTTTGAATAAGGTCTGCAAGTACAGGCTGAGCCTCTCTAAATCAGGACATCTCTGGGCCAGCAATAACCAAGGGTGTACTTGAACCAGAGAACCCCAGTGGCCAGGAGTCCAGTGGCAGGAGGGCTGCAGATGGAGCCCTTTTGGGGTCGGGATCCCTGCCAGACCAATGGCAGGGGGTCCAGCAGGAGGGGGGCCAGCATTGACCTCCCCTGATCCAGCAAATTCCCTTGTTCAGGGCCAGTCAGGTCCTGAGGGTGCTGGATCAGGAAGGTCCAACCTGTATTCACCCTAGGCTGCCACGTTCCCCCTGCCTCCTTCTATTCCTGCTCATGTTCTCTTGGCTGCACTTTGCAATATGCTCCTATAGCTGCCACATATGATCCAAGCTGACCTCGATCACCTAGGCCCTAGGTCGGTCAGAAGATAAAGTCCTGATACATGGCCCATGTTATGCAGAAGGTCAGACTACCTAGTCTGGTCTTAAAACCTAAAGGTGAAGTCCTGCCTTTACTGATGTCGAAGGGCATTTTGCTATTGACTTCAACAGGGCCAGGATTTCACACTATCGATCCCTGCAGGTTAGTGGAGTTTCATCAGAGTCCTGGCCTACACTACAAGGTTATGTCAGTGTAACACATCTTGGATCGACATAGCCGTGCATGTGCCTGCGCTTAAATTTGTCTCTCACCAATGTACGTGTCCCGTAACACCACCTCCCCAGGCAGCACAGTGTCACGGAGAGTCGACTGAGGCTGATGCAGTATGAATGTAGTCGCTGCATTATCTGTGTTGACTCTAACAGTCCTACGGATACATAAACAAGCTGCTAGTGCTCAGACATTATGGAGTATACTAGATTCCACAGGGAGAGTGGTCTCTTCCCTGAAGCTCTTCACTTTCTAAAGTTCCCTTTCCCACTCTGGATGCTGAGAGATGGAGAAACATTTAACTTCTTTCCACAGAACACAACTCATCCCATCCAAGGCACAGTTTTACTTCCTATTTCTCTGTAAAAGGAAGCAATAGGAAGCAATAAGTGCCACTTAACAATTGCACATTGCAGAAATAAATGTCTGACATTCCTGCTAACAGAGCTCAGCCTTCTAATCAGGTCAGGTTTTCTACTAGTCAATTAACATCAGGCCCAATGTTTGTGAAAAAAAAAGTCTAACTTGCTCCTTTTGTTTTCTGTCCTTGTTGCTGGTGGCTGAGCTTTGTGACTTTATCCTCACCCACAATCATGTCAGATTTGAGGACAATTTATACTGTCAAGACAGCGGCAGGGCCATGGGTACCTGTGTGGCTCCACAGTACACCAACCTTTTTATGGGTGACTTGGAACAACGCTTCCTCAGCTCTTATCTCCAAGTGCCCCTTCTCTACTCATGATACATTGATGACATCTTAATCATCTGAACCCACGTGCCATGTTTGTTTTCCTCCCAGAAGTAAGAAAGGATTTCATCTGCACTAAGTGCAAGCTGGTCACCATTTTGGAAGAAAAAATTAGAGGACTTGAGGCCCAAGTATCGACCCTACGTTCCATCAGAGAGGATGAAGACTTCCTCGATAGAAGGCAGCATTTAATCCTGCAGGCACAGCAGGCTGAACAGCCAGTCAGGACAGTACAGGACAAGGAAAAAAACTGGCAGCATGTAACCTCTAGAAGAAGAAGGCCAACTCAGATATTCCCCATTCATGTGGAGGTTAAGTAACCACTTTCAGGGTCTCTCCACAGGCACTGTGGTGAAGAATGCTTTGGCAGGACCCTCTCAGGGAAGAAATCAGATGGGAACACCATCTACCAGAAGACATGGGATAGGTAGTCCTAGGGATGGGGGTTCCACGACCACCACCCCCAAAAGAAGAAGACAGATAGATGGTGGTGGTCGGGGACTCCCTCCTAAGAGGGACTGTCATATCCATCTGCCATCCAGACCTGCAATCTCGAGAAGTGTGCTGCTTACCGGGAGCTCTCATTCAGGTCGTGACCAAGAGTCTTCCAAAAGTGATTAAACCTTCAGAATGCAACCCCTTACTGCTTCTCCATGTAGGAACTAACGATACGGCCAAAAATGATGTGAAGGGTAACAAAGAACGGTTTCTACAGGCATGTTAGCAATAACACTGGAGAGCCTTTGGCCATTATCTTTGAAAACTTGTGGAAAAAAGGCAAATGTAGTGCCCATCTTTAAATAAGGGAAGAAGGACGATCCCGGGAACTACAGCCTTACCTCAGTCCCCAGAAAAATGATGGAGGGGATCCTCAAGGAATCCATTTTGAAGCACTTGGAAGAGGGGAAAGTGATCAGGAATAGTCAACATGTGTTCACAAAGGGCAAGTTGTGCCTGACCAATCTCCTTGCAGGAGGAATAACGGTAGTTCGAATTAGGAGCTTTAATTCGAACTACCTAGTCCCTGCCGCGTGTAGCCGCGGGCAGGTAGTTTGAACTACGGGCATTTAAAAATGGCGCCCGCCCGGGAACATGCAAATGAAGCCCGGGATATTTAAATCCCGGGCTTCATTTGCAAGTTCGAATGCCTACATTAGCCACCCTAGTTCGAACTAGGGTGGCAGTGTAGACATACCCATAGAGACATAACAGACAGGCAGGAGAAAAGGGGGTATGGGGGCATCATTTGAGCTCCCCGCCGCCTCAGGTGCCAAAATGTTGTGGGCCGGCCCTGGACTGTAGCAATGTGAGCATCATTTTGATCTCTGTGTTCTCCCATATCAAGCCCCACATTCCAAGCCTATGCTCGTCAGAGGCCGGACCTGAGCCAAAAAAAAAAAAAAAAAAGAAAGAAAGAAAGAAAGAAAGAAAGAAAAAAGACTGCTTTCCCTTAGGCATGGAAAGCTTGATTAGAACTCTGTCCCTGCCCATTCTTGGATGCTTTATAATAATCATAATATTTTAATAAAAGATCTGTCATTCACATATTTCAGGGTTATTTTTTTTAAAAGGAGTAATTCAAACCCCCAGGCCAAAAGAAATAATGTGAAAAAAATGGAGTGGGTGAGAGACCCCAAACTTTATCTGGGAGTCAGAATCCTTCTGGGAATTTGTCAGTTTTCTTGACAGAATTCCAGAAGGCTTTATGATTCATACACGAATCACATCCTGCAGTAGTAACTGCAGAGTGAATGAGGCACATGTGGATTTTCAATTCAGATGTTAAACCTTCTCTCTCTTTGCCCCCCTCGCCCAACCAGCACAAGACGCTTCAGGATGAGGTCTGAACACCGCTGGGACAGGTTTAAGGAATGAGCGGAACAACTTGAAATGGAGCTGATGATGATAGAGACAAGTTTTACTTGGGTAAGGCTTCCATTGACTTCAATGGGAAATTCAGTGATGCCAGCTCTTGAGATTTTTATTGTGGGCCTTATGCTATTTAGTGTTTTCCATAAAGCCCCAGCTCCTGGAATCATGTGATTATATTAGATTCTTGGTATTCATGTAACAATAAAAAACAGGCAGTTTCTAGTCCTTGAAGTGGCAGGGAAAATATATTAAAATGTGACCCTGTGGTGGGACGTTAGCCCCACACAGGACTCTGAGGGACAACAGAGCTATAGGGAGGTTGCATGGAAGTCAGCAAATTTGGAAAATGCTGATTGGGAGAGCCAATCAGGGGATGGCTTGTGGGAGAAGCGAGATATAAAATGTCTGCTCAGCAGGGCAAATGCAGAGAAGCTCTCCTTCTTGCTGGTGAAAGGGAGGAAGCGGGCCAGGGAAAATAGGTTGCAAGAATGGGAGAAGGTGTAATGTGTGGCTGCCAGAAGCAGGATTCCTGATCCAGGACACAGAGTAGAGGGTGGTCCTGGATTTCCCTTACCCGCTTCCCTGTTTGCCAATGAGGCGATTGCCCTAAATACATTCTGCAGTTTGCCCTGGAAGACAGGGACTAGACTATGGACTGCAGTTGTCCACTGAGGCAAGTGAGGAGCCTGAGGGTTGACTGTCCCCCAGAAGGAAATGAGATAGTGGGCTGGGATGTAGCCAGAAGGAGGGCATACCCCAGAAGGGCCCCTCTAGTTTAGCAGTGACACGGGCCCAGGTAATGGAAGAGGTGAGGCACCACCCTGGAGAAGGACGGAGCTAATTCCTGAAGGCAAATCAAAAGAATCTAACATTTATTATTTTTACATCTCAT
Organism: Rafetus swinhoei; assembly: GCA_019425775.1. Classification (NCBI taxonomy): domain Eukaryota; kingdom Metazoa; phylum Chordata; order Testudines; family Trionychidae; genus Rafetus; species Rafetus swinhoei. The sequence continues at coordinate 8,179,572 of CM033429.1, read as the reverse complement.
GATTTTTCAGCCAATTGCATTACTTGCATCAGCAATTCATCATTTTTTGCTGCTCGTAGGGTTGCCAACTTTTCCAGACAGATGAACAGGATGCCATTGCTGCAAATGGTGTCCAGTCCATCCATGCTTGGGATTCTTCTCTCTCAAGTGCAGGACTTCGCACTTCTCCTTGTTGAGACTCAACACTATATCTTTTGGCCCAATCCTCCAATTTGCCTAGGTCACCCTGGACCCTATTCTTACCCTCCAGTGTATCTACCTCTCCCCCTGGCTTAGTGTCATCCATGAGCTTGCTGAGGGTGCAATCCACCCACTCATCCAGGTCATTAATAAAGATGTTGAACAAAACCGTCCCTAGAACCGATCCTTGGGGCACTCTGCTTGAAACTGACCGCCTACCTGCCATCGAGCCGTTGATCACTACCCGTTGGGCCCAACATTCTAGCCAGCTTCCTATCCACCTTACAGTCCATTTATCCAATCCCTACTTCCTTAACTTTCTGGCAAGAATACTGTGGGAGTTCACAAGGGATGTTGTAATCTTGAGATAGTAAAAATTCACTGAATTTTTAAAATTTGTTTTCTGATAGAGCTCCCTCTATGCCCTGGCTTAATATTTTAAAATTCCGTAGGGGGGAAAAAACTTCACAAGTAATTGTCCTATTGATATTTACAAGTATCTTTTCAGCACATGGGAAACTAGCAATTCAGCTTATTATTCTTCTCTCTTGGCTGGAACTAGTCTGGCACAAGCAGTCAACAAAGATCATTTTATATGTAGCTACATCTATAACCCAGTAATTAATCAACAGATGAAACTACACACTGTTCTGTACTATGGTGCCATGAGCACATTTCACAGTCACTCAATCATATACTTTGTACGGTATCCAAACAAAATGCAATGTTGGGTGGGGCTTTCTCCCCTCCCCCTTTGATTGTTCCTTTGGAATCACAAGAGTGTGGAAATGAAAAGTGTGTTGGCTTGAGCTTGAGCAATGTTCTTCACATAAGCAATAGGAGACAGGGATTTTCCCGGGGTGGAGAGGGGCAGTTTTCCACCAGCTGGGGAAGAGACTTGTATCTCAGCCAAAATGGCCGTTCCTCAAACAAGCACACGGGACATGATGCTTACTCATTTATTTATTTTTATTCTTGTGGTTTAGAACAATAAATCTCTGATGTTGTTGCCAGTCTCTCATGCTTGTATTCCACCCCTTCCTCCAATTAAAATGTCACTGCTGACTTAGGACTTTGATTTTTCTGTTGTGCTGCCCCTTGTGCAGACTTTAACAGTGGTGAAAAGCGAGTGTGAAATATGATGGGCTTGATTTTCATTTACACATTAATGCAGTATGATGGGGCTTTAACATGAGCTACACTCAGGCTACGTCCAGACTACAATGCTTTATCGGAAAAAGGTACACAAATTGCACTCTGAAATTTGTGTACTTTTTTCCAATTGTTTTGTAGGCAAAGGCGTTTCCGAAATTTGGCCCGTCTACACTGGGCCAAATTTCAGAAAATCCTCCTCTTTCAGAAGAGCCCTTCTTCCTCATGGAAGGAGGAAGACAGGGCTTCTGAAAGAGCGCGTCTGCTCTGCCGCAAAAAAAAAAAAAAAAAAAGAAAAAAGCAGACGAGCAGATGCATTCCCTGGACACAGTGGAGTTTTTTCAGGATATCTCCAGTATCCTGAAAAAACCCTGTAGTCTAGATGTAGCCACACAGTAAGGCTACGTTAGGCAATTAGAGGGGTGTAAAAGGTCTGTATCATAAATCAGAATTATGTGTCATTTATATGAATGCAAAGAAAATATAAAATGGTTGTATTTTACAATCATTTTGCACAGATTTTGGTGATAATACAATGTGCAAGGCAGGAAAGAATACTGCAAGATATACTGTAGGTGTAGGGAAACACTGAATCCAGTTTATAGCATAGGACATTAAGTGAAAGCTGAATTGTGCCATAATTAATTAAAATTGTCATAACAAAGATAGTGTTTCTCATGGATTATCCAGAAAAGCAGAAACATGAAAAGGTAATTAACAAGTGACATGCTTTTTTAAGCTGGTTAAAAAACAGAAAAATAATCTTGTGAAATATTTTGAAAATTCTAAGGGTTTATTTTTTCAATTCTGCAAGGCTTGAAATAGATTTTTTTCCAAAAAAATTCTGACTTTTTCAACGTTTTGAAATTTCAAAATTTCATTTCCCTCTCCCTCCAAATGCAATCATATATATAGTAGCCCAGTGTCTGTGAGTCTGTAACGCCGAAATGCTGGCTGTTTCCTCTGGGGGGCGCTGTTGCCTGAAATGCTGGCTGTTCCCTCTGGGCGGCACTGTTGCTGAAATGCTGGCTGTTCCCTCTGGGCGGCCCGTGCTGCATGGGGAGTGCGGGGCCCAAACGGCCGCTTGCGCTGCTTGCTCCCCCGCGGCGGCCTGGCTGAGCGGCGCAGAAGTCAGCCGAGTGCCACGGCGGGAGGCGAAGGGGGGCGGGGCGGTGACATGCGGCATGACAGCGGCTCCAGGCCCTGCCCCCTGGCCGTGAACGTCACTGCCCCGCCCCCCTTCGCCTCCCACCGTGGTGCTCAGCTGACTTCTGCGCTGCTCAGGTCAGTCAGGCCGCCCAGTGGGAGCAAGTGGCGCAAGTGACCATTTGGTCTCCACACCCCCCATGCAGCACGGGGAGTGTGGCGCCCAAACAGCCATTTGGGCTCCGCGGTCCCCCGAGTGAGAGGCAGGAGTGGGAGGAGAAGAGAAAGAGAGAGACAGAGAGAGAGGCAGGAGGCAGAGAGGCTGAGAGAGAGAGAGGGGAAGGCAGGAGGAGGAGAGAGAGAGAGAGAGAGACGGAGCGAGAGACTGGAGGCTCAGGGGAGAAGAGTGACGTGGAGGAGAGACCTAAAAATCCCGTCTTATGACGGGCTAATTGGCTAGTAAAATGAATAGTGTCTATGATTTTTTAAAAATCATTTTCCCCTCACACACTAACTTTTCAAAACTTCTTCAACTTTCGAAAAGTGAGTGAGTGGAAAAGGAAGAAGTGTAAATCCCATCCCACACTATGCCTCGATGAGAGACTTTTAAAATTTCATTTCATTCAAAAAACAAATAAAAATTGGGGAAAAAAATTTGGAACAAATAAAAATTTGAGATTTCTAAAATTGTTCATTTTTTCATAATCCAACCCAAACTGAAAATATCAAAGCACAAATTCTGTTTAGATTCTTTTAAAAAATTCCCATTGAAAAATGGAAATATTTCATCAAAGACAGTTTCCCGTGAAAAATCTGGCTTTTGAGGAAACTCCATTTATGGTGGGAAAATATTTGGGTTGCAAACATTACAGATGATGAATTTCTTGAATGATTTGTGGTTCAAGTTGTTTTCTCTTTGATTGTAACCATTAGTATTATTTAACATTTATATTGCAGTAATTCCTACCAATCACATAGTGCTCAGCATTGCACAGGCAATAACCAATCCCACAGAAAGATCTCTCTGAGATAATGAGGAGCTAGATATGCTCCACTCCCTGGAAAAAACAAACCCGCCCTCCACCAAGATTCTTCTGCCATAATGTAGGGCTTGTCTACGCGTGGAAATTTAATAACAATTCCAGATAATTATTCCTGAATAGTAATTTTGCTATAACCTGCACCCCCCACCCCAATGTGGACTTATTCTGAGATAGCTTTTCCAGTAAATTTCCAAGTGTCAGGGGAACTTTGCCGGGTCCCTGGGCAAGGGCGGCAGGGCCTCAGGCAGAAGCGGCGGGGCCAGGGGCAGCCAGCCCTCAGCTCCACCTGGACCGTGCATGTCGCCCACCCACAGAGCTGCCTGGAGCTCATGGCGTGGCACTCCAGCGGCAATTTAAAGGGTCCGGGGCTCCAGGCACTGCTACATCTGCAGCAGCAGCAGCTGGGAGCCCTGGACCTTTTTGAATTGCTAGGCCCGATAAAATGGCTCCCTTTGACTCCCCTGTTGGCACACCTGCCAAGTGTAGACAAGCCCAGGTGGCTACACACACACACATCTGTGCTTCTTTTACAGTATCTTCTATCTGAACATTTCTAGTTACTTTACAAAGATGCCACATCTCCCTCTAGGATGCAGATAAATGTTATTTATCTCCATGTTCCTGATAAATAAATTGAGGCACAAGTAGCTCAAGGTCCCATGGTACATCAGTTGCAGGCTGGGAGAAGAAGAACCCAGGTGTCCCAGGGGGAGCAAGGTAGTATTTTGTATAGGACTGACTTCTTTTTAGTGAGAACCACGGGCTCAAAAGCTCGTCTCTGTCACCATAGAAGTTTATATAAAAGATATACCTCACCCAGTTTGTCTCTTCCTGGGACAAAAATGGCTACAACTATATTGCATACAAAACAGGAGCCCCGGTCACTTGGTCCAGCCACCGTGCTGAACTTCTTTCTGTCTCTCTATGGCACCTCTAACTGCTCCTCAGGACAAAACTGAACATACAGACTTCCTTGACACACTCACACACATACACACACACACACACACACACACACACTGATTTCATTGACATTGAATTGCGAGCGCGCGCACACGCACACACACACACATACGCATACTTGCCTGGCTTGCTTTGCCTAATTGAAACCTCAAGAGTTTTGTTGTAGTGCCGGTTGCTATAAACACTCTGGTAATTTGCATAAGTATGTGACATTGTAAAAGTTCCTGAAAGATTTTATCTAGTTGATTTTGGCTCCCAGCCCCATATTCATATAGAAATGCCAGGTAGAAAGACAATGTGTGTATATTTTCAACTTCCTAAAGTCCATCAAAGTGGAAAGAGAGTGGGTTTACTTAACCCAAACAGGTGGAGACAAAGTAACACAGAACAAACCTTTTCTTGTCTTTTCTGAAGATTTTTTTGGTTGTGCTCACTGTAGGGGCAGTTTGGGAAATATTAAACAATCCCTTATATCTTTGGGTTAGTTGGACAATTTAAAAAATAGTAATTAATAAACATTCTTAAGCTGTCAAATCTAAAGAATTGCACAACATAACATGACGATTATATAAACACAGCTGCTTTGGAAATATGTTTGTTCAAAATTCACATTTGTCATCTTAGTTGTAAAAGTCTTTTATTTTTAAAGAAACAAGCTATGAAAAATATCATGTGAACTCTTGGCTCTAATGAAGTCAATGGTAGTTTTATGCACTGAGCACCTCTTAAGTTTTCTAAATAGCACCTACATGACATGTAATGGTATTTGGTCTTTGCACTGGTGCCTTTATTCAGGGGTCAATATGATGTAACATCAGTGGGGACATGGAGAACTGGGTCATTAGTAAAAGAAACGAAAGTCTTTTCTCTATAGGCAGTCATTTTGCAAGGAAGCCCCAGTGTCTTTGTGGATACACACCTATTCCCTCCATCATGTCTGGAACTGTTTGAATATCAGTTCAGCTTCCTAGAACTGGTTGCAGGAGGTGTTGTTGTTTTTTTTTTACAAAATTCCCAATTAAGCAAAGCACTTAAGTATGTGCCTAATTTTAAGTATGTGAGCAGGTCCACTGAAGTCCTGGACTGCTCTCATAATTAAAGTCTCATGTGATTTAGTGGTCTATTAATTAAGGACCTAACTAGCTAATTCATTAAATCTTGGGCAAAAAAATCCACAATGATAATTAATAAAGAATACTATATAGCTGTTGCATTACCTGATATCAGATCCAAGTATTACCTTGTTTAGATTTATGTTCCAGAAATTCTGTTTATTTTTTGTTACTAGTTCTGGCATTTTATTCCTCACCAAAAAATCATTTCTCCACTAGTCATTTCAACCCCCTGAGAAACTGTACAAAAGCCACAGCATATTAATTGATTTAAAAACACGTAGTACCTACTAGGTGGAGATGATAAATTAGGATTGCATAGTAATTAAATGGAACTTAAAGTCATGTGTGAACCAAGCATTTTAATGTTTTTACTTATAGATACAAAATAATATTTCAGGTTTAGATCAAATGTACAAGTTGGATTGTGGCTAATAAAATAGCAACAGTGGATACAACTTTAGTAACCAGTAACCACTGAGATAGCTATCTGTTATGCAACAAAAATGTTTCTATTTTTGAAATACAGTACATAATGTTATTGCAAGAGGATTAAGATAGGTCATTATATCTTCATTGCTCTTGTAATAGGGAATTAATTAACTGGCAAGCAGAGTTATCTCCGATGAATTCATCACATGCTCAAATGTGCAGATGGATAATGATGGATTTGACTCAATAGGTCCAATTCTCTGTTCTAAGTGAGTGTAAAAGGTTCACATCAGAATGGCTGTGTCAACTTTGCCTGCACTTTGTACTGGCGCAAACGACACAAGCTGCAGAGCAGTGAACACTCAAACCCAGAATGTATATTTCACAAAGACATGAACAAAGCACCATGTTTTTAAATATGTTCAGTTGCTTGAAGATGCAAATGGGGATTTAGTGGAATTTTCAAAACTGAAGAGGTGCTTAACTTCCAAATCCTTATCTGGAGCACAGATTTTGTTACTGATCCTGAAGAAAGCAGGTAAATATCTGTATGAGATATTTATCTTCTGAGGCATTTGCATTACAGGCGTAGGGGTGTGGGAAAGTATGAGGTGCGCCTGGTATTCCCACCCCCCATGTGCGTGGGCAGGGAGTGGACGGAAGGGGAAGGAAGTTGGTGGCTTCCTCTCCCCAAAGTGCCAGCTAGCACAACTGACCCAGAATGAGGAGTGATAACCTGCTGCTGCAAAGGGCCCTTAGCTGAGTCTAGTTGTTGAGGAGACACCAGCATTTTAAATCTAAGGTTTGGCCTTAATTAATGTTAGGTACAAAAAATCCACATCCTTGAGAGCTGTAGCTATGAAGATCTGATCCCTGGTGCAGGTACAACTAAATAAATGGAAGAATGCTGCTATCGACCTACCTACCATTGCTTGGGGACATGGAGTTCCTACAGCGATGGTAAAACCCCTTTTGTTTCTGTAGGAAGCAGTTACGCTATGGCAATATTGTGGAATAGCTATGGGGTCACAGCTGTGCCAGACATGGCCCATGACACACCAGGAGCCTTTGGCTAGCTTTCCACATACCACTTTGTCAATGCGTATCGATGCTGAGCCGCAGAATTCTGCTCTTTTACACTCGGCCATTCTCATGAGCGGAGACCTTAGCTCTCCTTCAGAAGAGCCCTGGAAAGCAGTGATAGACTGACAGTTTACTGAATGAAAAAGAAAAAGAGTAGTCCCGTAGCACCTTCAGTCATGTCTACACTGCACACTTATTTCAGAATAAGCTATTTCGGAGGAAATAATCAGAAATAGCTTATTTCCAAAGAGCGCATCTATACAGCAAATGCCCATTGAAATAGCACTGAGCTATTTCGAAATAGAGTGTCCACACTCATTGGACTGAATTGCATTTAAGGCCACCCAGAAGCACTTCAGGCAGGGCATCAGGACAGCAGTTGCTTCCTGGAGCTGCTGATTGAGGCTATCTGAGGCTCGATCTTAAAGGGGCCCCCCTGTACAGCCGTGTCTCAGGCTCTTCTCCTTTGCCTACCTCCTCGAGGGACAGAAAACCCTTTTCACTGCCTGCTCTGGTTGCCCTTGTGGACATCTCAGCACTCTAGCCATGGAGCCGGACCTGCCTCTGAGTAGTCGATGGTTCTTATACGTCTTGGTGCACCTCCAGCTGCAGTTTCTGCTGGCAGCCTTCCTGGCCCTGCAGGATCAGGACTCCTAGCTCCTTGGGGGGCAATTCCTCACTCTCTCCGGGCACTGCTCCTGCAGTTCGACCTCACCCACATCGTGCACTACCACTTCTGGCCGCTGGACACCAGCTCCAACTGGTGAGCCTGGATCATCCTGGAGCAGTGGGATAACCAGTAGGGGCTCCAGAATTTCCATATGTGGAAGGACATTTTTCTGGAGCTGTGTGAGTGGCTTGCCTCTGGGTGGTTGGTGAAGGCATGTCTGGGAGAGGCAAGCCCCCCGGCTCTGCCCCTTTTACTGAGACCCTGCACCGCAGCACACTGTGCACACACTCACCTCAGCCTCCCCAGTCCCAGGGAGGGCAGAGGGAGCACAGCATGGCCCCAGCCTCCCCAGCCCCGGAAGAGGTTGGAGGGCAGGCATGGCCCTGCCTCCCTAGCCCTGGAGGAGAGGGCACCGTGTGGCGTGGCCCAGCCCTGCATCTCCAGTCCCAGAGCATGGGGAGGGCAGACACTGAGGGCAGCCTACTGCAGGTGTTCTGGGGGCGGTGTATAGGCAGGCCTATGCTTGGTGGTTTGGGAAGTCGGAGCCTTCCCTGCCTTACATGCTGGATGCCCATGGACTCGCCCCTGCCCTCTGGCGATGGGACACCCACATGAGACCCGCAACCCGCCTCCAGAAGTGTATAGCCATTGCCATCTGGAAGCTTGCCACGCCAGAGAGCTACTGATCCATCGGGAAACTGTTCAGAGAGATTGATCATCAGAGCCATGGTCATGCAGCTATGGTGATTGCTCTTCTGCTATTGTCCTAGGAGGGTGGTGAACTGAACTGCTGAAGTGGGGTTCCCTAGGCATGGGGTGGTGGTGGAATTCCCTTCCCCAGGAGGTTTTTCATTCCCGCCTTCACAAAACTCTGATGGGGGATGTGGCAAGCCGGCGCAGGAGCAGCCACCAGGCTGTCAATTACTGTGTGGAAGGCCATGCAGATGGATCGGCCCTGCTGCAGCAGCTCCCACTAGGTATCACAGCACAGCTGGAGGTGTCCTTCCCCAGTCTCTGGTCCTTCCGGTCCATGGAGCACTGCAGGGCTTGCAGGGCAGTGATATGCTCTCTTAGTAGGTCCTTGAGGGCTCTCTGGTGCCGGTGGATCACGCGGGGTCAGGAAGATGGCACAGGAGGTCACAACTGCTTCCCTCTTGCAGCTGGTCCAGCTGTGGAGAACAGTCATCCCAGGAGACACCGTGCATGAAGCATAGCAAGGCCACCTGAGGCCTAGACTGTTGGACCTTTCCTGCAGGGGCCCAGATATCCAAGAGGGGAGCCTCACTAGCCTGACATCCTGGGGACAAGCAGGAATGGGAAGGTGCCAGTCAGATCAGGAGCCTGTGGGTGGGAGGGGACCCACGGGGGGCTGGGTTTCCCTCCATGCCATGCACACACAGGGAGAGGACTTGTATCCCTGCCCGCGGGAGGAGAGAGAAGCAGGGTGTTGGGGGGAAGGTGTGTGTGAGCAGCAGATGCTCCTCTGCCTCACCAAACTGTCCCCGGGAGTGGATGTGGGAATGCCTGTGTGCTGCGTGAGGCCCTCCTGAGTGTGTGCAATGTGTGTGTGTGTCCATTTCCCCAGCCTCTTACTAGTGGTGGCTTGTGGTGGGAGGGTGTCCCATGTCCCACCCTAGTGTCAGGAGTAAGGCAGACCTCTCCAGACACCTGGCACTAGGGTCCACTCTGGCAGTAGGGTCTGACTCCTGGGACTGTGTGCCCTGGACTGGCGCTCCACATGCATCCACATGCACAGGCTGCTGCATGATCCCCAGGCTGAGAAGGCCAAGCAAGGAGCATGCAGCAGCCCCTCACTGCCTGCCACCTCCACCCATGTGTGCCTAGATAAAGCAGTGGCACTCACCTGAAGGGCCTTCCCTGGCTTCGGATGCTGCCCAGGAGACATCCTGGGAGGGGGATACTAGCTGCAGGGCGAGCATGTTGTCCTGGCTGGCAGGCATGGAGCTGGTGCTGGCCTTGTCCAGCTCCTCCTGCTCCTCCTCACCTGCTTTGTCCCCGGGAGGGTGACAACAGGTGTCTCCAGCCCAAAGTCCACAACGAGGCGGGGAATGAGACCTCCCAGGATGTGATGGAGCTTACCCACCCATAGTAGAGGTGGGTCTGGAGTGCTGTCCCTGAGTGGGAGCTTGGTGTAGGCCTGATGCAATTCTTTGACCTTCATGTGCACCTGCTCCTGGGTGTGCATATGGCTCTTGTGGCCCAGGCTTTCCACCATCCAGATATAAATATCCACATTCCTGCATCTGGTTCAGCGATCCCGCTGGTTTTCCTCCTCACCCCAGATCTCAAGGAGATCCAGGATCTCCGCACCAGACCAGGATGGTGCCCTCCTCTTTTGGCCCCAGGCCGGGTGCTGGGACCTGTCTGAGGCAGTGCTGGCAGCTGTGGGGGGCTTGGCTGGAGCAGTGGGCTTGACCATGGCAGCCGGGAAGGCTATGCAGGATCTTGCTGTGTGGCACGATGCAAGCGGGGACTGCTTGTGCCACAAGCCCTTTCCCTTCTGCCTGCAGCTTTAAGGGAAGAGTAGTGATGAATGTGGGCACCTGTGGGATTTCCTGGAGGCCCCTTATTTTGAAATAACTCCAGCCACCCTGTCTACACATGCCCTGTCACAAAATAGCTATTTTGGAATAGGCATTATTCCTCGTAGAATGAGGGTTACAGAATCCAGAATAAGATGCCCATTATTTCTATATTATTTCAAATAGCAGGCTTGCTGTGCAGATGCTCACAGAGTTATTTCAGAATAACATCCATTATTCCAGAATAACGCTGCTGTGTAGATGTGCCCTTCTAGACTAACAAAAATATATGTATAGTGTCAAGTTGTGGGCAAAACCCACTTCATCAGATCAGAGTGGAGAAAAAGGGGGGAACCTCACAATAAATAACAGAAAAAGAAGGGGAGAAAAAATACTTGTCAATTGTAATATCGGTGTTAATAAGGATAATTTAATGAAGTTATGATACTCTATATATTTTTTCTTAGTCTCTAAGGTGCTACAGGACTACTTTTTTTTTTTTAAGTTACAGACTAACATGGCTACCCCTCTGAGACTACTGAATGAATGTTATTCAATTAATTAAGCTAAACCTCACCGAACTAGGGTTAATATCTTTGGGGGCCCATTGTATTAAAAATGAAATTGTGTATCTGTTAAGATGGACTTAAATGTATCTTCTCTAGGTGGAGGGAGATGCTAATGTAATTTTTCTATTATCAATCCTTTGAACCCCTCCTCCCTCTGAGACCTACATATGTAACAAATTCATACTGGATTCTCCAGGGACCAGAAGATAAAAAAAAAAATCAGTTAAATAGCCTGGTTTTAAACTGGTTCAGGGCCATCTTCGTATTCCAGCAACTAGACAGAGCCCTTAGTCCAAGGGGGACCTCAATCCTTAAGGTAGGGCTGGAAGAATTGGGCCTACTGAGGCTTGATAAGACTGTGTGCTTGTTTGGAACTGAAGCTGTGATGACCACAAAGGAAATCCTCTGGGTGGGCTCCTACAAGAGCCTATATTGGAATTGGGGGGGAGCACTGGTAAACTTATGAATATGGATGTATGTTGTAAATTGTTTTCAGTATGTTTTCTCTGTAGTGATTTTATTTTAAGACACAAATAGTCTGACATAAAAAAGGGGTATGGTACTTCTGAGCTCAGAAAAGTGGAGAGAGGCGTAGCAACTACATCTGCTGACTGTCTCTGAAGAGAAAGGAAGCAGGTGTTCTTGGCAGACTCTAGAGGTAAAGGGGTCTGGGAATTCAAAGGGGCTTGGGACTCCTGACTGCTGCTGCTGCTGCTGCTGCTGCTACATTCCAGGTGGGCCTTCTGCCTGAGGCCTGATCCCTTCCACGGGCCTGGAGCCCCCCGCGCACCTAGGGAAGCTGTTGAGCCCCCTGGTTCTTGGGCAACTTGTCTCTGACAAGAATAAAACAGTGAAGGCAGGAAATTAAGCAGCCTAGAAATACCCCACACAGAAAGAAGCGAGATGCCAAGAAAGGCAACTGCTGGCGAGCCAAAGCCTGAAACTGGATGTGCTTACTGGACCATGGATAGTAAATACAGGGACAGTGTCCATGATCTTAATCATTTGGAAACAGCCCTGTTTCCCAAGAATTTAAAAAAGTCTAGAAACCAGTTTGAGTTCTTAGCATCAAGCTCCCATTCATCCAGTGTCATTAGGGATAGAACTTTCCATCAAGATGGCTGCCACAAGTTTCATAAATGCCCATGAATTAAGTACTTATCCTAGAAATGCAACTGAAAATTTTGGCTGGCCCTTAAGTATTGCTCACATCAGTGAAACACCACCCAGTGCAAAGCATCCAGCCAAGGTCTGTGGACCACAATCACATTTAAAGCCCTCAAAACAGGGCTTAATTGTTGGCTAGACTGTATGGGATTTAAATGCTACCTAGGTGTTTTGCTGTTCCTCTGTATGGAGGTGTTTTCACTTCCTGTGAACATCCAGGATGCTGTACTGTGAGTGCTGATTTGAATCGGGCTCCTTGGTGCCAAGATGAATGTTTGAATCTCCTTCTTTGAGTGATACAACCCAGATCCTGCACCCTCTTCTCAGGCTTCTACCTAGTATCAGTACATGTCCCCTGAAAGAAAGCCTCTGTAGTGAATTAATAAATGCAAAACACTCCCTTAGAAAATGGGCCCTGGAGAAGGCAAACAACCACAACTAACTACCCTCCTTTGTTTTCTGATTGCTGCACTGAGTAGTGGGAAAGGAGCGTGTTCCAGACTCCACATCTTGTTCCTTCTGGGATTTTTAGAATTGGCTTCTTATAAAAAAGATGACCTTTCTAAACAACAACAACTTTTTGGAAGCAATTGTCAAGCATTTTAGTTTTTCACAAAAAATGCCATTCTTTGTACCCCATGCCCCCCACAATGTTAATTGGTAACAGGATTGAAATTTTTCATTGGATGTCGATAAACATGGAAGTCAATAAACAAAATACACGGATAACATCATTTATAATCCCTTATAAAGAGCTTTGCAATTTATGAATAAAAAAGCTTTTTGACTCCTGTGTATCATAATTGCAAAGATCTGGTCAGCATTTTTTAGACAGAACAGTTTCTCGTCAGAAGAATGCTGAGTCAATAGCACTGAAACATTCGGTGGGAACATGTTGATTGCATGGGAGCTTTCAATAGAACCTAAGTAGGCCGATTACATACATGGAAGTCTCTGACTCCCCAGCTGGTCAGGGGATGGGCAGGCAGCTAGTTAGCTGTATTTTATATTTTATTATAATCAAAATAAAATATTCTGACCTTGTTGAAACAAAACAATAAGGAGAAAACACAAAGTCGCCTTGATGTTTTCCAAGCAAAATTACAGCATAACAGGAATACCAGCTCTCTGGCTATGACTATGACCAATTTTTGTCTCTTAAGAGCCTAATTGAGAAATGCAATTAATCAACACTTAAATCCATCCCAGTTCAGGACAGCACTTAATTGGCCTGGGCTTTTATGGGAACTAAGTACATGCTTTCATTTAAGCATGTGCTTAAATAGGTATACTGAATAGAGCAGCTTTCTTGTCCCAAGGCTTTTAAGACAGGTATGAAAGCTTGTAAGTTGGCAGTCAGTTATTATGTATCCAGACACTTATTATATATGCTATTTAAATACTAATGAACTATAATTTACGAAAAATTAAACCTTCCCTTAAAGGCATCTCTCTACTCACATATCTATTACACCACTATTAAGCCATTGTAAATACATTTCCAGCTAGCGCAGCTCCCAGTTAGAAGAAGCTTCACTTCATACTGAATTTTCTCCTTGCAAGTTTAATTCTTTAAATTCTTTCAAATATATTTATCTAGATTTATGGTAATGTTATAAAAAAGACCCCTATCTAGTCATTGATCTAGATGCCCTAAAACACGTGGGCTGTGTCTACACTGGCATGATTTTCTGCAAATGCTTTTAATGGAAAAGTTTTCCGTTAAAAGCATTTGCGGAAAAGAGCGTCTAGATTGGCACGGACGCTTTTCATAAAAGCACTTTTTGTGGAAAAGCGTCCGTGTAATCTAGACGTGCTCATAAAAAAGCCCCGATCGCCATTTTGCGATCGGGGCTTTTTGCAGAAAACAAATCTCAGCTGTCTACACTGGCCCTTTAGCGCAAAGTTTTGCGCCAAAGGGACTTTTGCCCGAACGGGAGCAGCATAGTATTTCATAAAAGCACTGATTTCTTACAGTAGGAAGTCAGTGCTTTTGCGGAAATTCAAGCAGCCAGTGTAGACAGCTGGCCAGTTTTTCCGGAAAAGCGGCTGATTTTCCGGAAAAACTGGCCAGTCTAGACACAGCCGTGTACCTTACACACACCAGAAAAATGTATGATAACCCATCTCTGGTGAGCTAAGCAACTTAAAAAACTCAAATTCCACTCCCACCCCAGCAAATCTCCAGCTCTGCTATTCTGTCTTCACCCCTACTTTTCAAATGCTGAAGTAGCCTGACACTCATGTGATAGCAGGTTCCAGAACAGTGGGCTCCTGAGAGAGAATGTCCAGCAAGCAATCCCCTCTCATTCATACCAACAGGCCTGCAACGTGGGTTCCTCCACTGAGCTCAGTTTCAAGGGGGTGGCCTGCGAAGGCACAATCTGTCTCCAGAAGGAAGATCCTGGGCCATTTAGGGCTTTTTGGTCAGTGCAGACAGTGTGCTCTCCACTCAGATACATACATGCATCTGGAGCAGATTAATGAGGCTGTGGCAAGATATTATATCTACCAGATAGATTTGCTCCAAAATCACATAACACACACCAGTGCTTGTATTTAGATTGCAATAGAAATCTGATAGCACCTTTGAGCAGTTCCTCATGAAACTTCTTATCCTTCTCTTTCCTCATGCATTATTCTCTTTCGGTGTAATCCTTAATCTGTGTCCAATTAATAATGTTCTTACAGGATTCCCCAACATTATTGCTTTTCAATCTCAGAGGGGTCACTGTGTTAGTCTGTATTTGCAAAAACCACAAGGAGTCCTGTGGCACCTTAAAGATGTACAGATTTATTAAGGCATATACTTTCGTGAGTGAAACCCATTTCATCAGATGAATTGGAGTGGAAGGGTAACACATATAAACCTGTCAGGGAACACTTTTACCTCCCTGGACATTCAGTAATGGATTTGAAAATTGCCATCCTTCTACAAAAGAATTTCAGGACCCGAGTACAAAGGGAGACAGCTGAACTGCAATTCATTTGCAAATTGAACACAATCCATTTAGGTCTGAATAAGGATCTCAACTGATCAATGCATTACAAAGGCAATTTCCCCTCTCTGGATATTCACATCTCCATACCAAATGCTGTGAATGACTCACTTCCACCCTGGCTTGCTTAGCTTCATTAATGCAAGCAACTTCTTCCTTATATATATATATATATATATATATCTATCTGCTTCTGTAACTTCAACTCCACTTCATCTGATGAAGTGGGTTTTAACCATGAAAGCTTATGCCCTAATAAATCTGCTAGTCTCTAAGGCTATGTCTACACTACAAGGTTTTTATTCCATTGTGTTATTAATTATGAAAGAGCACCAAGAGCCATAGATAGGGGTATTTGTATTATTTTAAATAAAAAAGAGAAACAAAACCATTATTACTTGCATTAAAATAGCTCTACTAGGCACCAATTTAGCTCAGGATCTTATTGTGTTAGGCTCTGTACATAGACAGGGAGAGTCCTGCTTTGCCTCAAAGAGATTATAATCTAAATAGATGAAAGCAACAAAGGATGAGACAGGATTCCGGGACTCAGAGCGGTGAAGTGACTTGCCAAAGGTCACACAAATAGAACTTGTGTCACAAGGACAAAGGAAGGATTATCAATTAGGGAATTTGAGGTACAGAGATGAAGTGACTTGACCAGAGTCAGAAGTCAGACTGTGGCAGAGTAAGAGGCTGAAATTGGCTCTCTTGACTCATGGACCAGGGTGTTAACCTCAAGGCCATCCTTTTTCTGCAACACACGTTAGCTTTTGATGGCTAGAATCTTCAATTTCCCTAATGCGCACCTTCTTGAGATCTAATATTCTTGTACTGCTGCAATCAGTGATGCTATTATTATATGCTATTGGAATTACGATAGTGAAAGGGCCTCTTTGTAGTAGGTACTGTGTGAACACAAAGGCAAGAACAATCATTGCCCCAGAATTACAATCTATTCCTTACTTGATTACATTTCGTATCTGTGGTGGTTAGTAACAGCCCCATTTTCTCAGGAAATTCATTCCCATTGTGAAGAACTAAATGACTTCTGCTCAAGTTTGATTCCCAGGCTCCACAAGAGACAGAGAGTGAGAGAGCATGCAACAAATCAATCTGTAATACACATTGGAACTTAAAAACAAAAGGGCAGCTGCCTCACAACTCTTTTTGCCCCAGGCAGAGAAACTCTTCCCTAATTAGCGTGGAACAGAATGACAATAGCTCATCCTTTAATTATACTTCCACACATGCCCCAGATACCAATGTAATACAATCCTTCCATGAGCAAGATGCCCTCACAGGTAGAGCCCTGCAAATCCATGGATGTGGATATTTGCATCTAATTTTTGCAGATTCAGATAAAAATTTTGTATTTAGAACCCTGCAAATTTGCAGATAGCCACTGCATCTGAATCATTTTTGTAGATGCAGATGCAGATGCAGATATCAGTTTGGTATCCACACAGGGCTCTACCCATAGGGACTGTTCATTCTTGGTCTTTTCTCCTTTCCTGGTGAGTAGCAGATTCCCACTCGTGTTTCTAGTTGTATTTTTTGTTCCTTCTACATGTAGCCAAGGAGTACAATCATTTATTGTACCATGGCTCTCTGGCATTGCCCATGCTGTGCACCTGCAAACTGGCAGGGAAGATCAAAGATACTGTGTGAGATCTCACATCAGAATTTCCCACAAGGAGAAACAATGCATCCAGTGACATATATCATCAACAAGTCATCGGCTCCACAGAATCTAGAAGGTGTCACAGGAACATGAGAATGGCCATACTGACTCATACCAAAGGTCCATCTATCCCAATATCCTGTCTTCTTACAGTGGCCAATACCAGGTGCTTCAGAGGGAAGGAACAGAACAGATAATCGTTAAGGGTATGTCTACACAGCAGCGTTTTTACGTCCACGCTGCTATTGCATTCTTTTGACAGAAAGTAGAAAGAAGAAAGGAGGGGTTTTTCCAACGGCGGTAAAGCTCTTTCTATGATGAAGAAGCCTTTTTCCAAAAAAGCTTTTTCGGAAAAAGGCACGTGTGGACATGGATGAGGGTCTTTTTTCCAAAGAAGAGGCCTCCAGGAAATAACACAGGTGCCCTGGTGGCCACTCCGTCCAAAGTAATCAGAACTCTATAGTTCCTGTCTCCTGGCAGCTCTTAAAGCTGCAGGCACCTGAGACAAGCCTTGTGGCAGGAAGCCAGGCCTGGGAGCTGCACCTCACCGGACGGCTCTGACTGCCACCCACATTGTGAGGTATGGCCCAGCCACAAGCCCCCTGACCCCCCCCGGCCCTCACAGGAAGCACCACCAGGGCTTCCAGAACTCAGCCACGGGCCGCAAACACCATGCGCCATCATGGTCTGGGGCAGAGATCCTGTCCCTCCTCGAGCTGTGCGAGGAGGAGGAGACCCTGCAGGATCTCTGCTCCCAGCACTGAAACGCAGACATATATGGCCGAGGCTCTGGCCGAGAGGGGATACCCTCCCCGGACATTGGAACAGGTCTGGAGTAAGGTGAAGGAGCTCCGCCAGGGCCAGGGAGCGCAGCTCTCGCTCCGGGGCAAGACCACACTACTGCCCCTACTACCAGGAACTCCATCAAATCCTGGGGGGTGGTGAAGCCCTTTCCCCACTCGTTGTGGTGGACTCAGGGCTAGAGACGCCCATCATCACCTGCCCAGAGCTCCCTGCTGAGGAGGAGGAGGAGGAGGAGGAGGAGCAGGACATGGCCAGCATGGTCACCCTGACCCTGGAGCCGGTACCCCAGGCCCTGGATGTCATCCTCTGAGGGCGGGGAGGGATCCTCAGGTGAGTGCTCTCAGTTTTCCAGACACACAGGGTGGGGGAGGTGGGCGCAGAGGATGCGATCGTCGCTCGGCCTGCTCGGCCTGGACATCGTGCTGCAGTCCATGCATGTGGAACCATGTGCAGCGCCAGTATGCGAAACCCGGCCTCAAGAGGCTGCCCCAGAGTACCCAAGGGCTCCTGCTCACAGGCTCAGGGGAGGCCCCACACACATCTGACCCCTGGGGAGACTCCCTCCTACCACCAGCCACTGTGGGAAGCAGGCTGGACACAAGGGCGCACGCACAACCTCACACAGACCGGGGGTGGCGTGCATGGCACACGGGCATGCCTGCATGCGCGAGGCACCAGTTGCTCTCACGGACAGCACAGCCAGGCGCAGGTGTGTGTATAGGCCCCATGGAAGGCCAGGCTGCTCCAGGCCCCTCACCCACCCATGGGATCCCAGTGTGGCTGGACACTTCCCTTGCCCACTTGTCCATGGGATGGGGCGGGAGGGGGAATAGGAAGCGTGGTCCCCTGGGCACCTCAGACCTTGCTCCTGGGACCACCCCATCCTCTGGCCCGAGGACTGTTGGTCACAGCTCACAGAGGAGGACACGGCCTCAGGGACCGTGTCTACATGGATGACTGACCGGCTCTCCCTCTTTATTCTCCACAGCCGGACCAGTCATCGCTGAGGGGTGATCCATGCCAGCCGAGGCAGCTTCCTGACCCTGGTGGAGCCATAAGTACACGAGGGTCCAGGAGGAACTTCTGAGACAGCACTTGGGCATCCTGCGCGACATGCAGGAAACCCTGGAACAGAAGGTCCAGGAGGACTCTTAGTGGCAGAACCACATGTGGGACCAGCTTGTGCGGCAGGACAAAAATATGTGTGCCACCATCTGGGACATGATGGCACACCCCGCTCCTGTCCCTGCTCCTGCCCCCCATGCTCCTGCCCCCCCGCTATGCCTATGCCTACTCCCCCCCCCAAGTTATGCCTATGCCCCCTGCCATAACTGACCCCAGTCCAGCCCCCCCTCCTGCCCACTCCCCTGTTGTCCCAAGCCCCACCCAGCCCCAAGTTCAGCAAGGTCCCTGGACCCAAGGTGGCACTTCCAGCTGCACCAAAGTACTCCCAGCCCTGAGCCCTCCTCTTCCCTCCTCCATCCAGGTTCTCAGCCCTCCTCACCAGTTTCTTTTATTATGAAAAAAGGATACAAAGTTTGTTTTGTTCACATCAAAACAGGTGTGTTCATTCAAAGTTCAGGGAAGGTGGAAAGGGAGGGGTTGTGGTGGGAAAGAAATAGTGGAGCAATGCACAGACCCCTAGTGGGGAGGCCCTGGGGAGAGTGACTGGGGTCCTTGAGAGAAACTCTCCCTCAGGGCCTCCTGGATGCATACCCCCAACTGATGGGCCTGGTGGATGGCAGCTGTGTGCGGCTGCTCAAAAGCCCTCCCTTCCCAGCCAGCCTCTGCCCTCCACCCCTGTAGGAAGGCCTCCCCCTTCCTCTCCATGATGTTGTGGAGAACACAACAGACTGAGATCACCTCGGGGATGTTGTGCTCCCCCACATGGGGGCAGGTCAGGATGCACCTGAACCTCACCTTTAGGTGCCCGAAGGCGCATTCAACCTGGATGCAGGTTCGGCTGGGGTGGGCATTGAATTGGTCCCTGGTGCAGTCCAGGTGGCCAGTGTATGGCTTCATCAGCCACGGTATCAGGGGGTAGGCTGCGTCTCCCATTATGTACAGTGGCATCTGCTCATCCCCAACCCCAAAGTTACGCTGGGGGAAGAATGTGCCAGCCTCCAGCTTCTGGTAGAGGCTGGAGTTTCTCAAAATGCGGGCGTTGTGCACCCTCCCCGGCCACTCCAAAAAAATGTCAGTAAACTGTCCACAGTGGTCAACCAGGGCCTGCAGCACCCCCTCCCCTCCCCCCACAAAACACCCCAGGAGCCACCCCCTATGTGGGGCTGTGGGAGGGCGGGATGGCACAACCCCCTAGTGATGGGGATTTCCCCCCAACCCCAGCCCACCCCCACACCTCTTTCCCTAGGGTCCCCCTTTCCAGGACTTCTCCCCCCACAGGGACTGCAGCCTGAGACTGCCTTATCTTCATAAGGAGGGCCCTGATGGTGGACTTTCCCACACCAAACTGGTTGCCCAAAGATCGGTAGCTGTCTGGGGTGGCGAGCTTCCAGACGGCGATGGCGACCTGCTTCTCCAGGGGGATGGCGGGCCGCAGGTGGGTGTCGCATCGTTGGAGGGAGCCAGGCACACAGCTCCATAACGATGGCCTTCTGCATGCGGAAGTTTTGGAGCTACTGCTGGTCATCCCATCCACCACTCTATGACCAGCCGGTCCCACCAGTTGGAACTGGTGTCCAGCCTTCAGAACCGTCTCTCCACTGTGGGGTGCGGTTGCAAGGGCTTTGCTCCTGCACATAAGGAGAGGGTCTCAATGATGAGTTCAGTGCTGAGCTTGTGCAGGGCCATGAAGGCAGCCTGCAGAAACTGCTGCAGAAACTGCAGCATGGCTGTGTGGGGCCATCGCATGCCCAGAGGCAGCTCCGTCTCTATCGCTAGGAATATGCTGGGGCATCCAAAATCTGGGCAACCAGAGCTTTACTGACCTTTGGAGAGGTAGGCAGGCACACAGCAGAAGCAGAGAAACGGCTGTCCGGGGGGGTCCCTTTAAGTGCGTCTCTCAGCTAGCCTTAGGCAACAGCACCCGGAAGCAACTGCTGACCTAATGCCCTGCCTGAACTGGAGGCAGGAACACCATAATTTACCTCTTCTCTCCATTGTGAAAACTGGCCATTTATTCCTACCCTTTGTTTCCTGACTTTTGACTAGTTACTGATCCATGAGATTCCCTTGCTGACCCTGGGCTCCATGTGGAGCTGCCACTTTGAAATGCCATGTGGAGCTTTCTGGATTTTTCTGCATTTCTGAGGAACCTGGGATCAGCTGGGGACTCCCCCAGCTGATCCTGGGTTCCGTGGAAATGCCATGCAGAGCCCAGGGTCAGCTGATCCCAGGCTCTGCAGCTGACTTTGGGTTCTGTGGAAATGCCTCATGGAGCCCAGTGTCAACTAGGGAGTCCCCAGATGACTCTGGGCTTCACATGGCACTGCCCCTTTGAAACGCGGCTGTGGCATTTCCAAGTGGCAGCACCCACAGAGCCCAGAATCAGATGTGCAGCATTGCCCCTTCGAAATGCTGCCAAGGCTGGGGTCAGCTCCATGCTGTGCTGCCTCTTTGAAACACCGCAGTGGTGTTTCAAAGGGGCAGCACTGCAATGAGCCCAGGATCAGCTGTGCGATGCTGCCCTTTTGAAACACCACCATGGCATTTCAAACTGGCAGTGCCACACAGAGCCCATACCCTATACCCCAGGCTCCGTGCGGCGCTGCCACTTTGAAGTACTTCCTCTTTCCCGCCCTTTGCTGCCTCTATCTGATATAGGCAGCAAGGGGAGGGGGGGGGGGAAGTGACTAGTCGACTCGACTATCTGATAAGCATCCTTAGTCCACATGATTGTTGACTCCCTCAAAGATTCTAATAGAATGGTGAGGCATGATTCCCCTTTACAAAAAACATTTTGAATCATTCCCCAATAAATCATATTCATCTATATGGCTGACAACTTTGTTCTTTACTATAGTTTCAACCAATTTGCCTGGTACTAAAGTTATGCTTACCGACCTGTAATTGCCAGGATTGCCTCTGGAGACTTTTTTTAAAATTGACCCCATATTAGGGAACTGCCAGCTATCTGGTAGAGAAGCTGATTTATATGGTAGGTTATGTAGCTCTGCAATTTCACATTTGAAATTTATTCCAAAACTTCCTCTAATGACAACTCAAACTGGGACAGCTCCTCCCTCACATTTGCCATCTAAAAAGAATGGCTCCTCAGCTATGAAGACTGATGCAAAGAATTCACTTAATTTCTCTGCAATGGCCTTATCTTCTTTGAGTGCTCCTTTAGCATTTTGATCATTCAGTGGCTCCACTGGTTATTTAGCAGGCCACCTGCTTCTGATAGACTTTACAATTTTTTTGCTATTGCTTTTTGTCTCTTTGGCTTGCTATCTTCAAATGCTTTTTGTATTTCCTAATTACATTTTTATACTTCAATTGCCAAAGTTTTCGATTTTCCTCACTTGCACTTTTTAAAGGATTTTTTTTGTCTGTAACTTCTCCTTTTACTTTGTTGCTTAACCACGTTGGCACTTTTTTGGTCTTCTCACTATTTTTTTTAATGTGGGGTATACCTTTAAATTGTGGCTTTATTATGGTACCTTTTAATAGTTCTATGCAGCTCGCTGGGTTTTCACTTTTGGCACTGTATCTTTTAATTTCTGTTT
Source organism: Rafetus swinhoei (assembly GCA_019425775.1). NCBI lineage: Eukaryota > Metazoa > Chordata > Testudines > Trionychidae > Rafetus > Rafetus swinhoei. The sequence continues at coordinate 8,157,337 of CM033429.1, read as the reverse complement.
AACTAACTTCCTCATTTTTGTGTAGTTCCTCTTTCTTAAATTGAGTCTGATTGAAATATATCAACATACTGTCTATAACTATATTATGTCTTGGTATTTGATATGTCCTGCTATGTGCTCTGGTGAATATATTGTACTTAGATTTTACATAACTATGGTTATATCAACTCTATTCCAAAGCAATTAAGTGTGAATGCTGAGGAAGGCTGAAGAATACTAGGCCAGGTCTACACTAGACCCGGCAGCTAGCTGGAGGCTGATGGGAGCAAACGCTCCTATCGGCTTCCCTTACTCCTGGCAAGAGTAGGAGTTATGGGCAACAGCAGGGGTGTCCTCTGAGCTCAATTTAGTGAGTCTTAACTAGACTCACTAAATTGAACTCCGAAAAATTGATTGCAGCAGCGGCGATCTTGTGTGGAGTGAAGATGTGGTCCGAGATTGATGTCTTCAGTTCTCACTATCTTCATCAGCTGCTCCACATTCAGAGGCTAGAAAAGGTCCACATGAAGATGTTTGTGACTGACCCCAACAATTGCCTCCATCAGCACTGGTTTGGTTTTGGCAGCTTTCATGGTATCAGAGCTGTCCTATTCATAGAATGGTTCAGGGCAACTGCTCCAACCCTTGCACTTTGGGGAGCTCCATGACAGCCACCTCAACTGTCCTATGGCTGGGACCTGCTGGAATTCAGAAATAAAATTTCTAGGCAATGATTGCTTTTTGGGAAGTTAATCCTGTAACCCACAAGGATGGGGAAAGTAATTCTTGAGGTAGTCGTTAAGGACAACCAGGATCTGGTCCAAGACAAGCAGTGCATATAGCAGCGCCAACTTGTAACAGCAAACATAATGCAATTCAATTTTATATCTTTGTAGGTGGAAAAATACCAAATCAATTAACTACAGTAGTATTTAACTTCCAAAAAGGAGAACAATACAAAAATGATGAGACTAGTTAAATGAAAATTAAACGGAACAGCCACAAGAGTGAAATACTGCTGCATGGAAAGTTTTTAAAAGCACCAGAATAGAGGCTCAAACTATATGTATACACCATAAAAAATAACAGTAAAGAGGCTGGCTAAACAGAGTAAAAAAGGCGGTTAGAAACAAAAATGCATCCTTTAAAAACTGGAAATAAAATTCTGCCGATAAAAAGAGAACGGAAAATAAACTCTGGTTAGCCAAGTGCAAAAGTATAACTAGGCAGGTCAAAAAAGACTTAGAAGAGCAACAAGCAAAAGACATAAAACCAACAACACACATTTTTAAGTACCTCAGAAGCAGAAAGCCTGCCAAACAATAGGGCTACTGGACGGCCAGAGTGCAAAACAAGCACTCCAGAAAGACAAGGCTGTGGTAAAGAAGCTAAATGAATTCTTTGCATCCTTCTTCACTGCAGAGGATGTGAGGGAGATTCCCACACCTGAGCCATTCATTTTAGGCGACAACTGTGCATAATGTGACAGACTGAGGATGATTAAGTCCAATGCAGACTGCAAAGAGTTACAAAGGGATTTCACAAAACTGGGTGACTAGGAAAGAAAATGGCAGAAGAAATGCAAAGTTGATAAATGCAGAGTAATGCACACTGGGAAACACTCCCAGTTTTACAAAACGATGGGGCTAAATTAGTTATTATCATTCAAGAAAAAGATCTTGGAGTCAGTCATAGTGTATGGTTCTCTGACAATATCTGCTCAATGTGCCGCAGCAATTGAGGAAGCCAATGGAACATGGCTTCTAAGCCATTAGGAAAAGGGTAGATAAGAAGACAGAAAATATCATAATGTCCCAGGTACTTTCACACTTGAATGTGGCATGCAGTTCAGGTTGCCTTATCTCAAAACAGATATAGTAGAATTGGAAAAAGTATAGGAAAGGGCAACAAAAATAGTAGGGATATGGAACAGCTTCCATATGTTGAGAGATTAAAAAGACTGTGACTGTTCAGCTTGGAAAAAAAGACTATACTAGGGGGAGGATATGACTGAGGGTTATAAAATCATGAATGATGAGAAGACAGTGAATAAGGAAGTGTTATTTTACCCCTTCACGTAACACACGAAGATTGGGTCACTGAATGCAATTAATAGGCAGCAGGTTTTAAACAAACATAAGGAAGTTCTTCCGCATGAAATGCAGTCAACCGGTGAAACTCATTGCCAAGGGGATAATGTGAAGGCCGAAAGTTTAAGTCTGTTTGAAAAATAATTAGATAAATTCATGGAAGATAGGTATTAGCCAAGATAGTCAGGGATGCAACCACATGCTCCAGGTATTCCCAAAACTCTGACTGCTAGAAGCTGGGACAGGGAGACAGGGGAAGGCTCACTCAATAATTTACCTATTCTGTTCATTCCCTCTGATGCATCTGGCATCCTGTCAGAAAACAGGATATTGGGCTACATGGACCATTGGCCTGACCCATTGAACAGTCTGTTGGAACAGATTAAGAAACAAGTCAGCAGAAACTGAAAACATACATCTGCCATGAGCTAGAACATGGGTATCTGTGCCTAGTGGTTGGAACATGAGCCAGGCCTAGTAGTCAGAACAGGAGTCAGTAGCCAGATCCAGGAGTCAGTAGCCAGATCCAGGAACGGAAGCCAGGGGTCAGAGCTGGACTGGACTGGAGTAAAGCTGGGAGAAAGGCAGGCACGGGAGTGTGTTGAGCAGTCAGAGCTGCTGTTAGGCTTAGGAGCCGTCTTGCCACTTTCTCGCTCTATCAGCAGGAGTGTCAATCGGGCAGGCTTGCTATGTGCTCAGAGCTGTGTGCTCAGAGGCTTCCTAGGGACTGAGTAGGCACAGCTAGAAGTCCTCATTCCTGACAACACCCCAGAGTTGGGAAAGCTCTTAAGAATGAAATGTTGGAGCTACTGACAAAAATATGTAGTCTGTCATTAATGCCCACTATCAGACCAGGACTGCACAGGTTGCACCCATCTTTAGACAGGGCATTGCTCTGATCCAGCATGGTAATTAACATTATTTACATGAGCATGCTAGTTTGCTCCTTGGCTGAGATGAGGGCAGATTGTGCTAGGCACAGTGCACACATATAGAAAGAGACAGTCCCTACCCTGAGTAACTTACAACCTAAGTAGACAAAATGCTATTATTGTCTCTAGTTTGCAAATGGAAAATTAGAAGTATAAGAACGGCCATACTGGGTCAGACCAAAGGTCCATCTAGCCCAGTATCCTGTCCGCCAACCGTGGCCAATACCAGATGCCCCAGAGGGGGGAACACAACAGGTAATCATCCATTTCCCGACAAACAGAGGCTAAGGACACCATTCCTATTCATCCTGGTTAATAATCATTGATGGACTTATCCTCCATAAATTTATCTAGTTCTTTTTTTGAACCCCATTATAGTCTTGGCCTTCACAACATCCTCTGGCAAGGAGTTCCACAGGTTGACTGCATGTTTCATGAAGAAATACTTCCTTTTGTTTGTTTTAACTTTGCTGCCTAGTGACTTGATTTGGTGCCCCCTAGTTCTTGTGTTATGGGAACAAGTAAATAATACTTCCTTATATACTTTCTCCACACCAATCATGATGTTATAGACCTCAGTCATATCCCCCCTTAGTCATATCTTTTCTAGATGAACAGTTCCAGTCTTATGACTCTCTCCTCACAAGGCACAGAGATATTAGATCAAATGCCCAAGGATACAGATTGAGTCTATGGGGTATGTTGGAACCCCACCTTCAACGTAGCCATTAATTCAGCTCTCCCGAATCTCAGTTCAATGCCTTAACCCAGCGATGGGCAACCTAGGCTAGTTATTGGGCCACATGGGTGGCCCTCCATCATCTCACTGGGCTGCAAGATTAACCCAGATGGTCTCCTGGGATAGGGTAGTTTTGCTAACTGAACTTGTGTATCTGGAATGTACAAGGCATGCCGATTAAACTGTAGCAGCTCTTTCATTGGATACAGAGGGAGCGCATAATCAATGTTGTGTGCAATCAGCATGCACCTCACTTCACATGCTCCTGCTTTAGGTACGTGTCACTTTAGTAATACTGGTAGGAAAAAAAACCCCTATGGAGATGGCTACCAGCAGAATCTGACAACCCTGCTCATGGGCACTGATAAACAAAATGTCCTGCAGGCCACACTTAGAACCCCAATGGGCCGCATGCAGAACTGGGGTCACAGGTTTCTCACCACAGCCTTAGCCCTTTGGTTAAGCCAGTCAGAGTTACAAGCTTGAGTCCTGCTTGTGCTTTTGAAATTCTCCCCCTTCCTCTCTGTAATAATCCAGACGTAGTTCCTAGCAGATTGCCCCACTCTGCCCTGCTCCATCTTGACCATGTGCCTGCATGGGAACCTGCAAGTGTTGCCAGGAAAGGTGATTCTTTACAATCGCCTTTTGAAATCACAAACCTGCACTGTGTCAGATTCACTGGATAGGTGGAAACCTCCTGAGGGAGGGGAGGTTAATCTTTTTTTTTTTTTTTTTATCAAAGAGCTGTTTTGTCAGTCAGTCTTCAGTGGCCTAACCACCGTGGAGATTGTTTTGACAGCACGACTTGGACTTGGAGAAATAGCAACCTCAATATATTTTCTCTGAACTCCCTTTTGATTTATTTATTTATTTTCTCGTTCTCGTTTTTCAGAGCTGCTCCACCATTCCTCTGGCCGTGGGGCAGATAGGAACACTTAAGCATTGTGTGGTTTCCAAGATGACTGTCAGGGCCCCATTGGGATTAAAGTTATTTGGCTGAAAGGGAAAAAGACTTTGAAAAAAGCAAATAAATAAGTTCTCCCCCCACCTGCTCTAACTATGTGTTGTTTCTTAATAGGTTGTTCGGAGTGAAGCCTCTTGCTTGCTTACGGTTCGTCTTGCCCGGAGCAGTTTAAACATTGGCCTCATTTTGTGGTTATTCTTTCAGCCTCGATTGCAGGCGGTGGGTGAGGAAAAGGTGAACATTCCACTGGGCTTTCATAAGGCTTGGGGAGGGGCGGGGGAGAGGATACGTGCATCCTGTATATGAATGAAGCTTGTCTTCTGTGATCATTATCCACCTTGATTTATGACTCTACAGTGATGCTATCATTAGGGCAGGTCGGTCCATTGACCTTTTGGATAAAGTATGAGAGTTGGGCAGTGGGTAAGAATTACTGTACGTGCAGCCCGTCCATTCGCTAAGATGGCATTGCCAACGCTAAGCATTCAGAATCATGTGCTTGGCTTAAAAATAAGGAGATTTTAAAAATAAATGTGGGTTCTTGTCATTTGCCCCTTGGTGCTTGAGTCTTTAGGGGGTCACATTCTCACACTTTTATCTGCCATCATGCGGGCTCAAAACTTTTTTTTTTTTAGTGAAAACAGAGATACTCATATCTTTGTTTCCTGGTGCTCCTCCATCTGTCTGTCTCTTGTTTTATATTTCAATTGTAAGCTATTTGGAGTAGGAATCCATCTCTTTGTCCTGTGTTTGGACAATGTGTAGCACAATGGGGCCCTGGTCCATGACCGGGGTTCCTAGGCATTAGCGATATAAACAACAATAATCAAATTACTCCAGGAGATGGAACTTTAAGGAAAACATGAAATATCTCAAGGCTTGTGACAAAATCACGAGAGTTGAAAACACTGCTACGAGGAAATGTGGTGGGGGTGATTATGAGTCTCCTTGATTGTACATTCCAGAGCCTCATGCTGAGTTTTCATCTCTGTCCTGTTCTATCTGTATCCCTTTCCTCTCCTCCCTTTTTTTTCCTGGTCACTACCTTTCTTCCTCACTCATCTGCTCTTGTTTCCTTCACTTCCAGTTCTCCTTTGCTTCTTGTGTAGATGGAGCCACAACATGAAACAGAGAAAGACTAGTCAGTTTTACACTGCTCTATGAGTACAACAGAAATGTCAAACCCATTGCAACCTGTAAGTTTCATTTTGCTGCTCCCACAGAAGAGGTAAGGAGCCAGAGACCCTTTAGGTATTAGGACAGAAGGCCTCATATGGCATCCTCTAGCATGTTTGTTGATGGTTGCCAAACCCTGCCTCAAACCCAGCCACTCACTTTGATATACAGGTTGAACCGCTTTAAACTGGGACTCTCTGGTCTGGCAACATTTGTTGTCCAACAGAATCACAGATGTTCTTGGATTACATAATGGAGCAAGTAATTAAGGAAATCATCTGTAAACACTTGGAAGGTGGCAAGGTGATAGGGAACAGCCAGCATGGATTTGTAAAGAACAAATCATGTCAAACCAATCTGATAGCTTTCTTTGGTAGGATAACGACTCTTGTGGATAAGGGAGAAGCGGTGGATGTGGTATACCTAGACTTTAGTAAGGCATTTGATACGGTCTCGCATGATATTCTTATCAATAAACTAGGCAAATACAACTTAGATGGGGCTACTATAAGGTGGGTGCATAACTGGCTGGATAACCGTACTCTGAGAGTAGTTATTAATGGTTCACAATCCTGCTGGAAAGGTATAACAAGTGGGGTTCCGCAGGGATCTGTTTTGGGACCCGCTCTGTTCAATATCTTCATCAACGATTTAGATATTGGCATAGAGAGTACACTTATTAAGTTTGCAGATGATACCAAGCTGGGAGGGGTTGCGACTGCTCTGGAGGATATGGTCATAATTCAAAATGATCTGGACAAATTGGAGAAATGGTCTGAGGTAAACAGGATGAAGTTTAATAAAGACAAATGCAAAGTGTTCCACTTAGGAAGGAACAATCAGTTTCACACATACAGAATGGGAAGCGACTGTCTAGGAAGGAGTACGGCAGAAAGGGAGCTAGGGGTTATAGTGGATCATAAGCTGAATATGAGTCAGCAGTGTGATGCTGTTGCTAAAAAAGCAAACATGATTCTGGGATGCATTATCAGGTGTGTTGTGAGCAAGACATGAGAAGTCATTCTTCCGCTCTACTCTGCACTGGTTAGGCCTCAGTTGGAGTATTGTGTCCAGTTCTGGGCACCGCATTTCAAGAAAGATGTGGAGAAATTGGAGAGGGTCAGAGAAGAGCAACAAGAATGATTAAAGGTCTAGAGAACATGACCTATGAAGGAAGGCTGAAAGAACCGGGTTTGTTTAGTTTAGAAAAGAGAAGATTGAGGGGGGACATGATAGCAGTTTTCAGATATCTAAAAGGGTGTCATAAGGAGGAGGGAGAAAACTTGTTCATCTTGGCCTTTGAGGATAGAACAAGAAGCAGTGGGCTTAAACTGCAGCAAGGGAGGTTTAGGTTGGATATTAGGAAAAAGTTCCTAACTGTCAGGGTAGTCAAACACTGGAATAAATTGCCCAGGGAGGTTGTGGAATCTCCATCTCTGGAGATATTTAAGAGTAGGTTAGATAAATGTCTATCAGGGATGGTCTAGACCCGTGGTCACCAACAGGTCGATCACAATCGACTGATAGATCGCGAGGCCTCGACCAGTCGATCGCGAGGCGTCCGGTCCACCCCGCCCCCATTTCCCTCCCACCCCCGAGAAGCCCCACTACCTACTTCAAGTAAAAATGTAGGTAGTGTCGGCTTCCCGGGGATGGACAAAAGTCCCGCAGCTTAGCGCCACTTCCGGCTATTCCGGAAGTGCGCTAGCTGCTCTGCCGGGTGTACTGCGGGAGGGAGCATCGGCTCCCTGCACCACACAGGAGGGGTGAGTCAGCCCCGGGGGAGGCGCGCGTGGGGTTTCCCGGCACGCGCGGGGGCAGGGGTCGGCCCTGGGGCAGGCACGCGTGGGGCTTCCCTGCGCGTGGGTGGGGGGTCGGCCCCGGGGCAGGCACACACTGGTTTCCCTCTGGGGGGGTTGGGGAATCCTGGGAGGAGGCAGATGCAGGGGACTTTCTGCCTCCACTGGCACCCCACTCCCCAGCCCCCACTCCCCAGCCACAGAATGCTATCCCCACTCCCCTGTCCCCAGCTACAGAACTCTGTCCCCATTCCCCTGTCCCTAGCCACAGAACTCTGTCCCCACTCTCCTGTCCCCAGCTACAGAACTCTGTCCCCATTCCCCTGTCCCTAGCCACAGAACTCTGTCCCCACTCCCCTGTTCCCAGCTACAGAACTCTGTCCTTATTCCCGTCCCCACTCCCCGAACTCTGTCCCCACTGGCACCCTGTCCCCAGCTGCAGAAACCTGTCCCCACTGGCACTCTGTCCCCTGCTGCAGAACCCTGTCCTCCCAGCACCCTGTTCCCTCTCCCCTGCCCCCAGCCGCAGAACTCTGTCCCCACAAAATGTATAATTATAAATGTTTCATTTTAGATTTAAATAGCATGAATAGAAAACAGACAATTTATTTCATAACTATAAACATGTGATTTTAATTTTATATATCGCATAATTTAAAAATAAACTGTTTATCAGAGTGTGTAAGTAAGGGCTGGGGATAGCAAGTGATGGACAGGAGGAGAATAGAGTGGGCGGGGCTTCAAGGAAGGGGCGGGGCTTCAAGGAAGGGGAGGGGCGGTAGATCTTCACCTGTTCTGAGATTTAAAAAGTGATCTTGGGTGTAAAAAGGTTGGAGACCACTGGTCTAGACAGTATTTGGTCCTGCCATGCAGGCAGGGGACTGGACTCGATGACCTCTCGAGGTCCCTTCCAGTCCTAGTATTCTATGATTCTATGATACACAGCTCCAGCGGCCAGGAGTCTGGCAGCCAGGAGTCCTGCAGGAGGATGCCAGAGTCTGGAAGTCCTGTTGTGGCCTTGAACCCAGCCTATTCAGCAGCAACGGGGGGGGATGGGGGGGGGGGAAGGGGAGGGGCGCTGATGGCTGGGAGCCCTGCTGGGGCCAAGAATCCTGCCAGGCCCATGGCAGTGGAGCACATAGTCCTGCCAGGGCCGGGAACCCTGCCAGGTCAGCAGTAGGGGGCTGGTATTGACCTTCCCAGATACAGCAAACTCCCCTCGTTCAGGACTGGTCATGTCCCAAGGGTGCTGGACCAGGCAGATCCAACCTTTATAATTACTTCCAGCTTTGGTCATGAGCAAGGTTGGAACTTTCAGCACTGTAGTACAGACTTCTCTCAGTTGAAATAACAGAATAATTCCATGACAAGTAGCAATAGCAGACTATTATCCTCTAGTACCGTGGTCACCAACCTGTCGATCACAATTGACCGGTTGATTGCGGGGGCATGACCGATCAATCGCAAGGTGTTCCAGGCCTCCCTCCCTCCCATCCACTGCCAAGAAGGAGCCCATGCTGGTACTACCTTCTGGGAAAATTGAGGTAGCACCAGCTTCCTGCGGTGTTGAGGGGGGGGGGAAGTCCCGCAGCTGTGTGCCAGATCCAGCATCTCAGGAAGTGCGCGCGACACTGCTCCGCCCCGCCCCAAAACAGCCAGTGCGCTTCCTGAGAAGTCAGATCTGGTGTGCAGCCAGGGATTTCCTTCCTGCGGTGGGGGAAGGGGGGAGAAGAAGGGGGAGGGGGAGGAGAAGTACTCGGCTGAGTGCCTGATCCAACACCTCAGGAAGCATGCCAGCTGTTGTGGGAAGGGGAGGAGTAGTGCACGTACTTCCTGAGATGTTGGATCTGGTGCGCAGCTGCGGGACCCCCCCAAGTACCAGCCTAAGCTATCTCTGCCCCCTCCCGCTGTCCAGACTCCCAAGAGTACCCTACCCTGGCCCCTACCAGCACACTGCCTCCTGGCCAGACTCCCACCTGCACCGTGCCCTGGCCCCCACCAGCACCCTGCCTCCAGGCCAGACATCATACAGCATGCTGCTCCTATCCCCTGGTAAGACACCCACCAGCACCCTGCTCCTGCCCACTCTATCCTGGCCAGACACCTACCCCCTGCTTGCTCCTGTACCCTACTTTCCACCCAGATTCTGCACCCCCATCCCTATCCCATTCACTGGCAGCCCTGTCCCTCAGAGTGTAGAGGGGCCCACAAATGGATCCTTCATTTTTGGCCCCACCTCAGAGTGTAGAGGGGCCCACAAATTCCGCTAACCCTGGAACCTAGAAAAGTTAATCTAGCCTGAGGTCGTGAAGCTCAGTCCTACCTACCCTTCTCCTCCAGCGCCCCGGCCCTCCCAGATGGGGCTGGAATGCTAGGGGAGTGAGATGTCTCAGTTGGGGTCACATCAGTGAGGCTTGGGGGGTTTTGGAGGATTGCTTTTTGCAACTCACTTGTGTGGTCCCCGACTGATTTTTCTGTGGGTCAGTTGCCCTTGACCTAAAACAGGTTCCCCGCCTCTCTCATAAAGAAAGACAATGCTGAAACATTTTGTGTTAGACATAATATTTTATTTAAAAATGAAGCCTGGCCAACAAGACCCCAATTGGGGCCAAGCCCCCATCTGGCTGCAGCATCATAACACTCCTGCACCTCCCACAAACCGCAACCCTGAGTCCATCATACACCTGAATCTCCTGCCCTGAGCCCCTCACGTCCCCAATCTCCTGCACCCCCACATCCCCGGTCTTCTGCCACACCACTCCTGCACCATCCACACATTGCAAATCTGTGTCCAGAGCCCATCATACACCCAACCCCCCCTGCCCTGAGCCCCTCATATATCCCAACTCAAACTCCTGCACCTCCACATGCACAAGCCTGCAGCTTGCTCAGCACCCCAACCCTCCACCTGAGCCGAACACCCTCCAGCCTGGAGCCCTCTCCCTGAGCCAGCATCCCCTTCTCTACCTCCTCTCACCCCTTCCCACACTGAAATCCCTCATTCCCACCCCAGAGCCCACACCTCCTGTCTCAACCCAGTGAGAGTGAGTAAGGGCTGGGGACCGCAAGTGATGGAGAGGAGTGGAATGGAGAGGGTGGGGCCTCAAGGAAGAGGTGGGGTCTTGGGGAAGGGATGGGGCAGATCTTGGCTTGCTCTGACATTTAAAAAGCGATCTTAGGTGTAAAAAGTTGGAGATCACTGCTCTAGTAGATTAGCCACCAGAGTGGGACACAATCCACACTTCGCTAGCATGCTACATCTAGTCTAGACTTTTTGACTTCTTTACTCTGCTACAAGGCATTTCCCACTATTAAGCTGCTCTTCTCCAGAGTGATGTGATTTGCACCTCATGGCTTAATTGTACAACTGCACGGTTCCATAAATCACCCTCCACACTGTGCTGTGGAGTTTTGTGCACTGCCAGTGAATAAAGAAAAGCTGGGACAAACCCAACCTCGGTACAACACCACTGAGCAATTGATTATTATTCACTTATTCCTGCTTCCCAATGCCACTTCTCTCCAGGCAAATGTGCCAAGACACCACCTGGAGCCTGGTGAGTTCTGAAAGGCCAAGGCTAAAAGCTGGCCCAGTAACATCTTTAATCTTAATTATCTTCCTTCTCATCCACTCGAAAGGGATCCTTATCACTGTTCATGCAGTGCTCTGCATTTAATTATGTTTGGAGATAAGCCTTCCTGAGATAAGGAAGGAGTAACGGTAGTCCAAAGTAGGGGCTTTAGTTCAAACTACCTAGCCCATGCCTCATGTAGCTGCGGGCAGGGAGTTCGAACTACCGGGCATTTAAAAATGGCAGCGCCCGGGAACATGCAAATAAAGCCCGGGATATTTTAATCCCGGGCTTCATTTACAAGTTCGAATGACTACAAAGGTAGACATACCCTTAGTGACTAACCAGGTGCAACAGTCGTGCCCAAGGAGTTTTATCAAACGAGGTGTGTACAGAACAGTACAAAGCAGTTTAGTCGTAGTATTGATAGCTTATATCTCTCTGATTCAAACTGCTCACTGAAATGTCTTGCATATGGTCAAATTTGTAATGTTTAGTTTGTTTGAGAATATTGGTGTTTCAGAGGAAAGTTTTTGTATATAAAGATGCACTGTCATTAATTTTTACTTGGGATTATTGTTCACAAGTTTTCTGATTTGTAAGATTTACTCTAGTATTTCTGGATCATTTGTAAGTGTTAGCAGCTTTGCAAATCAAAATACTAGATCAAATTAATCCACAGTGGCACTCCATTGATTTGTATGAGGAATGAATTGGACCCAGTATATCTTGGATATTGTGCTGTAAATTTCTTGCTTACAAGTTAATATGTGAAAAAAGAGCAAGTGGAGATTTTTGAAGACGAAATCTTTAGACACAGCTTCTGTCAGTCATGGCTGAAGATATGTTTACATCCTTTGGACTGCTTTAAAAAGTGAAGTTTTTATGTTGATAAACAACAATTTCCAGATGTTCTGGGTGTTTTGAAGGGCTCAGATTGGACTTTTGCCTTCAGTACTGGTAGAACAATATGTGTAAATAGTTTATTTGCCAAGTATCTTCTCTCAGTGCTCCAGCAAATTACTGACAAATAATTTTCTACTTGACCTACTCCATCAATGATCAACCTGTATTGTTCATCAATATTCCCTCTAATTTTTTCCATCCATGTCCAGAATAAATTTGATTATGTACATTAAGGCATGGGTGGAGGTGCACCACCAGGAAAAACACATACTGTGGGCACTGTGGGTGCTCTGCTAATCAGCTGGGCAACTTTGAATCTCTCCTGGATAGCCATCCAAGAGCACAGTTTACAAGGAACACTGCAAGTAATGTATGTTATTTGCGCCTGTTTCTGTCATTGGATGAATATTCCACTATTAGGGGTACGTCTACACTTGCTCCCTAGTTCGAACTAGGGATGCAAATGTAGGCGACCGAAATTGCTAATGAAGTGGGGATTTAAATATCCCGCGCTTCATTAGCATGATCTCGCCTGCACGTTACTCCACTCAACAGCTGTTTCGAAAGTGAAAGTGCGTGCCGGGACGTGGTAGTTTGAATCAAACCCCTTGGTTCGAACTAACGTTACCACCCTGCTCCTGCCCCCTCCCTACTGGCCAGACACCTACCCCCCAGCTTGCTCTTGTACCCTACTTTCCACCCAGATTTTGCACCTTCATATTTAAATCCCTGCTTCATTAACAATTTTGGTCACCTACATTCGCATCCCTAGTTTGAACTAGGGTGCAAGTGTAGACGTACTCCTAGACAGTAATTGCCCCATTATTCAGCCAGCTGCTATGAAAAAACAGTGAACTGGAACCCCCATGCCAGTGGGAGTTGGGTGTTTAGCTCCTTTATGAAAATCCCAGCCTCATTCCACGAGGAGTAACAGTTAATCTGAACTAAGGACTTAGTTCGGATTAACTTTAAACTGCCGCGTGTAGCCGCGGGCAGTTAGTTCGGACTAAGGGGGATTTAAAAATGGCGGCCAGACGGGAACATGCAAATAAAGCCTGGGATATTTAAATCCCAGGCTTCATTTGCAACTCCGGTTGCCTGATTTGCCTACCTAGCTCGAATTAATGAGCTAGTGTAGACATACCCTCACTGATTTTTCTGTGGGTCAGTTGCCCTTGACCCAAAACAGGTTCTCCGCCTCTCTCATATATAAAGACAATGCTGAAACATTTTGTGTTAGACATAATATTTTTTATTTAAAAATGAAGCCTGGCCAACAAGACTCCAATTGGGGCCAAGCCCCCATCTGGCCGCAGCATCATAACACTCCTGCATCCCCTCCAGATCCCAACCCTGAGCCCATCATACACGTGAACCTCCTGCCCTGAGCCCCTCACGTCCTTAAACTCCTGCATCCCCACATTCCCGGTCTTCTGCCACAACACTCCTGCACCATCCACATACTACAAATCTGTGTCCTGAGCCCATCGTACACCTAACCCCCCTGCCCTGAGCCCCTCATATACCCCAACTCAAACTCCTGCACCCCCACATGCACAAGCCTGCAGCTTGCTCAGCACCCCAACCCTCCACCTGACCCCAACACCCCCGAGCCAGCATCCCCTTCTCTACCTCCTCTCACCCCTTCCCACACCGAAATCCCTCATTCCCACCCCAGAGCCCTCACCTCCTGTCTCTACCCAGTGAGAGTGAGTAAGGGCTGGGGACAGCAAGTGATGGAGATGAGGGGTATGGAGAGGGCAGGGCCTCAAGGAAGGGGTGGAGTCTTAGGGAAGGGATGGGGTAGATCTTGGCTTGACCTGACATTTAAAAAGTGATCTTGGATGTTAAAAGGTTGGAGACCTCTGGTCTATTGCGATGTCAGTGTTTATTGCTTTCAAATGCTGGCAGGCTTGTCTCAGTAAGCATTTAGGCAGACAGAATGTGATTTCACACCCTGGTACTGAGACAGAACATCCCACTTCTCCCCATTCACCACAAATAGCCATGCTGTGAATAGGACCCCCTTGGGAAAGAGGGCATCTTTGCAGCATAGCATGCTAGGACCGATGGCCCAAGGCTGATTCAGCGGGAAGAGCACCACCTGTACCACTTCCTGTAGTTCCTTGTATTTTCCTTGGAGGCTTCCCACCTGACTACTAGCCCATCCCAGACTTGCTTAGTGTATGAGACCTGACAAGATCACAGCCTGAGGGCGTTTAGCTAGACTCTGTATCATTGCTACAATATAATGGGGCAAAGGATTATGGGGATTATTCCTAATGCTTCATAGGAAAATGCTGTTGGCAAATGTAATTGAGAGGGTGACTTTAGAGTCAATAACATGGATTAACCAACAGATGGGTCATATTTCACTCTTTCAAAACATTCTTTAAGCACTTACCAGAAAAACAAATTTAATTGTGCAATCAGAATTGCTTTCCATGCAATTTGCTGTTTCAATTCTTTTCCTTGAGATACAATGGAAACAGATTTCTTTTTCTTTTGACACACTAAAAAGGTTACAATTACCTTGCCCTTGGGGGTGTGTGTGTGTGTGTGTGTGTGTGTGTGTGTGTGTGTGTGTGTGTGTAAAGTGACAATCTACAACTCTAAGTCTGTAATTGCTAATAGATCTCACAAGGAACTCTTTCACCCAATACCCAAGCTTTCCTGGCCAAAGAAATCTTTAGTTAGAATTGGTTACAGGAACTCTCTGACCTTAATCTTGCAATGTACAGTATCAAGTTAATTACACAGGGATAGATCTATAGCTACGAAACATGAATGTATCTACACTGAAATCAATGCAGGCATACTGATAAACTCCAGCTGAGGATCAGGCCCCGAAGAGTTTGCCAGGTCAGATATTCAGCAGAGCATTAACTGAGCTTTCATTTTTATACTTGCAAATAGAACATTTTGGTCCCCATTGGAGTCAGAGATGTGTAGTACAGGTCCAGTGTCAGTGTTTGCAGATCCCAGGAGCAAGACCTTAACCATCAACTATACAATTCAGGGGTGAAATCAGGTACTTAGAGATGGATATGACAAAACTGCACAGTCAGATAAATGCACGTGCAAACTACAAGCACGCAATTCCAAGAGGCGTAAACTCTACCTTTCGTCTGAACTGGGAAGACTAATGCCAGCCCAAAGAGATGTGCAGTTAAGGTCTGAGGATGGTGCTATTGGAGCCCTGTGGCATGCGACAAGGGTCCTGGATTGCCTTGGTTTTTAGAGTGTGTGTGCGCGCGCGCAAGCGCATTTTATATAATTGGCCTTGGTTGGTGCCTCAGTAGAGAACATTAGTTCAGGCTTTAATGATTTTAACAATCTGCCTTTCCATTTCTCCATTTCACTTTGCCAGCAGCCACACATAACAGGCCTACCTGTAATGAGAGCTCTTCCCCTCTATCGAAGCAGAACTTTTTAGGGAAACATCCTGTGCACAAGCAACACCCTCACCTGTCAGTATTTTTTGAGAGCTGGAAGAGCATCCTGGGTATTACCTACATGCCAATTAGCATGCTAAACACCTCTCTGGTTCAGAAAGAGCATGCTGGTTTATGAGCTGCAAAGCGAAGAGATTCTGCTGGTTTGCTTGTGTGCCAATAATAACCTTGCACTTCGATGGGGACTCTCCACATGCTTTGCAAACATTAATGAAAGTCTCATAGCAGCCCTGTGATTTAGGGAGGTGAATATTTTAGAAGAGAGCGGTACATCCCACAGTCCAGTAACGTCATGTGTGTTGAGCACAATGAGAATGAAAAGCTCCCTATAAACAGACAAGATTCGAATATGCACAGAACAGCTTTTCACATGAAAATGAAGGCCGTTCACTGAGGAACTCACATTTAGAGCTGATCCCAGACTTGCCACAGACTTTCTAGATTGCCTTGGGGAATTCATATAATTTCTCCGTGGCTCCATTTCCAATCTGTAAAATGAGCATAATAATAAGAACACTTCTTTTCTGCCATCCTATATTGCAGTCGCATAGCCAGAAGGGCCCTCTTGGGTGGGCCCCGAATTCAGATGTGTGGGCAAGAATGGGTGGGTGGAGGAAGAGGGACAGGAGGGACGAGGGGGTAAGCCCTGGCCCTGCTCCCTAGCCTTCCCTTACTATGTACATGTACAGAGACTAGCACAATGGGACCGGGAGCTTCTCGGTGCTGCTGCCTGTAAATATTAGTAATAATTTAGCTTAGAACATGACTGTATTTTATAGAAGCTGCAGGTGGGGGAAAATTAAGGAGGCAAGATTTAATTACCCAGACTGGAATTTGGTGAAGACATCAGGGTTGGGCTTGTCCTCCTACTCTTGCAAAGATAAAAACAAGGGATCATTAATTATCAACTAGCAGCCTGGACAGGGTTGTGATATATTTCCCAGGGGGTAGCATTTCCAAGAGCAGATTGCTCTTTAACACCCGATTGGTGTTATTATTTTTAACTTGGGGAGAAAATTGCCATTTGCTCTCTGTCCAGCCCCAAGACTCTGAGCATGTAGGTTTTCCTTGGAGAGTTCTCATCCAAGTACTGACCTAGGACTGTTTATTGTAAGACTTTGGGATGGGGTATTGTTAGAGCAGGGGAGTAGGAATCAGGACTCCTAATTCAATGACTAGCTTTGCCACTGTGTGATCTGGATTGATACAACTTCTCTTGTTTCTGCCTTAGTTTCTCCATCACTAAATGGAGAGGATCAGATTGATCCACCATTGTTAGCACCTGTAAATTTTCTACTGACAGTATCTTCTCTATCACCCATCACTGAGATGCCTGAGCACACATCTGACCAAAAAAATATGGCTGCAGCTTGGACTCAGAAATGTTCTTCTATTCCCCAGCTACATATTAGCAGGGATCTAGTGTCTGGGATATAAGGGAGTTCATGTGATTTCGCCCAGTTGGTCCTGCATGTTGGCTAAACTATCCGTAGAGCCTGCCTAGATGCCTCACCCCCACTTCACCCAGTCCCCAAGCCCCAACTCTGCTCCTCTCTCTCCCTGCCACCTCCCCCAACAACACAAGGTGGAGTGTTACAGGGTGCCTGGTTGGCCCCCCTCCTGCACTCACCTCAGTGGTGGGAGTGGAGTAGCCCAGGAGCCTGCTCCGCCCACTACCCTCTCCCAGCCCACTGCGCCCCACTTCTCTGTGGCAGCGGGAAGCAGAGTGCCCTACCGACGGGGAACTACTTCCCACAGCCGTGGTGAAGCCAAGAGGAGTGGGCTGGGTCAGGGTGGAATGGGGCAGAATGGAGCAGGCTTCCAGGTTGTGTTGGCTCCTGCAGCCACAGCAAGTGTGGGGGCGCTGACGCCTACTGCCGCCCCACACCAAGCCCTTCCCCCCCAGGTAATGCCCAAGCCATCTTGGGATCCGTCCATAGGATAGTTGAGGCGACCACAACAGGGACCCCCAAAGTGCAGGGCCTGGGGCAGTTGCCCTGAACTGTCCTATGGATGGGATGGCTTTGAAGCTAGGAAGAGCCAATGGTTTGCTTTTGTCTGAAATTATGCTAAAGGAAAATACAGTCCAAACCCATGGTTTGCTGGGCAGCTCCCCTGTTCCTACAGTTTTGCAGCAGCAGAGAGTGTTTGCAGTTCATGCATCCCCTAAATTGTCAAGTGAACAACTGGATGAGAAAACAAATCTTGTATCATCACTTTGCTAAGACCATTGCAGGGCTGACGGGTCTGACCTGGAGGATTTAATGAGGCAGCAAAGCAAAGCAGACCCTCAGATGTGAGGTTTAATAAGCAGCAGAATGTCACATCACAGTTCTTCTAGTGCTTTCCCTTGAACATCTTTGCTTTGGGCTTGGCTTTCACTTTGGTCTGGGTCTTCAGTGATATTTAGAAATCTAACTCCTATTGATTTCAATGGGACTTAGGCAGCTAAATACATTTAAGGGTCTGGGCCTTTGGGGCAAAGAATACACAATGCCCGTGATTCTTTAACTATTTTGTTAGAGAAAATGGTTTGGAAGGAAATTGCAAAGGAACCCAAACTAGTTTCTTACCCCTGGCTCTACCATAAGCATAGGGAAAGGCAACATTTTTGAAAGCTCCTATTTCCCCTGGAAGCCTGAGTCCATTCTCAAAAGTGACTTAGAACTCAGGAGCTTTTTTTGGCAAAATTCTTATAATCTTCAATAAGCCTGAGAAAAACACAGGGTAAATTTTCAAAAGCATTACAGGCTGGCGTGTCACAGCTGTTGAAAGTTGATGGGACTTAGGCACTCTTGAAAAAAAATATCCTAAATCGATACTTTCAGCATTGTTTGAAGAAATCAAACTGCATCTGGCTGCAGTGATGACAGTTGAGTTCAAACGCACAGAAAATCACGCACCACGCTAGAAGAATAGAGCGTGCTATGCGCATAAACCATGGAACACAATAAACCAGGGGGCAGTTCTCTGCTGCTCTGTCTGTAGCTTGGCAGTATAAACAGGTTACTGAAGAATCTGCTTTGGTGTAGAGAGATTTTCCAGGTGACACAGAGCCACAGAGACACTCATGTTCAAGAGACACAGGACCTTGGCAGCTTCTAGCTAGTGTTGTTCTAAAGGGGCACAGCCAGAAGTCTTATTCGTGGCTGCAGGGCTAGCCCTTTGAGGTCTGTTGCTCTGAGTGTATGTTACAGTAGCCACATTTCTGACACTGCTTTTTAAAATTTGCCTGGCTTTTTCTTTGCTCTCTAGCTGCTCCAAGGGTGTACAGCTGAAGGATAATAAAAACAATATGCTGGACTTTCATAGCCATGTTCATACAAGGTTTTTACAGATGCTTCTTTGCACAACATTTACTGAAATAGGTCACACACTATCCATCAAAGGTAGGAAATCAGAACATACTGAGTTGGCAGTCGGGCATACTAAGGTGAAGCAGCTCACGCTGTGAATCAGTGAAGGAAAACTGGGGAGTAGGGACCAGGAGTCGTGGTGCCCTGTCATCTGGTCTGACCTTGAAATACAATTCTTCTTTAACACAATTGGCTTTTTGACCTTCAGAGTAGAAAGAGGCTAAAGAAGTTATTAGGATCCACACAAGATCAGTCAGCTTGCATAAAAGCCTCTAATGCTGAGAACCACCAGTGTAGCTTGGACAAGCCAATCGAATTTAGGAGAGACATCCAAATATGGGGTGTTTTTTTTTTTACTTTTAAATTCTCTCATTTGATAGGAATTGCACATCATAAATTACACTTTAAAAAATTAGGCCGGTGTTTCGTATTGTTTACAACAAGCACTTCAGGCTTATTGATGTTTCCCATTGATTTATAACATTTAATATTCTCCCTGATTCAAGCTTTCCATAAATCAAGCCGAGATGTCATCTTTGTGTCAACATTTCACTCTGTCCATAAGCCACAGACAAGTTAGAACAACGGCTATTATGGAGGAGGTCGGTATTTTTTCCCCCTTCCCTGGCCTTCTTTCCCATTTTGATGAAACAATATGAAGGTGAGGCTGGCACATGTCAGTTATTTCTGAGTCACATTTCATTAGGACTTTTTCACACACTCTGTTTGAGGCAACACAGTCCAAACAACACATGTTCCCGCATGTGCACTTGTGGGTTAGTGCAACAGCTGCCATGGAATTGCATTTGGAGGCTGAGCAGGTGTCTAAAGTTATGGGGCCAAGATATGACGCAGTTATTAGTAGATCTTATTTTGGCAAAATTCTCATAATCTTCAATAAGCCTGAGAAAGACACGGGGTAAATTTTCAAAAGCATTACAAGCTGGCATTTCAAAACTATTTAAGTGGCTAACTCATTAATTTCAATGGAGGTTAGTTGCCTAAGAACTTTTGATGAGATGGGCCTTAAAATCCTAAGTCCCATAGACTTTCAGTGAAATTTAGGCTATGTTCTTATATCACTTTTGAAAATCCTACCCAGAGTAAAAACTGAGTATAGATTTTGCACAATATTACTGCCATATGCATGCTTGGTGCTTTACAGACATATCTAGCAATGTTTCCTCTAATCTTTTCCATCCATGCACAGAATGAATTTTATGTGCACCCAGACATGAGCGAACGTGCACCACCAGTAGAAACAAAACCTAGCTGGGGGAGGGGGGGCCTGCTAATCAGCTGGGTAACATTTGAATTTCTCCTGAGTGGCTGCACAAGAGCACAGCTTACATGGAACACTGGAAGATGACTTCCCTACTCCAGAGACCTAACAATATGGATACCGTAGGATTGAAAATAAAAAGGGCTATAAATCTTCTTGCATCAAGGGAAAAGTCAACCTCTTGCACTCTTCATTGAGACCAAACTGCCATTCAGAGATGGATGTTAGGGATTACTAGGGTATGTATTTCTCTGACCCAAATGACCTGCCCTATGGCTAAAAGTCACAAGCTCTTTGGTGAAACCAAAACCAGGTATGAAAATTCATCCTGAAAAGTCTCAGACTTGCCTGGGATTTTTGCTTTTGAAGAAAGGCTTTAGAATTAGAGCTCCAGCTTTCACCCAGATCTGAAACTAGGGTGCGGGCAGACTGAGCTGAAATCCTAGACTGAGATCCATGTTAAAATGATTTTGTTAGTTTCTGCCAACTCCACGGGGATATTTATCCCTATGACCCAAGGCCCTTCCCTTCCATCTGCCCTCCAAACATGCACACGATAATCAAAACTAAAGTAGCAGGAAGGTTGCATGCTAACACTAAAATGCACTGGCAGACCAAGGTGTGTGTCTATGGGGAGAACATCTTGCATAATTACTGCCTACAGGATGCCCAGCTCTAGCAGCCTGGAACTTTCATAAGCTCACTCAATTTTAATAAAAAAAAAGTCAATAAATATATTTGTAATGACCAGATGCCTCTAATTAACAATGCTGAAAAAGAGATGTCTCTCTTAAGAGCTAATAAAGGAGGCTGTTGCATAACTTCACCCATTACACAGATTCCAGCAGATGCTTAAAAGAAAACATTTAACCAGTGCGGACTCGGATATGCATCTGCCCTTACATAATGACAATAAGCAATTGACATTCAAACCACAATCTCCATCCAGCCTCCATTGAATGTAGAGTGAAAGGTATTTATGGTCTCACTGAAAAGTTGTTCCCTTGTATTTCCAAGGAAAAAGGAGATCTTTCAAAAGGTAATAAATAAAATAGACTCTAGATGCTTTAACAAGAGGCATCTGGATTAGCTGAGATTAGTCTGTTGCTAGTGGCAGGGAGGTTTGGCGGCTGGCCATTTATTCACCTAGAAAACGTAGAGCTAATTGGAAAAGCACCTGTGAGGAGCCTTAGCTCACCACCTGCATTTTAGTGAAATAAAATAATCCTCCTTAACTGACAACATTACATACTGTTGTTATGAAATCACCTCCAGGCATTTTATTATTATTTTTTGTGTGTGTGCAAACTTTTATGAATCAAACTTTTGTCTCTTGCTCCTTCCTCGGAAACCCCAGGACTGTGCCTTGGTATCCAAAGCCATGCATCTCCCTGCAGGGGAGAGTCTGGAAATTGAGTTCTTCCCCAGACAGGAGGCGAGGAGACTGATGTCTATCTCACCAGCCTGTTCTCACCAGCCAGCTGGCCTCTTGAGGGTTGCCCCTTAAGGGGCCCGATCCAAAGCTCTTGTTTGACAGATGCCTTTCCATGGACTTCACTGGGCTTTGGATCAGTCCAGGGTTAAGCAAGCAGTCATGAATGATTGCAAAGATATTTGCTAGCCCAAGCAAACTGGATCACCAGCAACTTCGTTTGACTTTATGTGGCATTGTGGCTGCTCTGTGACTCTTGAGTAGTAGCCACGTCTGAAAATATGGGTCACGCAGGCCCTGCCCTGAGGATTTCTGATCTAATCTGGAATGGGATGCAGCTTGCGAGTGAGACAAATAACAGCAGGAAGGGGAGGGAGGATGAAGTGGAGCTGTGCTTTGATTTACACCAGTTTAGGATCTGGCTGAATAGGTCGCCGTATTGCTTTCTCTCCCAGTAAGCCTCCAGCTCCACTCAGCTGCCTCTTGTGCACCCCACTTCCCCTGCACTGCTCCCTTCCTGCTGCTTTTGGCTCAGTGTTTCCACTTGAAAATCTGGAAAATCTGGTCACCTCATGCAGGAGGCAGTCAATGAACCCAGTCAAATTGCTTGCCTTATCCTGTGGCCTGGGTAGTAGTGCTCTGGCTCCAGGGGCAAAGACAGACAGCACCATGTTTTGGGAGTAGAAATGTACATAACCATGCATGATTTCTTATGCCATTCCAAAGGCACAAACAACCTGCAAGCCTCTAGAGGCAAAGTCCACAGCAGTTACTTCAACTGTTCTTCCCTCAGCCCCGCAGAGCTGCCAAACACTCAGAACTCTGCCACCTTGTATTTCCCCCCTTTAAATCCTTCAAGTTTATGTAGCTCTTTCATATGAAGAGCTCAACGTTTATAAGCTCCTGGGAAGGAGACAACCTGGAGTCCCAATAGTACAGATGGGGAAACAGAGGCATGAAGTGATTCAATTATCTGTCCAGTCATGGGGTGAGTCAGCAACAACATCGAGACTAAAATCAACAGTCCCAATCCAGCCCCAATATATATGTGACCTGAATTTTGTCCTTATTGTGAAACATGTCATTTTTAACCTCTATTTTTGTGCCATTTTGTAAAGGTGAAAAAACAGTGTTAACAGTTTAAATCAGAGGTGGGAGGGTGCATGGTTATTTGTAATGTGTATTGTAGTGATGATGATGATGAAGAAGAAGAAGAAGAAGAAGAAAGATGCTATTGATTGTCCTCAAGAGGGTCTCTTGGATCCAAAGACCTTGTTAAGGCCAATGGCTAGGCCAAGCTCTCTCTTTCAGGCTCAGTGTAAGGGTGCAAGTTTCTCAGGGTGGGTATGTCTAGACTACATGGCTCCGTCGATGGAGCCATGTAAACTAGTTTACCCGGCATAGGCAAAGAAGTGGGGATTTAAATAATCCCCGCTTCATTAAAATAAACATGGCTGCCATGCTGTGCCGACAATCAGCTGATCCAACACAGCGCGGCAGTCTTGACGCGGATCACTTGGCTGGGGAAGCCTTTGCCGACCGATCCTGTAAACCTCGTTTCACAAGGCATATGATCGGTCGGCAAAGGCTTCCCAGCCGACAGATCCGTGTCTAGACTGCCACGCTGTGTCGGATCAGCTGATCGTCGGCACAGCACGGCGGCCATGTTTATTTTAATGAAGCGGGGATTATTTAAATCCCCGCTTCTTTGCCTATGCCTGGTAAACTAGTCGACGGAGCCATGTAGTCTAGACACACCCGGTAAGTCTACACTGCAAGCTTATTTCGGAAAAAGCTATTCCAGAAGATATCTTCCGGAATAGCTTGTTTCAAAATAGCACGTCCACACTACAGGGAAGCCTCAAAATTGCCCAAGGCAGGCTCCCCTAATGTGGACGCGCTATCTCAATTTAGAGCCCCAGGAGGCACTGGGGAAGAATAACTTAGAATGGCCCTGATGAGGAGCTATTTCAACATAGAAGCAGTGGAGCGTCCACACACAGCTTTTTTGGAAGAGGCATTATTCCTTGTGGAATGAGGTTTACCAATGTCAGGAAAAGCCCTCCGTTATTTTGATTTTCTTTCGAAATAACACAATTGCTGTGTGGACACTAGTACTGTTTTCCGGAATAACAGCTGTTATTCCAGAATAATGGTGCAGTGTAAATGCACCCTTAGGCAGTAGAATAGCTGCAGACAAGGCATTTGCCTAGGGCACAGGACCACATGACCAATCCTGAGCAGAGCACACAGAGGCTAAGTAATGAATTTGCAAATGAATTCCAGTTCAGCTGTCTTCCTTTGTAACCAGCTTTTGCAGAAGGATGGCTAGTTTCATATCCATTGTGAGAATGACCAGGAAAGGAAGCAGAGAGAGTTTCTTGGGTACAGAGTTTCCTAAAAGGGCAGCCTCAGGGATTTCTGAGCAAGGAAACTGCCTGTTGGTTTCTTCTGTGTTCAAGGAGGAGTTTGCACACATGGTTTTGCAAATACACAAAATTACTCCAAGAATACTCTGGACTTGTATAACTGATTTCTCATCCTAATGGAAGGAGCCCTGCAAGACCCCAAATACTGACTAAGCACATGAGCTAAAGGGGTAGTGCTAGTGTCATTATTTATGGAAGTGGCACACTATGGCCCAGATCCTTAGAGGTATTTAGGCACCTTATATATAATGGGAATTAGGCACCTTTGATGAAGCTGGAAAAAGGGCTCCTATCATTCTGAGGTGTATTAATGTCATAGATAAGACATAGGAAGTAATTGTCCTATTCTACTCATCACTGGCGAGGCCTCAGCAGGAGTACTGTGTCCAGTTCTGGGCACCACACTTCAGAAATTATGATTTTCTGCCGAAGGGCAAGTATAAAAAGATGGACCTGTGCAGTTGGAGCACCGAGAAGATAAGGGTGGCTGGATTTAGGGGATTTGGTACAACTAGTTGTAGAGCCAGTTCCAAAAGATACAGATCAATCCCCTCAAATGGAAACATTGCCAAAGTTGGATCTGGAGCTAGATTCCTCTGAAGTTTAGGAGCTTTTGTATCCAAGGGTTCAGTTCTGGTCCTTCTATAGGAAACACAGCTGCAATTTGCTGCTGGGTGGAATGTCATCCTCCCCTGCTGCCTTCACCAGGAAAGAAAATCACCAGCAGGAGATGGAGAAAATTGCCGGAATTCACTAGCCCTCATGGGAATATGAAGACTTGCATTGTAGCCCTTAGGAAGTGGGTCCTCCTGGTGTTGAAACCTGCTCAGTCGAGTCTCCTGGGGACCTGCCCAGGCCTGCTGCTCATATCTGTTTTACTTTACCCAATCACTGCGCCCAAGCTGCCTGCTGTGAGTGAGGGTGGTGCTTGTTTAGCCATGCCAGTTACATTGCTTGTTCTTCTAAGGACCAGGTTGGAAACCAAGTCACTCAATGCTGCTTCTGTAAACACAAACGCTTGCATTAGCCAATGTTCCCTTTCTCATAGCTGTACTGTTTCTTGACCCTGCAAGCTCCTCTTGCACAAGGCATCTGGGTAGGACAAATGCAGAGGTGATGGGCATGATGGCTTAAGGGAATCTATAGGCTGGGAATGGATATTTACCTAGATTTTGCTGAATTCACAATGGGCCAGGCCTTATATGGAGGTGTTGTTGCTTTGCACTGCACCCTGAAACCTGAATAGACAATTTCCAGTAGCACACATTTGGTAAAGAAGCTCTTGCCACCCTTCTCTGCTGCTGCTGGAGGGGTCATGGAAAGTGGTGAGGAAAAGCGTGGGGCTGTGCTCTGGAGGCTGTAGTCAATCTCATGGGGTTATTGGCAGTGGATGTAAGTTAAAGCTGCCTTACCCTAGGGCACTGATCCTGCATAGAATCATAGAACCATAGAGCTGGAAGAGACCTCAGAAGGTCATCAAGTCCAGCCCCCTTCTCTAGGCAGGACCAATCCCAACTAAATCAACCCAGCCAGGGCTTGGTCAAGCCGAGACTTAAAAATCTCTAGGGATGGAGATACCACTACTTCCCTAGGTAACCCATTCCAGCGCTTCACCACTCTCCTAGTGAAATAGTTTTTCCTAATATCCAACCTGGACCTCTCCCACCACAACTTTTAGACCATTGCTCCTTGTTCTGCCATCCGTCACTACTGAGAACAGCCTTTCTCCATCCTCTTTGGAACCTCCCTTCCGGAAATTGAAGGCTGCTATCAAATCCCCCCTCACTCTTCGCTTCTGCAGACTAAACAGGCCCAACTCCCTCAGCCTCTCCTTGTGGGTCATATGCTCCAGCCCCCTCATCATTTTGGTCCGCTGGACCCTCTCCAATGTGTCACATCCTTTTTGTAGTGGGGGGCCCAGAACTGGACACAATACTCCAAATGTGGCCTCACCAGAGATGAATAAAGATGAATAATCATATCTCTGGATCTGCTGGCAATGCTCCTCTTAATGCAACCTAATACCATTAGCCTTCTTGGCTACAAGGGCACACTGTTGACTCATATCCAGCTTCTCATCCACTGCATGCAAAAGCCCCCCTCTCCTCCAACACCTGCCCTACCACAGGCTCCTCCTCCTGGTACCAGCTTGCACTTGCTCCTCTCAGCCCCTTCACAGCACCTTCTCTCCTCAATCCTTGTGCACACAGAGCGCTAATGGAAGGGGAGCCCTTTGTAATCAGTCTCGACTACTTCTTCATTGGCTCTAGGTGTCCTGATTAGTCTGTCTCTCATAAGTCTAGAAGCCTCTTAACTGACTCCAGGTGTTTTAATTGTCCTGATTGCCTGATTGAGACTGGCATATTCCTGCTGGTTCTGGATTAGCCCTTGTCAGTTTACCCTGAGAAAAGGGACCTATTTAATATATTTCCCTTTTGCTACTCTCCTGTAGTCCTTCAACCTGACCCTGTCACAGTAGTTAAGAACTTAAAAAACAACGAATAGTCTAGCAGCACCTTAAAGACTAACAAAACGTGTAGATGATATCATGAGCTTTCGTGGGTACAATCCACTTCTTCAGATGAATGGAGTATTGATCCTGCAAGGAGGTTTACAGGATCTGTCGAAAAAGGCTTTCTTTCGCGACAGATCCCCCTCTAGACTGCCGCTTTTTGCCGACAAAGTGCTGAGTCGGCAAAACGCAGCGGCCATTTTTACGCAAATTAGGCACAGGATATTTAAATCCCTGCCTCATTTGCAATGTCAACCTGCCTAATCTGCATCCCTCTGCCGACAGAGGGATGCAGTCTAGACATACCCTTATAGTATAAAATGGGAACATAACTGGTTGTAAGACTGTAGTCAAAGATCAGTTATTAATAGACACACTGTGAAAGCAAGATGATGTATCTAATGACATCCCTTAGGGGTCAGTCCTGGGTCCAGTACTTTTCAATATTTTCATTAATGACAAGGAAGATGGAGTGGATGGTATGCTTATCAAATCTGCAGATGACATCAAGATGGGAGGGATTACAACACTTTGGCAGACATGATTAGAATTGAAATCAACCCTGACAATAAATAGAGTTAGTCTGAAATCAACAAGAAGAAATTCAGTAAGCAAGTGCAAAGTACTACACTTAGGAAAGAAAGATCAAATGCACAAATGCTTAATGGACTAGATCATAGTACTACTGAAAAAGATATGGGGTTAGAGTGGATCACAAACTGAATATGAGTCAACAATATGATGAAGCTGGGAAAAAAGGCTAATATCATTCTGCAGTGTATTAATGTCATTCTACTCCTCACTGGCAAGGCCTCAGCAGTACTGTGTCCAGTTCTGGGCACCACACTTTAGGAAGGATGTGAATACATTGGAAAGTGTCCAGAGGAGAGCAACAAACATAGAAGTTATAGATATCTCCTCAGTTGGGCATGTGCAGTCTAGTTCAGCAAAGAGGGCCATGTGACTGAACTCTAATAAAAGCTTGTGTCATACTGCTTCTCACAATAATTGCAAAATGTATATTGTGTATGCTTATTCCTCTCCAACTGATCACCTGAAGAAGTGGGTTTTGCCCATTAAAGCTCATGATACTATAAATATTTTTGTTAGTCTCTAAGGTACCACAGGACTTCTTGTTGTTTTTAAAGTTACAGACTAACACGGTTACCCCTCTGAGACTTTTGTACACAAGAGTTTGTGTATAAGTTATGAAAATATGTTTATAGTCTGACACCTACTGAAGAGGAAAACAGATTTTCTTCCAGACGGGAAGTAAGATGTGTACCCTTCTGACAAAATGTAAACTGAGCTTTGTAAGTAAACACAGGAAAGGAACACACGGGGAAAAACCAGCCATGGGGGTTAGCCAGGCTTATGCAAAGACAATGAACTTTGGGGGCATATATATAGAGGAAGCAAAGGAGCCACTTCCATATCCCAGGAAGTAAACAGAAAGTATGCTTACGTTCATGAAAATGGGAGTGCAACAAGGCCTGGTTGAAATCCTGCAAAGGATATTTGGGGTAAGTTATTAGACACAGGTTAGCCTGTTAAGTGTCGTCTCTAAAAATCATGTTATGATTTTTGTTTTATACATAACCCATTTGTTTCCTTTACCCTTTCTGGCTATCTCTGGAATCTTATAACACTGTTAAAAAACATAATGTTTGCATTATAAATATTACTCAGTGCTGTGGTATTCTACAAGGAGCTGCTCCTGAGTTGAATCATTCGAGTTGGTGTCTAGACTGTTCCTTTGGGGATAGCAGGGCTGGTATTTCTGTGAGTGTTCAGTGGATAAGTGGCCAGATGCCACTGGGGGAACTGTTCAAAGGGACTGAGGCTTTTGTTCATCTTCAAGGCAAAGAAAGGGCTGGCATAGCCCAAAGGAGATAGTTTGGGTGGCTAATAGGCTGATGGTGGCAGGAAGCTGATACACAGATCAACACCAGCAAGTCTCTCTGTCACTGGAGGGAGGGAAAGATGCTTCAGGCCTTGTGTACACTTACTGGGAGATCTGCACTGTGGGGATCAATCTCCCAGGGGTTGATTTAGGAGGTCTAGTAAAGACATGCTAAATCAACAGCAGATCGTGCTCCTGTAGACTCTGGTACTCTACCAGCTTGAGAAGAGTAAGGGGAGTCAACCCCCCACAGTAGGGATGCTGGTGTAATTCAAATTAAGGTACGTTGACTCCAGCTATGCTATTCACGTTGCTGGAGTTGCATACCTTAGTTTGACATTGCCCCCTAGTGTAGACCTGGCCTCACAGTCCTGAGCCCCCCAAGAACTGTCAAAACAGGCTTGACCCCAAGGCCCATGAAGCCATTGGGAGTATCTCAATGGGCAGTGATTTAGACACTAGGCTATGTTTACACTATAGCCATTTTGCGGAAAAACATATGCAAATGAGGCTAAGCATGGAATATCGCTGTGCCTCATTTGCATAATTAATTAGCACCCATTTTTTGTGCAAGAGGCTTTTGCGCAAGAGCCATGCTTCCGCATTTTTTCCGGAAGAACGGCTCTTGCACAAGAGGGAGTTTTTGCGTGTAGACGGCTCCTTTTTGCGCAAAAGCTTCTTGCGCAAAAACGGGTGCTCATTAATTATGCAAATGAGGTGCGGCAATATTCCACGTTTAGCCTCATTTGCATAAGTTTTTCCACAAAAAGGCTATAGTGTAGACATAGCCTAATAGTTGGATGCGTGAAAGCTCATAAGCTCTTCCAGTGGGCGGTAGGAGCCAAATCCCACTATGAAACTCTATAGTGACTCTGCTGCACTTCCATGAGATTTATGCTTAGACTTTCAGATGATGTAAATCAGCAAAGCTCATTTGTTTTTTGTGGGGCTACAGTGATTCACAGCCCTTACTACAGTGTAACTGAGATCAAAACCTAGCCCTGTGGACCAGGCTCTAACCCGAATCCACAGCTTTACAGAGACTTATTTGTTTTTCCAACCGCCCCCTGTACTTTTTGCACTTTTTTTGTTGTATTTTAATTGACCTTTGCACAAGGAACACTATCAAATCTGGAGCTCAGATTACCAGGGTTGTTATCCCACTGAGCCCTGAGTGATGTGTACTTTTTTTTCCTTTTTGCAGAGGCAGCAGTTCAATAAATAATTAATGTTTCTTAATCCTTCGGCTATTTCTCCTGTTGTAAAAAATTAATTGGCTTTTCCATCATCCATTTCACTGTAACCTGAAGGTATTTGGCCCAACATTCTTGCCCCTGCTTAAACATGCTCTTTTCTAATCGTTCTCATGCCCACGGTGCAAAACCTGGGGTATGAACAAATCCGAGACATTGCAGGCACCTCCAGGAAGATTTAGTAATAATAACACTTTGTTCTGATCTAGCACACATCCGTCTAGGTATAATTAAGCCTCCCCACTCCCTGGTGAGGTAAATATTATCATCGTCAGTTTGCAGACTGGTAAACAGTCACCGAAAGGTTAAATGACTTGGCCATAAGGCCACACAGCAAGTCAGTAGCAGAGCTGGAAAAGGCTGGCTACCGATCAGCTAGGGCCCATACTGCTTCTCATCTTGCCCTTGAATAGCAGCCAGAGGATTCAAGTGACAAACAGGAAGGATTGGTATGGTGAACTCCACCCTCAGGGAGGTACCTCATGCTTAATTAACAGTGTTTTATCTATTGTCCCCATACTATTCTTGGAAGTGCCACACTGAGCTTCTCAGTTATTGACACATTCATCTCTAGAATGTCAAGTCTTATGTAACACCGAGCATGACTGCAGATTTAACCACAGAAGAAAGGATCTGAAACAATCTAAAGTCATTCATGCAATCCCAGATGGGCCTCTCAGGTTGGAGCTCTCTTTTGGTTCACTGGCAGGGATATGTTTCAAACAAAACTCTTCCAGAATTACCTGCCTATTCTCACTCCTGTTCCTACACTGACTCTGCTGCAGGAACTCTTCAGACCAGGTAGCAATGACAAAGACCATTCTGTTGTGTGAGTCCAACTGCTCTTTGAAATGGGACTAAGACAACCCCCCTGCTAACCGCCGAGTGCACTGCAGTAGTGTTTGTGAGTTGACATGTAGTGCATGGGAGAGGCACACCCTGTCTGGCTGCACACTAATGTGCCCGGTAGACAAGCCCCAATTCAGAGTCAGCACCTTCGACAGGAGCTACATTTGCAATCTTTGCTGTTCTTTTCCCTCCCCTTTTGCATGTTTGTCTGGTTTTGTTGTCAGGGAGAATGGTTTGGACTTGAACAACAATAGATCTTGCCCATCTCAGCTCTCTTTTTCCTCTTTCTCCTCATAAAAAGGACAGCTGATATCTTTCATACCATCTAAATGGTGTCACATTGAGGATTTTCCTTATAAACACTCCCTAAAGGGAAAGGAAACAAGGGCTTTTAAATCAAGATTGTATCTTCTGCAGGCTCTGTTCCAGTTCAGAAGGGATTGTTCTGTGGCCTAGGTAATACAGGGAGTCAGACTAAGATGGACCACAGTGGTCCTCTATCAGTTACATTAGCTGTTTCTTCCTTTCCTCACAGGGTCTTTAATAAAAGAATAAAATGATTTTAATGATGTGTTTGCCCTGTCTTTATACTCAAAACTCTGAACCATGTGGAACTGTTTAGTGTTATACAGTGACAGAGTCATTGCAAAAGAATTGACTCACCATCAGAGGTGCACCCCCTTGTGGCTGGATGTGACATAGTAGCTCTGTTATCTCCAGAGCCACTTCCAGACCTTTGCTCTGGTCCCAGGATGGTCTGGATCTTCTCACGACTTGGCCTTTCAGACAGATTACGCATTAGTCCCACCCAGTCTGGGGTAACAGCAAGTCCAACAAATAACAATCTGATGTCCTCACAAAAGGTCTCTGGCCTCATCTGCAGGCTTTGTGGGCCTCACTTCTTTCACTCTGGGCATCCTTGACCTCATTTCTGGAGCCTCACCCCCTAGACTTCTTGCTACTGTTGGCAGCCCTCTTCCACAGCCTCTCAAAGCTCGCCCTTTCTGAGGGCTAGGATTCTCTGCCCTGGAATCTCTCAATAAATTCCAAACAAAAGGGTTAATTTTAACCCAGAGTCTGCCCTTCCTGCTGCTAGAAGCTCAGATCCTGCCTTTTCATTAGGACTCCTTTCCACCAGCGCTTACTCTACACCCGGGCTGCTCCATATCTCTCCTGGCCTGCTTCCAGACTTCTCTATTGCGGGGATGATCCCAGGGCCAACACCCTTTCCCCCTTCTTCCATCTCCCTGGTTCTGTTTTAATCCTGCCCACCTCTCCTCTTCCTTGTACCCACAGAGTAACTGCAGAGTTTTTTACTCTTTTTCCTGGATAGTCACCACCCAGCTCCTTCTCAGCAGGGCTTCATTTTTAATTAAGCCTGGTCCATCCTCTTGGTGCAGCCAGGTAGCAGAATTAGCCTATCAGACACACTCCATCACTGTCATGTTAACATCTTTGATACCATTAAACACAGCAGTACCATGAACACAATCCTTGTTTCTTCTTGGTTTCCATCTCTTTGTAGTCAGCAAAAGGACCAAGAGTTGATCCTACTAAAAGATGCTTCCTTCTTGCGTTCCAGCATCTCTTCATTCCATCTCCAGGCTCCACTCTGTGGGAGTATGTCTCAGCGGTCAAGCTTCACTCCTCCGTCTAGCTCACCCATGTCCAGCACATTAATGTTAGAACAACTATATCTGAGGAATCCCGTCCCTTTTGACATCAATGGCAAAACTGCCATTGACTCTTCTAAAGCCATTTTTTAATATTGGCGTCGCATTAGCTAGCCTTCAGTCATTAGGTACAGAAGCTGATTTAAAGGATAGGTTACAAACCACAGTTAGTAGTTCAGCACTTTCACATTTGAGTTCCTTCAGAACTTCTGGGTGAATGCCACCTGGTCCTGGTGATTTGTTACTGTTTAGTTGATCAGTGTGTGTTCCAATTTGGTTCAGGGCTGATCTTAGGCATACACAGAATACGCAGGTGTGTAGGGCACCACTGTGCCCCAAATTAATTAGTGCCCTATACTGTGTATGCCTAGTGCCAGCTGGACAAGCACAGCCTCACACCTCAACCCATGCTCCACCTCTTGGCCCTGGTGACCCAATCCCTTGTTCCCCACTATGTCTCCCAGTCCCAGAAGCCCAATTCCCCACCCCCTCTAGCCCCGTTCTGCCTCCTAGCCCTGTTGACCAAATCCCCCCAGCTCCTTCAACCCTCATTCTGCCTCCCAGCCCTGCCGGGTGAATCCCACACTCCCTTGCTCTGCCTCCCAGCCCCAGTGGCCAAATCCACAGCTCCTCATCCCCTGCTCTGAACACCTCCATTTCTGATGGTCCCAATCCTGAACCTGCTGTTCGACCTCCCAGCTCACAGTTCTGGCAGGCTGCACTGCTTCCCCTTCTGCCTGTTCTCCCACCAGCCTCCCTGCCCTATTCCTGCCCTCAGAGCCCTGAGCTTAGCCCCCTTCTGCAGAGTTGCTGCCCTACTCCTCTGCAGGGGGTTGGGGATGCAGGTGCTCGGGCTGCGTCAGGCCCCAGAAGTCCTGAGGCTGGCCCTGCTGTGGTTGATCCTAAAAAGACATGTGACCAGGCCACCTGATGCTGAAACCCATTTTGCATTCTGTGAGAAATGTTTGAACTGAGCAAATTCCTGCCTCAGCCAAAAGGGATAGAAGAGGGAGGAAAACAACCAACAGATGCCACGAGAACCTCCCACCACTCTCACCACCTAAGATGCCTGCTGGAAACATCTAAGACTGAACAGTGGGAAGTATGGGGCCCAAGCTAGGATGCTGCTAATCTTTTGAAAGAGATTTTTAGAACAACCGCTTAGGGTAAAAATTTGCATGAAACAAGTTTCTTAGTGGGTTAGGATTAACTGGTGGGTTTTGTTTATTTAAATTTAGTAATTTACTTTGATCTGACTGTTCACTTGCAACCATTCAAATCCCACTTTTTGTATTTAATAAAAAAAAATTATTATCAAGCCCAATGTAAATCATTATTATTGGGGGGAGGAGGAACAACCGCTTTTATTGATACAGAGGGCAAACATGAGGTTTCTTTGTGTAAAACATTTACACAGAGTAAGATGGATTCATTTGGGAGTTTGGTCCCTTTTGTGGGTTGATTTCCCACTGATCACTTTCCCTGCTGATCACTTATAACTGAGCTGTCCTGCAGCTGAATTGGTTCAGTATCTGTGTTGCTCTGGAGGTGGGTGGTAACCCCAACTCCGTGCCTTCATTGGGGGAGACCAGAGGATCTGGCTCAGCAGGACAGGGTGGAGGCAAGCCCCAGAGAGCAGGAAGACAGGTGTCAATGGCATGACAAACACACTGGGGGACAACACAAGGAGGATCTAACGCATCACAGGAAGCTTGGAGGGAGAGCTTGCTACCAATGAAACATGCTGGGCATGTTGTTGACAGCAGCTTGCATTACTGCCTGTAGTTGAGTCAATAGCTGTTCATTCATGTACATGTTAACCAAGGGAGAGTTGTGAACCAGATGAGATCAGCCTATGGTAGGCAGCAAGTACAAGTATTTGTACTTTGTTTAATTACTGACAATGAAGGCTTCAGCAAGAGCCATCCTTGCAGATCAAACTTCTGGAGCAAATTCCTTTCCTTTGATTTGTAATCTGCTACCATCCCTCTACCAGGCATTCTTGTACAAATAGCCCTACAAGCTATAAATTCAGATAGAAAATGGGGGCTCACATGGCCCCACTAGCAGCTGAGCCAAAGGACTGTGATGGAAGAGGCTGGAAAGTTAGGGTGAAAAGTATCATATTCTAAATCATCCTAAGCACATGTCAGGGATAAACTCACATTGACACTGATGGAAACAGGGTCACGTCTCTAAAAAGTAACATTTTCTCCTAACTGACAATCTCTCCTCCCTTAGGTAATCACATATTCAGCTGCATTCTCCCACTGGTCCCCTGCCAGGGAGCGTCTTCTAGGTGTTCACATTGTGGTATCTGAACATGAGCATACTCAGTGCATCCCTATGGCCGTGGCTATACTTGTGTGGAGATCAACACTTTGGTGATTAATCTTCTGGGATTTGGTTTAGCAGGTCTAGTAAGGACCTGCTAAATCAAGCGCTGATGGCTCCTACGTCAACCCCAGTACATCTTGCTGTTGCGAGCAGTAAGGGAAGTTGATGAAAGACCTCCTGCAGTGGGGCCACCCCATAAATTTGATTTAAGGTATGTTGACTCCAGCTAAGTAATTCTCTTAGCTGGAGTCGCTTATCTTAAGTTGAATTTCTGGCATATAGTGTAGACCTGGACTCAGGCAAAAGTTCTTCCTCAGGATACAGCACTAATCTGCTCTAATGGATGTTTAAGATGTCTCTGCCTCTGACATGACTGCAATGGTCCTGCCTCAGGAACCTAACCCACTCCTGGATTTTCCAGAGCTCTATCTCACTTGGCATGCATGCCAGGACCAATCCAGCTTCCTCCAGCTATCACCTGGCTCCCCGTCACCCTTCACACATATTGAATCCTTAATGGATGATTATCGATACCCTCTCCCAGGCTGTGCCATCCCCTTTTCTGCTCACTCTGCTTTTGTCTGTGAATGTCTCAGGTACTGCTTGCTGGGTAACAACATGGTCTGGGTTTAATTCAGCCTGCCACAGTGTAGGAGGCTGGATTTGATGACCTCTTGAGGTCTCTACTAAATTTCTATGGTTGCATGCAAAGACTCTGACTGTAAATCTAAACAGGCTCTTTATTAAGAAAATTATTTACAAGATGCTGCCCCTGCAGTCAGCATTCTAGCCATGCGCACACAGACTGACTTCTTGGTACCACCTCCAAATGCCTCCCTTCTGCAACTTGTGCTCCTCCCTCTACGTTCCATGCAGGTTGTTACAGTGAAACCTCCACATTATTAGTAGTCATTTTAATTGTATGTATATCATTACAGAGATGTGCCTGGCACTGCAAAGAGACACCAGACATGGTCCCTGTCCTACATCATGACTCTGTTAGTGAGAGCTAGAGTTTCACCTCCACAGTCAAAAAAGCAGGTTGGACTAGACAACATCTGACATTGCTAATCAGTCCAAACTCAGACAAGAACCATGTGATATGAAGAGAGGATTGGAGAGTTGAAAGTGATGTAAGAGTTCTGGTAGGGCCTTATTGGGTAGCAAAGATCATTTATGTTTACAGATTTGAAAACTATCAAACATAGACCTAAAAGAGGACAACAAAATCCATGAATGTTAATGTAAACCAAATTCGGGGTTTATTAATAGACTAATATACATTCATATGTTCACAGAGTTTAAGGCCAGAAGAGATTGTTTCAATGATCTAGTCTGACCTCCAGAACACTGGCCAGAGAATTTTACCCTGTGATTTCTGCATTATGCTTTGCTTGAATAAGAGCATCCCTTATAGAAAAAGATGCCCAATTTAGCTTCAAGTGAAGGAATATGCACCACATCCCTCCGTAAGGTGTTGCAATGGTTAATCACCTTCTCTGCTGAAAATGTGCACCTGATTTCTAGACTGACTATGTCTAGCTTCATCTTACAACCTTTGGATATTAAGGTGCTAAAAGCTCAATCCTGTATTGTTATTGACTCTACATGGGTGCAACCAATGCTAACATTACCCAGATTAGGGCCCCATAACATTATGCCACTGGCTATCAGAACCTCATTTCAATGCAAACTTCACAGTGGCATACTGGTAGTTGTTTAATGCAAATTAATATGCAGTGGGAGTGTCAGAGGGCAATTGTAAACATTGTATTACTCATTAGACTTTGCTTTGAACTTTGTGGTTTGTTCTTCAGTTATTCTTATTGAAGAGCATCCATTTAATTAAAATTCCACTAATGGACCTCCCACTCCTTTTCCGTTGCTCTGTGCTAATGAGGACTCTGGACTCTATGCAGTCATTGAAGATAATGAACGGATTTGAGAGCTGCCATGTGTTTTTCACACAAACAGAGGCATCCATGGAAAGAAACCCCAGCACACCAGCAAAATCTGCCTTTTATTCAAAACCAAATGGATTGTGAAACACCCTTTGGAATAGCACACACAAAATGATACAGCCACAGGGCAGCCAGGATGGTGGATGAGTGCCAAACGACATTATGTCATGGATTTTTTTCCCTCTCTCTCAAATTCGCCCCGGCTCTTTTCTAGCAATTATCAGAAGTCACTTTTATGGAGAGAATGTCTGCAGAGAAGGCAAACAGCACAATTCCCAGATTCACATCAGTTGGCTCAGCTCCTCTTTGGATAGTGGTGCTTTCTTTTTATTTATTTATTTTCCATTAAGGTGGATCAGTTCTAAACATGGAGGCCCAGAGACACGTTTTTACTCACGCCAGGGCAAAACAGGAGTAACGCCATTGAAATCAGTGAGGTTCCCAGGAGCGGTTCTTGCACTTTGCTGACTGGGGCAGAAAACATTTTTGTCCTTCCCCATCCCCAATAGAGCAACCCCACCCCCACAAAAACCCCCAGCCCTCGGGTAGATGATGCTAAAAGCAACCCCCCAGAAGTGCTCCTAGACTCTACGCCACAGTGCAAACAGCTCTAAAGGAGAGGAGAACTGAGCCTTGTGTTTGTTTGATCTGTGTTGGATTTGGCTTCAGTGTCGTCTCTGTCACTTCTGACTTGTTTTTTGTTGACACTATTCAAGCTAAACAGAAAGTGGAATTAACTCTTTTACCCTTATTTAAATGTGAGAAGGATCTGAAGGAATGCGCCCCTTACAGATAGCTGGAAGTGGGGAGAGACCCTGGGGTGTGTCTACATAAATACAAATAAGTCTTTCCAGTTTAAGCTTTTTCAGTTGGTTATATCTAGACTGCAAACTTGTTTCGGAAGAAGCTTTTCTGGAAGAGATCTTCCGAAAAAACTTCTTCCAAAAGAGAGCATCCACACTGCCAAAGAGCATTGAAAAAGCCATCTGCTTTTTTGAAAGATAGTGTCCACACTGAATGGATGCTCTCTCACATTTAAACTGTTATTACTATGGACAGAGTGGCCATCAGGGCACCTGTGCTTTTTCCTCTTTCCACTTCTTCCGAAAGAACTCCCTCTTCCCCATCCACACACCCTTTTTCTGAAAGAGCTTGTTTGGAAAACGGCTTTTTCCTCGTAGAAAGAGGTTTACTAATGTCGGAAACACCCCTCTGTTCTTTTGATTTTCTTTTGAAAGCATGCGATTGCAGTGTGGATGTATTTGAAGGGTTTTTTTTGGAAAAACAGCCATTTTTCTGACAAAACTCTGTAGTGTAGACATACCCTTACAGACTAACTTGGCTATACCTTTGAAGTATGTAAATACAGTTAGCTTCCACTTTGCTTAGGATGGTTAAACATTCAGTTGATGAAGTGGCATTTTGCTCATTGTAATCAGCTTGAGTGGTGCTGGGTCACAAATTGTGTTAATACTAACTACACTGTCCGTAATTATTGTAGGACTACAAAAAAGAAAGGCTGGGCTTAATACGGCTCAAAAGAGGAAAACACTCTCAGTTTAAAGAATGAGACTCTGGGTTTGTGCATATAAATACAGTGGACTCCTGTTTGCTTAGATGTGCTAGATATTCAACCGATACAGTGGTGTTTCGCCCATTGTAATCAATTTGGTTATTGTGGGGTCCCAAATTATGTTAATCCTAAATGCAGGAATGGTGAAACATGATCACCAAGGCTTGCAATTATTGTTGGAACCCAGAAAAAGCAGACTGTGTTTAACCCATTTCTAAGGAGGGAGACACAGTCAGATTAAAGCACCCTCGTTGGATGGACAAGGACTCCACTGCTAGAGTTCTATGAAGGTAAGAGGGGAGGGCAGGACTTTCAATCAGCAGGTGACATGCTCTCTAGGTGTGAGCTGTAAGACTGATTCCGACTGTTTCTCCCCACTGTCTTAATGACAGAGCTAAAATAGGCTGCATATGGAGTCTTTTTCATTATTTTATATTTACTCCAGCAGATGCTGAAATTTCTTGTGGCTGGACTTGAGTCAGGAGCTGAAATCACTGAGATGAAATCACTGGGTTTTTGCCCAAAGCCAAATCCAGCATGATCCGGTGTGGGCAGGGTGGTAGAGAGATGCCATGAGAGGCAGCGTCTTGACAAGCAGCAAGCAGGGCAGCGGCAGAAAGATGTAATAAGCAAGCAGCAGGGCAGCGGCAGAGAGCAGTGAGCAAGCGGATGGCAAGCGACCAGTGAAGTGAGTAAGATGCCTCGTTTACTCCTCCCACCCAGGATGGGAGGTGACCTCTGTGGATGCACCTTTGAACTCTGGGTCTGCTCTGACCAAAGGCAGCAACAGTGAGTTATAGAGAAGGGTTGGGTGTGTGAAGGGGACATTTATGGACATTGCCCAACCTACTTGGGATGGGACTTTTATTCATGGTTCTTGTTTATCAGTTCCGTTTGTGGTGTTTTCCCAAATTAATGCCAAGTTACTTCCCACTTTTTATTAAAAGTTTCTTTTCTATGCTCAGACTCTGTGCTTGTGAAGGGGGAGCATTGCTTCTCAGAGGCACCCCGGGGCGGTGTGTGAATTTTCCAGGTTATTTGGTGGGAGTTCGAGCCAGTTCTGTATTAGAGGTATAGGGAGAAACCCCTTGATACTGAACCAGGTCCTGGCTGCTACTGGTTCTACCAGGTAGAAGGGTTACATAAATAAT
Organism: Rafetus swinhoei; assembly: GCA_019425775.1. Lineage (NCBI taxonomy): Eukaryota > Metazoa > Chordata > Testudines > Trionychidae > Rafetus > Rafetus swinhoei. Next base: position 8,118,014 of record CM033429.1, on the reverse strand, counting down.
TACATTGCTTTAAAAGCAAGTGCCCAATAAACAGTAATGGCTGTAAAATATCTGTTTGGGTATGTCTACACTACAAAGTTAATTTGAAATAACAGCAGTTATTTCGAATTAACTTTAATAACGCCTACACAGGCAAACCGCTATTTCGAAATACATTCGAAATAGTGGAGTATTTCAATTTGGTAAACTTCATTCTATGAGGAGTAACACCAAATTCGAAATAATATTTCAATTAAGTGCTGTGTAAACACTTAATTCAAAATAGGGGGCCTCCAGCCCTTCCCAGGGAGCCCTGGTGGCCACTCTTGGCACAACCAGGAAAACTTAATCTCCTCTCCCCCAGCCCCGGAGCCATTAAAAGGGTAGACCCTGGCTGCAGTGCCTGTGCCAGCTCCAAGCCTGCCAGCCCAGAGCCAGCAGTGGCCACCGGGGCCCCTGACCCAGTGGCCCCAAAACATAAGCCAGCAAGCCACTGGCAGCCAGCCCTCCACCACTCCCCAGGAGCAGTCTGCCAGCTCCCAGGAACCTGATAGGGGCTGGAGAAGGCGGGCGCCTTCCTGGTCCAGGGTGGAGATCATGGACTTTATTCAGGTTTGGGGGGGATGCCCCCAATGTCCATGATCTCCGCACTAGACAGAGGAATGTGGCCATCTATGGCAGGATAGCTGCCAGCCTGGCCACCAAAGGCCACATGCAAACCCAGGAGCAGGTTAGCATGAAAGTCAAGTTGGTCTGGCGAGACCCCCAACCCTGAGCCCTGAGCTTCTTCCCCTTGCTTCCCCGTTCCAGCTCCCTCCTCCCAGGTTTCCCCCTCCCCTCTTCCACCCTCTCTCTTCCTCTCTCCCACCTCCTTTTCCCAGTCTCCCCAGAGGTTCATCCCCCCCCCCAGTTTTATTCAATAAACCCAGTTTCTATTTTTGAACATACGTCTTTTATTTGACATCAGGAAGGGGGGCTAGGGAGGGGCAAATGGAAGGACGTGAGGGAGGAATGGGGCATGAGCCCCTGGTGGGGAGGACCGGGGAGGCTCTGAGGGCTCCTTGGGGTGGACGGTCTCCCTCAGGGCCTCCTGGATCCTGACAGCCCCCCGATGGACCCCCCGGATGGCAGCCTGCAGCAAGTGCAGCCAGGCTGATGGTAACGACCCCACGAGATGCACCGGCGTGTCCAGGGGCAGCTCTGGCTCCATGTGGCTGAGTGCTGTGGTGTCCCGAGTGTGGGCACTCAGGGCACTCCAAAACAGGACTGCTTTGCTGTCCCTCATCAAGATAAACAAGCAAGTGGGGAACCCTGAGAACTGTCTGTCCGGGGTGGGGTTAGGGTCCCTTTAAGCACGGAGCTCAGTTAGCCTCAGGCAGCAGCCCCACACACTAAGTCCTAACCTGATGCCCTGCCGGCACTGGTTCCAGCCAGCCTTAACTTCGGTTCAGGGTCCACTCAGTGTGAACGTGCTATTTCGAAATAGCAAAATGCTATTTCAAAATAGTTTTAGGGTATGTCTACACTTGCCCCCTACTTCGAAGTAGGGAGGCAAATGAAGCATACCGGAGTTGCAAATCAAGCCCGGGATTTAAATATCCGTGCTTGATTGCATGTTCCAACGATCGCCATTTTAGAAATTCACTAACCGGGTAACTGCCCGCGTCTACATGCAGCAGTGAAGCGGGAGTCTGATTAAAGCCTAACTCGAATTAGCTGGTATTCCTCCTGCAATGAGGTTTACCAGCTAATTCGAATTAGGGCTTTAAATCGACTCCGATTTCACTGCCGCGTGTAGACGCGCAGTTAGTCCGGCTAGTGAATTTATAAAATGGCGATCGGTCAAATACAAATCAAGCGCGGGATATTTAAATCCCGGGCTTGATTTGCAACTTTGGCATGCTTCATTTGCCTCCCTACTTCGAAGTAGGGGGCAAGTGTGGACATACCCTTTGTTACTAACAATGCATTCTGGGAACCTACATAGTACATTAATCATAAGCGGTGACATGCTGCTCTCCATTATGTCCATGAAAATCTAGAGCAACGCTATTGACTTCAAGAGACGGACTCCACATTTCACACTGGAAAAAGGAGGAGCACTATTTAGCCCAATAACTAACCTTCTTGGGAAGTAGAATTTGTGCCTCATTTTCCCTATCTGCAAAATAAGAGCGAGAGATGAAGTCAGGAATGGAATCAAATAGTGTTCTGTATGCTGCTCTAACCTTTGAACAACACTGCACAGACCAACAGAGCATGTGACCTGGTATGAACATAGATACAATAATCTTATCTCTGTGGGGGGCTGTTTAGGCCACAGATATCATCATCTCACTGCTTGCCAAGTGTCTTCCACACAATTGGCACTATGTAAATAACAATTAGATGAAACTTCACATGAAACTCATTTGCTTTGTGTCATTAGATTTCAAATCTTTGTCCAAATTGAAATTAAGGGCTACCAGCAGAATAAGGAAAGACAGAACTCAGGTTCCCAGCTCTGAATCTCTGCTCTAGCTACTAGGCATGCAGCATTCCTAAAATGATCCTGGAAATTCTCAAACTATCAAGTGATCCTCCATTAAAGATTACTGTATGGGAAGGAGAGGTTTATCCATCAGGAGCTTGAATTTACTGCCATTGAAGTCAAGGATGCAACTACCCTGACATCAGTGAGACAGGATTCCTCATTTAGGACCTGACTCAGCAAATACACTTGAAAGCTAATTTGGATTATGAGAAGGTCTGACTTAAGTGAATGACAATTATTCTGGAATAACTCCCTGGGTAGACACATGTATTCCAGAATGAATATACCCACTCATGGAGCTGTTCAGAACATATGTTTTGGAAAAGCTATTTGAGAAGAACTCATAACTGTAGACAAGCCTTCAGGCACATGCTTAACCCTCAGAGAAGTCAATGGGACTTACTGTGCTTATGTGTTTTGCTGAATTGGAACCTTAGATTGTCTTATTGAGGAAGCTAACAGATATGTAAAACAGTGAGTACTAGCAATATTGACAGAAGCGAAGAACTACAGGAAATGTGGAAATGATCTTGAAACATTTTCATTAGAATTCTCTGCAATCTGCCCCAGGGAAAATAGCACATAGTTTAAGCTGTGCAGTGTTCTCTGCTTAGTGACTGCATCTACTTCCATTGAGGGAGTAATACCAAGGCCACATCTTCACTAAGTAGAAGATTGATGCTGCCATGATCGATCTTCCTGAGGGTGCCTCCCTCAGCACCGGTACTCCTGCTCCTCATGAAGAGTAAGGGCTGCTCCTAATCAGCCTCCTGCTGTGGAGACGATGCAGAAACTTGAATCAAGGTATGTCAGCTCCAGCTATTTAATTGATGTAGCTGGAGTTGCGTATCTGAATTCTACCTTCCCCTTTAGTGTGGACCTAGCCTAAGTGTCCTCAATTAACAAATTCTTCTCATTTAAATTATTGGATCTGTCTCATAGGAGCATCTCACCCATTAAGTATACATACATATCTTATAACCAAGATGTCAGTCATCAATAGGGGGAAGGAATGTATCTCAATTATTACTGGTGCACAGATTTCATTCTGGCACCGCAATATTTCACATGCAGATCATTTGCACATGTAATTTTTGCTCATTATCATTTCTGCTTAAGTTGTATGTTCCCCATCTTGCCCAACACCGGGAAATAAATCAAAAACTAAACACACAAGTCCTTACAGCCTGAGGTAAAGACCCAATTTCTGTAGCAGGAGGCTGTAATAGACTTGCATCCTTATGGTTTGTATAGGTACACACTGACTAGTGGGCTACGCTCAGTGATGCACACACAGAGTCCATTGACAAATGGTAACTGAAATGGAGAGCCCTGTAGACATTAGCTAAAGGAAATCACTCCAGAGATGTGATTTACTGAGAGACTGTGTGTGCAAGTGTGTGTGTATGTGGGTGGGGGGCCGGGAGAGGAGGCATTTGCAAGAGCTATTTTCAGGTATTTGAGCTTCCTTGGATCCAGTTCTGCCAATCATCTGTTAAGCCCTCTCTGTCCCAGTTGAACTGAAGAACCAGAAGAACAGGAAGCTGCTGGACAGTTAATCCCAAGTGTGTGTGTTTTGCAAAGGTTCTGACTGCTCCCTTTTATAAGGTGTCTCTACCAACAAAGCACTGAGTGCACAAACCCAAAAACCCCTTGCTCCACCCCATGCCCAGCCCCTTGCCCTGAGGCCAGCACCCTGCTCCGCCCCTCCTCACTCCATCCCCCCCTTCCTGTCACTTGCTTTCCCCGCCCTCACTCACTGTCACAGGCTGGAGCAGGGAGTTGGTGCAGAAGGGGATGCGTGCTTTAGGAGGGAGTTTGGATGTAGGAGGGGGCTCAGGACAGGAACAAGAGGTTGTGATGGGGTGTGTGACCAAGTGATGCTTACCTTGGGCAGCTCCCAAAAGTAGTGACATGTCCCTGTGGCTTCTAGGTGCAGGCAGGGGTGACCAGGTGGCTCTGAGCACTGCCCCTGCTTGCAAGCACTGCTCCTGCCTGCAAGCACTGCCCCTGCAGCTCCCATTGGCCATGGTTTCCAGCCAATGGGAGCTATGGAATTGGCACTTGGGGTGGAGGCAGTATGCAGAGATCCCCTGGTTGACTCCGCCTATGCCTAGGAGCGACAGAGACATGCCACCACTCTCGGGAGCTACACGGAGTCAGGGCAGGTAGAGAGCCTTCCTAAGTCCTGCTGCACTGCCCCCACCAACCACACTTTTAGCCTATTAAAATCTCCTGGATTGCTTTCCGTAAGAACCTGGAGACTGAGGCCAATTCCAGGAGATACCTGGCCAGTCTGGGAGGGCTGGCAACCCTACACAAAGAAGACACCATTGATTTTCCAAGTCCAGACAAAATGGCTTTACTGACTTTCAGGATGTTGATTCTGATTTAGCCAGTCTAAGTAAATAACTTACAAAGCTCATGATAATAAGAAGGCTCAGATGAACCAGTATTAGAGGCTTGAGGAGCATGGAAGTGCTCTCTGTCAAAGCTCAGATGCAGGATTCAGAAGAGCATTACATTATCAAATCCTGGAGGAGTAACAGGTAATTCGAACTAAGGACTTAGTTCGAATTACCGTTTAACTGCCGCGTGTAGCCGCGGGCAGTTAGTCTAGACTAGTGGCATTTAAAATTGGCAGCCGGATGGGAACATGCAAATAAAGCCCGGGTTATTTAAATCCCAGGCTTCATTTGCAAGTTCGAATGCCTACATTAGCTTCCCTAGTTCAAACTAGGGGGGCTAGTGTAGACATACCCTTTGACTTTACAAGAAAATTATTCTCTTAAGTCCCTAAATTACACTTGAAAACAGAACACTCTTAAATCACTTAGGCTCTTTTGAAAATGTCATTCCAGGGGCTGTGCTGATGATCATAATCATATCATCAGAAGTCAGTAGCCATGCTAAGAATTGAACGTAAATCTCCCTGGTTCCTGCTCAGTATTTTAGACAGGGACCTAAGTTAGACATCCAATACCCATTGACTTTCTGGGGGATTTAGGCATGATTAGAAGCCTATGAAAATCCTAGTTATAACCACAAACTCAGTTGGTTTCACTGCTATTAAATTCTATAGGACTTCTCCTAAGGGCCTGGCTCTGTGCTTTAACATTAGAAACCAGTAGTTCCTAAGAAACATGGTGAAAAGGGGAAGCAAGACCACCTTAACTGGTAGAGACCAGAATGCAGGAAGTAGGGGAAAGCTTTGGGCTCTGACTGCTAATTAAATAACCTGGAATATGAATTATACGATGACACAGAATTTGAAAAAAATGAACACACAAAATATTAAGTCATTCGTATTCCCCACAATTAATTTATCTGTCATCTAAAGACTCATAAACTATTTGAGTCAGTGACAGCTTGAGGGAGAGCATGCCAACTTTTCCCGCAGGTGTGCATCTGGGAGGAAGAGAGGAGCATTTGTACGTGCAGCAAGGGAGGTAAAAGAGAGAGACACTTAGAGGTTGTGAAATTGGAGATGGGAGCGAGAGGTTTGGCCAGGGGTACTAGAATAATTTTTACATGGCGGGGAGGGTGGGGAGGGAGGTGGATCAGGGAAATATGCTGATGATGGAAACCATGTATGTAGTGTTTGTTATTATTACTTAAAGCCAGGGGGTGTGGTAGTTCCCTCAGCACCTCTAGTTCCAAGCATCACCAGGGCTGGCAAAGCAAGACCAGCCAGCATTTGTCATTTTTAAAGCTGAGAAATGTTTCAGAAGACCCAGACAGTCACGAATCGGACCCATGCTGATAAATGGCCCTGATTCAGCAAATTGTCCCTATTCAGCAGAGCATATCCTTAACTTTAAGCATGTGCTTAAGCCCCATTGAACTCAAGTGTTGCCCTGAAAATCCCAGAGTCTGAAAGTCCACTGACACTCTCAAATGCAATTCCAGGCTGAGTCCATCTAACGATCATGAGCCACTGGGCCTCGGAGCTCAGAATACTTGGAAACTGACCTGGGTGAAGACAGATCTGTTAAGTCCATTTAAAGGTCAAAGGGGGTGATAAAAAACAGACTGAATTACAACCAAACTCCTTGTCTCCTATTATATCAGCCTGGCCAGGTATCAAAATAATCCAAGAATGTTAGAACTCTTATTAGATATCAGCTGTTTCCTTTGTTCTTTCCTCTCGGCCCACGCTGTGCAGCCTCAGATTGGGTATCATAGGCTCTTCTGAAGGGGAATGGGAGGAGTGCTTCTGCCTGGAGAAGCAGATGCTAGGATTTGGATTGGTCTTTCATGGGAGTGAATCAAGCACAACAAATGAAGCGGGTGTGAGGCAGTTCCACTAAGTGAAGGGGACCAAATTAGTTTCTGATGTAATTTCACTGGAGTCAATGGACTTACAGAAGGAATGAATTAAGGGCCAACAAGCAGCATTTTGGGCCTAATTTGTAAATGACATAGGGCACATTTGCACCTGTGTATCCCAGAATTGCCTGGTGGTTAGAGGCTATTGTTTTCCCAGTCCTGCCTGGTTCCTCAGGCAAGCCATTTCTTTCTTCTGTGCCTCAGTTCCCCATTGGTGCAACAGGGATAAGAACACTGCCCTGTCTCACAGGAAGATGATGAGGGTAAATGCAGTAGACATTAATGTGATTGAGGAGCCATATAACAACAGCATTGAGCTCTTATAAAGGAATAGGTTAGCATGAATATTTCCATTTTACAGATGGGAAAACTGAGACACTTGGAGGGAAGTCATTTGCCCAAAGTCATCCAGCAAACAGGACCCAGCTCTTCTGAGTGCTAGGCCAATGCCTTTAACCACTAACTATACTACTTCCATCTAACTACTATACAGGGATTGTGTGGTAGAGTCATGTTCCCAGCCCTAGCAGAAGGAGGCCTTCCCTGTAGATGCAGCACCAGCTCTGCACCCCAGCAAGAGCCCGTGGGGTGGGAGTCCCCCGAGGGCATGCTAGGACATGGAAGGAGGTGTAGTTAGGACAATCCGAACCCTGGCACTTCCACAGCTGTCACAAGGCCCATATGGAGTTTGGGTAGCTGAGATCATGCCAGCCCTCACACTCAGCCTGATTTAGGGACTGAAGGGAGGTGTCTGAATGTGCTTGTCTTTCCCTTTTGGGGGTTTCTGTCCTGCCATAGCAATTCTCAGGTGGGTGTGTGCAGCGGGCCAGAGCCACTATTTGGATTCGTGCCCAAGTCTCTTTCCCTCAAGATCCTTTGATCTTACCCATCTGCACTGGAGAACTTCTCCCTCTCCCCCTGGTCAGGGTGTTTTCCAGGAAGTGTTGGCAAGACAAATTGCCCACTCTTACCCTGGCAATTTAAGAATCCCTCCTCTTGAGGCCTGGGAGCCCATTTTGGCCGCAAGTCTCAAATGCTTTGACGCTTTCGGGCTCATTAATGAAACAGACGAAACTCTGTCTGGGGCACTTACCCAAGCCAGGGTTTAGCCTGACAAAGCATATTACCAGGGAAATATTTCAAAGCATCGCTCCCTGCTGCTTTACATGGTTTTTCTCACATCATCCAGCTGTTTCCATTAGGGAGTGAGACAAAAGTACGTCAGCTTGGCAGGGGGAATCAAGTGGGTCTTTCTGAGCCTGGAATTCACATGCTATGGGCTACAATTTCCATCTGAAAAGAACCTGGCTCCTTGTTCAGCATTTTTCCTCTCATATAATCCCTTCAGGGCTTGTGGGGCGGCCATGTCTTTGGAGGTATTTTGATTTTACTCTGAACGATGCTTTCCTGAAGAGGAAGGGAAACCGAGAGGGCAAACTTTTCAATAGCAGCCACTAGGTCTTGGTGTTCACAACCAGCTTGTGTAACCCTGGACATAGTGAACACCCACCCAAACGATGAGCATGGAGCTGCTATGAATCCCACCGAATAGAAGGAACAAAAAGATGGTGTCAGGCTACCTTTCTCTCCCTGCAGCTCTATTTTTGATCAAAGTGCTAGAGCAAAGCATTGAAAATCAGGTCCAAAGGACCTAGGAGATTAGCAGAAATGCATTTGCTATGCCACTTACTTGGACATTCCATTTCAAGGGACTGGTTCGCCTTTCCCTTACTTCAGGGTTAATTAGATGCAATTCCACTGACCTCAGGGAGATGAAAAGTGGGTCCCAAAAATGTAGATGACCGATTTGTGCAGGTGGGCTCTACAAAAACAAGCATCTCACATAATAGGTCAAAGTTGTCTCTGGTGTAATTATATTTAAATAGAATCCAGCCTGCACACACTGCAAGAGCTAACCCCACACTGTATGGGATTTCAAGTTCGGGACAGATCTCAGTACAGCAACATGGACTGCCACCATATACACACTAGCAACACGGAACTGCACACAGTACACTAGAGCAGGCTGAAGTGGGACAAATCTAATTGCAAGTCTAATTGCATAACAGCACCACAGACTCCAAAATTATGACAGCAGTGCAGCCTAGTGGCACAGCTACAGTATACATGAACTGGTGTCGAGCTGTTGCAATCATACAGATCCTAGTGTAGTGCTAGGGTAAAGATCCCAGAGCAGTATTTGTGCACTGACATACATCTCACTGCCATTCATCTCAGGAGATAAAGTGGGATCGGAACAGTCAGCTCTCAGTCCTTATCTTCTGAGAGCTCTCTGGTTTGGACCCAGGAGATAAGAACATACATAAGAACATAAGAATGGCCACACTGGGTCAGACCAAAGGTCCATCTAGCCCAGTATCCTGTCTGCCGACAGTGGCCAATGCCAGATGCCACAGAGGGAGAGAACAGAAACAGGTAATCATCAAGTGATCCCTCTCTTGTCATCCATTTCCAGCCCCAACAAACAGAGGCTAGGGACACCATTCCTGCCCATTCTGGCTAATAGCCATTGATGGACCTAACCTTCATGAATTTAGCTAGTTCTTTTTGGAACCCTGTTAATGTCCTGGTCTTCACACCATCCTCTGGCCAGGAGTTCCACCGCCTGACTGTGAGCTGCGTAAAGAAAAACTTCCTTTTGTTTGTTTTAAACTACTACCTATTAATTTCATTTGGTGACCCCTAGTTCTTATGTTATGGGAACAAGTACATTACTTTTCCTTATTCACTTTCTCCATACCTGTCATGATTTTATAGGCCTTTGTCATATCTTCCCTTAGGGTAAGGCTACACTGGGGGGGGGGAGGGGTTTCAAAGAAGGTATGCAAATTGTGCTCACATTTGCATATCTTCTTCCAATTTTTTTTCCGGAAGAGGATTTTCCGATATTTGGCCCATCTACACGGGGCCAAATGTCAGAAAAAACCCTCTTTTGGAAGCCCCCTTATTCCTCGTAAAATGAGGTGTACAGAGATGTAGTCACACTGCCCATGCACAACTGGCAGGTGCTCAGATACTGTGCTGATGAGCGTAGTTCAAAAGCATCTACAGGATAAAACAATGGGAAGGACGCGTGGCTACCTTTCTGTTGGAAGTGAAGCACATTTCTCCAGCCCCTTTTCAGCCCATCATTTCCTCTGTGTTCTCCCCCAGCACAGCAAGAAGAGACTAGAAGGCCTGGAGACAAAAATATCCGAGAGCCATTGAGCCATGAGGTGTGCAGGTCAGAGAGACAGTCATTAGAATTGCAATGTTTCCTATCCAGGGTATTCACACCCAGGTTGATGCATTGCAGGAATGAGAAACAGGATGTCATGTGGCTCTAAGTCAATGCTCAGAAGGTCCTGACCCAGGTCTGGGACACTTGAGACAATATGGAAGTTCACTACTGGCACAAGAAGACAGAGCACCAGGAACCCTAAGGGAGATCATTAGTATATGGCAGAAGCTCAACACTGCTTTTCAGGTAGTTCTATCCCCCTCCAGCTCTTGTGCACATACAGCTCTGGAGCCTCATTTGGTGCTTTTTGTCCCCAGGATTTGGGAGAAAGTAAAGGGCTGAACCATCCTTGTGTCCTTGGGGAGTAACATTCCACACCTGGACCGTTCCCACAACAAGCTGACTCATGGACATGAGAGCTGAGCAATGCCTGCTAGACATCTAGACCTTAATGAGCCAGCTCAGCCTTGTTCCCTAAGGGCATGTCTACACTGCAGCTGGGTGCAAGCCTCCAGCCTGGGAAGTGCACTGATGTTGTGATTTAGGCTGAAGCTCAGGCTGTCAAGCCTACCCAACCCCCTAAGCTTGAGATCCTGAACTTTCACCGTGAGCTGCACGGTCCACACTGCTAATTTTAATGTGCTGTCTTAAGCCCAGCTAGTGCTGCTCTGTCTACACGGGGCTGCTGAATTACGATGGGTGGTGCTGCGATGAGGTGGATAATTGAAACCACTAGCAAAAAGGCTATAGATACTGTTAGATCAAAGCAATGAAAGGCAGGGTCTTTGCACATAAAAGGTGAGCAAAGCAATCACGGCACAGCGGCAGGGAAGTGAACCAAGATTAAAGGGCACTGCCAGTTGGGCAAGAGTGGATAAGCAAATCTTATTCTCACAGGGTGTGACTACACTGCAACAGTTATTTCCAGATAACTAGCATTATTTCAAAATAACCATGTGAGCGTCTACACGGCAATTTTGAAATAGCAGACAGCTTATTCCGAGTTCTGTAAACCTCATCCTACGAGGAATAACACCTCTTCCGAAATAGCTATTTCGAAATAGGGCATGTGTGGAAGTGGCAGAGGGAGTTGTTTCGAAATAAGGAGCCTCCAGGAAATCTCACAGGTGCTCTGCTGGCCACTCCATCCACACTCCTCAGGACTCTGTAGTTCTTCATCCCTTAAAGCTGCAGTCACAGGGGAAAGGGCTTGTGGTAGCACGCTGGCCCTGACAGCCTCCAGCCACACTGCAGCTACCACAGGCATGTCATTTGGCCACCATGGCTGACCCTCAAGCCCCCCAAGAGTCCTCCCCCACTCCCAGGGGGCAGTCTGATGGCTCCCAGGAGCCTGCCAGGTGGTGAGAGAGGCATATGCCACCCTGGTCTGGGGCAGAGATCCTGGCCGTCATTGAGGTGCGGGGGGAGGAGGAAAACCTCCAGGATCTCTGCTCCAGATGGCGCAACGCCTATATCTATGGCTGCATGTCCGAGAGCCTGGCAACCAAGGACCACATCCCGACTCAGGAGCCGATCCGGATGAAAGTTAAAGAGCTCCACCAGGGCTACGCCAGGGCGAGGGAGCACAGCTCCCACTCAGGAGCAGAACCACACTCCTGCCCCTATTACCAAAACCTGCACCGCATCCTGGGGGACAGTACAGCCCCTTCCCCACCCCTGGTGGTTGACTCGGGGCTGGAGACTCCTGTTGTCGCCCATCCGGGCCCAGAGCCAGTGATGTGGAGGAGGTGGAGGAGGACCCTGATGCAGCCAGCACCATGACCTCGGTGACCCTGGAGCCAGTACCCCATGGCCTGGATGTGTCTCAGGCATTCTCTGAGGCCGGGGAAGGATCATCGGGTGAGTGATCTCAGGCACATGACATAGACAGGGTGGAGGTGGTGGGTGGCGAGGGGCTGGGGTGCATTCCTCACTCGGCCTTCTCAGACTGGGGAATCGTGCTGCCGTCCATGCACATGGATGCATGTGCAGCAGCAGTCTGGGCCACACAGCCCCTGGAGGCTGCATCAGAGCACCCCTAGGCTCCTGCTCACAGGGTCTGGGGAGGCCACCCACACTTCAGACACCCAGGTGGGACACCCTCCCACCACAAGCCACCACTAGAAGGAAGCTGGGGACAAGGACACACATACACTCATGAGTGCCACACACGGCACATGGGCATGTCTGCACGCTCGAGGCAGCAACCGCTCCTGGGGACAGCACTGCCAGGTGTAGGTGTGTCTGCTGCTCACACCCTTCTTCCGCCCTACACCCTCACCCCTTCTCCCGCAGCAGCCAGGAATACGGGTTCTCTCCTCTTGGGATGCCACCACTGCTGGACCCAGCGTGTGCGTGACACTGAGGCAAGCCCAGGCAACCCGAGGCCCCTCTCCGGCCCATAGGATCCCGGTATGGCCGGAAACTTCCCATGCCTGCTTGTCCCCTGGACATTGGCGGGGGAGGGGAAGGGGGAAGCATGCTCCCCTGGGGACATCTGGGCCTCTGTAAGAAAGGGCCGCTGTCCAATGGCCTTGCTCCCACGACAACACCTTTATCTGACCCAAGAACTGTTGGTCTCGGCTCACAGATGAGGGCAAGGCTTCTGAAACAGTGTCTCTGGGGATGACTTTATTCCCTCTTTAGTTTCTCTTTATTCTCCCCAGCCGGACCAGCTGCAAGAGAGGGGCAGACAACACCACCTGAGGTAGTCGCCCAACACCGGGGGAGCCGCAGGGGCCGGCGAATGCAGGAAGAACTGCAGGAGCACATCTCTGTACTCCGGGCCCTGCACAAGACATGAACCAGAGGCGTGGGGAGGACACGCAGTGGTGGAGAGAAACCTGGACGGAGTTGCTGCAGCAGGGATGCAACATGTGCGTGACCATGCAGGTTCTCCTCACCCGTCTGGAGCCAGCTCCTGCTCCTGCTGCCAGTCCTGCCCCAGTCTCAGCTCCTGGTCCTGCCCCTCCTCCCATGCCTGACCCTACACCACCTCCCATGCCAGCCCCTGCCCCTCCTTCTATGCCTGACCCTGCTCCAGCCACCCCTCTTGTTTCTCCCCCAGCCTCCCCCCACCCCCCGTGGTCCCTGAGGTCCCTGCACATGAGGCGGAGGAACCATCCAACCAATGTGCCACTCCCAACCCCAGCCATGAGCCTCTCCTCAACCCCCCTTCCCCTTTCAGCTCCCTCCTCCAAGGTTCTCATCCCCCCTCCTTCCCCTCCCCTTTTCCAAGTTCTTTCCCTGGTCCCTCCCCAGTTACTTCTACCCCAAAGAAATAACCAGAGTTCTTTTTTTTTTCAAAAACAAAAAGTTTGTTTTATTGTCTCTGCAGGGAAGAGAGGTGGAGGGGGGAAGGGAGGGGTTGTTGGAAGAAAGGCAGAGAGGGGCAAGGCACAGGCCCCTAGTGGGGAGGCCCCGGGGAGAGTGTCACTGGGGTCCTTGTGAAAAACTCTCCCTCAAGGCCCCCCCGGATGCGCACCCCCGCCTGATGAGCCTGCTGGATGGCAGCTGTGCACAGCTGCTCAAAGGCCCTTCCCTCCTGGTTGGCCTCTGCCCCCCACGCAGGTAGGAAAGCCTTCCCCTTCCTCTGCATGATGTTGTGGAGCACACAATATGCTGACACCACCTGGGGGATGTTCTGCTCCCCCACATCCAGGCACGTCAGGAGGCACCTGAACTGTGTCTTCGAGTGGCCAAAGGTGCATTCGGCCTGCATGGGGGGCCCTGCCCAGGTGGCCATTGAACCGGTCCTTGCTGGGGTCCAGCGTATGGCTTCATCAGCCATGGCATGAGGGGGTAGGCCACGTCCCCCACAATGCACAGTGGTATGTCCACATCCCCAACCCTAATGTTGTGCTCGGGGAAGAAAGTGCTGGCCTCCAGCTTCTGGTAGAGGCTGGAGTTGTGGAAGACGTGGGTGTTATGCGATGAAGATGTCGGTAAACTGCCCGGTGGTTGACCAGGTCCCGCAGGATCATCGAGAAGTATCCTTTCCTGTTGAGGTATTGTGCTATCCGGTGGTCGGGGGCCCATATGGGGATGTGTGTTTTGTCAATAGTCTCCTTGCAGTTGGGGAAGCCCAGGGCAGCAAATCCAGGGAAGATGGGGTCCAGGTTGCCCAGGTGACTGACCCTGTGCAATAGGATGGTGTTAATGGCCCTTACCACCTGCAGAAGGAGACAAACAAAGAAACAAAATAGAGAATCACCAGAGGTGCCTGAGCCCTTAGGAGGTCCCAGAGCTCTCCCCCCCCCAAACACGCCAGGAGCCACCCCTATGAAGCACGCCCCCCCCCCCCACAGGGCTGTGAAGGCAGGCCTGCAGAACCCCCTGGGAACCGGACTTTCCTCCACCACCACCACCCCACTACCCCACACTCCCAATCCCTCCTTTCCATAGGGTCCCCCTTTCCAGTATTCTCCCCGCTCCAGGGACTGCAGCCCGAGAGCACCATACCTGCATGATGAGGGCCCCAATGGTCCATGTCCCCACGTCAAACTGGTTGCCCACAGACCAGGAACTGTCTGGCATGGAGACAGCAATGGTGACCTGCTTCACCAGGGGATGGCGGGTCACATCTGGTGTCCTGTCGTCTGAGGCGAGCCAGGCACACAGCTCCAGGAATGTCTCCTTCCTCATGCAGAAGTCTTGGAGCCACTGCTGGTCGTCCCACTGCTCCATCACCAGCCAGTCCCACTTGCAGGAACTAGTGTCCAGCCACCAGAAGCGTTGCTCCACCATGGGGTGCAGTTGCAAGGGCATCGCTCCCGCACACAGGTAGAGGTTCTCAACGATGAGCTCAGGGTTGAGCTCATGCAGGGCCATGAAGACAGCCTGCAGAAACTGCAGCATGGCAGTGTGGGGTCATCACGTGCCCAGAGGCAGCTCTGACTCCATGGCAAGGAGTGCTGTGGTGTCCTGAAGCAGGTCAAACAGAACACTCACTGCAAATGCTTTGCTGTCCCTCGGAGATGTAGGCAAGCAAGTAGAAGAACCTGAGAAATGGCTGTCCAGGGGGTCCCTTTAAGCACGCATCTCAGAAAGCCTTAGGCAGCAGCTCCAGAAAGCAACTGCTGCCCTGCCTGAACTGGTATTAGGGTGGCCTTAAATGCAAAATAGTGTCCAATCAGTGTGGACGCTATCTTTCAAAATAGCAAATCACTATTTCATTGTGCTTTTTTGGTGTAGATGCTCTATTTCAAAATAAGCTTTTCCGGAAGGTATCTTCTGGAAAAGATTATTCTGAAAGAAGCTTGCAGTGTAGATGTACCCTTTGTGTAGACGTGCTATTTCGAAATAAGCAATTCTGGAAAATAAATTCTGGAATAGCTTATTGCAAAATTAGCATGCAGTGTAAATGTACCCAAAGTCTCATGATGGTAAAAACCAAAAACTATGGCCTGGCTCCATTCCCATCTGCTTTTAGAAAGCAGATAAAGGGTACTGTGGAAGGCAGTAAACATAGCTAAGTCTTAGGTCTCAGAACCAGGAGAGAAAAAGAAGCAAAAAATGCAAAACAAACTTAATGTAGGGCCTGGGCCTGTGAGGCATGCTCAACTCTGACTGAAGCTAAATGAAAGTTATGGATAAAAAGTGCTAATTTGACAGTCTTGTATATTGCATTCCTCTATATAAAGATACAGTAGGGGAAGAATAGGGCATGTCATGATACATGGGATCACAGCCCTCCTTAAACAGAAAATAATGATAGATCTAGACAGCCAGCAGGCTTCCACATAACTTGAGTTCAGTCTTTGTCTCCTTTGTTTATCAAGGACCACATTCTGCCTGGAATGCTGTACAAAACGCAGAGACATCTAATGACTGGCTAATATACTGCAGACAGACATATTACACTGTATACTATCATACCTTAATGATGATCTGGATCAACCACTTTTATGGGGGAGAATGGCAATCAATCTTTGTGGCCAATTCAATTCTTAGACTCTTGACTGAATGAGCCAGCAAGGTGAGAGACACTTAGTGCTAGTGGAAGCGATGCATTTTATGATTTAATAACTTTTTCATTTGTCACAGATGGGCTTGAACCAACTCCTTGGAGACAAACACTTCCAAACTTTGAAGTGAGTTCAGATCAAATCCCTAATGCAAAGAGCTTGCTTTTTAACCAGCAGTACTGTCCTATTGCAACCCAGGTCTCTGCCAGTTCTTTAAATAACTCCCTGCTGGCTTTTGCTGCAGTTCAGCCAGCTTTTGCCTGAGCTGTGCACTTGGACGCATCTGCTAACTTTCACCTCTGATTTTAACCATGACCTTATCATAGAATCATAGAACACTAGAACTGGAAGGGACCTCATCAAGAGAGACCTGGAAGGGAGACTGGAAGGGACCTCATCAAGAGAGATCATCAAATCCAGTCCTCTGCCCTCATGGCAGGACTAAGCACATCTAGATCATCCCTGATAGATGTCTGTCTAACCTGCTCTTAAATATCTCCAGTGATGGAGATTTCACAACCTCCCTAGGCAATTCATTCCAGTGGTTAACCACCCCTGACAGTTAGGAAGTTTTTCCTAATGTCCAACCTAAATGTCTCTTGCTGCAATTTAAGCCCACTGCTTCTTGTACTATCAACAGAGAACAAGGAGAACAATTTTTCTCCCTCTGCCTTATAACACCCTTTTAGATACTTGAAAACTGCTATAATGTCCCCCTCTCAGTCTTCTCTTTTCTAAACTAAGCAAGACCAATTCTTTCAGTCTTCCCAGGGCCAGCCCAAGCCATTAGTGCGCCCTGGGCCCTGGGAGTGTGGCGCCACCCACGGGAGTGCAACGCATGTGCGGCCCCGCCCTGGGTGCGCAACGCATGTGCAGTGCTGCCCCTGCCTGGCCCGGCAGCCCCGCACGGCGCACCCTACAGTGGGGGCGCCCCGGGCGGGTAGCCCGGTCAGCCCGTAGCTTGGGTCGGCTCTGAGTCTTCCCTCATAGCTCATGTTTTCTAGACCTTTACTCATTTTTGTTGCTCTTCTCTGGATCTTCTCCAATTTCTTCACATCTTTCTTGAAATGTGGTGCCCAGAACTGGACACAATACTCCAAGTGAGGCCTAATCAGCGCAGAGTAGAGTGGAAGAATCACCTCTTGTGTCTTGCTCACAACACACAATGCATCCCAGAATCATGCATCCCAGAATCATGTTTGCTTTTTTTTGCAACAGTGTCACATTACTGATTCAAACTGAGCTTGTGGTCCACTTTGACCCCTAGATCCCTTTCTGCTGTACTCCTTTCTAGACAGTCACTTCCCTTTCTGAATGTGTGAAACTGATTGTTCCTTCCTAAGTGGAGTACTTTGCATTTGTTCTTATTAAACTTCATCCTATTTACCTCAGACTTTCCTCCAGTTTGTCCAGATCATTTTGAATTATGACCCTATCCTCCAAAGCACTTAACCCCTCCCAGCTTGGTATCATCTGCAAACTAAACCGTTGATGAAGATATTGAACAGAACCAGTCCCAAAACAGATCCCCACATTGAACTCTATTTGTTATGCCCTTCCATCATGACTGTGAACCATTAGTAACTACTCTTTGAGATTTGCTCAAGAACTTTATCTACAACATGGTTTTATGATTAAGAAGATCTTCAAAATGTTCTTTCCAGCGAAAATTAATAGCTTTGTTGTCCTTCAGAAGTGTGGTTCCATCCTTAGAGTGAAAGGGGTTCATGCCATGTCAAGCTAAAGAAACCATGTGTATTATGGGTGTCCACAAAATGTTGGAGTTCTTGCGTTTTCTCACTCTACCATTTGTTCTTGAGGTCTCTGGTTTTATGTTGGACTTCTGCCTTCACCTCAGCATGGGCTTTTCTCTTTGTAGTGAAATTTATCATTCTGCCAAGCACTAAATGCCATTCTCTTCTCATTGATGAATTGCTCGATTTCAACATCATTCTCATCAAACCAGTCCTGATGCTGTCTGGTGTGGTAGCCAATGGTTTCCTCACAGGTATTGATGATTGCCGCTTTCAGCTGGCTCCAATGTTCCTCACTTTCTTCCAGAAATTCAGATGGAAGCTTTTTTTCTAAGACTGCTTGGAAGTGGTCATGTTTAATGGAGTCCTTCAGATCTTGAACCTTCATCTTGCGCCTGACCTGCTTCTTTTGCAGCCTCCATTTGGAGGCAATCCTAATTTTCATTGTGGATTGAATGAGGTGATGATCAGTCCAGCAGTTATCAGCACTTGGCATTGCTCTTGTGAGAAGTACGTCACTGCGATCTCGAGCATGAACTATGACATAGTTGAGAAGATGCCAGTGCTTTGAACATGTTTGTCTCCAAGATGTTCTGAATTTGTCCTTTTGTTGACAAAAGGGTCCACAACTCCCATGGAAGATAATCATACTCAGCAACAAGTGATCACCATCATCACTCTCTGAGAATGGTTATCCAGCCAGTTATGCACACACCTTACAGTAGCCCCATCTAAGCTGTATTTCCGTAGTTTATTGATAAAAAGGTCATGCGAGACTGTGTCAAATGCTTTACTAAAGTCTAGATATTCACAAGACTCATTATCCTATCAAAGAAAGCTATCAGATTGGTCAGACATGATTTCTTCTTTGCAAATCCATGCTGGCTGTTACCTCCACCTTATTATGTTCCAGATGTTTGCAGATGGATTCCTTAATTATTTACTCCATTATCTTCCCTGGCACAGTAGTTAAACTGACTGGTCTATAGTTTCCTGAGTTGTTTTTATTTCCCTTTTTATAGATGGGCACTATATTTGCCTTTATCCAGTCTTCTGAAATCTCTCCCAACTTCCATGACTTTTCAAAGATTATAGCTAAAGGCTCAGATACCTCCTCTATTAGCTCCTCAAGTATTCTAGGATGCATTTCATCAGGCCCTGGTGACTTGAAGACATCTCACTTTTCTAAATAATTTTAACTTGTTCTTTTTTAACTTCTAAACCTACCTTATTTGCACTAGCTTTCACTATGTTAGGCATCCTGTCACCATCAGTCTTCTTGGTGAAAACTGAAACAAAGAAGTCCTTCATAAAACTCTACCGAGAGCCACTTATTCATCTGGCCTGGCTCTGTCGCAGCACCGTATCGTGAAGGTTGGGAGGTGATTTCTATTTTCTTAAAGTCCATTCCCTGCTTTGTGCTGGGGTGTGCATTTGTGTGTGCATTCCACACACTGCCTGCAGAAATGCTCAAGCAAATGGCTGTTCTCTTCTGCATTCAACTGTAATGTTTCATTGAGTGCCTAATACTGAATAAATGAAAACTGGGGTTAGGGAGACAAGTGTAGGGCAGATAAAAGGAATTTTACTTTACAAATATGTAAATGTCTCCACCGTGCCATTGGCATGTTGCAGCAGACAGCTTAAGCAGGGAGAAAATTCTTTGGCAGTGACATCAGTTCAACAGCAAGTAATGCATTTTCTAGTGCTGAGATTTGATTTTAGGTCCCACCAATGAGAGGAATAACTGAATGATATATTAAACACCAGCAAATTAAGATCTTTTTGCTAAGGTCCTGTCTGTTCATAATTTGAAGCTTTCTTTTATTTTGCCTTTAACCACTAGTTCCCTCCCATAGCCACAAGTATAAAATAGCCAACAGGTTTAACCTCTAATTCCTGGTTCTCATTGGAAATAGTGAAAGCCCCGCATATCCATAGATATCTGCTTCATATCCACGGATATCTGCATCTGTGGATAGTAGAGGGGATAGTGGAGAGCCACACAGGACTCTCCCTTCCCCTTCCCCTGGCTGCCAGGCCAGGGCAGGGGGGAGGAGAGGGACCACTCACATTGGCAGGGAAAGGATTGAAGAAGCTGCATCCTAAATCTCCCTGCAGGTGGGGCAGAGCGTTGGCCTCCCTTGTCCCTGCCTGGTGAGTCGTGAACTGTGGAGCCTTGGCACCAGGTCCCTGCTGTTCCTTACCCCCAGTTCCTGCTTTCCTGTTGCCAGCCTGCCTCTTCCCGGCAGAACCCCCTCCTTGCTTATCTGTGCTTCCTCCCTCCAGATAACAGCAAGTGCAGATGCAGGTAGAATCTGGATCACGGATTACGGCTCAGATGAGGAGTTGAGCCTGGTGGATGTGGGCTCAGTCCTATTAGGTACTGAGGCCCAGATGCTCAGAGGTATTAAGCTGAGTGATTTTGACTAATTTCAATGGCGTTAGACAGCTATCTTTGAGGATCTAGGACTAAATGGCTCCTGCAAAGTGCTGACTGCCCACACCTTCCAAACTAGGAGGCAATACGCAACTTTACAGGATTGGTCCCTTATATTTAGATATTTGGATAAAGCAGAACTCTCATATGGACTGGACCCCAGAACATTCAATTAAGAAAAGGACAATTTAGTTTAAGTATCTCTGTGAGCTTCCTATAAGGAGAGATACTAGGAAGAGGTGTGGAGGCAGCCCCATCTTACGGCACATTTAAAACTAGCCCAGACAATAGGGCTCAATCCTAGACTTGCCAGGGTAGGGGTTAAAGATTTCTCAAGAAGGAATCTGGGAATGAATGAGTCAGTGCCATATGTGCTCAGCTTTGGTAACACAATTGTTCAGATACCCAAATCTGTGCCTATGCAGAGGACTAGTTTGTCAATAAGTATCATAGAATCCTAGGGTTGGAAGAGACCTCATTATGTCCAACCCCCTGCCAAAGCAGGACCAACCCCAACTAAATCATCCCAGCCAGGGCTTTGTCAAGCCGAGACTTAAACACCTCTAGGGATGGAGATTCCACCACCTCCTTAGGTAACCCATTCCAGTGCTTCACCACCCTCCTACAGAAATAGTTTTTCCTAATGTCCAACTTAGACCTCCCCTACTGTAACTTGAGACCATTGTTCCTCGTTCTGCCATCCGTCACTACTGAGAACAGCCTTTCTCCATCCTCTTTGGAACCCCCCTTCAGGAAGTTGAAGGCTGCTATCAAATCCCCCCTCACTCTTCTCTTCTGTAGACTAAATAAACCCAAATCCCTCAGCCTCTCCTCATAGGTCATGTGCTCCAGCCCCCTAATAATTTTGGTTGCCCTCTGCTGGACCCTTTCCAATGCATCCACAACCTTTTTATAGTGGGGGGCCCAGAACCGGACGCAATACTCCAGATGTGGCCTCACCAGAGCCGAATAAAGGGGAATATGCCATTAGCCTTCTTGGCTACAAGGGCACACTGCTGACTCATATCCAGCTTCTCATCCACTGTTATCCCCAGGTCCTTTTCTGTTGAACTGCTGCTTAGCCAGTCAGTCCCCAGCCTGTAGCAATGCTTGGGATTCTTCTGTCCCAAGTGCCAGATTCTGCACGTGTCCTTGTTGAACCTCATCAGATTTCTTTTGGCCCAAACCTCCAATTTGTCTAGGTAACTCTGGACCCTATCCCTATCCTCCAGCATATCTACCTCTCCCATCAGTTTAGTCTCATCTGCAAACTTGCTGAGGGTGCAATCCATCCCCTCATCCAGGTCGTTAATAAAGATGTTGAACAAAGCCAGCCTCAATACTGGCTCTTGGGGCACTCTGCTTGATATCGACTGCCAGCCAGACATCGAGCCGTTGATCACTACCAGTTGAACCAGACAATCTAGCCAGCTTTCTATCCATCTTATAATCCATTTCTCCAATCCATACTTCCTTAACTTGCTGGCAAGAATACTGCAGGAGACCTTATCAAAAGCCTTGCTGAAGTAGAGGTATATCACGTCCACTGCCTTCCCCATATCTACAGATCCAGTTACCTTGCCATAGAAGGCAATCAGGTTGGTCAGGCATGACTTGCCCCTGGTGAATCCATGTAGAATATTCCTGATCACTTTCCCCTCTTCCAAATTGCTTCAGAATGGATTCCTTGAGGATCCCCTCCATGATTTTTCCAGGGACTGAGGTGAGGCTGACCAGTCTATAGTTCCCTGGATTGTCCTTCTTCCCCTTTTTAAAGATGGGCACTACATTTGCCTTTTTCCAGTCATCCGGCACCTCCTCCAATCGTCACAAGTCTTCAAAGATAATAGCCAATAAAACCCTAAGGGTATGTCTATACTGCAGCACTATTTCAGGCTACTTCTGGTATCCCAAAATAGCTATTCCGTGTCTTTTGAACAGGTCATTTATTTCAAAATATAACAGACTCGCTATTCTGACGTCTCTGTAAACTTCGTTCCACGAGGATTAAGGGACATTTCGGAATAGTGGTTTATTTCAAAATTTGGCGCTGTGCAAAAATGCGCTTGAGGTGTGGATGGCCATTTTTGCACGAAAATCTTGTAGTGTAGACATAGCCCATTAGTTTCTTAGCTAACTGACAGAAATAAGAAATGGTTTCTGAAGGCCGGAAGCACCCTAGCTAGAACTGTGCAATCCCATTTGGTTGAAATAAGAATGGGAGGAGAAAACCTGAACTTTTCTGCAAATCTTAAAATACAGAGAATTTTTACTTTAAAACAGATACATGCTTGTATTCCAATTGTTCACAAAGAATCAAGGAGATACAGTTTAAGCCAGATGGAGGTTTGCTACTCTGTGCATGTTTTAACCTTGAAAGATGGGCTGAAAGGTTTTTCATGTGAGTTCCAGCAGGCAGAAGTTACTGTAAGTTGCTGGAGAATTTATGACTCCTTATCTTGAACTCCTTGCTATTGTCAAAGTCAGACAGGACTCACAGGTTTGTCAGACCGCTCTGTTTATTAGCAAAGCCGCTCTGCTAAATGCACCCAGAAAATGTGAGTCCTGTCTGACTCACATTTGGAGGTCCCACTGAGATGGCAACCGTCTTCGCTGAGGCTGTGTGATCCCTGACTGTCTTGCAGGATGACCGTGGCAGCCGGCACCTGGGCATTTGGCCCGAGCGGTCCTCTGCCAGAATGGAAAGGTGCACAACCACAGCGAAGTCTACGCCATCGAACCTGTTGGTTCCCGCTCTGTTCTGGTAGGGATCCCGGGATCTAACATCAGGACTCTGGTAAGGTAATTATTTCTATGTTTTGTCCGGACTGACGACTGTCTTGTCTCTGTGTCTATCCGTCTTCCCTGTGTTGTGAGTGCGTCTGGGAGCCATCCCTGTCCAGGGACTGGCTGACCAAGGGGCTCCTGTCCCCGCGGTCTGCGTGACTGGAATCTGCACAATCGCAGCCGCACCGCACCTTGGATAAAATCCTTGGAGTGAACGCAAGTGCGATTGAGGCAGCAGCCTGTGGGCTTCTTTTGTGTGTTGCACTGGGCACCGCTCTGACGAACCCGAATTTCCTCCTTGTGTGATTGGTGTGTGAAGTCCTCCTGTATGGGTAACCAGACGTCTAAGCGGGGGCAGTTCCCTAAAGGGACCCCGGCTCAGTTTATATATTTTAGAAAGGGACCGGACCCCTGTAAATTTCTGGAAAAATGATCTAGATTGACTCTGGGGGATCCCAAAACTCAGTGGCCACTATTAGGATCTTGGAACAAAGATCAAGTGGACGTCTTAAAAGACAAACTTGGCCGTCCCAAAACTAAATTGGCTAGAGGAGAGGTAGATTGCCTCATGCAGTGGTGGGACGAGGCAAATCTTAGATGGACTGAATCGAAGCTCGCCTCCCTTAAAAATTCTAATTATAAGTAAAAAGCTTTATTGGAAACCTCCTCTCCCACCACCAGACCAAGCGCTTCCCTTTACCCAGTCCTCCGAGAAGACTCAGACCGGTCCCACTTGGAGCTATAAACCCTGGACCCACACGGAGCTCCACTCAATTGTAAAAGGTTTTCCAAAGCCCCAGGAAAACTCTACCAAATTTGCAGAGGAATTTTTGCTAGTGTGCAATGCCTATGAACCCTCTGAAGCAGACCTCCTGCAACTGTGTAAGCTACTTACAACCCCTAGCGAGCAAAAAAAAAAAAAAAGGCTCCTGATAGCAAATTGGCCCACCAGTGAGCATCCTTCTAATTTGCCAGACACTGGTCCTGACGCTGCCTACTGGAACAAATGTAAGAATCAAGCTAAGCCCCTGCATGAGGCCATTCCCCAAGTATGGACTCCAAAAAAATCAACTGGACGGCCATACATTGCTGTAAACAGCAACAGAGAGAAAACCTGGGCAACTATCACACCCGACTGACTAATGGGTTTTTTTTCTGCAACATTCTGGTATACAGCGACCGGGTGAAAATGGACAGGGCGCCCTGGTGCATGCATTTATTAATGGCCTCCTATCTGCTATTAGCAGTATGTTAAAGCAAATAAGTGTTGGATGGGAGGCCAAGACTATGGACAAATTGCAAGCAGTGGCAGAGCATTGCCACCGCACTCTAAAAGGAAAGAGGAGCAGTCCTCACAAAAGTTAATGGCTCAGCAAATACAGCATTATTCAGGGCAGGGCAGACAGTACCGGGAACGGGGAGGGTGCCAAGAATGGGGATGAGGTCGGAGAAGGGGTCGTGGCACTGGCTTTTTGGGATTTAGAGGTTTCAGCTCCGGTCATATCCACCCTGCGGGAACAAGACATTATTGTCCTGTGTTCCAGCACTGTAACACCCCTATCCTCCCAGTTTGAAAGGCTGATGGGAAATCATGGCTGTTTGTTCAGGATCTTCGAGCCATTAACTGCATTGTTGTACCCACCTTTCCTGTAGATCCTAACCCAGCTACTATTCTGGCTTCTATCCCGCCAGATGCAACTCATTTTACTGTTGTTGATCTGTGTTCTGCTTTCTTTTCTGTCCCGGTTCACCCTAAGTCCCAGTATCTTTTTGCCTTTTCTTACAAGGGGCAGCAGTACACATGGACCATGCTTCCCTAGGGGTACACAGAAAGCCCGTCTTACTTTTCCCAAGCATTAGCCAGAGACCTCGCTGACCTGGTCTTCCCCTCTGGGTCCACATTGGTCCAATATGTAAATGATCTACTCCTCTGTTCCCCTTCATTATCTGCCTCAGAAACTGACTCTTTAGTGCTTTTCACTGCCCCCGCCTTAGGGTTACCTAACTATTGTAAGCCTTTTACTCTTTTCTGCCACGAGCAATCTGGTTGTGCACTTGGGGTTCTTACTCAGGAGCATGGTGACAAAAATCGTCCAGTGGCTTATTTCTCTGTCACCTTGGATCCTGTTGCCCAGGGTTTACGCCCCTGCCTGCGTGCTGTGGCTGCTGCGGCACGCCTAGTCGAAATGTCTGAGTCCCTTGTCCTCTGCTCTCCTCTTTCTCTCATGGTCCCTCACTCTGTAGAAACTCTCCTGCTACAACGTAATACAGCTCACCTTTCCTCCGCCCGCCTCACTAGGTACGAATTTTTACTGCTTTTGGCTTCGCATATCACCATAAAGCGCTGTTCTCAGTTGAACCCTGCCACTCTCCTTCCTCTGTCCGATGACGGTGAACCCCACGACTGCCTTGCAACTGTCTCTGCTGTCACCGTCCCACGCCCCGACATTTCTGATGTCCCTCTCTCTAACTCCGACCTTGTGTTATTCACTGACGGTTCCTGCTTTCAACATAGACAAGGTCGTCTCCTTGCAGGATATGCTGTGGTATCACTCTCTGAAACCCTAGAAGCTGCGCCGTTACCTTCTGTGACAGCGCAAGTCGCTGAACTAGTTGCCCTAACCTGCGCTTGCTTTCTGGCTGAGGGGCGCTCCACCACCATTTATACTGATTCTCGTTACGCTTTTGGGGTTGTACATGACTTTGGCACCCTCTGGCAAGCTCGAGGTTTCCTTACCTCTGCTGGTACCCCTATCGAGAATGGCCCCTACATTGCTGCTCTCCTGTATGCAGTTTTACTCCCATCTGCATTAGCTATTGTTAAGTGCCCTGGTCACTCCACAGCAGATACTGATGTTGCTAAGGGTAATTCTGCCATAGAACCTTCCCCAGGTGCGTTTCTCGATTCCCTTTCTGTTTCTGTACCACCGCCGTCCCTTTCTGACATCACCCTGCTCCAAGACTCTGCCCCAGAAGCAGAAAAAGACTCCTGGGTCACCCAGGGTTGCTCTCTATACCCCGATTCCCTTTGGCGCTGTGGCCCCCTTTTCACTCTACCCATCTCTGGCCGCCCTGCTTCACGGTGTTTCGCATGTCGGAAAGGAGGGGATGCTCTCTGCTGTAACTAAGGCAGGATGGTGAGCCCCACATTTCAGCTGTTTTGCAGCCCGCCACTGTGCCGCCTGTACCACTTGCCAAAGCTACAATGTTGGCAAACCTGTAAAGGTAGCTCAAGGGTTCCGGGGCCTGACCCAAGCACCGTTCTTGCATTGGCAGCTTGATTTTGTACGAATACCTAAGTCATTTTGGTTATGGTATGTTTATTTTCGGGTTGGATTGAAGCCTTTCCTTGTCGCAAAGCTGATTCACTGTCTGTTGCCAAATGTTTGTTAAATCATATTATGCCTGCCAAAGGAATTCCTGCCACTCTGTCTAGTGACCGGGGTACACATTTTACTGGACAACTTGTTCAGCACCTGGATCGTGTGTTACATGTCACACACCTGCTGCACTGTCCCTACCATCCACAGAGCGCAGGTGCAGTTGAAAAATGAAATGGTGTGATAAAAAATAAGCTTGAAAAAAAATTTGTGACTCTACAGGGTTAAGCTGGCCAGTGGCCTTACTGTTGGCCCTTATGGAAATTCAGTCCACCCCATCCCAAAGACATAAATTAAGTCCTTTTGAAATTGTTATGGAGCGCCCTATGTGAACAATGGCTACCATTACTCCAGTCTCAGACTTGAACTTGACTCACAGTACACTCCTTCAGTACTGCAAGGGACTAATGCAAGCTGTAAGTCACTTCCATTCACAGGTTCAAGCTGCCTGGCTGATGGAACCCACCTCTGATGCCTGCCACACTCTTGAGACAGGTGATTAGGTCTACGTACGACACCACCATCAAACATGCCTTGGAACCCCAGTGGAAGGGCCCGCATCAGGTGCTGCTCACTACCCAGACGGCTGTTAAGGTATCCGGCATCACAGCATGGATACAGGCTTCGCAGTGTAAGAAGGCACCACCCCCAGCGGACCAATCATCGCCTCAGGACCACGCAGAGTCAATTTTGACTCCAGAAGAAGATGTAGAGGAACAGCTTGCAATACCTTACAACCTACGTTCGCGTAAGGGTTGCCTGAAGCAGATGAGGACCAAAAGGAAGGCCCAAGAAGAAGCAGTAGTGAGCCTAGCGCCTGCTGCCTGGTGGACATAAAACCGTGACTGCGGTTCCCTCAGCTGAGGTTGTCAGAACCAAAAGGGTCTTGCCTCCAACATGTGCCTCTGGTGGGGCCTGTTCCTCGGCCACTGGTGTCTTAAGGTCTGGGGAATCCACAATGACAATGACAATTCTTTTATCCACCAGCAAGTATGGATTGCTCAGACCCTTAATATCTCTAATTGCTGGGTCTGCAGCCACATCCCAGCCCACTCACAAGCTGGTTCCTGTCTTGGCAATCCCACTTAATTCCCCAGGCCTAACCGGAGGACCTCATCCGTTTAACAAGACATGGAACAGTAATGACACTTGGGAAGCAGTGGGAATAAATGTATCTAAATGGATAAGTGTGGAGGAGGGAAAAGGTCACTGGTGTTGGGTGTGTAATGGGACGGGGCTGAATCTGGGGAGGAGCAGTTGTCTCCAGCATATTGTAACCAATGGTGTGTGGGATTATTCAAACAAGATTGGAGAATGACGAACTGGGTATGGGGATATGAATTTTTTTCTCAACCTGGGATCAAACAGGAAAACTCTCATGCTCCCCTATAGCCACCCTAGTGAGAACAGTACAATCTTTCAATGCCATGCAAATAACACCACTCCCCGTAAGGAGAATCACTGTGTGCCCTTCGGGGGATATTACTCCTCCTTTGTAGACACCTATATGGCAAATGGGTGCAACTGACCCTTCCCGGCTTTGATAAGGCATCATTGGGTCTGCGGGACAAAAGCCTATACCGCGTTACCAGTTAACTGGTCAGGTTAACTCCAGTGGGATAAAGGAACCACCAATAGTCTCTTCCCAAGTTAAGGGGCTTATGTGATTCACATACCATTGGGCATCTGACAAGTCCCTTCTTTTTCGCCTAAAATTACGAAGGCGTTCTCGTGGGAAGGACTCTAACACTCGGAATTGTGGGAAGAGTTGGCAGGACAACGGATACCTGACCAGTTAACTGGTAACGCGGTATAGGCTTTTGTCCCGCAGACCCAATGATGCCTTATCAAAGCCGGGAAGGGTCAGTTGCACCCATTTGCCATATAGGTGTCTACAAAGGAGGAGTAATATCCCCCGAAGGGCACACAGTGATTCTCCTTACGGGGAGTGGTGTTATTTGCATGGCATTGAAAGATTGTACTGTTCTCACTAGGGTGGCTGTAGGGGGAGCATGAGAGTGATTTCCCTGTTTGATCCCAGGTTGAGAAAAAAAAATTCATATCCCCATACCCAGTTCATGCAAAAAGGCTTCTGAGGTTACAAGCAGTAGTTGAAATCATGGCAAATGAAACTGGAGAAAGTTTAAGGGCCCTGGCCAAAGAAACAGGAGCGATCCGACAGGTGGCCCTCCAAAACCGTCAGGCATTGGATATAGTTCTGGCAGCAAAAGGAGGGACCTGTGCTCTCACTGGCAAAGAATGTTGTGTATATATACCTGACAACACCAATGATGTAATAGATTGCGCTAGCCACTTGGAACAGATTGCATACCTTCCCAACGAAGAGCCAAGTTCCCTGTGGAAATGGCTAAGTAACTTATCCAATTTCTCTGGCATAGGAAACTGGTTGTTTCAGCGAGCCCTGACTATCCTATTTGGGATCTTAATGATTTTTGTATGTTTTCAGTTAATCTCCTGTTGTATCCAAAACTGTGCAAGACATGTCACACAGCTAGCTACCCCTAACCAGAGTGCTAATCTGATGATTTTAAATATCACTGATGAACAGAGAGACAAAGAACGGTTAATGTGTGGAACCCAGTAATTGTTGGTCATAGGCGTGGCTTGACCAAAAGGAGGGATTGTGAAAGTAGAAAGAATTATACTGTAAGAGAAAGATGAACTATGCTGTAATAATTCATTAAGTTGAAGGAATACTGTTTGTCTCTGAACAGGAAGAAGAAAAGTATGTTAATGTTGTTTGTAGGTATGCAGATCAGAGTGCTAGCCAGGTGGGCCTGAGTTAATAGGAAAAGGAACATTAGGTGTTAGGGAGAAAGCAGTTGAGATAACCAAGGAGATATGGACAGGAGATTGCTGTGTGCTTGATGTGGAAATGAAGATACTTGACTAGCCTCACACTAATCATGTGAAGTTTTGCCCCTCTTTTAATCCTGTTAATTTTGGCTTTCTTTTGACTGTATAAATCAAGGGGTTTGAACCTTGTATGGCACTCACATTTTCTGGGTGCATTTAGCGGAGCGGCTTTGCTAATAAACAGAGTGGTCTGACAAATCTGTGAGTCCTGTCTGACTTTGACACTATGAAGTGTAGTTATAAATGAAGTTTAAGTTGGCATTTCTGAACCACTTCCCACAGCTCAAAGCTGCAAATTTGTTGAAAAATTATGTTAGAAAAATCTCATCCCCTGTCCAATGTCAGATCTAATGGACTTTGGGAGCAAGATCTAGGTGGGAGCTGGAGGGATGGCATTGTCCCCCACCATAGATCCAAGCTGCAAA
Organism: Rafetus swinhoei; assembly: GCA_019425775.1. Taxonomy (NCBI): domain Eukaryota; kingdom Metazoa; phylum Chordata; order Testudines; family Trionychidae; genus Rafetus; species Rafetus swinhoei. The sequence goes on along the minus strand of CM033429.1, from coordinate 8,088,303 downwards.
GTAACTGATTAGCTGCTGGAGCAGTTTCCAGCTAAGGCCTTCCTGTGTCTCTCTTAAATTGTGATTTTGGCTGGTAGATTCACCCAAGGGGTGGACTCCTTAATCATGCAGCTTCCCTCAGTGGTCATTAAAATGCCCTCTTATGGTGACTCTTTCATTGCAGCATAATACACCGTAACACTTGATCTTTCCATGACCATCAATTCTTGTTGATTTTTACCACAGTGGTTTTCCTGCTGCTTCTGGTTCCCTGTCTGCTCTGGCATGCCAAGAATAGAGATGCACGGGTTCAGACTAAGTAAAAGCTTCATAGCAAATCACAAGCAGATAAAATTAGGTGGTTCTTGAGAGACACTGGATTATGTTAGGGGATTGATAACAGCAATCTTTAATCAGCATCAGAGCCAGCCCAAGGTACGAGCCAACCGGGCGACCACCCGGGGTGCCCCATTGTAGGGGGTGCCATGCGGGGCTGCCGGGCTGGGCGGGGGCGGCACCACGCATGCTCTGTGTGCCCGGGGAGGTGCCACACATGCACTGGGCACCCAGGGTGGGGCCGTGCATGCGCTGGGTGCCTGGGGGCCGGGCGCCGCGTGCCCGGGGGCCGGGCCGCACATGCATCGCACTCCCGGGGGCGGTGCCGCGCTCCTGGAGCCCGGAGTGCACAAATGGCTCGGGCCGGCCCTGATCAGCATTAAATCTATTCACACACAACAGAATTTAGGTGGGTTGATTCTATCTCTGGAGTCTCATTTCCCAGTCAGACATGCAGCAAACCTGCAAGGAAACGGTCAAAGGTATAAGTATCTTAGCGATGGTTGTTTATGCTCTTTTGCGAACAAGGAAAGAGTTTTTGGTGGCTGTAATGTCAAAAGTGTCACATCTGCATGCTGTGCCAGATCCTTGCTTGACAAACAAGGAAATCATTCCCCAAGTTTACACAGCTGATCCACAAATAAAACCCAGGGCTCTAGACTCATAGGCTAGTGCCTTACTAAACCAGGCCACCTCCCAGAAATTCAAAGCCCAAGAAATGGAATTGCCAACAATTTTCACAATAATACTTCATGAACTTATTTGAATTTGATCTATTCCAAGAAGAAAACTCCTTTTAGAAATCTCTAAATAATTCAGATCCCTTAATGCAGCCCATTTTTCTGCCTTGTTCTTGAACTAGTTAAAATTCTTATTGGTGTTTAATAAAACCATTTCAAAAGAAGAGGAAAAAAGTTACTTAAAAAGAAAGTCAAAGGCTCCAACATGTGTTCTTGGCTAGTAGAATTCAAGATGAGGATTTTAAATCTCCCATGAGAGTTCCCTTTCACAGCTCTCCCCTAATCCTCTGGAAATCGCCTGTTCTCTACAGCTGTTGGTTATCCAGATAAACTATTTGTTTCAATTATTCTTGGCCTAGATGGTGCGGCCTACCTCAAAGGCTCTCCGCGTCATAGCTCAGCCTACTTCAATAGCCCCAGCCCCTCACAGAACAGCCTAGAGGAGACTGAGGCCTGTTTGAAGCCCACTGTGTTCCTCACAAGATTGACCCCCTCCCCTTCCACACCCAAGTCTTTTAATCTCTACAAGGTTAGCACTGAGGCGTCTGATGCTCCCTCGTGGTGGAGGGCTGGGACGAGAGGGAATTGTTATGGTGTCCGAGTGCTTGGGTGATAAAATAATTACAAATGAAAGAGATTAGTAAAAGCGGTTGGGACAAATGCTTCCAAAATGGTTTCTGAAGTGCTGTCGGTTCCTTCAAACAGGAGTAGTCAGCTGCAGCTGCTGTCTCCATAGCAATCCAAAGAAACACAGGCCCCACTGGGGAGCCTGTTATGAAAACGTGAGACCCAACAAACAGCTACTCAGAGGGAAGAGATGACAGACCGGGTCAGCTTTCCATCATATAAATGGACTGGTAATTAACACAATTTTTTTCACATTTGTCTTTTCCCCAACAACTTGGCTTTTGCAGAAACATTAAAACCCAACTAATAAATGGCTTACAGCTGCTGAAAGATGAATGCTGTCTGGCTCTGGCTCCGGCTCCAAGGATTGCTGGCCCTCTGAGTTGATCTTCCAAGGGTTCTGGTGTCAAAGTTCTTCTCAGACCTTTCCCTAGCTACAGTTTCCCTGATGGACTACCATCATTTCTCCCTGTATAAGACTCACTGTAATTTCCAAAGGCCCCCATTTTGCACAAGTGCAAGAATAAAGCATGGATGATCAAGATGCCAGTATAGCATATAGAACATGTAAGAGTGTCCTTGATTATGCACTGTCCTTGTATGAAACCCTGAGTAAGTTGCTCCTTGCATCACATATGTATGTTCTTTGTATTTTTGCCAGTATGAGTCTCAGGTCTTTGGCAAGGATAGATCACTCCAGAGCTGTCCTTACCCATATGCAGAAGTTGTGTAGGCCACCTGAAAATTTGGGGCCCCACTTGGTCTTAATATCCACCCATCTGCCTTTTCCTATCTGTGGTCTGTGGCTCTGCTTCTTTTGGAGAAGATCTAGTTAACTTAAAAGTAAAAAAGCCTGCCAGACCTATTATGATAGAGATGCAGCCGTGTTAGTCTGGTCTAGCTGATACAAAAGACAGAACTATGTAGCACTTTAAAGACTAACAAGATGGTTTATTAGGTGATGAGCTTTCGTGGGCCAGACCCACTTCCTCAGACACTAACCTTCCCCCCTCACCCCCACTCTGTTCTAAAATTTGATTTGTCAATTTCATATGTGTTCATTTTTTTTATTGTATCACTTTGGTATATATGGTTGTGCCAATTTTCTTCCACAAATTGATCTGAGGAAGTGGGTCTGGCCCACAAAAGCTCATCACCTAATAAACCATCTTGTTAGTCTTTAAAGTGCTACATAGTTCTGTCTTTTGTTTCAGCTAGACCTATTATCAGACATTAAACCTGTGAAAGATCCATTCAAATGGTAATGAAGCCATTTAACAAGCATTTGCCAATCCCAAGCAGATAGTGGCAGTTTCTGAATTTACTGTGTTAGTTGACAGGATCTTAGGATCTTATCCATTGGTGTACTGCTGAAGATTATAAAATCACATCTCTAAAAAATTAAAATTAAATAATTAAAAAATTATCATGCTGCCATACTCCATAGAGCTCCATAAATCCAAAGGACAGCCCTGGATTACCCCCATATAGACCTGCCAATGTTGCTTTATGCTCCACAGAAGGGTTTGCTGCAGCTCTCTTACCTATGTACTTATTCAGCTAGCTGGCTAGACAGAATCAGAGCACAAGGTGCCATAGCCTTATTCTCACAAGGAGGTCTGGAGGGTTATTATGTAACATTTTCTATATCCATAGGGCAGCCGAGGAGTGGAATCTTGGGGAATGACTTTAAAAAGCTACCAGCAAATCAGAAAAGCAGGCTCCTGTGTTTATTTATAGCTATGAAGTAAACAATTACTGGGTGTTGTGAAAGGTGACAATCCCCAGCTCCGGTCAGGCTGTCCAGTGCAGAATATTTTATTAAGGTTGAGGGTTAAATATAGCTCCTAATGTTTTTTGGATTACTCCAAGGCATCAGAAATGCACAGATGAGTGGCTCATCTCCTGTGCTGGTTGGTACAGACAGTGGGTTTCGGGTGTGGGTAGAAGGCCAGGTATATGCTGCCAGCAATAGGAGGGAGGCTAAACAGATGCAATATCTGGAACGGCAGCCTCGGTGGAGTGAAGTGGTGGCTCACAGAGAGAAAGGGTGAGAACTGGCATCACAGAAATGCGGTGCTGGAAGGGACCCCCAACAGATCATCTAGCCCATTCTGAGACAGCACCACATACAGGCAGTCCCCGGGTTACATGGATCCGACTTACGTTGGATCCCTACTTACGAACGGGGTGAGGCAACCCCGCACTAGCTGCGCCCCCCACCAGCAGACCAGGGAGACGCGGAGCGGCTTTTCTCGCCGCGGAGGACGCAGGCGGCGGGACCTCCGCGACGCGTCACGGCGGTCTGCTGGTCTCGGCGCATCTCGGCGGTCTGCTTGGCGGTCTGCTCGGCGCCCCCCCAGCAGACCAGGGAGACGCGGAGCAGCTTTTCTCTCCGCGGAGGACACGGGCGGCGGGACCATGGCGCGTCTCAGCGGTCTGCTGGTCTCGGCGTGTCTCAGCGGTCTGCTCGGCGGTCTGCTCGGCGGTCTGCTCGGCGCCCCCCCCAGCAGACCAGGGAGACATGGAGCGGCTTTTCTCGCCACGGAGGACGCGGGCGCGGGACCGCTGAGACGCACCGCCTGACAGGCGGTTCAGCCGGCGCTGCCCCGAGTGCCGTTTTACTGTCAGCCATCTCCGAGGCGAAGGGCACGGGGCAGAACGTATCCAGCATGGGGAAAAGCTGGGCGAGAGCGGAGCACGGCTTAGAAACTCCCCGCTCGCTGAGGCATGGGGCTCAGCACCCGCTCTGAACTCCTGCCACCCCAGGCGAGTGACTCCCGAGCCCCTCTCCCGCGCGGCCAGTGAGGGATTCGCGGGAGGTGACCAGAGCGCTGCGTGGGGTCGCAGCACGCCTGGCCCGCCGCTTTTTGTCAATGAGTCCCTGAATGAACCTGTCTAATCGCTGTGCCCGGCCAACCGCCGGGCGCTCTCCTCCCCAAGTGAATGAAATCCAATTAACGTGCAGTTGACTTGCCTCCTTTCGCTGAGCACAACACACAGTCCCTGCTCTGGTGGGAAACCCTCTCCCTCTGGCCCCTGGCGTGAGGCTCATCAGCCCCGGCTCCCCCTGCTTCTCGCAATGTGATTTCCCCTAGGGCTAGAGTTTCCCCTACAATATGTACCAGTTCCGACTTACATACAAATTCAACTTAAGAACAAACCTACAGTCCCTATCTTGTACGTAACCCGGGGACTTCCTGTATACCTAGACCATCCCCGACACATGTTTTTTTACCTGTTTCTAAAAACTTCCAAGGATGGGGATTTAGCAGGCTCCCTAGCGAACGTGTTCCAGGGCTGATAGTGGAAAAATTTTCCTAATATCCAATCTAAATGTCCCTTGCTGTAATGAGTAAATGTCAGTGAGCGAGTCCAGAAAATATACCCCACATTTTGGATCTCTTTGTCGTTATTTATTTTGTATCATGGTAGCTCTTTGGTCTCCATGTCTTGAATCAAAGCCTCATTGTGCTGTGAATGGAACAAACACAGAACCAAAAGATGGCCCAGGCCCCAAGGAGATCTATCCTGGGGTCTATACACCTGTTGCTAGCTCAGCAGCCAAAGGAATAACAAAGCAGCTGCCTGCATACTCAAACAGAGCTCATTGGCAACCCTACAGTAGCAATGAGGATAAAAGGGGTGCAAGGTAGGAAAGTCGGGCAGCTGTCACAGAGACTGAGCGTGTGTCTATACAGCAAAGTTATTCCGAAATAATTTCAACTGTAAGCGTCTACTCAGCAATTCTGTTATTTCGAAATAATTTCAAAATAACGGACGGCTTATTCCGACTTCTGTTAACCTGATTCTACAAAGAATAATGCCTATTCCAAAATAGCTATTTCAAAATAAGGCGTGTGTAGACACTCCACTTCTGCTACTTCAAAATAGCCCCTCACTAGGGCCATTCTAAGTTATTCCTCCTAGGGCACTAAATTGGGGTAGCACGTCTACATTAGGGAAACCTGCCTCGGACTAATTTTGAGGCTTCCCTGCAGAGTAGATGTTCTATTTTGAAATAAGCTATTTCAGAATAACTATTCCAGAATAGCTTATTCCAAAATAACTGTGCAGTGTAGATGTAGCCTGAGGGACTGCAGGTTGAGGAACCCTCCAGCAGACTGGTGGAAAGCTGCGAAACCAAGCAACCCCTTAGAGAAGGTAGAAAAACAGGAGAGGCCGGGAAGAATACAGAGATCAGGGAAAAGCAAAGGTACGGAGAAGGACTGGTTCTGGCTGCCCCAAACAAGGGTCCTGAGCTGGAACCCAATGGCACGGGTGGACCTGAGTTCCCCTACCTACTTCAGCCAGTGGATTCTTAAAAAGGACTCTCCTTAACCCTGGAGAACAAGGACTGATTAGCTCTTACAGCTCCCCCATTACACTAGAGGAGACGGACAATTGAGGACCAGGCAAGGATGGGGGTCTCTCCTTGACATGGATTTGGCAAAGCAGACTTGGGTATGATGGCACAGGAGAGGACAGAGCCAGGTGTAGCTCCCCACCCCACCACCAGGGGATGCTAAAAGATAAGAAGCCTTTATTAGAGGATCACAGTCCAAGACAAGAGACAATGGACAGACAGCTAAAGAATACAATGGCACACCCATAAGCTGCTTAGTCACCTTGCTAACCAGGTGATAATTCATGCCTGGCCTCATTGTCAAGAGAACAGGGTCCCTCATGAGATTTCCTTCTAGTACAGTGGTCACCAACCAGTAGATCGGGATCTATTGGTAGATCTTGGAGCCTCTGACAGGTGATCCTGACTAGTTTGGCCAAGAGGCTATCAAGTGCCAGCACTTCATATGCCCCTCCCCCCACTGCTGCACTTCTCCTGCCCTTTGCCTTGGAGCTGTCCCCTCAGGAGCCTCCTGCTTGCTGTGCAGGAGAGGGAGAGGAGGGTGCTGATATCAAGGTGTCCCCTTCCCCGTATCCTATCTCCACAGAGCAGAGAGGGGGCACAACAGGACTTATGATGGAGTTTGCTGGCTGCTTTTGGGAGTGGTGCAGAACTGGGGCAGGGTGAGCCTGCCTTAGCCCCACTGCACCACCACCCAGGAGCCACCTGAGGTAAGCAGGGCCCAGCTGGAGTCCACATCCCGAAACCCTACCCCAGTCATGAACTCCCTCCTGTACCCAAAACATCCCTGCATCCAAACACCCTTCCAGAGTCTGCACCTAGAACGCCCTCCCCACAATTTTTGGCCCATCCAACTCAGTCCTGAGCATGCCCCAGCCCGGTGAAAGTGAGGGAGGATGGAGTGAGCAGGGGGTGGGGCCTCAGAGGAGGAGCACAAAGGAGGCGAGGCAAGGATATTTGGGTGTGAGGTAGATCCTGGATTGCACTTCAATTCAAAAAGTGATCTTGTGCTTAAAAAGCTTGGAGACCATTGTTCTAGTACATCCTGCTGTCTCTTGAGCCAGATGCAGCACCAAACAGCCTCTCCTGGTCTTCTGGGTCTGAGGCTCAATAGCAGTTATTGGTGCAAATACAAGCAGAGGAAAAAGAAATTATCCAAATCTTTTCAAATTTGGGAGGCAGAGGTAGGGTGCAAAATGGAGGAGGGGGGCTGAAGGCGGGGTTTTGCCTTGAATTTTGGAAGATCTTTAGGTTATTCTCAATTTGTCTGATTTGGTTGATCTCTTCTCTAAATACCAGCTGAAAAAAGGAAATTTTCAGAAAGCAGGTCAACAGATGTACTGTGAAAATATAAAGTATTGGCTACTCAAACTATGTGAGCATAAAGATGTGCTAAAGTCCAGGTCCAGCCCCTCCAGCCCAAATGTCTGGGAAGGTTTCAAATCTGGATTGGAACTTTGAGGCACTCTGCCCCTGGTTTGTGTGCAAAGAAATCTCCCAGAGAGTGTCACGCTGCATGACACACCCAAGTTAGGGTTGTCCTTGTGTGTGCACTCTTTTGGACTGCAGAAATGGTAAGGCTACTTTCCACAGCAAGACAATAGGAAACAGGGCCCTACCCCAACATCTTAACCCGGCCCAAAGCATTTTCAAAGTACCCCTGGACCAAGCTTGTGAAGCCAGGTGCACAAAGTCCGTACATGGTACTGCAGCCAAGGTGCAGATCCCATTTCACTCCCCAACAGAGTCCAGTAGCACTGTAGCCTATTGGAAGCATCCCCCTACGAGCTCCTCTCCTGTCTCACTTTCCAACACGTCCTGCTCCCTGTGTGCATGCAAAATAAAGCAAAACACATGTATGCCAAGTTTGTGGCATTTGCTGCTGGGGGAGCAGGGAGCAGATCAGACAGAGTCAGCTGACGCCGCTCTGTCGCATGCTAGGGATAGCTCCTGGGCTTGCTTTGCAGGGCTCCACCTGGCAGGCCGAGTTACTGAGCGCTCAACTCTCCGTGACCTCTGCAAAGCATAAAAATATTAAGAGAACCTCATGTGTGTAAGTAATTGGAAGATCAGTTTGTCGTTAGCAGATGCATCTATCCCCACTTTCCCCTCCAAATGCACACACTTCCGGTGGCCACCTTCAAGCCATGTACCCTGCCTTGGGCTTTGCTTACTTTCTGTTCTGCATGCAGGACCCATCAAATGGGAGGAAAAGCCTAGAAAACAGAGGGTGGGAGGGGAAGGAAAACTAATGCATTTCTTTTTAGGAGAAAGACTGAAGGAATTATAGCTGAGATTATCGGAGCTGTCAAAGGGATTTTGAGGCCCACTAAAATGAATGGGAATCAGGTGTCTGCATTGCCTATAAGGTTGTGACAATATCAGCCTACAGACATGCAGGGTTTTTATTTATAGCATGCGCCATATTCTTCGAAAGATACATAACTGAAAAAGACGGGGGTTGGGGGGAGGGCTCACATTCCCATCTCACTTCCACACAGTGTAACTCCACTAGGTAACATTTTCAAAAGGTGCTTACATGACTTTAATGCTTTTGAAAATTTTTCCCACTGACTTCACTAGTATTGCTTTGGATTCACACCAGGTGTAGCCGAGAGCAGAATTCGGCCTGCTGTTATTAAAACCCATTGCTAAAATTTATTTTTAAAGATGCCCCCATTTCAGGCAGCAATCTATACATTCTCATCCCCATTTCAGTCCTCTCTCCTCCCTGAGTTGTGTCCATGTGAATCCAAAGTAAACCTCACTGACTGGTAAAGTTTTCAAAAGTGCCTTTCTGAGTGCAGGTTTGTCTACATGGGTCATTACACTGAACTGTAGAGTCACACCTGGCTTGCCACGCACTAACATCTCATGCCATTTGAAACCAAGTCCCATTTTCCAGAAGTGACTGAGGCACTTGAATCTAATTCACATTGAAAGTCAGTGGTTGTGTGCAGGTGAACAAACACACAACTAGGGTGACATGATAATGGATAAGAGACAAGGAATCCTGTGGTACCTTATAGACTAAAGAGCATAAAGCTTTTGTGGGCAAAGACCCACTTCGTCAGAACACAGCTACCCCTCTGAAACATGATAATGGATAGCAATAGGATCAAGGAAAATGACCAACCTAGCTAGAGAAACATTTCTCATGGCCATTCCTTTAGCAGTGGTTGCTTGGGGACGAGGTAGGGTTAAACCATGAGTACTTTCAAGAGTGGAAGACAGAGCTGCTGGCTCTCTGCGTCCCTGAGGTAGCCTTCATTGCTCTGTCAAGGATCAACCAGGGAGGATATAGATTCAGTCAGATTTTTAAGGACAGAAGGCACCATTTGCTTATTCATACTGTCCTTCAGTATAACATAAGCCAGAGAATTTCCCCTCTGTACTGAGCCCGGTAACTTGTATTTGGTTAAAGCATCTTACAGAAAGTCACCCACTCTTAATTTAAAGTCATCTAGTCCTAGGCAGAACTGGTCAAAAATGGTAAGCATGTGTCATGCAGAGTTCATTACTTCCATTCATTCTTGGATGTCAGAGACCACCTATTAGATCGGCTCTGTACAGTGCTTTGTCCTACTCTATTTTAAACAGGGGCTCCCAGGCAGGCAGTGTTGTCTAGTGGATGGATCATTATTATGGGAGTCAGGAGGACTGCCAGCTCTTTTGCTGGGTGAATTTGGATAGGTCATTTCACTTCTCTGTTCTTCATTGTCTATTAAGATTGGGATAGGGGCTGTCTATTACTATCGGTACAATGCCTAGCACCATGGATCCTTGATCTGAGTTGAAATTATTATTACTCAACTAATAAATGTAATAACATCAGATCCTTTGGGGAAATATACCACTGCCGAATGCATCTCATTAGGAAACCTGCTCTGATGCATAACTTCATCCCATTACTCCTCATAAACCCTGGTTCCTTCCTTGGTGTTTACACACTCCAAATAATTGCAGACAGAATATCAAAACAATCTCCCTTACAGACACTGTTAATCCACTGAAGTCGGTGGAGTTTCCAGTGATCAATTTGTCCCATTAAAGCCAATGCCTGCTTCTTACCGCCTCTGCATTCCCACTGATGTCAAATCAGCCAATTTCTCAGTTACGCACATGAATCTGGAATCAGGAGCTGCTTTTAAACCAGTGTCACTGAGAACAGAATTGGTTCATACGGAATTAAACAATGTTGTAACTCCACTTGTGTGTGACACTTTCAATTCTGAATTGGAAGTTAATGGACACAATGACTCATTCACTGTTTTCCTTCATTTTTGCAATGGAATTCTTGCTTTCTCTCAGCCATCTTCTATGGGAATGCACACAGCTCAAGCCCTTCTTGCATAGTTCCATGCATCCCTACCAAACCAGTCTCTGTGCAAGGTTCTCTATCGCTCCAACGGTATTCTACTAGGCTAACTGCACTGCCTGGTACTCTCAATAATCTGCTTCCCCCATTGGTTTCCTGATTTCTACCATCAAGACTATCTGACACTCAGTCAAAGATGATCCATCACATTGTAGTTTGGAAACCTTTAATATCTCCTCTGTGGCCTCTTCTCTGCCTTGACCAAGGAAGTGTGTTGCTTCATTTTAACTTCCTTCAGTTAAAGGTTTTCAAATGGGTCTACAGGCAAGAGGACTCTCATCAAAGAACAATTGGCTCCTTCCCACTGACTTGACTTCTGTTCTCCGAAGTTGAGTGTCATCCTGGGCTGTCAGCTTTCTATCCCCTCTCACATCTGCTTCATGGGCAAACCTACCCGTCCTGATGCAGCATAATGATGCCATGAAGCAATGTGCTACTAACTTTATAAAGGTTCTTTGGTGTTTCACATCCGGTTAAACTCTTACCATGAAAGCTACTGAAGTCAAACTCTGTGGGTTCACTATCTATTTCCTGTTACATGTACGGGGCATCTTGACAGAAGATGGAAGTCAGAGTCCAATTGAATATACTGTAGGGGGCCCCCATGAACTCAATGAGACTTTCCTAAGGATGTCTCCTGCCATTAATGTCCTGTCCCCTTCCAATGAATCCCTCATCAACATACATTCACATTCGTGATGCTGGGCTGTAGAGTTAGGATCCATGGTGGCAACACTTAGCTGCTGGATACAATTCAAGTTCACTGCAATAGTGGCCTGGATGAATCCACTAGAGGAAAGGAACGTGAGTTTTTTTTTAAAGTCCATCCTGAAGATGGAGATGACAGTCTCTAAGGGTGTATCTAGACTACATCGCTCCATCAACGGAGCCATGTAGATGAGTGTACTCGGCAAAGGGAAATGAAGCGGCGATTTAAATAATCGCCGCTTCATTTACATCAAAATGGCTGCCGCGCTGTGCCAATCAGCTGATTGTCAGCACAGTGCGGTAGTCTAGACAGGGATCAGCCGACCCCAGATCCCTTTGTTGTCAGATTCTGTAAGCCTCGTTTCACGAAGCATAAAGGATCTGGCGACAAAGGATCTGAGGTCGGCTGATCCCCCGTCTAGACTACCGCTGTGCCGACAATCAGCTGGTCGGCACAGTGCGGCAGCCTGATGTAAATGAAGCGGCGATTATTTAAATTGCGCTTCATTTCCTGCGAGTACACTCATCTACATGGCTCCGTCGACAGAGTCATGTAGTCTAGACACACCCTAAAAAGCTACCCAGCTTGAGTGACTGTTAGCAAATGACAGACACATATGGAAGTGTGAGGGAGCTCTGTAAATCCATAGAAATACCGTGGAAAAATGAATATTGCTACTAAGTATTATTCCTACGATCTCAGGTAATCGTGTTGGATTAAGATTGGAGAGGGCAATAAAGATGTGGAAAAGACAACATTTAACATAGCTGAGAATTTGAACATTTAAATATTTCTTATTTTCCCTTAAATTAATTTTTTGGCTGAAATACCCTTAGATTGAGTTCTAGATTGACTACCCTGCCTTGACAATAAATGGTGATGTCTGCCTTGTCCACAGTGCGGATTTCTAAAAAGAAAAACTCAGGTCTGTCTCAAGTCTGGTAAGGTCAAGGGAGAAGCTTTGAGAGGCAGGAATGATTCGCATAACAATGCAGATCAAGCATGGTACGCAAGACCACGTCAAGAACACACAACAAGCAACCCTGTATTGGTACTTCTATTTCATATAAGCAGAAATTACAGATGCAGCCATACAACTGTCAACTATGCACATAGCAGCAACATCCTGAGTAGGATGCACTCCAAATAGGGCATTGGGCATTTTAGGTAACTTACACAATACGTAATCAATTGGTAAATATTATTAGAATGACCAAGTCTCACTCTGCTATAAAATGGGTTTAGTAAGAACAATCAGTGGGAGGGAATGGGCAGGATTGACCCACAGGTCCTGCTCGATGTAACTAGAAGTAAATAGGCCCTTCACACCAGCGACTCAGTGCATGGCATTCCGATGCATGGGAATCAAAGGAACCACGACCTCCTGCCTGGTACTGTAGGTAGCATACGGGTGAAGTGTACGTGAACTAGGCTTTATTATTGTATTCTAGTAGATCTATTAATTGCTTTTGTATTGCTTTGTGTTGTATTAATTATTTTAGAATTTATCGTATTTAAGGTTTAAATTGTATAGTCATTGTTTTTAAGGCTTGTAAAACTTAAACAACTATGTTCACTGCTTAAAGCTTGCAATAAATAAGAAAGTGATTAAGTATCTCTGGAGTGTCCTGGTTTCCCTTGGATCTAAAATAAATCAAACCACATGACACATGGGAAACCCCGCCCCTCTTTTTTCCAACCAATTCTAATTAACAGTTAATTAAGATTTTGAAAAGTTCTTTACAAGAAGGAAAGTTCCTGACACTGGGAGTTGTTCCTGCTTTCTTCTTGTGCACTTCCTATGCCCTTGTGTAGCCTTTTAATCCCAACATGAGTTGCTTTCTTTTGCTATTTACAGTGTTCCTGTGAGCATGACCCAGTTAAGCTATCACTCCTCACCATCATGTCATCACCTACCATCATGACCGCAGAATCTGCAACTGGTTGGCTGAGGTCTTGCTGTTGATTGGCGCTAATGAATGAAAAGCACACAGGGTGGCTTTGATCAAGGCAGACTTGGTAGGGATTAGTGGATGAGGAGAAAAATGGCCTTCAGTTGTAAACCAGTGTATGTGGGACTTAAAAGTGAGATAGGGGGAGGGCTCTCTACTCAGCTGGTGGCCAAACCTCAGGGTACGTCTACACTGCAAGCTTATTTCGAAATAGAGCGTCTACACACAAAAAGTGCAACAAAATAGCAATTTGCTATTTTGAAAGATAGTGTTCACACTGATTGGATGCCACCCAGAACCAGTTCAGGCAGGGCATCAGGTCAGCAGTTGCTTCCTGGTGCTGTTGCCTAAGGCTATCTGAGATCCGTGCTTAAAGGGACCCCCCATTGACAGCCGTTTCTCAGCTTCTTCTGCTTGCTTGCCTACCTCTCTGAGGGACAGCAAACATTTCCACTGTGTTTTGGTTGCCCTGCTTTTGGACACCACAGCTCTCCCTGCTATGGAGCCGGAGTTGCCTCTGGGCAGGCGATGGCCCCAGACTGCCGTGCTGCAGTTTATGCAGGCTGCCCTCCTGGCCCTGCAAGAACATGACCCTGAGCTGCTCGAGGAGAACTTCAGCATGTGTGCAGGAGTGCTGTGCTTGCAGCCACACCCCATTGTGGAGCGACACTTCTGGCGGCTGGACGCCAGCACCAACTGGTGGGACCAGAACATCCTGGAGCAATGGGACAACCAGCAGTGGCTCCAGAACTTCCGTATGAGGAAGGAGACATTCCGGGAGCTGTGTGCCTGGCTAGCCCCTGCCCTTACATGATGGGACACGCAGATGTGACTCACCATCATCATCTGGAAGCTTGCCAGGCCAGACAGTTACCGATCCGTGGGCAACCAGTTTGGCATGGGAAAGTCAACCATCGGGGCCCACATCATGCAGTTATTGTGTTCTTGAGCAGTAGTCCCTGGCGGGGGGGGAGGGATGCTGGAATTGGAAAGGGGGACCCAAGGGAATGGGGGGATTGGGATGAGAGGGTGGGGTGGGAGTGGCAGGTGGAAGGCCCGTCCCCGGGGGGTTCTGCAATCCCACCCTCACACAGCTCTGCAGGGGGTGGCTCCTGGGGTGTTTGTGGGGTGTATGTGGGGGGAGGTGAGGGCCATCAACACCATCCTGCTGCGCAGGGTCATTCGCCTGGGCAACATGGACCGCATCGTCACCAGCTTTGCCGCCCTGGGCTTCCTCAACTGTAGGGGGAGCTATTGATGGCACCCACATCCCTCTCCGAACCCCGGCCATCGGGCAGTACAGTATCCCAATTAATGGATAGGGATACTTTTCGATGGTCCTGCAGGCCCTGGTTGACCACCGTGGCCAGTTTACGGACATCTTCGTAGGCTGGTTGGGGAAGGCACACGACACCTGTCTGTTCCGCAACTCCAGCCTGTGCCACAAGCTGGAGGCCGGCACTTTCTTCCCCAAGCGCAGCATCAGCGTCGGGGATGTGGACATACCACTGCACATCATGGGGGACGCAGCCTACTCCTCATGCCGTGGCTCATGAAGCCCTACACTGAACTGGGTCAATGGCCGCTTGGGCAGGGCCCACATTCAGGTTGAATGCGTCTTTGGCCTCCTGAAACACCTGGATGTGGGGGAGCACAACATCCCCGAGGTGGTGGTGGCATGTTATGTACTCCACAACATTGTGGAGAGGAAGGGGGAAGTCTTCCTTCCAGGGTGGGGTGCAGAGGCCAGCCGGGAGGGAAGGGCCTTTGAGCAGCCTTGCACAGCTGCCATCCGGCAGGCCCACCAGGTGGGGGTGAGCATCTGGGAGGCCCTAAGGGAGAGTTTCTCTCAAGGACCCCAGTGACACTCTCCCCAGGGCCTCCCCAGTGGGAGCCTGTGCCTTGCCCCTCTCTGCCTTTCCCACAACAACCCTCCCTTCCCCCCTACACCATTCTTCACTGCAGACACAATAAAAAAACCTGTTTGGTTGATAAAAAACAGAACTGTGTTGTGATTTATTTGGGGTACAAGTAACTGGGGAGGAGGAGGCTGAGAAACTTGGAGGGGTGAGGAGAGGCTCAGAGCTGGGGCTGGGAGTGGCACATGACTAAGGTGTTTGTTCTGCCTCGTGTGCAGAGACCTCAGCAACCACGGGGTGGGGAGGTTCAGAGAGGCTAGGGGGATACGTAGATGGGAGCTGGAGCAGGGTCAGGCAGGGGAGGGGGGGCAGGAGTAGGGACTGGGACTGGGGCTGGGTGGGTCAGGAGAGCCTGGACGGTCGCACACATGCAGGAGTGGCCTGAGGCCGGCTGCAGCAGCTGGCGCCCTAGGCGGAAGGCGCGATTGGCGCTCCCGCCTGCACAGCCGTCAAGGGCTGTGATGTAATCACGGGGTGCCCCGGCGCCCCGTGATGTCATCATCAGCGCCCGGGCCGGCGGCGCCCTAGGCAACTGCCTAGTTTGCCTAGGCTCACGGGCCGCCCCTGCACACATGTTGCATCCCTGCTGCAGCAGCTCAGTCCACATCTCTCTCCACCACTGTGCATTGTCCCAGACCTTCTGGGCCAGCGTCTGCTGCATGTCCCACAGGATGGAGACATGCTCCCTCTTCAGGTCCTGCTGGGCCCTCCGGCACCTGTGGCCCCCCGAGGTCGGGTGGCTGGCTCGGCTGGTCTAGATCGCCCCACAGTCACTGCGTGTCCAGCTGGGGACAATAAAGAGAGATGGTCAGTCATCCCTGGAGAGACGGTCCCTGAGGCCTCGCCCTCATCGTGAGCTAAGAGCAACTGTTCCTGGGTCAGAGGAAGGTGATGTCCTGGGAGCAAGGTCATGTGTGGACTGGACAGTGGGCCCTGTCTTACAGGGGCCTAGACGTGCTCAAGGGACCATGCTTCCCATCCCGTCCCCCCCCCACATCCCACAGACAAGCAGGCATGGGAAATGGTCAGCCATACTGGGATCCCACGGGCAGGAGGGGGACCTCAAGCTTCCTGTGCTTCCATCGGTGCTGCACACATGCTGACTCTGGCATTGGTGGCATCCCAAGAGGAGAGACCTTGTATTCCTGACCACTGGTGGAGAGGGGGTGAGGGGGTGTGTATGGGGCGGGGGGGGAAGACGTCCTGGCTGCTCGGCACCGTCTCAGGGATGTGCAGGGTGATGCTGCTGCCCTGGTCATCGTCCTCCTCCTCCTCCTCCAACCCCGTGGGCAGCTCGGCCTCTTCCTCCTCCTCGACTGGCCTGGTGACAGGTGACCGGACGCTGCTGTCCACAGGCATGGAGGGGCCTTCAAGTGCTGTCTCACCAAGGATGGCATGCAGGCGTTGATAGTGTGGGCAGCTGTTGGCCCCCACCCCGACCATGGGTGGCCCAGACATAGCCAAGGCACATCTCCTTGACCTTTGCCCAGACCTGTTCCAGGGTCCGGGCTGGATGTCCCTGGTCGAAAAGTGCCTGGGCCATGCAGTGGAAGATATCGGTGTTCCACCGACGGGCATGAGGGTCATGCAGGGCCTCCTCTTTGGCCCACAGGTCGAGCAGGGCCTCTACCTCCACTGGGTAGCAGACAGCCCAGGGGGCACGCCTCTTGGTGCCCCTCCTGGGCCCCCTGGGCTGGCTGCTGGGAGGAGGGTGCTGGTTCCTGGTGCCCCCCTGGAGCAGACATGGTGGTGGGCCATTTGTTTGCAGCAGGGCAGAGCCGCGCGGGAGAGCTGGGTGGCAGAGGTGCTGCTGCCGCGTGGCCTCTGCAGGCTGCGTGTGCCTTTAAGGGGCCTCTGGTTACCAGGAAGTCTGGTGCTGTGAGTGCGGGTACAGAGCATCCAAGCGGCCACTACGCTGTTTTTCTGTTTGGCCGGTACTTGTGCAAAAACTCTTGGCTGCCTGTCTACAGTGGCCTCTTGCGCAAGAACTCTTGCTCAAGAAGGCTTCTTCCTGAGTCGGAGTGTCAGAGCTCTCATGCAAGAAGCCCTGATTTCAGACACTCTACTGTAGATTTACTTGCGCAAGAACGCACGGCCAGTGTAGACAGGCGGCAAGTTTTTGCACAAGAGCGGCCATTCTCGCTCAAGAATGCGCCAGTGTAGACACAGCCTAGCAGTATGTATTTAAAGTCCTAGTGAAGGTCTGTTTGTGTGAGAAGGAAAAATTCCCTTGGAAAGCAAACATTTGAGTGAGGTTTATTTTACAGAGCTTTGGCTTGGCTTCTGTTTTACCCAAAGTGGTTTGCAAATAAATTCCCTCCCGCAAAGATGGCCATTGGGTAGGCAAGCCCAGAAGGAGCTCGCTACATGCAGAGGGTGCGTCTACACAGCAAAGTTATTTCAGAATAATGGCTATTGCTGTGTAGACACTCACATCGTTATTTCAGAATTACAGCCGGTATTCTGAAATAACAATGTGAGCGTCCACACAGCAATAGTGTTCTTTCAAAATTATTTCAAAATAAGGGGCGGCTTATTCCAATATCTGTAAACCTCATTCTACAGCAGAAAGTGCCTGACAGCCCAGAGCCACCCTGCAGGGCCACTGCCTCAGAATTTGCCCAAGGTGAGCCAGTCTGCTGATCCCAACCAGCCCTCCACTGCTCCCAGGGAGCAGTCAGACATCTCCCAGGAGCCTGCCAGGGGCCGAAAGAGGCACACACCTTCCTGGTCTGGTTCAGAGGTCCTGGACCTTATTGAGGTTTGGGGTGACGAGACCAACCTCCAGGATCTCCACACCAGATGCAGGAATGCTGACATCTATGGCCAGATGGCCATGAGTCTGGCCAACGAGAGGCAGATCCGCACACAGGAGTGGGTGCAGATGAAGGTTAAGGAGCTCTGCCAGGTATATGCCAGGGCCAGGGAAGGCAGCTCCTGCTCTGGGGCAGAACCCCATACCTGCCCTAATTTCAAAAACCTGGACCACATCCTGGGGGGTTGGGCAGTCCCTTCACCCCCCCGATTGTGGACTCGGCTCGAGACGCCCATCGTTGTCCTTGTGGGGGAGAGAGACAAGGAGGAGGAGGTGAAAGAGGAGGAGAAGCCAGACGAGGCCAGCACCAGCACCCTCCTGACTCCAGAGCCAGTGACCCGCCCTGTGGACGTGTCCCAGGCCTTGTCTGACGCTGGGGAAGGAATATCATGTGAGTGCCATCACGTTCCCTTCACACGGGGAGTGGAGCTGAGCACTCCTCGCTCAGCCCGTGCAGCATGGGGATCGTGCAGCAGCCTGTGCACATAGGAGCATGTGTCGCGTGGCTCCTGGCCACACAGCTCCAGGAGGCTGTCACAGAGAACCCCTGTGCTATTGGCCACCGGGTGTTTGGACAGGCCTGCCATGATCATGACCCCAGGAGTGGGACACCCTACCTCCACAAGCCATCTCTAGTAGGTGGCTGGGGACACGGACACACACACACACTCAGCAGTCCCATACACGGGCATGCCCACACTCTTGGGGTAGCACCTACCCCGAGGGACATCTGGGCCTCTGTAGGAATGGGCCCACTGGTCAGATTGCACATGGCCTTGCTCCAAGCACATCTCCTTTGACTGAGCTGAGAACTGTTGATCTCGGCTCATAGATGAGGGTGAGGCTTCAAGCACAGTGTCCTCTGGGATGACTGACCGTCTCTCTTTATTCTCCACAGCCAGGCCAGCTTTAAAAGGGGGGCAGTCAACACCACCCAGGACAGCCTCCCAAACCTGAGGGACCCGCAGGTGCCAGAGACCCATGGATGAGTTCCAGAGGGAGCACACCGCAGCAGTCCAATCCCTGGAGCAGACCATCGACCACAGGCTCCAGGAAGACATCCAGCTGTGTTGAGACACCTGGCGGGAGCTGTTGGAGCAGGGTTGCTCCATGTGCGCGGCCATGCAATCCCTCATTGCCGCTCTTGCTGTAGCTCCTCCTCCCACTCCCTCTTCCCCTCCAACACCCCCCTTCCCTGTGGCCGCCATGGCCCCCGCACCCATTACAGTGGGATCACCAGCACCAGGTGCCACTCCAAGCCCCAGCCCTGAGCCTCTCCTCCAGCTTCCTCCTCCCCCCTCCACCTCCCTCTCTGCTCCCCTCTCCCAGGTTCTCTCCCCAGTCTCTCCCCAGTTTCTTTGTCCCCAAATAAAAAGAAACAGGGATTTTATTTTTTCCAAAACAAAAATGTGTTTATTGTCTCAGCAGGGAAGGGGGAAGGGTGGGGATGTTGGAGGAAAGGCAGTGAGGGGTGATGCACAAAGGCCCTGTCAATGCAGTCAGCCTCGCCCCCAACCCTGGCAGGAACGTGTCCCCCTTCTGCATTGTGGAGCGCACAACACAAGACCACCATATGAGGGATGTTGTGGTCCCCGAGGTCCAGCCCGGTAAGGAGGCATCTGAAAGGTGCCTTTAAACAGCTGAAGGCACCCTCCACAACCCTACGGGCCCTGCTGAACCTGGCATTGTAGCATTCCCGGGAGAGGTCGAGGTGGCCGGCTTCATGAGCCAAGGCAAGAGAGGGTAGGCTATGTACCCCACCATGCAGACGGGCATGTCCAGGTCCCCGATGGTGCAGTCGGAGAAAAAAGTTCTGGCGTGAAGTCTCTTATTTCTATTGCTTGCCGACTACATAGTTATGGCACCATTAGGTGTCAACTGAAAGGTCCTTCCCCACACCACACACATGTCAAATGGGTTTTAGGACAAACAAATGGAAGGAAAAGAATGCAGGAACAAGTTCAAAAAGCTACAGCCACCATCATGGCTGCTATTAAGGATCCACCCCCCAGTCTGCTGCCCAAGGAGCAGCTGTCAGCTTTTTGCTGGGGAAGATTAACGGCCTCCTTCATAGAGATTCCACCCTGGAATCACTGTTTTCAGTCACTGTTGTGCAGAGCGATTTGTGTTCGATCAGTCACCAAAGGGATGATCTTACTAGGAAAGATCAAATGCACCAGTCAGCTGGAGCTAACAGCTAGGAAGCACTGTCCTAGGTAGAGACAGCAGATGTCTATCCTGAAAACTCACCCGTGTCAACTTTTGGGGAAGCTCATCACTGGGCTCAGAACTAGATTGTAATCCATAAGGAGAAAAATCTTGCCTTTCACTTCCTGGCTGCAGAAGATTCCTATACAGAGGAACTGCTACTGTTCTCCTGCTTAAGGAGGGCAAGGGAGGGCTAGTAAGAAGCAGGAAGCTGCGGAGTGCTAGCTGTGAATTTTCATCCAAAGGTGGAAGGAGTCCCCTCCAAAATACCCAAACCAGATCCTCAGGCTGGGCAGAAGGGACTGGATCGCACCTTGGGTTCTCTGTCATGGTAGAGTCCAGCAAACACTGGTGCTAGTTAAGGATCAGATTTTACAAAGATGGAAGCATTTTTTTAAAATCACTTCTCCATGGCCAATACCAATCTATGGCAGCAGCTCTAGCAGAGGCAGGGTTGTGCAGAGCCTGTGTTTGCTAAGTCTCAGAAATGAGACATGACACATGGTTATTAGGGGTGAACTTAGCCAGCTGAGCTTTTCCCTTCTGCTTCCACTCAAGGTTCAGACTCAGGGCCTGATCCTGTCTTGAGCACCTGTGCAAAGTAAAGTGAAGTGCTGCCAATCTGATGTTCAACATCCTCTTTGCACAGAGGTGAGTGTGAGCACACAATGTGCCTGTCTCTGGAGATGCATGTAGGCTTCCAGTGACCTGACCCAGGACAGAGTAACACTCACAGATGCTTGAGTAAAGACTAGATAGAAACATGACTATTGCCTGTCATGGGGTGCACTCCCCACTTGCAGCATCTCCTGCTGGTCACCCTGGGAATTAATTCTGTCTGCCTTGTGCTCTCTTCCCCATCTTCTCTCACTCTCCTGCCCCACTCACCTCGAGATCTGCAGCTTCCTCTTCTTGATGTGATCCTTGGACCAGGTCACTGAAGTCCTCCCTTTCTGGGAAATTCACAGTCTTTGCAGACCTGCTGTTCAGTTGGCATCTCCTATTGCCTATCCCACTCCCCAGCATCCAGTAGCAGAATCCCAGTCACCCTCTAGACTGCATTCTAGCCCAGGGACCCAATAACAAGCAGCTCCCATGTTACCCCTTGATGCTGCCTCCCTGGGCCTCTTCCTACATCACCGACTCCCAGCCTCCACTCTGAGAGCAGCTCTGCAGTTTACTTCCTTGCACTCTTTCACAGCTGCAGCCTGGGCCTGCTCCCGCAGGGATGAGCTAGTTCCCAATCAGCGGCCTTCTGGCCTTAGGCTAATTAGCTGATTGGGCCCACCTGGCCTAGTGCTGCTCTTGCAGGGCTAGTGTGTGGAACCCATCCCATCACATTGCTGCTGCAGTGGGGGAATTTATTGGCTTGAGGGGAAATCCTGGGTGCCGTGAATCAGTGGGAGTTTTGCTATTGACTTCAATGTGACCAGGGTTTCATGCTGTCTCCAATGTCCTACGGGCCTTTGCGTTATTTTCCACCCTTCTTTTCATTCAGCAGGTGTTAGTCACTGTTGGGTCAGAATGAGGGACAAGAGGAAGTAGGGCCACCGTAAAAGATGTGGTAGTCCCAAAGGGTTAAATTAGGGAATTGGTCCCACATACTCTGAACAGGCCAGATAAGATGACATCACACACTTAGGTTAGCATGTGAATTGACCAGTGCTATCTCATGCCTTCCTGGACATACAACAGAGACAGGAATGTCGGGAAAAAAACAAGTTAAGCTGTTGGAAATTTTTGGAGTGGTATTTTTTAAAATAACTTTTTCAACATATTTTCTTCTTTGATTTTAGCAACAATTTTATTGAGATTCCCCTCCCCCCATCAACATTTTTTTTTAAATCAGAAATTAGGTTTTCAGTAAATAAAAATAAAAACACAAAAGCAAAGAGTCAATTTCAGTGTATGTTTAGAATCTGCTCTAAAGTTAACAAATAACTTGGGGTCAAATTCTATCCTTAGTCCTCCACAATTCCATTGTCTCGGATGAGGTAGCCTGAGTGTAATTAAGAGTATGGCTTGTTTTAGCACCTCTGGCTAGAACCTTGCATCTTTAAAGGATACCAAGTCACCTTGCAACTGTGTTACTATCTTATAACATGTACCCTGTAAACAGAGTGCTGTGTGCAGCATCTGTCCACTTGCTATATGTTGCAGGACCAGAGTACAAACTTGCTTGCCCGTGCACCAGTAAAGTGCAACCAACCAGAGCTTGGATAATGGCTATTTTAGGCAAATCTTACAGTAACATTTTAAAGAGACTATTAAGAACAACATGACCCACTGCAACGTATGTGATACATTGGTGCTTTGCAGCCATTTGCCCAATAACACCATTTGTTCCCTATGACGAGGCCTCTCTTGTGTAGAACTGTCCTTATATAGAAACATTTTCTCAGCATGCCTTTCTGAGGGCTGGCCCTTTACATTTGGTGGAGAAATGTAACTGAAGCTTTAAAGTGGCCATTTGGCAACTTGTTGTGACATGCTGCCTCTCAGGCCAGGTCTACACTAGGAATCATGTTGGTATAGCTACATTTCTGAAGGGTGTGAAAAATCCACACCCGAGTGACACAGTTAAGCTGATTTAACTCCCCCCTCTTGGGGAGGTTGATTACTTATGCCAACAGGAAACCCCCTCTTAAAAGTCCCTTATTTTAGTCCTAAAGCTCTCAGTGCTCCGCACACATCTGCTGTCCTCTCATTTCCACTGTGGGAAATAATAGACATTGGAAAGAATGGGGAAGATAGAGTTCCTAGCCCCACAGGCAAGAGATCCCACAGCAGTTTCCTGCATCAGTAACCGTTTTGCGTTCCCACAGGGAGGGAAAGGGGGCTTCTGACTCCTGTATTGTTTGCCTTTGTTTTTCTTTTCTTCCTCTCAGGCAGGTAGACTACTCTGACAAAATCAGGGAGAGCGAAGAGCGCCTTCTCCTGCTGGCATCTCTCCAGGACTCCTGCTCTACAGAGAGGGGCCGGAAGGTCTAGCTCTGTCACCCATCTTCTCGCAGCTAGCTAAATGGGGCAAGTTGATGACTGAGTTATTCTTTGTTCTAATATTATTTATGTTGAAATTATGAGAGAATGACGGCCCAGCTCTGGGTTTAGTGTGACCCTTGTGGTGACACCAGTCTGAGTCATTCTGAGAGCCAGAGAGAAACATGCCTCCATCAATCTCAGTAAGAATCCCTTGTGTATTTCTGCCAGCCAAGACCTCTCTCTTCTTTACCATGAAAATCAGACTCCCCATCTCCCAATGAGTTGATAGAAATTGTGGGTGCTTAGCACATCACAGGACCAGGGTGCAAAAGCGGTAACCTTGATCCTGATAGTCAGCTCATGAAGAGACATTTTGTCTGAGTGAACACTTGGGGATAACATTCCTATTCCCTTGTGCACTGTGGTGTGTTGCCCCCAGGGTTAATTACCACAGCTTTGGTGTCTGTCACCACACAGATGCTTTGGGAGTTGCCTTGTTTCCAAAGCTATTTCGGTCCTGAAAATGATCGTTTCTCGTCCAAACCTCCTGCAAGCAGGTCATCTTGCAGGATTTGCCTTTCAACAGCAGCTCGGTCCTGGCCCAAGGATGTATCAGTGTCCCACCCATAGCAAACAGAGATCTGTTCAGGGTTCCACAGTCAGAGCTATGTGAATTTCAGGGAAGCAGTTGAGAGATTCCCAAGTTCCTGGACGTGTTGGCCTGACTCAAAATCTGGAGTTGAAGATGGAGGAAACATACTATACATCAAGTCCTGCCCATGCACCATGCCTGACTCTCTGGGCTTAGTGCAGGAGTGGGGGGGCGGGAAGATGGTACCTTCAGTGCTTGAAGGAATTGAAACCTTCCGCATGTAGGCCAAGGTGCAGTCCTGAGCTGCTTCAACTGTCCCACTGCTTCACAGGTTGCAATAGCCACATTGCACAGCACCTCCCCACATTTGCAAGAGGAAATGCAAATGGAGCACTCATTTGCATATGTCACACTCTCATTTGAGCAAGAGGATCATAATCTAGACGTAGCCCTAGTGTGGTTCACTGTTCCATGCAGTGGCACGTAGACCACTGCAACAGATAAGAACAAGAGACCTCTACAGCATGAGCTGAGAGCCAGCTGGCTTTTAGCTCAAAGGGTAGAGGCTCCTACACTAAGCTTCACAGGTCCCAGGTTCAAATCCGGCTGAACTACTCACCAAGGACCAGGATGGGCCTGTCAAATCAGGCTTCCCAAATCCTCCTTTCCCCAAGGCAGCACGATGGGTACAGTTCTTTAGTGAGTAGGAGGTGCCTCTAAAGCCATTGAAGCAAGGCAGTATTTGCACTGAAAAAATTACCAATTCAGGGCTGAGAGTGGATGGTAACAGTTTTGAAGTGTGGACCTGTAATAGGGTCAGCACTCACCTCACACAAGTGTCCCCATCTGGCCAAGTGCAGGTTACTGCACTGCCTCAATTTGTTAGCCGAAAGCCTCTTCGGCAACTCAGCCCTCTGGCCAAGTCACACCCTGTATGTCATAAACCCCTCCCAGGGTACACCTTTAACAGGGGCCCACCCCAGTGCCTCCGTAGAGTGTCTCCCAGTCTGTTGCCGCACTCTGGATGAGAGTGGTGTTTCCAGGGCTTCCCCTCCTGGAGATAACTCCTTTGTCCTTACCTCAGGGCTTTAGCTCATTCTCAACATATAGTCCCCCGTAGTCCAAACTGGAGCTTCCCATGGTGCAGCTGCTCCCTTAGCCAGCCAGCCGATCTTCACTGGTTCAGGGCTTCAGAGACTCTGAGCTGCTGCTGAGCTTTGCAGTTCCTTTTCTAGGCCTGTCTGGCCCTGATTGGCCAGTTTCTTCTGTCCCCACTCTAGCCTCCTAGAGGACTTCTCTATGGACCTTTCTAGGCTCAGCGCTTGGTCTGCCCCATTACAGGACCTCAGGTAGAAGATGTCTATAAGGTGAAAGTCCCACATGAAGTGCTGGAGAGAACAGCTCTTCACTGGCCCATTGGGGAGAAAGACATTAGACAACACACTCGGCTGCTTTCACCTCTGACTCTTCTGATCTCAGCCCTGAAATGGATCATACCAAAATGTGATATCAGACATCTGTGTGATGGGTTTGACAGTGCACTTGATCCAACCACCCTTGCTCACTGGAGGAGAGAGCTCAATGGGCCTGAAGGGGTTAAGATACTCCTCTGCCGGAAGTGGCAGTAGGGAGATAAGAGCAGAATTAAGAGGACTGATGTGCCCCATAATCTGGCTGGGTTTAGAGCAAAAAGCAGGTTGGCTCATCTGTTTGTGAGGATTTCCCTGACTTCCCAGCCTAGCTGCTCGCTGTACCCCCAGCTGTTGGCTCCTTGGCTTTTGGGGATTGTGACACTTTCTGCCAGGATCCCTTACAGAGTCTTGCTCACTGAATCACTTCATGGCTTGCTCCCCCTGGCCTGCCTGCCTGCCTGGAGTCGTGGCTCCTTTCACTCACCATCTGGGGGCACCTCCACTCCTTGCATCCATTTCCACCTCCTTGGCCTTCCAAGCAGCCCTGCTGACGGCAGCACATCTGCTCTTCTATTAAACAATGTAAGGGGTTGGAGGCTATCATGTGATAAGACATTAGCCCTCTTGTTAATCAGCAACCCCCGTTCCCCCTGTTAGAGATAAAAACTGCTCCCCCAGTAAAAAAGTTTGGCCAGGCCGCTTTTGCTGTAGTGGGCTGCAGTACTCCTTGGGAGAAACCGGCCGCACCCTTCCTGCATACCATTGCCTTTAGAAAAAGGGAAGGTGTGAAAAGGGGAAAATAGCCTCAGACTCTCCCACCCATCACCTTGGCGTGAGAACTGCGGGGCTTACCTGGTCGCATGAAACCTGCACAGTTTCGGCCCAACCCCTGGGACACAGACCCCCCACTTGGTGACCATTGGGCCATATATGGTAATATGCAAGCGCAGGAAAGCGATGTGCAGATTTGGGGATAAATACCCATGGCACAGTTCGCTCTAGGAGGTCTTCGCAACACACGTACCACTGTGCGTATGCCTTCTCGTATACTTCAAAGCGCTGCCGGCCTGATCAACCGACCAGCCACCTCCCCTGACTCTCGGGCGTAACCAAGGCCTTCGCAACCGAACCGATATCTTTGTAATGTTCCGTGTGCTGTGTAAGTTGGTATGTATGATTTGATTTTTTCCTGTTGTATAAGCTTAGTGTTGTAGTTGGTTTTGGGTAGTACATAAGAGTTTGTAGTTATCACTGTTATTTTATTACTGTAGCTGGATATTTTAAGATTAGAGACTATTCCCCTTGCCATTCCCATCCTTATATCTCTGACACGTTTTACTAGAAACCATAGAATAAATATAATAAATACTGTAAATTCATTATTAACACGGTCTATTAAAAATCTTAGAATAAATACTATAAATTCACCACTGTCATAAATAAATAATTTTTATTTGATAAAACTGTCCACCTGGTTCTGTCCTTCCCCCCTTGGGTATTCATCATCGGACCTGTGATTCTCGCGACACCCGCCATCAGCTTCCAGTGGGTTCCCAACACCTGTTTCCTAAATCTCCCGAGCACCAGGAATTGTTCTGGAAACAATACGTCAAAACACCATTAGCGCATAGGCTCCCTCTGCCCCCCCACCACACTGCCCCCTCCTCCCAGCTCTCATTGGCAGGACAGGCTGGCGCTGAGGCACCCCGCATGGCACTCTGAAGCAGCCATTTGTGTCGTGTTGGGACAGCTGGGCTTGGCTTGAATCCTGTTAGCCCTTCGGGCTAAGCTGGTGTTCTAAAATAGTCCCCTTTGCAGGGGTGACAACTGCGCAATTATTTTAAACACTGATTATAGACCCGCTGGGTAACCTGAGCTCTCAGACAATGCGATGGCATGGGAAGCAGCAGACAAGAGGATGGACTACTGTTTTTCAGCCTTATCAGCAAGCCCCCTATTTCTTATGGGGCAATGATGGATGCCGTGGAAAGAGTCCGCTAAGCCCAAAGAATATAAAGGTACAGTGCTCAGTTTGCCCACCACCTTCTCCCTATCCTGACACTCAGCACCTCTCTTTATGCAACATAAAAACCACATTTCACAGCGTTCTTTAAATTCATGTGCAAAGCTCCGGCAGTGCCCAGAGACAAGTGTGCTGACTGGAAAATTAAAAAATCATATACATTTTGGGCCAAATCCAGCAGGCAAAACTTCCATTGACTTGATGGTGGATTGGATCTGGGCTTTGTTAAATTGGTGCATCCTGGTTCTTTGGAACCTGTGCAGAGGCTGACGCTGAAAAGTTTGCATTTGAATCATAATTTCCATCAGTGGGCAATTTGGTTGAGTCCTATACAGAGCTCATGCTGCTAAATGCGGCTGCAGCATACATTTCTCTAAAGGAACATTTGGATTTGATGTTTTAGTTCTGGCTTATTCCTATCAGACACCTGAATACCCCAGCATTTAAGGAAATGCACATAGTGTTTGAGTGCATTTATACCATGGGCACTTTTATTCTTAGACATGTACAAGAATAAGAACCTTATGTAGAAGCCTGTTTAAACAAACAACATTGTATATGAGAAATAGGAAGGATGAAACATGCATGATAAGCCATGGAGCTGTGAGGAGTGATTTGGAATTTGTTTAAGAAGAGGGACACCCTAATGTTATCACAGAATTAGGTGGTCAGGAGTTGTATACAAGATGTAGCTCCCTACTAGAAGTCAAAGGCCTAAATTGGGTAGAACTTTGGTACATCTTAGACCAGGTCTACACTAAAGAGAAGATCAAATTAAGATAAACAACTCCAGTTATGTTAATTATGTACCTTAATTTGAATTTCCTTGCCATCCTCATAGCAGGAGGCTGAACACTGCTGCTCCTGTCAGCTTCCTTTACTCCTCTCAGGAGCAGGAGTACTGACTGCCAGACAGGGCCACTTTCTGAGTTTGATTAGACCCACTAAATCAAACTCTGGAAGATGAATTGCGGCAGCACTGAAGTGAAGACATGGTCCTACTTTGTGGACAGATGTCATTGTTCAGCTAGCCAGTCCTTGACTGGACATAGATATGTGATGTCCAGCAAACAGCAACCCTTCTCTCTATCCCATTAGTAATGCAGCATGTGTGACCTTGCATTACAGCATGTTAAAAGCTGTTAATATTTCCAAAGACCCTGTTGCTGGAAGCACTAATGCAGTGTGCAGCACAAGGTGTAACCTTGGACATAAGTGTGAGCAGATTCTATGTGTAGGCACAGTGAAGGTTAAGTACTACATGAATGCCCCTTGCAGTGAGGAGTCATAAGTCTGAAGCAGAGCTGGTTGGAACATTTTCATCCAAATTACTTGCTGTTGAAGCTGGTGTGTTTTGCAGAGATGTGTAGGCTTTGATGGGCTTTTCATCAGGAAGGTTTCTGGTGGAGAGACGTTCTCTCACACTCCATAGCCTGGTTGGCACTGGGAGATGTGGGAAACCTAACTGCAAGTCCCTGCCTTGCTGGATTCAGAGTGATCTGGGATGAAAAACACTGCTCTGAATCAAGCAGAGCATAGATTTGCAGCTGGGGCCCTCGCATTCCCTTCTCTTGCCCTAAACACCAGGCTACACAGACACACAGTGTCTGTGCCACACCTAGGCTTAGGTGTGAAAACGGACATTTTGACCCAATTCCATTTTTGGACATTCCAAAGGTTTTGGTTTCATTCCAACGTGGAACAAAAACAAAATTTAAAACCCTCAAGAACTGCCTGCTGTGCCAAGCTGGAGTGATGGGGATAGCTTTCACACATGCACAATTTGATTCATTTGTTCAGCACTTTGTAACCTCACATTTTATGTGCAACACTCTCCAGTGGTGATGGGCAGCAACTAAACCTAAATATAACCTCATCCAACATGTGCAGATGAAAGGGGTTCGGAACGTGTGGAATCATCTTTATCCATCCTAGCTCAATAGCTGCTGGTCTTCCCCCAGAAGAGAGCAGGAAAAGCTCATAGTGAATGCAGTAAAGTGAGGTTCTACTGCAGGGAGCTGTACAGATTTGGGGGGGAGGTGAGTTTCTCTTCTGCAAGGCAAATGAGGAATGTTATTCATTCTCACTTTTGAATGAACCTCAGAAGCCCCATCCTAACTTCTCTTCTTGTCCCTCAGTCACCTAAGGTCCCAGCCAGGTGCTTCTCTATTCTCTGCCTCCAGGACCACCATTCTATGGAGCTTGGAGAGAACATGAGGGGAGGAATTTTGCCCATGTCTCCTGATCAGGGAAACTGAGAGGCCACGTCTGGAGCTGGGTTGGGACAGAAGACTGGGAAGCAGAACTCTTGACATGACTGCCAGCTTGACTGCTGACTCACTGTGTGATGCTGGGTAAATTGCTTCCTTGCCTTGTGCCTCAGTTTCCTCCTAGTAAAATGGTGACTGTAAGGACCACCTCCCAGGGGAAATGGTGAGCTGGGAGATACTATTTCTAAAATTCCCTGGGATGAAAGGCAGCTATAAGTAATTAGTGCCCAAGGAGAGGCATACGGGCCATAGCTTCAGTAGGAAAAATTATCCAAATGGTGCCAGACTCTGATCCCAGACCAATGGTAAAACAGGTTCTAGCCCTGGTATTCACATCACCAGCACACGCCCATTGTGACACTGGAAGCCTACTTTGATGTCACAGAAGGATAAGGTATTTTTGTAACCCCACAGCACCATCTAGTGTTCCTAACTTGGCACAAACATAGCTAGGTTCACTGTCAATCCCACCCAAACTCCTCCAAACACCTCTCCTCCAACACAGACTGCAAATACACACTTTGTTGGCTCAAATCGGTGTGGTAAGGTGCTCTGAAGAGTAGAACACTGGCTATCTGGCTGGCTTTGGGAGTAGCACACCCATGTAGAATCATAGAGCTGGAAGAGACCTCAGGAGGTCATCAAGTCCAGCCCCCTGCCCAAGGCAGGACCAATCCCAACTAAATCAACCCAGCCAGGGCTTTGTCAAGCCGAGACTTAATGTCCCACATTGCAAGAAGGGAAGGGAGTTAGATGAGATTCCACTAGAGGAAATGAAGTTACAAACTGGCAGCAGGAAGCTAGGAAAACAAGACAAGGAGAGAGAGAGAGAGAGAGAGAGACTGTATCCAGGGGCGGCCCGTGAACCTAGGCAAACTAGGCAGTTGCCTAGGGCGCCGCTGGCCCAGGCGCCTGATGATGACGTCACGGGGCACGGGGCACAGGGCGCCATTGCCGCAGCCGGCCTCGGGCCGCTCCTGACTGTATCACAATCCACATCATCCCCTGCCTCCCCCCACCCGCCAAACAACTAATGACATCTGGACAAGGGACACATGAAAAACCTCCCTTCTTACAGCCACTTTCATTTCATGAAGTGTTAGGAAATAAACGCGTGTAAGAGCGGGTAAGTATGAGGGTCACGTCTTGAGAGATCAGAAGACGCACAGGAAAACTTTGCCTCTTTTTTTTTTTAAAGGAAGGGTCCCACCAAACAGCAAGTAAATGGGATTGTCTAATGAGATTATGAAATAAATCAACATTCTTCTTCCTTGCCACAGAGCTGTGCCCTTGTTCCACCTTTGCTTTGCAGAGAGCCATTGCTGAGTGTAGGGGTGGGAATGCGTGCATGTAGGAGAGAGAGTGTAGGAGACAAAATCCCACACAATCCCAGGGGTAAAAATAACTTAAAACTTCTTGCAGGTATTGTCCTATTGCAACTCGGGTCCCTGCCATCTCTTTAAATAGCTCCCTGCTGGCTTTTGCCGCAGCTCAGCCAGCTCTTGCCAGAGCTGTGCGCCATGGCACACCCGCTTCCTTTCACCTCTACACAACCAACTGGGGTTTATTGTGTGTTCTTCTTAACTTTTGAACCCACATTCGTTTACCCAGCAATAGGACTCTATTATGTGCCCAATCTCTCTCTCTATATATATATATTAGAAATGAAAGGTCTGTCTTTCTGTTTGTGCAAGAACTCCTCCTAAATGATAACAGCTAAGGCTATCAAATTTGGCAGGCAGCTTACTCTTACCCTATCTTAAAGCAAGGTCAGGGATTGGTTGTGCTAGGAACAAGGAAAGTGGTGGGAATGGGGCTTTTCCCTCCCAACATGGAAAGGGAAGGGCAGAGAGAGGAGGGATGTGATGCTCATACTCACCACTGGGGGCAGTGAGTGGGGATGGGATACTGCACAGTGAGCACCAGGAAAAGCCTATCAGCACGAGACTGACCGGCCAGGGATGGGGCTCTGCATGTTGCCAGCCAGGCCACCTTAAGGATCCCCTCCTCACCCCACTCCTGCAGCTACAGGGTCTGGGCATTACTCCCCATCCCTCCCCACCCTGCTACAAGGCCTGGGGATTCCCCTGTCCTTCCTCCCCTGCTGCCTATGGGGGCCGGCACACTCCCCCCTCCCCACCACACCACATGGGCACATTGATATTTCCCACACACACATTGTAAGGCTCCTATGGGGGCCTAGTAATTTCCCATTTCCCCCTACTTCATCTGGAGTGTGGGGATTCCCTTCAACCTCTCCCCCCCCCCCACCTCCTCATGGGGCCTGGGGATTCCCTCCCCCACTCCACGCCACTCCTCTCGGGGCTCACGGGGCATGGATGTGCCCCTACACACCCAAGCAATGCTAGGTAAATCTGTTAGTAATAGATAAATAAATATAATTAAAACAAGCACTTCACCCTACTGTAGAACCTTCTAGCTCAGTGGTCTCCAAGCTTTTTAAGCACAAGATCACTTTTTGAATTGAAGTGCAATCCAGGATCTACCTCACACTCAAATATCCTTGCCCCGCCTCCTCTGTGCCCCTCCTCTGAGGCCTTGCCCCCTGCTCACTCCATCCTCCCTCACTTTCACCGGGCTGTGGCATGCTCAGGACTGAGTTGGATGGGCCAAAAATTGTGGGGAGGGCATTCTAGGTGCAGGCTCTGGAAGGGTGTTTGGATGCAGGGATGCTTTGGGTGCAGCAGGGGGTTCATGACTGGGGTAGGGTTTCGGGATGTGGGCTCCAGCTGGGCCCTGCTTACCTCAGATGGCTCCTGGGTGGTGGTGCAGTGGGGCTAAGGCAGGCTCACCCTGCCCCAGTTCTGTACCACTCCCAAAAGCAGCCAGCAAACTCCATCACAAGTCCTGTTGTGCCCCCTCTCTGCTCTGTGGAGATAGGATATGGGGGGGGGGAAGGGGCACCTTGACATCAGTACCCTCCTCTCCCTCTCCTGCACAGCAAGCAGGAGGCTCCTGAGGGGACAGCTCCAAGGCAAAGGGCAGGAGAAGTGCAGCAGTGGGGGGAGGGGCATAAGAAGTGCTGGGATTTGATAGCCTCTTTGCCAAACTAGTTAGGATCACCTGTCAGAGGCTCCAAGATCTACCAATAGATCCCGATCTACTGGTTGGTGACTACTGGTCTAGCTGATAGTATTTAGCTACCTCCACAGGGCTGTGAAATTTGACTAATGTTTAGGGGCTGAGTTAATCAGTTGGAAAGTGCTGCAATCTTACCAAGCAGTATCTCACTAACATAGTCCCTCCTGTGCAAGTAGCATGATTATTTCTTCCAAGGAGACCTTTATCAACCTGGGGACTTAGATGCTAGAGTGATACAAATACACCCTCATCAGACTCACAGAAGAATCTGTTTGATTAACATGCACATAGCAAGTGAGTAGGTAAACTCACAACTGTCATTCAAGCTGGGCCAAGAAAAAAAATCACCAGCAAAATAAAAAACAAACAAACATTTAACTAAATTTGAAAAAAAGTAAATGATTGAGTGTTTCCATGTCTAAATGTTTACTCAGTCAGAAAGCTTCCTCCCTCCTCCCATCCCTTCCTAGCAGAAAGATAATGCAAGGCCCAGATCACGAAGGAACACAATCATCTCCCTTTTCGAGAAACTAGTATAGATCCCAGAAGGACAAGCCGTGAGCCCAGCCCTGGCAGCCAAGAGTCCTGAGCTGAGATCCTCAATCCTGCTCCATAAACATAAGAACATAAAAACAGCCACACTGGGTCAGACCAAAGGTCCAACTAGTCCAGGATCCTGTCTTCTGACAGTGGCCTATGCCAGGTGCCCCAGAGGGAATGAACCGAACAGGGAATCATCACGTGATCCTCCCTTCCAGCCATTGTACATAACATAAAAGGGGCAGAGTGACATAAAGGGACTTTAAAGGCCTGTGTCCAGCTAGGATAGGATTCTCCCAGTCCAGGCACCCTACAGGAGATCTATAAGGCTGACTCCCAAAGACTTTTCACCACAGCAGGCTACACAGATGATTTATTGCCTTCTTATGCTTCTTGGGCTGGAAGTAGTGGGCGTCACCTCTTAGGATATGTCTACACTGACATTTAAAACTTGTGGCCCTGTAGCTCAGAGCCCACGTTTACAGGCAACGGAGCTAGAAACAGCAGTGTATATATTGGGGGCTGGGCTGTGGTGCAGACTCTGAAATTCACTGCACTGGCTCCAGCACCCAAGCGCTATAGTGCCTATGGCATGAGCACTATAGACCAGTGATGAGCAACCAAGGCTAGTGAGTGGGCCAGATGAGTGTCCTTCTTCATCTCCGTGGGCCACAAGACTGAAGTCAGGCATATGCACTAACCATGACCCCCCAAGACTAATCAGGCCGCCAAAGTAACAGAGAGGTAGCTGTGTTAGTCTGAACTTGGTAAAACAAAAAACGCAGTCATGTAGCACTTTAAAGACTAACAAGTGGGTCTTACCCATGGAAGTTCGTGATTCTATATATTTTTGTTAGTCTCTAAGGGTATGTCTACACTGCCACCCTAGTTTGAACTAGGGTGGCTAATGTAGGCATTCGAACTTGCAAATGAAGCCCGGGATTTAAATATCCTGGGCTTCTTTTGCATGTTCCCGGGCGGGCGCCATTTTTAAATGCCTGTAGTTCGAACTACCTGCCCTCGGCTACACGCAGCACGGACTAGGTAGTTCGAATTAAAGCTCCTAACCCACTGTAACCCGCAGGTCCTTTTCTGCAGATCTACTACTTAACTGGTTGGTCCCCAGCTTGTAACTATGCTTGGGATTCTTCCGTCCCAAGTGCAGGACTCTGCACTTGTCCTTGTTGAACCTCATCAGATTTCCTGTGGCCCAATCCTCCAATTTGTCTAAGTCACTCTGGACACTATCTCTGCCCTCAAGCGTATCTACCTCTCCCCCTAGCTTAGTGTCATCCGCAAACTTGCTGAGGGTGCAATCCATCCCCTCATCCAGGTCATTAATAAAGATATTGAACAAAACCGGTCCTAGAACCGAACCTTGGGGCACTCCGCTAGAAACCGACCGCCATCCTGACATCGAGCCGTTGATCACTACCTGCTGGGCCCGGCCTTCTAGCCATCTTTCTATCCATCTTACCGTCCATTTATCCAATCCACATTCCCTTAACTTGCTGGCAAGAATATTGTGGGAGACCGTATCAAAAGACTTGCTAAAGTCAAGGTATATCACATCCACTGACTTTCTCCACGTCCACAGAGCCAGTTACCTCATCATAGAAGCTAATCAGATTGGTCAGGCACGACTTGCCCTTTGTGAATCCATGCTGACTATTTGTGATCACTTTCCTCTCTTCCAAGTGCCTCAAAATGGATTCCTTAAGGATCCCTTCCATGATTTTTCCAGGAACCGAGGTAAGACTGACCGGCCCATAGCTCCCTGGATCGTCCTTCTTCCCTTTTTTGAAGATGGGCACTACATTTGCCTTTTTCCAGTCATCTGGGATTTCTCCCGATCTCCACGACTTTTCAAAGATAATGGCCAAAGGCTCCTCAATGACATTTGCCAACTCCCTCAGTACTCTCGGATGCATTAAGTCCGGACCCATGGATTTGTGTAAATTTAGCTTTTCTAAATAGTTCCTAACCTGTTCTTTACCCACCACGGGCTGTCCATCTTCATCCCATCTTGCGTCACTTAGCGCAGAAGTCCAGGAGCCGACCTTGTCCGTGAATACAGAGGCAAAGAAAGCATTGAGTACTTCAGCTTTCCCCACATCATCTGTCACTAGGTTACCTCCTTCATCCAGTAGGGGCCGCACACCCTCTCTGATCACCTTCTTCTTGTTAACATGCCTGTAGAAACCTTTCTTGTTATCCTTCACATCCTTAGCCAGTCACAATTCCATTTGCGCTTTCGCCTTCCTGATAACCCCGGCATTCTCGAGCTATACATTTAAACCCTCCTGGTCATTTGTCCAAGTTTCCACTTTTGTAAGCTTCCTTTTGTGCTTAAGTTCACCAAGGATTTCCCCCGTTAGCCAATCCGGTCTCCTGCCATGTTTGCCTCTCTTGCTACACGTCGGGATGGTTTCTTTCTGTGCCTTCAATAAGGCTTCTTTAAAATACTGCCAGCTGTCCTGGACTCCTTTCCCCTTCATGTTAGCATCCCAGGATTCTGTCCATCAGATCTCTGAGGGAGTCAAAATCTGCTTTTTTGAAGTCCAAGGTGTGTATTTTACTACTCTCTTTCTTCCTTTGGTCAGGATCCTGAAATCTACCATCTCATGATCACTGCTTCCCAGGTTGTCACCCACCCACTTTCCCTGTTAGTTCCTCCCTGTTTGTGAGCAGAAGGTCAAGCTGCGCACGGCCCTGGTCGGATCCTTCAGCACTTGTGAAGTTATCCCCAACATTCTCCAAAACTTCCTGGATTGCCTGTGTACTGCCGTATTGGTTTCCCAACAGATGTCAGGGTGATTAAAGTCCCCCACGAGAACCAGGGCCTGCGATCCGAAAGCTTCTCTCAGTTGTCCGAAGAAAGCCTCATCTACCTCATCCACCTGATTCGGTGGCCTGTAGCAGACACCAACCACAACATCACTGCTGTTGTTTGCTCCTTTAAACTTAACCCATAGACTCTCAACAGGTTTTTCTCCCTCTTTATACTGGACTTCAGAGCAATTATAGTGCTTTCTTGCATATAGTGCAACTCCTCCTCCTTTTCTCCCCTGCCTGTTCTTCCTGAACAGTCTATACCCTTCCATGACAGTGCTCCAGTCATGCGAGTCATCCCACCAAGTCTCTGTTATCCCAATTAAATCATATTTCTCAGACTGGGCCAGGGCCTCCAGTTCTTCCTGTTTGTTGTCCAGGCTTCTCGCTTTAGTGTACAAACACCTCAGATAACCAGTTGATCACCCTATCTTCTCCATTCGAAACAGGAGTCCTCCTTTCTTGCTCGTTCCTCTCTGCATTTCTTCCCGGTATCCGACTTTCCCACTCCCCTCAGGGTTTTGGTCACTGTCCCCTGACGAACCTAGTTTAAAGCCCTCCTCACTAGGTTTGCAAGCCTGCCCGCGAAGATGCTCCTTCCTCTCTTTGTTAGGTGGATCCCATCTCTTCCTAACAATCCTCGTGCCCAGAACAGAGTCCCATGGTCGAAGAAACCAAAGCCCTCTCTGCGACACCACCTGCGCAACCACGCATTTACGTCCTCAAGTCAACGATCCCTGCCCAGTCCTTTCCCTTCAACAGGGAGGATGGACGAGAACACCACTTGTGCTCCGAATTCTTGGATCCTTCTTCCCAGCGCTACATAATCCGCAGTAACCCGCTCAAGGTCATTCTTGGCTGTATCGTTAGTTCCCACGTGGAGAAGCAGGAAGGGGTAGCGATCCGAAGGTTTGATCAGTTTGGTAAGCCTCTCAGTCACATCCTGAATGCGAGCCCCCGGCAAGCAGCACACCTCTCGAGATTCCAGGTCCAGATGGCAGAGGGATGGCTCAGTCCCTCTTAGGAGGGAGTCCCCGACCACCACCACCCGTCGTTTTCTTTTGGGGGTGGTGGCCGTGGAACCCCCATCCCTAGGACTACATCCCATGCCTTCCAGTAGATGGTGTTCCCTTCCGGTTACTTCCTTGTGAGACCCTTCCAAAGCATTCAGCACCGCAGAGCCTGTGGAGAGCCTGAAAGCGATTACTTACCTCTATAGCATTGGGGGATTCCCATGCTGGCCTTTTTCCCCTTCTAGAAGTTACATGCTGCCAGTTCTCTACCGGGTCACGTACTGCCCTCTCTGGCTCTTCCGCCTGCCGTGCTTGAAGGATTAAACGCTGCCTTCTATCGAGGAAGTCTTCATCCTTTCTGATTGAGCGTAGGGTCGACACTTGGGCCTCCAGCCCTCTAATTTTTTCTTCCAAAATGGCGACCAGCTTGCACTTAGTGCAGATGAAATCCGTTCTTTCTTCCGGGAGGAAGACAAACATGGCACACTGCAGGTAACAACAGCAGAACCATCACCATCCATCCCTGCTGTCCTGGAGAAGGGATTTAAAAGAAAGGCAAGAGAACCTCCCTTCCCAACTCCTCTCTAAACTCCTGTTAGCACTCACCTGTTCGCAAGCTTCTTGGTCGCTTGCCCAAGGAGCCTTATAAAGCTCTGGACTGCCTGAAAGTCCCTCCCCCTACCAAGGCTCAGCCAATCAGCAGAGGCTTCTAGAATTCAAACTTTAATTAGAAGCCAACAGTTTCCACCTGCCAATCACAGCCAATCACAGCACCTGCCAATCACAGCCAATCACAGCACACACTCCATGAAGGGGAGGGGGAGGGCAAAGGGGAAGTGAGGAAAAAAAAAAAGCCTCACTCACAAACACGGGAAAAAACAAACAAACAAAAAAAGAACACACACCAACGCTCACTCACAAACACAAGCTCAGCACACAGCAAGAAAGCCCCAAACACAACACACGCTTCCCCTCAAGAGTCCTGTATCTGCTTCTCCTCTACCTGGAGAACTCCCTCTCTAAAGCCTCGCTCAAAAACACAGAGAAGGGGGGAAAAAAAACACACACACACACACACCCCACCAACACCAACAAACACAAGCTCAGCACACAGTAAGAAAGCCCCAACAACAACACACACTTCCCTCAAGAGTCCTGTATCTGCTTCTCCTTTACCTGGAGAACTCCCTCTCTAAACTCCCTGTTAGCACTCACCTGTTCGCAAGCTCCTTGGTCGCATGCCCAAGGAGCCTTATAAATGCGCTTCCCCGTGCACCCAAACATCCTGGGCCAGGCTCCCCACCAAGAGGTTCATGGGCTCACCTTAAGAATATTGTGGTTTGAAAAGAAATACACATTTGGAATGCTCTTCATTTGCCTGCTGGGGTTAGGAGGCTTCAGGCTGGCATGATTTCAAAGCTTTTCTCTGTAACCTGTAGAATTTTTTTTTTGTTAAGGCAAATAAAACCAGGAGAGATTCTTGCGGTTACCTGCCTACAGGAACTGGGGTTTTACAAAGGCACCACATATTGGGAGACACAGACTAAGACAGTAGGAACTGGCACCACAACATGACTTTATAGAAAATTGTTTTTCTTTCCTATTTAGCTTGCGTGATGAGATGAACACAAAGCTTCAGATGAGGTATCTAGACCGTAAGCTCTTTGGGATGGAGACCTTCTTTCTTCCTATCTTCAAGATATTCAATGGTCTGGACTCATAATTCCTGGAAAGCCAAGTAAAACTCAGGAAATGCTCAAGCACTCAGCTCCTGTGGCTCTTGTTTAGTGAAAAGATAAGTCTATTTTGTGCAGGAGACAGAGCCACATTGGAAATCAATCCCAGACTATGGAACAAATGTCTGCAGGAACAAACTACCACAAACCTCCCCATCTTCAAATCCAAAGGTAACAGGAACCTCTTTGGCTAAGCACACTGATAAAAACACATAGCACACAGAAGTGTACAGTATACATTTCTGTTGGTTACGCACACAATTGTCTTCTTGTGGAGAACCACCACAAAATAGCTAAGTCAAGTCACATTGTCTAGTTCATTGGGGCAATCACATACCATGATGATGGACACAATAAGTGAATCAGAATAGAACTGACTTTCATAAGGCAGGCTGAGTTTACTATAATGGCCTGAAGATTTGTCTCAAGAGTAAATAAGAGAGAATGTTGACCTTTCACAATGTGTGATGATAGATGACTTAAATTCCATTAAGAGCTTACAGGACTTTTCAAAAGGGCAGTCCCACACAGCCAGGGCCGGATTAAGGCATGGGCTAGCCGGGCAGCTGCCCAGGGCGCCAACCTATGGGGGGCGACTGATGGCAGCTGTAAGGGGCGCCCGGTGCCCCTTATAGCTGCCAACAGGCGCTGCGCGCCCAGCTCCCGGATCGCGGGCTGCAGCAGCTCCCAGTGGTCACCCTGCCACGGCTGCCTGGGGCGGGGGCCGTGTTAACCGCCGCAGCGCCGGCCAGCAGCGCCCTTCCCCCCGCAGCCGCGGGGCCCTGCACGGCCAGGCTCGGTCCGCCCCGGGTGGCTCCGGGCTGCATGCCAGTGGCGGTAGCTGGGCTGGGCAGAGCCAGGTACGTGCATCCTGCCGCCGCCAGATCTGCGCGCCCTCCCTCACTCGCCGGGCAGGGGCGGGGCCATGCATTTGCCCTCCCCCGCGTGCTGGCACAGGGGTGGGGCCGCCCATGTGCCCTCCCCCAACCCGGGGCGCAATTAACCTGTCTGCCCGGGGCACCGGAATGGCTCAGTCCGGCCCTGCACACAGCCTTGGAAGAGGGTTGGGAGCCAATCACAAGAGGGCTTGAGACCGCCTATCAGGGCCCTGCTAGGCCCTATAAGAAGGCTAGCCAAGTCTGGCTCCTGCTAAGGAATGAGATGAACCTAACTGCCTGCTAGTAAGGGGTACCTTGGACAGAGCAGTGCTGGGGAAAGGCAGGGTGAACCAGGGGAACTTGGGCCTGAGTAAATCCCAGGCCAGGGTCAGCAACCTTTCAGAAGTGGCTTGCCAAGATTTAACCCATTCACAGATCTGTGAGCCCGAGGGGAGTAAGGTGGGGGGAGGGGAGAGGCAGGCAGGGTACGGTGACCATATTTTCTGAACCAGCTGCAGCTAGGGAGAATGGTTTAATTTAAATTATGAAACAGATTAAGCATTTTAACTTTCTCATGTTAGTTTATCAAACTTCATTTTAAATAAAATATTATGTCCAACACAAAAAGTTTCTATGTTTACTTTATTTATGGCAGGGATGGGGAACCTTTTTTGGGTCGGGGTCACTGACCCACAGAAAAATCAGTTGGAAACCACACAAGTGAGAAGCAAAAAAACTCCTCTAAAAACCCCTAAACCTCACTGACGTGGCCCCCAACTCAGACATCTCACTCCTCTGGTGCTCCAGCCTCATGGGGAAGGGACAGGGAGGACTGAGGTTCAGGGTTTCCGTTAGGCCAGATTTACTTTTCTGACATTCTGGACTTAGTGGATTTTATGGACCCCTTTAGGCTCTGGGGTAGGGACAAAAATGATGGGTTCAGTGTGCAAGACAGGGTTGCCAGTGAGTAAGATAGGGATGGGGTGCAGAATCCGGGCGAAAGATGGGGTGTAGAAGAGGGAGAGGTTGTAAGGTCTCAGTGGGAGGTAGGGTGCAGAAGCAGGCGGGGAGTAGGGTGTCTGGCCAGGTGGAGAGAGCAGGAACAAGGGAGGGGATAGTGTGTGGCCAGGAGAGAGGATGCAGGAGTAACGGTGGATGCAGGAGCAGGGTGGGGGTAGATGTCTGGCCAGGAGGGAGGGTGCAGGAACAAAGGGAGTGTGTCAGAACAAGCTGGGGGTGCAGGCTCTTGGCAGGCGGGAGGTGGGTGAGGGTGGTTGGGACATGGGGGTCTGGGCATGAGGGGGGATGCTTACCTGGCATCACATCCCCTTGCAGTAACTGCTGCAGCCACGCTGTCCCAGGCCGCTCTGGAGGCTGGAGGCCCTGTTGCCGCTGCCGCTGCCACTGTCGCTGCCACGCGGTCTGGGGTCAACCCTGGAGGCCCCGTTGCCACTGCCGCTACCACGCGGTCTGGGGTCAACCCTGGAGGCCCTGCTGCCACTGCCGCTACCACGTGGTCTGGGGTCAACCTGGAGGCCCCACTGCCACTGTCACTGCCATGCGGTCTGGGGTCAACCCTGGAGGCCCTGCTGCCACTGCCGCTACCACGCAGTCTGGGGTCAACCCTGGAGGCCCTGCTGCCACTGCCACTGCCACGCGGTCTGGGGTCAACCTGGAGGCCCCACTGCCACTGTCACTGCCATGCGGTCTGGGGTCAACCCTGGAGGCCCCACTGCCACTGCCGCTGCCACGCGGTCTGGGGTCAACCCTGGAGGCCCCACTGCCACTGCTGGCACAGTCCAGGGCCAGCCCCAGAGGCCCCGCTGCCGCTACTACAGCCACACGGTTGGGGCCATCCCTGGACTGTGTGGCTGCAG
Organism: Rafetus swinhoei; assembly: GCA_019425775.1. NCBI lineage: Eukaryota > Metazoa > Chordata > Testudines > Trionychidae > Rafetus > Rafetus swinhoei. The sequence continues at coordinate 8,047,017 of CM033429.1, read as the reverse complement.
CAGCGGCACCTCTGGTCACGGCCAAGGCGTTGCTGAGAAGCCTCAACCCCGGTGCTGCCTCCTCCCACGACAACCTAACCTGCTACAGGGAGGAGCGAGCACTCTCCAGGGGATGCACAGGGGAGGAGGGGTGCGGCTGAGCTCCCTCCTGCATGCCGCTGAAAATCGGCTTGTGTGCCATACGTGGCATGTGTGCCATAGGTTGCCAACTCCTGCCCCAGGCTGAGGCCCAGCAACAGGGGCACAGGGAGGGAGGTACTAGGGCTGCAGATGGCCATCCAGGGCAGGAATGGCAGCAGGTCCAATGATGCCGATGATGAGTGGCCATTTCAGACTGCTGTTTGCCCCGAGGGATGGAGCTAGATGATGAATGACAGAAACATACCAGAAGACTGATATGTCCAATCAAAATAGCATGAATTTATATATCCACAGTGAACTGTTAGCAAATAAGTTCAGAATTCAAGTTATTTACATAAGCGTTTTGATGCATAATTTGGAACAATGGATTTAGGGGAATCCAGATTTGTTCATGCCCAATTACAATTAGAGGCAACAAGTTCAACTAACTTATTTGGTTTTACTTAAAAGAAAATGAATAGTCTAGCAGCACCTTAAAGACTAACAAAATGTGTAGATGGTATCATGAGATTTCGTGGGTACAAACCACTTCTTCAGATGAATGGAGTATTAAAAGTCCAGTTCCAAAATAAATAGGAGATGAGGTGGGGGAAGAAAGAAGGGGAAAAAAGTGAATTAGGGTGTTCATGTTACATGAAGCTGATAGAGAAGGTGCAAATTATTCTTAAGTACCCATTGTTTGGTTGGTTAAGTCATTAGGATGTGGAAGGTAGTGTGCTAGCCAGGTATTTCGTTTTTGTATTTCTTTCCCATGTCCTCACCATTTGTTTTAAACTCACTTGTATCTTTTCCTCAACCTAGATTTAAATTCTACCGTCTCTCACTATATGTTTATATAGAGACTTACATAAATGGGCTTTAAACCTGATCATAACTTCCTAACATTATTGTAGTGCAACTAACAAATGACCAGTTCTGAATTGTTGACCCTGCTCCTCCAAGGAATTGAGTGAAGACATCAGGAGACCACTGGGATGTTACAGGTCACTTTTGACAGGAGAAACTGCAGGTATGTCAGCAACAATAAAGAGAGAAAATATTCCTGCAGCTTAGTATTTACATAAAATTTGGATTGCCCCACCTGGATAAGCCAGTGTGGTTTGCCCACAACATCACTCAACATCAGCGCAGCTGTCTAAAGGAGACATAGCCACTGTTGCATGAGACTCATGCAGAAAGCTTCTTCTGTTGGTTTGAATGGTACCATGTGTCAGAGTGGACACAGCCAGTGGGCTAGTATCTCATACTTTACAATGTCAACAGTGTAAGATACCAATAAAGGAAGCTATTACATTTCAACAAACTCCTCCCTTCTTGAAAAACACATGTAGATGGGAAAGTGCCAGGCCTGTATTGAGCTGAGTGTTCATTTATGGAATGAGGCAAATATATTTAAATTCCCTTACTTCATCTTAATGATAAAATCTACTTGCTTGGTACAAATTCCGTGAGGCAGGTAGTTTTACTAACTGTAACGCAGTATCTGCAAACAATTCTGTGAAAGTGAATTACAGCTGTGTCTGGCAGCACAAGGGTTTTCAAGTACCACTGCTACAAATAGAGACGACAAAATTTACCTCTTTCCCAAGGGTGTTGTAAGGGTTAATTATTCAACCTTTGTAAACCACTTGGAAAGCCTGCAATGAAAAACTTTGTAAGTACAGAGAATTATGGATAAACTTCATTTTCTGTGGTAGCTGGCCATTTATCTTCCACATAGTCTTAATTAGGAGTGGGGAACCTTTTTTCTGGTTGGGGCCACTGACCCAAAGAAAAATCAGTTGGGGGGCACACACAAGCAAAAAAAGCCACCCTCAGTACTCGGTTGCTCCCAAGATGGGAAGCAAAAACACCCCAAAAACCAAAACCCACCCTTACACTTTACTGGGCACATGCCAGGCTCTGTCCCTATGGTGGAGAGGAACAATGATGCTCAGGGCTTCTCCCTGCAGTGGTGTAAGAAACCAGCACCCACACTCCAGCCCCGCAGGAAGGGGGTGTTGCTGAGGATCAGGGCTTGCAGTGTGGACATTTGCCATGGGATGGATCAAATTAAACCAGAGGTTGGATCCGATTCCCCATCACTAGTATAAATGGTCTTTCCAAAGTAATTGAGTGTCAAATATTACCCCCTAGGAATTTAAATCATTTAACTATATCTGTTTGTTCTCTGTACAGATACAGTTTTTATTCCTTTGTGGCTTTAGTAAAGATCAGTCCTTTGGTTTTAGCAATGGAGAACTTGAAACCCCAGGCATTTTCCCAGTTTGAAGTCTCCCATAATATTTTGCTGATTCTCTTTTCTGCCTCCTTAGTATTGCAGCTCTTAACCAGGGTTGCCAATTCTCCTGGACCAGATAGACTGGACACCATTTCGCAGCAATGGTACCCAGTCTGGAAGAGTTGGCAACCCTCCTAATCATCTGAAAATAGCATGATACCTCTGCCAGCATTTATTCATTTGGGAAGGTTAGGTAGTTAACACTTCCTTATGAGGTACCATTTTTAATATTACTTTTTAATATAACTTCCAACTCTGACATGCATGGTCCTTTTACTCACAAATTCTCTCATTCATCCTTCCCCTTCTCCCTGTCATACCTGTGCTTGTTTATTGCAAACCAAAATCAGTTTGCTGGGGTCTGGCCAAGGAATCATTGTTGGTCTGTACTCACTATGTACGTCTAGACAGCGGTGCTATTTCGGGATACTTCTGCTATCCCGAAATAGTGTTTTCCGCATCTTGACAGCACATCTGTTATTTTGAAATAGCTTTTGAAATAACAGGGGTGCTATTCTGACGTCTCTGTAAACCTTATTCCATGAGGATTAAGAGATATTTCGAAATAGTGCTCTATTTCAAAGTTTGGTGCTGTGTAGATAGCACCAAATTTCAAAATAAGCTATTTCAAAATTAACTTGAAATAAGCTACACAATTTGTGTAACTCAAATTGCATAGCTTATTTTGAGCTAACGGTGCAGTGTAGATGCATCTATGATAGTGGTTTTCATTCACTTTCGATTGATGTAGATTTTTACACAAAGTACTGGGCAATGGTGAACCTGATCAATTTCCTACACTTAAGGACCTCAAGCTAATCCAGGTGAGAACCTGATAACTCAATCATTGGAATTACAAGAAAAGAAAATAGTGATTTGATGTGAAATCTGGTCCCATGGAAGTTAATAAAAAAACTCTCACTGATTTCAACCGGTCCAGGATTTCACCCTTGTTTACAAAAAATGCCCTTTTTTTATTTAAAGAACCTGTGTCAGAAAACCTCAGACTCAGTTTTAAATTAGATCTAAAACTAGACTATCTAAGATATTCCTGTTTTAAAATACATGACTTGACTCCATGGCTTTGTATTCAGGAGATTCAGGACTTCCTGTTTTCCCTTCAATGGGATATTTTGGGGCTCAGAATCACTGAACATCAGGATGGCTACAGTGTTTTACAACACAATTAAGCCAGGGTTCATTTCTCCCCTTCTGTTCTGTGTTTTGTTTTAAAAAGAACACAACACAGAAAGGACATGACCATCACCCTGAACTTGTGGTTATGGACTGAACATGCTGTATCCAGACATAGAAAACAAAGTGCAAATCAACGCACAGAACAGAAAAAATATACAAAGGAGAATGTTAGAAGCACGTGTACATATTACAACATTCATTGGGGGCATTCTCCCAGCATGGACACACAGCGGGCTCATGGTGAGAGCAGCCTTACCCCCGGCTCTGCCTGCTCTTTTCTTTGCTGCTTGTCCCAAAATTAGGGACACATTAGCCATGCCCCTGACCCCAGCTAGCAATGCCCCTTGACCCCAGCTAGCCACACCCCTGCCACAAGAAGTCCCACCTTTGGAGGTAGTACTCCTGGACTCAAGAGAGACACATGACCAGAAGTAAAGGGTATTGTGTGACCCCTCTAAGAACTCCTCCCACCGTCCTTTACTAATAGGGGTGCGTTTGACCCTCACAGGACCCCCCCTCCATGCAACTATCTTGCAATTGCATGAACCCAACTTGCATTGAATTAATTCAGGGGGAGAGGCTGGGGAAAGTGTTCCCTCTAAAATTTTCCTCCCATGAGCGGAGTGAATTTTATCTTGTGCACCAATATTGAAGTCACGTGTGCTTGTTCAGATGTGTGCCACTGTGGCACCCAAGTTATTAATAAATGTCTTATAAACCTCTCCTTTTTCCCTCTGCTGCCATGTCTCCAACCCTCCCCTCACCCCATCTGTTCCCCTGGTGCTTGCTGGCCCCCACGCTTCACCCTCCTCTGCTGTCCTGACTCCTGCCCTTCTCACTCCCCTCAGCCCTTCAGTGCCACACTCCGGGTCCTTGTGGGCGGCCCTGGCTCCAGCTGTAGTCAAGCGGCAACCACACAAGGCCTGTCCTGGTGAGGCTGGCGCAGCTGCCACTTGACTCCAACTGGAGCTGGGGCTGCTTGCGAGAACCCAGACTGTGGCACTAAAAATAGCTCTACGGGGCCTCCGCTCCAGTCCTGGACCTGCTGAGCCCGAGCGTGCCCTGCTCCGCAGCGCCCCAGCCAGGCTCCTGCCAGGGCTCCAGGGTGGCCTGAAGAAGAAGGAAGTGGGGCCACCTGACCAGGACCCCATGTGGCAGAGGCAGTCCCATGGGGGGGGGTAAAGGAGGGGGAGAGGGAGGGACCATGCTCCACCGGAATCCAGCCCGGCTGCCCTACACGCCCTGCTGGCAGGGGGAGGGTGGGGGACGAGGCTGCAGTGTGGCACTGGTGTCCCCATCAAGTAGTGAAATGTCCGGCAGGGCTTTCCGGGACATTTCACTACTTGATGGGGCACCAGGATAGAGCATTTAAATTCAGGACAGTCCCAGAAAAATCAGGATGTATGGTCAGTGTAATTCTAATACAAAGTCCTCTATTGCTATCCAGAATACTGAAGCTGCCTAATTGTAGTATGAGGGCCTGCAGGCTGTGATGGAGGGCTCCCTCCCTTCAGGGGGGTGAGCCAGTGCTGGTGCTCCAGCCATTGGGTGGTGGAGTGCCAAGGCTTCTGCCTCCCCCTTCCCCCTTGTGGCACCAATTTGCCCTGCTGTGCGGGGAGGGGAGCACCTCTAAGGCTCATGGGCTGGATCCATGTTAGCCACGGGGTTGCATCCGGCCCGTGGGTGCTGCCTCGCAGGCAGTGGATGTAGCGCAGAAAAGCCCTAACTCTAGTCTAGGGCTGTTAGGCGACGCCCAGGTGTTAGGCGTTAGGTGACACCCAGTCACTTCCAGTGGCTAGGAACTGCAGTCAGTGGGAGCATGGGGTGGAGGGCAGATGTCTGCAAGCGCATGGCTACGTGGAGCCACGTGCGCCCTCCCCTCCCCTCTGTGCTAGGTAACTGCCCCCAACCCCTGCCCCCTCCTCCGGCCCAAAACATGCACCCGTAGCCCCTTCACTCATCCCCAGCCCTCCCCACAATCTACTCCTCCCCACAACCCAGGTGGACCTCACGCCCACCACACTCCCCCTCCTCCCCCAAAACCCAGCTGGCCCTTGCACCGACCGCACTCCCCCCTCCTTAGCTGAAGGAGACCGATCCCTGCCTTCCCCTCCCCGAGCTGCTTTCCCGGGCTCGCTCCCCCCAGAGCGCAGCAGCTTTTCCCGGGACTTTGGAGAGCTGCGCGGGGCAGAGGGGCAGGACAAAGCCGGGCTGGCCCGGGAGGATGGCCGCGTGCGGCCAGCATGTCTACGGGGAAAGGTGGGGGCCGAGCGCCTCATGAGACGAACCAGAAAGCCCGGGAGGCTCCCCCCTAGCAGCTACTGATCCGAAGTTTTGTTTCCTTCTCCCCAGAGGGGAAATGGGGGCGGGGCCCGGGGCCGCCACAGTCCCCTCCCTCACCTGTGCCCGCTTGCGCTGCGTCAGCCGCTCGCCAGTGTCCAGAGAGGGACAGGTGCGCTGGGCCGGAGCAGCAGCAAGTGGGGGCGAACGCGGCCCTCGGCGGAGTCCTGCTGCGGCGGAGCGAAGGAGAGCTGGTGAGCGGAGATGTGCGGGGAGAACTAGGCACCTGCAGGTGCTCTGCGTCGGATCCAGCGGCCACCCCCGGATCGGGCTGCAGGATGGAGAAGGGGGGCCCCGTGGGCTGGGAGCTCCGGGATGCCGGTCCGCCGGCAGGGGGCTGTGTGCAGCGCAGAGGGGGAGGCTTTGCCCAGGTGACTCTCATACCGAAGCCGTGCCCTTCCCCTGGCACCCTGCGGTCTCCACTTTCCCTATAGAGGGCTGCTGGGGGGCCCTGCGCTTGGATCCTCCCAGTCCTGAGCTTCAGAGAGCAGCAAGGAAAAGAGCAGGCAGAGCCGGGGTGGGGCTGCTATCACCGTGAGCCCTGCGCGTCCTTCCTTCTCCACATACCGATGCCCAGTGGGCGGGGGGCCCTGGGCGGGAGTGTTTGGGTTGCTAATCTGGGCAGGTGGAAGGGTGAGGGCGCAGTGTATGTCGTGGCTGCAAACTCACCCTGGCAGCCAGGAGGGGCTTCAATAACCTACAAGAGGAAACTTATTCGTTAGTCGGCTGCACTAAGGTCTGTCAGGCGAGTGGCAGTTGAAAGCTTTGGAAGCAGGGGAGGAAAAGACCATTCCTCAGTGACATTAGAGGTAAAAGGATACCCACTGCCCTTGGCCCCTTGAACTTGCAGAGGATTTTGCTCTGCCCCTGGTCCCTGGCTGTATGAGTCTCTTTCTTTAATTCTGATTCTTCTGCTCCGTCTTCAACCAAACCAACGAGACAGAGCCTTTCCTTCCAACACCTAGAATAAAATCTGAACTACATCCTTATGTTACAGAGCTGCTGGTGTGTGAAATGCAGTTGTCCTCAGGCAACACTGTCCAGCAATGTGTGTTGTTCTTTATAGTGAGTGAAAAGCAAACAAATGCTTCTAGGCCAAAGAATAGCAGCAAGATCACAGTCCAGAAACAGCTTTTATCAGAGCTTGATAGTAGTGATTGATTTGCTTTGGCAAAAATTCTGATAGGAACAATAAGGAAAGAAAAATTCATCCTTGTCCTCTATTAAAATTGATAACCAATCTCTTTTTATAGCATAAGGTACAAGGTCTGATACAGAGACCAACCCTAACTATGCACTGATCTGAAATGTTTATGCAAGAAAATTGCAGAGACTTAACCCCAGTAGCTAACAGCCTACATTTCTAGGGTAGCATCTATGAGCAGGCTACATGCATGGGCCCTCTTTCCCCGCCAAAAAAAGTGACTTTCAGGTATCAAACATGACTTTTTTTTAATTCTTAGGTCCTTTTTTAATCTAAGACGAAATTTTCGGAAGCAACTATAGAATGAAGGAAAGTTGCTCCACCAGTCTTGCAGATTTTATCAGCCTAATTAAATATAAGTAATAATGAAACTGTTCATAAACATTGTCATTTTTCCTGGATGCAGCTGGAGGAAAGAAGACAAGAAAACATCTGAGTGATAGCATGAAATTGTGCAATGTGGAATTTTAACTTGACCGAGAGCACTAACAAACAAGGAAATAGATTATCAAGGGAAGAGGTTGAAATGTTTATGTGATGAGAGGTGTATGTGAGACTTTTCAGACAAATAGGACACCATCCTGGCATTCTAAATTTGATATTTGCACAGGGTGAATTTGCAAACAGGCAGTGGGTGAATAGGGCAAGGAAGGAAACAAATTTAAGAACAACTTAGATTTGTGGGAGTAGTTTTCTCCACACACCTCTTGTTGGTTCCTATCATTTTTTTTCCTCTCTTGAAGCGGTGGGAGAGGCTCTCCATTTCTCTCTGTCTCCTCCCCATGTGTTGTCCCATATATGAAGGGCCCTGGACAAAGAGAAACCAGGCACTCAAGTAACATCTGGAATATAGAAACCAGATGGGGAAGGAAGGTCTCCTTTGCCTCCGCTGCCTATAGGTGCCACTCCCTGATGATGGTAGGAAGAGGAGGACTCTGTTCCGGGCACAAGGGACTCTGTTCCAGGCACAAGGATTGTTAGGAGGAGATGGGATCCACCTAACGAAGAGAGGAAGGAGCATCTTCGCGGACAGGCTTGCAAACCTAGTGAGGAGGGCTTTAAACTAGGTTCGTCGGGGGACGGTGACCAAAACCCTGAGGGGAGTGGGAAAGTCGGATACCGGGAAGAAATGCAGAGAGGAACGAGCAAGAAAGGAGGACCCTGTTTGAATGGAGAAGATAGGCGATCAACTGGTTATCTGAGGTGTTTGTACACTAATGCGAGAAGCCTGGGCAACAAACAGGAAGAACTGGAGGCCCTGGCCCAGTCCCAGAAATATGATTTAATTGGGATAACAGAGACTTGGTGGGATGACTCGCATGACTGGAGCACTGTCATGGAAGGGTATAGACTGTTCAGGAAGAACAAGCAGGGGAGAAAAGGAGGAGGAGTTGCACTATGTGCAAGAGAGCACTATGATTGCTATGAAGTCCAGTATAAAGAGGGAGAAAAACTTATTGAGAGTCTATGGGTTAAGTTTAAAGGAGCAAACAACAGCAGTGATGTTGTGGTTGGTGTCTGCTACAGGCCACCGAATCAGGTGGATGAGGTAGATGAGACTTTTTTCGGACAACTGAGAGAAGCTTCCGGATCGCAGGCCCTGGTTCTCGTGGGGGACTTTAATCACCCTGACATCTGTTGGGAAACCAATACGGCAGTACACAGGCAATCCAGGAAGTTTTTGGAGAATGTTGGGGATAACTTCTTGACGCAAGTGCTGAAGGATCCGACCAGGGGCTGTGCGCAGCTTGACCTTCTGCTCACAAACAGGGAGGAACTAACGGGAAGTGGAGGTGGGTGACAACCTGGGAAGCAGTGATCATGAGATGGTAGATTTCAGGATCCTGACCAAAGGAAGAAAAGAGAGTAGTAAAATACACACCTTGGACTTCAAAAAGCAGATTTTGACTCTCAGAGATCTGATGGACAGAATCCCTGGGATGCTAACATGAAGGGGAAAGGAGTCCAGGACAGCTGGCAGTATTTTAAAGAAGCCTTATTGAAGGCACAGAAAGAAACCATCCCGACACGTAGCAAGAGAGGCAAACATGGTAGGAGACCGGATTGGCTTACGGGGAAATCCTTGGTGAACTTAAGCACAAAAAGGAAGCTTACAAAAGTGGAAACTTGGACAAATGACCAGGGAGGGGTTTAAAAGTATAGCTTGAGAATGCCGGGGGGTTATCAGGAAGGCGAAAGTGCAAATGGAATTGCGACTGCCTAAGGATGTGAAGGATAACAAGAAAGGTTTCTACAGGCATGTTAACAAGAAGAAGGTGATCAGAGGGTGTGCGGCCCTACTGGATGAAGGAGGTAACCTAGTGACAGATGATGTGGGCTGAAGTACTCAATGCTTTCTTTGCCTCTGTCTTCACGGACAAGGTGGGCTCCCGGACTAATGTGCTAAGTGACGCAAGATGGGATGAAGATGGACAGCCCGTGGTGGGTAAAGAACAGGTTAGGAACTATTTAGAAAAGCTAAATTTACACAAATCCATGGGTCCGGACTTAATGCATCCGAGGGTACTGAGGGAGTTGGCAAGTGTCATTGAGGAGCCTTTGGCCATTATCTTTGAAAAGTCGTGGAGATAGGGAGAAATCCCGGATGATTGGAAAAAGGCAAATGTAGTGCCCATCTTCAAAAAAGGGAAGAAGGACGATCCAGGGAACTATAGGCCAGTAAGTCTTACCTCGGTTCCTGGAAAAATCATGGAAGGGATCCTTAAGGAATCCATTTTGAGGCACTTGGAAGAGAGGAAAGTGATTAGGAATAGTCAGCATGGATTCACAAAGGGCAAGTCGTGCCTGACTAATCTGATTAGCTTCTATGATGAGGTAACTGGCTCTGTGGACGTGGGAAAGTCAGTGGATGTGATATACCTTGATTTTAGCAAGGCTTTTGATACGGTCTCCCACAATATTCTTGCCAGCAAGTTAAGGGAATGTGGATTGGATAAATGGACGGTAAGATGGATAGAAAGATGGCTAGAAGGCCGGGCCCAGCAGATAGTGATCAACGGCTCGATGTCAGGATGGCGGTCGTTTTCTAGCGGAGTGCCCCAAGGTTCGGTTTTAGGACCGGTTTTGTTCAATATCTTTATTAATGACCTGGATGAGGGGATGGATTGCACCCTCAGCAAGTTTGCGGATGACACTAAGCTAGGGGGAAAGGTAGATACGCTTGAGGGCAGAGATAGGGTCCAGAGTGACTTAGACAAATTGGAGGATTGGGCCACAAGAAATCTGATGAAGTTCAACAAGGACAAGTGCAGAGTCCTGCACTTGGGATGGAAGAATCCCAAGCATAGTTACGAGCTGGGGACCAACCAGTTAAGCAGTAGTTCTGCAGAAAAGGACCTGGGGTTACAGTGATGAGAAGCTGATATGAGTCAACAGTGTGCCCTTTGTAGCCAAGAAGGCTAATGGCATATTAGGGTGCATTAGGAGGAGTATTGCCGGCAGATCTAGAGAAGTGATTATTCCCCTTTATTTGGCTCTGGTGAGGCCACATCTGGAGTATTGTGTCCAGTTCTGGACCCCTCACTACAAAAAGGATGTGGATGCATTGGAGAGGGTCCAGCGGAGGGCAACCAAAATGATTAGGGGGCTGGAGCATATGACCTACGAGGAGAGGCTGAGGGAGTTGGGTCTGTTTAGTCTGCAGAAGCGAAGAGTGAGTGGGGATTTGATAGCAGCCTTCAACTTCCTGCAGGGGAGTTCCAAAGACGATGGAGAGAGGCTGTTCTCAGTAGTGACAGATGGCAGAACAAGGAGCAATGGTCTCAAGTTGTGGTGGGAGAGGTCCAGGTTGGATATTAGGAAAAACTATTTCACTAGGAGGGTAGTGAAGCACTGGAATGGGGGTTGCCTAGGGAGGTAGTGGAGTCTCCATCCCTGGAGGTGTTTAAGTCTCAGCTTGACCAAGCCCTGGCTGGGTTGATTTAGTTGGGATTGGTCCTGCCTAGAGCAGGGGGCTGGACTTGATGACCTTCTGTGGTCTCTTCCAGCTCTATGGTTCTATGATTCTATGATTCTATCATAGAGCTCTATGGCTCTATGATTCTATGATAGGAGCAATATCCTTCAGTGGGCTGTAAGTAAGGAACAGGACTGCACTGGCCCGTGCAGGCTTGCAATCAATGAGGCAAGTAAGCCTGCCATGTGTAACAGCCTCATATAAAGCAGAGGCCAAAATGAGCTGGCTTGTAAACTAAGCTCTTTAGCTGGAAGCTGCCATCTTTGCTCAAGAATCTTAGCTTTCGCTCAGCTGTTCAAATGCTGCCTTGGAGTAACCAATGCGGTAATGTCTGCCAGAGCCTGCCGACAGCCTGGAACAACAGCCCTGAGAAGAGTGAAAAGTTGACACCTGTCCCAGTGGGTAATTAGAGCTGATGAAAATGTCCTTGCCAACGTTAACTACTTCACTTTGCATGCTTTGAGCTACAAAAACAGTCGGATAATTCTATTACCAAGACCTTTGAGGAGTGGCATCTCACAGTCACAGCTCCAGAGGTGCAACTTGGCTTATGGATAGAGTGTGGGAGTGTCACGTTACTGGATTTTGAGGGGAGCAGCCACATCACTGCTGCACCCATGGTGGGGGGTGTTTGCCCCAAATATTGATACAAAGGAGGCCATGTAAGGTGTCAAATGAAAGCTTTCCTTCTACTGGTTCTGTATATGCTATCCATATACTTGTATAGTATCTGGGTGTGGAATTATGAATATGTATTCTGTGTCAATACTGGAAACTTCTCTGTTTGTGTCTGAGCAATAGACAAGGAATGCTCAGCCCATGGACATGCTAATGAGCAAAGCTCCCAGGAACAATGGACCTCTGAAGGCCAAAGACACACCTGGCCACTGACCATGTGACTGTCTCCAGCTTGGAAGAAGCCGGGGAGGATATAAATATGCCATGGGGCCGACTCCATCTTTGTGCTCAGCTCAGCTCTTCATCCCAGATGCAGCATTGCAGGGATCAATGAGCCGGAAAGAACTGTGGACCCATCCTGACATAGGATGTACACCAAGGACTTTTAAGTCAGCAGTTATAACATCTCTGCTGCGAGCCTGCATCAAGAACTGGGAGATTCGATGCATGTAATGTATACTTTAACAACCTTACTCTCATGCTTTTCTTTCTTTTAGTAATAAACATTTAGATGCTCAGCGTGGTTTGTATTTCAGCCCATGGGAGGCTATGCTATTATTGGCCATGGGCAGAGAGTAAGAGGGGCAGAAGGGCATCACTGCCCAAAGTTCCAGCAATGCCAAGGAAATGATTGATCCTGGCAAGTGACCTCAGTGTTTCCTGTAAGTTGGGTGCCTGGGTGGCCACCCAAGATAGTCAAATGGGACTCCCAGAAGAAAGAAGGGCTTTCATCTGCACTAAGTGCAAGCTGGAAGGCATGGAATGCGTAGTCTTAGGGATGGGGGTTCCACAACCACCACCCCCAAAAGAAGAAGACGGGTGGTGGTGGTCGGGGACTCCCTCCTAAGAGGGACTGAGTTATCCGTCTGCCGTCCAGACCTGCAATCTTGAGAAGTGTGCTGCTTAACGGGAGCTCGCATTCAGGATGTGACTGAGAGTCTTCCAAAAGTGATTAAGCCTTCAGATTGTTACCCCTTCCTGCTCCATGTAGGAACTAACGATATGGCCAAGAATGACCTTAAGTGGGTCACAGCAGATTATGTAGCGCTGGGAAGAAGGATCAAGGAATTTGAAGTGCAAGTGGTTTTCTCCTCCATCCTTCCGGTTGAAGGAAAAGGTCCGGGTAGGGATCCTCGAATTGAGGAAGTAAATGCATGGTTGCGCAGGTGGTGTCGGACAGAGGGCTTTGGTTGCTTCAACCATGGGACTCTGTTCCGGGCACAAGGATTTTTAGGAAGAGATGGGATCCATCTAACCAAGAGAGGAAAGAGCATCTTCGCAGGCAGGCTTCCAAACCTAGTGAGGAGGGCTTTAAACTAGGTTTGTTGGGGGACGGTGACCAAAGCCCTGAGGTAAGTGAGGAAGTCGGACACTGGGAAGAATCACAAGGAGGAACGAGCAACAAAGGAGGACCCCTGATTCGGATGGAGAAGGCAGGGCGATCAACTGGTTATCTAAGGTGTTTGCACAACAATGCAAGAAGCCTGGGAAACAAACAGGAAGAATTAGAAGCCCTGGCCCAGTTAAAGAACTATGATTTGATTGGAATAATGGAGATTTGGTAGGATGACTCACATGATTGGAGCACTGTCATGGAAGGGTATAAACTGTTCAGGAAGAACAGGCGGGGGAGAAAAGGAGGTGGAGTTGCATTGTATGTAAGAGAGCAGTACGATTGCTCGGAGCTTCAGTACTTAGAGGGAGAAAAGATTGTTGAGAGTCTATGGGTTAAATTTAGAGGTGGAAGCAACAGGGGTGATGTTGTGGTTGGTGTCTGCTATAGACCGCCGGATCAGGTGGATGAGGTAGACGAAGCTTTCTTTGGACAACTAAGAAAAGCTTCCAGATTGCAGGCCCTGGTTCTCATGGGCGACTTTAATCACCCTGACATCTGTTGGGAAACCAATACAGCAGTACACAGACAATCCAGAAAGTTTTTGGAGAATGTTGGGGATAACTTCTTGGTACAAGTGCTGAAGGACCCAACCAGGGGCCATGCGTAGCTTGACCTGCTGCTCACAAACAGGGAGGAACGAGTAGGGGAAGTAGAGGTGGATGACAACCTGGGAAACAGTGATCATGAGATGGTAGATTTCAGGATCTTGACCAAAGAAAGAAAGGAGAGTAGCAAAATACACACCTTGGACTTCAGAAGAGCAGACTTTGACTCCCTCAGAGAACTGATGGGCAAGATTCCCTGGGATGCTTACATGAAGGAGAAAGGTGTCCAGGAGAGCTGGCAGTATTTTAAAGAAGCTTTCTAAAAGGCACAGGAAGAAACCATCCCAATGCGCAGCAAGAAAAGCAAATATGGTAGGCGACCAGATTGGATTAACGGGGACATCCATAGTGAGCTTAAACACAAAAAGGAAGCTTACAAGAAGTGGAAACTTGGACAGATGACTAGGGAGGAGTATAAATATATTGCTCGAGAATGCAGGGGAGTTATCAGGAAGGCGAAAGCGCAATTGGAATTGCAGCTGGCAAGGGATGTGAAGGGTAACAAGAAAGGTTTCTACAGGCATGTTAGCAATAAGAGGGTGATCAGAGAGCGTGTGGGGTCATTACTGGATGAGAGAGGTTACCTAGTGACAGATGATGTGGGAAAAGCTGAGGTACTCAATGCTTTCTTTGCCTCTGTCTTCACGGACAAGGTCAGCTCCCAGACAAATGCACTAGGCAACGCAGTATGGGAAGGAGGTGGACAGCCCTTGGTGGGGAAAGAACAAGTTAGGAACTATTTAGAAAAGCTAAACATACACAAATCCATGGGCCCAGATTTAATGCATCCAAGGGTACTGAGGGAGCTGGCAAATGTCATTGGAAAACCTTTGGCCATTATCTTTAAAAACTCGTGGAGATCGGGAGAGATCCCGGATGATTGGAAAAAGGCAAATGTAGTGCCCATCTTCAAAAAAGAGAAGAAGGATGATCCAGGGAACTACAGACCAGTCAGCCTTATCTCAGTCCCCGGAAAAATGGAAGGGATCCTCAAGGAATCCATTTTGAAGCACTTGGAAGAGGGGAAAGTGATCAGGAATAGTCAACATGGATTCATGAAGGCAAGTTGTGCCTGACCAATATGATTAGCTTCTATGATGAGGTAACTGGCTCTGTGGATATGGGGAAGTCAGTGGATGTGATATACCAAGGCTTTTGATATGGTCTCCCACAATATTCTTGCCAGCAGGTTAAGGGAATGTGGATTGGATAAATGGACGGTAAGATGGATAGAAAGATGGCTGGAAGGTTGGGCCCAGTGGGTAGTGATCAATGGCTCGATATCAGGTTGGCGGTTGGTTTCTAGTGGAGTGCCCCAAGGTTCGGTTCTGGGACCGGTTTTGTTCAACATCTTCATTAATGACCTGGATGAGGGGATGGATTGCACCCACAGCAAGTTTGCGGATGACACTAAGCTAGGGGGGAGAGGTAGATACGCTGGAGGGCAGGGATAGAGTCCAGAGTGTCTTAGACAAATTGGAGGATTGGGCCACAAGAAATCTGATGAAGTTCAACAAGGACAAGTGCAGAGTCCTGCACTTGGGATGGAAGAATCCCAAGCATAGTTACAGGCTGGGGACCGAGTGGCTAAGTAGCAGTTCAGCAGAAAAGGACCTGGGGATTACAGTGGATGAGAAGCTGGATATGAGTCAGCAGGGTGCCCTTGTAGCCAAGAAGGCTAATGGCATACTAGGTTGCATTAGGAGGAGCATTGCCAGCAGATCCAGAGAAGTGATTATTCCCCTTTATTAGGCTCTGGTGAGGCCACACCTGGAATACTGTGTCCAGTTCTGGGCCCCCCACTATAGAAAGGATGTGGACTCATTGGAGAGGGTCCAGCGGAGGGCGACCAAAATGATTAGAGGGCTGGAGCGTATGACCTATGAGGAGAGACTGAGGGATTTGGGTTTGTTTAGTCTGCAGAAGCGAAGAGTGAGTGGGGATTTGATAGCAGCCTTCAACTTCCTGAAGGGAGGTTCCAAAGAGGCTGGAGAAAGACTGTTCACAGTAGTGACGGATGGCAGAACAAGGAGCAATGGTCTCAAGTTACAGTGGAGGAGGTCCAGGTTGGATATTAGGAAAAACTATTTCCGTAGGAGGGTGAAGCACTGGAATGGGTTACCTAGGGAGGTGGTGGAATCTCCATCCTTAGAGGTGTTTAAGTCTTGGCTTGACAAAGCCCTGGCTGGGTTGATTTAGTTGGGATAGATCCTGCCTTGGGCAGGGGGCTGGACTGGATGACCTCTTGAGGTCTCTTCCAGCTCTATGATTCTATAATTCTATGAAATCCTTCCCAACACCACATATGCAGTCAATTAGACTCCAAGCATGTTAGAAAGAGCCAACCAACCAAGCTCCTGAGAGGGGAAAATGCCTGCTGCTCCCTCTGGCCCTCCTTGTCCATTGTCCCATCTCCAGTTCTTGCTATTCCTCATGCTTCAGAGGAAGGATATTTTTAAAAATCCCAGAATCCAGTGGGGAAGGGAATCTCTTCCTGACCTCTGCAGGTGGCCAGTTGAAACTGTGAAGCTCTTAGGAACATAAGGCATAAACAGCAAGTGACCCCCATGGCTGCTGAGCCCTGCCTCCGACCCTCACATGCAACTCTGTCATACAATTGCACTTGCATAGGCGGTGAGTTGTATGGGCTCATGGTGCCCGTGCTCCAGCAATACTCAGAGCTGGGGGCCCTGCTCCACCAATATGGAGCGAGGTCTCTCCCCCAGCTCTGCCTGGAGCGTGTCCCAGCCCCCACCGCTCGGGAGGCTGTGATGAGTGGGGCCAGCTGGCCTCCTTGATGCTGGGAGGCTCCTTTGCCTCCTGGGGGCCGGGGGTCGAGCTGCTCTGTATGTGAGCCGCTCAGCCGCATACCTGTGGGGGAGCGTGGTGGTGTTGGAGCAGAATGACCGCTCGCTGCTGGCTGCCATGACCCCAGCGATTTCCCAGCCGCTCTAGGTTATCTGCCGCCTCTCATCTCCTGATAAGACTCTGTCTCCCCGAGAGAGGTTAGTCCCCCCGGCCCCTCATTGCTGCTCCTGCTCAGCGTTCTTCCTTCCCTGAGGAATTATCTCCCCTCCCTGTTGCAATCCGCATTGAGATGGGGGTGTTGGTGTTGGTGCAAGAGGGTGGGTTGTAATAGCTACAGGGCTGTCACCCCACTAGGTTTTGTATTCACTACAGGCTGTGGGAAATCTGGGCATGGGGAGAAAGTAGGGGGATACATGGCAGAGGTAGGGCTGCAGTGTGTGTGCCAGGAGGAACTATCTAGCTCACCAAAACCTTAATGCTCTTGGTGCTGCTGGTGAGAGAGAAGCCAGCTGTCTGGAATTATGCTCCATATATGCACACAAACACTTTCTTTTTGGGGAGTCTCCTTTTTCATCCTTTATTTTTGGTTAGTGTCTCTAGAGAAAATACCTAGTCTTCAGTTCATAAAAATACCTATCAAACACAGTAACATGAACAAGAAGCTACATCAACAATGACATTGCTCTTGTGCAGGGTCACATCTGAACAGGATACTTGTTTAAGGCAGTTGATGACTGGGGAAGGGGCTAAACATCTTGCACTGACCCCAGTGTATGTGTATGGACTGATGCTGCAGTAACACGATTAAAACATGTTTGTTTAATAATGTAGGAATAAGGGCAATCCTGTATGTGTGGCTTCCACTTGAGTCTGAGCACACATCTCTATGCCCAGTTGCTGCTGTCCATGGTGATCTTTGGATGGGAATTCCAGTTTCCTCTCAGTTGTGCGGTTTTAGGATCCAGGATTACATCTGTTAAATTTCCCTTGACTTTCCTCTGGGGAATGAGTGGCTATAAATAGATGTCTAGAGAAGGCTTTGAACAAATCTTGGTGTGTTAGTTATGAACACACAGTGTCAAACTGCTTGGTTGTCAGTAGTGTAATAATGTTTCTTTTTATTTCCACTGTAGTGGTTGGCTTTTAACACTGTTACCAAGCTCTGTTTAGGAATGCCATAGAGGAACTTGATATTTTTTGGTACCTGGTTTATGAATACTGTGTGTGTGCCTCAGCTTCCCCTATGCATTTCTTAAGTATCTAGGTGCAGGGATAAGGGTGTCTGATTGTTGTAGAGCCCTAGAGGGCCAGTGTGATGCCCTCTGCACAGAGAATGGCAGACACTCTGTCTCCTGGCAACTGATGGCCTGGGCCCCTCTCCTGCAAGGTGCTAACTGAAGGTGTTGGAGCAAAAAAGAGATCAGGTGGCCTCCTTGTCCAAAAAAGAGACAAAGGCCAGAGGAGGGGATGGAGACAGTGTCAGTTTCGAGCTGGCTGGGGAAACAGGGAGAGGCCCAGAACTTGGGTCTGGGCTCCCCACCCCGAAAGATGGGGTCTGGAGCCTGGGCCGGGGTTGCTGCAAACTGGAGGGCAGAAGGTGGGTGGTAGAGGAATGGGCTTGTGCTGAGAGGAGGAGAAGAAAGGGGAAGGCGCCAAGGGACAGGGTGCAATGAGGGCCAAAGTGGAGACAATGAGGAAAAGGGCAGGAGGGGAGGTGTCAGAGGGAGGGGGGACAGGGTGATGCTGGGAGGGGAGAGGGTAAGGGCATTGGGAGCTAGAGGGAGGAGGGGTAGGTGCTGGGAGAAGGTTTGAAAGGAGGGATGGGCATGAGGATGGAGCAAGTCATGTGTGAGGGCACAGGGGCATGAGAGGAATGGGGGCAGAGGGTGGTGAGGGGGTGGACATCGGGGAAAAAGAGGGCAAAGGGGGCAGGGTACTGAGGAAAGGGGGAGGCACCAGGATGGTGCAGGGTAAGGGAAGGTGCAGGTGCCAGGGGATTCTGGGGGCGAAGCAGAAGGGCAGACACCTGCAGGAGGGACCAGCACCAGAGGAGAGAGGCAGGGCAGGTGTAGAGGAGGTGTTAGGAGAGGGGATGAGGAGGGGTAGCTCACATGATCAGAGTAGGGCTACTGGAGGAGTGGGCACAGGGGGGAGAGAAGGGCTGGTGGAGGGGGCAGGTTGCAGGAGGGCTGAGGGCAGTGAGAAGGGCAGGAGTCAGGACAGCAGGGGAGGGTGAGGAGTTGGGGGCAGAAGGCACCAGGGGAGCTGATGGAGCAAGGGGAGGAGACATGGCAGCAGAGAGAAAAGGTAGAGGTTTATAAGATATTTATTAATAACTTGGGTGCCACAGGTGGCACATCCAAACAAGCCACATGAACTCAGTACTGGTGCACAACACAAAATTCATTCTGCTCATGAGAGGAAACTCTTAGGCCATGTCTACACTGGCGGTTTCTTGTGCAGGACAAGAAGTCTTGCACAAGAACACATCCACACTGCCATGTGCGAGCTGTGCTTTTGCGCAAGAGCATCCATGGCAGTGTGGATGCTCTCTTGCGCAAGAAAGCTCCGAAGGCCATTTTAGCCATCGGGGTTTCTTGTGCAAGAAATCCCTGCTGAGCATCCATGCTGCCCTCTTGCGCAAGAGAGCTTACACCTGTTAGAAAAGAGCGTAGCTCTTGTGCAAGACGCCCTCTCTTACCACGCCATACTGTAAATTTCCTTGAGCAAGGAAGGGCTGTGTGGATGCTCTGCTGGTTCTTGTGCAAGAATGGCTGTACTTGTGCAAGAAGCCACAAGTGTAGACATAGCCTTAGAGGGAACACTTCCCCCAGCCTCTCTGCCCCTGAGTTAATGTCACACACATTGGGTTAATGCAATTGCAGGATAGTTGCATGAGGGGGGTTTGGTGGGGACCAAACTAATCCCTGTTCGTAGGAGGATGGTGGGAAAAGTCCTTTGAGAGGGGTGACATGACACCTTTTACTTCTGGTCATGTGTCCATCTTGCCCCAAGCGTGTTACCTCCAGAGGCATGGCTAACGGGAGTCAGGGGGCATGGCCAATGGGGTCAGGGGCATGGTTAACAGAGGTCGGGGATGTGGCTAACAGGGCACCACCAAAAATTATACAAACCTGCCGCCCATGTGCACTTGTATTTGTCCAGTATGTAAACGATGAAAACGAACTCATTACTTGGGGCAGAAAAAGGGTGAGGAGCTCCAATATAAAAGGGATTTTGTTCTTAGCAATTAATTGCTGGCGATAGAGGTCTCTGCCTTCTGCGATCATGCACCTACAGAAATTCAATCTTTTCTTTTTATTTCTCATCTTTCCTGCCCAACTTTGAACAAGTATGCAGGTAAAGAATTGAGAGGTCTTGAAAATCAGACCCCTTTTCCTAGTAAAGCACATGCTGAGGGGAATGAAAACGTGAGAGAATAGGCAGCTTTGTTGAGCTCTGATTCCTCTGGCTAGATCAAATGTTCTCTAGTTAAGCAGGCCAAATGTATTTCAGAACTAGAACCGTGCTGATTAAGGGGGCCATTGTTCCATAAAGACTGAGCGAGATGTAAATATAAATAGAGAAAACTTTCAGATCCAAGTAAGTAAACTGGCTATTTGTCCAACAACACTGGCATTAGTAATGAGTATTACTGTATGTTGGAACAGTGCAGTCCTGCTATACACATTTAAGTGAGCAGGAGATGAAATAGTCCATTAACACCTAAGCGGAGTTATCTTTAGAAACTGAATCAAACTAGGTGTTTGCTGCAAGAGATGCACTTGCACCCAGTGGCAGAACAGACATAAATCCTGTCTGAGACTTTCCTGCAGCTTTTCCAGTGAAATGTGTGTTTGAACCAAATTCATGCTGAGCATGGAAGATTCCCTATTATTCACTTGAATTAAGAGGCCAGCAATACCCTTATGATGGTTACAATGATCCTTCTAACACATACACACACGGTTACAATGATCCTTCTAACACACACACACACGGGCCAGAGGCACTGTTCTCAAACCCTACATGGTACCATCGAGTGATACCAGCGTAGTTCTTCTCACATGGTCAGATGGTGAGCTAACATGCATGATTTGTGTAGTCTGAGTGAGGGAGGGTGCACAGTGGATGTCTGAACTGTTTGTTATAATGACACACTGGACTTTAGACTTTATTTTTCCAACTGTACACCGCCAGGAACCAGAGAGATTGTTCAAAGTGAAGTATTGACAGGTTAAAAGAAAAATGAATTCAGGGAAGATATTAGAGTGGAGAATCAGGTGTGCTGTGGATCAAAGGTGAACTTATTAATGGAATTAAACAAGAAATCAGGTAAGGACAAACCAACTTCTGAAAGAAAGAGCAGCCTCCACTTTTGGGTGCCCAAGGTGAGAAGCCTTGGACCTGCCTTTCTCATGAGAAACTGAACACCCTCAAACTTCAGCTGAAGTCATTAGGCTCTTTTCACTTGTATCTTGTGTAGTAGTGCCTAAGGACCCCACACAAGGATCAGGGCCCCATTGTGCTTGGGGCTTTACAAACAAGTAACACAGATTATGGAGCACTAGGATTTAGATAATAAGCAAAAGGTGAATGAAGAGAAAGGGGACAAGGTAACAGCAGAGACAAGTGCATTCAGACAAGTTTGTATTCCCAGTAATCACGTTCCAGACAGGTTACTGTGCCCTATTCTCTGCTTCAGAATAAAGGCTCTGCACAGAAATGCTTGAGACAGCCTACTGCTTTTTTGTGCTCACCTGAGCCTTTATTTACATTGGCGCACAAACACTGCCAGCAGTTCTGTGCTGTGCAGGATGGGTCCAGACACATGATTGTTCTCTCAGGGTGGGTCAGGCACATGGGGAAACATTAGGCCTATCTTGGTGTGCTTAAAAAGACATAGAAGATCATTTTTTTAAATCTCCTACAAATGTGTCTTGATTCTGGAACAGGTTGCGTGCTGGCTGTTTAATGGGGCAAAGGGTGTGCCCTTAGCTTTCCATGCCTTGATGCATCTGTGCATTAGTTAATTAGGATGAGGTGCGTTCTGATAGCACCCATTTTATGGGGCACTCTTTTAATTGCCATTAAATGTTTTTTAATAGTTCAACTGCTAAAGTGCTCATGCAGCCTCATTGTATGGTTATCTGTTTACCCAGAAATCTTACATTTTCAGACAGCTCTATAGTTTATTCATATGGCTTTTTTATAGCAATTTGGGTAGGTGGTTTGTGTGTCTCCAAGAAAATAAAGAATCTATTACATAAAACTGTTGGATTGTATCAGTGTTGCTGGTAAAGGATTCTCTCTTGCATTATGTGTTTAATGAGCCAATATGCTTATTTGCCTATAATCTCTCCCCTTCAGCCACAGAGTGAAGCTAAGTCTTACCTGCTTCTAACAGCTGGCCGCAAAGTTACTATCAAATGCACTAGAAAATAGTATTTTAGTGCATGGGATAGTTCCGATCTAGCTCTAAATATCATCATATAAGAGGTATTGGCAGGGAGAGCAATATATCCTTATGGAAGGAGTGGGGAATTTCTTTGGAGTCGGGGACCTCTGACTCACAGGAAAACCAATGAGAAGCAAAACAAACAAAAAAACCCCACCTGCCTCACTAGTAGATTTTGTGGGGGAAAAGCCTCCAGGCAGCACTTTACCGCACCTGCCAAGGGGAGGGGGAGAAGCAGCGTACGGAGCCACTGCCCCCCGCCAGAGCCTGGTGGGTCTGGTTCTGGCTTGCCTGATTCTGGCCCACTAGGCTCCTTGAGCCTGCGCTGGTGCTCCAGCCCCAGGATGGCACTGGGCATGGCTGGCCTTACCATGAGGCAAACTGAGGCAGCCGCACCCAGACTGTGGGGGAGCACCACTAGGACCCCAGACAGGGCTGGCCTTAGGCTGATTCAACCAATTCCCCCAAATTGGGCCCCATGCCTAAAGGGGCTCCGTGCCCTGAACCTGGAAGTGTGCTGGGCGCCATGGGCGCGAGTTAATATTCAGAGCCGGGGCCCTGCTCCAGCAATATTTGGAGCTGGGTCTCTCCCCTGGCTCTGCCTGGAGCGGTCCCTGGCCCCCACCTGCCGGCCCCCCCGCACGTTCTCCCACCCCACCCACAGAGCATCCCCCTCGGCCCCGGACCGTCCCTGCCATGCACTGCTCTCGGTGCGGCTCCCCCTCACTGGTTGCTGCTGCCATGCGCGGCTTTCCCATGAGCGGAGATATGCCCAGGCGTGACGTGACGTCATGACCTGGGACTTTAAAAGTCTCGGTGCCGCATTGCAGGGTGTGGCCTGGCTCCGGGTTCGGAGTCCGGGGCCCGAGCGCAGACTCCGGCCCCGCAAAGTGGAAGGCAGAAGGTAGGGGTAGGGGAAGAGGGAAACTAGGGGGAAGGGGTGGGAGAGGAAGGGGCTTGTGCGGAGGGGAGGGCAGGAGAGGAAAGCGCTTGTGCAGAGGGGGTGGGGAGAGGAAGAGGAAGGGGCTCATGTGGAGGAGGGGAGAGGAAGGGGGCTTGTGGGCAGAGGAAAGGGGCTTGTGGGGAGGAAGGAGAAGGGGGCTTGTGGGGAGGGGAGAGACAAATGCCAGGGCCAAGTGCAGACAATGAGAAAGGGCAGGAGGAGGTGTCAGTGGGAGAGGACAGGGTGATGCTGGGAGAGGAGAGGGTAAGGGCATTGGAGGTTAGAGGGGAGGGGGAGGTGCTGGGAGAAGGCTTGAAAGAAGAGGTGGGCATGAGAAAGGTGGGGATGGAGCAAGTCATGTGTGAGGGCACAGGGGCAGGAGGGGAACAGGGGCAGAGAGTGGTGAGGGGGTGGGCATCAGGAAAAAGAGGGCAAAGGGCAGGGGCAGTAAGGGAAGGAGGCACCAGGAGGTGCAGGGCTAAGGAAGGTGCAGGTGCCAGAGGATTCTGGAGTGAAGCAGAAGGGCAGACACCTGCAAGGGAGGACCAGCACCAGAGGAGAGAGGCAGGGCAGATGTGTAGAGGAGGTGTTTAGAAGAGGGGATAAGGAGGGGTAGCTCACATGATCAGAGTGGGGCTACTGGAGGAGTGGGCACAGGGGGGAGAGAAGGGCTGGTGGAGGGCAGGTTGCAGGAGGGCTGAGGGCAGTGAGAAGGGCAGGAGTCAGGACAGCAGGGAGGGTGAGGAGTTGGGGGCAGCAGGCACCATGGGAGCTGATGGAGCAAGGGAGGAGACATGGCAGCAGAGAAAAGGTAAAGGTTCATAAAATATTTATTAATAACTTGGGTGCCACAGTGGCACATCCAAACAAGCCACATGAACTCAGTACTGGTGCACAACACAAAATCCATTCTGCTCATGGGAGGAAACTCGTAGGCTATGTCTACACTGGCGGCTTCTTGTGCAAGAGCAAGGGTTCTTGTGCAAGAAGTCTTGCGCAAGAACACGTCCACACTGTCATGTGCGAGCTGTGCTTTTGTGCAAGAGCATCCATGGCAGTGTGGACGCTCTCTTGCGCAAGAAAGCTACAATGGCCATTTTAGCCATAGGGGTTTCTTGCGCAAGAAATCCCTGCCAAGCATCCACACTACCCTCTTGCGCAAGAGAGCTTACACCTGTTAGAAAAGAGCGTAGCTCTTGCACAAGACACCCTCTCTTACCACGCCGCACTGTAAATTTCCTTGCACAAGAGCAGGCGGGCAGTGTGGCTGCTCTGTGGGTTCTTGTGCAAGAACGCCTATAAGGCGAGTGTAGACATAGCCATAGAGGGAACACTTCCCCCAGTCTCTCTGCCCCCGAGTTAATGTCACACACATTGGGTTAATGCAATTGCAGGATAGTTGCATGAGGGGGGTTTGGTGGGGCCAAACTAATCCCTGTTGGTAGGAGGATGGTGGGAAAAGTCCTTCGAGAGGGGTGACATGACACCTTTTACTTCTGGTCATGTGTCCATCTTGCCCCGAGCGTGTTGCCTCCAGAGTCCTGGTTAACGGGGGTCAGGAGGTGTGGCTAATGGGGCACCACCAAAAATTATACAAATCTGCCGCCCCTGCCGGCCCCGGAGGAGTGTGTCGGCTGCCTGCGCCACAGGAGGTGTGAGTTTAGTGCAGGGTTTTCCTGTGCCGTGGGAGGGTGTGTGTGTGTATGGTTTTTTTTATTATTATTATTTTTGCTCAACCAAAATTGCTGCAGGGCCCCATCAAAATTGTTCGAATTGGGCCCCGCACTTCCTAAAGCTGGCCCTGGACCCAGAGCATAGAAAATTGTGTCTGCGGCTGGTGCATATGTATTCTCTCTGCTCTACATGCACAGAGATGGTGGAGTGCTGTGCTGGAGGAAGGAGGGCACAAGAGACATAACAGGCAGGCAGGAGAAAAGAGGGAATGGGGGCATCATTTGAGCTCCCCACCTCAGGTGCCAAAATGTTGTGGGCCGGCCCTGGCACTGGGGGGAGGGACATGGGGCTGGAGTGCCAGCATGAGTTCCTAATGCTGAGGAGAGTGGCTGAGTCTTGGGGGCCAGATCCAGGCAAAAACCAGGGCCCAGATTTGGACCCCAGGCCTTAGGTCCCCTACCCCGGCTTTATAGTAGTTCCTATATGGTGGTTTTGTAGAAATGGAGCCCTATGCCCCAGCAATGGAAGCAAAGTCCTCTACGTCTTCAGCTGAAGAAGTAACTGTCTGATAAACAGTAAGAAAGCTAGAAACAGATAGCACTGCACTGACCAATGATCACAAATCCCAAGGCTTTTCTGTTTGAGAAAGTGGCACTGGTTCAGCTGAAGGTGTTGATTTAAACCAGTGCCTCTGTGGGAATGCGCTTATTTTGGTTTAAGGGTGGCTTATTTTACTTAAAATTGGATAACTGATTTGTGGCACCCTCCTCACCTCTTCTACCTGCAGTCCCCCCTGCTCTACCCTGCCCACTCCCGCACCCTGTTGCTCCTGCAAGGGAAATGGGGTCAGGTGTGGGGGCTTTCCCTTCTCCATTGCAGAAGCTCTGGGCAGAGAGGGATAAGGGGGTGCCCATTTTTTAGGGTCCCCCAATTGGTTGGAGTCCCTGGGCATGGACCCCACTGGCCCCGTGGCTAATCTGCCACTGCCTGAAGTTGACTGGGAACAGGTGTAAATTAAACTGGAAAAAAAGTGTCCACACAGGGGTTTGCACTGGTTTTGTGGTATTAAGAGATGGGGATTTAAGGACTGAGCTTCCAGAAAGATAATCTAGATCAGGTGGTGCAAAGCTCTCATTCACCTCAGCTGAAATACTGTATCCAGTTCTGGGTGGCACACTTTAGGAAAGATATGAACAAATTGGAAAGAGTAAGAAGAGAGGAGCAGGAGAAAAATTGTAAATATTTAAAAATCTGACTTATGAAGAAAGGTTTAAAAAACTGGGCATGTTTAGTCCTAAGGAGACTGAGGGAGGACTGATAAGTCTTCAAATATATTAAGAAGAAGATGGTTGTCCACTGTAGAATGGACAAGAAGTAATGGTCTTTTCAAGGGAGATTTAAGTTAGA
Source organism: Rafetus swinhoei (assembly GCA_019425775.1). Lineage (NCBI taxonomy): Eukaryota > Metazoa > Chordata > Testudines > Trionychidae > Rafetus > Rafetus swinhoei. Next base: position 8,020,909 of record CM033429.1, on the reverse strand, counting down.
AATTAGGAAAACCTTTCTAGCTATAAGGGTTGGTAAAGCTCTGGGAAGTTATGGAAACTTCATGGCTGGAAATTTTTAAGAACAAGATGGTGGAGATTAAATTGGTCCTGGCTCAGCACAGGGGGTATGATTTGCTAATCTCTCGAGGTCCCTTCCAGCCCAACATTTCCATGATTCTATGCACAGACCACTGGAACCAGACATGGATTATAACAGAGCTTCCTCCTGGAGCCACCTTGAGCACTGAACACCACAGATTTAACTAAATTACTTTAAAAACCAATTTAAACTAAGCCAGGGCAACTTTGCCATTTAAACAAAGTCTCAGCCAGTCAAAGCCTCACAGTGAGGCAGCCATTTTAAAATCTTAGGCCCAGATCATCTTTTCCAGGATGGGAAACCCACATGGGATCAGAATTTTCAGGCAGACATTGTAGATTTTTGGCCTGTGTTGGTAGGTTGGTGTTTGTATTATTGTAGTACGTAGGAGCCTCTGCCACCAACCAGGACTCCACAGTGCCAAGTGCTGTACAGACAAGGAACAAAAAGATGTCCCCTGCCTCTGACGAGTAATGGAATGGAAAAGGCCCCAAAATGCAAGGATCTTGTGTCCTCTGCTGGCACTTTAAGCTTTTGTCACAGCTCCTGTGCCCCCATGTGCAGCTCCATAGCAACACATCTCTGATGGAACCAGGCTGCTGAGGACTTTCCTGTCAGTGCCTTGGTGAGCACCAACCTAATACTAAACTCCAGTCATCTGAAGAAGTGGGCCGTCCCCACAAAAGCTTACGACACCATCTACATGTGCTACCAGACCATTTGTTGTTTTTTAAGTTTATTCCTTACAGACTAACTCGGCTACCCCCTGCAGTTTCTAATACTAATGGTATATTGTGTGAAATCCCTGTTGAGCTGGTGAAATGAGGGGATAGGACTGGCAAGTTGCTATCAGATCCCTGTTGTCTGTGGGCAGAACTGAACCAGGAACCTCTGGAGCTAAGTGTATGAGCTTCTACCTGCATGAGCTAAAAGCCAACTACATATTAGGTAACATTGCAGAGCAGGCTTATTATCTCTGTTAATGGTCTCAGTGCCACAATATAGGATAGTGATAGAGATGCAGCCGTGTTAGTCTGGTCTAGCTGAAACAAAAGACAGAACTATGTAGCACTTTAAAGACTAACAAGATGGTTTATTAGGTGATGAGCTTTCGTGGGCCAGACACACTTCCTCAGATCAATCAATATAGGATAGTACACCACACCCAGAAGGTGGGTGGGTCCCATAATGTCAGAGCCAGCTCTGAACTCTGCAGTTCAGCCCATCTCTTCATCACCTGTTATTTAAATAAAATAATTCCAAGTAGCAAAATACATGGCTGCTGCTTGCCATTAAATACAAATCAGTTTTAGAGTGAGAGAGAGGCTAATAAACAGAAGAGAAACATCTGGGTGCACTGAGTTTTAGCTATTAATTAAAAAAGCCTAATTAATCATCCTGGCATCACTGACTGGTAATGATGCCAGATGGTCTTCCTGACACAGGCTACACCAAATAGCGAACAGCTTCTTCACCTCGTTAAGCAAACCAGCAAAAGGCAAACAGGAACCTACTATGTTTAATTGCTGCAATTCTCCTAGGTAACCAATCCCCTGACTCACCTAGACGTGCGTGTGCTCCGTGACTAAGTGAAACACTGGGACTCACAACCTGCTGTTCTCTGTGTTCACAGGTGAAAAGTTCATTCCATAATCCTGAAAGTGTGGTGCTATATAACACAGTGTACTGCAGGGTCACCCATCAGAGTGTCACCCAAAGTTCTGTGACTGTGTTAACCTCCCTGTCACTCTGTATAAACCAAGGGATCTGTTCTACACCTCTTTCTTTTTTTAATCCCTGAATCCTACTGTGCTTCATCTTGTCTTTTGAAATCCTCTTTCCCCCTCTGTTCATATAACCCCAGTTCTTGTCCATCTCTTGCTTTGACTACTGCAACTGACTCTTCTCTGCACTGTCCACATCCCATCTTGTGCCCACTCAAGTCTATCCAAAATGCTGCTGTTAAAATCATCCCTCTCCCTTTTCCCCCTCTCCTACAATGCTCTGATTGCTGTATCCCTTCGCTATCTTCCATTCTCTTAGCTATCTTCCATTGGGTATTCTTGAGAATATTTGTGAATACCAAAAGTTTTTGAATTTCAGCACTACTTGTTCACCCAGAAATTCACAATAGGGTCATTCCACAGCTGAAAAATCATCATCCAATCAGAAAGCAAGAACATGACCTGACTGATTGTTTTAAAACAGCACATCAGGTGAAAATGGTTTGTCCAAGCTGCCCAGTGAACATCTTGATAATTAATTTTATTTGTATCCCTTTGCTATCTTCCATTCATGCACCAAGTTCAGGCTTATCTTTACCTTCAAGAGCAGTCAGCTTCCTATTCACAACTTTGCCTCTGTTCCTAAACAACATGTTGGTCTTTTGTTTTGCAGCTAGTCAGAACTTGCCTTGACAAAGCCAAATAGAAAATTGACCTCTGAAGATTAATTCTCTTCTAAATCTATAACCTACTTTTTCAAATGAATTCTGAATTGCACACTTTTCTATGTGTAGTTAGAATCTTGATGTAGAATCTTGAACTAGCTGAACTTTATCTTATGAATAAAATTAATTATCAAGATGTTCACTGGGCAGCTTGGACAAACCATTTTCAGCTGATCTGCTGTTTTAAAACAATCAGTCAGGTCATGTTCTTGCTTTCTGATTGGATGATGATTTTCAGCTGTGGAATGACCCTATTGTGAATTTCTGGGTAAATAAGTAGCACTGAAATTCAAAAACTTTTGGTATCATATATATAGTAGCCCAGTGTCTGTGAGTCTGTAGCGCCGAAATGCTGGCTGTTCCCTCTGGGGGGCGCTGTTGCCTGAAATGCTGGCTGTTCCCTCTGGGCAGCCCCTGCTGCATGGGGAGTGTGGAGCCCAAACGGCCGCTTGCGCCGCTTACTCCCCCGCGGCGGCCCGGCTGAGCGGCGCAGAAGTCAGCCGAGTGCCACGGTGGGAGGCGAAGGGGCGGGCGGTGGCGTGCGGCGTGACAGCGGCTCAGGCCCCGCCCCTGGCCGTGAACATCATCGCCCGCCCCCTTCGCCTCCCACCGTGGCGCTCGGCTGACTTCTGCGCCGCTCAGCCAAAGCCGCGGCGTGGGAGCAAGCAGCGCATAGCGACCGTTTGGCTCACGCCCCATGCAGCATGAGTGCGGAGCCCAAAGCGGCCATTTGGGCTCCGGTCCCCGAGTGAGAGGCAGGAGGAGGAGGAGAAGTGAAGAGAGAGACAGAGAGAGAGAGGCAGGAGGCAGAGGAGAGCTGGGGAGGCGGGAGGAAGTAGGAGGAGGAAGAGAGAGAGAGAGAGAGAGAGAGAGACGGAAGGCTCAGGAGAGAAGACCGACGTGGAGGAGAGACCTGAAAATCCTGTCTTATGACGGTCTAATTGGCTAGTTCACAAATATTCTCAAGAATACCCAGCAGTTTTTTGAACACTCTTAGGTAACAAATGACCACATGATTCGTAATAAACTGAGTTTGGTGTGTTCAACCATGAAAATATTAGTCTTTTTCTCTTGCTAGAACTTGTCAAAGTCAGACACACAGGACTCACAGATTTGTCAGACCGCTCTGTTTATTAGCAAAGCCGCTCTGCTAATACACCCAGAAAATGTGAGTACCATACAAGACTCAAACCCCGTAGATTTATACAGTCAAAAGAAAGCCAACTTAACAAGATTAAAAGGTGGCAAAACTTCACATGATTAGTATGAGACTAGTCAAGTATCTTCATTTCCACATCAAGTACACAGCAATCTCCTGTCCATATCTCTCTGGTTACCTCAATTACTTTCTGCCTAACACCTAGGCTGCATCTAGACTGGCAAGATTTTGTGCAAAAGCGATGGCTTTTGCGCAAAAACTTGCCAGCTGTCTACACTGGCCGCTTGAATTTGCACAAGAGCACTGACTTTGTAATGTACAAAATCAGTGCTTCTTATAAATACTTTCCCGCTCCGCTCGGGAAAAAGCCCTCTTGCGCAAGAATACTTGCGCAAGAGGCCAGTGTAAACGAGGAAGGACTGTTTTAAAGCCCCGATGGTGAAAATGGCCACGGGCTTTCTTGCGCAAAATCGCTTCTAGACTGGCCACGGATGCTTTTGCGCAAAAGCACTTTTTGCGCAAAAGCATCCGTGCCAATCTAGACACGCTTTTGCAGAAATACTTTTAACAGAAAAACTTTTCTGTTAAAAGTATTTCCGCAAAATCATGCCAGTCTAGACGCAGCCCTAATGTTCCTTTTCCTGTTATCCCAAGCACACCTGGCTTCATTCTGATCTGCAAACATATTACAGTATAATTCATATTTCTCTTACAATATAATTCTTTCTACTTTCACAAACTAGTCAGCAGTAGAAAAAAGAAAACCCTTAAAAACAACAATGGTCCTATAGCACCTTAGAGACTAACAAAAATATATAAATAGTATCATGAGCTTTCATGGGCACAACCCACTTCTTCAGATGACAAATATGGAGGAAGGGGCCCAGATTTTGAAATATACAGCAGAAAAATAGGGGGAGGAGAAAGACAGAAAGAAAGAGAAAAACCTGTCAAAGAGTCCATGCTATAGCACCATTGTTTTTTTTTAGTTAGGGTGTGTCTTCACTGCAGCGTTTTTCTGGAAAAACTATACTTACATCTATGCTATTGCGTTCTTTCAACAGAAAGTCGAAAGAAAGGAAGGGGTTTTCTGACAGCGATAAACCTCTTTCTACGAGGAAGAAGACTTTTTCCAAAAAAAGCTTTTTCGGAAAAAGGTGTGTGTGTGGATGCAGAAGAGGGAGTTCTTTCAAAAGAAGAGGCCCTCAGGAAATAACACAGGTCCCCTGGTGGCCACTCAGTTCAAACTAATCAGAACTTAAATGCGAGAGAGCATCCAATCAATGTGGACGCTATCTTTCGAAAAAAAAAACAAAAAACAAAAAAAACAAACAAACAAAAAAAAAACAGATCGCTTTTTTGTTGCGCTTTGGCTGTGTAGACACTCTCTTTTGAAAAAAGTTTTTCTGGAAGATCTCTTCCAGAAAAGCTTTTTCCCGAAAGAAGCCTGCAGTCTTACATAGCCTTACAGACTAACACAGAGCCCTCTGAGACTTTTAGTCAGTAGCATCTCTGTGTAGAGATTTCAGGCCCCCTCTTCTTCAGAAATCATAGAATCATAGAACACTAAAACTGGAAGGGACCTTGAGAGGTCATCGAGTCCAGTCCCCTGCCCTCACAGCAGGACCCATTACCATCTAGACCATCCCTGATAGATGTCTGTCTAGCCTGCTCTTAAATATCTCCAGAGATGAGGATTCCAAAACCTCCCTAGGCAATTTATTCCAGTGTTTAACCTCTCTGACAGTTAGGAAGTTTTTCCCAATGTCCAGCCTAAACCTCCCTTGCTGCCCATTGCTTCTTGTCCTATCCTCAAAGGCCAAGGAGAACAATTTTTCTCCGTCCTCCTTGTGACATCCTTTTAGATACCTGAAAACTGCTATCATGTCCCCTCTCCGTCTTCTTTCCAAACTAAACAAGCCCAGTTCTTAAAGTCTTCCTTCATAAGTCATGTTCTCTAGACCTTTTATCATTCTTGTTGCTCTTCTCTGGACCTTCTCCAATTTCTCTACATCTTTCTTGAAATGTGGTGCCCAGAACTGGACACAATACTCCAATTCAGTAGAGCGAAAGAATGACTTCTCATGTCTTGCTCACAGCACTCCTGTTAAAGCATCCCAGAATCATATTTACTTTTTTTGCAACAGCATCACACTGTTGACTCATATTTAGCTTGTGGTCCACTATGACCCCTAGATCCCTTTCTGCAGTACTCCTCCCTAGACAGTCACTTCCCATTCAGTATAAAATCTTATGAAGTAGCACTGATGTAAGATTTGACAGGGATCTTGTTTGAGGTTAGAAAATAGAAGGGAGGAACCTCTATTGCAGTTGAATAGAGTCTGGAAGATAAAGGAAAGATGGGTTGAAGCTGCACCAATAAGGGGGAAAAAACAGCAAGCAAATGGTCTGGTAGTACTTTATAGACTAACAAAACATATAGATGGTATCATGAGCTTTCGTGGGCACAGCCCACTTCTTCAGATGACCGGAGTTATGATTAGAGGATAAGGAAACTCGAAATAAATAGGAGAAGGGAAGGGGGAGAAAGATGTTCTGTTGCCCACCCCCCTACCTCTATGCATAAAGTATCAGGAGAAAGGGTGCTAAACCTGAATAGATAAAGATCAAAGTCAATGGATGGATAAGGCAGGAAGGATACCAGTCAGAAAGTAGTTTGCACCTTCATTGATAAAGGTTCCATCACCCCATGTCTTGATTAAGTCCATAATTAATTGAATTGAATTTGCATATATATTGTAATTCCAAGCTTTCCCTGTGGATTTGGCTTGAGGAACTGGCCTGTGACAAGGGGAAGTTTGAAGGAAGTTCAGGATGCTTATTTGGTGAAGGGGGAGATAAGATGATGTGACAGATATAATAATCTCCCTCCTCCAACTATTCATTAACTTCGGCTGAGAGTGAGCTTTTGTTGACTTTGAATCTAAAATAAGAGGAAATGCTCTAATAAAAGGCACCAAAAGGACAGGGAGAGCACAGCACTGGCTAGCAAAGGCAGGTCAGAAGTCAGCAAGAAGCAGATGTCCCATCAGCATTCATGGCATTGAAGTCCAAGGTACCAAGCATTGATTCAGTAATATTTGGGGCAACCCTGAATCCTACTGTACACTAAGTGGGCCATCACTGTTGCCTAATTGCTTTCATCCCTGTGTCCCATCCTCTGTGAAATCAAAGCACTGTTTAGTTATATACATTTAACCAAATTAGCTGCAACAACAGAATCTAAGTACAAATAAAAGGGATTTTCCCACTTTCCAGAACAGCTTCCAAATTCTCCTGCAGGGTATGGGAAGGAGAAGGTGGGGAGGGAGGGTGCTGATGTCAGGGTGTCCCTCCTCCCCCCACTTCTGTACTCTATCACCACACAGAGAGGAGTAAGCATACCTGGGAGGTCAACAAATGCCTTTGATGTCGACCGCGGAGCGTCCAGACTACCGCACTGAGCCGACAAACAGCTGATCGGCTCAGCGCGGCAGCCATGTAAATGTAAATGAAGCGGCGATTATTTAAATCGCCACTTCATTTTCCTATGCCAGGTAGTCTAATCTACATGCCTCTGTCGCCAGAGGCATGTAGTCTAGATGTACCCAAATAGAAAAAGTGATCTTGTGGTTAAGAAGGTTGGAGACCACTGGCCTAAAAGAATGGGCTTTGGTCTCCTTTGTAAAGGTGAGTTCACAAATGGGTAGGGACAGCAGAAAGAATCTTAGTTCCTTCCATCAGCTAAGACTCTCTCTTCTCTGGTATTTGCTGGCATACTTATTACCTTCTCCAAGGAGTAGTCTATATACAGACAGATCTACAGAGCCCTGCAAATTTGTGGATATCCTCTTTATATCCATGGGTATCTGTGGGCTCATTTTTGGAGATACAGATGCTGATGCAGAATTTTATATTCACGGAGAGCTCTACAGATCTAACTAGAACAGTTCACAGGTAAGGAAATTTGGTGTCACATTGGGATTTATTAAGTTAGCAATTAAGATGCACAGAGCTGCTGACTCTAAAATTATTTTCTTGCCTAAATATTAAGAAGTGGTGACAAATACAAGTGGCATGCAGATACTGTGAATTTAGATAGCATTGGCTAGGAGTTACAGTGATATATGTACTATTATAAAACTTGTTTCAACCTTTTTCTGTTCATCCCGCCTTTCTTCATAATTGTTATTCTAATGTAGATAGTAAATCATTTCAGTTCTCTTAATCCTTTTGTTCTGCTCAACCACATTTCTGTAATTGGTATCTGGTTTTTCAGCTCTGTTCATGAAATAAGTGTGTTGGCTGCAGTCAAGCTCTGAACAGGAATCTATCTATGTTTAATTTCAACAATTCAGTTCACTTTTCATCTAAAACCATAATAAAATGTTTGCTGGATGGATCCCTGCTACAGATCCTGTATCAATTTTCTAGCAGACAGGAACATTTCTGGCTGGAACAGGATTTTTTAAAAAACAATTGCTTTCAAATATGTAATGAAGTAACAAAGATGTATGTGTTCCCCAGGTTTATGTACTTATCTTCACATCACCCCATCAGCTAGTGGGAGGTGTTTATTAGCCCCATTTTACAGGTAGAGAGCTGGGGCAGAGAGAAATTAAGTAACTCACAAAAGGGCACACAACTCTCTGGCAAAGTAGGTGTGCCACACTGTTCTCCTGAGTCACATGCTGCTGCCGCTAATCTCTGAACTATGCTCCCTCTCTATGTAGCTGTATGATTTATGATGGTATTATTTAGGTTCTCAAGGTACAACATATGTTTGTTGAGTTCCACATCATCCTCCTTGCCTCTTGTTGGGGAAATTTAACATTTGCTAATTTACACTATTCTAATTCGACACGGGCATCCACTACCTCACAGATGGGAGGATTCTCCTGTTGGCATAATTTACTTCCCTGAGTGGCAGTAGCTATGTTGATGGAAAAATTCTTATGTCGACCTAGTGCCTTCTACACAGATGAGCTTAACTGCCTCGCTCAGGAGTCTGGATTTTTCACATCACTGGATTTTTTTTACTTATTTATTTTTTTACTGCTGCAGTGTGTCTGATGAATTCTCTCTCTGCCAGTGGAAAAAAGTTCTCCTGTCAGCCTAATACAACCATGTCCATGCAAGAAGCTCTCAGGCTCACACGGTACTGGGACTTATGTCACTGTAATGTATGTCACTCAGGAGGGAGGAGTGATTTATTCACACCCCTGAATGACATAAATTATGCCAACATATGCTGTAGTACAGACATAGCCCTAGTGATTAGAGTAATGCTGGTCAAGCAGATCATGTTGCTCTAAAGGAAACAAACGCCTCAGGAGGGTGTATGTTGGAATACAATAGCTATGACAGCATAGTGAAACCATGTCTCTGGAAGCTTACTGAGAGCCACCAAAAGGTTAACAAAGAATGCCAGGGAGGAATCATTACAGTCAAGCAATAATTGCCTGGAGCCATACAAAGAACCACAGGGGAGTGTGTGGCACATGAGAGCATAGAAGCTGGAACATCCAATCCAGAGCCAGGTAAAATACACTATGGCCTGGAGGAAGTAATTGCTGCTGGCACCCAGATATTTTCTCTTGTTGAAGGTTTGAGCTTTGGGAAATTGATTTTCTTTAAATTAGAAATCTTTGTACAGACTGCAAGGATGATAGCTCTTCACACCTCCTGAAAACCATCAGCGTTTGGTCTTAAATTCTGTTAGCAATAGCCTCCTTCATATTGCACAGCAAATCTGTGGCTTCTGTATTTAGATTTGTTTCCTTGCTCGTGTTGGGAAGAGCTTGTGTAACCAAAGCTGGGACTTTGGAGCTTAGTGCGTGAGCTACAGCTTGAGCTATAAAGCCAACTGGCTCTCAGCTAAGGCTGCAGAGCAGTGTTTCTCAAAGTGGGCTGCGGGCCCACTCTGAAAAAGCTGCTAACGGGCCATTCCAGTTTGTTTACTTAACGGCTCTGCAACCACAGAGCCTGGCAGGTCCCATTTGCACCTGTTTGCTGTTTGTGGGAAGTGGCGTGGCCTGGGCTGCTGCTTCCTGTGGCTCCCTGGGGCTTCAAATGGTGTACCACAGCCAATAGGAGCCATGAGGCTCTATGGTTGCAGAGCCATTAAGTAAACAAACCAGAGCAGCCCGTTAGCAGCTTTCTCAGAGTGGGCCCGGCCCACTTCGAGAGAGACTGCTGTAGAGGAAACTCTTTTCTCTCTGTAAGTGGTGTAAGTGCCGCTACATGGGACAATGAACCATACCCAGTAGGTGTGTGGCGTACACATGCACCACAAAACTGATCCTTTCTATCCTGAATAAATAGGTCGTTCATGTCACTGTCCTGCCTGTTCTGTTCTCATCTGGCTATTTCCAAAGCCACAAAACTGGATGAGAGGCTATGGATTTGGATGACTATGTTGTCCTGAAGGTTTTATTGCCAATGAATTCATTCTTATTCTTACCCATGCACTCTTCCCCTTTGAAGCCTTTACAGATATGCCACAGTACCCTAGAGCTTCATCCTTGCCACCAAGCCATCCTTCAAAATAGGCTTCAGGAACTCCATCAGTTTTAAACATAGACTGGTGAAACGGGGAGATGCTTCTCTTGTCGTAAAAGCACAATTCAGTGGGGAATTGATTGCATTATCTGCCAAGCAGTTTGGATGGGCTGTGGCTATCCACAAGATGGTTATTTCAACGTCTTGCATGCTTTCTCCACTTGCAATGATGAACGTGCTCCACAAAGATCAGACCAACTTGTCTGGATCACTACAGTGTATAGTAGTCACAATTATTCAGAGCTCGCAGATCCAATATATTTGGTGGAACCTCTAGATAGTGTCATACTAATCTCTGTCCATGCTACAGTATAGAAAGTTCATTCTAACTCTGTTTTGTTTTTTAATGCTTTCTCTGAAGGGATATTGGTCAGTTTCAAAAGGAATTCTTTTCAGAATCACTGGGTCTGAAATCCCTCTGTAAATGGTGCTGCATCACTGACCATGATATACAGTTTGTAGATTATGGATAATGTGTTGGAGGGGTTTAAGTTGTGGACTGTAGGTAATGACAAGTGGAATTCTGTTGTTTTCTCTTTTGGGTCTGTCTTGAAGTGTGCCTACTATCTTAATAAACATCAGTCTAGTTCTGGTAGCTCACACAGAGGGAGGTGCTTCTCTCTGGGGCACCACTGGCAGGGCATGGGGGTGCAGGTTTGTGACTATGCCTGGAACAAAGGGAATGTGCTTAACATACCTGTCATACCACTGCCTCTTTACAAGATAAGGTGAAAAGCAACTATTTGGGTTGTAAAATTATCTTGAAATAGACTGGGGGAAAAAAAACCACTTTTTTGGTGCTCTTCACAGAGCTCTCTTCCTGAGCTAGCCATGGTCACGCACCATAAGCAAGAGTTATTTGCATTGATAGGGAGAATGCAAAAGCAGTTCTCTCAATTACCTTTTATTTCCTTGCCTTTTAGCACCAGCAGGTTGACGGTGATGGCAAATTTCAAAGGTCATGCTCTCCCAGGCAGCTTCTTCCTGCTCTTTGGCCTATGGTGGTCTGTGAAATACCCCCTGAGGTACCTCAGTGAGAAGGTGAATAAAAAGTCTCATAGAAGCCAGTGTTACCAACGTCTGGAAGTCATTGAAGGAGTGACTAAAATCATCTTTGCCTTAATAGGTAAGGATTAGAACACAGCAAATCCCCGACCATCCAGGACAACTCACCATGCTCCAATTATTGTCTTACCACAGAAAGGCCGACCTTTCCACACACCCTATAGCCCCTTAATTTCATCAAAAGTAATGGTAAAGTACAATATATAAACAAGGTCCAATGAACTGTACACCACCAAGTGTCTTCCAATGGTAACATGAAGCATACGAACAGTCAGACAGGATCAGACCAAAGGTTCAACTAGCCCAGTATCCTGTCTTCTAACAGTGACCAAGGCCAGGTGCTCCTAGAGGGAAGGCACGGAACAAGTAATCATCCCCTATCACCAATTTCCAGCTTCTGAAAAACAGAGGCAAACACTACCAGGCCTTTTTTGTTCTCTGCAGTTCTGGAGAAGGTTCTGTCTTCAAATCTATCTGCTGTAGGCATGGCCAGGCTAGATTCATCTTGTTCAGTGTCCTGTCTCTAAGGCTATGTCTAGACTGCAGAGTTATATCGGAAAAAGATATGCAAATTGTGAACAGCAATTTGTGTATCTTTTTCTACTTTTTTTTCAGAAGAGGCTTTTCTGAAATTTGCCTGGTCTACACGGGCCAAATGTTGTAAAAACCTCCTCTTTCAGAACATCCCTTATTCCTCATACAATGAGGAATACATGGATGCCGAAAGAACGTGTCCACTTTTTTGGAAACTGTTCCAAAAAAGCAGACGCATTCCTTGGATGCAGAATAGCTAGGTATCCCGGAAAAGCTCAGCAGTGTAGACATAGCCGAGCAGTAGCTAGAATCAGATGTGCCAGAGAATGGTGTAAGAACTCTGCAGTAGGCAGATGTGGAATAGTGTGCTCCCAAGATAGGTCTCACTTTGGTCTCTAACAGAGATTGGTTTAAGATCTAAAGCACAAACTTTAATCAACCTGCCAAAAATTGTATTGTCACTAATTATGATAACTAGATAGTCTTGATATCCATGTAAATATCCATTTTCTTTTCAAATCTTGTTACAGTCTTGGTCTTAGTGATTTCCTATGGCAGTTAGTTCCACAGTCTAATCACACGTTGTGTGAAAAAGTATTTCTTTTTCTTGGTTTTGGATTTCCCTCTTCTTAATTTCCTCCCTTAAAAGGAAGCTATGTAACCCTGTATTTATCTCTGTCCAGGAATGTTGGCTGAGCAGTTTGTCCCCGATGGCCCCCACTTATATCTCTACAGTGGCAAGGAACGAAGCTGGGTGAAGTTGATGAACTGGCAGCACACAACCATGTACCTGTTCTATGGACTCTCAGGAGTGGTGGATGTGCTCACTTATTCCCCGCTCAAGGTGCCCCTGGGACTGGATCGCCTCATGCTGTCGATTGCTGTGTTTGTTGAAGGTTAGTAGCCTGATGGGCAGATATTCCCAAAGCTGCTCAGAGGATTTAGACTGATTCCCACTGAACCTAATGGGAGTTGGGAATAGAGATGCACTAGAGAGCTTTGAAAATGTACCACTAGGAGGATAACTAGATTATAAAACCTACTGATGTGCTGGGGAAAAGAGTTAAGAGATTAAAGAAAATCACTGGAATAAACTCTGTAAATTGGATTCTGAAATGGTGGGAAACATCTGCAAATGTTGCTAAAAGCAGCCTGGTTCAGGGAGAAAGTTTGGGGACAGGCTTGCCGATGGGGTTGACGTGGGGGCAAAGAGGGAAGTTGCCCTGGGACCTGGCAATTCAAAAGGGCTTGGGTCTCCTGGCCACCACCGCCACCTGCTACTGTGGCAGCAGCAGCACCTGGAGCCTCTGGCCCTTTAAATCGTTACCAGAGTGCTGTGCGGCATGCCTCATGCGGCACTGAGGGAACTGTGGAGCCAGCCTCCCCCCGCTTGCCCAGGGGCCTGGTAAAGCTGTTGGCTCCCCTGTTTGAGAATATCATAAATACAAAACACAGGAAATATTGTAAAAGAAGGATTAATGGAGATTTGCAGAGAGGTGCTGGGTCTTGCCAAATTCTGAATCAAAGTTGGGATGCTTTGGAGTATGGCGTATTAAGGTCCACCTCCAGTGAGATACAAGTGCAGCCACCACACCTATATCAAAGGAGGCCTCCTTCTGGCTTTACTGTACCAGAACTTTTATCTGCAGCGAGAGAGATTCCTTTGCATCTCTGACTATGAGGAGGTTTGAAGACCACAAGAGATTTCAGGTTTCCTAGCTGAATTCATGTCCAATAGAAGCGGACAGAGTTGAAGACTGAAACTGTTCAGTGGCCAGAATCTGGAAGTGCTGGTCAGGGCATGGCGATAGAGCTGAGATCAGGATGTGCCACAACAGGGAGCTGGCCAGTCACTCTTGCGCTGTCACTAGAATGAGGGCCTTTCTGATGCCCAGCAATGAACATCAGGCAGGTGAGCTCTGTTTGTGGAGATAAGAGACTATAATGTAACCAACACAGATAAAGCTAAAGATCTTGCCATTATTTCACTGCCCCATGATTACATAGGATACTTGCTGTAGGCTGGCAAGGATTCCTCAGATGAGAATGGCTTTATGTTATGAAACAGCAGACTGAATTCCCTTGTTACTGAAAACAGCTGGTAGATGTTGCTCTTACCTCACATCTATAAAGCTTTGTCCTTGTGTCGTGGGTATCCTCAGAGAGCAATTAAGTCTACTGTGGGCAGCTAGTCTTGCCTGCTTTCCTCTCAGCTGTTAAATCCAAATGGTCTATTCACTCACTTCCTCACATCATTAAATTCCATTTTCTGTTCAGACTTGAATAGGACAAGACGATGATGTGTCTGAATGGCGCTCCTGTGGCTAGTGAATCCACTGGGTCTAGGAATGTCTCAAGATTCTTTTCCTCCTCCTAATCCCATGACTTTAAAGAAAGCATAAAAGAGATGGGGGAAGGGCTGGATATCAAGGAGTTTTGGCACAGAATGACTCAGACACTGAAGTGATAGTTTGCAAAGGGTTATGATTTAAAAGCATCCTGCCTGGGCTAATCTCCATTTGCAAGCTCCTGGAGGAAGTGGTGAATGATAAACTGATGAAATACAGTGGGAAGCAAAAGCTCGCTTGTGAAGGGAAGCTCTGCTGGTGGTGTTGGGAGTTGACCTAACATCTTTGAACAGGGATTTTAGTGCCATTCTCTTTTAATTTGCTTCTGCTGTCCACATGCTTTGTTCAAAAGCTTTGAGCCAACTTCTTGTAGCTTGGAAATATAGGCTATAATTGGGGAAACTGGTCTGATGAGTTTCTGTGGCAGCTTTGCTTAGTTCATACTAACACATTTACCTTAAGGATGGACTCTTTGAGTGTGGAGGGTGCAGGAGTCAGGGTTGGAGGATGAGCAGGGGACTCTGGGGAAGAAAGGCAGGGGGGCTGAAATCCCCCACTCCAAGATTTGTAACAGGGATGCTTGCTCTTCCCCTTCTTGTCCCTGTCAGAGAGTGAGAGCGAAGTGCACAGCTCGTCTGCCCCCTGCGCTCCCCATCCAGAGAGCTTTAGCCCTCCCCCCACCCACTCTCCCTAAAGGCTGCCTGGGGAGGGTGAAACACCCAGGACTGGGGCAGGCACACTTCCACCCAGCCCCTTTCACCTGCCTGGTGATTCTGTCTTTTTTCTGTATGGTTTTCTGAGAAGCAATCCCATTCCAGGCACATCCCATTGTCCTGACACAGACAAACCCTGACCTGGCTTTAAATTATGATAAGAGGAAGCTGTACGGTAGATGTCAAGATTTCTTTCTGCCCACCAGTGCCATAAACTTGCATGTGTACATGCACATCTGTGAATGCCATGGGAATGGGGGAACAGCTGGCTTTGCTGTAGAGATGTGCAGCTGAAACCTATTAGTTTTGCTTGTGATGTGCGAGCCAGATCCTATAGCAGGATGAGGACTTGGAAGATTCAGGTTCTATTTCCAGTCCGCTACTGCTCTCCTGGGTGGCTTTGGGCAAATTGTTTTGCTTTCATGTGCTTCAGTTTGCCCATCTGTAAAATGGGGATAATGCTAGCCTCTTTTGCAAAACACTTTGAGATTTTTTATGTGGGAAAACTGCAATGCAAAATCTAGATGTTCCTTACTATTCGCTCTGAATTTGGTATGAATTTCCACAGGTTTTCTCTTTTATTATCACGTCCTTCACCGCCCCATGCTAGATCAGCACATCCACTCCCTGCTTCTCATTGCCCTGTTCGGTGCAGCCTTCAGCATCCTGGTGGAAGTCTTCCTGCGTGATAACATTGTCTTGGAGCTTTTCAGGACTAGCCTCACCATCCTGCAGGGAACCTGGTTCTGGCAGGTCGGTTCTGATTCAAGGCTTTCAGCTTTGTTCTAGGACTGGGCTTTGGGATGGGGAATCCTGTGTGTGTACATACAAATCAGTTGTCACTAAAGGATAATCTTTCAGTGTTTACTTGGTAAATGCTTCAAAACCCATCCATGAATAATTGTCCTGAAAACCTACTGAGCCCAGATCCTTTACTATGACAATTGACCATAAAATAACTGATTTTCTTTACTGACTTGTTCTTTTGTAAATTAATAAACAAAATTACTTGCTGTGATCAAGGAATTTTGCCATGTTCTCCTAGCCATGTACTATAGCTATCTTCCTCCATGTTTATTGCACATAGTGGGGCTTCACAATATTCCCTGTGGTTTAGTGGGAAGAACTCCACATACAGTTCTAGACTGTCTGGCTATGTCTACACTGCCCCCGTTTTGTGCAAAAAAATATGCAAATGAGTTGAAGCGTGGGATATCGCCACAGCTCATTTGCATAATTAATTAGGCTCTGTTTTTGCACAAGAGACTTTTGCGCAAAAAGCCCCCTCTTGGGCAAGAGCTGTTCTTCCACATTTTTTTCAGGAAGAATGGCTCTTGCGCAAGAGGGGGGTTTTGTGCCAAAAGGAGCCATCTACACAGCTCCTTTTTGCGCAAAAGCCTCTTGCGCAAAAACAGCCCCTAATTAATTATGCAAATGAAGCACGGCGATATTCTACTCCGCGCTTCATTTGCATAAGCTTTTGCGAAAGAAGGCTGCAGTATAGACGTAGCTTGAGACAGCTTTTGGGTGGTAGAGCAGTGGGGTTAAGGCAGGCTTACTTCTGCCCTGGCCCTGCACCACTCCTGAAAGTAGCTGGCATGTACAGCGATGGCTCCATGGTGTGCTGCCCCTCATCTACAGGCACTGAACCTACAGCTTCTACTGGCCATGGTTCCCTATTGTTGACCAATGGGAGTTGCAGGAGTGGTGTCTGCTGGCAAGGACAGCATGTGGATACCCCCTGCTTTGCCTTTTTCAGGGGCTGCAGGGACTTGACAGCCACTTCCAGGAGCAGCAATTACCACAGGGATAATGACTCCAGCCAGGACAGGTTATGCATTTTAGAACTCACTACTCAAAGAATTAAATATAAGCATAAGAGAGAAATGAAAATTATGAAATGCACAGCCCAGTCAAAAACCAAAACTAACCCACTTTGTTACTGGCATTGCCAACTCCTTCCATCCCCTTCTCTCTGTGTGGAGACAGGGTACAGAAGTGGGGGGAGGTGGGACACCCTGACATCAGCACCCCCCCCCTTCTTCCTCCTACACCCTGCACAGCAAGTACGAGGCTCCCAGGGGGGCAGCTCCAAGGCAGAGGGCAGGAGCAGCCTAACAGCGTGTGGGGAGGAAACTGAAGTGCCAGTGCTTGACAGGTTCCTGGCCAAACCAGTCAGGATCACCTGTCAGAGGCCCCAAGATCTACCAGTAGATCCCGATCTACTGGTTGGTGACCACTGGTTAAATATGTATCTGTAGAACTAAGTGGAACACAAGATAAATATTGGTCGTGTTTTCTTTCTTCGCGTGTAACTTCTCCCTTCACTGTGACTCAGTACAGGGAGCTTCCTTTCTAATAGAATTAAATGTATAACAAAAGTTTGCCAAGCAGTTCTTGGGAACTGTTCATCGATAAGGATGGTGAGCCCAGAGCCTTCCCCTTATCAGCGTGGCATTTATTGTTCTAGACTGGGGTGGGGAACCTCAGGCCCGGGGACTGGATGTGGCCCCTGGCTCCTGGACGCAGCCCTCTGAGGCTTAGGCCCTCTCCAGCATTAGGGAGCCCACACTGGCACTCCAGCTCCCCCACCATGGAGCACACAAAATCTACTAGGCTGGGCCCCTAGACTCTGGTGTGCAAGGGGAACATGGAGAGTGTCTTTCTCCTCAGTAGGGGGCCACGTCAGTGACGGTTTTTTGGTTTTTCGCTTCTCACTTGTGTGAGGCAAGTTGGCTTTTTTTTTCTGTGGGTCAGTGATCCCTCACCCAAAAAAGGTTCCCCAGCCCTGTTCTAGATCTTTACTTCAGTGCTCTTCACTATAGTCACCTTAACTTATTTTCACAATGCTCCTCACAAATCAGGGAGTGTTACCATTTTGTGCATAAGGAAACTGAGTCATGGATTTTAAATAACTTGCCCAAGGTCAAATAGCAAGTTTACAGAACAGATGTGACTTGAACACAGGTCTTCAGTTCCAATCCAATGCTTCAGCCACAATTCCAGCTTTACAGCTGAGTTGGGGTCAGCCCCCTCCACCCCTGCCATTAGTGAACAAAGCATTGTAATAATGAGGGTGAAGTGGCATGATGCGGGAGGGTCTGGCATGCACTCGTTTCTCAAAGGTAACAAAATCTTTTTATTCTAACCAGATTGGGTTTGTTCTGTTCCCACCATGGGGAGGCCAAGCTTGGGTTGAGGATGACCATAGCAACATCATGTTTGTCACCATGTGCTTCTTCTGGCACTACGCAGTGGCTATTCTCATCACGATTACCAACTACACTCTCGCTTACTGGTATGTTAAAGGTGGAAGGACGGGGATGAGAGGGAGACAATTTGTATAAAGCAGAATGGCTTATATCATGATCTGCAGTACAAAGTCATGGCTACATTAGTGGCTTTAAATTTCAAAGCAAGAGGTGTATTCTTCACTTGCTAAGTGCATCCATTCAAACCATGCCAGCAAAAGTTGCCTGTGTTACTGCAGAACAGCCAAATCCATCAAACCCCCATTTTTATTTCTTTGCACTGGGTGCTGGCTGGCCATTGAAAATGAAGATTTAATTTTAAAAAAATGAATGAAAGCATCAGCAGTCAAAGCATTGCTGGAAATATGTAACGTGGCACTGAGATGTCTATTACATTCTAAGGATCTCAAAGCACTTTAAAACAGCAAAGAATCTAGATTCACAACACCTTTGTTTAGAAGGTAGAGCAAAATATTGCCAATCCCAAATATTTTAAAAAAGTACCTAGACTCCAGAAAATCATGAGGTTACCTTTAAAAAAATCATTATTTTAAAAATAAGTAAATATATTTGGAGTTCCTTTGAAGACTTCCTGCTTTCTGAGCTTTCCTGATACAACAGGGTTAGCTTTCCATGTAACCAAGAGGGTTCTCCATCTATCTTAGATGTTGGTATGGCCCCAGCACTATAATACTTGAGTGCCGCACAGTCTGTCTTTATGTGGAAAATGAGCTGGTGAGGGAGGGAAGTACTTTCATCTCCATTTTACAGATGGGGAACTGATGCACAGAGAATCCTGAGTTGCCCAAAGTGACACAGGCTAGATACTTTTTTTTTTCAAATGAAAGATGGGATACTCAATATAGTCACAAGACTTCCACAGCTGGAGCTTCAGAAAAAACATGAATTATCACAAGACCTGTGATAAAATCATGAGAGCAGGCAACACTGGTATCCTGGATACCCTCAGACTGAAAACAAATAGCCACAAGAGAGTAAGGGGTATATATTTTTTTCAGCCTAGCTGAGACAAGGCTTCCCTTTTTTTAAGTGTTATTTGCAGCTGTATTTTTAGGCCTACAAAACAAATTTAGAGCCAGATTCATAAAGATGCTTAAAGATTTAGATAAGTGTCTTTGAAAATGTGATGTCTATCAGTATCCATAGGGTCCCTAAATACCTTTAAAATATGAACCTCTAACTCTCAGATTTGTGCCTGCACTCAGGCACTTAGAGATGCAGATACTCTGATTTGGACCCACAGTTCAATCCCAAGAGCAAAAAAGTGATTTTTAAACTTTGTGAGTACAACTTGTGCCTAGGAGAAGAGGAAGTCTTTTGGAAAACTTACCCCCGTAAATAAGGTGCCCTCTATCACACTGGACATCTGTGGCCAAGCTCTGTAACAGAAACATGGGAATGTTTCTGAGTCACAGAAATGTTTTTCTTCATACTTCTCACCATAAACGCAGAGAAATATTTGACTGTATCACACTAACATCAGTATAACCCATCTGTACCTGTACCCATATCCAGCTAATGCCCATTTGTCTGAATATCTTGCACTTGCTCATCTAGCCCTGCAGTGACTACATTAAATGCAGTGTTTGGAACATGTGAGTATAATGCTCCCTAGGGGTATCTAGGGCTGTGTGGCACCTTGCTATTGTTGGCCCTTAGAACAAGACAGCCTTGTCTCTGCCTGCTGTGAATCAGCTCCTTGAAATCACTAGCCTCTCTGGCAGTACAAAGCACTGCCATCCATATGTGGTTCTCCCTGTACAGGTTAGCAATAGGCACATGCCAGCTCCCTTGCAGGGAATGCCCCCAAGGACTGCATCCAATCCCTGATATGCTAAAATCTCTCAGAATGACCAGGGCTGCTATTCCAGCCCCACATAATGCCTGTAATCCTGCTACAGCCCCCTGATAGTTGGCATTAGGAAACAGATTTCTAAGCAAGAAGGGACAATTGTGATCATCTAGTCTGCCCCCAAAAATAATGCTTATTTCTTCCTTTTGGGACCATTCTCCAGGAGTACCAAACATGGGGCTTGCTGGTAAGAGGTGAAATTTGTCTATCGAGTACTTGGTGGAGGTGTCTTTCCAAGTTAGATGAGAAGGGATGTCTTCCTCAAGAGTACAGGGTAAGGTGCTTCCTATAAAGAGGAGGCACACCCAATGCAGCCCCCCATCTCCCTTATATTATATGTGTCTTATATTGTAGTGCATCACACAGGGGACTGGGATCTTTCTGGAGATCCGGAGGCTCAATGCTAGAAAGTCTCTTCTGGCCGATGGGATCCCTTTTGGTGGGCAATTGATTCAGAAAAGAGGTATCACTGCTCACCTGCAGCTCATCTGGACTTTGCCTTCATTCCTTCTCAGCTCCTAGCTCGTGGGTCACTCACAGCACATGAAGAATCTGATGCAGGGGGAGAATAGAGAAATCATTCAACATCATAGAATAACACAAACCACTGCAACTGGCACAAGCAAATTCCTAGCGTAGTATGTGATCCTAATATTAGTACGTAATATGTACTAATATCAGTGGCCTGCAGAGCAGGAGTGGTGGGTGGTGGTTTTAGTAACCATGACTATTATTGTTTGTGTGTTACAGCTGCATGCAAAGATGTAAGAGAAACAATGGAGAAATAGATATTGGACTTGGGATTCGGAAGCAGAAAAGTGACAGAAGCTCCCATGCTGCCCTCTTAAATGGATCAGATGAAGAATGAAGACTTGGCTGATGTCTCTTATTTCATAAAAATTATGAAAATTGATTTTTTTAATCGGAGGAATATTTATATTGTATTATCAAGAAGGTAGATCCCGCCGCAATTTTATTACTGAACAGTATGCACAGACTCAAGATGTAATCTCTGCTCTCTTCCATAAATTCCCTGAAACCCTTTGGATCTGAAATGGGTGCATAATCTCCTACTTCTGAGTGATTTATTTAATGGCACAATCAAATGCAGAACTCCCCAAATGTCAGGACTTATGGGATCTTAGGTATGTGCTGTCTCCATAGTGATGGATCAGAGCCTACAGCCTGTCACATTTTTTAGAGTGAATTGAGGGCTGACCTGTCATGATCAAAGTTGGAGAAACCTGGAGACTGAGTTTCAGTAACTCTAGTGACACCCTGTGGACTGACAGATTCAAAAGGGAAGCAGGAAGAATGCAGGTGAATTTTAAAGTATGCCAAGGAACAGGCAATGTCATTGTTCAAATAGACACTACTGAAACTTTGTACCACAGCGTCCATTTACATCTTTTTATATTTTTGAGGCAAGCTTTATAAAGACTGAAAATGATAAAAAAATAAAAATCCTGCTTGACAAAATGTCCATAATTCATCATTTTATAATCTGAGTTTTGCACGGCACTAATAAACCTTACCTTCCTACTCTTTGGCTTGTCTGGCTTCAGATTTTGTACTGCTGCCTAGCACCAGAGTATAGAAAAGATATCCAATCTACTTTACATGGGAGTCAAGGTCCCTAATGGTTATCCCAGAGACTGAGGCAATATGAATGAAACTTTTGGTTTTTGACAGATGTAAACTAGACTCTTGAAGGTTGGAGAGGACAAATGTGTGTTCCCCAACCCTGTACTGCATGGGCTGAGTTAACCTTCATCCAGCCCAATGAAGATTGATTTTGGGACACATTCCTTCTTCTTCTGCTTCTTAAATCCCATTCCTAATCTCAAGCAATGATTGATTGTGCAGTGTTTTGTTTTTTAAGGTGCCATATAATCCCTTAAAAGAGCTGCTGTACCGGGTTCCACTCCAAATATGGAGTAACCGAATCCTATTCTGTAAAAGCCACTCTGTTTATGCACACCTAGCAGGGGTGGGCTGTGTAATCATCTCTGCAGCTGTCCGCTGGCTTGCTGAGTGGTCCCTGTGGGTCTGGTCAGGTGTTGCTGGTCTGCTCTGACCCAGTTCAGCAAATTTACAGGTCACAGAATCTCCAGGTGGGGAACCCAGAGTAAAACAAGACCCTGAATGGAGTTTCCCGGCTTGCTTGGATAGCAATCCTAGTCTCCAGGGAAAGGACCCTGTCCCCCTTCCTTGCTGAACTTGAGTTTTGTTGCCAAAACCCATGTCCACTAGCCATATGGTCGGCCATACCTGCTCCCACCAAGGCACGTTCTGCACAATGCTTGTGTATGGTAATGAATACAGCAATAAGTTTTAACTTATAAACTCAAAACATCAATTCCAACCACAGGAACAAAATTCCTCTGGAATGATGGGTAAGCAACATTATAATTAATGTAAATAATCATGTAGCTTCCTCCTTCCCTATAGAGGGAACAGAATGTCATCCCTTTGTATCTTCAGGCCCTGAGGGTTACACTATTATTGGGGCATTTGTCTCTTTGAGAATCTGACTTGTGTTCACCTACATGTGTGCCTCTCTCTAGCGCTGAGAGAACGAGGAGTCCTTTTCTGAGCCGCCATAGGGATGGGCAGAGTCACTTTCCCTGTGAATAGGACACTGTAATGAACCACTGTTGCCTACATCAGCAGCTGCCATGTGTCTGGTCCCTTCTGACACAACAAAGAGAGGTGTCTGCCAAGGGCATTAAGAGAACTTGCTGACCAAGCTCTATTGTTTCTTCAACCTGCCCTTGCCAGATAATTAGATCCAGAGAGACACTGGAAATGCTGCTCGCTAGTTCAGATAGGCATGATCTGATGCTGGTTGTGGGGGAGCCAGGGAGAATTTTATATATATATTCTGGGACGCCAATTGCATGGCAAAATCCAAAGTTCAAATCTTTATATCCTTGGATACAAATGATGCTCTGCCACCAGACTACAGTGTGTTTTACTAACTGGTAGGAGTAGAATGAGAATTGATTTTATTTTTGTCCTGGCCTAACCACTTACTTGTTTTCCAGTAGACTCACATTATATCTATCTTTGGATGTATGTTTATGCACCCAGGAAAGGCATGGTTTGCAATGCATGTTAATGTCCTATTGAGCTTGTGTGAGCATGGGGAGAAGACTTTAATGCTGTTTAAAGTGTCTCATTAACAATGTTGCAAAAGCTAACAGCGTCACTTTATCTGAATGCTAGCTTTCCTACTCTCCTATTTTTCTTGCTTCCACTGAATAGATTTATTCTGCATTCCTGAATACTAGAAGCGTGAATGAACTGATGCCTAAATAATCAAGAAACAGCATCTCATCACAATTAATCCAGTTGACAAGCATCTTAATTGTAAACTGCAAAGATCTGAACTATTTTACACAATCAGCATTTTGCAGAAACCATTTTTTCCTCCAGTAATGTGTTTTGAATGTTTTACCTAAATGTGGTGCCTTATTCCATCCCCTTCACCATGATACAAATCTTGCTGTGAGCATCTTTCAGAATTATGTTTCTTCTCTGATCATAAGTGAGCCTGTATCCAAACGGAGACAAGCTGGATTACCTACATTGCAATGAGGTCAAAATAAGCTTGATTGAACAATAAGTAGAACTGAAGTGTCACTGCAGAGGATTTCTGCTTGTATAAAACTGTAAAAATTGAATGACCACATGATGGCAGCAGAGGTTGGAAGAGAAGGTGATGGTGTGTATACAGTACTGAACAAATGACTCAGATTTTAGACTATAGTCACCTCACATCTCTCCTCCCCCTACCTCTCCCAAAAAATGATTGACATCTATTTTCATAAAATGGGATCAAGATCAAAATTGATCTTGGTTTTTGAAACATTCATTGGATTTGCCCTGCTCTTTGTGAGAACTCCTTAAAATGAGACTGGTCTTTCTCCATTTCTTCAGGGCCATGCATGCTGCTGTCAATGAAATAAATTGCTTTACCTGTCACTTACTATTCTCATCCAGTATCTTTTGTTAATCTCTTATCACAATCTGGCCACAATGGTAGCAAAACACTTTTTTTCTTCTTCTGTTCCTACCATTTGGAATAACTACTCTTCTGCCTCATTGACTTCCCAGTTTTAAAATTGTTTTAAGATTCATTAGCATGATGCTTGCTAATTTGTTTTCTTTCCTTGAAGCAAATTTCTTCCAAAATATCATCACATCCAGTGACTGAGAGAAGGTGAAGAATTAGCAATGGGAGAAAGAAAACATCCAATCTCATCTCCTGGCAGATAGCACCTCAAAAGGGAATTCTAACTTTCCTATGGGAATGGGAAATCTTATTCAAAGTATGGGCCCACTTTGAAATAATCTAGTATATTAAAAAGACCCTTTCAAGTTCTGTTCAACACAAAAAGCCAAAATAGTGATTAAAAAGGTGCTTCTTCTTTCTCCTTCCCCCCACCACAATCCTCTTCTCTGGATAGCCAGAAGCAGCTGTTTCAGCCAAACCCATCTGGATGCAGAATATAAATAATACTTTTTCTTTAAAAAGTTGAGCTCCCTGCCCCTATCCCATCTCAGTTACAGGGGCTAATATTTCTTTTCTCTCTCTCTCTCTCTCTCTCTCTCTGGGTATGTCTACACTGCAGAGTTTTTTCGGAAAAACGTCTGTTTTTCCGAAAAAACTTCACTTACATCCACACTGCAATTGTGTTCTTTCAGAAAAAAATCGAAAGAACAGAGGGGTTTTTCCAACATTGGTAAACCTCTTTCTATGAGGAAGAAGACTTTTTACAAAAGAGCTCTTTCAGAAAAAGGTGTGTGTGGACGGGGAAGAGGGAGTTCTTTTGGAAGAAGAAGAAAGAGGAAGAAGCACAGGTGCCCTGGTGGCCACTCCGTCCATAGTAATCATAGTTTAAATGCGAGAGAGCGTCCATTCAGTGTGGATGCTATCTTTCAAAAAAGCAGATCACTTTTTCGATGTGCTTTCACAGTGTGGACGCTCTCTTTTGGAAGAAGATTTTTTGGAAGATCTCTTCCGGAAAAGCTTCTTCTAAAAGAAACCTGCAGTCTAGATGTAGCCTCTCTCTCTCTCTCTCTTTCTCTCTCTTTTTCACTGTTATTTCCATGCCCAGTAAAATCATCTTTGTGTTATTAGGACTAAACCTCAGAACAGATCACTTTCTTCCAAGCCACATTCTCTACACAATTATTGACAAAGCTGAGTGATACCACACTGCATGAATTCAATGACCTGGAGCCAGAAGAATGAAATAGTACCTCACTGGTAAGCATGCATTATAGATCCCACTCTGTGCCCAATCTGTAGGAAAGGAGAGTCTAGGATCTTGAGCTCAAGTTGTGGCAGATCATGTTTTTACATCTAGTTCAATCCCTAGAGTATTGGCCAAGTTGGCAGCCATCATAATAGCATTCAAGCCCAAGCCATGTGTCTCACAATTTTCTTTACTCTTTGTATAAACCAGAAATGGGGGGTAACAATTTCCTCTTGATGAGAAGTATTAGGAAAAAATAAAACAACTCACTGGACTCCATCTTGCCTAGCTTGCAGGAACTCCATTTGCCCCTGAAGACATGTTTGTGAAAAGCAGCTAATGAAGAAACCAGCACAGGTGTTTTGATGTCTCTCACCTGAAGATAAACAACTACTGACTAGCATAGGTCCAATTTTAGACCATACTACATCTTAGCCCAGTTCTGGACTGTAGAGAATCAAGGAAATCTGAAGACTCCAAATGAACAGACCTGATATCACTACAACCTTCTTAGTCTTCTCCAAGGGTATGTCTAGACTACATGGCTCTGTCGACAGAGCCATTTAAACTAGTTTACCGGACATAGTCAATGAAGCGGGGATTTAAATAATCCCCGCTTCTTTAAAATAAAAATGGCCGCCGCACTGTGCCGACAATCAGCTGATCCGGCACAGCGCAGGAGTCTAGACGCGGATCGGTCGACAAGGGAAGCCTTTGTCAACCGCTCCTTATGCCTCATGAAGCGAGGTTTACAGGAGCGGTCGACAAAGGCTTCCCTTGTTGACCGATCGCGTCTGCTCCAGCGCTATGCCGTATCAGCTGATCGTTAACACAGCGCAGACCATTTTATTTTAATGAAGCGAGGATTATTTAAATCCCGCTTCGTGACTATGGCGGGTAAACTAGTTTACATGTCTCTGTTGACAGAGCCATGTAGTCTAGACATACCCCAAAAGAGGTAAGATTAAAGACAAGGATATCCTTGGCAAGAATATCCACATCACAAGATGTTTCCAGGATCATGAGTCTAATGATCACTCATGCTGTTAGGTTGCCTGGTGAAATGGGAGGTTTTGATGGTCTCAATAATAAGCCAAACACCTCACCAAAATGTCGATCCCTATTGCAATCCAAAACCTTAATTTCCCTAATCACATCCAGGACCTCAGAAGCTGATATTGGTCAAAAGTAAAGGAGAAGCATTCCTACAGTTGTTTCCCCTGTCACAGGTCTGCTATGGCAGAAAGAAACTCATGAAGTCTGAATCAAAACAACTTTATGCAGCCTGCATTGTTTATACCACTCCTAAAACTGGACTGAAGTAATTACGGAACTGCTTTCCACAGTTTAAATGCTAACATCAGCCACTTACTTTGAAATCTTATGCTCAACTATTTGTTTATCATTGATTTAAAATACACTAAGATGTAGACCCACATTTTAAATTAAACTTTCAAGCATTCAAATTAACCTCATTTTATGTCTGCTTTCTTATTTCTGAGGCCTGGTTTACACTACACAGGTAAGAACATAAGAATGGCCATACTGGGTCAGACCAAAGGTCCATCTAGCCCAGTATCCTGTCTGCAGACAGTGGCCAGCCCCAGAGGGGGTGGACCGAAGACAATGATCAAGCGATTTGTCTCCTGCAATCCATCTCCAACCTTTGACAAACAGAGGCCAGGGGCACCATTCCTTACCCCCTGGCTAATAGCCTTTTATGGACCTAACCTCCATGAATTTATCTAGCTCTTTTTTAAACTCTGTTATAGTTCTAGCCTTCACAGCCTCCTCTGGCAAGGAGTTCCACAGGTAGACTGTGCGCTGTGTGAAGAAGAACTTTCTTTTATTAGTTTTAAACCTGCTACCCATTAATTCATTTGGTGTCCTCTAGTTCTTATATTATGGGAACAAGTAAATAAATTTTCTTTATTCACCCTCTCCACACCACTCATGATTTTATATTCCTCTATCATATCCCCCCTCAGTCTCCTCTTTTCCAAACTGAAAAGTCCCAGTCTGTTTAGCCTCTCCTCATATGGGACCTGTTCCAAACCCCCAATCATGTTAGTTGCCCTTTTCTGAACCTTTTCTAATGCCAAAATATCTTTTTTGAGGTGAGGAAACCACATCTATATGCAGTATTCAAGATGTGGGTGTACTATAGTTTTATATAGGGGCAGTAAGATATTCTTCATCTTATTTTCTATCCCTTTTTTAATAATTCCTAGCATCCTATTTGCTTTTTTGACTGCCACTGCACACTGCATGGACATTTTCAGAGAACTATCCACGATAACTCCAAGATCTCTTTCCTAATTAGTTCTAGCTGAATTAGCCCCCGTCATATTATATGTATAGTTGGGTTATTTTTTCCAATGTGCATTACTTTACACTTATCCACATTAAATTTCATTTGCCATTTTGTTGCCCAGTCACTCAGTTTGGTGAGATCTTTTTGAAGTTCTTCACAGTCTGCTTTGGTCCTGACTATCTTGAACAGTTTAGTATCGTCCGCAAACTTTGCCACCTCACTGCTTACCCCTTTCTCTAGATCGTTTATGAATAAGTTGAATAGGATTAATCCTAGGGCTGACCCTTGGGGAAGTTGACATTGGGGTTGCTGTAAGATTACATTCCAGAGCAATGGCTGTTGCTACTACAGGTGCCTGTTGTGGACGTGAGTAATCTGATAATATAGGGCAGGAAGATGTTGATGATGATGTTGATCTTTCTTAAGATAATACCAGTCACATTAAGTCTGACTCACTTTCTCAATCTCAACAGTATTAACCTAAAAAAAAAGTCAATTAAGTTGGAAACTTGCTGTTGCACCGGCTGAAGACAATGTTGCAACAAGTCTAATATTACCATTGAAAGGCCACACAGTAGTAATTTCGTGTCCTCAACTCAAGATAGGATCCACCAACGCCTTCCTCCGCAGCCTTTTACACAAGATTAAAATCAAAGTGTAGGAAGCAGAGCAAGTCCTTCTCATGCTCAAACCACTTGTTTCACCTATTATATTGCCTGTTTGTGATGCCTTTGTTAGCAATAGTAATATTTCACACTTCCCCTAGAATCCTTCCATCTTCAGAGCTCAAGCCATTTGCAAACTTTTAATGAACTCAACCTCCCAATTCCCCTGTGAAGCAGGCAAATATTTTTTTTCATTAACTTCAAGTATCATCATCTCACAAAGGAAGGAGAATTGAGTTCAGCATAAAATTTTAGTGGACTTGTCCCCAGCGGTGAATTCAGCCTGGTTTTTTTATTCGGAAGTTTGTTACGAATAGGACAAAGGACATGTGCATTAATATCCCCAGGTGCAATATAGAGGTGGTATTGTCTATCTAGTGCACAAGCTGGTATCAAAACATCAATTTAGTTTTACTACAGAAACATCCTTTTTGGTTTTTTTGTTTGTTTGTTTGTTTTTGTTTTTAAATGGAGCCTTTTCACACACCTTGCTCCAATCCAAGAAAACTCTTTCAGTCAGGTCCCTTTCCCACAAAGGCCCTCCACCACCTCCTCTCCTTACAGCTGATTGATTGAAACACACCATTGCAAAATCACTCTTTTATGGAAACCTTTCCCAGCATGCTTTGCTCATTGGTGGCCCTTTAAATTTGGCAGAGAAAAGCCCCTAAAGGCTGAAAATGTCTAGCTGGCTGCTGCTTACTGCATCTCTTTTCCTTCCATCTGGTAGGTCTTCCACTTACATTTCCCTAGGGGAGGATCAGCCTCAAGTTTGCCACCTGTGAAATAGTGTTAGGTCTCACCTGATTTCTGGGGAGGGGAAGTTGACACTTCATTAATTTAATATGTTTTAAATGGGCATGAGACAGCTGGAAGGCACTGTGGTAGTGTGGGACATCATGGAGACTCATGAGAAACCTGGATGGTCACCCTGGCTCTTCAATCTAGCAGAGAAATATGCATCACAATCCAGTGGTTGGAAATTGAAGGTAGACAATTTCAGGCGGGAAATAAGGGGTGCCTTGTTAACAGTGAGGGCAATTCTGCTTGGGCGTTAGCAATTATTCCAGGGAAGTTCTCTGAGCTGTGTCACACAGATGAACACAGTGGTCCCTTCTGGCCCAGCAGTCCATTCATTGTGACCTCCCTTTGTAAAATTGTTTTGAGATCTCTGTTGAAAAAGTGCTGTGTAAGAGCTAGGTCATACTATATATAGAAGGGGAAACTGAGACACAGAGGAGTTATGTGACTTGCTTGGTGGGGTGAGGCAACTCTGAGCGGAAATTAGCAAGCCCCTTTTGCCAAACAGCAGGGCTGGGAGAGAATTCCTTTCCCCATGAGTGTCTCCATACACGAGTCTCCAAATTGTGCATTATCTGTGCTGGAGATGCAAGCTATCTCTCAGGGTCTTAAAGGCTATGCCTGGCTGAAACCATGGGAAGGATGAGGGATGGGTTTTTCTTTCAAGCTTCTTGTTAATTTCCCCTGCCTTGCTCTGCCATGCTGGGTTTTCTCTCAGGTTCAGGCTAAAAGAGCTGGTCAGCCTCCCTTGTGTAGAGAATTCATCATGCCCTGAACTGCAGTAGCTATATTGGCTTGTCATATTTATTTAATAGGAGTATGACGATACTGAGCAGCTGTTCAGTGGAGGGTTAGTGGCAGAATGCTAGATGAAAGAAGTGAGTGCTCAGAAGTAGATTAAGAGATCTTATAATTGAATCTTCATAGACGTGAATGAGTGTTTTGTTTATGATAGCAGGAGATTTCACAAGTTCTCTGCTTCAGCTTATGAAACCCATGGCTTGAATTCTCAGTTATACTAACCCATACCCCCACCCCCCTACATCCTTCTGGCAGTTACACCTGCTTCACACTGTCAAAGCCATGCTATGGTGTATTAACATAACTGAGAATTTCACACCCAAGAGGTTTTGTGAGGTCCTGACTTGTAACTCCCATACCTTTGAAGAGCAACAAACTTGGCTAGCCAGGACTCTTACCAGGCCTTCTTCGATCATCAAAATCCGAACGTGACATAATCTGAACAAGCCTGGTTATCACAAGAATAAAAACTAGTGTTGAGGTTTGTTTGTTTTTAATTTCATGGTGAAATTCTGGAAAAACCATTAATTTTCCTTAGGAAATACAGCAGCAAACAGGTGCCAATAATTGTGAAAAATGGTTGACTCAGACCTTTTTTGATCTGATTTGAAGACATTTAGGGTGGAGCATCCTAAGAGTCACCTCCCTGCTCTGCTCCTCCCCTTACCTTCTATCTCACACCTCCTCCTTACAGTTGCTGCTCATATCTGGAGTGTGACTGAGAACAGATGCACTTCACTTCTGCGACAGGAAGGAAGCACATGGTGCAGACAGCATAGGTAAATTCCTCCTCCTCCGACAGGGAGATGCAGAATGGTCTATGTGTGAAGCTGGCTTTTTGAGCCTTCTATGATCTAGGGAGCTGGAAGGAAGGATTATCTAGATCAGGGGTGGGCAATCATTTTTTATGGGGGGCCACTCCAAGATTTTGGAAAGTGGTCAAGGGCTTCACTCTTCCATGATATTAATGGAGATGCGGGGTCTGGGATGGAGGTTGGGTGCAGAAGAGAGCTTGGGGTAAGGGATTGGGGTGCAGGATGGAGACTGGAGTCTGGGAGGGAGTTGGGATGAAGCAGGTGGTTGTGATCTAGGACAGGGGACCGGAATGCAGGGGTTTGGGATGTGACCTAGGGTAGGAGAGGATTGTGATCTGGGGCAGGAGATTGGGATGCCAGATCTGGGAGGGGGTATGGGAGTAAGAGGGGGTCAGAAGGTTTGGGTATGTCGAGTGGGGGCAGAGAGTTGGGGCAGGAAAGGGCTGGGGTGCCAGAAGCAGGCTGTAGCCAAGAGACACACTTGCCAGCTGCCAAACTAGCCTGCCTACCTGCAGAGCTTAAAATGTTTCCCATCCAGCCTGGCCATGTGCTTCATGAATAACTGAGCCCAGGAGACGGGGCGTGATTCTTCTTAACTGCCTGTTATTCTAACAAGCAGCTCGCATTGGTTGGTTTCTGTCAGAAACTGGCCAATGGGAATGTGCTGGGGTGGGGTGGCTCCTAAAATTTCCCCCCTCCCCTCCAGGTTTAAAACAGAAACGGAGTACAGGGCTGCGGGGCAAGCTGGGGAACCTGCCTGGGGCTCCTTGCTGCCTCCACGGGCCGTATCCAGTGGCTTGGCAGGCCGTATCCAGCCCACGGGCTGTATTTTGCCCACTCCTTATCTAGATGCAAGGGGGAACAAGCTGGGAATATGTTTGATGCTGTTGTGTGGGGCCTGGATGAAGAAATGCTGGGGAGGCCTTTGCAAGTTCTCATGGCTAATCCCTCACCCCTCAACAAAAAAAAAGGCACCTTTTGAGGACTGCCTGGACTTTTAAACTTAGTGATCTTTAGTGAGAAGGATTTTCCAAGGATTGGTGCCTGGAGGATGTTGGAAGCAGGGCCTGTCCTAACCAATTGACGGCCCCAGGCAACCACTTGGCTTGCCTGTAGGGAAACCTGGGGGGAGGATTCGGGAGGTCAGGCCGAAATGCAGTCGTGACCCACCCCTAAGACCAGCTCTGTCGGCAGCCCCTTGAAAATGGCGGCCCTGGGCAACCGCCCGGCTCACCCACCCTTAAGACCGGCTGTGGTTGGAAGGTCTCTCCTTCATAAGGGATCCCCTCCATCCAGGAGCCCAACAGCCAGAAAGCAGATGCTTCCAGGTGTGTGTGCATTGCCAATAGTTGAGGTGCTTTTTACACCTCTTGGCAAATTATCTGCAAGCAGGCTTTGATTTTTTTTAAATGAATTGTTGTGAATTATTTACCATGGTGGTTTTTATTACAAATGCTGTGATTGGTTATCAAAAATTACATGGAATTGCTACATCTCCTGATTGGTTCACCTAAGCAGACAGAAGGTGCTTTGGGCACAAATAGTCATGGTTACATGGACATTCGGTTATGTGCAGGGATAACAGCCGTGTCCCCTCCTCCCATGCAAATGAAACCCTGTTCTTGGAAAAGGGGAAAAAAAGGGATGTGAACCTGGCCAAATGGAAAAGGGATTTGCAGTGCCCTGTGAATGATCAGGACTAAATGGGCCCACTTTGTCAAGCTCTAGTGCTTAGCCAAAGGGCTTTGTGGCTTAGGCTGGTATTTATCAACACAGCTGGGTAGGTTCCAAAACATTCTGTATTTCAGGGCTGCTTGTATCTTTGGCATTGATTCAAACTCCTGTCTAGAAATACTCATATTGCAACTTCCATTGTTTCTCCTCCCCCGCAGACACCTATCCTCCCTGTTAGGGGAAGAGATTGCAAAGTTCTGATTAGTTTGAAATGTAACAAAGCACATTTCTGTGCACAAACAGTTGCAGCAGGGCCCTGCTATGGGCTAAGCATTAAGGTGAATCTATCTCTGTTAGGTTAAAAGGTCCTGGGGTATTTGAGATAGGGGAGAAGGCATGTAGAAGAGAGCAGGGATTAGAGGTGTACAGCTAAAAAACACAAGATGGGAAGACAGGCAAGACTGAACACAGCAGTCAATGCAACGATGAAATGTTCTTTAGGGTTATGATGCAGGTGTCTTAAATGACTATCAGGCAAGTGACAGCAAAAATCTCACAAGCACTGCAACATACAAGAACAGAGAGAAGAGAAACTCAGGTACCTTCTGACCCAAACCATATTCCAATTCTATTGGAATGCAGATTAGTTGACTATAAAATATGACCTGAGTTTTTGATTCATTGCAACTGAACTGGATTTGTTGTTAAACTACAACTTGCTTAGAAATTAGTACATTATGTTTCCCACGGATTTATATTTAAATTAAAGAGCTGGTAAAGCACGGGATGTGATGAAGTAGACTCCGCAGATAATATTATGGGGCTGGTTGAAAGACACTACGTTCATTTGTGGTTAGTAATTTGAAAATGTCCGACCTCGGTGCAAAGCAGCAATTCTAGAAAAGAAGAAAAAGTCTTTCTAATTGGCATGCCTATTATGTGCCAAAATAAACGTACAGTATCATTTTACATATGACACACAATGTATTTAAATAGGCTCTCTGCTTTCAGAGCCTTTCTTAAAAGTCACTTCCCTTTGTCTTTTATTCTGCTGCTTATCTCCCCTCTGGTGCTATGCATTTTCTCTTTCACCCCTAATTATATTTGGGGAAAAAACAATACCAAAACCTCCTGTCATAATCAGGAGTGCTGACCAGCACCCGGTGACTAAGGGGTTAACTAATGTCTCCTAGCCAAGGTATCGGGTGGTCAGCCAATAACAATGCAGGTAGGAATTTCAAACTGGAAAAGAGGCGTTTTTCTCTCTCTTTGTTTGAGACTCAGGGCAGTTTCTCCCAGTTATTGAGGGAAATGGGAGAGACGCTTCTCTCTCCAAGAATGGAAAAATGTGTAAGTAGGGAAAAGTTTAGATAGTCGGTCAAGGTTTATTATTTTCTCTGTTTGAGGGTTTGGAAATAATGTCTTAGCTTGCTAATTGTTTTTTTCTCTTTTGTAATTAAGCCTTCAGCCCAGGGGCTTTCCCTGAGTATCAATACCAATGGTGGCTCGTTCCATCTAGCCAATTCACTATGCTTGCTGTAGTTTTGTTTCAATAATAAAAGATTGTTTCTTTTTTTTTAATTAACCAGTATTGGTTGATTGTTGTGTGCCTAGTTACAAGGGCAGAGTCCATTGTTGTCTGTGGATTCCCTCTGTTTTTCCCAACTACAAGCAAAACGGAGGTTGGAGCAGGGGGGAGAGCTTTACCTTAGGGAGGGGACTTCTCAAGTGATCTCTTCCCTGATTTTCTTGGAATTACTTGGGTGGTGGCAGCAAGTCCCTCAAAATCTGGGTATTATGATTTTTGGGGGGGAAGTTTTTGTACCAGAGCCTGTAAAGGCAAGGTTTTGAAGTGCTCTTGCAGGCCCCCAACTTCTGCATTAATTGGAACAGCCTTGACACCCTCAAATGCAACACAAACATCGACAGCATATATGTCCGGCAAAAAGGAAACTGCAATCTTCCCCTGGCACTGATGAACTTTTCCCTTCCCCGCCCCAGATGTTTGCCTTTCCCCATACTCCTGATGCACTGTCCTTAATTATCTGTCTAATTTAGAATGTAAACTAGGTGAGATGGAGACTTTGCTTTTCTATTTCTCTACAAAACATTTTGTTCACTTATGGCAGGCGTGGGGAATCTTTTTTTGGTCAGGGGCCTCTGACCCACAGAAAAATCAGTTGGGGGCCCACACACAAGTGAGAAGCAAAAAAATCCAAATGACCCCTCACTGACCTGGCCCCCAACTGAGAAGGAGAAAGATACTCCCCACATTCCCCTCACACCCCAGAGTTTAGGGGACCCAGCCTAGTAGATGTTATGTGCTCCAGCTTTGTGGTGGGGCAGCAGGGGGGTTGGAGTGCCAGGCCTGCCTCCTCAATGCCGGGGACTCTGAGTCTCAAGGGCCAGATCGAGGCAAGCTGTGGGCCTGAGGTTCCCTACCTCTGATTTATGGCAATACAAAGATTATTCAGTGCACTGAGTTGTTAAACAACATCCTCTGCATGTCAGATAATTTACTTCAGACCCACTATTCTAAGTGAGCAGCTTACAATGTTCCTCTCGGTGTCTGTTAATTCACATTTGCTATTTTGTTTTGCCATTCTGGGTTCCCATTAAGGTTTTTAAATTCACTTTGCTATTCTTCACAATCCTTCACCAACATAAATATTTCACAGCAGCTTTTGCTACTTCCCCATTCCATATGCCAGGTTACTGATGAATGTGACTACCAGGCCAGATCATCAGTTGGCAGAACTTAACACAGCTTCATTCGGATCAATGTAGGTATGAAGATTTATGCCACTCAGGCCACAGAATATAATTAGATCTCATACTGATTTCCAAA
Organism: Rafetus swinhoei; assembly: GCA_019425775.1. NCBI lineage: Eukaryota > Metazoa > Chordata > Testudines > Trionychidae > Rafetus > Rafetus swinhoei. The sequence goes on along the minus strand of CM033429.1, from coordinate 7,985,675 downwards.
ATACTCTACTATTAACCTCTGTCTCTGATGAGAAATGCATATCATGTCATGCCAACAGGGACTTTTTAGATGTGACTTTAAGCTGAGACCCATCATAACTTATTGTACATAAGTGCCCTAAATAAGAATGAAAAGTAGGCCCTAGTGGTACAAAGCAGGGGTGGGGAACCTCAGGCCCGGGGGCCAGGTCTGGCCTCTGAGGCTCAGGGTCCATCCCCCCTTCCCCAGCAGTGTACAAAATCGACTAGGCTCAGGGCCCCCTAGGCGCTGAGAGGGGAATGTTGGAGTGTCTTTCTCCTTCTCGTTTGGGGGCCACTTCAGTGGGGGTGTTAATCTAGGTTCTGACAACCCATATCCTCAGGACTCTACAATCTTTCCATTAGAATCTTTCCATTCCACTGCCCCCTGTGAGTTCATGGTATAAATTGGACACTTAGGGTATGGCTACACTGCAAACGTCTTTCGAAATAAGCTTTTCCAGAAGATATCTTCCGGAAAAGCTTATTTTGAAATAGAGCGTCCACACTACAGGGAAGTCTCAAAATTAATCCGAGGCAGGCTCCTCTAGTGTGGACGTGCTATCTTGATTTAGAGCCCCAGGACGCACTGGGGAGGAATCATATATATATTAGCCCAATGTCTGTGACTCTGTAATGCTGTAGTGTTACGTCTTGCCTCTGGGGGGTGCTGTTACCTCCCACCGTGGCGCTCGGCTGACTTCTGCGCCACTCAGCCGGGCCTCTTGCACCCCCGTGGCAGCCCGGCTGAGCGGCGCAGAAGTCAGCTGAGCGCCATGGCGGAGGAAGGGGGCGGGCGGTGACGTACATAGCCAGGGGGCGGGGCCCGGCCGTGTATGTCACCGCCCCGCCCCCCTTCCTCCCGCCATGGCGCTCGGCTGAGTTTTACACCACTCAGCCAGGCCGCCGCGGGGGAGCCCAAACAGCCGCTTGCGCTGCTTGCCCCCACACGGGGAGCGTGGAGCCCAAACAGACGTTTGGGCTCCGTGGTCTCCCGAGTGAGAGGCAGGAGGGGGAGGAGAAGAGAAAGAGAGAGTGAGAGGCAGGAGGGGGAGAAGAGAAAGAGAGATGGAGAGAGAGGCAGAGGAGAGCTGAGAGAGAGACAGGGAGGAGGAGGAGAGAGAGAGAGAGAGACGGACATGGAGGAGAGACCCGAAAATCCCATTTTATGACGGGCTATTGGCTAGTAACTTTAGAATGGCCCTGGTGAGGAGCTATTTCGACATAGCAGCAGTGCAGCATCCACACATACTCTCTTCCGAAAAAGCTTTTTCGGAAGAGGCATTATTCCTGGTGGAATGAGGTTTACCAATGTCGGAAAAAGCCCTCCGTTATTTCGATTTTCTTTCAAAATAACACAATTGCTGTGTGGACACTAGTATTGTTTTAATGGAATAATGGCCGTTATTCCAGAAAAATAGTGCAGTATAGACGCACCCTAACATATGCTATATACAGGAAAATTTCAATATTGTTTGAGTACAGTGTCAGTCTCTCTTTCCACTAAGACTAATAATAATCCACCAAAAAGAGAGTGTTATAGGATCTGAAGAAAGACAAAGGTTTGTGTAGCACAAAAGGGAATACATTTCCCGGGGTAAGAGGGATACAGAAGAATGCAAGAAGAGAAGAGTACAAAGAGGCAAAAGGAAGGTTTAGGTAGCAGGAGGGAACTAAGAGGGAAAGAGATTGTCTCAAGAGAATATTTGTTTAAAGAACAGCATGTTATTTGATTTGTAGCAAGTATTTGAATGGTAGCACCCTGTGCATTTCTGTGCTCACTGCACTCACTTCTTGGGTCTCTTGTTATGTCCGATTGCCAGTTAATTTTCCTCAAAATGTATAATTTCCCAGAGTGTGGCCAGAAATGCTTCTTGTATCTCAACTTCTTCTGGGTTTTTTTTTCCAAGTGGCTTTCTACCTCCTGGCCTTACTCTCTGATTCCAACACAGAAAACAATGTTTCATGCCCTCAGACATTAATTACCTCCTTCTTTCTGAAGATTCAATATCTAACCCTGGTGCCAATGCATCATGCATTCACAATATGAGAATCATAGAATCCTAGAACTGGAAGGGACCTCAAGAAGTCATTGAGTCCAGTTACCTGCCCTCACAGCAAAACCAAATGTAACCTTTGCCTGGGCTAGACTTCACTGCCCTTCTCCAGTGTCTAAACTAAAGAAAACCCCTCAACTCCCATAGAAAGTTAACTGGAGATCCAGAGTTCAGTCTGAGGAATTTCAGCAAGGATTGCACCGTGTCAGCCTCCCTACATTGAAGTACCAAAAGGAACTAAAGAAATGAATTTAATTAAATAACTTTTTAAAATCTTATGATGAAAAAACAATCTAATTTTTACAACATAACCATTTTATAAGCCACAGACATTGTCTTCACAGTCACAATGAACATCAAAAAAGAAATCCAAAAGAAAGATTTGAACAGTTCAGTCCACACAAAACACAGTAAGAAGAAACTGGGAGAGCCCAAGAGTTTAGATTTAGTTAACCAAAGTCTCAGTTTATATCTGTCATCATCAAATCTGCATCACATGCTGAGTCTGAACCATCTCTCCACTTGCTTGTAGGGCTCCTCAGATGCTTCCTCTGCTGTGGATCAGTGCTAAACAGCCAGCTCACTGATTAACCAGTCAGTCAACTCACCAGTGAACTGACTTAAAGAAAACCCTGTTACCAGAAAATACAAAAACTGAGAATAACAAAATAGAAATGACTCTTTCCGCATTGCCACATTTAAAGAGGAGCTGAAGAATCCCACTGACTGAGAAAGTGAACGAAAATAGCTTGGCTAAAATCAAAACAGCATTCAACGCATACAATTAACACAGCTTCAGAGGAGTAGCCAAGTTAGTCTGTAACAGGAAAAACTTAAACAACAAATAGTCTGTTAGCACTTTATAGACTAACAAAACATGTAGATGGTATCATGAGCTTTCCACAGCCCACTTCTTCAAAAGACCGGCAACACAGCAGAAGTTATTTTCCCCTCCCAGTTTCCCTTTGCTATAACTAGCACTGCCCATGTGCCCTGGTAGAGGGTTAACACCATCACTACCTGCTGCAAAGTGCTGCAGAATGAGGGACAGCAGCCTGCTCTCGGCTCAGTCTCTCAGCTCACCCAGGGCACAAGGCCCTTAGCAAAGCAGCTGCCCTGCCTGCTCGCTCATGGAGTCTGACCCCAGCAACAGACAGAATTTATTGGAGCAGACCCCAAACTACCACACCCAGTTCCAGAAGCTTCTCTGTGTGGGGTGCTAAATCAGCCTAGCAACAATGACCCAGACACTGCTCACTCCTACCCTCCCCCCCGGTTCTCTTAAGGAGATAGCTCCCTGTTAGGTGCATGGGTTATACAAGCACTGTCTAGATAAGTGGTTCTCAAAGTGCGGGCTGCTAGTCCGCCTTCCCTCCTCCCCCACGGAGAGCCCGTGCTGCCGCAGCAGCCTTGTGGTCAGTGCACAGCTGCGAAGCTGCAGCAAAAGCTCCAGCTGGCAGGCAGGGAGGCGAAGAAAGCAAAAACTCAGCCCTCCCTCCTCACCCCCAGTGCAGGCCACAGCAGCAGGTTGGGCAGGCTCAGGCGGGCTCTCATGGTGCGTGCAGAGCCCCTCTGTGCTGAGAGGAGGCGACTCTGGGACTGAGGACCCTGCATGCACAGGAGGCAGGTCAGGGCTTGGGGCCCTTCGAGCTTTGCACCAGGGTTCCCTGTAAGGTGCGCGCCTGCATGGGCGCACACCAAAAATTTCAGTCCCACCCATCTCCTCAGCAGAGCAGCGCAGCTGCTTCCAGCGGTGGGGCCACTGCTTCAGCCCCCAGCCCCGCAGGAAGCAGGGAGGAGGCAGCAGCACGCTGGTAGATGGGTTTGGTCTTCAGCGAGTGACCGAGCCGCATTTCTTTCTTCCCTGGGAGGAGCAAAGGCCAGTCCTACGCTGCACCCCAGGGCCACCTCTCCATGCGCACTGGTGCCACCCTCCTCTCCACCTTCCCTTGTCTCCCAGCCCCTGCCTGTCTCTTCGCTCCTCCCTGCAGCCCCACCTTCTCTTCCCTTCTCCCACTCCATCCTTCCCATCCTCCTGGTCTCCGCCCTGCTTTCTGCCCTCCCCTTCCAGCCACCCCTTCAAATCCCTCGCTAGAGTTGGCAGCTTGGTGGTAGCAGCCTTGGTCTTTCAGCCCCATCTTCAGCACCCCGCACTATGGAACTACAGCTCGGCGCCTGGAGCCAGTTCTGGGAGGGGAATGGATCCCCAGGCTCCGTGAATCCACCAACCCAGACATGGAGTGCGGTCTGCTGGCAAGCCCCAGCCTTCCAGAGCAGCCTTTTGTTTCCCCGGCCAGAAGTTTGTGCACCAAGGCCCATCTACCCCTTTAGGTGCCCCATGTGCTGGGACTGGAACCGGGCTGCAGTGCAGCTGCTGTTGGGCTGGGGCCAGGGTACTAAAAATAGCACCATGGGCCTGGCTCCAGCCCAGGCACATGGGGCAGCCACACACCACACAGCCCTGAACTAGCACCAGGAGACTAGAGGGGGTTGAGGAGTGCAGGTGTCAGGAAGGCAAAAGGTGAGGGAAGGGGCAGGGAGAGAACTAAAGGGAAGATGTGGGTGAGAAGAGCAGGGCAGGAGAAGAAAGGGGAAGGCACCAAGGGGCAGGATGGAGGAGAGACAAATATCAGGGAGCCGAGAGGAGACAATGAGGGGAAAGGGCGGGGGAGGGAGGGGAGGGAACAGGGTGATGCTGGGAGAGGAGAGGGCAGGAGCAATGAGGGAAAGAGGAAGGAAGGGGTGAGGGGAGGAGTGGGTGCCAGAAGAAGAGGGGTTGAAAGTAGGGGTGGGCATGAGGAAGGAAGAGGATGGAGCAAGTCATGTGTGAGGGTGCAGAAGGAAGGAAGGCTCCAGGGAGGAAGAAAGCAAGGGGGGCAGGTGCTGGGAAGGCGGGGGCAGTGAGGGAAGGGAGAGGCACCAGGAGGGTGCCGGGGGGAAAGGAAGGTGCAGGTGCCAGGGGGATTGTGGCGTGAAGCAGAAGGGCAGACACAGGGAATGGAGGGGAAGGACAGGCACCAGAGGGCAGACAAGAGAGGCAGGGCAGTGGGTAGAGGGAGGTATTGAGAGGGGATGGGGAGGGGGCTATGGGAGGGTGGGCATAGTGGGGAAAGGAAGGGTAGGTGCAGGAGTCAAGGGGGGCAGGTCCCAAGAGGGCTGAGGGGAGTGAGAAGGGCAGGAGCCATGATAGCAGAGGGGGGTGAGGGGCAGTAGCAGACAACAGGGGAGCAGATGGGGCAAGGGGAGGATGGGAGACATGGCAGCAGAGGGGGAAAGGGAGCGGTTTATAACTTGGGTGCCACAGCGGCACACATCCGAGCCAGTGCACATGACCTCAATATCAGTGCACAAGACAAAACTCACTCCGCTCATGGATGGAAAATCTCATAGGAATCACTGCTTTGCACCCATGGGGACTCGGTTTGAGGGGAAGGGTTGAGCAGCAGCTTGGCTCCAGAGGGCACCATGGACTGGACACCCTGGGGTCACCTACCCGCCCAGCCTCCCTGCCCCTCCATTTCTGTGAAACCATCCCCCCCAAGCCACCTTGACCACAGCCCTATTCCCAGGAGCACCCTGCCCCCATCTCCCTGAACCCCCTCAGCTACTCTGTCCCCAGCTTTAGCCCCAGGCACTCCCTGCCCCCTCTCCTACCCTGTCCAGACACCCTACCCCAGCCTACTCCTGCATCCTCCCCCCAGCCAGACACCTGCTTCTGTACCCTATCTCCCACCCACACCTTGCACCCTCACCCCCTTCTGCATCCCACCTCCCTTCCCGATCCTGCACTCCATCCCTGTCTCACTCACTGGCAGCCCTGTCCCGCACACTGAACCCCTCATTTTTGTCCCCACCCCAGAGCCTAAGGGGATCTATAAAATCCACTAAGTCTGGAACCCCAGAAAAGTAAATCTGGCTATGGGAAGCCCTGAACCTCAGTCCTCCCTATCCCTTCCCCTCGTCCCGCCCCGCCCCGCCTTGCTCCATGGGCCTGAAGCACTAGAGGAATGAGGTATCTCAGTTGGAGGCCACATCAGTGAGTTTTGGAGTCGTTTTTTTGCTTCTCACTTGTGTGGTCTCCAACTGATTTTTCTGTGGGTCAGTGGTCCCTGACACAAACAAGGTTCCCCACCCCACCGCCATAAATAAAGAAAACAACAAAACCTTTTGTGTTGGACATAAATTAATGCTTTATTTTATTTAAAATGATGTTTGATAAACAAAGATGAGAAAGTTAAAGCGCTTACTCTGTTTAATAATTTAACTTAAACCAGTCTCCCTAGCTGCACTAGCAAAATGGCTCAGGCATACTTATGTAATTAACAGTGAGTTTCTATTAGCAACTGGTGGTTCACTGAAAGGTTTACATTAAGCCAGGTGGTCCATGGTCCAAAAAGTATGCGAACTACTGGTCTAGATCATCCCTCATAGATGTGTATCCAACCTGCTCTTAAATCTCCAGTGATGGAGATTCCACAACTCCCTATGCAATTTATTTCAGTGTTTAACCACCCTGACAGTTACGAAGCTTTTCCTAATGTCCAACCTAAACTTCCCTTGTTGCAATTTAAGTCCATTGCTTCTTGTCCTATCATCAGAGGCCAAGGAGAACAATTTTTCTCCATCCTCCCTGTGACACCCTAGATACCTGAAAGCTGCTATCATGTCCCCTCTCAGTCTTCTCTTTCCTAAACTAAACAAGCCCAATTCTTTCAGTCTTCCCTCATAGGTCATGTTTTCTAGACCTTTAATCATTTGTATTGCTCTTCTCTGGATCTTCTCCAATTTTGCTACATCTGTCTTGAAATGTGGTGTCCAGAACTGTACACAATACTCCAACTGAGGCCTAATCAGCACAGAGTAGAGCGGAAGAATCACCTCTCGTGTCTTGCTCACAACATTCCTGTTAAAGCATCCCAGAATCTTGTTGGCTTTTTTTGCCACAGTGTCACACTGTTGACGCCTATTTAGCTTATGGTCCACTATAACCCCTAGATCTCTTTCAGCAGTACTCCTTCCTAGACAGTCGCTTCCCCTTCTGTGTGTGTGAAACTGATTGTTACTTCCTAAGTGCAGTACTTTGTATTTGTTCTTATTAAATTTCTTCCTATTCATCTCAGACCATTTCTGTAATTTGTCCAGATCATTTTGAATTATGACCCTATCCTCCACTTGCAACCCCTCTGCAAACTTAATACTAATACTCTCTACGCCATCATCCAAATCATTGATGAAGATATTGAACAGAAACGGTCGCAAAACAGTCCCCTGCGGAACCCCACTTGTTATGCCCTTCCAACATGATTGTGAACCGTTAACCACTCTCTGAGATCAGTTATCCAGCCACATTATAGTAACCCCATCTAGGTTGTATTTCCCAACTTTATTGATAAAGAAGGTCATGCGAGACTTTGTCAAATGCCTTGCTAAAATCTCAGTATACGATGTCCACTGCTTCTCTTTTATCCACAAGGCTTGATAGCCTATCGAAGAAAGCTGTGAAATTGGCTTGACATGATTTATTCTTTATAAATCCATGCTGGCTGTTACCTATCACCTTATTATCTTCCAGATGTTTGCAGATGGATTCCTTAATTACTTGCTCCATTATCTTCCCTGGCATAGAAGTTAAACTGACCGGTCTACAGTTCCCTGGGTTATTCTTATTTCCCTTTTTATAGATGGGCACTATATTTGCCCTTTTCCAGTCTTCTGGAGTCTCTCACGACTACCATGATTTTTCAAAGATGATAGCTAAAGGCTCAGCTACCTCCTCTATCAGCTCCTTGAATATTGTAGGATGCATTTTATCAGGCCCTGGTGACTTGCAGCTATCTAACTTTTCTAAGTAATTTTTAACTTGTTCTTTTTTTAACTGCTAAACCTACCCCATTTCCACTAGCGTTTACTAGTGTGAGGCATCCTGTCACCATCAATCTTGTTGGTGAAAACTGAAACAAAGAAGTCATTAAACACCTCTGCCATTTCCAAATTTCCTGTTATTGTTTCTCCTTTTTCACTGAACAATGGGCCTACCCTGTCATTGGTCTTCTGCTTGCTTCTAATATGTCTTTTTGTTACCCTTTATCTCTCTAGCTAGATTTAGCTCATTTTGTGCCTTTGCCTTTCTAATCTTGCCCCTGCATACCTGTGTTGTTCGTTTATATTCATCCTTTCCATATTCATGCATGAAATATGAATGAACATGCCAATATAGTCATTGTCACATTTTCCATATATGATATGTTGTTACATTTTTCATATATGATCCATGATCCTTGCATTTTTGTACCTGGGCTGTCCGATCACCTTAACCATATAGGAATCTCATTTGTTTATCCTTCTTGTTCAGCATTCAAGTTTTAATGACGTCAAAGATCTCTGGAACTATTAAGAAATCACATCCAATCTGGTTGGCTGGACTCACATGCTATTAATTACTTCGCTGGAAGGGAGTTCATGTACCCAAAAATCTTACCTACTTGCTTTTTGCCAGCAATAACTTTACTACCTTCCCATTAAAAAGCATTCGGCTACCATGGTCTTCTGTGAGATATTAGCAACTTTCCCATAGTATGAAAAAGCCCCTGCCATGTGCAAGCCAGTTATTATACAAATCCTTCCCCCCGCTGCCACTCCCAGTAGTATCATGGTTCTTTCTGTATTTCTTTTCAAGTCACTGTTGATAACCATTCTATTGTTATATGTTACAGATCTGTGCATTAGGATTTCACAGGAAGCCAAGTACCTTGTTGTGACAGCATTGCAGATTCCAGGACACTGCATCTAGAAAGGCAAGGCTCCTCTGAGTTATCCTGTTGTCAGGAGGATTGATGACAGAGTGACTTGAACATTGGTTTTTATCCTTTTAGGCCCAGGTATCCTGCAAGTTGGCTCAGTTATGTCAAGCTTCAAAGGCAATGCCCTCAGAGGCACTTTCTTCCTGGTCTTTGGGCTCGGGTGGTCTGTGAAATATCCACAGAAATATCTGAGCCGGACACTGAATGCAGACAATCAGGCAAGCCGCTGGATCCAGAAACTGGATGTCCTTGAAGGGGCGGCCAAAGCTTTCTTTGCGCTAGCAGGTAAGTTAGTCACTTTTGCTTTTTCCAGCTGCCCAAAGACCAATGAAAAGCATACCAGTGTCACGCAGCAACTCTTCTCTAAGAGACACTGTGGACTTGCCCTATAGTGGAAAACTGATTACTCTGTTTTCAGTGTCCTGCATTTTATGTAGCCAGTCTTACAACATCCTCAGAAATAACCAGGGAAACAGAACACCACCCTAGACATTAAGAATTACATCCTCGGAAGCATCTGCAATGGATAATCCTAAGCAACTCCATTGGGACTTCTCATTCTCTCCAGCCTGGCTCATATTCTGCTTCCTTTCCTCACTTAGAGAAGGAAAAACCATGATCTGTATTTGCCTTTGCTCTTTAGGGATGCTGGCTGAGCAGTTCGTCCCTGACAGTCCCCACATGGGTCTCTACAGTGAAGAGACCCACAGCTGGGAGAAGCTGACTAACTGGCAGTACACGACCATGTACCTCTTCTATGGCCTCTCAGGCATTGTGGATGTTCTTGCCTATTCCCCGTTCAAGCTGTCTCTGGGACTGGATCGCCTCTTGCTGTCTGTGGCTATGTTTACTGAAGGTGAGTAGTGAGTAATGACAAAAAGGCTGAACAGTTTGGCTGTCTGCGCGTTAGGAAACTTGACTGAGGGCATGTCTACACTACAGAGTTTTGTCGGAAAAACAACCTGAGTTATGTCCACACTGCAAGTGCGTTCTTTCGACAGTAAATAGAAAGAACAGAGGGGTTTTTGCGGTATTGGTAATCTTCATTCTACGAGGAAGAAGCCTTTTTGTGGAAGAGCTCTTTCGGAAAAAGGCGTGTGTGGACTGGGAAGCGGGAGTTCTTTCGGAAGAAGAGGAAAGAGGAAAAAGCACAGGTGCCATGGTGGCCATTCCGTCTATATCAATCACAGTTTATATGTGAGAAAGAGTCCATTCAGTCTGGGACGCTCTCTTTCGAAAAAGCAGATAGCTTTTTTGATGCATTTTTGCAGTGTGGATGCTTTCTTTCTGAAGACGTTTTTTCGGAAGATCTCTTCTGAAAAAAGCTTCTTCCGAAAGACACTGAGTGAAGGGCCAATCTTCTTAAATCTTTGGCTCTGAGTCGGGTCATTTATAGCATTGAACAAACAGGGAGGATGTGTGTGTTCGTCATTCGGTGACTAGTCGATGACATTAGTTATGTCAGTTGGATAGTGCTAATAGCACAAGTCCAAGAAACATGTAGCAGGAGCACCACGGGGAGGCTGTCATCATGCTCCCCTTCCGAAAGAAGCCTGTAGTCTAGACGTAGCCTCATAACAGAACATGGCTGGAGAGCTAGTAAACTGCTTCAACAGTCACTGAGTCACATTTGTATGGGATTGGATATGAAACTGTGGCTGATTGCCTGGTTCATGTGAACAGGGGCAGATGAGGATTTTGCGCGGGGCCCAGGGCAGCACAATTTTGCCGGGCCCCCCCTTTGACACAGCGTATGCGCGGTGGCACCACGGCTCATGCGCGGGGCTTCTTGAAGCGCGGGGCCCAGGGTGGCCGCCCCGCTCGCCCTGCCCTATATCCGCCCCTGCATGTGAAAAGTCTCACAGCCTCAGCTGAAGCTCTCTCCATACACATGGCCCAAGATTGGAAGCTGCAATGAAACCTGGCAAGTTTGGAGAGGTTTTGTGTTCTTATGGTGAGCATTCTGCCCAGTTCTAATTTCATATGTCCAGCAGGGTTTCCAAGGCAATGAAATAGCCTTTTGGCTTTGGTGGTGCAACATCCCAATACAGCCACTATTATGTGGACAACAAAGGAAGTGATCACAATGATATGTGGTCACTATGGTTACAGCTACACTGCCATTTTTTTTCTGGAAGAAGATATGCAAATCGTGCTTGCATTTGCATATCTTCTGATTCTTTTTGTGGAAGAGGTTTTGCTGCTATTTGGGGCCAAATGTTGGGGGGAAAACCCTCTTTCACAAGCCCCTGCAAACCTCGATTTACAAGGAATAAAGGGTCTTGTGAAAGAGGGGGTTTTCCCGACATGCTTATGTGACTGCTAAACAAGGCAACCAAAATTTGCTCTAATAACCAGAAAGGGAGAGTTCCCTTTGGAGGCATGGGAAACAGGCATGCACAGGGTAATGCCTGCCCTGATGAGTTGGATATTTGGAGGCTTTGCATATTTTACAGCCACTAGATGGCAGTGGTGGTATAAAAATGAGTGGTCCTCTGGCGTCTGAGAAACTAACAAAAATATATAGGAAAAAAACCTTAAAAAACAACTAATAGTCTAGCAGCAGCGCAGTGGTCACCAACCAGTAGATCGGGATCTACCAGTAGCTCTTGGAGCCACTGACAGGTGATCCTGACTGGTTTGGCCAGGAAGCTATCAAGTGCTGGCACTTCAGTTGCCTCTCCACCCACTGTCATGCTGCTCCTACCCTTTGCCTTGGAGCTGCCTCTCCCCCACACCCCTCCCGGAGCCTCCTGTTTGCTGTGCAGAGTGTGGGAGGGAGATGAGGGGGGATGCTGATGTCAGGGTGCCCTTCCCCTGCCCCCACTCCTGTACCTTGTCTCCACACAGTGAGAAGGGGATGGAGGGAGCTTGGCAATGCAAATCTGTCATCCATGCACTGTGTGTATCTGTCATTCTCACAAACACACACTGTCCTTCCCTCTCATCTCCTGACCCAACATGTACATGGGGGGTTGTTACTACTTTTACTGCTTGCAAAGTGGGTACTTTTTAGTTTGACTAGCCTGTGCATTTCATATCTTTCATTTCTCTTTACACTTAAATTTAATTCTTTGAGTAGTGAGTTCTAAAATGCCTAACCTGTCATGTCTGGATTAATTATCCCTGTGGTAATTGCTGCTCCTGGAAGTGGCTGGCATGTCCCTGCAGCCCCTGAGAAAGGCTGAGCAGGGGGTCTCCACATGCTGTCCTGTCCTTGCCTGCAGACACCACTCCTGCAGCTCCCATTGATCAATAACTAAGAACTGTGGCTAGTATAAGCTGTGGGGTCAGGACCTGTAGATGAGGGACAGCACAGGGAACCATAGAGCCACTACTGTACATACCAGCTGCTTTCAGGAGTGGTGCAGGGCTGGGGCAGAGGTAGGCCTGCCTTAACTCTACTGCTCCTTTTCAGGGTGGGTGGAGGGGGGTTGGGACTGGAATCCACAAGCCTGCCCTCCCTGGGCAAGTACCCTATCCCCTAGGCCACTCCACAACCCACTCCACTCCACTGTCTGCAGGTCCCTTATGCTGCCTTCTTAATGCACCAGCCAGCTCCATTCCTGGATGCTCCCAGGGTGGGTGGGACTTGAACCCACCACTCTTTGCTCCTCAGGTGAATGCCCTATCCCCTAGTCCACTCCAGAACCCTCCCCACCTCCAGTGGGTCCCTTATCCTGCCTTCCTAATGCAGGCACCAGCTCTACCCCTGGGGCAACTGGTGTTGGCTGCCAGGCTGCTTCCTGAGTGGGTGGAAGTTGAGTCCACCACCTTGTGCTCCAGATGCTTATGCCTTATCCCTTGGGGCACTCCAGAACCCTGCCCACCTTAGCCTGTCCCTTAACCTGCTTTCCAAATGGGGGTGTCAGCTCCATCTCTGGAGCAGCCTGGCCACTCTGAGGGTGGGTGGGACTTGAACCCACCATCATGTGCTCCCCAAAAGAGTGCTCTAGCATCCTCTAGTCCACTCCAGAACCCAGCCCACCTCCCTACCTTCAGCAGATCCCTTATCCTTCTTCCTGGTGTGGGAGGGGAAGCCTGTGTTTGCTGTCTTGCTGCTCCCAGGGTGGGCAGAGGGGAGGCAGGACTTGAGCTACCAAGGAGAGGGTAGAACTCAAACCCACCACTCTGTGCTCCCTAGGCAAATGCCATAGCCTCTAGGCCACTCCAGAACCCACTCCACCTCCTGGGAATCGCCTCCCACACGCCGAAGCCCTTGGCCCACGACCAGAGCCTGCACCCCAAACCTCTACCCCAGCCTGGTGAAAGTGAATGAGATTCAGGGGAAGGGAGATGGAGTGAGCAGGGTGAAGCCTCGGAAAAGGGGTGGAGCAGGGGCGAGGCCTCAATGAAGCGGGGGAAGGAAGCCGGGCAAGGGTATTTGGGTTTGAGGTAGATCTTACATTGCACTTAAATTGAAAAAGTGATCTTGGAGACCACTGATCTAGGCTATTAAATGCAACCCTTGCTTCCTGTGGCCGCTGCCTGTGAATCCTTTTCTCTCACTGTCCTGATACAAATGAATTATTATGTGTCAGGTTTCCTGTTCTGTTTCCATGACTACAACAACAATGCTCTGGGTCAGCACCTCCACTCCTTGCTGCTCATCGCTATATTTGGTGGAGCCCTTTGCGCCCTGATGGAAGCGTTCCTGCGAGAGAACACCATCCTGGAATTCTTCAGGACCAGTTTCTTCATTCTCCAAGGATCCTGGCTCTGGCAGGTCAGGTGTTCTGATCCATTACTTTTAGTTGAGCTTTATAGGTTTGGTGGGGACAGGGACAGGAGAGAAGACAGTACTGCTATGGTTTGTTTATTGTGATGGCATGTAGGAGCCCCACTCACAGAGCATAATCCATTATGCTAAGTGCTGTACAAATGCACCACAAAAAGACAGCATGCTCCAGATAGCCAACATTACTCATTATAGACCAATGTTTAGTGCTCTTTACATCAGGGGTAGGCATGATGTGGCCTGAGGGCCAGATCCAGCCCGCCAAGCCTTTCAGTCCATCCCGTGGCCCACCCCACTGGACCTACAGGCAGGGAGCAGCCCCAAGGCTCAGAGTGACTGGCTGCTCCATCTGCCCCTCTGCACAAAGTCAGGTTGAGGGGAAACTTTGCACTCTGTGAACCCCCTCCTTCACTCAAACTCCCTCTGAGACCTCACATCCTTTCTTGCACTTCCTACCCCGAGCTCCTTTCTGCACTCAGCCTCCATCCCAGACCCCCAGACTTTATAGAAAAGTGCAGCCCCTGACCACTTACCAAAATTTTGGAGTGGTCCCCCATCAGAAGTTATTTCCCACCCTTGCTTTACATATTGGTGATCTTGTCATGTGTTTCTTAGTAAATACCATATTTACTAAGTAAATACATCTGTTTATTCTTCCAGGTAGTTTGGTAATGACACACTAGGCCAAATCCTTGATTAACTTCAGTGGATTTATGCCATGGATGACTTTTTCCCATTGGGTCTTTAAATGATTTAGCTCCTACTTTGGTGGGAAGGAAAGTTCATCTATGTTTGTGCTGCTCAGCAGCTGTTATAGCATAATGGTATGTTGATCAACCATTTTCACTTTATGGGGAGAGAATGTGGTAAGACATTAAACATTATTTAAGATATTTAAGTGATTGTCAAAAATTTAATTTCTGGATTCTGTAAGTTGGCCTGAATATTTTACCACATAAGTCATACATTTTCATGCTCTTATCTTGCACCACAGCTACTATATGAGACTTGAGTATAGATGCAATATTGACTATGCCAAACATTACAAAATCTTGAATTGAGCCTCCCAAAAATCAGGAGTAAAAAAACTGACCAAATATTGCGAGACTTGCATTATAATTGTGAAAGTTGGCAACAGAGTGCCTCAGCCATATTGAAATCCCAAGAGCTGTAAGACTGGCATTACTGGAAATTAATTCTTCCAGTGGACAAGCCACCAGACTGAGAATCAAGAGTCTGGGTTGCTTACCAGACACGAGGTACAGTTTGTTCACTCATTGCCTCAGTTTCTCTGACAAATGAGCATAGCATTCACCTGCCTTTTAAAACAGTGTTGTGACGCTTAGTTGTTTGTTTATGAGTTAGACACCGAATCATGTTGCCTGATTCTAAACACTTTGTTTTAACCACTCTATATAATATTTCCTGTCTACAAAATCTCTCTCATCTCCTTTTGTCCAGCACCTTGGACTAGCCAAATTCTAGTGCTCAAGAGAGGAGTTTGGGGGAGGCTAGGGAGGTGAGAGCAGAAGCAATAGGCTAGGTTGAGGTTTGCCCAAAGACCGTCCTGTTCAGAACTGTAAAGGTGAGTGTATTCATTCCTGCCACCCAAAAAGTTAATAGAGCCCAATGTAGCATTAACAAATCCCCTGTTTAAAAAGTTTGTCAAGCATACAGAGGGACTTGGTGAGGGCAGTGGTTATAGTGAGGCCTGGTCTACACTACTAGGGGCCATTGATCCATGTTATGCAACTTCAGCTAGGTTAATAATTCAATGGTAGATGGTCTCCCATCGATTACATCTACTCTTCTTGTTCTGGTGGTATACCAGAGTCGACGGGAGAGCACTCAGCAGTAAATTTATCATGACTATACTCAACATGATAAATCAACCCCTGCTGGAGACACAGAATGATTTAAACCCAGACAGGACTACCATGCTTCCACAGAATTCAGGGCATGGGAGTGGACTGAACAAAGAGAAAGTTAGAAGTAAAAGGGAAAAGTGAATCCAGTCATGTTCAGGGTATTTTTCTTTATTTTGTAGCAGGTAACATAAACATGCCCTGAGCCCAAAGCATGATGCCTCTAGTGCAGGGGTGGGCAATAAGCAGCCTGTGGGCCAGACATGGTTCACCAGGGCTAGCCCTTGGCAGGCTGCCAGACACTTTATTTACCTGCGTGGGCACTTGCAGCTCCTGTTGTCTGTGGGTCACTCACTGTTCCTGGAAAAAGGGAGCTGTGAGAAGTGGTGGCCCAGCCTGCAGGAACTGCAAGCAGCCGTGCCTGCAGATGTGCAGGTAAATAAAGAGTCTGGTGGCTTGCCAGGGGCTAACCCAGGTGAACCATGTCCAGCCTGCAGGCCACTTATTGCCAACCCCTACTCTAGTCAGTGGGTAGATATGATCATTTCTCAGATCACCAAATGCCAAGGCCATCATATTCATAGTGGAGAAGTGCAGCGGTGTGCTAGATGTCCTGACACCTTTCTTACTCTGTAAAATGGTGCATCTTTTTGTATTTTAACCAGATTGGATTTGTGCTGTCCCCACCGTGGGGAGGGCCAGGCTGGGACCAGAGTGACCGTGGAAACTTCATGTTCCTCACCATGTGCTTCTTCTGGCACTATGCAGCTGCTCTCCTGGTCACAGCAGCCAACTCTGTTTTCTCTCACTGGTATGTGGTGGGGCGGGGCAGTGGCAGGTCAGGACTGGAGAACAATTTATGTCTATTTTGCAATAACCATTCGTTATGTGTCAGTGTCAGATAGTTTGTGCAATAATCAGAGCTATTTAAATAGCACTGCAGTGCTGTGCTGAGCAACCTGTTCATGTTTTGCTGTGTGCACAGAATTCACGTTGGCATCAATGGAAGTTAGATGCATATAATCAAATGTAGGAGAGAATCAAAATAAATAAGCACCTAAATCTGCTACTGTACTATGGATAACAATCATTTTTATGGTGGGTGTTTCCATAATAACTTAATTATGGCTTTGCTTGAAAATATGTAATTGATTATCTCATTGTTGACACAGACAGCAGTGGGCTTTTAGGGAACAGTCTGACTAGTTGAATATACCAGGTTAACATAACCAGACTAGAAGCATATGCCTAAATTAAACATTCTTATGGGTGAAATGATGGTGAAGGAGCCAGTGCTACATAGAGTTGAATAGCTTTTGAATAACAAAGGTAGTTGGGTTCCCAGACCATTTGAATTGGTGAAAGTCTTGTTTCCCTAATCAGTTACTAAGCTAGGGGTTAGTGTTCTATCATCAAACCAGTGCACTCATACATCTTTTTCTTTTTTAATGCAGGTACAGAAAGGCATGCCAGGCAAACTTTGGAAATATCGATGTTGAACTTGACTGTGGATTTTGTTTACGAAAAACCAACCAGAGCTCGGACCCTGTCCTTCTCCCAGAGCATGGGTTGGATGAAAAGTGAGGATGTGGCTTCTGCTTCTCTTCCAGAGGGTTGTCCCTTGTTTAAAGCTCTTAAGATGAGTTTTTATTTGCCATTTTAAATAAGATTGAAACTTTTTAATGAAGTATTTATCATGAGAGGAAAGTGCTCATAATATCCTATTATGCCATATGGACAGAACCAAGATGTAAGAACTTTGTTCCCCCTCTCATCACTGCAGATTCCCTTATACTCAACAGAGTTGAAAAAAGTACTGACTTTTTTCCCCTGTAAGTGATTTTTAAAAGTACTATTGTAGCGGTTGAACCTCTCTGGTCCAGCAACATCCATGGTCCAGCATGATTTTAGTTAGCCAGATGTCCACTTATCATTGGTGTGGCCAAGTCTCCAGTCAGCCCATAAAGTTTGTTTACAGCCACAGGCTGACTGCCTTGCAGGAAAGTTTGCCTTTGGTTTGATTTTAACCTGTTGCCTATTCATAGCCTCAGGTCACCCTGATTCTTGTTTTATGTGAAGGGGTGAATAACTTATTCATTTCTGCACACCGTATATAGCGCTCTAGCATAGTCTCCCTCCCCCCCTTTGCCATGTCTTTTGCAAGCTGAAATGGGAGCAGGGCCACCCTTATCCACAATCACAAGGGAGGACCCTAACCACTAGGCTAAAGGTTACACTGTAGGCCTCAACCTCCATCCCTCTCTCACCTCAGCTGTACACAAGTACCTCATGAAAAATGATTTAGGCTCCTGAGGGGTTCCTGGCCTGGAATTGGAAGCAGAGGTCAGCACCTGGGAGGCGTAGATGCTGGTTCAATTTCCTTCTCCCTGCCTGAGGAGAAGAGATTTGAACAGGGCTCCTCATTCTCTCAAGTGTGAGCCCTGTCAGAGATGTGAGGGATCAGCTGAGCTGGGTTGCACTTTGTAGTGCCTTGATGCTGTGACCAGGGGCGGATATAGGGGAGGGCGAGCGGGGCGGCCGCCCCGGGCCCCGCGCTTCAAGAAGCCCCGCGCATGCGCCGTGGCAAAGGGGGGCCCCGCGAAATTGGACTGCCCTGGGCCCCGCAAAATGATCATCTGCCCCTGGCTGTGACACTGTCATTAAGTAGCAACTGGGGAACCTCTGAATCTCCTAGGCTACGTCTACACTGCAGGCTACTTGTGCAAGAACTGTTTTGCGCAAGAGTTCTTGCGCAAAAGGTCTTGTGCAAGAGTGCATCCACACTGCCATGTGCTTTCGTGCAAGAGCATCCATGGCAGTGTGGCTGCTCTCTTGCGCAAGAAAGCTCTGATGGCCATTTTAGCCATAGGGGTTTCTTGCGCAAGAAACTCCTGTTGCCCATCCACACTGCCTTTGTGCGCAAGAGCTCTTGTGCAAGAGGGCTTATTCCTCATGGGGAGAGGAATAACTCTTGCACAAGAAGCCTTCTTTTCTGATGCTTTACTGTAAATTTACTTGCACAAGAACATGCGTGCAGTGTAGACACTGCGCAAATTTTTGTGCAAGAACAGCTGTTCTTGCACAAAAAGCCTGCAGTGTAGACGTAGCCCTATAGTCCAGTGAGCTGGGTGCTTGCCCAGCTGGGTGGGTAATGTAGGTTCTACTCCTTCCTCAGTTTGCTGAGAATGGACTTGAGCAGCTGTTTCTGAGGTGGCTGAAGGTTGTTGCTTTGTCTTTCTCTGCTGCAGATGTTCCACTTTCCATACTCAGTAGGGTCAGGCCTGTGTAGGTTGGGGTTAGAAATAGAATTCCCCCTTTATGCTTGCTGAGAACGCATTTGAACCTGTCTTTATGTCTAGACTGTAGGCTTCTTTCAGAAGAACCGTTTTTTGGAAGAGATGGTCCAAAAAAACTTCTTCCAAAAGAGAGCATCCACACACAAAAGTGCATCGAAAAAGCAGATTGCTGAATGGATGCTATCTCGCATTTAAACTGTGATTACTATTGATGGAGTGGCCACCTGTGCTTTTTCCTCTTTCCTGTTCTTTCGAAAGAACTCCCTCCTCCCCGTCCATACATGCCTTCTTCCAAAAGAGCTCTTTTGGAAAAAGGCATCTTCCTCATAGAAAGAGGATGACCAACACTGGAAAACCCCCTCTGTTCTTTCGATTTACTTTTGGAAGAACACGATTGCAGTGTGGACGTAACTCAGGTTTTGTCGGAAAAAATGGCCGTTTTTCCAACAAAACTCTGTAGCATAGACATACCCTTTCAAGTGAATGGCCTAAATGTTGCACTAGGTGCTATTCTGAAGTAGGGCCTCCCATGGTCTTTGCTGCTGAAGTTGCTCCCCTTTCAGTACATAGTCATCGGGGCAAAAATCCTAGTCAATAGCCATGTATAGCTTACTTGTTGGGTATGTGTCTATCCTGAGGGAAGTTCAAATCCCCTCCTTGCTCTTTATGTTTGTTGATCTCTTACCTCTCAAGTTACTGGCGTAACAACCGGACTAGGAGCTAGTCCAATGTACTGGCTCGCTCTGTGTTTTCTATTCAGGATGGCCTACTCTCATGAAATGATTACATAGTTATGATTGATTACATTGCAATGATTACATAGTTATTGAGCCATAAAGCCTGCATGGTACTCCCTGTAGTCTAGAGGTTAGGGTGCTTATCCCTTGAACGGGGCAGGTGCTGGTTCAAATCCTCTTCATACTTCCTGAGAAGGGTCTTGAAAGACAATTTTCTAACTCTCAAGTGAATGGCCTTGCAGGTGGTGAGAGGAGAGGTGGGGTGGGGAGCCTCTCCTGTTGAAGGTGGACCACATTCGGTAAATATGAAAGGAGAATATAGCCACTTAAGCCCCTTTGTGATTTCCCCGGTGGTTTGGGTATTAGGTCCAGACACAAGGAAGGGCTGGTTCAAAACCCCTTACTGCTCCTTGAGAAGCAAGTGGCTCCTACCTCTCTAGAGCTCCACTTTAACTATATATTAACTGGAGCACAGTTAGCTTTCAGAGCCCTCTGTGGGGTGGGGTTTAGGGTGCTTGACTGGTGTGTGTGCATGTCCCTGAATCAAATTGCCACTCCTCCTCAGAGGAGGGTCAGTGTGTGTGTGTGCGTGAGAGAGAGAGCATGCAGAGTCCTTGTACCTGGTGTCATGGTGTATTGGGGAGTCCCCGAGCCCTGCACCCCCATACGCAGCCAAATGTGACTCTCAGCCAGTGAGTAGAAACAGAAGATTTATTGGTTCACAGGGACATAGCATAAGATCGATGTTAACACAGGAACCACAAGCAGCCAGTAATATTCCTCTCAGGTCCTAGGACCTTCTCCCTCCTTTCCCTTCTCTCATCCTAACCCAGCCGAGACTGACTCATCCCCCAGACCCTACTCCCCAGCCTGGTGTCAGCCCTGCCTCTTGATTTGTCCTGCTTCCAGGCCCAAGGTGTTATTTGCTGTCACCTGGTCCTCAGGACATGAGAGACTGACATACTTCCACAGTGAGTCATGCCCAGCCTCCCCCTCCTCATGCAGATAGTGTTGCAGTGCCCGGGGAAACTGAGGCACACACACAGAGTCACTGCAGAGCAGCATAGGACAATAGGAATTGCATACAGCACAACAAAGCAAACAGTGAATGTAACAACAGAGTGAACACAGGACTACAAAAGTGGACAACACCCCCATTACGTCACATCTGGTCAAGAGGCTTTTGCAGGCCAGGTCCTCTTGGCCTTTTTTATTAAAAAAGCTTTGCTGCTGAGCAGTAAAACCCTCTCACTCTAGTCCACCATGATCAGGATACACATCCAGGTTGTGGCAGGCACCCCTCTTTTGTGGGATGTGATCTGGGGGCTGCCACTTCCTGGGGAGAGTCACTAATAAGCAATCCCTGTCCCAATCCCTTCCCTTCCCCAAGAAGTCAACAGCCTCTTGAGAAAGAGAGGGGGGGTCAGGACAAGGATGGAAATCCCAGCACAAACCCCCAGAGACTGAAGGGTTCAAACCAGGGTCTCCTACAACCCAAGCAAGTATCCTAACCACTGGACAAGAGAGTGAAGGCAGCTATCACTCTGGCCCACAGCACATTTAACTAAAGGGGAACAGCCCCAAGAGGCAAGAAAGCAGCAGGCAACCCAACAGCTATTACAGAAAGGTCAAAGGCACAGACCAGGGGAGATCTGAACCCACAGCTCTCCCCTGCCCAGCTACATGACCTAAGCACTGGCCTACTAAGGAGCATGAATAATACAGTATTTTTTGTATTTTTGGAGGAGTAACGTTAGTTCGAACCAAGGGGTTTGATTCAATCTACCACGTCCCAGAGCGCACTTCCCGGTTCGAATCAGCTGGCGAGCGGAATAGCGCGCGGGCGAGATTATACTAATGAAGCGCGGGATGTTTAAATCCCCGCTTCATTAGCAATTTCAGTCGGCTACATTTGCATCCCTAGTTCGAAATAGGGAGCAAGTGTAGACGTACCATAAGCCACTCTGCCACATAGCATAGATCTGGACTTAATGCAATACATTATACCATGTATTAATTAGTAACACAGGATTTTAAAAAATCATTAAGATCAGAGTTTTAGATATCTGCAACACTCCAAAAAAATTCTGTGAAAAGAATCTTTTTTTCCCTTACCTTAAGCCATTAACACCTATATAAACTTTGTTTTAAATATAATCATGCAAATGTCCTGGCACACACCCACCCAATTCAACCTGCTTCTCCACCCAATCCAGCCAGAGGACTGCAGCAAATGAATCGGGGACACCCCAAATAAACTCCCTCCCCACCTTCTCCCCACCTCACTGCACAGATGTCAGCACCCACTCATTGCCTTTCCCCCACCTATCCGTATGCATTCTGCTCCACCCAGCCCAGGTGGGGGCTGGGACAAAATCCTGCTTCTCAAACTAGCAGGCACCAGTAGTCTGTCCTGTCTTAACTCCCAGCTAAAACACAAACGAATTATCCACACATTCCCCCACCTCAAAGCGCAAACAACCCCCCTCCACCTCTCCCCAGTCTCAGCACCTGCCCAACCCTTTTTCCCTCACCTATCCCATGCAGTCAGCCCCTTATCACCCCTTCCCAGAAGGCTTGAGAGTGCTGAGTTTCTGCATCTCCTCATGCAGATGGGACTCTCCAAACTTCCCTCCTCTCTGACTCCTCCTCAGCCAGTTACTTTCTCCCTCCCTCCTCCTCCCCCTTCCCCAAGCCACTTATTTTCTCCTTATCTTCTTTCTTTACCTGCTCACACCTTTATCGTCACACCTTGTCCTCTGTATTTAGTGATTGGTCAACCTGTCTCAGAAGATCCCACATCCCTATTTCAGCTCCTTCTGCTCTACATGTTCTGCTGCAAGGTAGCTTTGATGTTAACAAGCACCTCAACTTATTTTTCCCATCTCTTTTCAATAGACACACCAATGAATGTTCTGTCCTTGAAAACCTCCATACTCCTGACTACAGCTGAGTCAAAAATTGATTTTTTAAAAATTCAGTTGGTGAGCTGAAAACAAATGCTATTTAGTTTTTAACCAAAAGAGAAGGATTTTTGTTTTCTTGCTAAATGGAAAAAATACAAACACAAAATTGAAATGTTTTGAATCTCAGCATCTACTGTTATTATATAATTGTGCCCCCTCCATTGTCTGGCACCCTAATATTTCAAAAAGTCGTGGAGATCGGGAGAAATCCCAGATGATTGGAAAAAGGCAAATGTAGTGCCCATCTTCAAAAAAGGGAAGAAGGACGATCCAGGGAACTATAGGCCGGTCAGTCTTACCTCGGTTCCTGGAAAAATCATGGAATGGATCCTTAAGGAATCCATTTTGAGGCACTTAGAAGAGAGGAAAGTGATTAGGAATAGTCAGCATGGATTCACAAAGGGCAAGTCGTGCCTGACCAATCTGATCAGCTTCTACGATGAGGTAACTGGCTCTATGGATGTGGGAAAGTCAGTGGATGTGATATACCTTGACTTTAGCAAGGCTTTTGATACTGTCTCCCACAATATTCTTGCCAGCAAGTTAAGGGAATGTGGATTGGATAAATGGACAGTAAGATGGATAGAAAGATGGATAGAAGGCCGGGCCCAGCGGGTAGTGATCAATGGCTCGATGTCAGGATGGCGGTCGGTTTCTAGCGGAGTGCCCCAAGGTTCGGTTCTAGGACCGGTTTTGTTCAATATCTTTATTAATGACCTGGATGAGGGGATGGATTGCACCCTCAGCAAGTTTGCGGATGACACTAAGCTAGGGGGAGAGGTAGATACGCTTGAGGGCAGAGATAGGGTCCAGAGTGACTTAGACAAATTGGAGGATTGGGCCACAAGAAATCTGATGAGGTTCAACAAGGACAAGTGCAGAGTCCTGCACTTGGGACGGAAGAATCCCAAGCACAGTTACAAGCTGGGGACCAACCAGTTAAGTAGTAGTTCTGCAGAAAAGGACCTGGGGTTACAGTGGATGAGAAGCTGGATATGAGTCAACAGTGTGCCCTTGTAGCCAAGAAGGCTAATGGCATATTAGGTTGCATTAAGAGGAGCATTGCCAGCAGATCCAGAGATGTCATTATTCCCCTTTATTCGGCTCTGGTGAGGCCACATCCGGAGTATTGTGTCCAGTTCTGGGCCCCCCACTACAAAAAGGATGTGGACACATTGGAGAGGGTCCAGCGGAGAGCAACCAAAATGATTAGGGGGCTGGAGCATATGACTTATGAGGAAAGGCTGAAGGAGTTGGGTCTGTTTAGTTTGCAGAAGCGAAGAGTGAGGGGGGATTTGATAGCAGCCTTCAACTTCCTGAAGGGAGGTTCCAAAGAGGATGGAGAGAGGCTGTTCTCAGTAGTGACAGATGGCAGAACAAGGAGCAATGGTCTCAAGTTGTGGTGGGAGAGGTCCAGGTTGGATATTAGGAAAAACTATTTCACTAGGAGGGTAGTGAAGCACTGGAATGGGTTACCTAGGGAAGTAGTGGAGTCTTCATCCCTAGAGGTGTTTAAGTCTCGGCTTGACAAAGCCCTGGCCGGGTTGATTTAGTTGGGATTGGTCCTGCCTAGAGCAGGGGGCTGGACTTGATGACCTTCTGAGGTCTCTTCCAGCTCTATGGTTCTATGATTCTATGATTCTATGATTCACACAACTATGAAAATTTACCTGCTAAAAATAAATAAATGCTTAAAGACAAAATTTTGCACAACTGTGATCATTTAAATTAAAAATACTAAAAATAAACATTGATATTATCTATCATAATTATTTAAAACAGATTTATTTTTCATAATTATTCATTGAATAATTGTGAATATTAATTCCAGCTATGATTTGTTTTGGCTATTTGCTACTGTGTGGTTGGTTATCTGGATCACATGGCTCCGTTTCTGCTCCGTGACATGATGACTGAAACTTTTTAAACAAGAAAATAATCAATAACAATTAGCTGAACAATAAATAATATATTTAATGCGATTAATTTTTTGGACATATACTCATTCTTGTTAAAATGTATGAAACTTTAGAGATTTGTGAATACTTTCAGAAAAGATTCAACATGAATCACAATTTTTTATGACAATATTTGTGAATCATGGGTAATGGATGAGACCAAAGATATTGATTCCGACTGCTATCACTTTTTAGCAAAGTTCAACAAATGTAAAACTGCTGCCACTGTAAAGAAGCCTAAGGAGTCCAGAAATTCTCTTCCCAACAAACACTTGTTCTTTTTGCTAAACGGAGAGACATGGCAGTCAAGGACGATACCGGCCTGGAGTATAAGCTCGTCTGCAAAACGTTGAGGAGAAAGATGATAGAAGATTATGAGCAGTATCGCCTTGCAAAACAGCAAACAGCAGTTAAAGAGAAAACAAGTTTGTGAAGAGCTCAGCATGAAATCCAGCTAAGCCAAACTCTTCCAAGTGCATTTGTTGATGAAGAAGGTAGAAGAACGACAAACAGACGTGAAATGGAACAGATATGCCGGTGCTTTTATAGTGAACTGTTTTTGTCGGCAACAGCAGTAGAGCCATTGTACCTGGGCTCCCAAACCTGATGTGCTATGCAAGGGAGTGGCAGCGGCCATTCAGAAGATGAAGTTGGGAAGAGCAGTAGTTTTAGACCAAGTACATGTAGAAGAACTTCGTGCATGAGGTGATATACTCTTAAAAGCCCTTAGTGAGAGATTCTCAAGATACATTAAAGAGGGGAAAATTCCAAAAGATTGAAAGAGATTGCAAACTGTTCTTCTGCTGAAAAAAGGCAATTGAGAAGACATTCGCAACTATCGACCCATCTGTCTGTTTCCTCATCTTTATAAGGTCTTTATGAGAATGATCTATGTCCATATTGGGGGTGTCCTTGAGAAAAACATGAGACGGGAACAGGCAGGTTTCCATAGGAGATTCTCCACCATGGACCACATTTTTGTGGTCACACAGACGACTGAAAGGTGTAGAGAGTACAAGATCCCACTATTCTTGTTGTTCATTGACTTTAAAAAAGCCTTTGACTCAGTGGAACAAAATGCAGCTTTAAGTGCTCTCCTTTCGCAGGGCATTTCCCCTGTGTATGTTAGAATCATACAAAATTCCATGAAGGATGCAACTATGGAAATCATGCTTTTTGATGATCCCTTGATCATCAAAGTTAAGTGAGGAGTAAAGCAGGTGGATGTTTGTTCACCAACATTGTTTGCCAGCATCCTGGAAAATGTCTTGTGGAAGATCGAAGTGAAAGATGGATTTCTGATTGATGGTGAGGTTCTTCAGATGCTCCTTTTTGCAGATGACATCATCCTAATTGTGTCAAAATCTGAAACATTGCAAACCCTTTTCAATGACCTCGGCAAGAACATGAAGGAGATTGACCTGACCATTCACACTGGAAAAACAAAGTGGATGAAAAATGCATATCACCCAGAGTACATCATGCAGCTGGATGGACAGTCTGTTGAGCTGGTGGAGCAGTATGTATATCTTGGACAAGCATTGCAGATGGAGAATGAGTTGGGCCTGGAGTTGAGCAGGAGAAGGAGGTCGAAATTGGATTGCTTCTGGGAGTCTGCACCATGTTTTTGCTGATCCCAAACTTTCTACCATCGCAAAAGCCCATCTCTTTAATACCAGTGTCCTTCCGGTAATTCTGTATGGTTGCAAAACCTGGAACATGATGCTTACAGAAGAATTAAAGCAAACCCCCCGAAGAGCAATGGAAAGATGCATGGTGGGTGTAAGTAGGCTACAGCACGTTACTATTGATGATCTGCACGCAAGACGCAGTATCAGCAATATCATCCAAGTGATGTATGATCGGAAAAGGAGATGGGCTGGCCATGTACCGTGAGTGAAAGACAAAAGATGGACAGCGCGTACATTCCATTGGTATCCACGAGACGTAAAAAGAACAAGAGGAAGGCCTCCAGCATATTGGGTGGATCCTTTATGGAGGATTAATGGAAGGACGTGGACAAGAACCACACACAACAGGATGATGTGGAAAAGTTGAGATCTCATCAGTGGTGAGACTATCTGCATCAATGAAATCACAGATCTTCCAAGTATTCTAAGTATTTTGAAATAACAAGCAGAGCGTCCATACTACCAAGCCCATTATTTCAAAATAACAACTCCTGCTTTTCATGAGGAATAACACTTATTTTGAAATAGTTATTTCGGGAGTTATTGTTATGAAATAAGTTATTTCGATATAATTTCCTAGTGTAGACATGCCCTAAGGTGCCACGGTATGACTCATTGTTTTATAGCATCTTGATTGGCTTTTTGGTGCAGCTTTTAGTGACCGGGGCGAGGGGGGCGGGGCTAAAGATCAGCTAGTTGCCTGGTCTCACAAGCTAAGTGGATGCACTCAAAGGACTATGTATTGCTGGAGCAGTGGTCTCCAAACCATAAGATCACTTCTTCAATTTAAGTACAATGTAAGATCTACCTCAAATGCAAATACCCTTGCCCGGCTTCCTTCCTGCTCCTGCGCAATCCATCCCCCTCACTCAGCCATCCTCACTCACTTTCACTAGGCTGGGGGAGGAGATTGGGGCCAGGAGGGGTTTCAGGGTGAAAGCTTTGGGAAGGAATTTGGGTGCAGGGGGACTCATGTCTGGGGCAGGAGGTTAGTTGTAGGACAAGGTTCAGGGCTGGGACAGGGGTTCAGGAAGCAGGCTCAGCCTGGGTACCGTTTAACTGAGACGGCTTCCGACTAGTGGAGCAGTGGGGTTAAGGCAGGCTTACTCCTGCCCTGGCCCTGCACCACTCCTGAAAGCAGCTGACATGTACAGCAAAGGCTCCATGGCGCCATGTGCTGCCCCTCATCTACAGGCCCTGAGCCTACAGCTTCTACTGGCCATGGTTCTCTATTGTTGATCAATGGGAGCTGCAGGAGTGGTGTCCGCAGGCAAGGACAGCATGTGGAGACCCCCCTGCTCTGCCTTTCTCAGGGGCTGCCGGGTCATGCGCCACTTCCAGGAGCAGCAATTACCACAGGGATAATGACTCCAGACACAACAGGTTCAGCATTTTAGAACTCACTTCTCAAAGAATTAAATTTAAGTGTAAGAGAGAAACGAAAACTATGAAATGCACAGACCAGTCAAAAATCCAACATAATGCTCTTTGCAAGCAGTAAAAGTAGTAACAACCCCCCACGTATGTGTTGGGTCAGGAGATGAGAGTGAAGGACAATGTGTGTTTGTGAGAATAACAGAGATTTGCATTGCCAAGCTCCTTCCATCCCCTTCTCTCTGTGTGGAGGTAGGGTACAGGAGTGGGGGGAGGAAGGACACCCTGACATCAGCTCCCCTTTCCCTCCCACACCCTGCACAGTGAACAGGCAGCTCCCAGAGGGGCATATCCAAGGCAGAGGGCAGGAGCAGCATGACAGTAGATGGAGAGGCAATTAACGTGCCAGCGCTTGATAACTTCCCGGCCAAACAGTCAGGATCACCTGTCAGAGGCTCTGAGATTTACCGATAGATCCCAAACTACTGGTTGGTGACCACTGTGCTAGAGCCTTTCCTGTATTAGAGCCTAGAGAGGACTAGAACTGCTACTGGATTTTTCAGTGGTGTATGAAATAGCTTGAGGAAGCAGAGTGAACGAGCGCTGGGCTTTAATGTCCATCAGCCAAGTTTTTGTCAAGCAACTAGAGCAGGTGAGAGTCTTGGGCCATGGATGATGAGGGATTTGTTGACCTGCTGGCCTTGCACTGATTGACTGTAAGTGCCTGGGACTTTTGTTTTGGTTCTGTGTGGGCTGACTGTTTACTGATTGCACTGTTTTCCATGCTGGTCTATATCTCCTCTTTAGGTTTCTTTATTCTGTGGTTTGTGCTGAGAAAAGGTGTAAGTGGGTGACCACATTGATTGTTGCTGCCGGTGAGTTTGTTTTGCCACAGCTACCTACAGAGCAGATTGTTCAACTTGCACTCCACACGGTCTATACGAGATATAGGAGAGATCCACTTATCTGATAATAACTCTTTTGTGGCTTGGGCAAGTAACTTCTCTTATGGAAAAGCCCTATTGCAAATGAGAAAGGGTCTCACACAAGCCCATCTACTTAGCCAAACTACTATTCAGCAGTCAGTGTCTAGATGCTAAAATGGTGGAGGCAGTAGAAATGCCTTGGAGAGATTACAAAAGAACAGACACATGCTCTGGTGATTTCCATATATACTAAAAACTTTCAAGATGTCTACACAATCTAATTGGAACCTCACTAGTTAATAATTACCTGCTGCATTGTTCTATAAAAAGAATTTTTATAACATCTTCCTAGAATCAGAGAAATATAGGACTGGAAAGACCTGATGAACTCATCAAGATAAACATCCTGGGCTGATGCAATATCAAGCAAACCTAGATTATTCCTGACAGTTGTTTGTGTAGTAATATGAGGGCCTAAAAACAAAAGCCAAAGGCAGGCTCCTACTCACAGCTTAGCTTTGCATTATATTAAACATGTTTTTCCATTGTTAGCTAGGTCTCAGGCCTCAAACCAAGCCTGTACTACATGGGCTTTTTTGTTTTAGGCCCTCATATTACTACAGTTTATACAACCTGTTCTTAACAACTTCCCTGGAAAACCTTTCTAGAGCTTAACTATCCTTATAACGTTTTTCCTGATACCTAATTTAAATCTCCCCTACTGCAGGTTACTTTTTATACTACTGTCAGCAGGCAAGGAGACCAATTGATCACAGTTTTCTTTATAACTACCATTAACATATTTGGAGACTGTTGTCAGGTTCCCCCTTCAGTCTTCTTTTCTCAAGAGTGATCGTGGCCAGATTTTAGAACATCAGAATGTCCATACTGGGTCTAGGGTTGCCAGATTAAAAAAAAAAAGGAGGGGGGGACCAAACTTGTTGAGCAAAAAAAAAAAAAACCTGCGCCTTTAAATTCCCCTGCTCCTCCCACTCCTGCCAGATGTGGCAGGGGATAAATGTCTCCACCAGCCTTCCATTCGGGAAAAACAGAAAATGTCGGACATTTTACATATCCAGTATTTTCTGTTTGTTTTTTTAACCAGACAGGAGATGCAATTACCGGACTGTCCGGGCAAAAACCGGACACCTGGCAACTCTAACTGGGTCAGACCAAAGGTCCTTCTAGCTCAGGATCCTGTCTTCTGACAGTGGCCAATGCCAGGTGCTCCCAAAGGGAGTGAACAGAAACAGGTAATCATCAACAGGAGATCCCTCTCCTGTCATCCATTTCCAGCCCCTTTCCTTATAGGTCAGGCTTTCTAAACCTTTTACCTTTTCTGCTGCTTTCCTCTGGACGCTCTCCAATTTGTTCACATGTTTTCTGAAGGGTAATACCCAGAATTGGACACAATACTGGAACTGAGGTATTGCTAAGCAAAGCAGGACAATTACCTCCCATATCTTACATATGACACTCCTGTTAATAAACCACAGAATATTAGCCTTTTTTTGCAACTGTGTCATACGGTTGGCTGATATTCAATTTGTGATCCACTATAATCCCTAGATTCTTTTCAGCAATACTATCACCTTGCCAGTTAGTCTACATTTTGTAGTTGTGCATTTGATTGTTTTCTTCTCAAGTGAAGTACGTTTTACTTGTCTATTGAATTTCTTCTTGTTGGTTTCAGATCAATTCTCCAATTTGCCAAGATCATCTTGAATTCTAATTCTGTCCTCTAAAATGCTTGCAACATCTCCCAGCTTGGTGTTATTCACAAATTTTATAAAAAAGGCTTTCCACTCCATTATCCCAGTGCATTAAACTACTGAACAGTACCAGACCCAGGACAGTCCCCTGCAGGTTCCCACACTGGGCTGAATGACAGTACTCAAAGAGTAATTATCAATGGTTTGCTGTCAAAATGGCAAACCATTGATAACTTTGAGTATGGTCTTTCAACCAATTGTTCACCCATCTTCTAGTAACTTCAATCTAGACAATATTTCCCTAGTTTGCTTATACTAATGCCATGTGGGACTGTTGAAAACTTTGCTAAAATCAATAAGGTATATTTTTAAAAGTGTTTAAAATTGTGATCTATCACTTTATATTCTTAAGCATTTTTCCTGGCTTTCTGTACAGAAGCATGTACTCAGAGACAGTCTGCAGCCAGCCAGTTTAAAATAAGATGAGGTGAGATGTGCCTCTCTGTTTTAGCCAACCTGCTTTCCCCATATCTCCCAACTTTTCAAGAAACTAAAGCAAAATGCAGCACGACTCGAGCTTGGAACATCCACCTCTCTGTAGATGGAAATATACTGGCCAAATTTAATTGGCATTGTGACCTAGCACCTAGGGATTGTGACAACCACTCAGATTTGGCCCAGCTGTCCCTTCAAAGACAGAATGGAGGCCAGCCCAAATGTGAGTGTCACTGTGAGACCTTGT
This sequence comes from Rafetus swinhoei, assembly GCA_019425775.1. NCBI lineage: Eukaryota > Metazoa > Chordata > Testudines > Trionychidae > Rafetus > Rafetus swinhoei. The sequence goes on along the minus strand of CM033429.1, from coordinate 7,954,796 downwards.
ACCAGGTGGCAACTGTTACCCACATTTCACTGGAGACCACCCAGGGTTACACTCATATAGATTTATTAAATGAGGAATTAACAATCCACTATATGGTTAAACTCAAGGGGATTGAGCTATCATTGAATGTCACTATAGCTGGGTTAAATTTAAGGGGAATCAGCTATCTCACACTCATTCATTCTTTGATTCCCACAGGCTATGTCTACACTACATGCTTCTTGTGCAAGAAGCCTTTTGTGCAAGAGTTTTTGCGCAAAAACTTATTGTGCAAGAGCAAGTCCACACCTCATTTCCACAGAATCGCCATCAGGGCACCTGTGCTTTTTCCCATAGGAAAAACCTCTGGAGCGTCCACACTTGCCTTTTTGAGCAATAGCTGTAGCGCAAAAAGGAGTTATGCCTCGTAAAAGGAGGTTTACCTACTCCAGAAAAAGCCCTCTCTTCTGCTATTTTACTGTTGATTTACTTGCACAAAAACGCATTTGAGGTGTGGATGCTCCACAGGTTTTTGCGCAAAAACAGCTGTTTTTGTGCAAAAACCTTGTAGTGTAGATGTAGCCTCAGGCACTCACACACTTACACAGGCAAAAGGTTGCAGACTGAGCCAGGGCATATTATGTCCGGAGTATCTGCCTGCAGTCATGGATCCCAGCCGGGCCAGGGAGTTGATCGTAAAGAGGGCTTCTGCCACATTTATTGGAACTAGGCAGCTCCTGTCAAGCATACAGGGTCCTTCCTCCACGTTCATGAAGGACCATGCCCAGACCTCCCTTGATTGGGGGTCCTTTGTTTGCTTAGAGCAGCGGTGATTGCTTTAATTAGTCACCACCTGGCTCCACTGTTTAGCTTTGCTGTTTCCCTCACCCCAAACACTCTCGGCTGTGTCTACACTGGCATGATTTTCCAGAAATGCTTTTAACAGAAAAGTTTTCCGTTAAAAGCATTTTCGGAAAAGAGCGTCTAGATTGGCATGGACGCTTTTCCGCAAAAGCACTTTTGCGGAAAAGCTCGTGCTAATCTAGACAGCTTTCATAAAAAAGCCCGATCGCCATTTTCGCGATCGGGGCTTTTTTGTGGAAAACAAATCTCAGCTGTCTACACTGGCCCTTTTGCACAAAAGTTTTGCGCTAAAGGGACTTTTGCCCAAACAGGAGCAGCATAGTATTTCCGCAAAAGCACTGATTTCTTACAGTAGGAAGTCAGTGCTTTTGCATAAATTCAAGCGGCCAGTGTAGACAGCTGGCAAGTTTTTCCGCAAAAGCGGCTGATTTTGTGGAAAAACTTGCCAGTCTAGACACAGCCTCTCCTGTCTCCATTCACACACACAGTCTTATCACTACTTAGAGCAAGTTACAAGCAAAGTGTCTGAAAGTTACAAAGATTATAAAGTTGCAAAGCTCGACAATCACCAAGCTTACAGTAAGTTTCTGAGCTTATAAAGCAAAGTGGCTGAGAGTTACAAAGCTCAACAATCTTACAACTGCAGAATTTAAAAGGCAAAGTAGCTGAAAGTTACAAAGAAACAAGTACAAAGCTTCAAAGCACAATGGCTACAAAGATACCTTCCAAAGCACAGCAACTGACTGAAAACAATTTCCATCTTAATCATCTACAAATCATCAGTAATAAAGTGACTTAGAAGACACCTAGCCCCTCTCCCCTAAAACGGTGTTCACAGCAATGCAGTCAGCAGCAGGTTTTGTCAAGTCATGTGTTGGCAGGACCTTACTATTTAATGCATTTCCAGAAAATGTATCTGTAAATCAAGCAATAGCTCAAGCGGAGGCTTTATACAACAGCAACAACACTTGTTTTGGGGCCCTCTCAAAAGGGACGGTCAGGAACAAACTGCTCTTCCCACCAGGCAGTCCTGAATGAAGGAAATGTTCTGCTGAGAGAGTTAGTGGTCAAAGTCGGTCTGTCTCATGAAACCTAGGAGCAACATCTCTCTCTCTCTCTGACTCTCTCTCTCTCTCTCTTTTGGATTTTTGTGTATTCTAAATTCTAAGAAATAAAATCATATTACAATGGAACTTTCTTCTACCAAGAGTGTTTTATGTATTTACCTTACCTATCACTTTGCTATGAAGTGTAACAATCAGAACATCTAGAATCTGGCAAGTTCTGTTGTCATTACAGTGCCCATATCCAGTGAACGTGTGTTTCTGGCAGGGCCGGCCTTTGGACTGGGTGATCTTGGCACAGGCCCAGAGCACCACAGCCAGCGGAGGCACCACAAAGGGCTGGGACCTCCCCTTTGGCTCCTTTTTTCTGCATGTGGGCTGGCTTTTCTCTTTCCCCTCCCCTCTGGCCAGTAGAGGGCTCAATTCCACCCAGTCCCTCCCTCCTGGGGAGCCTAGAGCTGTGATCACGTCCTTCTCTGCCAGAAACAAGTTTGCAGCATGAGACTGAACAGGTGGGGGCTAGGCAAAGCTAGAGAGAGGGGGAGTCAAGCTCAGGGAGTAGAGCCAGGCACCCGGACTTCAGGGAACAGTGTGTGTGTGTGGTGGGTGGGGGAACCAGGCTGGGGATGGCTGCGACAGGAGTGTGGCTGGGAAGGGAAAGGAGGAGGGGCATTGTGTGGCTCAGTGAGATAGAAGTGAATGGGCTAGGGCCACCTTGGGAGCAGTCTGGTGCCCCTAGGGCAGTGGTCACCACCCAGTAGATTGGGATCTACTGGTAGATCTTGGAGTCTCTGACAGGTGAACCTGACTGGTTTGGCCCTATGGCTATCAAGTGCCAACACTTCAGCTGCTCCTCTTCCCACTGCTGAACATCTCCAGCCCTTTGCCTTGGAGCTGTTCCCCCAGGAACCTCCTGCTTGTTGTGCAGGGCAGGGAAAGGAGAGGTGGGAGCTGAAGTCAAGGGGTTCCCCTTCTCCCACCTTGTATCCTATCTTCACAGAGCAGAGTGGGGGCACAACAGGATTAGGGATAGAGCAAGTCTGCTGGCTGCTTTTGGGAACGGTGCAGAACTGGGGCAGGGTGAGCCTGCCTTAGCCCCACTGCATCATCACCCAGGAGCCAGCTGAGGTAAGCAATGCCCAACTGAGATCAACATCCTAAACCCCTACCCAATCATGAACCGCCTCCTATACCTCAAGCTCCTGCCCATGCCCTGATCCCCCATGCATCCAAACACCCACCCAGAGCCTGCACCTATCCCCTCCTGCAACTCAACTGCCTGCCCCAAGCTCAGCTCAGAGCCCCTCCCCATTCCAAATCCCATAACCAAAGACCAGAACTTGCACCCCAACCCTCTGCCCCAGCCTGGTGAAAGTGAGTGAGGATGGGGGAGGGAGGGAGGGAGGATGAGTGAGCAGGGGCTGGGCCTCAGAGAGGGGCGGGGCCTCAGAGAGAGGCGGGGCAAGGAGCACAAAGGAGGCAAGGCCAGGGTATTTGGGTTTGAGGTAGATCTTGGATTGCACTTTGTCAAGGCTTTTCCCCTACTCTGGCACAATGAATGCAGAAGTGGGGGCCTGCAAAAGTACCCCAAAACCTTATATTTCCAGGCTTTGGTACAAAACTTCCTCCCAAAATCTTAAAAACCTAGATTTTGGGGATAAAAATCCACTGCCACCACCCAAGTAATGGTAAGAAAACCAGGGAAGAGATCACTTGGGAAATCTCATCCCTAAAGTAAAACCAGGACACAAAAATTAACCAAAACCAGGTTACTAAAAAAGAAAGAACTTTTATTATCACCACAATACTCCTGTTACAAGCAGAATGACTAGATGGAAAAGTCACCAAGTAATATACTCCTGGGGGACTCCCATGGGCCAAAAACTTAGTTACAAAGGAGAGGAAAACCCATGTTTAAATGCACAGACATCAGATTCCTGTTCCCAAACCATAAAACAATAAAATGGATTTATCTAAACTTTACCCTACTTACAGATGGTGAAGAGTCTTTTCTTGGAGAGAGACATTTTGTCTGTGTCCCTCAGAATCTGGAGAGAAACTGCTCAGAGACAAAGGAGGGAAAAAGCCCAAAAATTCCTTTGTCTCAATTTGAAATCGCTATCTGCATTTCTATTGGCTGAGCAGATACGTGTCTAGGTACAGTTAACCCCTTAGTCCCCAGGCTGCTGGCTAACTCTCATGGTCATCACACTTTGATTCAAAAAGTGATCTCTGCAAAGAAAATGAATGCACATGAGGCATGAGAAACAAGCATGGTGGGTCTGATGTATCCAGAAACATAGTAGCTTAATATAAATAAAACAACAAATCAGTATAAAAGAGAAATCATGACAATGAGAGAATCATATGGGAGGTAGGCCTGGTTCAGTTAAAGAATCAAGACAAGGCCAGAAACCAGGGCTGGCCTTAGGGAAAATGACGCCCTGAGCGATCTTGTATTTTGGCACCCCTGCCCTCCCCCAGGGCATGGGTGCTCCCCTGTCAGGGCTGTTCCCCACTCTGGCATTCTGAGTGCAGAAGGTGTGGGGCCTGCCAGAGACCTTAAAAATACCTCGGCTCTATAGGCTCTGCTTACAAAAACTCCCCAGAGTTACAGATTCACTGACACTGGGAGATAGGCTGCCACCATCAAGTGAATTAAAAACCCTGAAAACCAGGAACACTTGAATTTCTTCCTGAGGGGTACACTAAGGTCTTTTAGCACAAGAGAGCTTGAAAAAAGAAAAAAAAAATCAGGAAACAATTGCAATTCTGATAGCTGGCCTTCAGGCTAGGCAGGCACACACAGAGACCTCCTGTTACCTTCCAGGACACAAGAATCAAATAATCGTCTTTAAAAGGGTGATTTTATTAACAAAACAAAAAGACTTTATCAAGTATGCTTGATAAAGCATACTTGGTTGCTAGGTGCCACAGAGCAACTAAGAAAAGAATAGATCAAAACACAGAGAAAAAATGGTATCTCTAGCACAGCTTAGGTATAGTGAATGGCGGGAGGGAGGCACATGGATTTCACACAGAGAAGTTTAACCAAACAGCAAAGAAAGAAAAATACCCTGATTGTGACTAAACATACTCTGATGGCAACATTTCTCTATCTACTCATCTACTTCAAGGTCCATTCCATTCCCATGCCCAATATTCCTTGCAGACATGGTAATTCTGTTTGATTACTTCATCTTGCTTCCTCCAGTATATATTTATAATTTAAATTTCAGCACTGTATCCCATTGGTTCTTCTGGCTCCCCGCCAACACCTTTAACTACCTGAGTTTAACCCTTTAGTCACCGAGTGCTGGCCAGTACTCCTACCCATTTTCCTTGGCCACCATGGGCTTCCCCACCCGTGTACCCCTATCCTGTGCCCCTTTCCCATTAACTCCTGCCCCCTAACTCCTACACTGTGCCTTTAACCCCAACATTTTGCATCCTTCACCCCAACCTCTGCACTTCCCTCCCACCTGCACCGCCAATCCCAGCTCTGAGTTGCCAGTGTGCCTACCACACTGCCTCCCTGCCTAGTATCACCCAACACCTTATGCCCAGTAACCCCCATTCCCAGTCACCTCACCCAGAGATCACCACAAATCCCTGTGCCCAATGCCCTCCCACCCACAGACCCTCTGTACTTCCCAGCACCCCCAAAACTGCCCAGGACTCCTGAGGGCATTTGGCACCAAAAAATTAATATTCTGTGCACAATATTTTAAAATTCTGCACATTTCATTGCCAATAAGTAAATGTGAAGACTCCAGCATGGGAGTGGCAAATGCAGGCCACTGGCTGCATGAAAGTGGAAAATCACACTGCACATCCCTCCCACACTGCTCTCCTAGGACAGGGACTTGGCAGTGAGATAGGGCTGGGTGCATGGCAAAAGGCCACAGGGAAGAATTTTACATGATGGTGGAGATATCGGCAATGACCCAAACCCATTTGAATGACAAAACAGAACTAGCTAATGCTAATGACTGAGTCCAGGCCTCATCCAGGACTTGGCCTGCCGTGGCTCTGGGCTGTCAGCCTGAAGTGCAGAGAGGGGCTTGGAATGTGCAGTTGAGTAAGAAATGAAATTCCATTCAGGCACCATCCCCAAGAAAAAGCAACGTCTCTTTTCCCTAAATAAAAGTTTTTAAAAGCAAGTCCATCTTCCCGCCTAGATTGATAACAGCTCGCTCCCTGACTTGCATTCCACAGCCCTGATTGCTGCTTTTCTGCTCCAGGTACCCATCCACACATACACACACACACACACACACACACACACACACACACACACACACACACACACACACACACACACACACACACACACACACACACACACACACACACACACACACACACACACACACACACACACACACACACACTGTTTTAGTGTCAATTTCTTGTCGACACAGGCATATGATTAATCATGGGCAGGAGCATTGACCTTTTATTTTCTTGTAACTATTTTCTTTGCAATTATCTGTGAACTTGTGAAACCTGAGTACCACTGGAAAAATGACGCTAACTGCATCTCTCTCTCCCTACGCCATGTGGCATTAAAGGTTTGGGTGTAAAACATTAGACATTGTCTGTACCTATTCTAGGTACTCCTTTACTGCCTCTGCTCCCAGGGGAAACACCCTCCACTTTGGGAAAAATTGTAACAAATAGTTCCACTCATTGGTATAGTTTAGGACAGCGTGGAAGGAAAGTGGGAGACCTCTGCCAAACTGGGAGCAGATGCCTACTTTTTTTTTAACTGGGAAAGAGGTTAGTAAAATAAGCCCCAGGCAACAGACACCAACAGCTGTGTGGACTGCGTGGGGTTAGGTGGGTGTAGAGTCTTTCTTTGCTGTGTTTTTTCACAGCCTTGCCTGCATGTGCCTCTGCTGTGGTTGCAAATCTGGATTGTTACAGACACAGAGGCACTTTGTCCTTGATCTCGGCAAGAGGTAGGCTAGGAAGTGAGCAGCTGGCACAGGAATCACAGGAGAAATTTCCCTGCCATTCATGTCCCTCTGGAAAGGGGAATGTCAGATCCCATTTAAAGGGCTAGGACAATCCACCTTGGAGTGCTCACAGGAGCAAAGAGAAGGAGATTAAACTTTTCTTTAAGGAGACTGGTGAGCGCTCAGAAAAATCAGTGTGTGTGCTGTTAGTTGTCAGCATCATCTTTTTCAAAATAGGTCTTTTTTTTTCAGATATCATCTTTCTGTCTGTTTGCTCTATTTTTAATGCATTTGTCATTTGCATTTTTAATGTGATCCACACTATGCTCTTTTCCCACTTTCACCTTCACTGTGTCTTTCTCCCTTAACTCATCCCTTTGCTCCTAGAGTGGGTTTAAGATTGAGCTGACCTCTAGAATTCATGACATTCAAGGGGTGTGTGACATTAGATTAAACAAGTTCACCTAGCCCTACTTTTAATCAAAGGTATTTATTGGTTATAATTCTCTTGCCTTTTTGGTGACATTTGGGTCCCTGGATACATTTGAATTTAATTTTTTAAAACTGAAGTTCATCTGTGCCTTGGGCTGGTGCATTTTTTAAACAGTAAATTTTTTTAAAGTCAAGCCATGATCACATGTACCAGTTAAATATTTACAGTGTGGTGAATTTATGAAAGTAGTCTTGCTATGACTTGTAATTTTATTACAGATTTTGTGATATCTCATGTTTTTCTTAAGGTTCCATCTCTTGGAAGTACATAACTATGGAACAATCTCACCTTTCATTTTAAAAAAGCCAAAATAAGTTTCTAGCTCTTATGAGTGCAGAGGAAAGCATGAAAATGTGACCTTATACCAAAAAGCAAATCAAAATAACCCCAATGTTGCCATTTTCTAGACCTCATGATTTTTAAGAAAATCTCATAATTTTTGAGCAGCCTAATCCATGATTTTGATAGATTACATAGAGATTTTAATAAGGATGAGAAGCTGTTAGATTTTTTTAAGCATAGGAGGATGTGAATCATTTCCACCTGGAATAAATTGTGGATGAGGTGTGAAGGGCAAGCATAGCCAACATTTTAACAAGGTACCTTATCAAACTTTATAAGATTAGGAGCTCAGACAACTTTAGTGATGAGCAGCAGGATAAAACTTGTATATAAATTACCACTTGATGCTTTTGGGGTTCTTACATAAGGGCTGCGTCTAGACTGGCATGATTTTGTGGAAATACTTTTAACGGAAAAGTTTTTCCGTTAAAAGTATTTCCGCAAAAGCGCGTCTAGATTGGCACGGTTGCTTTTGTGCAAAAAGTGCTTTTGCGCAAAAGCATCCGTGGCCAGTCTAGACGTGATTTTGCGCAAGAAAGCTCCGGTGGCCATTTTCGCCATCGGGGCCTTTTTGCGCAAAACAGTCCTTCCCTGTCTCTTGCGCAAGTATTCTTGCGCTAGAGGGCTTTTTCCCGAGCGGGAGCGTGAAAGTATTTGTGCAAGAAGCACTGATTTTGTACATTACAAAGTCAGTGCTCTTGCGCAAATTCAAGCGGCCAGTGTAGACAGCTGGCAAGTTTTTGCGCAAAAGCAACCGCTTTTGCGCAAAATCTTGCCAGTCTAGACGCATCCAAGGTGTTTGCCTCATAGATCCTGGTGCTCTGTGATGGGAACTTTCCAAGGACATGTCCTTCCAGGAACTTTCTTCCTGCTCTTTGGGCTCTGGTGGTCTGTGAAATGCCACTCAAACACCTCAGTCAAAAGATGAAGCCCTCTCCATGCACAAACGTACACTTCCAGCAATTGGAGCTCCTAGAAGGGATTGGCAAAGCTTTCTGTGCTCTGCTGGGTAAGGACAATGATCCTTTCCCTTTTGGCTCTGGGAATTACCTCAGACCTACTGAATAATTTGAAGGAATTGTTCTGACATAAAGTGTAAGGCGAAAAAGAGACCAACCATATAATCTGGTCCAAGGGTTCTCAAGCCCTGCACTGTGACCCTCTTCTGACAACAAACATTTCTGCATAACTTTGGAGGTGGGGGGGGGGTGAAGCTTGAGACCACTCATGCTGGGTGGGTTGTGGGGGGGGCCAAAGCTCAGCCCTAGATGAGAGGCCTATAATTTGAGCACTGACACCCAGGCTGAAGCTTTGGCTCTGGATGGTGGAGGCATAGCAGGCCTGCTGCCCGTGGGAGGGGACAAAGGGGGCAGTTGTTCTGGGGCCTGGCAAGTCAAAGGGGCCTGGAACTCCCAGCTGTTGCCACTACTACAGTGACAGCAACAGTGGCCAGAGCCCTGGGCCCTTTAAATCTCCACCGGAGCACCTTGAGTTACGGCATGCTCTGTGTGGCTCTGAGGGTCAGTGGGGTGAGGGACTGGCTGCCCGGCCCCACCTCTTTTTAGAGTGTGGAGCCTGGCCCAGCCCCCAGACCTTACTCAGGGGCCCACAGAGACTGTTGGTTGGCACCCCTGGTGCTCAGGCTTCAGCAAATCTAAGCCAGCCTAGGGCGATCCCCACTTGGAGGTCCCTCCCGACTCACAGTTTGAGTGCCACTGATTTAGTCTGAGCTCCTGTTTATTACTATCCACCAATACCACACTCACAAATCCAACAATTAGTGGCAAGAGTCCATTATTATGTAAATCATGCAGAGAGACACACGTTCTCACTAGGACTCTCCTAAGTATGTCCTCAGCATGGCTACGTCTATACTGCACCCTTCTTCTGCAAAAGCTTATGCAAATGAAGCGCGGAGTAAAATATCACTGTACTTCATTTGCATAATTAATTAGGGGCCATTTTTGTGCAAGAGGCTTTTGAACAAAAAAGGGGCTGTGTAGACGGCTCCTTTTTGTGCAAAAACCCCCTCTTGCGCAAGAGGGGGTTTTTGTGCAAAAAGGAGCCGTCTACACAGCTCCTTTTTGCATAAAAGCCTCTTGTGCAAAAATGGCCCCTAATTAATTATGCAAATGAAGCACGGTGATATTCTACTCCGCGCTTTATTTGGATAAGCTTTTGCGGAAGAAGGGTGCAGTATAGACATAGCCCATGTGAGTGATTTCAGCAAGATTCTTCTCTGTGGCTTCCCCCTCTTTTTCCCTGCATGGAAGGTTGTGTCCAGCAACATCCCATTTTTAGGGACAGCAGGTGTCCTAAAATTCCTACATCATGCAATGTTTTGGCCTTGCCATGCCCTTGAGCTATAGGTGCCCACTGAAGAGAAATACTTAGGAGAGTGAGTCAACTATGAAGTTACCAGAAATCAATACTCTTTAATATCTGAAGAATAAGGGCATGATCCATAACAAAACAGGGGGGGTGGAGTGGGTAGGAAAGTACAGGCAGGAGATTGGTTTAGCATAAAATCCTGTCACTTCTAGAATCCTGAGTTGTGTTCAAAAAAGTTTGGTCTCATTCCAGTCTATAGTGAGCTGCTGTTGAGTAGATAACAAAATCTGACATAAATGGCAGTCTCTGACTATCTAGCAGATGTATACGGCAGATGTATACAGATGTATCACCATAATATCTGGATTTATTTTGATGAACTTACCTTCACAGCATCTCTTTGAGGTACTCTCCCATGACAAAGACAGGGAAACTGAGGCTCAGAGAGGTTGAGTGTCTTGCCCAAGGTCACATAGGAAGTTTGTGGCAGTGCCCCAGCAGTTGTAGTATGGCAAGGCCTAGATGCCTCAATCATAGATTACAGCCACAGTGTGCAAGACTCTATATAAATGCTGTGTAAGCTTTTTTCCCCCCAATTCATTTCCATATCTACATGACCACCCTTTCTGCGTCTTTTGAAGAAGTAGCAAGTTTTAACCAAGGTGTGTGTGGAACCCCCAAGACAAGAAGTGTAGGATTTTGCTGCAGTTTGAGATGGCAGGGCACTAGCTGGGGTGAAAGGGAAGTTTACACGGCATCTGAATGCACTGTGCATGGCCCATGCCACTGGTACTTGGCCTTCACATTCAGTAGCATCAGCTCAAACAATAAAACAACAGAGATGGCGGGGGGGACGACTAGGCAGAATCTGAAACTGAAGCCTGCTGCCACCCTTTCAAAAAATGACTGCCGAGGAGAGGGTTGGAAAGTAAGTCCCACAGTGGCAGCTAGTGTCCTGTGGGACTAGGCCTAGCTCCTTGCCGTGGGCATTATGACCTGAATCACAGTTTGGGGGCCTCTCAAATGGGGCTCCTGGGGCAAAGAGCTGAAAACATTGATTGGATGACACTAAATCGATTTCTCAATGCATTTTTAAAATCACACTAACCTTGAAAATGTTCTCCCTTCCAGCGTGCCCTCACTTGGAAGAAGACCCAACTCATTGTTTGCTCTGTTGTTAAGGATGCTAGGTGAGCAGTTTGTACCCAGTGGTCCTTATCTATGTCTTTAATAAGGAGGACCACAAGTTTATGTCTAGACTACGGAGTTTTATTGGAAAAAGGTACGCAAATTGCACTCTGCAATTTGCATACCTTTTTCCGATTGTTTTTTCGGAAGAGGCTTCTCCGAAATTTGGCCCATGTACACTGGGCCAAATTTCAGAAAAGCCTCCTCTTTAGGAAGATCCCTTCTTCCTCATGAAACAAGGAAGACAGGGCTTCTGAGAGAGCGTGTCTGTTCTTCCACAAAAAGTGTCAGAAGAGCAGAAGTGTTCCCTGTACATGGTGGAGTTTTTCTGGGATACTGGAGGAATCCCAGAAAACCTCTGTAGTCTAGATGTAGCCCAAATGGGTGAGTCTAACCAGCTGGCAGCATACAACCAAGTACCTTGGGATCGCTGGCATAGTGGCTATGGTCACCTATTTCAAGATACCCCAAGGGGTGGATCACTTCATGGTCTCCCTGGCGTTTTTTATTGAAGGTTAGTAACAATGCTGATAAAAGACTGAGCTGTATGCAGGTTAGCTGGGCTGTCAAATACCTGGAAAGAAGTCAATAGATGGGGACTTTCGTACCCAATTCATTGAAGATCTGACTTAGCAGGGGGTTGCAGGGGAGGGGCTGTAATAGGAGTAAGTTTGCAAATATCACTAACCAGAAGAGCTCTATGTAAGCTTGAAAGCTTGTCTTGTCCACCAATCCAATGAAACCTATTACCTCACTCATCTTGTCTCTCAGATACCAGATAGGCCGATGTGTAATGTCTTCCTCTTAGCACACTGCGATTGCTCTTGTGTTGTCTGGTGTGTAGGTGTGGTGCTACATCAACTAACCTCCCTGACTCAGTTTCCTATTCAGTAAAGGGGGAATAATAATGCTTGCCTATCAGCTACCTACCTGTAGATGAGAACAGCTGAAAACGTGCATATTTTAGATAATGAGTGTGGAAAATATCATTCTCTTTATTTTACGAAGGGAGGGAAACATAGGGGATGTAAAAATTCTTGCTTCAAAATCACTGTGGGCTTGTGGGATGAGTATGGCTCTGTAGTCAGCAGATCTCTGTTACTATCAAATTGTACATCTGATACCCTATGATATGGGAATCCTTCCTTAAAAATGTGAGTATACTCAGTTTACGGGAGAGATCATATTTTACTAATAGATGCTCTGTATGCGTGGCGGGGCTTTCAGGTTTGGTAACTTTAGGTCAAAGCAGCTTTGGTGATATTTTTACAACAGTAAAGATTCTCTTCCTTTAACACAGCATATGCCATACCAACTCGGATTCAGCAAAGCATTTCCCCAGTGCTGGGCGTGGTTCTAGAAACATGGAAGAAAGTCTGTGATGTGAACTCTTAAAGTTTAGGTCAATGAAACTGCTTCAGATACGTCGATTATCCGACGTAAATGGGACCGAGGGGTGGTCGGATTAATGAAAATGTCGGATAAAACGGAAACTGGTATGAAATCAGGTTTATTACTTATTATTCTACAGAACAACTAACAGCCTGTAATAACAGAATATTATTCTACAGAACAACTAACATAACGACAGAATAACTAACATAATAGAGTACAGAACATTTAGTATGCAGTATGGCAAAACGCTAAAGTTATTGTTTAAAAAAATTAGTGATTGAAGTTTGTTTCCCAGCTTTGTTTCTCTTCCTTGTGGCGAGGTCACGCCAGCGTCTCAATACCATAACATCACTAGCAGTTGCCTCCCTTGTTGTTCAACGTAAGCCAGTGCCGCCTCGAGAGCCTTGACCCCTTCGTTATGACTAATTCTCTCCGATTTGTCATTGTCATTTGTATCTTCATCTTCATCATCTTCATTGTCATTGTCATCCCGATTCACCAGAGTTATTATGTCGCGGTCAGTCAGTTCTTGTCGCTCGTCTTTCTCCATCCATTCCTGTATATCATCATCATTCACCTTCTCACAGCCTGGAATTTGTTGTAACAAAGGTAGCAGGTTATCACAATTTTCTTGCACCATTTCTTGTGTGTTTTCGTCTTTCGGAAGTAACTTTCTCCATGATCTTGCCAGAGTTTGCGGTTCAATCTCTTCCCATGATTGTGCGATCCAATAAATAACATCTTTTATGTTCACTGTCCTTAGCTTATCTAGCATACCATTTCCATTGTCTATCGCCTCAATGAGTGTAGTTAAAAGCTTACGACGATATTTTTTTCTTTAACGCTTCAAGCACACCCTGGTCCATAGGCTGACACAACGGGGTGATATTAGGAGGAAGAAAAATCACTCTGATGTCCCCACTGAGCAGTTCATCCTCATGAGGATGAGATGGCGCATTATCAATGACAAGGATTGCTTTCCTTGGTAGGTTTATCGAATTCAAAAATTGTTCAACTGAAGGAAGAAATTCATTGAAAAACCAGCCTTGGAAAATTGTTGAATCCATCCATGCATTCCTCTGATTCTTGTACGAAACTGGTAGAGCACTAGGTGATATGTTTTTGAAAGCTCGTGGTTTTTTTGCCTTTTCAATAAATGTGAGTCTTAGTTTGTGGTTACCAGTAGCGTTACTACAGGCTAGAATCATCACTCTTTCTTTACTTCGTTTATACCCAGGAGCTGAAGCTTCAGCCCGGGAAGCTAGAGTTTTTGAAGGCAGCATTTTATAGTTTAAGCCTGTCTCATCGCAGTTATACATCTGCTCACATAATAATCCTTCATTTTCGATGAGACAATGAAAATTTGCTTTAAATTTCAGAAACCCTTCCTGATGTGCCAATAATTTTTCGCCACATATACTGAGCTGCCTTAACCCGTATCTTTTTTTCCAGCGATCCAGCCAGCCTACGCTAGCCATGAAATCAGGTTCCCCTTCATTAAATTCCTTTTGGAAACTCAGAGCTTTCTCTTGCAGAATTGGGCCTGTGATAGGCATGCCCTTATCCCTTTGCTGTGTGAACCATAAGAACAAAGCTTCACTGACTTTTTCATATTCACATTTTTTCATGGTTTTTCTGTCCTTCAGTCCTGCAATTGAGGGTCGATCAGAGCACCACTTTTCTAACACTTCTTTTCCTCTTCCAGTCACCAACTGTAACTCGCCCCACACCGAGTTCAGATGCAATTTTTAGCATGGACTCGCCTTTGTCTATTCTCTTTAACGCTTCAAGTTTTTGTTCAATGGAAAGAACCACTTTTTTTCTCTTTTCACATGCCATGTTCCTCAAACAATAAAATTATATTACACTAAGGGGAAAATGCAATTGGATAAATGAAACACAATCACAGCACAAACATAAATCACTGGCGCAAAGGAACAAACAAAGCTACGGCCATGGCGGTATGCGACGCATGGATGCGTAAATAGCACGTCGAATGGCTATGTTGGATAAACCGGAATATGCTTTTCACTGTAATATGCTTTGTCTGCTACAATAACCCCCAAAACTGCCATCATTATAATTTGCCCAATCTTGTTCAGTGCCAGTCTTGATAATGTGTAGGCACTGCTTACCCCTCTGCATTTTTACTATGTATTTCACATTAAATCTGCCACAACTATTAGCTTTTCTTTTTCTCTGTCATCTTTCTTTGCCCAAGAGGAGGAATTGGTCTTAGCCAGTTCCACAAAGTCTATGCCACCTCTTAGATAAGGCACAGGCTGCTGGCTTGATAGATTTTTCATCACAGCCCTTCTGAGTTCAAGGCTATATTGATTCAGATGTCCATGCTTGATTTTTAACACGTCTGCTAACGATATTTCCATTGCTTTATCCAAACAACGCAGGCTCTCCCTCCTCCCCCTCCCCCGCCCCCATCCTCCAATTCAGCCTGAATTTCTAGTGGTCTCCTGAGCAACCTTCCTGATAAAAAAAGTTTTGTGTTTATCTCTTGGTCTCCATCTGAAAGGTTAGAAGCCTGGTCAGGGCTGTCTAGTTGCTATGTGTGATGGGCATCTTCAACTGCTTGTGCCTGGTGCAATGCACTGACTTCATATCCAGTAGGAGCATTGCTTATTAATGTTTTTACCCAGATCATTTAAATTGTTCCATTACCCTGTGAAAGGAGGGTTTGGTAAAATGCCAGGAATATCATTTATATTCTTCCTTGTGTAGCATGTTTGTTTTCTCTTCCTTCCCCCTTGCACTTATCAGTGTTTAGTTCCCGTATCAAATTACTGAAACTCATTCAACCTATTTTCTCCTTGTTAGTCCTTCTTTGGTGCTTATGTCATATGTTGGGGATGAGGTGGCGCCGTTGCTATTTTTTCTTTTTCACATCTCCCGTGACTTTAATCCTCATTGCAATGCAATTACTTCACACGTGTTATTTAATCATCACTTATTTATATGATCATGGAAATAGACCCCCATTGTGCTAGGTGCTGTACAAACACAGAACATAAAGAGCTGTCACAAAGAGCTTACAATCAAAAATAAGACAAGAGAAAACCAGACAGACTTAAAGGGAAGTACCAGGAAACATGATACAATATTGGTTAACAGCTATGATCTCAGAACTTTTAACAGCCTGTTTCTGGATCAGGAATGCCACATACTGACATGTGATATCCCAAATTTATTAATTCAGACCTTAATATGGACCAAAATCATAGCTGTGTGTTTACAATTACGATAAAAGCAATGAATGACTGATACCTTTTCCTGACATATAGACAGGTCATGGTGGATTTCTCATATGAGAGTCCATCTATGTCCTTACACTATAGTAGATTTATACCTTTGCACTTTAAGAGAAAGCACTGTGTCTTACATTACCTATACAATATGTATCCACAGGTTTCAGTTTATGTAACTTTTGCTGTCTATGCTATTTTTATATCATGTCCCTTTTCTAAATCATCTAAATAATGTAAGTGTAACCCATACACCAAGGCTACATCTACACTACGAGTTTTCTCGGCAAAAAAATATGCTAATGATGGACTCATTTGCATGAGTCATTATCTCATTTGCATATTTTCTGCCAATCCATTTTTGCGCTGGGGTTTTTGTGCAAAAACAAGCAATGTGGATATTTTCTTTTTGTGCAAAAACCCCTTTTTCCGCAAGATCCTTATGCCCCAAAAAAGGAGGGAAGGA
Source organism: Rafetus swinhoei (assembly GCA_019425775.1). NCBI lineage: Eukaryota > Metazoa > Chordata > Testudines > Trionychidae > Rafetus > Rafetus swinhoei. Next base: position 7,938,456 of record CM033429.1, on the reverse strand, counting down.
CAAGATAGACAGCTCTGATGCCAGTGTGGCTCCTCCCCCCTGACTCTCCCTATCTCCACACAGAGAGAAGGGGATGGAGGGAGTTTGGCAATGCAAATCTCTGTCACACTCACACTGTGTGTGTCTCTGTCATTCTCACAAACACAAACTTCCCTCATCTCTTGTCCCAACACATCCATGGTGAGTTGTTGTTACTTCTTTTACTTCTTGCAAAGTGGGTTATTTTGGATTTTGGACTGGTCTGTGCATTTCATCATTTTCATTTCTCTCTTACGCTTACATTTAATTCTTTGAGTAGTGAGTTCTAAAATGCCTAACATGACATGTTTGGATTAATTATCCTTGTGGTAATTGCTGCTCCTGGAGGTGGCTGGCATGTCCCTGCAGCCCCTGAGAGAGGCAGAGCAGGGGGTCTCCACATGCTGCCCTTGCCTGCGGACACCACTTCTGTAGCTCCCATTAGTCAGTAATGGGGAACCATGTCCAGGAAAAGCTGTAGGCTCGGTGCCTGTAGATGAGGGGCAACACATGGCACCATGGAGCCATTCCTATACATGCCAGCTGCTTTTAGGAGTGGTGCAGGGCCAGGGTAGGAGTAAGCCTGTCTTAACCCCACTGCTCCACCACCCAGAAGCCATCTAAGTTAAACGGTGCCCAGCCACAGCCTGCTTCCTGAACCCCTATCCCAGCCCTGAACCTTCTCCTACACCCAACCTACTGCCCCAGACATGAGTCCTGCTGCACCCAAACTCCTTCCCAGAGCTTGCACCCTGAAACACCTCCTGGACCCCAATCCTCCACCCTGGGCTAAGCCCAGAGCCTGTCCCACACTCCAAACTCCTTGAGCTGAGACCAGAGCCTGCACCCCAACCTACTACCCCAGCCTGGTGAAAGTGAGTGAGTATGGGAGAGGAAGGGCGATGGAGTGAGCAGGGTGAGGCCTCAGAGAAGGGGCAGGAAGAACGTGGGGCAAGGGTATTTGGGTTGGAGGTAGATCTTACATTGTACTTAAATTGAAAAAGTGATCTTGTGTTTCAAAAGGTTGTAGACCACTCTGATAGACTCTCCCCCACCCACTTTTTTCAGACCTCTTTAAACAGTGGAATCACAGACACTCCCCATGGAAGCTGTTTGCAGTGTTATACAAACATGTTATACAATTGGCATGTTGTACAAGGAGCCCTCACGGTAGCATCGCCCACTTGAAATTCATCCCAAGAACAAAGTCCCCCAGTGAACTCTGAAAGCAGTGCTGTGGCACTGAACACTGCTCTGCCCAAACATCCCCTTCCTCACTCTGCCTTCTAGGTTTCCAAAAGCTCTTGCCTCACACCTCATCCGCACAGCACCAGGCTCCTCCCCTGCCTCCCACCCCCCGACTGCACCAGAGACAACATCTCCCCCAGTCTCCCTGAACCTCTTTACCCCATGCTCAGCAATTCCAGAATGGTCAACTCTCTCAAGAGTTTATCAAGTGGTCCCTCTTCCCCTTTCAAAGCTCCATGTATTGGCATTGTGCTATGGCAAGAATCATAGAATCATAGAACCATAGAGTTGGAAGAGACCTTAGAAGACCATCAAGTCCAGCCCCCTGCCCAAGGCAGGACCAATCCCAATTAAATCAACCCAGCCAGGGCTTTGTCAGGCCGAGACTTAAACACCTCTAGGGATGGAGACTCCACTACTTCCCTAGGTAACCCATTCCAGTGCTTCACCACCCTCCTAGTGAAATAGTTTTTCCTAATATCCAACCTGGACCTCTCCCACCACAGCTTGAGACCATTGTTCCTTTTTCTGCCGTCCATCACTACTGAGAACAGCCTTTCTCCAGCCTCTTTGGAACCTCCTTCAGGAAGTTGAAGGCTGCTATCAAATCTCCCCTCTCTCTTTGCTTCTGCAGACTAACTAGACCCAACTCCCTCAGCCTCTCCTTGTAGGTCATATGCTCCAGCCCCCTAATCATTTTGGTTGCCCTCCGCTGGACCCTCTCCAGTGCATCCACATCCTTCCTGTAATTGGGCCCAGAACTGGACACAATAATCCAGATGTGGCCTCACCAGAGCCGAGTAAAGAGGAATAATCAAATCTCTGGATCGACTGGCAATGCTCCTCTTAATGCAACCTAATATGCCATTAGCCTTCTTGGCTACAAGGGCCCACTGCTGACTCATGTCCAGCTTCTCATCCACTTTAATCCCCAGGTCCTTTTCTTCCATCCCAAGTGCAGGACTCTACACTTGTCCTTGTTGAACCTCATCAGATTTCTTGTGGCCCAATCCTTCAATTTGTCTAAGTCACTCTGGACTCTATCCCTGCCCTCCAGCATATCTACCTCTCCCCCTAGCTTAGTGTTATCCACAAACTTGCTGAGGGTGCAATCTATCCCCTTATCCAGGTCGTTAATAAAGATGTTGAACAAAACCGGTCCCAGAACCGAACGTTGGGGCACTCTGCAAGAAACCGACCACCATCCTGACATCGAGCCGTTGATCACTACCCTCTGGGCCCAACCTTCCAGCCAGCTTTCTGTACATCTTACCGTCCATTTATCCAATCCACATTCCCTTAACTTGCTGGCAAGAGTATTATGGGAGACCGTATCAAAAGCCTTGCTAAAGTCAAGGTATATCACATCCACTGACTTCCCCACATCCACAGAGCCAGTTACCTCATCATAGAAGCTAATCTGATTGGTCAGGCATGACTTGACCTTCATGAATCCATGCTGACTATTCTTGATCACCTTCCCCTCTTCCAAGTGCTTCAAAATGGATTCCTTGAGGATCCCCTCCATGATTTTTCCAGGGACTGAGGTAAGACTGACCGGCCTATAGTTCCCGGGATCATCCTTCTTTCCTTTCTTAAAGATGGGCACTACATTTGCCTTTTTCCAATCATCCGGGATCTCTCCTGATCTCCAAGACTTTTCAACGATAATGGCCAAAGGCTCCTCAATGACATTTGCAAACTCCCTCAGTACCCTCGAATGTATTAAGTCCGGACCCATGGATTTATGTGCGTTCAGCTTTTCTAAATAGTTCCTAACGTGTTCTTTCCCAACCAAGGGCTGTCCACCTTCATCCCATATTGCGTCACTTAGCGCATTAGTCTGGGAGCTGACCTTGTCTGTGAAGACAGAGGCAAAGAAAGCATTAAGTACTTCAGCTTTCCCCACATCATCTGTCACTAGATTACCACCCTCATCCAGTAGGGGCCCCACAACCTCTCTGATCATCTTCTTCTTGCTAACATGCCTGTAGAAACCTTTCTTGTTGTCCTTCACATCCTTAGACAGTCGCAATTCCATTTGCGCTTTCGCCTTCCTGATAACCCCCCGGCATTCTCGAGCTATACATTTATACCCCTTCCTGGTCATTTGTCCAAGTTTCCACTTTTTGTAAGCTCCCTTTTTGTGCTTAAGTTCACCAAGTTCCCCGGTTAGCCAATCCGGTCTCCTACCATATTTGCTTCTCTTGCTACGCATTGGAATGGTTTCCTTCTGTGCCTTCAATAAGGCTTCTTTAAAATACTGCCAGCTCTCCTGGGCTCCTTTCCCCTTCATGTTAGCATCCCAGGGGATTCTGCCCATCAGGTCTCTGGGGGAGTCGAAGTCTGCTTTTCTGATGTTCAAGGTGTGTATTTTACTACTCTCTTTCCTTCCTTTGATCAGGATCCTGAAATCTACCATCTCATGATCACTGCTTCCCAGGTTGTCACCCACCTCTACTTCCCCTATTAGTTCCTCCCTGTTTGTGAGCAGCAGGTCAAGCTGCGCACAGCCCCTGGTCGGATCCTGCAGCACTTGTACCAAGACGTTATCCCCAACATTCTCCAAAAACTTCCTGGATTGCCTGTGTACTGCCATATTGGTTTCCCAACAGATGTCAGGGTGATTAAAGTCCCCTACGAGAACCAGGGCCTATGACCTGGAAGCTTCTCTCAGTTGTCCAAAGAAAGCCTCATCTACCTGATTCAGGAGTTCTGAGCAATCATAGTGCTCTCTTACATACAATGCAACTCCTCCTCCTTTTCTCCCCTGCCTGTTCTTCCTGAACAGTTTATACCCTTTCATGACAGCGCTCCAGTCATGCGAGTCATCCCACCAAGTCTCTGTTATCCCAATTAAATCATATTTCTCGGACTGGGCCAGGGCTTCCAGTTCTTCCTGTTTGTTGCCCAGGCTTCTCGCATTAGTGTACAAACACCTCAGGTAACCAGTTGATCGCCCTATCTTCTCCATTCGAAACAGGGGTCCTCCTTTCTTGCTCGTTCCTCTCTGCATTTCTTCCCGGTATCCGACTTTCCCACTCCCCTCTGGGTTTTGGTCACCGTCCCCCAACGAACCTAGTTTAAAGCCCTTCTCACTAGGTTTGCAAGCCTGCCCGCAAAGATGCTCCTTCCTCTCTTTGTTAGGTGGAGCCCATCTCTTCCTAACAATCCTTCTGCCCGGAACAGAGTCCCATGGTCGAAGAAACCAAAGCCCTCTCTGCGACACCACCTGCACAATCACACATTTACTTCCTCAATTCGACGATCCCTGCCCAGTCCTTTCCCTTCAACAGAGAGGATGGACGAGAACACCACTTGCGCTCCAAATTCTTTGATCCTTCTTCCCAACTCTATGTAATCCGCAGTAACCCACTCAAGGTCATTCTTGGCCGTATCATTATTTCCCACATGGAGAAGCAGAGCCTCCCCGCCCCTTTCATTTAACTATTGTTACTAATTAGCTAATTAATGAGTTACGTTTCCACCTCTTGTGCTGTCATAAAAAAGTTTTTGAAAACATGGAGGACAAGTAAACAGAATCCCAAATGTATTAATTTGTCTTAAAAATAGTGAGTTAAAAAACCCTCATTGTTGTGTTAGTCTGTATCCACAAAAACAATGAGGAGACTAAGACTATGTCTACACTGCAGAGATAAGTCGGAAAAAGATATGCAAATTGCAAACTGTAATTTGCGTATTTTTTTCCGCTTTTTTTCCTAAAAAGGCTTTTCCAAAATTTGGCCCATCTACCCGGGGCCAAATTTCGGAAAAACCTCCTCTTTCAGAACATCTTTTGTTCCTCTCACCGAGAGGAATACAGGGATGCCGAAAGAACACGTCCGCTTTTTCAGAAACTGTTCTGAAAAAGTGGACTTGTTCCTTGGAAAAATGTCCCAGCTGTCAGGGTGGTTAAATACTGGAATAAATTCCCTAGGGAGGTTGTGGAAGCTCCATTTCTGGGTATATTTAAGAGCAGGTTAGATAGACACCTGTCTAGGTCAGGAGTGAGCAATAATTTTTGAAGGGGGGGCCACGTCTCAAATTTCGGAAGTGGCTGTGGGCCAACTCGGAAGGGGCAGGGCCTTAGGCAGAAGAGGCAGGGTTGAGAACTACCCTACCAGGAGCTTTGCTTGGCCTGGGGTCCCTCCCCTTTGACTTCTGGCCAATGGAAGGGACCTGGAGCAGAGGGGAGGGTACCGGGAGCTAGTCTCCTCCCAGAGTTGTCTGGGCTGGAGGCTTAGAATTCACATAACACAACTCGCAGCTCCTGGCCCCGCTGCTAACCTGTAGCCTGGCAGCCACCCGGCAGGCACATGCCCTTTGAATAGAAGCAATTGAAAGGGCTCATGCTTCTTGGGCTGCTTCCAGGCAATGGGCCAGTGGGCCCGAGAGCTGTGAGCCCTTTCAATTGCTTCTGTTTAAAGGGCTTGCGCCTGCCGGGTGACTGCCAAGCAACACAGCCACCCAGCAGGCACGAGCCCTTTAAACAGAAGCAGTTGAAAGGACTTGCAGGTCTCCAGCTTCCTAGCAATGCACTAGAGGCACGGGGAGCTGCGAGCCCTCTTAACTGCTTCTATTTAAAGGACTGGTGCCTTCCCTGCGACTGTCAGGCAGCATTGCCTAGCAGCCGCTGAAAGGTCTTGCAGCTCCCCTCGCCTCTAGCGCGTTGCTGGGGACACACACTCCCCTTCAGCTATTTCTATTTAAAGGGCTCTCGTGTTCCCCGTGGCTGTTAGGCAACACATTACCCAACAGGCATGGGGAAGACGCCAGCCCTTTAAATAGAAGCAGTTAGGAAGGTTCACGCCCCTCTCCCGCTCCGAGACAACGCACTGCGGGCAGAGCCTGGAACTGCCTCACGAGCCGGATCAAAGTTCTAGGCAGGCTGGATCCGGCCCGCTGAGAGGCTTTTGCCCACCCCTGATCTAGATGGTGCTTCATCATGCTGTGAGGGCAGGGGGCTGGACTTGATGACCTTTTGAGGTACCTTCCAGTTCTAATGTTCTATGATTCTATCTCTGGAGATGAATTGTGAACTGAAGCAGCTAACTGAAAGTCACAACTTTTGAACTACAGTCATTTTGGGACATATGGGAGAAATGAGAACATAAGAACAGCCACACTGAGCCATCTAGCCCAGTATCCTGTCTGCCGACAGTGGCCAATGCCAGATGCCCCAGAGGGAAGGAACACAACAGATAATCCTCACGTGATCCCGTTCCTGTCACCCATTTCCAGACAAACAGAGGCTAGGGACACCATTCCTACCCATCCTGGCTAATAGCCATTGATGGACCTAACCTCCATGAAATTAACTAGCTCTTTTTTTAACTCTGTTAAAGTCCTAACCTTTACCATATCCTCTGGCAAGGGATTCCACAGGCTGACTGTGCACTGAGTGAAGAAAAACTTCCTTTTGTTTGTTTTAAACATGCTGCCTATTAATTTTATTTGGTGACCGCTAGTTCTTATATTGTGGGAATAAATAAATAACTTTTCCTTATTCACTTTTTCCATACCAGTCATGATTTTATAGACCTTTATCATATCCCCCCTTAGTCTCCTCTTTTCTAAGATGAAAAGTCCAAGTCTTTTTAATCTCTCTTCATATGGGACCCGTTCCAAATCCCTAACAATTTTTGTTGCTCATTTCTGAACGTTTTCCAATGCAAGATAGTAGCCATACTAGCAAAGAGCCCATGTGTGGCATTACATTTACATTTATCTAGACAAATGTGGTCAGAGTCCAAAAACTACTTAAACAATCAAGACGGAATTTTGAACTTCTAGGTAAATGCTTAGAGAATGTATCCATGGTGGGTCAGTGCAAAATGTATACACCACTCTAAGCCCACTTATCTCTTCAAAAGAAGTCAAAGTAGGACTTACCATTGTGCCAACCCTACGAAGGGAAGGCAATTTCACTCCTGATGTGCACCAGTATCTGTTTTCTTAATTGCACCTGGGTCAATATTTGTTTGTTACAGCTGCCTAAAGAGATGGTTGAGAAACTCTAGCAGCACAGAGAATGGAATCAAGACATTGAAGTTAAACACTTGCTCCCACACGGTCCTTCCCAATGGATCAGATGAAGAATAAGGACAACAAATCCAAGCTACCTTTCCCCCCCTAACATCTTGAGGAATTTTAAGTGGAAGATTTTTTAAAGTAAAAAGATGATGTACAGGTGTTCCTGCAAATTGTAAGCATGTGTGAATGCCCTCCCTCCCAAATCATTTACAAATGGGTCCTCCTTGATTTCTGAAAGTAAGTGTTTGCTTTTAATCAGAAGAAGAAAAAGTGTGTCTATGCAGCAAAGTCATTTCGAAATAGCAGCCCTTATTTCGAAATAACTTTCCTAGCATCTACACAGCCAAACCACTATTTCAAAATAAATTCAAAATAGCTGAGCGCTTATTTCGAATTTGGTAAACCTCATTCTACGAGGAATAACACCAAATTTGAAATAGCTATTTCGAAATAAGTGCTGTGTAGACACTTATTTCAAAATAGGGGGCCTCCAGCCTTCCTAGAGTGCCCTGGTGGCCACTCCAGCCTGAACCAAGAACACTCCTCTCCCTCCCCACCTCTCTGGAGCCCTTAAAGGGGTAGACTCTGGCAACAGTGCCTGTGCCAGCTCCAAGCCTGCCAGCCCAGAGCCAGCAGTCACTGCCCCTGACCCAGTGGCCCCAAAACATGAGGCCCAGGAGCAGTCTGCCAGCTCCCAGGAGCCTGCCAGGGCCCGGAGAAGGTGGGCGCCTTCCTGGTCCAGAGCAGAGATCATGGACCTTATTCAGGTTTGGGGGGGGATGCCCCCAACGTCATGATCTCCACACTAGATGGAGGAACGCAGCCATCTATGGCAGGATAGCTGCCAGCCTGGCCACCAAAGGCCACATGTGAACCCAGGAGGAGGTTTGCATGACAATCAAGTTGGTCCGGCGAGACCCACACCCCTGAGCCCTGAGCTTCCCCTCCCCCTTCTTCCCCTTGCTTCCCCCTTTGAGCTCCCTCCTCCCAGGTTTCTTCCTCCCCTCTCCCACCCTCTCTCCTCCCCTCTCCTGCCTCCTTTCTCCAGTCTCACCAGAGTTTCATCCTCCCCCCCAGTTTTGTTAGACAGTTTGTGTTTATGAAAAAACTTGTATTTTATTTTACATCAGGAAGGGAGGTTGGGGGGGGGTAAGTGGAAGGATGTGAGGGAGGAATGACACACAAGCCTCCAGTGGGGCACACCAGGGAGACTGTTTGTGCGTCTCAGGGTGGAAGGTCTCCTGCAGGGCCTCCTGGATACTGACAGCCCCCCCGATGGACCTCCCGGATGTCAGCCTGCAGAAAGTGCAGCCAGGCTCACAGCAACACGTCCAAGAGAAGCACCAGAGTGCCCAAGGGCAGCTCAGGCTCCATGTTGCAGAGTGCTGTGGTGTCCCGAGTGAGGGCAACCAGAGTACGCGGAGACAAAATGCTTTGCTGTTCATCATTGAGGTAGGCAAGCAAGCAGGGAAACCTGAGAACCGGCTGTCCGGGGGGGCGGGGTCCCTTTAAGCACAGGCCTCAGATAGCCTCAGGCAGCAGCCACACAAAGTAACTCCTGACCTGATACCCTGCCAGACCTGGTTCCAGCTAGCCTTAAATGCGATTCAGCGTCCACTCAGTGTGGATGCGCTATTTTGAAATAGCAAAATGCTATTTCGAAATGCATTTTGTGTGTGGACGCGTTATTTCGAAATAAGCTATTTTGAATTAACTATTTCGAAGTAGCTTATATCGAAATAACGCTGTAGTGTAAACATACCCCAAGAGAATAGAAAATAGTCCATATTCTGGTGTGCATTTTTCAGACTTATGATTATTCATTCTAAAGTTCACACAGGATTTGCAAACGTTTTCAAACAATGGTTGTCCAGAAACCCCTAAACCATGAATAGGAGGAAGAAGGCCTTGGAGATGAAACACTAGCTCGCAATTCAGAAGATGTGGGTTCATTTTCTGACTTTGATTTCCTGTATGACTTTGGGCAAATCGCTCTATTCCGCAGCTATAAATGGTGATAACACCTCCTTTCTCCCACCATTTTTATATCTTGACTTGTTTGACAGCTTTTTGGGGCAGGAATTCTCTCTATATATAATATGTAGCCCCTAACACAATGAAGCCCCAATCTCAGTTGGGGCTTGTTGGCATTACTTTAACATAATTAATAATAGAAGACCTATGCCCCATATAAGTCCCATTTTGAAAGTTTATACTGTGCAAAGACCTTTTGCAGGCCCTCTGCAGAAGGATAGATTTCAAAACTAAAAACACAAATGTCCTTACCTTCTTTTCAAGATCACTTGTCCTAATGGAATGACGTGTGTACTCTGTGAAGATAAATATTCCTTTATTCAGAAAATGGAACAATATGCTGATAACTTGGCATTTCAAAGTTCAGTTTGTAGAGATGGGGCATTCAGACTTGAGAGTTGTAATTGATTATGTGCCAAGCTGTCAATTCCACAGCTGAAGTCAAGTCAGGACAACCCAGCTGTCCACTGAACCAGTCATAATGCAGTTTGAATGCCAAGTAGATGGGCTCTTAGTTGTGCTCCTTAGAAGGGCCTACATTTGAATCTGTCCCAGGCTAGGGAATATGTTTAAGTTTTTGGCTATCCAACAAATTAAGAATTAGGTTGTAATCAGCTCCTTGGGGTGGCTATAACCACCATAGATGGGACCTGAGCAACCCTCCCCAGGTGAGTTTACTCTATTTGTTCACTAGCAGGTATGTAGGGATGAGAATTTATTTGCATAAATATGGTGTAAATGCTGTTTACAGGGAGGTTCTCTATCAATTTGTGAGTTGCATAATAAAAGGTCATTAAAATAAAAGAACTGATAGCCCAAACCTACAATTTTATGTTGGCATGAGCAACTGCTGTTTGAATACTTGGCTATTTATTCAAAGTATTTGGGACAGATTTCAGTCTCTTCAATGGCACAGTTTGAGTAAGATAGGCAAGATTTGGACCCTTATGTATAGAAATCTTTTGAATTAATATCTCGTTGCATATATTTTACAGCTATATTTATGATTGATTTCTGAAGGAAAAATATTAATAGAGCCCTGCATATTTACCTGTGGATATCTGCATCTACAGCCACGGATGTGGATATCTGTGGATATTAAGCGGATACCTGTAAATTTGCAGGGTCCTAGATACAAAATTGGTATCCACACCCATATACATAAAAATTAACCACAGATGTGGATACTGTGGATATCCATGGATTTGCAGAGCTGTACATATTAGCATGCCCCTGCATTCACTCTAAACATATGGGCTACGTCTAGACTGGCATGATTTTCTGCAAATGCTTTTAACGGAAAAGTTTTTCCGTTAAAAGCATTTGTGGAAAAGAGCGTCTAGATTGGCACGGATGCTTTGCGCAAAAGTGCTTTTGGCGCAAAAGCATCGGTGCCAATCTAGGCAGCGATTTTACAAAAAGCCCGATCGTCATTTTCACCATCGGGGCTTTTTTGCGCAAAACAATTCTGAGTTGTCTACACTGGCCCTCTTGCGCAAAAGCACTTGCGCAAGAGGGCTTTTTCCTGAGCAGGAGAGTCATTGTATTTGCGCAAGAACACTGACGATCATACATTAGATCATCAGTGTTCTTGCGCAAATTCAAGCGGCCAGTGTAGACAGCTGGCAAGTTTTTACTGCTCAAAACGCTTCTGAGCAAAAAGAGCATCCTTTTACAAACCCAAGAGGTGGATGAACTATCTGGGAAAGCAAACTTCCCCAATTTAAGCAGTTCAATTAAATATCTTTAATAAAAAATAATTCATAAAGTAACCTCTGCCTGCCTCTGAGCTGATCCTGAACATTTCACCAGAAGCATGAGGCTGAGAAGACACACAGAACATTATTAGTATGCTCCAGAATTTGTGAGAAAATCAAGAGAAATTAATTAAAAGTACTGTAGAGATAAAATCTTCTGTCTCTGTCATCCCATAACAAATTAGATTTAATACAAACCCAAATGCAAAGAAAGCTTAAACCAGAATCAGTGGGTTAGATAGCAGAAGTACAGAATTAAATAGATATTCAAAGGCCAAAAAGAAGGCAGTGAGATTTTAAAACTAGAATCTAATGATCTGGAAAAATGGAACTTAATGTTACCTTCATCTACAACATGTTGAAAGCTAGGTTAGAAGAGAAGCTGATGTCCTAAGTTAAAAGAGCACACAAAGCATTAAGATCAAAGACTAAAACAAAGGACACATCAGAATCAAAGACAGTGCAATTCTGAATATATCAGCACAATGAAAACCTCATAAAGATATCAAACATGTTGCTTATAGGACACCAAGATTTACTGTTAATTACTAAGCATGGAAACTAGGATGCAAAGACGGAAGACTTAATGAAAGATGCTTAAACAAGGACGGAACTGATGGTGTGGTATCCAGACAGGCCGAATTTCACAATGCACGTGCTGGTTTTTCACTGACAACAGTGAGCCAAACATCCAACTAGATCCCTCTTAAAAATGTTGAGAGTCCAAGTCACATTCACAGAGATTCATTCAAGGATTTTCTAATTCAAAGCTACACTAATTCAACAATAATTTGAGGCCCACACAAACAGCTTTTCTTATAGAATCATAGAATCCTAGGGCTGGAAGAGATCTCAGGAGTCATCGAGTCCAGCCCCCTGCCCAAAGCAGGACCAACCCAACTAAATCATCCCAGCCAGGGCTTTGTCAAGCTGGGACTTAAAAACCTCTAGGGATGGAGATTCCACCACCTCCCTTGGGAACCCATCCCAGTGCTCCACCACCCTCCTAGTGAAATAGTTTTTCCTAATATCCAACCTAGACCTCCCCCACTGCACATTGAGACATTTGCTCCTTGTTCTGCCATCCGTCACTACTAAGCCTGTCTCCATCCTCTGTGGAACCTCCCTTCAGGAAGTTGAAGGCTGTTATCAAATCCCCCTTCACTCTTCCCTTCTGCAGACTAATAAGCCCAAATCCCTCTGCCTCTCCTCATAGGTCATGTGCTTCAGCCCCCTAAATCATTTTGGTTGCCCTCTGCTGGACCCTTTCCAATGCGTCCACATCCTTTCTATGGGGGGGGGGGGTTGGGGTGGCCCAGAACTGGACGCAATACTCCATATGTGGCCTCACCAGAGCCAAATAAAGGGGAATAATCACTTCTCTGGATCTGCTGGAAGTGCTCCTTCTAATGCACCCTAAGATGCCATTAGCCTTCTTGGCTACCAGGGCACACTGTTGACTCATATCCAGCTTTTCGTCCACTATAATCCCTACCTGGACCTCTTCCTTCAACAGGGAGGATGGACGAGAACACCACTTGCGCTTCAAATTCCTTGATCCTTCTTCCCAGTGCTACATAATCTGCAGTGACCTGCTCAAGGTCATTCTTGGCCGTATCGTTAGCTCCTACATGGAGAAGCAGGAAGGGGTAGTGATCTGAAGGTTTGACCAGTTTTGGACAACTCTCGGTCACATCCTGAATTCTAGCCCCTGGTAAGTAGCACACTTCTCAAGATTCCAGGTCTGGACAGCAGAGGGATGACTCTGTCCCTCTTAGGAGGGAGTCCCTGACCACCACCACCTGTCTTCTTCTCTTGGGGGTGGAACCCCATCCCTAGGACAATGCATCCCATGCCTTCCAGTAGATGGGGGTCTTCTTCTGATCCCTTCCCTGAGAGGTCTCTGCCAAAGCATTCTCCACCATAGTGCCTGTGCAGAGAGCCTGAAAGAGGTTACTTACCTCTACTGGAATTGGGGATACCAGAGTTGGCTTTTTTCTCCTGGGGGTTACATGCTGTCAGTTTTCTTCCTTATTCTTTACTGCCCTCACTGGTTCTTCAGCCTGCAGTGCCTGCAGTATTAAATGCTACCTTCTATCGAGGAAATCTTCATCTTCTCCAGTGGAACGCAGAGTTGATACTTGGGCCTCAAGTCCTCTATTATTTGTCTTATCTTTGTCACTTCATGGTAAATTTGATGTTTTGGATAGTTCTTTATTAGATGAAAAACAAAAAGCTACCACATTAAAACTCGTCAGGTGGCAGAGTCTGCTCTTTTGGGGGGACAGGGGAGGTGTATCACAAGGCTTAATACCAGAAAGGATCACTCTGGTTTCTGACACAAGAGAGGTCACAACATTTCACACAGTTCTGCATCTAACTCATAATAGTTCCTACCTCTCCCCAGATTATACAGTGATTATGCCTCCCCCCTTACAAAAAAAAAAAAAAAAAAAGTTGACACAGATAGGAAAATTGTGATTAATACTATATTACTAAATATTGTCATGGGTTTAATGGTATGCATATTTATTAAGATTGGAGATGGAAGCCAGCAAACGGAAGAGAGAGGTGCACAAGAGAATATTTCATTCTGTTAACAGAACACACTGGGCGGTCAGAGTATAACTCAAGAAGCGAGGGAGAGCTTGCAAAAATCCCATTAGCAGTGAAGTTGTCATGTAACAGACAGATTGAGCCATCACACTGAATTAGAAGCAAGGGATGAGCCCACATATTTTTTCCAATAAATGCAAAAGGGAGCAATAATTCAGTTAAGAGGCCCACAACAGACTAGTGGATATCTACTGCTTTTCACATGTAAGCAGCAATATAAATAACAAGGAATCCAGTAGCACTTTAAAGACTAACACATTTCGTATTATCAGAAAGTAAATGGGTTCATTTAGGTGGAAGTCAGATATGACCTTCGGGAGGAACTTCGGGTGAGACCTGAGTATAATTTTATCTTTCGTAAAGGTAGTGAAAGGTGGGTTGGCCATGAGGGCTGCAATTTCACCTACACGAAATTGCCACTATGAAGAACACCTTTATGGACAGGTATTGTGGTGATGTAGTGGCTAGTGGCTCAAAGGGTGGCCTGGTGAGCGTGTCAAGAACCAAATTCAAGTCCCACGGTGGTATCGGGGAGCACAGGTTTGGGCACGTTTTCTGCAGGCCTGTGAGGAATCGCTTCACCATCGGATGTGCAAAGAGAGAGAAGTCGTCCACAGGTTCGTGGAACGCCGTGACCACCTCCAAGTGGACACGGACTGAGCTGACAGAGAGTCCTGTGTCACTGAGGTCCATGAGATACTCCAGCATGGTAGGTATAGGGGCGGTATTGGGATGAGGGTTGTGAGTTTGTGCACCATTGTTGAAAACGTGACCATTTGTTCTGGTAGGTGCTTCTCATGGAGGGCCATCAACTGTTCGACTATGTTTGACCCAGTCTAAACAAGTAAGCGCTTCATTCTGGAACCATGGAGAAGCCAAGCTGTGAGTTTCAGGGTTTTGATGCTCAGATGGCATGTCCTGCCATGGTGCTGCGTTAAGAGGTTCGGCACCATGGGGAGAGGAATGGTGTTGATCTATTGAGAGGTAGTATAGGTAAGGGAGCCAGGGTTGTCTTGGCCAGGTGGGGGCTATCAGAATTACTGTGGTCTGGTTGGAGCAAATCTTGATCACTCTAGCAAGTAGAGGGATTAGGGGAAAGGCGTAGAGTAGGGGAGCCATCCAGCAGATGGTGAAGGCATCTCCCTCTGACCTTTTGCCCAGCTCTGCTCGGGAGCAGAACTTGTGGCATTTGCGGCTGAGCACTGTTGCAAAAAGGTCTATAGCTGGGAAACCCCACTTGCGAAAGACGGAGAGGAGAACATTGGTGTTGATCTCCCACTATGTTATTCTGAGAAGTGTCTGCTCAGTTTGTCAGCCCTCACATTCTGGTGTCCTAGTATATATGTGGCGGTTGGAGTTATGTGGTTCCTGACACACCAGTTTCAGAATCTGATTGCTTCTGCACATAGTGAGCGTGATTGGGCACCCTCTCCCCCATCGATTGACGTATAACATAGAGGGTGTGTTGTCCATGAGGACATGAATGGTTCTGCCCTTTATCAGGGGAAGGAAGTGGGCACAAGCCTTGCAAATGGCCCTGAGTTCCAGGATGTTGATATGGAGGTGTCTCTCCTGTTGGGACCATGTGCCCTGTATTGCCCTTGCGCCACAATGGGCGGTGGAAGAGTATACCGGCAGGTAGGTTAGTTGGAGAAGTCCACCAGTTGAGAGATTGTAGTACTGGCAGAGGAAGCGTAAGACGCCTCACAACGCTGTGTCGAGTTGGAATGTAGGTGGTTGCAAGCCAATGCTGTAGGCAGCACATGTGTAGCCTTACGAATAGGATCACAAAGGTTGTGGCTGCCATATGCCCCAATAATTGGAGGCATGTCCAGGTTGTGGAAAAGGGAATATGCTTGATCCCCAAAATAAGGTGGCAGAGCACCTTGAATCTTTGTGGTGGCAGGTAGGCTCGTGCTGTCACTGAATCTAGAAATGCTCCGATAAATTCTATCTTTTGTGTGGGCTGTTGTGGTGGACTTGTGTATATTGATCAGCAGGCCAAGTCGGGAAAAACATTCCTTGGTGGTGGTTGTCATCGCTATAGTTTGTTGCCAAGTGGAGCCCTTGATAAGACAATCATTGAGGTAGGGGAAGATGATGATGTTCTGTCTTCTGAAAAAGGCTGTGACTATGGCTAGCATCTTTGAGAACACTCGAGGGGCCGTAGAAAGACCAAAGGAGAGGAGCCACTATTGGGAATGGTCTTGACCTACAATGAATCTGAGAAATCATCTGTGGGCAGGGTGGATGGTTACGTGAAAATAAGCATCCTGAAGGACGAGGGCTGAGAACCAGTCCCCTTTATCCAGTGTGGGTATAATAGTTTCAAGGGTCACCATTTTGAATTTTGTGTTGAGGATGAACTTGAGTTTCCTGAAATCAAAGATTGGTCTCCAGCTCCCTGGTTTTTTGGGTGTTAGGAAATAGTTGGAGTGGAAACCTCTTCCTCAATATTCTGTGGGAACAGGTTCTATGGCTCCTAGGGTGAGTAACTTTTGTACTTCTGCTTGTAATAGGGGTTCGTGAGATGGGTCCCTGAAGAGGGATAGGGTAGGAGGTTGGGTAGGGGCCATAAATGTGAAGAGGTTTGGGTAACCCAATTTGATCATTTCCAGGACCCACTTGTCTGTAGTGATTTGGGCCCATTGTTGGTAGAAGGGTCTCAGGCCATGATGGATGGTAACATTGGAATGCACTGGATCTGTGGGGTGGTCACTCAGACCCCCGACCAAGACTTAAAATTGGTTGGTTGTGTGAAATCGACTGGGTGTTGGAGGACTGGTTTTGCTGCGTCCTCCATCTGTTGGAGCATTGCTTGGGCCTGTTGTCATATGGTGCCTCTCCTGTTGTCTGTAATAGTTATAATTATAGTCCCTTAGCCTTTGGTAGGGGGCATATTTACATCTCTTGTTAGGTGGAGTGTACATCCTCAGAGTGCGGAGTGTGGTACAAGAATCCTTCATTGAGTGTAGGACTTAATCCGTCTTTGTGGCAAACAGCTGGTTTCTATCAAAGGGGAGGTCCTTAGATTGCAATTCTTTTGGGACCCCTGATGACTGCAGCCATGAGGCCCTGCGCATTACAACTGCTGTAGCTGTGGCCCTGGCTGCCGTGTCAGTGACATCCATTGCAGCCTGGAGGGCAGTTTGTGCTATAGATAGACCCTCCTTAATGATGGACTAGAAGTGTGATCTCCTATCCTCAGGAAGGTCCTGTAGTAGGTCCTGTAATTTAGCATAGTTCCCATGATCATAGTTAGCCAGGAGGGCTGTATAATTTGATATCCTGAATTGGAGGGTTTCAGAAAAGTCTACCTTGGAGCCAAAGGTATCCAGCTGCTTATGCTCTTTGTCTTGGGGTGTAGACTTAAATTGTGGGTTTTTAGACTTGTGATTAACCAAGTCTATGACCAATGAGTTTGGCTGGGGATGTGCAAAGAGGAAGTCCATGTCTTTTGCTGGGACAAAATATTTTCTGTCTGCCCTGCGATTTGTTGGGGGGATAGAGACTGGGGTTTGCCAAAGCACCTCTGATGGCTCAAAGATAGCTTCATTAATGGGTAAGGCTATCTTTGAGGATGCCGTGGGTTGTAGTATCATCCGTAATTTGTATTGCTTCTCTTGGAGTGTAATGTGATTGAGCTACTTGTTTAAATAATTCTTGAAATTGTTTTAGATCATCCGCTGGTGGAGAAGGCAATACCTGGAAAACTGCCTCATCTGGTCTAGTGGGTCTGGAATTGAGTGAGGAAGTCTCCAAGTCCAAGTGAGGTAAATTATCATTGTCATTGGAGCCCGCTTGTGTTATTCCTGAGGGTTGGTGAGACAGTTAGGAATGGGTGGATATGGTGGGGGAGTGCATAGTCATGTGCTGTGGTAATGTAGAAGCTGTGGTAAGCATGGGAGGAGTGTGGCCGGTAGCCCTGCCATGGTTTCCAAGGGAGCCACTGGGGCTGAAATTGCTGTGGAGGATACATCCATGGCTGGTTGGGCCACAGGGGATGTTGTTGCAGGGAATGATCCCAATATCAATGCCAGGAAGCCAATGATCCCGACAGGGAGGAATGGCATGATGAAAATCTGCTCCTATATCTGCTGCCATAGTCAGTTCATGGTGAGAGCAGTGCAGGAGAGTGGGGAGCCCTTTCTGGCATATGAATGTGCCCCTGGGCATGAGACACCAATGAGGAGCATGGTGAGCAAGCTCCTGATCTGTGGAGATTTTTGTAAATGCTGCGTCTTTGTGCAGCGCTTCTTTATGATGCGGTGCCAGAGCATGGTCGAGTTTAGTCTGACTGGGGATGGCTTGTTTAGGCCTGTGGGAGCCGGTGATGGTGGCATATGCAGCTTTGTAGGTGCTGCTGCCTCAGCAGCACCGACCAGTGCGGTGCACTTAGGTTCTGACTCAGCTCTCCTGGTGGCAGACTTGCACTTTGCCATGGTACCGGAGACTGATGGCACCGGGGACCAAGCGGCTCTGGGCAGTGCTGATAATGAGCATGCTGGGAAAGCCTGCAAAGCTTGTGAGCCTTTGCAGGTGGTAAAGCAGCCTGTCAATGGGCTTTTGCTGCCCCCGTGTCTCCTCAGGTTTGTCCCCTGGTGGTTGTAGGGACTTCCCCCGGAGGTTTTTGAGCTGCATTTTGCGATCTTTTCTGGCTCTGGCGGTCATGTTCAGACAGTGCAGGGACTTATGTGCTGCATGAGTCTCCCCCAGGCATTTAACGCAGGAGCCATGGCCATCAGAAATAGGCATTGAGTCCTGACATGAGTGGCATCTTTTAAAGCCAGGGGAACCCAGCATGCTGAAGGAAAAGTCGTGGCGGTGGCGTGTCTCTCTCTCTCTCTCGCTTTTTTTTATAGTGAACATTGAAAACTGTCAACTGACTACAACTATGAAGAAACTCTAAACTAACTATGGTATTCCTTTGTTTTTCCTGTCAGAAAGAAGAGCACTGCTCTGGCTCAATCTTCAGCCAGGGATGGTAGAAAAGGAATGGACTGGGCTTGAGCCGCATGCACACTCAGCAAATGGCAGGAGTGCGAGACGCTGGGTGCTCAGGTGCGGTGCAAGGGGCATTGCTCACCAAAAATTTCTCATCAGTGGTGTGAGGACGCATCGAGGCCTGAATGGAGCACCCACAGGGACACCACTCGATGAAGAACTTCCCAGTTTCTTCTTGTACCCACATCTGACAGAACATCTTTCATTGTCTCTGCTGCTGATACTCACATCTGGTCAAGCAGTAGGAAGGCAACCATCAGATCTCTACATTGGAGAAAAAGTGCCCAGAGTAGCAAAGACAGCACTGGTAAATGTCTTCCCCCTATAAAAGAGGATCTAAATTCTCAAGTAGTGCAGAAAACTGTGGGAGAGGATAGGAATGGTCAGGGAATTGGCACTAAGAGCTAAGAAGGACCTGCTGGAGACTTTCTGAAGAACCAGGTTTGTTTGACAGGGCAGTTTGCAATTAGGATGGATCTGGAGTTAAGGCCCTCAGGGAGGAGAAATCCACGGGGAAGTCTGTTTCATTGGGCCAGTGATTCCTATGCAGATTTCCCTGTCTTTAAATTCCTTCTCTGCACATAGCCCTCAGCCAAAGTGTGCAGGGTTGAGGTGGAGAGGTTCTATACGAAGGGGTACATGTAAGTGAGAGTTTTAGCTTTACTCCCATGCTTTTCTTCCTTGCATGAACTGCTATAACTCTAAATATGTGAGTTCTCAGAGATTGTGGGGAGGGGCTGGCCATCCCGCATACACAGCCCATTCACACTCCTCCCATCATTTCCCATTTGGTGCACTGAGGAGGAATTGAAAGGAGGAAAATTGACTTGCCAAAACCTTTCGAGGAAAGGGAAGACCATATTTGGATGCAGACTGGCTAACCTAGTGAGGAGGGCTTTAAACTAGGTTCGACAGGTGCAGGTGACCAAAGCTCACAGGTAAGTGAAGAACATGGAGACCTGGGAGATGGGTCGGAAATGGGAGGGAGTGTGGGCTATAATAGCAGAGAAAAAGGAGGGACAAGGCAGAACTGGGAGGCAAGATCAAAACAGTATCTTAGATGCCTATATACAAATGCAAGAAGTATGGATAATAAGCAGGAAGAACTTGGAGTGCTAATAAATAAACACAACTATGACATTGTTGGTATCACAGAGACTTAGTGGGATAATACACATGATTGGAATATTGGTATAGAAGGGTACAGCTTACTCAGGAAGGATAGGCGGGTAAAAAAAGGAGGTGTTGCCTTATATATTTAAAATGTACACACTTGGACTGAGGTAAAGATGGACGTAGGAGACAGATGTGTTGAGAGTCTCTGGCTTAGGCTAAAAGGGGTAAAAAACAAGGGTGGTGTCATGCTAAGGGTCTACTACAGGCCAACTACCCAGGTGGAAGAAGTGGATGAGGCTTTTTTTAAACAACTAACAAAATCATCCAAAGCGCAGGATTTGGTGGTGATGGGGGACTTCAATTATCCAGACATAAGTTGGGAAACTAACACAGCAGGGCACAGACTATCCAATAAGTTCTTGGACTGCATTGACGACAACTTTTTATTTCAGACAGTTGAAAAAGCTACTGTGGGAAGCTGTGCTAGATTGGATTTTAACAAATAGGGAGGAACTGGTTGAGAATTTGAAAGTGGAAGGCAGCTTGGGTGAAAGTAGAATCGTAGAGTTCATGATTCTAAGGAATGGTAAAAGAAAGAACAGCAACAGAGAGACAATGGATTTCAGGAAGGCAGATTTTGGTAAGCGCAGAGAGCTGGTAGGTAAGGTCCCATGGGAAGCAAGACTGAGGGGAAAAACAACTGAAGAGAGTTGGCAGTTTTTCAAAGGGATATTATAAAGGGCCCAATAGCAAGCTATTCCGCTGCGTAGGAAAGATAGAAAATATGGCAAAAGACCGCCTTGGCTTAACCAGGAGGTCTTGCATGATCTAAAAATAAAAAAGAAGTCATATAAAAAGTGGAAACTAGGACAAATTACAAAGGATGAATATAAGCAAACAACACAGGTATGCAGGAGCAAGATTAGAAAGGCAAAGGCACAAAATGAGCTCAAACTAGGTACAGAAATAAAGGGAAACAAGAAGACATCCTATAAAGATATTAGAAGCAAGAGGAAGATCAAGGATAGGGTAGGCCCACTGCTCAGTGAGGAGAGAGAAACAGTAACAGGAAACTTGGAAATGGCAGACATGCTTAATGATTTCATTGATTCGGTCTTCACCAAGAAGTCTGATGATGAAGGAATGCCTAACATAGTGAATGCTAGTGGGAAGGGTGTAGGTTTAGAAGATAAAATAAAAAAACGAACATGTTAAAAATTACTTAGAAAAGTTAGATGTCCGCAAGTCACCAGGGCCTGATGAAATGCATCCTAGAATATCAAGGAGCGGATAGAGGAGGTATCTGAGCCTTTAGCTATCACCTTTGAAAAATGGAAGATGGGAGAGGTTCCAGAAGACTGGAAAAGGGCAAATATAGTGCCCATCTATAAAAAGGGAAATAAGAACAACCCAGGAAACTACAGACCAGTTAATTTAACTTCTGTGCCAGGAAAGATAATGGAGCAAGTAATTAAGGAATTCATCTGCAAACACTTGGAAGATAATAAGGTGATAAGGAACAGCCAGCATGGATTTTTAAAGAACAAATCATGGCAAACCAATCTGATAGCTTTCTTTGATAGGATAATGAGTCTTGTGAATAAGGGAGAAGTGGTGAACGTGTTATATCTAGACTTTAGTAAGGCATCTGATACTGTCTCACATGATATTCTGATCAATTAACTAGGCAAATACAACTTAGATGGGGCTACTATAAGGTGGGTGCATAACTGGCTGGATAACCATTCTCAAAGAGTACTTATTAATGGTTCACAATCTTGCTGGAAGGACATAACAAGTGGGGCTCTGCAGGGGTCTGTTTTGGGACTGGTTCTGTTCAATATCTTCATCAACGACTTAGATATTGGCATAGAGAGCACACTTATGAAGTTTGCAGATGATACGAAGCTGGAAGGGGTTGCAACTGCTTTGGAGGATAGGGTCATAATTCAAAATGATCTGGATAAACTGGAGAAAGAGTCTGAGGTAAATAGGATGAATTTTAATAAGGACAAATGCAAAGTCCTCCACTTAGAAAGGAATAGTTTCACACATACAGAATGGGAAGTGACTGTCTAGGGAGGAGTACTGCAGAAAGGGATCTAGGGGTTATAGTGGACCACAAGCTGAATATGAGTCAACAGTGTGATGATGTTGCAAAAAAAGCAAACATGATTCTGGGATGCATTAACAGGTATGTTGTGAGCAAGACACGAGAAGTCATTCTTCCACTCTACTCTGCGCTGGTTAGGCCTCAGTTGGAGTATTGTGTCCAGTTCTGGGCACCACATTTCGAGAAATATGTGAAGAAATTGGAGAAGGTCCAGAGGAGAGCAACAAGAATGATTAAAGGTCTAGAGAACATGACCTATGAAGGAAGACTGAAAGAACTGGCCTTGTTTAGTTTGGAAAGAAGTCTGAGAGGGGACATGATAGCGGTGTTCAGGTATCTAAAAGGGTGTCACAAGGAGAAGGGAGAAAATTTGTTCTCCTTGGCCTCTGAGGACAGGACAAGAAGCAATGGGCTTAAACTGCAGCAAGGGAGGTTTAGTTTGGACATTAGGAAAAACTTCCTAACTGTCAGGGTGGTTAAATACTGGAATAAGTTGCCTTTCCTCCATCTGTGGAGATATTTAAGAGCAGGTTAGATAGACATCTATCAGGGATGATCTAGACCAGGGTTGGGCAAAATACAGCCCGGGGGCCAGATCCAGCCCACGGACCACCCTGCCCGGACTCTCAGGCACATGCAACTGCTATGTTTAACACAGACCCCGCGTTTCTCTGCTCTGCAGAGTGGGAGGCTTCATGCGATCTCCCCGCCCACAACCCAATCCTCATCTCCTATTCGCCAGAAACAACCAGCCCATAAGAACTGATCTCATCCAATCTCTCAGCTCTTATTAGCTGGCAAGCACCAGCCAATCGGAGCTGAGAGATTGGCCTGAGCGACTGGGGCAGCCGAAGTTGAGAGTCACGTGGGTGGAGCAGCCTGTATTTTCAAACAGACTGCGGCTGCCGGCCAGGAGGTAGGCAAACTCCTTCCAGCCAGCACCTGCCTCTAGCACCCCAACCACCCCTGCACCCCAACTTCCTCCCCCAGATCACCATCCAAACCCTCTGCACCCCCAGCCCCAGGTGACAACTCCTTCCCAGTCCCTGTACCCTCTCCTACACTCCTCCCCCAGGCCAGAATCCTCTCCTGCACCTACACCCCAACCCCTGACCCAGGTCACAACCCCATCCTCCTCCACCCAAGCACCCTCAGAGACCTCACACCGTCTCCTGCACACCAGTCCCGTACCCCATGTGCCCTTCTGCATCCAACCTCCACCCTGGACCCTACACCCCCATCCACAGAAAAGTGTGGCACTTAACCACTTACCAAAATCTTGGAGTGGCCCCCCGCCAAAAACTATTGCCCACCTGGTCTAGATGGTACTGAGTCCTACCATGAGGGCAGGGGACAGGACTCGATGACCCTCTCGAGGTCCCTTCCAGTTCTAGTGTTCTATGATTCTACTGCTGCCCACAGCAAGCCCTGACTTTGAATCCATCTTTCTGTCTTGTTAAAAACGATAGCAGAGCAATAAACTGAAGGAAACAAAGCTAATTATATTAATCACATTAGAAGATCAGACATCATTTGAGTGCTGTCTTCTCCCAGAACTGCCCCTTAAAGAGGAGTTAACTTAAAATCATAGAATCACATAGAATCTTAGTAATATAAATGTTGCCATGTTAGTCTGGTGTAGCTGAAACAAAAAACAGAACTATGTAGCACTTTAAGACTAACAAGATGGTTTATTAGGTGATGAGCTTTCGCGGGCCAGACCCACTTCCTCAGATCAAATAGTGGAAGAAAATTGGCACAACCATATATACCAAAGGATACAATCAAAAAAATGAACACATGAAAGGACAAATCAAATTTCAGAACAGAAGGGGATGGGGGCAGGTAAATGTCTGTGAGCTAATGATATTAGAGGTGATGGGAAGCTATCTTTGTAATGGGTAAGATAATTAATGTCTTTGTTTAGACCGGCGTAAAGTGTAAATTTAAGCATGAATGACAGTTCATTCTCTGAATGACATTCTCTGAACTGTCATTCATGCTTAAATTCGACACTTTGTCTAAACAGACATTAATTATCTTACCCCAGATAACTTCCCAATTATCACCTCTAATATCATTAGCTCACGAACATTTACCTCCTCATCCCCTTCTGTTCTGAAATTTGATTTGTCCTCATGTGTTCATTGATTGTATCCTTTGGTATATATGGTATAAACCATCTTGTTAGTCTTTAAAGTGCTACATAGTCCTGTTTTTTGTTATAGAATCATAGAACACTAGAACTGGAAGAGACCTCAAGAAGTCATCAAGTCCAGTCCCCTGCACTCACAGCAGGACCAAGCACCATCTAGACTGTCCCTGACTGTTTATCTAAGCTGCTCTTAAATCTCTCCAACTTGAATCAAGCTGTTTATAATTTGTATTGCTGTGGTGTCTTAGAGCTTCAGTTACAGTCTAGGACCTCCTCACTGTACAAAAAGAAGCTTCCTTTCTCACCCTAAATGACATGATGGATTGCCTTAGAAAGAACTCTGCCTGAGTCGTCCTCCTTTATACTACCACAGGGAATGGGAATGTTTCCACTGAGTATTTATCACTTCGCTGATTCTAGTAAGAGTCATGGGAACATCAAAAAGAAGAACATTAATTACAGAGCTCACATGAAGATGCTATTTTTATTGTGCTTTCACAATATCTATAAACCTAATACTGCTGTCCTGCCTATTCCTAAATGATTTGTTTTCAAAGGGCAGAATTAATCATATTCTAGCATTTTCCTTCCTTTTGTTCTGAAGGTTTTGTTTGTCAGAAACCAAACACCAGAAATCAAGGAATTAATTAAAGCTTCTAAACAGTAGACCTGGGTGAATTTTCTTCTTTTTGGTCAAAAGCATGCATTTGTCAAATATAGCAACTCAACATGATTTTTTCCCCTCAAGATTGTTTTGATTTATCTCAAACCATTTGGGTCAACTTGAAATAACCAGAAACCCTCCAAAATTCTGTTCAAATCTACCTGAAATGTTTTCATCGATTCAAAATTAAATGTTTGCGGTTCTTTTGACAATATTTTGAAAAAGCAACCCTGGTTTTGGTGCAAATTACCCTGAATTTTTCTTTTCCCCTGGATTCCTAGGTTCAGCATCAATAATATATATATATATATATATATATATATATATTTGTTCAGTGCTACTGTACATGAAGTTATTGAAATGCCTGGCTTGCCTTTTAGATCCAGATTTCCAGTGAGCTGGCTTCCCAATGGGAACACTTGAAAGTCATGCCCTTCCTAGTACTTTAATCCTTACTCTTGGATTCTGGTGGTCTCTGAAATACCCTCTGATGAGACTAATTAAAACTGCTCCACAAACATGTGTTACCAACCTCTGGAGTTTGTTGAAGCTGCTAGCAAACTTTCTTCTCTATGGATATATTTATTTAATTTTTGCCTGTCAGTAAGGGCTTGCCTGCACATGGCACCTTGAGACAGAGGAGATTCCGCCTCATCCTCTTCCTGTAGTGATGTGCTTACACTCTCAAAATACTGCATCATTAAGCGCATCAAGGTAGACATCAACATCAGAATACTTTGATGGACAATGGAATCCACAAGGGGACCATGCTCATGCTGCGATGGCATCTGCATGGGTAACCAGGGCCAAAAATGGCATGAAAAGATGGTTTCTCATTGATCTCAAGAAAGGTGGGAGGGAGTAAATGAGAGCATTATGGGACACTGACAGCATGAACCCAGAACCACTTGCTGTACAGTTTTGGTCCAAGCGTGCACTGGGAGCATAACCCACTGTGCATCGCCCTCAAAGTTGACAGCAGATTCCCTACTGGTGATCTGCTACTTTGAACTTCATTGAGTTCTTGCACACATGGGGTAATGGACCTTCAACTTTACAAAATCAAGTGGCAACAAATCGACCTCATCTCATAGTGTAGATATACCTCAAGACATAGCAATATACTACACTGACACATAACTCCCCATAGTTTATCAGGAGAGGGCACCTGTGCATGATTAGTATTAAAAAGGGACAATAGCATCTGTTCTTTAATGTTGCAGTCAAGCTTCCATTAAATGTCATATTTACACCTTCCCTTATTGGCATAGCAAAAAATATACTGGGCCTCAGTGTTTAGGATTCCTCCAAGGCTATATGCACAATTTTGTTTCTTAAAGTATGAAGTAAACTGTTCATAGTCTGTGTTAGGTGTAAAGTTATAAAAATGCTTTGACATATTGGATTCAAAGTGTCCAGTGTGATTTTGGATCCTTTTATCTTAAAAATGGCTTGCTATCCCTTCAAACTCCTCAAGTATGACTTGCTTAAATACCATATGTTGGATACTTTAATTCTATTGATATTTTGTGTGCACGCATAAAATAAAAGCAATGTTTTCAAAAGCTTTTGGAAGACGTAAGAGCAGAGTTTGCTTCTCAGTCATTTCTGAAAATGGGACTTAGGCTAAGTCAAGTCATTTAGAAGCTGATGAAAATTTTACCCAATTTACTATATATTTGAGGGAGTTTGCAAGTATGTGTGTCCATCCATCTGTCTGTTCAAGAACTCCTCCTAAATGGTAATAGCTAGGGACACCAAATTCAGTATGCAGCTTCCTTTTATAACTTAAGTGTAAGGTCAGGGTTTGGTTGTGCCAGGATAATGGGATGTGCCTGGAATGTGATTGTTTCTCATACCTGAAAGTGGGCTCTGCTAGCAGGGGCAGTTATGCAGAATGACCATATTTACAGTGCAATTTTTGATAGCACCCAATGTGATTTATGGAGTCCAAATCCCATTGACAGCAAAAAAAATTTCAATGGGATTTGTGTACTACAGGAACATAGTCCATATTTGGCCTGAGTGAACTGTAGTTTTTGTAGTAAGATGAAGGCCTAAAACAAGCCAATGCAGCACAGGCCTGGTCTGAGGCCTAGCTAACAATGGACAAAACATGGCTAACAAAGCAAAGCTAAGTTGTGAGCAAGAGGCAGGCCCCAGCTCACAGAACTTGGCATGAACAGCACTGAGAGCACAAAACACTAATTAGTGCTAGGTACCAACTGCAGAACAGTAATTGGTACTGGTCATAGGTGGAAAGCACACAGTATCACTAACTCATTAAAAAAGACCTTGGTACCCACTCCTTACAGATACAGACCCAGATTCAGGAAAGGGTCTAAAGTGACAGCATGATGGATAGAGATGATCTAATCACCCTGTACCTTACGGTTTGATATCTAAGTAGTGTCAGGTGGTGGTAACCTGACAACGTCAGCAGTGAGGTGTGATGTGTTTGAACCAGTATATAAAGTGGTATCTCAGGTCATATAAAGACTGTCCACCTAAGGGGCAGTAGAAATTTCCCACAGATTCCATTCCATTGCTACGGGGTACATATGCATAGTGGTTCCGTAGAGTCTCTACTGACAACTATTACTGTACTTCACTTAGCAATAAACCTGGCCTGGCACCTTTGATCCTCATTTGGTTTGTAGTCTTTGGGGGCTCTCTTCTGACACAGCAGATTAGTCTGTATCTGCTGTGGAGACTAAGTGCACAAGTCGACACGGCACACATCACTGAGCACACACGCAAGCAGCCTTCTGGTTATCATCATCATCATCATCAACAGAGCCAGAGACCTGTGAGGACACCTTGGCAGCAAATCCTGTTGGCCCGCCCCAAATAACTAGTTTTAAATTGAGTTTGACTATGATTATGAGAAATAGGCCCAAAGTGTGACCCAAAGGAATGAACTTATGAGAAGGCAAGGTTGTTTGTGTTAAACTTTGTAGTGACCCTTTGGAATTCCAGTGTTAACCTTTTTTTAAAATTCCCAAACCTTAAATAAGGTAATTGGGCACTGTAAATTAAGGTGGGTTAAGGGGATTACATAGCAGACCAAGTTTATTAGTCACTCGAAGTGAGCAGAGCTGCTCAGAAAATGGTCTTTTCACCAAAAAGTGGTAGGATAGGGTTGATTTAGATTAATTTTTCAACTCAAGTTTTTAAAGTCCGTTTGACATTTATAAAAAAAAAAAATTTGGTTCCAAGTGACTTTGGAAATTGAAGATAGAATTAGGGGGGGAAGAGCTAATTTCTTGGGATTTTCAGTTGGCAAGAGTTAGAATTTTCATCCTAATTTGCGTCTGGAAAATGGATTCAATAAACCCCACACAGAATGAGAAAGCCATTTCCTGCCCAACTGTAGCAAAGACACCCCACCTCCTACCTCCAACTTCATTCACACATTGCAGAACACCAACACATTTCAAGTGCTCAGTTACCATGCTGAGCAATAACATAAGCACCAAGGTAAAGTACTCTCCAAGAGGGATGCTCCTTCAGTTGCCCTATTAGGTGTAGTCTTTAGAAAAAGTTATATCTAAATACCAAATCCTTGATCTTGCTATGATAGGTGGCTCGTGGGTAGGCAAGGTCATGGTAGATACCATCTTCTACCTTGCTGTGTCCCATGGTGTTGGCTGGGAGTAAGTATAGAACACTTAAGACCAGTGTTAGATACAAAGTTCTCTTCCCTCGTAGCACTGACTCCTACAATGAGTGCAAAATTGTTCTGTTTTGGGCAGTCTAAATTCTCAGGATGGAGCTCTCAATACTTGGGAGATAAAGCCATGACCTGATTTCCTTAACAGAGATCATACTCAGGATAATTTGTGCTTGGATCAGTTGTGGATGGCTTATCAGTGATCTTAATAATGAAAAAAATATTAGCACTGGAACCAATCATAAGGAATTCATTTTATGTATGTGACAGTGTGCACAAAGGTATTTAACAGACCTAGATTCAAGTCTGACATGCTTTGGCCCTAAATGGATCCAGATGTCAACACCCATCAGTTGGGGGCATTTCAGACCATGCCAGTGAAGTTCCAGCTGTCAAAGTTTGCATGAGGAGCTATGACTTCATTTAAGTGAAATTCACCATTTAAATGAGTTGTGACAAGCCAACAGCAGGAGTTTTTTACGACAACAGATGTTCTTCCCTACAGACTGAATAATTCACCCAGAACATGGCACTACTGAGTGACTAGCCCCTCTTTAAGGCTGTATGTTCAGATCTGATTCTAAGAAAGATTAACTCTTAAAATCCTAGCTTGGAATCACATGCTCTTTTGGCATGATGCAAAAGAGGCAGCATTCATACTTGAAGTCACAATTCAGAGAGGGAAGGAGGAGAGCACCAACACACAAAACTCAAGGAAAGCTGTGAAACCTGCCAGCCATTCATTTAAGTGTATTTTGGAGGGAAGACTCATCAAGAACAAGCCTGTCATTGTTAAAATATTAGCTATAAAGATTTAAAGGCATTTTATTTCCTTTCCCTTGCTCTTGGCATTCTGAAGACATTTAAAAAGCTTGATACGGAGACAGGAGGGTTTAATGGCTTGTCAGTCTTTGTATCCCAGAATGAATTTGCATACAGTGGAGGCTACTGCTCCCTTCACGTCTGCAAAACAGACTTCACAATTCTTGTACATACCAGCAGGTGGTGGTATGTATGTATGTAAACCAAAACATTAAAACCAAGCTCTTCTGGGGTGGTTGTTAGAACTACTGTAGATTGTATTTTAAAAATCCATGATTGTGTCTACTGTCACTGCCAGCTCAAGTGGTGGGTGGAGGGCTGAGCAGCCAAAATGACGTGGCCAGGTTGCTTTAGCAGTGTAGTTCTGGCACTCTGATGGGAGCATGCCAGTGTCAGACTGTACCCAGGGAATGAATTTGGCATTTCAGGACTAGCTAACTTGGAATGTGTTTTGGAAACAATCAACATGAACACAGCCATGGCTCAGACATTAACACACCAGGTGCTTCAAATAGCTGCAGCCTGAAGAGACGCACATCAGCCTGAGGAGTCCTTACATCACTCTTATCCCCTTCCCTCCACAAAGATTTGCAGAGGCTGAGTACATTGTGAACACTCTGAGACAGGTGTATGGGGGGGGAAGAATACTCCCCCCCTCAATAGCAGTGAGCAGCAGTTCTGTATAGTCCCTTCCTTCATAGTTAATCTTTGAACTGGAGTTGTAGGTGTGTAGGAACGGGAGGGGGGAAAACACCCCTTGGGTTTGACAAGGGCAAGGAGGGAGAGGACAAAAGAGCCCCAAAATCCATGAATAAAGAAAAGAATCGATCTGGAAGTTAAAGTGTTTATTGATGTGTTTAAACTTTGTACATTCCCCACAGACCACATTAAGGAGTTTGCAGGTTAAGTTAAATCTGTGCATAGTGGGAAGACATATGGAAGGGGGAAGAAAACAAAGTCACAGGAAAATAGAAAAAATACACCACAGGTTACCCGAACCTCCAGATTTAAAAAAGCCATGAGCATTAACATCAACTATACAAGCATTAGAGACATGATGGTGAGGTTCTCCTCAGGGTTTATGCATCCAGTTTTGTGTAAAATAGGCAGTATCCTTTCCTACATCTCCCGCACATCCAACTTGAAATAAAATTCCATGGTCTTCAGCTCCCCAGCTGCTTGATTATTGCAAGGCTTGGGCATTCTCTGAGCATGCATACAACTCCAGAAGAGCCCAGCATCAGCAGACAGATGCAGAGCTCCAAAACCTCCATTTGGAGACTACTTACCATGTGGTAGGGGGGGCAGGGTAGGCTAGAAAAATGACAAAGTAGCAGCAACAGGGAGCTGCTAATGCCAGATGGGCACTGAAGGAGGCTGGTTAGAGAATCAGAAGGAGGGATTTAAATTCAATATCAAAGACTT
This sequence comes from Rafetus swinhoei, assembly GCA_019425775.1. NCBI lineage: Eukaryota > Metazoa > Chordata > Testudines > Trionychidae > Rafetus > Rafetus swinhoei. The sequence goes on along the minus strand of CM033429.1, from coordinate 7,907,778 downwards.
CCAACTGTACAGCAAGACTGAATTCAGAAGATAAGGGGAATGTGCAGACTCCGGTACAACCATGTTCTAACATTCCACTAGAATGGCTATAAACAAACATGCGAGAAGCCTTTTAACTCCTTGCCTCCAGGGAGTCTAGATTCCTAGAAACCACACCGCTATGCAGCAGAAGTGCACGGATCATGGGCAGCAGGGGATTTTTATAAAGCTGTTCACTAACGATCTTCTCAAATTGCTTCCTTAGTTATGTTCTCATAGCTCCTAACCCTATTTAACATCTTTGCAACTTCTGACAAAATTCTCTTTTAGAAAAAGGAATACTGCTTTATATATAAAAGCCAAAATGACCGAAGAGCCACAAGTGTCTCCTTTATACAATGTGGCTGGTACAAATGACCTTCAATATACAAGTGGTCTATCAGAAATAAAAATCAACATCTCCCATTTATATATATAGCGCTTGTATCAGACAACACAACAGAACTGGGATTTTTCGGATTAATTTTTTTAAAAAGAAAAACTACATCTCAGTCAAATATCTGCAATAGATTCATTTTTCCCATTTAAGAAGATTCATATATCATATATTGTTATATTACCATTTCTTCACCCATTTAAAAGAATGGAAATTGCAACTCTACAGTAGTAATTATAGTCTTAATGATCCAGGAGTTCTGAATGTAAGATGAAGTCCTCTTGAAGCAACTGTTGGTCAGTAGTCAATCCAAAACGCTGGACCATTTTGGCCCTCTCTGCCTTGCCCCTTTGCTGGTCAGGGCTGCTGCATTTTCATATCCTTCAAATCTGCATCTGCTCCAGGTATTTGTAAGTTGGGTTCTCATAGCCATGGTTCTGCATCTTGTTCAGATGACGCTCCTCTGGGGTAAGCATTGGGTCAACCTTAGAGAGACCAATTACCAGAGTCAATGGAGTCCTCATGTCAATTTGCAGGTCTAACTTCTTTGTAACTATGGTTGTTGGAACGGGATAGAACTATAGCCGGCAAAATGCAAACCAATAGCATAGGTAAGGGCTTACTGTTCCCTGATAAGTGGTGTGGCAGCTGAAAAATTCAGTTTCAAGGCCACTTTTGGCCTTCTGCCTGCATAAGACTAGAGAAGGATGTTTCTTTAGTCCCTTACACAGCTTGTTACAAAAGACCCTCAGATCCATGTGAAACAGATCAGCATTTTACATGCTGGGGAAGAGTTAAAGCAGCTCACTTGCAGCCATGCTAAGTCAGCATTACAGCTAGGGTAAAAATCAAGTCACTCCTGCCTACCAGCTCCATGCACCTTAATGGTGGCTACATTATGTGGAGGGGGAGAGGAGGAGTTACTACAGATCAGACCTGTTGATTCTGTTGCTCAAGATTTAGACTTGAAAGCTCATTTAACGCCAAATCCCATCTTCAGATAGACAAGGATGCCTAATTGCATTTTTTGTGATTAGTGAATACAACTGGTAAGTGGCAGATCCCAGCAGGCCACCCTTATGTATTAGCCTGAAGGTTTTTTCCATTAGCCACAACCCTGTAGGTGCTGAGATGCTTAAGTCTGAGTATATTGCACAAAGTGCTGTCAGCATTATAAGCTGACTCAATGCTAATCATTACCTTGCTCAGTTAGTACAGCAGGAGCTCTGTCTCACCTCCACAATCCCATGGCTGATGGTCCCGTACTGCCTCTTCCTCAGCATCACCAAGCTGATGACTATGACTGTGGCTATGGCAACTGCAATCACCAAGAGACCGATGAGGGCGCTGCTGCTTAAACTGAAGTCCTCATGAAGGGAATTCTCATTATCCTGTAGAAGAAGAGCAGGGAATAGAGAAGAAGATACTTAAATGGAACCTGAGGAGGTAGCCACCAGTAACTCTCTGTGATATGGAGACATGAGTGATTATGCTTGGCAGCCTGAATATTTAACATCTCCCTGCCTGGCAAAAAGGGAATTGAACTCAAATGGTTTCCCACAAGATGCTGACCCATACGGTATTTTTTGAACAAAAAAAATCAGTGTCATTCCTCTTTATTGGTAGCATCTTAGAATTGTAGTTCTAGGGAAGACGTCAGAACAATGCCACTCCCTGCAAGGCATCAGCAGGGTCTCAAAATAAGTGGATACAGAAACACCAAACATTGAAATTCATTTTAGAATTCACTAACGGCTAGTCCCTTTGAGTGGCCACATACATACCGGCTCATCCACCAGTCCACCGACTCGCTCTGCATTGAAAATCATTTCCTTCACATCAAGGGTTTCATCAATTACCTGAAAACAGTCATGAAGGCATTTTATATAAGGAGCCAGGAACAATAGGTACAGGATTGCGGGGTTGGAGAAAAGACCTTTACTGCCCAATGCAGCAGAATGCTTCTGCTGGGTCAACAGCCACTCAACTCTGCTAAGTTCACCACCACCTTCTTGCACTCTCATGGGAAGGAGATAGCCATCAGCCATTTATAGCCACTGTGCTAGTGCCACAACATTCAGGAACAGTTAACTGAGGCCAAGCTGAGAAGACCCCAAGGGCCTTAGTTCATTCAGCTGCAGACATTTGCTTTGGGCTCAAAGGCTGTGTTACATCAATCTATCCCCTGGCTTTAAAATGAATTTAGAAGTCAAACCTGCAGTGTTAATTTTACCCATGAAGGAGGGCAAGGTGACTGCAACTAGAATTCATCTCATTCATTCCACTTGAGACAAAATCAATACTAATGGCAAATAAGGTATCCACTGAGTCACTGTAACTGGCTTTCAGTTTTAATGTGCAATAAAGCCCATTACTTCACTCAAAAAGATTGTCAAAAGCAGCTTGGTTTTATTACAGCGGTGGAGCAGAACAGCACGCAGTACATTGATGTGGTCTTAAGGCAGCTGCCTAACAAAGGTGGGCCTTTCATTGTCTATCAAAGAGCTCTGTTTTCTATCTAGGGAAGCCACTTCTCAACAAGACACTTCAACAAGTTATTCTACATCTGGATCTTTCTTCCCTTGACCTCCCACACTTCCAAAGCTGAACACGCTTAGGAATCTAGGTTAGTCAGAAAACCACAACTCCCCTGCACCATATGGATAATGAGTACACTGACATTCAGCAAGTAGGAAAAAGGCACGGAAATAAGCCACAAATGTTAGTCTCCAAGATATGTTTTGCTTTAGAAAAATACAGGCAGGGGGCTTACCACATTCTCATCCACTTTGTTCTTGCTATTAATCACTTTCTCTTCAGCTCCAATGAGTCCATCTAGATCAGCTATTCCAGAACCTACACCAAAAAGGTTAAGTATTACATTAGATATAGGTAGACACCACTCATCAGACCTCAATGGCAACTATGAAGGATTGCCTACTCTCTGCAGTGCTGTCACTGCTAGTGAAATTCATAGCACTGTCTGCCAATTACTAGTCCCTCTATATTCTGCTTCAGAGAGGGAGCTCGTGCTAAGCTCCAGTGAAACAATGGGGGTTTCCTTGTTGATGAAGACAATGGGTGGATGTGGCAGGAGCAAAGAGGATGCACAAAAAGGTGTTGCCGTGTAAATCCACAACTAGTCTGCTATCAGGAGCTGTTATGAACAACAAATAAAGGAATATGGGAACATCTCTGGATCAGCATGTCTCCAGGAAGGCAGAACATGCCCTCCTCTTCACTAATCAGTGCACAGGAAGCCCTTTACACAACAGCCAAGTCAAGATCAAGCACATCAGCAAATGCCCCACAAACGGGAGTTGCAAGGCCACCCAGCACAGCAAAGTAATGAGCTGTCGTCCCATCACTGGCACAGGCAAAAAAGCAATCAAATCCCAGAGAAACAGAGAATGATAAGCCAGGCCTTGTATCAGAATACCACTCATCTATGACTAGGCAGAAATCTAGTGTGGGCTGCAAAGGAGAGCATCTACCAACAAGAGGCTGTTCTGCATAAACAGTTTGATCTCAACTTTTATAAATATATCAATCTATAACAGGCTGATACAACACAACTTAGGTTTTTAGCTGTAGACCTGAGAGATGACGAGCATCAAGTATCAGGGTGTGCAAAAGAGGTGCAAAAGACAGAATAAAGTGGACAATGGGACCGCAACCAAAACTCAGCTGAGTCTCCAGCTTCAGAGGGACATGGGAAAAATACAACATACCGCACAGAATATTTCTAATTGAACTAACACCTCTCAGCCAAGCTACAAGCACAGCAACTGCAAGTGCACTGTTTCAGCTGCTACTGGAATTGTTGCAAGTTCTCTGAAGAGGATTAAAGGAGAGTTGGCTCCAGGACAAGCATTCACCGAGACAGCTTTTACTGCTTGAAAATGCCAGCTAAACCAATGTTTCACTCCAGTTCCTCCAGGAAGGAGCGTCTGGGGTTTTATTGCATCCTCTTCCCCATTAGCTTCTTTGGAGACATTCAAATTCTAGACACAGCCTCCTGTCTAGCTTCCCAAGGCTGCATACGTGAGTTATGTTACTGCGAAAAATCAATGGTTTAGAGTTTCTGGAGAGATTAAGGATGTTAAATCTAGATTATTCAACTAAATCGAATAATCGATGTAATTTGCATCAACTATTCGATTAGTCACTATGGGCACATCTGCCTTTGAAAATGTACCAAGAGCCCTGCTGGCTTTTGCTACATTTCAAAAGCAAACCTCTGACAGGGGCACGGGGGCAGTGGGAGACTGAGTCCCCAGCTTACTCCAGGGTCCCCAAAGCGTTTCTGCTTTTGAAATGCAGCAAGAGCCCCATTCTCGCTACATTACAAGGTGGAAGTGCTGCCAGTTTCCCTGCGGCGCCCCTACCCCTTCCTCCCACAGACAGTGCTAGGAGGAACCAGCTTTAAGCCGGCTCCCCCCAGCACTGGATCCCACTCCCCTCCATTGCTGCCTCTCTGACAGAGGCAGCGGGGGGAGGGAGGAGGAAGCGACTAGTCGCTTACATCCCTAGGAGAGACTAACTATAAGCATTTACAGAGAACCAGAAGTAAAATTATTAGATTACATGTATCCCTGGAAAAAACAGCCACTTTTTATAGAATAGCCCGAGAGAAGGAGAACGCAGGAACTGATTCTGTCATTGAAGTCAGTGGGAGCTTTGCTGTGTACTTAAATGGGAACAAACATTTGTTTTGCTTACTACAATCAATCTGAAAGTACAATGTCCAGATTCAGTCAGCTGCCAAATGTTGAAGACCATAACTGGAGCAAATTTTGAAGCAAATTTAGAATAAAAAACAGACAGAAGCAAATGGGATCACTTCCAGCTTGCTACATGAGCACCACCAAATAGAAGGCAAGTCTTGTAATGTTTAGCTCTTAGAGGAAGCACACGCAGACTATTAGACAAGACAGAGCTGATTCTATAGCATTTAACAAAGCACTTGACAAACTTGCTTTGTGTCAGGTCATTTTGCTTACAGCCCAGTCCATCCCCTTTCAGCCAGAGTCCTTTTGGTACATGAATTAAGCAAGAGCTAGCAATGCTAGTATACCTATTAGCAGAAATGGATGAACAGTGAGAACTAGCATAGTACAAAAGAAATACCAGATGTAAAAAGGAAAGATGGAAAGGAGACCACACAGGCAAAAGTGAATGAATGAACGAACGTGTCCACAATACTAGATCCCACTAGATAAATGCCTTGCTGCATATCGTTGGAGTGCCAGAATGAACCCACACTCACTCCAGGATTAGTGTGGTCACCAGGTAAGAGGAACAACAGACACCACATTACATGCAACAGACTCTGCATTTGGATTTACATTCTGTGCTGTTAAATTTCTTTGGACTAGTACTAAACATTTCTCAGGATAAAACGATGTGAACTGCTATACAATTCCCAAGGGGATTGCTAAAGCTGAATTACATTTTGGGGCAAAGTAACACAACTATGTACTCCTAGAATTCCTCTGAAAGGCTGGCAAAGGTCACAGATGCAGTCAAACTAGTCTGTTTCTTTAGCAAAATAGAGCACAGATAAGTCAGCCCTGCACATCTACATGGAGAGAAGGAAAGTGACAATAAGGTGAGATTGTGAAACTAAAAATTAAGCTATCAAACACTGAAAACGTAGAGTGATGGGAGACACTGAGGGAGCAGCTTAGAACCAACCTTTTTTCATTGGATGGTACAAATCCGGCTGAGGATCTAGCAGGAGGGAAAACAAAAACAAAAATAGCAGAAAAAGGAGATTAAGAGAGAAAGGAAAAAAAGGTTTGTGCGTGATTTCTGACGAACCCTGGATAAAGCTTTTATTGTACAGCTGTGTTATAGCTTAGTCTGTTCACTTGATTTAAAAAAAATATTTAAAAAGCCACACAAATGCCAGCTGTTAGCACCCTTTGATTAAAAAGAATCCCCCAAAGCCCTGCAGCAGTTTTTAGCAATGAAGTTTAATGTTACACTGGAACATTTTAGTTAGAGAAAGAGGGAATGAAATCCAGAAACAATGGGTGGGAAGAGGAAAAGTAAGCACTCTGCAAAGTGCAATTAATACAACTCTGGAAATGGCCAATAGTATCAAAATTAAGGACAAATTAAGATGGATATTAGGGATTACAGATTACTAACTGGCGCTGGCTCTCTCCCAAACTAGTAGAGCATCTCCTGATGAGATGGACAGCTTAGGACCCTGCTTAGGTTTTACATCATACAGGCAGCTTTGATAGTGCTCTCTTGGGTAGTTCTGTATTTCTGTGGCAACTGCTTCAGACCTCAACATCCACAAGGCGATAGAGCACCCTATATTGCATGGGCTTTGATGTCTGTTTAACTGAATGTGTCCTGGTTCCCTAAAATAAGTGCACACTTTTGACTCTACATACCTTCGTTTCCGGGCAAGGCTGGGAAGGTCTTCACTTGGAATGGACGGAAGGGTTTGCCCTCCTGGAGGGGTATCTCTTCTTCACTTTCCTCAGAGCTGACTCGGACATCTACCTGGGATTCGGAAATGGAGGATGTGAACTGGTCCATGTCAGCACGCTGCTCCTGAAGCAGTTCATCTGAAAGGGTGAACAAGCAGCCAAGGAAGAGAGCTCAAGAGGATGAAGAAACTACTTCTTATATTGTACGCAGTTGCTAGAATGTCTCATTTCTTCCCTGAAGGAAAATTTCAGCTCCTCGCAGAATGCAATGGTGCTAGCTAGTAGCCTTTACAGGAACAAAGACAGAGATCCTGCTTTGCAGAGGGTCTGCAACAAGAACGTATGTATTGGGAAACTAAGTTGAGCCAAACTGAATACTTCCTAGCTTCTCTCAGAATGAGAGTCATCTGTATGGAAAAGCAATCTCCTGCTAGCCCTACAGAAAGCTCCTACTATTTTGATAACATGCTGCGTAGCTGGTCCTTAAGGAAGCTACAGCACACCAGAATTAGGATTATAGCTCTGCCAGCTAATGGTTTGTTCTTTAAACCTTGCCTGTTTCTCTGTTTCAACATCTTGCATTGGGGGAGAATTCTAATCCTTAAGCACGGTCTACCTGGATTCTCATATTTCTACCTATCAGTGTCGTAGCTAAGTGCTTATGAAAGTGGTAGACATTGAATAAAAGAGACGGACTCAAATAGACTGAATTGGCTGGGGGAACATGATCCTTTAAATGTAGTTATGGGGCAAGGGGGGGATGCTGGATCTGCATATGTGCTGTCATCCATCTACGACTTGTGTTAACTCTGAAGGATCCTCATGGGCTGTCAAAAACACTGGCTAGAGGAGGTGGTACAGCGTGAGCCAAGAGATGTTTGAGCTAGGTGATGTATAGTGGGGTTTGACGCGCCGATATAGGGCATGGATCTGCTTGTATTCATTTTGACCTCCTTTTTACCCAAGGGCAGGGAAGAGACAACTTGGGAGTTACTGTGAAATTTTTGTAGACTTTTATAATTTCACAGTTTAAAGCCAGAAGGGGCCTTTACAACAGCTGTTCTCCTACACAGCACACAGCCAGAGGAATTCATACCCTTCAGTTCCTGCATCAAGTCAAATCACTTGTGGTTAAGCTAGAGAATCTCAAACAATGATCTTTCTGGGGCATACTTCACACTAAGAAATGTGGGCTTGGTGTATATATTTCAGCTGCCCTAATATATCAGCACAGGCCTAGAAAGATACTAACCAATCTCATCCTGGATTTCTTCGGCCACATATGGTACCTTGTAGAGCAGAGAGAGGCTTTGATTCATTCTCTCCTCAATCACATGGAGATGTGTCATCACCTGCCAACACACAAGGGCCAATTTAAGAGCCATCAAAGGTAATGCATCTGTGGTAACATCTTAAAGAAATAGGATCACACAATTTGCTGTAAGAGAACAGACTGTGTCCATCAAGTAAGATATTCCAAATGTAGCACTAGCTTGTATCATGCAACACAAAGCAACAAACAAGATATCTGCAAACTGCTGTAGGAGGCGAGATTCCTCCCTGGCTCCTCTTGCAATCAGTCTTGCCCCAGAAGCACACAAATTGAAGCTTATCTATATTAATCACACTCAATATTAAATGTTTCATGTGATGGGAGAGTTTAGTAAGTAAAGTGAAAACTGCTTCTCTGGCAGTGGAGACTATAAGTGGGCCTAGCTGCACAAGGCAGGGCCTCTGTTCCCATGGACTGCACCTGAATGCAGACCTAAAGGATAGAAAGAACCTTTGTAAGTCAAACAAAAGGCATCGTTTGGCAAGACAATGCTGAGTCTACACACAGCTTCTAGGCAGAACAGGGTTTGCCACTCTGCTGCTTTACGAGTCACAAAATTGTCAGAGTTTATACTCGTGAAATTCTGGGCTCCCCTCATCAGCTACATAGTAGACCTATTAGTAAGTGTAAGTTCAGATATAGCACATATAGCTCAATTTTCAAATATAAATTGGGATACGGGGCATCAGAAGTGGCCACTGTATGTATTTCTCTATCTAATACACATGTCTATATGCAGCACTTCATTTGAAGACTGGGTCACACTGTACATAGCCTCATCAGCTCTTGCTACTGTTAAATTTAACTCCAGACTTGACCCACAGAGGGTGCTACATGATCAGGGATCATACAGACTAGAGAAGCCATTAATATGGATGGCCAAATGTTGAAGAAAATTAATGAGTTGAATGGACCTGCTTTTATAGTCAGAAGTGAATCTGACCTTTAAAAGCAATGATGTAAAATTAAATTGCTTTCATGTGGCCACCTGTCAATCAAGCAAATTGTCTAAAGAACTTAAAGTGCAATGAAAAGTAAAGCAAATTCAAACTGAACTATATCACCCGCATTCCTCACATGTCAATTCATTGACACTGAAGCCTTCAGAATGAATTATGGGCTTTTTTTTAAGCTTAAGCTTGCAGTTGTCACCACACTGTGCAGCTTTGGCAGCACAAGAATGAAGGAGTCAGGAGGTGTGTGTTTGATATACTGAACTGACCCTGAAGAGAGCAACTAGATATTCTTCACTGCCCCAGTCACCAAGTATTGTGTTTCCTATCGAATCCTATCTAGTATGTGTAAACCAAGAGACAGGGAGCAGTCTGAGGAAGAAAGATCTGAAGACAAGTTCAGTGTCCATCACCAGCACCTCAAAAATCAACATCAAGTTAATGAAACCAGATCTCAAAGAACTCCTGCAAATGGAAATACGTTATTTGCATTAACCTCTGAACACTAACAGTAGTGATGTGCACTGCAATGGTAAATCCTGGTCCTAATGTCAGTCCCAAAGCCCACACTTCTCTTTGAAGTTTTGCCTTGCATTAGTATAGGACTAGGTAAGCCCCAGATTACTATTAGAGAGACTTAATGAAAGATATTGGTTTATTTTATGCCTTTGACAGCACACTGCACAGTCACTATCACTGTCTCTCCAATGCAGCCTGCCGCCTTTTATTTGTGTGGACCTTTCACAGAGGTCATGGGAAAAGCAGCCTTTTTTGATAGAGCAATGGCAGCATGGTCCAGTGACTAGGGCACAGTACTAGGGATCACAAGGCCTGCATTCCATTTTCAGCTTTATCACAGACTTCTGGCAAGTTAGTTTACCAATCTCTGCCTATTTTTCTTCCGACATGATTGGATGAGACAAGTGGAAGGGACAGTTTTACTATATGCATGGGCCACATCTAGTACGACACAGTTCTGCTCTTGGTTGGGCCTTTAATGTTACTCTAACAATTTTAGAATGTAAAACCACAGAAGTTTGCTAAAGGCTGAGGGACGAATATATCTGAAACTACCTAATAGTTAAACTGGCCAGGTACTGTGGATGATGCATGGCTAAACCATAGACTATTCTAGGATGCTATCTGAAAAGGAAGTATTTAACATTCAGGTAGGTGCTAAGGAAAGCTGTAAGGAGAGTATCACTAGCAACAATCAGCATGTGTTCAAATTGGGAAATGAGAGTTCCTCTTCAGTGCACAAAGATGTCAAGCTGCTAAGGTACTCAGCCAATCAGCATGGAGTTGGGACAGATTCTGTGGAAAGCTTTTCTAGAGAGTCTCCAAGTACCACTTCAGGAATAACAGTGTCTCCTTCACAGAAACATTCTTTTGTACCTGAGATTTCATCTGTGCAGCCTTTTCTGGGTCAACTGCTAGGACATGCTGATAATGGCGGACAGTGTGCAGACGGTCCTTGTTCTCAGCACGGACGTAACGCTTCAGGGCTTGGAGGATGCGGTGGGGCTGCAGCATTTAAGAAGAGTTAAAATTTAATTGGTGGCACAAGGAACAGGATTCTAGCCAACAATTGCACTGAAATTCAGTATCTAAAATTGTCTATACTCTGTTTTACTGATAGGCAGAACATTCTTCTAATCTGTCAGCTAATCTTGGTCTCCAGTGTTTACTTTTTGTAAAACAGCTGTGCCTGAAGTACAAATGCAGAGTGAACTGTGTGCTGTTTTCTACATAGTTACCAGAGCACTCAGGAATTTAGATGCTCTGCTGATAGGTCTTTGGTACCAGTTATGATTGGCACAGCTTGCAAGGAGTCTGCTTTCACAGCGTGCTAACCTCTGCCCACACTAGGCTCATTCCAGTCTTCCCTAGCTCCTTTCCTCCCCACCCCACACTGAGTGGTCACTGTTTATGCCACATTCAAATGCTCCAACACAACTCACTCGTGGTGGGTCAGCTTGCAGGGCAGCCAAGTAGTTCTCCAAGGCAATCCGACGGCGATCATTCAACATAGCTTCCACTCGAGCCAGGTGAGTCTCCACAAGCTGCTGCTTCTCGCTGGCTGCCTCTTTCTCTAGAGATTTGACCATTGCCTGGAAGTGCTGGAAAGGAGAGAAACAGAACTTGACTGAATTGGCTAAAGCACTGTAGCAACAGAGAGGAATGAACCAAACAAGAATGTCTACTCTTGCTGATCTAATTCCTTAGAATGTGCTGAAGGTCCCATCCCACTCTCTCTGCCCAAGGCAGTTAACACTGAGGAGAGAAGGATGCTGACAGAACTGATTTTGACTTAATATGCTGTACAAATGATCATCTCAATATGCCTTTCAAAGGTACTTCATAACAATTTTAACTGTTTATAGAGAAGACCGGGGGGGGGGTGTCTTGTAGCTAGAATACCAGGTTTGAAATTGGATTATTTTCAGCTCTAGTACCGATCTGATGATTTAAGAATCCACCTATTCCTCGTGGATAATACCATACCTACAAGCAAAGGAGGTGGCATTATTTTATGAAAGGCACCATATTTAGGTACATCTAGGGCATTTGCCCACTTTTAGTATTAGAGAGTAAGCTCCCTGGCAATAGTAAACAATTGTCAATGCTAGCATAAAACCATCACTCCAAGATAGACCAGAGCAGGAACACTATTAAGATTCTGTATTTGCATTAGAAACCAAGAAAAACTATTTCCTAAACTATGAATAAAATTGGTAGCAATAGAATACAGGCTTCAGAAGCTTTACAAAATCATGTGAAGACACCACACTAGAAAAAGAGGCCTTAGCATACAGTAAGAAAATTTAACATCTGTTCTTAACTTAGTACGAGTTTTATAGCACACTGTCAGAAGATTTTATACCCATCAGACCCAACTTGCAGGACTTAACCCCAGGTTTCCATGGAGATTTCCTTCTCACAAAGCAAGAGTTCAACAATTTGCAAGGAAGCCATTTATTTTCAGCCTCAAGGTTTTTCACTAGATCTGCACAAATAGGAAATCTGTCCACAGAGAAAGTCAGCTCCAGACTGGATAGGACTGTTGGTCCATTTGTAAACACAGCTAAGCAAAACAAATGCAAAAGGTTTAGAGTTCCCTTTTGGCAGGGCTGCTGACACACTTGATGGTGCTGCTACTTCACTGTTAATGGGGTGTGTGTGGGGGGGGAGAGAACTGGCAATACACAGCACCATTTTCTGTTTTCAGACCCAAATATGTGACTGAGTCAAGTCTCTCTACAGGGTGTTGATCCAAGTAAGGGAAGGACTACTTTTTACTCCCTGTACTTTTGGCACTGAACACCGAGAAGCTAGTTAGCTTACACAGGCAGAGGACAGATGCCAAGAACCTAATCTCTGGGAATAGAATCAACTCTCCTTTTTAGATCTCAACTCTTACCTGAATGAGAGTTTGCCTCTCCGCCTTGGGAAGATTTTTGGCTTCATATTCTGCTTCCTCCCATTCCTTTTTCACCTAAGCAGGCAAAGGGGAGCACAGTTCAGCAAGGTACCGAACATTATTATTTCACATAGGTATTTCTGAGCTCACTTGTTTTTACATGCAGACAGGGGAGACTGATTCTAGTTCAGCACTGCTAGGCATTAAGAGGCCTAAAAAGGCATCTCTATTAGAGCACCCATAATCACGGACAAATGTTTCTAATGCCCAGTGTCTAATCTTAGCATTTAATCCTAATGGGCAGCCAGTTTGTCACTCCAGATGACTTCTGTCCCAAAACCTAGGAAGTGAACTAAAAAAAAAGAAAGAATACAACCACAGCCACAGAGCCATGTGCAAAAGCAACACAGATGGTAACAGTAAAAGCAAGTCTGGCTAGCACTGCTCTGTACAGTGGTACACAGGCAGCAATCATGCAGCTCAGACAAATGAAATGACATGAGACACTCACCCGGTCCATGCGGTTGTGGTGTCGCACTTCCAGCTGCTCCTTTGCTTTCTGGAAGCGGGCATGCTCATTGTCATCAGCTGGGGTTTCAAAGTAGACATCCACATCATCAGTGGGTACAGGAGTAGGGGGAACTGGAAAGAAAGTGAATGGCTCAGACAATTTCTACAGTCCTAGGTTAGCCTGCTGTGATAATGGTTGTAAGGGGTTGGGAGGAAGAGGCACCTTCACACCTGCAGAGTTCTCCCTCTGTCAAACAGTATGTTGAACTACCACATACCAGGACTTCATTTTGGTATAATTAAATTGCCAGTTTGCTGCACATCATCAGGAAGTTACAACATTCCAAATTCACAGTTATGCACTGGGACCACCAGCATCTGTACAGTCTTCACATTCAGAGGCAAGAGTTACCCTGTAACAGAGCTATACTACAAATGCAGAACAGAACTTAACTTCTTGCTGCAACAGTTGGTCTCTGCTTGAATAGGCCATTTTCTATACTGGCTGCTCACTGACAAACTAGCTCTACACAGCACCAGTGAACTCCCTCGATCATGACAGAGAATGCCCCACAGAAACACTCAAGCAGCAATCCATTCCCATGGAGCAAGGGCTTTCACACTTCAAGCCTACTTGCCCTATCAGATGCACCTACCAGGCTTAACAGGCAATGGAATGAGACAGGACAGCAGGAGGAGGTTTGGCAAGATGACTTCAACTTGTTCAAGGCAAGGAAGTCTTCCATCTTCTTGAGGCATTCAAATTTGGCAAGAGATGTTACATGAAGGATCCCAAAGAAGTCACACACCACAAAGCCCTTTCCAAATGGACCATGGCAAGCATGGCAGCTACCGCATATTCAGTCCTACAGAACCTTGGATATTGGAGCCTATATAGGTGAAATGGGCACCTGGAGAGGGCTAATGACTAGAACACTGGTTAGCCCTTATTTTAAAGTGGACTGATATGCCCCATTTCATCCTGCAATCTATAAGGTGAACATTGGATAGGAGATTTAGTCCCAGTGTGCACATGAATCTCTCTTCTCAAGCCAATGGAGAAAGTTATTAGGTGAAACATTAGTAAGACTGTAAAACCGGGATTATGTCTGTGGATAAGTGGCACACGTGTTGTATCCTGGGACTGCTCATAGCATCTATTAACCAGGTTTGGAAATGGAGACTTCAGTTTCCATCTTCAAATCCCTCTGGGACAGGACAAACTTCTGTACAAAAAGCTTCTGACAGCCACCGCTTTTATTTCATGACTTCAGTCAAATCAGCCCAATCCAATGTACTTGCATGAAGCTCATTTTGTAATCAGGATTCTGGCTGTACAGACAGACTGCCAAGGCCCAGATAACAAAAAGCTATTCAAAAGGCTTTCATAGCAGCTGAAGTGGAAGTGCTAGAGTTGAACAATAAGATTAATAATTAGGTTAAAATGTTTTCAGTAGTTTTATCATCTGCCATAGAAGCCAGTAGAAAGTGATGCCAACAATCTCAAGCTATCAAATGCAGAGATGGAATCATGTTTCATATTTCTAATGGAGCAGGTGGGAGGAACCAGAATGCCGCATGACTTTATGCAGGACTTTCCAAAATGTACTAATAAGAAAAACTTCCAACCAGAAGAATTTTTAGACTAACAGTCTACATTTCCAGAGTGATTGGTTGAACAGACACATGATACTCTGACTGGCAAGAGATCGCTACCAGCTGGGTGAATGAACAAGTGGAGTAGTTTCATAAGAATAGAGATTAAAGAAGTTTCCCAGTCCCTGCTACAAATCTAGAAGAGAATAATTAAGCCTGTGTTCATTAAGTTAGCAGACCAAGTGTGGGATTAGGTTGGAGAGACAGACTGTGTATGTTGAGAAACCAACTTTCCCTAGATGTAGGAAGAAACTTAAACCTAAACATCTACAGAAGCACAGAGACAAGAGGAGACTGCTGCAAAAGGACAGACAGAAGTGCTGCAGACATCAGAACCAACAGGATGGGCTACACATGTATCCTCACTTGGGCTAGGCAAGGAGGAGGAAACACCAAATGCCAGACAGGACAGTAGCTTGCTCCAAAAGGGGCCAGTGGCAAGCAGGACTTACTCATCTTTTTACACACAGCCATACAATATTCCTCTGACTCAAAATTGTTCCTGTTGCCTCCGCAGCCTCCATATATAAAGCGAATGCATTTTCTCTTGTATAGGTCGAAGTACCAACGAGGCATCACAGCCCGGCAGGGACCTGTCATCGCCTCCTGGGAGCAGACAGCTGTGTGGAGACGGGTTAGAACATAAGCTAGTGAGGAGTACAGGCTTTGCTAAGCGATTTTAAAAAGTCACTGATGGCTCTAGGTAAGAAATTCTGCTGCAGCACTGCTCCTTGCTTCACTCTACAATACGTTTAAGGGCACTTCTGAAAGTGCCCCTCGGCGTCATACTGAGGCAACCAGAGCAGTCCAGGAATGTGCTGCTACTGCTGCTTTAGAGCACGAGCAATGTGCAGCCTGGGATACTGGTGTTGGCCCAGCATGGAACCCATCATCTGCAAGAACTGTTCTCTTTAAACCCAGGAAGTGGGACAGAACACTGAATTAGGGTACAAATACATTTCAGAGATAAAGGGGCCATACCCCATATGCCCAAAGACAGGGCTTCCACGGTTTAAAATGCTTAAGATACAATGTGAAAAAAGACTTTCAGTACTGCATGAGGTATCTGACAAGGAAGACACATTCCACTGCAGTTTCTTTGGGTGGAAACTTGAATTCAGAGCTGCATAGGTACAGAAGCAAGTGGAAAATGCAGGATATACATATGGAACATGTCACTGAGTAGATCAGCAGCTGGGTTTTTGAGTTTTAAAAAGCCTGGGCACTAAGCAGGAGAATTCAAGACAACTTTTACAGCTACAGCATTTTACACATAAATAGACATCTCTGCAGTAAGCCGCCAGCACAAGTGGCTCTGTTTAGATGCAGCATCTGTTTAGGTTAGTAACAGTTTAACCATTCTGAAGAGGTCTGGACTATGGTTACAGCAGGCATCCTCCTTTCTTTCAAACACTGTAGAGGGAAATTGGATAGCCCCAGAACAGACACCTTTCAGAAGATAGCAAGCTACACAAGTCAAGCTGTTTTAAGTCTATTTTAACATCAGCAGAACTACAATAACTCCACATACACAATCAATCTACTGTTTCAGAGAAATTATCTGCAACACACTGGCATGTCACCAGCAAGAAGAGTTTTACCTACAAAACAAACGGCTGGCAGTTATTCAGTCATCTGTAGTTAACGAATTTCACTCTTCCTCTTCCCTCAGCATATAGACACTCAAAAATAAAAGACCATTTACAGCCTGGAGTCGCAACACAGTTGGCAGATGCTCCCCTGCAATAGCACCTGCTGCCTGACAAGCACTACAGCATATATTTAAAAAAGAGGTGGGGTTGCTTGCACTGGGTTCAGTTTCTTCAAGGAAGAGAAGGATTTCAAGGGAGGCTGGGTTGTTTAAAATAGAACAGAAAAGGAGGCATCTATTGGAAACATTCTCTTGTTTAAGGGGCCAGATTCTGAGCTGGTGTAAATTAGTGTACCTCCATTATGCTCAAAGTGTACAGCACTTGAGACTCTGGTTCAACAGTTTTAAGTTTTCAGGAATCCATATCACAGGAAAGACAGATTAAAGCTGATCACTCAAACCTAGGGAGACATTTCTGTCAGCCAAATGCCCCAAGTAGGTATAGAGATCTCCCCTAGAATTAGGCTCTGCAAATACTGTTTCCTGACAACACTGCCCTTTGGTGGAGATACTTGTTCTGTGCACCAGCCTCTGCCAATAAGACTACCATTAACTAACAACATGCAGGCCATGTTCTAGAGCCATGGTGTCCAACCAGTTCTGAAGTAGTAGCTGCTACAGTGGCTATAGCGAACTAGCCACACTCAACCAGCCAAATAGCCACGTGTGGGTAGTGGCTAGCATGCTGGACACCACAGCTCTAGAGTGTTATTGTCACGTTCAATATCTGAAACATAAGCATCAGCTTTTCTTTGATGACCGATATGGCAATTAAAGCCTCCACAGTGCAATCTGCTGGATGGATTGAAAGCATCATCACCAATGCAGGAATTACAAGATCAACTGGACAGCCAGCCTAAGGGAGCTAGGAAGGCTGTAGAGTAGGACTTACATTTCACATCGCTAATTATTTCCTTTTCAGAAAGAGACCTGTCATTGCTGGACTCAGTAGGGGTCTCTTCATTGTAATCATCTACTTTATAGTTATCGTAATAGTAATCACGATCTTCCACCACTTCCTCTTCCTCCTCATCTTCCTCCACAGCTGTTCCTGTGAAGTCTTCTACATCTGGCTCAGTTGGGAACTCACTAGAGGGGTACAAATTAATGCTAATCACTTCGAAGCCAACCTTTGATGTTCAAGCACAATGATTCTCTTTTCATCTATTTTATAAGCATCAGAGCTGGGAGTACCAATGTAGTGCCTGCTGATCATGTAAACAGCAGCAGCTACAGGAGTTCTCATAGCTACATGTAGCAGAGCCATACTTTTAAGCCTCTAGCTCAAAGACTTTTTAAAAAACTCTCCTCCTCTCCCCAATCAGCTGTATTTCACTGTAGACTACAGCATTTAGAGTCATATATTTGGCAGAGCAGCCAGCCAGTTTAAGTGACTATGGATGGAGGTGCTCCCTCCCCCAGCTCCAATTTCAGAGGAATGTTGCAAGTCATTTTTCCTCCTGTGAACTGCAAGACTTCTCCACTTCCATGATACTCCTCTTCCTCTGAATCCAAAAGCAGAACAAGTTTGCTTTCCCATCCCCACCCATGGAGGGAATCACTACAGGTAACAATGAGCCAGTGGCCTCACTATTAGTTGTATTACTGTAGCACCTAGTGGCCCTAATCCCAAACCAAAACCCATTTTAAAACCTACAAAAAGGAAATATATTAACCCAGACTCCAGGAGAGTAATCAGAAGCTCTACCTTTTATAAAGGTCATAATCTTCATCTTCATCCTCCTCTTCGTCATCGTCGTCCTCTTTGGAAAGAGCTTCATCCACTATTTTTGTCTGAGGACAGCATACGTACTCAGTGCCATGGAACTGGTCCACTCCACAGGGAAGCAGCATTCCGTAATTGTGCAGGATCATCCCTTCTGACAAACAAGCCTGAGGGGGAAGCCAGGAGCCATGTTAACAAATCTCATCTTAAAGCAACATGTTTATTGCTCTGTCCTCATGCTTGAGGGTCTAAAATAACCCCGAATCCCAACACCAGTGGTAATTCCAATGACGTAAGATATACTTCAGGCAGGCCACAGGCATTTCTATCTTCTCATCTAACCTGTGCAATAGCACAGAAAAATAGATAAGAAATTTCATGGCAGAGACTGCACCATATAATATTTCTTCAGTTGATAAACGAAAGCACTTTTAATATCTGGGCCTACAAATATACCCTAAATGTGAGCTCAACTGTGAGAAAAGCAAATACAAACATGTATGAAGTGTTGTTATTCCATGAATGTTGATAGGGAAATATGAAAAGGGAGACAAAGACCTTACTAATATAATTAAGATCACGCCTAGTAAACAGGAGAAGCACGGGGTCAGAAATCAAACCATAAATCAGTATGTGGGAAGTCAGGCACAATTGCTAGACAACACAATGAAAGGGATAGGTTAATCTGCCTGTCACTTCTTTTGAGGTCCTCAGAGACTTGCTGTGGCGGGAAACTGACTATTGTGGCACTGCTGATTTAGAGAAAAGGAAGGAGCAAACTTCATGACCATGGCTGCCACCCTCACTGTCTCCTGAGATCCAACATGACACCTTCATTGTACCTTGTTCATCCTGATTCTTAGAGAGATCCCAACTAGAACAAGCTAAAGACAAACTTAAATAACCACCACCTCCACAAGCTAAATCCCAAGAACCATCTGCAAAGTCAGACACTGTCCATCCACGGCTCAATATTGTATGTCCTTTTCTTTCCCCATTTAATTTCATCTCTTTCCCATGTCTTTCCTGTCTAATAAGAGCCTGGTTTAGCTGGCCAATACTATAGATTACTATCTGACCAGATAGGCAACTAAAAGGAGTTCCCTAAGCAGCCTGAGGCTGGTACAAGTTGGCCATGTCTCAGAGTGGCTAATAAGATCAACCCATGCCTGTTCATTTCCATTAATAAGGTTGAGGGTAAAAGTTAGTACTAAAAGAGAAGACGCATTTTGCCTAATGTTCTCTCCCTTCATCTGTGTCTTATCTTGTACAGGTTGGACCTTTTTTATCCGGCACCCTTAGGACCTGACTGGTCCCAGGAGGAGGGAATTTGCCAGACAATGGGAGGTCCCTCAATATCAGCCCATCAGCCCGCTGCCCCTCCGCACTGCTGGCTCCTTCAGCCCAGATGGGCTGTCTGTAGGACAGCTCCAGCAACAGCTCTGCTGCTGGCTGTACAACTTCAGCTCCAGAGCCAGAATGACACATTGCTCAATTGGGCTGCACAGCCCCAACCTCGGCCGCGCTGATTTTGCTGGGCTACTGTGGCTGGTTTCTCCTCCTGGGCTGCCGGGTCACAGCTCTGGCCCTGCTGCCAGGCAGCAGGAAACCCCAATCATGTTGCTGCTGCCACCGCCACTTGGGCTGCTGCAGTCCTGCCGCCTACCCAGGTTGATGTGGCCTGGTCAGGCTTCCCCCCTCTTGGGCTGCTGCAGTCCCAGCCCCACTGCCGGGCAGCCAACAGTCCCAATCATGCTCCAGCCAGGCTACTGCGGCCCCACAGCTAGCAGACTCACAGGGTTGCACCAGGCTCCCAGCTGCTAGCCCTCCTCACCCAGGTCTCTCTCATCCAGGAACATCCATGGTCATGCCGGACCACGGAGGTTGCTGGACAAGAGAATCTTGGATTTGAGAGGCGCAACCTGTAGGAAGAAAGGCCAAACAGGAACAGCAACAGACCATTTCAACTAACAATGTCTCTTCTCCCAAAGGGAGACAGTTATCAGTCTTTAATAGCATCTAAGACTGTTAGAAGGGAGTTTCCTCCTAAAGACTCCCCAGCTAAAGGAAAATGAAAGTCTTATGTCATACCTCACTTCTCAAAAACCTTAACGATTTGTCCTTTATTTTTAACAAAAGGTTATACAAATGTTATAGCACACATGCCATGGGACTAAGCAAGCTGAGTTCTCCATACCAAAACCTCTGAACCTTGTTTTAAACAGCTGAATCCTGGACAGCAACAAGACCATTTTAACACCTTTGACTCTGAGCCCATATTTCCATCAAAATGAACATCCGTACCTACTCACAGAGGGTGTTCCGTTCTTATAAATAATGACACTGAGGGTAAGTGACATCACAAAAAACAAATCACAGCAATGAGTCTCAGAATCCAGGTCAACTGACTGAGGCTTGTGCTGTGGGCTAGAAATAGCAGAGTAGATGCCTTTTTGCACTCAGGCTGGAGCTCAGGCGCAGACAAACCTCTCTGAGTACGGATGTGTACATTGCTGTTTTTAGCCCCATGGTGTAAGCCCATGTCAACTGACGTGGGCCTGCTCTGTGTATGGGGAGAGGGTGGTTTGTTGGATTTTGTGATGTAGACAGACCCTTAGGCATGGTCTATATTTACACAAAGATTTATATTCTTGAGATTTATCTTCTGGGGTTCAGTTTAGTAAGGACAGGGCCTAGTAAGGACAGGAATGTTAAAAGTGGGTAATTGGGTAACCGTGTAACTGCTGACAAACTAAGCAGTTACACGATTACACACATCTGCAGCACGAGGCTGGAAGCCTATATTTAACTGTTAGCGGTTAATTGATAAGCCTGGGCTTATTGGGTTTATCCTTTTGCAACCCTAGTAAGGGCCCGCTAAATCAAACACTAAGGTCACCCCCATCTATCTCTGTACTCCACAGTATAGTGAGAAGTAAGGGAAGTCGACGGGAGAGTTTCTCCTGTCAACCTCACACAGTGGGGCTGCTGCGGAACTTCAATTTAAGGTATGTTGACTCCAGTTATGCAATTCTCGTAGCTGGAATTGCATATCTTAAATCATATTTCTCCACCAGTATAGACCTGGCCTTAGGGGGAAAAGAACAAATAGTTTGTCAGGGAGGTGGCACTTCAGAGCAAGAATTGGGTCCCCTTTTTTTTCCTGATCATCTCTTTAGCTCTCTCTTTAGAAAAAAGTAAAAGCATAAAAATGTACTTGGTGTAACTTATTTTAACATTGTGGCTGGAAACTGGACTATTCAGTACAAAGCCAAATACAAACAGAATTTAGGCACTTGAGTTGCACATTTATTTGAAAATTAGTATGTATATAGTTTTACAGACTGACCAAGGAGTGAAATAATGAAAGCTTTATCATGGACATTGGAGCTCTTTTGTACTTCCCTTTGCTTTCTGAAGTATGGCTAGGAGAATGAATCTAGCTTATCTGGGTGAACCTGTCAACTGTATGTTGAAGGCAAAGGATTTAACTCACTGGGAACCACCGCTTAGTAGGCAAATGGTGGTTAAATACAAAAGATTGCTTAAAATAGCTTTGCTTCCTGAAAGCTTGGGAAAAATGGAAATAATCTTTATTGCTCCAAAGCAGACACATTTCAGCCATACCTTCACTAAGACCAAGACCAAATTACAGTCTCATGAGTAAATGCTCTGTATTGTAGATCTAGATGGGAAAGTCAGTGGATGCGATATACCTTGACTTTAGCAAAGCTTTTGATACTGTCTCCCACAACAATCTTGCCAGCAAGTTAAGGGAATACGGATTGGATAAATGGTCTGTAAGATGGATAGAAAGCTGGCTAAATTGTCGGGCCCAACGGGTAGTGATCAACGGCTCAATGTCAGGTTGGCGGTCGGTTTCTAGCGGAGTGCCCCAAAGATCTGTTCTAGGACCAGTTTTGTTCAATATCTTGATACAGGAGATAAGCAATATCCCCCTACAACGGGGGAGGAGAAGCCTCGTACCCCCAAGGCTGGGAGGTCTGCTGCCACCACTGTGAATAGGAAACGTAGGGTAGTGGTGGTCGGAGACTCTTCTGAGCGGGACAGAGGCGCCCATCTGTCGCCCTGACATTTCATCTCGGGAGGTATGCTGTCTGCCGGGGGCCCGTATCTGAGATGTTACGGAGGCATTGTCGAGGATTATCTGGCCCTCTGACTACTACCCCATGCTACTCATCCATGTGGGCACAAATGATACTGCGAGGTGTGACACTGAGCAGATCAAGAGTGATTACAGGGCTCTGGGAGTATGGGTGAAGGAGTTTGGAGTGCAGGTGATATTCTCTTTTATCCTTCCTGTCGAAGGTAGGGGCCCAGGCAGAGACAGGTGCAACCTGGAGGTGAATGCCTGGCTGCGAGGATGGTGTCGCCAGGAGGGCTTTGGCTTCCTCGACCACGGGATGCTATTCCAGGAAGGACTGCTGGGAAGAGATGGCGTTCACCTTTTGAGGAGGGGGAAGACCCTATTTGGGCACAGACTGGCTAACCTAGTGAGGAGGGCTTTAAACTAGGTTCGATGGGGACAGGTAAGCAAAGCCCACAGGTAAGTGGAGAACATGGAGACCTGGGAAATGGGGTCGGAAATGGGAGGGAGCGTGGGCTATAATGGCAGAGAGAGAGGAGGGTCAGGGCAAAACTGGGAGGCAAGGTCAAATCAGGATCTTAGATACCCATACTTCTCGCATTTGTATATAGGTAATAAACATTTATTAGCACTTCCAGTTCTTCCTAAGTACAATTATGACATTGTTGGCATCACAGAAACTCGGTGGGATAATACACACGATTGGAATGTTTGTATGGAAGGGTACAGCTTGCTCAGGAAGGATACAGGGAAAAAAGGGAGGAGGTGTCGCCTTATATATTAAAAATGAACACACTTAGAGTGAGGTGGAGATGGACATAGGAGACGGAAGTGTTGAGAGTCTCTGGGTTAGGCTAAAAGGGGTTAAAAACAAGGGTGATGTCATGCTAAGAGTCTACTACAGGCCACCTACCCAGGTGGAAGAAGTGGATAAAGCTTTTTTTAAACAACTAACAATATCATCCAAAGCCCAAGATTTGGTGGTGATGGGGGACTTCAACTATCCAGATATATGTTGGGAAAATAACACTGCAGGGCACAGACTATCCAATAAGTTCTTGGACTGCATTGGAGACAACTTTTTATTTCAGAAGGTTGAAAAAGCTACCAGGGAGGAAGCTGTTCTAGATTTGATCCTAACAAATAGGGAGGAACTGGTTGAGAATTTGAAAGTGGAAGGCAGCTTGGGTGAAAGTGATCATGAAATCATAGAGTTCACAATTCTAAGGAAGGGTAGAAGGAGAACAGCAAAATAGAGACAATGGATTTCGGGAAGGCGGATTTTGGTAAGCTCAGAGAGCTGATAGGTAAGGTTCCATGGGAATCAAGACTGAGGGGAAAAACAACTGAGGAGAGTTGGCAGTTTTTCAAAGGGACATTGTTAAGGGCCCAAAAGCAAGCTATTCCGCTGCGTCGGAAAGATAGAAAATATGGCAAAAGACCGCCTTGGCTTAACCACGAGATCTTGCATGATCTAAAAATAAAAAAGGAATCATAAAAAATGGAAAGTAGGACAAATTACAAAGGATGAATATAGGCAAACAACACAGGAATGCAGGGGCAAGAATAGAAAGGCAAAGGCACAAAATGAGCTCAAACTAGCTACGTGAATAAAGGGAAACAAGACTTTTTATAAATACATTAGAAGCAAGAGGAAGACCAAGGACAGGATAGGCCCACTGGTCAGTGAGGAGGGAGAAACAGTAACAGGAAACTTGGAAATGGCAGAGATGCTCAATGACTTTTGTTTCGGTCTTCACCGAGAAGTCTGAAGGAATGCCTAATATAGTGAATGCTAGTGGGAAGGGTGTAGGTTTAGAAGATAAAATAAAAAAAATGAACAAGTTAAAAATCACCTAGAAAAGTTAGATGCCTGCAAGTCACCAGGGCCTGATGAAATGCATCCTAGAATACTCAAGGAGCTGATAGAGGAGGTATCTGAGCCTCTAGCTATCATCTTTGGAAAATCATGGGAGACAGGAGAGATTCCAGAAGACTGGAAAAGGGCAAATACAGTGCCCATCTATAAAAAGGGAAATAAGAACAACCCAGGAAACTACAGACCAGTTAGTTTAACTTCCGTGCCAGGGAAGATAATGGAGCAAGTAATTAAGGAAATCATCTGTAAACACTTGGAAGGTGGCAAGGTGATAGGGAACAGCCAGCATGGATTTGTAAAGAACAAATCATGTCAAACCAATCTGATAGCTTTCTTTGATAGGATAACGAGTCTTGTGGATAAGGGAGAAGCAGTGGATGTGGTATACCTAGACTTTAGTAAGGCGTTTGATACGGTCTTGCATGATATTCTTATCAATAAACTTAGATGGTAAATACAACTTAGATGGGACTACTATAAGGTGGGTGCATAACTGGCTGGATAACCGTTCTCAGAGAGTAGTTATTAATGGTTCACAGTCCTGCTGGAAAGGTATAACAAGTGGGGTTTCGCAGGGGTCTGTTTTGGGACCGGCTCTGTTCAATATCTTCATCAACGATTTAGATATTGGCATAGAAAGTACGCTTATTAAGTTTGAAGATACCACCGAGCTGGGAGGGGGTTGCGACTGTTCTGGAGGATAGGGTCATAATTCAAAATGATCTGGACAAATTGGAGAAATGGTCTGAGGTAAACAGGATGAAGTTTAATAAAGACAAATGCAAAGTGCTCCACTTAGGAAGGAACAAATCAGTTTCATACATACAGAATGGGAAGCGACTGTCTAGGAAGGAGTACGGCAGAAAGATCTAGGGGTTATAGTGGACCACAAGCTGAACATGAGTCAGCAGTGTGATGCTGTTGCTAAAAAAGCAAACATGATTCTGGGATGCATTAACAGGTGTGTTGTGAGCAAGACTCGAGAAGTCATTCTTCCGCTCTACTCTGCGCTGGTTAGGCCTCAATTGGAGTAGTGTGTCCAGTTCTGGGCACCGCATTTCAAGAAAGATGTGGAGAAATTGGAGAGGGTCCAGAGAAGAGCAACAAGAACGATTAAAGGTATAGAGAATATGACCTATGAAGGAAGGCTGAAAGAATTGGGTTTGTTTAGTTTAGAAAAGAGAAGACTGATGGGGGACATGATAGCCATTTTCAGATATCTAAAAGGGTGTCATAAGGAGGAGGGAGAAAACTTGTTCATCTTGGCCTCTGAGGATAGAACAAGAAGCAATGGGCTTAAACTGCAGCAAGGGAGGTTTAGGTTGGACATTAGGAAAAAGTTCCTAACTGTCAGGGTAGTCAAACACTAGAATAAATTGCCCAGGGAGGTTGTGGAATCCCCGTCTCTGGAGATATTTAAGAGTAGGTTAGATAAATGTCTATCAGGGATGGTCTAGACAGTATTTGGTCCTGCCATGAGGGCAGGGGACTGGACTTGATGACCTCTCGAGGTCCCTTCCAGTCCTAGTATTCTATGATTCTTTATTCATGACCTGGACGAGGGGATGGATTGCACCCTCAGCAAGTTCGCAGTGACACTAAGCTAGGGGGAGAGGTAGATATGCTGGAGGGCAGGGATAGGGTCCAGAGTGACCTGGACAGATTAGAGGATCGGGCCAAAAGAAATCTGATGATGTTCAACAAGGACAAGTGCAGAGTCCTGCACTTGAGACGGAAGAATCCCAAGCATTGTTATAGGCTGGGGAATGAATGGCTAAGTAGCAGTCCTGCAGAAAAGGACCTGGGGATTACAGTGGATGAGAAGCTGGATATGAGTCAACAGTGTGCCCTTGTAGCCAAGAGGGCTAATAGCATGGTAGGGTGCATTAGGAGAGGCATTGCCAACAGATCCAGAGAAGTGATTATTCGCCTTTATTCGGCTCTGGTGAGGCCAATCTGGAGTATTGTGTCCAGTTCTGAGCCCCCCACTATAGAAAGGATGTGGATGCATTGGAGGGGGTCCAGCGTAGGGTGACCAAAATGATAAGGGGGCTGGAGCGCATGACCTATGGGGAGAGGCTGAGGGATTTGATAGCAGCCTTCAACTTCCTGAAAGGAGGTTCTAAAGAGGATAGAGAAAGGCTATTCACAGTAGTGACGGATGGCAGAACGAGGAGCAATGGTCTCAAGTTACAGTGGGAGAAGTCTAGGTTGGATATTAGGAAAAACTATTTCCGCAGGAGGGTGGTGAAGCACTGGAATGCATTACCTAGTGAGGTGGTGGAATCTCCATCCCTAGAGGTGTTTAAGTCTCGGCTTGACAAAGCCCTGGCTAGGTTGATTTAGTTGGGATTGGTCCTGCCTTGGCCAGGGGGCTGGACTTTATGACCTCCTGAGGTCTCTTCTAGCTCTATGATTCTATATTGCCATCTATTCATCACCAGCTGAGCATGCACAGAATTTACAACACTCTTGCCAAATCAAGTCAGCCGAACAGAAAGATGGCACGCCATTCATTCTGGAAGAGTGGAAGATGCCTGTAAGGGGAGACATGTACAGAAACTAGCATTTTCACATTACTTGGAAATGGGCACTAAATTCTAAGCTCCATTTTGTGCAATGTGACCTTCCATCTAAGGAAGTTGGAGTACTACAACTATGAAATAATGTCACATCACCACTCTGGTCCCTGGAAGGAAGGATAATCCAGTATTTGACTGTTAAACTGGGAGGCTAGAGTTAATCTCTCAGGTCTGCCAAAGACCAGGAACGTGAACGAGAGTAAGTGACTCAGGGTCAAAACCTTCAAGTGACAACACACGGGAGCATATGGCTCACTGAAAGCCAAGGAGAGTCCAGAAATTTAACCAGTGTGCCTAGGTTCCAGATCTGTAAAGTGGGGATAACAACACTTTCATACCTCCCAGGAAATGCTGTGGTAACAGTGCAAATGGTTAGATACAACAATAAAGGAGACCCCTATTAAGAACATCTTTATCTGGGTACTGTTACCATCTCACATGAACCTCATTACCTCTTTGGCCACAGTGTGCCAGTGTTGGTGGCTCTCACATACATCCATTCGTTCCTTGTGGAAGAATCTGCATTTCTCTGGAACCAGTAGGACATCACTTACAAACTCACCCACTGGAAAACAAGAAGTTTCTATCAACAGTAATTCAGATACATATTTGACCTTCAAACTCAAGAGTTGACTAGCATTAAAATCTTCAAGAATGCACTTAACTGACCCCATTAAGAACCTGTATGCTGTTACACCAATCTTAGTGATCCAGTTCAGATTAATAGGCACCTAAGGAGACCTACTCTAATACAAAGCCTCTAGTTTTATTCTTGGAATTCAGAACAGAAAATAGGAGAAACTGAACAGTGAAATATGCTAGCCAAAACCCACAGGTTAAGATGAACATACATTTTAAAAGCATGTCAATGACATGGAATCTGCAGAGCAGAGCAAACAAGTTTCTTACATACCTGGGAAGGAAGAACTACAAATATGATGATGTTTGAACATTTTATGATCAACCAATTCCTAACCTGGCTCATCACATGAAAGAAGCTATTCCTGCTTGCCAAAAGCTTCAGAAGCCTGGCTATTCGCTGCCATGAACATTTTCCATGACTACTGAGGGTTGCCTAGACATTTTCTGCTTATGCCAGAAGAGGTGAGAGCTAACTCACTCCATTGCGTCAGCTTTATCAAGGCAGTTTCACAGTTTAGATGAAAATAAATGTTCAAATGCAAGGTACACCCAGAAACTATATTCAGGGCAACTCAGCCACAGCTAAGACAATGTTTCCTATTTAGCAACAGTGCTTAAAAATAGGAAAATAAAAGCCCAGAAGCCCACAAAACCAGGTAAAGCTTGGGTCACACTGAGTATGTTGTGTTCTGATGTACATCTAACCCAGGGGTAGGCAAAAACCTCTCAGCGGACTGGATGTGGCTTGCCTAGGGCTTTGATCCGGTCTGCAAGGTAGTTCCAGGTCCTGCCCCCGAGCATGTTGCCTGGGACCCAGAGACAAGCAAGTCTTTTTAACAGCTTCTATTTAAAGGTCTTGCGTCTTTCCTGTGCCTTGCCTAACAGCCCCAGGGAAGGTGTGAGCCCTTTTAATAGAAGCAGTTGAATGGGCTCGTGTGTGTCTGGCTCCCTAGCAAGGAACTAGGGGCACCAAAATTACGAGCCCTTTTAACTGCTTCTATTTAAATGGGTAGTGCCTTTCCCAGCACCTGTTTGGCATCGTGTTGCCTGGCAGCCATGGGGAACATGAGAGCCCTTTAATTAGAAACAGTTAAAAGGGCTCAGCTTCGGTGCTGCTAGTGCCTTGCTAGGAAGCCAGAGACACGTGAGCCCTTTAAATAGAAGCAATTGAAAGGGCTCACAGCTCTCAGTTCCACTGGCCCATTACTTGGGAGCTGCCCAGGAGGCATGAGCCCTTTTAACTGCTTCTGTTCAAAGGGTTTTGTGCCTGCCGGTCAGCTGCCAGGCTACAGGTTAACAGTGGGGCCAGGGACTGTGTTACGTGAATTCTAAGCCTCCAGCCCAGACAACTCTGGAAGGAGGCTAGCCCCCAGCACCCTCCCATCTGCTCCAGGTCTCTTCCATTGTCCAGAAGTCTGGGGGGGGGAGGGGGGGAGGGAGAGACCCCAGACCAAGCAAAGCTCCAGGTAGCGTAGCTCTCAACCTGCCCCTTCCATCCGAGGCCCCACCCCTTCCAGGTCAGCCAGAGAGCCACTTCCAAAATTTGTGAAGTGGGCCCCCCCCTTCAAAAATTATTGCCCACCCCTGATGTAACCACAAACTCAAATTATTTTTTGGTGTTGGTCAAAACCTTAGTTACAGACTTTCAACATGGAACAGTTTGCTGTTTGGTTGGGGTTTTTTTTTGGGGGGGGGGGGGGGAAGAAGAGGAGGTAATTTCTGCATTAGCGAATATTAAAGCAAGTTAAACCTAAATCACTATAATCTGAGTTCATAATCATCCAATGCTAGACTAGATCCAGCGTAACAACCACTTTCATAAAGTCTGTCAAGGCGAATTTTCAGCCTAATGACCTAGAATCAAATGGAGATATTCTAGTCAGTCTAATGAACCTTCCAGTAATTTTACCCTATTCACCTTCCAGTAATTTTACCTAAAGGCATGCCCAGATCTCCTAGTCTACTTATAAAAATCTTAACACCCAGGTGTTTGGGATCAACAAACATGTGAAATGAAATAAACACCCAGATTCAAGACTTGCAATTTAACAAAAATGGCTGCATTAGCTCATGTCTGACATTTACATGGTGGTTCAAAAACCCAAAAGGGTATGCTCTGACTACCTTAAAAACTGAGCACAAATACGTTTATTTTGAGTGTGAAAATCTTTCACTTGATTCACAAAATAAATATTTGGCTAAGTAACCTTGAATTTGTCCTTCGCTACAAATTTGTGCGCACACAAGCATGAAGGTTCTCTGTTTATTTTGCAATCTCACACTAGGGATTTAAAATCCCATCAGTTAATTAGTTAAACATTATGTTTAACTAGTTAACTGCTTAAACAGGGGCAGGGGTTGCTCCAGCCCCACCACTGGTTAATGCTATCCCCTCTCTCATAGCTACTCATCATCTGCACAAACTCTCATGTGCCCGGGGTTTCTCACAGCTCCACCTTAACCTTGCCCAGCCTCCTCTCATCCCTGCTCTACTTCCCCAATACCTCCTGCACACCACAGAACAGCTTCTCACAGCAATCAGGAGGGGCTGTCAGCAGGCAGGAGGCGCTGAAGGGGGGCTGATAGTGGATGCTAGGCACCCACGTATTTTTTAATAGGTGCTCCAAGACAGGAGGAGTCAGGACCTATGATATATCAAAATTCGGCACTCCCAGAAAAACATCTCTCCTGCACATAGATGTGTGCAAGTCAAAACACAGTTTATGAAGTCGGTTATCTGAAAACAGGTGCAAAGTAAGAAAGGCTATATCCATTCTTTGGATTTTCAACAAGAGAGTTGTTTGTCTCTCCCCTGCCACCACTTCTAAATGTAGAAGTCCCCTCTTCTACTGAAAGATCGACATGATTTAAGAACAGATTCACAGTCTGCTGGGAAATATTTGCCAAGATGCTTATAAAAAAACCATTCCCCTTTCAGGGTATATCCCAATTAGGGTAAGAGTCCTGCAGCATGGCCATGGATGGTGTGGGTCAGCTGCTCAAGCTCATGGGCCTCAGGCTACAGGATTAAAATTTGCTGGGCTATCAGGGCTCAGGCTCTGGGATCCTCCTGCCAACAGGGTTCCAAAGAACAGGCTCCAGCCTGAGCTTGTGCTGTCTATGTAGCAATTCCACAGCTCCACAACCTGAACACAGCAAGCATGAGCCAGCTACAGGTGTTTAACTGCCGTATAGATGTACCCGAAGAGACCAGAGCCACCAGATCAGGCATTTCCCTGCTTCACCAGAACGGTCAGCAGTTTGTCTTTCCTTACTTCGCCAAACTCACTCCTGCTCCCGGGGAAGGTGCTAAGGAGGAGTGCCATCACAATCGCTTTTAAAAAAAAAACTAGAAACCTCATCTACAGTGCACAAAAGGTTGAATGTCATCTGATAGTGAGATCCTATCTGAAGATGGACAGTGGATTACTGCAGCATGGAAGAGATAAGCAGCAAATAGAACATAAAAGTACTCTGTACATGAGAGCAATTGACACTGATTAAAGTCAAGTCAAACCAGCCTTCCCTGGGCACAAGTAATTTGATTTTAGATATCAATGCTAACAACCAATAAAGGTGTGTTTTATCTGAAGAAACAACCCATTACTTGAAACAGGGAAAACAAAAACAACAAGCGTTTCCCTACATGTTGGACCTTCATTGTCATAAGGATGGCCACACTAGATGAGACCAATGGTCCTTCTAGCACAGTATCCTGCCTTTTGACTGGAGCTATGTCGGACTTTTCAGTGGGAATGAACAAAACCAGGGCGATTTTGAGTGATTTGTCATCCAGTCCCAGCTTCTGGCACTTGGGAGATTTGGGGACACCCAGAGCATGACTATCTTGGTTAACAACCATTAACTTACCTGTCCTCCAAAGCATCGTGGTCTTTATATGCTCTATTTTAAAGTAAGATGTTTACTTGCGAGTCAGTACTGTTCCGAAATGCTCCTAAATATCTGCAGAATCCAGAGTGTGCAAGATTCTGGCTGGAGTATTTGGGGGGGGGGGAAGAGAGCCTATTATACAGATTTAAGACAGATCGGATGTGGGGCACTTTCCAATAGCATAGGCATCTTAAAAACCTCAGCCCTTAGTTCAGGGGTGACAACATATGGCTCTCTAAGGAACCAGGGCCCCAACTGAGCCCCTCTTGTCCATCCCCCCCGCACAGGGGAGCCTGTGCTGGTACTACAACCTTACGGCCCCCTGCAAGGCTGGAGCATCAGCACCGGCTTCCTGGGGGGAGGGGGGGGATGGGAGAAGAAAACCCCCAGGCTCCCTGCCGAACTTAGCGTGCAAGGAACCAGCAGAGCAGAAAGTGTCTCAGTGCACTGCTCTTTTCCTTCCCTCCACATGTGGGAAACAAGCAGCTAAAAAGGTTCCATATGCACTGCCCTTTTTCGTCCCTCCGGGAAACACTTCCCTGGAGGCTTCCCCTGCACATCCTGCCTGGAAGCTTCTAGAGTATGAAAGCCCTGACACTCGTGGTACGAAAACAAGTACCCTCCAAATCCTCACTCACTCTGCCAGACAGACCCTGCCCCCTGCCCAAAATCCTTGATACTCCCAGCTCCCTGGCCAGAATCCCCCCTGCCTTTCGGGCCAGAATTCCCCCTGCCCCAAGCCCCCTAGCCAAAATCCTCCCTACCCCAGCCCAAACACCCCCTTGCCCTTCCCAGAATCTCCCCTGCCTGCCTGGCCAGAATCCCTCCTACCCCCTGGCCAGAATTCCTCCCTCCCCCAGCTGCGAGCTTCCTGCCCCCTTGCTAGGCAGCCTGCCTCCAGCCTACTCCTGCCCCGTGACCGGGCAGACCGCCCCGTGACCGGGCAGACCTCACAGTCCTACACCCCACCTCCTCCCACCCAGATCCTGCACACCCATCCCTATCCCGTTCCCTGGCAGCCATGTCCCACACACTTAACCCCTCATTTTTCGCCCTACCCTAGAACCTGGGGGGGGGCCACAAAATCCACTAACCCTGCAACTGCAGAAGAGTAAATCTGGCCTAAGGCCTTGAATCTCAGTCGCCTCCGCATTTCAAAGGGGCAGCGTCACACAGCTGTGCAGGCCTGCCCCTTTGAAGTACCCCCTTGCCCTCCCCCTTTGATGCCTCTGACAGAGCAGTGGTCTCCAACCTTTTTACACCCAAGATCACTTTTTAAATGTCAGGACAAGCCAAGATCTACCCCATCCCTTTCCCAAGACCCCACCTCTTCCTTCAGGACCTGCCCTCTGTTTCCCATCACTTGCTATCCGCAGCCCTTATACACTCTCACTGGGTTGAGGAGACAGGAGGTGTAGGCTCTTGGATGGGAATGAGGGATCTGGGTGTGGAAAGGGGTGAGACATGCAAGCTTTGAGAGGGAATTTGGATGCAGGCTCGGGGAAGGGGCTCCAGGCTGGGGAGTGTTGGGGTCAGGTGGAGGGTCGGGGTGTTGAACAAGCCGCAGGCTTGTGGATGTGAGGGTGCAGGAGTTTGGATTGGGTGTGTGAGGGGCTCAGGGTTCGGAGGCTGGGAGTATGATGGGCTCAGGACACAAATCTTCAGTGTGTGGATGGTGCAGGAGTGTTGTGGCAGAAGACGGAGGATGAGAGAGGCTCAGGACAGGGGGTTCCAGTGTATGAAAGGCTCAGTTTAGAGTCTGGGGTGTGTGTGCAAGAGTGGTATGATGCTGCGGCTAGATGGGGGCTTGGCCTCAACTGGGGACTTGTTAGCCAGGCTTCATTTTTAAATAAAATATGTCAAACAAAAGGTTTCAGCATTGGCTTTATTTATGAGAGGGGCGGGGAACCTGTTTTGAGTCAGGGGTCACTGACCCACAGAACAGTCAGTCGGGGCCACACAAGTGAGATTAAAAAAACTGCTCCAAACCCCCCCAAGCCTCACTAATGAGGCCTCAACTGTGCTGGTGAGGGCAGGGTACTTGTGGGGGCTGGAACAGGAGACAAGCAACATACTGGTAGGGGCTGGGGCAGGGTGTGTGTGTGTGGGCGCCTGGCTAGGGAGGGGACAGAGACAGCTGGGGCCAGTATGGGGGGGGGCGGCGGGGGGGAGAGAAGGAGGGAAGATGGGATCATGCAGCTGCGCGCCAGGCCCGGGTCTCAGGAAGCACGTGCGCTGCTTCCCCCTCCCCAAACAGCCAACGCGTTTCCTGAACAACCAGGTCTGTTGTGCACCAGCAACTTCCTTCCCCCCTGCTGCCTTCCTGCGCATGGGCGGGGTGGTAGGAGTCCTGGGACTGCGCGAGCTCCAAATGCTCAGAAACCGTGCGTGCCCTGCTCCTCCGCTCCCCACAGCAGCCACATGCTTCCTGAGCAGTTGGAGCTGGTGCGGTCCCAGGATTCCTACTCCCCCTCCCTCCACGCAGGAAGGCAGCAGGGGGAAGGAAGTCGCTGGTGTGCGACAGACCTGATGTTTCAGGAAATGCGCCAGCTGTTTGGGGGAAGGGGGAGCAGCCTGCACAACTTCCTGAAACCCCGGACGTGGCACGCAGCTGTGGGACTTCCCACCCTCTACCACCCAGGAAGCTAGCACAACTCCCTGTTACATTGTCGCTGGAGGTAACATCAGCAGGGGCTTCTTCTTGGGCGGGGGAAAGATGGCGAACACCTCGCAATCGACTGATTGGTAACCACAGCGATAGAGGCAGCAAGGGAGGCAGGGGGTTGACTAGTCGAATGACTATCTGATAAAGCTTTTGCTTTACATCCTTACCCCTCCACCTCAGTGGGCTGCAGCAGCATAACACTGGGGTTCCACCTGTGGAGCCCCGTGTGGCCGGCCTCTTCCATGCACCTTTCATGCACTAAGGCACTGGAGCCCTGCACTTACCTGCTCCTCCCCCTTCCTCACAGAGAAGGAACTCTGCTAACAGCTGATTTGAGGCATTCCACAAGGAATGGGGAGAAAGGAAGGGGGAGGAACAGGAATGCAACACATGCATTCGGTGATTTGTGCCTCCTCTGAATGCGCTAGCAGGGAGGTGAAAAGTGCAGGGCTCCAGTGCCCCAGTGAACAAGACGCATGGGGGAGTAGTCAGGGGGGTCTGCATGCCGCAGGTGGAGCCCCAGCAAGCCACATGGAGGCCTTAGGCCATAGGTTCCCTACCACTGTGCTAGAAGAACCCAAAATATCTGTGGACAAGTCACTGGTCGTTTGTACCTCAGTTTCCCCATGTGTCAAGTAAGGATATACATTTAGTATCAAAACACTGGGTGGCATTAGTGTTTGTGAAGTACTTTGACATTTTTATGAAAAATGTTACACAAAAAGGAAAAGTAACCCTGTAATTCTGTGGCTCTACCATGCCCATTTAAATTAGCTGCATTCAATCCTCAAATGAATCCAAAAATCCCTTGAAGCACTTTAGGAGGAGAAAATGGTTCTCAGAGGAATTCCTATGAAGCCTCCTGCAAATGTAACAGTGTTCCATTATATTCAACACCTACATGGCATCAAAAGCTAAGTATCGGGTTGCAGCCTACTCTATTAGCCTAATTTAGCATGGACACTTTAATTGACAGGTCATCTTTTCTTCTCCCCCCTTTCTGCTTTATAATTCAACCTCTGTGCCTCTTGCTCCACATTTGTCATCTGAAGTGGGTTGTGCCCACAAAAGCTACTATCTGTTCTGAGATAGCTACTTGTAACAAATTCTATCCTGAGCAAATCTGCTTCTGTAAAGAACTGACAAGCTCAGTCTCCTGGTAGCTATTGGGGTGGCCGGAACGTGCTTATGAGAGTAGTGAAGAGTTACAGATCAAA
This sequence comes from Rafetus swinhoei, assembly GCA_019425775.1. Taxonomy (NCBI): domain Eukaryota; kingdom Metazoa; phylum Chordata; order Testudines; family Trionychidae; genus Rafetus; species Rafetus swinhoei. The sequence continues at coordinate 7,872,680 of CM033429.1, read as the reverse complement.
AGCCTCTACTACAAACAAGCTAGACGGGATACCTGATAGATTTAGTACAGATTTGATAAGTATAGTGTAATCACGTCCACTACTCAATTTAAATTAAAACAGAAGACATTCTGAGATTCCAGTCACAAGAAAGAGGAACCATTTGAAAAAGCTACATATAAATAGTAAAAAATGGCAACAAATCTTGCCAAGACCAAAGCAGGGAATAAGAACACACCTGAGCATTTGAGTCTCCAAGGAAACAAAACATTAAAGCGTCTCAGAAATAGGATCAGAGTACTGAAGCCGAGCATTCTTGGCAATATTCTTTGGGTTTTATGCCCCTGGCAGAAAGAAGGGGGAGGTTCTCTATCATTTCTTTTTCACTATTATTAAGGATATGAGTTGTCATCCAATCAACAACTTGATAGGAGTAAAGAATTTCATTTTCTAAAAATATTTAGAGAGTAACCTAGACACAAAAGTGAAAAAAATCTTTAGAAGGTAGGTTTCCTCTCAGAGTACATCCTCAGATCCCTAAGGGGGAATATGTTTTTAATAAGTGATGTTTCCTTCATTAAAAAGACCTGCTGCACATTAAGTACTTACCCAGACACTTGTAGGGCACAACAATGTGGGTGTGGCCCTTGCACTGCTTCTTGCCTTTCTTACACCAGTTGTCAATGCTGACTGGTTGGTTGGCTTCTACCACATTTGTAATCTGAAGCTCTGGATAGATCTGTTAAAAAACCCACATGCTAAAAACACAGAACAAGATAAATTCCCACTAGAACACTGGCAAAAATACAAAGGGGTGTAATTAAGGGGCTCTTAAGGAATATGGAAAGGAGAAAAGGAAGGACAGATGAAAAAAGTTGTTTCTCTAAATGAAAACAAGTTTATGTTGACCTTAGGTTTCCTTAACTCAATTAAGGTGCAATGTATTAATACAACAGTTAAGTCTTGCTGAACAGTTCTACAAGTCTAGATGCTGTCTTATATGTAGTGAGTGCTATGTAAACAAGATGTAGTACTAGTTATATCAGCCTTATAATAGAGTCATGAAAGGTTGCCAGCACAGCCACAGTCTGTTCTACCACCTGCATCATGCTTCCAAAAAAAAATAATAAAAATAAAAATAAAAAAATCAAGTGACATTATTTGCCTGTCAAAGAGTTCCTCATCTCAACTTTGGGGAGGGGAGGATAGCTCAGTGGTTTGAGCATTGGCCTGCTAAACCCAGGGTTGTGAGTTCAATCCTTGCGGAGGCCATTTAAGGATTGGGGCAAAAATTTGTCAGGGATGGTACTTGGTCCTGCTGTGAAGGCAGGGGACTGGACTCAATGACCTTTCAAGGTCCCTTCCAGTTCTAGGAGATAGGCAATCTCCATTAATTTATTTACAGATGAGCAGATAAATAGATTTTGCAAGGCTTGAGTATCTAGAGCAGTGCTGGACAACCTATGGCCCATTGGGGTACTCTGTGTGGCCTGCGTGACATTTCATTTACTGTTACCTACACTCAGGGTTACCAGATTCCACCAGTTTTCTGTCCATATTTTGTCCATACCATTTTCCTAGTGGTATTACTAAACTGATACACATAAAACAAGGGGACGTGATGTGAGGTGCATGCTGACTGTATACAATGCTGAGAGCTGTGTGCTCCCTTTGCTGCTAGTTCAGTTGGCGCACCTGCAAATTCTAGGTGTGATGTAGTGGGGGTGCTGTCTGCTCTGTAATCCGGTGTCCCCACTTGGCTGTACTGTGATGCGTGATTCCCACTGACTCACCCACATGTATTGGCTTAGACACCTAGTCCCAGCCTGAGCCGTTAACAAGGCTCCTCCCAGAGGTAGAGACAAAGGAAGGGAGGCGGAGACGGCCACCTGCCTGGGGGGCAGGGCCTGGGCAGTCGGAGTATGGGGAAGCATGGAGGAAGGAGACTAAAAACCAGTATAGGGGATTCAGGGGCCTGTGAACCCCTTTCCCCAACCCCCAAGGGAAGTAGAGCTGTTGGCCTATCCTATGCCTACATCAAACCCACGCTGTGCTGTATCTTAGAGAAGCAATAAACCCATTTTTACTCTACTGGCTGGCGGAGAGTCACATCCGGCTGTGGACGGGGGTGCAGGGATGGGGGGCTCCCCAATGCGCCGTCACACTAAGTATGCAAGCGCAGTCAGCAAAACTACCCTATCTTGGAAGATCATCTTGGTTACAACAGTCTTGCAGCCCACTGAGATGGAGGGCCACTCACTAGCTCCTATTGCTGTTCTACTGCAAGTTGGAGAGAGAACAGCAGTTTGTAACAAGACATAAGATGCTTTCAGCCACTGTCAAGAACATTTTCATAAACATTTTCCTAACATTTAGGAGCTGTGTGTCAGCCTGCATATAATGCCAATAAAACAAGACTCAACTTAAAATATCTAGAGTAGATACGAAACACTGTCTTGGTTATACTACTTTGCACATATTATTCTGATTTAAATGTACATGTTGGTTTTCATTATAACTACTTAAGGCAAGGATAGTCAAAGGAGCCCAGTGAATTTTACTGAGACTTAGCTACCTAATTCACTTCAGCTTCTTTGGAAATCCCAGCACAAGTCTATTCCAGCAAGTCTGAACAAAGGATAGCAAACAGTTTGGTCTTCAACTATACACTGAAGTTCAAATTATGGGAACATACAGTGGTAAACTCAGTCTTCCATCTACACTTTACCCAAACATGCTAGGTGGACAACTCAAGTGATAGTTTAGCGGATTTTTTCATAATCATGTGGAAAGCAGTTAAAGCTCTGCTACAGAGTGGAATCTCTTTACCTCCTCACAGTATTGTAGAATTTCTTCCTTTCTTCCAAAGCAGCTCTTGGTCCCAGAAGTATCAGGCTCCCATTTCCCAGTCTGAATATTCACATGCATATTTAGCTTCCCACAGAACATGGCAATCTGAGGCTCTGCCACAGCAAATCCTGTTCCAGCATTGGCTGCAAGTGCCTGTGAAGATAAAGATGAAAACATGTTTATTCATATGAAGCTGTCAGTTTCATATGCTTCAGAGAACTAGAATTGTTTTAATTACCTTTAAAAGGGGGCAAAAATAGTTTTCTTCTCTAAAGCCTTGCCACCCTTCCATTATAAGTCTGCAGCATTAGATAATTTACTATAGACCAGTGTATGTTATTTGCAGACTTCAGAACAAACTCTGGCGCTCAGATTTCAAAACACAGGAAAAGTGATGTCAACTACAAGGGCCCTTGAAACCCTTCTGTAGTAAGTTGAGGGTCAGTAACATGGAGTCAGCAGGCCTAAATAGAGGCCTGTAACATGAAAACAGCAACAGGCCTTGCAATCTAGTGAGCAAGACTTTGGTTCAGTAACACAGGAGCCAAGAAAGAGGCCCTATTGATAATTGTGTAAGTTAGGTCGAGCATGGAAGGACATAGGGAGGCACTGGGTACAGACTAAGCCAAAGGGGAGTAGCAGAACATCTTAATAAGAAATGTCTTGGTACAAAGACTCCCCAAAAACTAATGCACATACCGACCTAGGTTCAGGACCAGGTCGGAATTGACAGCATGAAGGATAGTAAGTAAGCCCCCCTTCCGTAAGGTAAGGGGTGGTAACTAGGCAACAGAGGGTGGTAACCTGGTACGTAAAGAAGTGATGCAAGTTGTTTGTACCTGTCTATAAAAGGACACCGCAAAGGATGCTCTCTGGCCGACCGGGGGGGGCGTGCACTAGGTGCCTAAACAGCAGGTGTCATTGCCTAAACTTACAGAATGCACAGTAGCTTAACTCTGACTAACTGCTGTTAATATCTGTTATATAGCAATAGGCCTGCCCGGTGTTGGTACCTTATCAACACGGGCCATAGTGCCCAGTGGTGTAACATTGTACTGATCTCTGTTACCAACTGGTAGAGCTTCGCATTTGACAAGAAACCTGCTCGATTGATTTCAAACCTTGCCTGCATCTGTTGTTTCTGGGGCCTCTCAGAGATCTCCTGTGTTGACCCAAGTGCACGGGGTCTAACACTCTAGATAAAGGGAGGACCGATTGTTATGCATGCAGCCGAAAGTTTATCACCACCGACGGAGTGGAGGTCCTGTCAGGAGCACACCAGGACGATCCTGACCAGATGACGCTGACACTGACAGCTCAGACCACCGAAAGTACCGAGATACAGAACACCTAGGTACGACACCTTCCAACAGGGAAACATGGCATGATGTTGCCAACACAAAGACCATCAACTAAGCTAACTCGGCTTGCTCAGTTTTGATTAGTTCAGTTTCTCAAGATGGGGTCTGCTGAAAAATGGAATGGATGTGGAGGTGTTGAGACTTATAATCAGTGTTTTCCACTAAAAAAAGTCAGCGTCCATTAATACATGGTAGAAGAGCCAAGTAGCTACAAGTCTCAACTCTGCAAAATCTGCCACCCCATCCCTCCTTTAGTGCATGCCTATGGATATTTGTATTAGTACAACCTTGATGCAAAGTTTATTGTCCACTCCATCCACCACCTATTGAAAATGAAGTCATAGGATACATAATTTATAGCACATTAGTACAGACCCATCTCCTGGGCACACAGCAGAAAGTTTCTTCAGAAATCTTGCTCACAGCCCAAGAGGAGGGGATGAGATAGACTCATCATGCAATGAAGTTTATAAATTGATCAGGCTGAAGTTATACTAGAAAATTCAACGTTCTGCTTATTTTTAATGGTCCTTGTAAAGCAATGAGGCTGAGGCTAAAGCTAAAGCAGATGGGAACCACAAAATCCACTCCCAATTCTAATCCAATTCAAGCACTGAACACAGATGTGTTTCAGACAAGGGGGACTAGCAGCAATCTGAGATGGAACATTATTGCCTCAGGGCTCCTCTTTAACAGACTTGGGCCACTAACCTTTCCTGTGTTTAGCCTTCTGAGCACTCTCACACTGTACTATTCAGGCTCCACTGCCTACAGGCCTCTATTAACCTATGTCAACAAGAGTAAATTTGAAGCAGGCAACTGAACAATAATGTGTAGAATTCAACTGGACCAAGCTGCAGGCAGCGACCCTTGCTGCATATTAAGTTAGAGAAAGTAGCCTGGGTAATAGTTAGTCATACACACATTCCTTTCTCAATCACTGATAAGATATTGCAACACACCTTGAGATAGGAATTGAATAGCACCATGCATACTACTGGCATTTAGGAGATCAGGTCAACTCAATATTTACATTTTTCCTGGTACCCACAAGTATCTAAAATTGCCTCGAGTTAATTGCCCTCAAGTAGATCGATGAAGGGACTAAGGATGTTAAGTATCGACTAATCAAATAGTTGATGCATTTTGCATCGACTATTTGATTAGTTGATGGAGACCTCCACCTTTTGCTACACTTCAAAGGCGAAAGCATCACGTGGAGCCCGAGGTCAGTTGGGGATTACTCGCTGATCCTGGGCTCCACATGGCACTGCCGCTTTGAAATGCCGTGTGCAGCTTGGAGACACCCCAGCTGACCCAAGTTGTACACAGCGTTTCAAAGCAGCAATGCCACGTGGAACCCAGGATCTGGCACCAGCCTTCCAGTAGCACTGCTCTCTGAAGCACCCCTTCATTTTCTCCCCCTCATTGGTTCTATCTGGTAGAGGCAGCAAAGGGGGGAGCAACTAGTCAACTATCCTGTCAACTAGTCCTTCACATCCCTAGAAGAGACTGGATGATATTTACTCAAACCACTTAACCCAGTGGGGTTAAGTGCACAGTTAACCCAGGCTTTTATCTGAGTTTTAGCCCAACAATCTATTCCCCTACATCCACACAAATAAACCTGACTTGGTTTGGAGAGGTTTGAGGCATATCCCAGTGTGTAAGCTAGTGTAGATGTTAAAACTGGGGCTCTGATTTAACTATCTGGAGCCTGACCACTACCAGCAAGGATGCAAACCAGAAAAAGAAGGCATGTGTGCCAATAGTCTCCTCCCCCCCCCATGATGTTCTTATAATCCTCCCCTACCCCAAAAGACCCCATAAATTACCCCATAATTCATAGGGAAAGAACTCTGGAGCATCTCTAGGCATCTCTCGCTGTAAACCATTGACAAGTAATATTACTATAAAACTGTCACAGTTAGTATACTGCTTGTGCACATACATACTTAGCTCCTTGCATCAGCATTGTAGGCATGTTCCAGGAGTGCTTCTTTTGATGCACAGTGCAGTGCACCATAGAAGCACACGATCGTTTGGGAAGTTCTAGCAATGCACACATTGGGTAAGAGAAATATAAATCATGCAGCAGTGATAGACTGTTAAGGGTGATGCTTATCTACGCTGACCATCTGTCCTGGAAAATCCAGAACAGTCCCGATTTTTAATCTCCTGTACCCGTGCCCATGAAGCACTGAAATGTCCCAAAAAGCCCAGAGACTCCAAATGCAGCTGTGCATTGCTGTTTCCTCTCCCTCAGCTGGGAGGAGTCAAGGACCAGAGGCCTAGCGAGGGTGTTATGCGCCAGGGGGCAAAAGCAAAATTTGTGCCCTCCCACCACGACAGGGCCCGAACCTGGTGCACAGCTGAGCCCAATGGAGCGGGGGAGCTTGTACTGCATCTTCCCCCACCCCCTCCAGTTAGAGGTGGGCACTATCCCACTGTGGAAGAGGAAGGAAGGTCGGGCTGGGGGCACAGAGGCAGGGAGGAGGCTTCAGCAGGTGGTGGTGAATGGAGGAGGAGCAAGCGAGCAGAGTTATGACAGGGGGAGCAGAAGGGCAATTATCCCCCCACACCTCCTTTGCTACATCAGTGAATGTAAGAGATTAACTTACCTATTAAAATAACAAGAAAAAACTTTTAAATAAAACTAAAACATGAGAATCACCCTCGCTTTCTTGAAGCAATAAGTAGCCTAAGGCTGAGGATACAATGCAAGCGAGGCTTTCAGTCTGCCACAAGGACTTTTACCTTCAGGCTGCTGTGAGATTCTATCCTTAAGTAAAGGCGAGAGATCTCATTGAGCTGCTCTTCCAAATTTCACACAAGCCATTCAACTGAAGTCATAGATATCAAGATTCAAGGCCAGTCTTGCCTTTGGCAGACTGCCTCGCCAGGTGTTCACAATCACAACATCTGAACATGTACAAGACTTTTAGTTGAGAAAGCCATGTTTAATCCCAAGTCTCTGCTATGACTGGGAGATGTGGGTGACCTATAGAAAACAATCTTCTTTGGAAAATCCACAACAAAACGTGGGAGAATTGATCACCTTGGTAATGCCAATTCCTTTAGAATTGAGGCTCTGATTATCCAGTACTAGCTGAGGTAGAGCAGGCACTGCATGCACGTCTGATATATTTTTACCAAAACTGCTACCTGCCCAAGTTGTCAAAGAAGAAAGGAAACGGAGGCGAAAAGGAATGGGTTAGAGCAGTGTTTCTCAACTTCTGTTTTTTTATAAAGTATCCCTTTTAAAAAATTTATAAGTACCCCCAGTACCTACAGTTTTCAGACAAATTTTTTTCTACAATTGCAACATATTTGTTTAAACAACTTCATCGTATCCCCATCACTCCTTACAAGGTACATTTCCCATGGAGGTCAATGGGGCTGGGCTATTTTATATGTAAAGGTACTGAGAAATGTTTATGTCAATACCAAGATGGCAATGTGTATATTACGTAAATAATACTGAATAATAATTGCCAAATGAGACCACTTCCCAACCTGCTTACAAGGGACCTAATACAATTTAATCTAGGATTGAGCCCAAAACAATCTGTTGATATGACCCAAAAAGATCCAGATAACATTTAGTCACCCTTCAAACATATAATGGGCAAATCAGTAAAAGCCTGGTAGAGGTGATCTTTGAAGAAAATTGGAGAGACTTTGAATTTACTTTTTCTGACAGCAGTGCTTTCTCACTGAATGTAGGGTCTTCAGCACAGGTCCCACTTTGTGTGTCAGAATAACACAGCTAACTCCATTCAGGTCAAAACAACGTGCACCCCAAAGACAGAAGAACAAATCCCTTGAAGCTGGAAGTCAAAACATCTTACCTCTTCACAGAGCTCACAAAGGGTCTTGTTCACCCAGACACAAAAGTCATGACAACTCTCTCTGGAGAGAGACAAAACGTCCTGCCTCTCGTCGGTGGACGTACCAAATGTTTTCATGTGGCATCTTACCATGCTGTTTAAATCGACTGCTTGGATGAGGAAGACTCACAGTCTGTCCATCATCCACACTGGAGCAACATGGTTATTTACCACTGTGGTAACAGGCCTGATCTCTCTTGTGGAGCAGCAGGGAGCCTGCAGCAGTCTCTTGGGGGAGAAGCCAGGGGTGCCTCTATTCCAGTGGTTCTCAAGCTTTTTGAGTCAAGTGGTCCATGGGCCAATGTAAACGTTTCCATAGAAGGCCAGTTGCTAATGGAACCTTTAATTACACAATTATGCCCAAGCCATTTTGCTAATGCTGCAGCTGGGGAAAATGGTTTAATTTTAATTCTTAAACAGATTAACATGAGAGTTAATATTTAGTTGATCAAACTTAATTTTAAATAATGTAAAATATTAATTTATGTCCAATACAAAAGGTTTCAATGTTCATAGAGTCATAGAACCATAGAGCTGGAAGAGACCTCAGAAGGTCATCAAGTCTAGCCCCCTGCTCTAGGCAAGACTAATCCCAACTAAATCAACCCAGCCAGGGCTTTGTCAAGCTGAGACTCAAACATCTCTAGGGATGGAGACTCCACTACTTCCCTAGGTAACCCATTCCAGTGCTTCACCACTCTCCTAGGGAAATAGTTTTTCCTAATATCCAAGCTGGACCTCTCCCACCCCAACTTGAGACCATTGCTCCTTGTTCTGCCATCTGTCACTACTGAGAACAGCCTTTCTCCATCCTCTTTGGAACCTCCCTTCAGGAAGTTGAAGGCTGCTATCAAATCCCCCCTCACTCTTCGTTTCTGCAGACTAAACAGACCCAACTCCCTCAGCCTCTTCTCATAGGACATATGCTCCAGTCCCCTAAACATTTTGGCTGCCCTCCGCTGGACCCTCTCCCATGTGTCCACATCCTTTTGGTAGTGGGGGGCCCAGAACTGGACACAATACTCCAGATGTGGCCTCCCCAAAGAGGAATAAAGGGGAATAATCACATCTCTGGATCTGCTGGCTCCTCTTAATGCAACCTAATACGCCATTAGCCTTCTTGGCTACAAGGGCACACTGTTGACTCATATCCAGCTTCTCATCCACTGTAACCCCTAGGTCTTTTTCTGCAGAACTACTACTTCGCTGGTTGGTCCCCAGCCTGTAACAATGCTTGGGATTTTTCCGTCCCAAGTGCAGGACTCTGCACTTGTCCTTGTTGAACCTCATCAGATTTCTTGTGGCCCAATCCTCCAACTTGTCTAAATCACGCTGGACCCTATCTCTCCCCCTAGCTTCGTGTCATCTGCAAACTTGCTGAGGGTGCAATCCATCCCCCTCATCTTTTCAAAGATAATGGCCCAAAGCTCCTCAATGACATTTGCCAACTCCCTCAGTACCCTCAGATGCATTAAGTCCAGACCCATGGATTTGTGTACATTTAGGTTTTCTAAATAGTTCCTAACCTGTTCATTACCCACCAAGGGCTGTCCATCTTCATCCCATCTTGCGTCACTTAGCGCATTAGTGACCTTGTCCGTGAATACAGAGGCAAAAAAAGCACTGAGTGCTTCAGCTCTGCCCACATCATCTGTCACTAGGTTATCTCCTTCATCCAGTAGGGGCCATACACCCTCTCTGATCACCTTCTTCTTGTCATCCTTTACATCCTTTGCCAGTCGCAATTCCAATTGCGCTTTTTCCTTCCTGATAACCCCCCGGCATTCTCAAGCTATACATTTATACCCCTCCCTGGTCATTTGTTCAGGTGTCCACTTTTTGTAAGCTTCCTTTTTGTGCTTAAGTTCACCAAGTTCCCCGGTTAGCCAATCCGGTCTCCTACCATATTTGCTTCTCTTGCTACTCACGAAGGATTTCCCCTGTAAGCCAATACTGCCAGCTGTCCTGGATTCCTTTCCCCTTCATGTTAGCATCCCAGGGGATTCTGCCCATCAGGTCTCTGAGGGAGTCGAAGTCTGCTTTTCTGATGTTCAAGGTGTGTATTTTACTACTCTCTTTTCTTCCTTTAGTCAGGATCCTGAAATCTACCATCTCATGATCACTGCTTCCCAGGTTGTCACCCACCTCCACTTCCCCTATTAGTTCCTCCCTGTTTGTGAGCAGAAGGTTAAGCTGCACACGGCCCCTGGTCGGATCCTGCAGCACTTGTACCAAGAAGTTAACCCCAACATTCTCCAAAAGCTTCCTGGATTGCCTGTGTACTGCCGTATTGGTCTCCCAACAGATATCAGGGTGATTAAAGTCCCCCACGAGAACCAGGGCCTACGACCTGGAAGCTTCTCTCAGTTGTCCGAAGAAAGCCTCACATACCTGATTCGGCGGCCTGTAGCAGACACCAACCACAACATCACTGCTGTTACTTACACCACTAAACTTGACCCATAGACTCTCAACAGGCTTTTCTCCCTCTATATACTGGAGTTCTGAGCAATCATAGTGCTCTCTTACATACAATGCAACTCCTCCTCCTTTTCTCCCCTGCCTGTTCTTCCTGAACAGTTTATACCCTTTCTGACAGCGCTCCAGTCATGCGAGTCATCCCACCAAGTCTCTGTTATCCCAATCAAATTGTAGTTCTTGGACTGGACCAGGGCCTCCAATTCTTCCTGTTTGTTACCCAGGCTTCTTGCATTGGTGTACAAACACCTCAGATAACCAGTTGATCGCCCTACCCTCTGCATTCGAATCAGGGGTCCACCTTTGTTGCTTGTTCCTCTTTGCATTTCTTCCTGGTATCCGACTTTCCCACTCGCCTCAGGGTTTTGGTCACCGTCCCCCAACGAACCTAGTTTAAAGCCCTCCTCACTACGTTTGCAAGCCTACCCACGAAGATGCTCCTTCCTCTCTTTGTTAGGTGGATCCCATCTCTTCCTAACAATCCTTGTGCCCAGAACAGTCCCCCATGGTCGAAGAAACCAAAGCCCTCTCTGCGACCACCTGCGCAACCACACATTTACTTCAATTCAACGATCCCTGCCCAGTCCTTTCCCTTCAACAGGGAGGATGAACGAGTCATGGAGATCGGGGAGAGATCCCAGATGACTGGAAAAAGGCAAATGTAGTGCCCGTCTTTAAGAAAGGGAAGAAGGACGGTCCAGGGAACTATAGGCTGGTCAGTCTTACCTCAGTTCCTGGAAAAATCATGGAAGGGATCCTTAAGGAATCCATTTTGAGGCACTTGGAAGAGGAATAGTCCGCATTCACAAAGGGCAAGTCATGCCTGACCAATCTGATTAGCTTCTATAATGTGGTAACTGGCTCTGTGGACACAGGAAAGTCAGTGGATGCGATACACCTTGACTTTAGCAAGGCTTTTGATACAGTCTCCCACAATAGTCTTGCCAGCAAGTTAAGGGAATGTGGATTGGATAAATGGACGGTGAGATGGACAGAAAGATGGCTAGAAGGTCGGGCCTAGTGGGTAGTGATCAACGGCTTGATGTCAGGATAGCGGTCGGTTTCTAGCGGAGTGCCCCAAGGTTTGGTTCTAGGACCGGTTTTGTTCAATATCTTTATTAATGACCTGGATGAGGGGATGGATTGCACCCTCAGCAAGTTTGCAGATGACACTAAGCTAGGGGGAGAGGTAGATACGCTTGAGGGCAGAGATAGGGTCCAGAGTGACAGACCAATTGGAGAATTGGGCCACAAGAAATCTGATGAGGTTCAACAAGGACAAGTGCAGAGTCCTGCACTTGGGACGGAAGAATCCCAAGCATTGTTACACGCTGGGGACCAACCAGCTAAGTAGTAGTTCTGCAGAAAAGGACCCAGGGGTTACAGTGGATAAGCAGCTGGATACGAGTCAACAGTGTGCCCTTGTAGCCAAGAAGGCTAATGGCATATTAGGGTGCATTAGGAGGAGCACTGCCAGCAGATCCAGAGAAGTGATTATTCCCCTTTATTTGGCTCTAGAGATCAGGGGCCACTGATCCATAGAAAAATCAGATGGGGACCAAACCAGTGAGAAACAAGAACACTCCTCCCAAAACCCCAACCCTCACTTAGGTGGTCCCCACTGAGACACTGCACTCCTCTGGCATTCCAGCCCCAAGGGGCAAGGGGAAGTGACAGGGAGGACTGAGGTTCAGGGCTTTCCATAGGCTAGATGTGCTTTTCTGTTGAATTTTATGGATCCCTTGGGTTCTAAAGTGGGGACAAAAATAAGGGGTTCAGTGTGTGAGAGACAGCTGCCAATGAGCGGGATAGGGATGGGGTGCAGGATCTGGGAGGGAGGTGGGGGGCGGAAGGGGGCAAGGTCTGGGTGATAGGTAGGGTGCAGAAGCAGACTGGATGTAGAGTGTCTGGCCAGGGGGAGGGAGCAGGAGCAGACTGCGGGTAGGGTATCTGGCTAGGAGGGAGGGTGCAAGGAGGGGACTTGGGTAGGAGTTGGACCTCCCTGGTCTGGCACCCTCTGGACCTGACTGGTCCCAGATGAGGGATTTTTTTGGCCCAGGGGAGGTCATGTCAGGGCTCCTGGTCTCCTCTCTGCCCCCCTCTCCCTCCCCTGCAACCCAACTGAGCTGCCCACCCCCGCTGGTTCCCTGCGCCTCCCCCAAAACCATCCCCCCACAATCCAAGGGAGTGCAGCACCAGCTCCCTGCAGCCCCTTACAGCCCAGCTGAGCTGCCCTTCTGTTCCCTATGCCTTCCCCCAACCACCTCAGCCCAGTTGAGCCCTGCACTGGTTCCCTGCATGCCTCCCCCACAGCACAGCTGAGCCCCGTTTCCCTACACCTCCCCCCAAGCCCCACAAAACTGCTGAGCCCAGCTCTGATTTCCTGCCCCTCCCTCTCTCCCCTTGAGTCCAGCTCTGGGTTCCCGGCACCTCCCTCCTCCTGCAGCCCAGGTGAGGCCCGCGCCTCCCCCCCAGCATGGTGCCCGGGGGCAACTGCTCCCTCTGCTCCCCCCTCGCTATGCCTCTGTCAAGGACACTACCTGCTCAACAGGAACAGCAGGAGGTGGTACCAGTGGGAAAGCAAGTGATTTGCTGGCAGGGGGTTGGGAGAGGCACAGAGAAGTGGTGCAGGGTGCAGCTGGGCTGCGGGGGGGGGGAAGAGTGCCAGGAACTCAGGAACAGGGCTCTGCTGGTTTGCAGGGGGAGGCACAGGAAAACAGTGCAGGGCTCAACTAGGCTGCAGGGGGTGTCAGTGCAGGGAATCAGTGTGGGGCTCAGAGGGGTGCCAGGAAGCCCTGTGGGGAAGGTGGCAGCAGGGGGCCAAAAATGACCTCCCCTGGTCAGGAAAAATGCCTCATCTGGGACCAGTCAGGTCCCGAGGGTGCCCCCAAAGTCCCCTCCTGCATCCTCCCTCCTAGCTAGACACCCTACCCCCAAGTCCACTCCTGCATCCTCTCTTGGCCCGACACCCTACTTCCTGGCCACACACACTGCATCCTCCCTTGCTCCTGTTCCCTCCCCCTGGCCAGATACCCTACTCCCAGCCTGCTTCTGCACCCTACCCCCCTCCACCCAATCTTCACACCCTCTCCCCCTTCTACAGTCCACCTTCCTCCCAGATCCTGATCCCCAGCCCTATTCCACTCACTGGCAGCCCTGACCCACACTGAACGCCTCATTTTTGTTCCCACCTCAGAACCTAAGGGGGCCCATAAAATTCACCAGAAAAACAAATCTGGCTCGTTGCACACAGGGGTTGCTCTTGCCCCTGTCTGTGGAGAATCTGGGGGCCCCACAAGAAGGGAATGCGCCCGTGTCCAGAGCAGCCTCTCTCTGTGGGGAATCCAGCTTGCTGTGAACAGGGGCTACTCTGGAGGGGTCTGAGAGCCGGTGGTAGCCCCAGTGTGACCCAACATTAATTGGTTAACTGATTAATGGGAATTTACATCCCTAATGAGATGTACTGCAACTGCATGTTTTGAAGTTACTGCACAACTATCAAGTGTCCTCCATTTCCACAAGCCAGAATGACAATACAGAACTAACCATGACAACTGCAGGGTGGAGAAGATCATGTCACTAATGGTACCCTCCCCATCATTGCTTGCAAGGTATATTTCCCATGGAAATCAATGGGCCTGAGCTATTTTATATGTAAAGCTACTGAGAAATGTATGCCAATACCATGTTCCTATATTATGTAAATACCACCTAATAATAATTGCCAAATGAGACCACTTCCTAACCTGCTTAAAAAGTGCCTGATCCAATTTAAGCTTTAAGGTGGGATTGGGCCCAAAGCAATCTGTTGATATTACCCAAGAAGATCCAGTTATATTTTTCAAGGGTGAGTAAATGTTAAGGGACCAATCAGTCATAGCCCCACTGCCTGGTAGAGGCCATCTTTGAAGAAAATTGGAGAGACTTTGAATTTACTAATTCTGACAGCAGCGCTTTCTCTCACTGGATGTAGGGTCTTGAGTACAGATTTCACTTTATGAGTCAGAATAACTCAAATGCATTGTCACAGCTAACTCCATTCAAGTCTAGGCAATGTGCAGCCCACAGACAGAAGAATAAATCCCTCGAAGCTGGAAGTCAAAACATCTCACCTCTTCAGAGCTCGCAACGGGCTTGTTCATCCAGAGACACAAGTCATGACAAACCTCTCTATAGAGACAATACATTCTGCCTCTCTGTGGATGCGCCATGTGAAAACACCTGGCATCTTAATATGCTGTTTAAATCATCAACTGCTTGGATAAGGAAGACTCAGAAGAGTCTTGTCCATCCACACCGAAGCAACACTGATTTCACCACCATGGTAACAGACCCAATCTCTCTGTGGGCTCTTGTGGGGCAGAAGGGAGCCTGCGGCAATAGAGGCTGGCGTGCCTCTATTTCATTGGTTCTCAAACTTTTTGGCCCATGGACCACCTGGCTCAATGTGTTAATTACACCCATGCCATTTTGCTAATGCTGCAGCAAAGGAGAATGCCTAATCTGTTTAATTTAAATGAAACCATTTTAACTCATGTCAGTTTATCAAATGTCATTTTAAATAAAATAAAATATTAATTTATGTCCAACAAAAGCTTTCAATGTTTTCTTTAGTTACGGCAGGGGTAGGAAACCTTTTTTGGGTTGGGGGCCACTGACAGAAAAACCTGTTGGGGACCACACAAGTGAGCAACAAAAACCGCCAACCCTCACTGAGCTGGCCCCCAACTCAGACACCTCAGTCCTCTGGTGCTCTACAGGAGAAGGGGAAGGGAGAGGGAGGACTAAGATTCAGGGCCCCAGACCCCTCTGATTACCAGTTAATTGGAACCAGTAAGCATCATCTATAAGAGGACTAAGGAAGTTGTTTTGGATGATTCCCAGGCCCTGAGTCAAAATGGGGCTACATCTACACTGCAAAGTAATCAGTCTTGGATCCTGGATCTCATCTTGAATTGAGGTTGGACCCCTAGCGCGCCAGTGTCCTGAGACCCTAGCTCTGGAGTCTAGGTTAATGCAATTGCAATATAGTTGCATGGGGGGTGGGTGGGGGAGAGCCCTCCTTTTGAGCCCAAACCCATCCCTATTGGCAGAGGACGGCAGGAGGCGTTCTTAGAGGGGTCACATGACACCCTTTACTTCCTGTCATGTGTCCATCTTGACCCCAGAAGTACTAGCCCCAGGCAATCTTCTGTCAATCTTATGGCACAGGGCTGGTGATGTGGTGGGGGTGGAGGAGTCTGGGTTGAGGTGTACGAGAGGCTCAGGGAAAGAGACTGGGTGTATGATGGACTCACGGCACAAGGTTGGGGTTTATGGCGGTCTAGGAGTATTATGGTAAGGGACAAAATGTGGGGGTGCAGGAGTCTGGTGATGTGGGGGTATGATGGGCTCAGGATTGGTGTGGGGAGGGTGCAGGAGTATTATGACGCTGCAGCCAGATGGGGGTTGGGCCTCAATTCGTCGGGGCTTGTTGGCCAGGCTTCATTTTTAAAGTAAAATAAAATATTATGTCCAACACAAAAGGTTTCAACATTGTCTTGATTTATGGCAGGGATGGAAACCTTTTTCGGATCAAGGGCCATTGACCCACAAAGATTAGTTGGGGACCACACAAGTGAAAAGCAAAACAAAAGAAAACCCTCCAAAAACCACCAACCACCGGGGGTAGAGGCAGGGAGAACTGAGTTTCAAGGCCTTAGGCCAGGTTTACTCTTCTGCAGTTGCAGGGTTAGTGGATTTTGTGCCCCAGGTTCTGGGATAGGGCCAAAAATGAGGGGTTAATTATGTGGGAAAGGACTGCCAGTGAAAGGAATAGGGATGGGAGTGCAGGATCTGGGCAGGAGGAGATGGGGGTATGAGGTCTGCCCAGGGGACAGCCTGGCCACAGGCCAGAAGGCAGAGGGCATTCTGGCCAGGGAGCTTGGAGGGAGGCTTGGGGCTGATCTGGCCAGGGGGATTTTGGTCAGGGGGCTTCGGCAGGAAGTGTCTGGCTGCGGAAGGGTGTCTGGGCATGAAGGAGTGGGGGTACTTGTTTTAGTGCTGCGTAGCAGGCACTGTGTAACACGCCTCCCACTACTCCCATTCCCCAGACCAGGAAGGATTCCAGGGGAAGTCTCCAGGGAAATGTTTCCCGGCTGATGAAAAAGGGTAGTGTGCATGGATGAGCCATTCTGGCTGCTTGTTTCCCACATGTGGAGGGAAGGAAAAGAGCAGTGCACCAAGACATTTTTTGCTCCACTTGTTCCCTGTACGCTGGATCCAGCAGGGAGCCTCAGGGCTCTCTTCCCTCCCATACCCCATGAAGCTGGCAGGGGGCTGGTAAGGCTGTAGCACCAGCACTAGCTTCCTGCTGTGGGGGGGAGCAAGTGGGAAGCAGAGTTGGGGTTCCAGAAGAGCCATATCTGGCTCCTTAGTTAACCATATTTGGCTTGCGAGCTATAGGTTGCTGATCCCTGCACTAAATCAACTATTGTCCTCCCTGGACTTCTGGTATTCCTGCCACGGTTCCTTTGCTTTCACACAGCACTGCAGCTGATCCCTGTCATATTCCATATCCTGCATCCATTCTATGCTATCTGCTCATAGTTCCCATGTTTCTACAGCCAGTTCATAGCTGTGCTTGCACAGTCTTCTCTCCCCACAGGCCCAAGAGATACAATATCTACTCCAAGACAGAATGTGTCTGGATTGTGTAACTAGGGCTGGTTGGCTGGGAAGCTGGGTACAACAATGAAGAGCTACTAGGTATGCACGCCAAGCTGGACAATCAAGGAAAAAGGCTTTAAAAGGAGGGAGCCTTCTAGTCTATTATCCACAGACAGCAGAGATCAAACTTGCTACCACATAAGCCAGCATCAGGCATTATGAGAAAGCTCCTGGAGAATTATTAGGGTTGACACATTTAACAGTATTTACATTTGTGCTTCATCAGCCACAATACACAAAACATAGGTCAACACCTCTGGGGAAGGTGGTGTTATGCTGGCATAATGGAGAGCTTACATCATGGGAGACAAGTTTAAATGTGCACACTAAGGATGTTAAATTGCAGTTCTGGCTAATTGCGTAGTCGATACAATTTATACTGATGACACAATTCATTGATAAGGGGTTGCTCTGTAGCGCTCCAGTGGGGATAGCTCCCGGAGTCGGGACTGAGCACCTAGGAGCCACCCACACTGTGGCTCTGCATTTTAAGTGTAGTAAGAGTTGCCAGGCTCTTATTACATTTAAAATGCAGAGCCTCAACATCCCAGACCAGTGCAAGCAGGGACTGCTTGGTTCCAGCTCGCTCCAAGTCCAGCAGCCCCAGCCACTGCGGACAGACCGGGCCATCCCATGGAGGGACACCCTACTGGGACCCCCAGGAACAGGGGCTGCTGCTAGAACAGCCTCTGCCTGCCACGGGCAGAGGGTGCTTCGCAGCAGCCTCCCTATTGCCTCTAGTAGAGGCAACAGGCAAAGAGCAGGAGGCAGCACCACAGAGACAGTGATTGGGAGGGGAAGGGGAGAGAGAAGAGAACCGGCTGTTAAGCTGGCTCCCATTTCCCCCCTTCCTTGCTGCCTTTCATAAAGAAGCAGCAAAAAGGGGGGGGGGGGAGGGAGTGAGTAGTCAAGTACTCCACTCAACTACTTGCTAACATTTCTAGTGCACACCTACACAACTAGGTCAACCTAAGGCAGTTTACTTGACCTAACTTTGTCGTATAGACCACACCTTCACACAATAACTCAAGGGATACTCCCCAAACACCACGACAAAGGCAAAAATCACTGAAAAAACAGAATTAGAGGTAGGCCTTTCCAACGGGGCTACTCATCCCTGATCTAGGCTAAGTTGTGTGCCAATCACCCAGATTAATTTCACAGCATACACAGGCACAGGTGTGGGGGACCCACATCTGTGGACTCCATTTCCAAGGGTGTGCTTTACCATCTACATTAGAAGTTAACATGGAAGCCAAGTTTCTCTCAGATTGCTTCAGAACACCAGGTTGGAGATGGAGGGAAGACAGCACCAGGTTCCACTTAATACAAAAACCATTTCTGATCTTGCTATAGCTCAACATGAACTGTGCCTAGCAACCTTTTAGAACTATTTTAGTCTGTAATTTACATGCTGGCTACTAATAAGCATCCAGTCTGTCCACAAAGCAAGCTGGCACAAACCTGTGAAATGCTATTTAGCAAATAAGATCTGCTCACTTAACACAAGAGACCACACGTCCAAAAGTTAATATGGGGAGGGAGGGGAGAGAAGAGAGAGAGCTCAAAATTACCTCTCAGACACTCTCTCAAAAGAAAGGAGGTTTAAAAGTTACTTGGTTGTGTCTCTTTCATGGATGGCAGAGATGGAGCCAGACCCCAAGAACTACCCCTTCCTCAACCATCTTGTTCACTTAGTGTATGCATACCCTGCAATAAAAACACTCATAGCTGGCCTGTATCAGGTGACACAGACTCTCCACAATCATGCTGTAGGACCTCGACCAGTCGATCGCAAGGCATTGTCCCCCCCCATTTTTCCCCCACTCCCGAGAAGCCCCGCTACCTACCTCCAGCAACAATGGAGGTAGTGCCGGCTTCCCATGGGGTGGACGGAAGTCCTGCAGCTTCGTGCCACTTCCAGGGGTTCTGGAAGTGCGCTGGCTGTTCCACTCCCACAGGTCTGTGGTGTGCGGGCCGCGTTGCGGGAGAGGGCACTGGCCCCCGGAGGAGGAGTGCAGTGGTGCAGGCACGCATGGGAGGGCGGGCCGGCCCCGGGGCAAGCGGGGGGGCGTTTCCCCGCACCACAGATGGGGAGGTTGGCCCCGGGGGCAAACGCGCACACATTTGGGGTGTGCCGCCCGGCACAGACACGCACAGGTGGGGCGGGTTCGGGCAGGTGCACACACCGGGGTGTCAGCCCCAGGGCAGGCTTGTGCAGGGTTTTCCCCACACCATGGGGGCAGGCCCTGAGGAGGCACACACCAGCTTCCATCTGGGGGGGGAGGTGCAGGAGAGTCCCTGCCCCCACTGGCACCCCAACCCTCTGGCCCCTGTTCCCTACCCCCTGCCCACCCACAGAACTGTCCCCACTCCTCTGTCCCCACCCACAGAACTCTGTCCCCAGCTGCAGAATCCTGTCCTCTCCCCTCCCAGCACCCTGTTCCCTCTCCCCTGCCTCCAGCCGCAGAACACTGTCCCCACTGGCACCCTGTCCCCTGCCAAAGCACCCACTAGCACCTGTCCCTTGTACTTTGGCCCCCTGCTCCCACCAACACAGTTAGGGCCATATTAATGAAGCTTGGGGGGGTTGGAGGAGGGTTTTTTTTGCATCTCACTTGTGTGGTCCCAACTGACTTTTCTGTGGGTCAGTGACCCCTGACTCAGAACAGGTTCCCTGCCCTTCTCAGAAATAAAGGCAATGCAGAAATTGTGTGTTTGACATACTATTTTATTTAAAAATGAAGCCTGTCCAACAAACCCCCAATTGGGGTCAAGCCCCAATCTGGCCACAGCATCATAACACTCTTGCACTCCCCTTTCCCCCAGACCCTAAATCTGAGCCTAACATACACTGGAACCCCCTGCCCTGAGCCCCTCACATACCCCAACCCAAATTCCTGACATCCAGAAGTCTGTGGCTTGCTTAGTACCCTAACCCTACATCTGACCCCAACACTGCCCAGCCTGGAGCCCCCTTCCCGAGCCAGCGTCCCCTTATCCACCTCCTCCTGCATCCAGATTTCCTCCCCAAGCTTGCACCTCTCACCCCTTCCCACACCCAAATCCCTTATTCCCACCACAGAGCCTACACATCCTGTCCCAAACCAGTGAGGGTAAGGCTAGACTGCAGGAGTTTTTCAGGATTCCGGAGATATCCCAGAAAAACTTCTGCATCCAGGGATGCATTTGTTCTTCCACTTCTTTTATAGTGGAAGAGCAAACATGATCTTTCGGTCACTCCTATATTCCTCTTTGCACGAGGAATAAGGGGGCTTCCAAAAGAAAGGGTTTTTCTGACATGGTCCAGTCTAGACAGGCCAAATGTTGGAAAAACCGCTTCGTACAGAAGAATTGGGGGAAAAAAAAGCAGCAGTATAAGGGTTGGGGATAGCAAGTGATGAAGGAGGAGGAGACTAGAGAGGGCAGGGCTTCAAGGAAGGGGCGGGGCTGTAGATCTTGGCTTGTTCTGTCATTTAAAAAGTGATCTTGGGTGTAAAAAGGTTGGAGACCACTGCTGTAGGACTATAAAATTGCACGGTAGATATCTGTGCCATGGCAGTTCCGGAAGAGTTATTCCTCTCCCCACGAGGAATAAGCCCTCTTGCACAAGGGCTCTTCCACAAGATGGCACTGTAGACAGGCAACATTATTTTCTTGCGCAAGAAACCCCTATGGCTAAAATGGCCATCAGAGCTTTCTTGCGCAAGAGTGTGTCCACACTGCCATGGATGCTCTTGCACAAAAGCACATGGCAGTGTGGACACACTCTTGTGGAAGAACATTTGCACAAAAACTCTTGCGCAAAACAGTTCTTGCGCAAGAAGCCTGCAGTGTAGACGTAGCCTTAGAGGGGGAAGGGGAAGCAATAGCTAAAAGAAGCTTCAATGGCTATTTTTCTACTCCAGTGTCATGTTCCAGGGTACTAAGTATCCACCCAAGATGATGCAACCTCCTCCAGAAGGACAGGAGCCTGGCAATACCTGCAAAGCACTCTACAGGGACAGTCACATTTGGTAACAGGGGCAGTAGTAGTGGCTGATTAGCCAGTGGCCCTGGAGGGCCCCAGAAAATGGGCACTCCGCCCCACAGCAGAAGCACTGGACAGGGTGCAGCAATCACCATCACCTGGGTCTTGGCTGTAGCCCAGGACTGGAGCCCTCTCAGCTCTGAGGCTGTGACATGAAGCCAGTCTCCACATAGTGGCCCTGTAGAACAGAGCTTCTCTGGTCTTGAGGCTATAGCAGAGAGGCAGAAAGAAGTAAATGGAGGCTGCAGTGGGTAGTGGTAGAACACAGCAGGACAATGAGCGGAAGAGGGGCAGACAGAACACCATGGGAATTTCTGCTACTACTATACAAACTCTAGGAACTCTCTCACTACAGAACCATCTTCTTACCATCTAGATCAGGCCATTGCCATATTTAGATTAAGCCTCTCCTCTGGGCTCCTTTACTTGTATAGTGTACATGGTCAAACAAAAAACTATGAGAGCCACGAACTAATCCTCCTGCCCATCATACTTATTAGGTAGATGATCTGTTTTAGAGGTGAAGACTGGGATTTTCCAGGCAAGCATGAAGGGAGTTAGGTACCCAAATACCATTTAAACTGAAAAACGTAGCTGTAATGACTACTTAAATGCCCAGGAAATCCCTCAGGCACACCACCAAGATGAACCAATGACTGCAAAAGCTTTTTCAACCTATAATACACCAGTTAGGTTCCCAGCTACCAAGACAAACACTATAACATGAAGAGTTCCTGATTAAGTCAAAAATAAGAGTTTGATACAGGCTCTATGTTCTTGGGGGGCTGATAAGCAAGTTGTGGCAGGAGTACAAGTATGACCGTTCCTACAGATCTCTCCTCTCCCACTCCTTGGCACTATTGTTACTATCAATTTGTATGGACAGGCTTGGATACAAAATCCCATAGGTATGAATCTCCTACCTGCCTGGGCAAACATCAATCTGCTCACAGGGCTAGCCTGTCAGATCCCATAAGTTCCACAGTGGTGTACTGTGGGATAAACCCATTAGGAGAAAATACTATTTAGTCAATTTGAGACATGACTGGCTCCTCCTGCACACAGTTCTGACTAAGTACAAAAACCTAAAATAAAACAAGGAAACCTACTTCCTGTCTGTCGTATTGTGTTTACCACAAGCAACCAATGAAGTATAGGATGCTGCTTACAGTTAAGGCTCACAGATTATGTCTGAGACACCATAATATGCAACAATATGCACTGCCTTCTGGTTTATAAGCTCATTACATGACCCCACCTGCTCCCTTCCTGGCACTAATGCTTTCCTTTGTGCATAAGACTTACTGTGTTGCAGGAATTGAATTATTTTGGCTTTCCATAGGTGCCTACTTAAAACTTATTTCATGACCATATTAGCCAATGGAGCCAACAATTCACAAATAGATTAACAGGATGTACTGCCAACAGAAATTTGAGATGGTGTGTATCTGGAATGTTACCTCCGGTGTTAACATAACTAAGCACAAGAGTATAATATTTCATTTGTGGACTATGTATACAGGAAGTCTAACAACTTATGAACAGCTTGTGTTCCAAAAGTTCATTTTGGAGTCGACTATTTGGAACTCTGAACACATTTTCCTATAGAAATAACGTTCTAAATGGTGGTTAGGTTATAGCCCGCAAAAGCCTATCGAACCCCTAATGAAGTTGAAATACTATATATTTGCAATCAAAAATACAGTAGTAGAAAATACTGTTGTAACGCTAGTAATTAAGCAAAACAAAAAATAATAAAGTTGACTATGAAATAAGCTATTTAATCTTGAATGCTAGTGCTTGAGGAAAGGCCATCTTAGAGGAAGGAGGAGGAGCTTGGTGGAGATTGTGAAAGGGACCTCAAGGCATGCCCTAGCCACAGGGCCAGATTAACTCTTCTGGATGCCCAGGGCTATTTGATTTTTGGAGTTTCCTAGGCTCCAAGGTGTGGTTAAAATTGAGGGGTTCAGAGTGCAGGAGGGGGGGTCTGTGGGTTTAGGCAAGTGACCTTCAACTGCCACTTCTCTCCAGCTGCCTGCTGTGCAGCTGCTAATGGCTCCCCCAGAATCCTCTACCTCACGCTCCCATTGCCTTTTCATAAACAGGAGCTGGGTGCGGGCTGCCTGAGACGGTGCAGAGCCTGTGTGGAAGCATTGCCTAGGAGGAGGGGGGGGGGGGGACGACAATTGGCAAGGGGCTGCCTGAATTGGTGCTGAGCCCCTCAGGGGGCAGCCAAAGTATGGGGTTAGCTCGGGGTGGGCAATAATTTTTGATGAAGGGGCCACTCCAAGATTTTGAAAAGTGGTTGAGGACTGCACTCTTCTGTGATATTAATGGAGATGCGGAGTCTGGAACGGAGGTTGGGTGCAGAAGGGAGCTTGGGGTAACCAACAGGGGTGCAGGAGGCAGACTGGAGTCTGGGAGGGAGTTGGGATGAAGCAGGCGGTTGTGACCTAGGGCAGGGGACTGGAGTGCAGGGTTTGGGGTGTGACCTAGGGTAGGAGGGAACTGTGATCTGGAGCAGAACATTGGGGTGCCAGATCTGGGAGGGGGTATGGGTGTAAGAGAGCAACAGAGGGTTTGGGTATGTTGAGTGGGGGGGGACAGCGAGTTGGGGCAGGGAAGGGCTGGGGGTGAAAGAAAGAAGCAGGCTGTGGCCAACAGACTTGTCAGCTGACAAACTAGCCTGCCTACCTGGAGAGCTAAAATGTTTCTCATCCAGCCTGCCTGCTTGCCTGGCCATGTGGTTAATGAATAACTGAACCCAGGAGAGGGGGCTTGACTCCTCTTAGCTGCCTGTTATTCTAACAAGCAGCTCCCATTGACTGGTTTCTGCCAGAAACCGGCCAATGGGAATGTGCTGGGGGTTGGACAGCTCCTAAAACTTCCCCCCTTTTGACTGACTGCCCTCCATCCTTCCCTTGTGTAAGATTTATAACCCAGTTTTAGGAAGGTTTCTAGTTATGGTGGCCATATTTTCTGAACCAAAAATTAGGGACATGTTAGCCATGCCTCCTGACCACCATTAGCCATGCACCATGCCACAAGAAACCCCACCCCAGGAGGTAGTAGTCTAGGGGTCAAGATGGACACATGACCAGAAGTAAAGGATGTCATGTGACTCCTCCAAGAACTCCTCCCACCATCCTCTACCAGTAGGGATGGGTTTGGCCCCCACAGAACCCTCCCCCATGTAACTAGGCTGCAATTGCATCAACCGAACTTGCATTGCATTAACTCAGGGGGAGAGGCTGGGGGAAGTGTTCCCTCTAAGATTTTCCTCCTATGAGCAGAGTGAGTTTTGTCTTGTGCACCAGTATTGAGTTCATGTGCACTTGTTCAGATAGGTGCCGCAGTTAATAAATATCTTATAAACCTCTCCCTTTTCCCTCTGCTGCCACGTCTCCTACTCTCCCCTGGTGCTTGATGCCTCTCCCCCTCCCCCCCAGAGCCTATACCCCAATACCCTGACCTAGGTCACAACCAAAGGCGCACACATCAATAAAATCTTTCATTCTCCAAACACCACCTGCTTTCTGAGAAACGGTAGACAGAGTCCAAGTGTCATTAAAATGCATAGATTTTGCTAAAAGACACTGATAAAATCCCACACATACAAAATCATAATTTGAATCCTAAACAGTGACTCGTCAGGAAGAGTGCAACTCTCTGTTCTTGCCAATTCTGAAGGAGCATTTAGCCATTTCAGAAACTAAGATCTGGTCTACACAAGGGATGTAAGTATTGACTTGACTAGTCGCCTTACATTGACTTGACTAGTCGCCGCCACCTGCCCCTCCTCTGCCTCGATCAGAAAGAGGCAGCAAAGAAGGGGGAGCAAGAGCCCGTACTGAGAGGAACCAGCTTTTAAGCCGGCTCTCCCAAGCACTGGCTCTTGCTACCTTACCCTTACTGCCTTTCTCTGACAGAAGCAGCCAGCGGGGAGGGGGAAGAGGAGGAGGGGGAGGGGATGGAGCGCATAACTAGTCAAGTCACTACTCAGCTTAAAAGCCTGTTCCCCCTAGAACCGTTTCCATGGGAGGCAGGTGAAGTAGAGGCACAGTGGGGAAACCGCGCGAGCATGGACTGAAGCAGTCCCTGCTTGCGCTGGTCTGACTGCCTGTGGGGCTCTTTCTACATTTCAAAGGGAGAGGCGGAACCCCAGGCGAGTGGGGACTGCTTGAGTCCTGGCTGCTCTTCTGCCTTTTAAATGTAGTAAGAGCTGTGGGTGGCTTTTACTACATTTAAAAGGCAGAGGCACAGCGGGGATAGGGAGCCCCACCCTGCTCCGCCCCTTATCGACTACTCAATTAGTTGATTAATTGAAATGTAACATCTCTAGACAACACTTAAATTAGGTTGATACCACTATCAGTCGGGGTGTAAAAAAAAAAATTCAACACATTGGACTGGACACAGCTATGCCAACCTAGCCTCCAGTGTAACGGCAGCTATTGTCATCTCAGGAGATGACATTCAAAGATGGAAAACCCCTCTTTTGCCAGTGTAGGCGGCCACTAAACCACAGAAACCTGTAAAACACAGCGACACTTCTATGCTGATATATAGCCTCACTTCATATTATTTCACCAGTGACAACTACAAACTAGTTTGTTGAAGCCTACAAGAACTGACACACACAGGGTTTTTTGAGAAAGCAAGAATGCAGAGCAATATAAAAATTATCTTTTACTTCTAGAATGTAAAACTGTGGGTAGATCAAGGGATTTTTTTCTTCGTTAAGGCAGAAGTGTAGCCAAGTTTCTTCTTTACGAAATGAAAGTCATTATGCCTTATTGGTTGAAATAGGAATTGAGTCATTCTACTAGCAGCAAGATTTCTGCAAAAAGTCAAATTCAACTCCATTTTCAATTTTCAGATATTAAAGGCACAAGCAGTTGTCTGATCAACCTCATCTGATAGATACATCAGCAAGTCCCACACTGTATCCCACAAAACCAGAGGAAAAAAAAAAAAAAAAGACTAATAAGAGCTCCTGAATTCATTTATCTAAGTTGGGGGGGAGAAGTCAGTGGATGTGATATACCTTGACTTTGGCAAACCTTTCGAAATTGTCTCCCACAGTATTCTTGCCAGCAAGTTAAGGACGTATGGATTGGATAAATGGACTAATAAGGTGGATAGAAAACTGGCTACATTGTGATCCCCAATGGGTAGTGATCAACAGCTCAATGCCTGGTTGGTGGTTGATATCAAGAGAATGCCCCACGGATCGGTTCTAAGATGTTGTTCAACATCTTTATTAATGACCTGGATGAAGGGATGGACTGCACCCCTCAGCAAGTTTGCAGATGACACTAAGATGAGGGAGAGGTAAATACGCTGGAGGGTAGGGACAGGGTCCAGAGTAACCTAGACAAATTGGAGGAGTGGGCCAAAAGAAATCTGATGAGGTTCAACAAGGACAAGTGCAGAGTCCTGAACTTGGGAGAGAAGAATCCCAAGCATTGTTACAGGCTGGGGAGAGAGTAGCTAGGCAGCAGTTCAGCAGAAAAGGACCTGGGGATAACAGTGGATGAGAAGCTGTTGACTCATATCCAGTGCGCCCTTGTAGCCAAGAAGGCTAAGGGCATATTAGGGTGCATTATGAGGAGCATTGCCAGATCTAGAGAAGTGACTTCTTCCCCTTTATTCGGCACTGGTGAGGCCACATCTGGAGTACTGTGTCCAGTTCTGGGGCTCCCACTATAGAAAGGATGTGGATGCACTGGAGAGGGTCCAGTGGAGGTCAACCAAATGATTTGGGGACTGGAGCACATGTCCTAGTAGGAGAGGCTGAGGGATTTGGGTTTATTTAGTCTACAGAAGAGAAGGGGGATTTGAGAGCCTTCAAGGGCTCTTCTAGACTATGCTGAAGTGCTGAAATAGGATATGCAAATTCTGCGGGAATTGGCATATCTTCTTCCGATCTCACTTTTGAGAGCGGAGCTTTCGAAAGTGAAAGTAGTTTGGACACTGCTTTTTCGGCACTCTCTTTCTCAAAAGCTGCGTAAACCTCATTTTTTGAGGGAAAGCAGCTTTTCGAAAAAGGGGTGGGAGGTGGCCGAAAAAGCCATGTCCAAACTACTTTCACTTTCGAAAGCTCTGCTTTCAAAAGTGAGATCGGAAGATATGCAAATTCAAGGAATTTGCATATCCTCTTTCAGAACTTCAGCGTAACCTAGATGAGCCCCAACTTCCTAAAGTGAGGTCCCAAAGAGGATGGAGAGGGGCTTTTCAGTAGTGACAGATGGCAGAAGGAGCAATGGTCTCAAGTTACAGTGGGGGAGGTCTAGGTTGGATATTAGGAAAAGCTATTTGAGGGTGGTGAAGCACTGGAATGTGTTACCTAGGGAAGTGGTAGAATCTCCATACCTAGAGGTTTTTAAGTCCCAGATAGACAAAACTTTGGCTGGGTTGATTTAGTTGGTATTGATCCCGCTTTGGGCGGGGGGCTGGACTCGATGACCTTCTGAGGTCTCTTCCAGCCCTAGGATTCTAAGATATGTTGATGCATCATACTACTTTCAAAGAGGTAATCCAGAACATTAGTCATAGAAAATCAATAGCCCTTGACTACGCTGTTCAACTAGTGCTTGGATTCAGATTCAGTACCCAGATATTCTAATAGGTTTATCAAAGTAACATCAAGTGTTACATTCTGTATTTGCAGTGTGGCACAATTAGACTATCAGGTCTATTATATAGTGGACAAGCTCTGCATGGATAAGCTCACTATGGCAATGTTTATTTTACAATTATTACTTGAATTGATAAGCTGAAAATGGTTTAAATTGCCAATTAAATTTAATGTGACAGGAAGCTAACATACTTTGAGACTGTTCAGCATTTAAATGAATAAGCTGACATGTTTTTATGAAAATTGTATTATGATAGGAAAAACTAAACACAACAGAAACCTCCAATTTGGTATACCAGAGTTGTCCTCTAATCCATCCAATCCTTTAGGTGGCCAATAACGAATATTTCAACAGAGAGGATCACCTGCACACTAATGATCTGGTACTTCCACACATGAAGGTAAGACTCCTTGCTAGTATAGAGCAGTGTTTTGACTTTTTTTTTTTTTTTTTTTTTTATAAAGTACCCCCAGTACCTACATTTTTTCAGACAAAAAAATTTCTACCTTTGCAACATTTGTTTAAGCAACTTAATCATAGCTGGGCGGGCGATGAAATGTTTGGGTGTAAAAAAAAGTACAAAAATAATAAAACGCCATAAAACTTAAAGCTAAAATTCAGTTCTCTCCAAATTTCAGTTATGATGTTCATATATTCCCCAGAGTTCTCTCAAGTACCCCTAAGGGTACTTGTACCACTGGTTGAGAAACTAGTATAGAGGATCAGCAGACACCCCAGTGCAAGAGATGAACTTTCTTCGTATCTTACAGTTGAACTACACTATTCCATCCCTTTTAAGTACAGGAGTAGGAAAAATGAAGTACAAGTCATTTGTTTCAAGTTAAACTTATCTGAATACCCTCTTCTCTCTCTTATTCTAAGAATACAGATTCTGCCATATTGGATCAGACCACTGAAGATTTTTCTAGTAAATGGAAGTTACTCAAAAACTCTAGCCTCTAACATTTGTATGCTACTAAGGAAAGCCTTGGACATAAATTATGAGGGATTGAGTGGCCACAAATCATATACAGCAGAGGTGCGCAATAATTTTAGAAGGGGGCTACTTCAAGTTTCTCAAGTGGCCCCAGGCTGCCCTGGAAGGGGTGGGGCCAGGACACTTCCATGGCACTTAAGAGCCACGAGCTGTTCAGCTGGCTCTTCACTTTAAGCACCATGCGCCCCTTGCAGGGTGGGGGAGCAGAGTTTGCACACTTCTGCACCCAGGCAGGGTGTCCGCAGTCCAAATCAACCCACTTGGTGGGACGGATTTGGCCCACAGAGGCTCTCTTGCCCACTCCCGATATACAGACTAGTGGGTATTTAAAGTACTCGGCACCTCAGAACGAAGTGTACAGCTTAGGCCTGTGCAAAATAGAGCCTGCGGGCCGAATCTGGCTCACCAAGCCACCAGATCTGGCCTACGGATACCATGGGAAGCCCCAAGCAGGCTCCCCTGCTTGCCCCACAGCCCCGCACACTGCTCAGAAAAGTAGATCCTGGAGGGGAGGGGGTGAAGGCTTCAGGCACTGCTCCCGCCCCAACGCAATCCCATTGGCTGGTTTCTGGCCAGAAAATGGCCAATGGTAGCTGCCTGTTTGAACAACACATGAAGCACCCCATAACCCTCCCCCAGCCCAGCTGAATACACAAACACAAGGCCCTGCAGCTTGTGCAGGTGCGGGGCAGGCAGGCTGACTGAGAAACATTTTAAGATCTGCAAGCATTTAGCTCTGCAGGCAGGGAAGCTGGTTGGGCTGCTGGCTAGGAAGTCTCCTGGCCACAGCCTGCCTCTGGCACCCCAACCTCTCACTTCCCCAACCCTCTGATCCCCCTCCCCTGCACCCATAACCACGCTCAGATCTGGCACCCCAATCCACTACCCCAGATCACAATCCCCTCCTACCCCAGGTCACAACGCAAACGCCTGCACCCCAGGCCTCTGCCCTAGGTCACAATCCCTGGCTGCCCTAGGTAACATTCTAAAACCCTGCACACCAGTTCCCTGCCCTAGGTCTCAACTGCCTCCTTCACCCAAACTCCCTCCCAGACTCCATTCTCCCTCCCGCACCCCCAATCCCTTACTCCAAGCTCACTTCTGCACCCAACCTCCATCCCAGACCCTGCACCTCCTCCATTAATATCATGGAAGAATGCGGTTCTCGACCACTTTCCAAAAACTTAGAGCAGCTGCCCCCATAAAAAATTACTGCCTACCCTGTTATAGCTGGATCGGCTTATATGGCATACTGGGTTTCCTGCAGGAATGGCAGCATTAAGGCACTAGAACCAATTATTGCTTATGGCAATACATCACAGCCTCAGGTATTAAAAGTTTTGAAGTTTCAGCTTGATACACATTATTTAGCTCCAGGGTATTGGAATCATCATTGCTGTTTCTCTAATTATTAAGCTAGAACATAACTCCCAGGCAGTAATATTGCTGATAAAAATCAGACCGCACACTCAACACAGCTTGACTCATAGCTCAGAATATGCAGCACAATGCGGTGATTTCTCCACCAAGGTTCTGCATAGACCTGATGTAATAATTGGACCTACAAATTTGACAGGTGAACTCAAGATAAAAGCAGTAAGTCATTGGGAAAAAACTGCAAGAGGGAGACAGAAAATTAGTACTAACGAAAAAAAGACTACTGATAAAATACAAGGACTGGGTTAAGAAGCAATTTCTTGCCTGGTAAATAAGAATGCAGATGAAAAGCCATCAGGAACTAGACAGATAAAATAACGAGGGAGGGCTATTCCACTCATCTCTCCTTTATAGAAAGGCTGGGATAACAATGGAAGCAAGCTTCAGTTTCATGACTGCCACCTCCACCATTCCCCTGGAACAGTCTTCATGCTAAGCCTGTAAAGCAGTGGTCTCCAACCTTTTTACACCCAAGATCACTCTTTAAAGTCTCAGAACAGGTGAAGATCTACCACCCCACCCCTTCCTTGAAGCCCCGCCCTCTATTCTTCTCCTGTCCATCACTTCCTATCCCCAGCCCTTACTTAAACAGTTTATTTTTAAATTATGCGATATATAAAATTAAAATCACGTGTTTACAGTTATGAAATAAATGGTCTGTTTTTTATTCATGCTATATAAATCTAAAGCGAAGCATTTATAATTATACATTTTGTGGGGACAGAGTTCTGCGGCTGGGGGCAGGGGAGAGGGGGCAGGGTGCTGGGAGGGCAGAGGACAGGGTTCTGCAGCTGGGGACAGGGGAATGGGGACAGAGTTCTGTAGCTGGGGATGGGGGAGTGGGGTGCCAGTGACAGCAGAGTCCCCTGCATCTGCCTCCTCCCAGGATTCTCCCTCCCCCCGAGGGAAGCCAGCATGTGCCTTCTCCAGGCCAGACTCTCCCTCCCCCCCCCTCCCGCCCGCCACAGGGAAACCCTGCGCGTGCCTGCGCCAGGGCCAACCCCCTCCTGCGGTGGAGCCAAACCCCTGCGGGAGCCTGCCCCAAGGCCAAACCCCTCCCACAGCTCGGCCACCGCCGCGGGCGCCTGCCCTGGGGCCAAACCCCCCTCCCACAGCACAGCACAGCACAGCCCGGCCAACACCACTCCCCCCCGCAGCACGGCCAACCCCTGCGGGTGCCTGCCCCGGGTCCAAGCCGCTTCTCCCACGGCAGGGCCAAATCCCCGTGGGCGCCTTCCCCAGGGCCAAACCCCCACAGGAGCCTCCCCAGGCCAAACCCTGGGGCCGACCCCCGCTCCCGCGGCACAGGGAAATCCCTGCACTCAACTCACCCTTCCCAGGGAAGCCGCCGGACTCCTCTTCTGGAGCCGACGCCCCCTCCCCCAGCACGTGACAGAGCTGTGGGAGGGGAGCAGCCTGCGCACTTCCGGCGCCCCCGCAAGTGACTCAGGCTTCACCCAGGACTTCCGTCCACCCCGCGGGAAGCCGGCACTACACTAGAGATAGGTAGTGGGGCTTCTCGGGGGTGGGGGGAAAATAGGGGGCCGGGGTGCCCGAATGCCTCGCGATCGACTGGTCGAGGCCTCGCGATCGACCAGTCGATCGCGATCGATGGGTCGGTGACCACGGCTGTGAAGTATCCTGACCAGACCAGGCAAGAAAGAGGGAGCCAAAGGACATCACCCACCTCTGCCAGCTCCAGCTAAATCCAAGCCACCAACTGGACACAAGACTTCTTGGTCACTATTTACTCTTTTCAGTTTCTCAACCAGTGGCACGAGTACTCTTAAGGGTACTTAAGAGAAGTCTGGAGGGGTACAACAACTAGTGAAATTTGGAGAAAACTGAATTTGTGTTTTAAGTTTTACAGCGCTTTATTATTTTTGAAATTTTTAGGTCTGAAAACTTCATTGCCCACCTGGCTATGATTAAGTTGTTTAAAAAAATGTGTTGCAATGGTAGAAAAAAATTGTGTGTCTGAAAACTAGGTATTGGGAGTACTTTAAAAAAAGGGGGGGAGAGATACTTTACAAAAAAAGGTCAAGAAGCACTGCCTTAAGACAGCAGGAGATTGATAAAAGTTTGGCATGACCTCAGAGTGACTAATAAGTGTGTCAGGCCTGTGTTTTCCAAGCAATGAGGTTGCAAGTTAAAGTCAGCATCAGAGAGAAGCTGCATTTTCTATTTTCACTATTTTTCCTCTTCCTTGTAGCTTCTAGCTTGTCCTTGGTGGCTGGTCTTATTTTCTAAGAGATGAAACAACCCAAAAATTTCCAGCCCATCTCTCTTCCCCCAGAAAGGACAGTTATCTCCACTTTTTCTCTCATCTAAAACAATGTCAAACAAGGCAATTTTTCCTCCTAAAAACTCTCTCCAGCCAAAAGGGAAGGGAACAAGGGCCGTTAAAGCACTTTGTCCTAGAATTTGTAATGGTGCGTTTGCCATGATAGCAGACTGATGTCTGTTTACCAGTGATGCTGTACCCTGGTGGCAGCTTGGGACAGGGCTTCAGGTTCATTTGCTCATACACCAATAGAAATCAAAAGGATTGTCAACAGGTAGCATAATCAGACCAATTAATTTGAGTGTCAGTTTAGTTCAAA
Source organism: Rafetus swinhoei (assembly GCA_019425775.1). Lineage (NCBI taxonomy): Eukaryota > Metazoa > Chordata > Testudines > Trionychidae > Rafetus > Rafetus swinhoei. The sequence goes on along the minus strand of CM033429.1, from coordinate 7,839,706 downwards.
GGAAATGTTAGTAGCAATGTATTCACGTATCTATAAACTGTTGATTGCTAGTCAATTACATTATGTATTTCCCGGTAATCAGTCAATCCTAGATCAAAAGTTTGTCGTACTATTAAGATGAAAACATACTTGATATGCAAGCTTCATGAAAACCAATGAAGGGTTGTTGTAATTAAAACTGCCCAAACGCAACTGGTGGCTTGAAAACGTAGAAGATGCTAACTTCAAATCAAGGACCACCTGTGTTCAATGATGGAAATCCACTGGGCCAAGTGAGTGAAGTCTCTTCACCAGAGTCTGAACAATCTGTAAGCATTGATACTAAAGGAAAATCCTTTGATTGTTTGGAGTCTTACAGGGAAGGAAGCAAACACAAAGGGGATCCCCAGGAACATCTGGGTGGCCTGAAAAGACTCTTGTGAAACATGTCTGCTATCATTCTGGACTTAAAAACTATGATGCTCCTGTTAATGTATTTCACCTGATTTAACAGTGACTGCATTAAGTTAACATCTTTGACTGTGGGGGCCTATATATTTCATCAAAATACAGCAGATCCTAAACTAAGTACACCACAAGTTCTCCCTTTACAGTTTTTTTTAATTGCATTTCCTATTCTCGTCTAGAGTCTAATAAGGGAGTTGTCACAACTGCAGCCCTTCCTATAGTGATGCAATATCCATGTATTGGGAGGACAAAAACTCATTCAATGCATTAAGGAATTCCAGCAGCTCCTTTGAAGCCAAGATTAAATTCACTTGGCAGAACTGAAGGTGTTTTTTTTTTTTTTTTTTTTTTTTTGTTAAAGAAAGCAGTCTTTTTATATCAAATATGTTATCCCTTTCCTTGGTAGTAGCAAACACATCAGCTGTTTGTACATGGATTCATCTGGTTTTCAGCATACAGTTGCAAGTGGCATGTTTCTGCCATCCATATGGCTGGATCCTCTCCACAGGATGCTCGTCTCTGATAACATTAAAATCAAAACTGAACAGATGCCTCTGCTGGGTAGAGCTTCAATTGATGCAGTCCTATTTGAGATTTAAATCTGAAGCTTTTAGAAAAAAGCAGAATTCCTGGATTGATGATGTAGGATTGAACACTTCCAGAGCACAATGTATACGTACAGTAAGGATCAGAACAGGGATGTAAAATCCCACTCCGTTAACCAAGTAGGATCCCTGGCAGGGGGAGTCTGCTGCCCACCGGCTCCCAACCCCAGCCGCATGTGGCTGGCTACTGCATAGAGGTCCTGCGTGCAGCTCCAGTGGGGCTGGACCAGACCTCCATCCACAGGAGGCCATGGACAAGGGCTGCTCCAGGGAACCGGTTAACCATTCATATCCCTAGTTCAGAAGAGCCTTCAAGCATTCACATGGCTGTAAAATGCAACTGCATTTAATTGTGCCTGTGAAATTATGGTTTAGGGCAGGCTAGTATTCAGAAAGCCAACATTTTAATGGGAAAGTTGGAGAAAGCAGAGGAATTTTATACTTGAATATATTGAGAACACAATGCTTGAAGTTCACCCATTGTAGTGGGATTTTTGGGTATATAACTTCTTGTAATCAAAACTTAATTTGTGCTTCAAATTGTGGTTTTGTGCTTTGTTTTTCCTAACTGTTCTTCCTGCCTTTAATTTAGCAGGCTTTATGGTTTGAACCAAGAAAGATGAATGCCTGAAACAGCAGGCAGTAAATCTACAGACTAGCAGCTCATCCTAGCTTTATTGTTTTATTTTTTAAAATTGCTGATAATTACAATAATGCACATGGGCAGGGGTCCAAGTCAGGAAGAAGTGTCATCTGCAGGCAGGTCTGGTATGAGCTGATAATACCGACCAGTGCTTGCCTGTGAATTTAGATGGTAGTAAAGTAGTCGTTGGCTTATTTTAACTTTCTGGAAGAGGTGGAGATTTTCATCTGGTTGTCCCTTACTGACTTTTGTGACAGGGATACAGCACCAACACCTACCTGGAACTGAATGCAGGAGCTGCGGTGTTAGATTGGGTGCAGTTTAAACTAAAATTGCCCCTCAGCATTTGTTATCAATATACAGCCTTGATATACTGTGTCTGAAGCTGCTGACTTGGAACATTCTTTGCTGCGTCTAAATCCTGATCTGCCTTTCTAGATGCAGAGATTAACAGCCTGTGACCTGCTCTTTGGAATGTGTGTAAATTGCAGGCAGTGGAAAACTTTAGTTCCCCACCTATTTTACTTTATTATGCTCCGTAAACCACGCATTCATGAGTCATTGGACAAATTATCTGCCCCATCAGACATTTGCACTCTGAAACTGCGAAGTGCAGATAAGCAAATTGGTACTGTAAGCCAACAGTTAGGTTCATCTTGGCCAATGGGGTCTGAGCTTTACACACCCATGGCTTAAGCATGCAGCCAAGGCTGTGCGCTTAACGTTACATAACAGAGTTCCTTCAACATTTTCTACATTTCCCATCAAGAGTCCAAGTCCACATCAACTCAAGAAGAACATGTCTGGAGCAAATGTTTCCACTCTCAAAAGTGTGGTCTTCAGCTAGATTCAGTAGCAAGTATTGCAGGTTTTCAGAAGTGAAGTTTAATTGGAGAATAACCAGGAGGATAGCAAAGATCACAGCAGATCTACCCTAAAGGACACAATGTGAGAACAACACTGTGGAGAGGTAGCAAACACTATTCCAACCCTGCCTGTGTAACCACCAACTCTCTCACACTCACAACTGCTCAAATTTTCTTCATATCGTACTGCCACAAAGTAAGTAGTGAATAATCTCCCTTTTTAAATAAACCAAAGCCCTACTAAAGCTAAAATCAGAGTCTACACCACAGGGTGAGGGTGGAATTTTCGCTCAAACCTTTAAGTGATATCCCTTTTCTTCTGCAATACTGTAGGAGAAGACTGACTGTACAATTACCTTAACCATTGCTTTATGTACACATTATCTTGAAAAGGAACGTGATCTATAGCATCTACAGTATTATTAGATCTTTGGACTCCCAATCTCACCCAGTAACTACACATATACCACAAAATCCTGCACAACTGGCTAATGCCATCTTATTACATTTAGCAAGTTTGTTCTGCTGTAAAGCGTAAAGACTTTTCCATTACTAACCAAGCTGCAAGTCAACATGGCTTATGAATTTCTTTGCATACAGGCTTCACTGAGGTCAGCACAACTCTCGGAATAGCATTAATGGCAGCTAAACCATCTGGTGAAGATCACTTACAGATTAAGCGATCTGTACGAGGGACATGAAAGGTTAACTGGTTAGCCTCACCATTAAACGTTGAAGCTTACCAGTTCCAGTTAACTGATGGGGGCTGGAGAAGCTTCCTCCCTGCCGCAGCCCACAACCGACAGGGACTGGGTGTCAGAGCCCCATGGGCTTGGGGCTGCTCTAGCTGGGCTAGAGCCGTCCCCCACGTGAATCCTGCTTAGTCGGTTAAATGATTAAATGTTAACTTAATGCTTAACTAGTTAACTGATTAACCAGGATTTTACATCCCTAGACTACTAGATAAGGCTTCATTTCAGCCTAGAACAGTGGTTCCCAACCACCAGTCCATGGACCACTGGCTTCCAGGCCACGGCAGCTGCTGGAGCTGGAGCTGGAGCTGAAGCTGGCTGTTTGCGGCAGCTCTGGTGACAGGGCTAAAGTACACCCCAACACCCTTAGCCGCCACATAGCAGCCAACTTTAGCTCCGGCAGCCACCATGTGGTGAAAGGCTGCCAGAGCTGAAGCCGGCTGTTCACAGTAGCTCTGGGGGAGGTTGAGGTACACCCTGAACCCATGAGCCAGCACACAGCAGCCAGCTTTAGCTCCGGCAGTCACCACACAGTGGGCAACTGCTGAGTGTTGCATAAAAAAGCCTCCGCCTGAGCTTACTTGATTTATATACATGGATTTTCTGAAACTACACCAAACTGTAAAGTCTAAGGTTTTAAACTGCAACCTAGTGTGATCTGTGTCAAACTTTGTAATCTGCATAACTCTCAGAAACTTACTGTAAGCTGCAACTTTGTAATCTTTGTAACTCTCAGCCACCTTGCTTGTAACTTTCCCTAAACTGCGTTCTCCCCTGGGTGAATGGAGAGAGCATAAGTATGTTTGAAGAAAACTAGAAACAATGGAGCACATTTGAATGAGTCATCACAGCCTGGGCATGCTCCTTGCTGGATAAAGGGAAGTCTGGGCATGCTCCCTGATGACGAGGTGAATGAGTCACAGGAGCCATTCAGACACTATATAAAGAGAGGGAGCACATATGAGTCTCTCTTTTTCCTTCCCCTGCTCCTGATAAACTCCTCCCCAGTCTCCTCCTGACCAGCTTCCCCTGCCATGACGAGCAGACAGACCCTTCAGGAACCACATGCCTCGGCTCCTTCTGCAACCCATATGTCTGTGTAAGTGTGTGAGTGTCTGAGGGCAGGAATGAATGGGTGTGAATGAGAAGGGGTGTGTGCTTGCTCACTTATCTGTGTGTGCGAGCACGCGAGCGCGCAAGAGAGAAAGTTCTATTTTCTTTAGTTTAAACCTTTGGTGGCTGCTTACTCCTCTTTAGTTTTACCTAGTGGAAATAGACCCATACTAGTGTAACCCTGGGTGGTCTCCAGTGAGAATATTTTTGGGGTAACACTGAGGAAGTCTGCTGGGATGTTGGTGACCCCAGGTAGGTAAGAGACTACCTGTGTTATGCCATGGTGAATGCACCAGTTCCAAAAGTGAATTGCTTCCGTACAGAGGGAACGGGAGCGAGCGCCACCTTGGCGGTTCACGTAATACATTGAGGCGACATTGTCCATGAGCATCCTCACGGTGGTGTTGCGGATGTGATTCAGGAAAGATTTGCATGCATTGAAGATTGCATGGAGCTCCAAGAGATTTATATGGAGCCTTGTCTCGGAACGTGACCAACGGCCTTGGATTGAAATGTCGCCCATTTGTGCTCCCCAGCCCAGAAGGGAGGCGTCCGTAGATATGTGACAAGATGGCTGTTGTGCGTAAAAGGGCACACCAGTAAGAAGGTTCGCACAGTTCATCCACCACTGGAAAGATTGGATGACAGAAGGTGGAACGATTACTGACCTGGGAAGGTCGTGTTTGGTGTGATTGTATACAGTCGCTAACCAATACTGAAGGCTGCGAAGTGGACAACGTAAGTTGTGACCGCCGTGTGGCCCATGAGCTTTAAGGCGGTAAGTATCTGAATGGATGGACTGCCTTGGACAACTGCTATGAGGTCCTGGATGGCTTGGAATCTCTGAACAGATAAGTATGCTCTTGCTGTGGTGGTGGCATCTAGGTGTGCACCGATGAATTCTAACAACTGAGTCGGTTGAAAAACGGACTTTTGGTTGTTTGAGCAGCCCGAGGGTGCGAAAGATTCGTATAGTGATTTTGAGCATGTTGAGAACATCAGAATGGGAACGACCTTTCAGGAGGCAATCATCTAAATAGGGGAATACGATAACCCATTGCCAACGAAGGTGTGCCGCTACAACCGCCAGGATTTTTGAGAATACCCTGGGAGCGGTGGAAAGGCCAAAGGGAAGGACTCTGTATTGAAAATGGCTTGCTCAGACTATGAATTGTAAGAATCGCCTGTGCACAGGGTGGATGGTGACATGAAAATACATGTCCTGGAGGTCGAGGGCCGCAAACCAGTCGTGTTGGTCCAACGCAGGTATTATCAAAGCAAGGGTCACCATTTTGAAACGTCGTTTCCGCGAGAACTTGTTCAAGTTCCGTAGGTCTAATATCAGTCACCATCCTCCCGACTTCTTCTGAGTGAGGAAATAATGGGAGTAGAATCCCCTGCCTATGAACTGTGCTGGAACTGGTTCTATTGCACCAATGGAGAGGTGATCAACTTCGGTGCGTAGCAGGGTTGTGTGAGATGGGTCCCTGAAGACGGACGGGGTTGGGGGCTTGGAGGTATTAGGGGGAATGGCGAGGAAGGGTATGGAGTGTCCTGATTAGACTATTTCTAACACCCACCTGTCTGTGGTAATTGAGGCCCATTGGTTGTAAAAGGGCCTCAGGTGGTGATAGTATTGGTGACCGTGGTGACTTCTGTCGGTATCTGCGTTCATCTGCATACCCTCGACCAAGGTATCAAACCTGCTGTTTGGTATTCATTGGGGTCTGGTTGCAATTCCGCTGGTTTCGATGCCTCTGTGGTCTTTGTCTATTCCGTTGATGATCTAGAGTCCTCTGCTGATTCTGCCATTGCTGTCGGAGGTAAGGGTAGTCATAACGTCTCTGGTATGGAGAGTAACGTTTGCGCCTATAGGGAGGGGTATACATTCCCAGCATGCGTAGTGTTATCAGTGAGTCTTTGGAGGAGTATAGTATACTGTCAGTTTTTTCGGAAAACAACTTCTCTGTCGAAGGGCAAATCCTTGACTTTAGTCTGGAGTTCCTTGGGGACTGCGGCCAATCGGAGGTAAGATGCTCGTTGCATCGCTACCGCTGTGGCGGTGGATCTCGCTGCTGTGTCCGCTACATCCATGGCTATTTGTAGGGCGGTTCTGGCTGATGTGTAGCCTTCTTGGACCACAGATTTAAGTATGGGCCACTTTGCTTCCAGCGGATGATCCAGTAGGGGTGTAAGTTTTGTAAAATTGTCAAAAATATGGTTGGAAAGGTGTGCTGTGTAGTTCACTATGCAGAGCATGAGTGTCATGGACGTACAGACCTTTCTACCTAGTAAGTCCAATCGTTTTATGTCCTTGTCAGAAGTGTTTCTGTATTGAGGGGTTTTTGATCTCTGATGTGCTGCACCCACCACCAGAGAATTTGGTTGGGGATGGGTAAAAATGAATTCCATCCCCTTAGGTGGCACAAAATATTTTCTGTCTGCTCTTTTACTAGTTGGTGGAGCAGAAGCCGAGGTTTGCCATTTCTCTTCAGCAACTTCAAGGATAGCTTCATCGAGTGGTATGGCTATCCCTGCTCTATGTTGAGGCTGAAGGTTTTTTACGAGGTGATGTTGCTTCTCCTGTATTTCTTGGCTTATGGCGACTCTCTTAAAGAGCTCCTGGAACTGACGAAGTTCGTCAGGTGGGGAGATGTCTGGTGATGAGGAGGAACGGTGCATGGAGGAAGTCTCTCATGGTCGGTCCTCTGTCATGGAGAACTGTGTGTCGCCCGGTTCCGACAACTGGCGTAGAGGAGACGCGGGTTGGCCTGTTGGAGTTGGAGGGGCCGGAGTTGGGGATTGCCTGGTCGATGTGCAGTCACAGCACACCCTTCCTCGAGACCTAGGATGGTAGTAATATGAGTGTCGGCTTGGCGAGTATCGCTGGTAGTAGTCATCACTATGATAAAGTCTCAAGGAGTGAACGTCGATCGAAGTAGGTGTGTCGAGACTGTTCCCAGTGGGATGAGTGAATTGAGCGGGGTGAGCGAGAATGAGTATACAAGGCTCTAGATGATGTTGGAGAAAGAGAATGGTGACTACGGTGCCGATGAGAATGGTGAGTGGTGGCAGCCAGAAATGGTGAAGGTAACCTTTGCCTTGGAGATCTTGGTGATCAGTGCTGATGCGAATCACGTAGCGTGGGGGACCTCAGTGCCGGTGGTGAGGGTGACGGTGATGGTGGGGGAGGGGGGCGGGGGGGAAAATCAATGATCAGGCGCATGTGTGGCTTCTGCTTCGATATGGACTCGGAACAGTGCTGAGTGTCTTGGTGCCGGGCGCATCAGTGCTGGGGGAACTGCGGCAGGCACAGTCGGTGCCGTATCCCGCGTCGCAGGCGCCGTCGGTGAGTTGGGTGCCGCCAGCACCGATGATGCTCTCAGGGCAGATTCCCTCAGGGCCGAGGACACGGCCAGTGCTGATGTGGACCTCAGTGCCGGTGTCAGTTTAGACAATTTCTTGGTCTCTGGCACCGCCGGAGCTTTGGGGCACGGTTTTGAAGTACCGGATGTCCCCAGCTTATCTCCCAAGCTAACTCTGCTCTGTGTTGTAACCGGCAGAGATCTTGTAGGTCATGCCCTATGCTTCTTATGGGCCACCGTGGTAGGGGAAGAAGCCGTACGTTTTTGAGGCTGAGTGGAGGAGGCCACACTATCAGAAGAGGCTGGTTGAAGTGCCTTGTCAAACAAAATCACGTGGAGCCTCATCTCTGTCCCGCCTGGCCCTTGCAGTCAGTTTTAAACAATGCGAGCTTTACTGAGGGACATGGGCTTCTCCCAGGCAGCGAATGCAACAGGAGTGGCCGTCTGAGGCAGGCATGTGTGTTGCATTTCTTAAACCCCGAGGGGGACAGCATAATACATATACTTTGTCTTTTCTTTCTCTTTTTTTTTTTAAACTAGTTAAAACTCAAACTATGTACAGCTCTACTATGGGGTAACTGGAGGGAAAGTATAGCGGGACTATAACTGGGTTATGAACAAGGGAGAAAAAAGAACTTTTTTTTTGTAGGAGATTAACAAGATGGTATTTAGGAGAAAAGTGAGGCGAATGAACTAGGAATGGAACGGGCTCACACAAATAGGAGAGAAGATCACAGGAGAGCAGTTCACTCTGTCTGCAGCCTGAGGCGGTCGAGAGGAACTGGCGGGGGCCAGACCACGCGAGCACAGAAAAGAGCGAGAACGCCACGGTACGTTGCCACGCATGCGCGGTCCAGCCAAATACTGCTACGCAAAAGTCTCCGTTCTGCGGTGCCGGGGCAATCCCAGCACCTACGGTGGAGCACTCACGGGGACTCCACTTGAAGAAGAACAAATTGTGACAAAAATCAAATGTCTAGTACACAACTTGGTCACAGACAATTCTGCAAATGTATCTCCTAAATTTCTTCTCATCTTGGAGAGTGAAGAGTCCCAAGCTAATATGCTGTTGTGGCACTGGTTTGAGGCACCCCTTAGCTAAAGACTTCAGCGTTCCAGAAGTAAAGGCCAATGTTGAAATCGCAAAATACTTCCATAAAAAACCTCTTTGCAGCAGCTGCTCTGAAAGGAAAGAAAAAAAAAATGGGAGGAACCACGCTAACTCTCCCATAAGATGCGTGATCAAAACAGTCAACTACTGATTTCCAACATTATATCATGCTGAGTACCCTGAAGCCTGTTTCAGTAGCCTTAAACAAAAGGCAGGGAAGTAGCTGTTTTATTGCTGATGCTGTTGGAATTTGGAAGGAACTGAGTGAGATCTTAAAAAGAGAAACGTAATGATGGAATAAATTACAGGCATTAAAAAAAACCAAATGGGACAAGCACTATCTCCAGCTCATTTTCTAGCAAGTATTCTCAATACTTGGTACCAGAATCAAACCTTAACTGCTGAAGAGGAGGAGATGGCTATGACGTAGGAATCCAGCAATCATCCCTCCATAATGCCAACTATAATAAACTTCAGCGCCAAGGGTGAACCATTCAAAAATATGTTTGCTGATATTTTAAAAGAAAGTCACACCCGTGAACTCATGGAAGCACTCATATTCAGAAACTGCTGAAGTGATCATCTCACTTTTAACAGCAGTACCTTCTTCTGTTTGTGTAGAAAGAGTATTTTCTTCCTTTAGACGAATTCATTCCAAATTGAGAAATCATTTGGGAACCTGAAAAAAATCAGGAAAGCTTATTTTTCTTTTCTGGATTACCAACAAATGGAAAAACGAAAGTGAAGACGACCGAGTTAGCTGCAGAAGCCAATATTTTAAGTTTGTTGACCTGTGACAGCTGATTTAATTTGTTGGTTTTTTTTAATTTAACTATTTTTTTAAAAGTTGAAAAAGGATTAAAAACTTGAATGATTAAATTCAAAGATTCATATGCGTGTTGTGTTAAATTATTATGTTTGCTATTGAAGAAAAAAAGAATACATAATGTTGTTTTAGTTAACTGAAACAATGTGTGTCAGTCTGGTGATGTTCTTCTAATACAGCATGACAAGAAAACCTTAAATTGAAGAATATGCATTAAGGTTATAACCAGGGCTCGACAAATACACTCGCCCGCGGCCAGTAGATTTTACCAGCTGGCGAATGCAGGGGCGGACTGGCCCGGTGGGCCGTTGTGACGGGCTGGCGGAAGCCCGCACTACGGGCGGCGCAGTCCCATCCGATCCGCCGGCCGGCCGAGGAGCAGAGCACCGCTGGGAAGGGGGGAAGTGCGGCGATTCTTGCTACCGGGCTGCCTGTGTGAAGCTCCAGCAGGAGGAGACGGGGCAGGACGCCAGGATGCTGGCGTGACATGGCCCTGCTGATTTTAAAGGGCCGCGGCAGCTCGGCTCTGGCCGCTGGCTGCGGCACGCAGCGCAGCCAGGGACCGCCCCGCCAGCTCCAGTCCTGCCACGGCCCCAGCCCCCACTTTGTCTCCGCGCCGCCCATTCCCCCACACTGACCCTGCTCCCCTGCACCCAAGACCCTCTGCTCTCCCTCTTCCCTGCGACCCTTTGGCTCTGTGCCGCCCTTGCACCCTGCACCCTGCCCCCCCAGCTCTGTGCTGCCCATTCCCTGCACTGCCCCTAAACCCCGATCCCTCTGCCCCTCCCGTTCCCCGCGTCCCATTCCCCATGCCTCCACTGCACCCTGCTCCCCCTGATCCCTGCGTCCCTCTGGCTCAGTGCCTTCTGTTCCCATGCCACCCCCATACCCCCCCACTGTTCCCTGCACCCCTCTGGCTCTGTGCTGTCCCTGCAGCCCCCGTGGGTCAGGAGTGAAGGGTGCTTGTCCATAGGGAGGGGCTGGACAGGGCAGGGAAAAAGCTGCTGTGACCCAGCAGGGAATGAAAGGGGGAGTTCACTTGAAGCGCCTCTGCCTTTATGGAAAAAAACGAATGAAAATGCTATTTGCTATTTATAGGGCTAAAATGCCAGGACAAAACGAAACAAAAACCCATTGCAAAAAAACAACAAAAAAGGAGGGGGCAAAACCCAGAGCTGGCCCTGGGGAGGGGAAGAGCTGGGCTGGGGGAAGGGGAAGGGGCTTGTGCTGAGGGGAGGGGAGGAGGGGAGGGGAGGAGGAGGAGGTCAGGAGGAGAAGAAGATGAAGAAGAAGAAAGGGGAAGGCACCAAGGGACAGGGGTGCAGGAGAGAGAAATGCCAGGGGCCAAGTGCAGACAATGAGGAAAAGGGCAGGAGGGGAGGTGGGTGGGGAGGGGAGAACAGGGTGATGCTGGGAGAGGAGAGGTAAGGGCACTGGGGGCCTAGAGGGGGGAAGGGGAGATGCTGGGAGAAGGCTTGAAAGAAGGGGTGGGCATGAGGAAGGCAGGGATGGAGCAAGGCATCTGTGAGGGCACAGGGGCATGAGGGGAACGGGGGAAGAGGGTGGTGAGTATCAGGGGAAAAGAGGGCAAAGGGGGCAGGGGCAGTGAGGGAAGGGGGAGGCATCAGGAGGGTGCAGGTGCCAAGGGATTCTGGGGGTGAAGCAGAAGGGCAGACACCTGCAGGGGAGGGACCAGCACCAGAGGAGAGAGGCAGGGCAGGTGTGTAGAGGAGGTTTTAGGAGAGGGGATGAGGAGGGGTAGCTCACATGATCAGAGTGGGGCTACTGGAGGAGTGGGCACAGGGGAGAGAAGGGCTGGCGTAAGGGGGCAGGTCTCAGGAAGGCTGAGGGCAGTGAGAAGGGCAAGAGTCAGGACAGCAGAGGAGGGTGAGGGGTTGGGGGGCACCAGGGGAGCTGATGGGAGCAAGGGGAGGAGACATGGCAGCAGAGAGAAAAGGTAGAGGTTTATAAGGTATTTATTAATAACTTGGGTGATATTTATTAACAGCTTATTAGTAATTACTGTTCTTATTCTTATTAGGAATTTATGCCGTTAAAAACACTTTTTGTGGGGGAGGGTGGCAAGTCCTTTTTTTGTCTGGCGAGTAGGGTTTTCCATAATTTGTCAACCCCTGGTTATAACCACCACCAAGAATGCACTCATATAGAAACTCATGATTAGAGTCTTCCTGCCTAGTGATTTGAATCAAATCCACCCTGCTTGATGTGAATGTGTTTACTGGTGCATACTTACTCTGTTTTAAAATGAGAGCAGAACAGATATGGGATGTTAACTTTCGGTTAATTGAATAGTTGATTGACCTCATGAATTCTTATCAGTTACTCGACTAGTCTATATAGTCCCTGGGGGTGGGGCTGGCAGCTAATACGCTCCAGCCCCACTCTTGAGGAGCTCCCTGCCACACTGTGCTGCTACCTCTGTATCAGAAGAAGCAGAATGGGGTGCCAGGCGGGAACTAGTCTGAGGGGAGCTAGTTTAAAAACCAGCTCCCCTCACGGACTGGTTGCCTGTTGCCCCATGCTGCTACTTCTGATACAGAGGCAGAACTAAGCCGGACTGCCTGTCCACCTGGCACCTAGTACACTTTAAATGCAGAGCCGCAGCGGAGGTAGGTCCCAGACCCAGTACAAGCTAGAACTGAGCAGGGCTGCTGGACAACCTGCTAAAAAAATTTACTGGCTGGGGAAGAGGAGAGAAATGTGTGTAGTCTGTAGCATTAACCTATAAGCTTTTGCTCATCAGTTAATCAACTACACAATTATATCCCTAAAAGGATAAATGATAATGTATAAAGCTAAATCTTAGTCTTAAAAAAAACACTACCCCCTAAAATCCACACATATATATACCCATACAAACGTCAAAAAGATATTTGGGTGAAAGTCTTCTAACAAACAAGACATTTTTGGTAATAGACACATTTGTTCAAATTGTATGTAGAGCCCTGCAAATCCATGGCTACCCTCTTTATAATTCTATCTGCAGATGTACATATCTGTAGTTCACTTCTACAGATGCAGATACAAAATTTGTACCCATGCAGGGTTCTAGTCATCTGGTAAGACTGAAAGGGGATACTGTTTTACCAGTTCTACCATAATTAGCTCTCCCCCCCGAACAGTCAGACTAAAATATATAATATTTTGGAGAGCTAATGAACATGGTAAGTGCTTTACAGAAAATAAGAAAGCATTTTGAAGCACGGGCGTGTTAAGTCAAAATGACAGTCTTTGCAGACAAGTGAGAATAATATGGCAGAAAGAGCAGTAACTGGAAGAACAGGGTATACAATATATGAACTTGTGGTTACTCACTTTAGCCACAGGAACTGATAAGACAAATATCATGGGTTGAGTGGTGCCGCAGACAAGTTTTTTCTCTTAAAGTTGAAGGCAAGCATGAAATTCAAGAGCTTTTTAGAGTGTGTTCTCTCTTGCTGCCTTTGATACTTAGAAGGTGAAAAGGTTTACAGGAGAAGGCAGGGTCTAGGTCAGCACAATCATTTGGAAGTTCAAACTAACCTATATGGATAGCTTTGTGTGCATACTGCAACTGTTTCAGGATATGGATGCAAAATCCATTTAATTGGTTAACTGGTTAAACATGTTCGTTAACTGATTAAGGGGTCAGAGCACAGATGGCCAGAGCAATGCCCATCCACAGTGGGCCATGGGGCATTGGAGCAGCCCCCTGCCACAGCTGGCAGGGAGTTGCTGCAGCCCCCACTGGTTAACTGGAGCCAGTAAGTATCACCTGTTAGGGATGTGAAAAATTAACTGGTTAACAGTTAAATATCACCCTTATTTCAGGACTGTCAATTAGGGATGTAAAAATGTACACATGTAAACAGTTAACGGATGAGCCTGGGCTCATCGATTTATCTTCATGGTTACATGCACCACACACACCCCGTGCTGCTTCCTCTGTATCAAGCAGGCTAGAGCCAGTGCATGTGGGGCACTGACTTAAAAGCTCACCCTCGGATACAGAGGCAGCAGCAAGGGGGGAAAGGCAAGTGGCTCCCAGGGAATCATCTCCCCCCACGTAAACATGTAACTCCTGAAATTCATGGGGTTTCATATTTATCTTAAAACACATTTTAACCAATTGCAAATATGAGACATTTAGAAGTTCTGCAGGTAGTTTAAGATGGAAGGCCAGCTGAAGCATCAGTTTTCCTCTAGCATGCAGAGATGCTACCATATGTGGTAATTTAAGCACTTAAAGTTTGTGTCTTTCAGGACTCCTTCCTCCAAACCCTCTCCCAAAATTGTCAAGATTCTTAGAGGTTTTTAAACTAGTTAATCCTTGTAATAAACACTCAAGTACTTTGGAGGTGAAAAACACCTAAACTAAATTAGCATGTGTAGATTAAAAGTGTTAAATTTCAATTAGATAAGGGGAGGCAGGGTGCTTGGCTGCACCTCTGCCTTACAATATTTGAGACAAAAGAGCAGCAGAGAACACAGGGTGAGCGGGGACTGCTTGAGTACCTGCTCGCCCCATATTCCCCACCGTGCATATTCCCTAGGGGCCTCTTGCTACATTTCAAAGGTAGAGGCGCAGTAGTGAGGAGCCAGTGCGAGCAGGGATTTCCCCGCTGTGCCTCTGCCTCCCCTACCGCCCTACAGAGACAGTGTGGGAGAACCAGCTTTTAAGTTCCTGCTACTCCCCTTGCTGCTTCTCGCTGAGAGAGGCAGCAAGGCGGGGGGGGGGAAGCAAATAGCTGAGTCACTACTCAACTATCCAATAAGCAAATGCTTATCGGATAGTCAACTGGTCGCTTTCATCCCTAGTGTAGATATTGAAGGGGCAGCAATAAGTTTAAAGCATCAGCTTTTCATACTGTATTAATGATCTTCTCCAACTCAGAAAGGCCCACCCCTTAAGAATAAGGACACTTCATTCTTTGCTTTCAGCCCATAGGCTCTCCCAAGTATGTTCTTCATCCAGACTAAAACATGTTACTCTCCCTGCCATCCCCCCCTCAAACAAAACAAAATGAAAACAGGAGACAGCCTTGCTTTTTAACTCTCTAAACTGCTGCAGCATTTGTACTGCAATATTTAAAATGCTATAAAAGCATAGGTTAATTGCATAAATTACAGGCCTATGAAAATAGCCAGCAGCTGGTAGATGTCACAGAGTGATAATCTTTTAGTGTTTATTCTCTACAGAGTTCAGAGATGGTGTTAATTAGAACTAAATCTAAATACAGAATTCCACTCCTATTTATTCCAGCCAGCATCTAATCTTGATGTAAACTGTCATTTTAGACAGCACCTCATGTTGCTGTTTACACAGAAAACCCTTTGACTTCAGGCACATTCACTAGATGCTATAGCGATAAGTGCTTTAGAAATACATGCGTCCGCTATTTCTAGGTTGCCATAATGATGGTTCAATGATTCATACCGGGAATTTATGAAGCCACAGAAAGTAACAGTTTATTTCTCATTGTGAAACACAGGGCTGGGGGGAGGGGGGGGAGAGACACCCATTTTACCTATTTCAGTGACAAACTAAGAGAAGACTTTCCCTTGTAAATTTGGACAGGGGGAGGAGAACCAACAGCTACATTTAAAATTAGCCTTTTAATAAAGAAAGGTTCCCCTAGCACTCAGATTGCTACAGTAACATTACAAATGTGAATCCACTGCCTGCCACCTTCCCAAATCCTCTCAAATTCAGCTCTTCTGTTACTGCCTTCAACTTTTAATAGCAGCCTTCAACTTCCTGAAGGGAGGTTCCAAAGAAGATGTTCACAGTAGTGACGGATGGCAGAACAAGGAGCAATGGTCTCAAATAACAGTGGGAGAGGTCTAGGTTGGATATTAGGAAAAAATATTTCACTAGGAGGGAGGTGAAGCACTAGAATGAGAGGGAGGTGGTGGAATCTCCATCCCTAGAGGTTTTTAAGTCTTGGCTTGACAAAGCCCTGGGTGGGATGATTTAGTTGGGATTGGTCCTGCCTTGGGTAGGGGGCTGAACTTGATGACCTCCTGAGGTCTCTTCCAGCTCTGATTCTATGAAAATTTTAGCTATCTGCAACTGAGTGAAAACTGCTATTTTGAGCATACTGGGAAGTAGCGAAACAAGCATGTAAATTTTCCTCTACTGTTATTCAGAAAAGTTATGAGCAAAAGGACAATGACACTGAGGTGAAGATGGTTTTATGGGGCTGGGAAAGCAGAAAGATTAACATTCCTTATTCATCTCAGAGGGATAACCGAGTTAGTTATCTGAGTTCTTTCAGTTACAGGCTAATGGTCTTGCAGCACCTTAGAGACAAAAAAAATGTAGATAGCATCATGAGCTTTTGTGGGCACAACCCACTTCTGGGTTGTGCCCACAAAAGTTCATGGTACCACAGGTTAGACCTTCCTGGTCCTGCACTCTTGGGACCTAAGTGGTCCCTAAGGAGGGATTTTGCCAGAACAGGAGAGGTCATTTCTGCCCCTCCTAGTCCCAGCCCCTGCCAGCCCTGCTGTGGCAGCCCCACCACCAGGGCCCCGCCAGCCCCATGCGGGGGGGCAGAGGAGGCAGTGCCCCCCCTTATTGACTAATTGAGTAGTCGACAGTAATTCCATTAACTGACAGTTAACATCCCTAGGTCTTACCCATGGATACTGTGGCCTTTACCCTTTCTTCTTTTGCATTAGCCAGTAGGTGCCTGGTAGGATTTTCAAGCCCACATTCAAAGCAGTTTCTGAAATGCTTCTGCACCTCTGAGACCCCTCAAGGAATACAATTCCTGCAATCCACACAAACACTGGATATGATCCTCTTAATCAGATAAGCATTACTGCTATTGCATAAGGAGGCACACCGATATCTCATACTAGACACACAAACAAGCTGTTTCCACCACATATAACCTGATGGCAAGAGGTGTGAAACCAAGAGGTTCACACAAATGTGAAGCACTATCACTAGAGCTGTTTCAGGCATGCTTAGAAATGTATACCTCACAAGACTCTTTGCTTTTCCCTCCTCTCTGAATGGGGATACATCTACTAAATCTCATCTGGTGCAAAAATGCACTCCTTCAGTTTGAGTTGCAAGATGTGATGCAATCTTCTGCCCACGCTCAAGAGAGGCAGCAGATGACTGCTCAACAAAAGCTTGCTTTTCTAATCCAACATTGGATGGTGCTCTGATCATGTTTTTAAATATTCAGAACGACATCTTATAGGACCAGCCAAGTATGTCAATAGGAAAAATGCACATATATTTTGTGCAAATGTTCAAGACTCAAAAATCCATTGATCCACCTGAGAGATAGTCCAGTGTTTGTAGTGAACATTGCCTTTCCATCACTGGAGAGCTGAATTTCTAAAGAACTGTAATTGCCTTGTGCTTTAAAAGCTATTTAGTATAGCAACATTATTTAGTTGTATGCCAGTTACTAACTAAGACCAGCAGGAGATGACCCATTAATTTGTTTTGGTGTGAGCAAATAAATAATCTGACTCTCTCCCAGATCCAGCACCCCCTCACCCAGGCCAGAATCCTCTCCTGAATCCGTACTCTCTCCACACAACCCCCTCCTTCACCCAAACTTCCCCTCAGACCCCATATCCTCTGCTGCACCCCAATCCTCTTTGCCAAGATCCCTTCTGCACTCAACCTCCATATCAGATCCCACAACTTCTCCAAAGAAAAATGGGGCCTTTGATCATTTACCAAATGTTAGAGTGGCCCCTGCATCAAAAATTAATTCCCACCGTGACCTATACCATTGCTAACAGCTGTCTAACGTTTTCTCCAAAGTCTCCCATGATGGGGAGAATCCACAACCTCCCTTGGTAATTCATTCTAGTATTTAACTAGCCAGACTAGTATCTTGACTGTTGCTGGTGAAAAATGGTTATGTTCTTATAGCAGTGGTCACCAACCAGTAGATCGGGATCTACTGGTAGATCTTGGAGCCTCTGACAGGTGATCCTGACTGGTTCTGCCAAGAGGCTATCAAATCCCAGCACTTCAGCTGCCCCTCCCCCCACTGCTGCACATCTCCTGCCCTTTGCCTTGGAGCTGCCCCTCCTCAGGAGCCTCTTGCTTGCTGCGCAGAGCAGGGAAGGGAGAAGAGGTGGCACTGATGTCAGGGTTTCCCCCTTCCACACTGTATTCCATCTCCACAGAAAGGATGGAAGGGGGGGCACATCAGGGCTTATAATGGAGGGAGTTTGCTGGCTGCTTTTGAGAGTGGAGCACAGCCAGGGCAGGGGTGAGCCTGCCTTAACCCCACTGCATCAGCACCCAGGAGCCACCTGAGGTAAGCAGTGTCCAGCTGGACCCAGCTCCGAACCCCCACCCCAGTCATGAAACCCTCCTGCACATCAAGCCCCTGCCCTAGCCCAGAGCCCCTGGATCCAAACTCCACTACAGAGCCTGTCCCCTAAACCCACTTCTGCACCCCAACTCCCTGCCCCAGGCTCAGCTCAGAGCCTCTCTGACACTCCAAATCCCTTAGCCCAAGACTAGAGCCTGTATCCCAAACCTCTGCCCCTGCCTGGTGAAAGGGAAGGAAAATGGAGTGATAGGGGTAGGGCCTCAGAGAAGGGGGTGGGGCAAAGATATTTGGGTCTGAGGTAGATCATGGATTGCGCTTAAATTCAAAAAGTGATCTCGTGCTTAAAAAGGTTGGAGACCACTGTCTTATAGTCTTGAAATCCTTGCCTCAGAGCTTACAGCATGCAAATGTAGTGATTTTATCTTTGCATGCGTGTACATACAGCATCTAGTAGGGATGTAAAAGGTTAAGCAGTTACCCACTAAGCATTATGCTTACCAGAATGCATACTTGGTAACCAGTTAACCAGACTGCCAGCCACAAAGGCCCCAGAAAGGACCATGGCTGCACCATAGCGATCCTGGCCCCAGGCAGGACCACAGCTCCAGGCGGGGGCAGGCAGAACCATCGCTGCAGCAGCCTGCAGGGGCAGACAAAACTCAGCACCAGCAGGGGACCCTAGCCCTGGTCACACCATAGTGGCTCTGGACCTCATCCTCACTGCAATGCCTGCCCACCCGCTGGGTAAAACCCACTGGCCCTGAATGCCCTGCACCCACCAATGGTTAACAGATTAAATGATGTCATCT
Source organism: Rafetus swinhoei (assembly GCA_019425775.1). Lineage (NCBI taxonomy): Eukaryota > Metazoa > Chordata > Testudines > Trionychidae > Rafetus > Rafetus swinhoei. The sequence goes on along the minus strand of CM033429.1, from coordinate 7,820,851 downwards.
CAATCATTTAACCCATTAACTACTTTGATGAATATTTACCTCCCTAGTGTCTAGTTTGGAGCCTCTGGCTTTGCAGAAATATAAACAAATGATCTAAGTCAAAGAGTACTAACAACCAGAATGCCCTACTAGTCAGACTACACTGTTTTCTCGAAAAAACTGACTTTTTTTTTTTGAGAAAACACATTTCACCTGCACACGGCAATCAAGCTCTTTCGAAAAAAAGGCATGTGTGGATGCAGAACAGGGACTTTTTTTTAAAAGAGGCAGCAATCGAAAAAAGCACAAGGTGCCCTGGTGGCCATTCTGTGAATAGCAATCAGGGCTTTCTTTCGAGAGAGCATCCATGCAGTCTGGATGCTCTTTCCAAAAAGCACATCGCTTTTTCGATCCGGTTTTGAGGTGTGAATGCTCTTTCGAAAGAAGCTTTCAGTCTAGATGTACCCTAAGTGGTAAACAGATACGATTATAGTAACACATCACAGAAACTCAAGCCTCTCTCCCAGAACCCTACCTCTTGGGAAAGAGAAGAAAACTTCAGATAGTTCAAACTTTCACTTTCATGACTAAATTTAGCAACAACTTGAACAGAGCACACAAACAAGCGTTTCAGAAGCAATTCTTAAGAGTGCCACGTTGTGGTTACACCAGCATACAGAAATTGTGGTGACTTTTAAAGTTTCGCTAAAAAAAAAAAGAGCTGCAGATCTCCATTTAGATTTAGAGCAACACCTTAATGCTATTAGAAAATTAAGTAATTTACAACATATAGTAAAGGGAACTGGATCCTAGCTGTCTTAACTGGTTTTACCAAGTCCAAAATGGAAAAATTAGCTCAACTGACTTTAGCAAGTGCTCTTGTAATTACTGCAGCACTACTGAAATGTCCATCTAATCTAAGCAAATTATTTAATTTTTGTACTTTGTATACACACACCTGCTTTTCAAATGCACTGGGGTTATATAGCTCTTTAGTTTATTCAACTAGATTAGACTGTGGTATTGCCAAATGAAATCAAAACAAAATGGGAGAACTGCCTTTAATCTTTGTTGAAGAGCTTTCTAGCAGTTTTCAAACTCTTGCACTTGACTTCTTGTTTCAAGGAAAAGGAATGGACAATATGTAAAGGAATGCAATCATCTTTAGGTTTTTTTGGAAGGATGTCCTCCAGATTCTAACTCAGTCTTCAACTGCCAAAGTTTTATAGTAGTTTAACATCAGTAGTTACTTCATCCGCTTATTGCTGATAGAAACCCTTACCAAAGACTTGGACTAAGAAACATGAGGCTTTGTAAAGCCCTTAAACTTTAGAATGGGATTATTACTGGTTTGAAGTTTTTGGTATAAAGTGGAAAGTTAGCTAGTTTCTGCTAAAAAAGTGGCTGGAGTAATGCAAAACAAGCAATTTCCAACAACATATGAAGCTAACTTGTTTGGGGCTAATCCAGAGTGACCTTCAAAACCAGATTCAAAGTATCTAAGCCAGTGTTCCCTATAAACTGCAGGCAGAACAGCTTCAGAGAGGATAAATCAGCCTCGCCCAGTCAGCTCCATGCACAGAGCCCTGAGCCTCTGACTGGGTGGAGCTGATTCATCACTTGTCTGCAGCTGTGTTGCTGTCTCCTCCTCTCTCCCCCAGTTTAGAGGGAACACTGATCTAAGCCCCAAAGAACTCTGCTCCCTAGACAGAACTTCCATTTGAAGTTGCTTACCTGCTTTTAAAAGTGGTCAGTCTTATGGGAGCACAGAAAGCTCAGGTACTTGCAAACCACAGGAACATAAATCTCAAGATCAAAAAACTTAATTAAGTTTATTCACTGTTTTGAATGCAAAGATTGTATGTATTAACCCTGTCGAACTGTTTTGGTAAATGACCTTTTCCCAAAACAGGCAAACACTTTTTTCCTGTTGAGATTATTCAGAATGCTCAGATGCTTCTTATCAGAGATAACATGGGTATGAGATTGCTGGGAAAACAATTGAAGCGCTTTGTGTAAAAAGTGTGCAATTGAATGAGTTTTCCCCGTCAAGAAGTGGCAAACCCTGGGTATGGAACAACTAAACAAGCTCCAACTTCCTTTAACTCGCCAAAAATGCTGACACCACAAATCCCATCAATACCATGCTGATTTGAGGGTTGATTGATTCTAGAATTGATTCAAAAGGGCATTTCAGCCTGTGGGTAGGAAATCGGTGAGCAATTTCAGAATTTTTTTTTCCCCAAAGTCCAAGTATGGAAACATTGCGTAAGTCAATTTTATTTCCTGTCATGGCCCCCAGGGAGACTTTTTTGATTAACTGACTCTAGACATGGTCCACTGAGGCCCTTTGTGTTTCAGACACATTCATAAATGTCTGTGTGTCTCAACCATAGGGATTAATCTCACTGAAATCAAGTGAAACTGCAGTGGATTAGTCCCCTCAAACGTATCTAAATATTATGCTTCATGGTAGTGGATCTGCCAGTGGAGGCATTTCCGTGCTGAAGTTTTACAAGCAGTCCACAAGACAAGGGAGCACATCACACTGGTGTCCTGCTTGCTTCAACAGCCTTCTGTTTAACAGGTCAAAAGCAAAGTCCTATGGCCAACATTTAAGGCCATTAACAGATTATAGCTGAGCTTCCTTAGAAATGCGTCTCCATTTTTTACCCAAAGCGGATATGCTCAATAGGTACACAGTTTTACATTTGATTGAACATAACTATGACACTTATTCTTTTTGACGTAGAAACTTCTGATCCAGATCTCCCCCAAGCCCAATTGCTGGAAGTTTTGAGGATGCACAGCCCCCTATACACACACCCATCCACAAAACTTAAAGGAGCTTTCAGCCTCAGCACAAGTAGTCAGAGTAAGATTGCTAGGCAAAGATTCTGTGTTTCCAACAAAGGGAACAGTCACTTAACCTGAAGATCTATACCTATGGCCACAAATCACTTGTCCATATTATGGCAAGGTCAGTTCAGCCCTCAATCTTCACCTCTTTACTTTGTATAGCTATTTTGCATGTGACTTTAGTATCGCCATATAGCAAACCCCTCTCCACTTGAAACTGCTTCCCAATAAACCCTGAACAAGAGCTTTTCCTCCCACAATTGCTGGTGTGAAAAATGCAGTGTATTCTGTAATCACTTGATCATATTTCAGTGATGTAGGTATTTACAAAGTCATTTAGGATGAAACAGGCTGTGTACATGCACTTATTTTTCTAGAACTACTAGGTTGTGCAGCCTGCTCATCAACTCCCCCTCCCCCTCCCCCCCGGATCCACTGCAGCTGGATCATGGCTCCCCTCTTACCCGTGCCACAGCAGGAGGGGAGCTGCCACCAGCCCTCCTGCAGCCAGATGGGGGCCGGACTAGGGACAGGACACCATTGACAGGGTGTCTGGCTGGGGGGGGGGGGGGGGGGAGGGGGCAGGAGTGGGTTGGGGCAGGGCCCAGCCTTCATTATATGGACCCACAGAAAGGAGACCCTTCAAGAATTTCATAGGAATTTTGACAACTTCCACTCCACCATCAACCTTAGCCTGGATCAGTCCACACAAGAGATCCACTTCCTTGACACTACAGTACAATTATACGGACATATTTCCACCACCTTATACCGGAAACCTACCAATCATTATACTTCCCTACATGCCTCCAGCTTCCAAGACATTTTTCCCAATCAATTGTTTACAGCCAGGCCCTAAGATACAACCGGATTTGCTCCAATCACAGAGACAAACACCTACAGGATTTATAAAAAGCATTCTTAAAACTGAAAAACCCTACTCAAATAAGTGAAAAGACAGATTGGCATAGCCAAACAAGTACCCAGACATTATTGTACCCAGACAATAATTTTTGCCTGGGGGCCACTTCAAAAATTTTTGAAGTAGCTTCGGGCCACCCCAGAAGGGGTGGGGCCTAACCCAGACCATGACTGGTCTGGGGGTTGGGGAGCCCCTTGGCCCCCTCTTCCCACTACGCACTCATGCCCTGGAAGATGCATGGCACGCTCCCCCACCCCACGCCAATCAGGGCCCGGGGGTGGAGGAGCACAGGAAGCCTCCTCCCGCCCTGCGAGGAGCACATGGCACTGAAGTGCTGCAGGCTCCTCACAGGGCCAGGGCAAAGGAAGCTTCACGCAGTTCCCCTGCAACCAGGCCCTGATTGGCCTGAGGGCGGGGGAGCATGCAAAGCCTCCTCCGCTCTCCCCACACACACACACACCCTGCAAGCAGCGCGCAGCACTTCAAAGCTCCTGGCAAGGCAGGAGGAGGCTTCACACACTCCCCCGCACCCAGGCCCTAATTGGCCTGGATCCACTTGCTTGGTGTGCCAAATCCAGCCCCGAGACCCTTTTGCCAACCCCTACATTAGCTACTTCAAGATAGGCCCTACAAAGAAAACAAGACACCACTTGTCACCTATAGCCCCCAACTTAAACCCACCAACACATTATCAACCATCTACAGCCTAACCTCGAAAATGAGCCTTACTTTCACAACCCTTGGGGAACAGGCCAATCCTCACCTACAGACAACCCCCTAACCTCACACATTCTTTCCAATAACCACACAGCACACCTCCATCAATCATCCAGTAACCCACCCCTGTAATCAACCCAGATGCCAACTCTGTCCACACATCTATACAGGCGATATCATCACAGGACCTAACCACGTAAACCACCACATCAGAGGCTCATACAACTGCACATCCAATAATGTGATCTATGCCATCAAGTGCCAGCAATGCCCCTCAGCCATGTATATTGCCCAAACTGGACAGTCTATCAGAAAGAATTAACAGACAAATCAGATATCCAAAAAGACAACACAGAAACTGTTGGGGAACCTTTTAATTTGCCTGGTCACTCATTAATGGATCTCAAAGTCACCGTATTATTTCAAACCAATTTTAAGAGCCAGCTCAACAGGGAAACTACAGAACTTAATTTACAAGTTTGATTCCTACAACAGAAATCTAAACAGAGATATTGGCTGGATGGCCTGCTACATTCCACATCCTAATGACATAAAAAAAAACCAAAGGGTACTTAAAGTATTCTTATCAGCTTCATTTAGCATAGACACAAAGGGCTCATCTAGACTATGGGGAAGATTCGAAAGAGGAAGATTCGAAAGAGGATATGCAAATTCCGCAGGAAAAAAAGAAAAAGAGGGAAAAGAAACTGTCAATTAGGCAATGACTGACTACTGGGAGGCCTGGAAAAAGGAATTTGCATATCTTCTTCCTACTTCTAAAGTAGTTTAGACGCGGCTTTTTTTGGCGACACCCCCCCTTGTTAAAAAGCCGCTTTTCCTCAAAAAATGAGGTTTACGCGGCTTTTCGACAAAAGGGGGGGTTCGCCAAAAAAGCCGCGTCTAAACTACTTTCACTTTCAAAAGCTCTGCTTTTGAAAGTGAGATTGGAAGAAGATATGCAAATTCCACAGGAATTTGCATATTCTCTTTCGAATCCCCCCAGTAATCTAGTCATTTCCTAATTGGCAATTTTTCCCCCCTTTTCCCTTCCTCCTTCCCCCCTCACTATGCTATTTATTTGAAAACCGGACAGACCCCTTAAACTCCATTCATCTGAAGAAGTGGTATGTGCTCAAGCAAGTTTGTGATACCTTCTACATTTTTGTTTGTCTAAGGTGCTGCAAGACTTAAGTTTTTCCTAAACAGAAGAGTCACTCATGGGCAGAGTGAACCTAGGGCTGGGTGAGGCAAACTTCTAGCCCTGCCCCTGCCCACAAGGTCCCAGTGGGAGCCAAGCCCCCACACAGTAGGAGCAGGCTATCCTCCCACAGTGGGAAGTGTGTGGCCGCAGCCTTCCCTGGTCCCGAGACCATGGGGAAAAGGGGCAAGCAGCATGCAGCCCCAGCCTTTGATGGTGCACAGGGAGGGGGGAATCCCCTGACCTGGAGGGCAGGCAACATGTGGTGGGCAGCCCCCCGGCCTCAAAGAACAAAAAGGCACCCAATCCTAAGCCTCCCTGGCCCTGGGAGGGCTGGCCACATGTCCCCAGCCACAGCTGGGTGAAGCCCCCCCAGCTCCAGGAAACTGAAGGAGCTGCCCTGAATGGGGGTGGACAAAGTCAGTTGGGCAGTTTGGGAAGACTTTGCCTTCCCCGCCTCACCACCCATAGAGTTGCCTATTAACTAGCTTCCATGCTGAGCAAAGATTGATGAAGTCTGAACAAGCAACAGGGATCAATGATACAGAGGCAGCAGCAGAAGAGGGGGGAGGCTTGCGTGTAACAGTTTAAACATATACACTATCATATTCCTAGCTAAAAGGTTAGAATAATTTACCTCTAGGTACAGACTGGAAGCAAGAGAGGGTAATTCATTCACACAGCCACTAAGTTGCAAGTACCAACCTCATTAACATCAGTGCTTGAAAAGCTCAACACCTACTGAGACAGAGGTTGACAACAGGTAGGGGCCCTTATTGTCCAGGGTAGTGCTCTGGTGAGAAGTCCAGCTGCTAAGGTGTCCAGCTGCTAAGCAGTGTCCTGTTGCTAGATTACATTCAGGATTCCCAGCTGTTATATGCTATGGCAAGGAGATGAGATACACAGAGCCTTTTCCAAAACCTTCTCACTGCTGAAAGGTGATGCAGTCATGAACATGTCCCATTCGTTGTTCCCGGTTTCTACCACTTGCCTCATACTTCCAACAGCTGACTTTGCTACTCTATGTACTCCCCTCAAATCCATTCTGAGTCTTCTTTCACAGCATATGCCTTCAGCAAACAACAGCAAAGTGAAATAAACGGGATTTTGGTCAGCTTTGCTGATGCCTGTGCGGGTGGGATTCAAAATAAACTGACCAGAAGCTTTAGGCCTTGTTGCTACCCTACTTAGTGGGGCAGTATATTTTCTTCTAAAGACTGAGGATCTTGGTCACACTGATGCCTTCCAGGAGCAGGTTCCACTGTGGTGGGTCATCCACTGAGAAAAATGCCTCTGCCACCGGCTAGTGGTTGACAGGGCCATTACAGGAGGCTAGAACTCCATTTGCAGACTCAGGAAGACAGCATTTTCAGCATTAAGGTCATTTTCAAAACAAGGCCTCAAACTCATTCCTTTTAAATAAAAGCTTAAACCACCAGTTTCTGCAGAACCCAAGTCCCTCTAACCCAGATGTGGGCAATAATTTTTTAAGGGGAGCCACATCACAAATTTCAGAAGTGGCCACAGGCCGACCTGGAAGGGATGGGGCTGAGAGCTACACTACCAGGAGCTTTGCTTGGGCTTGGGGTCCCTGCCCCCTGATGTCCAGCCAATGGAAGGGACCTGAGGCAGAGGGGGGAGGGTGCCAGGGACTAGCCTCCTCCCTGAGTAGTCTGGGGTGGAGGCTTAGATTTCAGATAACAGGGCTCACAGCTCCTGGCCCCGCCCTTTGAAAAAAAAGCAGTTGAAAGGGCTTGTGCCTCCCAGGAAGCTCCCAGGCAATGGGCCAATGGGGGCAGAGCTATGAGCTCTTTTCAACTGCTTCTGTTTAAAGGGCTTGCGCCAGCCAGGCACCTGCCAGGCACCTGCCAGGCAACACAGCCACCCAGCAGGCAAACTCTTTAAACAGCAACACACTAGAGGCTCAGGGAGCAGTGAGCCCTTTTAAGAGCTTCTATTTAAAGGGCTGGCACCTTCCCAGTGCCTGTCAGGCAGCGTTGCCTAGCAGCCGTGGAGAACATGAGAGCCCTTTAAATAGAAAAAGCTGAAAGGGATTGCGTGTCTCCAGCAATACGCTAGAGGCACAGGGAGCTGCAAGCCCTTTCAGCTGTTTCTATTTAAAGGGCTCTCCTGTTCCCTGCCACTGCTAGGCAATGCTGCCTGACAGGCACTGGGAAGGCACCAGCCCTTTAAATAGAAGCAGTTAGGAAGGTTCACGTCCTTCTCCTGCTCTGAGGCAACATGCTAGGTGGCAGGGCCTGCAACTGCCTCACAGGCCCAATCAAAGCCTTAGGCAGACTGGATCCGGCCCACAGAGGCTTTTGCCCACCCCACTCTAATCTCAAGGGAATTTTTTCTACTCCCCACTATTGAGTGGTTATTTCCAACTCTGACAACCTGCAGCTTACAAAACAACAAATAGTCTAGCAGCACCTTAAAGACTAACAAAACATGTAGATGGTATCATGAGCTTTCATGAGTACAACCTTGGTAGCCTGTGTAGGATGAGCTGACCCTTAATTATTCTTGTTATTTAGGGGGGTTGGGAGAGAGGATCAACAGCAGCCTGCTCCATTCCAGACTAACAATTCTATCAATCACAGCAGCAATGCAGCACCTTCCCATTTCCCTTCTACTGGAAGGAAGCAACATGCAGGTAAGCATGTGTCTTAAAGGACTTGCCAGGCCCCATACACAAATCTATTTTTGGCTGAGTTTGTTACACAAGCTGATGTCCTTAATTTTAGATCTTGACATTGTTTCGTTCTCTCCAGTTTCCAAATGTGAAAGATTTTGCTACCAATGAGAAACCAGACAAATTCAATTTCTTTAGCAGGAATTGATAAATTATTCAAAGAAAACCTCATGTTCAAATGCTGATATATTCACTGGGAGCTCAAACAGCCCGTTCGTAACAACATATTGCATTTAATCTTTTGAATGGAATACTTTAATCTACCCTTCTATTGCGAACCACAATTACTGGAAGACTGACTACTTACACTAGTAACCAGTTTGCAATCAACAGCTAGTTATAGTCAGTTGTATTAATCTGAGCAGGTTAATTTTTTTATTCACATTGGTTCTAATAAATCCAGATAAAAGCTTATTGTTCAATTCAGTTCTGGCAATAAAGAATCCAAAACCAAAAGAGACAGAGAATTTGGTGATTAAGGGCTTTACTAGATGCTGCCATACATACATAGAGACTAGCTTCAGTTGTGAAATACGCAATTCAAATCTGTTTCAATTCTCAGATGAATGCATAATACCTATTGTAACAGATGGTATTATCAAGGTTTCTCTGTTTGCTTCTGTCACTTCACAGTAGGCAGTGACATAATTAGTGTGATTCATCCATTAGAGAGCTGAAAAATGGGACAAAGCTTTTGGTAGGGAGCTGGATCTGAAAAAAAGCCAAGAGAATAAGGAAATGCCTTAAGACTAATCTTAAAATGCACAAATTTTGTTTTGATTTAAGCATTAATGCTCTGAATTTAATGCTGGGCAGAGCCTTAAAAATGTGTGTCTTAACTCACCTCAATGAAACAGTAGATATTTTCTGAATAATGTCGTGAAATCTGTTACAGATTTTTAGGTCTTATGCCCTAGCTATGTTCCTGATAGAGCAATTTAAATACCAGCAATGGAGTACAGTAGCCACATAGATATTAATGTGCTCAATAAGTTACTTTTGAGTGCTAGACCTTGCTCTATTGTGCAATATGGAAACTGAAGGAAAAAGTAGGCCCAATAAGCTCTCAGTGAGAAACAGAAATACAGAAGCAGAAGTAGTAATCACTATTTTAGTGGGAGGGAGAACAAGAGGAAAGAGACTCCAATTTAACCTTGTATACCAGTGGTGGCCAACCCGCAGCTCACGAAAAAAATTGCTGCTCCTGACAGAACCGGGACAGAACCCGGAACCACTCAGGTCAGCCGCTCACGGCTGGGCCGCTGTGAACCACATGCGTGCTCATGGCCCGCGCCCTTCTGCTCACAATCCCCAGTGCACTGCGTCATATCCTGCACACGTAGGCCGGGTCGCACACAGCTTCCCAGTGTGCCCGTGTTAGCAGGTGGCTGCTGAGTGCAGACACTGGCAAGGGTTCCGGGTGCGGCAGCAGCAGTGGCTCTGGCTCCGGGACCTGGGCATAACGTTAGTGGAGGAGGGGAATTGGGGAACTGCACACGGGAATCCAGCTTTTAAGCCGACTCCCTCCCATATGTAGTCTGAAATCATGACTTAACTCATTGGTTAACTGTTTACAGTTACAGTACAGTTTAAATGTATAGGGACGTGAAAGTGTAACTATCACGTCCCTATACATTTAAACTGTACTGTAACTATCAGCACTGTGACCAGGCACAGGTGAATCCTAAAGCTCCTGTCAGCAAGGATCTACCACAACTCAAGTTCTTTACTCCAGAGGTCAGTAGGATAAGTAAGTTTGTATCCAACTTTAAAACGAAAACTACAAGTGAAGTGTCTCCTAAATGTCCACTTATTTGTAAGTAGCAAGTGCTTTCCAGACATCTGATGGTGTTTTTAAATGTGAAGAGAGAACACCCTCCCCCCTCTTATTTTATTATGTCATTACATTTTAAACAAGATTTTTTAGTCCCTTAATTCCTGTCATTACAGCACAGGGCATGGAGTTCAACTGAACTGCCTATGTTCTCTTTTCAAACTAAAATCAAACAAGAAAGAGACCATCTGATCACAAGCCATGAAATGCAGTTATCAGATATTTTGTACACTTCTGTTTTATGCTCAGTTCGTAGTTATCTACTCCGGACATGTCCTCCATGAGCTAAAGCATTTTACCCAACAGTATTTTATCTCTCGTTTGTTTAACAATGAATCACAACATGCTGCGCTAGCAGTCTGTAGATAATTTTCTATTTAATCTTTGAACCTTGGCAGGCTTTACTAGTAGTTCAAACAGATTGAGTTCATTTTCATTTTTTAATCTCAATATTAACTTTGCATACTGCTGCAAAAGGTAAGACTACTAAAATAACTATTTCTTTGTTCCTGCCCCCACCCAAAAATAAGTTACTGAAAAACCTTCTGGCTTCTAACAGAAGAGGATTTTATAAGGAAAACAGTGATTCAAACAGTAAAGCAGTTTGATTTACAATCAATACATCCAGTACATAGTAGCTGAACTAAAAAAGTCTAAGTGGTCTATTTTGCCACTTTGCTAGCCGAATTCAGTATTTCATCTTACTCCCAGGAGAAGCAAAAGAAATTCATCTTCAGGTACTATGCTTGGCTTCTCCGTTCTATCTTATTGGAATCATACCTGGGAGTAGGCCCAGCTACAAGAGAAGTTTCAAGGTCATTTGCCTTCCTCAAAGCACGTAAGTTAGAATCACGCAATTCTATTAGATTTCCAATTTTAAATCAGCAGAGATGAAAAGGGAAATAGGATGCTGCAGTGTCCAGGTGCTATATTTCTTAACTAGGGACATTTAACTTTCGCACCCAAGTAAAAACAGGCAGAATAGTAAACCAAAAGGAGAAAAAAAAATATTTCACCACCATCATCAGCATGAAAATAGATTTCAAGTAAATGAATTTTGGCAGGCAAATAGTGCTACTTTGACTTTTTACACAGAAAGCATATAACCACTTTTCCAAATGAGTGTTTATTTTTCCTCCTCCTAAACAGATCTCAAAGGTCCACTATAATGACTGAAAATGAAATGCTGGTAAGCAGCTTAGTTGCTTGAGTTTCTGATCAGGCTGACTCCGGATTACATAAAATCCTCTACTCTAGGCTCCTTTTTGTTGCTACTAAAATTAGTTTAGCTTCATTTGCAGAACATTAGATTTGACTTCAGGTGAGTAACCAAAATTCTAACAAACACTTTCTTTTGGAATGCAATACTGAAGATCAGAATACTTTTAACTCAAACATTAGATCAACTAGCTAAGCTGCCATTTTATACCTATTACAGAAAGCCAGGCAGAAGGTATGAAGCTAAAATAACTTCAGCCTAGTTTCTTTTTTGGGGGGTACGGGGGGGGGGGGGGAGGAGGAGAGGGAGAGATTGGTTTTCCCAGTACAGCTATGTGAATTTGGACTATAGCACAAGCACTTGAATATTTAGGAATATAAACCATATTCAGCAACATTATGCTGTCCCATTGCAGACACTATTTAAATCTCACAATAGGAATTAGTCAATTAGGGACAAATCCTACACTTAGGCTATGTCTACACTGTGCCCATTTGGCGCAAGAAATATGCAAATGAGGCAAAGCGTGGAATATTGCTGTGCCTCATTTGCATAATTAATGAGGCTCCATTTTTGCACAAGAGGCTTTTGCACAAAAAAGGAGCCATCTACACGGCTCCTTTTTGCACAAAAACCCCCTCTTGCCCAAGAACCGTTCTTCCGCATTTTTTTCCAGAAAGAATGGCTCTTGCGCTAGAGGGGGTTTTTGCGCAAAAAGGAGCAGTATAGATGGCTTTTTTGCGCGCAAAAGCCTCTTGCAGAAAAACAGAACCTCATTAATTATGCAAGAGGCACGGCAATATTCTACGCTTTGCCTCATTTGCATATTTCTTGCACCAAACAGGCACAGTGTAGACATATACAGTAAGGCTAAGTAATAATACAGTAAAACTCCAAGAGTCCGGCACCCAATTGTCCGGCACCCCCCCCCACAGTCCGGCATCAAAATGGCAAGCGCTCCTGACAGAACCCAGAACCGTTCAGGTCAGCTGCTCTCACATGGGTTACAGCAGGGAGGGGAGGTGTTTGGCTGGGGGCGGAAGAGGAGAAGAGAAGAGGGACTGGGTTACACACAATGCCCCAGACAGCTGATTGAAAAGTCAGCCGTTCAGCGCACGTGCCCCAGCGCCTGGAGGGAGATGCGCGGCTGTACCAGCAGTTCCGGGCACCCGAGCAGAAGGGGGAAGAGAGAGATTGGGTTGGGAGTATGCAGTACCTCCTGATACTCCAGCATATCCAATAATCCAGTGCCACCTAGGTCCCAAAGGTGCTGGATTATTGGCAATCTACTGTACTTACAAATGTAAATGTTTGGGGATATCAGGCACTTAGTTTTCTGGTTTGTTTGTTCTTTTAAAATTGCAGCTGATCTCACATTGCCACTCTTACAAGCTTTAAAAATGTAACATTTACTGCTCCATGCAAATAAAACCTGTTACTTGAAATGTGAGATTGCTGAATTTTAAAGTAATGAAAACCCTTTCACTAACAGAGGCACAGTAGATATTCCAATAGAACATACACCAAGGAGAGGTTGACTAGGCTTAAAGTGTTTTCCTTCTCTAATAGTCTTTTGAGTCTAATCAAACTATTTTAAAAATTTGTTAGATCCATTAACACATTTTATTTGAGCTCTCCTCTAGGTTTGGGTGCAAGTACAACTTGCTCCATCTATACCAGAGTTTGAAAACAAGTCTCCTGTTACAACACACCTTGTATCCTAGTATAGGCAAACCCTAATACAATGAGGAATATTCTGCTCCCACTCCCACCACAAGCTCCCACTCCCACCATTATTAAAGGAACACTGAAAACTTCTTACTTCTTCCCCCTCTACTCTTTGATTACCACTATCAGTTAAAATTAGGGATGTTAAAAAGTGGGCAACTGGGTAAATGTGACTACTGAAAATCATAATAGTTACACTATTATCTACACTCGCAGTGGAATACAAGCCGGTTTCCAGCACACACTGGCTCCCCCCTGCCACCCTGCTTCCAGGAGCTGGCTGCCACAGACAATGGGGGGAGAAGGCACACAGGCAGGAGCCGGTGCTCACCGGGAAGGGGCTTTTAAACACCAGCTTCTCCCTGCCCCCTTGCGTGTAAATGTGTAACTGCTGAAAAATTCAGCGCTTACACCATTTACAAAAATAAAATTTGCAAACATTCCTAATAGAAATTTGACAATGTACGTATTTCAGGAAGAAACACCTCAGGATCCTTTAGCTACAGAATAGTATGTAAAACTATCAAAACGTATAGAATGCTACAGGTGCCTGAAGCATCTTGACTGATTAGGGCCCTACCCAATTCACAGCCATAAAAGACACATCATGGACTATGAAATCTGATCTCATGTGCTTTTGCCCTATACCACACAGATTTGGGGTGGGGAGAACATCAATATTTCTCAAATTGGGAGGGGTTCTGACCCAAAAGGGCATTGCAGGGACTTGCAATATTATGGAGAGGGGAGTATCAAGGTATTGCTATGCTTACTTCTGCGCTTCTTTCAGAGCGGACCAGCCAGAGAATGGCAGCTGTTGGCCAAGTGCCTAGCTTTGAAGGCAGCACCCAACCAGCAGCATAAGTAAAAACAGCAATAAGTGTACCAGATTAAGTTTACTTCTATACTGCTGACTTCAGAGCTGAGTGGCTGTAGAGTGGTCGTTACTGATTGAAAGCCCAGTTGTGCAGACAGCAGAACATAAATGAGGGCAGCAATACTATACCATGCCATCCTCACTTCTGCCTTTAGAGCTGGGCTCCCAGCCAGCAGCCACAACTTGTCAGCTGCCCAGCTCTGAAGACAGAGTCACCACCAGAAGCAGCACAGAAATGAGGATCACAACTCCCCTACAATAACCTGGTGACCACCCCACAACTCCTTTTTGGCCAGAACCCCTACAATTACAATGTCATAAAGTTTCTGATTTTCATAATTTCAGTTATTTAATTTACAATTTTTAAAATTCTACTTCCATGAAATTGATCCAAGTGGACTATGAATTTGGTAGGGCCCTGTGAGCTATATATTCTTTCAAGAAAGCATTAAACTATAAGGTAGTTAAAATCTTCAGTAAAGTAAGTTTTCCCTCACAAATGAAAAATGAGCATAAATACTTTATGTTCAAAGTATTTAGTAGTTAGTGATGAAGATAGTTTAAAATGCTAGTGTCGAGAATTAGAGTTAATGACTATTTATATAATTAATATGAAACTGGAAAGTTTTACTAAGAAACTCCTCTTACATTTTCAATTTACATAAATCTAGGATCAAAGTCTAAACCTTTAATAAAACATTTGTTGAAGATGCAGCAGGCAAAGTAAATTCTGCCAGAAAGAGATATTAGCCCATACATCTCTTAACAGAACTCTGCATAGCAAGATTACATTAGACAGGTTTACAAAAGTAACAGATAAAGACATTAAACTTTCCTTGGACTACTAGGTTTTGAAGGGAACAAGGGGGCCATATACAGCTCTAGCACCATTACAATCTGTGTTTTTTTAAAAGTGAATAATCCATGTTGTAAGAGATTACAGAACAAGGACCACGTGTGACGCTACAGATACAGAATTTATTTCCTTTTATACCATGCACAGAAAAGGATATTTCAAAATAACTACTTTAATACATTCTCTAATGAGTGGGGGTTTTTCCTCTCTCCAGCATTTTAAATGGTTACATGGTCCTACTTCACTGTAGGACCTCATGCAGGTTTTCTATTGTATGTCAATACGTATTGAGAGACCTTACCTTCAAGACTTAGGAAAGTCTTTAGATATGCTCATATTGTTTACATATGGAAACTATGATAAAATGAGGAAACTACAGTTTGCTCTCAGTTTTGAAAATTTAACAACCACATTGTCAGAACTGGAATTTCACAGAATTGTTATTGCTCAGAACTTTAACGTGGGAGTGGAATTTTCCCCAAGTGGTCATCTACTGAGTCAAAAGAACAAGTCACTGAGGCTAGCAGCAATGGTGCAAGATATTCGTATTTTAAAATGCCCATGTAAGCGTACAAAAAAAGAATAACACTGACTAGCCAATTACACCTCAAGGTGACCTGGTTTATACCTCACCCAAAATCCTAGTTGTTTCAGATGGATATGGCTCACAGACAATCACTTGCCATAGCTATATGGAAAGGTCATTAAAATAAATCTTGTTTTTAAAAAAGTCTTATTACATTTGTATTACTTCAGACTCAATTACATAAAAGGTCAAGTCAATAAAACAGAAGCTTCACGTGTTTCAAGGATTTGAGAATACGAAGGAGTTGGTAGCTGGAATAAAGATCAAATTACAATGACAAACTTCCCAAACAAGAGGCATGAAGCATGAGTTCAAGTAACTTAAATAATCTGGGAACACATCAATATGCAAGAGAAATCACCATGCGTTTGTTGCCACAACCAATGTATCAGTTCTTCTGCCGCATGTTCATATTCCCATTTATTTGCAAGGGACCTTGTCCAAGCAGTACTGTTCATCAACACATGACGGATCAGGGGAGAAAGCTTGACTGTTATTAATGACTACACACTGAAATAAGGAAAACAAGTTTTTCGCAGATACTGGATGCACTAAAGAAATTGAATGGCTGTCGAAATATTGAAGTGGTAGAAAATCCCCCTAATGGGAAGATGCTGAAGCACCTAAACTAATAAGCACACACACTTTCCCACTTCAAACACCACATTTTAAATTCACATATCAAAATCATGATGTTTTGCAAATTCCAGGAAATGACCTGGCACCCATATTACAGCACTGAGCACAATATAAAAATGTGATTTGGTGGAGAATTCTTCACCAGGATCTCAAGAAGAACCATTTTCATTTTTGTTCATACTAACGTTTCACAGCTGCAATTCTCCACAGGTCAATGACAACAGTAGAGGTTGGAATGTCAAATGTATTCAAAATAAGATGTTTAATCTTACTCAGAAGAGGTTTAAATGATAGTGACAAACTACAGCCTTCACCATTCATACCATTAATTTCATGTCCTAATTTTCCTAGTGTAAACAAGGCCTTCAAATAAAATTAAAGCTATTTTTGCTTTCAAACAAAACAGGTGGCACTTCCCACATGTATTGCAAGCTCAGAAACAATTCCATCTTTCAGAAGGATGCGTATAAGCAGCTGAACTCATCTAGGATATGACACAGGAAGTGGCCTAGAGTTGGCAGAGGTTTTTAACAGGTGCAGGAGATTAAACCAGCCATTTTAAAAATACTAAAGGTTCTTCACTGGCAAGTCAATGCCAAGTAATCTGATCCAGGTTGTAGCTGTAATTCCTTAGGCCAGCCTTGGTTATCTCCCTGACTGAACTACCTCAAGACAGATTTTTCAGGTTCATGCAATGTCATCAGATTACCACTATGTTACATCACACTTCTAGTAATTTTAACAGATAACCATAATTAATGCAAAATAAAATAGAATGGCATTTCATCTACACAGGGAAGGGAAAGTCACTGAATATACTGGTTCTATGTAACATCGATGAAGAACACATTGTGTTGGCAATTACAGAAAACTCAGGGTTCCAGATTTTTGTAGTGCTGTTGTAGCTGTTTTGCTTAATCAAGGTTTATACAGTCTCACAGTAAACTAACAAAGAAGTGGGCTGTGCCCACGAAAGCTACATGTTTTGTAGATAAAGTGCTACCAGACCATTCGTTGTTTTTTTCTGTACAGACTAACTTGTACTCCTGAAGTTCCAGTAAGTGAACTGAAAGTACATCAAATCAGGCCATTCATAAATATCCTCAACATGCCTATCCTTCCTATTTACTCACTCTAAAACACTAACAATGCAAGATGTAATAAATAAATTACATTGCTGTGTTTTAGATTCAAACCTTTGTATTTGGTGATCAGCATGTGCCTAACAGCCTATTGTGAGAGTTCACCCTGGTAAATAGATTTATGTTGAAAACAGTCCTTAAACTACCACGATATCTTCCTATCGGCCTTGGCATGTAACTAGATAGAGAAGTTTTGTATTTAAGGAAAAAGGAAGGAAATCTTGCGCGCGCGGGGGGGGTGGGGGGGAGGAGAGCATTTACATATTTCCCCATCAAATGCAAATCCATTGCACTTGGATAAAGCTTTAATCTGAAAGAATGCAATGGATAGTTTAAAATTGAAGATTTGTTCAGAATCTATTAAGAGGATAATGAAGCCTTGACCAAATGGACACATTTAATGGAGGCTTTTCCCTACGAAGTTGCCCTCTAACAGTCTAAGCTTCTAGACCTGAGAAACTCACATTTCTTGCTACTGTGAACACAGAGGTCAGTTCTCGTGGAAAAAGGTAATATAGAAGGATTCAGTTAGTTAATCCTGAAATCAGCAACTGGATGGGGAAAGACATAGCCAGCCTAATGCTGCAGTATTATTGTAGAAACAAAATGAAAAGAATCTCCTACCCCAACTCAAGACCAAAATGTCAGTTCTTTCAGCACAGCAACAAAAAGCTTTATACAGCCAAGAATCCTAAATTGTCTTCAAAGAAAAAAATTCTAGCTACCCATCAACACTAGCACAGAACCACTGGCTACTCTTATCTTTTCTGATCAGAAATTGCTGCTGCTTTGGAAACAACATGGTAAGATGGCGAAATGTTCTTTTTTACAGAGCTGATAGCGCCTTTCCTGAACCATCTCCTACCTAGATCTGCCATCCAATAAATATTTTATTGCTTTCTTAAAAAAAAAAAAAAAAAAAAGTGTTGCTCTTGCAACCCATTAGATCCTTTTCCATGCATATAAGAAACAAGACCCCTTTTCCTTAAACTCAATTTGCAAACCACTGAATCAGGAAGACAATTACACTCAGTTGGTACTAGAGAGCTATAGCAAATAGGTGAACATACACGGAGCATACCTGCTGGTACACTAGCATTTCTCGGCTATGGCCAGAGACATTAAGGGATTAAAAATACATTCAGGCGAACAAAATTGTCAGAAACAAATCTGGTTGCAAGACTGGAAATGGCAAGTTCAGCTGCTATGTGCTAAGCACGTAACACCAGCTACACCCCCACCTCCCAATCCCCAGCTCCCAGGGGACTTATCACCGAAGTGGTGACGGGGTAACTTCCTTTTCCAGTCTCGTTATACCCTGTTTTGTTGTCACTAGAGCAGGCGCTGATGGGTTGGGTGGGGGCAAAGGCACCCAGAACTCTACACTGGAGCAAGAGAGAAAATAGTCTGTGGAACAGGCGTCAGTGTTTAACCCCAGAACGCAAGCTTTAGAGATCGACCCCCTACGCAAAGGAGGGGTGGGTGGAAAGAGGGGGTCCCTCTCCCCCCCACCCCGCGCAAAGGGGGGCGATCGGAAAGAGGGGAAGTCCCTCTCCCCACCCCCGCAAAGGGGGCGATCGGAAAGAGGGGGGGTCCCTCTCCCCCCCACCCCGCGCAAAGGGGGCGGTCGGAAGGGGGCAGTCGCTGGTGCTTCCCCCTTCCTACCTCGCCCTTGGAGACTCACGCGGCCTCTGCGGCGACTCGCGGAGGCCGGGCTCCGCCACTGCGCCAAGGCGGGCGGGAGGGGGCTCTGCGGCGGGAGCGCCCCGGGCCGCCCACGCAGAAGCGCCTCGCGCCTTACCTCGATGTAGCCGGCCAGAGTGGCCGCGGGGCCCGTGAACCCGAAAAACAAGAGCAGCAGCAACCCCAACCCTGCGCCCGCCGCCATCCCGACCGTCCGCGCCGCCACCCAGTAGCTTCTGCGGCCTCAGAGCCCACAGCCCGGTCGGAGTGGGGAGCCGCCTCACAAAGCCACACCCACGCTCACGCCAATCACGGGGGCAGGGCCAGGAAACCACGCCCCTCTCCAGGCGACGGCCAATCACAACGAAGGAGAGACTTACACCGCCGCGCTTCGACTCCCTCCCCCCCAAGAACGACCCTGCGGAGGGAAGGAACCATACCCAGCCCTCCGAGTATCCGCCAATCAGAGCAAGTGTAACGAGGAGAGCCGCGCCCATCCTCGCAGCACGCGCGCTTCGACGCCTCAGCCGTTCGTGGGAAGAGGCCGTAGGCTGGCCAGCCGCAGCAGCTACCATGCCCTGCCAGCAGGCGTGGGCGGGGGACTGGTGCTGGGGCAGGCGGGCTGTGGGCGGAGAAGGGTCCCACTAATCTGAGTCCCAGGCCCAAGCTCAGCGAGCTGCGAGCCGCCGCTTTCTCAAACCCTGCGGGAACTTGGTCTTTGTCGCACTGCATTGAGAGCCCGTGCAATGAGAGCGCGTCGGGGTGAGCGGGCGGGCGCCAGCCCTCCTCGCTTCGGGATGCGGTGTAACCTTTCCGTGTTCAGCGTTTGAACAGGATTTCTCAGCAGCTTTCTTTTGTTTAAATAAAGAACAGAAAGAGAGAGAAAAGCGTAAAAAGGAGAGTGAGAATCTCTGCTAAATCGCATATGAAACAGCCACACAGCAATCCCACAGTCGGTTAATTTGTCATTTCAAAAAATGGAACAATTGAGTCTGCATTACTGCAATGTCCCCGTAAGGAAGGCGAGGGCCACAAAATCTACTCAAACTCTTTGGTGGACCATTCTATTTTTAGAAACTACATGCTGCATAACTGAAATGTTTGCTCTAGCAAGGCAGGGTAACCTACAATTAACAGTGAAAACTGGTGTTCTTAAATGTAAAATCCCCCTGATGGTGTAACCTTAAAATAAATCTTAAAACCCATTCACTAATTTTTTCACAGGGTATTAATACATAAAAATATCAAAGATAAAAGCTTCTTAACTTTGATGGGCCAAATCATCTGGCTGTGGTCCCCAGGCAGCCATTGTCCATCCCTGCTCAGTACAGTTTTACATTAACAGCAGGTTTATGGTGCTATGCTCTACAGATTCAGATTTCAGGATGGAGAATTCAGCTGTTCATGTTTTTGAGAGAGAAAAAAAATTGAATAGTAATAGGATTGCACTAAAGCCCTATGAAAAAATCTGAGCTCCATCGTGTTAGGTGCTGTATAAACAAAATGAAAGCACTAAGCTCCAAATTCTCCCAAGTATTTAGGCAACTAATACCCATTGAAATCAATGAGAGTTAGGTGCCTAAATACCACTGAGGATCTGGGTTTGTGATATAAGAATATAGCAAACTGCTTTATTTTAGAGTGAATTATATCTACTTTACTGGTCTCAGAGCAATTTTTGTAAAATAATGTTTGCTCGTTCCTGTAACCTACCTCCACTTTTGTGTAGTGTGCTGCAGACTAGTATTTTTTCAGTCCTTTCCCCAGGAAATGGTTTGATTGCAAATGATAGAAGAGGACACTGTCAACTAAAAAAAAAAAAACTGTCATAAACAGATATATTTCTCTTCCTATGCCACCTGAAACCTTAGATTATGAAAACTTAAGAAATTTAAAAAAATCCTATTTTGCTTGTCAGATTTGTGTTTGCTTTTCTCAGTTTAGAAAAAGTCAGTGAATTTAGAATTTCTGTACTGTTGTTTGAGTTGCAGCAGTTCAGAAAATGTTAAAAAACAATTGTAGCACATTGAAATGACATGTCCTTTTAAGTGATTGCATGATGTATTTAATGAATAAAACACTTGAGTCCTTCAGAAAGAAAAACACTGTGGCTTCGTCTACACTGCTGGGTTTTTGCGCAAGAAGCCTTTTGCAGATGAGTTCTTGTGCAAAAAGTTTTTGCAAAGTTTTTGAGCAAAAGCACGTCCAGACCTCAAAGCACATCGCAAAAGTGATGTGCTTTTGTGCAAGAGAGCGTCCACACTGCATGGACATTCTTGCGCAAGA
The DNA here is from genome assembly GCA_019425775.1 of Rafetus swinhoei. NCBI lineage: Eukaryota > Metazoa > Chordata > Testudines > Trionychidae > Rafetus > Rafetus swinhoei. The sequence continues at coordinate 7,799,631 of CM033429.1, read as the reverse complement.
AAGCTCAGAGCACCTGTGCTTTTGCCGATAGGGGTTTCTTGCGCAAAAAAATCCCTCTGGAGCATCCACACCTGCATTTTTGCGCAAGAGATGCAGCGCAAAAAGGAGTTATTCGTCTTTGGGAGAGGAATAACTCTACTAGCAAAAGCCCTCTGTTCTGCCAATTTACTTGTGCAAAAATGCACTTAAGGTGTGGATGTGCCACCGGTTTTTGTGCAAAAAGAGCCATTTTTGCCCAAAAAACCTTGTAGGGTAGATGTAGCCTGTATAGATGTAAGGCAATTATTAATTATTATTTGTTGTTTGGCTTTTACAAAAATAGAGAAGATAGTCATACAGTATGTGATGGGTAAAATCACATTTCTCACTGAAATCGCTGGATAGCCATTCATTTCAAAGGGACTAGGATTTCACCCCAAAAATGTAAAAGATGCCACTACTTAAATCAGAAATATTTCTGTAATATAATTAAAAACAGGTATAATTTAATATACAGCTGAGTAACTTTTGAAGCAATTTTTACACTTGAAAGAAGAAACATTATTTAAAACATATATAAAAACCCATCAGAATTATTTCTCAGAATATTTTATGGAAGCATCTGGTGTAATTTACACATTTTATTTCCATAATTTTCATAGCCAGATGTGCAAGAGTGCTTATGCCAAAACCCAAAGCAAACAGAAAAATCCCAAGATTTTCCAACAATTAGATACAATTACAAGCAGTTTTATATTCTTTAGCTTTTACATTCTTCACATACACTCACATGTGATAGACTGCTGAAGTGTTGTAAATGGAGACAATCTGTAATATAGATCAATAAACAGCCCAGTTTTAATTAAAATGACCAGCTGGTCCACTAGCCACTTCCTACAGTCTCCTTTTTTTTTTTTTTTTTAACCATACATGAAAATCTCTTTAAGTGCAGTCTTCTGGCATCTGTAATCTTCTTTTAAATGTACCCAAACCCAGTTAGAATATTAATTGACTCCTTAAAATAATACATTTTAATTTATATACTTTTAAAATGTACAATATGGGTGTATTTGATTCATTTGAATACATTCTGAGTTACATTTTTCCCTTTTACAAATTTATCACTAAGATATTTTTCATTCTCCCCAGCTCCACATATTTATGTTGCATTTTATTAGCATTAATTAATCCTTACAAACCCCCTTTCAGGTAAGTAATTTTGCAAATGGTGAAAAGAAGGTAAGGAGAAGGTCAAGTGTCAGTTTTCAAATGTCCACAAATTTGGAGTCTCCAGCTTGGGATCTGTTAGGGCTTGATTTCCAAAGCTGCTGCAGAGATTGACGTCAACAGGAACATGGGTATTCAGCACCTTTGAAAATCACTCTGCAAATGTCTCCAATTAGGCCTTGGAAAGCTGAGGCACCTAAAAGCGGTGGACCCCTTTGAAAAGTTAGGCTTATGTGATTTGTGTAGGTCACACAGTCAGCATCAGAGGTCGGAACAAAACTCTGGTGTTTCTACTTCCCAGGCCCATGCTCTGTCCATTGGATCATCCACAGTGTTTTTCAAAATTATAGCAGCATAGCAGCTGCACACAAAGAGAGCAGCATCTATATCTCTTAGTTGTATCTCACCCACAGTCTTATACATCTGAAATATGGTTATTAAGAGAGGCATGACTGTCTTGGTCACTAAGGTTATCCTATCCTTTCTGGAAAGCACCTTCTATAACTTTCACCGGGAAGGTCGGCAGAGAAAAGCAAAAGGGACCATATTTTAGCTTCTTCCCTCTTGTAGTACTGCATCCTCTTACCACTAAAGCTGCAGTGTTAGCAAAGGGAATGAGGTAAAGTGCTGGTGTGAGACTTGAACACTCAGCTCAGAGTGTTCCTGTAGCTCAGCTACAAGAGTACCCAGCTGGCCGTATTGTCACATTTAAACAGGGAAACAAAAGATAAGTCAAATTTTGGGCTTCTCATAGATTTCCCATTAGAACAGATGTACAACAAAAACAAAACACATTGTAACAGGAAAATCCTGCTCTTCCCTGGGTAGGAATAGAAGGTTTTAGAAGCATCAGAACTAGTGGAGTTCTGCTGCACAGGAACAAGATTTAAGGGATATGTGGTCTCTAATATTGAAAAGCCAAGATGTATAGGGCTGTTTCACATGTCCTGGGCATAATTAGTTCTAAGGAAGACACAGCAGCAGGACCAACAGATCTGCTACTACAATGATCCATCAGTCACTGCCTCCTGCAGAACAGGAGTATATAAATGGTGTGGTCTAGTAAAGGCTGTGATAATGTTTGCCATTTGAATACTTATCTAACAGAGGATTAATTTCCCTTCAGCAGCTGCAAAATCTCTTTGCTCCAAGACTAGCCCAAAATGCATTAAAAAGTGTAAGATGGTGGATTGACAGTAGGTATGATAAATTGAAATTTCAGTGTCACAAGATCAGGTATCCATCTGGCAGCCTAATTAAAAAGGAATGAAGTGTAACATTTTGCAAATGATATGCAGTGCAAAAACCTGTGTTTGGAACTCCTAGGAGAGAAGGAATTTTTTTAAATAAAGCTTTTGCTTTAAAAACCTCCACTAACCTGGAGTAGTCTGGGGATGGAGTTTCCAAATCACTTGTGACAAAATTAATAGGTGATATCTATAAAAATAGTCTGATGGCATTATAATCTTCTGGGTTACTTTGCTAAAGCTCAGGTGAAGTTTTCTAAATGTCATTGCTCAGTGTATCAAGAAATGTAAGTGTGTACAGGATGATTATTTAAAGCTCAGTATTACTCAGTACTCTCAGCACTCCCAGAATTCAAAGAGGGATAGTTGCTGTCACCACGACACACCCATGGAAATGCCCCATGGGGAAGGATATTTACTTTATAAAGTTCAGGTTGTGAAATGGAAGGGGAAATGCGTAAAAACAGGAAATGAAAGGGAGTTCTGGTAGAAAATAGATGAGTGAGGTGGTACTGGACTGAGGTACTTGGAAATTCCTGTTATTTGCTGCACTATAATATGGTAAGAACAAGGGACGGGGGGCAATACACTAAGTTCTAATTCATGGCCCTGTCACTGTGTGGCCTTGAGATAATCACTCTGTTTCATTTTGCCCATTAGTAATATCAAATATCTATTATATATTTTGAAGAGTTTATTTGTTTGTGGATTTGTTTGTGCAAAATAGTCATACTTTGTGATTACCCAGAGATACTAAATTTTACATAAACAATCCTGCCACTTAAATTAGCTGAATGTACTACTTTTTACACTGGAATATGTAGAATGAAAGGTTTAAATAATTATTTTTGTTTTTCATTGGAAAAGTCATGACTATTATGATTAGAGTTCATAAAAAAAATTTGCTAACAAAATTAAAATCAAGTTGCCTGTTCAATTGTCATTTTAGTGCAAAGAAAGTTTTTACTGTTACAAATCAAAAATAATTCAAATTAGTTAAGGAAAGAGTAATGGAAGCTTTATGAGTTTGATTCAAATTTACTATGTATGGTAATTATTCAATTAAATGGATGTTTGAAGTTGCAATCCTACAAATTTAAAACTGTTCTTTTATTTCCCTTTTGCAAGCACATTTATAAAAAATTCTATTACATATATTTAATTTCTTGAACTTTCCTAAAATTGTAATCTATGCAAAATGACTTTGCCGCATCAGTGACAGGCCTCGCCTGCTAGTTAGTAATATCTGTCTACCTCAAACGGTGAGTGAAGTTTTAATTAATTCCAACCTTCTGATGAAAGGTTCTCTCCGTGGAAATATTAGTTATTATCTATGTTATTGTCTACAGTTCCTAAAGAGTTCTTAACTCTTTATTTTGTTTGAGACTAGTAGTGATAGTAGCAGAAACTTTGTCACTCAGAGGTGAGATTTTGTACTGTAGGTATGGGTACACCACAGAACTCACACCCCACATATCAGTGGAGGAAAACCACCTTTGTGACCTGATATTTGGGGTTACTCCAGCAATCAGAATGACCTCCATTGTAAATTGTAAATGCAGACAGCCTTGGAAGCTGCCTGTGTGGTACCTACAGCCTTGAAACCACCCAGAATCAATGCACTACTATTCGCTGCAGACCCACATCCCTTCTATCCCCAGGTCTTGGGGTGGGGGGAAAGAGAGGCAGAGATGAAAAATAGCTGGCAACTGTCTTGCTTAATTTCTCTGCCTGTAGAATTTTCTCTGACTGGATCCAGGGCTTTTAGAGTCCCTTTCTGCTTCACTGGCTGTTTTACCCTGTATACTTTGTGCTAGAGCAGTAGCTCTCACCCTGTGTCTTTGTTTAGCTTCCTTTTTACATGAAAAATTCCTTGTATGTTTGTGTTTCTCCTGTAAATAGTGTTCTTGTGGAACCTTTTGTTATCTACTACTTGTGAGGCTGCACAACTGTTTAAAAGAAAAGAGGCTACTCCTAGCTGAAAAGATCTGCCCCCAAGGCATGTTAAGTCAATTGGTAAGGAAGGAGAACAGAAGAGGGTGAGGATTGTTCCAAAAGAGGCACTGGCAGCAGCAAGCTGTGCCAAGAGATTTGTCAGAATCAAACTCATCTTTGCAAATTGAGTCTATGAGAATCAGAAAGGCCTTGAATATTCCCTCTGCTTCCCTCAACTCTGCAATTGAAAGGCTGTAATTGAGCCTTCAAATAGTAATATTATATGGGGATTTTAATTAAAATCTCGATGAAAGATTTAAATGGGGGATTATGTCATTTGTAATAGTGGTGAATGATAGTTCCATGCAAACTAGAAATTGCAGAAATAGAATTGAGCCAAATTTGTTTTTAGGAGCCAACATCCCCCCTGAACAAGGAAAAATTGCAGGTGTAAAAAATGCTTGCAGATTTCACTCCTCTAAGCAGCTTTGTAAAGACACCATCTAAAAATAATTTTATTGAAATTTACTCCAATATTGTACATAACATTCTTCCAAAAAAAATTACAACAGAAGTTAAGATGAGTGAAAAACCTTTTGCCTTACTTTGGTCCCAACCAACCTTCAGAAAAACCAGAGTTCATGACACTCAAGCTGATCCAATTACAAGAAGCATTGCCCAGTTGTGTCTAAACCGAGCAGTTATTTTCAGAAAGCACAGCCTGCCCCAGGAGCCAGTGCCTGCAAACCCAGCAGGCTATATGGAGCCTCATTCATGCTCTGTCCCTGCTTCAGCCTAGTCCATGGAGAGCCATCCTGCCAGCATCATGTCCCAGCAGATAACGCCCCACCCACGCACGCACGCATCAGGAGCTTCCACGTTGGGTCCTTACTAAAGTTCAAGCCCTGGAAACTGTGTCACCAGCCTGAATGGAAGCTGGCAGGAGCTGCTGGCTGCAATGTAAGTACAGGCCAGCAGGGCACAGCCAGCAGCAGCACAGAGTTGCTCAATTTGCCTGGCTGGCCCCTGAGCTCAAAGAGCACAGGTTGTCTCTGAAGGCTGTCACCCTCGCCCTGGCATTGCTTACCATCACAGGGGCCCAAGCAGACATCAGTGCTGAGCAGGTGGCCAGTGTGGTCTGGAATTACATCACCGAGCTGAGTGACAATGCCGAGAAGACAGTGGAGCAGATCCAGCAATCTGAAATCAGCAAGCAACTCAACACCCTCTTCCAGGAAAGCCTCCAGAATATCAATGCCTATGAAGAGGACCTGCAGAAGAAGCTGGTCCCCTTTGCCACCGAGCTGCACGTCAAGCTGTGTCAGGACTCAGAAAGGCTGAAGGAGCAGATCTGGCAGGAGCTTGTGGAGCTGTGCCTCTAGCTGTCCCCTTGTGTTGACGAGATGCAGCAAGAACTTCCAGGTGGTTTGCGTCCAGGGGCAGCTAATGGAGTTTCGTGAGGCAATGTAGAAGAGGAGTTGGAAGGGGGTGAGGTACACTTGCCATTCTTTAAAGCTTTTAAATTAAAACCAAAACTTCCTGATTTAAATAAAAACCCTATCAATAACCTAATTAATTGTAGGAGAGAATGCAGGCAGAAGCTCAGCAGCAGAGTGGGGGCTATCCTGTTTATTGCACCCAATCCAGCGTGTATCACTGCTCTACAGCCAAAATGCTTCTGAAATAAATGTAGTCAAACTTTACTAATTCTGGGTCACTGAGAACAAAAATGATGTTTAAAATTGTCGATTGGCTCTAGTTTTCAAGATATGCTATTGGGTCAGTATATACGACCCTTGACTTGGGAATGGCGGAGGATAAGTGAGTTATAAAGGGAAGGGATCTCAATTTAAACCAGAAATGACTAAAATACATCTTTGACTGGATCTATGAATAAATCTATGACTGGGTTTGGACAGTACTTGCTTTTAGGCAAAACAATGAATGATGCAATCTGAAGCTGGTATTGCGTCATACATGATATGAATTGCATCATGTTATTCCTAGAAGTCATGGATGATGCAATCATAACGAAGCTTACATCACTCTGCTGAACAAATTGCCCTATATCAGCTCTAGAAATCATACAGTGTCATGCTCTCTTATTTGTCAGTGTTTGATTTTGCAAAGGGACACATTTCTGTTTAGCCAAAGTGAGCAGAGATGCCTTCTATTTGTGTGAACAGTGCAGATAACTTCTGCTATGTTTGTGGTGAAGTGACTTTTGTATCACAAAAGCGCAGTATAACCACTATGGTTAAGAAAGCCTATCACCTTTATTTTGGCTGCAAAATTGGAGATCAGGACAAGAGGTGGGCCCCACACATATGCTGCAACACTTGTGCAACAAATCTTCGCCAGTGGTTGAACAGGAAAAGGAAATCTATGCCTTTTGCAGTGCCAATGATTTGGAGAGAGCCAACAGATCATACCAGCAATTGTTACTTCTGCATGGTGCCTCCAGTTGGGAAAGGTGTGTCAAAGAAGAAAAAGTGGACTATGCATTATCCAAACATTCCATCAGCTATACGCCCAGTACCCCACGGAGAAGGACTGCCTGTTCCTGATGCACCAGAATCACTCTCACTTGAGTCAGACGAGGAAGAGGATGAAACTTCTGGTCCTGAACCATCAATGTCACAGGATCCACATTTTCTCCCACCCTCCTCCTCTGAACCGCACCTCATAACACAAGGTGAACTGAATGATCTTGTCAGGGATTTGGAACTACCCAAGAGTAGGGCAGAGCTGTTGGGCTCCAGACTACAGCAGTGGAATCTCCTGGCAGGTGATGTTAGGGTTTCCATGTTCTGTGACCGTCGAAAGGATCTTGTCCCATTCTTCTTCATGGAAGATGATCTTGTAGCCTGCAACAACATCGATGGTGTGATGGCAGCCCTCAACATCGTTCACGATCCAGATGAGTGGAGACTGTTCATTGACTCAAAGACGAGTCTTAAAGCTGTTTTGCTGCATAATGGCAATGTTTTGCCATCAATTCCAGTTGGTCATGCAGTCCATATGAAGGAAACCTATGACAACATGAAACAACTTTTGAGGTGCATAAACTATGACCAACATCAGTGGCAGCTTTGTGGTGATTTGAAGGTTGTTGCTCTCTTGCTTGGTCTGCAGACTGGATACACAAAGTACTGCTGTTTTCTCTGCGAATGGGATAGTCGTGCAAGAGATTCCCACTACATCAAGATAGATTGGCCACTCCGACAGTCATTGGAGCCTGGGAGGAAAAGTGTTCAGCATCCACCACTTGCTGAATCAAGGAAGATTTTGTTACCACCCTTAGACATCAAGCTGGGTCCGATGAAGAACTTTGTCAAGGCCATGGACAAAACACAAGCAGCTTTCAAGTACCTCCGTGGAAAATTTCCAAGGTTAAGTGAAGCTAAGAAAAAGGAAGGTGTCTTTGTTGGTCCTCAGATTCGTGAACTTCTTCGAGATGATGCATTTGACCATGCACTGCGTGGCAAGGAAAAGACGGCATGGAAAGCCTTCCAGTTAGTGGCAATAAATTTTCTCCGAAACAACAAGGCAGACAACTACAGGTTGTTGGTGGAAAACCTCCTCAAGGCATACAAAAGCCTTGGTTGCAACATGTCACTAAAGATACATATTTTGCACTCATCTAGATTTTTTTTCCACCAAACTGCGGAGCGGTGAGCGACGAGCACGGCGAAGCGATTTCACCAGGACATTGCAACAATGGAGAAACGCTATCAGGGCAAATGGAGCCCATCAATGCTTGCAGACTATTGCTGGACAGTGACAAGAGATGCTCCATTTAATGAATACAAGAGACAAGCCAAGAAGTGCCGAGTAGACACTGAATAGGACTAAACTATGTACATAATAGTTTTTTGCCTTTTGTTTCATAATAAATTTTATTTATATAACCCTTTTGCTGATTTTTAAAGTGTTACATAAACAGGACAGGTGAAATACTATCATGTAAAGCAACCATAAACACATGAAAAGACCTAGGTTTACAATTTATGATTAAAACTCTACTATCTACACAATATACATAGACGTAAAATGTAAAAACTTAAATATCTTGGAAACAGTAGCCAATCAGTTGTTTTAATTGTCATATTTGAATTCAGCACATCAAAATACATAATAAATAGCACATTTTATCTCTGAAGCAGACGACTTCTAAAAAATTGTAGACCAGTGTATGATGGGTGGCATATATGTGTGCATTTGGTGCAAGGAGCTTCTGGCCCTCAAAGACCGTGTACGGACTTTGGAGGCCAGGGTGGTTGAACTGGAGGTGCGAAGGGAGGCCGAGAGGCTTTATGTAGATGAAGCTTTACGGGACACTGTAGAACTGTCCCACCTTTGGTCAGACAGCCCCTGTGCTGTTAAGGAGGATGAAAGACTCAGGGAAAGAGAACAGTATCAACTGGAGCAGAGGGAAATGATCCCATAGTAGGGACCCTCCTTCTGGAGAATGTTATGGTATCCTCTTGCATGGAGGATACATCTCCGGGGGAAGGAACTCCAGTCATTAGGACTAAAGGCAGGTGTTAGTAATGGGGATTCGATCACTAGAAACATAGATAGCTGGGTTTGTGATGACTGGGAGAACCGTATGGTGACTTGCCTGCCTGGTGCGAAGGTTGCAGATCTCTCGAGACATCTAGATAGACTTATGTGTAGTGCTGGGGAGGGGCTGGTGGTCATGGTACATCTAGGTACCAATGACATACGGAAGGGTAGGAGAGAGGTTCTGGAGGCCAAACTTAGACTGCTAGGAAAGAGAATGAAATCCAGGACCTCTATGGTAGCGTTCTCTGAAATGCTTCCAGTTCCACGCGCAGGGCCAGGTAGGCAGGCAGAGCTTCAGAGTCTCAATGCGTGGATGAGATGAGGGTGTAGAGAGGAGGGGTTTTGATTTATTAGCAACGGGGGAAACTTTTGGTATAGGGGGAGCCTATACAGGAAGGATGGGCTCCCCCCCCAAACCAAAATGGAACCAGACTGCTCGCACTTAACATTAAAAAGGTTGTAGAGCAGTTTTTAAACTAAGGGTTGGGGGAAAGCAGACAGGTGCGGAGGAGCACATGGATCGGACAGACATCTATTAGGGGAGGTTCTATTAATAGAGATGCTCTGTGTTCTAGTCAGGAGGAGAGGATGGAAGCATGGGTCAGATCAGATGAGACAATCAAATGAAAAGGAATCTAATACATCAGGAAATGGCAGACAGATAAACAGTGACAATTTTTTAAAGTGCTTCTACACAAATGCTAAAAATCTAAATAATAAAATGGGTGAAGTAGAGTACCAAGTTTTAATGGAGGATAGCAATATAATAGGCATCACAGAAAGTTGGTGGAATGAGGACAATAAATGGGACACAGTCATATCAGGATACAAAATATATCAGAAGGATAGAACAGATCATGCTGGTGGGAGAGTGGCACTATACGTGAAAGAAAATTTAGAATCAAATGAAGCAAAAATCTTAAATGAGCCTAAATGAATCTCTATGGATAGTAATTCCATGCTCTAATAAGAAAATAGTAGTTGGGATATAATATTGACTGCCTGATCAGGACAGTGATAGTGACTATGAAATGCTAAGGGAGATTAGAGAGGCTATCAAAATAAAAAACTCAATAATAGTGGGGGATTTCAACTATCCCCATATTGACTGGTTACATGTCACTTCAGGACAGGATACAGAGATAAAATTTCTTGATATCTTAAATGACTGTTTCTTGGAGAAGCTGTTTCTGGAACCCATAAAGAGAGACTATTCTTGATTTTAGTCCTAAGTGGACCACAGGAGTTGGTTCAAGAAGTAGATATAACTGGATCGCTTGGAAATAGTGACCATAAGGTAATAAAATTTAACATCCCTATGGTGGGAAAAACACCTCAGCAGCCCAACACTGTAGCATTTGATTTCAGAGAAGGGAACTACACAAAAATGAGGAAGATAGTTAAACAGAAATTAAAAGGTAAAGTGACAAAAATAAAATCTCTGCAAGCTGCATGGAAACTTTTCAAAGATACCATAATAGAGTCCAACTTAAATGTATACCCCACATTAAAAAACACAGTAAGAGAACCAAAAAAGTGCCACCATGGCTTAACAACCAAAAACTCAAAAAAATAATAGCAAAATGTTTTTTAAGTACATCAGAAGCAGGAAGCCGGTTAAACAACCACTGGGGCCCTTGGACAATTGAGATGCTAAAGGAGCACTCAAAAATGATAACATCATTCCAGAGAAGCTAAATGAATTCTTTGCTTCAGTCTTCATGGCTGAGGATATTGGGGAGATTCCCAAACCTGAGCCATTCTTTTTAGATGACAAATCTGAGCAATTGTCTCAGACTGAGGTGTCATTAGAGGAGGTTTTGGAACAAATGGATAAACTTAACAGTAACAAGTCACTGGGACCAAATGGCATTCACCCAAGAGTTCTGAAAGAACTCAAATGAGAAATTGCAGAACTATTAACTGTGGCTTATAACCTATCCTTTAAATCAGCTTCCATACCTAATGACTGGAAGATAGCTAACGTGACACCAATATTTTAAAAGGGCTCTAGAGGTGATCTTGGCAATTACAGACTGGTATGTCTAACGTCAGTGCCAGTTGAAACTATAGCAAAGAATAAAATTGTCAGACACAAATATGAACATAAATTGTTGGGGGAAGTCAACATGGTTTCTGTAAAGGGAAATCATGCCTTACTAATCTGCTAGAAAGCTTCAGAGCGGTAGCCGAGTTAGTCTGTACAGGATAAACTTTAAAAAACAACAAAAAGTCTGGTAGCATTTTAAAGATCAACAAAACATGTAGATGGTATCATGAGCTTTCGTGGACACAGCCCACTTCTTCAGATGATCGGAGTTTTGGATGTGCAGAACCAAAACTAAATAGGGAGGTACAGGGGGAGAGGAAAAATATGGGACAGGGGGCGGGAAGAGAGGTAGTGGGTATATAAATATCAAAGGGAAAGCCAAGCAGTATGTAACAGGCAAAACTGGTAGTCTATAAGCACCTAAAGACTGGATAGTTATAAGAAGCAGATGAGAACCATTAGTTAGCAATTAGAGAGGAAGAGTACTAACACCAGATTCTACACAGACAAAGAACCTTCATTGTTTGGTTGGTTGATAATGTCCTAGCCATCAATTCAGACCATTGGCATGAGAATTAAACTTATGAATGAATTGTAGTTCCAACCGTTCCCTGTGTATTTGGCTTGTGGAATTGGTCTGTGACAAAATAGCAACTTGAAGATCTCTTAATGAATGACCAGGCAGATTAAAGTGTTCACCAACAGGTTTCTGTATGTCCCCTTTATGGATATCTTATTTGTGTCCATTGATTCTTTCCTGTAGGGACTGTCCAGTTTATCCAATATATATTGCAGTGGGGCATTGCTGGCATTTGATGGCATAAATCACATGACTGGATGTGCAGTTAAATGAGCCTCTGATTTGGTGGCATATGTGGTTGGCTCCAGTGATTGATTCACTAGTATAGATATGTGGGCAGAGTTGGCACCGGGTCTGATTGCAGGGCTGGGTTCCTGAATGCTTATGATGTAGCTATGTTACCGGAAAGAATGTAGCTGTGTTACTAGAAAGAATTTGTTTCAGGTTGGGGGGTTGTCTGTAAGCGAGAATAGGCCTTTCCCCCAGGTCTGAGAGTGAGGGATCATTTTCCAAGGTAGATTGTGGATAATGGTTCTTATCTGCTTCTTTTAACTATCCTTTCTTTAGGTGCTTATAGACTATCCGTTTTGCCTGTTACACATACTGCTCGGCTTTCCCTTTGATATTTACATACCCACTGCCTTCAGATGACTTCCAGTCATCTGAAGAAGTGGGCTGTGCCCACGAAAGCTCATGATACCATCTACATGTTTTGTTGATCTTTAAAATGTTGTTATTTTTATTGTGTTTTAAGTTTAATCTGCTAGAGTTCTTTGGGGACTGGACTCAATGACCTCTCGAGGTCCCTTCCAGTCCTAATATTCCATGAAAGGGGTCAACAAACATGTGGACAAGGGGATCCCGTGGATAAAGTATACTTAGATTTCCAGAAAGCCTTTGACAAGGTCGCTCACCAAAGGCTCTTAAGCAAAGTAAGTTATCATGGGATAAGAAGGAAGGTCCTTTTACGGACTGATAACTGGTTAAAAGACTGGAACCAAAGGCTAGGAATAAATGGTAAGTTTTCTGAATAGAGAGAGGTAACTAGAGGAGTCCCCCAAGGATCTGTCCTGGGACCAATCCTATTCAACTTATTTGTAAATGATCTAGAGAAAGGGGTAAACAGTGAGGTGGGAAAATTTGCAGATGATACCAAACTGCTCAAGATAGTTAAGACCAAAGCAGACTATGAAGAGCTTCAAAAAGATCTCACTAAACTAAGTGATATATGAAATTTAATGTTGATAAATGTAAAGTAATGCACATTGGAAAAAACAATCCCAAGTATACGTACAATACAATGGGGACTAATTTGGCTACAACTACTCGAGAGAGGTCTTGGAATGATTGTGGATAGTTCTCTGAAAACATCCACTCAGTGTGCAGCAGAAGTCAAAAAAGCAAATAGAATGTTAGGAATCATTAAAAAAGGGATAGAGAAAAAGACAGATAATATCTTAATGCCTCGATATAAAACCATGGTACGCCCACATCTTGAATACTGTATACAGATGTGGTCGCCTCATCTCAAAAAATATATATTGGCATTGGAAATGCTTCAGAAAAGGGCAACAAAAATGATTACGGGTTTGGAACGGGTCCTATATGAAGAGAGATTAAAAAGACTTGGACTTTTCAGCTTAGAAAAGAGGAGACTAAAGGGGGATATAATAGAGGTCTATAAAATCATGACTGGTGTGAATTATTTACTTATTCCCACAATATAGGAACTAGGGATCACCAAATGAAATTAATAGGCAGCAGGTTAAAAACAAACAAAAGGAAGTTTTTCTTCACCCAGCGCACAGTCAGTCTGTGGAACTCCTTGGATGCAGTGAAGGCTAGAATTTTAACAGGGTTCAGAAAAGAGCTAGATAGATTCATGGAGGTTAGGTCCATCAATGGCTATGAGCCAGGATGGGTAGGAATGGTGTCCCTAGCCTCTGTTTCTCTGGAGGTGGGTGACAGGGGAGGGGTCATGTGAGGATTACCTGTTGTGTTCCCTCCCTCTGGGGTATCTGGCATTGGCCACTGTCAGCAGACAGGATACTGGGCTGGGTGGACCATTGGTTTGACCCAGTATGGCCATTCTTATATGTTCTTATGAGCTACAACTCAAGCTGAGCCCTTATGCTGAGGAGCTGAAAGACCAGGTGAACCAGAATGCAGATTTGCTGCACCAGCAACTGCCCCCCTACGTCCAGGAGCTGCAGAACAAGCTGCAGGAGAACGTGAACGGCCTCCAGGCAGCCCTAGTCCCCTACGCTAGGCATCTCCAGCAGCAGATCGACAAGAAAGTGGCAGGCATGAAAGACAAGCTGGCACCCTTGGCTGAGAAGCTCATAGAATCATAGGTTTGTAGAATAATAGGACTGGAGGAGAGCTCAGGAGGTCATCGAGTCCAGAGCCCCTGCCCAAAGCAGGACCAACTGCAACTAAATCAACCCAGCTAGAGGTTTGTCAGGCCGGGACTTAAAAACCTCTAGGGATAGAGATTCTACCACCTCCCTAAGCAACCCATTCCAGTGCTTCACCACCCTCAGTTTTTCCTAATATACAACCTAGACTTCCCCCACTGTAACTTGAGACCATTGCTCCTTCTGTCACCACTGAGAACAGCCTCTCTACATCCTCTTTGGAACCCCGCCCCCCTTCAGGAAGTTGAAGGCTGCTATCAAATCCCCCCTCACTCTTCTCTTCTACAGACTAATAAGACCAAATCCCGCTGACTCTCCTCATAGGTCATGTGTTCCAACCCCCTAATCATTTTGGTTGCCCTCCGCTGGACCGTCTCCAATGCATCCATATCCTTTCTGTACTGGGGGGCCCAGAATTGGACACAGTACTCCTGATGTGGCCTCACCAGGGCCGAATAAAGGGGAATAATCACTTCTCTAGCTCAAGGTCAAGACTTACCAGAATGTGGAGAAGCTGAGAAAGAAGCTGGTTCTGTATACCCAGAACATGCAGGACAAGCTCAATCACTAGCTGGAGGGCCTGTCCTTCCAGATGAAGAAGGACGCAGAGGAGCTGCGGGCCAAGCTCTCGGACAGCATGGAGGAGCTGTGCCAGAAGCTGAGCCCTTATGCCAAGAAACTGAAGGAGAAGCTGCGCACTGACACTGAAGGCCTGTGCCAGTCCCTGGGCCTGACGTGGAAGGCCTGAGTGGGCAGATGGACCAGAAGATTGAGGAGTTCTGCCAGACCATAGCTCCCTACAGGGAGGCCAGTAACAAGCAGGTGGTGCAGAAGGTGGAGGAGATAAGGCAGACACTGGGTTCCTATGCTGAGGAAGTGGAGGATCATCTCAGTTTCCCAGAGAAGGATGTGTGGGACAAGGTTGCCTCCTTCTTCAGCATCCTTCAGCAGATCAAAAACTGAAGGGGTCCAACCGAGGGCTCGGCTTTGCTTCCCATCACCACCTGCTCTGTCCCACCACCACTGCACAAAGCAAGCCGCTGTCTACCTCAGAGTCAGGGAAAGAGCACTGGAACCAGCCCCCGGTCATTGGCTTTTCTGCAGCTCACACCACAGAGGGGGAAAAGGACCCAGAGCCATGGATGCCACGAGACCTGCACATGCTGGCTGCCCATCTGTTTCTGCACTTGCCCTCTCTCTAAAATTGCACTACAGTATCTGCTGAAATAAAGCTGCAATATCCCAGCAATGCAAAAATAACACAAAACAGAAAACAAAACAAAAAACCTATAAGTATCAGTGTGACGGGGCTTGCCAACCCCGCACTAAACAAGGGGAAGGGGAGCATGCCTATTGGGTAGAATACGCCCCTTCCCCGCAGCCCTGCTGGGCATGCTCCCAGTGCAGCCCAGGTATAAAAGGCTGCAGAGCTGCTCAGTTGGGGTTGACCTCTGGAGGGGAAGGAGCTACTGCCCAAGCACTGGAGCCACAGCCACAGCAGCGGCAGCCAGAGCAAGAGATGCCAGACCAGCTGCCTGCGCCGCTACTAGCCCTGGGCCGAGCCCGGCCGCAACACTGGCTACGCCATACAGCCCCCCAGACGCCGTCACTGCACCAGCCACTGCTGACCCCGACGCCGCACCTGCTAACGCTGCGGCTGCTGCCAGACCAACATCTACAGGTGGGACCGCTGCCGGCCAGGGGGATGGGGTAGGAAGCAACCCAGGGTGGGGAGCAGGAAAACCCCCAGCGGGCTCGCCACGTTTCGGGGAGAAGTCCCCACTGAGCCAGTGATGGGAACCACCCACCACTGATAGGGCCCTGGGTTGGGGCCCGGTGGAGAGGGAGGGCCCGGGCCCCCCTACCTCTTCCTCCCAGATGAAGAGGGGATCTCATAAAGGACTAGGCCGCGGGGCCAGCGTTTGAAGGACTAGGCCACTGGGCCTGCATTTGAAGGACCCGGCCTCAGGGTTGAAGGGTGCGGGGCTAGCATCCCCACCAGTCAGTCAGTCAACTGGATGTGTTTATGCACACCTATTATATTTGTGTCAGTGTGTTTCTGGAAAATCTAGACAGCTGTCCCACAATGTCTCAACAGGGTATAGAATATTTGGAAGACATGAAAGCAGGGCAACACCAAAAGGATATGGGGCAATGCACTCTGGGAGGAGAAAAGGCTAGCCAAAATGGCTACACTACACAGGTACACTGGGGGGAGAGGAGGGGTCCTCTACAGTGTGGCAATATAACACAGTCAAACCATGTGCCTTCCTAATCACCTGACAAGATGAAATACACTTAAGTCCAGATTTTTTAAAATATACTATTGTTGCTGTGCTTAGCATTGCAATGCAAAAGTATCTGATTTAGAACCCTAAATCTCATTTTCATAAGGGATTTAGGCACTTAGGTGTCACGTTACTGAATTTGAGGGAAGCAGCCAGATCACTGCTGCACCCATAGGTGGGGGTGTTGGCCCCAAAAATGGTATAAAAGGGGGCCAAGTGAGGTGTTGAATAGAAGCTTACTGTCTGCTAATCCTATGTACACTAGTCATGTGATTGTATAATGTCTCTGTGTGTAGTTAGGAATCTGTAATCTGTGTGGATACTGAATATTTCTCTGCATGTGGTTGAACTATGGGCAAAGCAGCTCAGCCTATGGACATGCTAACAAGCAAAGCTCTGGAACAATAGCCCTCTATAGGCCAAGGACGTACCTCAGGAGTGATGACTCATACCTAGGGGCTACCAGCAGGGAACACAGGGATAGGCCATGGGCCAGGTGACCTGCTGTAGCCAAGAAGAGACCAGGAAGGAGGGATAAATAGGCCATGTGGCTGACTCCATCTTGGTACACAGCTCAGCACTTCATCCCAGAGACAGCAGTGCAGGGATCGAAGAGCCGGAAAGAACTGTGGACCCATCCTGATCCTAGGATGCGCAACAAGGGCTTTTAAGCCAGCAGCTATAACATCTCTGCTAGAGCCTGCATTGAGAACTGAGAGATTCGATGCATGTAATGTACTATCCTTTAACAACCTTAGTCTCATGCTTTTCTTTATTGTAGTAATAAACCTTTAGATCGTAGTTTCTGAAGGATTGGCTCAGCGTGATTTGTGGGTAAGATCCAGAGAGTAAATTGGCCGGGATCTGTGGCTGGTTTCTTGGAACCGGACAGAACTTGTTCGGGGTAGGTGAGGTTGGGTTCTAAGACCCCTCACCTGTATATGAGGCCTGGGGCCATCTGGGACACGGATATGGCTAGGGTGTCAGAGGGGTTTTGCTCATGAGGCTTCAGGCAGGCAGCTGAAGTGCTCTGGGACTGCTTTGTGGCCTGTTTGGGAAGGTCACCAGTCTGGGGGCTGTAAGGAGCCCCGAATTTGAGCAATTCGCCTTGAGCGGACGCCCTCAGCTGTGCCCAGACTCGGCCCGGTCCATCACAGGAGTCAACTCCCATTGACAGTAGATGGGATTTAGATAAACTCTGGGCCTCAGCTACCACAGTTTAATATTAACTATGTTGTACATGGGTGGCATCACATCTAGGGTCAACCATGCAACTAACTGGTCATTATGCTGGTGGAGACATGTGGTGCAGATACAGCTTTTGCAAGTCAGATAGGTACCTAAATAACTTTGAACATGTGGGCCTCATTTTAAATCAACAGGAGCTAGGTACCTAAATGCCTTTGAGGATCTGAACTCTACAGCTTGGTCCAACAGCCTTTGGATATGAGTACATACCTGAAAAATAGTAGTTTCCATGGAAAGTCACGACCTATACTTGACACTGGTCACTTGATTTTGGCAATGGAACTTGCTCATAAAAGGTCCAAAGTTCATATAGTGTCTGAACTCAAACTTGCCCTCAAGGAGTTTGCATTCTAAGTCACAAAGACAATACACAGGACAAGAGGTGCAAGGACAGCTTTGCTGAGGAAAAGAGAGTTACTCACCCATTGCAGTAACATGGGTTCTTCAAGATGTGTGTCCCCATAGGTGCTCCTCTCTGGTGACTGGTGATTTTTCTAGCAGCACCCGGCCGTGCTTGTGCAAGCAGCATCTCCTCATGCTGTTACTGTCTGCTCCTCCAGTCCTTCCCTACCCTGGTTCTAGCCCTCTAAAGAGGCTCCAAAATAGGGGATGGAGGGAGGGTAGTGGAGCACCTTTGGGGACACACATCTTGAAGCACCTCCTTTACTGCAAAGGGTGAGTAACAGAGGTGATGTTGTATATATGACCAGATCAGATGAGGTAGGCGAGGCTCTCTTTAGACAACTAAGAGAAGCTTCCAGATCACAGGCCCTGGTTCTCATGGGGGACTCTTCTTCTTCGAGTGATTTCCCCCGTGGGTGCTCCACCCTGGGTGACTACAGAGCAGCGTTCGTATTGTGGAGGTGGATTTGGAGCCCTGCCCCCGAGATTGAAGACAGCATCACTTGTCCAACTGACATTGCTGGAGTGACAATGGAGGTGACAGCATAGTGTTTGGCAAAGGTGTGGTCGGATGACTAAGTTGCTGCTTTGTAAGTGTCCTCTAAAGGTACGTTGTTAAGAAAGGTTGTTGGGGAGGCCACCATTGTTGTAGACTGAGCAATTACGACGCTTGGCGGCTGCTTGTAATGTATAGCATGAGTGAATGCAAGATGAGATCCATTTGGATATTTTCTGAGAGGAGATGGCATGACCTTTGGAGCGCTCTGCGAACAAGAAGAGTCTTGTTGACAGTCCATCAGAGAGGATGAAGACTTCCTCAATAGAAGGCAGCATTTAATACTGCAGGCACAGCAGGTTCAAGAACCGGGGAGGGCAGTACAGAACAAAGAAGAAAACTGGCAGCATGTAACCTCCAGGAGAACAAAGCCAACGCAGGTATCCCCAATTCCAGTAGAGATAAGTAACCGCTTTCAGGCTCTCTGCACAAGTAGTACGGTGGAGAATGCTTTGGCAAAGATGTCTCAGGGAAGGAATCAGAAGGAAATCCCATCAACCAGAAGGCATGGGATACGTAGTACTAGAGATGGGGGTTCCACAGCCACCACCCCTAAGAGAGGACGATGGATGGTGGTGGTCGAGGACTCCCTCCTAAGAGGGACAGAGTCATCAATCTGCCATCCAGACCTGGAATCTCGAGAAGTGTGCTGCTTACTAGGAGCTAGAATTCAGGATGAGACCAAGAGTCATCTAAAACTGATCAAACCTTCAGATCACTACCCCTTCCTGCTTCTCCATGTAGGAGCTAACGATACGGCCAAGAATGACCTTGAGCAGGTCACTACAGATTATGTAGCACTTGGAAGAAGGATCAAGGAATTTGAAGTGCAAGTGGTGTTCTCGTCCATCCTCTCTGTTGAAGGAAGAGGTCCAGGTAGGGATCATTGAATCATAGAAGTAAATGCGTGGTTGCGCAAATGGTGTCGGAGAGAGGGCTTTGGTTTCTTCGACCATGGGATGCTGTTCCAGGCACAAGGATAGCTAGGAAGCGATGGGATCTACCTAACGAAGTGAGAGAAAAGCATCTTCACAGACAGGCTTGCAAACCTAGTGAGGAGGGCTTTAAACTAGGGTTGTTGGGGGACGGTGCTGTAAGCCCTGAGATAAGTGGGGAAGTGGGATCCTTCCCTTGTGTGGGAGAAACACAAGGAGGAAGCAACAACAAAGGAGGACTCCTGATTTGAATGGAGAAGGTAGGGCAATCAACTAGTTACCTAAGGGGTTTGTGCATGAATGCAAGAAGTCTGGGACACAAATAGGAAGAATTAGAAGCCCTGGCACAGTAAAAGAACTATGATTTGATTGGAATAACAGAGACTTGGTGGGATGACTCACATGACTGGAGCACCATCATGGAAGGGTATAAACTGTTCAGGAAGAACAGGCAGGGGAGAAAAGGAGGAGGAGTTGCACTGTATGTAAGACATAGCCATACTGCTGTCTACACTGGCAGCTTCTCGTGCAAGAACATCTTGCGCAAGGGTTCTTGTGCAAGAAGTCTTGTGCAAGAAAATGTCCGCACTGCCATGTGCGAGCTGTGCTTTTGCGCAAGAGTGCCCATGGCAGTGTGGATGCTCTCTTGTGCAAGAAAGCTCTGATGGCCATTTTAGCCATAGGGCTTTCTTGGGCAAGAAATCCCTACTGAGCGTCCACACTGCCCTCTTGCACAGGAGCTCCTGCACAAGAGGGCTTACACCTGTTAAAAAAGAGTGTAGCTCTTGTGCAAGGAGCCCTCTCTTACCATGCAGTACTGTAAATTTCCTTGCGCAAGAGCGGGTGGGCAGTGTAGACGCTCTGCAGATTCTTGTGCAAGAACGGCAGTACTTGCGCAATAACCCGCCAGTGTAGATGTAGCCTAGACATAGCCTATGATTCCTCAGAGCGCCAGTATATATATGGAGAAAAGCCTTTGAGAGTCTTTGGGTTAAGTTTAGAGGCAGAAGCAACAGAGGAGATGTTGTATATATGACCAGATCAGATGAGGTAGGCGAGGCTTTCTTTAGACAACTAAGAGAAGCTTCCAGATCGCAGGCCCTGGTTCTCATGGGGGGACTTTAATCACCCTGACATCTGTTGGGATACAGCAGTACACAGACAATCGATTTAAAGCCCTAACTTGAATTAGCTGGTATTCCTCCTGCAAAGAGGTTTACCAGTTAATTCGAATTAGGGGACTTTAAATCAGAATCCCGTTTCACTGCCGCGTGTAGACGTGGGCAGTTACTTTGGGCTAGTCAATTTCTAAAATGGCGACTGGCCAGGAACATGCAAATCAAGCGCAGGATATTTAAATCCCGGGCTTGATTTGCAATTCCGGTCATCCTCATTAGCCTCCCTAGATCGATCTAGGGGGGCTAGTGTAGACGTACCCAAAGGGAAAAGCACAATTGGAATTGCAGCTGGCAAGTGATGTGAAGGGTAACAAGAAAGGTTTCTACAGGTTTCTACAGGCATCTTAGCAATAAGAGGGTGGTCAGGGAGGGTGTGGGACCCTTATTGGATGAAGGAGGTAACCTAGTGACAGATGATGTGGGAAAAGCTGAAGTACTCCAATACTTTTTTTGCCTCTGTCTTCACAGACAAGGTCAGCTCCCAGACTACTGCACTAGGCAATGCTGTATGGCAAGGAGATGGGCAGCCTTCGGTGAAGAAAGAACAGATTAAGAAGTATTTAGAAAAGCTAGACATACACAAATCCATGGGTCTGGATTTAATGCAGGCTACTGAGGGAGTTGGCAAATGTCATTGCAGAGCCTTTGGCCATTATCTTTGAAAACTTGGAGATCGGGAGAGGTACCGGATGATTGCAAAAAAGGCAAATGTAGTGCCCATCTTTTAAAAAGGGAAGAAGGATGATCCAGGAAGCAACAGACCAATCAGCCTTACCTCAGTCCCTGGAAAAATCATAGAGGGGATCCACAAGGAATCCATTTTGAAGCACTTCGAAGAGGGGAAAGTGATCAGGAATAATCAACATGGATTCACCATGGGCAAGTCATGCCTGACCAATCTGAATAGCTTCTATGATACTGTAACTGGCTCTGTCGACATGGGGAAGTCAGTGGATGTGATATACCTTGACTTTAGCAAGGCTTTTGATACGGTCTCCCACAATATTCTTGCCAGCAAGTTAAGGAAGTATGGATTGGATTAATGGACTGTAAGATGGATAGAAAGCTGGCTAGATTGTTGGGCCCAACAGGTAGTGATCAACGGCTTGATGTCAGGTTGGCTGTCGGTTTTAAGTGGAGTGCCCCAAGGATCAGTTCTAGGGATGCTTTTGTTCAACATCTTTATTAATGTCCTGGATGAGGAGATTGCACCCTCAGCAAGTTTGCGGATGACACTAAGCTAGTGAGAGAGGTAGATACGTTGGAGGGCAGAGAGAGGGTCCAGAGTGACCTACACAAATTGGAGGATTGGGCCAAAAGAAATCTGATGAGGTTCAATAAGGACAAGTGCACAGTCTTGCACTTGGGATGGAAGAATCCCAAGCATTGTTACAGGCTGGGGACCGACTTGCTAAGTAGCAGTTCAGCAGAAAAGGACCTGGGGATTACAGTGGATGAGAAGCTGGATATTAGTCAACAGTGTGTCCTTGTAGCCAAGAAGGTTAATGGCATATTAGGGTGCATTAGGAGGGGCATTTCCAGCAGATCTAGAGAAGTTGTCATTCCCCTTTATTCGGCTCTGGTGAGGCCACACCTGGATTATTGTGTCCAATTCGGGGCCCCCAGAAGAGAAAGGATGTGGATGCATTAGAGAGGGTCCAGCAGAGGGTGACCAAAATGATTAGGGGGCTGGAACACATGACCTATGGGGAGAGGCAGAGGGATTTAGGCTTATTTAGTTTGCAGAAGTGAAGAGTGGAGGTGGGGGGATTTGATAGCAGCCTTCAACTTCCTGAAAGGAGGTTCCAAAGAGGATGGGGAG